>OX467109.1:24954233-29954233 GCA_950106695.1 Biston stratarius
ACATATTTAAAAAGTATACATATCCTAACCCATTTGTTAATAGTATCAGCAGCTGCAGGTCCATTATTGAAATCTAACTTTTCAAAGTCAGAATCGAAAACTTTAATGGCATCATCCTTCAGCTCGGAGTTCAATTCATATGGACCTTCCATAATATACACCTTATTAGCGACATTGAGTGTAACACCCTTAATGGCTTTCAATTTGGATGAGAGAGATGAAAACGCTGACCGAATCTGCAATAAAAAAGGACATTCAAGCAACAGAAAATCACAAATCATTAATTACTCGAAAAAATTATTAATTTTATGAAATGATTAATGTCAGTGTTGTTTGGAATGATTTAAGGATTTTAACGATACCCTATACATACTTCAAATCTGTTCTAGAATTTAAGTTTTGGTGAAATATAGAAACTCACATACATACATATACCCCGAAAACATTACACTCTTTGTTTGGGCAGTAATATAAAAATTATTGACATTCTTATTATTTAAAGTGGGATCGATATATTGTAATAATATGTTGGCCCAGAAACTCAGTATTCTATTAGTTATCTGGATCCCAGAGTATAAACATTGTTTTGTTTAGGGATAGATGGCGCTGTGTGAAAATTAAAACAATTTTATTAATTCATTATATAAGCAAATAAAATATATAAAAATTTGACACTAGCACACAATAAAACGTTTGATCTTTAGCTAAATAGGTACAATTTTAAAGATTTGATTTTTGATTCCAGATTGAAAGTCAGTCTGCCAAGTATGCAGCTGTAATCACGTCACACACCTGTCTTTTCTAAGTTACATATTACCAATACCTCCAAAAGGTAAAAAAAGCAGTGTCCAATTATGACGCTTCATGTAATCTTTATAGGTATATTAAAAAAAAAAAAAACATTTTTTATTGGAAATTATTTGTTTATTATATGACTAAGAGGTAGGTATAATTATCTGCAAGTTCCATAAAATTGTAATAGATGGTGGTATAAGGTAATTTATTGGATTAAGTAAGTATCCAATATGGTGCTACGTTAAAAGTCCAGACATTTCATATCCGCTATAATTTATATCATGTTACATGCATGTATTCAATTTGGCCATAGCAATGTGTGGCTGGGCCTACTAGTAGATTATATGGAATACATACCGAGTCATCATCAGGTATGCCAAGCGAAGCCAGTAGCTCATCATGCACATCACCAGTGGCTCCAAGTGTCAACAGCGCTAACACAAACTCGGCCGAAAGAGGTGATGCAACCACACTTTTGCCTTTTTCTAGTTCCTTAAATAGAAAAAAAATACTGAATTATTAGTTTTAAAATATTACTTATTTTTAAATTCACTCTTTATCAATTCAAAGCCTGATAGATATGATTAAGATTCTTAAAGAACTACAACTACTAGATACTTATCCAGAATTCATAATAATATATTCATGATACTGTATAGGTTGTACAAAAGTCAGATATGGCGATAATTAATTTTAGAGATGGTTCCTGGTAAGAAGATCTACCACCAAGTAGAGACTACTAGAGATAATAGAATTCAATTAATTATTCTAATTCAAAGAATTAGAATTCGAGAAATAGAATTCATGTGGTACCCTCTAAAATATTATTTTTAGAATTTGTCAATCCGCCATAGTAACACAACTCTGTGAAAATTTCAACAACTAGGTACCTTATGTAGTTCGAGAAATATGGGTTGAGATTAAATGATATATTTTAATAAGGTCCCAACCAGCACCACACCTTGGGTACGGAACTTAAAAATATATTCAACTAAATTCAACTATTTAACAGGTATAAGTAACTGAAGCCCCCTTGAAGCCTGAAGATGGTTTATGTTAGTAATAAAAAATACTTACATTGCAGAATTTGGCCGAAAATTTAGAGACGGCTGCGGAAAGCTCCTTTGAATCCATGTTTACTGCAGATGTATTCACTAACAACGCCAAAAACAAAGGAGCCGTGAATATGAAACACAGAACAATGTAATACTGAGGAAAATGATTCATATGGGTAGTTCTTAGTTCATCTAATTATTCACACGTTATAAATATAAGTATTATTATAATCGGACCGGGCACCAACACAACACAATATTTTAATTACGTGTACTAAGATAGCTGTTAATGTGAAATGTTGCTATTCACTCAAACCAATAAATATTATTTCTTGATTGAAGTGATACAACGATAAAATATGTAGATAACAGAAATTACAGGGAAAATTTATCAGGGTACTCAATTTAATACTTTTACCCACCTACCAGCGACCGGCAAACGAAATGTCAATAAATATAATGTAATGAACGCACTGTTGCCAACTCCAAAAATTCCGAGTCCCTAGACTCATAAGCAAAAGTCGCTAGAAAGTCGCTAAAACTAACTTCCCCAGGAGCGGATCCACGATTTTGTCTAGGAGAATACCTATAATTTTGTCGGGGACAGAAAAGGCAGTGTGAAATATTAGAAAAGGTGAAAAAAAAATTGATAAATAATTAGATTACAATTAAGTAAATAATATATAGGTGCAACAACATAATACATCTAACTTTTAATTAAATAATTATATTATCATTATTGTAACAATCACCCAGATCATTTGTTGTTTTAATCACAATTTGCCAAAATTACTTATTATCGGAGAACTGGCCGTATTCAATAGCAAAACTTAGATTTGAAAGAAAATTGGATGTGTTGCATTGAATATTTTTTGAAATTTCTAAAGCTAGGGCTGTTTTAATTTCTACTCCAAAAATCGCCAGATATGTCGCTAAACAATTTTTGTCGTCAAAACTTTATTTTAGTCGCTAAGACTTGAGCAAAAGTCGTCAGTTCTAGCGACTAAGTCGCTAAATTGGCAACACTGAATGAACGAATGAAGCGGGCGGAACGAATGTCGCGTCACGTCTGGTCACTCAGCAGCAGGGTTGGATTTAGGTACGTTTAAATTAGAGTACAAAAATTTAAAAATTATAGTACGCCGATAGTACACTTTTTTTTTGTAAATCTAATTAATAAATAATGATAAACTTGTCGAATCAACACGTTTATGCAAAATTTACTACTCTTCTAAATTAATCAGGTCTTGAATATATTTTTTTTTTTCATCCTTAGCATCTAATCGTATCAACATGTGTATTGTCTTCTGGGAGTTTTGGCGGGAACGCGAAAAGAGTCGTGTCACTCAAAAGTATTTTTTTTTCCAAATCTGGTGTTTTTTCGAGTCTTAATATATAAAAATAGTGGTGTTTTATTCATAAAGTGCCGAATTACAAACGCGAGTGTGGGAAAAAGATATAATGTGGTGAAACATGACATTTCGTGTTGCTTCCAAATCTCCATCGAAGCTTATAGTAAAGTCGCCACTACTTTACTAAAGCATGACTAGATTTGACTGGCATGGACTGGACTTGACCAAGACTGGACTTGACTACAAAAAAAAAAGCTGAAAACTGAAGACTGCACACAAAATACAGAAACGTTGAAACTGGCAGAATGCACAGAGTGCAAAGCCAAGAAGATAAAGAAAAAAATTCAATGAACTATTTTTTACAAGTGGTTTGGCAATAAACGGGTGTTATATTTACCTATTTTGGTATTTTATAAGTGAAGTAACGAAATTATAGTATTTATCCGTACTATCCTTAGATATGGATAGTATCTAGTACGGAGCATGAAATAGTAGTACAAATACTATAATTATAGTACGAAATCTAGCCCTGCTCAGCAGTCTACGGTCTCTACAATAGTCGATACGGATGTCCCAAAATAATACAATAACAAATATTTATTTTACGTTCGATACCGAATATTTTTGCCATGACATATTTTTTAAATATTTATTTGCTTAGAAAATATAATGTTATATGCTCTAACTTTATTCGGTGACTTTGGTATTAATAGAAAGTAAAATATGCCAATTATCGATAGGTATCTATATTTTGGTAGTTCCTCATGGTTGTCCGAAAGTAATATTTTGATATCATTGAAATTAGATAATCTGATTATGAAACCAGAAAGTAAACGCTCGTTAGTGTAAATCCTTTTGAGTTTTCGTTTTGGCAAGACCCATTTATATTTTTTTATTTAAGTAGTGTTTCATTTGGTAATTCAATGAATAGTAATTTGTACTTTGCAATAAACATAAAAAATACTGGGTTTTTTTGTTTACTTTTATTTTTACATGTAATATAATAATAAAATATAAAAACATCTACACTATATTAAATATAATTATTTGATAATACCGGTACATCGCTAGCCTGCGTCAACTTGACATTACTTCACTCATTACGAACTTTTTTTTGTTTTTGGCATTTCATTTTTTATATTTAACCAGTAGCATCTCAATATTTTCTAGCAGATCTTCTCTAGTCTCTAAATCAAAGGATAATGGTACTCATAGGAAGCTCCAAATAGTATAAAACAAAGTAGGTGTCTGCACCGGCGAATGAGCACCCGTTTGTTTCTCCGCTTACTTTTTATAATCCACAATAGATTTTAATACGTGGAGAAGCTATTGAAGTTTCTGGATTCTAATAAATAGGACAAGATATTGTACTTCTGATGTATTTATTATTTTTCGAAGTACATGCCTTTGCAGTTAATTCATTTTGCAATCGTTGGAAACATTGTAAAAACCAGTGGCACCAGTCTTCTTCAGGGTCCTCTTTAATGACTTCGTTGAACGCACTCACCACCGCTTTCAGTCTCGTTAATTTATAACGTCAAAATTTATCTTTAATTGTAGGAAATGAAAAGAAGGCGCAAGGTGAAATTATATAGCGGGTGAGTCAAGATTTGCACCCCTCAAATACGCTCCGTCACCTTAGCAGAATGTGCGGATGTGCACACATGCACACACACACAAACTCTTGCTTTTATAATTTTATTGGGATTTATTTCTATCAATAATTTTACATAACTTTTTTTATGTATGACAGGCTAGTTATTTGACCACAGTTCACCTGATGTTAAGTGACGGTGTGGTCGAAGATGGTAGCCTCGGCTATGCTAAGCTATGCCGAAGGGCGTGAGTTCAAACCCCAAAAATGAGCTTGAGCTGCCGGTGAAGGAAAACATCGTGAGGAAACCATAGCGTGGTGGTAGAATACTTTCTAGTACTCAGCTGGCTAGCTACCACCCTCAAGTTGAAAATCTGCCGCCAAGCATCTAACGGTGTGTTCCGGCAGCCTCACTTGAGAGCCAGTACCAGTCCAGGCTAGGTGTGCTTTCCCATCTTCGACCACACCGACACTTAACATCAGGTGAGCTGTAGTCAAACACCTAGCCTGTAAGACATAAAAAAAAACTCAAGGTATATCATGGGGCCCCAAGCTTTTTTTTGGTAACCTGTTTAAGACATGCCTGAATAATAATAAATAAATATTATGTAAAAAAAAACAAACAAAGAAAATAATTAACTACTATTCAATAAAAATAACTATATATAATAATTTAATATACTTATATTAGGTATATACTATAGAATGATACTAATTAAAATGAAATTAGATGTGTGTATACAAGGATACTGTTAATCAGCATCCTTTTAAGGGCATATTTTATACATTAAAACAAACAACTTTTGTCCTACAACCTTTGCCAAAACACAATACATATTCCAAAAAAAGAAATTAAAGTTTTTGTGGTACTCTCTAACACTCTTTAGTTCTCTATTGCGTAGACGCTTCATTCATCGTAGTAAAAATACGAATTATCAACATAAGGAGAACAAAAGTTGTTAGATTTAATGTACTGAACATGCCATTGGAAAAAGGATGCTGATTGATTACATATAACCCTGTATATTATGAATAGATGCGTCGGTGATTTGTATTTGACATAATCATGCACGTACACACAACGTCAAATCAAATAGCATGCATCTTCGCTTATCATCGGGCGAGATGGCGGTCAAACGCAAGCCTATTTGTTATTTAAAAAAAACCCTAATGTAAAATACATTTTACCCATATACGCATTAATGAAGAATAATAATGTTTCTGCAATTATCGCATGTACATATGTATGTACAGTGGTGTAAATTAGCGTGGGATTAGGATGGGATTAGATTTGGGCGTGGGATTGAGAATATGAGAGTAGGTATGTGTTTATAGGTAATAAGAGCTCTTTATACAGCCTATTTGTGGTGTGTAGGTGCTTGGTTGCTGGCTATTAGAGGTTTATTCAAGTTACGTCACATTATTTTTTATGACAATGCTTCATGTCATCTAATAAAAAAAAAATTGTTTCTGCTAAGTAGCGACTACTTACATTCCCTTTTTTTAAATAAATATTTAAAAAATAATAAATTTCTTGTGATGACGCTTCTGCAAGGTATTATACAAGTCAAGTTAATGCGATGTTACAGTTTATGCTGTCCACCAAGAAAATCGCCTGGTCAGTGTGGATGCCCTCCGCCGGTGCCTGGAGGCGGACGAAAAATTGTGCCTCCCTCGACTTGCAGACCTGGACGCATTCTCTACAACCCCTGCGTGCCGGTATACCATCACGGAAAAGACACATGGAAAAAGTTCATGTACATCACACTGTTTATTAGCTTTCCTCTCATCATTATTCAAGCTTTCCACGCGTTGGGGCATGAGTTGCCGCCGAAGGGTGTGTGCCGTGACTACGAATATATGCGAATCCGGAATAAAAGATTTCCATGGGGAGACGGTGTAGAGTCACTGTTCCATAACCCGCACACAAACCATCTGCCAGGGGAGTGTGAGATGCCGCCTCTGGACTGCGATTAACTTAATAATATACAACAACATAAGTTATACAAATAAAATGGCGCTACATTTTTTTTTTTTCATTGATCTTTATTTATGCAGGAACGTCGCATGTATAACGAAGCTCTCTTAGCTCATCATATTAGCAGACTGAAATGGCAGTAGGTTGGTCATATAGATATATCCACTCCACTCCACAGCTAGTCATAGTCTATGAGAGCCAATGAGACAGGCCTATGACTCATAGGCCTCTCCCAATGCACGCCATTAAACACGATCTTCGGCTTCTCATTTTCAATTACTGTCTAAGTGTCTATTGCCTTATGTATGTCCACAGAGTCTCAGGGCGTCCTATGATACGTTTGCCATATGAGAAGCCGAAGATCGTGTTTAATGGCGTGCATTGGGAGAGGCCTATGAGTCATAGGCCTGTCTCATTGGCTCACATAGACTATGACTAGCTGTGGAGTAAAGTGGGTAAATTAAAAAAAAAAACTTTTTAATGGTGATGATCAAGCAGAAACGTATGTACCTTTACTACGCAATTCTTTTTTATGCTCCACCGTCTAAAAGTAAGTCTGATGGTGGTCAGTGGTTCCTTAATTCGCCAGTTTTTTGTGCGAAAATTTTCCTTGTATATGTAAAAATTTGTAATTGGCAAAGTTGCGAAAAACATTAAAAAGCTCAAGTTTTCATAGAAACAGAATTTTAAGTTCCGCCATTAGAACGCTTAGTTTTGCTGCCGTAAAAACTGCCTTTGAGGAAACGCACGCTCCTACGGTGATACGAACAAATTGGCTACAAACGAAAAGGCATACGTAGCCAAAATAAGGCGAAAAGATTTGCACCTACAGCTGAAATTTTTTTTCTGTTCTGTTTCTGTAGCCAAATAGGATTACAGCACCATATGCCCCGTCCGTTCTAAATTCTAAAATGCACAAGCGTAGCGAACATTGTTTTGAGATAACACGAGAATACGCGCGCGCTGCACTCTGCTTTAACTCCTTGACAAAGGTTACTGGATATAACCAGAACTATGGTCGGAGTATCCGATGTAATCAAACGTGACTAATCCCGTATAAATAAAGCAAAACACTTTAGGATAGTTACAAAATTACCTAATAGGTACGGGATTGAAATACAATAAATACAACCTACCAATTAATAATAATGCGTGGAGGCACCAAGATTACTTGCTGTAGCAGCATCTCAGAAAAAAAGAAATAAAAGCTGGTTTGAATGGCTAGCTACTGCCAGGCGGTTGGATGATGTTTTCTTCGCTGAAGTGGCGCGCATAGCTGGCGCGCAAGAGATGCGCACGCATTGGTGTGGGGGCGGCAGCGAGCGGGCGGTGGCCGCCCGCGCGCGGCGCCGTTTTCCGATCAATAGTTGCGCTGACGTCAGCAGACGGGAGCGCGCCATTGGCTCGTCCGGCATTATTAAATAAACCTCCGGGCTGAGTGGCGCGCCGTGGTACGCGCCGCGGGCACAGCACCGCAGCACGCGGCGGGCGGGCGCTCCGCACGCGGCACGCGGTGGCCGCCGCCCGCCATGGCCGACATGCCGGACCTATCGCACCTTACGGCCGAGGAGCGCGCTATCATCGAGGGCGTCATGATGCGCCAGCGGCAGGAGGAGCAGCGCGAGCACGAGATCATGAGGTGCGCCCTTCGCCGTACCGACCCCGCATACCGCCATACCGCATGCCCTCCGCCTAGCCACCCCCGCCCCGCTCCCGTGCCTGGGACGCCATATTCACATTATCTTTTCTCCTTTTTCTATTCCCATGTGAAAGTGCATGATTTTCGTCTATCTACAAAAATCATCAATGGCGGTAACCTTTCAATGCTTGCATAATTAATAAAAAATATATGCATGACATAAACGCGGTTGATCTGAACACTTAGCGATACCTTCTCTGAACACTTAGCGATACCTTCTCTGAACACTTGACTGGAGTGAAGCGATGACGTAGATGCCTGTTATATAAAGTGATATCGAGCCGTAACTCGAAATTTGTCTACCTAGTGGAAAGCAGGCTTTTGCTCGTTTCATAACATCGTATATTGTAGATCAAAGTCCGCGGCTATGGTATCCTCGCGCAGTAGTGGCATTGTGACGCATCACTGCACTTAAGTAGCTACGTTTAGAAGAAAGCGTAGGTACCTAATGCGATTATTTAATTACAGCCCATTTACGTCTTTACATACGTCAGTCTCTTTGTTTGGTCATCATATAAAAGTGCTCCGGATGTATAAAAATCACTGTTTTTTTTTGTCAAAACATACTTATAATAGGTATTTTATTTAGTATTCGTGTAGATATTTACCTTTTTGAATACTGTATATAGTGATGTGGATTATTTTTTTATTAGCCTGCTCTATTGCTCTGCCGATGAATGGCACTTTCCTCCTTTTTGTTCCTCTCGACTTTGCGTTACTTGAGTTCAATCCTTCATACTAAAACTCAACAATAGCAATGAAAAATAAGTTGTTATAGAATAATAGGGCGAATATTTATAAAATGAACGTAGACAAAATGAGGATACGCACTTTTTGAACCAAAAAATAGGTACCTGTCCGCATCTATTCAATTGCATATTTTAGGCTGCGCTATCCCAACTTATCACTGACCTACTTTGTGACCTACATAGGGGTTGCTCAGGTTGTAAAATAAATTGCGGGCACTCGTTTCATAAATAACATATCTAAAATTTCTCGTAAGCATATGCCGATTTTTCGCAATATACGCGCCACGTCAGTCCACGATGCTAAGTATTTATTTGGACTGCGCACATAATTATGTAAATTAATATAAACATTTTAAAATTAAATTTTCTCATTTCGTCAGCATTCCTTGTAAATAATAAAATCTGGATTTATGGCATGTGCTTGTAAGTAGGTAATCATCCTGTCTTGCTCCTTAGGCTGTTCAGAATCACGGGTGGTCCCACAATTACTATCTTGTGACTTCAAAGAAAATGACTAGATTGCAAACGTTCTATGTATGTCCAGCGCTCTCCCGCTTGTAAATATTCACCGTACTGTTCGCTGTAACAACTTATCTAGGTTCTAGGTATCCACACTAATAGGTATCACACCTATTATAAAAAATTTAACGCATATGTAGTCCGCGTTTTACACCAACTCGCCTGATGATAAGCAACCATGTAGTGGATTGACTTAGGAGATCCCTATTCACCGTGACCTTGTAAAGATCCAGATTATATCCCTCAGGAAACAGGGACGTCGGCAGCTTGTTTCTATCCTTTGCCGTACAAATAAGAGACGTCGGGTCAAAATAATAAATACGTATCCAGTTTGTGTAGTGATGTGCCGAACTTCTGCTTGTCCTGTAGAAAAAAGGCGAAAAGATCGTACAGATCAGGAGCACATTCTTCAAAATGAATCCTGTAGAAAATTTACAGAGTTTCCGGTGGTGTACAAGTCAAAGGGTTTTCGTTTTTTAGCTTAAAACAAGGGAAATAAATGGCTGCGACTTTTTATTTGCAGTTGCAGACATACATACCATTTCGTTCCCAACACGAGAGAAGATTGTAATATATTTACTTACTTTTCACTTGTATCTTTACACAGTTATAGAGACATTTACACAAAGCGAGTTGGTAGTAAAACATAAATACATATTTCATTAAAAAAGTGCTCTGTTCATAACTGTATTATGTGGTGAGCGACAATAAACCCACCGATATTCCAGATTAATACATTTTGTTAATGACAGACGCAAGCAAGATGAAGTGACTGTGCTAGAGCAGACCATCCGAACCAGGAATGAGCTGCAGCGCGCTGCTGGTGTGGAACTAGCGGCCACATGTCACATCTGTCTAAAAACCAAGTTCGCAGACGGTGTGGGCCACTCGTGCCACTACTGCAGGGTCAGGTGCTGTGCGCGCTGCGGCGGGAAGGTCACCCTGAGATCTAATAAGGTAAGCAAGATTTGATTATGTCTTCAGCCAGATATTTGTATGTAAAGGTTTTTTTTTCATTGTATGCTGATTACCACGTCTTCACGAATGGAATTGGCACTTGCAGGTAATTTGGGTATGCATTCTATGCCGTAAGAAGCAAGAACTTTTATCGAAAACCGGTCAATGGATCCACAAGAACTCCGGACAGGATACCATGTTATGGCGAATGGAGAACGATCTACGAGGCCTTCCCACGCCGGTTGAGACCACTCTAGATAAACGACCGAAACTGGAGCGAGCTCATAGTGCAGCGGAGAAGGAAAATCTTCCGCTTCAGAGGACTGGGAGTGCTTTGCGTCGTCAGTACAGCCAGCAAGAGCCCAGGACTTACGGCGAGCTAGAGGGGTTGGCTAGGACGCATCCTCACCTCTTGCATCCGAGGCAGAAGGCTGCGTACGGCGTGGTGGACCCTGTGCCGCCGGCGCCACAGCTGCTGCCTCACGGGCCCGCGGCACACCCTCCCATGCCGCCGCGCTCATCCTCCTCGGACGACGAGGTGCCGGAGTGCATCTCCGACGAGAACGACGAGTACCGCGACCGCGGTAAGTATTCCGCCACGCACGCTGCCACCCACCCATCGCCCTGTCCTGCCACAGCCGACACAACAAATCCTTTCCATCCGAAATGATTTTGTTTACTACCCATACATACAACCACACTTCTCTGCATACAAACGCCCCATACGAACGCATTTACCGAGACGTACAAGCCTAATTGAGTTACTGACATACCTAATACCATTTCACCTTTTGCATTGCGCATTGATAAAGTTAAGGTGTTCCGTGCGAGGTGAAATCGATACCATACGTAATAATTTCAGGTAAATAAACTATAATACTAAGTTTAATACTAAGTTAAGCATATATTTCCACAGTAACGGATAGTGTTGAGCACCTAAACTTGTCTTTACCTACCTACCTGTTATCATCAAGTCTGCTCATGTAGGTAGAGTTCGTATACGTGTCATCGCATTAGAATCATCGGATATGACTATATGTTCAGCGATACACCTTGTCGATTCTTTTTCAGATTCGGTCAGCGTCAAAGGACTTAACGCTTCAAATTTCGCACAACTGGTGGTTGACCTGTTTGCGCCAAGTTTGAAGCTGACATTGTGATGAAAATGTCTAGTGAGATATAAATGGCCGTAGGCGGCCCGGTGTTCCGCAGACGCGCCCGGTGCTGCTCGCCTCTTCATACCTGATGGTCACGCTCTCGCCCCCTGTTCGCAGGTGCTAGTAGAGATAGAAGCGGTTCCGACAGTTCCAGGAGCCAGCGTCAGGCGATGTTAAACGACAAAATGAATAAATTTCTATCGGTGAGAGGGCGTGTTTTGACGGGAATGTTTTGGCATTGTATTATTGCTGAAGTTTAGATGTTTCAGTAACTTGTTTTTGTACACTTCTTCCTCTGGCCGACAAACTGTGATGGCTGTTTGTTCATTACGTCCTCTCTTTCAAAACAATCAATCAGTCTCTTCATCGATCAAATCAATATAAAAGTACATTTACATTACTTATAGTTTTTTTATGGAGATATATATATTATGTATATTCGAATTTTGATTTGAACTTATAAAGTTTTTCGGAGGCGAAGATGCTATTAGCGGTAGATAAATACTTTGGGCACCATTATTTACTGTCATATAGGTACTTACCTATCTGCTTAAAGTCATATTATATTTTAACTAAGTACATACGTTATTTATTTAACTAAGTACGTACTACTTTTATAGCGATAATAGCTCAGTGGTTCGCTAACCACTGAGCTATCATCGGTCGGTTCACACGTCGGAGGACGTGGGTTCAAATCCCAACAATGAGTTCGAGCTGCCGGTGAAAGAAAACATCGTGAGGAAACCATAGCATAGTGGTAGGGTCCTTTCTAGTACTCGACTGGCTAACTACCACCATCAAGTTGAAAGCATGTTACGGTATGTTCCAGTAGCTTCACTTAAGAGCCAGTACCATTCCAGGCGCGATGTTTTCACCAACTTCGATCACACCGTCACTTAACAACAGATGAGCCATGGGCAGACATCTAGTCAATGAGCCATAAAAAAACGTATAGCTAGCGAGTATAGTTATTTATACTCAAAGCTATTTGAGTTTCAACATTTCACCACACTGTTTCGAAGTATAAAATATGATAAATAGCTATCTAGTATCCACTTTGTATAGTCACTAACATGTTTTATATAAGTATATAACAAGCTGCAACTCTATTACGAATAGAAGTATGATTATCCTGGACAAACTTGTAGTAAACAACAATGTAAATGTACTTCTATGTCAAAAATATTGTTTGAACCAAATAATACGTTTACTATAATATTTTTCAGACAACATTTTTTGTCTGTATCATTTGCTCCATTCCAGTTTTGGTTCAAGCAAAATCGCATGCTTGGGCGAAAAGAAGTGTAAACTATTTCTACTAAAAATATGTAAAAAGTGATTTGGATTGGATTGTGAACGTGTACTTTACTTCCGTGTTGTTTTACTGTTTACTTGGGTAAGTCGACACACATCTTTCCGCTTTTGCGTGAACACTGCTTTCAATTTATTTATTTTGTATCTAAATGTGGGACAGCAAACATTAATCACGCAGGTTCATAACAATATTTCCCACAGTAAACTGTTCACACAGTCGGTGCAGTAGTGGAGTAGGAAAAGAGTTAAAAAATAATATAATTAATCAAGCGGTGCCGGGCGCGTGCGGGTGACACGACACCAGATCAGACTCTGACATTGATACCGTATCATTCTTAGGACACCTAGAAGCGTGCGCTTCTCTTCGGCATCCCCACCTGCGCAGTGCCAACGTTGCTGCCAACAATTATTACAATTTGACTAATCATTCGCCGGGCGATTACGAAGCAGAAACGCGCGCTACGTTCGAAGGCGTGCGCATGGCCCCGGCCGGCGCCGGCGCCGACGCGCGCGGTAGCTTTGACTCCGTGGCGGAATGCCGGTGGCGTGCACCCGACGACGGCGAGGGCGCCTATCTGCGTCCCTACGCGCCGGACGAGGGCCCGCGCCCCGATCGAACTGTGTATAAAAGTGCTTATCTGTGGGAAGACTCCTCTGACAATAGACGGTTCACGGAGAGGAGAAAAAAGACAGTTCGCTTCGATGGTCACGAGGGTGCTGCGACGTTCCCCCGCGGCGGGCGCGACGCGTCGGCCGCGCCGCACGACTGGGCCTCGTTGCGCTGGGAGTCCGAGCGACAGACCAGCCAGGACTCTGCCACCAAAGACTCGGGCATCGATACCTCTAGCACCTTCACATCGAGTGAAGATTCAAACAGAGGCGAATGCCCTAAGGTTAGCAGATCTCTCAGCTAGTTTACATTTAAAGAGCTCGTACTTACATTGACTACTTAGGTGGATACGCAAAATACCTCTTCTTCTTGATATGTAGATGTCTGTCAGGTTTATTTATTTTTCCGAGGTTTATTGAGATAATGTCGTTACATTATCTATACCTAACAACAATACAAAATTGTAACAACCACAAGTTAGCATTAAGACTAATATTTTACCACTATTACATACCTACTTACTTTTACATTTTCTTCTATAGGGAATTTGTTATGTGTGTTTTATGTGATCTATATGTTTTTGTGTTTGGCTGCAGCATGATTGCATTTGCGGGCATGCACCGGTTTCCTAAAACTGAATGTGCACTTTCGTGTATAGTTTCACACCCCTGGCTAGTCATCTCAATACTCTTACTCAGTACACATCTTCTGTGTGATAATCACCAGTAAGTATTTAATATTTCATGTTAATTTCAAGATTACTCCAATAGTATTCAAGAGCGCGGATTGTTTATGTGGCAGTTCCCGCTCAGTTGGCAAGTGTCTGCCGACGGCTCAAGGATGATTGGACACATGGTGCTGCGAAAGTCTATAGTGGATGGAGGCTCACACTCCTCTATCCTGGGTCTGAAAGTAGTCGGCGGGAAATTGCTGCCAGACGGTACACGAGGTGCCGTCGTTGAAAAAGTTAAGAAAGGTTCCATAGCTGATTTAGAAGGGCAGCTTCGAATTGGTGAGTATTATTATTTACGATTGAACCAATTATTGATTGAGATTTGCCTTCTATGTTCAGTAAGCTAATTTGTAGAAAGATCAAAGGAACAGAGTTCTGTGTACCAAGTTATATTATAGCTGAAGTGTTAAATCCCAATGTTTACTTCATAAATAACAGACCAAATCAAAGTTATAAATAAGGATGATTCTGAATTTTTAGTGCAGTACCCAAAGATAATGTAATAAACAAAGTTTGTGGCAAAACCCTTAGTGAGGATTTAGGGTCTCTGCAAACATTTATCATACGTTACGTTTTGCAGGCGATGAGGTGCTGCAATGGAACGGTCTTCCACTTCAAGGGCGGAGCGCAGAGGAAGTAACGCAAGTGATTGCGGACAGCAAGCACGACTCGCATGTTGAGCTGGTTGTCTCGCGGCCTCTCGCACCAGTGCGTCCGCCTGCTCAGCCTTGGAGAACTCACAAAGGTTTGTGTTTAGGTACCTTCAAGTACCTGTATGTTCAACGCGATGTTTATTGTCTAAAGGTACGGATTAATAAGCTAGGGTGTAACTACTAAGTCGAAAGGGGCTCATCGTACTTATCATTATGAACTTTTACTATGGGTACAATAGTAAAAGTTGTCCATAAACATGAGTACGTTTACTCCTATATACAGGATATATAAAATGTTAGGTACATAGTTTCTGGTGCATCGCCGTTCAACACGGTAAAGCCATCAGGGTTTTTAGGCACGTTGCCAACTAGTAGAGAGGTTGAACAGCTTTAATGCCTATAGATATTATATTTTCACATATTTGTCTGGCAACGGGAAACTCAGTTATGCTCCTATATTGAGATAGGTACAAAGTAGCAAAAATGTCGCTTGAAAACAAGTATAAATTATTGTTTTTTTACACCCCCGACACCTTTGTTTGTGAATACCGAATTACCACTTGATCAAACCTTACATCTGCTTATCAACTAGTAAAGACTTGGCAATCTTGAACAGGCATGAACAGATTTTCTTGAATAATAGCCAACAACGCTCAAGCAAATTACCTTTCAAACAAAGAACTACTAAGTGAATCAATATTGGTTCATCCGTTTGGGAGTTGCGATGCCACAGCAGACACACACATAAAATCTATAACACCCCTCTGTTTGCGTAGAGGATTAATTAACAAATTTTCTTCCCAAACAGAAAAAGAGAATGATAATGGCAATGAGAAATCATTTGTTTTGGTAACGGTTTTCTCTATATTTATAAACTAATTTGAAGATCCTGCTACATTGAGGTAACCATCAAGTAATGAGCGCCAAAGCAACGATGCCTTGGACTTTGTTTTAGGCACTACTAAAAGTTCTGTGTATCGCTGGAATGGTAATGGACAGGCATTTATTTTTCGAGGTTGATTCAGAAATATAATCTACCAAAAGCCAATTGGTAAAGCTTGAAAAAGAGCAGCAGGAGCTCTATAGCAACGTCCCGTACTTTACCTTCGTCGACATTCCGGGCAAAGTATTGAGATTATTCCTCTTCTTGCCTGCTATAACAGTGCGGGTCACACTCTTCCTTTGACTCAATTAGGTATCCGTCGTCTAAAATTCTTTCCAAGATATAATTTCTCCGTCTATATTTCAGTAGCTATGTAAATAATCTACTTTTAATGTGTCTTTTCACAGAAGTATACACAGAAGTAATGGGCGGGTGTGAGAAACCGAGCGTGCTGGTGACGTCACCAGGCTCTCCGGACATCCATTCTCGGCGTCGGCCTCGGCACAACCACCATAACGCAAACGTAGCAGGACGCATACAGGTTAGAAGAATCGTTTTGGACAATGGCTGTCTCGGTATCAAATGTCATAAAGCTAGCGCCAATGGCCCATGTAGTCATGCCCTTGACCTTGTTTTGTAACTCAAATTTCTGGATGCCGTTGCAATGGTTATGAACAGGCATTATCTTGCAAACACCAGAGCTTTTCGTTACCATAAAATATCTATTTTATCCTTGGGAATTGGATTTGTAATGTTATATTCAATTCTTTGTATGTTTTCCAGCTTAAAGTGTATTTCGACATTTCCGCACTCCAACTGCTGGTGACAGTGGTATCTGCTAGCGGGTTGACGCCTCGCACGGATGGCTCACCGCGATGTCCATACGCGAAGATCTTTTTGCTTCCAGACAAGAGCGAAAAGAGCAAACGAAGAACTAAAACATTGGCTAACACTTTGGAGCCGAGATGGAATCAAACTTTCGTTTATTGTGGTATAAGGATCACTGATATCAAAAAGAGAACTCTAGAGGTAACACCCGTGTGTCATTATTTTTCTATTATACATTTTCTAAAAACATCTATACCATAAATCTTTCTCTTCTTCAGGTGACAGTCTGGGATCTAAATCGATATGGTCCGAATGATTTTCTTGGAGAAGTTCTATTGGATCTTGATAGCATCCTTATGACCCACGAGGCTAACTGGTACACCCTCAAGCCTCACGAAGAATCTGGCAGTTTTAGTGTAAATATCATTTAAGAAATATTTTTAGTATAGTTTATCGAGTAGATCCTCGTCAATCATATATTCTACATTGGAAACCAGGTTAAAACGGCAATTTACGGCTGCCGGTTTTTCTTATTTGTTTACGTCATTTCTATTTCTTCGGTTTTAGATTATTATTTCTTTTTCTTATTTACTATTTCATCAGGTTATCCAGTTATATGTAACAAAAAATTTATTGAACTTGTATCCATATCCAGCGGTACCCAGAACTTTCAGTAACAAAAGAAAGGCATCGCGGCTAGGAACTTGTTACTTTGAGACATTCGATGGTTAGTCGCAATAGACTTGTAATTTCGCTAGCTGCAGTAACAACTGGTGATGAATATGATCATTGAATTTATATGGCATGTTTCCCTCAATAGCGGTACCGGGAAGAGGAAGCGGACGGCGAGCACTTGTCGCCGCCGTCGACATCCACGTCCCGGCTGTCAGACTCGGACACGCCAAGCGAGTGCGACTTGCGGCGCCATCATTCGCTCTCCAGCCTTGCTTCCAGCTCCAGCCCGCCACCTCCTCACGACGTAAGACAACATCAAAGTCTGTGACATTCTAGTGCTGGCTTATAATGCTACCCTCGTGAGATCCTAGGATAGTTAGACGATCTCTCACTACGCTGGTGCTGGTCCGGTGCGAGTTGACGAATTCCCGTAAGTCAATGTATTCATTCTCCGGACATAAACATGTTTCATCAATTGATTTGCTTTAACTGAAAAGTGGTATGAATTTTAAATCCGTACGTGAATTCTAAAGAACTAATTTTTTTGTGATTGTCGGGCTAGGTGTTGACCACAGCTCATCTGATGTTAAGTGACGGTGGTGGTCGAAAATGGTGAACACATCTAGCCTAGAAACTCATTCGCTTAGGATTGAACTCACGAGCTTAAGATTGCCAGACGAGCATTCTCCCACGGTTTGATTACGAATACTCACGATGTATTAATTTATTTATCAGTAATCTAAACCTCAGTGACTTTTTACAAAGGCCTTCATTTATATTAACAAATTTTACTAAGAATGATCTATAAACAATGTTGATATTTACTGCCTGCGATATCCCCGTAACTTTTTTTACAGCGCATGGATCTGGACGGAAATAGGTCGAACAGACGCGATCGAGACATGTCCCCGGCGGAGAGAGTGCGAGCCACTGGAATGGGCAGAGAAAGGGTGAGGTCCTTTTTATGCCTAATCCTTTATCGTAAGCGTATATGTATATCATATAGATAACCCTAATGAATTATAACAAGGTGCACCACTAGTCTACATTTTAGCAAACTCATCTGATTAGCGTCCTGCAATACAGGATTTTTCTAACATACAATATATCTGCTAAACCTTTTTGCTTTTAGTGCGTAAAACATTGCTTTAATACAATTCTATTTAAATTTTTAATATATTTTTAATAATATTTTTTTTTGAGTACATGTGTGATTTGCTCAGAACGGTGGGTACAGCGTGGCTCGATCACAATCGGCGGCGGGCGTGGCACGGCCGCAGCGCGCGCGCAGCAAGTCGCCGCGCCGATCGCTCTCGCCGCCCGCGGATCGCGACTGGCGCTACACAGGTGCCGCACTCGGCGCCCGGACTCCGCTAACCGATCCCAACCGACGACAATTTGCTATCGGCATCGCCGCCGTCGGCGATCGGTCCGCGGACGTCGCAACAGCGCTACAGCGGGCGACCCCGCACGGAACACTACGAAACACCGCACGTTCTCTCGCGTCCGCTCATTACCACTTTACTGCCACTACTGTTTATCTTCCATGCTCTATTCCACTCTTATTTTTTCCCTCACGCGTCTTCCTTCGCCCTCGTCCTTCTCTACCTAAGAGCACGCTTTCCACTCTAGTTATACCTAGTTGTAGCGAGCGCGCCGCGCTTGCGTCGTGATTTTATACATTTTAAACTAACGACAATTTACATTCTCCGAGTTCAAGTCTGATGTACGCGAGCACGGTGCGCTCCGTTCATTTGTGAGCATGTCGTAACGGGCGTTCCTGACATCCGTATTGATGTTTCATCAGTGTACGGTGTTTGCCTACGAGGGTAGATCAAAAGCGGGATATTGCAGTAGGCGAGGAGCGCGGGGCGGACGGGGCGCGGCTGCCGACGCACGCGTACGCGCCGCGCTTCCAGTCGCGGTCCGCCACCGCCACGCCTACCACTAGCCCCAAGAAGCGTCAACTGCCGCAGATCCCGCACCACCAGGTCCGTACACGCGCATGCTAGGGTGCCGCGATCCGCGAACACCTCCTACCAAAAACAGATGCAAGTAGCGATGCAGCCCATTATAAAGTTTACTTCAACTTAAGTATATTTTGAAGTTTATATTTATGAAAAGTTCTCTCGATGCGATCGGCACCCTGGCGTGGTGCCGGCATGCTTATATATGCCGGTGCTGCATATGCTTAATGTAGCCTGTCTCATTTCCACGCATGACATTACATGTCGGCGGAAAGTTGACAAAGCATTTTAAGGAATGAGTAACTTTAAGCATTGTTTATAAGTAAGGCCCAAAAGGATTACACGGTATGGTAATAAAAAGCCGACCCACGTATTCAACATTTTAAACAACTTCTATGTAATCAACCCTGGAATAATCAGCTGTTGATTCATACATTTTGTTTGAGACTACTGCTTAACAAGCAAGTGTGTGATCAAATACGAAACATAGTAAAAATTGTATCTACTGATGGGTTGTTTTCTGCTTAGTATTGTGGCTCTAGCATATTAATCTGCGAGAATTACGTAGTACGTAAACGACGGCTGAAAGTCTAGTATCGAAGGCCAGGAATAAACTTAAAAAAGCACTTAAACTATAAGATGTATGAAAAAAGCAGTTTTCATCTATTCCCGCCGCGAGCGCTGTCCCACTTTCCACTTTTTATATCGTTTGCGTAGTACTTAAATCACGCAAATTGGTATGCCAGCCCGTCTGTTCCGCGTAACTCCGTTTGAAAAGACTAATCTCGTTTGGGTAATTGGCGAGCCGCGCCTGTTGTTGTGTGGATCGGTGTCCCTACTAACCGTTGCTTGGTTGACGCAGAGTGGGCCGCGCGCAGTCCGCGCACAGGTGTCGGCGGACCTCGAGGAACGTAAGTGGATCGCTCCGCACCACATTGGCGCTACACTCACCTACCGCAGCACGCCACAAGGTCAATACATGCACGCACGGGTTCAAAGCATATTACGACAGCTTAACAAATTATCAAAAAAATATATTACATAATCTGTCATTTTTCTAGTGGTAAGATTTTTCTCAAATCTAGTAAAAATAATTTATACTAAAAAAAAACAACGTGCTTTTTTATGGTCGACAGGCGTTTCACAACTCAGCTGATGTTAAGAGACGGTGTGGTCGAAGATGTTAAACACACCTAGCCTGGAATGGAACTGGCTCTCTAAAATGAATGCTAAAAGTCGCAAAGGTATGGAATGAACATAATATATTGAGCTATTTTTCTATGATTGCTACGTAATGTTTCTACGTTGGTAGTATTTCAATTCCACATAACTTACATTGTTTTGTAGACAAAAAATACTAATATAGTTTTTTGGTCGCGCTGCTACTTTATGCTCTGATCCCGAACGAACCCGTCGCCCGCGCAGTGGCTTCACGGCACGAGTCCAGATAAGCCCTAGTATTTTATAATAGCCTAGAATCTAGATCCCTATAGCCGCCTTTAGTTATCAAACAAAAGCAAACCACAAACCCGACATTCATGAATGATTTTCATTGTAACATGCCATCAATACCTTCAGAGACAGAACACAAACTGGTTTTACATTTAGTATTAAAACGTACCACAAGTCAAAACAAAATCTGTTACAGATTAAATTATCTGCAACGAGTTGACTTTAATAAACGACGGCTTAGAAATCCAGGTCTAAATATTATTATGAATATAAATAAAATAATAATATAGAATCAAGGTACCCAAAATTATTTCAGCCCGCAGGAGAACCTTATACAATACTCACTGGACCCGCTAGCTGTAGATCAGTAAATGTTGAATGAATAGTGTATTATGGACGGGCTTGCATAATCTTGGGTGCATCAGCTTATTCATTTCTGGGGCTGTTTGTCATAGGCTACAAATAAGCAGACGAGTTGCCTGATGGTAAGCTATCACCATCGTCTATGTATATCTGCATCAGATTCATACTGCAGATTCAGACTGTTAACATACCGGTTTATAGTTTGGTTAATGTTATATTTGTCTTAAATATCTTTCCGGATGACTTTCAATGTCAGAGGGTCGAATACATGACTTGATATGAAAAATCTTTCGTCAAGTTTTCAATACTAATATGTATGAAAAATAAAAGCTTCAACGTTAGTTATTTTCTGTTTACACTTGTCACAACGTTGGACACAATTTCTTCGCTTAGAGTGATGCCTTGGTCGCTTCTCTTCAATTGTTGACACTTCCTTAATTAAATCTTAATGATTTAACTGTAACACAGTTCTACAAGAATTATTGTGAATCTTAGCAAGAAATGGTGATCACTAGAAATATAGCATTTCATTATCTTACAATATCCGGAAGTCAGAAGAATATGCAGATATAGTTTGGAGGTTAATGATAAATCTCATGAATAAAGCATAAGTATACATCACTAACGTCCACACGCCCGCCAAGGGCGTTGATCCATTGTTTCTCATATTTTGGTATCGAAAACTTAAGAGTTTTCGCAAATTGCTATAACTTCAATTTCAAAAGTTGTAGACTCAGCGAGTTGATAAACAATGGGTGGTACGCAGGCTGGGAGCGGCACTACGCGGGTCTGTCAGACTCCGAGTTGGCAGCGCGGTCGAGCAACGCTTGGGCGCCGCCGCGCCGGCGACTATCGCCCGACGCCGCGGCCGCGGACTCGGACCTCGAGTCTGTCGCATCCGTCACCTCCAGCGCCTTCAGCACGCAATCCGAGCGACCCAGGCCTACGCGCATGCTCAGGTATATTACAGTACACTGCACCGTATGACTGGACCAATAACACCTTTTTGAATCCCAGCCTCAAGGTTTAATGTCATGTCGCGTTGATTGTTTAAGTTTTGATAAGAATATATACGATACACAACTGAAATGGTAAAAGAAATGTTAACACATATCTATAAATAACTTGCACCACTCTTATACATAAGCGGTACAGTCGTAACTTATATTACTTACTCGGAGATATTCTTCTTAGCTATTTCCTAATTACATGAATTGGCTTTAAATGGCGCATTCTATACAGTGTTTCGCTTTCCTGATCTTCCCATTGATACTAACGTTATACAATATTTACTGCCAAAAGTAAAACGACATTATTGACTTTCGAAAAAATATTAAAACGTCTGTTATTTCAATCGATTGCTTATAGTTTTTAAGCAATTTACTAACTTTTCAGTGTCTGTTATTTGTATTTCTAAAACTTTTATTGAAAGTCGCATCACAACACCATGTTCTTATCGGGTTTTTTGACGTTTTTCCCTTTCTTGACGATAAAACACCGCGATGGTGGTCAAAAAGTGCCCTAAATTGTGGACCTGTCAAGATTGATCCTGTCATAGCGTTCACTTCGGCTTTAAATAACGATTTTGTCCCGAAAATTTTGCAGCTGGAGGCAGATCCTACCTCCAAACAGCACATCTTCCTCTTGTGATAGCGCTACCCCTGTTCCGCACTATCGCCCTCACCGGTTACTACCTTATATATGCGTGCCGGCGAGTGCAGAGCGCGCAGTTCGCAGGAAGCTCCGCGCCCGAGACCCGAACTTGTCTTGTCAGACTGCGCACCGAGCCCGGCCTTCACGCCGCCTGCGTCGCATACTTGCACGCAGTCGCTCAACTAGCTCCTGCTTTAGAGAATGCTCCCGCCGGCACGCATACTCGCGAAGCCACAGCTGCCCCGAATACCCCGTCTATACCAACACGTATAAAATCACCGACAACCAGAAAGAGTACATCTTTCAAATACCCGTAATACAACCTCACGCGCCTGAGCTGATTAGTCTAAATAGACAGAATAGGACTCTTCTTGATAATATTTATTACAGCCCCGGGACCGCGACCATTAATAATCTGTCGTACGCTCATAAAAAAACGTTTTCACATAGACCGGTTTGGAAGGATCGCGCTATGACACTCGACGCTGATTATTGTAGCGTGCTAAAACCAAAAGATGCGAGACGGAAAAGATTACCAAATGTTGAACAGTTGCATCGACAGAACTCGCAAATGAGATCTCTTCCTGATATACCGGCCGTCGATCTGAATAACCAAAGAAATCACAACTATTTTAATTTAAAGGCAGATGCAAATCAGAAAAATAAACAAAGTAGCATTCAATACCGTGGTTACGAAACGGAAGGCAGTGATGCCGAAACGACTATTCATATTAGCGTAAAGAAACAAAATGGTGGAGACCAAGATGTACAAAATGTCAATTGCAATGAAGAATCTATCGAAAATAAACAAGTACAAGATAGTAATCCTACTTTACCCTACAAACACAGTCGCAAAAAATGTTTATCCCTTGATCTTAAAGCAGATTATGATAACCATAGTCTTAACCAAATGCAAACCCTTGATATGTGTAAAATTAAGCAAGACCTTATAAGTCCCAAAATTGAAAAATTGCTACAAACAACACAGGAAATAAAAAAGCCCAACAAATGTAGCGTTGCTAGAAGATACTCCGACTCCCAAATGGTATTAAAATCATCCGCTGAGACCATAATATTACAGACACCAGATAAAATTCGAGACATTTTTAAAATGGTGACTGTTTCTACTAAAGCTAATATAAACTCATCATCACTTACTGACCTCAAAGACACCGACAACACTATAGCCAAGAAACACATAAATGTAGTTAGTATTAACGAAATCCCCACTTTCCAAGAATATCGATCGCCAAGCTCCCTCTCACCACAATCTAGTATAGATTTGTCATTTAAGAAACCTTTGCCATCAATTATTAAAAAGACCCGCAATCGATCATATTCTCTAGCATCGTCGTATCATTTAGATAGTGAGTTTAGTTTTGTGGCTAATTATTTGTATGTTGCTCTCTCTCCCTCGAACCCCGGCTCGGTCCATCGTGCGCTCACCCCCGTCGCCTTACATCTGCCGCTCGACGAACCACATTACGACATTCGCGACGCGTCTCCGGGGCCTTCGCCTGGAGAATGCCATCCCGCTCATTGCAACGTACGACATCACTCCCCTCGAAATGATTCGACACTATCTGCGTCGAAAAATCCTCGTGGCAAACCTGCTGCACGTCGGGAATCACAACACAGCAATGACTACGGAGGACGGGACAATGGTCGCAACAACAACCAGCCGCAGCCGCTCGAGCGACGCGAGTCTCGCCGCGGGCAGTTCACAAGGAGTCTAAGCAACGCTGATGTACCGCCGGATGAAAAAGCAGGTACTTGACTAACGGTAAATTGTTATCTAATGGAACTTGATACTGTGGGATCGGTGACTCCTAGAACATTTATGTGCACAGACGGCAGCCTCAGCGACACTGCGCTGGGTGGGAATAGCGAGCCGGAACCCGCAAGTGATGACGCGCTCCTCAAAGCTGAGCCGCGCGACTATTTCGGACCCGGCATGGGCAAGAAAAGCAACTCCACCTCGCAGCTCTCCGCCACAGGTGAATCACAAAACATTCGTCTTCCACAACTCATCATCTCAGTAGCCGTGCCTTAGAGGTCGACAGCATGACTGATTGTTTAGCCCCTCGAAATATCTGTACCTTAAACATTCACTATAATATCCTATCGTGTTGCGAGTTTCCAAATAGGCTCAACGAAACATGACACGTTTCTAAACGCACGAAGCAATAGTGAAAATATCAACAGACATACCAACAGAGACCGGTATAGTTCTCCTATTTACTATGTACAATATCAACAGGGCGCAAAAGGAGGTTAGGTTTCGGTAAACGTGGCAAAAATTCGTTCACGGTACAACGCAGCGAAGAGGTGGGTCCGGGCGAACTGCGCGCCGTGAGCGGCGTTTCGCGGGCCTCCTCCGCCTCTAGCGACAACGACGACGACAGGTTGGCGCCCGACCGCAGGCGACGACACTGACACAATAGTGCGCGGGGCGGTAGCACGCGACCGCGAACTCTCCCTAAACATCACAATAGGAACCGAAACCAACCGCCGATAGCACAGCATGATACATGGAATAATAGAATTCAGTGTCGCTTTTGTGTAGCAAGCTAACTGTAAAGTTGTTAAACCTCATTGCCAAGCTACTACCGGAAAGACCACCGTGAGCTACCTTACCTAAGCTCTGGCACGATGCCGCTCGTTGTATAGCTCGTGCAATGCATAAACGAGTAATAGGGCTATGTGATCACTATACGATTTAATTCATAGCAAGTACGCCGCTTGATCGTTAAGATCGTCCATTCGATTCATTCACGTCACTCGATATAGGCTGTCGGCGCATTGAATGTCGCATACGATGTTTCGGCGTGCAGTGTACAAAGCGTTCTGTTGCGTATATGTTATATGTATAGTATAGCAGCCGGTGTGGCGTGGTGCCGGTACTGAATGTGTGTTTTGGGCAGCGCGGCCGTCCCGCCAGGAGGGCGGCGGCGCGCGCCGCAAGCGCTCGGGGCCCGCCACCACGACGTTCACACGGTCGCACGAGGTGCGCTCCGCCAGCCTCGTCTCGATTTCTAGCTCGGAGGGATCATCGTAAGTCCCGTTCGACCGTTCCGTTCTATAACCGCAGATGATTCCTTATTTTCTATACATGTGCGCATCGATGTTGCTCGCGTCTTCTTTATATGCCCTCTCTGTGTGCCTCAGTCTTGTAACGCATGTTGCCGGTTTATATTGGTGTTTGTCACTCATTCTTTCTGTTCAGCACGCACGTGTCTTCTTTCGCATAGGTCATGCACCCTCTCGACTATCTGCCCGAGACAGCTACATTTATCATCGAGGATTCGAGGTGCTAGGTTTCGTGTTTTAACATTTTTTCAGCTATAATTTCCCCCGACATACTGCGACGTGTCGAGTTCGTCTAAAATGATGCACGGATGTTGGAAGATAAATGTTGCCTGTTCCTGTGATGTTTGCACTTGCATACTTTGGATAACATCTAAAATGTCTGTTTATACTTAATACACACCTGCCTCGATACCATGCATGTCTCACCGAAAAATAAATATAATCACTTTCATTATTATCTCCCAAAGAATCAATACTCTATAAATATATTATCTCTACCTTATTGTATTCTGTATCTAACAATATCGATAGCGTTCTTTATTATCGTTCACATTATACATATTTATATAACAACACAAATTGAAATTTTCATATTACAATTTATGATGGGTAAATTGTCTGTTATTAATATATAGCAGGCAAAATCGACAGACTAAATAGACTGTGCATATTAGAATAATAAAATATGTACTTATTCTAGATAGTTCAATAGAAATACGTAGCATCTTTGTAAATACATAGGATCTTCTTTCATCGAATCTACTTATCTAGATGCCGACCATTATTTTAGTCTCTTTAGCTCCTGTATACGACTAAAATTACTACTAGATAGATATTTTGCATTTTCTTGTTCCTAATATTATATATTAAACTTACTAACCGATGCATCCGATAAACTACCGCCCTTTCTTCACTATTGTATCAATGTTGTTATAATATTCTATTAACATTTTCTTTTCTATATCGGTAGCGAAAATCAAGGTTTGAAAGGTTGTATTATTTACTTTTGTCTTTTAGATCACGAGATCCATCCTATGCTTTTCGCTATTCATGCATGATTACTACAGGTATAAACATTTACATAATATAAAACTGATAATATTTCATATTTTCTCTTTTATTATTACTTAAAAAATTACATAGTACACCACACTACAAGTACAAATATTTTGCTACTCAGCAAAATACCATTCACCAGGAAACAAGGCTAAGGATTCGTTAAATAAAATTGAATAATAGAAACGTACCTATAATAGTATGTAAAAAATTTTAACTTCAAAATACATTAGTGTATATTAGCATGGTTTTGCCAAATCCCATAGAGAAAAGTAAGGCTAAAAATTGTTGCCATAGCTTTCGTTGTAAAGTTTGTTTCAATTTAGCCAGCTATATTTTCCATTATTTCAAAGATGTTTTATCTTTAAGCTTACATACGCAGCCTTGTAACTAAACTTGTGCTTCTGGTTTTGTAAACTGACCGCCCGTCTTGCAGTTCCATGGCGCAAATTTAATATTTTATCTACATACATACAAACTAAACTGATTAGTCACGAAAACGATTTAGAAAGCCAATTGTTGTAAGATTGCTGCTAATATAGACGAGCCAGAAGAGTTGATGAGAATACGAGATGCTTTCCCGCTAATGGCCTGTACAAGAAGAACGTATCCACGAAAACTGTGTGGTACTGGGTTCGAATTTTTCAAATAACTAGTCGGCTTCAATACCATTCAAAATATTAAAATCATTGAAACTACTGAATCAGAATTGAAGAAATTTCAGAAACTTTATACTATAAAAGAAGAAGCATGTAAATCGGTTAAATATCGTAGTAATTAGCGTACATACAAAACCGAAATAAAACAATCGTCTTTATTTTAAAGCCTGTTAAAAAAAGAGATTGCAACTATGCTCCGCTGCGCTGTTGTAGACATCAAAGTCTAGCATATAAATTTGGAAGTAATACGTACTATTGAAATCGATCGATGACAACGCCTCTTTCGCACGTAAATAAATCTATTTACCTTTTTCATCGTTTACGTATTTTTGCAAATTTCTATGCCAGCACTTAAAAGTGGCGAGTTGAGCCGTGGTCGCATGTTGGTAGATATTATCGAATGTACAATGTGCGCAGGTGGTCGCCAGGCATGCGTGGCTCTGGCTCCTCCGAGGGTGGTGGCATCTCGGACTTCATCGACGGCCTGGGACCAGGTCAACTTGTCGGCAGACAAGTGCTGGGCGCGCCCACGTTGGGCGATGTACAGCTCTCTATGTGCTACCAAAAAGGATTCCTTGAGGTGTGTAATTTTTATTTAAAGCTATCAATCATCATTCTACTGGTGACTGAAGTCGTACTTGGGAAATTTTTTATAAAACTCTGTTCGACGGAAAGTGTTGGCATACCATCTCACATGCACTTCTACTCCTTATACCAAGCCTATGCACTTTTTGGAATAACTTTATAACACTCACACACCTTAATGTAACCTAATACGCGGCGATGTAGCTGAAACATGAGCAAGTCGAAAATGGGAAGAGTCTAAACTCGTTTGCGTTGTTAGGTGGAGGTAATTCGCGCGCGAGGTCTGCAGGCAAGACAGGGCAGCAGAACACTACCAGCGCCCTACGTGAAAGTATACCTCGTTAGCGGCAAGAAATGCATCGCCAAAGCGAAGACCACCACCGCAAGACGGACTCTTGACCCGCTCTACCAGCAGACACTCACATTTAGAGAGAACTTCAAGGGATGCATTTTGCAGGTGATTTCTCTTCTTTATTCGAGAGCGTTACTTTTTTTCTTAAGCTGGGTACAGACAGGCCAACGACTGCGGTGTTTTGTCTCTTTTAATGTTATTGAAACGGAACTTAATATCACTACATACACTGGAGTTAATTTGGTCGGTATGTATGTACCTAACATTAATAGTAAATCTATTATTAGCCAGTGTCAAGATGTATACAAGGTCATAAGATTGGCATGTATTAAACCAAAAGAGGGTTCTTGTACCTACTTGTCATTATAAACAACTTTTACTACGGGTCAACAAACCCTTTTTATAGAATTACCGATTTCAGAATAAAAGTTGTTTATAATGATATGTACAATAACCCCTTAAACCCATACATCCCAAACTTACAACCCTGTATATTGTCAAACAATACACAGACAGTATAAACGTTTCTTTTAAACTTTGTTGTGCCCGACAGGTCCATATTAAACTGTGTACCATATACTATTTTGTATTTACAACGCCTTCTACTGCATGGAAGCAATAAATATCTTGAATCTATAAATCAAGATAAGCAAGTCATCGTGCAATAGGGTTAAATCAATGTCTGCAAGAAAAATGTGGTGCGGCGGGGAAGTAGTCGGGTTTTAGTTTTCCTACATCAACTATCTTGTATATTGTACCTATTTAGTACTTTCTTGTATATATTATGTAATTCATTATAGGTGACTGTGTGGGGCGACTACGGGCGCATAGAAGGTAAAAAGGTTTTCATGGGCGTGGCTCAGATCATGTTGGATGATATCAACCTCTCAAATATCGTGATCGGATGGTACAAACTTTTCGGAACTACTTCTCTGGTATGTTACCTATTTGATAATAATTATAATGTACTGAGTCATAAGCTTAGAGTATAGTTAGCCGAAGGCGAGTCATTTTACCCATAATTATGAATAATTTTTATAATAGGCACAACTCTGAAATCGTGAAAAAATAGTTGTTCCATTGAAAAAGTATGTAACAGTTGATTCTATTTTATTTCATAGTTTTGTCTATAGAGTTGTTCATAGTAGTGAGTACAAGGGCTCCTTTCAGCTTACATCCTATACGATGGTTTTTTCGGTGTTATATTGGTCGTTTTGAAGATGTGTAGTAACACAATACGGTATTGATCTATCTATCAATGTGAACAACTTTTACGAACAGACAACAAAACCCACTATTCCCATTTCCTTAACGAATAATGATCGTTTTCTATAGAACAATTCAATTTTTCGGCTTGGCTAGTAGCTAAATGTGTGAACGTATGAATATATTAGCACTCTTAAGTATTACCACACTACTCCGAAACATCTATATGCATCTTTTTTCGTTTCAATATGTGAGAAAAGGATAGCAATAGTTTCACAGCTTCTTAGATCTGTTTTTACAATAAGACAACGAAATTTCTTAGTATTAAATGGAAGCCGCAATGCGGGCGCCGGGTCTATCGGGTTGCAGGGACGGGAACCCGTCCGAGGACTAGAACTTGCGTCTCCAACGTATGTTTAATCTTCCTCTTTATTTACGTATTGACGCACACCTTCATTGCTCGTGTCTCCGTCTCTGCCCAACCTTTGACACGATCCTACTAACGCTGCTTTGGATACTCTCTATCTATAAATTACTAGTACCTAACACACTGTATGTTTTGGAATAGTTTAAAGGTTTTGCTAACAAATGCTTTCCTTCCTTTCAGTGACCTAGGTTCGGCCTTAACCACAAAGTGTTTGGGGAACCTTCATAATCACAATAATATTTATAAATTGTCCAAACTAAAAAAATAGTGATAATGCTTTAATATCATGATAAAACGCGAATATCTTAAGTATAGGAAATTTTCTATAAAACGAAAGATAATATAATAATGATTTGTAATTTATTTTCATTTTTGAATGCCTACCGGAGTTTTGAATAGATAGCATTTTATAGCAATGAAACAAATGTATAGTGTACTCAAATAATATGTAATTAAGTATTAAAAGCCAAATGCAATTTCTGAATATTTTTCTTGTCCTAAAATCCTGTATTCAAATTATATGTAACAAATGTCAGAGGTTTGATTTAAAAAAAAAACACAAGGATGTCAAAAGAAAACCATTCACATATTTTCACATTTATTCTAGCTATGTTTTCAACATTTTTAACGCAATTAAATTCAATTACTTCATCGTAATCAGTCATTCAGCATCTCATTAGTTTTTTTTTTTTTAATATTTATTTGAAGAACCATAAAGAATAAACGTTTATACTAAACGTACAATATGCACTAAGATAAACACTAAAAAACATTGAGGGATGCATTATATCGGTGTACATTTGTCTATGGGAACAAAAGGTTGTTGGGATGAGTGGATGAGATTTCATTAACTGTGATCTTACATACTACAAGTAAAAAAAAATATGTCGTTACTGACCGTACTGACTGACTTGTTACACAACAAGTCACTGAACAGTCGAAACTTCTGTACACAGTATAGTCTTGTATTGGAATAACACATGGTTCGCCACTAGTGCAATATTTGCTTGGGTTGCTTGGAGGGGGAAGCGCCGGGTAGTCTAGCGTCGCCTGCTCGCTTTACACCCGTCGATTTTATGTCTGTAATAAACAGTTTATTTTTGTAAAAAGTAATGAGGCTGTGGCGATACTATCGCCACCTCACACACACACGCACAAACACACACACACGTAAGTTGTGAGGGAGAGAGACAGACGCAGGCGCGCGACCATCGCAAGCCGCGCCCGCGCCGAAAGGCGCGACGGCAGTCAGGCACCCGCTCCCGCTCGTGACGTACGGAACACGGTATCTCTCGTGCGTTGTCTCTCGGTTCTCTCTACACAAATAAAGAGACATTGATGTACAATACGTGGTATTATGATTAGATTCCCACAAGGCGAACGGAACGCTCTGTTGACGATAAGAGCTAACCGAACCGTGACCATTGCCGAGCGGTACCAGAACTTTACGTATCAATGCGGTGTGTTCCACACTTGAGAGCCAGTTCCATTCCAGGCTAGGTGTGTTTTACCATATTAGATCACACAGCCACTTAATATCAGGTGAGCTGTGGTCAAACACCTATCTTGGCAACCATAAAAAACAACGTCCAGGTTAGCGCTGCTTTCGCGCTCATTGTTTATTGGTTAGTCTCAACATCCCTGTGATTTTGATAGCCGCACCTACGGTACCCTTCAAACAAGAACACATTAATGTTTATACTGCTAAGCAGCAGAAAACCTAGCCAGTTTCTAAGGAGATCTCACAAAATCACTTGTAGCCACTAAGAAGTAGTGAGACGAACGCATTTCTAACGGTAAGACACCTCACAATTATGACCATTATAGCGGTCCCCGAACTGAGTTATAACACAAGTCAATTTAAAAAAAAAATTTAACCCCCGACACAAAAACATGAGCTAAGAACATTCCAGACTAATTCACCTTTCAAATAAAATAAATAAACTAAATCAAAATCGGTTCATCCGTTCCGGAGCCACAATGCCGCAGACAGACACACACACACACACACATACATATACACACATACATACATACACACATAATTACTAACACACATACACACACACACACACATCGACGTCAAACTTATAACACCGAGGGGTGTTATAAGTTTTTGCGTTGGGGGTTAAAAATGCAAGTGTGTGCAGATAACAGATTTTTTGGGTTAACACATAGGTTATACTTAAACCCGTGCGCTTTCCTTCTAACACTATTAAAAAAAAGATAATATGCAGTACCTTGCAGCCACCTGACTTGCGTGGCGGGTCCGTATCCCTTGTCGTTCCGCGCAGCGATGCGGAAGATAATGGCCGGCTTGGTGGAGGAATCCACGTGGGCCGCGCTCAGGGAAGACTGCGGCACTACGCACGTGTTCGCTTTACCGCAGTACACGCGCACGAACGCTAGCTGCGACTTGGACGCCTCCTGGAGATAATTCCAAGGGCATTGTACTCAACAACGACAACTTTCAATTTAAAACAACTTTTACTATGGACACAACTTTAAAATTGCATATGAAAAATTAGTTGCTCCATACATTCAAGGGATAACAACCTTTTTCTAAATATCAACTGATTTTTAGGGTTCCGTATCCAAAGGGTAAAAACGGGACCCTATTACTAAGACTTCGTTTTCTGTCTGTCCATCTGTCTGTCTGTCACCAGGCTGTATCTCAAGAACCGCGATAGCTAGACAGTTGAAATTTTCACAAATTATGTATTTCTGTTACCGCTATAACAACAAATACTAAAAACAAAATAAAATAAATATTTAATGGGGGCTCAGGCTCCCATACAACAAACGCGATTTTTTTTTTCCTTTTTCATAGATAATGGTACGGAACCCTTCGTGCGCGAGTCCGGCTCGCACTTGGCCGGTTTTTTTTTCTTGATTTCAATTTTGTGTCCATAGTAAAAGTTGTTCATAAATAAATAAATATCATAGGACATTTTACACAGCGCTACTTAGCCCTAAATTGAGCAAAGCTTGTACTATGGGAATTCGGTAAATAAATAATAGAATACTTATATTCTAATAATGATTAGAATACCTATTACTTACATTATTCTTTTTAAAACATGTTGCAACTTAATAATATTCAACTGTCAATTAATTCAATTTTAAATAATAAAATAAATATCAAAATATTAATACCTATTTATAAATAATTAATTAATGTATGAAGTTAATAAAAAAGTGCTGATCTGCTGATACATTTTTCTTAATAACAAAGTCAAATTAAAAAAAAAACTATGACATGACTTGGCTAAGTGCGGGTTGACAGACTTTACAATACACATTCAAGAACTTTTGGACAAGTAGATTTCCTTATGGTGTCTCCGAGCACTTCAATAGGACTGTTTCCAAAAATATGCTTTCGTTTTGAATAATCAAAAAAATACTTTATATGCCTCAAACATTATAAAATTAACAGCTTTTTTGTTCATAATTCGGCCTGTATTTGTTTAATTTTTTTTTTTTATACGTTTCATATGACCACTAACTAACATGTCTTTGAATATTGCTAATGTTCAAACTGTCAGCCCGTATAGTATAGAAATAGATTGAGATCTGTTCGGTAAGAATACCTTTGGCTGAGTATTGGAGCGCACGGCTAAGTATACGGAATACTCGAATATTCCCTCAGCGGCGACTTGCGGCGGCTCCCACGAGAGGTGAGCGCCTTCCACCGACTTGGATATCTTGATGGCAGACGGCGCTCCGGGGAATCCGGGCAGGCACGTCTTAAACGCAGATTCCTGGACACAAACAACAGAAGATTGCTCTATAAATTTAGTAAGGGCCAATATACTTTTTCTATGAGACAATTTTTTCTGAATTCAGAGTTGTGCCCATAGTAAGTTACTATGGAATTTAGAGTTGTGCCTATAGTAAAAGTTGCTATGGACACAACTCTGAATTATCTCTGTTTATGACGAGTACAACCCCTTTCGGCTTAATACACTCCAAACTGATAGCCCCGTATCTCTATACCCGATTACCGCAAACTTATAATGATTACCGTAATCGAGAATAGAGTACTTCAACTGGAGTCATTCTGAATCTACTAGCGGGTTCGGAATGAAAAACCAAATCGAAATATTAAGGCGATATTTTCCAAATTTTAGTATTTTTGGATGGCATTTATATATATTCTTGAACTTCGCAATCGTATAAACAATACAGCACATACATACAGGCAATAAATTCGTTTTTGTTTTTTAGAATTTCGATAGATTTTTTTAGTTTTATACTTTGCGTGTAATGTGAAAAAATCCTCAAAAATGGCTAGAGCTGGGCTAGAGGAGTGCGGCAGCTACGTCCGAATATAGCGACGCGCCACGAACCCTGTACACACTGTGCGGAATGGCACTCTAGTGTTACGTCGATTCTCTAATAAAGGATGTTTACAAAATCTGTTTTTATTTTTACGTAGATATTTTTTGCGATAATATAAATAAATATTAGCAGTCCGTGCAATATTTCTAGAAGCACCTGCAAAGTCCTTAGACCGCGCGGCGCCGATATAGTAGAACATTCCCTCCTAGCGTTAATTCACGCAGGTTTAGTGCGAGGCGCGTGTAGGGATATCGACATCACATCTAGGAACAAATCTTCGATCGATCTTTTCTGTTCGTAGCTTCGCTAACATCAAATCTACAAGATACACGTAAACTTCTTTGACTTTGTAATATCTTTTTATTAAAAAGTGACTAACCTATTAAATTTGAACACGAACACCTACACAACAGAAAACAATGACATTTATGTGCTAACCCCGACTCCTCGGCCGGCACTCGCGTAGTGATCGCCGGAAAGCGCCCTCTTCTCACTTATGTCGCCTTTTTATCGCGAAGATGTTCTACTTATAGATTTGTTTACTAACTATGCCATCTGAAACAATATTAGATATATAGGGCCTTAATCACTTACTTCACTGAATTCGCCGCGGCCACACGAGTTGATGGCTGCGATGCGGAACTTGTATGCGGTGCCGTGTTCCAACGCTGTGGTCGGCCGCCCCGACAGTTCCGGTAGGTTGTCCAGGGACAGGTTTGACAAGTCTATATTCGGGTCCGTTATGTAGTTTTGGACCTAGAATAAAAATATTCACTATTATTCTTCTTTATCTTTGGCATTGCATTTTACGTATTTGCTAATGTCATATTTTACGACTAGCTGTGCCCCGCGGTTTCACCCGCGCTAGATGCCTACGTCATAGTAGCTTTATGCATGCAAAGTCTTAGCCCGATCGGTTTAAAATTGACAAAGTTTTATACAAACTTTCATCCCCTATTTCATCCCCTTGAGGGTAGAATTAATCAAAATCCTTTCTTAGCGGATGCCTACGTCATAACATCTACCTGCATGCCAAATTTCATCCCGATCCGTCCAGTGGTTTGAGCTGTGCGTTGATAGATCACTATGTCAGTCAGTCAGTCAGTCAGTCAGTCAGTCAGTCAGTCAGTCAGTCAGTCAGTCAGTCAGTCACCTTTGAGTTATATATAATTAGATAAATCAAGATAAAAAACGCCAAAGTCACACAAAGTCGATGTTATAATAAAGTAATCATGACTTTACTGGTTAATACGGAAAAGACATTTTTACCACATTTTATCATTGTGTGTGTAATTCGTGCCGTGGTGGTGCCGGCGTAAGAATAGTACCCCAACCTCTCTACCCGTGATTGCCATAAGAGTCGGCTATGGGATGTCATCCGGTAGATGGGCAGCAGCGTCTTCCTTGAACAATCACACCTAACTGCGCTCGCCAACCCGCCTGCCAAGCGTGGCGAGTATTGGCAACCCCCCAAAATGGGAGAGTCCTATGTCCAGCAAAACCTATGTAACGGCATGTAATAGAGCATTTGTAAATAACAAATAAGTGTTATTTAGCCAAAAACAATACTAATTCGAGCATTAGACTACTTTATACTGTTGCGGTATGCTCGCAGCAACTTGCCCGCCTTTCAGTCTACCACAGGCCGCGTCCGTTTAGATAGACAGATAAATATAAATTCTCTATTATGTACAAAAAAAATGTACAGAAAACAAAAGATGCTTATGAGCTTGTGCCACAAGTGGCGACCTTATCGCTAAGAGTGATCTCTTCCACTCAACCAAGAAGAACATTGTTGTAAGAATTTTAAGATTTCGTACATCAAAAGGAAAAATGACACCCTTATAGATAAGAAATAAATCCAAGTAAGTACAAGGTTCCATTTGAAGATTTTTTTTTTTGTGTGTCAAGACCAAATAATTAAAAACCTATCAACTTAAACGTAGTTTGTCGATCAATCAACCCGACTGACTTATCTTATCTTTTTGTTTGAACAATGTTCAGGGGCTTTTATAGTAAAAATCTTCAAGAATCAATTCTAGTAATTTTAACATGCTTTTAGGCCAGATTGTACATGGCACCTTTAACATGCGCACTACAAATTAGAAAAAAAAGTGCTTTAATATTTATTTCATATAACTTAGTAGTAATATTTATTTTGGTAGCGATGATAGCTCAGTGGTAAGCGCGGTCGGTTCGCATGCCGTAAGGCGTGGGTTCAAACCCCAACAATGAGTTTGAGCTACCGGTGGAGGAAAACATCGTGAGGAAACCATAGCGTGGTGGTAGGGTACTATCGAGTACTCGGCTGGCTAGCTACCACCCTCACGTAAAAAATCTGCCGCCAAGCATCTAACGGTGTATTCCGGCAGCCTCACTTGAGAGCCAGTTCCATTCCAGGCTAGGTGTGTTTATTATCTTCGACCACACCATCACTTAACATCAGGTGAGTTGTGGTCAAAAACCTAGCCTGTCAGCCATAAAAAACAAAAAAAGAATATATTCGTATAATAAATAATCAATTAAAAAAACTGCTATACAGTTAATTATTATTAATTAGAAAATATATAGTTTTTGTTTCTCCTGTAAACTATACTGTGAATATGCACTTTCCTAACTTTACAGGAGAAACAAAAACTATATATCTCTGTTCACAGCAAATCTAAACAATGCTTACCGTAAATGTAGTTCCTTTTACGATTCCGACAGTGTACCAAGCGTCTTCGTCTTGTTTCCCTTCCTCTGTCTCACTCTGAAATGATTAGTTCATATTTTACTCGCTCCATCAGTTTGTACTTGCATTAACAGAAAGGACAGCTAACAAAAAAACGGTACAATTTTATTTACAATTAAAATTAAAAAATAAGTCTGATAAGTTTAAAAAAAAAAGATATTGACTAAAATGTTATAAGCAAAATTGTTATATGCAAAATTTTGATCAATGTATTGTGGGTTTAGTTGGAACAAATCAATAGTTACATAATTATGTTCGCGATATAAACGTGACCTTAAACTAATTTTATTTTTCAGTCAAAAGAGTTTTTTTTTGTAGAATGAACAACTTAATAGTAACAGAAAATGTATTCGTAAGAAAGTTAACCATGCGGGCCGAGACAGCGTGAAGGCATTATTTTTTTTGCCAACAATACACAAATGCAAGTGAGAGGGTAAGATAGGTGCCGCCATTTTAGGTTATTTTATCCCATTTACGCCCACCGTGCCCAAACGAGGACTTTTGTTAAAATACCCACATTTTATTTGTGTTACTAATCCTATTTGTCACAAAGCTATATTAGTCAAGTAAAATTGTGTTATTTTTTGTAAATAAACTTAAAACACAATAGGTACCTAGCAGGTATAATAATACTTTGTAAAGTAAGTTTGTTTTTCGCCTTTTAGTGCTGATGTATTTTTCTTGAAGTCGGTTTTACATATTTTTTTAAAAGTTTGTTTATTTTTAAATTTTTAGTTGATTTATGTTCACGCCAAGAAACACTTGAACAGTATGAGTCTAGCTAGACTCGATAAGATTCAAAAACGTCTTGCCAAAGACAAACATCATCCATGTAAACAAAAATTTTCATTAAAAAAATGCTCATAAAATGAAAACAACTGGGCTTAAAACTATGTTAATAACTATGCTAAAATATTTTATGGGGCCAAAAGGCATTAAACTAAAGAAGAATCACGTAAATCGGATCATAAATCTCAGAGTAATCGGTATACATACATTTAAAAAAAAAAAACATTAAATTGAGAACCTCTTCCTTTTTGAAGTCGGTTAAAAAGCTATTCGTAATAAAAAACTTTTATTTTTACTGCTTGTTTTTATTTGGGCGCAAATGGGTTAATGAACCGGCTTATACCTGGTCGTGGTGGTGATGAAGCGCGGCGCTAGCGAGGGTAGCGAGCGCGTGCGCGGCATCCGTGGGCGGCAGTGGCGCGCCGTTTGCCGCCTGCGAACTGCTCACTGCCGCCTCGCCCTCGCCGCTTGCGCTCACCGAGCCCGACGAGGACACGCCGCCCGTACCGCCCTCCTCACCTGCGATCACATTACCACACACATCATACATTTGGTGAGCTTTTTGTAACGCGGAAAAATCATGTCACCGCATTACATACGTGTCTTATGTATAAATTAAAAAATTTAAGAACCCCCTACGCAATTAATCAAACATAGCTAAGAACCACCGCAAGGAAACTGGCTTTCAAATGAAAAAAAAAACCGCATCGAAATCGGTCCATCCGTTTGAGAGCTACGATTCCACAGACAGACACACACACAGAAAGACAGACATCGACGTCAAACTTATAACACCACTCTTTTTGCGTCGGGGGTTAATAAAAATAGTAATGTTTTACTATGCAAACTGATGTAGTATTGATACATTTTTTGTTTTAGACAAACGGAATTACTCACTCTATCTATAGTTACTCCCAACTAGTTTCGGATTCAGATTACATTTTCATGGAGACAAAGCCGAGTTTAACCGCTGTCTCCACGTGCGAGGCACGCAGCGGCCCGTAGTGCGAAGCAAGACGATGCCGCGCGTGCGTTGTACTCAGCTTTGTTTCCATGAAGAAGGCCACCGAATGTGGCCGAAACAATAGTAATGTCTTATATATAAATTGCCAAATTGCTTGCACGATTGTGGATAAATGATATAATATGATGAAACATCTTTTTGTATCGTTTTCAAAACTTCTAGTAGACACTACTACTAAGGCATGGACTGGACTTGACCGTGATTTACATTATGTGACGTTGCCTGAGCCTAAGACTTATTTTACTTGTCTTAATAATGAGGTGTCTAATAGGCCTATGTCCTCTAGGAATAAAACAAGTTTATAATGATTTATCATATGTAGATAAGAAAAAAGAAAAAAATTAGTTTATTATGAAAGATAAGGATTATAATTATTATTGGAAAATAAAATTGACATTCAGTGGCAAGACCGAGAGCACCAAGCAGTGTTGACACACCACGCGAATCACCATTGCCATAGTTAATATTTTCGTAGAACAACAGATATACAGATATGATTATTTCACACGGCGTTACGTCATACAGACTCCATGAAAGTCCTAGGTGTTTTCAAGGTAAACATTAATTGGTTTTTTTAATTTTAAAATACATATGTAAATAGACGTTTTTTTTATCAGGACTCATTATGCGGTACACTAGATATCAAGGTACAGTTTAATGAATTTTTCAAATTAAATCAACAAGCCTATTGTATATCGTGGTCTTTTGACACTCTTGTGTCACATTGCGGTGTCAGACATGTTCGCACGTTATGCATATTTTTTACAGATGTTTTATTTCACCAAAAAGTCAGTTAATTGCTTTTAAATTTAGAAAAACATACGGGCATGTGCCTCTTAAAACTGTTATCAGTTTACTTACCTTGCAACAATGTGGGCGATAGCAAACCGGCGCCGTTAGCGGACAGCGTCAGCAAGGGCATAGATTCGCTGACAGAAGGCATTGTGTCAGCGGCGCCTTCCATCTCCGAAGTGTCAGCATCACTGAATCTGTTTGTCAGGAAATTCAAATAACTATTGAAATTTAATATCAGCTGTGTTCCGGAATTATTGAGGCTGGACCCCGAACTATACTTTCAAAGTACATACTATGAAATGCAGGTAGGATAGTAATTGAATCAACATTTATTTAAACTTTCCTTACTCTTTCCATCTTGTTTTTTTTTTTATAAGTAATAAAATAATTTTGCCCTTTGCTTGAAGCGACGTAGGTTCGTTCGGTGGAAAACCGAAAGTGGTAAGCCATTCCCAGATTCAGATCCAGAAATTCTAAAAAACAACTATTTTTTTTAACGATTTCAGTTTTGTAAATAAAACGATATTCTTTATGATGCGTACAATGACCTCCTTTCGGCTTGGTACATCATAAGTGTATAACCCTGTAGATGATTTAAGAATTCCCAGACGTGAGATTCGTATTGAACCATCGTATGTGTAAGAAGGAAGACACCCTGATCTTAATCCTGGCCCCCGGTAATTGCAATTGCTACTTTTACACGGATTGTTGCGGTTCAAATCCTGCTGGATAGTTAATTAATATACAATGTGTATTAAAACTTCAATGAAAAATTATTTAATTAATTAATTTTAGTAAGCCTGTCTTCTTTAAAGGCTTCTATAGTCTTTACCTACTTCCTATTATACCCAATACCAACGCCTTATAGGCTAACCTACACCAGTAGATTACCAAACCAACATATTGAACTTTGAATGATGGCCGATGGGGCTGCTAAGTTCTGGAGTGGAGACCACAGACCAGCAAACGCACATAGGACGTCCACCCACAAGGTGGACAGACGATAAAGACCCCATTAAGATCGCAGGAGCGCGCTGTATGCGAGCCACTTCCAACCGGTCTTTATGGAAGTCTATGGGGTTGGCGGAAGATGGGCAGCAGCGTCTTCCTTGAACAATCACACTTAACTGCGCTCGCCAACCCGACTGCCAAGCGTGGCGAGTATTGGCAAAACCCCCCCAGGAGGAGGCCTATGCCCAGCAGTGGACGACCTATGGCTGATGATGTGTGTGTTGTGTGTGTTATTTTTATTTTCAAACGACAGACAAAAGTTAAAAGGCATGCCTCATAATAGCCTAAATTATACTTCCCTATACCTGCTTCCACAACATTAGTCTTTGAGTCAAGCAATAATCAATTTTTAAATCATGATTGTCGGGACCCAGCCTATGTATAGTCAATTCTGAAGGCTTCAAGACAATCAATCCATCAACAGTAACAATCAAACATGCAATTACTTAAAAATCACATTACTAAATACTAAAATGTGTTAACTATCTAACAACATTCATATAGCATGCTATAAAATACTACAAATAACTACTGATTATTTAGTTTTGATTAATTAATTATTGGTAAAAACAACCATTCCTTGAAGCATTCAGAACTGATGAGAACTCAAGTGGTACATACTCGTTGGCCTGCTGTTGTTGTGGAGTGAGGGAAAACGAGTGAAGAATGGCCGGCCCGTTGGCAGTAGAAGATATCAATGTGCCTTCAGTTTGACCGCTGCTGGTTATATCTGCACCCCCTTCTGTTGTACTTGAACTGCAGTATAAAAATAAATTTTGAGCCATTAAAATCCATTAACGGTAAATTGGAATTTATTGGAACTCATAGGATCACATCTACTTCTCAGTTAACTGCCTTGTTAGGTTATTTGGTAGTAGTTCTGTTTCAGACTGAAGTGTGGGTTCAATTCTTAGTCAAGACTAACGTTTGTGTCACAAATATAGATGTTTGTTCTGTGTATGTAAATATGTTTTTTTCTATTTTATTGCTGACATGCTTGGTGTTTGACCACAACTCACCTGATTGTAAGTGATGGTGTGGTTGAAGATGGTAAAGCACACCTAGCTTGGAATGGAGCTGGCTCTCAAGTGAAGCTGCCCGAACACATTGTTAGATGCTTGGTGGCAGATTTTCAACTTGGCTGGCTAGGTACCACCCAGCCAGCCACTTGGCTGTACCTAAGCAAGTACCTACCAGAAAGTACCCTTCCACCACGCTATGGTTTCCTCACCATGTTTCTTCCTTCACCGGCAGCTCAAGCTCATTGTTGGGGTTTGAACCCACGCCCTTCGGCATGCGAACCGACCACGCTAACTATCGTCGTTACAAAATGTATTATAAGTATGTATTTACAAACAAGAATTATATAAATATTCTATCTGTTATCTTGTTTCCATAGTATAAACTTTGTCTGGGGCTAATAAACAGGCATAGCTTGTATCATTTCTATGTATGACATTCCATGTCCACAAGAAGTTGATAAATAATTTTAAACATTGTTTATAAGTAAGACCTTCAAAATTTACCTGATACCAGTACTAAGGGCCTCCGCTGCTGCACTGCTAATATCGTTCACATCATCACTGCTGGCAACACCCTCCCCGCCACCCATGTCTTCATCCATTGTACTTGATTCATCTACAATATATTTCTTGATCTAATGAAATTTACCCAAATCAACACAAAATTATGTCTAATTAGATTCACAGAAGAAAATGTTATCGTAAGATTGAAGTTAAATTTCCTATAACTGATTCAAAAGTCAAAATGAAAATATAAACACTTTTACAAAGCCAAGTTTTTTTTTAATACTTCAGGCCTTGTGCCTTAATTAGGGTTCCGTACCCAAAGGGTAAACATGGAACCCTATTACTAAGACTTCGCTGTCTGTCTGTCCGTCTGTCTGTCACCAGGCTGTATCTCAAGAACCACGATAGTTGAAATTTTCACAGATGATGTATTTATGTTGTCTATAACATATATAGTATACAAATAGGTACTACAGAACGGAATAAAATGAGTATTTAAGGGGGCTCCTGTACAACACACATGATTTTTTTGCCGTGTTTATAGAGAATGGTACGGAACCCTTTGTGCGCGAGTCCGGATCGCACATGGCCGGTTCTTTTTAAAATATGAATGGAAAAATTACCTGTAACTTTGGTGTTATTAATAAAATATATGTATTTCTAATGAATGCCCTAGTGCCAATACTAAAAATAAAACCAGACCATTTTTTTTATACTTATCCATTGTAAATGTGCATATGTATGAATGTTTCATTATTATTTGTTTAAAAAAATATATTCCAAACATTTTATCATGGTAAAATCTTATCCAATAAGTATTTTGATTCCATGAAAACAAAACATACCATCTTGGATGATAGGAGCTCCATCAACTTCCCCCACTCCACTGTCAGTAGGCATAGCTGAGCTGATAGATTGGTCGGGAGACTCTTCCGCTGCACCTTCAAGACCTTCCTCATCTAGACTGGGCTCTTTCAGGAGTTGATCCATATGACCCTCAGTGTCCTGAGGAGAGTTATCTTCTGTGGTAGCCTGGGCACATACACATATTTCATTAATTAATAGCACATTTTCAAAATCAGTCATAAAAAATCCTTATCTCTACCCACCACCAATATTTTCTAACCACTACAACTGTTTTTTTTTTTGGTTTTAGATTTGAGTCCTAACTAATATTATAAAAGTGAAAGTAACTCTTTTTCTCTTTCTGTTGTTTTGTTACTTTTTCGCAACTAAACATATTCCTAATGTTTCTTGACGAATATTGGAATACACACACACACAAATGCACGCACGCACACACACACAGGATAGTATTATAGAAATAATCAAACTTTAATGCCTTACAATAATGGAATAATAATAATAGACTTGCAAACATTACAATTAGATGATAGAGATAAATAAAACTGCTATCTAGTATTACTATAATGTGTAAAGTTCATACTTACAGGAGTTGATAAGCAGTTGTCACCAATATATGCAGATTCATCGGCTGCTCCTGCTGTAGTGTCGTCAATATCCATTTCTTCATCACCTTCAGCTTGAGCTGAGAATTATTCCATCAAACAATATGATTTATTGACAAGGCATGGAAAAAAAATGTATAATAATTAAAAGCAATAAAAAATAATTTGAAATAGTAACATTAAATATTAATAAATTTGATAAAAATATTAAAAATAATATTAATGATATTGACATATAAGGATAAAAATTATAAAAAATAAATAACATTAACCTATTTATAAATCAAAACAAAAAAAATACAAATTTTGACAACTGCTACTTTATTAAATAATATACGTATGTACATTGAACTACAATGTCAATTACCTGTTAACCTTATTTAGTCCTCAAATGCCTAATTTATTATCTGCCCAAGAATGAAAATTCATTTAGGCACTACAGCATAATTATTGAGTATAAGGAGTTAGACATTAAGAACTCTTTCATGTTTCTTTTAAATTTGTTTCGATGGTTTGTGGCATTTAATTTAAAAGTATCTGGATGACCTGAATAGATGATGATTTTTTCGTTTTCTTAAAATGAAACCTAGCTAGATCAATTTATCGCCCCCGAAACCCCCTGCATGCTAAATTTCATAAAAATTGATGGAGCCGTTTCCGAAATTAGATTATGTATATAATATATATATACATTTATACAAGAATTGCTCGTTTAAAGGTATTAGATCAATTCAGATTATTCTAGGAGGTAATCTTCATACATTTAATAACCATCTACTCTAACAAGTACAAAAGTAATACAATGCAAAAACATATGTATACTATAATAGCTAAATGTTTGTATTAGTATTTATTATAACTAATAACTACATCACAGAATCAATAATCAATAGCAAGCAATAAAGCTTTAAAAAACTTTAAAATTTGCGTTTTTTTTTTGTGTTTGCTTTTTCTAGACTAATAAATATATATATATATATATATATATATATATATATATATATATATATATATATATATATTCTACAAGGTCCCAAAAATTCTAACATTTTAAACATTAAAATCTGTAAGGCTACTATGTGAGGTATTTTGAAAACAATCTAATACAGTATATAAATCTAATAAATGCAACAATTACTCTCTGAGGAAATTCAGTAAAAGAAAATATACCTATATATATGTATATAGAATAGAATAAGGTTCAGAACAGGCAGTCTTACCATAAAATATAATATGTTTGTTTGAAATATAATAAAATAAGTCAGATTTTATCATTAGGAACCAAATTGCACCTGTGCAATTGTCACTGTGGATAAAACAACTGACCACAGCTAGTCAATTATAAAGCATACTTTACACAAGCCTAAAAAACATGCATGTACCTTGTTCAAGCACCGATTGATCATCACCCTCGGTTGGCAGCTCCGGCTCAATATTCAAGGCATCACTGCTACTTGTGGGATCCCCGATGGCAGCTATATTAAAATTTAGAGTTACAATCTACAAACTCAAAACCACTACATATGCAAAAATAAAAACTGTGCTAATTAGCACATTAAGATCAACCCTTTATTTTATTAAATACATGCAAAATGTTTAGTAAACATTTCAAGCTTTTTTGGCTAATGAAGAAATAAGCATTATTAAGACGGACCAAGTGTCAAGATAATAAAATGCTTATAAGATTTTCAGTAACTGGTCCTTCTGTCTTTTCAAAACAAGCTTAATTCATGACTAGAATACAAAATGTGGTCAGCATCATGGACATTGGTAACACGCGTGACATTCCTTTAGAACCACCGTTTGAGCACAATAGGTACCTGCTTCTTCTGTTCCAGCATCTTCCTCATGGCCTGTTATATTATTTTCAGCGAGTTCCTCAATAGCGTCTGCGACCTGGCTTTCGGCTAGATCGGATACTTCCGCGCCATCAGGACCATCACTATGTAGGACCGCATCCGCATCCATAGTTGCAAGATAAAGCACCGTATGTACTTCGAAACAAATAAATATTGAATCTAATATAAAGTTAGAAGCGATTATTATGCATTTTCTGAAAAATGAAGCGAAAGTTATCTTTTTTTGACTTTTCAACTCAGTCAAACTAAAATGTCAGTTTTTCAGTTTGATTTTGACACATGAACAGCGGAAACCATAGTGAAAGCTTAGCGTCCCTACATTTTTTTGTAGAAGAATAAATCATCAAGTATTTAAGGTCTGTCTCGGTACTCTCGGTTGATATTAGAGTTGTTATTACAAATTAAAATCACTATAAACTTTGCCTAGGGTAAGGTACATAGTATAGTATTTTTAACTGCGAATGCAATAGATAATACGGAACGTATGATACAGAAAGAGATAGCTATAAGTAGTGTGTTGCGCATGATTTTTTTTTTTTGTAAGTACACTAGTGCAAACTATAGACAACAATAGTCTGCAACCTTCGTTAAGAGTATTCTTGATCCAAGTCTGCAACAATTTGTCCGCGTTGTTACGATATCTACCTACCTCTTTTCATTTAAAATAACATTGGAGTCGATGATCAAAAGTTAGTTGAGGCGAGACCAAGTTACATGATGCATTGACATTACGCGCTCATACAAACTTTGTATCAATCAATCTTTGACTCGCGGCGCATATATACCTACCCCTTCCCTACTGAAATAGCAAGTTAAAAAGTAGCTCAAGTCTCTGTTCAGCTTCCGGCTTCCGGTTAGAAATCCGTATAAAATCCGTATACATACTAATAATACGGATAATACGGATTTTCTGCCAATTTAGACATACGGATTTATCAAGATATTGGTTGGCAGCACTGCATATGATCTCAGACTCAATCACAAGTATGGATCTCAGATGAAAGTCAAGTGTTGAGTTTTGGAAGGAAGGCGGAAAGAGTCGTGTCGCCCCATTATATTTTTTTCCATAAATGGTGTTTTTTCGAGTGTTTATGTATAAAAATAGTGGTGTTTTATTCATAAAGTGCCAAGCTAAATCATAAGCGCGAGTGTGGGAAAGTGATATAATGTGGTGAAACATGACTTTTTGTGTTGTTTGTAAAACTCCATCGAAGATCATAATAAAGTATCCACTTTGACTGGATGTCACATGACTGGATTTGACTGACACGGATTAGACTTGACAAATACTGGACTTTGACTATAAAGATAAGGAGACTGAAAATTGAAGACTGCACACAAAATACAGAAACATTGAAACTGGGAGAATGCACAGAGTGCGATGCCAAGAAGAAAGAAAGAAGTCAAGAAGTCTAGTGTTTTATCTGAGCTAGTGATTGATACTGGGTAAATCTGAGTATTAATATATTGTTGTTATTCGTTATTGCCTGAGATTGTTTTAGTACCTACCTAGGTAATTTTTATATTCAGGCATTGATATTGAGAAGGAAGAAACTGTGTTTCTTTCCAAACCAATTAAGAAAATACACCTAGCCAGCTGTATTTTACATTATGTCAAATAATACTGAAAAACCTGGAGACGGGCTTAGGTCCATGAAATCTACAACAGCTTTTAGATTGATAAATTTTGAGTTATATGCTAAACCCGTAAGTAAAGAAGTTTATAATTTTGTAAATATAATGTGCCCGTATGGTATCATGTTCCATATTATTTAGTAGAAACTCAATAAAAATTTATAAGCTGTATTAGACAAAATATCGTAGATATGGTACTCCAAATTTCATGAATTACTTCCTACACCTTGTGTGTTCCTAATAATATTTTTAGCTATCTGCATTTCTTATTGATACAGTATGAAGAAGTAACAAAACCCACCAACTTAACATTTATAGTATTAGTAAGATTAACTCACAGAATCTACTGTGTGTGAATCTAATGTGACTTAAATGCTCGACTTTAAAGCGCAGAAAGCAAGTTTTTTTTAGCACCCAGATGTATAATCTGCCTAGTGCATAAGCTATGATGTCTTTCCACAACTGCAAACGAGGCAGACATATCCATACAGTAACTGTTTCATGAGCTGTGGGGTGATTTTTACCACCCAAGACAAACATGAACTTTGGTCTGTGTCTGGATGTTCTAAATATACAAATGTTTTAGCGGATCTTTTTAAGGTTTCTTGAGTTTCTCAGGTATCAAGATGGTGACTCACCTCTAACTTATGAATTATTATAAGTATATATTTTTAAAATATATATGTATATATTCCATCAGTTATCCCATAGCTATAATGAGCTTTGCTTACTTTGGGGCTGGATGGTACTGTTTAAAATGCCCTACGAAATGGATGGACCAATTTTGATGCGGTTTTTTTCATTTGAAAGCCAGTTTCCTTGCGGTGGTACTTAGCTATGTTTGGTTATATTAGCTTTTATCGGGACGATGTTGGGGGTAATATAAAATTTCAATTTTACACTTGTTATCATAGGAATCACAAGTAAAACCAGAACTTATAGCTACACTTCCTATAGAATTGCTTATAATTTGGCAACAACTCAACAGATTAATAATGTTGTTTAAATTTACTAACTGTTATTCACTTTTGTTTCAGAACATAGTAATCATGAGCATAGGGCTCACATGTTTTGGTGTAGCTCTTGGATACATTGCATACATGAGACAAAAGTATGAATCAATGGGTTATTATGCTGCTGTAAACAAGGATGGCAAAGAAATATTTGAAAAGAAGAAATCTAAATGGGATTAAATTTAAAATCATATTGTTATTTTAAAATTATTTGTAACTGTAGTCACTATTGTGTAAATATAGTACTTTTAGGATTGTAAAATATTTATTAAAGTTGATCATAAATAACCTGTCATATAGTTTTCTTGTGTTAGTGCAAAGTTATGGGTGCTATTCAAATTTAAATTATTTAATTATCATGGCAGCTTAAACATTACAGATAATTTTCTAAGGTGTTATAGAATAGAATATAACTTTATTGTACACCAACAATCAATACATTATAACATAAAGAACTTAAAAAATAGATATAGAAAAAAGATTATAACATTGACTAATATGTGGTAGTTTGACGGCGGCCTTAACGCCTGGAGCGATTTCTTCCAGACAACCAACTTGAATATTTGGGCGATCGTCAAATAGGTTAATTCTTATTTTTAATTGTTTTTGGCGTCCAACTTTGTGTATTTGGCAGGAACAAGTGTTCTAATTTTTCTAGTATTTAATTAAATATCAAGTCAAAGTAAGTCCCGTCATGCCAAAGTAACGTGGTGGCTAACTTTATTACAAGTTATGATGGGATTTTGGAAGCAAAATAAAAAGTCATGTTTTACCACGTGTGGTACTCGTGATTCGGTACTTTGTCAATAAAACAACACCATGGAAACTCGAATAAACATAAGCATGTTTTAGTAAATAATATTACGCGACCCTTTCATAAGGTAGATCCCGATAGGTTAAATTGTTAAGTTGTCGGTTTCAGTTGCACTCCTTTCTCATTAATGATAATAACCATCAATGTCAACTCTAGTGCTTTTTTGGGCGGCACACTTAAACTGCCACTGGGGTTGACTTCACCAAATAGCCTACCAACTTAACACCGTATGTTTAAATCGGACAGCAGTTTGTTTGACTTTGACAAATGTAAAGTGATGATAACTTCAATATTTCAAAAAAAATATTGTTTATTGTTTTTTCATGTTGATTGAGAGTTGTTATTTATTTTTAAAATTCCGACAAATCAGTTAATGTGAGATGTAAAAACTGGAAATTACTATATAAAAATATTCTAAACAAAAATGTTTTCGGCCCTGAAGAAATTGACGAGGAGCGGCGATGAACGATGTCCAGCTCCTATGCCCATGTCCTCTTCATTACAGAAGAAATTTTCGAAAGGCGTGCATTTTAACAGTAACTACAACCTTTTTATAAGTACTCATATCTTGGTCTTAGATTATGACAAAGTTCACAAATATATATGTCGTTAATTATACTGCATTCACCTACATTCTAACTTGAATAATATGTACCTATAACTTAAAACCGGTTTTTCTTCGTTTAAGATCCATTAAGAATATCGCTTATTTTTAGATTTTTTCCTTAACTGTTCTATGTATTTTGTCATTTTTTTAGTGAAAATATTGATAAAGGGTGACAGAAATGTTGGTAAATCATGTTTACTTCAAAGACTTCAAGGCGGACCTTTTATTGAAGAATATGCGCCAACCGATCAAATTCAGGTTGCCCCTATACACTGGGCTTACAAAAATACTGACTATATAGTCAAGGTAAGTTCTATGAAATACCCTCAATAATAAGAATCAAAATCAAACACTTAAAATATATTCACACTTAAGTTGAACATATTTTTTTGTCTTTATCCACTTGAATAAACACTTGTTTATAGCTATACCACACTTTCAAACATGATGCCTTATCTTTTCCTTTAACTAACAGGTTGAAGTGTGGGAAGTAGTAGATAAAGGCAGAACAAAGAAAAAACCTCCAATTGGGCTAAAATTAGAAAATCAAAGTGCTGATGTAGCTGAAGAAGCTTTTGATACTCCAGTTTTGGATGCCACTTTCTTGGATGTGTACAAGAATGCAACGGGTGTTATACTGATGTTGGACATCACTAAACCATGGTATTACATTTGTTACCTTACTAACTCATAAAAAGGTACCAAAAATTAATATAGCCCAAAACATGTAACTTAGCTTAATGCTAATTATGCCAAGTTAGGATTGGAGTCATGACAAATTTGACAAATCATGATGCTTAGAAATTATTTTGTGTAAATAATTTCTTAACGTTTTTATTTTGTATTTGTATCTGTAATTTGTTCTGAATAAACATTTATTACACAAGTGCCCAAAAAAAGAGTGTAAAGTTTTTGTATTGTTGTTGTATATATTTTTTTATATTTGACAGGCTATGTGTTTGTCAGTTCACACGATGTTAAGTGACGGTGTGGTCGAAGATGGTAAACACACCTAACCTGGAATATGAGATGAGATGTGAGTTTTGGTGGGAATATGTAAAAATAGTATCACCGCATTGTGTTATTTTCTAAAACTCGTTATTTGTCAAGTGTTTATGTATAAAATATTAGAGTAAAGCTCCTATTAATTTTCTAGGGCATGGCTGTCTCTACCATGAACAAAAACAATTAAGTAGTATGATATGTAGTAAATAACTTATTCTGCATTGACAGCCCTGTTGGCTCATTGTTGTTGTCTGCCTGAGCTGTAGGGTGTGGGTTCGATTCCCGCCACGGACAAATGTTTGTTTGGTATAAACAAATGTTTGTTCTGTTTCTGGGTGTTCTGTATGTATTATAAGTATGTATTTACCAAAAAAAAAAGTATTTATGTATTCTATCAGTTATCTGACTTCCATCACACAATCTCTGCTTAGTTTGGGGTCAGATGGCGCTGTGTGTAATGTTTCCTATAATATTTATTTATTTATTTTTATCTTACTTTTGTTTCAGGACATTTGACTATGTTGTGAAAGAGCTGTCTCAAGTGCCTGCTGACCTTCCTGTTGTGGTTCTAGGTAACCACTGTGACATGCAACATCATAGACAAGTGCATATGCACCATATTGACCAGGCTCTCTACAATGCAAGGCTGAATAGGTATACTAATGTAAATCTGTATTTCCTTGCCTGTCTTATTTTATATACAACCTCCACAGGTCACTTGAGATAACATAAAACTTCTTAACATTTGATGGTGTCACTTTGTCATTTTGAGGAAGAGGAAACATGAGGATATCCTTATCACTCCGATCCCCGGAGACAAGAAGATTATTGAGTGGCACAACCCTTGTGGCCAGTAGTAGGCCCATAGCTTCCGCTTGCAGTGTTGTCGTGGTCTTGTTTAGAGCCGTGGAATTCCCAAGTCCAAGTTCCGGGGAGTAATAGCCGCAACCAACTTCCGTCTTGTTTTTTGCACCGTCAGTGTAGACGTTCCACGCTGGTTGAACACCTTCTAAGACAGTGTCTTCCGTGATCAGCTCATTCTTTTTGCAGTCTAGATGGGCTAGGTTTATCAGTACCTTGATTTGCTTCGGGGATTATTTTCGTCGCCCGGTCAATTATTCTACAGTGGTTTGTAATCGGAATTTTCTGTATTGTTTGAAAGAAATTTATCAAGTTTTAGCATCATCCACTCTGAACTTTGAAATAATCAAATTCATTCAATTAAAAAAGTCAGATGGTCATATAAGAAGAAACTGTTCATTTCAGGTCAGGAAGCTGTAAAGATATCGTACTTAATATATTGTTTTCCAGAACTGCACCAGTTCGGTATGCTGAATCATCAATGAGAAATGGTTTTGGTCTTCGCCTACTCCACAAATTCTTAAGTGTTCCATTCCTTCGACTGCAAAGGACCAGCCTTCTAGAGCAACTGCAGAGAAACCAACATGATATGGAGGAAATAGAAAAGGAACTTGATGATTTCCAAGTAAGTGATCATCCATTCTACATTCACATTGAGTTCGATATCCTTAGCAGGAAGTTGTCTATACTCCGGTTTCTTAATTTATGGAAAAAAATTAATGTGTATATCTTAAAATATATTTTGGTCTACACTATAAATTTTTAAGTACCGTAATAATATGTATTCAGCCACCAAGCAGCAGTTTGTAAACTGTAAAAAATTACTTTTTGTAATATTAAGGATACTGCAGCTAGCGAAATACAAAGCTTTCGAGATTAACCATTATATGTCGGTAATGAGCGCCAAAGTAGCGATGTCCTGAACTTTGTTTTGCTATTCAAAGTTACGGGTAGTGCTGCGATGGCCATAGGCCTCTGGCCATCAGGAGAGATGTGACTTTCGACTTCTTCTACTTTGCCACCAAGCCGACCACTAGTGGCGTAAGGTGAAATGCTTTGTCTCTTTACTTCTTGCTATATTTGTATGCATAAATACAAATATCGAACCCCTAGTTTGCTATGGAATCCTAGAAATAAAATACGATGTTTGTTTCAGAACTCCGAAGAAGCCCAATATAACCTATTTGTAGATCGTCTAGTGAACAAGAGGAAACAGAGCGCTGGACAGACCGAGCCGCGGCCGGCTAACGATCGAGCGCCAAGCATTGTGCTCGGCGCTGGCAAACCTATAGTGCCACCGAATGTTAACCCGCTGGTAAGAAAAAGGGATTAAGACTGGGGAACGAAGGCTAGAGCTATATTTATCATAAGCTACCATTTCACTATCGAATTGTTACAAACTCAAAAACTATTGTTAACAAAAACTGTTACGTTGTTGATGTATCGTAATCTCAAAAGACAGTTCGATTTCTTATTCATCATACTAACTACACTAGCTACACAGTGGAATTTATTGCCCGTGTGGGTGTTTAGCAATCTGGGTCTCTACAAGTCGCGAGTGAATAGGTTTTTCTAGACAAGCATGTTTCATTGTAGACTGCAATTTTGCTAGACATAAGTCGATATGACGGTCAAACGTAAGCTTATTCTTAATAATAATAAAAAAAATGTTCCCAGTTCGCACAATCGTTAAACCCTACACCACCGCCGAAATTGGAGAACACACAATTGAAACAGACTCAATTCGTTAGTCCTGAACTAACAAATCCAAAACATACTGTGAGCATGGAAATGACGCCACCTCGACTACCACACCATGAAAGGTATGCAACTCGTATAACTCGTCAGTTTGTACATAGATATTTTTTTTACATTTATATGCAATACACACAAACAGGAACAATCATGAAAATCAAATAACTAATATAATGGTATGGTGCTATGTCTGGGATTTTGTAACCGCTTATTAAATTTTCCCCTCACTATTTTAGTGACTTGTCCCACAGGCCAGTTTTTTTAACTTTTTATAATATACAAGGGTTAGGTAATACAATTGTACTTTTTACTTGTTTTACCTGTATATCTAGTTTCCTCTTGGTTTTACCTTCAGATTCAATTTTTTCCTGCATATTTACAGGATATAAAACATGTATGACATGTATAACTCACACATGTATGTATGACATGTATAACTCACACATGTATGTATGACATGTATAACTCACACATGTATGTATGATAAGTATAACTCACTGTACTGGACTGCGACTTTTCATAAAATCAATGCAAAGGGATCCCTCTATAAGCCAATGAAGGCTAAATATAAAATATTACGAGTGAAATACTTTTCCACCATAAAAAAAAAAAAAAAAAACGCTAATTCCTTTTTCTTCCTATCTGCCAATAAAGGCACACTTAAACCCAAGTGTGTTCCTAATCAGACCAGTTTTTATAAATTGTTCCACTGCTAAGCGCGAACCTATCTTCATTGTGGAAAGAGTAAGGCCGCAGTCAACCAATCTGATCAGATACGGGTTAGCAAACTTAATCTTAAGAGTTGTTCTCGAATAACTTAGTTACAGTTTACTTTCACCGTTTAAAGCTAGCGCGAATACATACATAACTGGCGTGCCGTGAGATTTGAGTCCATGTCTTCCAGATAGGCAGTAAGACGGTTTCTTAACATGGCTGCCGTATCTTCAAGTGTGTAATTTTTTTTGTATTCCATTAGTATTCCCAGTACTCCATCGGGCCATAATGTGTCGGCATCGTCAGGGGCACTCGACGAGTTTTACGCCGGGAATCTGGATAGCAGCTTCCTGGAAGACCTTACCCCAATGGCGAACGCGAATCAAGAAATCGAATATGATAGTGATAGGTAAGCCATTAACGTCTTTTGATTATTTAATTAACTGTCCACCTTATGATTTCATGTAATACTCGGCTGGTTGGCTACGGACTTTGAGTAAAAATCTGTTGCCAAGCCTCCAATGTGATCCGCCAACTTGATTATAAGCCTAGTTCAATGTGCCGGCCAATTACCAGCTTGAGGCGTTGGAGGTCATTGAGAAACGTGCCAGGTAACTGATAAGCAATAACTCACTTGTTCTGAAAAGGCTCCAAAGCCTTGAACATCGACGCAAATTTGCATGTCTGTCAGTTTTCTACCGGATACACTTTGGAGAGTGCGGTTCAGATCTGCATGGTGTAATTCCACCCTGCCCATTATTTTCAGAAAATTCCTTTAAAGCTCCTGGCTTTAAAAAGCGCCACCGTTTCATGGTAGATATTCCAAAAACTCAAACTAAACTGCTTGAATCTACTTTCATTGTAATAACTGCTAAACAATAAATTTGCTACCCGAGTGCGTGTTGGGTCCGCATCTTTGCTTAACAGCAGCAGAAAAAAAACACAGACAAGAAACTTGAAAACTCGCATGTGTGCACATACGAATTTTGTGCACACAACAGCCTTTTGTACGATAACTCATATGAAAAGCCATGCGCATAGACATTTAACAGGACATGCTACTGCTATCTCTTTTTGACACAAGCTAGATGTCATTGCATCTGGGATGAATTGAAGGCCGTAAATGATGGCGATAATGGCTGGAAAAACTGTCCCGTAGCATTCCTTTTTTTGGGTTCCGTACCCGAAATGTAAAGACAGGACCCTATTACTAAGACTTCGCTGTCTGTCTGTCCGTCCGTCTATCTGTCAACAGGCTGTATCCCAAGATCCGCGATAGCTGGACAGTTGAAATTTTCACAAATTATGTATTTCTGTTGTCGCTATAGTAACAATTACTAAAAACAAAACAAAATAAATATTTAAGGGGGGCTCCCATACAACAAACGCAATTTTTTTGTAGTTTTTTCAACCTTTTTCATAGATAATGGTACGTAACCCTTCTTGCGCGAGTCCGACTAGCACTTGGCTGGTTTTATTATAAACTATTAATCATGTCAACTTCTTATTGCGAGAAGTAAAATCTTTTTTATTTTAATTTCAGCGATGAAGACGCAACGAATCCAAAAGTGATAGTAGACCAAGATGACTTAGACATAGATGTTGATAGTTCGTCCGCTGCCACATTAGAAATCCTCAAACCAACAGAGCATGTTGTTCGGCCAGTTGATAATCTCGACAGACTTATGAGCAGTACAGCGATAACTAGTAACACTGATGTAGACAGCAACAGAAACATGCCGATGTTTCAGAGCCGTAATATGGAATTGCAGATGGATAACGATTTCCCTCTTTGGGCTGGCGATTCGAGCGCCAGGAGATCGCCTGAAGGTATCTATAGCTACAATTATTCTTGATTTTTATAGCGTTGATAGCTCAGTGGTTAGCGTGGTAGGTTCACACGCCGAAAGGCGTGGGTTCAATCTCCCGCCAAGCACCTAACGGCGTGTTCCGCCAGCCACACTTGAGAGCCAGTTCCACTCCAGGCTAGGTGTGCTTTACCAACTTCGACCACACCGTCACATAACATTAGGTGAGCTGTGGTCCAACATCTAGCTTGTCAACAATAAAAAAAGTTAAATTATTTTGGTCTCGCACTTTGTGCAATCTGCCACTTTCAGTGTCTTAACATAATGAAGGTCACATAAAGTAAGTCACGCTTAAGTCCAGTTTATGCCTTAGTAAAGTAGCGGTGACTTTACTAGAAGCTTCTACGAAATTTTGGAAACAACAAAAAACATGTTTCCCTGCATTATAACACTTTACCACACGCATGCGTATAATTGGGCATTTTATTATTAAAATTAAAAATGTAAAAAACCCCCTACGCAATTAACCAAACATTGCTAAGAACCACCGCAAGGAAACTGGCTATCAAATTAAAAAAACCGCATCGAAATCGATCCATCCGTTTGAGAGTTACGATGCCACAGACAGACACACACACAGACAGACAGACAGATAGACAGACATCGACGTCAAACTTATAACATCCCTCTTTTGCGTAGGGAGTTAAAGACACTGCTATTTTCAAATATAAACTTAAACAGTACAAGTTATAGGTTAAGTTATCTTTTAGGCAATCGTGATCCACCGTAAACCGCTTCTCACAACACCAGGTTGGATAAATACAATACTAGAGTTCTTTTATTCTTTTAGAGGTACGGAAGGCTAATTTTGCTAATTTTGTTTTCAGGTGGTGAAGATCCAGTGCCAGCGGCTAAAGAACCTGAAAAGGTACGTGACATTATCTTGTTTTCACACATTTTAACTTTCAGCTTCAATAAACTAGAATAAACCTTTTTTGTCCCTTCTTTTTTGGGGCACACTAAATCTCGAAAGTTTTTTTCGTATAATTTTGAATATTTTAAAATTTGGCAATTTTTCGATATTTTCCAAATTTCTTTTGGAGACACTGCCTGCCCCCACAAAATAGCCCTGCATATATCTGACACCCATATCTGTTGATCTGTGTTTTAATTTACCAACCTAAATGCTTGTGTGTATAATAAAGCTAATTGTAAAGATCTGCCCAGTGGTTATTTAACCTTTCAGAATTTTATTTATTTTTACACACAAATAATAAAGTTAAACTTAGGTCAGTAGTCTTTATACAATTTTAATATAGTTGTCTTTTATAATAAAATGTACTTACTATAAATTAAACAAAACAAAAACCGTCTCTTGACCATTCTCGGTCCAAAGGTGAAAAATGAAGCTGAATATTGTTATTTTTTTATATTTTTGGTGTTCTCAATGAAGAGTTTCTAATCTATATCGTTAAAACCTACTTATACATTTTTTTTTAACACAGGAAAAGAAAAAATCGAAAAAGAAATCAAAAGATAAAGATAGAGGGGACTACAGCGACAAATCAGAACGTAAAGACAAGAAACACAAAACTAAGAAAACTAAAAGCGATAGGAAGTCTTCCAACGCTCAACAAGATCTCTTGGTTCCGTCGACAGCAGCTGAGTTCGGTGCGACTGAATTTAACTACGAAGAATACGATAGTATATAACTAAACTACTTAACATACTTGTAAAAAAACTATTATACTACACAAGATTTTTCATATAAATGCGTGTTTTACGCAGTACGTAAACGATGGTTAATTGTATAAATATATTTAAAAAAAAAAAACTGTAATTGTTATACATTTTTGTATCACTTATTATAAATTACGTAAATTGATATACAAAAGCCGAAGAAAGCGTTTCGTTGTCGCTGAAAAACGGGTCGGAGTAACTCTTTTTTGAAGTTGGTTAAAGAGAGGCGATACCCAAGCAAGAGACCAAGAAGAGTGTAGTATAATGGTTACAAGTTAAAACATTCCATACGGCCATTAAATTTGATACGAAATTGGACAAGTGAGATTTTAACGTAGCATAAAATTATAACCTTAATATATGTGTATTTAAATGTATGAATATATTGCATTAATGTGCAAAATTTATTTTTATTTTGCTATGTCGCGATTTTGATTTCAAAACACTGGCTGTTTAATAGTTGAACAGGTCTAGGACGCGTGGGACAAAAATGATCTTTTTTGTTAAATGTTTTCCATGCAAAGGTCTTATCCACAGAGTTAGACACGAATCGTTTTAAAAGGAGCGTCTATGAACATCAATATCAATGTTGATAAAACAACATTGCTATTACAAAGATATATTGCAGGTGTACATAGCATAGGTATAGGCAATGAGCTTAACATCAAGCGGACCGTCTTCTTGTTTGTCGCTATTTTTTTTATTTTTAAAAAACGAGTTTAAGCAAATGTGGATATTGAATAAGGTAACGACCGCTACATATTGGTACTTGACGCGCGATAGGGGACCCCCTGTTCGCCAATAACTCCAATACTTTTCTCCAATATTTTTCATCTTTGTTTTTGGCATCGCATTATGAGCATTTTCCGATGTCAATTATTTCTATACTTTCAAGTATTTCATGATAAATCAAGTAATGTAAGTCATATGTTACACAATGGAGACGAGATGAAGTCTGGGCATGCTCTAGTAAATTAGTAGTGACTTCACTATAAGCTGCGATTTAGTTGGAAGCATTACAAAAAACATATTGACTTTGACATGAACACTCGAAAAAACAACTTTTGGATAATACCATAAACTACAAAATCTTTTTCCGCCAGGCATATAATAAATCGTATTGCAGCTACAATCATAAAAAAAATAATAGATCAAGATTTATGTAGGTGCCAGGCCTCTAAGAAAAAAAAACGATCTGAATTGGAACAAAGTTTTTCATAAGTGTTATTTTAATGAGATCATTTCGACATTGTTATGGATGCCGAAAAAAATATTTATTAGTTTAAAATGTACATCCACGTTTTTGTATTGTAAAATATTAGTTTGAAAATTGTTATCGCATAATATATATTCTATCATGTTGTTGTATCATCATATGCTGTGTATGTAGGTATGTTATTATTTAATAAAATGTTTATTATTGCATTTTAATACAGGTTGTTTCTTTTTTGCTTTTTAATAGAAGCTCATGTACCGTATATCATTCAATAATTATTATTTTAATTTCGTATCGTGTAATTTTTTTATAGCGATGATAGCTGTGGTTAGCGTGGTCGGTTCGCATGCCGAAGGGCGTGGGTTCAAACCCCAACAATGAGCTTGAGCTGTCGGTGAAGGAAAACATCGTGAGGAAACCATAGCGTGGTGGTAGAGTACCTTCTTTCTAGTAGGTACTCGGCTGGCTAGCTACCACCCTCAAGTTGAAAATCTTCCGCCAAGCATCTAACGGTGTTCTGGCAGCCTCACTTGAGAGCCAGTTCCATTCCAGGCTGTAGTATGTGATAGGTTGGCTTATTTTTTAAGTCTATTCTCAATTTCAACCTTGAAGCAGCAACGTCAATGTAGTCCGTATTGCGCAGGCATACGATATGTGATCGCATAGCCTTTTCGTGAGCGCCCGACAGAAAACTCAATAAGATTTTAGTATCGGGGTTAGATTACTTGCTACATACTATTACTAGTTCGGCGAACCGCTCGCTGAATTAGTCATGGACAATTGGACATGCATTATCTCTTACAATCAGGAAAGTGTTTACTTCATCTAGTTGACTTTTAGATAAAAAAAGTTTGATATAGTGACATTTTGATGAAAAACCTTTAAATTTTTAACGGGAAAAGCCATATGTGCGATAGGATTGTGAGAACTCCATACGTGCCCACAACACCTCTATCGACAAAACGTATGTTAGGTTAACGTTCAATTATGTGGTAGGACACGCTCGCTTGTAAAGGATTAGGACAACAAAACATATGGGATGCTAGTTTTTCAACAAAGGATTTAATAAATAGTACATTCTATTCAAAATGTAAATGTACAACCACATCGATATTTTATTGGTTAGATTATAAAAATTGGACCACCTGTGAGAAGTCCAGCAGTGTGTGTAACGATAGGTATTACAAACAAAAAATCTCTACATAACAGAACTTACAGATATTAGTCAACTTTATTTTATACATACTATGGTACACGATTATTAACATTATATTCGCCTAATATTATTTATACATTCTATGTATAATTAGATAATTATTTCTCATCTTGTAATAAGTTAATAAAACTATAAAATATTCTCTTCAGTAAAACATTAGGCAATTTTTAAGGCTAATGCAGGTATTGGAAACAATATTTGGTGGAATTAATGGTTTTTTTGTAAAATACAATGTGAATAATGCAACTTTGTACAATAACGAACAAAGCACTTTGTACTTAGCATTCACGATTTATTTTTCTTAATTCCATTAAAGGCATGGTTTTAAGTCAACTTTACAGGTTGTTTCAGTATAAAAATATAAAAAGAAAGTGTATGCTCTACACACTGTATGGTCAGGTGCATGATCCGATATCATACGAAAAAGATCGCCAGACTTGCAAATCTATGGGAGTAAAATAGAAACTAATGAAACCATACTTGTCTCTTTTATTCCCATGAAATTTACGATCCTTTAGCATAATGTGAGATCATGCTATGTATGCATAGAGGCTTTAGCTATCAACATTTTCATTACACCAAAAGTAGCTACATAGAGGGCCTTACTTATAAACGTGCTTAAAGATAGTCAATACTTATAATGCGTTGTCAACTTCTTGGTATCGGACAACCGCGGACAACTGATTAAGTCGTGAAATGTAATGGATGAAAACAAGGCAGGCTAGCATAGACAACTATAAACATAGATAATAAATAAGTACCTGGTTGACCGAGCATTGCTCGGCTGAAAACATGGATAAAACGACGTTTTCTGAAAATGAAACCTAACTAGATCGATTTTTCGCCCCCGAATACAAAATTTCGTGAAAATCGTTGGAGCCGTTTCCGAGATTCAGAATATATATATATTCTAATAAATAAATATATATATATATATATATTCTAATAAATAAATACAGTAGAATCCGTTTAGTACGACTTCGCATATAACAACCAACCGTTTTTAGCGACGTAAGTATAGACATGTGTTTGGTTTTAATATGAGCCACTATGAACGTACATCCGTTTATTACGACTCCGCTTACAACGACCGACCGCTTTTAACGACGGAATTTCACACAAAATTGACCGGTTACAACGACGATAAGCGTTGACGTGTTTATAAATATATCGTAGGTAAGAAGCCCCGCGCACCCCCCTTGCCTATGCCTAGCATAATGCAGTCCGTACTTCTTACTAAAGAAATGAAAACCAAAAACAATAAAAAATTACAGATTTTTTTCACTAGACATTTCGTTATGGACGTGCACATTATGCAATAAATATTTTGATTCAAATGTATTTTTTTCTTTCTGTTGGTCACATAAATATCAATATCTAAATATGTATGTACGTTACGTATGGGATTATTTTAATAAAAAAAAAAAAATGTTAGTTCGTTTAGTATGACTTCCGGTTAGTACGACGTAATATCACCAGTCCCTTGGCCGTCGTTATAATCGGATTCTACTGTATATATATATATATACAAGAATTGCTCGTTTAAGGATATAGATAATACAATTACAGATACATCCCATACAAAGATCGGTACTTTGGTACATTGGGCTATTTTTCGCGCTATTTTATAGTTTAGATGGCCGTGACTTTGCGTTTTTCGAGCTATTTTGGCTTTGCGTTTGCTACTCCGTTGTAATGAAGTTTTAATAAACGCTCCTTTTTGGGATAATATTTGTCTAATGTTTATGACACTTCGTGCTTTGCAGTGTTTATAAGTAAAGCCCACATTCGTATATACACTCGCCTATTTCCGAGGGCATATTTTTCTTTGTGCGCAAATTACACATTAGGACCAAAGTTGGCAATAAATTATTATTATTATTCAGTAAAAAATAATAATATCAGGTTGAAGGTTTTTATCGACCGCATGATTGTTTGCATGTTGCTTTGCAATTACCATTGAAATATAGTAATTAGACTCATTACAGTCTAATGTAGCATTAAGTCTGCTCAATTTAATCAGAAAATGGCGCTTTTGTTTCAATATAATTGAGATTCTTTTCTAGCCATATACATAATATGTATATAATTTACCAGAATATAGAGACGCGAACTCAAATGTTAAATAAAAAGTTAGTAGTGTATATTGTGACATATGAGAAAATAGTTGAAAAACAAAATAAAAAGAAAAAGGTAGCTGCTATGATGTTAAACGAACCTAACAGAGTCACAAATTCCAAATACATCCGATTAAAAATATAACAAATGTAATATAAAATAAAAATAACAGCAGTAAAATTATTTTTACATACTTTTTTGTCACATTTTAAATACATACTGCAATGATAACAGCAGCTGCAAATAAAAATAAATTGGCCCATGGACTAACAATTTAAATACGGGATTACGCGGAAAGGTTATTATCCTCATCATTTTGACAAACCCTAAAATCGTGAAAAAAAAATCCAGCTGTTTCAATTAAAAATGTCATTGACCGATTCAACAAAATGACTATTTTTTACACATTTTCATGGAAAAAGTGAAAATTATTCGAAAGTAGAAGTATATTAAGCCTTTTGCACTTAAGTTCCGCGTAACCCTGTAGTAGGCCTTGATTAAATATCTAAAGTCGTGGTCAATTGTATCAAGTATATCATACACCCCTAAATTTCATTAATTTGATTTCATTTGCAGCAACCAAATATTTTTTTTTGCATTTCGTCTTCAACAAACGTAACGTTGTTACTTAAAATAAACATACAAGGAGTACTTTGCGCAGTATTTTTGCACTTTTATTAATCGCACATTAAGTATTGTGGAAATAATCACAGCTCCATCACTTGAAAAAAGTATTGGTCTCAAAATTAAATAGCTCCCTATAAAATCGTAATTGGAACAATGAAATAGATCTTAAAAGCGTTAAAGTCGAATGTCAAATGTCTCGCTTGCACATTTTCACGTTACTATTGATAGAAGCGGAGTTTCAAACAGTGTATCAAATCTGTACATAACATTACAGAAGTAATTTTTTTTTTTTAATTGGCTTATTGAGTTTTGGCTTGATCCAGAAAAAATATAAATTATACAAGCATATATAAAAATTGTGATATTTTGTTCATAAAGTGCTGAATTACCTACAGTGATACAATGATGTGAAACATGTCTTTCATATTGCTGCTAAAATTCCATTAAAGCTTCTAGTAAAGTTGCCATTACTTCAACAAAGCATGACCAGACTTGATTCTGAATACTTTGCGTGACTTCCACTGAAACTCGAGACTTATTAGATTTTTGTAAAATACTTATAATTATCGAAATACTAGCAATATGCTCAAAGTGCGATGCCAAAAACAAAGTTAAAAATAGGAAGTTTTTTTTGACAGTACGAAAATTTCTGTAGTCATGTACAGATAAGCAACATTGTACTGTGTATATTTAATACAGAACTTATCGCGCTCAAAATACAATAAAATAGTCTGGTCTTTATTCGTCATATAGCATATAACGAGGTACAATTGGGTTTAAATTCGTGTGGTATAGTATTCTTTATGTTAAATTTATATAAACACGATGAGGTATGTTTCGCGCTTATTTTGTACCGTCAACATAAAAGTTTGCGTATAACAATACACTATACGCGCGCGTTTTGAGCAAGATATCTCTTGTGAGTTAGAAAACCAGGGACCACGACATGACCACTGGTATTGTAACGTCGAGGTAATTAAACAAAACTAAATTATAGTGTTATGCGCGATAAGTCCCGGCGGTCAACATAACTATATGTTCAGATCGCAAAAGTTACACATACTGTACCGGTTAACTTTACAATAAGTGAAAATGTGCATACTAGACAAAGATAAAGGATTAAAATTATTCTGGCAAAGAGATGGGCGTGATTTTCTTTAGGGGAATGATTTTTTAGAACACTGGTCTATATTAAACACTTTTCTTTACTTATAAACAATGCCTAAATAACTTTTAAAGTATTCTCATTTACACGCGTGACATAGCACGTTGGCGAGAAATTCATATATAGCCTAGTCATATTAGGGCTTTCACCTCGGAATGAAAGATAATAAGCTGCAAATTGGTATGAACCTTTGTTTTGTCATTCTAAATGTTGTCTCAAAAGTCACAATCGTTATCGTGTCCGCGTCTCAAGATATTCAAGGTCAAAGGTCACAAAAATCGGTTTTTCGCGAATATCTGGCTTCCTATCGGTTAAATGAGATTTGCATTTATTATAAAAGTTGTAGGCTATAAAATTCCCTACAACTTTTGTTTAAACTTTTTTTTCATACGACTAACCGTTTTGAAGGTAGAGCGCGAAGAGTGCACATCGTACAGTCATATACGGCCTAATGCAAGGTCAAGCGTGAGTTATGGTTATCAGTACGTTATAAAGTCAATTATTTACTTGGAAATTATAATTATTAAACAATGCCTATTATTTATGTACTAACTATTAATTATTTATATTTAATTAAAGTAAGTAACTTGATTATTTATATATAATTATTCATATTTAACTATTTAAGTATAAAATATTATTAATTCTGGATTATATATTTTAGTTTTATTTTAAGTTAAAATGATAGTAAGAGTATATATTTTACACATATTTTTATTTATTATTAAATACGGCATAATATACATTTATCAAAATGTGAGTTCAAATATCAAAAGTATCTTTTAATTGTAATGAAATTGGAAATGGAAGCTAATTATCTTCTTCTTCTTCGTCGTCTTCTTCTTCTTGTCGCTCAAAAATGTTCGATTCATTGTCATCATCCTCATGATCTGTCATGTTCATCTCCAAACCTTCCAGAATATCGGGATCATATGTATTTTCTTCATCGGGATTACTTGGATACAGTGAAGCGTTGAGGCAAGCTTGTCCGTTGCACTGGCCGCAAGCTAAAGAACATTGTAGCCCTGATTTTCTGCATCCACAGCGGGAACCACAACCATTTTTGCAATTGCAAAATATTACGTTTAGTAGTTCGGCTGGTGCTGGAGGTAATAACGTTCGTATGGGCTCCAGGATTTCATTTTCAAGCATCCAGCCCCATTCTTGAGGTTCTAAGTCCTTCCCTAACCACGTTTGAATCTGGTAGTAGACACGTTTTATGTGTTGATAAGCTGCTACACTTGTTGGTGGAAGTGTTGACAGTTGTACAGGTTTATTTAGTTTTGTAAATTTGATGAATTGCGTGTAGCGGAAATGATCAATGTTGTCCTCAGATTTTGGAGCATTATATAATGCCAACAAGATGCGCACTCCATTTTCTAATAATGTTTGTTTTGGGCAGTTTTCTTGTTGAAATACTTCCACCAGTTTATCTAAATCAGGAATTTTTTCCAATGCTCTAGTAACAGTTTTTTTTCCTTTTTTAAATAGCGCAGAAGTCGTGTCACAGCCACTGAATGCGTGTAAAAATAAAATGTGCTTTTTAGTACGAGGATATTGGTCAAAACTTTTAGTAGAATATATTTGTGTTTTGACATTGCCTTTGCCAACTTTTTTCAAAAAAAAATCCTGATGATGTGACTGAGTACGTCCAATTAAAATAACGAGCAAATCGATATCTTCTCCTATGATGACAGCAGTCTTTTGATGTTCTGATAAGGCAATAGCTGTGTCAATGATGAGAACATCAGCATCATCTCTGGCTTGTTTTGTTGTGATATTAACAGTTTTAAATTTTTCAACAAGCATGTCGATAATTTTTTTTTTATTAGACCGATTTGATAAAAAAATTTCTTGACTGATTGGCACAACCATTGTTTCGTCAAAACAAACTTCATATGATTTTGAAAGTGCAGCAGTTCTTCTTTGTTGTTCCAGTGCTTTAATATTTTTACTATAGTCCGAATATCCGTCAAATACAACAACAATTGCTGAGCCATAATGTGTTTGTAAATATTTAATGTACTTATTTAAAATAATAGAGAAAGTATCGTCTTTGCTCCATACGACGCGATGCAGAAGAAATCCACCATCGATGATGTATGTTACATTATTTTCATCAAGATCGATAACGACAGGCATCATATTGTCATATAATGTTGCTTTCGTGGTTTTTCTCATGCCATTACTATCAAATAAAGATGTCGGATACGGACTTAGTTCATACTGAAGATATTCTTGTAAATTACTTTCAAATTTTTTGCTTACAGTTATTCTCTGGAAAAGTGACATTGGATCTATAGAAACTTTACAATCATTAATTTTGACAGATTTGTTAATGGCTGAAAGCGGTAAAACCTTATCGACGCGTTTTAACTTTATTTCGTTGAAGTTCAAACCAGTTATCTTTACCATAGATTGCAATCCGATTTCATGGGCTCGGTGTCAATTAATTTGGTCATTTCCAACGATTCCTGAAGCTGAGGATACCAACTGATTCGCATTTGGAAAGGGATTATGAAGCGTAAACCAACCAACCAGTTCATTTACATCAGTATCATCCCTTTTTATTCGTGAATCTCTAGCATCAACATGTTGGTCCACAGAATCGAAAGAAATGTTACAAAACCGTTCAATTTCTTCACAAATTGTATTCGTGGCATACATAGCATATACCCACTTACATAGAACACTTTCTTGTGTACTTCGGCCTCGAGATACTCCTCCTTCTGTCTTCATAGATTTTTTCGTAATATATACGTTCCTTTACTAATTCTCCTAAGGAATCGTTTCGTTCTTCTGCTCTCTTAATTACGTTGTCTTTGAATGCAAGAGTACTTACATTACTTATTGTCCGTCTATACTTTAATTTTTTTTTCTTTTCTGCTATTTCATCAGCTTCTTGGCCACAAAATAAGCATAACTTTCCAAAATCAAAGACTTCATTTCGTTTTTTACGAGGTGCACTTGACGTTGAAGGTTCACTCTCATCTGTGCGTCGTTTTGATGCAATAATAACATTTTTACTCGTGTACACTTTTCGACACTCGGAATGCACATTTACAGAACTTAAAGTATTTAAATAGTCTATATGTCCATCATTTCTTTCAATACTTGCAGTTTTTAAAGTTTGTAAACCACGTACGACATTCACAGAAACACCTTCTGAAAGTTTCTTATCACATATAAAACACAAATCAGCCATAGCTCTTAAAACCGTACGTCCGTAGTTGCAACGGTACAATTTCAAACTAACGAATAATCTTGACTCATACAAAGTGGAGAGAGTGGCCTTGAATACTATAGAACATCTGTCCCGGCAATGAATAGAAAAGGGCATAGGGTAGGGACAAGTATTTCCAGGTATATAAGTATTGAGAAATTTACGCGTTTTAAAGAAAAGATATATAATGTCGTGTTAACTTAAAATAAAACTAAAATATATAATCCAGAATTAATAATATTTTATACTTAAATAGTTAAATATGAATAATTATATATAAATAATCAAGTTACTTACTTTAATTAAATATAAATAATTAATAGTTAGTACATAAATAATAGGCATTGTTTAATAATTATAATTTCCAAGTAAATAATTGACTTTATAACGTACTGATAACCATAACTCACGCTTGACCTTGCATTAGGCCGTATATGACTGTACGATGTGCACTCTTTGCGCTCTACCTTCAAAACGGTTAGTCGTATGAAAAAAAAGTTTAAACAAAAGTTGTAGGGAATTTTATAGCCTACAACTTTTATAATAAATGCAAATCTCATTTAACCGATAGGAAGCCAGATATTCGCGAAAAACCGATTTTTGTGACCTTTGACCTTGAATATCTTGAGACGCGGACACGATAACGATTGTGACTTTTGAGACAACATTTAGAATGACAAAACAAAGGTTCATACCAATTTGCAGCTTATTATCTTTCATTCCGAGGTTGACCCCTTTTTTTACCTAATATGACTGGGCTAATATTGGTAATAAATTAAATTGGCATTTTCAGTACTGGTGAACTTCAGGCAACGTTTATAAGTAAAACCCTAGAGACACATCTCTAAAATTATACAATTAAGCTTCAATGGTGAAGTTCGATTCCAATTATTAATTAATTTTCCAGCCAGCTTCCTTTTTTATAATTCATTTTATCAGTAATTAATAAATAGTTTTGTAATTAAGAAGTTTAGTTGTGAAATTTTCGAGCGTGAGACATTTTGCGTACGTTTTAAGTCCCGAACTGCTACTAAAAAAAAAGATTTAACACAAAAAAATGGCTTTCAATCAGTTTTGTTTTACTTATGCGGGTTTACTCACTTTGATTAGGTCGGATACTCGACTATAGCTTTCAATTAGTGAGACCATTTTATTACAGCGCGCGCAACGCTCTGAATATGTGTCAAAAAGACATCGTGCAAAGAGGCAAGTATAATATTAAAAAAAAAACTTTCGAATCTTACGCCAGGGGCGCTGTTCGTTCAGTGAAAACTAGTGACGTATTTTTCAAAAGTTTTTATGTTACGAGTAGAGATGGCATAAAGATGGAATACCTTACGAAAATATGAGAATTCATATTTTTAAATTTTGCAAACTTTCATGCCGCACTTCGTTGCAATTTCTGCTTTATTGCGAAAATGTATCATGTAATGATCTTTTTTTGCCTATATTACGGTGAAATACTATACAGTAAGTATACATAATGTTTTGAAGAATTGTAGTGATACTGTCAGGATTCCACACGCTTATAAATTGTTCACATTGCCATTCAGTGTTAATACACTTCTCATAAACATCCTGTATAATTGTGATTTATATGAAAATATTATTATATTTTTTTTATTGACTTGGATTTATACTTTTGTTCAGATAGACGATTCCTAAATTCACTGATCGACAGGATCCGAAACTCACAATGATTTGGATAAAACACTCACATCAAACGGCCACATTTTAGCAGGAATTAGAATTTCAGTGGTGCAAGTGTCAGGGTTACAGAAATGGCATAATGCCACGGGCCCCGGCCGTAGGGGGTCTTCAGTCAGAGAGGGCTAAGAGGACAGAAGATTTACTAAGTTTTTATTTAGTAAAAAAAAAAATTTCGCTATACTCAAGGATTTTCGTTTTTGTGTAAAAAAGATTTTATTGAAGAAAACAAGTACAAAATTCTTGAGCTCACACATGTTTGTTGTGGTTGGATTTTTGTATGAATGGTCAAAGAATTCTGTTCAAAAATGACATACGAAATAACCAAATTGGCACTGCGAGGTGATTTATTGAAAAGAAACTGTTGGTTTAGCTTATTTACATTGAGTGGAGCCCCATCTGACCAAAATGCCACAGGTACTCTAGTTATACCACTGAGAAGTGTTAGTCTGCATCATTGAAGGAACTGAAATCCTGCCAAACGGTGAATTGTAATTGCCTATAACAATCAAACATTACTCGATAACAAGCCTGATTGAATAAAAATATTAAATTTAATCCTTTAACCACCAATTCCTTAGCCTCTCCGCTTACCCTAGTGATGAAATGTCAACAATATATTTTATCAACCAATGTTAACGATATCTAAAGCTTCTAAATAATGCAAATAGATTGTTCAATAGTCTGCATTCATGAAACCTCGTGACAATATCAATCTGAAAATGCGATATCGTGAAAAGGAATGTTCAGTTTTATGCAAGTCCATATGCAGTAACGTGTCTGGCTTTATTTTTACCGAAATGCTACTAGTAACACTTTAGTCCTAAGAATGTTTATTATTAATAAAATCGTTTCAACCGGCACAACAACGACTGTAAACAACCAATTATATTCAGCATAATCACGATACTAGAATTGTAATAAATAATAATTTTGGCCTAGTTGAAAACACATTTTGGCATTCAAATAAAGACTTAAAACATGAGTATAATCCAACAATATCTAACTCGATGGATGATTTAGCTATACTTATATTTATACTCCTCTTTCTTATATTCTATATCATTCTCATAGACTATATCGACTGCAACATAATATTAATGCATACCTAGCTCTTTAAAACTTACATCAAACTAAATAATCTTATTTACAACGTTTTATTATAATTAATTGTTCAATCATAGACACATCCTCACGCAAAACTTTATCGCAAATAGAAATCTCATAGTTTTGCACAATCGTCCATCGGAACACACAGAAGCGGCGCCGTCGCACGCGCGGCAATGCGGCGCGCGGTCGTCATTCGACCCGCGACGTTTCCGGGAACGCATCCTCCAGGTAGCTGGATATCGAGTGGCCCTGGTGGCCCACGTGACTTCTCAACGACTCGAAGCTAATGTTTTGTTCCACGAACGTGTTGTGCACCTGATGCGGGGGCTCCTCGCGGTACTGGCCTATCGACCACGGGTCACTGATGTCGTCTGCGGTCCGTCGCGTGGCGCCGAACGGCGGCAGGCCGGTCCACTGCGGCTGCGGCGGCGGCGTGTTCAGCAAAGCGGGCGGCTCCGGCGTCGACGGTTCCGCGCTGAATGCCGGCACTCCCCATCCCATCGCCTCCATATTAGTACTCGCTGCATTGATTATCTGGTTAAATCTGTCCACTCCCCACTGGCTGGCCATCTCCGGGAGTGGGGTCGGATTCTGTGGGATTTCCGGAGCCTTCGATAGTGGCCTCCCGTACATATCCTGCGTCCTGCCAGCGATTGCCGATCGAGTGGGGCCGGGGTCTGGACTAGGCAGATGGCAGTCCGTTCGCATCATGGGGCTGAAATTCCCCATACCAGGACTTTTCTTATTAGCGTAGGCAACGTTATCGACGCTCGGCCTCGGGGAGTAAGGACTTTGGTGTATGCGATCTTGCCGCGACATCGGGCTGTATTGGCCGGGGGTTCTATTGGGCGCGGTTCTGATCGGTTCCGCTTTCATACCCACTCCAGCGTCGGGGCTAGTATGGGTGGAAGGGTGGGGGGAGAACGGCTGATGATGTTTTCGCATAGGACTATAGTTGTCAGAATTCCACGCGCCAGATTTTTGCAAGTCCTGTTTGACTATCTGGCTCGTATCCGGGCTTGGCTGCGCCGAATACGGACTAGGTTGTGAGGAATACGGGCTAGGTTGAGTCGAGTACGGACTAGGCTGAGTGGAATACGGACTCGGTTGAGCGGGACTCGGTTGCGCGGAATACGGACTTCTTTGAGATGAAAACTGGCCCTCCTGCCGAGGCATCGGACTGTAATTTCCATAATTCCAATTATTAAGATTCTTTATATCCTGCTTGATAGCTTCCGGACTACGTTTATTTTCAAGTGACGTAGTCGGACTACACTGTTCTACCATTTTACCATGTTTTAATTTGCTACTATCTAACCTATTTAGAGGACTCGCTTCAGACTTATGCGTGGGAGTGGTTTTATAGTGACCTAAGTTCCAGGAGTTACCCTTTACCGCTTCGGGTTGGATATCTGGACTGTTTTGTACTTGACTATCGGGTTTAGGGACGGGACTGAAGTGAGGGCTGCCTTGGTCAGACTTGGCAAGGTCCAGCCGCGGCGTGGAAGAGGAGTCTGGTCGGGACTGCGAAAGAGGACTCAGTAGTTTTGGAGTGGCGTCTCGTGTAGATCTTCTGCCTTCTGCGATAGGATTGATAGGTTCGTCCTTGCCAGGAAGCAGATCCATCGATTTACTATCTGGAGACACTTTTACTAAGCTCTCTGGTGTAGGCGTGGGCGTACTTTTTTCACTCGGCCCCGAGCTGGCAACACTTCTCGGCTCTTGGAACAGGAACGAGGAAGATTCGTCTTGTCCTTTCGATTCCGTTTTAGTGTCAGACGTCTCGAGCGCGCTCGAACTCGTCTCTTTCGAGTCGGATTTGGAATCAGCTTCGGATTTTTTTGCGTCTTTCACTTTTTTCTTCTCTTTAGTCTCTTTTTCTTCTTCCTTGGCTTTGATTTTTTCAGGATCGAAGCTGTCCTTGAGGTCCTGCAACTCTTTACCTGTGTAGAGGCGTTTCATCCCTCTCGGTAGAGCGCGGCAGGAGCTCAGATTGACGGACTCAATATTTTTGCATTTGAGGAGTACTTTCTTCAATGGCTCCAAGGATACCGATGACCCGCAAAGGTTGAGCGTTCTAAAACGAACATAGATATCAAATAATATATCAATTTCAATAGAACCATAGCAAGGTGGTAAGGTATTTACTAATACTCAGCTGAAATCTGCCGCCAAGCACATAACCGTATGATCTAACAGTGTCACCTAAAAGTCAATTTCATTCCTGGTTAGGTGTGTTTACAATCTTCGACCACATCGTCGCATAAAATCAGGTGAGCTATTATCAAACATTTAGCCTGTCAAAAATAAATATTATTATATTTATATATATATTATTTGCCGTGGTGGTGCCGGCGTAAGAATGGTACCCCACCCTCTCTACCCGTGGTTGCCGTAAGAGTCGGCTAAGGGATGTAATCCGGAAGATGGGCAGCAGCGTCTTCCTTGAACAATCACACCTAACTGCGCTCGCCAACCCGCCTGCCAAGCGTGGCGAGTATTGGCAAAACCCCTCCCAGGAGGAGGCCTATGTCCAGCAGTTACAAAAATATTTGGCCTGGTAGAGATCGATTTCCTCACAGGACCAAATGAGCTGAGGGCAGTTTTATGGATAAGCAGTACCATGCAGTTTTACCCGGTATAAGCTATCTCTAGGTAGCTATCGTAGCGATGATAGCTCAGTGATATGCGCTAGTGGTCGGCTCACACGCCCCAGGGCGTGGGTTCAAACCCCAACAATGAGCTTGAGCTGCCGGTGAAGGAAAACATAGCGAAGAAACCATAGCGTGCTGGTATTTGTATTTGTAGGGTACTTTCTAGTACTCGGCTGGCTAGTACCACCCTCAAGTTGAAAATCTGCCGCCAAGCATCTAATTGTGTGTTCCGGCTGCCTCACTTGGAAGCCAGTACCATTCCAGGCTGTGCTTTACCATCTTCGACTACACCGTTGGTAGGTACTGAACCATTGGTTCAGAGTTCGATTTGCACTTGACCGGTTTTTTTTTTAACTTAACTGCGATGCAGGTATTAAGCCGAAAAAGCTCCTTAGAGTATTCTCCGGGAACAAGCAGTAAATGGGAATCCACGCCTCTAAGGAAGCTAATTGGATTTAGTTTATTAGTGATATTGGTGTCGACAAGACGGTAAGTGATTGGTGTTCATACCGTAGCTTGCTGTTAGGCGAGTCAGCGAGCGCGGCGACGGCGTCATCTAACGGCCGCGTGGCGGAGGCCCACGACAGGTCCAGCTCGATGAGGCTGTGCGACCACTTCTCGCAGATCAGTTCTAAGCACGCGCTGCTTTGACGCGTCACATTGCAACCTGGATACGAGACATACTATTAGAAAAACATTCAGACATAGAACAAACATGTATAATATGTATATTTGTCATACAAATGTACAAGTGTAATGTGTGTGTGTGTGTATGAGTAATGTGTATGGGTGGCATAACTAAGCACCAATAAATAAAAAATAATATCATTTTTACTGTGGCATAATAACTCAATAAACTTTATTGTGTCTGTGAACTGGCTCTCAAGTGAGGCTGCCGGAACACACCGTTAGATGCTTGCCGGCAGATTTTTAACTTGAGGGTGGTAGCTAGCCAGCAGAATACTAAAAAGTACTTTAACACCACGCTATGGTTTCCTCACGATGTTTTCCTTCACCGGCAGCCCAAGCTCATTGTTGGGGTTTGAACCCACGCCCTTCGGCATGCGAACCTACCGCGCTAACCACTGAGCCATCATCGCTATACAACATGAAGGAAAAGTGGTGTTACCTCCGAGGAAGAGGTGTTGGAGGTCCCAGGCGGGCACGCGCACGAGGCCCGAGTCGGTGAGCCGCTGCAAGCCGCGCAGGTCGAGGAGCCGCAGCCGCGTCGCGCCGCGCACCAGCCGCGCCAGCGCTTCGTCCCCGAGCCGGTACTCGCCCACTAGCTCCGTGCCCGCCTCGCCCGCTATGGACAGCTCCTCCAACTGAGACCACCCGCTGCACTCCATCTGACAATGACAACTGCAGTTTTACTCTACTTCTAATTATGTTTAGCACCTGGATGACCTAAATTTGCTCCGTTTTTTTAAGGAACTAGAAAAAAAAGGGGAAAAAAATAATCACCTGGACTAGAACCGGGGTCTTCGGGTTTCGAGACCGCCCGATTCCCCACCTGAGCTATTATATTCTTGTAGAAGGTGGCGAAATTTACATTCGTATTCTAATGATATTGTAGCAGTTTTTCATTGCCTGAAAACACGGACAAAACGACGTTTTCTAAAAATGAAACCTAGCTAGATCGATTTATCGCCCCCGAAACCCCCTGCGTACTAAATTTCATGAAAATCGTTAGAGCCATTTCCGAGATTCAGATTATATATATATACAAGAATTGCTCGTTTGAAGGTTTTAGATAGATATGATCCCAAATGAGCTTCCACTCCCTATTAACTTCTCCTACCCCTGGTTTTTTCACATTTTGTGTCCTTAGTAAATTTATCAAAATTAATAACTTTCATCTTTAAATTTTGCTTTATATTTGGTTTTTGTATATCTATTAAACAACCATTAAACAAGCAATTCTTGTATATATGTATATATAATTATAATCTAGATCTCGGAAACGGCTCCAACGATTTTCAAGAAATTTAGTATCCAGGGGGTTATGGGGGCAATAAATCGATCTAGCTAGGTTTAATTTTTGAAAAACGTCGTTTTATCCGAGTTTTCAGGCAATGAAAAACCGAGCAAAGCTTGGTCATCCAGTTTCTACATATTTTATGTGTATATTCTCTGTGACGTGATGTTTTGTATTTGTCTCTTGTCGTAGATGTTAGATTAAACTAAACACTAAAACACAAAAGTCATTGTGCCAGTCGGTGCCAAGCACCGACACCTAGGCTAGACTAAGCACCGACTTCAAACAGATCAGTAGGTACCTAGCAGGTATAATAATACTTTGTAAAGTAAGTTTATTTTTTGCTTTTTAGTGCTGATGTTTTTTCTTGGTTTCACTTTTTCTTTTTTTTTTTCTTTTTTGAGTGAACATTAGTTTTTCGTGATTAGATGGCAAAGAGCGATACCTGCTGCGAGGTGGTAGCTGAAGCGAGCACCAGCTGTGAATTGGCGGCGCGGAAGACACGCATCTTGGGGCAGCCCTTCTGCAGCGCCTCCAGGGGCACCGCCGCCGGGTGAGACGTCGCGAGCGCGCCCGATATATCCAACACTTCTAGATTACTACAGTGCGTCTGCAAATGAGGAAAAGTACATTTTACTTTATCTTTAACCGACTTCAAAAAAGAAGGAGTGTCAAAAATTTGTGAAATGCTGATCTTTTGATTGTTTTGGCTTAGAAGTTTGATTTTTGCACAGCTCCAAGGGACAGTAGACCCGAGTATTTGATATGAATTTCAGCTTGATACTTCTACGCGTTCCTGAGAAAAGGGTCTTGACAGACAGACGGGCAACAAAGTGATCCAAAGGGTTCCGTTTTTTTCCTTTTGAGGTACGGAACCCTAAAAAACCGTAGAGGAGGACTGCAAGACTGCGGTGATAAAACTAACAAAGGCCCAGTTTATGTGGAAAAGTATTCATTGTGCATTACCGCACCAGCCACTATAAACAGTGGCAGTTTCAATACCCGAGGTTGTAGCTGGCCGCAACTCAGACAGCTACCCCAGGCCGTCTGTCTGGGAGAGGCATGATGTGATACGTACCGCGACGGAAGCGAGTATTTGCGGTAGCGCGGTGAACTTGTTATTGGCGAGGGTGAGGTGCGTGAGGCGGGATCCGAAGTTCTCCGCGATGCGCGCCATCGACGCCGCCGATAGACACGTACTCGACCCGCCCGTCTCAGACTGGAAAATAAAATATATACAGTCAATTTGGTAGTTTTACCTGGAAAGTTTTCCGGGAGTTTTGAAAATTGGTCATTTTATAGATTTTGACGTCCTCTTTCCGAATTTATTTGGTAGTTTTACCTGGAAAGTTTTCCGGCAGTTTTGAAAATTGGTTATTTTATAGATTTTGACGTCCTTTTTCCGAATTTTCACTTTGCCACCTAGTATTTTGGCCGCTCGCGCCGCCATATAGGAAAGATGGCGCTAAAAACAGTTTTTTGACAATATCTCTATTCCAACTCATTTTACGACAAAAACAGCTAGTAATAAATTAAAATAGAAAAATTGTCAAAAAACTGTTTTAGCTCCGTTTTTCCAATATGGCGGCGCGACGGGCATAAATACGAGGTGGCAAAGTGAAAATTCGAACTCCCGGAAAACTTTCCATAGGTAACCCCCTTATTGGCTAGGTACCAAATGACTGTACTTAAATATATTTATCATAAAGGAAGGAAAATTTATGTCAAAGTCATCAATCTAAAGGCAGCCGCAAAGGAAACGCAACTCGCGGCGAGTAATTGTAGCGATAATAGTTCAGTGCTTAGCGCGGTCGAATCACACGCCGAGGTGTGCAAGTTCGAATACTAACTATGATAATTGATTGATTCAGGCGTTACTTTGTGGAAGTTCATTTTAAGGTATTCACGAGTTATCTTTAATATATTTTCGCTTATAAGTTTTGATTAGAACAATATCGATTTAATTTGATTTGAATATAATTTTAAATATTTATCAGAAATAGTAATGTAACTGGAAAACAATTATATTTAGAATCTCCGCCAAGCACTCAAAGAGTCAACACGTCTTCAAAATGGCTCGTTTAGAGGCGAAACACGTGTCAGCAACTGTCTACTGTAGCGAGAAGAGAATATAAATACTGATAGTTATTTTAGTTTATAGGTTTAGTTCAGATTTTAGTATTAAGTTCATTTCGGATAAATATTTAAAATTGTTTTGAAATTACATTAAATCCACGTCATTGTTTTAAGTAAAACGGCTTATAAACGGAAATACCCTAAGATATAACTCGTAAATACCCAACAATGAATTTGAGCTGTCTGTGAAGGAAAACATCATAAGGAAACCTTAGCATGGTAGTACGGAACTTTATAGTACTCAGCTGGCTAGCTACAGCTAAAAATCTGCCCGAAGCACCTTACTTGAGAGCCAGTTCCCATACCAGGCTAAATGTGTTTACTATCTTCAGCCACTCCGTAATTCAACATCAGGTGATCTATGGTTAAACACCTAGCCAGTCAACCGTAAAAATGGTGACAATGTTATGGAACATGTTTTTCGTGGATTTACAAAACACCATAAAAGCTTCTAGTAGTCAACTGGAACTGGTTCTAAAGTGAGGCTGTCGGAACACACATAATATATTCGTTTTAAATAAATAATTATTCTCATTATTTTGTCAGTATTATTTCAATTTGTTTTCTTACTTTGAAGTGAACATTATTGTAAATGACTTGCCACCTTAACGATTTGTTGTTATAAGGTCATTAAATCTTTATATGCTATTCTATCACGTGGCTGTTTACCGTGAGAGAGAGGTCAATCCGCTGCAAATATGGCAGGCCTTGCAGCAGGTCGAACAGCTGGTCGGGCGTGATGCGGCTCCACCCGGCCACGCTCAGCTCCACCAGCGCAGGGCAGTAGTCCACCACGCACGCCAGCACCCACGTCACGTTGCACACCTTCCATTGAGCTGGACAATAAATAAAATCTATATTTAACTTTTTTTATTTTATTATTATTGTATTGACGCAGGCGTATATATACAATAGGCAACAGATGCAATTGTCAAAAGCCGACTTTACCGATTTTATTCATTTTTTTTAAACTTTTCTAATACATTAAAAAATTAAGAAAATTGCGCAGAAACTTGGAATATTTCAGTTTTTTTTTTTTATAAATTCTACACGGACGTAGTCGAGGATAACAGCTAGTGATTTATAATTTGTTTCCATTGTAGACGGCAATTCAGAAAATATCAAAATCGATACAGTTTGGTGTTAAAGTACCACACTCGATAGTTAAAGGATCAAAAAGGTTAGGTTGAGTGAGGACATGGAAATCCGAAGGAATTTTAAGTGTTAAAAAATGTATACGTAATTACGTACACACGGCTGTGTCGACCACACAGCCACACTCAGATTTTTTTAAATTGATTAATTTAAATAAATCTGAGTGTGACACAACTCATCACAGACGTTGATCTAAATAGATGCCGCATGCCCCTCGTTTTGTATGAAAACCAAGCATGCCACTTTTATTCTACCTACTGTGTCGTAATAAGAGCGATTTAGTGATGGGAACTTCCGACCGAGCGCAATAGATTCGAACACGATTCGACCCAAGCTCAACACGGCACAATTAGGCATTTTTAAATTTCGTATTAAGGCTGACACCGACAGCGGTGGAGCGCGGACTGAATAAAACGGCATCAAAGGCATTGCACTGCCATTTGGTACATACACTTGCGGTATCTATTTAAATCGCCGTCTTTTATAGTAATGGTGAAAGACGAGGGAGTTGCGGGCGGGTGATTTTAGCCGTAATGTTGGCAGCTTTTTGACAAGTCTATAATAATTTTTGTCCTACTGGCATTCGAACCCTGTGTTAATAAAACTAACAGGGCAGAAATAGTGAGTGATATCCTATCCTATTCACTACGCATAGTATGTTTATCATTGGATACAAAAGATAACTTGAGGGTGAATTCATGTCGATTCATAAACATGCATAATGCATGTTAATACACTTACCAATATTCAAGGACAGGCACTTTGATAACCGGTTTTCCAAGAGCCAGACTAATTTGTAGTCAGTTCTGCATTTCTCAACAGTATATTGTGCTAGATCTACATGCTTCCAAAGCTCTGGACTACAGCTAACACTGTGCCATTGTTTACATACTCTACCCAATCTGAAAAAAAAAAACTTTATATTATGTGTTTATTCAAAAGTTAATGATACAACATTTATTTATTTCATTTATCGGCCTTGTAACACTTTAAGTTACACTAGGCAAGTCATAACTACAAAATAACATGTCATAGATAATATTACAATAATAAATCAATTCTTAATAAAATAATTCTTTCTATTAGCCTGTGAAACTAGGCGATTATTACATAGGTGTGAAAGAATAGTGTTATTCCAGTGCACTAGCTTTTTTCTGATCATTATTATTATTTTTATGTAAAAGTAGTGAGATGATACTCTCTCCAGATGGTAAGAGATATCGTACATATGTACATGACCATTGCAGCAATACACATAATTTTGAATAACAAAACAAAGTCCGGGGTGTCACTGAATTGGCGCTCAATGCTTTGAGACTTTCGATGGTTAATCGCAACAGCCCAGTAATTTCGCTAGCTGCAGTAACCCTTCAAGCCGGAACACAGTAATGTTTACTCACTATTGCTTGGCGGCAGACGTCATAGTAGTCGGTTTTCATATAACAATTATAATTGTAATTATATTAACCGCATAAAATTAATGTAAATAAAAATCATATCCTAGTAAATTTAGATCAAATTAAAGAAAATTATAAAAAAAAAATAGTCTGGAAGAAATCACATTGTAGTCATATTGTTATAATAGTTATAGGATCTCCTTGGACCTAGAGCAGATTCGGTTAAATTAATGTTTATTCATAACTTTGTTGTGCCACAATGAAAATGGAACAAGGAACATGGAAAAACAAATTGCTTGAAAAAATTGAAAGACTTGACACCAAATGCACAAAGATTTTGTATTGTGTGGTAAGGGCAACAAGTTATGGCAGCTGGTAGCCTAATTGGTAGCAACCGCTATTGCATTCCTGGTTGCGGTTTCATATCTATGCATTTTGACTATCTTACCTAACTACTCGTAAAACAAAATTTAAACAAAGTTATTCATATGGATCAAAACAGGTAATGATACATTTGAACAATTAATGTTCAAATAACTGACTTAATAAAAAAGATGAATTTTTCCGATTTGAAGGGGAATTTCCCTCCATTTTGAAGTCACTATTCATGGAGACTCAATTGTGTTATGAATTGGTTATATTTGACCTTTTTGGGGTCCATTAACAAGTATAAATTTACAATTAAAAAAACCAACTCCATGCCCCTAAGCTCGAAAACGGCAAGATTTCATGTATTATGGTTTAAAAATCAAACAAATCAACGAATTTTTTATGTAATTTCTATGGGATCAATCTGAAAGTATATCCTTTGAAATAAAAATATATATATAGAACACATTTTGTCCTGTGTCCTTGAAATTTGAGGGTTGCCCTCGATTTTTCAGATCCTGACTTGGTGTCTATAGGAACACATGGGAAGAACACCCTTTTAAATAAAAAAAGAATTTCTTGAATTAGTTCAGGCGTCTTCGAATAATCGGGGAAATAAAAAAATTTAAATTATTCCGTAGAATTGAGAACCTTCTCCTTTTTCGAAGTTGGTTAAAAAATGCGTCTTTATTCTCACCTGATCACAGTTGGTAAGCTGCCCTGGGAGGCGACGACATTCTCAAATATTTTGAGTAGTATCTCGCTGGGCATAGAACTGGCCCAAGGGCTCTGAGGTCCCACATCCTTACTCTCTGCTGCACTAATTCTATTTCTTTCAGTCTTTTCACTTTTATCTGCAACACAAGTTGTAATTATTTTACTATGACCTTTATTTAATTGTTATATGGTAGTGTGGTTTAATTAAACACACACAAAGGTTTCACAGGTTTGATTCTCAGACGGGCGGATGTTTGAATGATGAATGCTTAGGTGGTAGGTAAAAAGATTTAACTGCTTTACTAAACAAAAGCAGTGCAAAGTTTTAATGTTAACATTAATGATTTCTAGCCCTTACCAACTGTCACGGGCAAGTGCATTTACTATCAAATATAAAAATAGCAAATCAGTTCAGACATTAACAAGTTATGGTAGAATTAAGAAAGTCACATATAATGCACTAGCTGTGCCCCGCGGTTTCGCCCGCGTTGGTCCAGATCCCGTGGGAATGTCGGGATAAAAATTAGCCTATATTAATCAGGGATAATGTAGCTTTCTAACAATGAAAGATTTTTTGAAATTGGTTCCGTAGTTTTGGAGCTTATTCAATGCAAACAACCAATCAAATCTTTCCTCTTTATAATATTAGTATAGATAAACCCTGAAAACATTACTCCTTTTTATGGGTAGTTGTATAAAAATAGCTTATTAAAATTGGCTGTACCCTCTTTTGACAGTCTAATTTTTATAAGTGAGTGGGGTGAGTGATTGTTACGTGACTCGTTACGTGTCGTCGAAGATGGTAGGCACGCCTAGCTTTGAATGGGATTGACTCCATTTTGTTCAATGTCAATTTTGACAAAGAGATGGGTCAGCTGGCACTAAAAATATTTATTATGTTATATTAATTTATTGAACGTACTAGTTAAGCTTCCCATCTGAAAAATAAAATAAATAAAATTCATCTATATAATAAAATAAATTAGTTCACAAATATATAAAAGAACAAGCGCCATCTAGCTCCAAACTAAGTAAAGCCATGAGATCCACTGTTAACTGAAAGAATACCTAATTTACTTATTTTTGTACTTATTATTTTTTCTAAATTGTATAATAATTAAGCATTTCTAGTGTTTTAGTTAATTCTTTCAAATTACGCAACAGATTTGAATGCTATTTTTGGTAATATATACATTAATAATGCCCTAAAAAAAGCTCGTTATAAATCGAAGAAAACTTACCCTTACTTTTAGCATTGTTAGATTTATTATTATTAGATTTCTTTGCCCTCTGTCTCGTGTGTCTCGACTTGGGGGCGGCGACGCTCATCGCAGCTGCTGTGTCGCCTTTGGTAGGGTCGTACTCTTCGCCCGAGCTTTCGCTGGCGACTGGTGACGCCGCCCGCTTCTTCTTCGACTTCCGCTGCCCGATATCAGAGACCGATAACGTTGGCGCAGGCGCCGGTGGCGCTACCTGTAACTATATTATTCAAAAATCAGAGTCTGCTAAAATCTCTGTGTTCTCCAGTAAGTAAATAGGTAAAGTAAATAAAAATATTGGTGGATTGTAATTTAATTAGTAATTAAATTAATAAATATCGCCACAAAGAAAACAAAGCTTGTTTAGAGTCTATTTTTTTACTCTGTTTAGTACTGTACTTTTTCCAAAAGTACAGTATCTCCAAGTTATGGTAGCTTATTAGGAAAAGAATTGTTTCCCTATTGAAATTTTGTGCGTTTGATTTTTAACAAGCTGAAGAGTTTAAAAATCTATAACCTAAACGCGATTAAAATAGAAAGAAAAAACAAAAAAACTTTTTTACAAAATTATTATTCCTAATTTAATTTGAACATATAGCTTATACATATTTATTATATAATCATCCTCCGTGGATTTAAGTACATTAGGTATTCAAGGCGGGAACGCGGAAAGAGTCTTGTCGCCCATCATTGTATTTTTTCCAAAACTAGTGTTTATGTATAAAAATAGTGGTGTTTTATTCATAAAGTGATTCTATTGATATATCAATACATAATTATTATAAAACATAGTCGTCCGCCGCGTCTGTCTGTTCGCGATAAACTTTAAAACTACTGAACGGATTATCATGTGAGTTTCACCGATAGAAAATTCATGAGGAAGGTTTAGGTATATAATTTGTCAAGGTTTAGTGTAATTTAGTTGAAATATGATGATATTTGTTGGTAGTGTCGGAAAAAGTCAAGCCACCTGGGAGCTTTCATCGAAAATGCTGCCTAATAATCCCTTTGAGATATAACATAAACAATGCATGGTGGGATATTCCTCTTTTATAGATCTATAAAGAAGTCGGCGGTGGCATATATCTACCTTTGGATAGCTTACTTACATTCTTACTACCCGTGATAAGCCGGGGCAGGTCGCTAGTAAATAATAATAGGTAATTAGACAATTTACTGACTGGCAAGATTTGAACTATATGTTACTACCATTGCTCTTGTTACTAAGATATGGTTTTCTTCCTGTCTGCAACTAAATTCTGATGTAATATGATTCCAGTACAATACTGTCTTTTATTGTTTATATTTTGACCTAGGTATTCTAGGTCAGCCTACTCCATCCCAGACTGCAACGTTTGATAAATTATAAAAGTCTAAATATATAACTCCTCTAAGACTGCAACATTGTTTAACATGACACAGGATGTGTGATACAAGATTAATCAATATTTCCAATAAATAAGAAATATCTAGAATGAAATGGAGTTCATATTTAACATTATATTTATTTATTTTCTATTGAGGGACTAAAGTGATTTATGCATTATGTTTCATTCATAGACTACAAAAATAAAGAGAGCTGAAATATTTGGCCATAGCCAAATCAAATCATGGCTATAATTTGATGGATAAGAACACATGAGTTCTAAGAGTTAATATATGTTATAGTTAGTATATATATATATTTATAATATAGGCACCCTAGTCATGTAGTCATATTGCTCAAAGAAATAGTTTTTTTTGTGAAAATAACAGTTAATTATTTGAAATATTGATTTATTCTTTTTAATTTGACAAAATGGATTCAGTATTCTAGACACATTTGGTATTTCTGTTTTAGCGTCCTCAGATTGATGCACAAAGAGTGAAATCCAAATGTATAGCTATGGTACTTTTTTCTCTGCACAACAGCACCAGGCATAATAATTTAAAAATAATTTTATTATAGAAAAAATTAGATTGCTATTTTTAGAGCAATATTCACATTATTATGTGGTTTTTGTCTGTCTTACGTCACACAAGAGGGGAGTGCTAGGTGGCAGACCTATAGGAAGCAACAATTAATAAAACTGATGCAACCTACAGTTAGCGTGGTGGATGAACGAATAATAATGCAGCACTAGACCAAAATCCATATTGAGCATTTCAGATCCAAGCCGAAGTATAGATTAAGGTAATATTATAACAATCATAGATATGCCATCATTATTTAAAAATATTGACAATTTGTTTTATTTTGTAATTTTTGTATTACATTTTTTATTTGTTTTATGATTGTAATTCTGGATATTATATTTATCTGAAATAAATGAATTGAATTGACGTCATATCTATGGTGATTTGTACTTATTTTAGGACTATTATTTTATTATCATTATGATGACCTGTAACTTTGGTGTTATCAATAAAATATTTGTATTTTGTAGGTGATGTGTAAAAACTAAAAATATTAGCCCAATCAATGTAATGATTTTGGGAATGTAATGTGTTTTTGTGTGTTTTTATATTTATTTTAAAATAAATATAGATAAACTTTAGATTACTTAAATTAATAAAATTTAAGAAATCCAAACTGTGTTAACTTTAGATTTTACAGATACAGTTACAGATTTCTTTTAAATAAGTAACTTACATGAAGATTGTATTTTAAAGCACCTATGTGTAAGCAATGAAGACCTATAGTCGGCTAAAACAATCTTTTAATTTTAAGCAACATGACCAAAATGCTGGCTGCATTTCACTAGATCGTGAGGCTAACTTTATTAACAAAATAAAAACCAGTTTTTGTGCCTGTGCATGCTTTAAACTATCTCAATTTTATAAATATTCTTATTTTGATTTTATACTGTAGCTATTTAGTTTTTCTAGATAGTTTATTACTGTAACTAGCAACCCACCTCGGCTGCGCACAGGTTTACATGGGGTTTTTAATCTAACTCAAAGGGAAAAGGTAGTGTTTTTAATGAAAGCTCTCAGATGGCTTAACTTTTTCCAATACCTCTCACAATTATCATCACATTTCAAACAATTTACACAAAACCTTAAAAAATTATATACCTAACCCTTCCTCATGAATCACTCATCTATTAGTGAAACTCGCATGATAATCTGTTCAGTAGTTTTTAAGTTTATCGGATACAGACAGAGAGACACGGCAGATGACTTTGTTTTATGAGATATTTATATTGTTAAAATTGTTTGTAATAATAACTGGTGTGAACAATAGTTATATTATTATTATATGTAGTGATAATCTTTTAAATGAATGTAGATAAAAAAATTACATGGAAAAATAAATGATAAAATGGTGGTTAATATGGTTATTATATTAATGAAATTTCTGTGTCTAGTTATCTCGAAGTTATTATTACCTTTTGTTTGGTATTGAATAGATGAAATATGTTTGAATGATATACTTTAACAAAGTTTAGAATTAGGGTTCTGTAGCTGAAAAGAATTAAATGTAGCCATGTTGCTAAACTGAAGCCATTTGTGTTGTCCAATTTTTAGAGAAGAATTGAATTAGGAAAATGTTATCCATCATTTATATAATTTCAGATGCTATATATCCTGAAATATCTTTACAATATTTGAGAAAAATATTGAGTAACTATTAGGGGCTCTAAGCATTCAAGAACTCACTATGCTCCTTCACCTTAGCAGGAGCTTAGGTTTTATTTAGATTTTCATCCATAGACATGCTTGTTGTATACAATACATAAACTACTGTAGTTACAGAAATTACTGAGTGCTTTATTAAATAAAGATCATATTCAGGTAATGCTTTGCATATAGCATTCAGTAACGAATATAATTTTTGATAGAGAATACCTATATTGAAAAAATCTTCACAATCCTAAATTTCCAAACCGTAAATACCTAAATATATTTTATTTTTATAGCTAAAACTATGCATAACTCAATCTAGCTGGACCCAAAGCCTCACTCTGATACTTCAAGGAGTTAGGTTGGCATGGCTAAGATGCTGGTAGGAAGAAATGCACAATACACCCGAAGCGGGATGTTAGTTTTATCACCTCCATTTCGAAGAATATATCCCAATCAAGATTTAATATTAAAGTGAAATAATTCATATAGTTTAGTGAATTGTAAATATCTGCAGTACGCAAATGACAACAATTGAATAAAATGATACAATAAAGACATTTCATTCACATGTTCTCACAAGATAATGATATGTTATCAAAAATACAATTATTACTTACAGTTTCATGGACATTTGTTTTTCTAATCTTAATCTTCATTGTATGTGTATCTACAATTTGGCTCCTATATGTTGGTACAGGGGAGACAGGCACAGGCAAGGGATCAGCAATGGGCACACTCTCAGACTTCTTTGATTTCTTTTTACTACGAGTATATTCCATCATAGAGCGAGGTTTCCCACTGCATGGTATCACCACATGAGAATGTCTTTCTTTATCTTTGTCTCTTTTTCTTTTTTTTGTTGATAATTGACTAAGTTGATGACTGTAAGGTTTCCCACTCTGACGTAGTTTAATTAACGGTAACTTTACACTGTACTTTAACACTTCATCATCAGAACTACTCTGTACTACTTCTTCTGCCTCCTCTTCTGATTCGGGCTCCATTTCTTCTTCATTTTCATCATTACCTCCTCGATACGCACTACTACTCACTAAATTTAAGTTTTTACCACTAAGCACTAGCGGAACTCCAGTTCTGCTTGAACGAGTCCTATGCCGAGAACGTTTTTTGCGTTTACTCTCCTGAGGGAGGTATCCATTGACAGCAGAACGGTTAGAGTCTCGTTTAGACTTATGCTTCTTGTGGCGCGAACGGGACGGTGACGACATCATGCCATTGGCTATCATCTGCTGCTTCTGAATGGCGATCTCGTCAATGCTCTGCTCGAAGTCAGTCTCTAACTTGACGCAGGAGACGAGCTCCTCATCGAGGTCGGGCGAAGTGCTAGCTCCTTCTGGAGTCAGGTGCGCCTCCGGGAATAAGTCCTTGCGGACGGTGAGCCTCGCAGACTCGTAACCGCCGTTCAAGGGACTCGACCGACCAGACATTCCGCCCGCCACCCGCCGCCCTCGCGTACCACTTCTACAGACCACTCACCTGTCCGCGAAGTAAACAATCAGTTTGACACATCACATTTTCACTTTTGCTATCGAGCAATACACCAATCGTTAGATGATGGTTCGATTTGGTCAATGATTGTCGTGTGACGACGTATGAAACAACATAATTTCTTCAATTTGCACTTCTTGTGAGTCCCAAACATCTTTTTTTCTTCACATATTCGCATTTTAGGTCATCCATGTTCATGTAACGTTGTGATTGCGAAAAACAAGGCACAGATCATTTTCGCGGACACTTTTGGTAATATATTTGGTGAAAATGTAAAGTATACACGATAGACGAACGTTTGTTCATAATATTCACAAATTTTAATTATTTTTGTCTACTACGAGTTGATGAAAACTGTTGACCTTGTTTAGAAGCTTATTATGTTTCAAATTTTAATCAACAGATGCAGACACAAAAAGTTGTTCTTGCATGCACGCAGTAGCCTTGAGAAAACGTGTCTAGCGCATCATAAGAATTCGGTTTTAATTACTTGTCTCATACAGAGTTCAAGATTTTAGTATAGCTCATTGTTTTGCACTATATGTTACAAGAGCAAATTTCAGAAATTAGTAACATAATTTGTTTGGTATAAACGTAAATACAAAATCATTTTTACCTCTCTTCAAGCATATCAAATGTCAAATTTGTTTGTCACATTTGTCAACCAATCAAATATTGTCGTAAGCAAAACATAGATGGCGCTACTAGTCCTAAATGAGTGACTTCAGTAAAGATTTTTGTACTATTGCTTTGTTTCTCGAGCAAAACGGTTTCTCTTTCTTTCATGTTCATCATGCCCGCAAACGTTTACAAATAAATATCTCTTGACTTCTGTCAAAAGGGAATCTTAGCATGATAACATGATATACCAATATGTTTACTTACAATAATTAACTTATTTTATGTGAAATGCTAAAGTGTGTGCGGATATGTACGGCGTGTATTGTATGTAGTGTGTGACGTTCATGAATAGTAGTGATAATGGTAACCTACACACGGTTTCTGTAGCAAGTATATAACTGGTGAGTCATATTTATATTTATTACATTTGCGGTGTATACTTATCGATGATCTCATACATAAAATTGTATTCTTGTTCACTCGTATCTACTAGATAGATATCTACTCGTTTACGTATACGTACGTACATATTTATATCGATTGATGCAATACAACAGTGAGCCCCTTTATAAATGTAACTATATCCACTTGTCTTATTTCTACTATCTAGAGAGAGGGATCAATATTTTCGGTTGTCCTGTACATTTAAGTAGGTAGGTACTTACCTATATAAATCTACCTACATAACTATTTGTAAATGCCTAATTAGATAATACAGTAAAAAAAAAAAGATACCTAGGTACCTACTTAGTAGCGTAAATTATTTGACTAATTTTTACGGCAATATCTGATTAATTGTCTGGAAGTGCATCATATAGGTACATTTTGTATTTGCACTAGGTCTTGCAACAAATTTAATAAAAAAATTAGAAATATAGTACCTACTGATAGACATGAAGTTATTTTATGTACAGTGGGCCATAGTTTTAATGGGTTATCTGGAACTTTAGTACCTATATAGTCACGTTTAAATTAATAATGCTCATAAAAATATTGTTGTGTAAAAAACAAGTAGGTACCTAAAGACTCCTCAGCCCTTAAATTTTTGCTTGTTTTACATGCACATATTATGTACAGTAGGTACCTGGTTGACCGAGCATTGCTCGGCTGAAAAAATGGATAAAACGACGTTTTCTGAAAATGAAACCTAGCTAGATCGATTTTTCGCCCCCGAAACTACCTGGATAGGTACAAAATTTCATGAAAATCGTTGGAGCCGTTTCCGAGATTCAGAATATATATATATATATATACAAGAATTGCTCGTTTAAAGATATAGATATATGTATATGCACACTACCTATTTTATCTAATCTGAGCTTTTACCATAAGCTGACCTTGATATCGCGACAAAATCAGTTGTCCCATCTGATACCTAAATTTTTTTGTATGTGAATTACATCTTTTTATGGAACAGCTAATTTTCTTGAGGTTTCAAGGGTGATCCCACTGTAAAATGTATGGTGAACTCTTTTCAGCTTGTATTATTGTTTCAAGTAATCCCATAGAACTATGGTATATAAATCGATAGTTCATCATATCGCGAAGTCTTTTCCGTAAAATTATAATCTGTCATTCTATTAGCTGCTGTAGCTACCAAACAGAACTAGTTTCGAGTTATTCTTTGAGAAGAATAACTCGATGTTGATTCGTAGGGAAAGAAGTATTGATACTTTTTTCGTAGAAAAATTCACGATCTTTAAACTTTGTCCGATTCATGTTTACGGTAGCTCTTATCGTTTCAGAGATATACTACCTACGTAAAAACAGAAATTGGTGAACTTTGACTTCGAATAAAAAACAACGCACAAGCAGGATTGATGGGGACTTTTGTCACATCGTTTGTAATGTCGTATTCAAGACCAGTGCAAAAATCCAGCTTGTTGCGAATAAATGCAAACTCAGCATATTTTTTCGTCTATTTCGTCTGGACTAAACCTTTCTGTGACCTGCTTGATCGTTCGTTATATGTCTGTAGTTCCCCTTCTTGAACTTACGACGACTTTTTACGTGCTTCGAATTTCGTCAAATGGCTAATGCTAACGCGCATGCAAGATTTATTTTGTGACAGAAAGTTATTTTTTTATGTTAAAGGAATGAGACGAACTTAGCTGTTAGTAAGAGATAACGCCTGGCCATGACCATTACAACAGTAACCAGAGTAACAAAAAAGTCCAGGGTATCGCTCCTGTGTTGCGCATTAGGTACTTTGAGACATTCAAACCTAACGTCTCAATATCCCAGCAGTTGAGTAGCAGTTTTGCTAGCTGGAGCAATTACCCATCAAACTGGACCACAGTAATGATTACTCACTACTGCTTGGCATGAGACTTTCTTCTATATATTTTATAAAACAAACAAAATGCTAGTGGCTTAAGTCAAACTGAGCAATCTGTGGGCTAAATCAGGTGTAATGTAGATTCAAATATACTTAACAAGGCTTTCGATAGGCCTAAAATGGCTTCGTGTTCATTGCATATGTGCATATACAGAACACCTTTCGACCGCGAGAAGTGAAATGAGAGAAGGGGGACTTCTCTACCATGCAGTGGAAAGTCACGGCTTAAATATTGACGCTATTTGTAAAGTATATTCGGGGTAGTCTCCGAGGATTTCGAGGCAGATTAAAACGGCAATACAATGAAGTCGTAAAAACTAACACGAGAACCAAATTAGTTCAAGCTTAATTGTTTCGTAATGCAAGTAACTATTACATAACATAACTGCAAACTACAGCGCTGTTTTAATGGATGACCGAGCTTAGATCGGCTTTTATTTTCGTTTTCAAAAAATGAATAGAAGAAATGAATAGCTAGATCGATTTATCGCTCCCGAAACCCTTTGCATACTAATCTTCAAGAAAATCGTTGGAGCCGTTTCCAAAATTCAGATTATTTATATACGTATATACATATATTTTTTAAATGCAATACTAATGAGACGAACGATACGCTCTCCTAACGCTAAGAGATAACGGATGTCCATATTATTATGACCATTGCAGCAATACACAGAACTTTGAGTAGCAAAACAAAGTCCGGGGCATCGCTGCTTTAGCGTTCACTACTTTGAGACTTTCGATCGTTAGACTCAACAGACCAGTAATTTCGCTAGCTGCAATACCCTTCAAACCGGAACACAGTAATGTTTACACACTACTGCTTAGCGGCAGAATATCTGGTACTGCGAAGGTACCTACCTAGACGACCTCCTGTTAAGGAGATCTACCACCAAGTAAAATAAGTAATATATACATATATACAAGAATTGCTCGTTTAAAGGGATTAGATACTATGAATGGCCATTGAAGATGAAATGTGCAGTCTCAATGAGTTAAATTGTCATAGGCTAGACACATCTATATGTAGATAGTATTCCAAAAAAATTGACTTCACGCTGAGCCTAAAAACGGTGGCGGCTGCGTCGCACTATCAGCGCGGTATTATGCACAGAACGGCTGGCTTGACTGCAATACCGACTGTTGCAACGAGATGTGTAAAGACATATTTTATATGATTACAAAATAATATTTGTTTGTTCCAGATAGTTAATGCATCGCAGTCACACAGCTTGTCTATCGAACTGCATAGATCGAAACGCACATTGAAATCTGAGACGTTGGGGTCGGTGTCATATTGCGACGTGAGGTGATCAGGTGACGCTCGGTGTCTGTGAGGGTGGTTCGTATGTATGTGACGTGCCTGTGGCAGTGTGGTGGGTGGTGGTGTGGGGCGAGGGGCCGAGGTGGCGCGACTCACGAGTGATGCCCAGCGCGGTGATGCAGAGGCATGGTAGACGCGGCTGCGGAGCGCCAGGCCGCCGCCGCCGCGGTCTGCGATGCAGCCACTACTCTCACCAAGTGAGTTCATATATTGTTTAAATTAATACTAAATGTTCGCGCTCTTTTATTTAATATACAAACCTCATGTTATACCGCACAGTTTTTTTGCTACAACCTAAAACATGGGTAAAAAATAGTTTGCATGTATCCTTCTGTATATGTTTTGATTCTTTTAGTTTGGTGATTGGGTAAAGTTTTGTAGAAAGAAGAAAGTGTAGATCATCGTTTTTACAAGCGTAAAGCGTAAGCTCAAACGTACTTATTACTTACCTGGCCAAACTTCTGTGTCTTCTGTGCCAAAATTTACGAGTGAATGAATGTCTTTTAGATGAACGTGCTTCATGGTAGACCGTGACGTTCATTGGCTCGATAATTGTGGGGCGAAATTACACACGCACATAAAAAAAAAACAATAATTCGCATTAAATTCTCCAAAACCTGTGACGCATTGTGAGAAAGTCTTTTTCTGCGGTACGGTACGAGTCTGTATTTGATATGATTATTAAACCTTAGGATACAATCGATATCGATTATTATAATAGATAGGAATGATCGAATGCAAAACAAAACGTACTTGGCATCAAATTAGACTTCAATTGATTCATGGCTGGTCAGTTCACATGTCGGGACATTATTGACCGTTTATTGTTGACCGTTGGCATTTCGCCGCTGACCCCGATGTTCTGCTATCATTCTATTGCGACTCGTTATTGGTAGGTCATTTATTAAACTCGATCGAACGACATCTCGATATCTGTCGATTTAAATTATCTAAGTTGGTTTGGCATTGGAACTTTGGAACGTCTGTATTTCATTTACACAATCAATTCACGATTCGTGAAACTGTTTCCATGGGTCATTCAAGGGCAAAATTCTATAACTGTCATTGGCATTGCATTATTTGACTTCATTATGTATTTGCCTAATATACTTATTAAATACCTATGACCGCTGCGGTTTTTTTTTATGCTTGACAGGCTGTTTGACCACAGCTCACCTAATGTTAAGTGATGGCGATGGTGTGATCGGAGCCAGAATCTAGCCTGGAATGGAACTGACTCTAAAGTAAGCGTGGTGGAACACACCTGCGTTAGGTGTTTGGCGACAGATTTTCAACTAGAGCTACGTGGTAGCTACTAGGTACAAAAATTGTATAGACTAGTTTAGTAAAATAATATAAGTAATGTGAGTTAGGCTAAAACTAAGTCTGCTTGCATTCTATTAATCGTTTAATTCAAGTGGGGAGGGCGGTGTATGCTGAATCACGGGCTTAGTGCCTAGTTCGGCAACAGTCTACCTAAAATAAACGTGAGTTGTGGTCAAACACCTAGCCTGTCAGCCATAAAAAAGAAACAAATAGCTCATACAAAATTAAATAGTGTATGTTTTATGTAGAATTTATGTAATAAAATAAATATTATTATTATTAAGTGTCGTACCACCACGCTTTATGGTTTTCTCACTATGTTTTCCTTTACCGGCAGCTCAAGCTTATTGTTGGGGTTTGAACCCAATAGGTAATTATTAAAAAGTGGTTTGCGCGGTCGGCTGAAGCCTCCTTCAGCGTGTGAACCGCTACAAAATAAATATATTTTCGAATAGTAAATTTGCATAATTATCTTAACATATTTGCAGTGCAGCTGTACATAATATCTGCATTACGTAAAAAAAAAAAACCTATCTCCATAAACAATGTTGCACCAGTTTTATTTTATACTTTAGTTTATATTTTTTTATTGATTTACATCATAAAAAATAAATTATGTATTCACTTACTTGAATAAAAATGACCATACCTTTATTATTCTTCTGTTTTTATACTGTTGCATTAGAAGACGAACAAAGTTATATAAAGTTACGTGTTGTTCAATTTGTTAACTTAGATTTTTGGGCAATCTTAAACTCTTTGTACGTTTTCAAAAAGAGGTTGATATGTAATACTACTTTGCGACAGCAGCGTTTGGCCTGGGTCATAGGAACGATCCTATCACGACTTTAAAAATACATATTCTTGCTTTGATATTCCATTAAAATTGGTTTCGCTCTGTCCACTGTTAATAGTTCTAACTTTTATACTAATTTGGGTATGGAGGTCTGAGGTATCAGTTCATTTTAGAAAAGGGGTCTCTTGCCCTATATAGTTTGGGAATCCCTGTTCTAGACTAACATGATCAAATTAGCTGTAATGTAATTTCGATGCAAGACTATTCAATTTTTGGTTCGATATTAATGGGGGCAAGTTCAGTGTTAATGCTAAGTAAATATAAAATTCGATCCTATATATTAGTTGTTCTAATTCTAAGTATATTTAAAAACTAAAGACCGATTGTTCGACAAGTTAGAGATGGTATACATATAATTCTACGGATAGAACACGAGCATCCCACTCTAATTTTGGTCGGTTGTCAGTGTCAGAAGCAATGAGTGTTGGTAACGCAACTCCTGCGCAACAAATTGTTTGATTAGGTGTAAGGAGAACCGGGTACGCAATACAAGTTGGATGTTTAATGAGAGCACTGATACGTCTCGTTAAAGTCGTCACGGCTCGCGTTATCAGGGCCGTGGGCGGCTGTGTGCGGTACACGGACGACGTGTGTGCATGTGTGCGCTCATAGTAGCGCTTCCAGGAAACGCGAGTAGGTTTCTCGGAACCGATTGACAGTCGCGCGCGTTTTCACCAATGAATGAAATACCACCTTAGCTGCAGATTAAATAATAGTTACAATAGAGAATATTTTTACCGCAGTATTGCAATATTACAATGCGGTTTGATTATCTTATCTGCCTGGGTATCTGACCTCGTTACCCGCTTGTGTAGAGATCGCGATGGTACGATTGTAATATTTCAAGCATAGCATATTAAAATGATTGTATTTATCCTATTAAAATATCATATTTTTAATAGCCTTTCACTAATTAATAGTTGTGTTTTGAAGATACAAATCAATATCGATGGCGTCCTGAAGAGGAGACCGAGATTCAGCTGTGGGTGCAAACAGGTCGATGATGGTATGATGTGCAGTTTAATGACGAAATATAAACAGTGAGTTGAAAAAGAAAGAGTTGCAAACATGTAGTAAAAACATAATTACACAATAGTTGAATCGTTACTTCTAAGATTAGTTGGGTTATTTGTCTCGAGATATTTTTGAATCCATCTGCACTCATTACAAAATTAAAGCACATTTATGTATAAAGTACCAAAAAATTATAAAATAATGTTAACTAAAAACTAAATTATCGAAGTGTTTTGGAAGTAAGCTGTCTGCAGTAATACCTGATGTAAAACATAGCTGGGCAGTAGCCACTCATTTAAATTAAGTTATTTTTTTGTAAATATAAAAGACTACTTTGCTCTAGATTACTCTAGACTCTGCTTTATGACAATTGCAGCGATACACAGAGTAACAAAATAAAATCCAGGGCATCGCAGTTTTGGCGCTCATTACTTTGAGGCTTTCGATGGTTAGTCTCAACAAACTCTGTAATTTCGCTCGTCCTGTAATTTTATGAACTTTTAACACGCTGCGTTGGATACTCTTTCCAGTAGGTCATTTATAGATATTCTTAGTAGACAGAGGTTGGTCTTTCATTAGATTTTTTTGGTATTCCATTTCTACTCCCACTTCTACAGCATATAATTTGATTACGTTTATTTTATATGGTATTGGTCAGTAAGTTCTACAAATAAGTACACTTTGGAGTAAGTAGACTGTACAAAAAAGGATTCTTTAAAAAAATTCAAAAATTGCTTAATTAAATGAACTTGACATGATTATTAATTTACGTAATATTGACATTCCTAAATTTATAATTGTTAACATTATATTTGTATGCATATCGTCGTCACCTATAAATACAGTAACATCTAGTTTTTGTTATATTGATGTCCATTATGATTGTGATGTTATGTAGCAAAATAAATAAATGATAACACGAGGAAACAATAAATATCGTGTCCCGATGTCGTGTTTTGAAAACTCCCAAATCGTGTATTTATACAAACTGCTGAAGTTCTACTACTTAAGTATGTAAATCCTAATACAGAATGTCTTCTAATCCAGAGTAAACTCGTTCCTTCTAGTTAAGCATGTTCCACATTAAAAACAGTATCATTGCGTAATTTTACTCAGGGTGTGGTCAATCGTAAACATAAGTTGGATAAAAAATTCTGTTTGCAACGATCTCTACATTTGCTCCCGTCACACGTACTCGTTCAAAAACTTTTCTTGGGCAGTACTATCGATTCCATTCTATCCTTAGTACAACTTACCATCATTTTCTTTGTCTTCCTTGTGTATGAATATTGAATATCAAGCCTTACTTTAAATATGCATAATGACTTACCGAGATAGTTCCACTCCAGGTGTTTCTTTTAAATTGTAACTTAAGGCTAGTCCCATAAGCGATCTTAGGAATCGGAGCTAAAGCTAAGCGAATCGGAGATCGGCAAAAATCCATTTTTGCTGAATTTCGATAAAATTTCAGTCAAAATGACCAATCTTCAGATAGGGATATCGACTCAAAAGTGCAATCTATGCGGCTGAGGGCCCCAATCCAATTTTCACCCCTACGTACAGACTTCTATCCTAAAATGACTGTGGACGAAATTTATCAAAAATCTTTCGACGGTTGCTATCGGTTCTTATTGGGACGCAGTTAAGAAAACGGAAGACATCGTTCTATCCTGTAGCGATTCGACCTCCCAATCAATGAAGGTAGAATCCTAATTCTAGAAATATATTTAGGATTCGATATTGGGAACGGCTATTCATGAAACTAAATACTAATCCACCCATTCTCATTAGTATAAGTTTGTTGCAAAAACATTATGTAAGATGAACTCAATAGGCAATAGATTCGCTGTTTTGAATGTTACAATAATATTACTCTGACTCGTCCTTTTATAAGTATTTTCAGAAAGTTCATTCGAACAAGTTTTTATTGAGGTTGTTCTTTTAATGTATTCGTAGCTTTTCGGTTCTGCTCAGTTTGTTTCATTCCATAATAAGTTTTTCATGTAATCTACAAGTACCACTAAAAATATTTAAGACAATAGTCCACAAAACAGTCATGTGCAGTGCCACACAGAATAATTAACTGCCTAACTCTATCATTTACCACATCGTCTTACCATCAGGCGAGTTGGTGGTCAAATGTGGACTTTTTAAAACTTCTCTTGAGGCCTATAAACAACTGCTAATTAATATTTTCTGTTTCACAATAAAATTACAGTTTTGTGCTCTAAACTCGTCAGCATAAGGCAGAGTAGACAGCCTTATAAACATGCCGCCCGAAGGCCGGCAAAAAAGAGAAAAGAAAATAGAATCGAGTAAATGGAACGGCAACAGTGAAAATCGTTATGCATTGGCTGTTGCGTTTGGGCCAGTGGTCGGTGGCGGTGGTGATGGCTGCCGGTCGCTCACGCTAATTCCGTCGGTGACGGTGGGGCCGCGCTGCACGGCGGTGGGGCGGCCACTATTTTCGTCTGGCCGTCACGTTTGGAAAAGGCGTGGTGACGTCACAGTCCTCCGCAGCGATGATGCCATCGGGCGCCGCGACACGCACCGCTCGACTTGCCAAAATATACCAGCGCTCCCCGCGATGATGTGCCGAGAATGATCAACTTTATTTTGGTCATTGTTCCATGACGGATGTTGTCTTTATGTTTTGAGTATTGCATTATGACTATACATCTCATTATCAGCAGCCTATCATATTCTACTGTTGGATATAGAGGCCTCTCCCAAGATACGCCACTCAGTCCGAACTTCGGATTTTCGCTTCTAGTCACTGAAAAAAGAAAGAAAAACAATACAGATAGTTTAAAAAATACAAAATTAGGCCGATTATTAGGCCACTGCCTGCTGTTCTACCTACATCTTTACTCCATCTATTTTTTTAAATATAAAAATAATTCACTGTCCGCTTCTATCTGATTCTACGCTTACTTTTTCGCTACCCTCGCAACGCCTATTAATATATTAATTCAGTTTTTTCTGTAATTTTGGTATTTTTACGGAAGGTTTGTAATACAATACATTCTAATTAAACTTTTGGATAAAAAGAAATTCAACGTTTTGCATTAAGTCTCTAAAATAATCTCACACTCGAAAAGCGAACCCAGGGCGGGTCTCTAGTCTTTATATAATAAATCAAACCTTGGAGCATAGATCCATTAGTTTTATAGTATATTGCTTAGTCTTATTTTACAGCGATGATAGCCCAGTGATTAGCGCGGTCAGTTCAAACTCCAACAATGAACTTGAGCTGCTGGTGAAGGTAAACATCGTGAGGAAACTATAGCATGGTGGTAGGGTACTTTTTAGTACTGGAGTGGCTAGCTTCCACCCTCAAGTTGAAAATCTGACGCAAAGCACCTAACGGTGTGTTCCGGCAGCCTCACTTGAGAGTCATTCCAGGCTAGGTGTGTTTACCATCTGCGACCACACCGTCACTTAACCAATGCTATTTTGGATACTGTTTGTTTTATTATTGAACATAAAATGATATTTACAATGTATAATTAAAAAAAAAAACGAAGAATTAAAATATATAACAATGTAAATGTTTTTTTTAGTGTTTTAACACTAAATTGCAATGCAATCATCATCTTCCACAAACATGTGTAACTACATCTCACGGTCTCATTCGCGTTGTCAGAGTTAAAACGTAACCTAAGTATTAATCCAGACCATAAGCTATTTTCATTCTATCAAAATCTGTTAAGTACCAAAGTACACGAACAAACTTTACCATTAATATTTTTTATACAATGTTATACTTAATTAACGAACTACCTAATAAAATTAGATAGTTTCCATTAATATTATTATTTCAGTTATTTATTTTATTACATATATTTTTTTTTACATTAAATATATATTATTTATTATTATTATTATTACCTAGCTTGTTTGTTACATGCAGTTAAATTTGTTGTTTGATTCTTAAATTTTACACGAACTACGAAGACTTGGGTTCATAGACCTCGTCTAATAACGTATTGGCGTGTTCATTGTAATCCACTTTTCTCAATTAAAAAGTCGTTGTGTCTGAAGTTATTGTCCCATCTATTGAGGAAATGGACAAGCTCTACATTTTTTACTATGTGCCTTGATGGTCTATGAGATCATTCTGCAAAATCAGAAGACACGTTGTTTTACATTTTTATGGCCAATAGGTATATTATATTAAAACAGTGCGAACTATTCTAAAGAGATCTATTATTTAATTACCGGCTTTCTTTTTTATTATAGCCTTTTATTTAACTTGCCATGTTTGTTAGTTTGTTTAAGTCAAATCTTTGCAAGCTGAATTAGAATCACTTCCTTTTTTTTTTTTTTATCACTTCCTTATATTGTGCAGATTTGAAATTTGATAAGCATGACCTGATTATATACCCAGGATTGGCTCCAGACGACGGAACTCCTCAACGATCAACAGCATAGACACGAAATTTTGTATATACATTAAATTTTGATTGCCTTTTTTAAATTGCATTACCTGGCTAAGGTCCATACAGAAGCTTCTTTTTAAAATATATTCTTTTCTATTAATTTATCATAAAAGATCGCTTACCGCTTTAGTTTCCGGACTTTGTCGGCGTTGATTCACATGTAACTTGACGAGCCAGCCTTTTGTACAAGTGCAAAAGTGTCTCGTCTTTATTGCCAAAATATGATATCATGCTTTTATTTATGCCAAATGATGAGCTCACCTCCCGGGCTTTAACCTCAGCAATTAGACTTTCACCTGCAAGGTCCCAAATTATTCCGGTCCGAGTGATTTGCTACAAAATGTCTATTAATGTCAGTCATTTATCCAACTGACTGAGACTAAAAAGGAGCTAAATAATTATGTATATTCTTTCACGATCGGCCGTGGCTGATTATGTACGAACTACCCCTTCATATCTGGTCTAACATTTACTATATTTTCTTCTTTTTAATTTGTCGTTGATTTTGAGATTTATTGGATTGATCACGGATCCTTTCATTAGTACACTTTTTAATCGTTCTCAATAGCAACACAATAGTTGCTATTCAAATTGCATCGAAACTTGTAAATTAATCCTATATTTTTAATTAAGTTCTTTGTTCGTAGTTTTAGTTGTGTTATCCAAAGTTTTTGCGATGATATGCACAAATTGCACAACCCTATTCATCTAGCCAACTGGCTGTTTCTTCGATTTGGATGCATACGTTTGTAAAGCTATCTGTATAAAACCTACACAACAACCCATTATGTTTTGGTTCGCGTTCTATATTAACCAGGAAGTACAATTAAATTTTGATAATGGATGATTGGAATTGTTACGTATTATGAAAAGTCACAATTCACTCTCAAAGTTCTTGCCTATTTGAACATAATTCTTAAAAAATACAATTAATTAAGTTAGCATCTACTACAGTTTATGATTTGTTTACTCAGCGTGTATGTATACGTTTGTATATAGTGTAGTTGTTATCAGCTCCCGAGGTAACAATATTACAATACTGACTCCTTACTACGTTTACTCGTTGCGTTGTTCGGTCGCTTTTCAACCAGTGGTGGCTGCTTATAAGTAATGCCTACTCGTTCAGTCGTGTGTTCAGCGATAGTGTGAACATCGTTTCGTCACATGTATCGTGGTACCGGGCGTAGGGTCGGTTAGCCGCTATCGTTCGCCGGTCCACCAGTACCGCGCGATCGGTTCTCGCGCGTGCTGTATGCGCGGTTGTCCTCCAACAAATACATATTTTTGGTTTCGTTCATTGAACATGCCAACCTGTTTACAGTGACGTTGTGTGAAAGAACATAAAATTGGTGGAAACTGCTAACGATAAGGTTACACTGGTGAATAATACATCAAGTAATTTTCTTCGTTGTGTATTGTTAGTTGCATACTTATGTCGGATAGTGGATTACATGTTTGCCGATACTCGTATCCTGCCACAGCCGTTATCAAATAGTGCTAAAGGGCCAAGTATGTCATCACGTAGTAGCTTGTGTTAGTCTTTTAAATTTGACTGAACCTGTTGGATTGCATTCCATACGAATAGATAGGTAGAAAATACTATTAGTAATGAATAATTTTGTTCACTGTCATCAAAAATGTACTATTAATTACTAACATTCTGTATGACGATGTCTGCACTCTGCGTAACACCTTCTACGTTAACTATACCATACCAATATATTTCTTTTTCAATTATTAGATACATTAGTTCAATTATTTTAACTAAATATTATTAATTCTTTGTATACATATGAAACAAATTTGTAAATTCATCGTTTGATAGATAACTTTTAAATATTTTTATTGTTCTCTATAAATTTAATCAGAACAAAATATTGAATATGAAATCTATTCACCGGTTGCAATACATATGGCGAAAAAAGTACATCGTTCTACAAATAACTTTGATAATACAAAGGTCTGACGTCTGTTTGTAGAAGAAGCTAATCTGTAAACGTTAGCTACCTTCAGCACTGGTCTGTTATTGCCTGAGTAAACAACAGTCATGGCAGCACATCATGCGTAGCCTTTCCACGAGTAGAATTATCCGAGGTAGTATTTCTCTTTTCATTCATTTTCATAAATACGCGATGTCGATACAGAATCACAAATCACTAGACATTTCACAAGCGAAGGATAAAATAGTGAATCATTTCCAATACACAACTATTTCGTTCTACGAATATCCTCTAAAAATAATAATACAATAAATTAGTGTTAAGGTCTTTGTGTTTATTACATTTTTTTACTAAATGAGAATTATTAACATGTTTTACACTATAAATATTAGAGGAAATTTCACATAAACCCAGCTAGCTCCAAACTAGATGAAGTTTGTACAATGACAACCAGATGAATGATAGAATACTTAAATATATATTTATAAATAAATCTTTATTTGCAAATACATATACATAAAATAGACACAATCTGTACACCAAACGTCACGTCATGTTTATCACGTCAATGTTTATCCTAAGTGGGAATCGAACCCACGCCATACTGATCATGAAGCAGAGCTACTAGTAACGGGGCAGTCAATACATAATAACAGAGATTTTATCGCTCTACGATGCGTGTGCTCTGGTACCTACTGTACCCTAGTAAATTACTTTTAGACTAGGTATGATATTCGAATAGGTATGACCAGCATTTGATCGATTTCCCGAGACAGATGCTACCTATATTACCTATTTAAAAATCTTATTTGTACTTACTTACAATATTTAGAACTTTCAAACGTTTTAATTCCCTAAGTAATTTCGAATGATATAATATCGATGGATAAAAAAGTAACTATTCCGTTTTATGTAATAATACATAGATTGTTTTTTTTCTAAAGTGATTGATTAGGCCAATGGCGGAGGCTCGGATGACTTCACTGCTCATTTTGTAAATTTTTTGCGGGGGGGGGGGGGGGGGGGGGTATTGCCAATACTCGCCACACTTGGCAGGCGGGTTAGCGAGCGCAGTTAAGTGTGATTTTTCAAGGAAGACGCTGCTGCCCATCTTCCGGATGACATCCCTTAGCCGACTCTTACGGCAACCACGGGTAGAGCGGGTGGGGTACAATTCTTACGCCGACACCACCACGGCAAATCTCTATTTATACTTACTTTTAAATATCTAGCGCGTGCTAAAATCTATCGGTTACATTTTTTTTTAATATTACTAAACATGGAAATAAAATTAAATTACCCTTAAAATATAAAGACTATTCAAGTAATTTCCTTTATGTTCCTTAAATTAAATAGGTATTTGAATTGCTTGATATACCTAGATGACGTATTCATAGATAAGATTATAAATACGTTGTACATTCATATTTGTTCGTTACATTAAACATTTACCTTAAATCATTGCCTGGAAGTGCTGCAAATTACAACATATTCAATTGATCATGATATTAGATGAAGTAGATAATAATAAAAAAAAGTATGTTATATAAAATAGAAACAAAAACCTGGCCTGAAAATATATCATTGCTAATATTATACGATTATAAAACTTCTAACAACACCTAGCTTGAATCCTTGGAATAAACATACCTACTTACACTCGTAAAACTGGTAATGTTTTACGAGTAAATAAGCCCTTGGATAATCAGGTAAAAACAGAATCCCAATTTATCAACACATCAATGGAAGTACTCGTAATTATCCTGTTTATCATGGACGTATACGGCAATAAATAAAAATACTTCGAATCATATTAGCGATACCTATGACTAATGCGAATAACTAAATACGGCTGGTTATCGACATAGTATCCGGAATGTTTTGCATTCTATTTCGAGAGCGTTGGGTAGGTGTTCTATGTGAGTCGATATACTCAATACAATGTTGGACTCGTCAATGGCCGTCTTAGCTTAGTAGAAGAAACATACCTCAATAGGCACCGAAAAGTGAATGTCCCCTCAGTACAGTTAGCATCGAAGTCTAGCTGTACCGTGCCCTAGATATAATAATACGTACAATGATTTGTAGATATAGGCAGATAGCAATTTGTAGTAATATTTGTTATCCTTGGACTACGCAATGTTCTTTTGTGAATCCATTGAGCGGCTTTTATTCTTGTGTCCGTTCTTTTGATGAGAATACAATTGGCCCTCCGCAAAGCATATTGCCTGGCCTCGGCTCCCATTGTTAAGAATCAATGGACAATACAGTATCTTAACTCTTCACGTTGCAACTACAATCACGCCTAAGTTGTCCGCCACATCCGCGTCCACATCGTGAGATGCCGTTAAACCCGTTTCGCTATTACAGCGATTGTTAACGTTTAACGGTCTCTAAAAACTTTTTCATCTTCGTCATGACCGTGAATTACCGAATCTTCGTTTGCATTACCGAATGACATGTTGGTTAATGGTTTTTTTTTGTTAACTTTCGTGCGCGATTGTTTGTAGCTGTTGAATTGTTGACTGTTGTGCGCATCCCGCCAGTTGATTAACACTGCGTGAACCCGTAGTGGCGTATAAAACATGACGCCCACGGTGCGTCCGCGCCGGTGCCGCGTCGAGCGACGACACCGCCGCATCCGTCCGCGCCGTGATTGATAAACCAATTTGACATCATTGCCGTGGGAAATGGAGGATACCGACCGTAGCCTGCTTCACGCTTCTGCAAGGATATTGTCAACGGAATATTTAGTACAATTATTTCGTTAGCATGCTGGGTACCCTACTGACTGGTGAACTTGAACCGTTGACTTGTCTCTAAACTTTCGTCAGCCTATATAATGGAATTGTTTTGCGAGTGGTTTTAAGTAGATTGTATTTTAATTAGCTATATAAAACATTTTAATTTTTATCGCTTAATATCTGTCTAATTGACTGTTTTTTAGCTAGGTGTTTGACCACAGCTCACCTCATGTTAAGTGACGGTATGGTCGAAGATGATAATGCACACCTACCCTGGAATAGAACTGGCTCTTAATTAACGCTGTTTCTCCGCTTATTTCTCCCACGTAAACAGATTTTCATATGTTTTTCACAATCATTCAGATATTTTCCGCAAAGTTTACATGCTCTTGCGAAGTTGGGGCAGGTCGCTATACGAGGTTATATGCCTGTGGTATACCAAGCCGAAAGTCGGATCGTTTTTATTCACTAATATAAAACAACTTTGATTATAAAACAACTCAGAAATCGCGCAAAAATTATCAGCTGCTCCATACATTCATTCAGTTAAGGTTAACAAACTTTTTCGAAGGAACAAAAATATTTTTTTCCGAGATTTCTAATGTTTCTCAAAAATGAGACTTACCAGTTCAAAGGTTTACATACACGTAGTATAATATATAATTGTCTTATTGAAAGTATTTCTAAAGTACGAAGGAATACTTTTATGATAACATAGATTAGTAAATTAATAATTAATAAATAAATTTCATTTTCTGGTAAAATAAAAACTATACTAGAATAAACAAAATATTCTTTTTTTTTTGATTCGTAATAGTTTTGCGTTTGACCGCACCCTGCCTGATGTTAAGCAGTAGTGCGGTATAAGATAGAGCACGCTTACCTAGAATAAACCTAATTAAATATAACTTATTTAATTAGGTTACTTTTTTATAAATGTAATTAGTTATGAGACGAACGAGACGCTCTCCTGATGGTAAGATTTAACCTGTCCACGACCACTGCAGCGATATATACAGAATTTTTAGTAACAAAACAAAGTCCAAGGCATCGCTGCTTCGGCGTTTATTACTTTGAGACTTTCGATGGTTAGTCTCAACAGCCCTGTAATTTCGCTAGCTGCAGTACCCTTCAAACCGGAATACAGTATTGTTTACACACTACTGCTTGGCGGCAGTGGTACCTACCTAGACGACATCCTGATAAGGAGATCTGCCACCAAGTAATGGAACTAAATACATAATTCCAAATCGTCATAGCCTATTTTGCAAGTAAAGGTTCTGTAGGTAAATAATGCTGTTAGTGACAGTGATGTAAAAAATTCAGTGTAGGTACAGTCCAATGCTGTGTTGCATCCCATACAATGTTGTATGCTTGTATGCTCATTAAATCATGACATCAAATACAGTAGCTTACGGACTGATGTCATGCTATGATCCAAATTAACTTTGTCGCATCACTCCGTACCTAACATAAAAAAACTAAGCTGTTTAAAAAATTGTCTATTATATTGTGATTGGTGGTAAATCAGAGCTTGTATTTGTATATATTCAATGAAGTAAATAAACATTTGAGTGTGTTATTGCTGTCATTATAACAGCTTTTTACACAACAAAAGTTATTTATTCTCGTCGTATAATTTAAGCCAACAAGACAATTTAGTGCAATTACATTCATTAAAATTGAGTTGAATAAGTTAAATAAATAAAAAAACCGGCCAAGTGCGAGTCGGACTCGCGCACTAAGGGTTCCGTACTATTATCTATGAAAAAGGCATTTATTGTATGAGCCCCCCTTAAATATTTATTTTATTTTGTTTTTAGTATTTGTTGTTATAGCGGCAAGAGAAATACATAATTTGTGAAAATTTCAACTGTCTAGTTGTCGCGGTTCTTGAGATACAGCCCGGCGACAGACAGACAGCGAAGTCTTAGTAATAGGGTCCCGTTTTTACCCTTTGGGCACGGAATCCTAAAATTTACCAGAACTTAGTTAATTTTATTTTACCGTACCTATCTACTAAATCATTATTTTTTCCCTTCAAACTCTAACCACGTACTCGAAAAAGTTTCTTTAAATCATTCGTAGTCTTTTAAATGGCCGTAGGATGCCATAATAAAGCTAAAAACATATATTTTCACAGAATGCGTTATTGTTACTGTTTTAACAGTATCACAGCACAGAAACAAAATTGTTACGATTACGAATTACGTTTAAAATAACAGTACCTGGTTGACCGAGCATTGCTCGGCCGAAAACATGGATAATACGACGTTTTCTGAAAATGAAACCTAGCTAAATCGATTTTTCGCCACAGAAACCCCCCTGGATACAAAATTTCATGAAAATCGTTGGAGCCGTTTCCGAGATATAGATTATATATATATATATATATATACAAGAATTGCTCGTTTAAAGGTATTAGATAGATAGATAGATAATATTACACGGCGGTTTGTTTACTTTGTGCTAGTGGCGCCCTCTGCGCTGAGTTTAGCGTAATGTTCCGTATAAGTTAATTTTCCCATGGCTTTTCTAGCTTATCTATGGTCTTGTTGAGTAGTTCTATTACAATCAAGACTCACGCGTCTCGGTAACCGTATCTATAAGCGGTGCTACTTTTTCTTCTCCTTGGCTGTATGAAACGTTTTTATATCTTCGATTAGATATTTGGTTATTGATATAAGTTTTAGATAGTAATTCTCCGGTATATTTGCATGAAGTTGTAACTAGCGACCCGCCCCGGCTTCGCACGGGTGCAATGTAGATGCTAATGTGGGGGACATGCATTTATACTATATAAAGCTAAATTATACATATAAACCTCTCTCGACTCACTATGTATATTGATGAAAACTGCATTAAAATCCGTTGCGTAGTTTAAAAGATCTAAGCGTAGAGACGGCGGAAAGCGATTTCGTTTTATACCATGTAGAGAAGTTTTTTTTTTTTTAAATTCGACTTTGCAATTAATAACTACGGTACTGGCAGAGGAAAGTGATAATATGCGGAAGAAATTTGGGGCGACCTTTACCCAGTAGTGGAACGATGTAGGTTAAGTTTGACTAGTAGAGGCTCTGCTGCTTGAGCCGTGGGACGTAGGTTCAATCTCAATCAAGACAAACATTTGTGTGACGAACATTTATGTTTTGTTCTGTGTCTCGATATTTCGTATAATAAGTATTAAATCATTCATCTGGTTCTTATAGTAAAAGCTTTGCTTAGTTTGAGGCTAGATGACACTTTATGAAAAAGTCGTCTAATTTTTTTTTATGTAATAGTTATGAGACGAACGATACGCTCTCTTGATAGATAACGCACGTCCATGACTATTGCAGCAATACAAAGAACTCTGAGTAGCGAAATAAAGCTGCTTTGGCGCTCATTACTTTGAGACTTTCGATGGTCAGTATCAACAGCCCAGTAATTTCGCTAGCTGCAGTACCCTGCAAACCGGAACACAGTAATATTAACACACTACCGCTTGGCGGCAGAATATCTGGTACTGCAGTGGTACCAACCTAGATGACTTCCTGCTAAGGAAATCTGCGATCAAGTAAAAGTATGCAAGTAGTTAAGTACATATGTAAGTAGTATTTGTATTCATGAAAAGATGTAAAGTAATACAAAAGCTCGGCTCTTCATTTGAAACGTTTATGCTCGGCCTAATTCTAGTCACTGCTTCTTGAACGGCTATTAACTTCTTAATGAAGGCCACAACCAATTAATGTTAATTGTCATGAAATTAGTTAATAAGTAGTTAGCTAACGTGGGCGACACTTGGCCTTGATCTCTGGTTGTCGCAGATAATGGTCAGTCGATTTTACGGGTGCACGCTTTCAATTAAGGTACCTACTTAACAAAATGGAACCTAAAATAGTTAATCTCATCTAAATTTAATCACAAAGTCATTGTATAAACATTGTTTAGTCAGGCTTCCGCAGTGGGCAGTGCAGTTGTTTAAAAACTTTTCAAAATCGTTCGTGAGGTAAACAAAACGAAACAATTTCACCTTTGAATACAAGAAAATGGAAGCTATAACACATCATTTTACAACGTCTTATGAGTATATAATATCTAGGTAGTTGTATAAAAGCTGAAAATATATATTCTTAAAATACTAGTTAAGTCACTAGTATAATATACATATAATATCTACTAGCGACCCGCCCCGACTTAGTACGTGTGCGATTTATTTTGGGGATTTGATTATTAAACATTAAATTATATACTAGTAATATAGTGTTTTTTGTAGCGATGATAGCTTAGTGGTTAGCGCTAGTGGTCGGCTCACACGCCCCAGGGCGTGGGTTCAAACCCCAACAATGAGATTCAACTGCCGGTGAAGGAAAACATCGTAAAGAAACCATAGCGCGGTGTTAGTGTACTTTATAGTAACCGACTGGCTAGCTACCACTCTCAAGTTGTAAAATTGCCGCCATGCACCTAATGGCGTGCATGACTGTGACTGGCTGATGACTGGCACAACCTCCCTTGAGAGCCAGTTCCATCTCAAGCTAGGTGTGCTTACCAAAAAGGGATAGGTTGAAAAATCCAACGCATTTATTATTTATCATGATTACATAGCTAATTGTATTTTATTGTCAAAGTTCAACAAAGTACAAAGTAGACCCTATATATGGATATATGGAGGGACTATTCTAACAATTCGCGGAAAAGCAAATTTTTAAGCTAAAATGTATGAAAAATGGCTGTCACTTCACGTTAGTTTCTGTTTACGTTTACGCTCGCCAGGGGCGCTGATAAATTTTTCATACATTTTAGTATCAAAGACTTAACGAAAGCTTTTTGGAAAATGATCGCCCTTATAGAGTAGGAGTTATATAGGAAGGGGGTAGAATGTGATGTGTGGTAGCTAGTTGTGGTAAAGGTGCGGGCGCGCAGGCGCTGGAGTTGGTAGGTCGGGTCGGTGGGAGGCAGTCGGTCGATGATGTAAGAGCTGTTGGCTCCGGCGGTGACATCAGCGCGCCCACGCCTCGCCCCCGCCGCCCCGCGCCTTTCCGCTCCGCGCCTGCGAAGCCTTCCGCGGTCACTGCACAACTTCCAAAATCTTGTTCATTATCATAACAATGCTTAAATGTCAAGCTTAGTCTTAATCAAACATAAGTACTGTACGAATATTTTCAGCCGCTAACCGCAATGCAGTAGGTTTTCCTATGTGGCACAAGGTAGAGAAGAAATCGATCGAACCGCGCCATATAGGTAAAGCATTGGAGCGCGCTTATAAGTCCTCAAAGTAGAATATTATTACCTTTTAGCTCTACAATAAGGTCAAGTAGCACAAGATAATGAATAAACTGTGGTGACGCAGTTCACAGGTGACTTGCAAATTTGGGTGCCTAGTGCCTACCTCATATTATTTTAAATTCAAATTACAGCTCGCTATCGAATCGATCGTGTTAGAAATGTTAACTTGATCACATCGTTTAATATGTAGTCATCTTGTTGGTATGTGTGCTTTACACGCGTCGTATTTGGACAAATGCTTGCTTGTTTTAGACAGACTTCATTCATATGCTTCTTGGATGGCTGCGACGGTCACGAACCTACTAAATATTATTTAAAATTCAGTTTTTATACTTATCTCTACCATCACGTGTTCGTTTCTGTACGTCCGTGTCCGACATAAGAGTTTGTGCAAACGTCATCACAATAAGTGATCTGTATTATTCGCTTTTGTAATCGATTGAAAGAATTACATTCGTTTCCTATACAGTTCAGAAATGGACATTGTTATAAACAAATCAACAGAAGAGTTAAAGTGGAGTTTAATATCAAATCGCAGTGAAGAATTCAACGAACATTACTTAAGGTACAAAGAATCTATAAACATAAGACCCTGAACGATGGAAATCATTCCGATCTGTCTTAAAGTTTTATGAGATTTTCTGAAAACCTGACCACAGAGTCATGGTTTTGAAATGATGAAAATACATTCATAGTTCGCAAGGACCAAAAATGGATTCGAAGGTTTGAGCTTCGTTCGTGAAGATGGAAGGAGCAGTGCTGAGTGTTTCAAACAGTAATAATAGATTTCGGACGCATTTGAAAAATGCAGCGAGTGCGATATGCGCGAGGACTCTGCCGAAGCAGAGGCGCAGCGAGAGTGCATCCCATGGCGCAAGCAGCAGCGCGCGGCACCACACGTACCCTCGGGCGTCGCCGCCGAAACGCGCCTCTATCCCCTGCCGACTGGAACCTCTTGTCAGCAACCCTGCACCACTCCCCAACCCCCCGACCCCTGAACCCATGCTCGAGCATATGGACGTGCCTAATGTACCGAATGGAACTGTCACGCTGAGAGGAACTTTGGCCAGGTAAGAACTTTTAAAACTTTTACTTGTATCACATATACCTTACCTTGTGTCTTTTTTTAGTCAGTGCCAACATTTCTATGGTCATGATAATCAGATAAGTCTTAGCCTCATAGAAATACCCAGTCAGTGTTAACATTGCTGACCATGGTAATGATGATCAACTACCCCAATAGACATTGACTAAAAGTCTTGACGCAATGAGGTTTTTCAAGTTTAATAAATATAATCGTTAATCTTAACTTTATAACTACTACCCAGTAGGTACTAGGTACTAAAGCAATATCTAGATTTCAAAATCCGAATTCTGCTGTGAGCTATAAAAACTTTGTGATTAATCGTTTTTTACAGATAATCACATGCTTATACAAAGAACGTCTGTAATTCAGTAGTTATATTCTATTCTAATTCAAAGTTCAAATATACTGAAAGAATTTACTCTAGTGTGTCTTTAGAATAAATATTCTTCTATTGTTATCAGTAGTGCGGCGACGGCAAAAGAAGAATAATAAGACAGAAAAGGAAATATTTCCTTTATTTCCGGCGCGAAACAAACGTCATATTATCTTAAAGAATAATTTATACAAATCGACAGCCGCATCGAAATACGCCTTTTTAGTTTCTAAAATAGGGTTATAGCTCAAGTTGCTTATTTGAGACTCAAATGTATTCTAACATTTTGATGGAACCGAAAAAGAAACATCGTGGTTAGAAAAAAACAATTCATAAAGTAATTTTGATATATATTTGGAAAGTAATGAGACGAACGAAACACTCCTTAGTTAGTACAACGCATGTCTATGACCATTGCAGCGATACACAGAACTTTGAGTAGCAAAACAAACTCCAGGGCATAGCTGCTTCAGCGCTCATTACTTTGAGACTTTCGATGGTTAGTCTCAACAGCTCTGTAATTTTGCTAGCTGCAGTACCCTTCAAACCGGAACACAGTAATGTTTACACACTGCTCGGCGATAGAATATCTGGTACTGCGGTGGTATCTACCTAGACCACCGCCTGCTTCCTTGGCATCTACCATCTGTTGACGCCAACATATTCACTTAACTTATTCAACTTATTTCTTAGTTTTATGTAATAATCAATTACATAAACCCAGTAAGGAAGGTGTGAAATGTAATAAAATAAGGGAATGGTCGCATGCATTCGGTCTGAGATCGCGCGGCAGGTGAAGGCCTAGCGGTGGGTCAACAGCATCGGCAGTATCGTCATGACATCATGGCGGCTTGTTTGCCAGCCCGCAAAATAGTGAATACTAGCTAATAGTGTCCCGGGTCACAAGTTTGACCCCGAGTCGTTAATTGCGATGTGATTCGAGTCGCACGCGCGATTTACTGTGTTTTTTTTTTTAAATCGTTGATTGTCTTTTTATAAATCGGTCGTTTTTTTATCCGAGATTTCCAGCTATAATCCGATCTTATATTATTATTTTTATTTTATACAGATCCAAAAGTAGCTATGGGAGAATAACTTACAAAATATATTTTTCTGACTGATATCGATGGAAAATGAAATATATTTTTATTGGCAAAATATACAAGTTACCACATTATTACGTACCATATTATCGTTAAATAGGTAACATTGGCAAAAATTAAACTTCCGAAGACAAAAACCATAATATATTTTTTTTCTATTGAACGAACGTTCCAAAAGTATTTTTAGAAACGTTCTCTTTCCAAGTACAAAGTTAAGTCGAAATCAGATTATAGTCAAATCTCAAAACTTTATACATAACCTGTACTTAAAAAAAACGATGGTAAAACCTGTAATGTAGGTAAATTTATTACAAAGACAGGGTGAAACGAAACGGTTGTAATAAGTTGAAAGGATCTCATCATAGTCATAATATTGAATTTTTTTATCGTGGAACCTACCTTGATTTCGCGAAACGAAACAGATCTTTATGTTTTGTTGAAAGTAACGACATTTTTTCTATGAAAGTTGTTAATAATGATGAAAACAATACGCTCGTTTCAGCTTAGCGCTCTCGTTCCGCTTAACCCCGTATAACATTTATTATTCTAGGTATGCTTCTACATATTAATCACCTGTTATGCAAACGTACTTATAAAAAAAGACAATCTGACTTAGTGAACATTTATATACGTAAATATCTTTATAAAAACGATATTTTTCATATTTATATTCTACGCTCATTTAATTTAATTCAAATGGTTAAGTTGAGACTTCCTAATGTTATTCGTAAAACATAAAAATTAGATATGACCTCATGCCGGCTTTGTCATATGTATTCCTTATAATGCTATGACAAGTATCTATACCTATTAATATCATGTCTACATATATGTACTCATGTAGAACATGTACATTGTACGTGTTCTAATACATATGTATCTGACGTGTAGATATTGATTGTCCGAGAGAAAGAGGCATTGATATAAAATAATACTAGCTAGAAAGAGAACTTGAAACTGATATTACCGAATAAATATAGTTTCTTGTTATCGCATGGAATAGTAAATGACGTGAGAATAAGGAACGTTATGGAGGTGCTTTTAATGACGACGATTAATCCAAAAGTTACAACTATTGGTTTCGAAAAGTAGTACACGTGTTATACGTCATTTATCGCAGAGTTAGTATTGTTACAAAATGTTAAATGACGTATTCTGTCATTATTGAGAAGCGCGTCACGAAGGCCCGAGGCAGAATTAGTAACAACAATTTAACATTCACGAAGCAAAATGGAAAATAATTCGCGAAACAAAGCATCATTATTTTTAAATATAAGGCGTTCATTATAATATCTAATTTGGCAAACATGACCTCACACATAGCCGGCCAAAATATCGTAACACCGTTATCCACTAGGAAATGGAGCGTGAACATTTTAGACCACGGATATGTTTGATATAGTTTGGAGTTAACAACAACGTCAATCATGTTCGAAGTTTTGTTATGTGATCGGGAATCGATGGTAAATGCCAAATGCACGTTCAACTACGTATAATCGAATACGAATGGAGTTAATGCACTCGTGTATTTATACGCGCTGGTAGGATAACCATCCATCATCTGATGCTTGGACATTATTTTATTGTGTCCAGTCGGAGTACAGCCTTTGCCTGAGATCATTCCGGTAGAGCTATTCCTTACTAGCTTTTTTTCAAAGAAAGAGATAAAAGCCCTTTTCACTTTCATTCTTGCTTTTCTTGTTTGTATAAAAAAAAAATATAGTTTACTTCAACCCTCGTGTAATTCGGTTAGTCACGAATACGGTAGCGATGATAGCTCAGTGGTTAATGCGGTAGGTTCACACGCCGAAGGATGTGGGTTGAAATTCCAACAATGAGCTTAAGCTGCCGGTGAAAACATCAATGAGGAAACCATAGCGTGGTGGTAGGGTACTGATAGCTACCAATCTCAAGTTGAAATTCTGTCGTCAAGGTCCTGATGTGTTCCGTGTTATGTGTGTGTTCCGGCGGCCTCGATTGTGAGCCAGTTCTATTTTAGGCTAGGTTTGTTTACCGTCTTTGACCACACAGTCACTTAACATCAGGTGAACTGTGGTCTTAGCCTGTCAATCATTAAAAAAAATCATCATAATTAATTTTGTGTTATAGTACGACATGGGAATATGACTTGCGCACTTGGTCGGTTTTACGAGAATAAACATTTTAAATATACATTCATTAATATTGCCTTGCGGGTGCCACCCATCCAATTTATAACTGCGTTATACTCGTATACAAAGTGTACATAGAATTATATCCATATAATTTCGAGTCTGTGCTGTACTATCTCTGCCCTGACTGAGCTATAACTAGCTAGTCATTTACTCCCGATGCAAGTACTCCTAAAAACAAATAGTTCATACGTAACTGTAATTTTTATGGTAACCCTAATCTTGAAACGTGCGAGTGGAAACGCAAAAGTGAGTCTCATTCGCACACCATGACATCATGGTGTATTTTTGTAGCCACTCGAGCGGCCGGGTCGCACGCGCTTTTCGTTTGTAGTATCGGCATCGTTATCGATATAAAGATACCACACGATGTTATTGTCTGTCGAATAAGGAAATAAAGAGAGTCGTCTCTTTACATTTCCTTGTATAAACAATGATTTATGATGTCTCAAGTCTGTGCTGGTTGATTTATCTTGTACTATCTTATTAGTATATGTATATTGTAACTAGCAACCCGCCCCGACTTCGCATCATCGTCATCATTTCAGCCGTAGAACATCCACTGCTGGATATTGGCCTCCCCCATTGACTTCCATAAAGACCGGTTGAAAGCGGCTCGCATCCAGCGTGTTCCTGCGACTTCGCTTGGATGAAGTTTATTTTAAAGACTTATTTGCGACTATTACAAAAAATAATTTCTCTTCGACAAAAGTTAAATTAGGATGTATAAACCTTCCATAAAAAAATCTAAAACTGAAAACCGTAACAAAATTGCGTGGTTTATAAGAAGGAAAAGGACATACAGACAGACAGAGATTTTTTCTTTCGTCTACTGTGATACGAGTTTAGTTTTGGTAGATAAATGTTTCTCTTTAGCTGGCCTTCTGTGTCGTTTATTTTACTTATTTAATACAGTTTAAGCTATTCTTACATTAATGTAGTACCAAAAACCATTCTAGTTTATGTCGGTATTAATCATGCCGCTAACAAATGTACTTTAAAACAAACATTAATTAAAATAATATTAAACTTTTTATTATTATTTTATTATTATTAAAAAATAGCTACCTGTAAACAACAATATTCCATAACTAATCCAAAGTAAAATTCATTTTCGATCAGAGGTGACAAAATAAAAATAAAAACTATAGTAGTATTTTCTTACAAGTAACTAAATTAAAACACAATTCGCATCTAGTATCTTTACTTTAGATATTAGGTAAGAAAAAATAAACCTAATCAAACCGTAGTATTTTCTTACAGGTAACTAAATTAAAACCCAATTCGTATCTAGTATCTTCACTTTAGATCGTAGATGAGAAAAAAAAATCTAATCAAACCGTAGTATTTTCTTACAGGTAACTAAATTAAAACCCAATTCGTATCTAGTATCTTCACTTTAGATCGTACATGACAAAAAAAAAATCTAATCAAACCGTAGTATTTTCTTACAGGTAACTAAATTAAAACCCAATTCGTATCTAGTATCTTCACTTTAGATCGTACATGAGAAAAAAAAATCTAATCAAACCGTAGTATTTTCTTAAAGGTAACTAAATTAAAACCCAATTCGTATCTAGTATCTTATCTTCACTTTAGATCGTAGATGAGAAAAAAAAAATCTAATCAAACCGTAGTATTTTCTTACGGGTAACTAAATTAAAACCCAATTCGTATCTAGTATCTTCACTTTAGATCGTAGATGAGAAAAAAAAATCTAATCAAACCGTAGTATTTTCTTACAGGTAACTAAATTAAAACCCAATTCGTATCTAGTATCTTCACTTTAGATCGTACATGAGAAAAAAAAAATCTAATCAAACCGTAGTATTTTCTTACAGGTAACTAAATTAAAACCCAATTCGTATCTAGTATCTTCACTTTAGATCGTACATGAGAAAAAAAAATCTAATCAAACCGTAGTATTTTCTTAAAGGTAACTAAATTAAAACCCAATTCGTATCTAGTATCTTCACTTTAGATCGTACATGAGAAAAAAAATCTAATCAAACCGTAGTATTTTCTTAAAGGTAACTAAATTAAAACCCAATTCGTATCTAGTATCTTATCTTCACTTTAGATCGTAGATGAGAAAAAAAAAATCTAATCAAACCGTAGTATTTTCTTAAAGGTAACTAAATTAAAACCCAATTCGTATCTAGTATCTTATCTTCACTTTAGATCGTAGATGAGAAAAAAAAAATCTAATCAAACCGTAGTATTTTCTTACAGGTAACTAAATTAAAACCCAATTCGTATCTAGTATCTTCACTTTAGATCGTGGATGAGAAAAAATAAACCTAATCAAGCCGTAGTATTTTCGTATAGTAAAACAATTCATAGTTTAAATGAATCATAAAATAAATAATCACAATTAACACGTATGTCGGTTTTCTTTAATGAAGTCATGACTTGAATGTTCTAGAAGAAAAACAAAAAAAAAAACAAAGGGAAATATAAAATATGGCGCAAGAGATGAAATGTCGCTTGACGCACCATTCCCAGAAGGCCTTCTACCCAGGAAGGAAGTTTTGAACGAGGCATTTAAACCGGCCAAGATGAGTAGAGCACAGCCTAATGCTTTCCGGCTGTCACCGACATGATTTAGCTTTAGCAAATAATTCAACTGACTTTTGAACCTTTGCCAGAGCTGATCTCATCACTCATTTTACTTCAAGAACAATGAACGTGTTATTTCCCTGCAGGTTAATTACGTATACTGTTTTGTGTCTTTATTGCTTTCGAGTGTCGACTTTCTGAAATAATAATTCAAATATGGATTTAGAAACATTAAACAACACAGAAAAACGTTAAAGAAGATTTATATTTTTGTCTACTAATAAAACCTTACATGGAGATAATGCATATTACGTAATTATGATATTTCACTCTTATTAACTTAAATCTTTATGTACAATGTAATGCTTAGGGTGTTTTCTTAACCCAAAAAGGGTTATTGTGCTCATTACTATGAACAAATGTTACTATCGGCACAACTCTGAAATCGTAAAAAAGAGCAACTGTTCTATACACAAAGTATGTGAACGGTTGACGAAATGTCGCGATTTCAGAGTTGTGCCTACACTAAAAGTTGTTCGCGATAATCAGAACAATAACCTCCTTTTGGCTCAGTATACAATAACTTATAATTCTGTACATCTCTGGCACACTAATTAAAAATAAAATCACAGAATCTGCTTGACATAATATATGATGCTAGTTAGGGAGGATATAGGAAGACATTAATAATAACATGTTTTAGAAATTTTAAAATTCTAAAGGGCGTTCACTCTGACTGCACGAACAAATGCGCGGGCAGCAGCCACTAAAATTATAATTTAATCTCTTTTCATTTATTTATAAATACTCGCCACACAGCAACGCCAGGACGTGTGACAAGCCAGCACTTAAAATATTAATTATTTATTATTTTAGGGGAAAAAAAGGAAAAATACGAAACCCTTATAGGATCACTTTGTTATCCGTCTGTCCATCTTTCAAGACCTATCTCGGGACCGCGTAGAGGTAGTTAAAATTATAACCATATATCTGTAGTATCCCTTGCAGCTGTAAAAAAATCAAACTTCTCAGTTATCGTAAAAAAAGTTACAGACGTTTAAGTCGCTAAAAACCGCATGTTTCGACACTCATAAGGGAATCAAAATCTATAAGGTGTTTCCTGTTGAGCAAGAACTATGAAATTTGGTAAGAAGCATTACCTTATAGTATAAATAAAGGAAAAAAATCCAAAAACTATTTTTTTTATTTAATCACAAAAAGTGGTTCTATGCAAGGAATGAACAAGCATGTATCATACCTACTAGTTTGTACGGAACTTTTGGTGAGCAAGTCTGACTCGCACTTGTCCGTGTATTTTATTCATAGGAAGACTCCCTTTTAAAATGTTATGTGGCGGTTAGTATATTATATTTAAAAGGAAGAAAATAATATTTTAATTTTTTCTTAATATTACATAACTAACCGGACAAAGGTAATATCTTGAAAGCGTGTTTTTCTTTTCCTTTGTTCCTCTTGCATGATACATTTAACAAGAACAGGTATAATTATTTCTTTATGTAATCTTACTTGTGTACTTTGCATTTAGATTAGGCTTTATGATTACTGTCCTATTATAAGCTTTGCTACTATTTAAGCAAAGCCTGAGTTGACAACATAAGGAAACATGACGATTAGTCAAGGCAAGCTAGATTCATGCTTAATTTTCCAGTTGGCTGATTTAATGAAATAATAATTATCACAACCTACACGAAAGAAAAACAATCTGAGTAACCAAAGGAATAGGTATGATCTTATCGGCTAAGTGTTTGATTTATCAATGGTGCAATTTTGTCAGTTGATAATCCGTGTGACCAATCTTTATCTTCTTGGAATGTGACATTAGGAAACGATGGCGTTAGTCATGTATAACATACGCATCAATGAGTTTCAAGGGTTATAAATCTAATATGACTAATAAAATATGGGGTTAGTTGACAAGCCTATATCGTTATACTATATTATGTTTATCTGCGATATGTTATGAATTTAGCACTCAATGGTATTGCCGTGCGGTTGCCGGGTCCATCGCGGCGCAGGGATTGGAACCCATACAGTGCAGGATTTTCGACACAGGTGTCAACTACAAAAAAAAAAATTACAGTAGAATTATATTCTTATGTACTAACAAAACCTTATATGGATGTTACATATAATATTTCACTAACACATGAAATTAACACATATTCATGTGTTACGTCACACGAATTTCATGATCTTTTGACCCCTCCCCCTTCCTTGTCACAGGTGATCACATTTATGGGATTCCCCCTCCCCGGTGTGACGTCATATATTTTGCAATTTTACATCAGGAATTTATTAAATTAAAACAGCAGTTCTGAAATCAGGTTCATTTCTATTTGTTTTTTTAAATCATCTAAACTAATTTTTTTTTAATATTTTAAACAAACTAGCCAACATAGCAGTTTAAACATTATGCTCTATTAATAGAGTTGAAAATATTTTAAAGTTAAATAATAATAGTTCAAACTCCGTCTTTTAAAGCTTAAGTATTTTAGTTTTTGAAATGTGACCTCACGAAACTTAGGACCCGTCCCACGCCTTGGCACACAATGTTTCATTTTGTCGATTCCCATCCAGGACTAACATTTTGTGGAAAAAACAAATGTATGTTCTGTTTCTGGGTGTTTTGTATGTATTTACAAAAAAAAAAAGTATCTAAGTATTCTATCAGTTGTCTGACTTTCATAGTACAAGCTTTGCTTAGTTTGGGGTCAGATGGTGCTGTGTGTAATGTCGTAGATATTTATGTTATCTATTTTTTTTTAGTTTCATTTGGCGTCAATAACATTCCTTTTTGCCTCTAGGCGAGTTAAACTAAATCCTTATTTATGTTGAGACAAATATCTGCTGAAAGGTTATCTTAAGGCTAGGGGTCAAAATCGAGAAGTCCGCTGAGTATTTCTGGCGTCATATTATATTGTCTCATCCAATTACAGTGAACGAACAACGAAACACGTCAGTAATACTTGCTCATTCAATTAACTTCATTATACTTTGATGACAGCAACAGTAACTGTCAGACATTGTCCAGTGCAGCATATTAAATTTTTAGTGATGAATTTTCTATTTAAACTCGTTATTTGTATGATGTGTTGTACATTCTTTTGCGATTCGCGTTCAACTAGGGAATGTGAATGTGATATCGGATATTTTTTGGCTTATAAACTGAATCAGTAAGTGATACTTGAACCAAATCAGCGCCTACTTCATTCGCAATTGTAAAAGATAAAACTCATTCACGTGGGAAATTGCCTCATCGGTGAATCAAACAAAAAGCTCGTAAATGTAACCTGACTCCCAGCTTAGTTGATAAAGTATATTATTTAGTCTACATTGCTCTGTCGCTGTAGTAAGATACTTATGCGATTTCTGCACACACAGTGAAATGCGGTAGGCGAATTACTCGCCCGGTATTTTGATTCAGCATATTGAGTCTGTCGTCTTTATTCTAAAGGCTTAGTTTCCATCACAATAAAAACATTGTGATGGCTCATTGGCAGTATGTCTGCCTGAGCTGTAGGGCGTGGGTTCGATTCCCGCCAAGGACAAATGTTTGTTTGGTATAAACAAATGTTTGTTCTGTGTCTGGGTGTTCTGTATGTATGATAAGTATGTATTTACAAAAAAAAAGAAGTATTTATGTATCCTATCAGTTAGTTAGTTTTAGTCAGACTTTCGATGGTTAGTCTCAACAGCCCTGTAATTTCTCTAGCTGCAGTTCATTAGTTTTGGCTTCCCATTATGGAAGCAAATTTAAAGAAGTATTCATGTCATAAATATTACGGTTAGAAATTACAACTTTTACAATTATTACATGCTAACAGATCCTGTAACTAATTTTGCATTAAAGTTAGTGGATCATTATATTTATTAGGTGTTTTTTGTAATTTAAACACAAGAAACAAACAAAAAAAAAACCGGCCAAGTGCGAGTCGGACTCGCGCACCGAGGGCTCTGTACAAATCTGTAGGTATAGAAGTAAAAGTTATGGTAATTTTTTTATGGTAGTTCATGCTTTTCGCAATTTTTACTTTATCTGTGCTATAAGACGTTGCTTCGTACCGCTGTTTTTGCGTGATTAAGTAACAAACATACAAACTTTCACATTTATAATATTAATAGGACTAGGAAGAAGGGCTTTGAGATTTACAAAAAAAAGCATAATTATCTTATTTAAGACATATGTAATTATAGTTTGAGGTAGAAAACGAAGATGTTTACGAAACAAGTAAAATTGTAACAAAAAAAACCTTCATTTGGTTTTCTCATGGATGCCATTGTCAGAACTGGACCAAATTGAAATGGGACCACACGGGAAGCACCAGCTTTCAAATAAAAAAAGAATCATCAAAGTCAGTTCACCTAGTCGAAAGTTCTGAGGTAACAAACTCAAAAAATAAATTAAAAAATACAGTAGAATTGAGAACCTCAACCTTTTTTGAAGTCGGTTAATAAATCCTCTCTATCGGAGTGTATATTTTTACAATGATGGATGTAAGGATGACTACCTCCTGTACAAGTAAGTGGTGATACTATTAGCTAATCTGTGCCATGGTCCCACCCGACTCGATTACAGTTAGGCATGAGGCGTCTAACGATATAAAGGGTTGCCTTATCTGCGTTTTTCAGTTGAAATGTGACAGTGACAACCTACAATCTTTTATTTACATTAACTGTTATTTTGTTTGTGTTTTGTTTATTTGTTATATTAATAATATGTGAGTTCATTACTTTAATTATTATTATTAATTTGTGGTATAAGTTTTTGTGCTTGGTCGCGCACTTGGCGCACGTGGTATCAGAACATGACTATTAATATAATCATACTAATGTTTTTTTTTTTAATTTATTAAGACAAAAGCTTGTGAGTGTGTTTCTATGTTTACTTCTTCACGCTCAAACGGCTGGACTAATTTTGATGTGATATGGAGGTAGCTGACACCATGGATTAACAAATAGGCTTTTATCCTGAAAAAGTGCAGCTAAACTAAATTAACTGTGTTTCTGATCGGGTTAAATATTAGAATTGTGAAGTTTTAAAGTTATTACATAGAAGTAAGTCTCCGATCAGAATTTACACAATGCGACCATTTAACCGACTTCAAAATGGAGAAAGGTTATAAATTCGACTATTTTATTATTCATATTGTTAACTGACCCGCAGATTTGGTTCGCACCTACCACATTGTACTATTGGCTGACCAACTAGGAAAGAAGAGAGAGTTTATATTTCTTTGTCCCTCGTCTCTTTGATACGTTGTTTTTTTAAATGAAATGTATTGAGACGAACGAGACGCTTTCCTGATGTTAAGAGATAACGCCTGTCCATGACCATTGCAGCGATACACGGAGCTGAGTAGCAAAACAAAGTCCAGAGCATCGTTGCTTTGGCATGAGCGCCATACTTTGAAACTTCGATGGTTAGTCTCAACAGCCCTGTAATTTCTCTAGATGTAGTACCCTGCAAACCGAAACACAGTAATGTTAGCACACTAGTGTTTGTCGGCAGGTTTGGAACTGCAGTGGTACCTACTTAGACGATCTTCTGCTAAGGCGATCTACCACCCAGAAAATACCGTTGTAATCAATTCTGAACAATTCGTGGTCTTTGGATTTGGCGTGCATCGAATCTGTAAATCTATTAGGGGTATTAGAGTTGGTTAAATAAAGGAACTCCTCCATTTCAAGGGTTCCATTAAATATATTTGTTTAGTCCTATAAAATAGCCGAAACTTTGCTAAAGAATTATCAATTACTTAAGTTGGTTCATGTCAATATTTTAGGTTTGTGTTGGTTGTTACAGGGAGGTGGCAAACGCTTGGGAGAGCCGCGTGGGCCCGCCCAACGAGCCGGCCTCCGCCGATCGAGTCCAGAGCCTCTTCAACGACATAGAACTATATCCTACTAAGACTCAGGGTAATTTTTTTTAATTCAAAATAGGTTTAAGTTTTTCCTCACCCTGCCTCATTAATGTTAAGCAGTAATCGAGTCTAGGATTTTTTTATTTATTTAGGTACGTAACGGGTTATACGCTTAGTGTGTACTATGCCATAAGGGCGTCATTGCACTCACCATTTTTTTATTTTAACTATCGACGAAAGACTGAAATTGAGAAATCAACTGCTCCATACACTTGGTTAAGTGTCAACAAACATTTTCTATAGAACAGCTGATTTTTTTTCTAGGATTTCAGTGTTGTGCCCTTAATTAAAAAAAAACTTTTTTTTATGTCTGACAGGCTAGGTCTTTGACCACAGCTCACCTGATGTTAAGCGACGGTGTGGTTGAAGATGGTAAAACACACCTAGCCTGGAGTGGAACTGGCTCTCAAGTGAGGCTGCCGGAACACCATTAGTTGCTTGGCGGCAGATTTTCAACTTGAGGGTGGTAGCTAGCCAGCCGAGTACTAGAACGTACCCTACCACCATGCTATGGTTTCCTCAAGATGTTTTCCTTCACCGGCAGCTCAAGCTCATTGTTGGGTTTTGAACTTACTCTTCGGCATGCGAACCGACCGCGCTAACCACTGAGTTGTCATCGCTACATATATTCAATTATTATTAACAACACAACATATACTTATAGGTATTTAATTATTATTTTTATTATTGTTATTTTTATACATGCTTCGCTATTGCTCATAATGAATCTGATGTCCTTTCGGCGAAGTACAATACTTTATACCCTGTATATGTATTTTAACTAAGATATTTAGTTTTAAAACTATAATAATAACAAATATGTTGAGACGAAAAATACGAACTACAAAGTTCAGGAAGTCACCGTATTGGCACACGTTACTTTGAGATTATATTTTTATGTATAATTAGTCTTTAATAATATTCTTAGTAATAGCGTTTGACCGCTATCTCATCTGATATTAAGTGGAGGTATAGTCTACGATGGCGCATGCTTGTCTAGTCCATGCCCATTCACTCTCAACTTGAAGATTGTATCCACCGGGGAACGGTTGTTCCAAACGCTCACAACACTATTTAGCGATTCACACAATGAAAGTTGAATCAAATAGTTTCGTTTGAGTTTTTTTTCTAACAAAAACTATGAAACGTTATTTTTCGATTTTCTGGTATAGAATAATGAGCATGGGGAAATTGGATTATATTAATCTGCAACACACTATTCTGTAATGTCGCGAGATACAGTTTCGTTTAAACCGGAACACAGTGATGTTCACATATTAATATATATACTTATTACTAAATACAGTAATACCCCGGACTTACGCGATAGGTGGGTCCGAGCGATTGCCGTGTAAGTCGAATTCGCGTAAGTCGGGGTTCAACTTTGCATATAAATACATATAAAGTATGTTTAATCGGGACCAGAGTCAAGAGAAAACAATAATTTAGAAGAAAAATGTTTAATAAAATGTAACATAATAAAACAATTTACATTGTTATGAATAAAGTAACCTAAACCAAACTTATTTTGATGTCGATGGCTTCAGATCTAACAATGTTGCCTGACGAGTTAAGTTTTTCTTCTTCTCACGCAAAATTTCCTCGTAGCATACCAGTAAATTTTTTATTCCCCGTTTTGTAGTAGAAACGCGTTCTTCATTAGAATCTATTTTTTCTAAAATTTGTAACCCCTTTTCAATTGAATTAAGGCCTTCTGTTAAGTTTGCAATTGTCATTTGATTTTCCGATTCAACTGGGTCTAGTGAATCAGTTTGTTCAATGTCTTAATCATGCTTACGCATTTCTATAAGCTCGTCAATTGTTAGCTCTTGATTGTGTGAATCTATCAATCGCGGCAATCAAAATGAAAAACCGCGTATCTCCGAATTCGCGTAAAACGGGGTAGCGTAAGTCGGGGTATTACTGTATAATGAAATAAAACTCTTAAGAACTATCAAAATGAGCTTTTTAGTTTTGTCATCCAAGTACTTATATAGTAGGTTTTTCGATTGTTGATAAAAGTTTTTATCTGTTCGTAGTCATGGATATGCACACTTATCGATATTATATCATCATGCTAAATATTACATATTTGTTTTTTTGATGACAAAGTAGGTACTAATTACTTTTAGTACTTTGTCATCATCTATAATCGATTTAAATTATGTATTTCGCGGTCTTGTCACTACAGTATATGTATCAAGTTAGAATGGCATCATTTTATCAAACCATGTGATGTAAGTTACCGAGCGATAGTAATTTTGTTGTTGTTAAAGCGGTCTTGTTGTCATTGACTGAAATAGTAGTTGACATACCTACTTATTTCATAATTGACGACCTTGTAAATGATACGAATACTACGCGCGTGTTTTAACAATTTTTAACACACGACATATTTTGAACGCGTAATAATACGTTACACAATACATACACTTCTAGACAGTACGATAATTTGCATATTGCGAGTTGGTAACTAGGTACTCCTCACTTTAGTCTAATTATGAAGGAGCAGCTGCTAGTTTTGATGATGGAATGACGGAGTCATTGACGGGTCACTGATTGAGTGAGCGATTACACCGATGACGTCATCCACTGAATCAACTAACAACCATTAGAATATCAATACGCCATTAATGTTCCACCATGCCAACGTCAGTTCCGCATTGAGCAAACGTATTTCGACCTTTTACAAATTACACACAACCTTTGCGTCTGCTGATAAAATATCAATATAGGTATTGCACGTTGGTCTGTATCTTAGATCAACGATTTCGTCGAGAAGCCACATCATTCCAGCGTATAACTAATAGGTATAACTAGTACGCACAAATGTTTTTAAGGCTTTGGATACTAGCGCGGTTTGCGTAATACAAGTATCTTAAGTGAGGTAAAGGGAAAGGGGAGAGTACTAAAGTTTCCATCTATTGTCTAAAGATACATCCCACTAATATTATAAATGTGAAAGTTTGGATGGATGGATGGTTGGATGTTTGTTACTCAATCACGCCAGAACGGCTAAACGGATCTGGATGAAATTTTGCATGTAGATAGTTTAGGCCCTGGATTAAAACATAGGATACATAGGATTTTATCATCATCATCCATCACCACGCGAGTAAAACCACGGGACGCAGCTAGTATTCACATAAATCAAAAGATTCGTGGTAATTATAGATAATTTTTTTATTTTGTTTTTATTCATACATATTTAGTTCATGAATCATTTGGATTGGCGTAAAGAAATAAAAAAAGCTTTCACAAAAAAATAAACTGCCTCTGCACTACTTTATAAATTCTTAGATTTTTTTTCTACTTCGAAAATTGACAGTTCATTTTTGTGGTATAACATAGATTCAACGATATTTTAACAATTATTATTAGTGTCGAAACATAAAATGCCACTTTGAAGCCAGTACCTGTATTCATAGCGGCAAAAAATATGTACTTCAAGTTAGTCAGCGAGTAGTTCATTGATTAGTGTGAGTGCACGATGTTAGATATTATAATAAAGAAATAAATTGACATAAATGTTTTGTGATTAATTTAATCGCAGTAGAAGAGGGAGCGAAAGGAATACCAACAAAATGCAAATATCTATAATCTATTAAACGATCTTAGCCTACCAAAAACAACAAATAGGTCATTTCTGGAAAGAAGATCCATAGCAGCATTGATAGGAATATCAAATTCGTATGGGCAGGCATGGAGAAACTTGCAGGGAAGCGTTGATGCGTATTAAATGGAACCATTTAAACCTACACCTGGTTCGAAAGTCTTAGGTACTGTACGGGCAGGGCTGGATTAACCCTATCGCCGCCCCTAGGCAATGCAATTGCCCTTTCCTTTACCCTTTTCTTACTTTTGCTTATTTTTTCTATTACAAAAGTCGATTATACTTTTTTTTTTTTCTATGGCAACATCGTTGGATGTAAATAATGGGGAATGTCACGAATGAAACGTTTTTATTTTCTTGGTGCGTGGCCCTTATCGACTAGGCCCCTGTGGGCCCCTAGTCGGTGCGGGGCCCCTAGGCAGTTGCCTAATCCGCCTTATGGAAAATCCGGCCCTGTGTCCTGTCCCTGCAACTCGATTCACACGGTACCTGCATAACGATATCATTAAGTTAAGACTGCCCTGTTGGCTCATTGGTAATATGTCAGCTTCAAGAGCCGTAGGGCGTGAGTTCTATTCCCACTCAGGACAAGCATTTTGTGGTATAATCAAAAATGTTTTTTCTGTGTTACAAAAAAAAAGCATTTAAGAGGTCAGATGGCGCTGTGTGTAATGCCCAACGATTTTTTTTAATTTCATCTGTGGGTTTATTTTCATTTCTAGTGTGCATGTTAAAAGAGTATACTTATTTTTCTATACAAATACATCACTTGCGTAAACAGAAGAATTCCATGATCTGTTATCATTGCGGGATTGATACCTTTCTAGGCCTATACATGACATTAATGGATGACTAATGTAAACAATTTTTCAGACGCAATATTTTTGGAACTATCTTGATGTCTTATCTATGTTAGATAGTTATCTTATTTTTGTATTTCGTCACCTTGACTTCTGTATTTATCTTAGAGCACTGTAAAGATTCGTCATTCATTCATAAGTTTTAGAAATGTGATGTTTTGCCACCTCCAGTGCCAGATAACATAAACAGCTGTATTTTATTAATGGCAAATATTACAAGAAACATTTAACACAATAAATTGTAGTCATGAGGATGTATAGCTTTTTAAACGACACGTGCAGTCTCCTCCGCGCGGCAACATTTTATCTCAAAGGTACGATGTACACGGGACTCTTAATAACTCTCTGTCATATAAAACAATTTTCGGATGTGCTGTACAATCGGCCTCCTCTATTTATTTACAGTCTATAAATCTTAACAAAAAAAAACAACACTATGAACACTTTTGATTAACATCTATTATTTTCCACATATTCGCTGTGCTATTTGCTGTAATAGATAGCTAATAAAAACAATATCACATTGTTGATTATAAAGTTGATTCAGTTATTTGTGCTAGACAAAATGACGCCAGTGTTACCGGAGTTATTTTCCATTGTCATTTTTTGCTCACTCTATTTGCTACACTCATCAAATTGATACCTTTTAAGAACTACACTGCGATTCTAATAATACAAGTACATTATTATTGTTTTTGTACTCTAATATTTTTAATAGTGTAATCAATAACTGCCAGTCACTATCAAGAGTCTAGTTTCCTAGTAAGTATATAAATTACTATTGCTTTGAGGCAAATTCCAAAGTACTTATTTCTTATTTATTGACTCATTCAGCATTAGATTTGATAAATCATCAAATCAATGACTACATTTATTCTATTCAGTTGAATTTTTGTACCTTTTCTCTGTTATGTTTATTATTGTAAGGCGAAAGACAACAATAATTGCGCTTTTTTTTTGTAGCACCATATGCTTACGTGTTTAATATATTAAGTACCGCTAGATATCCACAATCTATTGTTACTTGTGGCAAGGACATCTAGGGTTGCCAGTGAGCCATATCTTAAGAATTACGTAAACAACACAAACTTTAGTTCGGAAGATAACTACGTTTATAACTTTTATGTAATTTATGAGACCGTCTGGCTTTCAATCCAAGGTCCTGGGTTCGAATCTCACGGCACGCACCTCTATCTTTTCTAAGTTATGTGCGTATTGCTGTTGACTTCAAATGGTGAAGAAAATTATCGTGAGGAAACCTACATGAAGAGAGAGAGAGAGAGAGAGAGCTTAAAAAAAAGTTCTCGACAATGTGTGAAGTTGGCTAACCCGCACTTGGCCAGCGTGGTGGATTACGGCCATACCCTTATCACAATGAGAAGAGGCCCGCGTTCAGCAGTGGGACAGTTTTTACAAAACGGCTGATTCGGATTTGAATAGCATTTTGTCAGCTCAATTTTTAGCGTAGCAAATTTTTAGTTAGGTAACTTCAGAAATATCATTATTGCTCTATTTAACTTTTTCTATAAAATGATCAACACGATCTTTCAATTATTATTATTATGATTATGAAAAAAAAACAGTAGAAACTGGTCATGGCACATGGCAGCCCTGGACAGGTGTGCGTTGCGCGTGCGCAATGATCTCATTTTTATTGCTCACTATGATGACCAATTACCGCCGAATGGGTTCACGACTCATATCCATTGACCATGCTACCCAAGGCACATAGGCCGTTCACTTATGGCTGCAGTATCGTGCGGGTCGACTAAGTTCGCGGTGCGAGAGCGACCGGCCCCGAACTCTGCTTTCGCCCGCGCAGTCCGTCATACGTTGAAGTTGTTCCAAACGTGTCTATAATGTTAGAATTCGATGAGTTATTGACAAACATTGTCGTTTAACCTATCGTTGGATTAATAAACGGAAACGGTTCGAATCCATCTTCATCGTGCGAACCGCTAAGCAATGGAATTTTCAGCCCAAATGGGAATGAATTCCCTGATAGATATACAATCTGGGTGCCTTCAGGTCGTGAGTGAATCGTTTGCTTCGACGCAAGCGTGCTCCTTCATAGACCACATTTCCGCTTAAAATCAGGCCAGATGACGAGCCAACGCAAAGCTTAATATGTTTTTTATTTTAATAACGGCGGTGAATGAAATTACCTACATACTACTTTTTTCAAATACTATTATAGGATTTAATGAGAACATTTAATGAACATTGGAAATAACACTAGTATTATAATTGTGTATTTTGTCTGTATGTTTGTTGCTTCTTCAAACTGAAACGGCTGTATAGATATTAATGACATTTAGAATTCAGATAGTTTGTACCATAATACATAGACGACTTTTTACTGAATGCGCGGTTTGCACTCAAACGGGTTTTTACGGGGTGCGCTCAAATACTTAATACATAAATTTTCTTATACATATATAGCTATATATAAAATTTATTACATAGTACGAGTAATTGCGTTAAATAAGTACATTTTACTTGGTAGTAGATCTACTTAGCAGGAGGTCGTCTAGGTAGGTACCACCGCAGTACCAGATATTCTGCCGCCAAACAGTGTGTTCCGGTTTGAAGGGTGCTGCAGCTAGCGAAGTTGAGACTAACCATCGAAAGTCTCAAAGTAATGAGCGCCAAAGCAGCGATGCCCTAGACTTTTTATTGCAACTTAATGTTCTTTGTATCGCTGCAATGGTGTTATATCTTACCATCAAGAGAGCGTCTCGTTCGTCTCATAACTTTTTACATAAAAAAAGGTAAAATGAAAGTATAGTAAGTACTGTTATTAAGGACGGGATACTTCCGTGTTTACATCGGAAGCTACATGTTTAATAGTTTAGGTCATGGGGTATAATTATACACGTCATGTTACAATTATTACCTATAACAGAATGATGTAATTGTTTATAAAATAAATAACTCTGTACAATGTTAAAATCCCAAACCGTTTATAGAATTCTTCGTGTTAGGTCATGTTAAATTGTTCCTTAAAGAATACGAATTTATGTTACAGTGACAATGTTCTAATCTGTGTTCATGTTTTAAGACAGTTTTATACGAGTTCACAAGTGGATAATTGCCTTTGTTATCCTCGTGGATGAACTCGTAAACACGTAGTGCTGTTGTAATTGGTTACTGGAATAAATCATCGGCACAATGAGGTGTTGGGCTCACGATAGTAAGACGTAGTCTCGATCTACAGTCGTGCTTGATAAACGTGTAATGCTATCATGCCAGTCAATTGTTTATTCTCTCCGAGTCAACCCTGTTTCTTTAACTTGGTCCACTGCAGGGCGCGGTTCTCTTCAAATACAAACATTTTATTAATAACACCAATGTTACAAGTCAATTCCGTAATATCATTTTAAATATATCATTAAAAGAGTTTTGAAACACTGATTACATGTCAATAATTAGACACCTACATTTAGAACACAGCCTTCAATAAAAGATTTTGAATTTTGAATATTGAATTTTGAATTTTTAGAAATTTTGTAGCGATAATAGCTCAGTGATTAGCGCGGTCGGTTCGCATGCCGAAGGGCGTGGGTTCAAACCCCAACAATGAGCTTGAGCTACTGGTGAAGGAAAACATCGTGAGGAAACCATAGCTTGGTGGTAGGGTATTTTCTAGTACTCGGCTGGCTAGCTACCACCCTCAAGTTGAAAATCTGCCGCCAAGCATCTAACGGTGTGTTCCGGCAGCCTCACTTGAGAGCCAGTACAATTACAGGCTAGGTGTGCTTTACCATCTTCGACCACACCGTCACTTAACATCAGGTAAGCTGTGTGGGCCATAAAAAATATATTATAAAATATGTCAATATTTAAACAAGTCAATGAAAAACAAAATTGGCACGCATTACTTAGGTGACTAAGAAAGTGTAACTAAGTGCTTAGTTGAAGAAATTTGTATAAAAATTTAGCTGAAACTATTTTGTCCTTCAAGAAACCTTCATAGAAATATAATTGGTTCCGACGGCAAAGTTGTAGGGCAAATTTGTAGACGTTTCTGTAAATTGGTTTTATGCCTTGGTGGGGATTTACTACCTACAGTTAAATCGATTTGTATTATTTTCTTACCATAGTTATTTGTTTCAGTCTTCGAAATGCTGGTATGCGCGCGGCAGTGTGCGCGTCGTAAGTCACTTACGCTTACCTTCGGAGAGTTCTGCGTGTTCGCTGCCGAACTACGACGCTGTTCCCGGCAGGCGAGACAGTAAGTATTTCAATGAATAATTCCTTTTATTGCAAGCTTCATTGCTTGCTTTTCTTTCAAGACTTTCTTCGCGTACATAAAGATAACGCCTATTCATGACTATTGCAGCGGTACCCAGAACTTTGAGTAATAAAACAAAGTGAAGGAAACCGCTTTGACGCTCAGTACTTTGAGACATTCGATGGATAGTCTCAACAGCCCTGTCCCCGTACTCTAAGCTACTTATTGTGTTTCCTGTTGGACACTGAAAATAGCTATGCAAACATATATCATGTGACGAAGTTTTTTTTAAATTTATTTATTTGATTTTATTCAGAAAAGGTTCATAACTATATATCATTACACTAAACACCATATATTTATATTTATGTAGATAACTAATTGTAAATTGTATAATGTTGATCTTATTTTTATTTTATTGTATCCCATATACCTCTGACTTATGGGATCGGATGGGTCGTAATAAATTGATTTTGATTTATTTGTATCTGTCAAAAAGTATATAGTAAAACCATCTCGTCGTAGGAGCTCCCGATTCATAAAGACCTTCAATTGATCAAGCGGAATCTCGCCTCAGTTTTTTATGTCAGTGTGTGTTTTGTATAATTTGTTTGTAAAAAAATGTTCTATGTACTCGTATGTAGGAATTAGCACTACATCACACTCATTACTGTGATCTGGATTGTAAGGAACAGTTTCCAGCACCACTGAAACTATTGGGCATAATATTTCGGGGCAACGTAGTGCGTTTCCGCGCAGGATCTTGAACTTTTGAAGTTCTGTGAAAGAAAAAAGAACTTACCATGCACATATTTCTAGTGGTTGCTGGAAGGTTCAAATATATTCTGTACCGCTCTTGTTCGGAATAATATAATTGGAGGAAATTTTACACAGCGTCATCTAACCTCAAATTAAACAAAGCTAGTACTATGAGAACGGTACATTTAGAAACAATAAATATCGTAACAAATGTTTGTGCGGGGTGGGAATCAATCCCACGCCCTACAGCTCGTGAAGCTGACCTAGCAGTCAAAATACTAACTTCACAAAAATTATATCTACTCTTTTTTTATTTTTGTAAAAAAAGTTGTTTCCTCTTATAATTCTCAGTCCTTGCAAATTAATGTCACTGTGGTTTCCCAAAGGATAATAAGATTTTCTAATGTTTCCGTAATAACCCATTTAACCACATTACGTATTAAAATCCCGATTGACGTAAATTAAAAAGTGAAATATTCTTATAAAAATCCTCTTGCGGCCATCTGACACGCACTATAGGTTTGTCTTGACGCCTTTCATTTGAAATTAGTCACTGTTCGTCAGAATTCCACTAAGTTATAAGGTACGAGTATGTAGTTTAGTACTTACCTAATTATCTCCTGACCTCAATATCCTTCCTCGACACAAAGTTCCGGATTTTTTACATTTTCTTGTATTCGCGACACTTCGATGGTAATGAGATGCGAAAGATTATAATGACTCATACTCCTTGCTCGTAAACCTTCAATTTAATTACTAATACGGCCCTACTTGCTAAGCTGATTAACTTGTTTTACTGTTCCGTTCATGCTGGATGTTTTAATTACTTACAATTCACATCTGCGAATAAGATCTTTGTGGGTATCATTTGTAGCTCTGAGATTCCGCGTTACTTCTATGAATTTGTGCAAACAGTTGACGAATTCCTCGACCTAGCTTAGTTGTGTCCATATTGTGTAAATGTTTGAGACCCGCGCCTCTAAATGTCATGGATTCATGAGCGGTGAAATGACGTCAGCTTCATCGTTAGCCAACATTAGCAGACCGACTGTTTTAGCCTATTGATAAGCGATGAAGCTAAACTAGATCTACAAGTTTTATTACATTAGACAAAATATTTATAGATTGTTTTTCTGATTAGATCTGTTTCTTAACAAAACTGATATTATTGGTGTCCGAGAGAGAAACGATATAACTAAATACCTGGACCATTTATTAAATTTCTACTTTGTTTGAAAAAGGTTGCGTTGATTGCTCATAATATGATGCATGCTTATAAATAATTGCCTTCACTTTGATATATATATCATTCTAAATGTACTTACGATACAATACAATTTAATTACTACATAGGTAATCAAGTACAACGCATTGATAGTTTTATAAAATGAATTCATTACCAGTAGGTATACTACAGTTAGTCATTTTATTTAATTATACATGGAAAACGTACAGCTGCTAATCAATAAAATAAATAGGATATAAGTGATAATACATAAGTCAAAAAAGTTTTCACTTGTGCTAACTAAATAAAATTTAAATGTACCGTGCCCCGTGCGGCGCGGGGAGAGATGTAAGAACGTCATATTTTTTACACATATAAATTGTATACCTATAAAACGATTAATTGCCGCCTAACGAGTACTTATAAAAACAACAATGCCCCTTTCCCTTTCCCGATGCTATATTAATCAGTTTAATTTTAACGATGACGTTAAAATGATCAGTTGCCGTTTACCCGGTCTTGAACCGAGGACCGCTGGCTGACGCTGACGCGTGCGTTGACCCTTGAATGCCAAACAATGAGATATTTGTCATGCACTGAATCACTACATACAACGACAACGCTCACTCGTCAGCCTACCCTTCATACGAAACATGCATCTCGACACGACCAGAACAATCAATAGAAGCGATCCGGAACTTTCTTCAGCATTCGTTTGTTTTTTCTTGCAGGACTTCAAACAAGCCAGAATCGCCCGTGTGGAATATCGAAAAAGAACTAAGAGATAAGGACACCATCTGCAAGCATGTCAACGGTAAGATAATATTTTGCATTCGCGCCGATTGACCTTTCGAAGTTCAAATCGACACTAAATGGCTAATAAATGTTTTTACTGGCGTTTAACACGTTTTGCTACGGGACGCTAGCTCATAAATTTGCAAAGTTAAATCTTTTGAGGACGCCAAAGCTCGTATTGTGGAAGGTCGATCGAAGACAGCGTGCCGCGGTGGCGCCGCGATCAAACAAATCGTGACTAAACTTTCCGCACGGTACCAATCCAGAAATACACATCGGTCGGTAGTCCGTCCTTATGCCATTTCCAAATTGCCTATACGTGCTGAGCTGATAGTAAAAGTTCAGTGTCATACCACCCACGCCTCGTCTGCCGATTGCCTATATCGTAGTAAGGGAATACCTATTTTTTTCTCGAGAGACGTTTTTATCTCTTTAGGCCAAACGAAATTTTCAAAACATGACGTCTTGAAGCTAAGTATTGCTAAAGAGCTTTATATTTTTTTTTTGTCATTATCTTCTACAGCTATCCTTGATTCATGTTTGCGATTAGGACGCCCTTTGCCTCGTTTCTTCGCAGTCAAAATATTATACTTTAGACTAACAATGGTGACAATTTCGTGTCAAATAATTTGCAATATTTCGCAGAAATGTAGCTTTTTTATTAACATGGCATGATGGTAGGGTATTTTCTAGGACTCGGTTGGCTAGCTACCACCCTCAACTGGAAAATTTGCCGCCAAGCATCTAACGGTGTGTTCCGGCAGTCTCATTTGAGAACCACTTCTATTCAAGTCTTTACCATCTTCGACCACACTTATCCACTTAACATCAGGACGTGAGCTGTGGTCAAACATCTAGTTTGTCAAACATTTAAAAAAAAAACTATTGAAAAGGCACATGCTTACAAACTGTTTTCATTGAATTTAGATCTTACTCGTACATATTTTAGTATATTTTTTCAAAGATCAAACTAATGCTATGTTTGACCCTACTGGGTCGCAAGTGCTAGGCACAGTACGGATTCAAGTCCTGCAACACAATTGACCCGGCACTAAATACCATATGCCAGCCAGCACCCGGCACGATGATACCATTACATGCCAAGGAGTGTTTTTTCTTTCTTGGCATCGCACTCTGTGCATTCTGCCAGTTTCAATGCTTCTGTATTTTGTGTGCAGTCTTCAGTTTTCAGATTCTTTATGTTTATAGTCAAAGTCCAGTTTTGGTCAAGTCCATTCTGTGCCAGTCAAATCTAGTCATGCTTCAGTAGTGTAGTAGTAGCGACTTTACTATAAGCTTGGATTAAATTTTGGAAGCAATACGAAAAGACATGTTTCACTATATCACTTTCTCACAGTCGTGCTTGTAATTCGGCACTTATGAATAAAACACCACTATTTTTAGACATAAACACTCGAAAAAACTCTAGTTTAAAAAAAAAAAATACAATGGGGCGACACGACTCTTTCCGCGTTCCCGCCAAAACTCTGCCAAGGAGTTTCATCGTTGTCTTATCGAAGCTTTTTTTCTATACGTGTATACATATGTTCTGCTGCAAGACACCTACCTAAATAATTGAAATTTGCTTTTCGTTAAGCTCTGATAGTGTTGGTACCGTTACGAGTTGACATGACAGCTATCGATCGTCTGTTCGTTTATCATTCCCGAGCTTATCACACCCCTTCGGCACATGTTATATACACGGTATAGACTTATTGGTTTAATTGCTGTATGCATTACATTGGTATGGCTGTTTTCAATAGTTGAACTTATGTGTTTGCATAAGTTCAACTATTAATACCTGTACCTTAGCTGTCGTGTGTATTATTTGTGATGCGTTAAATGTATGTACGTCAGTCTGCCGGCGCATCTGACTAACGATTAATATTAGACTTTATCTCGGACATCACGCTGTAATATTGCGCATTTATAAAAGTCTTAGCAACTAATGTTTATGCCGTTTGAACATCATAAGATGCTATATTTTATTTAAGTTATTTATTTTAATATCTGACTTTTAAAAAAATATCACTTTATTGAATCTTGAGCTCGGCACGGAATACGAACTTATACATATATGTATTGTTAAGATATTTACTTTACAATTGACTCTTCTAGATTTTCCTTAAACGTACGAAACAAATTAGATGTTTACCCGATAAAAAAGTGATAAACACTTTACAGAAAGCAGTTCCGTTTTCGCAATTAACACGTTAAAATCATAAATGGTAAACAAAGCATTGCTATGTAAACTTTGTGCGTGGCCTTCTGAGTTCTTCCGTGCGAACTATAAACGGAGTACGGAAGCGTCGGAGATGCGCCTCTTGGAGTATCGGTTGTACTCACGGCGCCCACGGTTACATTTTCACGAAAACAAGATGACACTATGCTACCCAGCCACTGTCCTACACTCCTAACGTAAACAATACCGCGCAAATACATCGACTTCCGTATCTCCGCGGAAGACTCATTCTTTAATGACAACAACAATGATTATTTGCATGTCCTGTATAATTGCCTTATATATACGCGCGGTGAGCAACAAAACTATATTTATCTTGCGCAGGGAAGAAATTATAGCAATATATTAGAATGAGCTTGCTTTGTCATTGTCTGATTGGACAGCTATTTCTTTTTGTATCATATAAATGTACCGTTAACGTTGAAATAGAGTAATTATTTCCGTATGTGTTATATTCATAAACATTACTTACTACTACGATCAATGAACCGATGGCTAGAAAGTTTCAAAGAAAATATCTTGTTCAATATATCACGGTTTCTTAGTAATACGTTCTCTTCGTTAAAAGCTACATTGGTATGCTAGCTTATAAGAATCATTTATATGTTTAAGAAGCTGTACTCTTTAAGTTTTATCTAACAACAATAACAACAACAAATCTTGTGGCAATAGCAAAATTCTCTAAATCTACTCTAATAGCAATTAAATCACCATTCAATGTCTACTCGGAACACCAAGAGGATGTTGTGAGTGATCGCGGTGACTCCTGACTATGACACGCATGATTATTTCATTTACGGATCAAATATGATAACTGGTTTGAAGATGAGTTGTGAGCACTAAACACTACCATAACTCTTCGTGTGATGCCTTTGTAGTGCTATAGAAATAACGGAATATTTTAAAAGGCGGAATTGGCTAGTGGTTGAGCGTAGAAGTGCCGCACGCGCCAGTTGGCCGCCGACCGTTCGCGTGTGGACAGCGTGCGGTGATCTGCACGATACTTCTGCAGCCATGCCGCCGACCACCATGATAGTACCCTGTGCGTTCATTACTTAGACAGTCTCCGTCTTAAACTTTCAAGTGTCTTCATGTCTTGGCCCCACTAAAACTAAAACGTAACTCCGCGCGATAATATAACAGAAACAACGTTTTTATCACGCCCACAATGTTTTGTATCAATAAGTTTTATTGAGTGACGTAAATGTGAGAGGATGTACATTCGGGATTTTGGCTAATGCTGAGCGTGAAAAATTAACGTGGATGTTATGACAAATTCAGGGGCATTCTAATAAGATTTGTGGTGTGTCTGTGTGCGTATAGCTGAAAACGCTGTGCAGTGTATTGACTACTATACAGTCGGTAGAAGTCCACTTGTGTGTATGTTTACGTTTTAGTTTTGGCATTGGACAAAGATCCCGAATTGGATTGATGTGATGTATTGGTTGGCTACGTTTTGTACACTCATTGTAAACATGAATGAATCTGCCAGTGACACTGCATTTGAATGTTTTCACAAAACATTTGAAATGATCTGGATATAAGTATTTGTTTACAAACAGTAGTAAAAATTGTAAAATCATCTCTCATTCACGCGTGTCAAATGTATCAGCAGTGCCAGAGATAAGACTTTAAGGATCGTTTCTATAGCTGTTGCATTCTTCATATCATCAGCTTTTAATCTGTTATTAACTCGTTTTAAATTCTAATCCACTGACGAAGTGAATTTATTTTTAACGCTCCATAGAACTAATCCGTAACCATTTATGGGGATCATTAATCTACAAGTGGGTGTCCTAAGTAGTACGGTGGTCGGCCTACATGTTGCAACCTACGCCGATATACTCATCAATCATTCCATGAGTACCTTGAACCAAGTATCGACTACGGATACGTCACACTTTCTTTTGAATCCAAGGTGTTTAGTAATTTCTTTCAATTATTATGCTATGTAAGTTCTGTATCTGTATTCTGGTTGCATGGCTCGACTGACTGTATCTTATATATATTTGCATTTAAAACTGTTATCTCCGCTTTAGGTGATGTTTATTCGTAATCAAACACATTGTTAGAGCTTCAAGGTTTTTCGTATCGCTATCTAGATAAATAATTTATGCATCGATCGATAAATAACAGCCATCAGCCCGTACCTATATCTGATATTGACTGACGTCCAATGCTCGTCCAAGAATTCAAGATGCTCGGTAAATGAAACAAGTTCTCAATTGTCAAACTCTGGTTTGAGATCATTGGTTGCGTGTCTAACTGCAGTACAATTGTTCATAATTAACAGTACTTCTTTTGCGTGCGTCGAGTTCATCTTAGAAATAGGGTCAACACATTCATTATAACAAGCAATGTACCAGAACTTATAATTCTGATGGATAACTTCGCTTTTGTCGGCTATCTAGGAAGCAACTCTCCGTGATTGGTACTGAAGTTACTCATTGAATACTTTTCATTTTCTTCTTTATTTGCACCTCAAATAACTTCAACATTATTCACGGTGTGTATTGACGTAGACTCTACGTTAGACGCGGTGTTTGGGTTATGAAAAGCGTGGGCCTGTTTCCCTTTCACGTGATGCTGATACGCCAATTAAAGTGTCTGATCAGATAGTATCTCATCAATATAAACAACCTATAGTTTAATCGGTAGTAATTCTGCTTTGAGGTTACTGTAGGGCGTGGGTTCGATTCTCACCTAAGACAAACATAGATGTATGTTCTGTGTCTGAATATAGTAAAAAAGTGTTATGTATTCTATTAGTTATCTGCTTCCCAAAGTATAAGCTTTGCTTAGTTTAAAGCTAGGTGGCGCTGTGTGAAATGTTCATAGATATTATTATTTATAACTCTACGAGCATACATCGTTAGTTTTAGTGATGATCACATGACAACCATTAAGCTAACAAATATCTATCTAAATTATCATAATGCCGCTATTAAGCTGGGTTATAGTTCAGAGAAAGCCTTGGGTGACCATGTTAGCTATTTATTTTATCGATGTTGATTAATTCAATGTCAGAAAGCTTCAACCAATGTAAGGTTATTTCTGGTAAAGGTAAACTTAATATTAAATTATCAATACCAAATGGGTCCAAGGATTGCTATACATATATTTGCATTAATTTTCTTTATTTAAGTAATAATGTCAAACCCAAAGTCTAAAATTTATTTTACTTGGCCTTAGATAGACCAAATTTAGTAAGAAGGTGCCGGCAATATCCTAAATGTCGGTCAACCAGTTTATACGTTACAACTCTTATATATATTTGTAACTTTTTATATAACCTCCATATATTTGTGTATTGCTAATCGCGTCCATATAAAGTTTTGGTCGCAAGCCAAACGAACAATATGCATGTTTCCAGAATATCTAGCAATTTTATCACTTATACGTGAATATAATATGTTTAAAAGACGTCAATCTATATGAAAAGATACTTCATCACTTGACGTCATTCTATGTCTTGTTTCATATACATATTAAATATATATTTAGGTTGTATGAAAATACTAAACGTACATTGTAACCAATTTGTTTATAAGAGAGTTCTAAATCTAAGCCATCGTGCTATATTAACAGAACTGGCCGTCTCCGTACATAATTTTAGTTGTCTCAATCAGTATATTTCTATTTTTCATCAAGGCTTTACTCATGTGATGTTAAGTTTGTAGCCATTTGAGTGGTAAATAGCCAGCCGAGTATTATAAGTTTTCCTTCAGTGGCATCTCAAGTTCATTGTCTATACTTGGTCTACGTCCTACAGCGTACGATCCGAATACGCTATTAGCTAAACTATCTTCTTATCTTTTATAGCATTAGCATTGCTACGGGCACTTAATACGTAGAAACAAAAATTGCCCAAAAAATTAGCCATATATTGGTTTGGCCCTGTGGTCATTGTTAAACAACCCGAAACAGGCGCTATCTAGTAACTTGATATATCCGTATTTTGATATGTGATGATGTATTTTCTCTAGTATTATATCATCTGTGGCATTGTTTAACGAATGGTGTTGCACAGGTAGCGAGGCGTCACCGCCGCCCGAGGTATTTTTGGGTGGTTCCTGCAATCCTACGACTTGGAGAGCTGACATAGCCATTCCGATGTTGAAGAAGATGGGCATTTCGTATTTTAATCCGGTGAGTTTAGATTTTATTGTACTACAAATACAAACACAAATACAAATATTTTATTGATAACACCAATGTTACAAGTCAATTCCGTAATATCATTACATTTAATCATTTAAGTGTTTTAGAACACTGATTACATGCCAATGAAATAAAAACGAACTCCATCTATATCTACTTGCGGTGGACAGCGTTTCAAATACACACACACACACACACACACACACGCTCTGCATTGTTGGCGATACTATACTACAAGAGCCGCACACTTTTCCAGGATAAAAAGGTGATTCCTGCTCCGGATCATTTCTGGTGCTAAGTTTGATATTTGCCATGCAGCGGGGAAATGCGATGTTTTAGGCACCTTTGCACTAAAACAGTCAGGCTTGGATTTTTCAGACTATTGGTAAAGATACTTTGCAATTATACATAAAGAATCCTATATGTTAATCCAGTTTACAAGCTCAATCTATTCCATTCTTTGAGCCAGACGTGTTCTAAGATCGAAACAACGAATTGGCAAATAGTGTAATGCCTAATGTAGCACATACAGTGACGATGTACAGGAAACGATCAAAAGTCCAGACTTGTCGCTTACTGTACACTACCTGCGCCCCGCGGTGTTACCCGCTGTTCCCACGTGAATACTACATTTTATCGGTATATAAAATGTGCTGTGTTAATACAGGGTAACAGCTACCTGGATACCAAATTACATCAAAATTGGCCCAGCCGTTTTAGTGTGAAGATGTAACAAACATACAAACACGACAGTGGGCGGAGATTGCAATCGAAAAACCGAAGATCGGTCCGTGTGACGTGCAATGGGAGAATCATTATACCTACCTACATATAAATGTACTATGTGCTTCTATGATAATGATGATAGTTAAAACTACATATGTTCTGGGATTGATAAACGAGTCTATACATTGTTACTGATGTTTAGTTATTGATCTATAGATTTGCGTTGTCTACTATATGTATCGATATACATACATATAAGAGACAACGCAAATCTATAGATTTTCTTAATTGCTTTTAGTTCATGGGATCAAATTGTAACGTCAGTGGTTCAGGTATCGAATATCTCTAAAAAGTACCGACAAGTCAATTGATTGACCTCTTTGGTCACATCAATTGATTTTTTTTATATCTGCTCTAACAATACACATAGTAAACTATATTTGAATGGAATATGTCCGAATCAGCTGATTTTAAAAACTGTCCTACTTTAGAACGCGGGCGTCTTCTTATTGTAAATAAATAAATAAATTTCGTACGACACACAGCGCCATCTGATCCCAAACTAAGAAAAGCTTGTACGAAGGAAGTCAGAGAACTGTCACAATCATCATCATCCACAGCCTTCTTTATCCCACTGATACTATAGGCCTCTCTTTTGTTATGCCACCTGCTTCGGTCCTGTGCCAATCTGGGCCAGGTTCGACTGGGCCATCTTGCGGCTGTACGGCCAACGCTCCGCTTGCCTTGCCTAGGCCACCAGTCTGTTGCAACCTTACTCCACCTGTCATCATTGAACTGATAGAATACTTAAATTCTTTTTTTTAACATTTGTTTTTGTCACAATATGTTTGTACTAGGTGGGAATCGAACCCACAGCTCTTAAGGCAGATATACTAACAATGAGCCAATTAGGCTGTCAGGATTATGTTGTGACAAGGGTAAGGCCATCAGTCCACCATGCTGGCCAAGTGCGGTTTGGCAAACTTCCACTTGAATTTGGTTGATGCACAATTTGGTTTCCTGTGCACCTTTTTTTTTTGCACCGGACGGCCAGACAATCGCCAGAAAAATTTATCCCGAAAAAATGTAGCGGGCAACACCGCGGGGCGCAGCTAGTTTTAATAAACTAGCTGCGCAATAAATTGACTCTATTTTTTTGCATAAAAAAAGAACTTGCGAAAGAAATGTCATCTATAGAACAATTACGCGGATTGGTTGCTTATTTTGCATACATTTCTTTCTTTTGAAGTTTACTTCTAGGTACATAGAACTCGTTAGTATTTAAAAATTCCAACAAAATAAAATTTACTACACACAACACACACACACGCTTCATTAGTAATTACATTCTGTAGAATATTTATGTCAGTGTAGGTACAAGCTAAATCACATTAACACGCTATAAACTCTTATAAATAGGTGTCTAGGTAAATAGGTATATGTATTAAATGAGCAGATTTTATGTATACGTATCATAACTACATTATTTGCAATTCAAAACAGTACATTGATTAATTAGTGTGACAAAAAATATACTTAGGTACCTATGTAGATATGTGCATTATATATATATATATATACTTGTTATATACGTATATAATGTATATAGTGGCTACGTGAGCACAGATCAAGAATTAGATTATAAAAACAACATTCCATTGGTACGATAATATAATTATTCTGATAAGTCTGATATGTGATAGCCGAAAATGGTAAAGCATTACGAGCTGACATAATAATTACAATAATCATTTAATTTTTATCAGTGTTTCTTGATAATAGGATAATATTTAGTACGGAAGACGATAATGCATGTCCGCTCGAGGCCTTATATGAATTGGACGTGATATCGAAAAACTGTAACTTTTTTAAGTCGAAATTTGAAAGTGTGATACGACACGTACTTTTTTATATCAGAGCGAGCGCCACTGTAACAACCTGACGTTATTTTTTTATTACCACACCCTGCTTGATGTTAATCAGTAGTGCAATCTAAAATAGAGCACGTTTACCTAGAAGAAACCTATTTACTCTAAATCTAAAGACACATTGTACCTAACAGGGAACACAGACTCCGGCAGAGAGTTCCATAACCTCGCTGTGCGAATAAAAAATATGGAATCAAAACGCTTTGTACGTACATGGGATTTTATCCACTATATACGGATGACGTTTTGGTCGCGTTTGTCTGGCCGTCCAGTAGACGCACAATTGTGCAGTTCAAATGCACACTCCGAAATGTATCCGGTAGAAAACTGACAAGCTGGCAACTTCACGACGATACTTAGGCTTATATCATGGCGAAATTAATATAACTCAAAAAACACGTCATATATTGAATTGACGCTTCATTACTACGAACTGACCAACGTAAAGTCAAAATAGCTCGAAATATGCACAGAGCGGCGCCATCTAGATCTCCAGCATGACATGGGAAAATAGTCCCGTTTTCCGTATTACCGTTTTTGTATGGGGTTAAGGTATCTGTGTCTGATAATTCAGTTCAATTTATACTGGAAGTTCAATTATTCCTCCAATAGTTAATTTACCAATGCCGTTTTTTCTTACGACATATACCTACGCTCCCACTTCTTGCAATATAGCGTAGTCTAGAGTTTATGCAACTTTTATATCTAACTTTTTGAACTCTTGTCTGGTCCCTTACTCCATCAAGTTTTAAATTGATAGTAAATTTTATAAATAGAATCATTTATTCCCCATTTTCCTGTTTAAATTGAATCGAATAAAATCGTAAGAATCGGTATCTTCTAGGCAAGCGTGATCCATCGTAGATCGCACCTTCACTTAACATCAGGTCATCATAAAAAAATAACAAAGATTACCTAATTGTTTTAGAGAAAATGTTTTTATACCAGTTCAACTTGCAACAAAATGGGAAATAACGTATTCCTTTTATTTAAAAGGAATTTGATTGTGCCGCATCTCTTTCCAGAGTTCTCTTGACGATCTACAACTTTCATGAATGAGACAATCAGCTTAGATCTAAAGTCTAGATATAAAATGAAATCATTATAGTCAGTACCTATAATAGTTCAGTGGTTAGAGCGGTCGGTTCACACGCTAGGTTCCAGGCTAGGTGAGCTGTGGTCTTACTTAGGTAGGCAAACATTTAAAAAAAAACAATAGTCAAGATCATACCTTACACAACTGCAAGGAACCTTGATTTGTGTGTCGACGACCTTAATAAGGTCTGGCGGCCCTTTTCTTGTTACCGAGATATCAGCTATTAGGCAAATTACAAAATTGTAACTTACTGGTAACTACCATGGTGACGTTAGGTTTATTATTTATGTACAAGGACTATTATATACAAGAACTATTATTTATTGCAGTTTGTATAGATTTCGTTACATATTTATTTAACTCTTCCCATACATTCATGCTTTCAATGAATGAAACGCTTAAGCTATATACGTATATTGAGATTATGTTATATATAATCTCAAGCCCAATAACAATTTTGGTCAACGAAATAATTTCACTTCTTTGAAAGTACTATTAAGAGGCGGGGTAATCATTATAAGTTAGTTTCTACTCTTACAATACTCATTGTCTTTTAAGAATTTCTCTTCAAGTTGAATACGCTTTTGAAATGTCCCATCATGGTAAACTACATTGTTTTCACACGGCTGTCGTCTATTCTCGTTTGTATTAGAAACATTCTCACTTATCTGACTTTCTATTTTCTCTGTATCGGTATGGTAATTGAAGTATAGTGTTATTAATTTATGATCATATGCTCTATAGAGTTTATAAATGACGATGACAGAACATACCATTCATTAATAATATTGTATCTGTTGATCAGTATTGTACTTACCGAGTGTTAATCACATGGCAACATGTTAAAACGTATATAAATCTTCCAGAAGAGATTCTCCAAGTGAAAGTTTTTTTAATGTAAATGTAATAATACGTTAGAGACGCTCTCTTGATGCTAAGAGATAACTATGACCATTGCAGCGATACACAAAACTTTGAGTAACAGAAAAAAAGTCCAAGGCATCACTGGCTTACTACTTTAAATATAAATATCGTAGGACATTTTTTTTTATAGCTCACGGGCTTGTTGTTTGACCACAACTCACCTGATGTTAAGTGACGGTGTGGTCGAAGATGGTTAAGCACACCTAGCCTGGAATGGAACTGGCTCTCAAGTGAGGCTGCCGGAACACACCGTTAGATGCTCGGCGACAGATTTTCTACTTGAGGGTGGTAGCTGGTTAGCTACCAGTATCTTCTAGTACTCGGCTAACCAGCCGAGTACTAGAAGATACTCTACCACCACGCTAAAACATTACACACAGCGCCATCTGACCCGAAACTAAGTAATGTACTATGGAAGTCAGTCACCTGATTAGAATCCTTTTTTATTAGGGCTCCGTACCCAAAGGGTAAAACGGGACCCTATTACTAATACTCAGCTGTCCGTGCGTCTGTCTGTCTGTCCGTCTGTCACCAAGCTATATCTCATGAACCGTGATAGACAGTTGAAATTTTCATAGATGATGTATTTCTGTTACCGCTATAACAACAAATACTTAAAAAAACAGAATAAGATAAATAACGTCACATTTCAAAATCACGTTTGTTGTAAGGGGGCTCCCATACAACAAACGTGGTTTTTTTGTCGTTTTTATAGATAATGGTACGGAATCCTTCGTGCGCGAGTCCGACTCGCACTTGGCCGGTTTTTTAAATATAATTATATATTACATAACCGAGACTTAAAATTTCACGTGTCGTCCGACTCACGGTAGCCCTCCGAAAGAAATGTCACCTACCCATCTGAAGATAGACTTAGATCGTCCGTTGATTTACAGTGATCGGTGAGCGATTCGAGAACATGCAGTCAAGCTACGCCACGAGAACTGATCTTGTGTGATATCATATATTGACGTGTGTGTTATCGTGTACAGCAAGTGGAAGACTGGTCAACAGAGCTAATGGAAGTGGAGCATCGCGCGAAGGCGGCTGCGCGTGCGCTGCTATTCGTGCTGGACAGCGAGACGCGCGCCGTGGCCGCGTGTGTGGAGGCCGCGCACCTGGCCGCCGCGCCCAAGGACTTACTGCTCGTCCTACGGCCTTACTGCCGCCGGCAGACTATCGGCCACGAGACCATCTCCGACCAGTGAGCATTCCTAACATAGTACACACTATACTAAAACTAATGTATGCAATGTAGCTTAGCTTCATGAGCTGTATGACGTGGGTTCGATTCTCACTTAGAACTTATTTATATGACGAACATAGATATTTGGTAATTTTTTTAGCCGTTTTAAATGTTTACGTATTTTAAATATTTACAAAAAATATAGTTTTTTAAATGGTTGACAGGCTAGGTGTTTAAATACAGTTCACATAGCCTGGAATAGAACTGGCTCTCAAGTGAGGTTGCCAGAACAGTGGTAGCTAGCCAGCCGATAAGGTATTATAAAGTACTCTACCACCATGATATGGTTTATAGTATCGGTTATTGAACAACTATAAAAAAATAAAAAGTTGTTCAGTATTTATAATTTATTAGCTATGTCTCGCGGATCCACCAGACAAAAACACAATCAATCAATCACAGCTAGCCTGTGTGGGGTATAACTTATGTGCATTCCAAATCTCATCCAAATCAGTTAAAATTTTATAACGTGAAGGAGTAGCAAATATGCGTACGAACATACTTTAATATTTATGATATTAGTGTGATAATTAAATCCACTTTTTCTCAGGTGTCTAATTATGTAAAGAACAATGGCGGATTTAAACCAATGACAACTCTTAGTTTCATTACTAATGGCTATTATTAGTTGAAATCCGCGATTGTTCTTATAATTGGGCACTTAAAAAAAGCTGAGTTTACCTAGCGCGTGAACTGAGAACGAATAGAAGGGCTAGCATATAAATTTTCTATGCGATTCGAGGCCATCATCAAATCGTAAAGCATAATTTCACGTATCGACAACCAAATTGAGAATTGATCGATCGTATCGTTTCCCGCAAAGGGACGATACGAGATTTAAATTACGCATTAGCATTACATTACTGAATGTATTTCTTGCGGTGACGCCACAAAGGTATCATTGGCACGAGTTGCCGCCAAACGTTCTTCAGAACGTGTAGTCATAAAGGTTCGATGAAAACGGAAGACTCGTCGCCAGGGTTGGATTTAGGTACAGCGAAAAGATGTTGAAAAAAAAAACAAGCTTTTGTCTAGGACAATAAAATAAAAATTTAAAAATAAATTATATTATTTGGCGTTTAAGTACTTACCTATATTAGTAAAAGCTCGAGACACAGAAGTATAGTAAGTACCTACACGTCAAATACTCACTAGAATTTATTTTTAAATTATTAGTTCATTGTCCCAGATAAAAGGTTTTTTTTTTAATTATTTTTTTATTTATATTTTATTTTTAACTTTTTAGTAGTTAAGCATTTTAGATATCGCTCCAAAAGACAAATCAATCGAGCCCAAACTTGGTGGGGTTATGTTGTTTTATCAGAGATGCCGTGGCCACCTTCTTAGCTTTATTATGAGACCCTGGATATCGTCTAGGCATAAAGTGCGTTTCAAGACAAATCTATCGAGCCCAAACTCGATGGCGGGTCAAAATTATACTACATACACACATTGCAAGTTAAATAAAAGCTTGTAAAAACGAAACTTCTTTGCGTGCAATGGTATCACTTTGTGGTCAATCGTATTGCAAGGACGGGAACCCGAACAGTGCTTATCAGTTGCTTTACCTTTTTCCCACATAAATAATATTATCGTAGACCTTTTTTTTACCTGACAGGCTAGGTGTTTGACCACTGCTCATCTGATGTTAAGTGACGATGTGGTCGAAGATGGTAAAGCACACCTAGCCTGGAATGGAACTGGCTTTCAAGTGAAGCCGCCAGAACACACCGTTAGATGCTTGGCGGCAGATTTTCAACTTGAGGATGGTAGCTAGCCAACCGAGTACTAGAAAAATACCCTACCACCATGCCACGGTTTCCTCACTACATTTTTCTTCACCGGCAGCTTAAGTTCACTGTTGGGGTTTGAACCACACCTTTCGGCATGCGAACCTACCGCGCTAACCACTGAGCTATAATCACTATTTTTTCTTATTTACAGTCTGAAAATAAAATGTTTATCTCGTCTTCTAATTTAATCAATTATTGAATACCATTCTCACTGTCATCTTTAGAGTTTTTGATATTTAATCGATTTAAGCATGTCGTCTGTAGGTATAAAGTTGATGCAATTGCCACTTTGACTTTCTTTAACAGCGTCACAACACAATAAAAGATGTCTATGGATTGTGTTACTAGTTTGTTACGGATTTTGGTCATAGTTAATTTTTATAATCCAGCCCTGCTCGGTGCTTTACGTCAAATCGACACGCACGGTATATTATGGAGTCACGATTCGTGAACAACATTCGTAGTTTAGCTTTGCTATTCGGTGTGTACCTAAACACCGAATATATAAGAATAAATAATTGCTCGTCAACGTAGGTTAAACTTTTATTTAACATGAAAAATACATAAATACTATACATTTAATGATTCGGCACTGCTGTTTTTGTACAATGAGCTTACTTTCTCAACCTTACTCGTACTAAGGAACATTACTTAACTCGAACAAATTTGAAATAATTTAATAAGACCAGTACACTGATGTACCGCTTTTTAATTTGGTAGGATTGTAGGTTTATCTTTGTCTGAATGTTGGTACAATAGTAAGCTTATAATACTCAAGTCTCGTTCTTCGAAGTGTCGTCCACACCAACAAAAAATAAAAGCAAAAGTAAAAAAAAAAAACATGTAGCCGCAAAAATTACCCGCCTGTACATTCTGTTGCGTCATATTTGCCAGGCGTACTCATATAGAGGATTCTTACAAAACGTAAATCTGATAGGAACCTAAATGCCGATACAAAAATCACATAGTAAAAACGATCAATGAAACCGAGGATATCGCACGCGGTACCTACACGTAATGCAAAAATAGTAGCGTAATTCAAATAAATAGCAAAACTAACTTAAGAGATTAAGATTAAAATTGACTGTCTCAATTCATATTATAGTTGAACGCGAGCGAATTGAATGCAAACTGCTGCACTGGCGCCTTTTGTGCGAATTTCTTTGTTTATTTGATCGAAGCATAGTTAAGTGATTGTTATGCGTGTTGCAGCGAGTACGTGGAATTGTCACGCGCCCGTGCGACGTTGCAAGAGGCGGTGGAACGGCGAGGCTTACCCGCTTTTACGGACATCCCAGCGGCGCTAAGATGCGCGCGCGCAGTATTGCGCGGCGCTCGCACGCATCCTCGCCACTCACTCGGTCACACCATCCTGCGGTTAAAACGCGCCTTTGACGCGGCAGGCGGGCGCGCCGGTTCTCTGCCGCGTACCTGCGCCGTCGACGTTCTTCGTGACGTGACTCGAGCGCCACGGGACCGCTGCGACCGCTGTTTGCCTCCCGGGACAGACGTCGACTTCGAGACCTTCTGCGCGGCCGTCGCCGAGGTCGCCGCCGATGCCGGTTAGTATCAGAGTGCCTGCTCTCCATCGTGGGAAAGCTGAACCGTGTCGTATATCGCTGCGTTTCTTGGTATTCTCACGCTCTTTCTTGCGGTGGTGGTGGTCGCTAAGAGCGGGTGTTTGTTTGAAGGGCCGGAGCCGGAACCGCCGCCGGCGCCGGCGCCGTGCGCTCCGCCGGCAGACGCGGGAGTGGCGTCGCGCGTGCGCCGCGCGTTCCGCTCGCTCCGGCTCTTATTCGCTCTCGGTGCGTCTTGGCACTGCTTCTTCGCCTCTCATCTTGGTCGCATTTTCTAGCTTCGCGTCGCTTCGATTTCATTGATCGCTTTTTTTACTATTGCAGTCGTAATCACTAAAAACATGGCTTATCTTATCGTCCATCTCACGGTTTCTATGAACGCGTACAGTCACATATTCTTCTGTGAACGGTGCGTCGTTCAGCGTAGTTTTCATTTGTTTTATTACACATTTGTATAGTTATCGTTGACTAATCGTGTTGACATACGAGATGATTGCGTACGAACGATTAATCAACAGGTTGTAAATGGCTTGTTTATGTTTGCGTACCCATATTGATGTGTAACTTGTTAGTTATATTGGTGAATGTGTTTTTAGAGAACGTGCCCCGTAACGGGCAGGAGACGGGTGACTTGGGTAACCGGAGTGTCGTGCGCGATGGTGGAGATCGGGCGCAGGACGCGCCGCGGGAAGGAGCGCTGCGGTACAACGCACGTCTCCGGGCGTATGGTCGGAAACTCGGCTTGTTTATTCCTAAGGTAACACGCCTTGACAGTTTCGTCTCATATTAATTCCTTACTAAAACTGTTTTAAGTTACAAACCAAAGGCAATGGAAAATGTAAACCCTAGACGCAAGGATGGGATTAGGAGAGAACAACAATAAAAATAAAACTTCAGCATCTTTTTTAAGCTACGTAACCATAAAGGCATCTGGAGCTTGGGTTTTGATCCAAAGGAAAATCCAAGGCGAACTAATAGAAATTGTAGTTATATTGTTTACTTTCCCTGCTATATATTCCCTGGCTGTGATTCTCTGGGTCTAGATGGTGTTAAAAATATTGATAACACCACAAAGAGGATATTACAAAAATAATGCATTGAGGATGGATTCAAAAAGCCGGTATACCGCCACTTTCGTTTATTAAACTAGGTTTTCCGTTTCTAGAATGGTGGTAACAGAGTACCGGAGAGCGTGACGCTGTCGTGCGAATCGGATTCGAGCGTTTTCACCCCCTCAGAGCGTGTCACCCCCTGCACGGAACGCGTGTTCACGCCAGGGACGGAACGGCGGCTTGAGCGGTTACCGGCCATGCTTGGTGCGCCTACGCATGACGTCTATCTAGCAGGGTCTTTCCCGGTCAGTACTTATCGATTATATTATTTTTTACACATTTTATGTATGTTTTTTTTAAAATGATTGTGGTCTGACTACTCAGGCCTTTGAACCAAGTCTTTATTTGGAATTACAGCACTTCTTTTGTCTTCCGTTTTGGCAACTTAGTAAAGTAGTGGCGACTTTACTATAAGCTTCTGGATGGAGTTTTGGAAGTAACACGAAAAGTCATGTTTAATCACATTATATCATTCTCCCACACTCGTGCTTGTAATTCGGCACTTTATGAATAAAACACCAATATTTTTATGCATAAACACTCGAAAAAACACTCGTTTTGGAAAAAAATACAATGGGGCGACGCGACGCTCACCGCGTTCCCGGCTAAACTCTTTTATGTTTTATAACCAGATCGTGTGTTGCCAATATTGCAGCGTTTTAGTCGCTTTTGAAGCATGTATAGAGTTTTTTTACTAGTATTAAACTTCACCGCCTCCGGGTTCCGTGCCTTTTGTAAATTTTTGCCATTGAAAAATCTTCAAAAGCTAATAACATTGGAATGATTTTGTTATATCAGAACTCCATCATTTATAAACCGATATCAAAATTTTTATTTTTATTTTGAATGGATATACTTTCAGATTGGTTACATTTTTTTTAAAAATCAAATCTTGTTTGGGCTTTGGGGTATGAGGTCGTTTTTTTAAGAATTGTTAATTGATACTTGTGACATTAAATGTTTTTACTTTTCGTTGTATCATTTGACTGAAAATCTCAAAAAAAATTCTTCATGCATGAAAATTTTATCGTAACTTCCGACGTTTGTAGCTTCTTTCAAAATCGATAATGTTGAAAATCCTTGATTAATAGAACCCTAACTCTTTGCAGAGCAATTGTCCGCGACCAGAAGAGATATTAAAATGCGAAGGTCTTACATACGTAGTTCCGCGCGCCAACGACTACACGCGCATGTTTTCCACGGCGGGAAGGCGCGCGGCGCCTGCACATCCCGAGTCCCCACGTCGCGACAAGAAGCCGCGTTCCGAATCGCTGACAGTTGAGGAAGACGTACAACTAAGGGATAAGACACCTAATGCGGAACGAGCGGACCGACTTAGCGCCTCCGATTTCTACACTGTCACGGAGGATGTCACGCCGCAGCCTTTTAAAGGTAGACCTTTGAACTGACCAATTAATACAGGCATGGGTTTTCACCATGAAGAAATTAAACACACAAAAAGAAGCACCATATAATATGTAAATACAAAGTGGCTAACTTAAAGCCAAGACAGTCCGTAACGCGGACAGAGAGCGGCGCCATCAAAATGGCACAATATTTAGTAGTATCCTTTTTTGTATAGGATGATGTATGGCGTTACGAGTATAGGTACCTATTTATCGTCAAAAGAAAATGAAAGTTTTTTTTACTTATACTGGATTTCGTTTAATTAGTTCATCCGATAAACATAATCGAATCGAATAATTAATAAATTAATTCAACTTCGATTATAGTTCTTCTTATTTTTTTGGCGTCGCACTTTGTAAGTATTTCGTTGTTTTCAAGTATGATTAAACTACTAAAATAAGTGTAAGTTACATAAAGTCAAGACTGGTGTGGACTACATGGCCAACTAAAGTAGCGACGACTTTATTACAGGTTTCAAAGAAGTTTTGGAAGCAACACGAAAGTCATGTTACCACATTATATCACTTTCCTATATTCGCGCTTATAAATCGGGACTTTAGGAATATAACACCACTATTTTTATACATTAACTAAACACTACAGAATTCAGTAGTTTTTCAAACTCACTGCTTGAATAAAAATGTGGAACTTGTAAACTGATGGTGCAAGGAATATCCATCATACAGAAATGGTGTTTTAATTAAATTTGTCTGGCCATCTGAAATTATAAAAAGGTTGGTGGAAACACATTAATTGCGCAAATCGTTACAATGTTACTTGTTGTTAAAAGAAGATGCGGTCAAACGCAAGTAACAAAACAACGCTATGTATATAAAAAATGTGATTCCAGGACACATATACTTGTACCGCCTACTTAATATAAAAACTTTCGTTTTCCTATCATATTGAAAAGGTGAGTTGAAGGCCTGTTTTCGTTCTGGAACAGTTCGCACATAAAATATGCGTTGATATTTTCGTGCGATCAGATTTGGCACTGAAAGTTTTCTCACCTTTTTGAGGAAGCGACCTTGTTGGCAGGAATTGTTTGCAATTGACACTTAAACATTCACACTTTCATACTATTTTGTTTCGAGTCATTGACCTAAATGTTAACCTATTGCCAGCCAAAACTTGTCCAGTCATAGAGAAAATGACCTTAAGAGCGTCACGACCTTATACCAGACACAAACGTGTACATACAGCGCGGGCGTAGCGTGGGACGCTTTCAAACGATATTCGATCGCTCACTTTCTCCTGCAGTCCAATTTTCTCTTAGCAACGCTTCATGACGGACGTGTTTATGAATTATGGACACATTACTTTGTTCAATTGGTTTTTTGCCAACGTCGTAATACCATCGTGGGCGTAGATGGTTATTTAGATGCTATCGTTTGATCACACCTTCGCTTAATTAAAACAGAAGTGTCAAAGCTATGTTTTTGCGAGGCTTCCATCGGCGTAGGCGTGGGTTCACGAAGTTAATTAAAGACTGCGATGTGGGTCGCAAAAACGAAACTAATTACATCGAAGTAATCAGAATGAGTCCGCCTGCCCACGGTTCTTTCCGGGAGAACCATGATTTCACTTCAATTATGAAGCGGCGTGTAACAAAATACCACCCACACACTAGTTACTTGCAGAATTCAAAGCAAAGTGGGATACATTTCAATTTGAAATGTTACAATTCGTTTGTTTATGGAAGATTTATGTCGAGGGATGTGTCCATTTTACATATTTAATTTCTAGCGGCTTTTAGGTACAAGTAGCGTTTGATTACAACATTTTCTGATACAGTTATTTTCATCAACTCGTGATCTCATAAACTTCCATACATATAATAGTTTCGTTACTTGTCTGAGACAATCTAGTTTGACCACTTCGGCCCTCCGGATCCGGAGCATACGAACAAGTGCAACATTCCCAATTTCTTTGACATTCAACGAATATGACGAAATAATTCTTCATGGCATATCTATGGATACAATTATGTATATGAATCGGAAAACATTGCGTTCCAAACTTTATCCGAACACTTACTTATAATATGACATCTATAAAGTAGTATGCCAATTTCAATTAGATAAACATAATAATCTGCAAAAAAAATGCAGTTTGCAGTGCAGCAGCGTCTGTGCACTTCAAAGGCCGTTCTTACTTTCTAGGTCACACAAGGTGGATCCTATAGGTTCTTTTTATTTATTCAAAAAATAGGCCAGTAAAAATAGAATTTAACCACGCACTAAATTTCCGATCCAAATTTTTTTTCTTATAAGGTTTAGTGTCATTTATCAGCATAAAAATAAGCTTAAAATCACAAAATGCTGACAGATCCAGGTGGAGTTAGGGTTACCAGATGAATTAATGTATCATGTTATTGATATAATAGAAAAGACAATTATATTATTACTCATTAGCGACTTGCCCCAGCTTTGCACGTATATATATAAATATGGAAGATTTAAAAAACGTTGTAAATATAAAAAATTAAGAATTATACGAACAGATGCCTACTCGCGAAATGAGACTTCGTTTTATACTACCTATTTAGACTGAATCTCATGGTAATGTAAATATTATTTCCAGGTACATACGACGAAGACCTGGTACTAGGATCGCGAATGCTGGTGTTCTCTCTATCGGCGGAGGCGCCGTGCTTTGCTGCGATGGTGCTCGCGGCGCACTACATGGGACTGCGGCCCGCTGCCACCGTGCTTCTAGTGCAGCCTATGGACCCCAGCAAGGCCACCAATGTTAGTTTCACTTTATTTCGTTTCCAACGACCTCTCATAGTCTAGACGACGCTACATGTGGCCAGAACACTGGTCATGTACTTGGTTAGGTAATTGCCATTTCCCATTATTATATATTTTTGCATTTTTGTAGCGATGATATCTCAGTGGTTAGCGCGGTTGGTTCGTTGGTTTGAGCTGCTGGTGAAGGAAAACATCGTGAGGAAACCATAGCGTGGTGGTAGGGCACTTTCTAGTACTCGGCTGGCTAGCTACCACCCTCAAGTTGAAAATATACCGTCAAGCATCTAACGGTGTGTTCCGGCAGCCTCACTTGAGAACCAGTTCCATTCCAGGCTAGGTGTGCTTTACCATCTTAACCACACCGTCACTTAACATCAGGTGAGTTGTGGTCAAACACCTAGACTGTGAGCTATAAAAAAAAAACATACTATGTGAAAATGGGGACAGCGTTTTAGGAAAAATTCGGGACGGGTTGTAAAAAAAAGATTGGCACAGAATGTGTCCTAAAATAAATGCACATAGCATGCATATCAATTAATTCACCTTGATTTACCATTCTCGATTTTTCTTTTAATTATTATGTCAGGTGTAATGGGAAACGATCCCGAAACCGAAGACTTATTAGTACCATACGATAACAAAAATTAGCTGACGGTAAAGTTTAATGAATTTGTGTCAACTGGGACTAGCATATTAATTTTCGAAAACTACATGACGATAGTTAAATAGGTATATGAAAAAAAGCAATTTCACTTTACTACCCGCCAGAGGACCCTCTGTCCCACTTTCCATGTGTATTTTTCTATCGTTTATGTATTACTTGAATCTCGCAAACTGATATGCTTAACTTCTCTAACATCATTTTTATTTATTGAGTTTAAAGCCTTGCGTACATTAAAAAACTAAAAGAAATTACAATATGTGCGATACAAAAACGAAATAACTTTATATTTCCCACAATATTGTACTGAGTGTGCAATCCTTAAACGTCTCGTTTTTCGATTTTTGTATTCCAGTCTTTTGTAGTTCTTACCGAGTGTTTTCGAAATTAACTTAGGTTACTTTTACTTTCAATAATTTGTATTTTACACTTGTAGATTTGACCAATGTTTTTTTATTATGTTACAGTATACTGAAGCAGCGGTGAAGGACTACAACCGAGGCCGACATTATCTCTCGGACTTGGCTCGTCGTTCCGGAGTGCCTGTCTTCGATGATGTCACTTCCACCATGGAATATGTTGTAAACAGGCTACGGACAACCCTATAGTCTGCGAAGACGCTTGAGCTCCAAACTAGGGAAGAATTTATGGAAAAGGCGTGTACATCCGCTGCAGCAATGAATGCTTTAGAAGGTTTTATTTAAAAACTTCCTCTTATAACTTTCGTGATTAAAATACATAATCAGGAGTAAGCTCACGCCACAGCTCAAAACATGGCTGAAACGTCGTTGTAAATAAACAAAACTAACTTAAAGTATTTTGTGCGCGATTAAATCCCGGTGATAAACATAATTATTATTGTTAAAACATTCTGCTCAATAACTTATTTTCTTCTCCTTATTTTTTTATCTACACTTCATGGCATTAAAGTCGTTTCTGAACTTTTTCAAATACACAATCTACAAATATTCAAACGAGACAGCTATAGGCTCGATCCGCAATGAATCGAAGCGCAGCGAATTTCTCAAATGTGATATAGCAATTTGAAATTTATTTTTAGAAAATAACGCACGAACTTCTACCAAGGCAAGTTTTTTATTGAGCCATAGACGCTACGAATGGCCATATAAGAGGCGTTTTTAAGTAAGGCTTTAAGCAGAGGAGAACGTAAACCGCTTCGCACTCAAAAGCCGCAGTAATTGAAACTGGCGAATCTCATTTGTTTTTAGTGTCACACAAATGTCGATCGCATACCAATAAGTTAGAGCGCCAATGCAGTAATGACCTGGACTTTGATTTGTTACTCAACATTTTGGGTACCACTCCAATAGTCATGGGTAATTCGCCTAGCACGCGAGCCGTGGAAAGTCTTTCCACTCGCGAAAAAGACGCAGGCGTATTCATATTCTAACTTTGCCACATTCCCGCGTGGGAAAACAGTTTCGTCTACGGCGCGTGCTAGGGGGCAGGCGTTATGTCTTATCACGATCATTTTCGTCTCATTACATTTTAAAAAAAAACTACAGACGAGTGGCGGCTCTCGATCACAAAACTAAATAAAGACATCACAAATCTACTGTTTATATTTTATTCGCGAGGCAGAGTCTCATATTACGCGTGTACTTATTATTTTTTATCAAGACGTTTAGTTTAGTACAAAACAGTGTCTCTCTTTTATTTCATCACTCTCTAATGTATTTCTAAAAATAGATGATAGACGTTTAATTAAATACTATTCTGGTAGTTGTGTGTGAAAGAGAATGGAAGGTGATGTGGTTCGAAGGTTTTCTCGAAGTTAACGTCTCTGTGATGAAATTTTTAGACAATTGTACTGCGATGATTTAATTAGAAAGCAATAGTTTCTTTGCTTTCTAATTAATTGAGGGTGTGTTGGTTTCAATTTTAAAAGACTAAGGTTAGACAAACGTTGTGGTGTTTGCGTCGCATAATTCGAATCTTGTTTCGTGAATTTAAAAATGTACTAAATCGATTTCGGTTCGTAACATTATGTATATTACGAACGTGTTTTGTGTCTACATGTGGTTTACATACAAATGTATCGCAAATAATGTGACGCAAACACGTCCATGTTTACTTACATCTAATCTTAGCTAATAGTGGATCCACACCACTTGATTTTATGTTGATATTAAGTACCTATCTAATATTAATACATTTTTACTCCATAAGCGTCAAATAGATGTTAAAATTCAGGGTAGGGTAAACTAGAGAATTGCAACGATATATACGGGCTGATAGTTTGAACATTAGCAATATTCAAAGGCATGTTTGTTAGTGGTCATATGAAACGTATAAAGAAATAAAATCTAAACAAATGCAAAAAAGAAAACTTTGGTTACTTTTTCCCTAAGACTCCAGAATTTATGGACAGCGCGCAGCCTTACGCACCGAGCTATCGCAAGACATAACTACCATACGTAGACTACGTAGTAACTGTTATCTAATCTGGGACCGTGCGCGACTGCCATGTTATTTTCGGTGCGCGTGATTTGAGTGTCCGTATTTTTGTGTTTGCTCAGGATAATTAGGTCAAATATTAACCAACAATTTTTATTTTTATGGACCGACAATCGAGTACTGTTCCCCCTGTATCAATATTGCTGATGTTCAAACTTTGACGGTGTATTTATTTGAGTAGAGAATACGTTTAGTTTTAAGTTTCCAATGTTATGCAAGATGTCAATATGTAAGATATTGCATAATATTGGAAACTGTGTTACTTAACCACTTTGAATATTTATTTATGCATATTCAGTTTATACAGGGTTATAAAATTGGGGCACTAACTTGAAAGGGTGTCACTGATTCTCTGAACTCATTATGAACAAATTTTACTATGGGGGCCGTTCAAGTATTACGTAAGCAGCAAAGGGATTAAGGGATTTGCATATTTTTGATAACGCAGCAATATAAAATAAATGACGCCGTTATTTTATTTTGTTATTGGCAAACCTCGTTTCCTACTGGGTCTTAAATTCTCTTGATACATAGGTTGCTTGAAAGAGATCGCTTTTATTAAATAATTTAATTGGCATGGTGGCACCATTAAGTTGAAGATCTGTCACTAAACATTGTGTTCGGTTGAATATAGAAGTAGAAACATATAAACGGTGTGTTCAGACAGCCTCACTTAAAAGCCAGTTCCATTCCAGGCTAGGTGTGTTTACCATATTCGATTACACCGTCACTTAATATCAGGTGAGCTGTGGTCAAACACCAAGCCTGTCGACCATTAAAAAAAGCAATGTTTACGTAGGCATAGAAGGGGGGAGTAAGATATCTGCTTACTTTTGCTAACAAAGGAGAGGTATTAATAATTACTAAAAATTTGCTTACGTAATACTTGAATGGTCCCATGGGCACAACATTGAAATCGCGAAACATACAGCTATTTTATCAAGAGTCAACGAATTTAAAAAAAATGGCCATTATGTTTTTCACTCTTTCCGAGTTGTACTTAATATCCTAAGTGGATTTTAATGGTGAGTACAATGACCTCCTTTCGGCTAAGTACATCCCAAACTTACAACCTTGTATATTATACCTTTTCGATTCTTTGAGTAACCCTGGATGATAATGTTTGACGCGGACTGTACATAATTTTAATTAGTACCTACTCTGTGTACTCACGAGATACCTTAATATTATATTTTAATAGTTGTACCCCGCTGAAATTTTTTATTTCACAAAAGTAAGAGGTGTGGATATGCCATAAGGAGCGTAGTTGTTTTTAAAATACATATATAAGTATGTAGAGTTAGGCAGACGGGCCCGGGTAGCAGAGCCAAGCTAGCATGTTCAATGGAAGGATAACATGACAAGCGCACGTCGGTACATAACGTTTAATATAGTAGTGGAATTACTTTTTTATCGATCGAAAAATTCGACATTCGTTACAGACAAAAACTATTTAAACAATTCCAAAAGTCGTGGACAGGCGTTATCTCTTACTATAAGGAGAGCACTATATTACTTTTATATAAATTTAATAAAAACAAAATTCGTGGTCGTCTTATTGTTGACTATATCAGATTTGTCGATCGATAGTTTAGTTGTGTTGATTCACTGACGAACTTATTTGGTACATTTATCAAACGTGGGATGTACTTACGGTGGGTCTTCCATTAGACAATTCTCAAACTAGATCTTAATATCGGCATAGTGCTTTTATGAATAAAAAAAATATATTATACTTACATCACTACTTGCGAATCAGCTTTTAAAAGTACAAATATTCTGCTCATGTAGCAATTTTAAGAAAATTAGTAATATTAATGTCAACGTATATTATAATGCAACATAACTGTTTATAACATCTTTATACTCATTTTTGTAGTTATAATGGAATTGTAATGTTTTTAGTAAAATCTAATATACAAGGTAAAGCTTTGAAACTGATAATTGTTAATTTTTGGGGCTAACAACCCGAATTCCATACCATAAGTAGGTATATAGTTATAATAATAATATTGGGTGTATAATTTAGTTATTAAAACATTTGACCCACTGTCACTAAAACAATCAAAATCATTTTTAATTGAAATAAAGCAAATATCGTTTTGCTAGTCACACTCCCATTAACTTTTGATTAAGTACTTTGTAATTGAGTGATAGTACAAATATCTAATTTATAGAAAAATATATCACATATTAATTGTAATTTTTATGTCATGTACGCTTATTTTAAACTAAAACACACATTCATGTAAATAAAGAAATTTGTAATTATTTCTCTGTTTTATTTACAAACATCATTTAGCATTTGATCATATTGTTACTAGCATATTAATTTCCGAGAATTACTTAGTAAGTAAAAGATAGTCTATTTTAATGTATGATAACAGTTCCTATCATGTCCTGTCAGGGGCGCTGGCTGTTCCACATTCCATCTATTACCCAAAGTAATAAGAGGTGCGATACGTTCTTCTGTTAATAGATTACCTATGACCATTGCAGCAATACACAACTTTGAGTAGCAAAACATATACCGAGGAATCGCTGGCTGGCCGGCTTTGGCGCTCATTACTTTGAGACTCGATGGTTAGTCTCAATAGCCCAGTAAATTCGCAAGCTGCAGTACCTTTCAAACCCAAACACAGTAATTTACACACTACTGCTTGGGGGCAGAATAACTAGGTGGCAGTACCTACCTAGACGACCTCTACGAATCTACCACCAAGTAAAAGTGCGTAAATCTCGCAAATTGATATGCTAAGGTCTCTGTTCTCACGTGTGAACACTAATACATAATAATAAATGGTGCAGTTAATTTAAAAGCGCGCCAAATACACCGACACCAAATTTAGGGCTCCCAAGACACCGGCCTGGCCGAGTTTGGGGCCCACTGATAAGAGCATTTAAAAAAATTAAAATTAAGGAAATAAATTATTATTATTAATATTATTTATTATTAAATGGCTGAGCTCAGCTGGAGTATCGAAGTAAAACCTTACAAGGTTTTTTGCAGATACGTTTTTTTTTTTTTTTTTTATGCCATAGTTGGCAATCAAGCTGACGGGTTGCCTGATGGTAAGCAATCACCGTCGCCTATGGATACCTGCAATACCAGGGGCACAACAAATACGTTGTTTGATTCCCTTGCGAGTGTCGAAAATTTGCAGCATAAACGGCTGTATCTTTTGATTGCGTTGGCTTAGAAGTTTGATTTTTTCACAGCTCCAAGGGACAGTAGACCGAGTATTTGATATGAATTTCAGCTTATTACCCCCACGTGTTGTTAAAAGGTCTTGACAGACAGACGGACAACAAAGTGATCCTATAAGGGTTCCGTTTTTTCCTTTTGAGGTACGGAACCCTAAAAAATGAAGAGACTCTTTGGTAGCTTGTCATACACAGATAAATACATCATAGTATCTGTGTGCGTGTAGTTCCTGTATGCCAAGCGAAATTGTACGAAATAGACCTATTTTAGCAATGTTTTATTTGAACTATTTTTTTGTGAATTTGCACATCTTGATTTCACTAAATGATCACAAATGATCAGAGATTTGCGAGTCATGCACTATCAATGGTCATATTTTCTCCAACTTCCTATAACACCATATTTCAAGTCCGAACAGAGTTCACTTTTTAATACGGTGATATGACCATATAACTAATTTCAAAGGTGGCAATCTGATTTATCGTAAAATTTCGGCTAATTGAAAAAAAAAACGAATTATTTGCTTTCTATGGCTCTTAAGGTTACAACGCTAAATTATTTATAATATTTTATCGCCAAAAAACCAAGAAAAGAATATTTTTATGTTTATTTCTTATCTATGAGCCGTACATTGCATTTTAATTTTATAGGTTGCCGGCTTTGAATCCAAATTTTTAAGAATTGAAACCAGGAACCTTTTGAGTAATAAGAGACATTAAAATATAAACAATTTTTACCTACCTATCGATTCTAATGAAATCAAAATATTGTCATCTTTTCTTTGTCCTTTCTCTGCTTTTGTTCTTTAGTTATATATCGCTCTCTCTGTCTGAGCAGGTCAAGTTCTTTACTTTTCTCAGCTATTTGAGTGCTAATACTTCTATATACACTTGTACCAGACGAGTGCTTTATTAATGAGGTAGTTAGTTTCATAATCTCACGATCCAGTTTCCTTGCATCCTCTGTTACTTTAAACTGCTCGATATTCAAATCTTTGCTAGTAGATTGTTTTACATCCACCGATGCTACCGACGGTGGCGGCTCTTGGTCTGTATCTCCTATTGTCCGATTTAAAAAGTTAAACACATTTCGTCTCTCTTTCTCTTTTTCCCGTTCGTAGGCCCTTTTATTCCTTTCTTCTTCTTTCTTCTGTAATCTTTTCAACCGCTGTTCGACCTGTAAGCGAGGACACCAAAAATAATTGATTAAAACGCGTCAAACGTAAATGTTTTTTTTTTTTTATGGCTGAATGGGTAGTTGTTTATAATTTATAAAATAAATTAAAAGAGGTTCGCCGTTGTCGTGAAAGATAGGAATAGGTGGCTATAAGTTTGAGAAACTGCTTTAAGATATTCGATGGTAAGTTTGAATAACCTTAACATCTCGCTCATTTTTTTAACGGAGATTTTTTTAATCCCAAATTTTTCACTTTTACGTACAATTTTTCGAACATTTTCTTGACAATTACAAACAGAACAAGAAAAATAATTAGCTAAATAGGTACAGCCGTTCTGAAGTGTCGCGCTTACATACATTCGGCAATTATTTTAAATTTACATAGAAAATTGTTTAATTTGAAAAATCTTAAAAAAAGTAATTCCTGATATTTTATAGCATTTTGTATGTTTAATATGCAAAATCTTAATTATTTTTTTTAGATATTTTTTAGTATTTTGTTTAAGGAAAGTGGCTTAAGGCCACAGAATTAAAGGACGTATTATTACCTTCATAGGGTCCTCTGCAGCGTTCCTTTCAGATATAGCCATGCAGTGGTCGAGGCTCTTCCCGACTGGCAGTACGCGCGCCTCCACAGGCTGCACACGGCCCGCCCCCGTGCTTCCTAACCCAGCGCCAGGCACGTAGCCCATAGCTAGCATTAGCTTAGAACCTATACCCTGCACGAAGCACATTTTTTTTAAATTAATGCTTAATGCCGTCTCTTTCTCGCTGACGTGAAACGTCACACGTGAAAAGAAGAAAACAGATTTAATTTACAATTTGTTTTAGTTATAAATATCCTACGATATGTCAACACAGAACTATGCAAAACTAGTATTTTGGGAACCAGATAAAATAATGATACAACACTTTTATATATTTTTTTGTTTAATAGTACATACAGAACTGAGACAACGTCAAACATGTACCAAACATCTATGTTCGTCACATGTTTGTTCTAGGTGGGAATCGAACACGCGCTTACAGCTCAACAACTTAATTTCAGTATCTCCTAAGTCTGTGAGCTTCTTTTGACAACATTGTCGCTTACACATTGTGGAGCTCCCTCCAGTAGTTTTCCCTCCAAGGGAAACATACTCAGTGTTCAAATTGCTACGGAGTAACGATGCCCTCCGCTAAACATCAAGAGGGTTCCTCAATACAGCCCGGATATCTTTGAAAGATTAAACACCAATTCACCTTTCAAACAAAACATATTAAAATATCAAAATCAGTTCATCCGTTCCATTTTCAATCCCATCGTTTTTGCGTCGGGGTTTAAAAATAATAGTTTAATATGTCTTTACATATATAAATATGTCTTAAAATAATATTTACTACACAAAATGTATGTAGGTATTGTTCGAGAGGTTACTTTTAGTTTATTTTCTATCGAGATAATTTTCGTAATCATGTTTCGAGAACAATGGTCTTAAAAAGACGTTTCAATAAAGTGCAACAATCGGCGGCCTTATCGCTTTGAGCGATCTATTCCAGGCAACCTAGGTATGGACATGACTCGGTAAAATAACTGTGTGACGGGGCTTGGTATCATCTATTACGCAGTTTTTTTTTTCTTTTTGCGAAATAACTTAGACTATTTACCTACATAAGTATTTAGAACATCAAAATATTCATGAGTACAGGGATTTAAATAAATTATATTTAATAGGAGCAACAGTGCAGTTATGAGTCAAATGATTGCCCTTCTCAAGTCAAGGTGAAACGAACACATTATGTCATCAACACTGCATTGCAGGTGCAAAAAGTTTCTGGGTGTGTGTGTGCGTGCGCGCGGGTGTGTGTGTGTGTGTGTGTGGTGAAAGCAGTTATTTTACGAGCTACTTTTTCGAGAATTTATCTGCAATTTATAAATTTTCCGGAGGAAAAATTATCCTTAGCGTTGATGTGTATCTGAAGGCCTTTAAACCTACACTTAGGTCACAAGCTCTAGGTACTGTACGGGTTCCCGTCTCTGCGATGCGATGCTTTGCTGGCATGCGTTTGACCACCACCTTGCCTGAAATTAGGCGAAGATGCGAGGGAGCACGCTTGCCTAGACGTAACCGATTCACTTGCAAGTTGAAGGCACCCAAATTGTATATATCGCAGTGGCGGATACAGAAAAAAACTCAAGGGTTTGGGGCGCTAAAGATTATCTAGAGCTACCTTTACTATTATCGCAATAAAAAAATAATCAAGTCACATGCAAAGTTTAAGAAAGTTGATAAACTGATTATACACATATATAAGACAATGCCATCTTATGATATAAAAAAGTTACAAAGTTTATGGAATGCAAAGAAGGTTTGTGTCCTATTAAGCATCACATACTCACTCTTGTGTGTCGCTCCCACTCTCCAATTGCAGGACCGTTATACTGAAGGCTCTTTTCGACTAGTAAGGCTCGAGTGTCAGAGTCTGTTCTTATAGTTTTACTCTCTGGGTATTCCGTGTCACTCAGGCTGTCGTCTGAGGACGAATCTTGATCGTTTTCGTCTGAAAATGTAAAAAGTAGGTATAATAAGGACCGGACCAAAATAGCCAGTTTTGTTTTTCTCGTACTGAGGGTTACAAATGAAAAAGAGAGCAAGGAATTTAACTGTGACTTATGAATTCGAAATTTTGACTATGACTTATGACTTCATGTTGCCTTCGTTTTGTAGCGATGATAGCCCGGTGGTTCGCGGTCGTTTCACACGCCGAAGGGTGTGGGTTCAATCCCAAACAATGAGCTTCAGCTGCCGATGAAGGAAAACATCGTGTGGAAACCATAGCGTAGTGGTAGGGTACTTTTTAGTACTCCACAGGCTAGCCACTACCCTCAAATTAAAAATCTGACGCCAAACACCCAACGGTGTGTTCCGGCAGCCTCATTTGAGAGTCAGTTCTATTCCTGGCTAGGTGTGTTTACTATCTTCGACCACAACGTCACTTGACATCAGGTTAGCTGTCGTTAAACACTTAGCCTTCAGATTATAGTAAAGTCGCCACTACTTTATTAAAGCATTACTAGATTTGATTAGCACAGACTGGACTTGGGCAAGACTGGACTTTGACTATATAGACAAAGACGCTGAAAACTGATGACTGCACACAAAATACATAGAAACATTGAAACTGGCAGAATGCACAGAGTGCGATGCCAAGAAGAAAGAGAAAAAAAAACATGATGACATTAGTATTTTGACACTAGTATGTGCTATGCAACATCATAATCCTCTCATGAGGAAAAAAGGAAAAAAGAAGATTGTTAAGAACTAACTGTGCAAAGGAAAGATGTCTTCAATAGAGACATTATACTCGTCATGTGTTGATTTTCTCTTCTCTCCGATCTTCACACCATGTTCTAGCTTCACTGAGCACATTTTCTTCTTTGTGTTTATATTTTTCACAACAGCTCTGTGCCACAAATGATACTTTTCTGTGCTCTTTTTTGTAAGGCTTATGTCCTGAAAATATTGACATAAGTAATAACATTTAGTCCTGTTATAATATTAGTTTTAAGGCAATTTACAACTTTTAGGAATATTAGTTTGCGTTCTTAGCTACTAAAATAAAATAAAAAACTTATTTATTAAAATACATACTTGATACTGACAAGAAATGAAAAAAAGAATTTTTATAAAAATGAAATAGAGGTAAAACCTTTGAGGCTTTTTTAAATATTGGAGAATGTTTTACACATCACCATATAACCCCAAGCTATGATGGGAATCAGATAATAAAATATAAATGTTTTTACTAGGTTGAAATTGTCGAGCACACAAACTGAGTTTGAACTGAACTTAACTGTTGAGCAGTCTAAATTGATTAGATTATTATGAGCAAAAAATCTTGAACTGACCTCATCATCAGGTGGTTTCAATTTCATCAATATTCTACTCCCAAGCTTTAAAGTGTCAAAGTTAGGCTCAATCGCTTCTTTTAGGTTTGACAAAGGCGTCAGTGCACCATGCGAATATCTGTAAATTAAAAAAAATATTTCATCATATATATATTATAATAGTTGTTTTAAGACTTCATCACATAATGCGCGCACACAAAAAACACATAAAACACACACACACACATACTAACTAGTTAATTTCTTCTGTATTATGTAATTTTAAGTGTGTTCAATAAAGAGTTATACATTCATTCACACACCCCACCCCACACACACAACACATACATAACCTTTTTTTCATTCGCGATTTCTGGAATAAGAGTAGCTTACGTGTTAATCCCGAGTTTTGTTGAATCCATCTGCATTCCAAATTTTATTTAAAGGCATACTTAAACTTTTGCTTTTATAATATTTCTAGTTATCTACCCGGCTTCGCACGTACATATAACTTTCAGGAAAAAAAACTGTATCATCTGTAGTTTTTTAGCAGAAGTAAGTGGAGAAAGAGATGGACTTGGACAGTGACTTTGTTATGTACTATTTAGAGAACATTATACATACATAATATCTGTGTGTAATATAAGTGAGTAGAGCATAGCAATAGCAAATGGGTTACAGCATAAGATTCATAGTAGAGACATTTATGTAAAAGGAGTAACAATGAGTTTGAGCTGCCAGTCAAAAAAAATCATGAGGGAACTATAACTTGCTGGTAGGTTACTTTTTAGTGTCGGCTGGCAAGCTACCACTCTCAAGCTGAAATTCTGCTACCAATCTGCTGGCTAATAAGCAACAACACTAAGTCTGCAAAAAACTACAGTATCAGTCACAACTCACCTACATTGTTCATCCTCGAATCTGCATTCTCCGTCCAAATAAAAGGGGCATGGCAACATTTCTGTATGGGTTGGATGAGTGAACAATACACGAACCTGCAGAATAAAACTTATTAAGTTAAAAAAAAATATGTTAATTTTGCAAAAATAAGGAACAAGTATTATCAAAGAAAGCACAAAAAAGGTAAACACTTATTATGCTTATAGTCAGAAATGAGTAGAAAGTTAAAGTAACAAATTTTTTCTACTTATCAGCTGTTTCTTTGATGATGCTAAAAGTTATTTATAATGAGTGCAACAAAACTTTGTATTGTATGTAATCAGCGTTATAAAACTCTTAAATGATATTACAGAATTGACTTGTAACATTAGTGTTATCAATAAAATATTTGTATTTGGCTTTTCATGTATACCTGAAGATCAATGAACTTGTCACCTTCGCCTCTAGGCTCCACTGCACTAACCATTGCATTGTGAAGTGTAGGTTGGCCGCCCCATTTATGTGTGTGGTATACAGCACATTTCATACCCAAAAGGCTTGCTAGCTCATCCTAAACAGAAGTTTTATGAACAGATTAGTATCTTAGAAATTAGATATATGAACATATGTTACTTAAAATATTTATATATATTTTATTAATTAGGTACATTATTAACTTTTAGACTGGGGTACTACATCTTTCCATTTGTGACAAAGCTGATAGACATCTTTAGCTTTCCTATTTTTTTTTAATGAAATATTAATGGGACCAATGAGACACTCTCCTGATTGTAAGAGATAACGCCTGTCCATGACCATTGCAGCGATATACGGAACTTTGAGTAGTGTCCAAGGCATCACAGCTTTGGTGCTCATTACTTTGTGACTTGATGGTTAGTCTCAACAGCCCAGTAATTTCACCAGCTGCATGACCTTTCACACCGGAATACAGTAATGTTTTCACACTACTGCTTGGCAGCAGAATATCTGGTACTGCGGTGGTACCTACCTAGACAACCTCCTGCTAAGGAGATCCACCACCAAGTCGAAAAGTAAAAAAAGTAAGTAAGTAAAATTAATAAGAAATGAATTTTACCTATCTCTATAAAGTTTATTATAAAGACTTTTTATATAGAAAAGGAAGGAACAAACATTCTAGACTTAATAGACGATTACATGTTTAATAGTGATATAAAAATTAATCATAAAACACATGTAATGTGACATGGCTTCTCACACAACTGCAATTTAATTTGGAACCTTGATTACAAAACATTGAATTTATCTACTTATACAAAAGTTTAATTGGGATACAAAATCAAATTACATACAAATTCTCATAAAAAGTATTGAAAACTATATCAAAATCCCTTTAGAAGAAGTAAGTGGAGAAGTTATATAGTATTTAGAGAAGAGTTTATATAGTTTCAAGTCAATTAGGTTTTATAAACATTTTTCACTAAAATAAATAAATAATCTTACCTCTATATCACTGTCTTCATTATTTTCTAACTGTGCACCTTTAGATGATTCTGATTTTTCCTCATTTTCATATGCACCACTTTTAGCCATTTCTTGCTGGAATTTAACAATTTTTCCTAGGTATTTTTTTAAAATAAGTAGTGTAACAAGCAAAGCTCTCTGCTGATGGCAAGATTTAGTGATCCCTCCCCAGTTTGAGGCTAGATGGCAGGGAGTGAAATGTCCTCCAACATCTTTTTTCTTACCCCATATTTACTCATCCCTCCTACATGTCAAGTCTGCACCAAATTATAAAATTTGTTGTTTGAAATTTTTGCACAATCAACTACCCCTTATTCATTGCAGTGTTCTTCACAAATGCAATGAAAAAGTACATAGTGCAGGTTAAAAAAATAAAAGTGAGGAACTCACATCAAATAGACCCCAGGTAAGTATGATGCTGTGATTCTGCATCTTTGTTGTAGTTATAACTGTTTTAGGTACTAAGTACATTATGTTTGAGTTATTTTGTTACATACTAATAAAATTATAAAATGAATTTGGAAAAGTGATTCCACCTCACCATAAACAAGGCATATTCATCATCCAATTCGGTTTTCTCTTGCTGCTCATCTGTTACAGCAGTATTACTGTTTTTATCTATTAAAGTGTCTAGGCTCTCTTGTGTGAGCTGTATGAGTTGAGTTAAATCGTTTTGTAAGGCTAACAGTGACTTTCTTTCAGAGTCCTCACTCACTGTTTCTAGGGCTTGATTGACCATTGATATCTGTCGACAATGAGCTCGTTTAAAGTCGGTTTTAATAGTCAATAAGTAATTAGTTTCGAGAGGCCGTTAACTATCCTGTTTATTACCTGTTCTTTGTATTGATCCAGAGAAGAATTTAAATCCTCCATTATTTACATGAATACACTTTTACTTCTGTCTTGGAATGCTGTAAGCTTTTTTATTTATATATTGGCAATTGCATACTTGATCAAAGAATAATAAAATTTTACTATTATTTACAAAGATATAATTATGTCATAAGAATAATAGACTAATAGAATAGTTAGTACATACTAATAGTACAAACGCAGCTCATGCTCTGCTGGACCTGGACCCTACTTTTTTTTAAATTCATCGGCAAATGTTTACGGAAGTCGGAATCCTCAATGCCTCTTCATGTGTACTTGGGTTATTGCAATTTAAGTCTAACATCTTTAGTTACAGTCAAAGTCCAGTTCTAGTCAAATCCAGTTCGTGCTAATCGAGTCCAGGTCCAGTCATGCCTTAGTAAAGTAGTGGCGACTTTACTATATAAGCTTCCATGGAGTTTTGATATCAATATGAAACGTCATGTTTCACCAGATTATATCACTTTCCTGAGTGTCCAAGCTTTCCCGTTTCTTCGCGCTTGTAATTCGGCACTTTATGAATAAAACACAACTATTTTTATACACAAGCTTTATTTTATGGAAAAAGAATACAATGGGGCGGAACGACTATTTTCCGCATTCCCGCCAAAACTTCAGTGACTACCGTTTTTTCCTTAGTAGTGGCGTCTTTAGTATAAGCTTCTATGGAGTTTTGGAAGCAACACGAAGTCATGTTTCACCACATTATATAACTTACCCACACCCGCGCTCTTAATGACTTTATGAATAAAACACCACTATATTTTATAAATAATGACTAGTTTTGGAAAAAAATACAATCGGGCAACGCACCTCTACGTTCCCGTCAAAAACCCCCCATATTGATTGCAGCTACATTTGTTTAAATTTATTCTAGGCCATAATAGCTATCGCTATCAGCATATTCAGATTTAAAAAAAGAAGTTTTTTTTTTTTTATCTTTCTTCTTGGCATCGCACTCTGTGCATTCTGCCAGTTTCAATGTTTATATATTTTGTGGGTAGTCTTCATTTTTCAGCTTCTTTATCATTTATAGCTACAGTCAAAGTCTAGTCTTGGTCAAGTCCAGTCGGTCCCAGTCAAATTAAGTCATGCCTTAGTAAAGTAGTGGTGACTTTACTATAAGCTTCTGGATGGAGTTTTGGAAGCAACACGAAAAGTCATGTTTAACCACATTATATCATTCTCCCACACTCGCGCTTGTAATTCGGCACTTTATAAATAAAACACCACTATTTTTATGCATAAAAGCTCGAAAAAACACCAGTTTTAGAAAAAAATACAATGGGGCGACACGACGCTCACCGCGTTCCCGCCAAAACTCAAAAGAAGTTTTGGCAGTTTTAAATATGCTACTGATAACTTTTTTGGCAACGCGCTTTGTGTATTCTGCCAGTGTCAAGTATTTCATATTTTGTTGACTCATGATAAAGTTAAATAATGATTAATTTTCAGTATGTAGCACAAGCACATAGTAAGTCACGGTCAAGTTCAGACCAATAGTAATACTTCAAAGGATATCGTTGGAAATGACACGAAAAAAAATATTCTAGTACATTATAACTATGAATGTGACGTAACTATTTACATAAAATACATACTTACATAGTCGAAATAAAAACATCAGTAACATAACAATATTATGTAGAAAACAAATGTGTAATAAAAATACCATCAAAACATTTTTTCTATTATATTTAATCTATTATAATGGTCTTATATACCTATATAATATTTGGCCACAAAATTCGTACTTTTTTAATCTATTTATTTAAAAAAATGTCTTTAGACATGTTGTTGACATTACATGACTGCAGCTGCCTGTAGCTCATTTGGTAGTATATCTGCTTCAAGCGCTATAGGGTGTGGGTTTGATTCCCACCCAGGACAAATATTTATGTGACGAACAATAAATGTGTGTTATGTCTGGGTCTTCTGTTTATTTATATTATAAGTATGTAATTACAACAAAAAGTATATTATAACAGTTTCAATATAATCATATTTATGGTACAATCTTTGCTTAGTTTGGGGTCAGAAGGTACTGTGTGAAATGTTCTATGATATTAATAAAATTATTTTCTACTTTTCTTAACTATGGATTCATTTACCAGTATTTAGGAACATATTGAATCCATTTTAATATTTTTAAGCCTGCCCCACAATGGTGGACCCTGTGGCAATCATGATAAACCTCTACATAAACATTTGAATCCATTATGCTGTTACAGTGTGAAGAGGTCACAGACATACACACTAACTTCTAACAGTTGCAAGTAAACACAGTCGTAATACATAAGTACCTGGACGACCGAGATTTGCTCGTTTTTTTTTAATGAAACCTAGCTGTATCAATTTATCACCCCTGAAACCCCCCGCATACTAAATTTTTTGAAAATCGTTGAAGCCATTTCTTAGATTCAGATTATATACATATATACAAGAATTGCTTGTTTAAAGGTATTAGATTTACACAAATATTTATTGAATAGACTTTACAAATTTCTCGTTCTGGGATAAGTTTTAAAAGCTAGATTTATTTATATAAACTTGTAATAATGGTCAGAATCAACTTATATTTCATGCAGATTCATTTAATATAATTATACTTACTGTAAGAAATAACCTACCATACTCATACCACATTGTAACAAGATAATGATGCTTTTAAGTCACTTTAGGTCTTTTAAAGTTTCTATAGTTACCTTTTTAATGATGGTTCCTATAACATTTTTTACCGCTTCACCTGAATAAGTTTCATTATTATCAAAATTAGCTTCAATAGCATGGAATGTCTCATTCATAATGCTTTTTATCTTGTGAACAATCTGGTCATTACAACTTTTTAAAACCTCATCATCTGTAGTTGATTTTGGCATTTCATTGTTTTTACTAATAATTTCTTCATATTTAGATATTTTTGCTTGAAGCTCTTCTTGAATTTGTCTGGAATTAAAAGTGTCGACTTCAGTAATTTTTTTGATTTCATTGTTTAGTATATTTATTTCGCCATCTTTTTGTACGATAGAGTTATCTAGCTCACTAATTTTATTGTTTAGCTTAGTAAGAAGTTCATCTTTCTCCTTTATTTCCATTACAACGTCTTGTTGTGGTACATTGGTGGTGTTCTTATTTATTTTTTGGAATAGTTCTTCGTAAGTTTTGATTTTATTTTCATACTCATGTAAAAGTTTTTGAAAAATCATGGTGTTGCCAACACTACCTTCATTATTGCCTTTTTCTAAGCTATTTATTTTATTGAGAATGTTATCTACTTTATCAGTAATTCTAGCCATATTTATTCTCAATTCACTGTTATTTATTCTCTGTTCAGTGAACAAATAGCTAAGATCATGACTTGATGTTGTCGCAGGGGTACAAGTTGAATTACATAATTGATTATCAGGTCCTATACATGTATTATTGTCTCTAGTGTGTGATAAAGGAACCACAGATTTAACTGTACCAGATTCGTGGTGTTCTGTAACAGATTTTTCTGATACAGACTTTTTAGCTATACTCTTAACTGGTTTATGCCTAATTGCAATTATTTGATCTTCATTTGTATCAGAATCACTTGAAGGTTCAATTAAAGCAGCTCGTGGTGGAAGAACAGACTGGCCCATATTAGCCATTCTGTTTAAAATGGAAGCTTTTGTTTTTGTGTTTATTGAAGAATCTGTATCACTTTCTATGATTTTTTGGCTTGTTTCCGTTTTGTTGTGTTTCTCATGTTGATTTTGCACTGGTGAAGAATTATCTTCTTGGTGTACAGTTTTTATATCTACATTAAAAGTGTTTAAAACATCTATAACTTTTTTTACATCATCACTAATTCCACGGAGGTACCAGTACTTTCCATAGCGGTCATAGTAAGAAATAACATCTTCTCCTTTAACTGTGACTTGCAATGCACTAGATGCTATAGCACTAGAAACAGTTGCTCTCTTTGAGTCATAGAGAAGAATACTGCTAAAATTTTGCTGTCCTTCTGCGGTGTTATATTTAACCACTGCACATCCTAACTTTCCTTTATGTGTATATACATTATCAAGCCTGAAAAAAAAGATGTTTAATTTAGTATATTTATTTCTATTTTCCAAATTGTCCTAGCATATAAACTGTTATAGTAATGTAATATGTAGTCACTATATAGCTCTTAGGCTGTTCACAAAACCAATGCTATTTAACCGGTACCATACAACGATTTTATAAACAAAATAAATGCAAACTACTAGATTAACCTAAAGTTCTATTGTGCTATAATAAGGAACCTGGAAAAACATTTAGAGAAGGCATCTGGTAATTATAGCTATAGCTTTTAGGTACTTCAGTGAAAAACAGCATTACCATGTACATACATGGTAATGCTGCATTCTGGCCAGTTTCCTCCTCTTGTGGAATTTTAGATTAGGCTTTGTTTTGTTCTTGTAAATATGTATGTAGATATAAGATTTAATGTTGAGTAATCTTTTTATATATTTGCTATTTATATATTTATGTAAATAAAAGTTAGTTTTCTAAATTACAACACAAAAATAAATAGAGATATTTTTTGTTAATGTTACTTCCTTTTAGTAGTAACTAAACGTCATTCCCCATTTAAAACTTAAAACATAATTAACATACCATAGAAATGCATCAAACACACAAGAAAAAATATTTTCATATGTTTTTCGGGGTTCTTCTTGACTTAGACATGGTTTAGGCACTGGTGGAGTGTATTTCAAGGTTTCATTTTCTGACTTGTCACCAGATACAGGTTTTTTAAATATACTAGCCAATGACGTCCTGAAATGAAGGTGCATACATTTTATGTATAAAATATCTTAGTCATCCAGCTATTGCTACTCAAAAAACCAACAAAGTTGATATCTGCACAAAAGAGGAACAAATAAATCAAGAAAATATTAATTTTGAATTAAATTATGAGGTGAGTAGTTCACATGATAGTAAGTAGTTATCACAGTGTGTAAACCAGATGCATGATCCATGCATTGCCTACTCTCCTTAGTAATGTTTTACATTTTATTTCACTGAGTTTTAAGCTATTCAAGCTTTACATTGTTTTTATTATAACACTTGAACTTACTTGGCCACTGGTGTAAAATAATCATCATCTACTTCTTCACTTTCCAACATATTCAGAAACTTCTTTAGACTCGAAACAATATCAAAATTTCGCTAATTATTATTGTCTGTAAGTGTCTTTGTATAAAATGAATTGATTTCCACATCCGCATTTGTACGAACCTGACATATTAGGTAGACACAATAAATAATTCATTAATATTTTAGTATTTACTACATAATTATATTCAAACCGAAACTAGAAATAATACACAAATAACGTGAATTGCATTTGTAATATGCAAAGAGTAGGTGGTAAGCTGTTATGGTATATTGAGGTAAGGCGGGAATGCGGAAAAATCGTGTCTCTGCATTCTTCTTGTTTTTGGCATTTCACAAACTCGAGACGTTGCAATGAAATTTATGATTTCTCAAGTGTTCGTGTTTTGTAATAGTGGTGTTTAAGGGCTATTAGGGCAGGTACTGGGTTTGACTGTAACTTGGTTTTTATGAATAATACTGAATCTGTTCGATTTATATGGCGAAAACCAAAATGTATGACTAACGATTAGGCATTACAGATGTCTTATCTAGGTGCCGGTGAATTAACAAAAAAGAAAAATCAATCTTATGTCAATTGTCATCCGTGAGTCGCTCGTTCCAAGCTGTCCCAAGTCCAAATCCCAACGTTTCGCAAATTCGCTCTTATTCGCTAAGGTCCATTCTTATCTTGCCTTTTTCTTACTCGTGCGTGTTGAGGTCAATCGTGTTAGATACATCATATAATTTTACATTAGAGTTTAATAATTTTGTTAGACGTTTTAAATTTCTAGTGCTCTGGTTTTTTACAATAAATCATTAATAGTCACAATGCCTGATACCTTTACGTGTATAACCTGTCAGGTGATGTTTAAAACTCCTGAGCTACAGCGGGAACATTATAAACTGGACTGGCACAGGTACAACCTAAAAAGAAAAGTTGCAGGGATACCGCCTGTTAATCTCGAAGAATTCGAACTTCGAGCTAAAGAACACCGAGAACAGACTCAGAACGCGAATCGTGATGAAACACAGTTTTGCAAATATTGCTCAAAGTTGTTCAACACAAAAAATGCGTTCAATAACCATCTAAACAGCAAGAGACACAAAATCGCCGAGCAAAGTTACGTGGAGGAAGAACATAGTGGCGACTCAGACAGTTTTGTGAAGGTGGAACCTGGTGGCACCCAACCAACACAACCTGGAAAGTTTGTTGTTCTGGACCCTAACAATGACGCGGACGATGAGGAAATTGAAACGGATTCTGAGATTGAAGAGGTAAGTTGATGAACAGTAAGAATTATAAGTCTCATCAGATATTATATTTACATATGTATACATATAGGTAAATACTTTAATGGAGATCTTCTCAGATACAACATAATAAAGTTGATTTAATTTGTTTCAGCTGGACTCTGATGAATGGGATGAATGCCGTATCCAAGGAAGTGATTCCCTAATTAAACCACAAGACTGCCTGTTCTGTGGGCACCACAGTAAGAACATGGTTAAAAACTTGAAACACATGTCTGAGGGACATTCATTCTTTATTCCCGATGTTGAGTATTGCATTGATATGAAAGGGTTGCTCTTGTATTTAGGTGAAAAGGTAAAGATTATTATTCATACTTATTTCTTTGTATAACAACTGGAATACAATGTGTTTGGCTTAAGGCCCAACTTTATTATAAATGTGTAAGGATCTTGAATGAATCATTTCTTTGTTAATTGTGATGCAAGTAACTTTTATGAAAATGAAAATGTATTATTTATCACAGCATAATTATAATCTTAAAACTGTTCTAAAAGAATCTCATATTTGGACATAAATATGTATGAAATTTAATAGAGTAATGATGTCATAACTAAAATTGAGAAATAGTTAGAACATAATAAAAATAATTTGGTTCTTGGAGTTTATCTAAATCTTTTCACAACCCAGCAAAGAATAGTGCAAACTGTAAATATAATAATAGTTCCTATAATATTTCCTCCAACTCTACTATTATTGTTTGCTTGCAGATATCACAGGGATACATGTGCCTCTGGTGCAATGAGACTGGCCGCACATTTTATTCAATGGAAGCAGCACGAGGGCACATGATTGACAAGGGTCACTGCAAGATCTTGCATGAAGGACTTGCACTGGCAGAATATGCAGATTTTTATGACTACAGGTATTCATTTACACATTTACCAAAATGTTACCAATGTTACCAAAATACTTACAACCATTACTCAATGTTCATTAGCTTCCTGTAGAATGTGGGTTGTCTTAGTTTAAAAATAGAATATTTCAGAAAAACTAAAACCAAATTTTCTTTTCAACTTTAAAAAAATGTGCAAAACTATTGGAAGGTAATGCCAGTTTCAAAAGAAACGTAGAAATAATAAGTGTGCTATATAGGTAATGTTGTTAGTCAGATTTCCAGCTCTCAGATTCATACCATATTTCACTTTATTCTTATGTAATGAGAGTATATATTTGTATTTAGTCTTCCCTTCAGTGTTGTTGAACTTTGACAGTTTTAATTCACTGTTGATATAGCTGAACAAATAATTTACCATTGATTGCAGAGATATTGCGTCATCTTTCTCTAAGGTTAATGTAGAAATTATCATTCATTTTTTTTTATTGCTGACAGGCTAGGTGTTTGACCACAACTCACCTGATGTTAAGTGATGGTGTGGTCGAAGATGGTAAAGCACACCTAGCCTGGCATGGAACTGGCTCTAAAGTGAGGCTGCCGGAACACACCGTTAGATGCTTGGCAGCAAATTTTCAACTTGAGGGTGGTAGCTAGCCAGCCGAGTTAAAACCTTTGACTTTGACTTTGAGTACTAAAAAGTACCCTACCACCACGCTATGGTTTCCTCACGATATTTTCCTTCACCGGCAGCTCAAGCTCATTGTTGGGGTTTGAACCCACGCCCTTCGGCGTATTTTATGCTTTTAATGCTTTTATGTATTTTAATGCCTTTGTTTACATGCAATATTGTGTTAGTAAATTTTAATTTATCTATCAAAACAATATAGTGCATTATTGAATAATTTAATTTATTTGCTAATGAAAATCATGAGTCTACAATGCCTCATAGATGCCAGATTTTTGGAAACATTAAAAAAAAAAACATAATTACATCACATTTAAATATATTATGCAATAAATTTCCAGTCAATATCTAAATAACAAAATGTCTGTCATTATTGACACCAGGACTATTAAAAGTTGCTATAAGCTTATGATAATTATGGATATCTCTGAAATCTTTTGATGAATTTCACTAGATGGCACCAGTGATTGTAAAACAAATTGCAGAAGTCCATAAAACTAACATTAACAGCTGTTAGTGAGGCCTTATTTTTGTTTTGGGCTAGCTGAACAAAAATGGTATGGTTACACTATCTATTGAGTTAGCCAAAACTATACTAGTAAATGTATTGTAAACTAATATTACTGTCTATTTTGTCCACTTATTAACTTAATATGTTTAATATTTCCAGTTCCTCATACCCTGACCAAAAGGAATGTGATGACAATATGGATGTGGATGAAAATGTAGAGGGTCCTGCAACACTTGATGGTGATGATTTCCAACTGGTGCTGCCCTCTGGCATCACTGTGGGACATCGGTCACTTATGAAGTGAGCTACTTTGACATTACTTCAGTTTTAGCCAAGAGTGGCATAGAACAGGAAAGATGAAATAATCTGATGAAGATAATAATAAATAAACAAATATATGGTTATTAGCTTGGGTGTACTGAGCTAAAAGTAAATATTTGTAGTTATGAAAATATGAACAATTATTACTATGGCTCAACTCTGAAATCGTAAAATAACAAGCTGTTCCATACTTTTTCTAAAAAATTAACTTTTTTTTTTACCTACTTCAGTGGCCAGAGTAAAAGTTGTTTATAATGATGATTGCCCGATTAGCTCCATAAGGTATGCCCAATTACCTTCTTGTGATGAAAGATGTGGGTTTCATTGAAATAACCTATTCTTATGCATTTTCAGATACTACAAACAAAATGTAACGCACAACAGTCAGGCGCTGGTGAAGAAGTCTGATCGCAAGCTGCACAGGCTGCTTGGAGTGTACAAGGCCCTCGGTTGGGCGCCTAAAGAACAGGCTATAGCTGCTAAGTATGTAGTCTTATGTATTGATTGGCCTCTATCTATATCTGTATAGGTTAATCTGCAGGAGGTTGTTTGCAGGTACCAATGTGGTATCAGATATTATGTTGCCAAGCAATAGTGTGTAAAAATTACTGTATTACGGTTTGAAGGGTATTAAGGCAACTAACAAATATTTAAAAAAAACACCCATAGTGGCCACAGTAATCATCGAAAGTCTTAATATATTAAGCACTAAAGCAGGGAATTTCTGGACTTGATTTCTGGGTACTACTAAAATGATCTAGACAGAAGTTATTTCTTACCATCAGGAGAGTGTTACATTCGTTTCCTTATTTTTACATAAAAAATCTAAAAAGCTTGTTCCACTTTTTTTTTGCAAACTGACACAGTGTTATATTGGTTCTCTACTGCTTCCTGATAGATTCAACCCGAGTGACATATTATTTCTTCAAGGAAGTGTATATTGTCATAGCCCACATTTTCATTTGACATCAGTAGAGATGGTGGTCAATCGCAAAACAGTTAAATTAACACACGCAGTGCAGTTTTCCAAAATTTAATAACAGTTCTATTGTCTAGTTTCTTAAAATAGAATTTGCATCTTTTGATTTTTATTAAATCCGTGCTGGTCGTCCACCAGCTCGTTGGGTAGATAACATAATAAAAATAGTGTGTCGAACTTGGACAAGATTGGCACAGGACATGGACGAGTGGCGTACAAAAAGGGAGGCCTATGCTCAGCAGTGGGTGATTAAGGACTGATGATGATGATGATGATGTGAGCAAAATTTAAGTCTAATCAGCGCCAAAGTACCGATTCTCTGGACTTTGTTTTGTGTGCATGCGTTTTTTCTCACCATCAAGAGTGTCTCGTTCATCCCAGAACGTTTACATACAATAAAAACAGTTTTTATTTATTTACTAGTTGTATCACGCACGCGGTTTTCGGAGTAAGTAGCTGTGTTACTCCAGGTTACTTACTTATTACTTTGCCTTAATTAATACCGTACCATACTTACTTAAGGTTGATTAAAGCTTATTATAATGCTCTGTCAATTTCTCGCCGATGTAAAATGTCAATGGAAATGAGGCAGGCTACATTTAGTATAGATTAAGCAATGTTTATAAGTAATGAAATTGTATATATGTTTAATTTTTTATTTCTTTATAGAAAAGCACGTGACATCCACTTCATGAAGCGGGTCCAAGCAAAATGGCAAATGAAGCTTTCACTTAGAGCCAACAAGTTCCAGAAGCATTATAGACCTCAAGTGAACTTCTAAGGTGATCCATGTGTCTTGTGTAATAAAGACTATTATAATCTTCTTAAAATATGTTTTGTTTATATACATAGTTGTTAAAATTAGAAAAATATACATGAACATATACATTATACAGCATTTTCACTGTAGAAGAACTGAGTGATCATCATTTCTGCAATATGTTATTATTTGAAATCATTTTGGTGCATAGTATCTGTTCAGTTTTTTTTTCTGTTACTCTACTTTGGTGCCGTCTGCTACTCATATTAAGTTTTAGTATCGAGCTTTACTACTAGTAAAATGGATCATAGTATAAATAGCTATAAGCTTGACATCATAAAGATGGCGGGTCAAACCTGGACTAGGATAGCACTGGATCGGGATGAGTGCTGTACAAGATAGGCCTATGCTCAGCAGTGGCCGATTACGGGCTGAAAATGATGATAATGATAAGCTTGGGGTATATCATGCCGAAAGGGTGGTATGGGGAATGGTTAGCATAATTAATTCTAATGAAGAACTCAACTTTTGAAAAAAAAAACAGTTCCACAGAAAAAAGTTCGTTGACACCTAACCAGATGGAATGAAGCAGCTGATTTTTCTTGACTTCTGATTTTTGCCTATAGTAAGTTTATAATAGTGAGTATAATGATCTACTTTTGACTAAGTAAAATCTGTTTAATACACCGCTTATAACTCTGATATCTAACTATAATAGTAAATGTATTGATTAGGTAAAGTAGCTCTAGTAAAACGATTTTAGTATACCAAGTATGTAGTACCTATCTACTTATAAATGAAATAAAAATAATAAGCTTTTACCCGAGGCTAAACTTGCGTGACTTACACGGGAATGGGCTTTACAGAAAAGCTATTTTTTAAAACTTCTGTGACCTCAGACTGGACAGTCAGACATGACCTTAAACCGGACAGTCAGACAGGACCTTAGACCGGACAGTAAGACAGGACCTTAGACCGGACAGTCAGACAGGACCTTAGACCGGACAGTCAGACAGACATAGCAAAACGTAACCGTCACCTTCCTCGAATAATATTAACTCATAGTAATCAATAATTATTATCTACTAGCTGTGCCTCACGTGTTACCTGATAAAAATTTTCACGTGGGAACAGCGGGTAAGGCGCATCTAGTATAGTATATTCATTAAAAATATATAGTATATGTGTGCTACCGTGCTTTCATTTATATGAAAATCCGACCTAAAAGCCTCTCAAAAACATATGTGGTTAATTTAAAATGCCTTTCTCTTTACTTGTAAGTTTTAGTACGTTTTCTTGCCGCCGCCGCCGTCTAGTACGAGATGAAATTTTCTAGTGGCAACGCTGCATAGATAAGCGTCCTCCAAAACACGTCGTCACTTTCTATCAGGTAATTTGTGGAAATGCTAATCAACAATCATAAAAAAAAAATTACGATGTAATAATTTTTATTTGTGAAGGTATAGTTAAGGATGGATTGGAGGTTATAGCTTTCATTTCAACAGGTTTTCCGGTCGTTGTTACTGTACCAGTGTCTGGCTTTACAATTTTCTCAAATTTATACAGCTTTTTGATTTGCTTAGTTTTCTTATTCATTTTCTTCGGAGCTTGAAGCTTTTCAGCTATGGTAGCGTTCGGATCGCCCAAAGTCCAAGGTATTAATACAGGGTTCCTGTCAATTTTCACACTAACTTTATATAGAGGGAAAGAGCTGAGTTTCCCCTTAAAATAGTGCGATATGACTCTAGATAATCTCTCGTCTATTACATACTGCTCTTGTATGTCGGGGACTTTGGCTACGTATTTACTGATCACTTCTTTTACTTTTTGATCACTTAGTTCAGCGGTTGTTTTGTTTGTTGCTGGTATTAAGGCGTTCGTTGACACGATAGTCAAAATGGTGACCTGGAAATTGTGGCAAGATATTCTTAATAAAATATATTAATTGTTTATTTGACGAAGTATGGTTGATGGTTTTCTAATGAAAATACTTACTTTAGATATCATCATCAGCCATAGGACGTCCACTGCTGGACATAGGCCTCCTCCTGGGGGGGTTTTACCTATACTCGCCACGCTTGGCAGGCGGGTTGGCGAGCGCAGTTAGGTGTGATTGTTCAAGGAAGACGCTGCTGGTCATCTTCCGGATTACATCCCTTAGCCGACTCTTACGGCAACCACGGGTAGAGAGGGTGGGGTACTATTCTTACGCCGACACCACCACGGCACTTTAGATATGCATGATCTAATTCTATCCTGCTTATATACTCATCTAGCGACCTGCCACGGCTTTGCACGGGTGCAATGTAAATACTAACGTAGTACATTATTTTGATCTATCTCATAAGGTTTAGCCAGCGTTTGCAATGTACGCGCACAAAAACAAGATTTTTACGATATCTCATAATTTTTTTTGAAATTCTCAAAAATTCTCGGCTTAACATATAAACCTTCCTCTTGAATCACTCTGTCTATTGATGGTCCGCATTAAAATCCGATGCGTAGTTAAAAAGATCTAAGCGTACCTATAGACGGCGGGAAGCAAATTTGTTTTATACTATGTATCTAGAGATAGTACATATACCTACGGAACGACAGGAGCTTTAAAATTGTGACTGTTTCCTTATTGAACTCCAAACAATTCGATCCAAACGGGTTGATTCCCTTTCATCATACGAACTGCTAAACAGTGAAATTTTCTGCCCGAGTGAGTGTTCCGTGATGGGTTTAATGTTGACCTTGACCTTTAAAGTTGCGAGCGAATCGGTTTATTTTAGATAAGCGCGCTCCATCGTAGACCGCATCTTCGCTTGACATCAGTTGAGATAGCGGTTAAACGAAAGTTTATTTATTAATAAAAAAACGAATCAGAATTGCACTGCACTTTCACATCATCTCCTTAGCAGAGGTGCACCGTGAATAAAATTGCCTTTCTCCGCGTTGAAACGTGACAAAGCTAGAATATGAATACGTCTGTTTTATTGTCGGGAATGTAATACATTTTATCTATGCTGGAGTGTTGGGTCTAGCAAGACGTTTAAGTAGGTAACATCCTGCCACTGAATAGTATAGTATCTAAACAACGTGTTCAGGTTTAAAGTGAAGTTACGAAAATTATAGGACTATCGAAAAATCACTGTTTCTTTGATCGATCGAAAATCATAAAGGCACCAAAGTAGCGACATGGACTTTGTTTTGGTAGGTATTTAAAAATTTTGGTACCGCTGCAAAAGTCTTAGGAAGAAATTACCTTTTTATCACAAGGAGAGTGACTCGTTCGTTTCATTGCTTCATACCATAAAAAAAAAGTAGGTACGATATTCCTACCAACTTAAAATCAGATCAAAATTAAGTAATTACTTTGGGATCATCTATAACAATAAGAAACAAACGAAGATTCATTTAAAATATTCTAATCACTTAAAATAACTTACCAATATCACAAACATGTTTTTATAATTATTAGTTTCATATGGTTTTGTGTAAAAATGATATGAAATTCATATTGCAATTCAAACTCCTATCGCCAGGCAGATATTGCCTATCCGTTTCGGTTATTAAGTCAACAGATGAACAGAAAATTTAACTAGATTTTAAATTAAAATTCATTGGAATGAAAACAGATTTATGTCTGGTTTTTATCGATAACGAACAATGGATTTGTTTCCAAGACCGTGGATGTAGAAAAGCAATTTACCAGAAATACCATATCGTTACCATTATTAGCTATAGGTACCATTGTTATAGTAAGTGCATAATATCATGACTTCATTATGACGAGAATTTAACTAAGTACGTACCGCAAACACTCGCTTTTAAACAATACTAGCTGCGCCTTGCGGCGCTACCCGGTGTTTCCACGTGAACGCTACATTTTTTCGGAATAAAAAACGTGTGTCCATCCATCCAATCTGTGTCCAAATCCATGGTGTCAGCTACCCCATACCAAATTTCAAGCCGTTTGAGCGTGAAGAAGTATCAAACATACAAATTTTCGCCTGTATAATATTAGTGTGATTTTTAGGAAAAAACGGAACCCTTATACTGTAAGAGTTCCGTTGAGTTGAGGTTTTTTATTATTTTTTCACAGCTCCAAGGGACAGTAGACCTGAGTATTTGATATGAATTTCAGCTTGATACTTCCATGCGTTCCTGAGAAAAAGGGTCTTGACAGACAGACAGACGGACGACAAAGTGATCCTATAAGGCTTATAGGATCACTTTGTTGTCCAGATTATCATGCGAGTTTCACCGATAGATAGAGTGATTCATGAGGAAGGTTTAAGTATATGGTTTGTCAAGGTTTTGTGTAAACTGGTTGAAATCTAAATATATATAACTCAAAGGTGACTGACTGACTGACTGACTGACTAACATAGTGATCTATCAACGCACAGCCCAAACCACTGGACGGATCGGGCTGAAATTTGGCATGCAGGTAAATGTTAGTTATCCGCTAAGAAAGGATTTTGATTAATTCTACCCCCAAGGGGATAAAATAGGGGATGAAAGTTTGTATGAAACTTTGTCAATTTCAAGCCGATCGGGCTGAGACTTTGCATGCATAAAGATACTATGACGTAGGCATCTAGCGCGGGTGAAACCGCGGGGCACAGCTATGATAATAATTGTTGAAAGAGTCGGAAAAATCAACAAAATAATGCCTAATCCTTTTGAGATAGCGTTAGAAGCCTCGTATAAGCCCGTGCGCAGCAAATATGTTCCTGTTGAATTAGAACATTTTGTCAATAAAACCAGAAGTACATAACGAAACATCTCATTTATTCACTAAGTAGTCAGGACATACACAATATACACATTCACTTAATACTCGAAATTGCCAGCTTTATCTATATGAGTAGGTATAGAATTTACATTTTGATTTAACATCCATTATTGTACCTATTTGCTTAAAGTTAAAGCCCAGATCATTTTATGATACGAGCAGCTTATCTTAGAGTTAGTTGTGAGTCGTTAAACTCGCGTCTCGTATCGTCGTAAACTCATAACTTAGTTCGTTTAAGTGCTAACTTAAAATTATATCAGAACTCTTAGTAGCGTAATATTCCGTAAATAGAGCAACATAAACTATTAAATATTCGCCTTATGAAGCTCTTTGTAATAGTTATTAAAATGGATGCTGTGAATTTAATATAAACTAAATTTAAAAAAATCAGGCGTTACTTTGCGGAAGTTCGAAAGCAGTTTCAGTTTAGTTTGGCAAGTGATTATTGCAGCGAGAAGAAGATGTTTGTTTTAGCTTTTAAGTTAATGTCAAATTTTAGTTTTAGACATTAAGTGCTTAATGTTTCTGATAAGTTTTTTTTTAAATTGTCGTTAATTTAGGTAAATTTTAATTTAAATCTTCATCACTGTAACTGAAAATAAACTAAATATACACTACACAGGGTCATTTATAATCAGTCAGTATCCTTTAAATGGCGTGTTCAGTACATTAAATGTAACAACTTTTGTTCTCCTTATATGGATAATTCGTATTTTTTTCTCAAATACAATATTAAAAAATTATATATGCCCGGTCTAAACAAAATTAGCTCTATGCAAAAAGCGCGCGCGCATTCTGTGACGCGTGCCGGTAGCAAACGCGATGACATCAAACAAGACCAAAGAAAGGGGCTGCGGCGCGCGGGGCGGCTACTCGCACGATACTACAACGAATGAAGCGTTCACGCAATAGAGTAGATACTAAAGAGTCTTAGAGAGTACCACAAAAAGTATTTTTTTTTGGGATATGTACTTAGGTATTGTGTTTTGGCAAAAGTTGTAGACCAGTTGTTTGTTTTAATGTACAAAATATGCCTATCCATGAAATATTGAAATGACGCCTGTCCGTGGCCATTGCAGCGATACACAAAACTTTGAGTAGTAAAACAAAGTCCAGGGTATCGCTGCTTCGGCGCTCATTACTTTGAAACGTTCGGTGGTTAGTCTTAATAGCAGTACCCTTCCAACCGGAACACAGTAACACAGTAATGTTTACACACTACTACTTGGCGGCAGAATATCTGGTACTGCGGTGGTACCTACCTACATGACATCCTGCTAAGGGGATCTAAGACCAAGTAAAACAGTCTTCTAAGCAGCCTTTTTATCATTGTCTTGATGCGTCTGAATCGGCAAATCAGCAATTCCTCTCGGCGCAGCTCCTCTTCTAGAGAACCCCAACGCTGCTCTTAGTACGGCTAGTCCCGCTTCTATCGTTCTTTTCCTGTCCGACTCGTTTCCCAAAGCTGGATTGATCTCCACCAAATCCATCGCTCTCAGCCTCCCAGTCCCATGGATTATCTCCATTAAACTAATAGCTTCTCGAAGAGTCAGTCCGCCGCGCACTGGTAAACAAAATTGCCGTTTAGGTAAAGCAGTGGTCGTAAAAAGTACCTAACTTCTCATTGATAAAACCATTTCGATGCAAATCCGGCTCCGCTCGGGTTTTGAGTAACAATATCAGGCGAAGTTCGTATTTTACGAGTCTTTCTCTTTATTAAAGAACTTGTCTGTGTTTTCCAATCACGAAAACCAGACTGACATTGCGGGGCGGGCGAAGATGTTTTTAGATTTGCATATTTATTGAAAGCCTCTCATAAGCCAGATACAATTTCAAACTAATTTATATGGAATAACGAATTATGTTTACCTAGAAGAGAAATTTAAAACGATGGCAATAAGAAGTTCACATTACCCCGGCAAAGTTCAAAGTGTAATTAAAAAATGTCAATTACTGAGCTATCATTGGATTTGCGTAAATTAAATAAGAATTTGCGACAATTACGTAGTAAGTATGTAAATTATAGAAAAATGTATGAAACAAACTTTCCCAATTTCCATATAGGGATCCGTACCTCAAAAGGTAAAAAAGGAACCCTTATAAGATTACTCTCTTGTCCGTCTGTCTGTCCGTGTATCACCACCGATTTTCGCAGAAACAGGTGGACCTAGCAAGTTGAAATTTATACCAGATACTGAAGTCTATAGTCCCTATTAGTGTATAAAATCAAGGTCCTGAGTCAACACGATAAAAAGATGTGGGCTTTAGATTTTTGCAAAAACTTGTAAGTACCAAAATTTGCCTTAATATCCAACTTTTTTTATTTTTCGGAATTTTCCTTTTACTTGTGCTGTAATAAAATTAACAATTGACAATTCTAAGTCTACCTATAGGTTTTGGGTCGAAAACCTATATGGTAGTTCCCGTTGCCCTAGAATCACGAAGTTTGGCAAAATGCATACAGCACAAATAAAGGAAAAATTCCAAAAAAAAAAAACGAAGTTGAAAATTAAAGGCTGTCCCCAGACATACATAGTTGACGCCAATTTAGATATTCCTCTGAGTTGTATGGGCGCTCTGCAATTTAGAGGACTAGCTTAATAGAAATAAAAAAAAAATAGGTAGGTACCAATTTTATTATGGCGGTATAATAGGTAGGTAAGGAACCCTCGGCGCACGAGTTTGACTCGCACTTGACCGGTTTTTTAATATCACTTGCGTAATACATAATAATAATAATATTATTATGTATTATTATTATAAAAATACATACTTATGTATATCTCGAAAATTAAAAGTCAAAACTTTTTAGTATGTAAGATAATTAAGGTTAACCTGGAGTGCCGGTGCTTGGGGCTTCTATAGCGTCCAAGGAATCAATATCGAAGCTCACGTGGATTGGCTTGCTCTTGTAAGGATCCAATTTGTGGAGAATGTGCTCGATGGTCTTTTTGATGCCGTGTCTGAAAATTTTTAATCAAAGACGTGATGTACCACAGACGCACGTGCACGTCAACTTCATGCAATTCCGCGTGTGTTCGCGTGAAACATTGCAACATAGACCCTCTATAGTTAATAATCTGTGTTTTTGTACAACTTTAATTTGTAATCATAAAGATTATAAAACACTACGAACATGTACTACGAAAACTATGGTAGGTACAATGGGCTTAGTAACTTGTCTGTGTTGGTTCCGCTTGTTTGTCCTATAACAACAATCATCAAGCCATGTGTGGAACCTCTGGGCGGCACATTGACTCTGACATGGGGCCTGGGTATTAAGCCAAACTTACTTCATCATTATGTTTATCATCAGGACTTATATACGCACTTGAAAAATAATGCAATGCAGGGACATGATTTTTCCTTCCAAAATTCAAAATTCACAATTCAACTTCCAAATCCCAAAAAGTTTTTATAGGAAACATCGTGTCGGTGCGCTGTATTTTTTCAAATACTCCTGTTTTTAAAGAACCTATATATGCATTACAAGGGTGTTTTTGTTATATAAAGTGCCAAATTATACGCACAAGTGTAAGCAAGTGATATAATATGGAGAAACGTATTTTTTTACATGGTTCCCAAAACTTCTTAAAAGCTCCTAGACTATTTTGCTAATAGGCATGGACTAGATGTGACCGAGACTTACTTTATGTGACTTTGACTATGACTGTTACTAATATATTTTACTAGATACACTTAAAATACGAACTACTTGGCACTGGCAAAATACACGACGTATGACGTCATAAATAAAGAAAAAAAGGTACTGTAAAAGTCATACTCCTCTACGTCCTCCATAGCAAACGCAGGAACATGATACTTTTCTATGACCAATCTTTCATATTTGTCTACTGAGCGCAGTCCCACATATCCAAGGTTCTTTATTGAAAATCTGAAAAGACAAAATAGAAACCTTAAAATAAATAATTACTGTTAAGGACAAGTAACCGCTGAACTATGCAAATATTATAACCAAAATTATTAGTAACATAGATAAGTACTTGCCGAATTTACTGTATTGTATGTGTAACAAAAGTAACATTTACCTCTAATTATTATCTTTATGCCAAGTAATTGTATTTTCTGACAATAATTAAAGCCTCGTGGAATTAGACAACTTAAATAATCTTAACCAAATGGATTAAAATTTCCAAAATATGTTGCTGGCTTAAAATGTGTCTGAAAACTAAACTACTTAGCGCAGTATGACTTGGACTTGAACATAACAAATTTTTTGCGTATATAAAAAAAAAAATAACAACTGTGTTTCTATCTGGATTACCTAATTGGATTAATCATTTGTTCTCAATTTTCTGTTTTTTAACTACATGTTAATAATTATATTATCAATCAACAATGACATGTAACATATTGTTATGGATAAATAAGTATTAAGACATGCGTTTATATTCTGAAAAAAATTACTGCTCCCGTGGTTGACAAAAAACGACGAAACATTTATAAATGACCATTTGCCGTGGGGCGCGGCTAGTTTTTGTATAAAAAGTTGTTTTATATTCATTTATTTGCAATTACTAGCTACTAGTGTATGAAATTAGCAATGTCTAGTATAGTGTCTCTTTAGTGTTTTACGTACTTGGGAACCTGCCAGTCCATAGTGGGCAGATACGGCCAGTAGTCCGAAAGCTCTTTGACGAGCAGCGCGACCGGCATCCCGTGGACTGACCCTGAGTCGGAGGTCTTGTTGGTGTTGATGTCAGCGTGGGCATCCACCCAGATCAGGATCATGTCCTCGTGTACATTGTAATGGCCGTCCACAGTGCCTAGAAACATAATTTTCGTAACGTTTACACAAAAATTGTATCTATAGTTTTATTTTGTTTACATCAAACTGAATTCAAGAGGAACATTGGAACAATGTTTGTATTAAATAAAAATTAAGTAATATCTCTATAAAGATCATCATCCAGTCATAGTCCACTGCCGGACATAGCCTTTTCCCAAAACACGCCACTTAGCCTAATTCGCCGTCAACTTTGCACTGGGTTATAATCTAGTGCGCCAAGTCGATAGGGATTCATTGTACACAACTTTATAACAAATTTTAACTATGAATTCGTAAAAAAAAAATCAGCAGCTTTATAAAGGTCCAGGGACAACGATTTTTATTTTCATTATTACAGACTTGTGCCCACAGTATAGGACAGTATAAGTTGTTCACAATTATGGGCACAAATACATCCTTTTGACTCACATCCTGAATAATCACGTATGATGTTTGATAGTAAGTAATAAGCTACCCAATATATTGAATAACTTTCGGAGCAAAATAGACCTACAAGACGTGACCCACAATGAGTCACGTGACCCTTTTAGTATGAGTGTTCCCAATATTATTCTTGAATTTAGCAAACTGGTGTTCTAAAAGTTTTTTTAGTTTGATAGGTAGATTTATATTGTTATGTATTGCTACAAATCGACGAAACTCCCTATAAACAAGCTAAAAACCATTTAAAATATTTCAGGATACTAATATAGGTATATTAATATAATTAGCGTTAACCTATAACAGTTCTCTTAAAAAGCTATAACAGTTCTCTTTGTGAGGGCAAGGCCATACCTGGTAGAATTTCTATATTATATAGACCAATGAAACATTCTTATGATGGTAAAAGATAACGCCTGTTTATGCCAATGGAGTATGAGTAGCAAAACAAAGTCGAGGACATTGCTGCTTTAGCGCTCATGACGCATTAATAGTTAGTCTCAATAGCTTTGTAATTTCACTAGGTGTATTTCAAACCGAAACACACCACTGCTGGGTGGCAGAATATCGGATACTGCAATATCACCTACCTAGACATAGACACCCTCTTGCTAAGGAGACCTACTGCCTAGTTTTAGTGACAGTACGTATAACAGACCCACGCCAATAGAATGATCTCCTCCGATGGTGACAGCCACTCTATTGTCCTTAAGCACGCTAGTTACTCGCTCGGAGAGTTTCTTGTTACAAGCAGATACTAGCGGCAAATGTGCCATATTGTCTACTCGAACCTCCTCTTCGCCGCAAGCCGTCTCTATGTCTCCGTAGTCTTTGATGTCCAGACCATCTAGATTAAGAAAAAAAAATCTCATTAGAAAACCTAAGGAAAGCGTTTAGGCGGGAATATGAAAAAAAATCATGTCACATTCCCCAAAAAATTGTGCTTTTTCCATAGTTTCTGTATAAAAATAGTGTTTTATCCATTAAGTGCCGAATTACGTGCTTGTTTGTGGAAAAGAGGTTTAATAAGGTGACATATGATTTTTTGTGTCGATTTCAAAATTCCGCCAAAGTTTGTATTAAAGTCACTAGGCCGTGACTGAACTCGACAACCTAATTTGTGTGGAATTGATTGACTTGATATAACATATTTCACTTGATTTTTCATAAAATAACGTAAATAAATACTAATTGTGATGCCAAAAAAGAAAAGAAAAAGTACCTAAGTACTAGGTAGCAAATCATTTATTTATGCGAATGACGGGAAAATTTTAAGTTTTTTTGTATTTTTATTAGAATAGTATACAAATAATATTTTGTTGTTTTGCAGTACCATTGGGCCCCAAACTAGGCAAGCCTGTATCTTGGTGGCCCGGTTCACAAGTTGTAAAACAATAGAGTTGAGCGCGACTTAGTGATAACAAAATTTAAAAGTTTTTAATAACAATTAGCAATACAATTACCACCCTCAAGTTGAAAATCTGCCGCCAAGCATCTAACAGTGTGTTCGGCAGCCTCACTTGAGAGCCAGTTCCATTCCAGACTAGGTGTGCTTACCATCTTCGACCATACCGTCACTTAACATCAGGTGAGTTGTAGTCAAACACCTAGCCTGTCAGATATAAAAAAAAACAACGGCACCCTAGCTGTGAGGCCGTCTGGCTTCCAATCTGGATGTCCTGGTTTCGAATCCCACGGCACACATCTCTGTATTTTCTAATTAATGTGCGTATTGCCGATCATTTTAAACGGTGCAGGAAAATATCGCTATAGTTACATGTACGCGAGTACTTTAAAAAAATTCTCAAAGATGTGTTTAAAGTCTGCCAACCCACATTGGTGGACTACAGCCTTACCCTTTTCACAATGAAAAGAGTACCGCGTTCAGCAGTGAAACTCTTTATAAAAACAGGGCTGATTCGGAATTAGTAATATTTAGTGAATCGTCCCTCTATTAGAACAAAGAAGAAAGTAGTCTCAAAGCACTTAGTACCTATGCTTTCTGTGTAAATTGTTTGTCAAGACATGTCTATTATTTTTATTAGTAAAGGTTACGCACAATACTTTAATCAATGTTCTTGTAAGAAGAAAAATGTGTAAGTACGCAAGTTATCTAATTAGCATTACGCCTTCGTTCAAATGTAAAAACGCCCTGTTCCCCCATATGTGAAAAATGTGTCAGCATTTCTTACTTAGAGTCACATTAGTCGGAGTTTTTGTCTGCTTGTCGGATTTTATCTGAGATACCATTGAAAACAAATAGAAAAGTGTAATTTGTGGGCGATGTGACACTGCGCCTTGCCGTCATTTACAAGCCTAAATGTCAGCGTCGGTTTGAGTCTAATTTTATCTCGGGCTGTCCTAAAGCCATTGAGCCCTGGAATTAATACTTGAAATCCTAATTTATTCTGAACTTGTCACTTTGTGAATCGGTACTAGTAAATCTATTGAATATTTTAATTAATTTACTCTTACACTCATCCACTTCTATTTTCTACTTTATATTTAAATTACAGTAGGTACATAATTATATTTAGGAATATTTTTTTAGTGGTTGGTCTAATTATGTCCCTTCGTTTCACTCACGTTATGACAAAGACAAAAACTTAGTCTTTATCCTTTTCTAGAGTTTTGGCTATAAGTATCAAACTAAACAATTTCATCGATATTGACATTAACGTAATCGTCGACTGTAAAATGGTATTAACATTTAGAATCTATTTTTAAGTTTGACTATGTAATCTGTCCGTAATCAATGTGAATGAATAGAAATGGTGATCACCTGAAATAGAGTTTCATTATACACCACTACCCAACAGTCAGGAGAACATGCAGATAGTTTGGGGGTAGAAGATAAATCTCATAGATGACGTCATCAGTAATCCTTCACTAACCCCCGGACACTAACAAGGACAATTAACACAAACAAGTAAAATGAATAGCAAAAAAATATATCGAGTCTCAAAAAGTACCAATTTCTTGAAGATGTTCAACGAGCCCTGAAGATCGCATAGCTGCTGGCGCGATGCTGACTCCATACTTCTTCTGACCCTTCTCGAAAGGCACTCCGATGATACCCACTCTGTTCAACGGCTCCCATTTCTTCCCTTGACTCATATTTCGTACGAAGATCCTGACGAAATTCATTTTTATGTTTATTACTATACTCTCAAGACCGCACTTATATTCAAACGAGCGACCGCAGTCGACGTTACGAGATAACTTACTGGGGCCAAAATACTATAATGTTATCTCTCCCGCTTGAGGTCAGAGTTTACGATGTGTTTGTTCAAATCAAATTTTGAAATTACATCATAAGCTTATCGGTATCCCCAATCGCGAGAGACAAACAAATAAGTTATTTTTATCTTAAGACAGATATTTAAACTTATCTTCGTCGTTTTCCGGATAAAATCCTTATAAAACAAAATTAGGCAAGTAGCGTTACCAGCTCGTTATAAAGAACTGTTAATTTTTCTAGGATAAAAAGTTGTCTAAATACGTTTTATTATATTTACCCATGAACTTTTGCATGTAAACTAACTGCTTAAAAACTAAATAGTTAATTAAAAATAAGCTAACTTTAAATCAAATAAAAATCGGTTGAAGTATCTGTGGCGATCTCTAAATTTAGATTACGTGCCCAAAATGCCTTGCTACCTCGCTCTATTTAGCAAGACTATACTTTTGCGCGAAATAGAGATCGACATCGTGGTCTCGCGAAGAATTTTTACGCGCATTTTAATCGGAGAAAAAAATTTAAATGTCGAATGTCGAGGGGTCTAGCGTAGTATTTTTGCTTTATTTTCGTATTACGTAAACGATAGAACAAGCTTAATCAAGAAAATTAACGTATTAAATTAAAAACGCCCGAATAATTGGCGTTTGCGTTTTTATATATAAAAAAAAAAAAACACTCAGTATGGATGTAAGGATTCTAACGATACCCATATATCTAAATCTAACCAGGTATTTAAAAGTTATGGTGGAATAAAGAAACTTTCATACAAACATACTTTTTTGATATACGAATACAATATTCTATTGATAACACTAAATTTACAAGTCAAATTTCAATCCATGTCAAAAATAAAATTGATATGCTAGAGCTTCTCATCAAATTAGATTTTGAATATTATGTTGTAGACAATATAATATACTCGTAAAAAGTTATATTAAAATAAATAAACAGGACTTCAAACAGATTTTTACTAAATTAAAAATCATATCAAATTAGTATTTTAATAGGCATACTTACACCGCATAATTTTTTGATCTCAACACTCTACGACCCTCGCCGACTATTTAAATGGCACAGCCGCTACTGGCAAGTTTGAAGTGCAATGCTCTCACACTACACATATATAAGTACAAGCACTTAAATAAACAAACTGAATAGTACTTTCGTATGTGAACTAGCTCTTTTTACTGGACCGAACAAAATTACTCTGAGTAAATACACTTAAACATGTAGAGTACAGATACAATTTTGTTATTTAAAATATAATCGTAGGTTTTTGTCCTTTTGATTTCAAAGATTTTGTTATAAGCTGCGTACATATATTGGTGCAAAGTCTTCACATTAAATTTAAGTAGATTTAGTAAATTTGAACAAATAAACTCGTTCTTTTCACTGGAACTAATAAAAATACTTTTTTAAGCTTACCCAAACTCAAAGATTCAATCAATTTTATTTTCAAAAAAAATGTAGACCATAGTCCTTCTGATTGCAATAACATATTTTTTATAGATGCACTTGGTTTAGGGTTATGTTTTCACACGTTTTATACCAGAGTAGATACGAATGTAAAATTATAATAATTATTATCAATGGATCAATAAATAGAATACTCATTTATATTTTCACTTGCCTGATGTGAACGCGCTTTTTTCACCAGAACTAATGAAGATACTATGTGACTGAATCCAATTCAACTGACACAATGATTTCCGAAACTTCGTAGCTTTATGTTCTTCTGATTCTATTAAGATTCTTTTTATAGATGACATGTATTGGAATTAGCAGTATTGTGTGACCATAAAAGGTATGCCAATTTCCGTAGGCATATTGGCAGCTCTATCTACAGGAAATTAAGTGCAAATTGATTTGGCGTACGTGTTTATTACGTGTACCTGTCTGGAACTATCTAATTGAGTTTACCTGAGCTCTCGTGCTTGCTATTCCGTGGTTTGCCTTGAGAAGCATTGAAAGGCACGAGGAGATGGAAATGTTTTAATTTTCGCACATGTTATCTAATGAGCAGGAATAAAGTGACTGTATAGAGTGGCATACGTTCTTGGTTAAAGTGATGTACTGCTGCTTTATTAATCGTACTTCCCGTGCGGGTCTTGAATTTGAAAGTTTCTGTTTTTTCGATCCACGGGATATAAGCTCCGACAACAGTAAAAATGTTATATCTTGTACCAACAGATTTTAAAATTGGTGCGCCAGTTGAAGTAGCCGATATGCACACGACATCGCTTCCCAACAAAATGGGCGCTCCGTTGCCGAATTCTTTTCCATGGGTAGGCGCCACAGAATTTATTTCAGTACCACAAATGCAGTAGTACCACCGAGGATTGACACAGGGGGATTGATCATAGCACTGGTATTGTAGAACAAACACATTATGATTATAAGGGTACATCATCCCATACCCGACGATGGTCAGTTCTACATTTGTCAATTCCGAAGCGAAGTAGCTGCCGATCGTGGCTGGTGGCAGGAATTGTTCCAACACTGGTCGCACTACAAAAACTAAACCTATATTGCTATGCATTTGCGACAAACTTGGCGCCGTAGTATTCATTAAATAGGTATAGTCTGTGTGTACTAGAGTGTAAGCCACATCCAGTAAATTAGCAAGCTTTTTCTTACTGAGAACTGCTAGTCCTACTGCCACATAAGTTAGATCAGAAGAGGTACAGTATCCGGAAGTGAGGATAGTTCGTTTGCCGATAGTAGTCCCGGAACAAACATAATCCTTGGTAGCATTCAACAACGCCACAACGTACGGATTTTCTTCTGCGAGCGTCTCAACTGTTCTCCAATCATCGATATATTCTTCCTTCGAATACAACACGTTTATTGTAATAAATAGTATACTGCAAAAACTTCTAAATAACATAGCAAATTATAGTCAATCATTAGCTTTGTTTGAATGAAATCTGTTATTATAAAAATAAAACCGTGAAAATCCGAAGATTGACATAATTGTATTGATTGGCATCTTCTACAGACGTGCTTTTATGACAGTGGCAAATATGTATAACTGAAGCATTTCATGATGATTATGACGAAGGTCCAAACGGTCATATGTTCTATCTAGTTCAACGTAGGCACGGAATTTTGAATTTAACAAATGAAAACTCATTTATTAAATCCTAATATGGCGATATGTACATTCTTTATTTAATGATTTAATACTATAAACTGCATTTTTTAAAATTAATTTAACACAATTGTACAAAAGTGTGTTGTGTACGAGTAGTACTTACATCTCAGTGATGTAACGTAACATAATTTGGACTTATCAGTTGCCGTAAAGTTAAAGTTACGTCTCGAACAAAGATTTCCTTGAATTTTTTACAAAATGCAAAGTTATTATTTTTTTTTTTTTTTTTTTTTTTTTTTTTTTTTTTTTTTTTTTTTTTTTTTTTTTTTTTATGAATGACTCTTGCTGTTGGCCAGTTGGCCTCTACAGCGTCACCGGACTGTGGCGAGCGCAGAGTGCGCTGAGCCTAAAATTTAAGGACGACTGGCACAAGGGCACCTCTGAGTGGTACGGACCTCGGCTTGGGCAGTCGCCGGAGCAGGGGGGATCTAACAGTTGCCTTGGCCACCCGGAAGGGGTGTGCCCTTGGGCCCTAGACTAGGTTGTACTGAGAGTGTGTGTGATGAATCTAAGCTAGACTAATCTAACCGATCTTAGACGGATCTGGATCTGGGAGGGCCGCGACCTCGCCGGCGAGGCCGACGTAGTGTAGTGGTGTGCCTCTGGTAACCGGCGCCTATACCAAAAACGGAATACTTCCTGTTGCTAGGAGTGGTCGGGTCGGCTGACCCCAGCGCCGCCGACGTGACGGTGGCGATGGGGTCGTCCGGGTCTTTCAGAACGTGTTTAGGACGTCGTCTGAGCGGGGGAGGGTCTGTAGTGTCTGTCGTGTAATTCGAGGCTTGGACTATGAGGGGGTTCGGGTGGTGGGGCATCGCTTCGAAATAGCGACGGGAGGTATGCTTCAAGTACTGACGAATGGAGGGGAGCTCGAGGTCACAGTGCAAGTCGGCGTTTCGCATGAACCAGCTAGCGCCGGTAGCACTGCGTACGAAACGGTTCTGGAGAACTTGAAGTTTCTCCAGATCCAGGTTGGATGCTTGGGCAAATACGACTGAGGCGTATGTCATGACGGGGCGGATACAAGTTTTGTAAATTGTCACCTTATTGCTAAGGGACATTTTACTGCGCTTGTTGAGTAACGGGGAGAGACGGCCTAAGAAGAAGGCCGCTCGGTTGCGGACTAACTGGATGTGTTTCGAGAACGAGAGTCGATTATCAAGGGTCACGCCGAGGTATTTGGTGGTGGCGGTCCATGGAATGGGCCGGCCGTGAAGGGTGATGTTTTTACGGGGGGGCTTTCTACTCGGATGAAAGTACATTGCTGCACTTTTATCCGGGTTGACAGTGATTGCCCACTTCTTGAACCATTCGCCAAGTTGGCAAAGGGCTCTCTGAAGGTGGGCAAGCTGTGCGTAGCGATGCCACCCTCTAGAGTAGAGGGCGGTGTCGTCGGCAAATAGGGCGATCTCCACGTTGGGAGAGCGGGGGATGTCGCAAGTGTAGAGGGAGAACAGGATCGGGGCCATCGCGGAGCCCTGAGGGACTCCGGCGTCGATGGGGTGGGGGGAGGAACGGTGTCCCTCGACGCGATAGCAAAAGCTTCGGGAACTGAGAAAGTCTCGTATTATGAGTACGAGACGGTCCGGCAGTCCGAGCTGGTATAGCTTGTATATCAGCCCGTTGTGCCAGACTTTATCGAAGGCCTTTGCGACGTCGAGGAAGACCGCTACGGTCCCTTTGGGGCGTGGTTTGTTGGTGAAGCCATGGGCGGGTTTCGCGTTGAAACCTTCTAGGACGTACTCCGTGATGCGGTGTACTTGCTGGACGCAAGAGTGTTTGGCTCTGAAGCCGAACTGCTCGTCGGGGATGAGGTTGTTATCTATGATGTGGGACCAAATGCGCTTCAGAAGGATGCGCTCGTAGATCTTCCCCAGGGTACTGAGGAGGCTGATGGGACGGTAGCTAGAGGGCTCAGAGGCCTTCTTGCCCGGTTTGTGGATGCCGATGACGTCGGCGGACTTCCACGGACCGGGGAATATGCAATTCGTGATGGCCGCATTGAAGATGCTGACCAGGAGGTGGACTAGGGTGGTGGAGAAGCGTTTGACCACTTTATTACTGATACCGTCCGCACCAGGAGACTTCCTGACGTGGAGGCCCTTGATAATCGACTCTACCTCAGAAACGGTGACTGGCTCGAGCTCGTCTAGGGGGGGAAGGGTTGCTCTGCGATCAACTTCGCTGTTCACCGTGGCGAGGTGGACAGGGTTGACGTGCTCTAGGCTGGGGCTGCATTGGTCTTTGAGGCTGTGGGCCAGGCACTCGGCCTTTTCCTCATCCTCAAAAGCGGGGGGGAGGTCTGGTCGGGTGAGGGGGGGCATCAGAGATTGTGTGTCGGATTTCAGGGATCTAGTCAGCCGCCAGAATGCCAGGTGGGATGGCTGGATCCCCGAGAGTAGGTCTTCCCACCTTCGATTACGGAGCTCACTAATGCGGTTTTTTACGGCACGCTCGTAAAGCCGCAGAGTGGCTCTGTTCTCTTGGGTGCGATTTCGGTCGTATGCCCTAGTGGCGGCGTGTTTAGCTGTCAGAAGCGCCCTCACGTCCTCTGGCAGTTCCCAGCGTCGGTCATCCTTGACTGGGACCTGTTTCGAGGCTTCACCGACTACGGTGCGGAGGTGGCTGGTGAGAGCGTCAACAGAGGTGTGGACGTCGTCAGCGGTCAGTATGTCATCGGGGATTCGGTCAAGGTCAGGTGAACTGGTCGCGCTCAGGGCTTCGCCTAATTGTTTCCAGTTCAGTATGGTCTTGGTCTGTGGGAGTCTATCGGTCGGGTCGGGTCCTAGTCGCATTATGACTGGTCGGTGGTCAGAGTCAAGTTCTTGCAGCACTTCTATCGAGCGCAACCGGAGGGTTACGCTTTTTAGGAGTGCTATGTCGAGTATGTCAGGTCGGAAGTCAATGTTGGCTGGGTAGAAGGTCGGCGTACTGGGGGGGATTATGTCAAAGTTCAGTTCCTCAGAGAGAGAGTCGAGAAGGTTGCCCCTCGAGGTGGTCGTATTGCAGCCCCACAGGATGTGTTTGCTGTTGAAGTCGCCGGCCAAGATAACGGCGGTATCAAGAGAGAGGAGCGCCTCGAGGTCGCTCCTGAGGAGGGCTTTTTTACCAGAGAGGTAACAAGATACTAGGGTGATCGGTTGATGACCGGTCATAGAGAGGCGGCAACAGGAGGCTTCCATTGTTGTCAATGGGGGGGTGTCGATGGGAATGCAGTGAAGAGACCTTTTGTAATAGATGAGGGTGCCGCCTTTTACAGCAGCAGTCCTATCATTACGAACCAGCGAGTAGTTTGCGATCCTAGGATCCCTCTTGCTCGGTTTCAGAAAGGTCTCGTTCACAAGCATGACATCGATTTGGTGGGTCGTGATAAATTCCCTAATCAGGGGGCGTTGGTCGTGGGAGTCGGTGGTGATACCGTTGGCATTGAACCATGCCAGGGATAGGGAGTGTGGTCTAGTACGTTGGGTTGTACTAGCCATTGTAGTTGGTTAGGATGTGGGGGGCGAAGCGTTGTAACTCTCCGAAGAGGGCACAATGCTCGTCTAGAATGTCGACCAGACTGTGGTGGTTTCTGACCTTCTCGGCCACGAGACGCACCTCATTCAGGTTGACGGCCGACGCTATGTCGGCGAGGAGGAGAAGGTCCGCCTTCAGGCTGGAGGAGCCTGGGGCGGCCGGGGCGGGTGGGCGCCGCACTGGGGCGGGTGAGGGCCTCGGGGGAGCAGGGAGGGAGCGGGAGGTCGAGGGGGTGGCGTGCACCGGTGCCGGAGACGGCGCCGGAGCGGCGGGGGCGGGGGTGGGCTTGGCCTTCGACAGGGTCGAGGGTTTCGCCCAGGCGTTGGACTGTGGAGCAGGAGCGTCCACGAACCGTGGTGGTTGAGGAGGTTTCGGTTTGGGGCCGAACCCTTTGGGGCGTGAGAGGGCGGGCGGGGCTTTGGAAAGCCCTTTTTTGGCCTTAGGGGCCTTGGGACAGCCGCGATAATTGGCGGTATGGCCCTGAGTGCCGCAGAGAACGCAGCTAGGAGGGGAGGGGTCGGATTTTTGGCGACTACAGTCGGCGGTGCTGTGATCGCCTGCGCATTTAACACACCTGAAGGGTGCATTACAAAAGCGCGCTGCGTGCCCATAGAGCTGGCAGCGGTGACATTGACCGGGGGTGGCCTTCTTCCTAGGAAGTTCAAACTGGAGGCCCGAGAGGCTGAGGATCGATTTGGCGTTCCAAATCGCCTGACCCTCTGGGGTGCTCTCCAGCGTGACCAAGACCATGTCACATGGTTGCTTGGTGCGGCCGGCGTGCATCCGGCTGACCGAGAGGACTGGGTACTTCTTCGACAGAAGGTCGGAGTGTACCGATTCGAAGGGAATCTCCTTGGGGATCCCCTTCACGACCACCCGGAGGACTTTCTCCTCCTCAAGTGCGTAAGTGTGGAAATGCACTTGATCCTCACGAAGGAGGCGAGTGACGGCTCGGTGGTCATCGGATGAAGACAGATGGACCATGATCCCATCTTGATGGGTCTTGGCCCTGAACGGGATCTGCTGGGCTGTGAGGGTCTTGGAGACAGACTCCCACAGTTCGCGGTTGCGAACCACCAGAGATGACTTGGTGGCCTTGCGGAGGGGGGTGGCTGGAGTAGCGGGGGAGGGGTCGGCGGAAGGCGAGACCCCAGAGGCGGAGGAGGGGCCAGCGGAGGGCATGGCTCCTGTGGATGGACAGGGGTTTTTGGGCGGGGGAGGGGGGAGAGCCGTGGTGGCTGGGCGTTTTTTGCCCTTGGGAACGACGACTGTGAAGCCGTCGTCCTCCATGGGCTGGATGGGATCGGACACTGGGCCCTTCGGTACCTGAGGGGTAGCGGAGGGCTTATGTGCTGAAGACGGGCGGCGGGTCCTCTCTTCCAGGGAGAGAGGCCTGTGGGGGGAGCGACACCGTTGTCCGGAGCGGTGTCTGGACCTGCGGTCCTTTTGAGGGGATCGGTTGCGAGTGCTGGACGGGGCAGGGGGTGGGAGCATCGGCCCGGAGGGATTGGGCGCGAGCTTGGTGGCGGAGGGTGAGGGTTTGCCCTTACCGGAAGGTGAGGGCTCGCCCTTGGCGGTGGGTGTGGTCGGAGAGACCAAAAAGGCACTGGGAGTTTTGAGGAACTCCTCCAGCTGGGTGGGAGAGTTCCTCAGTTTGTCCCAGAGGGACAGTACCATGGAGGCGAAAGCTCCACGGAGGGGTTCGCTGATGGAGTCATCGAGCTCGTCGAAGACTATGAAGGGGTGGGCGGGCCCCGACATCGTGGTTAGATGGGGGACCTTGCCGGGGGTAGGCAGAGGGTGAGTGCCTATATGTGTGTACCTGATGTGTGCCAGCTGCCAATCTTAATGTGCAGCTGGTTGTGTGCCTACGGGCCCTAGCTGCCTCGGGGGAGAGACAGGGACGCCGGCGTGAACCGGTCGGCCAAGTCAAACACACACCCGAGGGATAGGAGAGGGTAGGCGGAGGGTGGGAGGGAGATGTCTGGTGTCGGCGAGGGGCGACCCCAAGGCCGGTGGTACCAGACCCAGCCGGATTCTGTTGTTCCCCTGAAGGGGGAAAAACAGGCGCTCCGGGGCAACGCCCGATCGGTTTGGTTGGCACAGTCAGTATCTGCCGATCGACCACACTCGTGGATTTAGGAGAACACTAGTAATCGCTCTGAAAAGAGCGCTTTTTGTGTAGGGAGGCAGCCGGCCTCCGGGCCCGGCTGCGAGACGGTGCGAGCCCTGCACTCACGAAACGCTCGGCTCGCTAGTGCCTAGCGCTAATAAATTAGCGAAGACACCAACGTAACCGAGGAACGGGTGCGAGGACTCGAACTCGGCGCGACGGCTGCGGCGGTGGCGGCGCGGGTGCGCCCGACGGAGAGGCAGCCGGCCTACGATCGGCCTGGCTGCGAGACGCCCGGAGCAAGTCCCGCACACACAGTAACTCGACGGTGTGTCGAGAGACGGGTGCAGGACTTGATGTCTTCTCTTCTTGCTTGATAACCGCAGAGCGCCGGAGCGCTTGCGGGAGGGCGGCGCAAGCCTTGCACTCGCGTTGCACTCAACAAGTGGTTGAGCGAACGGTACAAGGCTTGTTTATGATGTCGGAGGAGCGGTTGCGGCGGAGGCGTCCGCGGGGCGCGGGGTGCGCCGAGCGGTGAGCGGGTAGCGGGCAGAGGCGGTGAGCGTCGTCGAGACACGTCCGTTCATAACGGAGCGAGCGAGCGAAGTGTGCGAAGTTGATGTGCAAAGTTAGATAAGCTGGTTAGAGAAGAATGCTTGTGATTCCAGCTCACTAGACCGGGGAGCGAGCGGCGTGCTTTATCTAGGCGATCTACAATTGAAAACGTCTTACAGCGCGTTTCGCTAGACTTGCCGATGAGAATTTATGATAGGTATTATCAACAAATGCTTCGTCAGCCATAACTTAGCCTTAGATATTGGAATTGTTATCCAGCAGTATTTATATTGGATATTGTTTCTTACGATTGGTTTCGATGCGCAGAATGATTGGTAACTTTTACGAAAACAATTTTATGCCTTATCATTGTTTTGGTCTGATCGCTGATGAAAATATAAAAGACTAGCTTACGCCCGCGACTTCGTACGCGCTGACTTTAGAATTGAGTTCAAAGATTAATTATATATTATATAGAATTAATCAAAATTCTTACTGGCTAACTTTCTGTTGAAAAAAAATGTACCCCCATAAGAAAAAACGAAAGTTCCATACAAACTTTGGCCTCTAATTTCTCGAAAGTGGTCGGAGATAGACGTGGGGTGTTCGACCAAATGTCATAGGGGACTCCGAGATTCAACTGCTGGAAGCGGTCCCGGAGGCCTCCGGAGACATTCGCGGGCCTCCAAAATTTCAAAACGGTCGTAGGTCTGAAATTTTGGCTCCGGGGGTTTTTGGAACCCCGATTCGAAATATGAAAAAAAAATTGGAACTTTTTTTTTTAATATAGCTGCCGTAGATTACTTTTTTCGGGTCGGCACTTCGACGGTCCCGGATGCGTCTCTGCGAGGCCGGAGGCCTCGCCGGTCGCTCGCGAGGCCGCAGGCATGCGGCCCGCGCAACCACACGTCATACCTTATAAAATTTGTAATACTTAACAAACCGGAACACAGTAATGTTTACACACTAACTTGGCGCACAATATCTGGTACTTCGGTGGTACCTACCTAGACGACCTCCTGCTAAGGAGATCTACCATCATGTGACAGGCTAGCTACTACTCTAAGATGAACATTTGTCATCAAGCACCTTACAGTACGTTTTCCTAGCCTAACTAGGAAACGAGTTTCTAATGCATCCCACCATGTTGCCATCTTCGATTGTAAAGGAGAGGAGTTGTCAAATATTTTTCTTAATCATATATAAAGATTCGTTGTTCTTCTGCTGCGTTAAAAAAAACGAACACACGTTAGTATTTGTAAAGAACACGGGGACTAGTAAGTACGACAATTTAGAACAAACATTCCGTCAAGTTTTCGATAAAGAAAAATTATTTAAAAAACATCGCATTCAGTTAGTTTTCGTTGACGAAAGCCAGGAATGCTGATCTATTTTATAAATTTTGGTATTAAAAACTTGAACATTTATTCGATAATTGCATATATGCATACAAATATTTGCTGTGAACTATAAAAGTTTTTCTTATTTCTAACTGTATTAAATTTTATACTCACATGGTTAAAAACATTTTACCGTTATTTCTGTACTTCCTTTACTGCTTTCACTCTCTGTGAAGTCAACAGTAGGTGAACGGAGCGAGTGTTCGGAAGTGCCGGAGTGTTCTAGAAGGCTCTTCAGACAAAAATGCTAACGTTCGAGATGAGAGCCTCCTCATAGAGATGACGCCGAAGCGATCCCTCTGTATTGCTCTCAACAGCACTCTGTCGAAGCGTTTGCGAGGTGTGAACCTAAAACGTCTTACTACCTGCCTTGGATTATCACATAGATTAATTTTTATCTCGGCAAAATATGCGAATCTTAAAGTATCTAAGTCTTAAGTATAGTGTATATAAAAGTTGGTGTTTGACCACTGCTCACCTGATGCTAAGTGACGTTGTAGTCGAAGATGGTAAAGCACACCTAGCCTGGAATGGAACTGGCTCTCAAGTGAGGCTGCCGGAACACACCGTTAGATGCTTGGCGGCAGATTTTCAACTTGAGGGTGGTAGCTAGCCAGCCGAGTACTAGAAAGTACTCTACCACCACGCTATGGTTTCCTCACGATGTTTTCCTTCACCGGCAGCTCAAGCTCATTGTTGGGATTTGAACCCACGCCCTTAGGCATGCGAACCGACCGCGCTAACCACTGAGCTATCATCGCTAAAAGTATCCTATACATTTTCCCGTAATGCACGAACGAAACGCCAAACTTTGCAAATATTGGTTTAGCTGTTTAGTCGTAAAAAGTTGCCACCCGACAGTTTCTACATACTATTATACTTTTTTTAAATATTTATTTCATAACACTCAAAGCAGAATGTAATAATATTAATTTCAATTTTACAGATCTGTATCACATTCCAAAACTATGTATGTCTTGGTGCATTATAATTACTTTTTAAAAAGTCACTAGAGATTTTATATAAAAGTTAATTGCGTCATTGGTTCATTCGGATTAGAATTATAAATTTATTAATAATAGGTAAGATAAATTTAAAATATTTATAAAAATTATGTCAACTATATTTTAAAATTAAAATCTATAATAATCTTAATCTGTCTTTATTTATACTATTACTAGCAACCCGCCCCGACTTCGCACGGGTAGTAGAGAATATTGTGCCTACATGTTTTGTCTGTGGTAAGGCTGATATACACATATTTCAACTAATTTACATAAAATCTTGACAAATTATATACTTATACCTTCCTCATGAATGACTCTATCTATTGGTGAAACTCGCATGATAAACCGTTCAGTAGTTTTTAGTAGTTAATCGCGAACAGACAGACAGATCGACGCGCCAAACGACTTTGTTTCATAATATGTCACAATAGGAAAATCGAGAACTAGAACATAGAACCCGTAGGTAGATCTTGTATGTTCACCGCGACAAATATTTCTATGTTTTCTTGTGATAATAGAGGACAAGCTTTAAATGTGTGTGTGTTTGTACACTTAACCAAACATAGCTAAGAACCACCACAAGAAAACTGACTTTCAAATAAAAAAAAAGTATCGAAATCGGTCCATCCGTTTGAGAGCTACGATGCCACAGACAGACACACACACACACAGACAGACAGACATTGACGTCAAACTTATAACACCCCTCTTTTTGCGTCGGGGGTTAAAAAGACGGACCTTAAGGCACTGATTAGGCCTGCATAATTGCGTTTAAAATAAGTTTTTTATCATTATGTGGAACAGTAGCCTATAAAAAGTTTAAAAGATTAAGAAAATGTAATTTTGAACCAAACCCAAAACGTATTGGAGGATAAATGTATTTTTCCTTTTGACTGGAATTCTATCTGTTGGACCCTAATACCTTGCTAATAAGACTCGGACAAAGTATCTTCTTTGATGTCACGTGTGAAGGTAACGATCAACGGTAGTAAAAAAAAGCAATTTCTTGTCGAAGGTTTGTCATTAAAACAAATAGCTTTTTCTGATCGATCAGATAGTAAACTAACGAGATTGTTCAGGAAGTTGATAAGTACATACTAGTATAGTCATCTTTTTCTTGGTTGTCTAGGTTATACCAAAATAAGATAATTTTAAAAGTCGTTAAAAAAAAGTGGTTCTTGAGATTGCAATGTTGTTTACCGTTTTTTGTTTAATGACTTTAAGAGAATTGTGATACTTTATGAAAACTTTGTTTTCTTGCTTTTTATTTATTAATACTTTTGAAAGAAAAACGAACAGGAAACCTTTTAAAGCATCATGATTCTCTTAAAGTCAGTCAACAAAAAACGGTAAACAATTTAAAGGGAAAAATAAAACAATTACAATCTCAAGCACCACTTAATTTTTTTTACGACATTAAAAATTATCTTTTTAGTCAAAATGTTAAAGGGGTAGAAAGTTTTGAAGCAGGTACTTATGTTCAAGCATCTTCTCAACAGCGAGGAAAGGAAAATTATTGTTACATCATCTTGTATTACTTGCAAAAGAAATTATGTTAATATTTAAAGCCTATCTGTTGCTCAAGTCACTTTTTTACTCTGAATAGGCTCGCTTTTGACCACACCTGTTTGATGTTAAGCAGCAGTACGGTCTAGTATTGAGTACGCTTTTCTAAAAGGAGTATTTACTCTGGATTTGAAAACAATCATTATGTACTTTTCAGGGAACATTCGACTATGGGAGAGAGTTACTTAAATTATTATTATTTTTTTTAAATTGTATTGTAAACCTTATCCTAATTTGTTGCGTGGTTCTAAAGAACTAAGCTGAGAAACAGACAGACGTGATCAGCGATTTTGTTTAATACTATAATAATTAAAAAAAAAAATACTATAAAACTACTAGATAGATTTCACTATAAATAAATTCTTTATAATATAACTGGCAGCTGTAAAATATATTTCATAAAACAATTGTCTTTTAAGCACTTCAGAACAGCATATCAACATCTTGCTTTTCAAATTCACAAAACAAACAAATAATAAATAATATGTTTCATACAATTTCCTAAGATTAATATTTTCTACAAACATTTCTTCGGTAAGTAATACTATTAATTATAAGAAGATTGCTCCGAGTCGACGTTAAAAAATTCTAGTTTATTAAAAAATATACCGCTAGTGGAACGTTTAGCTCCTGGCATTTCCGAGCCTGCGAGCGTCGCACGTTTAAAAACTGCAGGCATTTGATTTAATTTTTATCCAAGCGTCGAGAGCGTTTCCCCGCTCTTTTCGAACGATTGGAAACAACAACAGCACAAAAGCGTCAGTGAAACAAACTTTTGAAATAAAATATATTTCACCTAAAAATATGGATAACAAAGCGAGTCCGCGTCAATATGAATCAGTTTTTTTCCGTATGAAAGCCTTTCAAGTTTCGGGTCACGGTGCACAAAGAGGTCCTTTTTTATATGAAATACAATGAAGCCCAAATCACACATGCGCCTATCTCAGAGGGGCAGGACCCGATTGTTCTCCCGCGGGCCGTCCAAGATTTTCACAGCTTTATACGGATACGAGCTCTTGCCCCAGGGCGTACAGCTTTCATACATCGTGAGGTTATCTATCTAATACCTTTTTAAACGAGCAATTCTTGTATATATGTATATACTAGCTGCGCCCCGCCGTTTTACCCGCATGGTAATGGATGATGATGATGATGATGAAAAGTATCCTATGTTTCATTCCAGGGTCTAAAGTATCTACGTGCAAAATTTCATCCAGATCCGTTCAGCCATTCTGGCGTGATTAAGTAACAAACATCCATCCATCCATCCAAACTTTCACATTTATAATATTAGTGGGATATATTCTGAATCTCGGAAACGGCTCCAACGATTTTCATGAAATTTAGTATGCAGGGGGTTTCGGGGCCGATAAATAGATCTAGCTAGGTTTAATTTTTAGAAAACGTCATTTTATCCATTTTTTCAGGCAATGAAAAACCGAGCAAAGCTCGGTCATCCAGGTGCTTATACCTTATATTATATAATTACAGTAACTTATCCGAAGTACGCGTAGGGACTACTGGAAAATAACTAGCTTTGTATGTTTATTCATGGATACGTTGCTCTTTTATTTAAATGCAAATTGATGGTGTTTGATGGTATGCATTGAGGCACTTCAATCGAGCGAGATGAGGTCGAACTCTGCCCTTTTCACAGATACGCAGAATTTATGCGAGCCGTTCATCAAATTATTTATGAAGGTTCAAGAGGCCAGACGCCCTCACACCTACGTGTATTATGACTAATTTCTTTGAAAAGAAAGCAAATTTCATTTTGGGAGAAAACAGAAATGAAAGTTTCGATCTAGTTGATGGAATAGTCCGTGGGTGCTCTAATAGTAAATGTTTATACTTCTTATTATAGATAAAATATAAAAAGGTAATGACTCTACTTGAGTCTGAGAAGTATCAGCGGGTTTTTGTCTAGAAAAATAAATAAATATGACATTGGTTTCGAATAGGTTTGCATTTGTTCAATCACTGTCAGTTGTGAAGTCTAAAATGATGTCGAATAACCTAAAAAGAACTTGTTTATTCTACAATTAAAGATACTAGTACACTTGTAGTGTATGTGTAGTTGTACATCAACAATATGCAAACGGAGATCGCTCCATGTTCAAACTATAAGCTTACTAAAATAATAAATAAATAAATATCGTTGGACATTTCACACAAAGTTATCTATCCCCAAACCAAGCAAAGCTTGTACTATGGGTACCAGATGACTGATAGAATACTTATATATGTCCTTTTTTTGTAAATACATACGTATAATACACACAAAACACCCAGACACTGAACAAACATTAAACGTAACATAATTATTTATCCTGCTGGGAATCGAATCCACGCCCTACAGCTCTTGAAACAAATATTCTACCAAATGAGCTATGTGAACAGTCAAATCCAATCCAATTATCAATCTTTGATACTTACTTGTATTTAAAGTGTGTCGTGTTCGATTTACACACCAAATTTTCTATAGAAGTGGCCAAATGCTGGATCTAACAATATTCTATAGATGATTATCAGTCTAGTTTAGAAAACACTATAGTGGCGTCACCATATAGCTGTGTGGATAAGTCGGTCGTTGTTAGTACATTATTTGAATAGGAGAGCCGTTAGATGTAGGAGCCGGATCAGGAGACGGTCGCATTTTTAGCTGGAGCTCGTAATAAGAAAGTATTGGGCTTTGGCTACAAACGTCTCTAAAGAAATGGTTATTTCTACCTTTGACGTAGAAAATCTTTGTCGTGAAAATTGGGCAGGTGTGTGGAGTAAGGGTCACGTTATATTTAACAACGTTATCTTTATGGAATACTCAGGATTTTTTAATGAGCAGAGTTATTGAGATAAAATTATCGCTCACCCGTGTACAGTAGTGAGAAATTATAAGCGAATGCAGTGTAAGTAATTATGTAGGCTTAGTTAAATAAATAAAAAAATAATAATAAGAAACGTTGTAAAAGCGTTGTTAGTATATGTTGTGGTCCATAGCTTATGTAGCTCGTTAAACATTTAAATCCTAGTTCTAAAAAGTAACCTAATGGCATATGAAAAGTTCTTATTCTATACAAAAACTGAAAACATGCGCTCAAGGAAACTTGCAGCAGTAGAAAAACAACGTACATGCTCTTTTCCTTATAGCTTCAAAGTATTACATTTCTATTAACATTACGGATATTTTCTAAACAAGAAAAGACCCTTGTAAGTAAAGTCCATGATTTGCACTCCGGATCTAAAAGCCACTTAACATAAAGACAACGCTGCTACGCCTCGTAGACGCTTATTACCGCGTAGCAAACAAACTCGAGCAGGTAATGAGACTTGAAAAACGTAGCTAAACATAAAGAGGGCAATATTATCACTGAGTAAATGAACTTCTACACACTAAGAGCTGCAAAATGGGTTTATTAGAACAGCAGAAAGAGTGCGATTTATGCCAGAAGCTAGACGCACGAAATTCACAGCTACGGACTAACACCGTGGCTACGGCGTAGCACTTCAGGTTTTTAATTAGCTCTGATCAGCGGTTCTCAAGCTTTTTTTTTGGCGACGGAGTCCTTCCTGAAAGCGAAATATTTGACGGAGTCTTAAAGTAATCAAAAGTAAGGTTTAAAGTAGGTTTGTGACATAAAATTTATTTCTTTCTCTTTGTTCTTTGTGTGTAATTTAGTTTTGTTTTATCTTTGTTTGTTATTTCTTTTGTTTCTTTATACCTATTTTGTTAATGTCTTAAATTTGTTTTATGTCATAAATAAAATATTGTCTATTGTCTAATCAAAAACTGTTTTATGTATATTTTTTATTGTCAGTTGAACTGTTGACTATGCTCCTGACTGAAATGTCGCGCCCTCATGTTTCGCATTCCATTACTACTCTTTTAAACTTCTAGTATTTTTTTTAACTTTATGTTGTATAAAGTTGTGTTAACGTTTATATAGTAACTTTTTTAAAATATTTTGACCAGTATTTTCGCGGCACCCTCACAGAGGGTTTGCGGACTCTCTAGGGTTCCATGGAGCATACTTTAAGTTTGGCGGGCTTAGATAGTTAAATAAAAAATGTTAAAAATATGTTAAGAAAATGTTTAATAAAATATGTTAAGAACATATTAAATCACAACTGAATCTAACTTGTTAAAATTAAGATTAGCTTTATTTTGTTTAATTAGATAAATTAATGTTAGTGAAGTTTGATAGAACTCTTAACTTTTTTCATCTTTTGTATCTGATGTTTTAACTGTTGTATAAAAGGCAAGCTTATAAAATAAAAATATAAACCCAAATTGCATTTTATAAGCTTGTTGATAGATAATTTTGTGTTTTTTTTAGATCGAAGTGCGGAATCACGATCAACTGCGATAAAAAACTAATGTCAGTTTTTTTTAATGCCACAGGTAGCAATCAAGCAGACGAGTTGCCAGATGGCAAGCAATCAACGGCTTATGAATATCTGCAATGTCACTAAAATTTCGTTGTCGACCTTTTAACATTCTGAGTCTTTTAAAATTTATCTTCTAATAGTAAAAGTGTAAATAATGCAGTATTCAGCCACCATCGCTTATATTATTCTATACTAGCTGCAATTTTAATCCGCGATCTTAACCGTATTTTAAGAAATAAATTAACAACCTATGTGTTAGTCCAGGTTATAATCTATAACAATTCCAAATTTAAATTTAACCCGTCCTGTCATTTCGGCGTGTAAAGTACCAGATATTTTATCGCCAAGCAATAGTGTGTAAATATTTCAGTGTTCCGGTTTGAAGGGGTAGCTAGCAAAATTACAGGGCTGTCGAGACTAACCATCGAAAGTCGCAAAGTAATGAGCACCAAAGCAGCGATGCCCTGGACTTTGTTTTACTACTCAAGGTTCTGTGTATCGCTGCAATGTTCATAGACAGGCGTTATCTCTTACCATCAGGAGAGCGTCTCGTTTATCTCATTACTTTTAAATTAAAATAAAAGCTATAATTGTGATTATAATGTTCTGTTAAATGGATGCTGTGTAGTTTGCTTTTACAGGCAAACTTCAAAATTGGGTATGTCATAGCGCAATCTACAGAGTTTTAAAACATTTTCAAAAGCCAGAAACTACTGATTTTACTACATTTTAAAAGTACTGGCATCCACAAAGTATGAAAAACAACCACTCGCGACAGCTTCCGAGTAAATTAAATCAACACTTGAAATGTGTGTACTTTATTAGTACCCTCGACTCCACTGGAGAGGACTAGAAGGCAGTACATAAACTTTTTCTGTTTTATAAAATATTTAGTAACCACTGACTTTAAAATGATTTATCGTTAGCAAGGCTTCCGGATTCAGAGATTTTGGATTTCGTCTACGTACGAGTTCCACTAGGTAATACAACAGCGGACTTATCGCCTATAGCGATTTCTTGTAAATAAGCTAGATGTATTCATATTCATATTCATATTTTATTGATAACAAAGTTACACGTCAAAAATAATACTACTAAATAATAATTATCAAAATTAATTAATATTAAAATAATAATCTTAAAAAACTATACTACTTTTAAAGTCATAATGTCATCGAACTTATAGAATGCCTGCTCGACAAGCCAAGTCTTTAGTATTCACATTTAAAGTTACTTATGCACGAATAAAAACTGGGAAAAGATAATTTGTTCCTAGCGTTGCAAAAACAGGATTTTTCGACACATGTTTTATTCATCATTATCTCAGCCTTAGGACGTCCACTGCTGGACATAGGCCACCCCCATTGACTTCCATAACGACCGGATGGAAGCGGCTCGCATCCAGTGCGTTCCTGCGGTCTTTATTAGGTCGTCTATCTACCTTGTGGGTGGATGTCCTACGCTGCGCTTATCGGTCCGTTGTCTCCACTTCAGAACTTTGCAGCCCTATCGGCTATCAGTTCTGCGTGCTATGTGCCCTTCCCACTGCCATTTTAACTTACTACTCCGCTGGTCTATGTCGGTTACTTTAGTTCGTCTACGGATCTCCTCATTTCTGAGTCGATCTCGTAGGGAAACTCCGAGCATAGCCCTCTCCATTGCTCTTTATGGTAGTTTGAGCTTACCAAGAAGATAACCAAGAACCAAGAACTATCTCAAATAATGCTACTTTATTAACTGATTATATTTTCTACTGTAGCTGGAGTGCCACTGGTATCTTGGGTACTCAACGAGTACTCACTACTGCCTTAATTAAGTACGATGTACGTCCTGAAACATTTACCAAATTGGACCTTATGCCTTCATCATTAAGACTATACTATGTAGAACTAGCATGGCCGCATGCCATTAGCATTTGGTTACAGCAAAGTGTCAGTCGCCTCCAGTTTTTGTCACTTTACGTTTGAAATAGATAGGAGTCCGTTGGGATATATGATGTATTGGGGATGTGCGATAGTCCTTCAAACTGTCACTATAAGTCATTTCACTTATTTGTTTTGTTGTATATTATCGTTTTTTTTGTACTTTCTGTACTATATTTTACTGGGAGAGCATTGAAATTATACTATGAATCGTGATAAGTATTCATAATGTTGTGAACGCTGATGCGGCGATGCCCTAGACTTTGTTTTGGTATTCAGTTCTGGGCATCGCTATGATTGTCATAGACATGAGTTAACTCTAACCATTAGAAGAATCCCGTTCGTCCGATTACTTCGTACCATAAAAAGAACAGCATGATATCCCGATCATCAATTTGCCAAAAATGTTGTACCGATGATTTGTTGATTGGTAAGTAGTCGCATCTATCGTCGGAGAGCGTAGGTTCAAACCCTAACAATGAACTTGAGCTGCCTGCGAAAAACAACATCGTAAGGAAACTATAATATGGTGGTAGAGTACTTTCCAGTACTCGACTGACTAGCTACTTACGTCGAGTTGAAAATCTGCTGCCAAACAATGTAGCATCATTTGAAAACCAGTTTTAATTTCAGGCATAAACAAACATGTTTAATACCTTCGACCATACTTTTTTAAATGTAAATTAATAACGATACGCTCTCCTGATGGTAAGAATAACGCATCTCCATGACCACTGCAGCAATATACAGAACTTTGAGTAGCAAAACAAAGTCCGAGGCATCGCTGCTCTGGCGCTCATTACTTTGAGAATCGATGGTTAGTTTCAACAGCCCAGTAATTTCGCTAGCTCCAGTACCCTTCAAACCAAAACAAAGTCATGTTTACACACTACTGCTTGGTGACAGAATATCTGGTACTGTGGTGGTACCTACCTAGACGACCTTCTACAAAATAAATCTACAACCTAGCCTAAGGATGATGTTTGAGACTCGAATGCAATGTCTTACTATCCTTACATGGAATAATGATTTATAATAGGTTTGGAAAATCCTATAGTCTTTTTAAAGATCCTAAATGTAAATCAGTCATCCAGTCCAGCATTTGCAAGCATATTATACAGAGAGTCACAACATTTAATTTAGAGATTGTTCCATAAATTGTGCGAGTATTTACCCGATATTTATTGACGCCAAAAGAATAGTCTCGCATTCTTTCCTCTTGTTCTTGTTCAGTATTTTTTTGCGGATTGTGCAATTTATTTTATGGAAGGCCATTGTATTAACAAAATCAATATGAAAGCGGGTCACGAGTTTAACTGCGAAATTAAAACGCAAAATGCGAGAAGACAATCGTTTTATTAGTGTAATGTTCCAAAGGGGCCCCGGTGGAAGGTACAGAAACGGTATTACAGGAAGAAAAATTTACAAAGTTATATAATAACGGAGTTATGCGATGAAATTAAGTAATTAATTTAATTTCCTCAGGGCTATTCGAGTAAATAAAGGATCAGGGGGTTTTAACAACTTTGTAGAAATTCGGTTTAGGGTATGTTTACTTACCTACTCTGATTTCAAATGAGCTTAGGAGCGTTAATCGCGAAGATGATTTGCATATTTCCTCAAGTTGCCGTAATGTTTATGAAAACGTAAATGGCAAATAATTTCTTGAGACAACTTCAATAGGATTAACAGCCATAATAGGTTACAAATCGACAATAAATGTTCAACCCAAAAGTAAGTTCGTATAGGCTGAATGGCCAGCCCTAGTTTTAGAGTTAATATGCCGATCGAAAGCTTCCGACATTTATAATATGATTTGAATGTATATGTTATAGAAACAAAGAATAAACAATCGAGTTGTACAACGTATCTTCCGACACAATGTAACCTAAAACAAAATGCCACTCACGTTCACCCCATTTGTAGATTGACCGCATTGACCGTTGATTAAAATTGGTAGTCGTTTTTGAGATTTTTTTATAATGTGTTGCATCTCTTTGTCTACATCTCACTTGATGTTAATTGACGATGTGGTGGCAGACTGTAAACAAATCAAACCTGGAATGAAAACTAGCTCTCAAGCCGAGCTGCCGGAATACCCTATTAGGCGCTTGGCGACAGACTTTTAACTTGAAGGTAGAATGTACTAGAAAGTACACTACCCCTATGCTAGTGTTTTTCTTTACCGGCAGTTCAAGCTCATAATTGGAATTTAAACCCACGCCCTTCGGCGTATGATTCAAGCGTGGTAACCAGTAATGCCAGTGCTCTGACACTATAGGTAAGCCACGAACGCTATCGAATAAACGATATTCTATTATTAATTATTTTTTAACACTCAAAATAACATATTAAGGGTGGTGTAACTTACTAGGTAGTGGATCTCTATATAAGTAGGTACCAGCGCAGTAACAGATATTTTAGTAGATTTTTGACCAGTTGGATGAAAAGCTGACGTAACAAACCAGAGGCGACGTAAGACATGAGTGACGTGGGCCACTGCCTATACGGTCTCGGGCCTTGGAGGTTTAGAGGTTTATGCATTACCAAGCAGTGAACGTGACGAAAAAAATGTACTCGTCATAAAACGATAAATATTATTATTGATATACCTTTATTTTTAATTAGTCCAATAATATCTGTTGGCATTGCGTCGCTATTGCTGGCAATCCAACCAGCCAGGGTTGGAGATTCCCAACGGCAACTTTTGATTGCTACCATTTTTTTTTAATGTCTGACAGCCTTGATTTTTGACCACAACTCACCTGATGTTAAGTGATGGTGTGGTCGAAGATGGTAAAACACACCTAGCCTGGAATGGAACTGGCTCTCAAGTGAGGCTGCCGGAACACATCGTCAGATGCTTGGCGACAGATTTTCAACTTGAGGGGGGTAGCTAGCCTTCCGAGTACTAGAAAGTACCCTACCACCACGCAAACATTCTCTGTTCTCATTATCTGTTCGCTCTACGTTACTTGCTCATAGCACCCCTATTGTCAAGATGATTGCAACAATAAAAGAAATGGACAGCGAACAATGAATGGAATACTGGTAGCACACATGTTCCAAGAAGAGAAGAGGGCCTCGCGAAAACCTTGCCCACATTGAATTATGGTCTTGCCCCACCACTGTAACAAACATTTTGCGCCATGAATGCAGGATCGCACAATCGAGCTCTCGCATTGTTCAGTACGGTTCGATGATGTATGGGCGCTCGCCAAATAAATCACGAAGTATTTTGCATTTCCATATAAAGTGTTAAAAGGCAGAGTGTTTGGTGTTTGCGTGCGAGATCTGTCATCCACGTGAATTTATTGCGCATCGTTCGCAGGGATTGTGCCTTGCGTAGTGTTACCAGTGATCAGAAGGAAATTCGGAATAACCTAATGAAATATAATTAAAAATGAAACCGCGAGGCGCACCTAGTTTAGTATGATGTGTACAATATACATATAAGATTTTATGAGAAAATGTGAGTATATAAAGATATGTTTACCAACATTGTTAAAAAGAACATGCTTGTGCGCTCTTAGTTTAATACCTACCTACTTTAGTATGTAAATTAATGACTCTAGCATATTTGTTTGTGAGAATTAAGTGTTATGTTAATCAAATGTAAGAAAATAAGCAGTTTCCATTTACTTCCGACAGGACAGCGGCCATTTACTTCCCCACTTTCCATGCATCTTTATTTATTTACGTAGTACGTAAAAGTAGCCCCTCTGGGCTGGTTGTATTTGGGATTTTATTTGATGAATTGGCAACACACCTACAGTCATAAAGCACTGGCCAAGTATAAATTATTTAAAAAAATACATAAAGCACTTTCCTAGTTTTCTTAACAATAGGGGTAAACGTTATACGCGCGTTCTGTTTTTTTTTCTCTTTCTTCTTGGCATCGCACTTTGTGCATTCTGCCAGTGTCAATGTTTCTATATTTTGTGAGTAGTCTTAATTTTTCAGCTTCTTTGTCATCTATAGTTACAGTCGAAGTCTAGTCTTGATCAAGTCCAGTCAGTCCCAGTCAAATCACGACTTTACTATAAGCTTCTGGATGGAGTTTTGGAAGCAACACGAAAAGTCATGTTTAACCACATTATATCATTCTCCCACACTCGCGCTTGTAATTCGGCACTTTATAAATAAAACACCACTATTTTTATGCATAAAAACACTAGTTTTTTAAACACTACTACAAAGTTAGTTTAAAAACACGGCGCTCACCGCGTTCCCGCCAAAACTCCACTTCTGAAAATTAATTGGCTGGAAAAGTTTGTGGTAAAATATAGATAGAACGATATTTTTTTCTTTTCTTTTATTGATGGCCACTTGACGCTCACGCTGAAACAAACTATCATGTGAAATATTATCCCGAAACTTTTACAATGATTTTTTTATTTTCTTAAATGTGGTAAAGAAAATATAAGAATAAGTACTGTGGTTTGGGTATTTTTTTGGATAATAGTAATTTATTTCTTGTATTCTATGCATACCCAAAATAGAATAATTTAAGCAACAAATTGTTCGTCTTCTAAAAGGGACAATTTCCTATTTTGGTCCGTATTTTATTTTTTAATGTATGTACACCAATTATTTCTAGTTAATATCTCAGATAAAATATCCTACTGTTTATAAGAAAAAAATAAATATTCAATTAAGTATACATAAGTAGTTAGTAACTACAAAAATCAGACAGACATTAATTGTGTTTGTGATTCTAATAAAAATGTGGCTATATCCGGATCAGTAATAATACTAATCATGAATATGTAAAGAGTGCGTAGCAATTGCGTTCTCAGTACCGTACGCCGTAGAAAGTATGAAGTATAATTGTGGTACAATTAAGATAAAATGTGAGTTATATTACCAAATATGCCGTCAGTTAATCTTATAATCAATTTTCTCACAAGCGTAATGAAAAAACATTGTATAATACATGAATTACAATACATTTAAAAATCCACCAGAAATATGGGAAATTTAATTAAGTATTTCCTGGCAGCACCGAGCATTATCATAAGCAACACAAAAATCCCATGGCCAAGAATAAGTTAAAAATAAAAAACCAAAAACAAAACCATTGCCAAAAAAAAAAAAAACGATATATTTTCAAAACTTTTTATCATAATGTATATAATGAGCACAACCAATAATTAAAATTTACGTGTGATTAAGACACATTTTCCCATTTTTTTCATGTCCGCCTTTATTTGGCCTATGACGCAAATGCACAATAAAAACGTCAAAGCTGCAGCTCTAGTTTAAGCCATTTTTAATTGGAATTTTCAGTTCTCGATCGATCTCTCGAACTTGATTGCTTCTTACTGTCGAAATTTTATTGTCCTGCCTAAGACGACACTCTTGGTGTCTCTACCGTCACGCAATGTATTGTTGCCACGTATTGCTTTAGAATTTCTCCGCTTCCGCTGACACGTATTTTTTGTCCACATCCATATGTCTACTTCAATGTGAATACCGAACAATTGTTTTTCCGGCGCAGGGATCGCTTTCCCGTGCTATGTAATATTCATGCTATTTGAATTGGGTTATTTGGCGGTTTGTTGTTGTTATTGCGGAAAACATGGGGACTGTCACGAAGATTTTCGCTTAGAGATTCCTTAAATTTTCACATCGGAAGCAATCAACGATTTGTTATATTCTGTATTCAGCAGGAAAAGCTTTTCGCAGAGTTGGATTCTTTAGAAGATAATGGAATTCGAAATATTTTTATCTTAGCGTTTTACAACAAAATCTTGACATTAACATTACTTAGTTGGACAGAACCGTTATAAACATAATTTGTTGCTTTAGCATATACAGCAAAACCAATAGTATTAAGGAGTACCCAATATATTTATTATGAGTAAAACCTTACTGTTCATTGTTTACATTTGTATATAGGTAACATATATATATATATGTATATATTTCTTAACTTTGATATAAATAAGAAACAAATCACATTAATATTATAAAGGCGAAAGTTGTAAGTATGTAAGTGTGTTTGTTACTTCTGCTCTCAAACGGCTGGACCAATTTAGATAAAATTCGGTATGGAGGTAGCTGACAACCTGGCTTAACACATAGACTACTTTTTATCCCAAAAAATGTAGCGGGTAACACTGCAGGGCGCAGCTAGTCCTATTATATAAGTGAAAGGTTGATATTTGGATGTTTGTTACTCAATCAAGCAAACGCGACTGAACGAATTTAGTTTTTTTTTTTAATGTTTGACAGTCTATTTGGTTGACCACAGCTCACTTGATGTTAAGTGACGGTGTGGTCGAAGATGGTAGAGCACACCTAGCCTAGAATGGTTTGGCCTAGAAATTTGGCACACATATAGTTTTTTACTTGGATTAACATATACAATATTTTTTATATCAGAAAAATATGAAGTTCTTGTAGAATTAACAAAAATGTTCAAGGGCACTACCACTACCCCACCATATCAAGCTATAAGATCTCGTCAAGCTATAAGTATGTAATAGTCATTACTATTTACTATTGTGAATACACGGATGAACAAACGGGTAACAGCTAGTATACTTATAAAATATGAAGCTATTACATTTCACAAGCATATAGTTGCAAATCACACGAATTACTTGATATCTGCTGTTGGAACATACCGACTGTCCAACCATACATCGATAATTACAAAAAGTACCGTTTAACGCATCTCTATTTGCTCGTCGATTGCGATAAAGCATAGCTGCGCGACGCCAGCCAGTCGCGCAAATAATTATGTACTTGCACAAGCGACTCTTAACTACCCTCATATAATTGCCTAATAGTGATTTTGCGAATATCGTCATAAATGATCCTGCTATCATCATCATCTCAGCCGTAGGAGGAGTACTGTTGGACATAGGCCTCTCCCAATAATTTCCACGAAGACCAATTGGAATCAGCTTGCATCCAGCGCGTTCCTGCGGTTTTCGTTAAGTCGCTCGTCTGTTCTCCTTGTGGGTGGACGTCCTACGCTGCCTTTGCCGGTCCATGGTCTCTACGCCAGAACTTAATTGCCCCATCGGCCATCAGTTCTGCGTGCTATGTGCCCTGCCCACTACCACTTCAACTTGCTAATTCGCTGGGCTATGACGGTAATTTAATTTCGTTCTTTTGTTTTAGATTCTGCTATAATAAAACACTATTTGTGTTAATACTGTTCATTTGCTGCATACATAACTTTTATTAAAAAAGAAAGCCAGCTCAAAAATCTTGACTGTTGTCCAAATATTGTTTTTATCATGTAAAGGTACTTATAATATAAAACAAAATCTTACAATTAACAAACTTCCTAGTTTTTAAGAGACAAAAATGTAGGTGGCATTAGCCTGTAACTGTCGTAACACCCAATTATTACATGCAAATATTTTAGACTGTCTCTACTTTGAATTTTATGTGTATAACATATAAGCGAAATTACAGGGCTGTCGAGACTAACCATCGAAAGTTTCAAAGTAATGAGCGCCAAAGCAGCGATGCCATGGTTTTTGTTTTGCTATTCAAAGTTCTGTGTATCGCACTAAGAGCGTCTCGTTCGTCTCATTACTTTTATATAAAAATAAATCTATATATAAAAATCTCGTGTCACGGTGTTTGTGGACGCACTCCTTCGAAACGGCTCGACCGATTTATATGATTTTTTAAATATATATTTGGTAGTTATAAGAATAGGTTGTAAAGGAATAAATTGATACCGCTAGGTGATTAGGGACAATTCTTAACTCAACGTGGACGCAGTCGCGGGGGTAAGCTAGTAATAGTATATTGTTTCTGCTACATAAATAACCTAAAAAGCCTATCTTAGAATCCGAGAAAATAAATCAAAGAACGGTGTAATACCAGAATTGATTACAAGCCAGCTGCAATAAAGTATTCACCAAACACCCGCCTCAGATCCAATGAAGTCGCTGGCCAGAGAAAACTGATACCTATAGTATGTTTATTCATGTATCTGTAATTGAATTCGGAAGGGAGAACAAATTGAAGTGAGTCGTTCGACCTCGTATTGGATGGACAGTGTCACTGCAGTCGGGGCAAAGTGATACTCGTGATCTCGATTTCCCATTTTATTTTCATTTCATTCGAATTTTAGGAATTGCAATAAGAACAGAATTGGTTTTAAAACTTGGCCTTCAGTTTTTTTCTGAACCAGCGTTCGCTTTTTTATTGTACATATTAATATTAACAAAAATCGGTGTCAAATAAAAGGTGTCTTTCTTCGAATATTTTTTCTAAGCGAAAATTTGTATGGTTGAACGTTACTTTATACGCTGTAACGTACTTGGATAAAAATTTAAATACAAGTATATCTTGTTATACCCTGGATAGGTTATAAATGTTGTTTATTCATGGTTTTATAATTGAATTCAGATGGGAAAGGTCTAGACTTAAACTGGATACTAGATACTTAAGCCTGGTCGCAAGATTAGGGCTGAGCCAAAGTAGGTACAATTGCCGCAAAGGATTATTTTCAAAGCGATTAATAAGTTCTTTAAATATTGAAAGCTTATATTTTCCTGGAGATTGTGATTTCTTGCATACTTTGATTTAGGGGCGGACCAAGAGTTTGTGGGGCTAATACTACTTAGGGGTCTGTCTAAATTTACCGTTTTGTCAAAAACCCGTTTTCGACAATGTGTACTAGATACACAGTTTAGGAAAAAGAGGGTAATCAAATAGTTTATTTAGTATGCCTCAGACTTGCCTCAGACAAACAAACAACAACTGAGAGACATTATCGCAAAAGAAATCAATAGGTTATGTGTAGTTATATTTGATACATTATCCATATATACATGATATATAATTATATTACATTATCCTTCTCACAATGAGAAGAGAAACGCGCCCATCAATTGGCCAGTTTATTAAAAAAAACAGGGCTGACTTTAAAGTCTTATGTAGTTACAAGTCGTATTTATTAAAATTTACGCAATCAAAACAAGACACTTATTTCATTGATCAATAGGTACATTTCAATGTTTATTTGTTTACTTTAACTGTGAGGTAAATAGCTCAAGTAGGTACGTGTACAATTTAGATTTACAATGGAACTACGTAACATAAAGTTTCAGCATATTAAGGGGATCATCTCGGTTCTTAGAAATGTTTATAATTGACGTCGATAAAACTTTAAGCGTACGATATTAAAATGTCTACGATATTTGTATTTTATAGTTAGTTTAGTAATTTGATTGCACCCCAACAATGTAACCATATCTTTTAGTTTTGATATTATCACTTCAGAAAACGTTACGCTGCCGTGTTTTATTTCCTAAATAATCTTTTTGTTTTACGTATGCGGATTTACTTACGTTTAATAATATCGGATACTTCGACTATAGTTTCGGCCACATCCGGTAGCCTTGTACTCAGCTTTGCCTCCATCAAGAACGCTACCGGATGTGATCGAAATTATAGTTGGAGTATCTGATAAATTAAACGTGAGTAATATCGCAAAAGTTAAGCAATTTACGACAACATTATTTTTAATTTGATGTTTCTATATTTTTTATAACTACTTATGAAGCTATAACGAAGTTAATAACATAAAACAAGGAATTTATTGCGTTGAACGTTTATAAAAAATTGTTAATAATTTAGTACTGGATATTAGTCTTGACCTTTATAGTAAGAATTCGGTAGCTGTATTCTCCCATCTTAATATGCCCTTGAAATGGTGCCTCGATTCACGGCGTAGCGGCCCTATCGACCTTGATAAATCTCTGGCCGTTTTCGCAAAGTAGCTCAGGTGTTTTATTCTCGAGGACTTTCATTTATAAATAGGCCATTATTTCTCGAACACTAAGATCTAAATACGTCAGCAGCAATCTATATCATTAATCACAATTATGTTATACCTAGCACAGAATACATAATAATAGTTATTGTATGTCGAGAAAGCCTTCGGGATGGTCTTTTCAACAATTTTGTCAAGTTGGTTTGTGTTTTGAATTACTAGTTACATCCTGCGGTTTTTCACGGGCGAAAAGTAACGTATGTATTAGGTTTCGTCATACATACTACTTAGTGCATGACTAAGTAATTACATTAAAATAAGTTTCGAACAGACAAAAAATAAACCGTATATGATCATTGCAGTGGTACTCAGAATTTTGCGTAACAAAATTAAATCCTGGACAATGCTGCGTTGGTGTTCATTACTTTAAGCCATAGGTAGGTATAGGATATTTTTTTTATTACACAACAAAACTATGTAAATATTGAAAAACAATAAAATGACACACAAACTACAAAAACTACCGCAAAATATTTACCCTCTTCGGTATGGTCCTAACATATGTACCTACATAAAACACTCACTATATATACTTAACAAGCTACTGCAAATATACATTTATAAAACTACTACGACTCATAACGGTCACACCGAGTTTTTTTTCTTTTTTCTTCGCTCATAGCACGTTCACGCATTGTGCCAATTCTCATGTTTTCTTTTTACTTTAAAAACGAGGAAACTTAATGTAAACCTCGAAAGAAAAAGATGTGATGCAAAATGAAAGGACATAGTGGGCGAAAAAAAATTCTCTCTTCTTTGTTTTTGGCGTCGCATTTTGTGCATTTGTCAGTGTAAAGCGATATTTTCAAGTGTTTTATGAAAATAAATCAACTTAAAAATGTCTCAAGTCACAGTCACACAAATTAAGTGAAGGTATAGTCCGGTCATGCCCTAGTTAAGTAGATGCGATTTTACTACAAACTTCGACGAATTTTGTAAGGAACACAAAAAATTATGTTTCACCAAATGATATCACTTATCCACGCTGATGGACGTAATCTCGCACTTTATGAATATAACACCTTTATTTTTATACTTAAACACTCGAGAAAACACAAGTAAAATAAACTAATGCGGTGAAACAATCTATCCGCGTTCCTGACAACACTTTACATGACTCATTCATTTAATTATTTCTTGGGTATAAGGTTTCTGCTGAGTTTTTTTGGCGGGAACGCGGTTTCAATTCAAAAATTCACGAGTTTCAATGTGTCTGTATTTTGTGTACAGTGTTAATTTTTTAGCTTCTTTATCTTTATAGTCAAAGTCCAGTCTTGGTCAAGTCCAGTCCGTGCCAGTCAAATCCAGTCATGCCTTAGTAAAGTAGTGGCGACTTTACTTTAAGCTTCGATGGAGTTTTGGAAGCAATTCAAAAAGTCATGTTTCGCCACATTATATCACTTTCCCACACTCGCACTTATAATTCGGCACTTTATGTATAAATCACTATTTATAAATAAAGTGCCGAATTACTATTTTTATATATAAACACTTGAAAAAACACTACTTTTGGAAAAAAATACAATGGGGCGACACAACTTTTTCTGCGTTCCCGCCAAAACCTCTAGTATTGCACTGCAGATGTCCCGCAATAACAGCGAGTCACTTCGAAGGGGTTCATAACGAGATCACATAAATATGCAATTTGATTCCAGAGCAATATTTTTTTCGAGAACCACCCTTTGTTTGCGTATGGTGATTACTGTTTGACTCGAATACTTGATTAGGTAAGGCAGGCTGCTATACATACAAGTTGATTTAATAGTGGAACGAAAAAGTAAGTATTTTCATGGAATATTCTATTACATTTTCCTTGGAATCTTTGAACACGATGTAAAGCGGTACCGACTGGTAATGGACTTTAGCATTTGAAATAGCTACAGATATTGATCGGACTATATCTATTTGTTTTTGTTTTTTTATTTTAAAACTACACCCACAGACACCGGGGTCCGTGACCTTTGTTAACTTGAATTTTACACAATATTGTTTTTCTTTTTTTTTCAATATGGGAAGAGGAAATTTAAATCTTAACTAGAGTTAAAGTACTAGTTTGTATGTATACCGCGAGCAGCACCCGATCACGAGTATGATGCATGTGCCAGCCATCGCCCTTCTCAACCAAATATGAGGGAAGAGAGCGACCCGACACACAACGCCGCCGCAAGAAGGAGCTTTCAATGGTGAGCATGAATGCTCAAGGCATACACACAATACTTATTACTAATGATTACGTTTGCATTTTAATCGCCTCCTCTCGGCCTAGGTCTTCCATCACCGCCACGTTCCGATCTTTAATAGCCATCTGCAGGTTGTATTCCTTGATGGTCTTTGGCGATGTAGCCGACGCTCGACGCACGAACCGACTGATGGCATCGCCTTCAATGTCGTCGGCGTAGTAGACGAAGGTCCCGGTGTGCCGTGATACTGCAACGACTGCGTGCGACACGCTCTCGTGCAGCTTTATGCTTGGCTATATCTATTTGTTTTTGTGTAGGTTGGGTTAGTTAGATTCATCATCATCAACAGGGTCGTATTTGGGGGAGAGCAGGTGGGGCTACTGCCCTGGGGCCTCCACAAGGGAGGAGCCCTCACAATAGAGATATTTGTTGCCCCAGGGCCTTCAGATCTCCAAATCCGGACATGATCATCCAACCTATCATAGTCCACTGCTGCATATAGACCGCTTAAATGAAGCCTGTAGTATATAATATATACATAGTATAGGTACATCTCATTCCCTTGATGAATGGCAATTCTATCTAGCATCGCTGTAGAGGTAGCCCAAGTTTCCAATAAATTTTGACATCCCTATTGGCTCATTGGCTATCTGTTTTAAGAGCTGTTGGGCGCGGGTTCGATTCCCACCCAGGACACACATTTTGTAAAAACATATGTATATAAGTATATATTTACAACAAAAAAGTATCAATGTATTCTATCAGTTACCTGACTTCCATAGTACAAGCTTTGCTTAGTTTGAGGTCAGATGGCGCTGTGTGTAACGTCCTAAGATTTATTTTGTTAAAAGTCTTCTCATTGTCACCTAACCTTATCATTTCACTATATGATGTATGTTAATCACGCTCTAGTAAAATCAGATATTTCTAAAAGCTAATGAACCCGAGATGGTATTAATTTTTACTGAATCAATCTCAAATTAGTTAATTGGTACTGCAGAATACATGTTCTAGTTAATAATGCCATAGACGAGGATTTTTCTTTGTACGCGATATTCTTAATATTCTTAAGTCCGGTTTAAAGTGTGCAGAGGGGCTGCACGTCTCTCTTGTAAAGAGATAAGCCGCGCAGAGCTCTCTATCAAAGATTAATGCGGACAGATGGGTATAAAGCGACGAATTCTTCTAAACTTACATACTTCCCTTTTTATTTTTTATTTAACACTTTGTGCATTTTGACTGTGTCAAGTATTTTATATATTCGATATATCATAATAAAATCAAGTAAAATAAGACTTACTTCACATCATCATCGTCAGCCATAGAACGTTCACTGCTGAACATAGGTCTCCTCCTGGGGGTTTTTGCCAATACTCGACACGCTTAGCAGGTGGGTTGGCGAGCGCAGTTAGGTGCGATTGTTCCAGGATGACGCTGCTGCCCATCTTCAGGATTACATCCCTTAGCCGACTCTTACGGCAACCACGGGTAGAGAGGGTGGGGTACTATTCTTACGTCGGTACCACCACGGCAAGACTTACTTAGTTACATAAAATAAGTCACAGTCAAGTCCAGTCCATGACCTAGTAAGGTACTGGTAACATTGTTGCTCCAATAGTTGTACTCTGACTTTATTACAGTTTTCCGCGGATTCACCCGCGTTTTCAGGATAAAGCAATAAATAAATATTTCATTATATTAACATTCATATTTCATACAACGTTCACTAGCCCCAAACTAAGTAAAGCTTGTACTAAGGGAACTATACTATAAATGATACAGTACTTATGTACTTTTTTTGGGAAATACATACTTTTAATAGATATTGATTAATTTTTATTAAATAATATAATACGTAAGTACATTATATACAAATATATTTTTTATAAAACCAGTTATATGCGAGGCTTTAAAATATTTAGATATCAAATTTCATCAAATCTCTTACAGCGCAAAGAAGTAGCAGACACCAAAAATACACACACGTTTGAATATCGCACTTCAAACAAACAATAAATAAATAAATTTGATGTGTTTTTGTTTTACTCACGTTTAAATTTATCGGAAACTCCGACTATAGTTTCGGCCACTTCCGTTGGCCTTCATCGTGGGGACAAAGCTAAGACAACGCGCGCACGGCTGCGTCTTACTTCGCACTGCGGGTCGCCGCGCGCCTCGCACGTGATGATAGCGGCTGATGCACGGGTGCGGTGGTGGGGGCGGGTAGTGAACCGGAATCCGACTGCGCGCCCTGGAACTCTTCCTCATCGGAGTCCTCCTCTACGGTGTCAGGAATATTCCAAAGAGCACAGAGCTAGACAGAGCTCACCGCAACGTCTTTAGAACCACGACCATTCTCACGAGCTCCATGAAGACAAGGTCTCTAAGTCAAAAAACAAAAATGTGTCTAGACCACGTCAGTTTCCATACTAAAATTTGACATGATAAACTAAAACACGTAACTTTTATACGAATTGAGCATTTTGCAATATTTTTGAAGTTATTCATCTGTATTCTTGTCTAGTCTGCATGCTCATCTCTCTTCTCTAGTCCCCGGTGTCAAGTCAACGAGACTTCCTCTAAGCCTTGAAGAATTATTTACTTTGTCTTCGTGTTTTAGTGAATGTCGAAACGCCTGTTTTGTTATCGAAGTCGATCTTTCATTGTCTTTTACTTTAAAGAAAACTTGAAAAAATGCATTTAGATGTAATATGAAATTTACAATCTGTAGCACCATTGCAGTTTTGCAGTCTATGCAAATCGATCGAAGCTCGAAAAGGCTATATTTCATGGTTAATATTTCAAAAATATTGAAGAAACTGTTTGATATCACTTTTCTTCTGCGACCGCCAAACAGTGGAATGCGCTGCCCGAGTGGGGAAGAGATTCGGTTTCTTTTAGGCATGCCTCCATCGTGGATAGTTTTTTTTAACATCAGATTAGTTGGGGGTCAAACGCATTACTTAAATTGATTATTAATTTTGTCTTTTATCTTGACTACTCCGCGCGCACTAAGTTTGTCGAAAACCTTGTTCTCAATAGTTCTTCAGCTTTAGTCTTTATTGTATACATAGCCGTGGATGAGATATACAGCAATCTAGTGTCACAAATACTGTTTCTAGATTTTCTTAAGATTCTAGTATTTGAGTAAAGGTTATTTAGAAGTCTTTGTGTGTCTACTACGTTAAGGTTATAGAACACCTGTCCAAGTTATTTTCCAGTGCTTGACTGAACAATACGAATCTCTCGCAGACAACCTTTAGACGTCCCTTCATAATTTACACGTGACTCGAAAATCAAAGTTTTAATAAAATACGCTAAACTAAACAAGTAATAGTAAACAAGCTGAAGAGTTTAAAAAATCTATAACCCTTCTTCTTTCTTAAAACAAACTCTATAATAATTGCAGTCGCAATTAAAATAGCTATAATTACAGGAAAATTCCTAATTAAATTTAAACATATAACTTACTAGCTACGCCCCGCGGTTTTACTCGCGTGGTGATAGATGATGATGATGATGATGATGAAAAGTATCTTATGTTTTATTCCAGGCCCTAAAGTATCTACATGTAAAATTTCATCCAGATCCGTTCAGCCATTTTAGCGTGATTGCATGAACAAACATACATCCATCCATCCATCCATTCATCTAAGCTTTTACATTTATAATATAAGTGAATATAATTTTTTACAAAATAAAATATTTAGTATTTTTTTTATTACTATGTCGCGCCAAAAATCCACCGTCTTGATTTTTTTTCAAATCCCTCTAAGGACACTTGGGTTATTGAGACGAATCTAACGATACCTTAATTGTCGTAATCCATTCGGCCGTTTGCAAGATACTGGGTAATAAATAAATTTACATACATACAAGATACGCGCGAAAAACATAACCCTTCCTTGGCAGTTGAGTAAAAATACACTACACCTTTTTTGTAGTCATGGAGGTTATTATATTTATTGCAGTATGAGTTATATTATGTTGAGTGCAGCTTGGGTATGAACGCATTGGGTTGTTTCTCAGCATTGCGTTATCTATATACCTACCAGATTAACTACATGCTTTCCAAACCTATGATGACAATGTTGACAGCCTACGCTGTTGTCCTTTCCAGACTCATTAAGATAGATGATGAAAAGCCCACCTCCAACCATCTCGATGGCACAAACTATTGATGTGTCTAACAAATTTTCTCTACATTAGCTCGAGATTCATTTGTTTTTTTTTGTTTTTTTTTGGATCTGCAATCATTTTTGATTTCAACGCTGCGTGCGAAACAAGAAGAGGCCGCGCGCGCGTTGTACTCAGCTTTGTCTCCATGATGAAGGCCACCGGATGTGGCCGAAACTATAGTCAGAGTTTCCGATAAAATTAAACGTGATTAAGCTCGCATAAGTAAAACAAAAAAGATATAACGATATTTATGTTTTTTGTACTTGTATGTTGGTCTCATACTAATTCGTATTAATTAGAGATATAAAGTAGTGTTTAGTCATGAAATAACAGATAACCTTGTAGTTAGTACTAGCTCTGATACTTTAAGGAGCTGGGTTGGCTCGGTTAGGCGCTAGTAGAGGGAAATGCACAATATACTCCAAGCGGGATGTTAGTACATGACTTATTTTCGAATTGCCCCCATTTCGAATAAGAATAAAAAGATATGAACAATGACCTCTTTGAGTTTAGTATACCCAAGCGTATAGCCCTGTCAAGATTATGTTACGTAAGACACTAAGAGATCAACCAATTAAAACGTTGTTAAAGGAATAAATTGTTAATTTATTTCCTGCCCTTCTGTCAATAAGAACGAACATCATGATTTATCTTACGATGTGTCATGGGTATTTCAGATGGGAAATTATTACCTCCAAATCAGTTGATAAAGAGCAGCTGGATGGCTGTTTACTTCTCGGATCCAATGCAAGCCCTATAATCTCATAAAGCCGGGCAAATGCCTGCCGCAGTAATCCAGGGAGCCGGAAGCTCGGGACAGGTGGAGCTCTGCTTCCACTTGAAGGATATCATATAGTTTGTACACAATGTAAGCTACCAACGCTTTTTGGAGGAAATAATTTGTAACTTGAGGTTAACTCTACGAGAATGTTTTGTTAAAGGTTTGGCATCGTCAGTATTTTTCAGAGACTCAACGTCTACTCGTATATTTATTTTATTGCTCTTAACAGAACTCAGTAACATCTTTACAGCACAGATAAAACGATGTTACACTTGAATTATATTTAGTGTAGTATATATTTTATAGACTTGTGTAAGCAGAAAAGGCTAATGCGCAATTACCTGAGAGTAAACAAGATAAAGATTATATCGTTCGTCCCATACTGCGTATAATGAAACGATTATACAAAGACAAACATACAAAATTAATAAATATAAATAATTGAATATTATTACAAAGACTGATTTTATTTGACTCAAAGAAAGTTTGAGGCAAATAATCAGTCTTTGTGAACTTTTTGTGGTGATATGGCAAATCTAATCTGTAATAAATAATGTTGAACAGTTGGTAAGTAATGTTGAGATTGTACTGAAAGGAAGGCACTGTGAGAGTTAGTGATGTATTCCGATGATATCATCTTTAAGATGAAAGCCCCTAAACTATGTATATCTGCTTGTTTTCCTGACTGTCGGGTATAGGGACAAAATATTAAACTTCAAATTTTGGTGATCACTATACAGGCTTCAATACATATAGGTCGAAGTTACGACAGCCTAGTTGGGAGACCGTTTGACTTCCAATCTGGATGTCCTGGGTTTGATTCCCGCGGCATGCGCCTCTGTCTTTTCTAAGTTTTCTTGCGTATTGCCCCTAACTTCAAACGATGATGGAAAACATCGTAAGGAATCCAGAACGTCATCAGCGGTGGGACAGTTTATAAAAACATAGTTGATTCGGACATACAGGTTACATGATTGAGAGTGAGTGCACACCAGCGCGGCTTTGGTTGGAACAACTGACAAGACTAAGTGGCTACCAAACTAGAGGATACGCCACTCTCAGCAAAGTCACTGTGTCGCTACAGTACTATATCCATCCCTTTCTAATATACTCATCGTACTTCTCTACAATATTACTTTTCTATGGTATTTTTAGTTCGTGGATCATGTGTCGATATAAATTGTTAATGTCTTAATCTGTCATGACTACCTGTTAGCTCATGCGGTAAAAAAGTTCTGCTTCGAGAGCTGAAGGGCGTGAGTTCGATTCAAGACTAACATTTGTGTGACTAACATAGATGTTTTAAGTACCTATGTATTTACGCCGTGGTGTTGCCGGCGTAAGAATAGTACCCAGCCCTCTCTACCCGTGGATGCCGTAAGAGTCGGCTAAGGGATGTAAAGAAGATGGGCAGCAGCGTCTTCTTTGAACAATCACGCCTAACTGCGCTCGCCAACCCACCTGCCAAGCGTGGCGAGTACTGGCAAAACCCCCCCAGGAGGAGGCCTATGTCCAGCAGTGGACGTCCTATGGCTGATGATGATGTATTTACAAAAAAAAGTATTTAAGTATTCTGTCAGTTGTCTGGATCCCATAGTACAAGCTTTGTTTAGTTTGGGGCTGTGTGAAATGACCTCCAATATTTATTATTTGTTTTATTATTTAGTATTTTGCTATCACTATTTGAATTTCAAACTCACCTGCATTTATTATCGGCATTTTAAATTGTTTGACTTGAGGACTTTTACTAGGAGCATGTGTCATTTCAGTTGCTGAACATGAATTGGAATATAATTCCACCGGAGTATTACAGTTTCGTAGCCAACCAAGTTGCAACCAATAATCTACATATTTCAGCTCTAGCAGTTCGAGTTCGCTCGTCAACGGGTTGCAGTTAAACTTTCAACTAACGCCACATAGCTGTTTACATATTTTATAGAATTGTTACGTGGCAAAGTTAAATTGGATGGGATCATTAAACCAGCCTCCGGAGTACCCCGTACTGATTGATGTTACAATGTTGAACGTTCCGTGTCACAGGTCCAGTTACACTGGTCTCGCTGCCTCATATGACGGATTCAATGATTGCAGTTGACATGGTTTGTGACGAAATGGGAATAATTAAGTTAGGAATCGAATGTACGTTGTGACGTTAAATTGATGTTAATTCTGTCAGCAGCACAGATCTGTGGTTTCTTAGAAATCAACTTGCAACACCGCGAAATTGACAATAACGTCTTTTATTAACCCTTGTTTGATCTAAAACAGAAGCAGGAAATTATGCTGGCTCAAAATCCGGTTCGAATTCAACCGAGCGGTTCCAGTTTTTCATGATTTCAAGGGGAAAAGACGCCGGAATTGAAGCGTAATTATTCAAATGAGCCAATTTAGATGAAACTCGCGGTTATTCATTTCTCGTATTCGTCGGTTTATTTGACGGATGATATCTAAACCGCGCGTGTTAGGAACCTACTTTATGCGCAGAAATGAACTAGTAGTCGGTTTTATAAGATTTTAGAGAAACTATAGATCATCATTACTACATATTATAAAAAAGTCGTCAGCCAAGTCGGTCTGTCTGTTCGCGATAAACTTAAAAATTACTGAACAGATTATCATGCGAGTTTTATCAGTAGATAGAGTGATTCATGAGGAAGGGTTAGGTATATAATTTGTCAAGTTTTTGTGTAAATTGGTTGAAATATGATGATAATTGTTGGAAGTGTCGGAAAAAGTCAAGCCACCTGGGAGCTTTTATCGAAAACGCTGCCTAATTCCTTTGAGATATAACAAACAATGCATGGTGGGATATTCCTCTTTTATAGCTCTACAAAAAAGTCTGCGGTGGCATATACTTATCTAACTTTTGTGGATATCTTACTATACCCGTTTTTACTATCCGTGCGAAGCCAGGGCAGGTTGCTAGAGAAGTTGGTCGGTAAGCACCTTTAATATAAGATTTTAAATATCTTGGGTAAATACATGAAATCCTGCATAAAACTTTTTGTAATAGTTAAGTACCTACTAACTTCGCTGTACTATTCTATTCTTTGATCAAATAAATAAATAAATTATTACTATCATTATGAGCATTTTTTACTATAGTTATAATTCGGTATGTACCTAAAGTATTTTTTTTTGTAGTAAACTTTATTTTATTAAATTAATTTGAATATTTTCGCTTTCTATGCAGTAGTTGATTTTTAATACGTTTTTAAAATGTTTATAGCAATGACATCATAAAGTAGGCAGAATATTGTATGCCCTTGTCATGAAAAAAAAAGTTCTTATACATAATTATTTTGACACATTTGATTGCCTTGGCAATAGACAAGAAGTAAACAAATCTTATGTCATAGCCACATAAAGGCAACATTTAAAGTAAAATAATACAGTTATTTGTATCAATAAAGCTAAAAACAACTTGACGTATGTGTATAGAAGAGGTTATTATGGCTGCCGGTGACTTGACGTTGACAGATTTTGTTTTGGTTTACCATTGTTTTTTTAGGCACTGAAAGTAGTCCTATACAGCCTAATATGTGACGTCACTGGAGGTAAATTGAGTCTCATAGTTTAAAGAGTTTTAAACTTTAAAATAATGTACAGGTATTATATGTAATATTTCGAAATGGTTTTCTTTACAAACCCAATTCTGAAATTTAAAAAAAGGAGGTACTCCATGTATTCAGACTCATACTTTTTCTCTGAAACACCGGTGGTTTTTTTTTCAGAATTTCATGAGTACAATAACCAATAACTTTACAACCCAGTAGGCATTTGGTAAGTGGTAGGTACGTAGGTGGGGTACCCGCCGTAAGAGTTTCAGTAGGTATATTAGCAGACCTTTACAAAGTTTATAACATGTACATTATTGGATAGTCTGAAAGCAGTGGGCGGGCTGAATTTGATATGAAAAAAGTTGTTACGAAGTTATTTACATAATTCAGTCACTTAAAAGTTCGGCTATGATTACCGAGAAATCTTATATGAATTAATTAACTTTGGATTTGACTGGACATTTCTACTTGTGTAAGTACTTCGAACAACGTTCATTGTCAAGGCAAAAGAACTAACTTCAGTACTCAATTAGTAAAGATGCCAGAGAGAGGCGAGAATCTTATAGCTCGTAAAGAAATTCACGAAACGTTGCGCCTAGTCAACTTTTGTATTCGAAGAATAGGGCTTTCTTTCATAGATAATATCCCAAAGACGTTCTATGCTAAGCTTAGCAGGTTTCTGTCTTTAGTAGTATCTTCTTCTCTTCTTTTCTGGATGCTGGTTGGAGAGTACGCTTATATCGTCGTGCAGATGGCAGGTTCACCTTCCATAGAAGAGTTGCTTGGAAGTTATTTACATATAGCGGGATACGATACGATGAGTAAGTCTTTTTGCTTTTATCTGTTATTTAGGTAAGGTATACCTACTTTAAATTTAGAATAAGTAAGTTTATTTTAAAGTTATGAGACCAACTATAGACTCTCCTGATGGTTAGGTAACGCATGGCCGTGACCATTAGAGCGCTACACAGAACTTTGACTAGCAAGATAACGTCCAGCCCCGTACTCTGAGCTATTTGTTGCGATTTCTGTTGGACACTTAGGGTATAGATAGGCGACCATATATTGTATGTCTGCGCAATAAGGTTCGTAATAGCTTTTTCGTGATCGCCAAACGGATATCGCAATAAAAGGCCCAGAGTATGGGGGCTGGATCGCTGCTTTGGCGCTCATAAGCTAGCTAGCCTTAAGTAGCTTATAAGTTTTGGTTACAACAAGAATGATGATCTAATTTAACCTAAAACAATTATATTACTAATGACCTTTGCAGTAACCATTTACCGACACGTGTTTCACCTCTACACGAGGCATCCTCAGGATGAGTTGGTCCTTCGAGCGGTTTTATTATTATTTTAAACCTATTTTTATTTGTACAATTGTGGCACAATTACGTCAGAATGTAAACCGCCCTTGAAATTTCAAAGTATGTACAGTGTAACCTTAATATAACCAACCTCAATATAACGATTTAAAAAATTCTTCGAAATCCCGTAGGACTGCCCGTAAGAGCTAATGCAAAATACACCTTTACATAACGAATACTTATTGGCAAAAACCTGATTATAACGAATTTTTAAATCAACATAATATAAATAGAAAGTGTAATTTACCTCTATTTAACGATTTTTGACAACTTACAATCTTTACATATAGTATCCTACCGTTCGCTATAACAGGGTAAGTAGAAGAGTACGTTATGTTAAGTTTAAATCTTCACTACCTACATTCTAGAATAAAATCTTGAATCTTAATAAACAAGTTTTCTTCCCTTGTTAATAACAATCTTAGAACAATTTCACCCTTATATAACAAATTCTTTGGTATAACGAATATTTCCTAATTTCCTTCAGCTTTGTTGTATTGAGGTCTCACTGTATATGTAAAGGGCATGTCCTTGGTACAAACTTCAAAAGCCTTACAAGTAACAAGAGCATAAACTTGAATAACATGACTATTATTTTAGGCTTCGGGAAGTTGATAACGATCTGGTACAAGCGTCATATCTTCAGGACATTGGTGATGGAGCTAGCAGATATTTGGCCGGTTGCGCTCAGTGATAAAGAAGCAGCTGCTATTAAACGGCACAGTTTGTCTGCCTTGAAACACAGACAAATCTGTAAGAATTATTACTATTGTATTATGATCTAGATATAAAAAAAAATGGATAGAGTGAAGGCTTGCAAAGCCTTGAGCATCGACGTTAGGTCTCCTGTCTATCGGCTTTCTACTGGATACATTTCGGAGTTTAAGCCTTGGAGTTGAACTACTTGGTTCCCGTGCTCCTCTTTATTATCATACAGCGAGACAAAAGCGACCAAAGCGTCATCCGTACATGGTGGACATTCTCCATAACAGCACTAGACGTTTTGACTCGACATTTTTTAGTCGTATAGCGACATGTTTTCAGGAAAGTATGTCTTAATTTCATGAGTAGACAGGTTCCTTCTAGGTAAGCGTTTCATCCTAGACAACATCGTTGCTCAACATCAGTCATAATGTGGGCAAAGACGAACTTATTATGCACAAAAAAAAAGATATATATTTTTTAAAATAAAACTATATTTTGTGGAATTTACCTAAATGAATAAAGAGGGTGCTGGCGTAAGAATAGTACCCCACCCTCTTTACCCGTGGTTGCCGTAAGAGTCAGCTAAGGGATGTAATCCGGAAGATGGGTAGCAGCGTCTTCCTTGAACAATCACACCTAACTGCGCTAGCCAACCCGCCTGCCAAGCGTGGCGAGTATTGGCAAAACCCCCCCAGGAGGAGGCCTATGTCCAGCAGTGGACGTCCTATGGCTGATGTGTGTGTGAATAAAGAAGAACCAATAAATTTAAACAAAATAAATAGATTTATAGGCTTGCAACCAAAAAAAAAGTTCCCAAAACACTGGCTTCCTTGCCGCGTTGTATGACAATACTCAAACGTGCCAATTAGAGGCTCCACAGAAAAATGGTCAAAAGAAATTGTTTTGGTACTGTTAGTATTTGATAACGAGATAAATTTCGATCTCAAAGTTATCTATTTTGTTGTTGGTTCTGTGCATTATGAGGCATTCGTTGATAATAAAAAAACAAGCCAAGACAAAAGCCACAAAAAGTTATATCGGTCACGGAGGCGTGGATCCGGGTAAGCCAAGGAGAAGCACTCTGTGATTAGAAAACAAAAAAACCTCTTTTTCCCGCTTTTCGTCACTATGAAAGTAGGCTGGTATAAAAATAAGTATTGTGACCACATTCTCAGTTAAGTATAACGCTTTTTTCTCTTTATTTTTGGCACTGATTTTTGTGCATTATGCTATATTAACTATATAATATTTTATTCTAAAGTGAATCTCGGTCATGTCCATTCAGTACCCTTTTTTTATACTAAATAGGTTTGCATTTGACTACGCCCTGCCTGATGTTACTAGAAGATTCTACAGAGATTTGGAAACAATTTTGAAACGAAATACACAAGTTTTGAAAAATTATAAAATGCAATGACATGTTTTCTTTTGAGCGGGAACGTGGGTAAATAATATCGCCGCTATGTATAAATTTCCAATATTTGCATTTTGTCCGGTGTTTATGCATAAAAATTGTGGCGTGACCGAATTATTTGCATGTGTGCACTGATATAATGTTGTGTAACATGTATCTTTCTGTTGCTTCCAGAACTCCTTCAAAGATTCGAGTATAAGCAAACTTAAAAAAAAAAAAAAAAACCGATTTCAAGAAAAAAATATCAGCACTAAAAAGTGAAAATGAAACTTACTTTACAAAGTATTATTATACCTGCTAGGTACCTACTGATCTGTTTGAAGTCGGTGCTTAGCCTAGTGCTGGTGCTTGACACCAAGCAAACTTAGCAAAAAACAATCAAGTTGAGAACCTCCTCCTTTTTGAAGTCGGTTAAAAATTGCCACTAATTTGATTGCATGACTGGACTTGACCCTGACTTACCTTTTGTGACTTTGACTGCGACTAAACTTTATTTCTCTGTTTTTATTATATATTTAAGATATCAAATTACTTGACTACTACTAATAACAAAATGCACCAAATGCGACTCAAAAAACAATAAATAACACATTATATTTTCACGTTCCCGCCAAAACTTACCTGTAATACTAGGATAATCATCAGTCTTATCGTCGTACTATCACATACATCATCTATGACTGTATAATTACAATAAACTTACTGTAAATATAATTCTAATAAATTTACTGTTTTGATAGTGTACGCGTTTTGGAATGTGTTGGGAGTTTGGTTGTATAATCTGACACCTATTGCCATACTTATCTACCATAAGCTGAGTGGTATGCCGTCGCCACTGGGCTATGTCTGGCAGATGGCTTACCCCTTCGACAAGACAAAACCAGTCAATCACGAACTTGTCTACATCTTCGAGACTTGTTCAGGTATGTATCGATCTTTAAAAAAAAACCTAAAAAAAATTTAGTTGCGTGAAAAATAAAACTTCCCTGATGGTAAGAAATGGCGTCTATCCATTGCAGTAGTATCAGAATGTTGAATAACAATACAATGTCCAGGGCATTACGCATATGTAAGTATCCTATTTCATAGGGATAAAAACTTTGGATGAATCAAGCTAAAAGAGGGTACTCGTACTTATTATACTTATCATTATGGACAACTTTTTTAAATATTTTTTTTTATAACTATTAGGCTTGCGTTTGGCCGCCATCTTGCCTGACGATAAGCGAATATGCGGACTACGGTGGAGCACGCTCGTCTAGAAGAAACCTATTCACTCCCGACTTTAAGGCACCCAGATTGTATTACACTTACTTTATACTTTTGCTAAGATCACGAAAAAATTAGTAACTCTACATTATGGTCAAGGGTCGACGAACTTTACCATCTTACCATCAGGAGAGCGTCCTGTTCGTCTCATTACTTGCATGGTGGTAGGGTACTTTCTAGTACTCGGTTGGCTAGCTACCACCCTCAAGTTGGAAATCTGCCGCCAAGCATCTAACGATGTGTTCCAGCAGCCTCACTTGAGAGCCAGTACCATTCCAGGCTAGGTGTGCTTTACCATCTTCGACCACACCGTTACTTAACATCAGGTGAGCTGTAGTCAAACAGATAGCCTGTCAAAATTAAAAAAAAAATACTATTACATAAAACAATGATTAGTGTAGTAGCAATTATCACTCTGTTCTCATTCCAATAAATAAATTTTCAGATACTATTATACTAATAAATACTTTTTCTAAAATCTTTCAGGTATTATTTCAGTGTGTTGTATGCTGGGCTCCGATCTGTTTTTCATGACGATGGCAAGTCATATTAGTATGTTGTTGCGTATACTCCAAGTGAAGATACGACACCTGATAGTGCTAGACAACAACGAACATACTCGTGATAGTGTGACATCTTATGATTGCTACCAAGAGATTGTGGCTATAGTCCAAGTTCATCAAAGGCTTATTAAGTAAGTTATTTTGTCGCTGTTCTGTGCTGTGTGCAGGGCCCTGTGCCCTAATTCTCTAAATCACATGATTTCCGAAAACGCGTATACCGCCTAAGTTTATTTTGATAGTTCAAAACGAGCTATTTTCGACACGTTTTTAGGGTTCCGTACCCAAAGGGTAAAAACGGGACCCTATTACTAAGACTTCGCTGTCTGTATGTCCGTCCATCTGTCTGTCACCAGGCTGTATCTCAAGAACCGCGATAGCTAGACAGTTGATACTTTCACAAATTAAAAACAATTAAAATAAATATTTTAGGGGCTCCCATACAACAAACGCGATTTTTTTTGCCTTTTTCATAGATAATGGTACGAAACCCTTCGTGCGCGAGTCCGACTCGCACTTAACCGGTTTTTAATTTGTCATTGGCATAAAGAGTACCACACACACGCGAACTCAACTCGAATTTCGTCGTGTATTAATTCGTAAACGCGGCGCGCTACACGTTCATGTGCTCAAAGAATAAGGACCCTGATTTTCAAATTGTTTTTTTTTGTTTTACTACATCTCACCTGATGTTAAGGTCAAAGATGGTAAAGCACACCTAGCCTGGAATGGCACTGGCTCTCAAATGAGGCTGCCGGAACACACAGTTAGATGCTTGGCGGCAGATTTTCAACTTGAGGGTGGTAGCTAGCCAGCCGGGTTCTAGAAAGTACCCTACCGCCATGCTATGGTTTCCACACGATGTTTTCCTTCACCGGCAGTCCAAGTTCATTGTTGGAGTTTGAACCCACGCCCGTCGGCATGCGAACCGACCTCGCTAACCATTGAGCTATCATTGCTATAAAATATAATATATTCCTTGCGGAAAACGCGTATAGGCGTATACGCTAGAGTTTATTTTGACAGTTCAAAACGAGTGTGTAGTATTATACCGTAGCGTTTTTAAATTCGATATTAACATCGAAAATACCATTCCACGCAAATTACTCATATCAACCTCGCAGATCCAAAGCAAAGATATTCGTATTTGAATGCGACTTCACTTTGGATTTGATATTGAATGCTAATAGTAGGTTTTTTTTTAATTTGAATTTCATCGATGCTTGTATATACACATTTTGTCAGCACGTTGTAATTGCTACCGATACAAACTACAATGGTTCTTTGTTACTACAATAATGTAACATAAGTTTTAATTGTGGTTGATAAATAAAAAAAAGGGACTTGCGCTGCTAAAAAAATAATTAAATAAATTACAAATACACAACGCGGCGGCGTTACTTTTCAGTTAAGAGTCCTTGACTAAAATATCAAGGATAGCAATATTATCGTATGTTCTAGAATAAAGGGCCTACATGTACCTACTTATTAAATTTATATTATATATAAGACGAGTAACCCTGATTAGGATTAGGATTAGGATTAGAGGTTTTTTTTACGTGGCTTCATTAGTGAGCCTTATTTTCTCGCGTCAAATTTAGGTGTTCTTCGATCGAGAGTGAGTTTATTAGAAAAAATCTAAAAGCTTTTGATGTTATCTAAGTTACAAAAATTTTTTTTATGGTTAACAGACTAGGTGTTTGATCACAACCGGTGTGGTAGAGGATAGTAAACAGATCTTACCTGGAATAGAACTTGCTCTCAAGTGAGGCTATCGGCCGTTTTTTTTTCTTATTTAAAAATTACACTCCACAGACACCGGGGTCTGTGACCTTTGTTAACTAGGATTTTACACAATTTATTTTATTACACTTATTACTTTGAGACTAGATGGTTAATCTCAATAGCCCTGAATTTCGCTAGCTGCAGCACCCTTCAAACTGGAACACAGTAATGTTTGCACTTACTGGTTGGCGGCTGAATATCTAGTACTACGGTGGCACCTACCTAGACGACCTCCTGCTAAAGAAATTTAACACTAAGTAATATTTTTTTTTAACTCAATTTATCCTACGGCGATGACTAGTGACTTAAATTTTTACAGTGTATTCAATTGTCAGTTCAATAATTTTACATTTATGTCAAATTTAATTTTTTGTACTCATTACATTTTCAGCTACATTAACGACTTGGAAGATGCTTTTTGCGTTGTCAATCTGATCAATGTTCTATTGAGCTCCGTCAACATCTGCTGCGTCGTTTTCGCTATTGTTGTAAGTATATAACACACAATTATGTACAGATTTTGAATGGTTTAGTTGGCGGATTTAAGCCAAGATGCTGTCTACACTGGAAAAACCATGCCTTGAACAGGTCGATTAACTCGATTCATTTACATTTTACATGAAAATGGAATCGTTAAGTTCGAGCTTACATAATCATTACCATTGTTCTTATAATAGAGTAAAAGTAAGCGTTACGTAGATACTTCATCATCGTTAAAACTTCAATAAGCTTATCTGCAAAATGAGCAAACAACCCAGTACATGCCAAATTATCTCGTTGATACTAACAAATAGTTTGTTTTTGTGGCGAAACGTTTTGTTAATGCATTGGCCACCGACGGCGCAAGCGGTACCCATTCAGGTAATGAATAACCGTTTGCGGAATGGAGAATGAAACTAACAAAAGATTTCTAGATAATAGAAAATAACGATGCTTTGCAAGTATAGGGGTTAGTGTAGCACAAACATAAGACTGACCATGAGATATTACATAAAACTAGATTACTGTAAAAAAACTAATAGTACATAGTAGCTAGTGAAGTTATTGGGCTAAATTATAGTCACTACGAATGTCTAAGTAATAAGCGCTAAAGGACATATCTCATCAGTGGGTAACGCTGTAATGGGCAGGTTCTTACAAACAACATTTTTATTTTACATGCACTTGATAAATCTTTAGCTACACTAACCTTGCTACAACGTATCTTTTTTCAATTCTTACTCGTTAAGTTACACGAAAATCTTTTTGTTAGTCATGGAAAGGTAGTTAATTGTGATTGTGATTTATTATGATAATAATACTATTGTGATTTGAATGTATGTACTTTTTTACTTATATACCTTACTGTTTTGTCTTCAGTTTCTCGAGCCATGGATGGCGATGAGCAATAAATTTTTCATCGGTGCAGCATTGACGCAAATGGGAATTGTTTGTTGGTACGCAGACGATATTTACAGAGCGGTTAGTTTAATTTTTCATTGTTATGTCTACTTATGTCTCTGTCGAAGGAAGAGCGTGTTGTTCCGAGAATAAGAGGAAAAGCTTGTAAACTGTACTGACGTTTTAAATTTAGTTTACGTAGCTTTGTTGTGCGCTGTAGTTAAGAATGTTTGTCTTAGTATTTCATTTTGTTTTTAGAGCAGCGGCGTGGCTGACGCGGTGTATGAGAGCGGATGGTATAGATGCAACGTACGATGCCGACGGGCTCTCCTAATAGTGCTGCAAAGGTAATTTATATTTAATGGATTCCATCCCACGCGGTTATCTATATATAGAGAACAGAATAAATGTATAACTCGTGCATGGTTAAGTGAAATCAGAATAAGTTTTAAGTATAAATATCATCATGATCATCTACAGCCTTTTTATCCCATTGCTGGATATAGGCCTCTGTCTTATCATGTCATCTGCCTTGGTCCTGTGCCAATCTGGGCCAGGTTCAATTCTTACGCCGGCACCACCACTGCACGGAATCAATATAGAACCAACGAATTTTTTGTACCTAGAAGAACAATGCGAAACAGAGGCCACTAGTTTATGATATTTGTGTGACATGATATATGAATTTATTTACAGGTCCCAGAAACCTCTCTACTTTACGGCTTTGAAATTCCGAGCTATCACGATGATGACATACAGTTCGGTAAGTCATTGATTCGGTAAGCCAGTTCCATTCCAGGCTAGGTGTGCTTTACCATCTTCGACCACTGAGTTGTGGTCAAACACCAAGCCTGTCAGCTATTTAAAAAAAATAAAAAAAAATGGTAGAATCCAATGTAACGCCGGTTGGAAGCGGCTCGCATCCAGCGCGTTCCTGCGGTCTTTATGAGGTCGTCTGTCCACCTTGACCGGTCTTTATGGAAGTCAATAGGGGAGGCCTATGTCCAGCAGTGGACGTCCTACGGCTGAGAAGATGACGATGATGATGATGAATGTAACGCTGTATTTCTATCTGTTACCTTTGCCTGGTCGAATTTCGCTTAAAAGTGAGCAATGTACGTAAATTCTAAGAAACATGGAAATTAAAAAAATAATTAGATTGACAGGTTAGGTTTTTGGTCGCAGCTACCCTGATGCTAAGTGGTGGTCGGATCAAAGATGGCAAACACACCTAGCCTTGAATGGAACTGGCTATCAAATGAGGCTTCCGGAACACATCCTTAGGTGCTTGGTGGCAGATTTTCTACTTGAGGGTGGTAGCTAGCCAGCCGAGTATGTACTATAATAAACCAGACATTGATCTTTTTATTATCTCTTAGTTCAAATTGAAACGGCTCTTTAATGCAAATTATTTTTAAATCCAAATTTTCTTTTCATCTCTTATAAGTGTATTAAACTTTAAATGTTGTGTATTTTTGTGTGAGTTCGTCTTTTACCATATTCTACTCCACATTTTTTAAAAGTAGGGAGACCTACAATACTCTCTTTTGATGGTAAGAGATAACGCTAGTCCATAACCATTGCAGCTATACATATAACTTAGAGTAGCAAAACAAAATTCTGGGCATCGCTGCTTTGGTGCTCATTACTTTGAAACTTTTGATGGTTAGTCTCAACAGCTCTATAATTTAGCTAGTTACAGTACCCTTCAAACCGGAATACAGTAATGTTTACACACTACTGCTAGGCAGCATCTGGTATTGCGGTGGTACCCATCTACACGGAGATCTACCAAAAAAATACTTTTCTTACTATTTGTGAAAACTTTTTAATGGCCTTCTATTCTCATTTATTTAAACTGTCTGTCTACCTAGCTGTAAGTTTCCTTTGGTGATAAAATAAAATTCCGAATATCAATTGTCGCATTTCTTTTTTCAGATTTTGACTACTGCTTACTCTTACTTCACTCTTCTGTACACTTCGTATCGACGGGATTCTTAAATTTAAATGTATGTAGTGTTTCACAAAATTGTACCTACTAGAATAAAGAGAAAAATACAATAGACATTATTACATGTGTTTTATTCATTTTTGTTCAAAATAGAGTCTTAAAGAAAAGTATCATGTTATAAACGTTACTCGAAGTAATCTCTAATACTATTAAAGTCGCTGTACACGTCTGTTTGTGTGTCCGCTTACATCATCAGCTATAGGTCGTCCACTGCTGGACATAGGCCTCCTTCTGGGGGGGGTTTTCCAATACTCGCCACGCTTGCTGGGGGGGTTTTGTCAATACTCGCCACGCTTGCCAGGCGGGTTGGCGAGCGCATTTAGGTGTGATTGTTCAAGGAAGACGCTGCTGCCCATCTTCCGGATTACTTCCCTTAGCCGACTCTTACGGCAACCACGAGTAGAGAGGGTGGGGTACTATTCTTACACAGGCACCACCACGGCTTGTGTGTCCGCTTATTTCTTCTAAATTAAATAAAGGATTTTAATACGATGGAAACAGACGTGGTTTTGACACATTCTTGTTCTACTTATGCGGTATTACTTACGTTTAATTATATCGGGAACTCCAATTATGGTTTCGGCTACATCCGGTGGCCTTCATCGTGGAGATAAAGCTGAGTACAACGCGTGCGCGGCTTCGTCTTTCTTCGAGGCCGCACGCGTTTTTCATACGGTTTTCACTGTCATTAATAGTTTTTTTCCCGAAGTTTGTTTAGACTTTATACCCTAATTAAACTTTTGAATAAGTAGAGAAGTTCGATGTTTTGTTATCAAGTCCCACAAACAAATTTTCCCCGTGTAGAGTAGAGGGGGATCGCTAAATAACAAATAAAATGCTCTGTCTACTTCTCGTTCACGTGAAAAATCACGCGTGAAAATAAAATGGGCTAGTTTAATTATAGAATAACTTTTAGCAACGCTTATAAGTAAAGCTAATACCCTTAGAATTTTATTACTTAATAATAACATTAATAAGATAACATTATTCTAACGCCAAATAACACAGTACATGAATTGAAAACTACATTTTGATCTTTTGGTAGCTATCTAACTCAGCAGAAAAGGGTTTATCGATTTCATTAAATACACAAGTACAATTAGATACGACTTAAAATTTTAGAAAACAAAAAATACAAGAAGCATATCTACAATCTACTGACTTTTTTCATAAGACCATAATTATATGGAAAGTTCAACTTTTGTCTCAGTTAACTGGTATAATGTTTGGTATTTGTAGAGGTATAATATGAATAATTGATTTGGTTGGTATTATTTCACCGGAAACGCAACTAAGGTTTTTGTCAGTCAGATCATCAAGATAGACGAGGAGAAACAGATCGCTAGCAAAGAAATTCACAACACTCTAAATATATGCAACTTCTGTACTAGAAGTATCGGCATTCCTCTCATAGACGACGTGCCGAAGACTTTTATGGGAAGATTGAAGACTTATGTGACCTTATTTATTACTTTTGTCTTCACATTGCTGCTAATATTTGGGGAATACGCTTACATTGCCAGACAAATGATGACATCCGCGCTGATTGAAGATCTGATCGGCAGTAATTTACATATTGCGGGTTATGGAACTATGAGCGAGTATTTTTTTTAAATTAAAAACTAGCTGACCCGATGAACTTCGTATCACCTAAAATTGATTTGAAAACGAAGTAATTTTGGAGGGTATTACCACTACACGCCACCAGATGTCGTCAAATTAAATAGTAATGTTTTGTGACACTTGACGACATCTTGTGCGTAGCATGACAGATTTTCCATACAAAATTACCATTATTATTTTACTTCATTTTATAGCTTTTCTTTTGGAATTTCTCTATTATTTTTCCTTTTAAACCTTCCCTGAACTATAGCGAAGAAAACAAAAAACAATATATTTAAATCAGTCAAGCTGTTTTTGAGTTTTAGCGAGACTAACGAACGGCGATTCATTTTTATATAAGAAAAAGAAACAGAAGAAAGAAAGATTATATTGCTTTTGACCGCTATCACACCTGATGTAAACGAAGATGCACAGATGCACGATGGCCTAGAAGAAACCGAATCACTCGTGACGTATGTACATACACCCAGATGGTATCTGTCGGGGATTCCCCAATCGGGTAACAGATTCTATTGTGTTACCGTTCGTACGATGAAAGTGAAATTGAAATCCGAATTCATGTCTTTTTAAAGGTTTCGGCAAGTTGGTTACAATTTGGTATAAGCGAAATACGTTTCGAAAACTTGTGGTAGAGTTAGCAGAGATCTGGCCGGTAGCCATCAACGATAAACAAGAAGCTTTCATTAAAAAAGACAGTCTCTCTGCACTCAAGCAAAGGCAAATCAGTAAGTATGTGGCGATGATAAAATTAACGGACATTATATTTATAATTTAAATGTCATCTATTACTACTTAGACAAATGTTAAACTCAATAAATAGAAAATCATATGGCAAACCCATGCCTTGTGCATGAATAATAGAATTAAAAAAAACATCTATAAATTCGCACAGATTAGATAAAAGGACAGACAGAAAGTTTAATAGAGAAAGACTTCTTGGCCCTGTAATTTTTGCCACACACAATGAAAAATATCTTGATGAATTTTTGTGCCGTAAGTCATTGGCCTAAATTTGTGTAAGACCAGCAAATATTGAGTGTTCACAAATTTTTTACGCAGCATTCTATCTACTTTTTTCTAATCTGTCACGCTCACGACATAATGCTAAAAAAGAGATATTTAGAAAATCTTAGATAATGCAATTTACCATAAATTTATTTTCTTATACTTAAAGTAAAGTTAGTTTCTTGATAAATTTAACAACTTAGAATTAAGATAAAAGGTATTCATCAGTATAAATAAATTTCACTTTGACTTCGACCTTCAACCTACAAGCCCTTGAACCTTTTTTGAACCCTGAAATTTTAAAAATAACCGCTGTGATATCGAAATATGTAATTCATAAAATGCATTCAATTGCGATTTGTTGGTTTATTTTGTCGTAGAAGCACGTTGATAAGTACAATGACCCTCATGCTGCTTCGTACAAACACTCCACACAATATGTCCCCGTGATACACTATTTCTTTTTGTATAAGTTGTCTTTATTTTTTATTAGAAAATCATTATTAGAAATGATGTTGTATACATTTATATTCTAATATTCTATCATTATTATATTTCTTATTAGGTATAATTTATTTCATTTATACACAATTATGTATACTTACCTATGACTTGCCTAGTTTAACTGAAAGTTGTAAAAGGTTAAATCATTCTAACTATAATTCACGAAAGTTTTTATCAACAAACGACAGAGGAAAGCATAGAGATAAAGTAAGATGAAATGCGGATTGTGATAAAATAATAATTAAATTCTATTTTTAAGTTATGTGCGCTGATTTCAAACGGCGAAGGAAAACATCGTGAGGAAACCTACATATCCGAAAGTACATAAAAAAATTTCGTTTTTTGCCAACTTGTATATGGCCAGTGTGGTGGACTACGGCTTTAACCTTCTCACAATGAGTACAGGCTCTCATCCAGCAGTGAGACAGCTTATAAAAACAAGACTGATTCGGAATAATGAAATACTGTGACTTCATGATTCTAGTGTACACATTCTGGAATGTAATGGGCGTGTTATTGTACAATTTGACACCGATAGCTACACTCATTTACCACAAGTTGCGAGGTGCGACTTCGCAATTGGGCTACGTCTGGCAGCTAGCTTACCCCTTTGATGAAACTAAGCCAATTTATCACGAACTGGTGTATGTCTTTGAAACTTGCGCAGGTAAGCCAAATGGAAATTAATTTGTAGATGCGTGATGTTAATTCAAAAGATCTGTACGAGGAACGCGACTTCACAAAGCTTTGAACGCAAGTCGTTAACGAATTCTCAGAAATTAGAGTAGGTACCTACATCAAAGTTTTTCGTGTACCTAACGTGTTGAAGCTTATATTGAAATTGATAACCGAGCGAACAAACTTACATTCAATTAAACTATGACATTAATTTAACTAGCCAGGAAGAAGCTAGTGCACTAAATTGTTATTAGTGTTTGGCACCTCTCTTGTTTTACAGACCAATAGAACCACTACATATGTATTACTATGATGATGAAAAGTATCCTATGTTTTATTCCAGGACCTAAAGTATCTACATGCAAAATTTCATCCAGATCCGTTCAGCCGTTCTGGCATGATTGAGTAACAAACATCCATCCATCCATCCATCCAAACTTTCACATTTATAATATTAGTGGGATAAAACTAAGTCATCCGCCGCGTCTATCTATCTGTCTGTCTGTCTGTCTGTTCGCGATAAACTTAAAAACTAGTGAACGGATTATCATAGATATGAAGTTAAATTTCTATGTTAAAGCAGAAATCTATAGGCGTGATAGTTTTTCAGTAAAGTGTACCACAATAATGCTCAGGTTGTGGGATAGTGTTCGGGCTCGCTTCGCACGCTCTGATAATTATCGAAACGTCGAAATGTAAAACTTTTATTGAAACTGGTGAATATGCAGGGGTGCTGTCTGTTTGTTTTATGCTGGGATCCGATCTCCTGTTCATGACGATGGCAAGTCACATCAGTATGCTGCTTCGCCTTCTGCAAGTGAAGATTCGAAGCATTATGAGTACGGGCGATAAGTGTAACTTGGAAAATCAGCTTAACGGCAACGGGAGTCATGACTCCTGTGAAGAAATCATGTATGTTGTCAAATTTCATCAACGCCTCATAAAGTATGTTTCTGTTTCTATCCTTAAGAGGTTATAGAGTTATTCAATATTGCCCTTTTAAGTCATTTTGTAGTAGCTCTGCTTCCTGAGTTGAAGTGCGTGAGTTCGATTCTCACTCAGGACAAACATGCGTGACGAATATAGTTGTTTGTTCTGTCTGGATGTTTCATATGATTTGCGGAAAATTCGTAGAAAACAATTCATCGAATAACAATTCGTTGAAAACACTATTCGTCGAGGACACAATTCATAGTTGTAATTATAGCAGAAATTTTTGTTATTTTCAACTATAACGGGAAATGGTTATCGAGATTTTCAACTATAGCGGGGAATAATCATATAGATATTTTCAACTATAGCGGGAATAACCTTAGAGATGTTTGACTATAACGGGAAATAATCATAGAGATAATTAGATAAAGAATATTATCCGCTATAGTTCAAAAACTATAGCGGATAATATTCTTAGAGAGATTCGACGAAGTTTCCGTAGACGGTTTCATATTTGTTATAAGTATGTATTTACAACATAAAAAGTTTATCAGTTGTCTATATCCTATAGAACAAGCTTTGCTTAGTTTGGGGTTAGACGAGGCTGTGCGAAATGTCCTCCAATATCTATACATTTATTTATAAATTATATTTTATAGGTACATATATTACTTATTGACATATTCATCTAGACTGGAGACCAAGTATTAGAAAACGAAGCAAAGAATGTTCTGAGACTTGGTGGAGTCATGATGTGGGTAAGGCAGCGATACGAAAAGCTGAAGGTCTGAACACTAAATGGACTAAAGTGTGCTGGTTAATAAATAATTAATCGACGTAGGGTAAGGTAAAGTTACAAATGCTTCATAAATGCAATTTACTCTGATAACTGTTGTTTCAGCTACATCAATGATTTGGAAAACGCTTTCTGCGTCGTAAACCTTATTAATGTACTGCTTAGTTCCGTCAATATCTGCTGCGTTGTTTTCACAATTGTGGTAAGTGCAATAAATAAGGATAGTTATATCTTCGTCTATACGTATAGGGCTATAAGCCATTAGCGTAACGTAGGTTTACGCCGTCCGGGGTGCACTTATATTTCGCCGCCTCTTTATTAAGGTATTTAAACTCAAGATTTTATTATATTTGCATCTCACTAGCTCACCCTGGATCCCAACGTTTTAACTTTGTCATATAAGTTGATTAGTGTACATTTTTTTAATCTATTAAATTAGGCATTCCAAACCAAAGAGTTAGCGTTAAAGAGCGAGCATAAATAACGAACAGGTTGTAGACTGGTGTGAATGATGTCATTTTTAATAGAAAAAGAAAAAAATGGCATGTCAAAATTACAAGTAAACGGGACACAAAGGTAAGACATTCAAAAAGACAGAACGAACTACAATTGTGGCCTCTTTTTTCATATACTTCTAAAACAAGCGACAAAAATAGACGTTATGGCATGGGTACCTCTATTACAATCATTGTTCTTTGTTTGATACGGCTCTGATAAAGGAATAGAATAATGATAAAACAGATAAAATTTTAATGATTACTTGTTTTCAGTTTCTGGAGCCGTGGATGGAAATGAGCAATAAGTTTTTCCTCGGCGCAGCTTTGACGCAAATGGGAATTGTCTGTTGGTACGCAGACGACATTTATAGAGCGGTAAGTTTATAATGCGTAGTAATCTCTCATAATTTGTGAAAACATCTATAAGGACATAAAATTCAAAGAAGTGGTTCTTGTAGCATTTCTTCAAGCTCCTATTCAGATTATGCCTAAAGATTTGTTAGGTTATTTTTCAAGGTTGACAGGCTATTTGGCATTTTTCATCTAGTCTTTTATGCGTGTAAAGTGGGACTACTGGATCACATTGAACACCGTTAACATTATTGTGTTACGGTTTTAGACTAATCAGTTTGATGTTGAGATTAATCATCGAAATACCCAAAGTAATGAACGCCGAAGCAGGTGGATTTTTTCCTTATTCAAAGTTCTGTGTATTGCTTTATTGGTCATGGAAATGCGTTATCTCTTACCATTAAGAGAGCATCTCGTTCGTCTCATTACTTTAACAACAAGCTGTTATAGTTCATCTAAAGTTGTGTTTTTTTTTAACACGATTAAAGAACCGCGTTCAAAAACCCACGCCACAGCGAAATCCTTTTTTGAAAAACCGCCATTTTTCAAACACCTACGTACCTAAGAATATTAAGGGTTTTAAGACGAATATAACGAAACTTTAACTGACAAAATCCACCCGTTTGGAAGATGCGAGGTAATAAAGAAATTTACATACATACATACAAGTTACGCGCAGAAAACATAACCCTTCATTGGCAGTCGGATAAAAACAATTTTATTGATCCATTTTGCTTTTTAAGATAATGCTCATTTATTTGACTAAGCAATAAATATCTTGATTTACGACCTCTCTTACCAAAGAGACTACAATCAAGTATATTATGTTTCAGAGCATAGGCGTTGCGGATGCTGTTTATGAGAGCGGATGGTACAAAACTGACGCTCGCTGCCGTCGGGCGGTACTCCTGGTGTTGCAAAGGTAATAAAAAGTAGTGACATGTTAGAAAGACTTTTGGAAAGAATGCAACTAAAACACGAGTTTTGGCGGGAACGCAGAAAGTGTCGTGTCGCCCCATTGTATTATTTATCCAAAACTAGTGTTTTTTCAAATGTTTAAGTATATTATTTTTATAAAAATAATGGTGTTTTATTCATAAAGTGCCGAATTACAAGCGCAAGTGTGGGAAAGTGATGTAATGTGGTGAAACATGACTTTTGTGTTGCTTCCAAAACTCCATCGAAGCTTATAGTAAAGTCGCCACTACTTTACTAAAGCATGACTAGATTTAACTAGCACGACTAGACTTGACCAAGACTAGACATTGACTACAAGGATAAAATTTCAAAACTGAAGATTGCTCACAAAATACACAAACATTGAAACTGGCAGAATGCACAGAGTGCGATCCCAAGAATAAAGAGAGAAAAATAAAACTACATATACAAACTTTATTGCTCCGTATAAAAACACAATAATTATAGCAAACCTGTCTGCAGGTGTAGCTTTCGCTGTGTTGGTGCAGCTAATAATAAGAAAATGGTATACAAAATTATGTTTAGCTATTATTGTAATGGGTATTTTTACGTGGGTGCGTGTGTGTGTTATATTTTATTATTAAGTGATACACGTACATACGTATATCGATTAGAAGCTCAGGATTTCAGCGGTAGTTACTAAAGTATACGATACAAAATGGCACACAAGAGCATAATAAAAAACATTAAAGCTAAAGCTGATTAAACGAATCTAAATGTAAATGCTACGAGAAAAGCTATTTTTTGTTATTGATGCTTTGTCGATGTTTGTCTTTTTGTTAAAAAAAACTTGTTATCTCGACTTAACGGTAGCACTCAGGACTAAGCCACTCACAGTCTGTCCGTGTCGTAGCATGACCGGATCATTCATGGTTTAACTTCAGCGATTTTAAAGATATAACCACGAGCGCTACATATCAGACAGAATCATTGTGGATTGTGGTGTAGAAAAAGTGTTTTGTGGGTGTTGAGTGTGTTTTGTGGTGATTCCTTAAATTTTCGCTTGTCATACCATAACTATATATACGCGGTGGTAGATTCAAAAATGTAACTTTAAGTTCATAAGTGCCAGGGCCTAATCTGAATAAATGACTTTTTGATTTGATTTTGCACCCAAATACGTCAAAGCCTTACGTCACACAAATATTTCAAAGTACCTATTTCTGTGCGTGTAGATGGACTTGCCTTTTACCCCCATCTCGCCTAATGTCTTTGATGGAGCACGCTTACCTAGAAGAAACCGATTTTAACTTTAGGCATCCAGATTGTATCTATCGGAGAATAGCCACTCGGACAGAAAATTCCATTGTCTACCGTTTTCGATGTTTTGGAACACCAACGATGAAACGGCTTTCTAGAGCTCTTGGCTGTCTGATAGTGGCAGGGTAGAATTAGGTTATCCGTATCTGAAGCGCACTCTCTAAAGTGTATCCGGAAGAAAACCGAAAGACAAGCAACTTTGCATTGATGATTTTAAATTTGGTCGTTTAGTTTCCGTATGTTAAGCAAAGTTTTAGAACGAAGGAGTCTTTACTATTTTACCATAACATTATATATGTATTTTTTTTTAAATCTGTGATGTAATTACAATCAGTTGTTTCACAGATCGCAGAAGCCTCTATATTTCACTGCCTTGAAATTCCGTGACATTACAATGACTACATATAGTTCGGTAAGCGGAGTTTCAGAAATACGAGTATGTACCAAATATAAAATGTTTTCTTTGTGTTCAGTACATACAATAATTTTGCTTTTTTATCTTGCGTGTTCAGTGAATAGAGTTTTCTTGGAACTTACTTACTTTTTCCTTTCAGATTTTGACAACGGCGTATTCATATTTCACATTGCTTTATAGTTCTTATAATAAAAATTGAATTGTATACAATTTTGCTACAGAAATAACGTTCTTGGTGAATGTTTACGTAGTAGTAGATGATGAAAATAGAAATAGTTTTTAGAAATTATAATATCAATGAATGTTATCAAGTGTTATAATTAATAAACTTGAAGTTATTTGAACTTGTTTTTATTGTGGTTGTGGAATGTGAGATCGTAGAAAATTTATATTATGTGCTGATGGAATGTTTCTGGAACGGGGCGCAAAAGTTTTGGCAAGAATATGCAAAAAAACGTCGCCACATTGCTTATATTTAAAAATATTTGTATTTTATTTATAAAATACCAATTAGAAAATTATATAATAGAGAAATAGACTTTTCGTGTGGTTTCTAAAACTTCGTGGAAAGAGGTTGTCACTACTTTAGTAGCTCATGTTCAGACTCGACTTTCTTTAAGTGACTAAGATAGCCTCCATTTGATTTATTGTAACTTAAAATATCGATATACTTGATACTGGCAAAAGCACAAATGTGCGATGCCAAAAACAAAGAAGAAAATAAACAAGGCTAAAAGGCGGGATTTAAAAAAGAAAAATATGTAATTGTTAGTATTAATTTAAAGTGCGTATGTTTGTTATATTTTGTTGATAATAATTTGTTTTACAACAAAATTTTAGTTTTACAAATTTTTAGAGAGTGTGAAATATCGTTAAAATTGTATAACCGTAATAAGTATATGAAATGTGAATAATAATATCTGTTTTTTTTTAAATTATAGTTTGTCATAGTAACTACTTGTCAAAACCCCTTTAAGTGAAATAGAGATAAAAAAGCTTTATTTTCGTAATTTTTTTTTTAAGTTGGAACGATGTTGATCTTTTAGTATAGAAGATTTAGAAATATGATCTTGTCCCTTTCCAATAGCATTTTTAAACAAAGATAAACGCTTCTGTCATTGACCCAGGCTTATTCCACTTCACCCTTTGAAGATTTCACGATTTGTCATTGAAGAGGGTCAGCAATTAATTCCTGCGGCCCTACCTTAAACCCCTGAGTTGACCCTTTGATGTCCGACCTGTGTGAGCCAAAAATAAATGTAATTTCAATATTTAATCGTATCTCTGTTGTAACAGTGGACAATTTTGCAGCTCATAATTTTATGCAATTTAACAAAATTACCTGGAAATATAATATCGCTAGGCAAATGACTAGCCTGTTGGTTTATTTGATGATGGCTCTTTTTCATGAGCTTTATTTCAAGACAGGAAAGACATCTATTAGCAGATATGTATTTACCAAAAAAATTATGCAAGTATTATATCAGTTTTCAGGTTTTACAGACTTTGCTTAGTTTGTGGCTAAATAGCATGTGAAAAATGAAAAACAAAGATACTTGCTTTATGATCTAGGTATGTGTCTAAGCCAGTTCATATTCAAAGCTCCGACTTCTCAGAGGCAGCGGAACGAGCCGCTTCATAAGTTAGAATGTCAAAATTTAATTGCTTCATCAAGTTCATCTACAGAACGTGCTCGTCTCCATGCCGTCTGTTGAGTGTTGAATGTTGTGAGTTGGGATTTTGATTACATGCACTTCCATCAAAAAACGCTGGTGATCTTTTGGATAATAATACTTTCTGATTAGCCATATCGCTAAGGTGTCGCTGGTCCTTAATCGCTGTTCGTGCGGTGAAACGGCGTAGATCATTGACAGACCTGTTCAAACTTTTGTGTCGGATGTGCAGAATGATGTCATCTACTTGTAGCGATGGTAGCTCTGTGGTTAGCGCGATCGGTTCACACGCTAAATGGCGTGGCTTCAATCCCGAACAATGAGCTTGAACTGCCGGTGAAGGAAAGCACCTAACGGCGTGTTCCGGCAGCCTTACTTAAGAGCCAGTGCTATTCCAGTCTAGGTCTACTTTATTTTATTCGATCACACCGTCACATCTGAGCTGTGGTCAAATAACTAGCTTGTCAACAACAAAAAAAAAAATCTACTTAGGTCAAAAACTTAGCATGACCATCATTGTTTTTATTTATTTATTCTTAGCCATCATTACCATCAAGCGTGGCAACGCTGCCAGCATTCTGGCCACATTTCCTTCCACTTGTGGACTATTAGATTAGGTTTTGTTTATATAAATTTGTATAGGTATTAGTTTTATTTTAAGAATTTTTATAGATGTTACTTAAATTACTGTATGATTAAATTCTATATGACTTAGGTGTTCTGATTTTTTTTATATGGTAGTAGATATATGTTAGGCCTATATGCTGCTGATGGTAGCTTAAACTCACTTATGTAAACTGAAAGAAATGTTGTTGAAAAACTTACAATCACATCACATCACATCACATCATCAGCCATAGGAAGTCCACTGCTGGACATAGGCCTCCTCCTGGGGAGGGGTTTTGCCAATACTCGCCACGCTTGGCAGACGGGTTGGCGAGCGCAGTTAGGTGTGATTGTTCAAGAAAGACGCTGCTGCCCGTCTTCCGGATTACATCCCTTAGCCGACTCTTACGGCAACCACGGGTAGAGAGGGTGGGGTACTATTCTTACGCCGGCACCACCACGGCACCTTACTTACAATACAATCTTTTAATTAATGATGTTCGCTGTCATAGCGAAAAGGCACGTAATTCTTCCCCACGCACGTTCTTAAGTTTCCTTTTATAAGCAGAAAAGAAAGTGACTTCGAAGACATTTTCATTTCAAAGATCGTAAATTATGGACAGCTTCATTTCACAGTAATGGGATTCCATAAAGTTCCGCCCAAAAATTACAAGTGTAATAATAAAGATTATCCGCGGATTTTCCTGAATTTCCTTTCAAAGAATTCTTTAGTGGTACAGGAACTTCAAGAAATGTGACCTTGGACAGTCATAAAATATTAAGCGTTTTATTCTTTACTTCCTTGTGACTTCCATCCTGCCTAGATTTTCTATTTTGAAAATATTTTATATGAACTATGTTCATTAGATATAAGTATTATACATACAGTGCTCAACATCATTATATCTTTCAGATTAACTCTAATTGTAATCTAATAATAAACTTTCTTAATTTTTTTGAAATCTATAGAAACGTGCTAATCTTCGTCCTTAAATGAGTTATGTTTATTTACCTTTATTTATAAATGCATTAGAAAACCGTAAACATACATTTTAGGTTATTCTTTTTTTTTCACCATTTGAAATTTATTCGTACAAACTCAATGTATAGGGGTGAAGGAATTGAGTTCTGTGTATCGCTGCAATGTTCATGGACCTCAATACCGTCTTTACCATAAGGGCACACGGGGCCCGTGCCCAAGGCCCCTTTCTCACGGATCCCCAATATATTAGCTTACATTACAATGATTTTTTTCTAATTCTGGTACATATAGCCCGACAAAGTTTTAAATAACCATAATTAATAATATTATAGCAGAAAAATGATTGTATCATACATTTTCTTTACTTTCTAAAAGTGCTCCAAATTATAAACAAAAAAAATTGTGTGCCCAGGGGCCCCAGTATGGCTTAAGACGGCCCTGATGGACAAATAGACATGCGTTATCTCTTACCATTAAGAGAGAGTTTCGTTTTGTACTTTTACATTAAAAAAAGCAAATATGACGGTCAAGCCCCTCTTAGGCTCGCCCTAAGAGCGCTCTTGGCACGAGTCACAGCGTAGCAATCACTCGTAGCTAATGTCCCGGACTGCGAGCTAACGTCCTGTCATAAATCAGGGGCGTCCTTGGACATAGCGAGCCCATGCAGGGCCACCATCATGCTAGGCAATTAGGACAGGAACAACACGGATGCGGACCCCTGACATATGACATGGACACATCTCGAGCGAGTTGATGATACTTTACAACTCAAGTTACATGTAGTAACTATTATAGTGTTGAACTAATTACTTTTTAGAGGTTCCGTACCTCAAAAGATAAAATCATCTCTCTCTCTTGTCCGCCTGTCCGTTTGTCACCACCGATTTTCTAAGGAACGGGTGGACCTATTATTGAAATTTATACCAGATACTGAGGTCTATAGTCCCTATTAGATGTATAAAAATAAACGTCCTGAGTCAACACGATAAAAAGCTATGGGCAAATTTAGAATTGTGCGAAAACTTGTAAGTACCAAAACTTACCTTGACTTTCAACTTTTTTATTTTTCGGAATTTTTCCTATACTTGTGCTGTAAAATCTTGCTTTTAACCATTATTCAAATTCTAGGTCAACAGGAAGTACCCTATAGGTTTTGGGTCGAAAACCTATATGGTAGTTCCCGGCATTGGCAGCACAAATAAATTGCTATCTATCAAAAAAAATATTTTTTCAAGCTTATTTATTCAAATTAATCATGTTTAAGAACAAACGTAATATAGACAGTTCTCTCAAAAAAGACTATAAAGATTTAAATACAAAATTACATAGATTTTTTATTATTTTCGAGACCAACTATGATATGTATAAATTCGAATCCTATAGAGCAAGAGCAGAATGCGCAGAGTGCGATGCCAAGAAGAAAAAGAGAAAAGAATAGTTATTTTTTTATATAGGTATTTAGATTTGATGTTGATAATCGAATTATTTTACCAATAAACAATCAAATTCGTATTATAGTTACAGCAACAGTTGTAATTCATTCATGAACTATCCCCTCATTAGGAGTTAAAGTAGATGCTAACCCTGGACGTCTTAATCAAACTAACCTTTTCATTAATCGTCCTTTTGCGAGTAATCACAAATAAAGTCTCAAATCGAATTTTGACATGCACAAACTTATATAGCCGGCATAATTTTGTTCCGCTATATGAGTTCCCTATTTGTCAAATCATTAGACTAATGACCGATAGCACGTTTACAAGTCAATAAAGAGAGTTTTATTTGGGCTAAATTCGTCTCATAATGAGAACGTTCATGCTGGTAACGTCCTTACAACAGACTGATTATTGTCTTTGTGTTGCTGCTTTTAAATCTTCTCACCTCAATGAGCATGAAAATTGATGAAATCTATTGGCTGAAAAGATGAATAGCATGATATCAACGTTATCTTTACAAATGAAAAACTGAGTCAGGTACAAAGCGGTTAATTTGTAATTTTTAGAAAACTTTACAGTAAGTGCGGAAATCAGGCAGAATCATTTATGGAAAGAGACAGAAGAACTCACTTTGTCTGATTGTTAGTTTCTCACTACAGTCTACGAATAAATATCGTAGGACTTTACACACAGCGCCATCTAGCCTCAAACTAAGCAAAGCTTTTACTATGGGAACCAGATAGCTGATAGAATACTTAGATACTTTTTTTTTGTAAATACATTGGGAATTGAACCCACGTCCCTATGGACACCTATAACGATAGAGATGTTGCCGAAGCGTTGCCAACTTTAAAAAAAACAAACAACCTTGTTTAAAACAACCTGTTTTACGTAATACCGTTTCTAAGTTTTACTTATGATACACACGTAGCGCAAATGTTGTTACATTATTTTAAGAAATTGTCCCGAAAAATAAATAAGTATAATAGACACCCTATCCCTGATCGAATAATTCCATACTAAGAGATAAATGCCACGCACTAACGACCCGTAATTCTCGCCGAAAATTCGATGAAAATTCAGCCTTCACAATCACTGATTTAATTAAATTTTTAACCGTAAATCTTCAGTTGAAAACATCAAATTGTAATTTCGCTGTCACGCTTCACTGGAGAGTTCATTTGTACAACGACTGTAGTGCCGCGAATGTTCCATTACATTTGGATAAAACCAAGAATGAATTTCATTCTTTTGTTCAAACGTTAGTATATACATATAGTTGACATTTGTTTTCAAGTTATCAATCTAATATGTGATGTTCGTGATTATGAATTTCCAAAGCATTACATAAGCGTTTTTTTTTTGGTTTAATAATAAACCTAGCTAATGATTAAACTATAACATTAGGTTTTTTAAAATCAATTTATCTTCGAAATTATCATTTTAAGGCGAATGTCGCCATTTGAATTTTAATACGAATCCAAGTTTGTCCCCGGGATTTTATTGTGCAAAACACTTTGAAACAACATTTAAAAACAAAACTATTTTCATAGCATTTTGCGCTATTAAAGCAACTGTTTTGTCATGCAAAACCATTCTATATATACTCGTATATGTAAATATATATATATATATATTAATGGCTGACAGTCTAGGTATTTGATAACAACTCACCTGATGTTAAGTGACGGTGTAGTCGAAGATGGTAAAGCACACTTAGCCTGGAATAGAACTGGCTCTCAAGTGAGGCTGCCGGAACACACCGTTAGATGCTTGGCGGCAGATTTTCGAATATCAAAGTATACCTTTCACAAATTTGTATCTACTCTAAAACCAAGTTATGAACGTAAAACGAGTAAAAAAAAACTTTTACTTACATATGGGACCTAACGAGATTAATAAACTTCATGCAATATCGCATTGCGTCCAATTCTGGAGCGGGATCAAAATAAGCCAGTTTTCCGTTATATATGCAATCACATTGTCTTTTTACGGCGAACCCAAATTTTCTTCTTCTGATGACTAGTCTTGCTAATACTTAGAAATAATAGAGAGCTTATATTTTACCTACAATGTACGGTGAAAACAATAAGATTCATTAAGAAGGTATAGATATAAAATGATAAACTTACAAAATGTTTTCGGTTTCAAAAATCTTGATTGATATTTTAGTAGCGATGATAGTTCAGTGGTTAACGTTAACAGTTTACACGTCGAAGGGTTATAGGTTTTAACCCCAACAATGAGCTTGAGCTGCCGGTGAATAAAAACATCGCGAGGAAATCATAATAGGTTAGGGTGGTAGGGTACTTTTGAGTACTCGACTAGCTAGCTAACGTCCTCAAGTTGAAAATCTGCCGCCAAGCATCCAACGGTGTATTCCGGCAGCCTAACTTGAGCGCCAGTTTAATTCCAAGGTAGGTGTGTTAAGCATCTTCGACCACACCGTCACTTAACATCAGGCGAGCTGTGGTCAAACCTGGATGTAAACAATTATAAAAATATTTCGAGATATGGGGGGAAATGTTTTAGATTTAAAAAACGGAAATTCTAATGGTTCTAAGGCTAATAAAGTGCAGAGCATCGCTGCTTTGGCGCTTATTACCCGGATTCGGTGAAGTGACGATATTTATTTTATTGTTGAAAACTCTTGTAACACCTCTAAGTTGTTTTGCCAAAACTAACATACTCGTACATCGGAATCACATTGTTGTCACGTAATCTGTGAACCTCCTCTTAACCTAAACCTCACTTGTCCTTAATTTTTACAAAGATACATATACTTTTTTTAGAAGCAACAAGTATAAATTTACAATTAAAAATAACCGACTCGCACTAAACGCACTGCTCCAATGAAACAGCGAGGTTTCAGAGTAAATGAAAATATCATCGATGTAAACAATTTTATAGATTTTTTTTTATTTTTTATAAACCGCTCCATGATTCCGATAAAATTTTAATGGGACTACCTGGAAAGTATATCCTTTGAAACAAAACAATTATTTTCCAAATCGGTTCAGACGTCTTCAAGTAATCGGTGAACATACGTAAAAAAAGATTGTTTTTGAAGTCGGTTAAAAAGTATATGTACCTTCTGTATCATTTACATTACATACTAGCTTAAGCTTGCGACTTTGTCCGCGTTGACTTAAGAATTGCGTTCAGAGATAAATTAAACATGTGTACAAAGAAAAACATACAGTCGAATTGAGAACCTTCTCCTTTTTTGAAGTCGGTTAAAAAGAACTATAGTTTTATACATCATTAATGTTCTGTAAGACACATCTATACCTAATTTCACGTGTATACGTCCTGTAGTTAGTTTTTTGATAATTCAACAGAAATCTCACATTTTCCCGATTAAAAAGTATCTATCCTATATGTTAATCCAGGTTATAAATTATGTGGGTATCCTATATGTTAATCCGGGTTATAAATTATGTGGGCAAAAATTTCATTCCAATCCCTTCAGCCGATTTTGCGTGATTGAGTAACAAACATACAAATATAGGTACAAACATTCACATTTATAATATTAAGTAGGATTATATCCTAACTGCTTTTAAACGAAACTACAATTAAGATTTATATATTTTCTAGTGTTAGTAATGGCAGTGGTCATGGCAGATGATTGCGAAAAGGACTGTTCGAATATTATTGATCCAGTGTGTGGGTTGATAATGATAAGAGATGGCTCTAATACTATCGAAAAATACCAGAACATTTGTTATTTCAACAGAATGAAATGTCGCCTGCAAAAAATTGGATGTTAGTAATGTTTGTTTTTTTTTTTATTAAATAGTAAATAGGCATAGCTATGTAGGTATATATATAGATTTTTTTATTAGTCATACACCAATCACGATTTTGTTTTATGCTTGACAGGCTAAGCGTTTCACCACAGCACACCTGATGTTGAGTAAAATTGATAATATATATACATATATATTTTGGAAACAAAATTGTGATTTGTGTATGAACAATATATATTATATATAGGACTATAGGTATTGTGATCGTAAACACTTCTCTAACGATTTCATTAGAATATTAATTTAGCATTTACCAAGCAAAGCTCAGTCGCCCAGGTTGTATTACATACTTAAATACCTACTTGTACATATGTATAGTTTATGAATATAACCAATATATAGGTATATATACATAGATAGGAAAAATAATTAAACAAAAACTGATAGATGTGATGGATAAATGAGGTGCAATACTCGCTTACACAACAATTGAAATACATAAGTGTCAAAATTGTGACATTGTAAACAGGCAACAAGGATGGCCACTAAATCACTAGAATGTTTCCAAATCAAACAACATACTAAATCCGTGCCTGACGGCTTCCTCCGTTATCGTACAAAAATCGATAATTTTTCTGTCGTTTCTCCTTTTTCCGCGACATGAGTATTAATCAAAGACTTTCTAACAAGGTAGGAGCTTTAGATAGAAGAATATATAATAAAAAAACTGAAATAGAATATACAGATAAAAAAGGAATATTGAATTATATTCCTAATATAGTATAATTTCTATATGACTAATTAAGATTGGGAATCGTTACGAATCTTTAAAAGACGTGGGTGTGCGTTAGGCAGAAAATTTAGGGAGATGGAGGTTAAACGCAAAACTATTTTTTTTCGGCCATTGGCACATTCGTGCATTATGCCAATCTTCATGTTTTCTTTTTACTTTTAAAACGGGAAAATTCAGTATATATCTAAAATGACAAAGATATGAAGGACTGAAATGGATCAGACAAATTATAAGTTCAAAAAGTAATGTTAATTATAAAATATTTACAAGTAGATACAATAATAATTACAAATATATTTACAATTTTCTATAACTAATGTTACAATATTATACTATTCAAAATTAACAAATCGGATATAACATTACATATTGCTGCATGCAAGGCAAGAAGGGGTATATTTTATTTTACATTTATTTTCTTTATTTGGAGAATGAAATTGTTATAGGATAAAAGTCGAGCTGAAACTGCTTGCAAGCGATAGCAGTAGCAAAATAGCCCTATTTCTTATATAGTGGCTAGTGGTTGCAATAACAGCGCGACTGGTAATAAAAATGGTCAGTCCTTTTTCTTATTGTATTTACAGCTATAAAACAGATTACCAGCGATAAATGCGGTATAAAGATGCGTAAGAGCAGACGTGTGAACGACTTCAGCATCCCGGGTGCTCACCAAGCTTGTAACCACACTTGTCCAACATACTGCATCGACACCTATAGCCCAGTCTGCACATTAATACACTATAATAACGAAAACAATATACCAAGGACTGAAACGAGGGCCATGATTAATCACTGCCATGTTGACTTATTATCTTGTTCGTTGGGTGTGAGTGAGTATCATTGTTTCGTCGTTTTTTTTCTTTATTTCATTTTGCGTGTGGCAAATCTTGCCAGTATCATGGTCCACTGCTGGACATAGAGGCCTCACTTAAAACACTCCACTAAGCTCGTTCATCAGCTTTTCACTTCTAGCCACCGGCAGCTGTCTTACGTATATTGTCACTCCATGGAGTCTCAGGCATCCTACCATCCTCCCATGATCTTTAAATATTTGATAAAAAGTCAAATGAAACAAGTAAATAAGTTAAACAAAGTAAGTCTTAGTTAAGTCCGACCATGCATCGTCAACTTTTTCATGTCCACAATTTTGTAATAGCTTTAATAAAATGGGACGCTGCACTACATTTCATACATTTTTCTGTCAAACATGTTTTTTTTATGGCTGACTGGCTAGTTGTTCGACCACAGCTCACTTGATGTTAAGTGACGGTGTGGTCGAAGATAGTAAAGCACACCTAGCCTGGAATGGAACTGGCTCTCAAGTGAGGCTGCTGGAACACACCGTTAGATGCTTGGCGGCAGATTTTCAACTTGAGGGTGGTAGCTAGCCAGCCGAGTACTAGAAAGTACCCTACCACCACGCAAATCTCAATGTTCTACTTATTCTCAATTAGTTTGTGAATGAATGAGTCCTAACCATTGAACTTATTCTGAAAAACGAGTCGAAACCATCACACTTAGTAATACTTAAACTATAAGATGTATCAAATGATTATAATTAGCAAAAACAATAATTAAGTTATGCATAAATAAAATAAGCCAAGTCGCCAAAGGTCTACGGACTATGTGCCCCCGAACATTTCGAACAATCGACCCGAGGTCACCTTTCGACAAGGAGAAGCGACGAACGGGGAAAATTTAAAAAAAAAATGATTGGACTGTTCTAACACAGGAAAAGCACAAGTGGAAGATATTAGGGGATATCTTTGTCCACCAGTGGGATATAGGTTAAATAAATGTTATATTTATATAAGATACTAATAACAAATAAATACTTCTCGCGCTTTCTACAGCAAGACAACGATTGAGAAGTATTGAGCGCTGGAACTCATTTTACATTCTCGTCCGTCCATTCGTTTTATTTTAGTCGAAGCATATGCCTTTTAAATGTATTGTGTTGTTTTATATACATATCCTTTCTATTTTCTATTTACAGATGTATCAATAGGTGGTATGCATAAATGCTTTAAAACTCAAACTCTACTATTCATGTCATCGTTAGCGGCTATGAAGAAATTAGGGTTGATCGATAAGGGGCCCAGGCGGAGCTTTTTAACACTTGACAACAAACCACAAACAGCTCCGGCGGAACAAAAGTCTGGTGTACCCTTTGACCAGCGATACATTTCAAAAGAAATACCTAGACAAGAAAGAAATAAAGCGCAAGGCACACGCCGTCGACGTTTGGGATGGATAGTGATCTTCAGAAAAAAATAATTAAATTGATTGTACGGTTATGATTAAACCAGTCTATTTATATTTGCAGGATTATAAGCTTCGGTTGTACTAAACTTGTAATTATGAAATGTTTAATTAAAACTTATGAATATAAAATTATGAATAAATGTTCGTCGACTATTCACCAAATGAATGGAGCATCTTCGTCGTTTTAAAGCTGTGGTCGCAGTAAAAGTTTATTTATTTATTTATTTATATATATGTATATACAATCTTATGGGTGAGCATTACAGGTTGCTCCAATTCGCCCACCCAGGGAACAGATAATAATAACAAAAACAATACTATTATACAATAAAGCACTACGATACAATATAACACTACAATACAACACTACCACAATAAAAATAAAGAATACTACAGAATACTACTATTTTTTAAATGTAATTGTAATCAGACGAACGATACGCTCTCCTGATGTTAAGAGACAATTAACGCATGTCCATGACCATTGCAACAATACTTCAAACTTTGAGTAGTAACACAAAGTTCGGGGCATCGCTGCTTTGGCGCTCATTACTATGAGATTTTCAATGTTTAGTCCAACAGCCCTGTAATTAAATAATAACAATAATAGTTTTAACGACTTTCTTGTTCTAGTTGTTGTGATCATGAGTACAATAAATCAACCCCCTTTCGGATGAATATATACCCAAAGCTTATTACCCTTTAACTAATTACCACTTGAAACATTTTATATAAACCTGTCTGCTGCTTTAGCGTATAGCTCTAGTGCAGCAGCCGGTGCTCCATACCAAATTTAATCAAAATTGGTCCAGCCGTTTGAGCGTGCTGAAGTAACAAACATACAAACACATTCGCAAATTTTCGCCTGTATAATATTAGTGTGATTATTAGCGTATGGTTTAAAGTGTCACACCACATGCATTTCCATAAATATTTGAAACCTGGGATAGTATTTCTATCGGGCGTAAATGGTAACAGCTTTCTTCGCTCACAATACTACTAGGTATGCTGGTCTCTCTATATTTATATCATATTCTGCCGCTAAGCAGTAGTGTATAAACATTACTGTGTTCCGGTTTGAAGGGTACTGCAGCTAGCGAAATTACAGTACTATTGAGACTAACCATAAGCGCCAAGGCAGCGAAGCCCTGGACTTTGTTTTACTATTCGCACGGGTGCAATGTAGATACTAATGTGGTGCATATGCAATATGCATGTTATATATTTTTCGTAGGGTACACCTAACAATATAGCCTATGCTACTCAGTGATATGTAGCATTCTATTGGTGAAAGATTTTTTTAAATCGGTCCAGTTGTTTTTGAATTAATTAATTAAAAACATACACAAATACAAACTTTTTTTCTTTATCTAATCTAATACCTTTAAACGAGCAATTCTTGTATATATGTATATATATAATCTGAATCTCGGAAACGGCTACAATGATTTTCATGAAATTTAGTATGCAGTGGGTTTCGGGGGCGATAAATCGATCTAGCTAGGTTTCATTTTTAGAAAACGTCGTTTTAACCGTGTTTTCAGGCAATGAAAAACCGAGCAAAGCTCGGTCTTCCAGGTACTAATATTAGTATAGAGTATAGATATAGATTCATTCTTAGAACCGCCATAGCAAACTCAGAGGCTTAACAGACCTGAGTTTCGGCTCACGTGATTAATGCCCAGTCCGTTTCGATCTAAAGGCTGCGGTTTTCAGGGCCGAATTAGCCATCGCAAGCTCGTAAATTTACCAATGGTGCCTCCTAAATTCGTAAAGTTTAAAAGCCGTGTAATTGATTGCAACGTTGCGCAATGTACGTATTCAATTTATTAGATTTCCAAATATAGTGCTAGAGAGTTAAGTGACATCGACTGGTGTGATGGCGGTTAACTCTAGCCTGTTATTTAAAAAAAAACTCACTAGTTATTTTAGAATTGCAATTACTAGAATGTGTTGAACCAAATCCTGGCTAATATAAATAAACATGTACATACATACAGCAAAAAAAATAAGATATTTTGTAAAATTATATACGAATTTTGGTTTAAAATCAAGAACTATATTGTCACGTCCCGGAACACTAATGTATCACAATACATCTGTTGACCTTAACATCTGTTTGATAAAGTTTGATTGATTTAACGACTCTATCTTTCGCTTTTGGACTTTAAACTACACTAACGTTAAAAATGAAATTATAAGTACGGCAATCCGATATAATCTAAAAATAATGCATTGCCGTCAACCAAAAAAAAACATTAAATAAATAATAAGTTGTTATCAAAACAAGCAATACACCTTTTTTTTAAAGCCAGTTTAAAAGTTCTTGTGTTAATGTTATTTTTTTTTTTATATTTTAATAGTTCTCCTGGTTTTGTAAAATTTAGTCTTGTCACCCTACGACAGCAACCGCTGGCCGAGAAATTTGGTAGGAACGCGAAAAGGGTCGTGCACCCCATTGCATTTTATCCAAAAATTCTGTTTTTTTGAGAGTTTATGAATAGAATAGAAGTGATTTATTCATAAAATACTGAATGACAAGCGCGTGTGTGGGAAAGTGATATAATGTGTTGAAAAATGACTCTTTGTGTTACTTCTAAAACTCCATGGAAGCTTATAGTAAAGTCAGCACGGACCGGACTTGATCATGACTGGACTTTGACTGTACCTAAAGATGTTAGACCTAAATGGCAAAAACTGAAGTATACCTATATGAAGATTAGACATTAAGGACTCCGCATCCATTTGCCGATGAATTAAAATAAAAAAAAAGTGCTAGCTGATTTGACACATTGCAATGTACTGGGATTCTCTTCTAGGTATATAGAATTTGTTGACTAGGACAGGAATATAATCAACGACTTGTTAACTTCAATTCAAGTACTAGAAATGTATCTATTTTTAAGCGCTCTTTGATACTATTGTACGGGAGAAATTTCAATTAAACAGCAGCCGCTACTTGGTTTTAACTTAACGCTTTTAAATTAGGACTCTAAATGACTGCTGTATGGCTTTCCATTTGGTAATCATTTAGAATCCTAATTTATATATTTCTTCCTTGTTAGGCATAAAAAAATCAAATAATTGAGTCGTCGCAAACGTCTGGACAAAACTCAGGAAATGGAGTTGCCCCTATGAAATGAAAAACTAAAATAGTTTGATCAAACTTTCTTTTTTTAAGAATATCGTATAGACTTTGGTCTAAAGTCATAGAAATAAGTGAGATAGCGAGAGTGCTGTGTTAGTTAAAAATTGCCCTATATTATGCCAAATAATTGAGATATTGCAATGTTTATTTTATTTAAGTACCAAAATATATTTAAGCCCTTCAAGGCTATTAATTTCGACAAAAATAAAACATTTCTCGGAGATATTGTTTATTTTCAATTCTTCGTTTATTTTCGTAAAGTATTTTATTAATACTGAAAAGCTCAATGGTAATTTCATAATTGAGTTGGCTTCAGTTGGAGCTGCGAACCAATTCTGAGTTTTAATTAAATTTTCTTCGTTCTGTAGTAATATTTATTTACCTAAGTAGAAAAAGTTGAGGTCTTAAGATATTTTTCTTTGAGAGATGAGAATCTCTTAAAACAAAATATCATAAAACCTCAACAAAAGACATCAAAAGAAGAAATAAAGTAAATAAATAAGGTAATATAAATACTCTAAGAATCAAAGTAACAACATGAATAAGTCAAGACTCATTGTTGGCTCATTGGTTGTATGTCTGCTTCAAGAACCGTAGGGCGTGGGTTCGATTCCCACTCAGGACAAGCGTTTTGTAGTATAATCAAAAATGTTTGTCCTGTGTCTGGGTGTTATATATGTATATATTATAAGGAAGTATTTACAAAAAAAAAAATATTTAAGTATTCTATCAGCTATCTGACTTCCATAGTACAAGCTTTGCTTAGTTTGGGGTCAGATGGCGATGTGTGTTTTTCTGTTTTACTTATGCGGAATTACTCATGTTTATTCTCTCATTATATATACTTCTCCAAATATAGTGCAGTGGTCTTCTTCAAGGAATTAAAGCTGAGTATATCGCGCGCGCGGTCTCGTCTTAACACGCGAGGCGCACAGCCCATTGTGCGAAACAAGTACATTCGTAATACTGTGTAGTTAGCCGGCCTAACTACAAGAGTATTATGAATTTCAGAATGTAAGCAAATTTTTCACATGCTTTTATATCTGTCCGAAAATAGGTTATATTTGTTTGAGAAAACCGTTCGAATGATTTAGAAATATAAACGCTGGTCATAAGTTTTGCGTATACGAATTCCGGCACAATGGAATACTAAAAGGTTCTTTGTGAACGTATGAAAGGGATATTTATAGGGAAGCTGAGGTAAAAGTAGGAATTTTTGATATTGAGAGCAAAGAGGTGATTTTATGGGCAAGAATTCAATATATCACTCAAAGATATAGCCACCATACCGCGGACTGTGATAGATTTAACACAGCTGGGAATGCTTGCGGAGGTGTCTATTAAATACTTATTTTGGTATTTAGAAAATCTAAGTTAAAGCTAAACGTATTGAAAGAAATCATGACTAGTCTTCCTGGCACTCGCGACTCTATTAGAGAACCGATTCGGGCAGCAAATTCTATTGTTTAGCGGTTCCTACAATGAAGGTAGATTCGAACCGTTTAGTAATGTTTAGTGATGTTTATGTAATGTACCTATTAAGGTAGTTCTCGATAATGGCGGTATGTCGAACGAGTTAACCATCCTATCGCCGACATGTAATAAATTGGTTATAGCTCCACGCATTCCATTGTCGCTCCCGATTACACAAATATTTATCCCGGGCATCAGTTTGATTGATTGATGATGATTATTTATTCAAATACTACCTAGACATTACTTTAAAATCACCAATATTTAAAATAACTGCTGCCATGATTGAGAGCTAATGACATTTTTGCACTAAATATGTTTTTTCTTCACGATTTCATTATTGGTCCTTTAGTAAGCCGTCATCCATAATGTTGTCAATGAACTCCTTTTAGCTGAGTGATACCGCTCTGAGACACCCTGTATAAGTTTAAAAATAGAACAGAACAAAGTAGAGCGGAGTATAGTAGCGCGGAGTAGAGCAGCGCGGAGTAGAACAGCACGGAGTGGAGCGAAGCAAAGCAAAGTAGAACAAAATAGAGCAGAGCAGAACAGATTATAATTTTATAGCACACGGAAACGTAGAAATAAAAGTTTGTTCAAATACTACTTTTCCTTTATCTACCTAGATACCTAGATGTTCGCGATTATCATAAAGTCTTTTTCTGGTTGCTACGTAGAACAAACACAATTTAAAAGTTGCACTCGTCTACATTGTGTGGATCTTCAAATCCTTTTTATCAGACTACCACGTCGTAAACTCGTTCAATCTACATTTCAGTGATATCTCTACGGAGAACCAGTAAAAGTTTTTCGCAAACTGCTGGCGGAATGAATTCGATCGAGAATGCGGGTAGTCGCTTGGTTAGACTCGTCTGGTACAGGGCCGCATTTAGGTAGACTTCATTATGCACACCAAAAATCAAAATATAGAGATAACAGAAAAACTTTATGAGCTAGTACCATAAGTGGCGATCTTATCGCTAAAAGTGATCTCTTTCAAGCATCCTTGGTATTAGATACTTGAGTTTGATGCAAACCTAGAGAAAAATAAGTTTTAATGAGCTTTGTTGATCAACAGATTAGAATAAATATATCAAACTGTACGTTTTATATATTTAGATGTAATGTGAAACGAAATGTTCTCTTGATGGTATGATATAGCACCATGGAGAGATGTCATCTCATACCGTCTCATCTTTTGCATAGTAGCTTTGGCGCTCATTTGAAATTTGATAAATAAATAATTAGTCTTATTTCGGAACACTATTGTTGGTACGGAACCGCTTGGCGGTAGAAAATCTGATGCTGCAATGATTTAAACGTCCTCCTTCTAAGAATATAACCTCCGAACAAAATTTACTGAATAGTGGAAAGGTTTACGTTTGCTGATTTGACAACAGAGCATATTAAGGCATTTCCAGTAGTTAATGTGTGTTATTGAACTTTATATGATTACTAAGTTTATTAAACATCTATTATAGTAAGTGTTTGATAATGCGATCGCCTAAAATTTAGCGCCTAAATAGTGTATCCTTTAGTACGTCTCTGTTGAAGGAGTCGCCGTCGCTTATAAGGCGGGGGTAGCGCGTAAAGACAACTAGTTCTCAAACTATTTAGAAGTCATTTAACACATCCAAAACTGTTTCAGAATTGTTCATCACCTTACCGGCACCAACTTATATCTTATTACATAATAGGTAAGTAAGTATTACAACGAAGTGACCGATCTTTCTACGGGTAATATAAGTTATATTTTTTTTTTATTTGCTCCTTCGGGCAGGCTATAGCTGTAAAACCATACTGCCCTGTCTTCGGATTATGCAATTCATGTCTAACATCTATAGTTACAGTCAAAGTCCAGTCTTGGGTCAAGTCCAGTGCCAGTCTAATTCAGTCATGCCTTAGTAAAGTACCTAGTGGCGACTTTACTATAAGCTTCAATAGAGTTTTGGAAGCAACACGAAAAGTCATGTTTCACCGCATTATATCACTTTCCCACACTCGCGCTTGTAATTCGGTACTTTATGAATAAAACACTACTATTTTTATACATAAACATTAAAAAAAACACTAGTTCTGGAAAAAAATATAATGGGGCGATACGACTCTTTCCGCGTTCCCGCCAAAAACTCGTAGACGTTATTGTTAGTACATAGATTGGCGGTTTTCATATAACTTTTTTTATGTTCAATATCAGCATCGCATTTTGTGCATTTCGTCGGTGTCAAGTATCTTGTCAATTGATAAATCATGTGAAATAAATCAGGGGCACAGTCATACGAAGTAAGTTCGAGTAATTTTTTTTTCGTATACTGGGTTACTGCTAAGAGAATGCGCAAATTTTCATCACAAAATCAGTATAATTTTTTTTATTTCAACTCTTCTTCTCTTACCCCCATGAGAGCGTCTCGTTCGCCTCATTAAATTTACATTATTACAAAAAAAAGTATATTAATTATTTACGTTATCTAGAATGCAAAATTGGCTGAGTGTACACATCTATCTATAGATTGTTTGAAAGGTAGGTATAGTTAACTCCATGACCAAGCTAGTTTGTGTAACTAATAAACTAATTCATAGTTACGAGGCTTGCAGATTTGTGCTTGAGTTTGCATTGTGTGCTCAACTGTTTGCATTTCATGTTAGCTGAGTAGTTTGGTAGGTACCTACCCATCACATACTGTAACGATGTTAATCAGGTATGTAGGTTATAGATATTGTGTAGTATCTAAGGGAGCAGGTGAATAAAAATCGGTGATACAACTACGATGCAATTTTTTTTTGTCTGTTTAAAGAGCTGTTGGGCGTTGTTGGGCGTATTTATGTTCAAGATTCAAGATTCAAGATTTATTTATTTGTAGAATATGGTTTAGTGTACATTTATACAGGAACAGCACATAAGTCTTATAATTATAGTAAAGTCCACATATCCTTGCCCGCTGAGGCATACAAATAATACATAATTTAAAGCTTAAAAATGTCAAAATATGAATCTTAATAAGTCAAATAATAATAATTAATTAAAAGTCAGAAAACGTACACAACAAAAAAACAATAAACATAGAATTTTACATGAAATAGTCAATAATAATTAATTAAATGTCAAAATGAAAACGTACACACAAAAATAGAATTATATGTACGTATGTACGTATTATATGTATGTATTTGTTGTGTTATTGTATGTGAAATACATACATACTGAATTGTAAATACGGTGTTATCTATAAAATGTTTATATCAGTATTCGTATTATAAATTGTTTCATGATAAATTGTTACGTGCTTGGCGGCAGATTTTCAACTTGGCTAGTCAGCCGAGTACTAGAAAGTACCCTACCACCAAGCTATAGTTTTCTCACGATGTTTTCTTTCACCGGCAGCTCGAACTCATTGTTGAGGTCTGAACCCTCGCTCTTTGGTGTGCGAACCAACCGCGCTAACCACTGAGCTATCATCGCTACAAAAATTTGAAATTTGATCGAAGTAATTAAAAGTAATTCGATTATTTTTGCCAGTGTAATCGCTAGTCCATATTAATAGCCGCGTCGAGTTTGAGCAGAGGATGTGCTTCATCGTTCCTAATATAAATTAGCATTTTAACGGGCACTAACTGTGCAACGGGGCGGCACGCGGCGGGCGAGTCTGAAATATTGCGTTCATCCCGACATGCATTTAAACTGCCTTATGAAATTTTAAATTATTATTGCAATTATGATGCACGGTTTTCTAGGGTTCCGCACGAAAAGGGTAAAATGAGACCTTATTACTAAGACTCCGCTGTTCGTCCGTTTGTCTGTCTGTCCGTCTGTCACCAGGCTGTATCTCATGAACCGTGATAGTTAGACAATTGAAATTTTCACAGATGATGTATATCTGTTGCCGCTATAATAAAAAAATAGAAGAAAATAAATATTTAAGGGGGCCCATACAACAAACGTGATTTTTTTGCTCGTTTTTGCTCGATATTGATAAAGGCAACAGGTAGACGCTTGAAATATTCACAGAATATTTTGGTTATATAGGTATTCCTTTAAAAATAAATAATTCAATTAAAATAAAACAAATATTTAAGGGGGGCTCCCATACAACGGACATGATTTTTTTGCCGTTTTTATAGATAATGGTACGGAAACCTTCGTGCGCGAGTCCGACTCGCACTTGGCCGGTTTTTTGTATGTGACAGCCATATTTGATCACAGCTCATCTAATAAATCATCATCATTATCAGGTAGGTCGTCCACTGCTGGACATACGCCTCCTCCTGGGGGGGTTTGCCAATACTCGCCACGCTTGGCAGGCGGGTTGGCGAGCGCAGTTAGGTGTGATTGTTTAAGGAAGATGCTGCTGCTCATCTTCCGGATTACATCCCTTAGCCGACTCTTACGGCAACCACGGGTAGAGAGGGTGGGGTACTATTCTTACGCCGTCACCACCACGGCTTCTGATAAATGAAGTGAGTAAAATCTGTGGTTAAAAATCGTAATCAAACCAATTCTGAAATGGTAACTGACTCCCAAACAAGGCTGCTGGAACACACCGTTGCGTTATGTGCTTCACGGCAGATTTTCAACTCAATGGTAACCAGCCAGCTGAGTATTAAAAAGTAGTAGGTACCAACCCAACCCAACAAAGTACCAACTCATGCTATGGTTTCTTTGCCGGCATCTCAAGCATTTCGTTGTGTGATTCAACCGCCCTAACCTCTGAGCTGTCATCATTAAAGTCTTATTTAAAAGGTCGAAATCGATTGCCGTTATTGCTTGTTGCTCTACCTAATTGATAAAACCAGTTTCAAAGTTGTCGCCAGCTGATAAATATGAATCTGTAAAGTTGTCGGAGGTTGTCAGTTGGGGCCGCACCCGTCGAGGGGCTAATTAACTTGTCCCGGAGGCCCGAAGCAGTGCGAGGCTCGGAACTGCCCACAATGTCACTCTGCAGCTAGGGTTGCCACTTTATTTAAAAAGTCTTGACAAAGAAGCTAAATAATTTTAAATGAAAACTGGTTATTAATACCAAGCAAAGAAGGAATCATCAAAATCGATTCATAATTTGTGGATAATCGCATAATATACATATTTAAAAAAACATACCTACAGTCGAATTCAGAACCTCCTCCTTTTTTGAAGTCGGTTAAAAAGCAAACATATTTTAGTTGTAAACTCAAATCATTTATCCGTACTATCTTTAGTTACATTTTAAAGGCTATTAAATGCGAAAGATTTTTTGTTGTTTTCGTTTTTAGCCTACTTCAAAAAACGGGGGAGGTTCTCAATTCGTCGGTTTTTTAAAATGTATGTTGCCCGATTACTCGAAGACATCTGCACCGATTCGAGAAATTTGTTTAATAAGATATACTTCCCAGGCGGTCCCATAGAAATTTTACAAAAATCGTTTCAAAAGTTTGATTTTTAAACGAAAATACCTAAAACCTTTAAAGCCGTGTTTAGGCTTAGGAGCATAAAGTCGGTTTTTTATTAAAGAAGTTTGACTACTACTTCTTTTTCGCGAAGAAGAAAGAAACCGATTTACTCGCGATTTAAAGGCACCCAAATTGTAGCTATCAGGAAACACCTACAAATATCGGGAACATTCCACTGTTTATCTGCTAATGTGGAATTAAATCGTTTCAAACGAGTTCTCGAAACATCTACCATGGAAACATCGCTTTTCGAGCCTCTGGTCGTTTGATAATAATAGAATGAGTGAGAGATGAAATAAGGTATCTTCCTGGTTTTTGTCCGGACAAAAGCAGGTGGTAACCCTGTCTGCAACCTCATGATAATATCACCTGCCACATTTAGGTACTCGTAGCACCTACTAAAGAAGCAGTACTTAAGAGTATCGCAAAAACATAAAATATAAACATAAAGGTAAACTTCAATATTGTAAGAGCGAAAGTAATTTGATACATTTTATTGATAACTAGCGACCTGCCCCCGCTTCGCACGGGTGCAATGTAGATATTAATGTGGTGCATATGCATGTATTATACATATAAACCTTCCTCTTCAATCACTCTATCTATTTAAAAAAAAACCGCATGGGCTTGTGCCCATTAAGAATAAAACGAATGAATTAAAGTTTCTTATGATTAATCATGATAATTATGTTGGTAACAAAAAACAAGATTGAATATTATTAAATACTGATATTAGTAATTTATGAAAAATACAAGCATTTAGTCACTTGACTGTGAATACCAAGCAGAGAGTGTTACGTCACGCCGTGCGAAACGCCATTATTGTTGTTGAATTTTTTTTAGTACTATCATTTCGTATTACTACTACCAAAAAGCCAATAGGCTATATAAATATGTCATATTCAATAGAATCATGTCATAGCTACATGATTCTATCGAATATGCGTTTTTAGATACTTTCTGTGAGCCTACTGTTTCAATTCAACACAGTTCACAGCTTAGTTTCCCCGCCTAGTTACAGCATGACATTTCAACGTGACGGAGAGCCGGGTGATTACCATGTCGTACTCGGCTGACGGCCGGCACCGGACAGATGCGGCTTTTGAGGTTTGCACCATCAGTTGTAGAGAAAGCTGTGTACAAAGTTAAAACAAATTAAATCTATAAGACTATAAACTTATAAGTAACATTATAATATCTCTGAGAAATTGGCACTGTCGTCATTTTGCCTAGACATATAATTTTTTCGATTCAAATGTGTACCTACCTACTTGTTGAACTTATCGTATGTACTAAAGGAAATAAATCTATATCTTTAAACGAGCAATTCTTGTATATATATATTCTGAGTCTCGGAAACGGCTCCAACGATTTTCATGAAATTTAGTATGCAGGGGGTTTCGGAGGCGATAAATCGATCTAGCTAGGTTTCATTTTAAGAAAACGTCGTTTTATCCGTGTTTTCAGCCGAGCAAAGCTCGGTCATCCAGGTACTATTCCTAAAGCTAAAGGGATATTTACTCGGGCAAATCGGGTAAAACTGTGGGACGTCACAAAATTTTACATAACAACGAAAATGTTTAAATTTTCTTTTGATTGTTTTGTGTTGTGTTTTTTTTTTAAATCAATTTTGTAAATAAAACAACACATACCAATAAACCTCGCCGAGGTTTCTCGCGGTGTCGAGTCCTGTTCTATACGCATTAATAATACCTAATACATTAAATAAAAATACACACATAGGATTTACTTGGTGGTAGATTTCCTTAGCAGGTTGTCTAGGTAGGTAAGTACTACTGCAGTACCAGATATTCTGCCGCTAGGCAGTAGTAACATTACTGTGTTCCGGTTTGAAGGGTACTGCAGCTAGCGAAATTACAGGGCTATTGAGACTAACCATTTAGCCTCAAAGTAATGAGCGCCAAGGCAGCGATGCCCTGGACTTTGTTTTACTACTCAAAGTTCTATGTATCGCTGCAATGGTAATGGACAGGCGTTATCTCTTAACATCAGGAGAACGTCTTGTTCGTCTTATTATTCTTACATTAAAAAAAAAAACTAAAATAACATAAGCCATCGATTCATATCGATGGAAACAAGAGAGCGCATGTTTTATACGTTTATGTAAATATTGAGTCATAAAACAAGTACCTACGTACCAAAACGTAACATCCCAAAATATTAATTGACGTACGTGTCCGCAATATAAATTAGGTTCCTAAGCTTAACGATAACAGCGTTATATGAAATAGCTATTTTACAGCAACGGTAATAAAATCCCGATGTTGTCATGATGACTGCCTACTTAAGGTATTACGAGCCGAAATTAAAAATTTAATATCACAGCGTAGCTCCACTTTGGCAATAAATATAGACATAATAAGCTACGCGTGTTTGCGGCAGTGGCATAATAAATGCAATATTTATGAGTAAGTAGGTAGGTACGTCTTTTGTAAATGCAAGCCAATTTTGACCAGAAACTGACGTAGTTTATAATAATAAAAATATCGGTGGACATTTCACACAGGGCTATATAGCCCAAAACTAAGCAAAGTTTGTATTATGTAAACAGAGGGCTTAGACAAAGTAACATTCGATTAGCGATAACGCTAATAGAAACGTAAAAAATGTATGGGATTGACATAAGCTGCCTACGTGACGTATCGTGAATATCGAATAAATCGAATGTTACTTCGTCTAGGCCCTAAGACAAGTGATAAAATACTTAAACTACTTAATTAATGTCTTGTGAAAACATATTTATTTATACATAAACACCCAGACATAGAACAAACATAAAATATATATCAAATCCAATATCCAGGTTCGATATTTTCGAGTAGGTATTTAAAAAAACCTAACAAGTTAAATAAATTTAAATCAATGTTGCACAAAGTAAGTCATGGCTGAGTCCAGTAATGCACAAGTAAAGTAGTGGTGAACATCGATAGAGTGATTTTCCGCGTTCTCGCCAATTCTCTCCATAGATGCTTATATCTAGACAAGTGTAAAAACAACCACCTATCGGTAGTGTAGTCGTGACTAAAATTTTATTTTTATTTAACAGTAATGAGTACGAGTCGCTCTCCTGATGTTAAGTGATAACGCCTGTCCATGACCATTGCAGCTATACACAGAATTTTGAGTAGTAAAACAAAGTTCAGGGCTTCGCTGCCTTGGCGCTCATTACTTTGGGACGAGATGGTTAGTCTCAATAGCCCTGTAATTTCGCTAGGTGCAGTACTACAAACCGAAATACAGTAATGTTTACACACTACTGCTTGGTGGCAGAATATCTGGTACTGCGGTGGTACCTACCTAGACGACCTCCTGCTAAGGAAATCTACCACCAAGTAAAAATAGGTTTCGCGACGCGTAGCAATTTATGGTTGAATTCACGTGTATTCTTTCAGTCTATGCCAATGTGAAACGTAAAAACGGTCGAGGTACGCTTTACGCTCGATTTCAACAATCTAAATAAACTTTATAAGTATAAAAAGTTATAAACGCTATATGCGTTTTCATGAAGAAATCTCGTCTTTGTTAGGGAATCAAACCTCGGCATATATATAGTGAAAATGTTCTAAATACAACACAAACACGCGGTCAATGCTTTGAGCAAAGAGATTTGAAGTTTATGAACGCACTTTGTACCCAAATTCGGGCAAAATACTATCCGACCAGAATAAAAAGCATTACATTTGCAGTGTACCATGTAGTCCTAATGATATTAATTTCAGTCGAGTTACGTCACTTTTGCCTTATGGGTGACGAAAGTATGTTCATACTATAAAAAAGGATAGGAAGTGCTGATTCTTAAATCATTAAGTCCTTTGAAATAGTACCCATAAAAAAAATTTAGACATACTATTTCAAATTATGGAATTGTTAGATTGCATTTATTGTCTCGGAAACACATAAATAAACGTACACAGCAAAGAAACATTACACACAGAAGTACATATATTAAACAACATACATACTGTTAATATCAAAACATTGTTTCGTTGTCGGGTAATAAAAAATGTTGCAAAGCTGCTTTCTTGAAGAGGCATTAATCACGTTGCCTTTGCTGGTGTACGGCTATTGATAACATTCGGACAGCAAATAATTTACCCTGATCTCACCCCATCCCATAAATCCTCGTCATCGGAACGCACCCAAATTGACACTCGCTCGATTATAATCAGCGGTAGAGAAAAGACTAGAGACTGATATCCGGATCAAGAGCTACTGAGAGTATTTTCAATTTCATGTCTATCTTGATTTGTATGGTTCTCTCGGATACTCGGCGGTAGGTCAAGTACAAGAAACTTTTTACTATTACGACGAATTAAAAGTATGATCGTATAATCTAATAAACGAGCAATAAAGTTTTTTCTAAACGAGCAATTCTTGTAGGTATATATATGTATATATACCTATAAAGCAAAGCTCGGTCATCCAGGTACTATAACAAAAACACCCAGTGGCGTAGAAATGAGGGACAGGGGCGGCAACTTTAGGGTGGGCAAAATTTTACAAAAAATAATAATGTCATATCAATATTTGAACCATTTTATATTTTTGTCGCACCTACAATTAGGACTGATTGAAATGAGCACGGAATTATTCATAATCGGGGAATCCGCGTTCTTTAAATGAATGTATAATAATGACATCTTGCTCATTGTAACGACTGGTATTTTAATGTCTGCTTTTAAATTGAAATACCTAAATAAGGGGGCGACAAAATTTTCTTCCGCCCCGGGCGGCTGATACCCACGTTACGCCTTACTAATTTGAAATAATTTATTTAATACTTATTGTAACGTGACGTGTAATTTTATAATTATGTATTAAGAAATGATTCCTAATGGCTAAGTATGGCTACACTTTTCTGGGACACCCTGTATACACTTGAGTATAAATACTGGTTATACGATTCCCACTGATCTAATCGGATCGCCCTTCCGCACCTTTTCCGACTTTAATCGATAACCGCTAAGTCGAGGATGAAAAAGTTTGATTTAATCGTCTCGGGTTCCTCTGATGACACTTTTTGAGGAAATTGTGGAAATGATCGTGTAGATTAACGTCCTTTTTGGCCCTCAAACGTCTTGCTCAAGATAAGTATAAGATAGGTAACTAGGAAAAATGCTAATTTATTTAACTTTGCTTGTTATGTAAGTAGATTTAAGATTGAATTTTATTTTACTAACTGTTTGACTGTTATAGACGTGGTTTTAAATTGATTTTTACGACGAAACAACTGATAGTGCAGTCTTTAGCTCATTGTTTTTAAGATGTTGTAGATAGTGAAAATAGTTTTGTTTTAATTTGCATGAAATAAGAGTATTATCTAATATTAAGCGCAATCACACAGCGCCATCTGACCCCAAACTAAAAAAATCTATATATGAAAGTCAGATAACTGATAGAGTACATAAATACTTTTTTTTTTGTAAATACATACTTATAATACATACCAGACACCGAGTAAACATTTGCTTATACCATAAAATATTTGTCCTGAGTAAAAATTGAACCCACGCTCTTAATGCAGATATAGTATATATCAACCAACGAGCTAACAGGGCTGTCAAGAAGCAGCGAAGAAGCTGCTAAGGATAATGATTATTAGTTTTCCTAACAAGAAAAGAATGAATCGTAAGTTGTCTCAGTGTACCTTGCTGAAACTAATTTCGTAGGATTGATGTTACGGGAAGCGCAGTCGGTGCCCACAATTAGAGTAATATATCTTCGGTAACAATCAATAAACATAATGAGAGGTTAGCTTTGAATAATAGTCCTGGTCTTATTGATGACATCGTTTATTACATGTTACATAGAAAAGGAATTTATAATATGTAGGTGTACATACTTATGTCTGTTACCTACATTACCAGCAGTCTGTTTTTAAACGGTTTTATAATATCTTGCAGTTTACTTCCACACGTTGAACGCTTTTTTTATTAATCAATCTGGGTGCTTTCAAGTCGCGAGTGAATCGGTTTCTTCTAGGCGAGCGTACTCCACCGTAGACCGCATCTTCGCTTAACATCAGGCGAGTTGGCGGACAAACGCAAGCATAAAAGTAATTTAAAAAAAAATTACTTTATCAGTTCTTTACTATTGTTTAGCTTCACCTGTATTTGTTTAACGGAATATTTATACTCAATTTTAAACAAGTTAAAAATTATGTTTGGTAAGTGAATAAAAAGAGAACGGCTAAATCAATTTTAGCTGTTTTTTAATGGTCTTAATAATTCGTATGAGGCTTATATACGTATGTATATGCGAGGGCAAAGGCCGACCTCAACCACACTATGTACGAAGTACCTAGCGGGCGTTCAGCTAGTTTCTCATAAAATAAACAGATCCGAAATACGTGCTGTTATGACACTAATATTATAAACGCGAAAGTTTGTTTGTGACGTATTCACACTGTAATGGCTCGACGGATTTGGATGAAATTTGGAATGAAGATAACTGACACCAGATTACAGATTTTCGAGATGAGTAAACTGCCGTGGTGGTGCCAGTGTAAGAATAGTACACCCCCTTCTCTACCCGTGGTTGCCGTAAGAGTCGGCCTTGAACAATCACACCTAACTGCGCTCGCCAACCCGCCTGCCAAGCGTGGCGAGTATTGGCATAACCCCCCAAAGGAGGAGGCCTATGCAGTCTAGTACACGTCTGGCTAGCTACCACCCTCAATTTGAAAATCTGCCGCCAAGCATCTAACGGTTTGCTCCGGCAGCCTCACTTGAGAGCCAGTTCTATTCCAGGCTAGGTGTGCTTTACCATCTTCGACCACACCGTCACTTAGCATCAGGTGAGTTGTGGTCAAACATCTAGCGTGTCAGCCATAAAAGAAAGCGTGGCGAGTATTGGCAAAACTCAAAACAAAGAGGAGGCCTATGTCCAGCAGTGGACGTCCTATAGCTGATGATGAAACTGCTAGGTCAATGAAACAAACAATACGTGAGTATAATCGCACTGTGGGGCATACGAGCATACAGTTGAACGTCGAAGTGTTCGAGCGTGATTCGAGATTGCTATGCACGCTTTTCACTGTGGCCAGCGAAGCGCGAAAACGCTCCTGATAGCAGATTGTACCAACCAATACCGTAGCGTAGGTATTTGTTGGCCTTGCCATTTAAGTTAGATTATCATGAAAAAGTTACGCAACTGCTTACTTTATTCCGCGGGAATACGATTTTTTTTATTGGGTGACAAGCTAGATTTTGACCACTGCTTTTTTTTATGTTGTGGTTTCTTCATGATGGTGGTCGCGATGATTTTTCATAATTACAAATGAGGGCGCAGTTTCGATTGTCACCCAGGGCATATATTTATGTTTATGTGTTCATGGAATATAATTATTTAGTTTAATCAATCAATTATTTATGTTTGTTCTGTGACTGGGTATAGACTGTATGTATTATAAGTATATATTCACAAATATATATAGGTATGTATAGGTTTTCTATCAGTAGCAATGAACTACTTGCATCTAAAGTGTCACCACGATATCATTCAGAAAGAAATGTCACTCACGATCACCCATCCGAAAAGTGACCGCATCGTCCGTTGCTTAATATCGGCGATCGTAATGTATAATCGGCGATGTAGCAAAAAAATAAAAATGATATAAAATTATTAGATCTTTTACGAGTCCGAATTGATTATTTATTTTTAAGTCATAATATCATTGTTTTTTAGTTTCAACTCTGTTTAATACAAAATTATTAAATTTAGTTTAATCTCTGTTTAAATACATTAACAATGTAAGTCTTTTTATTTTTCAACAATATTTTAACATAATAACTGCAGTGAAATATAAGGTAAAATTTCTTGGACTTATTTATTCGATCGTTTACAAGTGAAAGTATGGCACAAACACAAAGGAAAGGAATCTTAATAACTTTATCATTTCTGAGCTCTTTATCATTATTTCTTGTTTGGCTTCAATTTCCGTAAATCCGGAATAAAAGAGAAGCATCCTAAACATAAAGGCGAATTCATTTAATTTTCATAGAAAATTCATACCTTTTTCTTCTTATAAACTGAATTTTTCAGGTATTGATTTGAATTAAAAAATATCTTAATTGAGTTCAGGTAAATATACAATCATCATCATCATCACAAAGCCTTACACATGAACAAATAAGATTACTAAAGAATTTCTGAAATGTCTTTTAAATGTATGGTACCTGGATGACAGAGCTTTGCTCGGTTTTTCATTGCCTGAAAACACGGATAAAAAGATGATTTCTAAAAATGAAACCTAGCTAGATGGATTTATCGCCCCTGAACCCCCCTGCATACTAAATTTCATGAAAATCGTTGAAGCCGTTTTCGAGATTCAGAATATGTATATATATAGACATATATACAAGAATTGCTCGTTTAAAGGTATTAGATTAGATTAGATTAGATAGATAGATACAGGTGTAGAAGTTTGAAATCGGAATTTCCCTATAGATGGAGCTAGCCATCAGTTAAGGAACCGTAAGGCCGCTTCTGCAGCGCTACCATCTCCCTCTAATAGCTGATGAAGATTTTCAACACACAACAACCCAAGTTAACAACCGGTATATTTATGTCGAGTTTTGTGCCTACGAACTACGATTTCCGGATGCACTGGTTTTTTTTGTTATCATTAGTACAAAACTGTTACAGAATCGCATCGAATGCTCGTCAAAGCTTACCGTGAACATGCTCTTGGTAAAACAGTGTTTCGAATGGTTAAAAAAATTTCAAAAGTGGTGATTTTGACGTGATAAACGAAGAGCGTAATCATTGAATTGCAAGTTTGATTGGACGAAGATGAACTAAAACTCAACAAGGACTCGCGGATCTATTGAATGTGAAGCAGAAGGCTGTGTGAAAGCTATGGGAAGGATTCAGAAAGTGGGAAAATGTGTTCCGCGTAAACTGAATGACAGGCAGCAAAAAAAAACTAGTTTCATACTTCTACATCCGTGAAAGTAATACTAGACGTATAGGATAAGCCACGTAAACCTTCAACAGATCGTTGTAATTATCTGCTCAGTGATACATGAAGACAGAGCCGTCCCACGAGGGCTGTAAATTGGCAAATCCGTTTGGATGGAACGCTCCCCGTTTCGAATATCGTAAATGATGATAAATTGAGTTATACCGTTTTATTATGCGAAATGATTTGGGTGATATCTCTTCCAAGCTGTTTGGAGGTCTGTGTATTTTTCTAAGTACATAGTTATTTGTAGTTGTGATGTGTTATTTTGCTAGTCTAATAGTAATCTTTATATATAAAAATTTCGTGTCACGTTGTTTGTCCGCGATGGACTAAATAAATAAATAAAATTAAATATCGTAGGACATTACTCACAGCGCCATCTGACCCCAAACTAAGCAAAGCTTGTACTATGGCAGTCAAATAACTGACAGAATACATATATTTTTTTTTTTGTTAATATATACTTATAATACATACAGAACACCCAGACACAGAACAAACATTTTGTTTATACCACAAAATGCTTGTCCTAAGTGGGAATCGAACCCACGCCCCACAGCTCTAAAGGCAGATATTCTACCAATGAACCAACAGGGCTGTTACCTTTACTACTGAACCGATATAACCAAATCTCGCACACTGTGTGCAGTTTGATCCAACTTGAGAGTTTATATCTCAGTTTATATTCGCAATATTTTTTTATTGCAAATTATTTGTTTATTAAACGACAAAGAAGTATAATTATCTGTGAGTTCGATGAAATTATAATAGATGGCAGTGTCAGGTAATTTTTAAACTGGATTGATTAAGTATCCAATAGATGGCGCTACGTTAAAAGTCTAAACGTAGATATAACAAAACAATGCATGGTGGGATATTCCTCTTTTATAGATCTACTAAAAAGTTCGCGGTGGCATATACCTACCTTTTAAGGATAGCTTACTATAGCCATTCTTACTACCCGTGCGAAGCCGGGGCGGGTCGCTAGTCATATATATGCTCTTATTTCTCTTTAACCGTAGAAATTATTTATCCGATTTTGATGAATGAGGTATTTTAATCGATTTGTTATTATGCTCCGGATGATGTCATAAAAATGTAGTCTATTTAAGCCTATGTAGGCTACATGTTTCCTGTGATTATAGTTATTTTTGCATAAGTCGGGTTAAACCTTTTAACTTGTTTCCTGACAACTACAATCTATAGTAAATATATTTCTTCTAGATCGACATGTTCCATCCTTGGGCTGGGATGGTCGCTTCCCTATTTAATAGATAAAATAAAATCTGTTTCCATTAATTTTCATTCGCTTATTTGTGAGTAAGCGTTTTTCAAAACGATTTTGTGAAAACAATTGGATCTCGTCAACTTTTAGTTGGGTCCTCCTCACTAAGTCAGTAATTGGGGGGGGGGACACCCATTGACCATAGCTCACCTGATGTTAAGTGACGATATGGTCGAAGAAGGTAAACACACCTAGCCTGGAATGGAACTGGCTCTCAAGTGAAGACGGAATGCACTGTTAGATGCTTGGCGGCAGATTTTCAACTTGGGAGTGGTAGCTAACCAGCCGCAACTGCTTTTTTATACATTTGACTATTGTTTACATACTTACTACGTAATTTTTATAAAATAATAATTATGCTAGAGCCACAGGTCTGATCCGATAAAAGGGCGACTGAAAATTGTCTTACTAGAAAAAGTCTTCTAGTACTTAGTTTTGGATTATTGAGGAAAGTAACCTTAGTTTCTAAACACATAAATCTCCGAATTGTTACATAAGAATAGATCTGGCATTTAGCCAAGAATAACAGCGAACAGCTCCAATTTAGTTCCGGACTTCCCGCACACAAATACAAACACTTGGAAAACCAAATAGGTAAATGTTAGTATAAATAATAACTGGTTGTGACTACAACTAGGTACCTCGACCGTAAAAATGTTATTTGCTTAATCGATTTAGTGAATTCTAAGTTTAGTTTTATTACTTACGTGTTAGATTGATAGGCATGCAAAATGTACACCTACCAATCTACCAACCTGCCAACATGCTAACCTGCCAACCTACTAACCTACCTACTTACCAACCTACCTACCTACCAACCTACCAACCTACCCACTTACCAACCTACCAACCTACCAACCTATCAACCTACCAACCTGAATACTGTGCTCACAGGTTGTGCGGATTTGGTCTAGGCGACCGTCGCCGCCGAAGCCGGGATCTTTGAGCGCCTATAAATTAACTAGATAGTACCTAGTTAAATACAACTAAATAACACTTAGTTATACAATGAACGGGAGACAGTTTTTTTTTCTCTCATGTCCGCTATGGTCGGCTTGAAAGAGATCTGATGCAGTCTAAGACATCCATGTCTAACACTTAGGCTAGATATAGAAAACGCGACGTAGAATCGAATCGATTGGTGATCTCGCATCGAAGTCAGCCCTATGAAAATTCGCGGGCAGTCAAATAAGTCAAGAATTTGTCAATGTCATCCACAGACCTGCTCGATATAGATGGCATTACTATACACACAGTATGAAGGCGATGAGTTTTACTCACAGTGAAATAATGGCGTATCCAAATAGTGCACGATTAAGAAGCTATGCTATTACGAAGTATGCTCGAATAAAACAATTAAAAAGTTTAAAGATATTAGCGCAGTGCAGTGAGCCTTTAACTAAAACATGTACCGCGTATTCAGCTAGTGTTGCTGCAAATTGGAGCACAATAACATTTTGCATTGCCCCGACACCAGTCGACGTCGGATTGAATACTTAAGCTTTTATTTCGGACGTCGCAGTTGAACTTCAGCCTGAACTTCGGCTTGGATGCTCTTGGTAACTTTCTTATTTCTTTTAGATCTGGAAATAAGTTCACACCTAAGGCACTTTATATATCTCTTAAAATTAAATACAGCAATTAAATTGTACTACAATATTATTGAATTAGTTGTAAATGCGAAATGTGTAAACTGAAACTGATGTGCAACTGAATGACTTTTAATGAAAATTGGAAAAAAATAAATAATTGAAAAGCTTAGGGTATTTTTTTAATCGACTTCGAAAAGGAGGAGGTTGTTACCAGTGAAGAGCAACATCGTGAGGAAACCATTGCGTGGTGGTAGGGTACTTTCTAGTACTCGGCTGGCTAGCTACCACCCTTAAGTTGAAAAATCTGTCGCCAAGCATCTAATGGTGTGTTCCGACAGCCACACTTCATAGCCAGTTCCATTCCAGGCTAGGTGTGTTTACCATTTTGACCACACCATTACTTAATATCAGTGAGCTGTGCTTAAACAAAGAGCCTGACAAACATTACAAAAAAAAATTAAGCTATTTTTTTAAATAACAATTTCGTGTCACTTTTTTGTCCGCGATGAACTCCTCAAGTTCTGAACCGATTTTAACCAAATCTTGCACACTGTTTGTAGTTTGATCCAACTTGAGAGAAACGATAGTTTATATCTCAATTTATAATCGAAATGTTAATGTTTTTTATAGCAAATTATTTGTTTGTTATACGACAAAGAGGTGTAATTATCTGTGAGTTCCACAAAATTCTATTAGACGGCGCTGTAAGGTAATTTATTAACTGGATTGAGTAACTATTTACAAACGTTTCATATGCACTACAATTATTTCACGTTACACGCGTGTGTTCATTTTGGCCACAGCAACGCATGGCCGAGTCTGCTAGTCATATTATAAAATACGTTCTTTTGATAGGAAAAATTACGCCAACCAATAACCGCTGCAGACGTACCCACATTAGATTAACGAAACAAACGGCCAGGACATCGCTGCATTAGCGTTCTATTGAGACATTCGATGGTGGGTATCATTGCTTCATTAGCCTTGTAATTTTGCTAACTACAGTATCCTACATACCGGAACACGACAATGGCAGAACACACCTAGTGGCAAAATCTTTGATACTACGGTGGCAGCTGGCACTTATTTAGACGAGATGATTATTTGATATTGATTAATTAGCTTTAAAGATGAACAAGTCTAAGCGTGAACAGATTGTTTTATAACGCGTTTGACAACAACGTTATTTATATATGCTGTCAATGTAATTTTTTTAGATTAAGACTAAGATTTGCATCCCGAAAGGCAGGATATGGCGTTCTGGACCTGTACTCCTTCCAACTGTACCTATATACGCAAATAAAGAATATGAATATGAATACGATTTTTGGAAATTGTAATAACCATTCTACAGTATACTACTAATATATTGTCAGTTATTGTATGCCATTATTGGTTATTTCCTTGAGTCACCAAATCTCATCTAGTTAGGTAGAAACTAACAGACAAAATATATTTATAATCCTCAAATGGGATTAAATTCCGAAATAAAATAATACTTTGTTTGAGCATTGAAATTCCGAAGGGAGTTTAATATAAATTGATATTGATACGTGTATTGTGCGAAATAATATTACTGATCCGATGTTATTTTTCAATTCGCAACTGATATTTATTTTAAATCGACTCTGCGTATTTAGATTCTTGAGGGTCATCCAATACCATCAATTAGGTTTACATGAAAATTGGTTTTAATAAGATAGGTATCAGGTACCTACTCATTAAAACGTGTTATATTGCATTGTAAGTAATTTTTTTATGGTTAACGAGCTAAGTGTTTCACCACAGCTTACCTAATGTTAAAGAACGGTGTGGTCGAAGATGGTAAATCACACCCAGCCTGGAATGGACCTGGCTCACAAATGAGACTGCCTAAATACACCGTTAGGTGCTTTATGGTAGATTTTCAAGTTGAGTACTAGAAAGTACCTTTTTTCCCAGGTAAAATCCTTTGTGGATACCACCGGCCACGCTTGTGACTGCATATCCATTAAAAACCCCGGAGTGTTCCGTCTGAACGCCTTGACATTCGCTTGGAAGGTCTCGCAATCGACAGACCAAATCAAATCTGTGGTGAGCGGTCCCCTCCAATATATTATACAAGTAAAACCGCGCGCAAAAGCAAGTTGACTCTAGGTATTGCAAGAGAAATTAATAATGCTACTAATATTATAAATGTAAAAGTTTGTATGTTTGGATTTTTGTTACTGAATCACACAAAAACGGCTGAACAGAAATGGATGAAATTTGGCATATACATACGTAGCTAGAATAAAATAAAATATAGAATACTTTTTATCCCGGAAAAAATGTTAAGATTCGTGTGGGATTCAAAAAAATTAATATGGTTTAAATGAAAAACAAAAAACTACTTTTAAAGTAAAGTAAAATCATGCCAGACATTGGCATGATTTTACTCATTCCAGTTTGGATATGATTCTATAGTACATTTAAATTTTATGTTTTTATGGTACCTATGTATATATTATTGTATATTTTAAATGCTAATCACTGTAATTTCTTTATTATTTATTTTGATTCATTGTGTGCACGACAGCGCTCATATTAATATTGTTTGAGATCGTGTGATCGCAGACAGGTGTCACAGAGATTGAATTACGATTCTCGAACAAAAAGGGACGATTGTTTATGAATAAAAACAAAGTTAAATTAACTTGATTTGTATTCTGATTCGAAGGAACTTGAAAGTGGAATGAATGAAATTGATGTCTTTTTTCCTTTTTGTGTTAGTTAAGGTAGATTGTCTCGTTCAGAGCAAAATCAGTCCAAATTCAAAGTTTCTTTCGTATTTTGTCAATTACAATTTCAAATACTCGTTTAAGGATCATGAAAACAGATTTTGCGATAGTAAATGGGTTACATCAATAGCTTATGATAACCCGCCCGATGCTTCGGGTGGGTTTTCTACTATTGGTAATTTGTTAGTATATCTTTTTTGTTACCAACTAGCGTCAACTGTCTCTGTTTCATTATTTGATATTCCAAAAACTCGAACATAAAATTATTTGATTTCTCTTTATGTGGAATACCCGAGTGATCCCCGAAAGTTGCAATCTGGGTGCACGAGTCAAGTCACGAGTGAATCGTTTTTTTTTGTATAGTTGGCAGGCTAGCTAGGTATTTGACCACAGCTCACCTGATGATAAGTGGCGGTGTGGTCGACGATGGTAAACACTGGCCTGCCAGCTTCATTCCAGGATCTAGCCTTTCAAGTGAGGCTGCTGGAAGTGCTGGAACACACCATTAGGTCCTTGGCGGCAGATTTTTTCATTTTTTTAATTTGACGGCAGGTTTCTTGAAAATGATATATCGAGATTAGTAGTAGATACTAAGAAACGTTAAATTGATATACCTACTTTACCGGTAGATACTAGATAAGTTAAAGCTGATATGTCTACTTTACCAGTAGGTACTAGGCAAGTAAACGCTGATATATCTACTTTACTAGTAGATACTTGGTTAGTAAAAGTTGATATATCTACTTTACCAGTAGATATTAGATAAGTAAAGGCTGATATATCTACTTTACCAGTAGGTACGAGGTAAATAAACGCTGATATATCTATCTACTTTACCAGTAGATATCAGTAATTAGTAAAAGCTGATATATATATTTTACCAGTAGGTACAAGGTAAATAAACGCTGATATATCTGCTTTATTGGTACATACTAGGTAAGTAAACGCCATTCATATGCGCAGTTTTGTAAATACCGACAACATCATGAGTCACCCCAAACTGATAGATCGAACCTATTTGAAAAGGGTCGGCATCAGGATCTCGCATTCAATCTCAACTCAAGCATGCAAGTTTAAAAGTCACTTCCTAGCCGGCTCCGTGACAGATATCTATTAGAATTTCTTAGCAACACCGAAAGGTATTGCTGTTGCAAATACCCTTTTGCAATGTCACCATTTTGTTAGAATAGCTATTCCTTTTTATGTAAACTTTCATCACTATAACTTACGTAGTAAAGATAAACCAACTTCTTCATTGCGAGGAGATAATACTTTATTTTTATGGTAATTACTTAAAATTGTGTCAGTTTCTTTTGTTTGAGGCAATTTGGCTTATTTATACGGGCTGACTGTTCGAACATTAGCAATATTCAAAGACATGTTAGTTAGTGAAGATAGGAAACGTATAAAGAAATTAAATCGAAACAAATACAAAAAAAAAAAGTAAGAATACCTTGAAGTTTTTCCAAGACTCCAGATTCTATGGACAGCGCGCAGCCTACGCACTGAGCTAGCGCAAGACATAACTTCCACACGTAGACTAATAACTTATCTAATCTGGGACCGCGCGCGATTTCCATGTCATTTTCGGTGCGCATGATTTGAGTGTCCGTATTTTTGTGTTTGCTCAGGATAATTAGGTCACATATTAACCAACTATTTTTTATTATTATTTGGAACGGTAATCGAGTACTGAACCTCCTGTATCAATATTCGTGATGTTCAAAATTTCACGGTGTATACATATATATTAAGGTAACATTATGAAGCTTCCACAGACTGAAAATTTTGCAGCCTAGTTGGGAAATCTGAAGATCCTGGATTCGAATAACAGAGCACGCATCGTCTTTCTCCTTTCTACATTATGTACGTATTGTCGCGAACTTCAAACTGCGAAGGAGAACACCGTCTGGAAACATTCAAGTTCCAGAGTTCTTAAAAACAGTTCTCGAAGTTGCTTGAAGTTTGCCATCTCGCACATGCCCAGCGCGGTGGACTATGAGATTACCCTTCCACAATGATTCCACGCATCCAGCAAGGACAGTTTACAAAAACATGGCTCGACTGGGATACAGGTCATGAAGATAAAGACATAATCCCACATAACTCAATTGTAATTTAAGAAGTCCATAAGAGTTCCACGTTACCAACTTCGACTGCACCGACACTTAACAGCTGGTGAGCTGTGGTGAAACACCTAGTCTATTACCATTTTAGGAAAAGTGCTTTTGTTGAAAAACCTACGGGAATAATTCAGCTGCAGAACCACTTCGCACAAAGCAGAAGCTTCGAATCTAACAACTAGAGCTATCAACCTTCGACAGGAGCATTGACTTTCCCAGTTGCTAATGCAAGCGTGTCTTGATCCCTCAGTTGATTACTAATCTTATAAAACAGTACATAGAGTTACATTTAGCGCAGCAAAAAATGTCAGCGTGAACGTCCTGTTTGGAATAATACGTTTATCGGAAAATAATTTACTGTATTAAGCCTGTTCTATTATTTCTAAAAATAAAATAGTGCACTTTGATTTAGTATTAATCAATTTTAATTAGTATGCTGTGATAGAAATTTCACAAATAAAACGTACTTTAGTGTTATTTACAGTCCTGTTGGCTCATTTAATATTGAATAATCACCACCCAAGATAAACATTTTGTGGTATAAACAAATGTGTGTATGGATATTCTGTATGTATTATAAGATTTATAAGTACGTATTTGAAAAAAAAGTATTTAAGTATTCTATCAGTTATCTGATACCCGTAGTATTAAGCTTTGATTCGTTTGGGGTGCTTGCAGTGCTTACTTTCTCCCACTGTACGCCATAATCTTTTATATCTATAAAAGAAGAAGAAACTGACAGACTGATTCACTTACTGATCGATCAATGCATAACTGGAACCGCTGGGTCTAGAAGCATGAAAATTTGCACAAATGTTGTTTAGGTAACATAAGTGTGCACTATGAAAGGATTTTTAAAAATTCCACCCCTAAGGGTTTAAAATAGGGGTTGGAAATTTATATGAAACTTCGTTATTTTTGGTAGTAGCGTTTTCAAACTCACAGTAAACATTCTTTATTAAAAGTAATAAATAAATTGTTACTAATTTTTGACAACTACCTTTTAGAAGGGGTGCACGTTTGTATGGGGAACAATTTTTTATTAACTTATCGATTTCTAGCTCTGAGTATGACAGACCTGTTGGCTCATTGGTATAATATCTGCTTTAAGAGCTGTAGGGATAATGCTACAAAAATACATACACTATATATTTGCTAGTTGCTAGTTTGTCGACTTTTGGATTCATTTCGGAGAGTGTGCTTCAGAACTACATGGTCTGATTCCCCCATGCCCATTTTTCTATCGGACAGCCAGAAGCTTAAAAAAGCGACATTGTTTCATGGTAGATGTTCCAAAAACTCGAACGAAACGATTTGATTCCACGTTCATTGTGCGGACTGCTAGACAGTGGAATGCGCTGTCTGAGTGGGTGTTCCCCGTTGGATATAATCTGGGTGTCTTCAAGTCGAGAGTGAATCAGTATCTTCTAGGCAAGCGTGCTCCATCTTAGACCGCATCATCACTTGATATCAGGTAAATGGCGGTCAAACGAAAGCCTATTTATAAAAAAATACACAAACACATACATACTAATACTCAGTGTAGGTATAGTATGTTATGTCGGAGCACACACAGCAAACACCATCAAGATTACCATATCAATCTGTATGATAAATGCTTGCTTCCCTGATGCTGACTTATTGGGTCAGATAAATTCTTTTTAAGGAAACAAGAAGGAATGGTGAAAAATGGTTGTTTTCGAAGCCATTACATTCTCCGGAAAAAATAACAACACGGCGTTGATTTGGAAGGCTGTCGGGTTTTTTTCCTCAAAAGCTTGGCATTAGCATACACAAAGACTCGGTGCAGAGGCACACATAATGTAGTCCTATCAAAGTCAAATTTACGAGATTTAAGAGAACTATTCTGCTATTCTGGGTTACTTACTACTACTATAGTAAAATAGTGAATGTAAAAATCAAGTGATTTTTTTTAAGTTTTGTATTTTGGAAAACCTGTTTTCAAAATTACTTTTGGTCCTTACGTTTCTTATCGTTTGAGAACGCAAACCGCTACTGAAATTTATTTTCAATCTTTTTTTAATGGTTGATTGGTTAGGTATTTGACTACAGCTCACCTGCTCGCACATAGCCTGAAATATAACTGGCTCTCGATTGACACTGCCGGAACACTTTTCACCTTGAGGATGATAACTCACCAGCCGAGTACTAGAAAGTACCCTACCACCATGCTATGGTTTTCTTACAATGTTTTCCTTCACCGGCAGCTCAAGCTTATTGTTGGGATTTGAACCCACGCCCTCTGGCGTATGAACCGGCTGCACTAACCACTAAGCTATCATCGCTACAAAATCGAAATGTTCTCGTTTTGTTAGGGTTAAAGATAATGTCGAATCATTAAAAGTCATAGAACAAAAGTTGTTCTAAGTATATCATATACAGACGTTATCTTCAAAAGTTGTGCTAGATATTTTATTATTCGCCCTGTATAGTACAGTCATTAGATTGTAAGTATGGGGTTATAAAAAGCGAAGAGGAGGTGATTGTATTCATGATTAACATTTTTTATAATAAATAACTCAAACTATGGGAACTATAGATGTTCCATACATTTTCTATTGAAGGTTAAACTCTATGGAACAGATTTTAATGTGAAAGTAATGAGCCGAACGAAACGCTCTCCTGATTGTAAGAGATAATACATTATCAGCCATAGGACGTCCAACGTCCAAGAGTGACCAATACTCGCCACGCTTGGCAGGCGGGTTGGCGAGCGCAGTTAGGTGTGATTGTTCAAGGAAGACTTGGCATGGATTGACGTATGGCTTGGATTTGACGTATTGGCAAAACCCCCCACAGGAGGAGACCTATGTTCAGCAGTGGACGTCCTATGGCTGATGATGATAATCCCAAATATGTATCCCAAATTTCATCCAAATCCGTTCAGTAGTTTTTAAGTGAAAGAGTAACAAAGATCAATCCATCCTCACAACCCAGAATACATAGATTCACTAATATGTACAACTTGCTTAAATCTACCCAAGTTCCGCGCTTTTCACGTAACTTTATCAGTTTTTTCGCATCCCAAGCTTGTGGGCTCCTAAAAATTTCCGACGGTCGGTGCTTTCACGTTGTTATGTGAGCTTAGGGCTGGCTCAAGGGTATCTCCGGCAAATTATTTCTCCTTCGCTAAGGCTACATTCTTGTCTCGCATTCCCGCTTCGTTTTATTTATTTCCGGCACACTTCTACAGAATGAATTGTGAAGAAACAGTTCCCAGAGCTTAGGCTAATCTCGCTCGTGTTACTACACGAACGCACTTACTCGGAGATTTAGGAGAGTCGCCGACTTAGAATCTTTGCTGTTATTATACGCTTTATTGCGAGCGATGACGCTTTTAAACTTTATTATCACGACGCCGATGAAGGAAACAAGACAAATGTCGTGTTTTTCCTCTCACTAATGTTACGAATAGGGATCTCCCGCATTTATCCGACTGCTTTATTAGCTTATTTGGTTGTAGCTCTGCTCCCTGGGTTGTGGGCGTGGTTTCGATTCCCATCCAGGACAAACATTTATGTGTCTGGGTGTTCTTTATTAATTTACAAAAAAAAAATGTATTCTTTCAGTTATCTGATTCCCATAGTACAAGCTTTGTTAATAAACTAGCTGTGCCCCGCGGTTTCGCCCGCGCTAGATGCCTACGTCATAGTAGCTTTATGCATGCAAAATCTCAGCCCGATCGGTTTAAAATTGACAAAGTTTCATACAAACTTTCATCCCCTATTTTATCCCCTTGGGGGTAGAATTAATCAAAATCCTTTCTTAGCGGATGCCTACGTCATAACATCTACCTGCATGCCAAATTTCAGCCCGATCCGTCCAGTAGTTTGGGCTGTGCGTTGATAGATCACTATGTCAGTCAGTCAGTCACCTTTGAGTTATATATATATTTAGAATTAGATAATGGCACTTTGTAAAATTTTGAGGTATAAAGTATTCTTTTTTATTTTTTTTTGGTGATATGCTTGACGACATGATGTCTTTGACGACAGCTCACCTGATGTTAAGTGACGGTATGGTCGAAGATGGTAAAGCACACCTAGCCTGGAATGGTACTGGCTCTCAAATGAGGCTGCCGGAACACACCTTTAGATGCTTGGCGGCAGATCTTCAACTTGAAAAGCTAGCCAGAAGAGTACTAGAAAGTACCCTATCACCGTGCTTATGGTTTCCTCGCGATGTTTTCCTTCACCGGCATTGACAAGCTTGCTTTACAGTGTTCAATGCTACGAAGGTTTTTAGCAATTTTTTTATCGTCAATAAGTCAGAAAGCAAATTTATAATTCCATAACATACAATAAAACAAATTTATAATTCCGTGGGACCATCACTCAGATTTATTTGAGTGATGACATACATAAAATAAACCCATAATAAGCTGTCATTAAGCATAGCTCATAGAAATAAAAACACTAATAAATAATTTGTTGTTATTTTCCTTAACGCTGAGTTGATTTAATTTTAGCACTGTTTTTCCGTGTAAACAATTATTTATAGGTTAAAATTCTATTATTTTTATCACGAGTTAATTACGTCGTAATGCCGACAAATAAAAAATATTCAAATGGGCACAACAATGGATCAACATATAACAATGTCGCAATTCAAAAAGTATCGTGGTCCGTAAGAGTTATACCCTATTTTCAAAAACCCATGAATGTTGCTTTGATATTTTTTTATATGTGGCCAGTTTCTAATTCTTTCAAGCCATAAATGGCTTTATTCTTTTTTTATATCTTCGTTCTGTTATATTCTATTACTTTCAATTGCATAGGCATTGAAACGCTACCTCAGCCCCCGCCAGTAAAGCGCGTCGATGTAGTTCGGCAAGCCGCGGCCGCGCGCCCCTTCTAGCTCTAGTTCTTCGATGCACGACATGTCACAGTATAAAATATTTGTTGGTATCCGAAAAAAATTAAACGTAAATGTTTCAAAGCCACGTCAGATTCCATAGAATGTTCGACGATAATTTTATATGTCTATGTTAGTGTTAATAACAATAAAAATAATATTTGAAGAGTACATACAACATGAACTTTGTAGTACCAGAAGGATATTATGCTTTTTTATTTTCATCTGTTATTAAGCACAATACAATACGTAAGTATATAACGCTATATTAATTGTGACTGTGCGATGAATGTGACACAAGTTTGTGGTCATTGTATTTGTTCTCTTTCCTTATATGTACGAGTAACTTGCAGTAACCTATCATCACCTTCCAATAGGATTTATCATACTTACGTAAGTAGTACCTACTTACGTAAATGCATACCTAATAAATTACAAAATTTGTATTACTTGTAATAAAATTAGCGGTTAAGTTTTTTAAGTTCACAAAATTATGATTATATTATGTTACTGTAAAAGCCCAAAATAAGATGAGTTCTAGGGTCTTCCAGACAAACCTGAAATAAAAAGTGTGAACCGTTCTGTGGTTCATTACAAAGTTTTACCACAATTAACTCGGTAAATCTTAGGTTCTGTCACAGATGTCAGTAAAAAAGGCAGATAGAGTTTTAACATCAACCGCAGTGAAGTCACTCGGCTAGGTATGCGTGTATGACAGCATCTGTGAGATCTATGATACCGGCCAGTGTTTAGGTTTTGTGTTACAAGTTGTAAATAGGCAAGTAAATTATTATCGATCTTCTTCAAAATATCGAAAGTTACCTGTGGAAGATATAACATCGTTATTCTTTTGTAGTCGTGAACTGTATTTGCAGACCTTAGATACAGTACAGCATAACCACTACAGTGAACTAATGTAAAAGTAATTGCACAGGAGACGTACGACTAATTCGTTGCTAAGCTGCGTGCTGAGCGCGAAAACGTATGTATTAAACGAGTATTTAGTATTACCGAACTTACAGTCTTTCTCATTTTCGGTGCGCGGCGTTTGGGCCTTAGTCAGTGTTTATACCAAGTATCTATCTTAGGCTATTTACTCATCATTAATATAATAATCTATTGCTGATCAAAAACATCAGTCTTAAGAAAATGTGTGTACCAAACGAAGGCATAGTTGGACCAGTCATTGTTCCTCATAGATCTGAGGGGCTAGAATAGATATTTGCACAAAATGGGTTGAAAAAATGTATAGAAAATTGTAGTTTTCGTCTATATCCAATACCTAAGAGTACTTGAGGCGCTGCTGTTGTCTTAATTTCCGTATACTTTTCATTTTTCTAGGTACGTACTATCTGTTTCTCGCAGTTTTCTGTGCTAGCCTTTCTGGGTAAATTCTATCGCATATATATTATCGCATATTTTTTTAGTACAGTAATGCTTAGAACTAAGTAAACATGGATCCTGTAAGGGTATCGTAAGATTTGAGAGGTACTCAAATAAAGTCAAATAACTTTATTGCTTCGTGTAAAAATACAATAATATTAGTGACCCTGGCTGCAGCTGTAGCTTTCGCTGTGTTGCTGCAGCTACTGTCTTCCAACTCAATAATAAAGTTAAACAATATCAATAGAATTTAACTAAGAAATCTATCTATCTAATCTAATACCTTTAAACGAGCAATTCTTGTATATATGTATATATATATATATGCTCATATATATATTCTTCTGCTTTATATATATTCTGAATCTCGGAAACGGCTCCAACGATTTTCATGAAATTTAGTATACAGAGGGTTTTGGGGGCGATAAATCGATCTAGCTAGGTTTAATTTTTAGAAAACGTCGTTTTATCCGTGTTTTCAGGCAATGAAAAACCGAGCAAAGCTCGGTCATCCAGGTACCATGTAGTTAAATGGTATACAAAAATTATGTTTAGCTTATTGTATTGTAGTGTGTGTGCGTGAGTATGTATACGGGCTGACTGTTTGTACATTAGCAATATTTTAAGATATGTTAGTTAGTGGTCATATGAAACGTATAAAGAAATAAAATCGAAAAAAATACAAAAAGAAATCTAAGAAAATCTTGGTTCAAGTTTTTCCTGAGACTCCGGAGTTTATGGACAGCGCGTAGCCTTACGCACCGAGATAGCGCAAGACATAACTACCATACGTAGACTACGAGTAACTGTTATCTAATCTGGGACCGTGCGCGACTACCATGTAACTTTCGGTGCGCGTGATTTGAGTGTCCGTATTTTTGTGTTTGCTCAGGATAATAAGGTCAAATATTAACCACCTATTTTTTATTATTATTTGGAACGACAATCGAGTGCTGAGCCCCCTGTATCAATTTTGCTGATGTTCAAACTTTTTTACTTTTTATCAATCAGAATTTCAGGATTTTAGCGATAAAAGTATACGATACATATTTAGCTAATAGAATAGTCAAATTATTACAGGTACGTAGATGTACTTCATTATGATCATCAGCCTACTGAAGTCCACTGCTGGACATAGGCTTCTCCCAAGACATTCAGCCCAATTTTCGGCTTCCATCCATCGCCAGCTAGCTGCTGAAAACGTTTTTATTTTATTTTATTGTTTGACGTTTTTTTGCTGTTTGACCACAGCTCACCTGATGTTAAGTGACGGTGTAGTTGAAGATGGTAAAGCACACCTAGCCTGGAATAGTACTGGCTCTCAAGTGAGGCTGCCGGAACACACCGTTAGATGCTTGGCGGTATATTTTCAACTTGAGGGTGGTAGCTAGCCAGCCGAGTACTAGGAAGTGCCCTACCACCACGCTATGGTTTCCTCACGATGTTTTCCTTCACCGGCAGCTCAAGCTCATTGTTGGGGCTTGAACCCACGCCCTTCGGCATGCGAACCGACCGCGCTAACCACTGAGCTATCATCGCTACATAAAAACGTCTACCCCTGCGGTTATCGGTTCTGCGACAGATATATATGTCCAGCCCATTGCTACTTCAGCTTGCTAATACGCTGAGCTATGTATTTATAATACAATAATTTAATGACGTGATTAGAAATTAAAAAAAAGATTATATGATTCATGACGGCAATAATTATAGAGTTAAATTACCTCTTCACGTTCAGTATATAAATTGAAGTGAACGAACGTATTTGTCAGTCGACAGAAGATGTTGGTGCGCAGGAATTTTGTTGCCGCTTTGTGTATTTGCTTACAAATTGTTAATATATCATGCGACGAAGGAGGTTCCTTGGCTTTTGTCATAGACGACACTGCTTCTATGGGTGATGATATAAAATACGTGAAAAAAGAAGCACGGGAAATTATGAATTTGGTTATGTCAAAAAAGTCTGATATTAAAGAATTGGTGTTAGTCACATTCAACGATCCCGGTAAGTATTTTTTTTTAAATGTTAACTTATTTTGACGTATGAGACGCTCTCCTGATGGTAAGATTTTTTTTTTTTTATAGCTGACAGGCTTGGTGTTTGACCACAACTCATCTGATGTTAAGTGACGGTGTGGTCGAAGATGGTAAAGCACACCTAGCCTGGAATGGAACTGGCTCTCAAGTGAGGCAGCCGGAACACACCGTTAGATGCTTGGCGGCAGATTTTCAACTTGAGGGTGGTAGCTAGCCAGCCGAGTACTAGAAAGTACTCTACCACCACGCTATGGTTTCCTCACGATGTTTTCCTTCACCGACAGCTCCAGCTCATTGTTGGGGTTTGAACCCACGCCCTTCGGCATGCGAACCGACCACGCTAACCACTGAGTTATCATCGCTACAAACGCTTATATAACGATATAACGTCTGTCCATAACCATTGCGGCAATACACTAAACATAGAACAGCAAAACAAGGCCCGGGGCACGCTGCTTTGGCACTCATTACTTTGAGACTTTCGATGATTAGTTTCAATAGCACTGTAATTTCGCTAGCTGCAGTACTGTTCAAGACTTGGGCAAAACATTTACTTTTTTTTATGGTGAAAAAAAAAAAGAATGAATAGCTGGCCGGCCACAGAAAAAAAAATAGGCGGGAAAGCGGTAATCTTCATTTGTTATTTTTTTTGTTTCTTTAGTTCGTGTTTATATTTTTACTTTCTTTGTATTCGTAATGAAAAGTGTTTACCTCAGGGTAAAGACTTATTTAGTCCCTCGAATTATTACCAAATCCCGTCTCGGAATTAAATAAGCTACTTTCACCCTTGGGTAACAATGTACTGTTGCAATAATGTAACGCACCATGATCAAATGCGTGTTGGCAGACTTCATATATCTTTGAAAACATTAAAACTCTCAGACATACAGGTTTATTTACGATGTTGCCGCATGTGCCGCTAGCTTTAAGGAAGGATACTTAAAGCTAGCGGCACATGGATTCAGACATGGTAAAAAATCTACAGGTTGACTAAAAAAAATGGCTCTTACCCTATAAGTATATTTTGCATTTCCTAAATTCGTTTTAATGCAGAAAAATGATTTTAAATTAACGAGTAAAACTACGATGTAATAAATTATTATTTTAAACGTTATTAGTTTAACATAATATGTTTTAGATGTCCAAATACGTACAAGAAAAAGCATGCAACACACTTTCATAAATAAATTGAATTCTATACGCCCACACGGAGGGGGAGACTGTCCGGAAATGGCTGTAACAGGAATTGAAGAAGCTTTGAAAAATACCCGACAAGGATCCTATATTTATGTATTCACTGATGCAAACGCAAAAGATTACTATAATCTGAGCAAAGTCCAGAATTTGTGCCAAAAGAAGCAGAGCCAGGTAAACCTAACATGACTTTTTTTTCTAGTTCAAAGAAATTTTAAAATAACTAAATATTGGGATACATTTAGCACAGAGCTATCTAGCTTCAAACTAAGCAAAGCTTGTAATAATTATGGGAACCAGATGGCACATAGAATTGTAAAATACTTGTTTTTATACACTTACTACAGAACGCCCTGACACAGAAAAAACACGTATATTCGTCGCAGAAATGTTAGTCCTGCGTGGGAAACTAACCCACGCCCTTCAACTATCGAAGTAGGAATTTTTTTCATTGGTTACTGCTTGTCGTGTTAAATGAGCGATAGGGTTCTAGTGTTTCAATGATTAATTAATAAAATAACATTTTTGCCAGATATCGAGTAATGTAATATGAATTCCAGGTACTCTAAAAACTAATTTCTAAAAATATCTCTACATAGTATAAAACAAAGTCGCTTCCCGCCGTCTGTACGCTCAGATCTTTTAAACTACGTAACCGATTTCAATGCGGCTTCCACCAACAGACAGTGATTCAAGAGTATGGTTTATATGTATAACTAACGACCAGCCCCGGATTCGCACGGGTGCAATGTAGATATCAATGTGACCATATACATATTATAAAACAAAGTCATCCGCTGCGTCTGTCTGTCAGTCTGTTCGCGACTGCAGAATGCACATTATGGTGAACTTTATGTGATGTTAACGCGTAATCGATTGATGATTTTTTTGGTTTCAGGTGGTGATTGTGTACAGCGAAGACAATTATTGCTTTCAACCAAGTGGATATCAGTTTAATGTTTATTATGACATAGCTAAAGCTTGTTCTGGACAAGTGTTTATAGTGAAAAAGGATCAAGTTCATTCGGTAAAAATGTTCATAATTGTAGAACTGTATTAATTAGAACTTAGAATTGTATTTCCATGACCGTTTTGAAATACAAAATGATATTTTTAACCTTTTCCTACAATTTGATGCAGTTTGGAAGAATGGTATTTAAGTTACCATCGATCTTTGTCATCGAACACACAAATGCACAAAAATACCTTAGTAAAAAGGCTGGGTTATTTACCTAGACTTCTTAATTTTCACTGCAATTGGTGAAATAAGTTCTCTTTCTTACAGGTACTAAAAACTATCGAAACATTATTGCAAGGAAAAAATGCAATTTTTAAATGGATTACGGTTCCAAGAACGAGTACATTTGTACATGTCGAGGTAAATTTAAAGTGAAACTTATGTTTTTTTTGTTATTGACATCGCACTTTGTACAATTTGTAAGTCTAGTATTTTATGATAAATCAAGTGAAACAAGTTAAAAGTCATACAAAATAAGTCAAGTCCAGTCATGCCTAAGTAAAATATTAGTAGCTTTACTAAAATATTCGATGGAGTTTTGAAAGCAAAACGAAAAAAACATCCTACACCACATTATATCACTTTCCATATTTGTGCACGTAATTTAACAATGACATGTGAACTATAGTTATCTATATATATATATATATATTGTAATTATTTTTATTTCGTATTAGTAAATCTAATCTATCTAATACCTTTAAACGAGCAATTCTTGTATATATATATAAAATACTGATATAATCTAAATCTCGGAAACGGCTCCAACGATTTTCATGTAGTGTGCAGGGGGTTTCGGGGGCGAAAAATCGATCTAGCTAGGTTTCATTTTTAGAAAACGTTATTTTATCCGTGCTTTCAGCCGAGCAAAGCTCGGTCATCCAGGTACTTTTATAATTATAAGTCATTATTCAGCTATTCTTTAATTAAAATATGACGACTATTTTGTATGTAAATGTGATAATTCAAATTTTATTGTAGAAATAAACAAGGCTTTTTTATTATTAGAATTACTAACAACAAAAATTATAAATAAGAGTATGTTTCTTTTCAGTTCACGCTCGATGAAAAGGCCGAATACGCTGTAGTCTCTACGTCTGGTACAAACGTAGATCTCCGAATAACTAACAACATTAACTTTTTAAGTCCCGAAGTGGCTTCGGAAAAGACCATGTGGAACACTAATGGCAAGGTCTTAATTTTATTACATACTAATTTAAAATTAACGGCTTTATAATTAAAATGCGGGTACCTCGAAATTAGTCTGCTTAGGTACTGTATTTATGTGTTGCGCTGCATTTAAACGTCGTTTTGTAAATTCAGCATATTCAGCGTTTGTGATTTTAAGCGAAGCTTGTTGCTTCGCTAACAAAATAACAACTATTGGGTGCCATTTGATAACTCTGTATCGACATGAATACTTCTTTTAATTTGCTTCGGTGGGTGGCCGTAGAGGACTCCGGTGGGGAAGAGTTCAAGAGCGCGCATCTCGGTACACTAACCGCCCCTCACCCCTCACGACCCTGCATTAATCGCTATACTCACGTGCAAGGTAAGACGAGGCCGCGCGCGCGTTGTACTCAGCTTTGTCTACATGATGAAGGCCACCGGATGTGACCTAAACTATAGACGGAGTTTCCGATAAAATAAAACATGAGTAATACCGCATTAGTAAAACAAAAATGTGTCAAAACCACGTCAGTTTCCTTAGTAATAAAATTTTCCACATTAATGTAAACAATTTTTGTTTTACTTATGCGGGATTACTCACGTTTCATTATATCGGATATTCTGACTATAGTTTCCACCATATCCAGTGACTTTCTTCATGAGACAAAGCTGAGATCTTTGATTATATAGACGGGTATATAATCAAATGCTAAGAGATAAACGCGCGCGCGGCCTCGAGCAAAGTAAAACAGAACGAGAAAAATGTGATAAAACTACGCCTGTTTTCATAGTAAAATAATGTAAACATCATTTACGCTGTGACCAACACAGAGGTAACGAAAAAAATTGCTGTTCCATAAAAAAATAATTGACCTCTTTTTGCATGGTGGCAGGGTAGGTCCCTAGTACTCAATTGTCTAGCTACCACAATCAAATTAAAAATCTGCCACCAAGCATCTGTGTTTTCTGGCCACCTCATTTAAAAACCAATCCCCATACCAGGTTAGGTGAATTTACCATATTGGATCTCATCGTCACTAAACATCAGCTGTGATCATACAACTAGCCTGTTACCCATTTATAAAAAAAAATAGTATGCAACAGCAATTTTTTTATGCGATTTCAGGGTAAGCTTCTTTCTTTTATTGTATTGTTAAGTATACTTGATACAATATTGGTTTCAGGTTGTTAAGCTAATCAATCCAAATCCTGGCACTTACTATGCGTGGGTGAAGGGAGATAGTACCATATCCGTGTTGGTGTATGGACGAACTGATTTTACATTTGAGCATGGTTTCTCTATCCTTAAACCTAAATTCTTGACAGACACAGCCAAACAACCTATAGCAGGTAACCATAATTATTATTTATACATAATTATGAGAACTTCGTATTACCTAAAATAGATTAGAAACGGTAAAGCTATTTTAAATGTAACAGATTCTTCTTCGCTTAACATCAGACGAGATGACGGTTAAACGCAAGCCTATCTAATAAAAAAAAAAGGTTTTAAACAACCGCACGGAATGAATAAAACAATAGTTTTGGCGGGAACGCGGAAAGAGTCGTGTCGCCTCATTGAATTTTTTTCTAAAACTAGTGTTTTTTCGAGTGTTTATGTATAAAAATTGACGTGTTTTATTCATAAAGTGCCGAAATACAAGCGCGAGTGTGGAAAAGTGATTTAATGTGGTGAAACATGACTTTTCGTGTTGCTTCCAAAACTCCATCGAAGCTTATAGTAAAGTCACCACTACACCACTACACTACTTTACTAAAGCATGACTGGATTTGACTAGCATGGACTAGACTGGAATTTGACTATAAAGATAAAGTAGCTTAAAACTGAAGACTGCACAGAAAATACAGAATGCACAGAGTGCGATGCTAAGAAGAAAGAAAATCAATTAATGAATGATGCAGCTGTTAAACGATAGGTTCGCTACGAACGCCATCTATTGAAAATAATCCGAACTAGTCATTCCCATAAAATTACGTTTTCGATTTTTGGCTATTCCTTTGTGTATTTCGTTCGTCGTATTACTTTTACATTTTAAAAAGTGTATGCTTGTATATTGTATGGCAGTTTCATAAATGCTGATGATGGTATTCTGCTTAGTGGCTCTAGCATATTAATTTGCAAGAATTACGTTAACGTTTATTATGTGAACGATTAAAAATAAAAAAGAAATTCCATTTTACAGCCCCTCTTTCCATACTTTTTGCAATCGCTGACGTATTGCTTGAATCTCGGAAATTGATTTGCTAGTCCAGCCTATAGGGATCGGCAACCTACGGCTCCCGAGTCGCATGCGGCTCTTTCCATGTAAAGTTGTGGCATTCCAGTTCCATACGCAAAAATTAAAATAATTAAATATTTCAAGTTGTTTATGTTAAATAAAAAATCAAGTAAGTATCAGCAAGACAACATTTTAAGTGGCTCTTTAAAAACTGGGAAGTTTTGTAAGCTGTACTTTTTGGCTCTTCTCAACAGGTTGCCGACTCCCGCTAGCTTCAGATTGTTTTAGTCTGAATTAACATTAACATTTTTCTGTTTTTAGGTTTAGAGCAACATTTGTCCATTAATGTTACCGATCCAGATAATTCAGTGAATATTCAAACAGCCCAAATTTTGGATATCAGAAAGAATGATTACTTGATTACTGAGCTGCCTTTGAGAAATATTGGGAAAAACTTTTACATCACCGATGGTTTTGTGTCGCCAAACTTTGAATTCCGAATTGCAGTACGTGATAAAAATATTTTTATCAGTATAATAATAATAAATATCGTAGGACATTACACACATCTGACCGCAAATTAAGCAAACAAACAAGCTTGTACTATGGGAATCAGGATAACTGATAGAATACATGTTTTTTTGTTAATACATACTTTTAATATACACAGAACACCCAGACACACATTAATTTATACCTCAAAATATTGTTGTTATTAATTATGTCAATGAATATTAGGTCTCTACCTATGAAATTGCCGTTTTATATGTCAATAGTTGTTTGGTATACTTGTAATTTAAGAGGTAATAATAAAGAGCCTAACTGAATTTCTTGGACCGAGAATGTGTATTTTAGTAACATAACAATTTATTAATATTATCATTTTAGGTAAAAGGTGAAATAAAAACGACGTCGAAGAAGATCATAAGGTTTTCGAAAAACATCATGCCTCGTATTGTCGGTAAGTAAATAAACACAAGTATAAGTAACAATTAATCATAAAGAAATTAAATATTGGACAACATTGTACACAGCGCTATCCAGCTCTAGATTACGCAAACCTTGTACTATGGGGACAAGATTACTGATAAAATACTTATATATGTAGGTGCTTATTTGTCGCTTCGCATGCCAAAGGGCGTGGGTTCAATCCACAACATTGAGCTTGAGCTGCCGGTGAAGGAAAACGTCGTGAGGAAACCATAGCGTGGTGGTAGGGTACTTTCTAGTACTCGGCAGTTCCATTCCAGGCTAGGTGTTCTTTGCCATCTTCGACCACACCGTCACTTGACATCAGGTAAGTTGTGGTCAAACACCTAGACTGTCAGAGATAAAAAAAATAGGTTAAATCTAATTTAGTTTTTTTTTTTGTGTGGTATTTTTAATAATGAGTTTGACATTTATTAGTTTATTTTTGTATTCTATTTTATTTTTAATTTTGTAATAATTATTATTGAGTATTGAGCGGCATATGTATCAATTTTGTTTATTTTTAATATAAATTAAATAATAATGTGTGTAATATGGACCACTGGACGTGCATTGTCTGAATTAAATGATTATTATTATTATATAGAGTTATAAACTAAACTGTACTAAACCAAAAGGTTGTTGCATTCACTATTATAATACGAAGAAATAATTAGCTGCTTTATACATTCAGTCAAGTACCTATCAACAGATAATTTTTATGGAATAAGCTGACTTTTTTCGCGATTTCTATATTGTGTCCTTTATAAAAGTTGTTAATAATAATGAGTACAAAAACCTTTTCTTAGCTTCAAATAAATACTTTTTCGGTTTCTAGTACTCCATGCTTATAACCCTGTAGATATACTTCGCACACCTGGAGAGTATGTTGAAATATAAATTAGTAGCATATTTCAGACAAATATACACATAATATTGTGCACTTAATCGAAGGATGAAAACCTACATATACATTTATTTGTAGATCTGATACCAGAGTCATTACCTGATGTAAACATTGACGAAGGAATGACGGTGGATGTCAACTATGGATCGGCAGTAACCTTAAGATGCAAAGTGACTGCGCACCCGCCGCCAAAGATCGAATGGTATACGTCTAGTGGGCTGTTGTTACAATCAAAAGTAAGTTAATGCGTTCCGAAGTGTTACCCGCTGTTTCACTACTTTTACATAAAAAAAGATACGGCAGACCTGAGGGCCTAGCAATATTCCATTAGCGATACCGCTAATAGAAAAGTCCAAAGCGTAAGGGAATGATATAAGCTTTCAATATGTCACGTGGACAGTTTGTGTAAATCCCGTACATTTTCGGCTTTTAAGAAAGAAAACACTTATTTTTGTCACACACAACACAAAAATAACAAAACACTACATATATATACATAATGAAAAGATGACATGAATAATAAAGATACTAATAAAAAAACTTTTCTGTAGTGTCCAGTGGCTAAAGACACATAAGCATAAGCTTCGATGTAGTTTTGGAAGCAACACAAAAAGTCATGTTTCACCATATTATATCACTTTCCCACACTCGCGTTTGTAATTCGGCACTTTATAAATAAAACACCACTATTTTTATGCATAAACACTCAAAAAATCACTAGTTTTGGGAAAAAATACAATGTGGCGACACGACTCTTTCCGCGTTCCCGCGAAAAACCCCTGTTAGCCCTTGTAGGTCAAACAAAATACACATAAAATATCAAAAACAATATGCCAACAACAAAAACAAATATAATAAATAAAACAAAACAAATGACATATCCCAAAATATCACACGTTATCGCTAATCAAATGTTACTTTGTCTAGGCCCTCTGGTCCATTTTTGCATGGTTCACCGTGATTAATCTAGTTTAGATAATGCGTTATAAGTATATCTCGATCCTTTACGTTTCTGTTGAGGTCACTTCATAACTGTCTAGTACTGTTCTAATAGCACAATTGATTCTAAATCTTTTCCAGAGCTCCGTGATTGACGATCTTTTGTTTGTAAGTTATCTAAAACTGGAAAATATTAAACAGAGTGAATCTTATGTTTGCAAAGCTTCAAACAAAAAGGGATCTGGCAAGGATAAAAGGATAAAAGTCAACGTAAAACCTATTTTTACAATAACTGGTGAAGGTATATACATTTCTTATTACCGACTAGCGACCCGCCCCGGCTGCGCACAGGTTTACACGGGGCTTTTGATGTATCTCAAAGGGAGAAAGGCAGCGTTTTAAATGAAAGCTCCCAGGTGGCTTGACTTTTTCCGACATTTCCAACAATTACCATCACATTTCAATCAATTTACACAAAACCATGACATATTATATACCTAACCTTCCTCATAAATCACTCTTATCTATTGGTGAAACTCGTATAATAATCCGTTCAGTTGTTTTTAAGTTTATCACGAACAGACAGACAGATGCGGCGGACGATTTTGTTTTATAATATGTAGTAACTTTTGTTTAATTTGACACTATACATATTGCTTTTTGTTCGTTTAGTCATTTGTTTTTTTTTTTAATTTTTTAGCGGTGTACATTACTAAGTATGGCGCAGATGCCAAAATCCCTTGTGATATAAAGTCCTACTTGCCGACTAAGATAAAATGGTTCAAAAACGGAAAACAACTTAGTGATAACTCTGAGAAACACACAATCTCGCCAGATGGATCTGTACTGACGCTTAAAGCAATGGATATTCCGATGCAAGGGAAATACACTTGCGAAGCTACCTTGAACTCTGACGCTACTATCAAACAGACTCGTGATAGAGATGTTCAAATAACTGGACTCGGTTAGTATTTAAAAAAATAATCTAAATAAGGGTTATAAGTCTAGGGTGTACTAAGCCATTGGTCATTGTGTTCATCATTATGAACAAGTTTTACCATTGGCACAAGTCTGAAATCATAAAAAATAAACAGAAACCATAGAAAAAGTACGTTAACGTAATGTATGAAACGGACATTTTTCGCAAGTTGTGCCTATTGTAAAAGTTGTCAATATAGTTGTATTCAAGTCGTGATAATGAGTCCGGCTTAGTACATCCCAAACTTATATGCATACTATGGGAATAAGGGTTTGACTCTATAAAAAACGCATTACTTTTATAATTAAAAAAATAAAACTATTCCATTCAGTCATAATTTCTTGGCTGTTGGTATTACATATATTTTTTAAAACCGTATAGTTTCGTGTTTGACCACATCCTGTCTGATGTTAAGCAACAATGTGGTCTATGGATGGAACAGACTTACCTAGAAGGAACCTGTTTGTTCTTGTTTTTTAGAAACTCATATTGTACTTTTCTGGAAACACAGACTCTGGCAAAAAGTTTTACATCCTTGCAGTGAGAATAAAGAATGGGGATTCGAAGCGCTGAATGATTTGATTTTACCTTTTTAAGACCTAAATAAGAGTACATGGCTTAAGTAATTATTTAATGTTATTTAATTATCATGGCATAATTTAAATTTCAGTTTATCCTAAAATTACCTTTGCGACAACAATATTGAAAGATAAACACTTAACGACCATTTGCAGGTAAGATATTGTTTGTTCATATTTCATTATCGCATTCAAACAGATTTTATAACGATGAAAGTTTACGTAATGGCATGTTTGTGTTTTATTAATAACGCGTTAGTATAATTTAGGAACATAAAATATATATAGTTGTATCCATATACATGGGGGTATATGTGCAATTGTGCATGCACTTATATGCTATACTATACTTTTCGATATATATTTACCAAAGTTAACGTCTTAAGAATTTAATTCATCATCATCGTCATCGCCCTTTGCTGTCCACTGCTGACCGAAGGCCTCTCCCAATGCACGCCACTGAGCTCAGTCGACAGCTTTCTGCATCCAGTGTTTGCCCGCCGCTTTACTCATGTCGTTACACCACCTGGCCGTAGAGTGTCCTACACTACGCTTGCCTACACATGATCTTCCCTCTAGAATTCGTCTACCAGTTATCGGCTCTTCGAGAAATGTGACCGGCCCACTGCCACTTCAGCTTACTAATTTGAGCTAGTCGGTGACTTTAGTCCTATGTCGAATGACTTCGTTACGAAATTTGTCCCGCAAAGAAACTCCGAGCACAGTACAGTGAACATAGTTCGCTAAGCGACTTTGAGTTTGCAGACGAAACTTGACAAATGCTGCCCAGTTCCCATCCCAGCTGGACTCTTCTATTGACTTCTTTCTTGAAGTCGTTCTTACCTTACTGCAAGGTTTGCCCTAAGTAAACATACTCTTGAAAAACTTCGAGATGAATACCGTCGACATCCACCGGCCCCGGAATGATGTGATGCACTCACCGTGTGTGTTGGAAAGGAAAATTAATAATATGCTATTATTTCAGGGTTGCCGCAGTCCCTAAGCCGATCATATCGTGGCAATTCAAACCAAAAGGCTCTGATGTGTTTAGTGTCATCAGAGGATCGGGAGAAGAAATGCACATTCCAGACATACGATTGAAAGACACCGGTGTTTACAAGTGTATTGCAACAAATGCATTGGGCAAAACAGAACACAATCTTGACGTAGTTGTAGAAGGTGTGCCTCAAATTTTCTTACACGTATTTCATTATGTAACGATGGAATCTAAAACTTATATTTTTTTTTTAAGAACGTCCTGTAATTCTTAACGAAGAAACCACCATACATGGAGTTGAAGGAGACTTAGTAATGAAGATTTCTTGTAATGTTACTGGATTCCCTGAACCGACAATTGTTTGGAAAAAAGGAAATAATGTTATAAAAATGGGTAAATATTATGTAAATTACGATACGTGACATCAAAGAAGAGATTATGCATTTAAATACAAGCTGGCGAGATAATAAATTTTCTCTTATTTTTATGTTAATTGAGGAAATTCCCTGTTGATATGTTTTTTTTTTACAGAATCTAAATATAAAATCAAAGGAAACATACTTTACATAAATAAGCCTATTCAATCCGACTCGGCAGAATATACATGTGAAGCTAAAAATAAGTTAGGAGTTGCTATGAAGATGTTTGTCGTCGAAATCGTTGGTATGTATTTAGTAAAATCAAATGATATAAAGTGTAAAGATATAACACACTGCCATTAACAAGGTTTAACTAGTTACTAAACAAAAAATACCAAGATGTTCAAGCTGCTAGATATTAAATGAAAACATACGAAGATATTTATATAAATAATAATTCACTAAAACTGTTTACTGGACATAAATATTATTAATTTCAGATAACTTCGAGGAAGATGAAAATTTCAACGGCAACACTCATGATATTTATGCAGAACAAGGAAAATCAAAAACTATTAAATGTAATTTAAAACATATAGGGGAAGATTCAGTGAGGTGGTATGTGGTAAGGATTATATTTACAGCGTTTCTAAATACCTAATTGTTTTATGTTAGTGTTTTCTAATAATGCCTGTGGCTTAATAAGGAAGTATAAATATAAGTACGCATAATCGTCATATTACTAAAATGCTTTAGGAATTATGATAAGCGGTAAAACAGTTAAAATAATATGTAAAAGGTGTGGATGAACCATATAGAAAATAGTATGCCTCTCAAAGAACTGTAGCAAATATTAATGATAGAGAAGAATGATAAATTAAAGGAGAGTAAGCAAACATACTGTGCTGACCTTATCTAGTAACATTAGGACTGCAAAACGACAATTAATGAAAACTATAGTAAAGCATTGCGACAATAGATATGTTAGTTTTCTGCAAAATGACAATAAATGATGACTGTAGTAAAGTAAGTTTTGGTTCTGATGGGCAGCAACATACGAATATAGTCACAATGTAGCTATTATGTGTAGTATAAATGCAATATGTGTAAGTAATTATGATTTATATTGTTACTTTGATAGCAGTTAAAACTAACATTTTATATGATTTAAAGGATGGAATCTTGAAACAGTCGACTGGAAGTACATTCACAATTAATAGTGCTTCTATATCAGATGAAAAGAATTACACTTGCCGTGTAAATACAGATGAAGGATCAATATCAGAAACTTATGTCATGTACGTTGGTTATGCTCCTATTTTTGATGATAACAGTCCTTCATTACAAATTGTCAATTGGCAAGAGATACATCAAAAGCTGGACTGTATGGCTGACTCTCAACCGCCAGCAAAGGTAATTTACGCATTCTTTTAGTTCTATACTAAACTTAAAAAAAAAAACATGTTTTAGGTTTGCTTTGGCTACACTCTGCCTGATGTTAAGCAATAGTGCGGTCTTTGATGGAGCACGCTTACCTAGAAGAAACCTCTTTACTCTAGATTTGAATACACTCATATTGTACCTAACAGGGAACACAGATTCCGGCAGAGAGTTCCACGACCTCTCTGTGCAAATAAAAAATGTGGAATCAAAATTCTTTGTGCGTACATGGGAAATATTACATATACAATTATATAATTATATTTATATGTACGAATGACGTTTTGGTCGCGTTTTTTTGACCGTCCAGTAGTAGAAAAGTGCAGGGGGAACCAAATTGTGCAGTACATACAAGTGCATACTCTCCGAAACTTTCTAACCTAACTTTGTTTTTTTTTCTTCTGTGGTTCTAACAGTATCAATGGTTACGCAACGGAAAGATAATAGAAAGTGATGGAAATGATTTGGGACAAAAGCCTATCACTGACTGGGGAGAATATACATGCAAAGTCAGTAATGAGTTCGGCAATATTCAGAAAACTTTTAAAGTTATATCATCCGGTAAGAGTCTTTACATACCTTATTAAACTTCATCTTCGAATTGGAAAGATTCACAGACAATACAGACAACACTTTATTTGTGACATAAAACAAATTTCAATACATTCAACAATACATACAAAAAGAAATAACAAATATAAATAAAAAAGAAATTAAACAAAAACAAAAAGAAAGAAATAAATTTAAAGTCAAGATTAAGAATAATTAAAGTAACTTCCCTCTCCCGATATTGAATCTAAAGTAAAAAAATATTTATTGCAATCAAAAAGTTGACAAAAGTCACGGACCGTGGTGTCTGTGGAACGTATATTTTAAATAAATAAAACATTAAACGTAAGTATGTCCGGTAAAGACATTCCAAAGAATATGTGAATCCACCAACCAACTATGGAAAGACCCATATCTTTCTCCCAAGTTAAGCTTACCCAGCAGTAGAATGTCAAAATGTATAGAGTTGAGTAGTGTTACAAGTAGTTCAATTCTATATTATTTATATAATTTATCAACTTGCAGGATGCTATGTAACGAAGAATATTGCGACAAAAAATCAGCCAATAATATCTCACGCGATGAAGCCAACGTGGCCTCTTTCTTTGGATAACACTGGTATACCGCTAAAGGAAAACGAGGAAGTCAAATTGTCATGTTCACACCATCTCAAATCGAAAAATAATTTTAAAACAATACCAGATAAACACGAAGTTTTAGCCAAATGTAATACACAAGACAAATTCACTGTAGATGGAAAGACTTATAGATATGCAGACCTGCAATGTAGCAACAAAGTGGAGCCCTCTGTGCTAGCCACACACAAACAATGCTTTGGTCCCAACTCGGAAATGATTCGAGTAGGGTTTGAAGTAAATGGTTTCATAGATGTTTACAAAGTATGTTACGATAGAAGGTTAAACGTACCGTTATATGCAAGTGCATCGCCTATTATACCGATTAAAACAGAAGAGGTTCAAACGTCTGAGTTTGAATGGAGCTCTGCCTCTGAATTGGGTCATCCTAAGCCTGGAAACTGGAAGCCAACAGGAAGCTGCAAATGCTGCTTCACACAAGGCCAGCTTGTGAACGTCAATGAATTGGCATTTGGGCCGGCACAAGCGGCATCATTCAAAGACAATTTGAATTCCATTCCTATATGGAATCCATCATGTGATAATAATAGAGTAAGTAGCGATTTCTTTGAAAACCCTACATTTGCGATTTAGATAATTATGATACAATCTAAATTTGAAATTTCATCTATACAAGTTTGGCATTTACAGAATAAAGAAGTAACAAATGTATATACAGCTTTTGCATCTATAATGTTAATGATTCGTGAGGAGGTGCATAAGATTATCTGTTCCGTAGTTGTATGCGCAATTTTAAAATTTTCCCTCATTTGTGAAGCGAAACTTATTTTATGACACACTTGCATCAAGATCGGTCTAGTCGAGAAAACGTCGATTTCTTTTTTATTTCACAGCATTTTATAAATTTTCTGATAGCGGATGAAATTTGTTATTTTAGTTTGATTTAGTTTTTATTGTAAATATGTATGGCCAGTGTAATATTTTTTTTTATCCGTTTGCCATGGATTATCTTTTTCGCGCGTATCTTGTATGTATGTAAATTTCTTTATTAAGTACCTCGTATCTTTCAAACGGCTGGATGGATTTCGACAGTTAATGTATTGTTATATTCGTCTTATTAAACCAAGTATACCTAAGTAGGTGTTTAAAAAAAAATGCGGGTTTTTGACGCGAAATATAATACTTTAATTTTTTTTTACCTACCGAGTGGGGTATCAAAATAAAGGAAATTAAAAGAGTATTACCAAAATATATAAAAGCTAATGTCTAAAATTAATTTGTTAAAAAAGATTTTTTCCTTTAATTATAGCTATTTTAATTTGCACTCTTCTAAGCTTGGGGTATACTAAGTGGAAAGCATTCATTATTCTGGTAGTTATGAACAACATATCCTCGTAAAAAAGTTGAAGCGATGCGTTTGAGAACTGTTAATATTATGCGTACTTCTACAACCTATCAGTTATCAAAAGCTTTTAATCATGATACTTAATGTTATTCACAGATGTCGTGGCAAACCTTCGATGATCAAACCAGGGCAATACTAGCGTCAGTAAACAAGGCTTCCTGGACAGGGGCAAGTGGGTATGCCCCTAAGGATGGTGGATTGGTACCTCGTTACATATGGAAGGTAAACTAAAAACCTTGTTAAACTATATTTTTAATTGGTAATATAACCAAATGTACAAATTCTATCTGTACTTGTTATTATTTCTAAGGTACAATTTTAAACAAGTTCTGCTTTCATGTATGTATTTCCTCTTTGTTTTTAACCCACTTCAAAAAAAGGAAGAGATTCTCAATTCAGTTGAACTTTATTAAATGTTGGTTTATTTTAGATCTCCGTCATTTATAAACCGATTTGAAAAATAATAATATTTTATTTGAACATACATATTTTCAAATTGACCCCATATGATAGATAATGAAAATCGGTTCAGTAGTTTGATTTTTAAACTAATATACCTGTTGCATACCGAAAGGTCAGATCAGATGGCTTACATATTTTGCTCAACTGTTTTTGTGTACTGTATGCGCAAATAAATAAATTAAATTAAGATATAAATTGAATTAAAAATAAGTTGGTATTTGACGTACCTGATAGCAGATTTTCATTATCATTCAGAGTCTTTAGGTGTAAACTAATACTATTAGACGACCAATATTTGTATATAAATACATACACTATATACATACATACGTACATATATATATGTATATATATACATACATATACATACATACGTATTATTACACGTACGTACGTATTTATATAAAAATATTGCTCGTGTAATAGTATTAGGTTTTAGTATTATGTATGTATACTATATATATATGTATATACTTATATATATATCTCGTATGTATTTATGTGGGTCGTGGTGGTGGCGGCGTAAGAATAATACCCCACCCTCTCTACCCGTGGTTGCCGTAAGAGTTGGCTAAGGGATGTAATCCGGAAGATGGGCAGCAGCGTCTTCCTTGAACAATCACACCTAACTGAGCTCGCCAACCCGCCTGCCAAGCGTGTCGAGTATTGGCAAAACCCCCCCAGGAGGAGACCTATGTACAGCAGTGGACGTCTTATGGCTGATTATGTATAACGGTTTTAGGTCTCTAACGATTCCGATTTTGAGAGCGAAAAATCGATCTAGTTTTAAATTGGCATACACTGACCGAAACTCGGTCGTCCAGGTACTTATCTATAATATGTAGCCTCTACCATTGATTTCTTTGTCATACTACTTACTAAACGTGGATATTCTCTGTGAAGGTGTTGCAATACGATGAAGAACCCGCCACCGTGGCGGTATATGTGAACGACCAGTCGCTGGTAGAAAAAGACGACATCCGGTGCTTCAACTCCTGCGAATTGATCATTGATACGGATAGAGCGGATAAGTTCTTATACTGCTGCAACCTTGAAGAATTCAGTCAGAAATTTGGAGTGCCTTTGGATACAATAAAAGATTTGTATGAATTATAGGGCCATATAATAAGTTCCAAATATGTTCCGAAACGCTAGTGCATAGTTTCGGAGCCATGATTTTTAAATCATGTTTGTAAACTATAAGAATGATTAAAAATCTTACCCTTGATTTTACTACTTAGGCTTAGTATAAGTATAGAATTATATCAGTATAATAATTATAATAAAGTTATTTTTTACTAAACATTCCCGAAGAAAAGTTTGAATGATAGTGAAACCCTAATCAAAATCAATTGTATAAAAAATTGTACAAAATCAAATATAATAAAATAGAGAAGACAGAGTAGTTAGCTCGTTTAATTAAACTAAACTATCAAAGAGAGGCACACAAATTATTATTTTTATGTGTGACAGGCTAGGACAGCTTCAACAGTAAAAGAAGAGCTGAAAGTAGAAGGAAACAGTCAGGTACTTGAAAGTGCCCTGCCACCTTGCTGTGGTTTCGTCCCAAGCAATTCAAGATCATTGTTGGGATTTAAGCTCACGCTTATTGGCGTGCGAACTGGACGGACCTTACCTACTGAGCTACAATGATGTACTATAAAAACTGAGGCCTCATTGCTGAGCTATCGCTATATTATCAGTCGTTTTGACCCTCTTATCAGCGAAGTGCAATTGTCACTGACATCATAATTGATTGCCTCTATCAGCAGGAAAAAAAATGACTGTGACCTATGCCCCTGTTTTTTTTGCACCCGGACTTATTGTAGACGATTGTAGGCTTTTTCAATGAAGCCGTGGCATACAAACATTCCTAATGACTAAATTAATATATAATAAGTATGATCTTACAACTGAATTGACAAAAAAAGAAATGATTTCGTGGTTAATTCATAAGCAGTAGAAGTAAGAGTAAGAATACCGTCAAAATCTTCCTGATATAAATAGTCTAAATAACTTGACAAACACATGAAGTTCGAGAATAAAAGAACAAAATGTAAAGCGCTGTAAGAATTTTATTTTTACTGTTTAAAGTTTTTTTTTAATGTAAAAGTAATGAGGCGACGGATACGCTCCATGTCCATACGAGTCCATGACCATTGCAACGATACACAGAACTTTGAATAGGTAGCTAAACAAAGTCATGGGCATCGCTGCTTTGGGACTTATTATTTTGAGACTTTCGACGGTTAGTCTCAACAGCCCTGTAATTTCGCTATCTACAGAACCTTTCAAACTGGAACACAGTAACGTTTACACACTACTGCTTAGCGGCAGATTATCTGGTACTGCGGTGGTTGTATATGTTCACCAAGTCTATTTGGTCTCTATTGGCAACTTTATGCTACTTTTGAATATAAATACATACACATATAATATTAAATAGATTGTATGCACAATTTGATGGTAATCGACTCTTATCTAAATACATACAAAATAAAAATAAAAATCATACACGTTGTACTTATATATGTTATCGAGACCAAAGAAATAGTTTTTAGATGTTTCACCTGTTTGTTAGTTTGTACCTACAGTCCTACACGATAATCTAAGAAACGGCTTAACCGAGATGAATGAGGTTTTCATTGATATATTGAGGCAAGCTTTCTGTAATATTTAATTATTTTATTCTAATCAGTCGACAAACAAAAAAGTTAAGTTAATTGAAATAATTCGCACTATACTAGAAACGTGCTTCGGTCGATTTAGCTGAAAAATAATTTCGCTTTTGCCGAACATCCATGCCTGTCGTGGGTACAGTTATTATTTTAATAAAATTCTTCTTTTCTTTCTAGTGGCTTATAATCTTTTAGCTTGCTAGCATTGATAAATTAATTGCTGGAAAGGATATCTAAAGCTGCGCTAGTAGAATCATATCAAATTTAGTTAGGGAGGGATGGGAAGACGGGCAGCGAAGGTAAACGTAAATACGTACATACACAAAGCACATACATAAACTACACATACATACATGGTACTAAAACTTATAAAATATTAGGTTTATAAAATTATTTTATACTAGCGACTTCCCCGGCTTTACACAATGTAGACACTAATGTGGCGCATGCATGTTATTACACATATAAACCTTCCTCTTGAACCATATTAAAAGCCGTTCATCATCATCATCACTATTATTTCAGCCGTAGGACGTCCACTGCTGGACATAGGCCTTCCCCATTGACTTCCATAAAGACCGGTTGGAAGTGGCTTACATCTAGCGCGTTCCTGTGGTCTTTATGAGGTCGTCTGTCGGCCTTGTGGGTGGACGACCTACGCTGCGCTTGCCGGTCCGTGGTCTCCACTCCAGAACTTTGCAGCCCCCATCGGCCATCAGTTCTGCGTGCTTTGTGCCCTGCCCACCGTCACTTCAACTTGCTAATCCGTAGAGTTAAATCCGTTGCGTAGTTTAAATTGAGATCTAAGCGTGCAGACGGCGGGTAGCGACTTTGCTTTATACTATGTAGAGTAGTACCTAAGTTTGCGTTTTTTGCATGAATACAGCAGAAGTAACGATTTTCCTTGTACGATTACGAGCAATTGTATTATAAATAGGATTGTTTACATTAACTAGGTATATAAATGTAGGTACTTACCAGATAAAATATCAGATTGTAAAATAAATTCATTTTTAGGGTTCCGTATCTCAAAAGGTAAAAGAACCCTTACAAGACACTCTCTTGTCCGTCTGTCCGTCTGTTTGTCCGTGTTTCGGGTGGACCTAGCAAGTTGACATTTATACCAGATACTGAGGTCTATAGTCCCTATTAGTATAAAAAGCAAGTTCCTGAGTCAACACGATAAAAAGATATGGGTAAGTTTAGATTTTCGCGAATATTTTATTAAATTAAGGTAAATTTTGGTACTTATAAGTTTTCGCGAAATACTAAATTATAAAAAAATATGATACCAGTTTTATTTTGTTGGTTTAATGGGTAGTTACGGAACCCTCACCGCACGAGTTTGACTCGCAATTGAGCGGTTTTTATGTGATGTGATTGGCAGTAGTTTAGTCAGACGGACAGCTTCATCCCAAGATGAGGTCGAGCAAGTTTTTATGGATATTTACGTTCATTAACCTACAATTAGTGAATTATATATCATGTGACGACGGGATCTCGTTAGCCTTTGCCATTGATAACACCCATTCCATGTGGAACGAAATCGATCAACTTAAAAAAGATGCAAAAGCTATCATGCAAGTGGTGCTGAATACCAAATCCAGTGAAGTTAAAAACTTTATTCTCGTCACAATCAACGATCCCGGTAATGTTTTCAGTAGCTTAATTATTATTATTATTGTTAGACGGCTTTATTTTCAATGTGATTTTTACGTTATAATTTACATCGTTGCACAAGCAAATTTTTGCTAATAACAAATGTTTAAAGGTACAAAATATTAAATTTGTTATTAAAAGTATTTTTATAAGCGATGGTACCTCAGTGGTTAGCGCGGTCGGTCTAGACACCAAAAGGTTCAAATCCCAACATTGAGCTTAAGGTGATGGTGAAGGAAACCATAGCGTGGCGGTAGAGTGCTTTCTAGTACTAGTCTAGTACTGGCTAACTGGCTACCTACCGCCCTCAAGTCGAAAATCTCCCGCCGTGTTCCGGCACCCTCACTTGAGTGCCATTCCAGCCTACGTGTGTTTACTATCTTCGAAAACACCGCCAGTTAACATCAGTTGAGCTGTACGTGTAGGTATTTAACACTTATTTTAATGCAATTTACAATAAGACAACAGCAAAATATACCGTTCGCTACCGTGCGGTTATTAGGTGTTTAATTAAACATTACTGCTTGGCGGCGGAATATCTGGTACTGCGGTGGTACTTATCTATACGACTGTATATCTTACTAGGTATATTTTCATCTTGATTCCTGAATTGAAACTGGTCATTGATTTCAGATGTGACACTACGTGCAGACACGACCTCACCTACTACTTTCTTAAAAAGTTTGAATAGTATTAAATTACGAACGAACATACGTAATCGTGACTGTCAAGAGAGGGTCTTAGCCGGAATAGAAAAGGCGTTGCAACACAGCAGATCAGACTCTTACATCTATGTTTTTACTGATGCATCCACAAAAGAATTATGGAAACAGACCAGCATCACCAGGTTGTGTCAAAGAAAACGAGCCCAGGTAAAATATTCTTGTTAAACGTTATTTAAAAACATATAGTCGTATAGTGGTGGGGCCATATTTTACCACGTAGACCTAGAGTGTGTTGATGGATTCCTTTAAATATATTCTCAGAACATGTACTTTGCACTCGTTTTATATCCGGAGATAAGAAATTAGTTTTATTAAGATTCCTCACGGTGTTATCAGTTTAAAATTGTATTACATAATACCTACATATTTCGAAATTGTAACTAAACCTAACTGAACTTAAAATTGTGAAAATCACTTCTCTTGTAAAAATGGCTTCTCTTATTGTTGGCCATTTTCATTTTCCTAAACTATACCTGGTCTTTATGGATCCCTGTTCCTGCAATACGTTGTACCCGGCTCCCGCAAGAAGATACCATTAAGTGCTCAGAAATATGTTCGTGTGAATACACACATCATACAGACAGGTTGGTTTACTTTGCTTATTTCCATAGTTTAATGTCCTACAGTCTACTGCTGTGGGGCTCAGCTGCCTTTGAAACTATTTTTATTCTGCAAAAAAGTGTAATTCGCGCAAATCTATTGTTTGGGTCCTCGCGAATCACTACGAAATTAAGATATTAAAGTTACCGTCACAGTACATTTACGAAATTATTATGTTTGTCCGGAAAAAAAAAAACTATTGAAATTAATAGTAGCCGCCATTACCTAAACACAAGAAATAAAGATAAAATTGTGATACCTAGATTCAGGTTATCTAAAGCTAATAAGTCTTTTTTCGGGAATTGCGTTAGATACTGTAATAAAATCCCACTTGTGGTAACTAAAATGTCCTATAATAAATTCAAAGATTTTATAAAGCAGAGGTTAATTGACAAAGCCTACTATAAGGTGGCTCATTACGTGGAAGACAGAAATATACTCGTATGGTTGTAGTAGCTTCTCTCTGCACTTGCATCCCCCTGGCTAAGTGACAATTGTAGTAAGCATAATGTATTAATATCTATAACTGTAAACTGTATAAACTGTAACTTAATAAGAAAAGAAAGATCCACAAAAAAAAATGCCTTACTGAGTTTTTTACCGGAGTCTTCTCAGTTGAAGTGTAATTACGAGCCGGTGGTAGATTCAAAAATGTAATTTAAAGTTCATAAGTGCCTTACCAGGCACGCCTAAGCTGCATAAATGAATTTTTGATTTTGATTTTGATTTTGAATAAGTTTTGGCAGTATTGTTATAAGTAATATGATTATATATTATGTTCTTTTCAGGTGGTGTTCGTTTTGACAGGGGATTGCGGAATGCCATCTGATCGAAGGTTTACAGTTTACTATGAGATAGCCAAAGCTTGTTCTGGCCATTTGTTCCGTGTAAGAAAAAATGAAATTAATTCGTTTAAGGTAATTTGTTTGAAACTGTATAAAATGTAATATTTATCTTGTTTTATCTTTAATGTTTGTCTACTAAGTCGAAAAAGAGGTATTGTGTACACCAAAATTTTTTGAAAAAAAAAAATGTGCTATTCTGTTTGCAGATGTATAGAGTAAGTGCGTTACAAAATTGTTTGAAATATCTTACTTTTATTCACAATTTGCCGTGGTGGTGCCGGCGTAAGAATTGTACCCCACCCTCTCTACCCGTGGTTGCCGTAAGAGTCGGCTAAGGGATGTAATCCGGAAGATGGGCAGCAGCGTCTTCCTTGAACAATCACACCTACTTGCGCTCGCCAACCCGCCTGCCAAGCGTGGCGAGTATTGGCAAAACCCCCCAGGAGGAAGCCTATGTCCAGCAGTAGACGTTCTATGGCTGATGATGTGTTTCACAGTTTCGGTTCTGTGCACATATGTAATATAAATTATTTACAATAATGAGTACGATGTGTGATAGCCACACTCTGGGTGTTGGTTTGTGCACTCATAAGTCGTTTTCGTATATAATTGTATTTTGTACCGATGATAGCTTAGCCCGGTTGCTTGACACGCCGAAGGGCATGGGTTCGAACCCCAACAATGAGCTTGAGCTGCCGATAAAGGAAAACATCGTGAGGAAAATCGTGCTAAGTACTATAAAATACCCTATTTTATAGTACTCGGCTGGCTAGCTACCGCCCTCAAGTTAAAAATTGGCCGCCAAGCCCCCTAAAGGTGTGTTCTGGCAGCTTCACTTGAGAACCAGTTCCATTCCAGGCTAGGTGATGTTTACCATCTTCGACTACACTGTCTCTTAATAACAGGTGAGCTGTTGTCAACACACCTAAACTGTCAGCTATAAAAAAATGCCGTAATTATGATGCGCAGTGTAATCACTGATTAATCATCATTGATTAAAAATAATACAATGTAGTGAAAAAACTTTTTCGCGTTACTTCCAAACCTCTATATGGACTTGTTATAATTGAAACTCATTTTTACAGGTGTTAAATGCTATTAAATTATTACTAAAAGGAAAACACTCAATATTAAAATGGAGAATGATACGAAAATCATCTATGTATACTCCAGTTCTAGTAAGTTAACAGTATAGCAAACAAAAGCATCATATTTGTTGTTTATTTCTAAATTATGTTAGGTACAGTATCTAACCATTTGTTCTTGTTTCAATATTTTAGTTCACAGTCGATGAAGATGCGGAGTACGTAATAGTTTCTTCATCTGGTACACACGTGGAACTTCGAGTAACTAAGAACAATGTTTGGGGCCATGTACCTGAATCTGAATACATAATGTGGAATGAAAATGGAAAGGTTTGTTTTTTATTTATTGTTAGAAGTCAACATTTCCCCACAACTCCCCCGAGCGCCTAGTTTGTGAAAGTTTTTTTTACTTGCGTTTACTACCACTCAATCGCGATTTGTATGAAATATGATCGGCGGCATTGGTTCGCCATTTTCGTGATCGATTTTAATGCTGCTCCACTGGCGGTTATAGCACTATCCTTATTAAATAAATTTACATCGCAGTATATTTCACACAACTTACACTTGCACTACGGGAATCAGACAACAGTCAGAATGGCTTCTTTTGATATCTTGAATCAAGCACAAAATCCCAGAAGCAGACTTATAAACAAAACAATTTTTTGACATTTTTATAACTAATAGGCTTGCGTTTGACCGCCATATCGCCTGATGATAAGCGAAGATGCGGTCTACGATGGAGCACGCTTGCCTGGCCACACGGCATTAATAACCTGTATGTATAAATATATATACATACAGGTCAAACCGTTGAACCGTGGTGGTGCCGGCGTAAGAATAGTACCCCACCCTCTCTATCCGTGGTTGCCGTAAGAGTCTACTAAGGGATGTAATCCGGAAGATGGGCAGCAGCGTCTTCCTTGAACAATCACACCTAACTGCGCTCGCCAACCCGCCGGCCAAGTGTGGCGAGTATTGGCAAAATGCCCCCTCCGCCAAGAGGAGGCCTATGTCCAGCAGTGGACGTTCTATGGCTATGAATGATGATGGATGATAAATATATATTTAAATATAATTGTGTGAGTGTGTGTATGTGCGTGTGTGGTATATTATGTGTACTTGTGCATCCATTATTTTATGATACATCTAAATCAGAAAGCATATGTTCTAAACTATCATAATCGAATGTATTTAGCCAAGTTAATATATATATATTTAAAATCATTATTACTTTACTTTCTTATTTTATTACTAAAATCTATTTTATATATATAAACGCGATACAAAATAATACCTTCAAATCTTTTACGTGCAAATTTTCGTTTTGCACCAGAATATTAATATTCCTATTTTTAATTGTTGTATTTCGTTATTTGTGTAAATCGTAATGGTTTTTTTTTTCCAGGCAGACGTTGTCCTGTCAAAATTTCAATCAATTTATATAAACGATCAAATTGTTTTAAAGAATCCTACAGAAAAAAATGTCAAAAGTTAAAAGTAATGAGACGAATAAGACGCTCTTCTTATGCGGGTTGCAGACCGAAAAACAATTTATTAGTTCAGCTTAGCTCGGATAGCTGACGAAGTTTTTCATACTTGTGTGCAGACTGCAAACTATGCAAGCTAAGCTGTGTGCGCTAACTAAAACATGCGAACTTCTTTCGTCAGTGTCTTGTGTTATAAAATATGCACACGGTCACTTTGTACCTTGAATACGGAGCAATTTATTGAAACTGTAGTGTAGGTATTTATCATCGGAACTTTCTTTAATGATAAGTGCCTGGATGACCGAGCTTAGCTCAGTTTTTTTGGTAAACGACGTTTTCTAATAATTAAATTTAGCTAGATCGATTTATCGCCCCCGAAACCCCCTGCATACTAAATTTCATGAAAATCGTTGGAGCCGTTTCCGAGAATCAGACTATATATGTATATACATACTCGTATATACAAGAATTCCTCGTTTAAAGTTTCTTTAGTTATTATTGATAATATTCATGGCGAGCGAGCGATACGGCCGTCAAATTTTACTTCACAATACTGACTGAGCTTTCGCTTAGTTCTTGATGTGTACAGGACTAGTTAGTTGGCTTAGATTTCGGTCTGCAACTCGCATTATGGTAAGAGATAACGGCTATCCATGACAATTGCAGCGGTATCTTTGAGAAGCAAAACTAAGTTCAAAGCTTTGACGGTCATTACTTTGAGTTTTTTTATGGCTGACAGGCTAGGTGTTTGACCACAACTCACCTGATGTTAAGTGCGGGCGTGGTCGAAGATGGTAAAGCACATCTAGCCTGGAATGGAACTGGCTCTCAAGTGAGGCTGCCGGAACACACTGTTAGATGCTTGGCGGCAGATATTCAACTTGAGGGCGGTACTAGATATATATATGAGATATACGGTAGTTAGTCTTAACAACCCTGTGGTTTGTTTCTAGGTTATAAAGCTTATCCACCCAAAGCCTGGGACTTACTTTGCGCGGGTAAAAGCAGACAGTGACTTATATCTAGTGATTTACGGACGAACGGAGTTTGCTTATGATTACGGTTTCTCTATCCTAGAACCTAAATCCATAAGAGATACGTCCAAGCAACTAATAGCAGGTAACGGTGCTTCTACCATCTTAGTTTAAAGAAAAGTACCTGGATGACCAAGCTTTACTCGGCTGAAAACACGGATAAAACAACGTTTTCTAAAAATGAAACCTAGCTAGATCGATTACTTACAACCCGCTCGTCAGGTAACTTCAGACCTACTTTCAGAGTATGAGTAATGAAAAATTATTTATTTGGCCAATAGTTTTCCAGTTAGTGTAAGATGATAGAGTGCTGATAGATTCGGCACCCTAGTTAGGAGACTGTCTGGCTTCCAATCTGCAGGTAGGTACTGAGTTCGAATCCTACGGCGCGCACCTCTGTCTGTCTTTTCTATATTATGTGCATATTGTCGATGACTTTAAAACTGTGAAGGAAAACACCGTGAAGAAGCATCATGTCCAAGAGCTCTCTCGCACTTGAACAGCGTGGTGGACTACAGTCTTATCCTTCACACATTGAGAAGAAGCCTACCCCCAGCAGTGGGACAGCTTATAAAAACAGGGCTGATTCGGATAGAGTGCTACGTGTTGCAATATGTACCATACTCGAGGCTAAAAGTTATAACACGTGGACTAGTGCGCTTCATGCCAACTCGGAATTTAAATAACGCGACATGCCGTAATAGCTTATTTTGAAGTATCAAAATTAGTTTCATGTGCGCATTTTGCTATAAACGCGACACGTGTTTTCGATAAAGAATCTCAAAGGAGACGGAATTGGGGGCACGGCATTGAATATGTTGATAAGCGGCGGTAACCACTTACCACGAAATGTCCCGCTTACTTCTTTGTCACTATATTTCTAATATTATTTTTTATTGAGTGCTGGTGTACACTCAATAAATGTGTGTCGTTGCATCGTTACGAAGCTACAAATAAAGGCTGTCTACATGACAAGTAATTAAATAGATCGGTTTAAATTAAATACAATGTAAAAAATAAACGTAAAGAAATAAAACAAAACAAGCCGAAAAGATTAAAAAAATCTACCCGACTGCGAACAAAATAACTATAATTGAAGGAACAATCTTTTTAATCCAATTTATTATTTCTAATTAAATTTAAACATATTTTTTTTTTGTAATCCCCTTTTAATTTCCTTTTTTTGATACCCTACGCGATGTTTGGTTATTTTTTAAATAAATTACTATTTCGCGCCAAAAATCCGCCATTTTTTTTAAGACCTTTCTAAGTGCACTTGGTTATTAAGTCGAATCTAACTTACCTTAATAAAGAAATTTAAATACAGGATACGCGCGAAAAACATAACCATTCTTTGGCAGTCGAGTAATAAGGAATACATAACACAAATCCAATAGTTTTTGCTGCAGTTTGACAGTTTGGCACGGATTGATAAGTAATCTTACATAAAAGTCATTATCATTATATTTAAAGAATTCATTGAATTCCCTAATTAATCTGTTAACCGATCAGGGTCTATTACTCTAGAAGTATTTCGTTGCCGTGGTGGTGCTGGCGTAAGAATAGTACCCCACCCTCTCTACCCGTGGTTGCCGTAAGAGTCGGCTAAGGGATGTAATCCGGAAGATGGGCAGCAGCGTCTTCCTTGAACAATCACACCTAACTGCGCCTGCCAAGCGTGGCGAGTATTGCCAAAACCCCCATCGTTTATTTATTTTAACCCCCATTATTTATTTAAAAGAAACCGAAAGCTGAAATTTGAAAATAAACATGGCGCCAAAAATAAAATTAAGCGTACGTCTCACGTCACGTTCTATCGGATTTTTTTTAATTCCGAAATTAGAATATAAGTACAGCGACAGTTGTTTTTTTTATTCACAAAGAGATATTTAATTGATTACCATTACGAGTACTGAAAACATACCGAGTGTTTTTAGTTTATTGTTATTTATCGTCATTATTTTTTTTAGGTTTAAAACATCGTTTATTAATAAATGTTACCGATTCTTCGCATTCGGTTAATATTAAATCGGCGCAAATTTTAGACACTGAAAATAATGATCGTGTTACTAATGACCTTCCGCTGAGGAATATTGGTGAAAACGTCTACATCACGGAAGCTTTTGTTTCACCAAACTTTACGCTTAAAATTGCGGTATGTAACCAACATCAATTTATTGTTATTTTTTTATGGTTGATTTGCAAGGTTTTTGACCACAGCTTACCTGATAGTAGGTGACGTTGTGGTCGAAGATGATAAACACGCCTAGCCTGGAATGGGACTGGCTCTCAAGTGAGGCTGATGGAACACACCGTTAGGTGCATAGCAACAGATTTTCAACTTGAGGGTGGTAGCTAGCCAGCCGAGTACTAGAAAATATCCTACCACCACGCTATTCTCATTTCTCGGTTTTCTCACAATGTTTTCCTTCACCGGCAGGTCAAGCTCATTGTTGTGAATCCACGTCAAGCGCTATCCACTGAGATAATATTATTGCTACAAAATTATGATTAGAATGATTTGGTTATTATTACATATTGAATTTCAGATCAACGGCGTTATAAAAAAGACAAACGAATCAATCACAAGATACTCATCCAATATAAATCCCCAAATTCGCGGTGAGTGCTAAATACACAAGTACTAATAATAATATATGTCGGCGCGAGACCGACAAACATCAATTATTTAATTGTTAAATTAATGTTTGAATAATTTGTTATGATTTATAAAACTTAAAATCAAACTACCCGCAGATAATGTTATGTGTTGACAAAACATTGTGCAGGCGTTGGTTTTGGTATAAATAGGGCCGTCCAACGACTTGCAAGTCAACAGTCCGGTGACGCTGTAGAGGCCAACTGGCCAACAGCAAGACATTACAAAAAAAAAAAAAAAGTCTGCAATGCTGACGTCACACTTTTTAAAAACAATGATGCCATTGGTCATCCGTCATATATAATATTGTAAGAAAGGTTACTATCATTTGATTGAAAAAATAAAAATGTGCCTTATCGAATTTTGTATTAGGAAATTTTTTTGATCGTTTGGTAGTAGATAAAAAATCATACACAAAGTCAAAAATTACATATTACAAATTCCAGAAAAGTTTGATATTGTAACAGAAACTATAAATAAATGAATATTTTAGATTTGATACCAGAATCAATACCAGTCATTAAAATAGATGAAGCAAACAAAGTAGTTGCCTATGGATCCGGAGTCACCTTGATATGTAAAGTAACCGCACATCCGGCACCTAGGATAGAGTGGCACAATTCAAGTGGAGCCCTGTTACCTTCGAATGTAAGTACACAATTATCAGTGAGATATCATACTAATGTATATAATATATACATACAATATACATATATATTATAATATTATAAATGTGAAAGTTTGTATGTTTGGATGATTGTTACTCATTCACGCAAAAACGGCTTAATGGCAGATGAAATTTGGCAAACAGATAGCTTATTACCTGGATTATTATATAAGATACTTTATATCACGGAAATAACGAATGAACTACAAGACGTACCCACTTAAAATTTTGTGCATATAGATGTGTCTTATGGAACATTATTCCGGGATAAAATGTATTCTTTATCCTAATCCAGGTAATAGAATAACGCAGGTTCAATGGCTATTGCTTATTTGCTACTTACACATGTTTTATTTCACCCTGAACCAAATTCTAAAGTTAACGCGGACGAAGTTGCGGACGTAAGTAAGTGTAATATAAATCCTACGAGCACCTGTATATTGCAATAAAGTTTTGAGTAGGTATTGGATTTCTGGGGTAAACAACAAAAAGTTTCTATCTTAAAATAAAGAGGGAAACACTTTTTTACTTAGACTTTAATCAAAACTTTAAGTACTCGATTGTCGTTCTAAATATTTAAAAAAACAGGTGGTAATAATTTAACCTAATTATCCTGATCAAACACAAAAATACGTACACTCAAATCACGCGCTCCGAAAATAGCATGGTAGTCGCGCGCAGTCCCAGATTAGGTAACAGTCACTGCGTACTTGTACTCATCACTGTGAAGAATTTAAGTGACCGACAACGAAATTAGAAATACAATATATTAACTATTCTATACATTTCGTTAGGGTGTTTTTTTTTTATGGATCAATGATTTTGGGGTTGTTCGCCTATAGATATTTATAAAATTTACATTTTGGCTTAGTCTTACGCATAGCTCTTTTGATTTGAAGTAATTATGTTTTGGCAAAAACGTACATTTCGTTGTTGGGGTTCAGTCTCCTTCAGTCATTCCAGACTATTCCAAAAATATTGGCCCTAAAAAGTTAATGACTAAGTATGTGCTATGAGAAGGTATCAACAAGAGACTTGTTGTGCAAGGACACATCGTGGTCGGTCTCCAAATCGCTGGAATAAACTTATTAAAAAGACTACGCAGTCCACCGCAGTACAGTGTGCTCGCAACGCGGAAAATCGTCACATGCGGAGAGGCATCGCGCGACGTGCAGCAGCCCTGGGAACCAGCGGTGACGACGGGACACAACTCTGTCCACCTACAGCCACGACCACTCTGCCAAGAGTGTCTAATATGAGATGTTATCACCCATTTGAATTATGTATTTTTTTCAGAGGTCCGTACTCGAAGATTCTTTATTTGTAAGTTATTTGAAAGTAAAAAATATTAAACAAAACGAAACTTTCACTTGCAAAGCTTCAAACAGTAAAGGCATTGGAAAATACAAGGAAATTCAAGTCAACGTAAAGCCTGTCTTCACAAAAGTATCTAATACTGAAGGTATTTTGTTTCAGAACATACAGGATTACAGGTGTCCAAGAATTGAAGGATATCCCCGTAGTTGCTGGTAAGTCACATCATGTTCTATATGTATATAATAAATGTATACCTAACATATACCATAATTTTATTTCAGTAAAAGTCAAAAACCGCCGTTTTTGTGATATGGATTTATTTATGTTTTTATATAATGAAAAACTTTACTTTGTACAGAAATGGCACGAAACACAGTGACTCATTAAAACCTTGTTTATTTTTAATTCACTAATGGATGTATGAGTCATCTATAGTTGTTTTTTTCTTAAAATGTTAAGAAACCGTCAAAACAAACTTTTATGCCAAAAAAATTGTACACATTTATTCAAATGGCTGATCAATATACCTATAGAAAATGATGTGACTTTAATTAAAATGTAATCGGATATCTTTTATTTCTTGGACACCTGTATACACAGAATAAAGAAGACCAATTTAAAAATGCTGTAGCGAATTAAGTGGCTTTAAAAAACTAATTATAGTCTTAGTAAGAATTTTAATCTTTATAAACATAAATATAATAAGATTGTAAGATTTGTAGCATAAATAATTTATAATTTACTAAAACTTTTCCCTTCAAATCCCTTCAACCTTACAATCGAAAAATACTGAATTCATAAAATGAAAATAAACAAGATACTTAAATTGAAATTTAGTCAGGACAACATTTGTCTGTCAGGTTATCTAGTACGTATATGTATGATTAAGTATTCTAAGAGATAATACACCTTTTCACTTTCAAGGCGCAGTTTATAGCGTAGAGTATGGCGAAGATCTCGAAATACCTTGCAACATTAAATCTGATCTGCCGATTAAAATAAATTGGTTGCGATCGGGTACAGAGTTAAGCAGTCTTTCCACTATACATGCTATATCACCGGATGGATCTAAATTGACACTCAAATCTGTGGATAAAAGAATACAAGGCAAATACAGTTGTAGAGCTATATTAATATCTGATCCTACTGTTCAGAAGACTCGTAACATCGAAGTAAATATCCCTGGACTTGGTCAGTATATACTTTATCTAAGCTTTTCAAATAATATTATTAATGTAGTAGCAGAAAAATAAATCTAATCTATATTATATTTGTAGCTCGTCCCGTAGTTCAATCTTCAATTAGTAACATAACTATCACAAAAGGAGACAAAATCGAGTTACGCTGCATGTAAGTTATGATTATATTTTATCTTTTCCTAGTCCTGTGTTGGTCGATTATATCCATCGATCGGGTCTGATCGATTAGTAATCGGTTAGATTGTTCAACTGATTTAATTTTCATTGAAAACCGTAAGTTGCAGTTGATTTACTGCAAGTAAAGTTATTACACAACTTGTAAGAATTAGAAACAAATTTGTAAATGCGAAAATATTTGTTGTTTTCATGCACTTTATTTTAATTGCAACGTAGCAATGTATCGATATCTTTTTTGGTATAAGTATGGATGGTCTTAAAGTATTCTTTATTATATTTCTTGTTATCTCTAATTAGCGACCTGCGCCAGCTTCCCACAGGTGCAATTTGATAACAAAACATTGAATTTTTCTATCTATACAAAAGTTTAATTAAGATCTATTAAAAATAAATGACAGAGAAAACCGTACCGGATCAGACGGTGTGTTGATTTTATTATTATTATTATATATTAGTTAATTATTTATCTACCTATACATACGGTTTTTTTAATAACCTTACTGTAACTGACCCTGATTTGTAACACAAAAAAAAACATTAAACAAATAATCAAATTAAATAATTTATTTCCGAATTGAGATTCGTGTGCTATATAAAAAAATCGTATTTTGTTTCGGCAGAGTTATACAGGGCTATCCAAAACCACACGTGCAATGGTTCATGAAAAACGCAACTAGTCATCGCCTACTATCCGATAAGAATAGCGAAGTGTTGACAGTGAACAAGGCTATGTACATGCATGCTGGTCAGTACAAATGTGAAGCAACAAACCCGGTGGGGATAGATACGGCAACATTTGGTAAGCTATTACTTCTTTGAATTAGATTATATAAAAAAAAAATATAAACATCAATAACAGAATACCTCAACTCGAGCAGACCAGTGGAAGATATCCACATCAACTAGAAAAGAGATATATACAGGAACTTCGGTCAAGTGACCTTTCAAACAACAACAAAAAAAAACTAAATCGAAATAGTTTAGTCGTTTGAGAGTTACGATGCCACAGACAGGCAAACACGTAGACGTTAAACTTATAACACCTCCTTTTTAATAGTTGACAAGCTAGGTATTTTACGACGGGAGAGGACTGTCGGTGTATCGTTGCCGCTTTCTCTACCTTCCGCGGCATCGACGGGGCCGCCATCAGATGGCGAACGCGGTGGGGCTGCAGAGGAAGAGGAGTGCCGGTATGTCGGTGCGCCGCTCTCCCTCTCTTCTGCAGCCGTTATGGCAGGCGGCGGAGCCATTTACCTGACCCGTCGCATGGGGGCCGCTGGCGTCAGACATGGGGCTGTCTGGCGCTAGTTTCTTTCTGGTCCCCGGGTTGGGTCGTGACACGTCATGTATGATGTGTCACGACGTGAGGGCTCTCCACGTGTCCCTCTGAGGAGCTGAAGGCACAGTGGAGGAGCCGAGTGGGAGGGGGCTGCGGGTTGGGAGGAGTGCCGGTCTGGCGATCTCCATCCCAGCAGTCAAAGTGGCAGGCGACGGGACTTATCTGACTCGTCGCACGGAGACCACGGCCGTCTGGACGTGGGGTCGTCCAGCGCCCATTTGCTGTTTAGATCTCCGAGGTGGATCACGATGTGTCCGGTGTTCTTACATATCGTCATCGTCGCGGGGTGAGCTTGGGCTCCCCGAGCCAGAGACGGAGGTCTGTCCGCGAGGACAAGCGCTATCGAGGCCGCGGTAGAGTGCGAAAGTGTGCCCGCAGCCTCGACACAAAGCGCCGAGGTGGAACACTCCAGGGTGTTAGTGGGTAGGCCGTCATTAGGACGGAGAGTCCCACATAACCACCCTGCCCGCCCCAGCGCCGGTGGTGTATACATTAAGTATTTTCCCAGGAAAAAAAAGGTGTTTTACGGCATCTCACCTAATGTTAAGTGACGGTGTGGTCGAAGATGGTAAACTGGCTCTCAAGTGAAGCCGGCGGTACACACCGTTAGGGGCTTGCCGACAAATTTTCAACTTGAGGGTGGTAGCTAACTTAACACAGATGTCGGAGGCTAAAAATAATTAAGTTTGTAAATGGCTCCGTATTCTTTAAATATTGTTGTTCATAATATTGTACAAGACCGCAGGGTCATGTCATTAAGTCATTGCCATTGTCAGGGTACCTGGGACTTGGGACTCAGATGTAGGTTTAAGCAGGCCCTTTACATTTTATACGTTTTTTTTTAGTTGTAACAGTAAGTAGTATACCTGATATTACTATCGATCGGAAAAAGAGCGAAGTACCATATGACAGTGACGTTGAGTTAACGTGCAGGACCTCATCATTTCCTCCACCCAGTATTGTTTGGAAGGACGAGAAAGGAACAGTATTGCAAGAAAAGGTACCAAATTTACTTACCCTGATGGCTCATTGGTAGTATATCTGCTTTAAGAGCTCTTGGGCGTAGGTTCGATTCCCACCCATATTATAAAATGTTCGTCACATTTTGTGGTATAAACAAATATTTGTTCTGTATCTGGGTGTTCTGTATGTAACTACAAAAAAAAAAAAAACTGTCAGTTACCTGACTTTCATCATACTCGTACAAGCTTAGTTTGGGCTCGGATGGCGCTGTATGTAATGACCTACGATATTTATTATTTACATAAAATAAATAAATTTCCTGGAAAAAATAGATGAATCCCCATTTTCATCGCATAAAACCGCTAAATAAAGAAATTTGCTGCCCGAGTGAGTGTTCCCCGATGGATACAATATGGGTGCCTTTCATTCGCGAGTGACTCTGTTTCTTTTAGGTTGGCGTACTCCATAGTAGAACGCATCTTCGTTTAATATCAGGCAAGATGTCGGTCAAATGCAAGTCAATATAATTATATTAATTTTTTTCAAAAGTTAATTTCGAATTTACTTTCCATTTTTCAGGTGACTTATATTTCTGAATATGAATTTGCCAGCCATTTGCAACTGAAAAATATTAGAAGAAGTGCAGTTTATACCTGCTTGGTCAGTAACAACGTTGGGTCCATCAATGACTATATCAAGATTAAGGTGCCTTCTCCTTTTGAAGTAAAGAGTCATATAGACGGTAAGGCACTATACACAATATTACGACTGGTATTTATGTATATAATGTACATACATAAATAATGTACATAGGTCTTAAAAAATTACATAAATAATGTACATAGGTATTAAAAAATTATAATATATTATATTAAATATATTAAAATCTCCATAGTCGTCAAAGTTTTCACAATCGTCAAAGGATCTGATAGCTTTTGTACACCTGTCCCATTGGTCAGTTAAAGGTTTTACACTGCGTCAAAAAGTTGATCATTAAAGTACTCCAGTTATCTGTGAATCTGTAGCCTGTACTCTGTAATCTGTAAATCTGTAATCTGTAATCTGTAAATCTAAAATCTGTAAATCTGTAATCTGTCTATATCTATGGTATAGGTACATAGTGATTGTAGTACCTACTCATGTTAGGTGTTTTATTTTTAAGCATCAATTTGATCTCTTTGTACAGGAGTAATCGAAATAAATTACGGAAGCGAAAAAACTCTTCAATGCGACATCAAATCAGTAAAGCCAATGACAATGCGATGGTACAAATGGACTGTCGGCGTTGAATCAATTTTAAAATCATCAGAAATATACACTATATCTGACGACGGCACTAAACTAATTATCAAGTCAATGGACACACAAACTGCAGGAAATTACACCTGCGAGGCGTCTTTGGTGTCAGTTCCAACAGAAAAAATAGCTTTCTACGCTACTGTCAACGTTACCGGTCTCTGTAAGTAAAAAAAGATTTTGTCATACATAACGTACCTACCGCAAAGTTGAGGCGTTCTAACATTACGTATTTAAATGGCATCACTTTGTAGATATATTGTCTTAAATACTAGGCTGCCATTGCTTTAACGAAAGAGTGAAGACAAACTTTAGCTGCCTACTGTAGGTAAAACAGCCTAGGCATATGAAAAGACCAATGATTACTGTAGAATGAATATATTTATTTACCAATCATAATCAATGTACAAAATTAAATATGAAAGAACTGTACTGTGAATAAAATTCACTTTATGTATTTAAGCAGCATCACTTTGTCTACAAATACTACGCCGTATCTCGGAGATGTGATACAGCGTCCCTTACTACCAAAACATATTATCTTTTTTAGAAATATCAACTTATAATACAATACAAAGCAGCGCTGTACAGCGGCGTAGCACAAATACGTGTAGATCTAACACCTTGACATGCTCTAAGTACGCATTAAGTTTGACGAAATATTTAAAGTAATTTTTACTTAATAGAATTATGATGCAATCAAAAGTATTATTGTGATTACTGTAGAGTAAATAAATTTATTTGCTCTACATCAATTAATATTGTTTTTTAATATTTATATTTTTTAAATTGATTATGAGTTATTATGATTATGAATTATTACTATAAATAAATTACTACTCTAGAGTATTTGGTAAATAAATATATTACAGTACAGTAATCATTGGCCTTTTCATAGGCCTAGGCTGCTTTACCTACAGTGGGCAGCTAAAGTTCGTCTTCACTCTGCCGTTGAAGCTACGGCAGCCTAGGGAAACTGTCTGATTTCCAATTTGGAGTTTCTGGATACAAAACTCACGGCGCGCACCTCTAGAAAAAGCATGTAATGTAATACAAGTATTGTCTCAAACGTCAAAGAAAAACATTATTTGTGTTTTTAATGCTTAAAAAGACGTGTGAAGTCTGCCAACCCACACTTGAAAAGCGTGGTGGACTATGTCCACCATGTATGTATGTACGTGGTCTTACTCTTATTGTAATGAGAAGAAGCACGGCAATGCCATGTTGAATTACAATTGGGTTGAGCCAAATAAACGCCAGAGTTTTTGTCATGCGGCTCGTCGACCAGGCACTCAGATAATATCTGATAATACTCGATATTTCGCCTCGAAACGGCTAAGATATGTAATTAAAGATTAACATTTTTGCGCATCTTGTGCTGTTCTGCCAAATATTTCAGACCAGACAAATTTATAGCATACGTATTTTAATGGCAAAATTTTTGTTTCAGTTAGTCCAAAAGTTATTAATTCGACAATATTGTTGAATGAAAACAAACTTACGGCCATTTGTCGGTAAGATTTTTCTGTTATTTTAAGTAGCGTTTTGACAATTAAGTATAATAGGCATATCATTAATTAGAGTAGCTTTACTATTTTGTACCACAACCATATTTTTATCTTTAAAATAATTCTGTGAAAAAAAAAACGACTAGTCAGAGAGTTAATTGATTTTTGAATCTTTGAAATTCCTGTGAGTTTTGTGAGCTGTGGTCAAACACCAAAAAGTCTCATCATTAGATAACCCTTTAATACTCCTATTTTTTATTCCTAGACCAAAGGCTGCGTACATAATGTAAATAATTATTATTTAAATACACAATAACTGTCCTTTTTAAAATTCAGATAAAAAAATAACTTTTGTTGATATTTTAGTACCTATTTTCCCTAGGTGAACTAGGTCCACTTACGGTTGTTAGAATAGTTTTGTTAAATTTAATCTTGTCACTATGCTACAGACGCTGCCGGCCGATTTACAACACACTTCGATGTGCTAAAGTTATCTTCTAGGTACATAGATCATCAGCAATATTGCTATATTGCAATATTGATACTAAGTACTCGATTGTCGTTCCAAATAATAATAAAAATAGGTGGTTAATATTTAACCTAATTATCCTGAGCAAACACAAAAATACGGACACTTAAATTACGCGCACCGAAATACATAGTAGTCGCGTGCGGACCCAGATTAGATAACAGTTACAGCGTTGTCTACATATGGTAGTTATAGCCCAAGAGCCCACGACAGCCAGACTTTCGTTATTTTTTAAAGCTGAAAAGCTGAGCTTTTATAAAATAACGAATCTGGCCGTTGCGGGCTCTTGGTCTATTATGTTTTGCGCTAGCATTTTTTTTGGTATTTGTTTCGATTTTATTTCTTTATCCGTTTCATATGACCACTAACTAACATGTCTTTGAAATTGCTAATGTTCCAATATTGTCAGTCCGCTTAAAGGTCAAATTTACTACGTTTGTAGTCATTGCAGGAATAAGTAAATGATTATTTATTTGATGGCGCAGGCACTTCATTGTGCTGTCAACGTCAAGAGTGACTTTTCGCTCTCAAAGTCCCTAGCGGAGCATCGTGTTGATAATAGCGGGGCAGCGGTCGTAAAAAAGATACTTTGCAACGAGAAGGCGCCAGTGCACCACGTCTGCGACGAATCGCTCAATATTGCTATCCTGTGCTGATCTCTGACGTCTACGTCGTCATGAATCTTGATGAAGACCTCCTGCGCTTTCATATTCAATTGCTTGTTTTAGAATTCAAGGAGTTCCTAGACCGATCATATCATGGCAGTTTAAACCAAATGGCGCTGAAGACTTTAGACCTATACCAGGATCAGGGGAAGAGTTGATCATTTCTGAAATTACTTCGGAGCACTCTGGAATTTACAAATGTGTCGCACATAATGACCTCGGCAGTATCCACCGTGAATTAAATGTAACTGTGGAAGGTATGATAGCTCAGTTATTACTGCAGTCGGATTGCACGAAGAGGGGAATTTGGTTCAAATCCTAGTAACAAGTTTGAGCTGCCGGTGAAAGACCACATCGTGAGGAAACCATGGCTAAGTGAAAAATATATCGCCAAGCATTTAAGTGTGTAACAACAGCCTCATTTGGGAGCCAGATACCATTCTAGGCTAGGTGTATTTGGTATCTTTGATCACACCATCACTTAATATCAGCTGTGCGTCAAAAACATGTACCCAGTCAAACATGAAAAAAATAATGTATAATACCAAACTTTTTTGCAAATTTATTGGTACTACTTGATACCTACTTTTGAAAATAATTATTATTATAGGTGTTCATGTGCTCATAGCGAATAAGGGAGATCGTTTAACCTATGTGAACTAGTCGGTGGAGCTTCTATTATTCTGAAAATTGAGAGCTAAATTTATTTTTAGAACGGCCCGTTATAACTAACAGTAAATACGTTTACTATGGAGTAGTAGGTGACTTAGCAATGAAGATTCCTTGTAATTTGACTGGATTTCCAGTACCAACCGTTGTTTGGAAAAAAGGTGGCGAAACATTAAATTCAGGTAAGAGTTAATATATACTATAATAGGTGCTTAAGTTTGTCATGCTCGAAAGTAGCCCTGTTTTTATTGTTTTGAAAAGACATTGGAATCTTCACCATAATATTGGTTTCGTACAACAAAAGATAATGCTTTTTTTCAAATTAATTTCCCCCGTCGTGCTGACTAAAGCTGTAAAGCAATACACTACCTCGTCTTCGGTTTTTGCATTTCATGTCTAACATCTATAGTTATAGTTAAAAGTCCAGTCTTGGTCAAGTTCAGTCTGTGCCAGTCAAATCCAGTAGGTATGTCTTAGTAAAGTAGTGCCGACTTTACTATAAGCTTCGATGGAGTTTTGGAAGCAACACGAAGAATCATGTTTCACCACATTAGGTATATCACTTTCTCACACTTGCGCTTGTAATACCTACAGTAGTTTATGAATAAAACACTATTATGTTTATACATAAACACAAGAAAAAGCACTAGTTTAAAAAAAAAAAACAATGGTGTGACACTACTCTTTCCGCGTTCCCGCCAAAACTCCGATCAATAAGTAGTAAAGTATTAGTAGGTATTTTTAACTCTACGCACAAAACTAATGGAAACACGATTTTATTATTTTACAGACTCTAAATACACAATTAAAGGAACTACTCTTTACATAAACAAACCGATCTTGTCTGACACAGAAGAATACACATGCGAAGCTGAGAATAAATTAGGTATTGCAACTGAAAATGTGCACGTCGAAGTTGTCGGTATGTATTTTTAGTCATTTTCTATTACCTACAGTTGTAGAAATATGGCGGGTTAACTAACCTAGCACATCTTTTACAATATCACTTGATCCTAGCCTCCGCCGTGTGTAAGATTTGTAATTCTCGGTGTGTAAAGGCTTAATCTTTTATTATATATATTTCTATCATTCGTTTTCTGCTTTTCAAAAATAATAAAGTAACTTCTCTAGAGTCAGGTTATTGAAAACCGGAAGAAAGATTTGACAAGAAATCAATATTTGCTCAATGACCCGACATCTCACAAGGCAGTGGTGCGAATCTCTCTGTGACTTTTAACTCACAAACCATCACCTCTTAATTGATTCAAATACAAATATCTATCTATCTAATCTAATACCTTTAAACGAGCAATTCTTGTATATGTATATATATAATCTGAATCTCGGAAACGGCTCCAACGATTTTCATGAAAAGTATGCAGGGAGTTTCGGGAGCGATAAATCGATTTAGCTAGGTTTCATTTTAAGAAAACGTCGTTTTATCCGTGTTTTCAGCCGAGCAAAGCTCGGTCATCCAGGTATATACTTTTATTGACAACACCAATGTTACAAGTCAAATTCCGTAATATCATTTTGAATATATCATTAAAATACTGATTGCATGTCAAAGTTAGATACATGTGTCAAAATAGTAATATGTCAATATAAAAAAATATTGTCCATGTAAAAATATTGTCAATATAAAAATTATTGTCCATATAAAAATCTAGTGAATATAAAATATGTCAATGTAAAAATATTGACAATATAATAAAATGTCAAAAAAAAAAAATTACTTCAGAAATTTAATAATCTTTTATTTTAAAATACCTACTAATCAATGTCATAAAACAAGGTTAAGTTAATTTATTTCTCGTATGGTGTTTACCTTCCGTTATGTTTCATCTGAATCATTTAGGCATCATAATTTTCTGCCTGCAGACGTCCCTGTTGGCTCATTGGTAGTATGTCTGCCTGAGAATAGGGTGTGGGTTCGATTCCCGCTTAGGACAAACATTTTATGGTCTAAACAAATGTTCGTACTGTGTCTTGGTGTTCTGTATGTATAAGAATGTTTTTACAAAAAATAGTAAGTGTTTATGTAACTCATCAACAAGCTCTGCTTAGTTAGGGGTCAGATTGCGCTGTGTGTAATGTACCCTACGATATTTATTTATTTATATTCTGGTCAACTAAACCAATTAAAAAACTATCGTTGTAAATTGAATCGAATTAAAATTGTTTTCAGATAATTTTGACGGGGATGAACACTTTAATGGGGACACTCACGATGTCTATGCGGAACGCGGAACAAGAAAAACAATAACATGTAATTTAAAAATAACTACGGGGGAAGATTCTATAAGATGGTATAAAGTAAGTATATAATATTTATCGCCTTATTGTTGCCTGGAAGAAAAAGCAACATGTCACCTGTGGGACGGCTCTGCCAAGTACCAGCTTGAGGCACTTAGGTCAAGTCTCGGCTGCAAAGTCTTGAGCATCGACGTAAGCTCTGTCTATCGGCTTTCTACCGGATACACTTCGGGGATTGTGCCCTGGAGTTGCACAATTTGGTTCCCTCTGCCCCTTTTTACTACCAGACGGCCAGATAAACGCGACCAAAGCGTCATCCGTACATGGAGGACATTCCTCATGTACGCACTAAGCTCTTCGAATCCACATTCTTTATTCGCACAGCGAGGATGTGGAACTCTTTGCCGGACTCTGTGTTTCCCGAAAAGTATAATATGAGTGTCCTCAAATCAAGAGTAAATAGGTTCCTTCTAGGTAAGCGTGTTTCATCCTAGACCACATCGTGGCTTAAAATCAGGCAGGATGTGGCCAAACGCGAACCTATTCCGCATAAAAAAATATGTATTAGCACGTTTGTTTGTACGATTAACTTGCATCGATCCCATATTCATAAAATTTGTTAGCAAGTAGCGATTACCTTATTCGCCGAGCAGTAGTGTGGTAATAACACTTTGTTCCAGTTTGTATATTTGTTTGCTTTTCTGATTAAAGCTTGCTTTGCTGTGGTTCTTGTCTGTATTGTATTTTTAATGTTTCTCTCTTCTTTTTAATTTATTGTGTGCCTACACAATAAAGAGTTTTTATTTAAGAGTTTATACTGTAGCTATCGAAACTACAGGGTTATGTTTTGTTTGTGTGTTTTATTTTTTTATAAGAATCATCATATTCACTTTTTGGTATACAAAAAAACGACGACATAAAGCATTAACATTAGTTTATTAGACGTTCCAGCATTATTGACACTAACCATCGAATGTCTCAAAGCAATGAACGCCAAAGTAGCGATGCAGAGTTATTCTGGGTACCGCTGCAAATGTTAAGAGTATCTTCTTGTATCGGAAGACAATTTCGTTACCCTCATTACTTTTACATTAAAAATAGTAAGTACATTGATGAGCAATCCAAATAACAAGGCACCTGGTACAAGATCATCCAGCCCGAGATCCCCAAACATTCATAGGTTATAAAGATCTAAACAATAGATATAATAATCCATTCAGCAGAAGTGCTATCAAAGAGTTTCGCGAACCTACTTAATGAAAAAAAATCATCCTCCCAATTATTGCGATTGTGACGTATTTGATGGAGACTGTGCGGAAGGAAACTTTTAGTACATTTTAATTTGATAGGAGAGAAATGATGCATGTCGTATTGTGTAACTCTCTATCTTGCTCAGAAATCAAATAAATAAATATTGGAGGACATTTCACACAGCGCCATCTAGCCCCAAACTTAGCAAAGCTTGTACTATGGGAACCAGACGGCTGACAGAATACTCATAATTATACTTTTTTTTGTAAACACATACTTATATTACATTCAAAATACACAGACACAAAATAGCTCTTAGAGTTGACGGTAATTGGTCTGAATAAAATTAAAAATGTCTAGTCAAATACTTTTCATATGATATATTTTTGTGTAGTGTGTAATCGCTAAGCCATAAAGCACTGTAATAAAATAAAAAAATAAAAAGTTTACATTAATCGTTGAAATAATTAATACGTCAAAATCTTAGACAATTTAAGTGTCTTAATAACAAAAGGTCTAAATGTACATGATTGGAGTCTAATGAGCCAAATTGCTTCACAGATTGTGTTTAATGTACATCTAACTGCAGGGTTTTTTTTTAAATTTATTTTGGCTTTGTCGCTTAGCGACCATTACGCCTTAACTGCAGGGTTATGCGACGGACATGTTAATGTTCTATTTTTTTTTTTTAATGGGGTTGCGTTTGTCCTCCGTCTCACCTGATGTTAAGCTAATTCGCGATTTACGATGAAGCATACTTATATAGAAGAAACCGATTCACTTGCGACTTGAAGACACCCAGATTGTAACTCACTCAGGCAGCAAATTCATACGTATAGCGGTTCGTATGATAGAAGTGGAATCAAACTGTTTTATTCGAGTTTTATTACCCGATACAATTTGAATACTATAAAGTCGCGAGTGAATCGGTTTATTATAGAAAAGTGTGCTCCGTCGTAGACCTCATCTTCTCCAGCAAAGACAAAACTATTAAATTTAAAAAAAAATGAAGTTTGCCACATACCCATATTAATAGTTCCTATTGAAAATATAAAATTGCCGAGATGTCCTAAAAATCGCATTAACGATACAGTTACCATTGTGGAACGTAAATCCTAGTTGTTCCTTGTTGTCTTTGTTGTCGTTCAGTTCATTATTTATGGTCATCATTTTATTATTGACTGAGGCCAGAACAATATATTTTCCGATCGACTATATGCACGTGACGCACGTTGTATATATGCACGAGTTTGTTTTTAAATTTTAAGTTATAAAATACATTTAATTTGATTTTCAGGATGGAATGTCGACAAAATATACGGGAAGCACTTACACGATTGATAACGCTTCAATAAGGGATGAGGCCAATTATACTTGTCGTGTTAATACAGATGAGGGGTCGACATCAGAAACCTACGTCTTATACATTGGTTATCTTCCTCTTTTTGAAGATAACAGTCCTTCACCAATTCTCATCGATTGGCAAAATAGAAACCAAACGCTAGACTGCTCGACTGTTTCTAAACCACCAGCAGAGGTATATTACTTTTGTCACTTAGTATTTTACTTATTCTCTGACTGACCAGTTCAGATTTTAGAAATATTGTTGTGTGATGTTGTAAAAAAATATCTATACATGTCTCAGTGTGAAATGTGTTTTTAGTACAAATGGTTACACGATGGAAATGTTATAGATATTGTAAATAATTCACAACAAATATCTATAAATGACTGGGGAACATATACATGTCATGTCAGTAACGTACATGGAAATATCTCGAAAACTTTTATCATATCTGGTATGTACTGTATTATTTGTAATCTGTTTGGTTTGATTTTTTTATTATTTTCATTGATCTTACTTGTCTTTGTTTTGATTTGGTAAGTGACCGCTGAGGGGTCATTTTGTTAAATCTACAAATAATAAAATATAAGTTCAAGTTATTTTGGATACTATATTTTTAACTAAATATCGCCATAAATCCGGCATTTCTGGACTGATTTTGATGAAACAAACTCTAGAACCTACTCCGGAATCGTTGCTCGTTGATTCATTGCCTAGTTTTTGAGATTAACGCGCAATTTACAATGTATTCCCGGGTTATATTGCTTCCATTTACTCAAAAAAAAACCTTATTTAAAAAAAAAAAATGTACAGGAAAAGATATACCAAATTGCAAATGAATAAGTTCAATGTAGGCGGGATTTAGGGAATTTTGTCCAATTCTAACTCAAAAGAGGCGGGAATGATTTATAACTAGCATATTCTTTCCTCCAGGCCAAAAATCATCCTACGTCAAAGATTAGTTTACCTAGTTGGATAATTGTTACATAAATGTTGTATTTTAAAACATAGACTTGCAGTTTAAAATCGCCCAAAAAGAATAAGTTGAGTTACAATTCTATTTTAGGTATGTATAGACAGGTACAAATATCATTTAAATCATTTTCATAAATTGCAGGTTGCTATATAACAATGACTTCTTCATCACACAATCATCCATTAATGTCTGATATACCAGCAAATACGACAACGTGGCCATCTGCTGTTGGTAACAGTGACGTGTTCCTAAAACAGAACGAAGAAGTCAAACTTTCATGTCCTAACAATACAAAATCAGTTAACGCCTTCAAAGCAATACCAAACAAACAAGAGGTTATTGTTAAATGCGATGCACAAGACAAATTCACTGTGGAAGGAATGACATATAGATACTCGGATCTGGAATGTACGAATAAAGTGGAGCCCGAGATGTTAGCTACACAAGAGCAGTGCTCTGGACCTGACTCGGTAATGATCCGAGTAGGTTTTAAAGTGAATGGTTTCATGGATGCCTACAAAGTATGTTATGATGGAAACTTTAATGTACCGTTATTTGCTAAAGTATTGACATCTGTTTCGAGAATCGGCGACGGAATTGACTCAAGTATGTTTGAGTGGAGTAGAGATTACCAAGGAGCAGGAGACTGGAAACCTGAAGGAAGTTGTGAATGCTGCTATACGCAAGGCCAGCTGGCTGACTATAAAGAATTAGCGTTTGGTCCAGCACAATCCGCTGCATTTAATGAGAATTTGAATTCAGTTCCTATATGGAATCCATCTTGTGATAAGAGCAGAGTAAGTAGCGGTTTCTGTTATGGCGGTACTAGCCGCATTTCGCGGGTTCATGTTTTACGGAATAAAAAGTTTTTTATAAAATTCCTCTCAGTAAATCAATTTTTTTATGTTTACCAGACTAGGTGTTTGACCACAACTCACCTGATGGTAATTGACGTTGTGGTCGAAGATGGTAAAGCACACCTAGCCTGGAATGGAACTGGCTTTCAAGTGAGGCTGCCGGAACACACCGTTAGATGCTTGGCGGCAGATTTTCAACTTGAGGGTGGTAGCTAGCCAGCCGAGTACTAGAAAGTACTCTACCACCATGCTATGGTTTCCTCACGATGTTTTCCTTCACCGACAGCTCAAGCTCATTGTTGGGGTTTAAACCCACACCCTTCGGCATGCGAACCGACCGCGCTAACCACTGAGCTATCATCGCTATCGCTATCCCTATAATGTATATTTGTCTATATGGATGGGTACAACAAACAACAATCCTGTCAGTAAAAAAACATTTGTGTATGCCATTAAATGTTTGTCCTTGGCGGGAATCGAACCCACGCCCTACAGCTCAGGCAGACATACGACCAATGAGCCAACAGGGCTGTCAAAATATACGTATATATTCAATAGTATAATGATAATAGTAATAGTGTATAGTTTATATCATCACTACATAGTATAAAACAAAGTCGCTTTCTCTGTCCCTATATCCCTAGTATATATGTGCTTAAATCTTTAAAACTGCGCAACGGATTTTGATGCGGTTTTTTTAATAGATAGAGTGATTGAAGAGGAAGGTTTATCTATCTATATCTTTAAACGAGCAATTCTTGTATATATATATATATATATTCTGAATCTCGGAAACGGCTCCAACGATTTTCATGAAATTTTGTATCCAGGGGGTTTCGGGGGCGAAAAATCGATCTAGCTAGGTTTCATTTTTAGAAAACGTCGTTTTAACCGTGTTTTCAGCCGAGCAATGCTCGGTCAACCAGGTACTATGTATAATACATGCATATGCACCACATTAAAATCTACATTGCACCCGTGCGAAGCGGGGGCGGGTCGCTATTATAGTATATATTCATTAAACCTCGACGTCAACGACGATATGAATTATATATACTATTTCATAGTACATTTCACCGCTTCTAAATATAATCATTCCACTAGTCGTAAAAAATTGCACTCTAACAATAATCCAATTTTTTTTTCAGACATCTTGGCAGACTTTTGTCAGTAAAATGAGGACGATTTCTCTGCATAATAAAATCTCTACTTGGACAGGAGCAAGTGAATATGTTATTAAAGATGATTTGCTCGTACCTCGATATCTATGGAAGGTAAATAAAAACCGCATATCGTATGCCCGCGTATCATTTTCGTGAGCGCCTAACAGAAAGATAGAGGATTTAATATAGATAATGTATTAAATCATCATTATCAGTTCCGGTGAGAATAACAGGCATAATAATAAACAACTATGGGTTCAAACCAATAAAAGATAAATCAAAATTCAGTCGATTGGGGTATCACTATTAGATAATACAAGGTATAACAACATCTATGACAATTGATAATAATTCTGGACAAAACTAATTGATTGAATCAGGCGTTACTTTGCGTTTAAGTCCATTTTGAGTGTTCTAGGTATATATTTAGTTTATTTCCGCTTAACAGTCGTTCCAGCTATAACATTGGTTGTACAACATTGGTACAAAAGTTGGTGGAAAAAACTTTTAAGCCTTGAACACCGCCGGAAGGTAGCAAGTCTGTCAATTTTCTACAGAATTCATTTCGGTGAATGTGCTACTGAGCTGTACGACCTTGTACTTCCATCCCCCTTTTACTACAGGACAAGTAGAAAGACGGCCCACTACCACCCATACATAGTGGAATTTCCTTGGGTACGTTCCAAACGTTTTGACTCTACGTTTCTCATCCGTACGGCCAAGGAATGGAACAAGCTGCCGGCTTCCTTGTTTCCTGAGAGATATAACCTAGATCTTTTCAAGGCCAGAGTGAATAGGTATCTTCTAAGTCTGCGTGCTTTATCTTCGACCACATCATCGCTTACCATCAGGCGAGTTGGTGGTCAAACGCGGACTTATCCGAATAAAAAAAAAAAAAAAAAAAAAAACATAAGGAGGATTTAAATTTAAAAAACTTGACATAAATATGAAACACTTGTAAATTAATAATATTTTTAATATAAAAAAAATAATGATAATGACTTTAGTAAATATCTAAAACTAAATTTTACATAAACTTAAACAAAACACTAATTAAAATAAAAACTACAAGTATTTATATCCTCTTCGCTGCAATAACCACTCGCCACAACCTCGAAATCTCATTAAAAAAATCATTGCTTTGCAATACATCAGGGGGTAAAAATTCTCAAAACTGACATTACGATTTGAATGGAAAAAGAAATCGCCAAATTTAGTGGTTAATCACTAAACCTTTTAATCTCACTTACTTTTAAGATACGCCGTTACAAAAGAAAAATTGGCGTTGTCGCGTGGTGCGTGTGTCCCATGCTCTAATCGGCTCCTCGACAGCTCAAAATTGCATGCGGGGCGAGGAAGCCTCGATTGGGTGGGAAGAAACAGTTTTTTTTATCTCTGACAGGCTATGTTTGACTTCAACTCACCTGATGTTAAGTGACGGTTTGATCGAAGATGGTAAAGCACACCTAGCCTGGAATGGAACTGGCTCTCAAGTGAGGCTGCCGGAACACACCGTTAGATGCTTGCCAGTACCAGATGTTCGGTGGTAGCTAGCCAGCAGAGTACTAGAAAGTACCCTACCACCACGCTATGGTTTCCTCACGATGTTTTTCCTTCACCGGTAGCTCAAGCTCATTGTTGGGGTTTGATCCCACGCCCTTCGGCATGCGAACCGACCGCACTAACCACTCAGCTATCATCGCTACAAAAGTGCTGTTCTATACGTAGTATTATTATCTGTTTTGTGGCAAAGGGACAGTTTATGAAAACAATCATTCGGATATAACTTAATGTAATATTTTTATTCACAGGTATTCACGTATGACGATGGTTCCAGCGTGATGGTATACATTAACAACAACTCGTTAAGCGATGGCGATATTAAGTGTTCCAACCCCTGCGATTTGATGATAAAAAATGACATTTTTTTTTACTGCTGCACCCTGGACGATTTTAGTAACAACTTTGGAGTGCCTTTGAAAACAATCATGACTAATTAGTAACAATTTTTGGATGTAAAATACGATATTATTAAATGAACAAAAAAAACTTAAATTATTTATTAAAATAAATAAAAATCTGTTTTGTTATTTTTCATCCTAAGATAGTCTGGAAGAAATCGCTCTAGGCGATATGGCCGCTCTTGTACACCATTTGTTTGTAATTCTATGTTGTTTTTGTTATTTTCTTTCTCTTTTTTTAAAGTTTAATATGTTATATTATGATTGGTGTATAATAAAGTTGTATTGTATTGTATTCTAAAGAATATATGTTTTCGATTTTTTGTGGGTAGGTGTTTGACCACAGCTCACCTGATGTTAATGGCGGCAGATTTTCAACGTGAGAACTTTTTTTAGGATTCGTGGTATGGTATAGTATTTATTGTTACCCGTGAATTAATTAATACATCAAAAACCCGAACGAAACAGTTTAATTCTACTTTCATTGTATGAACCTAAACAGTGAAACTCGCTGTCCGAGTGGATGTTTTCCGATAGGTACAATTACAGTGTACAAATCGCGAATGAATCGATTTATTTTTAGGAAAATACTACTTCCTAGTTTCGATATCATACACTCTGACTTCCTATTACCATCAGGCCGTTTTCAATCGTGAATGAATCTATTTATTTTTAGGGAGACACTACGTCCTTGTTTCGTTATCATACACTCTCCTATTACCATCAGACCGTTTTCAAATCGCGGATAAATCTGTTTATTTTTAGGGAGACATTACTTCCTAGTTTCGCTATTATTCACTTTGACTTCCTTTTACCATCAGGCGAGAGTGATAAACGTAAGTGTATACCATAAATAGTAAATAATAAATAAGTTCACCTGCTCCATACTCGTATGATAAGTAGGTTAATGTCGAAACAGCACTCTGATTTACTCAGGTTAGCAAACTTTCACGGAAACCAGATAATTAACTTTATTGTTACGAGAAAAGTTATTATTGGATCGCCACATGACGTTCACTGTCATTTGTTTGAGTCAATTGAAGAGGATATGAAACTTACTTATTCTTGCTTAAAACATCACGAGTCGGTAAATGTAGCGTAGGCCACGCTGGAAGTCAATGGAGTGACGATATGTGTAAAGCAGTGGGAAGTAACGGGAACCAAAAGCCCAAAGATCGCGCTAAACGGCATGCATTAGGAGAGGCCTATGTCTATGTAGGTCTTAAGTGGGCTGATGATAATGATAATGAATGAAGCGAAAAAAACGGTATTTTGATGGTAGGCGATAGATGTACTGCAACGGCTATTAGCTGGTTTGGCATCATGAGACATTCTCAACCCTGTAATTTCGCCAGCTGCTGTACCTTCAAACCGGGACATTACAATGTTTACACACTACTGCTTGGCGGCAGAATATCTGATACTGCGGTGGTACGTAACTGACTTTCTAGTTAGGAGATCTATCACCTAGTTAACCTGAAAAATGAATCTGTTTTCTACTTTTTCTTAAATCCAACCTAATGTTGCCTGGTAGACATCGCTCTAAGCGATAAGGCTGCCAATTGCTGCAAGTTTTTTTTTAAATAAATTATGCAAACAATGATGTGAAATACTCTTATTTGTCTCAAACCACGAAACAAATTATGATGGTTTTCGTTTTTCAATGGGAAAATTTTCATCTCCGTATTTTTTAGCGATTTCAAGGTTGATTCAAGATAAAAAGTAGTTCATAACGACGAGTAACGAATACTTGTTACGGCTAAACACAAAACGTTCCGCGTAACTCCGCGTAAAAAAAACTTATAATTTTAGACGATCACTTCTCCCTAAATGCAACGGGGAAATCACTCGTGGCGTCAAAAAATTACGGATTCTTTTCAGGGAAAGGTATTTCCTCTGAGGCCACTCTACCGTTTTATCTTTTGCGGTAAAGGATGAAGCTGGGAACCCGGACATAAGTTAATAATATCGCGGGATAGAACCGAGATTATCTCAGTAATAAATAAGTGTATTTTTGTTTTGGGACGTGGAATAATCAGAACAACTATCGATGTACTGTATAATACGATTTTACTTTATCGTCGATAGGTAATATTAGTTAGATTAGTATAATGCATATTACTATATTGACATTTCATGACATTAACATGTGATATGATTTTGACATTTTTAAGCACTATAGCTGTAAATGCCAACAAGAGTTATATGATTGTTATTGATTGGTTAGTATCTTTGACTATTAATAGTACATTATTACCCTAGGGGTGAAAGTAACTTATTTAGTCCTGAGACGGGGTTTGGCATAGCGAGGGCGCTGATAGTTCGAGGGACTAAATAAGTTTTTAACCCGAGGTAATTGCGTCTTATAGCGATGATAGCTCAGTGGTTAGCGTGGTCGGTTCGCATGCCGAAAGGCGTGGGTTCAAACCCCAACAATGAGCTTGAGCTGTCGGTGAAGGAAAACATCGTGAGGAAACCATAGCGTGGTGGTAGAGTACTTTCTAGTACTCGGCAGGCTAGCTACCTTAAGTTGAAAATCTGCCGCCAAGCATCTAACGGTGTGTTCCGGCAGCCTCACTTGAGAGCCAGTTCCATTCCAGGCTAGGTGTGCTTTACCATCTTCGACCACACCGTCATTAAAATCAGGTGAGTTGTGGTCAAACACCAAGACTGTCAGCTATAAAAAAAAAAAAAAAAGGTATACACTGTGATTTTTATTACGAATACAAGGAAAGTAAAAATAAAAACATTAATTAGCTTAAGAAAAAAAATAGTGATTTTATTTTATATAAATCAACAACTTCTCTCAAAATCCTTTAAATGTATATTGTGTTTAGTACTTAACATTGTCTTTAAGTACTTAATATTGTCTTTAACATAGAATAAACGCTCCATAATGTGAAGGTTTTGAATAATTCTATTATAATTTTTGAATTTTTTAATAATAACGTCTTTGATAATTCGTTGAAATATAACGTTTTCGGATTATATAAATTTTTTCTCAGCGCGCCATTTCATAATATCGTCGTACGATTTTAGGTAGGTACCTTTGTTTTGATTTAAGTGGTAAAACGTTGTGTCTACTACTGCTTCAGCGTTTTTCTTATGAAATCAGGCGGTTAATCCATATTAATAAGTAAATTATAATGAAGTATACGAGTATAATAGAAATAACATAAAGTTATACTTTATGTTATTTCAATTTTACATCGCGCTGTAATTGAGTGGCTGTATAGAATATTGGAACATGGTTCAATAGAAATGTGAAAATAGATATAGTTTTTTTTTAAATAATTTTTCAGTTGTCATTGTCATCTGTCAGTTGAAAACGATTCTCCATAGGGCTGAACAGTATTACTTTCAACCCGCTCGTCAGGCAACTTCAGACTTACTTTCCGAGTATGAGTAATGAAAAAATAATTTATTTCTTGCGGTTAAAATTAAAACACATAACTACATTAACATATTACTGATAAATAAAGTGCATCTATGATATAACTCCAACGACATCTGTATTTACGTACGTTTATTATATGCACTTTGAAAGTTATGTTTTTTTTAAAAGACTTGATAGTTTTTTTTAATATACGCTCCACAGACTTTTAGACCATTCGCAACTTGAATTACTTTTTTTTTCACAATAAATTTACAATGTTTTCTATTCCATTTTTTATCGGCTTAACCTTCCTTTGGTCCTTAAAATAATTACAATTCACTTGTATGTCCAATACACTATTTCCTACAAAAGAAAATTGAAAGGAAACCTGAAAGGATCGCCGATTTCCGTGTTTTTGTGTCTCTCGCAAGGAGGACGAAAAGATTCTTATATCGAGGTCAGTGCGACATATTCCTCCATCTTTACTCATGGTTTGCGTTAGTTTAGGGAAACGCCTCTTTCAATACGAATGTGCCTTGACATCTGATTAATAGACCTCTCGGGCCCTTCCCTTTGCCGTCAGGATTAAAAGAAATGTGATAAAAAGTGTTTGTATTGGGGTTTCGTTGAAAAGATTGATTGATTTGAGTACCTAATGTATATTGTCTCCCAAAACAAAATATTAGTAGTAAAAGACTTACTATCACATGCTTATGCTCGTATGATTTTATTAAATAGGTAATTCGAATTTAATCGATTTATCTGATGGTGATGTTCTATTTATTATTTATTTATGTTATGATATAATATATGAGATGATATAGAAGATTTATTATGGTTGGCAAGCTAGGTGTTTGACCATAGCTCACATGTTAAGTGACGGTGTGCTAGCCCTATCGTTAACTAGATCAATATCGATCGAATATCGTCGATCAATTAATTATTATTATTGTCATCCTATGTTTAACACCTATATTACCGCCTACGTTTACCAAACTTTGGCTAGGTTATTTACCAAAAGAATGTAATGTCAATCCTACTTAAGTAGGTACGTAGTCTTACGTACTCAGTCACAGTCACGGTCCTCTCGGTCACGCTCCTAACTGAGTTGTTAATTAATTTTGTGCTATAGTTTTAGGAATCACATCTACAAGTACACTACAACTACAAGTTCAAATAATAAACCTCATCTTTTTGCGATGCACAAGAACTACTTTATTTTCTTACCGAAGTGTTTGTTTCATGTAAATCGTTGCAGGAATAAGGAGTTATGACGAATGAGCATTATGTAGGCTCAGCATTTTTGACACTCAGCCACCAATAGATGGCACCGCGTTTTGAAGACCTTCTTTTTGACGTTTTGAAGGCACAACCTTCAAAACGCGGTAACGCTAATCTTTGAAATTTAAGTGCGGGCATATGATGCTGCAGGACACGCCATCAGTTGTGGCCTGATCATTTTAAATTAAATGAATTTATAAAAGTTCTGTCTGATTTAAAGTAAAAACAAAGGATTTAAAATAATGAAAAAAAAAAAACAATTTCCATTTGCTCTCGCCATGGCACTGTTCTACTTTTCATAGATTTTTCTGTTGTTTACGTATCTTTACATCTCGCTGTATTAATAGATAGTAAATAATATTAGTATTATTTACAACATTGCCTATTAGAATTCATCTATAAAACTCTTTTCTATAAAATCTAAAATCTATATTCATCCTCAATGAACCATTATAAAAATATACTAACCATTTAAATTATTATCAAGATTCATTTAGCTACGACCAAATGGTCGTGAAAAGGTTACGAACCGACAGAAAAACAGAGAGAAAGAGTTGTTTTCGTTTTTATAACATTAGCCAAGAAGTTAGTACTAGTTTTAGGTTTTTACTCGCGATCCTTTTATAACTCGTGATTAATGATTGGTCGCTTCACTCTAATGACGGTTCAAGTCGTTGATTTTTGGTAGGTTAATTTTTTTGCTCCTTGATCTTGGCGTAACAGTTAGATCGTCAATTAAAGAAGAAGGAAAAATCAGGGTGTGGCTGTGTCGTGGACACGGCTGCAAGTATGTGATACGTACATTTTTCACATTGGGATTACCATGTTTCAAGTCCTCACTCAACGTTACAGATTCTTTAATCGTATATCTATCGAGTGGTGTAATAAAATGTTGGATGTAGATAATAAAGATGTAGCTGCAACACCAAACTGTATCCACCGATTCTGTTATCGTCAGTTTTTTGAATTTCCGCCCAGTATGGGAGCAAATTTAAAGACATAGGTATTCGCGTTAAATCGCAGATGTGTGCAAACAGTCGGTTTGCCTCGGTCATTTTGTTTGTTTAAATCACAACAGATTCACAGTTTGCGTTGTCCCGCAAGATAAAACATTTAATGGTATCCTTAACCGGCATACAGCAGACGGACGATTGTTCAGAAACAATTTTCACGCTTTAATCGCTTTCCTGAACAATTTTCCGGTTGGGGGTGTCCCGCGCACGCCACTTTGTTTTGTGCGGAAAATAAGCTTTTTGTTCTCTTTGTCGCCATGAACTTTGTGAATGAACATAACAATGATAATAATAGCATTGCCGCACTCTTCCATATTATAGGAGCGTGATAATATACACGACTAAATTGTGGTGGTTGCAACATTAAGGGTCTAGCCAGCGTGTAACATAAACGATAGAAAAATACATAAATGCAATGGTCATGCACAGGCATTATCTCTTACCATAAGGAGAGAGTTTCAGTGATTGTATATAAAAAATCACACTTACAAACTTTCACAATTATATTTTTTCTCTTATCTTTTTTTTTATTGAGAAGTGAGGTTTCGTGAGACTAGCGAAATGGACTGAATTAAAGTCAAGAAAAAGTTCCCAACAAACTTTGTGCTAAATATTAGTTTAAAAAAACACATAAGTCTATATTTTTTTGTAATTGACCCGGATTTTTTTGTAATTGAATTTGTAACGTTTGAGAAGCAAACGGTGGTTACCGTTTGCTTCTCAAACGTTACAAATTTAACAGTGTACCTTTTCACCGACCCAAAGTCTACAACACAATAGCTATTTAGTATTCGTAAGTAAAATAATTGAATTCCCTTTGCATAAAGAGTTTTAGTCCCCAGAAAGCGCCGGCGGCGTTCACACACAATACGCCTTTTGATGGGAAACGTAATTAACTGTATGTTGTGTTCCGCCACGGACTGTTATACTACTGATAAGTTAATAGCTATTATTTCTAAAATATCTGTCGGCAGGCATTTTATTCTAAAATATTATTGCAGACAAAAATGCAACACAAAGCAAATGATTTAGATATTTAACGGGAATGTAAAATAATTTTCTAAAACTTGTTTTTTTCTAAAGTCAAAAATAGTGGTTTCATTCTTAAAATACTTAAATATAAGCAAGGGTGTGGGAGAATGATATAATGCGGAGAAACATAAATTTCTGTAGCTTGAAGAAAAAAAAACACGTCGCAGTTCTTAGAAAAGTTACAAGTTGCGACTAGGGCATGATGGGACTTTACTTTGACTTATTTTGCTTTTGACTATGACATAGACTTTTTTCAATTGAAAATATAAAAATATTTGACAGCCCTGTTGGCCCATTGGCAGTACATCTGCTTCAAGAGCTGTAGGGTGTGGGTTTGATCACAGCCTCGCTGGTGAACAGGCTGGCTTCCAATCTGGAGGTCCTAAGTTCGAATCCTACGTTACCTACGTACCTTTGTCCTTTCTAAGTTAGGAGCGTATTGCCGCTAACTTCGAACGGTGAAGGAAAACATCGTGAGAAGACCTGCACTTCTGAGAATTCTTAAAGTTCTCGAAGATGTTCTAAATTCCAGAGTTTGCATATTCTGCATTTGGGCGTGGACTGTGGCCTTATTCTCCTCACAATGAGAAGAAACTGCGCCCAGTAATGGGCGATGCTGTTGCTCTAATTTTTAATAGCTCTACTTCTCTTGAAGTAGAGATGCACAACCAAATGAGCTATTATAGAACATCATCACACTAATATTATAAAGGCGAAAGTTTGTGAGCGTGTAAGTGTGTTTTCATGTTTGTTACTTCTTCACGCTCAAGTGGCTGGACTAATTTTGATATAATAAGGTAGCTGACATCCTGGATTAACACATATGCTACTTTTTATCCCGAAAAAATGTAGTGCGAAATACCGCAGCTAGTATTAAAATAAATATCGTAGGACATTAAACAGGTATAGGACATCTAAAATGTTCGTGTTACATTCAATATGTTTTCCAGAATGTTCTTCTCTTATAAATATGGAGTCTCGATCGGCCTACCTCAAATAAAACGGGCCAAACAAATAAACAGACGACACCAAAAAAGTTTCAGTAAAAAATCAATTTCACCGAATGAAGTACGAATTTCCTTTCGAGCTTGTTTATTTTGGGGACTTTGATTTCGTATCGGTAATTGAAATAAAATGTTTGTTTGTACAAATTAAACGTTTGAAAATATTTTACTTCCACAATTGATTTTGTAAAGAAAAGCTTAGAAATTGGAATGTTATTTAAAATACATTCACAGAACTACTTTGAAACCAGTATACCTATAAGTAGTAGGTACGTACATACGTATTAAGCGGAAAAATTAAAAATAATGTATCTTTACTGATTAACTACAAAATAAAGTCACCACTACCTTATTAAAGCATGACTAGATTTGACTGGACTTGACCAAGACTGGACTTTGACTATAAAGAAGCTGGAGACTGAAGACTGCACACAAAATATAGACACATTGAAACTGGCAGAATGCACAGAGTGCGATGCCAAGAAGAAAAGAAAAAAAAACTACAAGCTCGCTAGGAAAACGTCAAAACTTTTTTTTATTTTTAGTTAACAATAATTCGTAATAAAACTCTCAAAGAATCTACTAAAGTATACGTAGAATATCTATTTTAATATCTCTATATAACTAACTATATTCTAATACCCGAATTACCTACAAAAGTAGGTACTGTTTCCAGAAGTAAACTTTATAATTGGAATTTCTAAAACTATTGTTTAATCTGTCGGGAAAGAGATATTTTGAGCATACAATAGAGCTAATCTGGCCAAATTGCTTCGCTTTGCCGTTCTAGTTGTTAAAGACCTTTACCCACAGTGCCCGATCAGTCCCACCGAAACGATCTTAGAACGCGTCTTCAGAACGGATCGTTGAATCTGATCGCATGGCTATTTCCACTGACTGCGATCCGTTCTGCAAACCATTCAATCTGTTTCAAGATAGAGAGACGTACAAGACGGTCAATACACACGAAACCCACGAAGAACATGAATGGGTACCTAATGAGATAAACAAAGTGGAACAGTGGATAGAAGAAATAATCCTATTATTTCTCTTCATTGCCAATTAGAAATAGAAGAATCTGGGTCCATGAAATTAATGACATAAGAAATTTATTTGGTGAATATCGACACTTGATTAATAATTTGCTAGATCGTTTTTATATCTATAGCACCCGTACGTAACGCTGACCACACGATCTTCGCTAATCCACAGAGAACGCATGTACGGCGTGCTATCACTTGAACGTATTGCGATCTGCCGCGCGCAATAGGCAGGCATATACCATTACTTACAAAGATCGTATGCGTTCAGATCGTATCGGCAGGATGGATCAGTCGCTGTGGGTAAATGCCTTAAAGTCGCCTCACTAACGCAACCAAGCACAGACAATCGTTTTCAATTAAGCTATGCGAGGATACAATTATACGTAGAACGCACATGTGAAATTTGCGAAATTAAAGCGTATTTGCAGAAATTAGTTAAGCGTAAATATTAGTTAACGTGCTCACTGGAAGGCAAGAACTTGCAGACTTGGCGATACGATTTGATTTAAACATTGTCAGTAGCTAGTACTCAAAAATTAGAAATGACATGTCGATTTTTTTGTTTGTCAGGCTAGGTGTTTTACCACAGCTCACCCGATGATAAGTGACGGTGTGGTTGAAGATGGTAAACACATGGCCTGGGATGGAAATGACTCTCAGGTGAGGCCACTGGAACACGCCTGCTTGATTGGTACTTGGAGACAGATTTTCAACTTGAAGGTGGTAGCTAGCCAGTCGAATACTATGAAGTACCCCTACCACTACACTATAGTTTTCTTACGACGTTTTCCTTCACCGGCAGCTCAAGCTCATTGCTGGGGTTTTAACACACGCCCTACGGCATGTGATCCAACCGCGCTAATCACTGAACTATTATCACTGCAAATATCGATGTTGACAATTAGGATGTTGAAAATGAGAAGTTAACTATCTGCACCTAGCGGTTTCATTCGCCGTGACAATCCCACAGAAAATGTTTTTTTTAGAGATAAAAATTCTACGTCCATACCAAAAATCACGTCGAACCATCATTAAAATTATTATTATTTTTCTTTCATGAAAAATCAACAAACAGATTTTATCTTATAATGCTATCAATAGATTTAAAAACAGAATAGGTACATTCCACAAAGAAAAATAAGATAGTGCTTTCATTTTTTTTTCTTAAGAAATTTTTATATATAATAATATGGTATAAGTAGGTATCTGTATTATTAAAAGGTCTGATCGCTTGCTTTAATAACTAAATATTTGCATTGCAGTGTACAGTAGTATCAAATTATTTACGAAACACAACATTCTATTCTATATAAATAAATAGGTACCTACATAAAATATATGTACCTACTTACATTACGTAGACATACTTACTATAAAAAATTTAATTTGAATGCCGATCAGAATAGTATTATACGAATCTTAGAATTTATCGCAATTCTGTCTAGGACCCAAACCCTAATGTAGGACTGGATTTCATTCTATCAATAAATGACTATGTATGTTTCACAGATGTTGTATGTATAGGTAATTAAAGTTAAGAGCTGTGGAAAAAATTAACAATACAATATTCACAAAGTAAGGTACACCTTACTTTACGAACGACGAAGCTTACAATCTTCGACCAAAATATTTATAATTATACTTATAATTAGATGTCCGATCGCTTTAGAACGGTTCGAGCGCGTCCTTCCATAATCCATTCATTATATTGGTAGAAGAGGTTAAGTAATAAAAAAATATGCCCCGTAATAAATTCTCATAACCAAACAATGCTCAAATTCGATCACGACAAAATTTACGCGTATTTTTTGGATATCAACGTAAATCTCGTCACGAAAATAAATCAAATTTACGGCATCGTTTTCAATAACACTCCGAGGGCGGTGTCACCCGTCGTAAAATGTAGGCGCGCGGAAGGATTAAAATTATTATCCTTTCACACCTCCGCGCTCATTTAAAGCCGGCACCCACTAGGAGAAATGGCTATGAGTCAAAATTACCATTTCAGTAATTCGACACACAAGGACGAACTCTGTCATTTTTATTTTTTATCAATTAATTAAGGGTATTGGGCGATTGGAGTTTTAACAGGAACGCGGGAAAATAATGTCGCTGTATGGTAGGTTTATTTTCCAACTAGTGTAATTGTCGAATGTTTAAAAATAGTGATATTTCAATCATAAAATGCTGTGCTAGCCGCACAAGTATAGGCAATTAATATTCAGTGAAACGTCTATTTTCTAGTAATTTCCAAAACTACATAAGTAGAAATCAACACTACTTTACCTACAAATTGTAAGAGAAAGACTTAGTAGCTTTAACTTAGCACTTCATGTTACTTCAACTATGAATAAGACATCTTTTTAACTCTAAATTTCAAACGGCTTAGTGGTAAAAAATAATTTTAAGCTGTTTCTATTTAAATGTGTTGTTCTAGATGTTACATATTTTTGTGTGAATTCGTCTCCTACCATATTCTTCTTTATTTACCTGTGAAAACTTTAAATTGGCCTTCTTAATTTTATCATGAGACAGTTGAAAATATAAAATAGGTATATGATACTGACATAGCGGTACTCAGAAGTTTGAGTAACAAACCAAGGTCTAAAACAATGTCATTATTTTATGCCAGCAGCTTTAAATTTTTACGAGGACGGTTTTCCCTTTTACTAACGAACCAATTAGGGAAATATATTTTTTCGTATTTACTAATATAATCATTCATTATATTGTTTTTTTTTCATTCATCTCTCTGTCAATAATGAGTACTTGTATTATCTTTATTGATAGAGAGATTATAATTTAAAATATATTTTTTTTTAAATAAAAATCGTCGACTAGTTATCCTACACATATTTCTTTGCTTCAGATGGAGTATCAGGTTTGAAGAAACGTTCTTTACAGTATAATTGGGCGAATTCAACTCTCACCGTTGCTTGGACAGCAATTTATAAGGGAGGGGAAAAGTTTCGTGGAAAAACGTTCAAAACTTCCTTGGATTAAACGGCAGTCAATTCAAGAAGGTGCTCCAAAGTTTAAAAATCAGTACAAAGGGCCACGGCGGCTGAATTTTATCCCATCTAATAAGTAGCATAGTTCACAGAATAAACGATGGAGATCGTACTTGTATCATAATGTAAATCATATACCTACCACGAATATTATAATAATGATTATTATTTTACTCTGGAAACTGGCGCAGACAGATAGACAGGCTCGATAAGACGTCTAAATTAGTGCACGTGACGGCGCTGGCCATATACAACAGACGACAGCCGCACGAGATTTAAAACGCAGGGAGCGTTTCGAATCTCGACATTTCGAATCTGTACTATAGACAATCGATAGACGGAAATTGAAGACTTGGCTTATCGAACACGCATTCTATAAGTTCAATGACATGATGAAATTGAGGATCGTATAACAATTCATTTAATGTAATTTAATTTATTTGTTTTAATTTATTATTAGATATATTATATTATTTTAATTGACTTATAATTGTCCGTTATCAATAAAAAACTTTGAAATATGGCGTGGTTTTGACAGATGTATTTTTATGTAGCGATGATAGCTCAGTGGTTAGCGCGGTCGGTTCGCATGCCGAAGGGCGTGAGTTCACAATGAGCTTGAGCTGCCGGTGAAGGAAAACATCGTGAGGAAACCATAGCGTGGTGGTAGGGTACTTTCTAGTACTCGGCTGGCTAGCTACCACCCTCAAGTTGAAAATCTGCCGCCAAGCATCTAACGGTGTGTTCCGGCAGCCTCACTTGAGAGCCAGTTTTATTCCAGGCTAGGTGTGCTTTACCATCTTCGACCACACCGTCACTTAACATCAGGTGAGTTGTGGTCAAACACATAGCCTGTCAGCGTTAAAAAAAAAAAAAAAAGTTTTACTTATGCGGGATTAAGCTCACGTTTTATTATTTCGGATAGGTAGGTACTTCAACTATTATAGTTTCTGCCACATCCAGTGGCTTTTAGAGGGTCAAAGCAAAGCACAACACACGGGCGGCCTCGTCTGAACTTAATAATTATTATAATCATTGTAATTTTTATGACTAAATGATGGTGTTACGACATTTCCCGTCTGTTCTTAGTTATCTGTTTTCCATTCAAAGTCGCCTGGAAGATATTGTTTTTAACGATAATACCGTCACCAGTGGCACTAGCTCATAAGGTTATTTTGTTTTCTATTCATTTTTCTATTTCTGGTGTGCAGAATAAAAAGCATCCATCTATACTATATCTATATTACACTAAGAATATCATAACAGAATCTTTCTCACTTACTAATTTATACGTTTAACTAAGTAATTGACGTTTAGGCATAGCTTCAAAAATTGATCTACTTAATTGTATGTAGGTACTGTGCTTAAATATTTATTTATTTGAAATAAGGATTCACTAAGTAAAGGGTTGTTGACCTAACCGTTGTCTACTTGAATTTGAAATATTTAAGATCTGCCAGCGGCATAATAGCGTAGGTACTAATCCATACAAAAAAGTAATAGATCTATCACAATTTTAATAGATTGGCAACACTGTGAGGAATATCTCTGACAGGTCTAGCACGAAGGAGTTGGCGAGAACGCGGTGAGAGTCATGTATTTCTTTTGTATTTTTTCTAAAACTAGTGTTTTTTCGAGTTTTTATGCATAAAAATAGTGGTGTTTTATTTATAGAGTGCCGAATTACAAGCGCGAGTGTGGGAGAATGATATAATGTGGCTAAACATGACTTTTCGTGTTGCTTCCAAAACTCCATCCAGAAGCTTATAGTAAAGTCGCCACTACTTTACTAAGGCATGCCTTGATTTGATTGGATTTCTTTATCATCTAACTATAGATGATAAAGAAGCTGAAAAATAAAGACTACTCACAAAATATAGAAACATTGAAACTGGCAGAATGCACAGAGTGCGATGCCAAGAAGAAAGAGAAAAAAAAATAGCACGAAGGTACGACTATTAGCTTTAAATAGGAAGCAAAAACATTAAAATAATTTAATTCGAGTAAATAGTAGATAGGTAGATACCTACCAATAGTGAGATCGGAATAATACAATACAAAACATTATCATACAATCTTTTATCGATAGCACCAAAGTTACATGTCCAAAAATAACTTTAAAATCCCAATATTATGAAAGTGAAAGTTTGTATGTTTGGATGTTTGTTACTCAATCATACAAACACGGATTTGGATGAAATTTGGCTTACTTTTAGTTTATTACGTGGATTAACATATAGGACACTTTTTATATAAGAAAAATGCTAGGTTCCTGTGGGATCATCAAAAAACGAATTACAACTAGGACTAAACAAGTTTCATGACTACTTATTGCTTATTTGTTACTTACACATGTTTAATTTCACTCTGAACCTAATTCTAAAGATAACGCGGACGAACGTAAGCTAAGTAGTACGAGTATTAATATAAGTACCTGGTTGACCGAGCTTTGCTCGGCTGAAAACATGGATAAAACGACGTTTTCTGAAAATGTAACCTAGCTAGATCGATTTTTCGCCCCCGAAACCCCCTGGATACAAAATTTCATGAAAATCGTTGGAGCCGTTTCCGAGATTCAGATCTTGTATATATGTATATATATATACATATATACAAGAATTGCTCGTTTAAAGATATAGATTAGATTATGTCAGTCCTACTAATATTATAAATATGAAAGTTTGTATGTTTAGATGTTTGTTACTCAATCACGCAAAAAAAGGTTGAACCGATTTAATGTTTTTTTTTTACCGAGATTAACTAAGATATTTTTCATACCGGCAAATGTAAGGTTTCCAAAGATTAAAATATTTCTTTGCGAAGATTACAGAATTATTAACATTTCGTAATTTGTGCGAACTGAACAAACATATTTTCATCAAATTTCTTGCGAATGAAGTCGCTTGTAACAGATAGTGTAATATTATAATATGTCAATAATAGTCGGTAGTTAGGTAATGTTCGTTCGCATCTGACCACATGTCTTAATGCCTCCTGCTAAATGGTAAGCTGGTTGAAACATTGAGAGACCATAGCTTCTAATATTTAGGTACCTACGTACCTACTATCAAATTGGACAATAAAGTCATCCCGAGATTTAATATTTGAAAGATTTTCTGCACAAAAGATTTTTATTTTATGGTTATTGCACGGCTCGTAAAATTGGATAAATTCGAGGCCTAAAACTATTAAATATCAGTTTAGAGAGGTCGTTTTTTTTTTCATTCAATGTCGAATCAGGCGAATGAGAAAGTCTAAAGTAGGTACCTAAGTATAAAGTTTACCGCGGTATTCCCCGATTAATTTTATTTAATCATTGTCTCTCTCATTATCATGTAAGTACGAGTAGGTATGTAGGTTCATATAAAAATATGTACCTATAGTGGTTAAAGGACCGAATATGGAATACTAAAACAAATTCTTAAAAAAATTAGTAAAATTTTTTTATTTTAATCCGCCCCATGGGTTACAACTCAATGCAGAGATAATCTTATGAAAAATTACAATAAAATTAATAAATAATAAACACTTTCCATAATATTATTAACTAAAATAAATCAACCAAAAGTACGCCCCTCAATATTAGACCCTATTATGGAAAAGGGTATTTCAATAGTCCAAACGTCTCATAACGACTCGTTTACATATTGATTTTGTCCCACGCTTATCGATTTTTACTGGCGGGGACCATGTTTATCAGAAATATTAAATCTGTAAAAGAGAGAAACAACAATCAGTCACTGTATTAAAACTTGGTCCCACTACGGAATACTATTCCATACGGCTAATGTATTTTCATTTGCCGATTCCATACTAGGATCTTAGCAATAATCCATATTACGAACAATAAGATGGCGGAAGAAAAATAAAAATAACTTTTTTTTATTATTAAGTAATCGTTATATAACAATACCATTTAAAAACTACATACCTTTGGGAACTTGAAAACAATAATCTAATATACGTAATATATTACTCGTATCACTTAATTTATTTTTTAAATATAAAAATAAAAAAGGAAAAGTAAAATTTTACTACCTGACGACAACAAAAAAACCAAGCATAATCTGATCTGTCAATGGCAATGTCAAGTGAAATAGATCGACAGCTGGACAGAGTTTTTATGGAAATGCAAAAACAAGCACAAGCATTATTAATTTGAACCATCAAACATATATGTAGTTGCTACTGCTTTATCTTACAAAGGTTTGACGTCAGATAGAAAGAGACGTAATCATACAGCAACTATCATCTTAAACGATGTGAAGCCACTTTTCAGTTGGTGACTCTCTGCGTTTTCGAATATTGTGATTATTTCTTGTTCTGGTGTGAAATACTTTGTTGTATGATACCTTGAAACAATTTTGTTGTGATGGCTTGTGTATCTTATGGCTGTAACAGCCATAGCTCAAAGAAAAGTGAAGAAAATCGATGTGTAACATTTCACAGGTAAGAGTTTTTTTGGATTTTCTGTGGAACCACTCAAAATTTCCTTGAAATATTCGAATATGTTTAAATTCATTGTTTTGAGACTGATACAATAACATAATAATGTCTATCCGATCTCAAAATTCTTGTAAATTTTAGAAAGTAATTTTGTTGTTGATTAATAGTGATGTGCCATGACGCACAATCGTTTATTTATACCAATTCGTTTTTATAACACTTGCGGGGTCTTAGATTTTAAAATTTAAATTTGAAAAAAAAATTGAAATTTATGTACCTTGTACAGCACCACTGTGTTGTAAGAGCTTGTTTTGAATAATATGTAGGCATTTTAAGTATAACTCAATCAATATTTTTATTTAAGTTTTTTTTAGTATCAATGTTTTTATTTGAATATCCTGCTTAATTTTATTTTTGTATCCTGAGCGTGTCCCACAAACAGTCATAGCTAGGATTCGTTAGAAATAGCTTGACTACTTAATTAAATACATCATTTTGGGTGTGGCATGGGAATATGCCGAGCTCATCAGCAATAGCCAGTAGGCGTATACTACATTTTCGTTTACACATTAATTTTGAATGTTTCCTGGGAAACACTCAGATTGGTAGTAAGATTACTAGGAACAAAAATATCCGTTGGTCTGACTAGTCTAACCACGAATCTGTCCACTGGGAAACACCTTAGTTTTGATCGCAAGAAATTGCTGCCTGGTCTACGAGTTTGTTTATCGTTACTATTATTACGAAAAGCTATTACTATCACGTACTCTCTAGAAGATTTGAGTGATATTTCTAATTTACGCCTGTAATTCGGCCAAGCTATATTGATTGATATTAAAAAAGACCGATAGTTCCGATTCATAAACCGATAAACTTTGTCACATCACTGTAATAATCATACATAACAATAGTGATTCTATAGCATACTCGGCTTCATTGACATTTCAATTGAGGGCAGATTGTTTACCTCCTTCTCTGTCTCTCTCGTTGCGTAGTAAATAAGAAGAACACGATCAGATATATTGTAAATGTTCAATTACATACGAATTCTCTATTCTTGTTATTCCTCTGAGTGCAAAAAGGTCGTGTCGCCGCATTACGAGTAACATTTTTAATTTTCTGGAACTTGAGTTTTTATCGAGTATTTATGTAAACAAATATTGCTATTTTATTTATAAAGTGCTGAATTATAAGCGCAAGTGTGGAATAGTGGGTACATAATTATGGTAAAACATGGCTCTTTGTTTTGCTTCCAAAGCTCTTTGTAAAGCTTGTAGTAAAGTAACCACTACTTTACTATCAGACTTGACCTTGACTTACTTTGACTATTATTTAGACTTATTAACTAGATTTATCTTATAATACAATATATCGAAATACTTGACAGTGGCAATTACATATAGTGCGATGCCAAAAACAAAGAAAAAGAAGAAGATGAAAACGACTGAACAGTGAACAAGTGAACAACTGAACGGTGAACACTGATCGCAGTTGTTTTATTTGTATTGTTTAAGAAATTAAAGATTCATACTACGTATAATTATATTTAATAATTGTTGTAAATAGTAATGGAAACTACAACGGTAAGTAGATTATAGGTAATTATATGAATAACTAAGCGTGTGATTCGCGTACTTAAATATGCGCTTATTTCCTTTACATTATAGTGTTTTGTTTTATTACATATCTCTAGGTTTCGGCCAAACCCCTTACCAAAGAGGAGACGAAAATGTTGCTTACATTTATTGAAGGTAGTAAAATTATTTATAATAAATCTACTAATGCAACATCAAATAGAATGAAAACCGAGGAGTGGAAACGCATTGCTGATAAGTTTAACACCGTGGTGACCACTTCGCACCGAACTCCACAGCAATTGCGATTGAAGTGGGAAAACCTTAAAAAAAATTCGCGTCGACGTAAAGCTGTTATACGTATGAACAATATTAAGGTCAGTTGTAAAATTGTACTGCCATAGTTGTTTTCTATTGTTTTACAGTCAATGTACATATTTGGGATAAAAGATTAAGTAGCTAATCTATTACTTCTCTTTTATAGACTGTTTTAAAATATCATTTAATTTTTTACATTTATATACTCGAAATTTCATATAATCTTACAAATTAAATAAAACTTGATAATTTTTAGACTGGTGATGCTCTGGGCTATGTCCCTCCTGATGAAGTATTAGACAAGGTGGCTGCTTTGTTAGTCAAGATAGTAGAAGGTTCTACTGACACTTGTAGTGATACAGAAGTGGTGACAGATCAAATTAATATTGGTTGCCATGGTGAAAGTGACAGTGATCCTGATTTGGAGGTTGTCACAAGCTTGGAAGACACCACAACCATTTCCACTACTGAGGATGAGGCGCTGGAAGAGTTTGTGTTTGCAGACACAGGGGGCTGCTCAATAACCACGCTAAAACCAGAGAAATCTTTGTTTACTCCGAGTACTAGTGGTAAACTTTATTCTTTAGTTCATAGGTATTCACATAACATATTGAAACATGTGCGACTTCATTCACTTAGTAGGTGGGCTAGTGGGGCTTTGGTTTAGTTAAATAGGCTTGAAGCTCAGAACTAAGACTCATTTTTCAGTTTTGAAAATATAGACTTATTAATCTGATAAATAATTTACAAACATTCATAAACACATGTATTTAGTATTTAGATATTTGAATTAATTTTTCATTTAATCTTACAGACCCCAAAAGGAAACCCAAGTCTGATGAAAACCGAGCTGCCAGAAACCAAGCTTTAGCTAATTATTATAATATTAAAGCAAAAATCTTAGAGGCTAATTTAGAAAATATATTGCTAAAAAATAAAAAGTTAAAGTTAGAAATAGAAAAAATTCAAAATAATGGCTGAATAATTTGTTTCAATAAAACTATCTAAAAAGATAATCAATTGACTTCTAAAAAAAGTCAAATTACACAACATGTGTATTTTATGTACCCTCACAAACAAACACCAATTATACTGCAATTTTAATTATTATTGTTGTTCAATGAATAACTAACTGTTCTTCAAGGCAACTTTATAAATATAGGTAAAGCATTAACCTTTGCAGACTACATGGTGATGGCTATTAATAAATTAATTGTATTGTCAATGGAAATACCAGGACAGTAAAATAACATTACCACAAACATTACCAGTTTACCTAGATTTTCCAGTTTATGACATTTTTAATTTTAAACATTTTTTTATCATGTAACTTTGTAGTGTGTCTTATTTTGTGTTGCCTTTTGCAGTAAGATTGTTTATAATAAAGCTGGTATTACACTATATTGCTTACTTTACCAAAGTGACATTCCTAATTCATTTCCATGTGTTAATATATTTAGTATTAGTAGAAATTTACTGTGTACATTGTACCTAGGTGAGATTTATCTACGCTATACTGTCAAAGTATAAGTAACTATAAAAATCAGTTCCAAATAGTTATTGATTAAGTACTAATTAACTATGTAAGTAGCCATTATGATTGTAGTAGTATTTAGAAATGTGTGTTTTCATGCCTCAAACTTATTATAATGAGTTATTGTTATTGGATGGATATCTAATAAATTTTTCTTTACAATTTTTTATAAATCCTTTTATTAATTAAAATTGTAACTGGATTCAGTCAAGATAGGGCAAATACATTTATTTGTCAAAGGTTAGAAGGGCTGTTATACTACCTCATCTGTTAAGACACTCTTCAATCCCTCCTGGAGCATTCTGTTAAGCGCTAGCTAGACCTTTAGTAATAGAACTAAGTATGATGCTTAGTCTAATCTACTTCTTTGTTTTTGACATTGACATCGTACATTTTGAGTAAGTATTTAAATATTTTTGATCAATCACTTGAAATAAGTCTGATACACAAATCACTCAAGGTCACTGGTCATGCATTAGTAAAGTAGTGGCAGCTTTACTAGAAGTTTCAACCAAGTTTTTGAAACAACATGGCAAATAATATTTCACGTTATATCATTTCCGTTATTAGTTTATAAATAGAAAAAAAAACACTAATTTTAACACACGTAAAAATACATGTTTTGTTAAATAATGATGTGGCTTTATTAATTTTTCGCGTTCCCGCAAAATAAGTACATGGGTGTCGTACTTGCGACAGGCGAACTCCTTAGTCAGTGTACCCTCCATGATCATATTCGTCCATGGTATAATTTACTTCACTAACCCTTCTTTTTGTCTTAAGGGCAACAGTCCTCTTTTATTTTTCCTTATCCCTATCGTAACGATGTCAGACAGGGTAAATACAATTTGATCAAAGAAACATTACACTGTAAGTAATGTAGGTAAGCAAATCGATTTACTGAATACTCGTGTGTAGATCTGGAGGTCGCTAAATACCTACGTACTTGTTTTACCTGTTTTTCTTCACTAACAATATTAAATTAAATTTATTTATTGAGATGAAAACGAAATAATATGGTTCTAGCGCATAATGAAAGTGCTATAAGCCAGTTTTTAAACATCTTAAGGGATTAGTAAGCCTAACGACACGCTTTCCTGATAGCAAGAGATAACGTATGTCCATTACAGAACATTGAGTAACTAAACGATGTCCAGTGCAACGTTCCTTTGGCGCTCATTATTAAAAGACATTCGATGGTTGGTCTCAATAGTAATTTTGGTACCTTAGGCTTAAGGGTTTTTTTTTTAATTGATCGTTTATTTTTGCCTGATGTTAATGACGGTGCGGTCGATGGTAAACGCACCTAGCTTGGAATGGCACTGGGTCTCGAGTAAGGCTGCCGAAATCCACCGTTAGGTCTTTGCGGTAGATATTTAACTTGAGGTTAGCCAGCTGAGTACTAGAAAATATCCTATCACCATGCTTTGTTTCTTTACAATGTTTTTCTTCACCGTAAGATCAAGCTCGTTATTGAGATTTGAACCTACACCCTTCGGCGTGTGAACTGACCGCGCTAACTACTGAGCTATCATCGCTACAAATTCCTATACTACCTACTACTTATTTTTACCCTTCAGAATGTTCTACGCGAGTGAATCTGCGGGTAAATGCGTAACTCTATTACAGTAGAATCCGGCTATAACGACGGCCAAGGGAGCGGTGATATTACGTCGTACTAACCGGAAGTCATACTAAACGAACTAACAATTTTTATTTTTATTTTTTATTTAAATAATCCCATACGTAACGTACATACATATTTAGATATTGATATTTATGTGACCAACAGAAAGAAAAAAAACATTTGATTCAAAATATTTATTGCATAATGTACACGTACATAAAGAAATGTCTAGTGAAAAAATTCTGTAATTTTTGATTGTTATTGGTTTTTATTTCTATAGTAAGAAATACGGACTGCATTATGCAAGGCATAGGCAAGGGGGGTGCGCGGGCGGAGATAGCTCCTTACCTACGATATATTTGTAAACACGTCAACGCTTTTCGTCGTTGTAACCGGTCAATTTTGTGTGAAATTCCGTCGTTAAAAGCGGTCAGTCGTTGTAAGCGGAGTCGTAATAAACGGATGTACGTTCATAGTGGCTCATATTAAAACCAAACACATGTCTATACTTACGTCGCTAAAAACGGTTGGTTGTTATATGCGAAGTCGTACTAAACGGATTCTACAGTATGTAGATGCACGCCTAAATCCTCATTAAGTAAGTCCTCCTGTTGTAAGTGCCTACCTCTACATTCTAAATTTCTAATGTATGGGTGCAATAAAGAATAATTATGGCAAAAATATATATTTTTAGTACTGTTGTCAGCATTGTGTACTTACAAAGTATTATTATTATTTATTTAATACCTTATTGCACACTTAAAAAATAATATGTACCTACAAAAGGAGGACTTAATGCTAAAGCATTTTTTGCCAGCCATCCCCACCGTGTAGGCGCGCATCGAAACGAATACGTATAGGTATGTATAAATAAAAATACAGCAAACACAATGTATGTATGTTACAAATATCCTATAGCCGATGTAAATATTAGATTATATACTCCCCAAAGGTCAAAAATTACGCAAGATACGACGGACCTTCATCTTCATCCATATTATGTGGGGCGGGTGATAAAATATTTACCGCACTAGTGTGACTTTGTTTGCAGTTTTTCTTTATTTCTATAAGAGTTGTAGAAAAAGCATTGATCTAAAATCAACGAGAAAAATAAATTGAAATCACCAATCTAGTATATTTTTTATTCATTTTCGAAAGAAATAATGAAACTATCATCATTCATTGTTTAACATAAAGTTTTAGGTAGGTATCTTGGTGATTTTTGCGGTGTTGAGCAGTAAAACTTGGAAGTTTTTTTTAATGGATTACATCCTAGGTGTTTGACCACAGCTCACCTGAAGTTAAGTGACGGTGTGGTCGAAAATAGTAAGAGCACACCTAGCCTGGAATAGTACCTACTGGCTCTCAAGTGAGGCTGCCGGAACACACCGTTAGATGCTTGGCCGCAGATTTTCAACTTGAGGGTGGTAAAATGTCTCACGAAAATTATTATATATTTAACAGTTAAACATAAAATTAACAGGATCGGTAAGAAATGACAACTGTGATACATTATATAGATCTATATTTAGAATCTTATATGTTTTAATTTGTAACTAACTAATAATACAATTAAATTAAATTCTACATACAATGTACAAAAAGGTTTATATACACACAAAATAACTATCATGCAATTGCTAAGTATTACTTAACAACTAATTGGTAGGTTACATAAAAATTTACAATACATTTAACATCTAAGTATTTAGTAAATGATGAAATGGTTCATACGTCATAATCGAGAATTAATATTAGGTTTAAACTTCAATATTAAACTTGTTATTCATAAATATGTATAACTAACAGCTATTATATTAACAGTAGAGTAATTTTCTGAACCTGTTGGCGATTGTCGCATAAAATTCAAATTGACGATTGTCGACTATCTAAACTCTTAAAAATATGAATTCGTTCGGTAAAATTGGTAAATAAAACGAGTTCGATTCCTGTCCTGATAAAGAAAGATCTTATAAATTGTTATTCTCGCGAGGAGGGATTCTCAGCGACAGCTGGGGTAATTGTCTACCGGAACCCTCCGGAATAGGCAGGGAGCGACTGTGCCAACTAATTACTCAAAGACACCTATATTTAGTTGTTTTTTTTTCCAGTAAATTTAAACAGGTTAGAATTTTAAGGACTTCTTTATGCGATATCACATGCAATGTCGCATTTAAAGATTAACAACTTGTGGTCGCATACCATATCCAAGATAGATAGATAGATAGATATGCTTAGTTGAATACGGTGTGCTATTTTCAGTTTCAATTACCTACTTAGTCATTCAAAATCTCTGTTTTTTTTAAAGTTTCGTATATGTATTTTTATTTGATACCAAATAAAAAAAAATAAGAAAATTAGGATAGGATTACTTTTTAGCTTGCTCCGTTTACCGAGTAGGAGCGCCTTACGGTTTTAGCCACTGTCTCACAGGAATTGTATATTTATTTGGCGTGTATATCTGACCTATAAAAAAAACTCATACTCGTATTATCATTCAAACTGTTAGTAGCAAACGCACCTAAGAATTCACTCAAATATAAGCATTTGCACTATTAGCGTAGATCTTGAACAATTTAGGTTGGAAAATCTGAGTACTTTGGCCCGTCGCTTCCTGTCTAATCGCAATTTCGAGAGAAGAGTGTCAATGCAATCTAGCCGTTACAATATTGGCATCCACCTCAAATGATAGGAATATGAAAAAGTACGTTCATATTTACACACACACACAGAAGAACGAACATTTGGCACAAGAGGCGTCACACGCACACACACAGGCCATTGACGATCAACTACAACTTCTGAGCAAATATAGGTATGGTAGAGATATCTACAGAAACTTCGCGTTTTCACCTACTGTCTCTTACAATATTGGGTGAGTACTTATACTACTTATGTACATCTCACAATCAGTCGTAAACTTTTTCTATTTTGGCAGACAATTTTTTAAGTAAACTATTTTTAGCAACAGTAAACTTTTACAATGATAGAAACGCAAAATAACCTCTCGGTTTGGCACCATAGAGTCCTTAATAGGCCGGACTAAAAGCTAAAAACAATGCGAATGTAAAATGTTAAAAAGTCCTGAAATCTAATAGTGATTTCATTATGATACAAATTACTTCACAACCTGTTACCGATGTTTGGCTATCGACTGGGACACTAATGAACGTATCTAAAGTAATGAGTATTCTAAGTTCGAGGTTATGAGGAGATATTGTCAAGGGCGTTTTATAGTCTCGAAATTCTTAGACATTCTAGAGGGCTCTTGAAAGTTCTAGAAGGGTCTAGAAGATTCTCGAGGGTTTTAGAAGTTGCTGTCATATTCAGATCTACGACGGGAGTAGTGCGAGCGCGGTGCAGGATATTCTCCTGTGTAGCCGTAGACCTGTGATCCTCCCCCAGTATGTCCGTAGAGCTGCGAGCCTCCGTATCTGTTGATGTAATTGTCCACACTTTAGCTATTATGGATTACAAACTATACAACCATGGTAATCTGTGTGAGCTGTGAGCCCAAAAAATCCGCGTAATTATTCTTTACCTAGATCACTTTGTTATTTGTGACGTTTTCCTTCAGTGTTTTTATGATAAAAAAAAGTTAACTAAATTAATTAATTTATTTCGAATTTCCGGTGACGGGATATTCGTATGCGGTGTGTAACTCCGATGTAGGAAAAAGCTCATCAGAGCATTCTTCGAAAACAATAGGATATGCATGATAAGCCCGTCGAATATCAGTAAGGGCCACGAGATATTTCTATTCATAAGCAATATAGTAATAAATCGATAATTTTCACGGTTTTTGATCCAAAACTTAGTAAGAAATATTTTCTGTAATATTTTTTTTACTTTTCTGAATATACATAATAATATCTGGGAGAGATTTCCATTTGAAAAGTTTTTACGGTCAGTTTTGGACATTGTAAGCCGTTAACTTTCCTCGAAACGATGCGGTAAACATAAAATTACACTATGAACATTTCTGGAAATGTTCCAACAAAATTCGGATATTATTTTTAAGTTTGTCTTCGTTAACCTCATTTTGGAACAATATAACGACAAGTTATATATTATTCCTATTGTGCGATAGTAGCGACACGTAAACAATTTAAATTACAGGGTTATAAGCTTTGAGTGTACTATGTCTAAATTATGAATCGGGTTTACTATGGTCACAACATTGAATTTGTGAAAAAACAAATTGTTGTATTGAATAAAAGAAATCACATAAATAGCGCAGCTGATCCACAAGTACGGAATTGTACCTATAAACAAACAATAATTGTTGAAAACCTTTTAGGCTTAGTACACACCAAGCTTATATCCTGTGTATTTGCAACTTCCTGAAAACGATGTGATGAGATAATGATTATCGGAATAAGATTGATAAGTACCTAAAAACGAGTTTTGGGAAAGGTTGAAAGCTACGTTTTTTTAAAGTTACGAAATTTTGACTAAACTTTTCATCAACTTGGTGTTTGTTTTAAAGGCAACATAAGAAAGTTAAGAAGTAAATTTTCTTTTCGAAAATCAAATTTTTACGTTTATTAAATAATAACTGGGATCCGTTATTTTCCTATCAGGTTAGTTTTTGGTCATCTTGAGCATCGCCGTAAGATCGCTTATCGATTTATCGGGTTTTTATCGAATACGTTTCGAGAAGTAGGTACTTCGGAAATTTACAACTTGATTTTACCTGCTCTTTTCTATTACCGTGCCTTTATGGGCGACATTCTCCCATTCGCAAAGCACTTCGATTCCACATTTTTTATTCGCACAGCGATGATACCGAACTCTACCAGACTTGGGTTCCTATTCCCCAAAATACACATTATATTGTTGTCTTCAAATCCAGTTCTTTAAAATAAGTTCATTTAGGTAAGCGTAACTCTATTCTATCTATTTCTAATCTTGGCTTCTATGGGCGCTCAGTGACGGCACGGCACGGCGTGTCATGGCAAAGCATTTTATTACTAATCAAGTTATTTTTAATCTTCTTACAATGAGTTTAGAATTCATTTTACTTTTTGTTCGATACCACGATGCATCTCGCGGCACGTCGCGTCTAACAAAAAAAAACAAAACAATCACGTAACTTCATTCGCCGTTTCGTATACATTTCATTGTTCTGTAGTTATTTTCAATTCCGTAGAGTTTGCTGCATGGTAAACATAGGTCGCCTAGTAAATGTATCATACCCGTATGCAGGTCCATACTGCGACCCCCGTCCAGAGTCAGGGGTGTAGTGCTGCATATACTTTTGCAGCTGTGGTGTCCACTCAGAGCGCCACGAGTCACCGGGGTTTGGATACGCCAGTTGTTCAATAAACGCCGTCGACATACGCTGAAAACAAGTTAACGCAAACATTGTAATTTCTATTTCGAACTTATTATCTACAAAGCGGAGCAAAAATAGCATTTTTTAAATGCATGGACATCTTCATGCGTGTGAAATATTTGAGGATTTTCTCATATTACTTGAATAGTAAAAAATTAACCCAATTCTCTTTTAAGAAGGTCTAATAAATAAAAAAGATAATATTTGAAGCTAAACTTGTTAAATTGAAACACATGCCGACAATTTTTGTTTTAGACAATTCAGAAAGTTGTACAGAAGTAACTACTTTTTTAAAATGTCTTGAAATAACCCATATATATTATATATATTTAAAAAATATTATTACTAGTACTACTGAGATACTGTTACTAGAATTGAGGTCATGTACCTTTCCAGATGGTAAGTAGGGCAAATCGCGTTCCTTCATATTGTGCATGTCATCAAAACCTCCCATATGACTCTTGTCCAAATCTCGCAACATCTCTTCACTAAGGGGGATGGGCTGTTTCGCTTTAGCACTCTTCTGTCGGTTGACCAACTAGAAAATAAATATTTACACTTTAAAATTAATATTGTTCAATACAGTTACAAGTTCATTTAAGTTTTTTTTTTTTAACGGTTAAATAACATAATCTAACTTGTATTTTGAATCTTGGATATAAATATATTTGTTATCATCTTTAATACTAACCACAGTAACACCAAATATGACAACGAATAATAAAGACGCTAAAGCTATGACGATAACAGCTATACCCCATTGAGGTAGGAATGATTCTTCATCGGGCATCACCAACGTTGGTTCTTCACGTTTCGGTAAAACTATAAATAAAAACATAACATTTATTATATAAATAGAAAAATATGTGAAAATAATTCAATCTTAAGAAAGAAAGGAATTATATTATTACCGATAAATTCCGTATACGCAGGGTCCATTATGAATTTTCCGATTTCGAGTTTTCCTGAAGATTTGTCTATAGTTTTTTGCATTTTCTCATTGCTTTTTTTCATTCTTTCTTCATCCGGTTGGTCTCCAAGCATTACATCAGGATCAAAACCTTCATCTTTTGGCTCTTCTTCCATCGTCTCAATAACTGACCCTGGTTTAGCTTCGTGGAGAGACTTATGGAATATTTTCTTCAAATCAAGTGTGTCGATCCTTTCTTCCACTTCATTCAGTTCAATGAAATAGTCAACGAGTACAGACCCTTTGCTGAATCCGTCGATCCTAATACCTTTGTACCATTTCTTAAGCGAATCTGATTTAGAGTAGACTGAATTAAGCTGCAAAATAAATATATCGTTTGTATCCACGCCTTGAAATTTTGTATATCTTTACATTTACATTTGGCTGAACGCATTTGAATAAAAACAAGCATTTAAAAGAATAAGCATTTTTATTTTCATAGCGATGTTGTGAAACTCTCTTTTTATCATCAGGTAGGGTGTGGTCAAATGCGAACCTATTTTTTTAAATTCTTATTTACCTCTTGTTTCATATCTTCGGCTAATCGTTGCCATTCATCAGTGTGATGATCTAACAACTCTGGGACCCAGGTTACTCCTAAAAATATTAAAGTTTCATTAAATAAAAAACAATACTTACCTATAAGAATTATAAAATAAATAAATAAACAATATACATAATTATGGAATAAATTTTCATACCTGAAACAATTTTAATAGTTGCAGCAATATCGCACTCCTTTCTACACACACCAGGAGTGGTCGGAGGTGGGGGTGCTACGGTGGTCGTTGTCGTGGTCGTAGTTCGTCTGGTCGTAATTTCAGTGATCATTGCCGGCATTGGACTTGTGGCTGTTGCATTCCTTTGTGCTTCCAATAGCTTTTCTATAGAGAACGGAGTAGTAGATGGTGACGGCCACCCGGTGAATTCTGTAGAAGCTCTAAAAATTTTGCAATAAAATTAAAAATTTGTCATAATCATGGTAGCTTGAAATTATTTATTCAGTGAAATGTATCTACCTTGTTGGCCAGCCTTTTTGAATCTTTGGTGTCACAGGTGGTGGACCTATGGTTTTGGGAGTAGTTGTTTTTCGATTAACTTTTCCGCCGGGTCTAGATGGGAAAACTAATCTGTTGCCTCCTGGAGATTTAGTTGTTGTAATAGGTTGAGCAGTGTCTTCTTCAGTTTTGTTTAACGAAAAACCAGGCGGTAATAAACTTGACACATCAGCTACTTTGATATTTTTAACAAGACCTTCACCCTTGTCTTTAGTTTCAGTATTATTTAATTTGAAACCAGCAGGTAAAAGTGCACTTAGATCAATGGGTATAGCACTGGCTGGTAGTTCTATTTTTATTGTAGGTTTTTCTGTGGTGCGATTAAAGTTTTTAGGCAAGAATGCCGAAATATCAACTTTTTGAACTTTATCGAGAACACTTGCTTTAGTTGATTCTATGGTGTCTGACGGTTCAGTACTTGGAGTCTTATAACCAGGAGGTAAAAATTTGCTAGTGTCGTCTTTATGTAACTTTTTGATGAGATCTTCTTGGGGTTTGTGTTCTTTGGGCCTGTATTCTATCGGAACTAATGATTTGTCATCTAAAATAATAACTTTGTTTTTAGAGCTAATACCAGAAGAACGTCCTTGAGTTCCATTGATGATAGGAATTTCACTAGAACTTATTGGTGCTCGTGTTGTTGTAGTGGTAGAAGTAGTAGTGCTCGTTGTCGTGCTTGTACGTTTATCTTTGTAAGATAGTCTAGGTTTGTATCCCGGTGGAAGGAGACCAGTAGATAGATCTTCCATAACCGTAACTAGTTTTTTTCTTGGTTTTGGAGTCGTTGACGATGTGGCTACCCGATGAGCAAATTTCTTTATTTGAACAGGTAAGGGTTGCGGAGAAGATCTTTCTGTAAATGTTGGAGGTAATGTACTCTTTAATGTGAACACATTTGGTAGAGCTGTGGTAGTGGTTGTCGTCGTAGTAGTTGTTGTCGTGCTAGTCGTCGTGCTTTCTGTTGTCGATTCCGTTATCAATTCAATATTTTTATTTTCATTATTCAAAGATCCAGATAAGACGGCACTCGATAGTTCTGATTGTATGCTGTCCAATTTATCATTTATATTCTCCGTAGAAGCAACCAGACTACTTGTATCTTGTAGAGGATCCCTAGTAACAGCCTGTTCATCATTGTGTTCGTCTGTTTCGTCAGCCAATACTTGTTTCTTTTCCTCTTGTTCAACTGTTGGGAAAGGTAAAAACCTGGCACCAGATACACTTCGGCTAGTTTGAACTGATGCTACTACAATCCAGTTTTCGGTTGTAACTGGTATAGTTTCATTTGAATTATCTGCTGTATCCGAAATTGATGTATCAGTGTCAGAATTTACACCAATTTTAATAGTAGTACTAGGTGCAAAAGTAACATCAGGTATTGATATAGTTCCGTTAACAACGCTTTTTGTGGTTACCACTGATACTACTTCCTGCCCTAAAATTGAAGGTATTTCTATAGAAGTTGATTCATCTTCAGATGCGTTAATGTCGCGAGCATCTGTATCTTGTTTGTTATTTTTTTCTATTTGGTCAATAACTGTAGTATCAACAAAATGCTTAAAATTATCATCTTGTACAGTGGTATTGGCCTGTTTCATGACAAGAACATCGAAAGATTCGGTAGAGTTAGTTTTTGATTCGACGGTAGATTTTTCTGGTTCTTCTGTTGAATCATATTCATCATATATATCTTCGATCTCTGGGGCATGAGAAGTTGGAGATTGTTTTGTTATGTGTTCTGTATGATCTGGCTCATCATAATATTCTACATACTCACCATCTTCTTCAATATTTTCCGAGCTCAAATCATCATCTATTGGAGAAGATGTTGTAGTAGTTGTTGATGAAGTTGTTGATGTACTTGGAGTTTCTACTGGAATTTCCTTGAGGTAGTTGTCAGTGTTCAACGAACTAGCATCAGGTTTACTGTCATCTGATCCAGGTTCATCAACTGAATCCTTTGAATTGTCTGATTTAATCACTTGAACATCTTCAGAAGTATGTTTATTTTTCATTAGTTCTCTAAATGAACTTATATCACTAATATCATCTTCGAGTAAGGGTTCTATGTCTAATAATGCCTTATATTCAGTGGAAGAACTTTGATATACATTTGAATTCGGCGTTTTTTCCTTATTGTTATTTTTAAATATCTTACTTACTGGATCTTGGAAATTGGTTTTTTCTTCTTGTAAAGTATGGAAATGAGAGAACCGTGAACCACTAGGTTTTATGTTCAGTCTTTGTTTAGTGGTAAGTTTATTTGGATTATACGTGGTTACTCTATGTTGATCGTATAGATCTTGACTATCATTATCAATTACATCTTCGTCATGCGAAATGTGACCAGTTTGGCCGTTACTTTTTAGACTGTTCGTATCAAAAGGTAAATTTTTGAATCTGGTATTCTGTAAAAAGTCAATATCAGGATTGTTTAACGTTATCTGGCCTAAAAACGTTTCTGGTTTAGATGGATCATTTTGATACGCCACAGAATGTATTTGAGACACATCTGGCCTTTTTGTTGAGGCAGGATGAACTAATTGATAATTGTAGGGTGGAGCTGGTCTAAACCTTTGTCTTTGTGGTGGAAATTCTGGCTGGTTTACGTAGTACTGTGTGCCAGACTGACTTCTGCCAGTGGGTAACTGGAAAGGTGAAGGATTTTGATTGTAATTCGGGCTCGGAAATCTAACATGGCCCTCGTCGTAAAGTGGTTGCTGTGCCGGTTGAGCCACTCTAAAGCTGTTACCATTCTCATAAAATGTCGATGGCTGACTATTTTTGTAAATTGGTGGATTATATTGAGCAAAACTTCTTTCTACCGGTGTGTTGTAATAAGAATCGTCATCTGAAACAAGATTAAAAATATGTTAGCATAACGTAGGACATTCTAAAGCGGTATAGTATTGTATTTGTATCGTTGTATTCTTTGTAATTATTGTTAGTTTAAATCTCATACTCATATAACTAATACCTGAGTGTTAGAGATCTGTATTTCCTGTGGCTAAATAATATAAAAAAGGCTGATGATGATGATGAAATAATATAAAAGTGCTTCTGACTTCTGACTGATAATATTTATGAAAGCTACACACTGATGTATGCTGTATTTTGCGGGTATTATTGCTCTATAACAAAATTTCGGCTTAATTTTTTAATCAATAATTAATTAGCTTATTTTTTTTTGTTTTTGTTATCAAAATCGAAAATTTTGTAATAGTATTTCAAATATGAGCGACTTCTGAAAGATATTGTATATTCAGATGTATAATGTAAATGTGTATAATTAGATCCCCTGGGCTGATTATATTATCTGAACTAGGCAAAGATTTTCAAACTATTGTTTATAACCTTTAGTTAGGCAAGCTAATTATTATTTGAAGATCTATATTGGTAGAAGATTACCAGTACTATGATTTATGGAAATAGGATAAACTCTAAGATTTTGGGGTCTTCGGCAGTAGTGTTTCAAGATAAGACGTTGGAATTATTTCGTAGGAAAATAAAATAATGTTCTTTTATTTTATATAAGTATATATGATTGCGTATAAATAACTGATGAGCCACATTGTAATATAGTATTTGAATAGGGTAAATATTTGTTGAAACATCATTTTGTTCACAGCATATTATTAGTTTCGATTGTTGAGATTTCTACATAGTTAAAAATTTATTGTCTAGAGGAGGGAGTATGCTCAAAGGTAATGTAAGACCGACTTGAATGAGACGTATGTTGGTCATAAGCCGTGCCCTCAACACGCTTTTAAATATTGTTTTTGCACTTTGTGCTATACGAAATCTTGTTGTTGTAAGACAGTATTATAAATAAGTAAGGCGCGTGTAGTAAATCATTTTCATATTTTTTTTATTATAGTACTGGGGAAAGTTTAGTATACATGTTTTGTGACGACTGATAATGACATTCACAAATAAAGAATTTGACTTAAGACTTTTTTTTTGGCATAATAGACAAAACAAGAAGTTATTCGTAGCACGAAGAATGTAATATAATAATTTTATAATAGCTTCGATTATTTAACATGACTCAAAGGTAAAAATTCAATCTCATGCGAACATAATTATCTATTTTCAAGGTGCGAATCTTTAGTGTCTAGCATAATTTTGGCATAATCTTTATTACCTGCAACAGCTGTACATTTTGTAATGCTTATTCCGATAAAAGTGTAATATATTTTGGGTTTCTTTCAAGTATTCCATAAGCACCATTGTGTGCTTATACTTATCTCATTGTCATAGATAATAAATTATACTAAAGGTTACGTGGGGACTAATAAAAATAAAAAATATTTTTTTTCCCTTGTAAATAAGTACTGTACGGGGTTTTATAAGTTCCAATGTGCTTAGCCAAAAAGCCTTGCTCTCATTATTATAAACGACTTTGGTCTATGGGCACAAGTCCAAAGTCTACGCAAACATCTTGTCAGGTACAAAATTTAAACGTAATAATGAGTCAGTACTCCTTTGCAGGAGGTCGTCTGAGTAGGTACCACCGCCCCCAAATATTCTGCCGCCAAGCAGTAGTGTGTTTACATTACTGTGTGCCGGTTTGAAGGGTACTGCAGCTAGCGAATTTACAGCGCTATTGAGACTAACCACCTAATATTTCAAAGTAATGAGCGCCAAATTAGCAATGCCCTGAGCTTTGTACTGTGTATCGCTGCAATGGTCATGGACAGGCGTTGTCTCTTACCATCAGGAGAGCGTATCGTTCGTCTCATTACTTTAAAAAAAAACAATGACCTCTTTTTGGCTAGTACACCCCAACCTCATAACCCTGTATAGCCTGCATTAGTACTATTATTAAGATTTGACAATTCGGACAACTTTCATACAAGACCTCCGAGTTGAAGAATTTCAATAGTTTATGACGCGAACCACCTATCGATTTCCTATTACCCTCCGTGTTTCCACTCGAGCGATGAGAAGCCGCCATTCTTAATTAGGGATATGAAGCAGGAAAGTAATTTCCACGAGATTATCTCTAGGGCGATATGGAGGCGAAGGGATATGACTCCAGGTGATAAAATGATATTACCGCGGTGTGTCCTCGACTCTTCGTTGGGCCCGAAATTACCTTTGTTGTGGCTACTTAGCAACTTAATAGAAGTGTGTTGCTGGGGAACGCGACTGATATCCTAACTGATATTATAAAAGTGAAAGTGAGTCTGTTTGTATCTCTATCTGTCCGTGTGTTTACTTTTCACAGTTGAACAGAACTTGACTATCGGTGGTAGTTACGAGGTCGAAAATAGAGTATTTTTGATTCTAGAATGCGGGCAACGTTGATACGCGTGAGAACAACGGTAGATGCTCATCATCAGCCGTAGGACGTCCACTGCTGGACATAGGCCTCCTCCTGCGGGGGCTTTTACCAATACTCGCCACGCTTGGCAGGCGGGTTGGCGAGCGCAGATAGGTGTGATTGTTCAAGGAAGACGCTGCTGCCCATCTTCCGGATTACATCCCTTAGCCGACTCTTACGGCAACCACGGGTAGACAGGGTGGGGTACTATTCTTACGCCGGCACCACCACGGCAAGTAAGTAATGGTAACTGCAGTGATTAAAAACTTTTCATATAGATAAATTCGAGTAAAAGGTAACTGAGAAATCACAAGTCACTCTATCTAAATCGATTTTACGTGACTATGCAACCCCAAGTAAATGACGTACGTGTACGGACCTAACCATAAAATGTTCTTGTTTCCCTTTTTCGGTATATCACCTACTATGAACTACATAAAGCATAAAATCGGCTGGCGTTTATCAGCTAAATGCAGACTTTATTTTTTACTAGGACAGAGACATAATAAGATCAGTAACTTTAATTACACATGGACATTAAAAAATATGGGATAAAATCGCTAACAGATTTAGTAGGTACATCGCTATCATATGCACTGATAATCGATGGATGTGAGAATATACAATAAAGCCAAGGTAAAAAATACAATAGTAAGAAGGTGTAACGGTTTTTTTTTAAGTGACGTTGTGGTCGAATTTGGAAGTCACCTAGCCCGGAATGGTACTAGCTCTCAAATGAGGCTGCCGGAACACCGTTAGATGCTTGGCGGCAGATTTTCAACTTGAGGGTGGTAGCTAGCCAGCCAAGTACCAGAAAGTACCCTATCACCATGCTATGGTTTCCTCACTATGTTTTCCTTCACCGGCAGCTCAATAACAATATTAGACAATATATTATATATATATTTTATATATATTGTCTAATATTGTTATGGCTAGTATCTTACAGAAGTATTGAGACAATTTTTTTTGTGGAAACTCGAAAAAATTATATCTTTGCATTTTATTACAAAACTCGTTTATTTCTGGAATACAATAAGTATGTAGCATTTATTTATTTATGATGTATTAAATTACGTTCAAGACTAGAAAAGTGATATAATATGGTCCATTAGATACTTGAAAATAATAAAATAAAATACCTACTTGAAATCTGTTAAAGTTCAAAAGTGTGATGCTAAAAACAAGAAAAAAGAAAAGGAAGACTATGACAATTACAGAAAGACAAAGCCTTGACGAATTTGTTTGCATGTATAGCGTGTGGAGTTTTGGCGGGAATGCGGAAAGGTCGTGTCGCCGCATTATATTATTTTTTTAGTGTTAATGCATAGAAATTAGTTGTTTTAATTATAAAGCACCGAATTATAAGTGCTAATGTGGACAAGTCAATGATAATGTGAAACATAATTATTTGTGCTGGTTTCAAACTCCTTTGAAGATTGGAGGAGTCGCTACTACTTTACTAGAGCATGACCAAATATGACCTTTACTACGTACTTTGACATATTTTACCAGATTTATGTTAAAATACTTGAAAATTTGGAAATACTTGACACTAGCAAACGCACAAATTGCGACGCCAAAAACGAAAAAGAAAAAGATACCATGACAGACAAACATTTTGGACCAACGAGCACAAAAAAATAAGCACTACTTTTTTTAAATCTGTGGGCGATAATATTTCCGGTTTGCTAAGTGACTCTAAAAGACAACCTAACTAAATGTTTCGGATGATAACTCATAACTTTATTTATGGCAGAGAAAAGTCACAGAGAAAACTATTGATTAACCGACCTCACCTGATTAAAGCAATCGGTCTCGTGCCTCATTCACCAAACTATACTTTTTCTGATTAGGTTGGTTTCAAGAAACCGAAATTTCCCCTGGGACTCGGTCGAATTTCGCCGCTTTATCGCCCCGGTGTCAATGTTTGTCCCCAATGTTGATCTTAGCTGCAGAGCTACAATAGCTTAGGTGGTTGGGAAGTCCCTTTTAAAGTGCCCTTGGTGGTAATATGGGGCATTGGGTAATATCCCGTACCTACGAGTAAGTTGTGGGCTTACATCTGGTATTGAACCGATTAAGCAAGACTTTACAACCTTATATTGTAGGCACAGATTAGTAGTTAGTACAGATGTAATGTTGCGTACCTATTAGGTAAATACTGCGTGATCCTTCGCTTGTCATATGCTAATTAAAGGCACATAAAAACTATTATATATTACGATGTGTGTGTGTATTTCTCGTATTCCGCGAGCAACGTTTAAGAACCAAGAAAACTTCATCCATTTTCTACGCAAAACTTTATATTTATGTGCTACTATTTTAAAATCTTGTAGAAGATGTTTTTTGATTCTATTAGTATGGTCCTAAATAATTATAACTTATTATCGTTCACGTTTTTTTTATCTTATTTTTTATTCCAAATATACCTAAGTATAAAATATAAATACTTAATATAAAAAACTAGAGTGTTGCCGGGCATGGCTCAAGTTACCAGGGATGTCTTACTTATAAACTATTATTATTATTGACATTGGTTAATCCGTATATTTACATACGCATGTAATCAGTTTCATAATAAGTGAAACTGTATTTCAAATATAAGGATAATTAGTCAGTGTCTTATAAAATAGCACCACCCTAGTTGTTTACAGTATAAATACCTACTGCAAACAACACAAGTACACTAGACACCAATTATCCTAATATTTGTAAAACAGTTTTGGTTATTATCAAACGGATTACATACTTATGTAAATACACGGATTAACCAATGTCAATAATATTAATAGTTTGTAACTTACAGACATCTCTGGCAACTAGAGCCCTGCCCGGCGGCACTCTATTTTTTATATTAATTATTTATGTTTTATACCTATATTTTAATTTCGAATAAAAAATAAGATTAAAGCACGTGAACAATAATAGATTACAACTAGCGTCAGCGATCACATATCTACAGAATTTATTGGTATTGTTATCATGATTAAAAACCGTAAACATAGCTAAACATTTTCGCAATATTTCTGCACCGTGCTACCTTTAACTGCTCTGGCAAATAATAATAGAATAATAAAAGGTGAGCCAACGAGGTTCGTGGTGTTAAGTAAACTCCGGATGCTATGTAAACAAACTTGGGTTCATTAAAACGTTTAGCCAACATAAAAAATCCGTATTATAACAATAACTTGTAATTAATATTAGGGTTGGAGCGCATGCGGTAAATCGCAGGTAATTAGGCTGGCCCATATACAGCGGCCGAGTCGCGAGGCTCAGCCGGCGCGTGGCGGCTGCGCGTTATGTGTATGGCTTAAAAGCATTCAGTTTAGGCAGCTGCTCACGTCACGCCGTGTTCAGTTGTAATTTATAGCGTCGTTCAATTTATTACTACCTGTACAGTCGTACACGTACTGCTTCATACATTGCACTCGTGATAATAATTAGTGCACACATCATCGAGATAAATTGGATACTAAAGAAATTGTTTAGTGATCTAAATGGCCATATTTTTTAACGGAACGGACTAGGTGACTACAGCTCCCGTGATGTTAAGTGATGGTATGGTCAATGATGGTAAACACACCAATCCCGGAATGGAGACTGGCTCTCAAGCGAAGCTGGAACACACTGTTATGCTTGGCGGTAGATTTTCAACTTGCTAGCCATCCGAGTACTAAGTACCATACAACCATGCTATGGTTTCTTCACGAAGTTTCCCTTCACCGGGAACTCAAGCTAATTGTTAGAATTTGAACCGGAGTGGGATCCGACCGCGCTAGCCACTGAGCTATCATTGCTACACTATTGCTATATGTTCAAATCAATATCATAACCAGATAAATAAAAATTGTTATTTTAGGGCCATTGCAACTAACCATTGAATGTCTCAAAATAATCAGCGCCAAAATTTGTGCCTTAGACATTGTTTTTTTGAGTGAGGAGGCCTATGTCCAGCAGTGGACGTCCTATGGCTGATGATGTGCTATTACTTAGTCTGATAGTCTAACTGGAAGCCTGACTAGTTTTCAAAACTGTCGATACAAACCATTTAGCTCCAGCAAATAGATCACAAGCACTTTTTCTTCTTTGGTAGCGTTGGTAATTCAACCTAAAACTTGTATGCGAACTAAACATTTTAACCACTGAGCTATAGTCGCTACAGTATGATTAATAAAAGCGTTTACACAAAGTGCTTTTGCAAGCCGCTTAGCCATAAACATTTTACTTTCCACGAGCGTAAAAGGTAGATTATTTTACTATTTCGAATAAAAAGGGGAATGTGCGGATCCTCGGGCTAAATATTATCATATGGGTTACGGTATGATTACTATCACGGCCGATTACACTGTCTTCAGGTAACTTGGGTCTGATGTAAGGAAATTCGTTTTATCTTGGGACTGTATAAGTAGGTATTTACGTTACTTTTCTGAGGTACTTAGATTATTTTTCGTGGTCTTTGTTTTTATTTTCTTTTAATATTTTTTTAAGTACGCCGTCTTAGATATATTTTCCCTTTGACCTTAAATAGATCCGAAAGCTATCCCACAGGAAATAAAGAAGCAGCTAGCTCTTAATAGGTTCGCGTTTAACTACACTATCTGATATTAAGCACTAATGTAGTCTAAGATGAAGCAGACTTATCTAGAAGTAACCTACTTACTCTATATTATACATATATATATCGGCGAACACTGTCTTCGGCAGAGAGTTACACTAACAGTAGTCAGCCGAGTTGATGGCTAAACGTAAAACTATATAAAATAAAATAGAAAAATATAAATCATGGTTTATTTTTATTAATGGAAAATTGATAACTAAATCGAATCCCATTCCTGATGGTAACAGATATGTCCATGACTATTGCAGCGGTTGCAGTAACAAAATAGAGTCCAGGGTATCGCTACTTTGGCGCTCATTACTTTGAGACATTCGATGGTTAGTCTCAATTAGTTGGTATAGGTTATATCCTTTATACAATGAAAAACTTTTTTTTCGTATATGAGTAGGTACTTTAGCGCTTTATAGCATTGAATAACACTACTTTGTGTAAACTCTAGATACTAGAGGTCATTGTTAAAAAAATTGTGGAAGTTAAATTGAGCTTATTTTGGATTCCTTTATTCTCAAGTCAACATTGATTTAATCTAAATCAAGTCCAGACCTCGTGTCCTAAGTCTCTAATTACGATTCCTGTTAGGTGCTTACGTAAAGGCTACGCGACCGCATATTGTGTCTGTACAATAAGGTTCACCGTTGCAACTGATAAGAATCGCAATAAGAAGTTCAGAGTACGGGGGCTAGATATCCAATGTACCTAGATATTCAATCACAGCCGGCCAAGAAGTGAGTGTCTGAATAATCAGTAAATAGGCTAAGTCTCTCGAATTATTTGTTCGGCGTTTTTAATGTATTTTGTATTTAATATTTGGAATGAAAGCCGCCACATAAAGAACATCAAGATCCACAGCAATAAAACAAACACATCGAAATCCATCTTACGCCAGTATTGCCAATTGACCTGCTTTACGTTATAAGAAATACCCATAAATGGAATTCCGTGAGTGCAAAATAAGATTCGTTTATCCCTACCAACGCCTAATAACCACTACCCATATAAATTCGGAAAAGGATCACGTTTTATATGGCATTTATCTGCGTTCCCTTATCCACTGTGGTATCGGTAGGTACCTCTACTTTATGTAAAAGAACCTAAAAAATACTCACTACGTGCGCTTTATCCACTGACTTTATCTACATTTTATCTTTATATAAAAAGCTCTTTGGAAAAGTGCAATAAATAAGGACTATTCCGGCCAGATGAAAAAGATAACTTAGTCTCAGGCGCCGAGGCGCTACTTTGCGCAAAAATTGAAGAAATTGAATAAGGAAAACTGTTGGATCCATCTTTCAGTAGAAAAAATTAATGATCTTTTGGATTGATATCAAAAATTATATTTAGTCAAATGCCTTTTATTCTACCATCATCATCATCTTTTTCCCCATGTTTCTAGGCTACTGAATGCGGTTGCATTCAGTATCTCCTAAGCTATCCAATAGATATTATTATAAGTATAGTTGGGCCCCACGGTATCACCGCGGGTTTGGGATAAAAAGTATCCAGGGCGTCAGCTACCACCATACCAAATTTCATCAAAATTGGTCCAGCCGTTTGAGCATTAAGAAGTAGCAAACATACAAATACACTTACACACTCACAAATTTTCGCCTTTATAATATTAGTGTGATTTTTCCTCTGTACTTTGGGGCGTATAGGTAATTAGTTGTAGCTACGGTTTTAGCACCGTGCTCTGGGATAAAAAATACAAGCTATCTAAATTCCAAATTTCATCAAAATCCGTCTAGCCATTTCAGTCGTCATCATCAACGTGTTTTAAATGAGTTTGTATTCATTTTACCCATTCCAAACACAATTCTCAGAAATATTTAAAATAATTAAATACCACAAGTATTAAAAAGCGTCATTATTGTGATAGGGTTAAAAGGCTTTGTTACATAAGAAGGAATAATAGAGTTCATTAGGCATACTTTTAATAGGATTAAATGGTCGTTTGTTTCTGTGACTCAAAGTGCTCAAATAACCATTTGTTACACGAAATGGGTAAAAGGGGTAAATGAGGCTTAAATTTAAAAAAAAGGGCCAGTAACCACCATTAGCCGGGAATGACCAGACTGGGCGAATGTAGCATTACGCCATGTTTTAGGTTGATGTTTCATTATGTTTTCTTTTCCTAGTGCTATAAAAATAAAGGCTCCATTGGAGTAAACAGAAAGCGAGCGTAAAACTTTTAAATATCCGAGCTAATGTAAAAGTTTCTAGAACGCTCGAAGGGAAGAGAACGTATACTCGACTCCGTTAGCTTTTTATAATGACTCTTACTGTTGGTCTAGGATAGCCTCTATCACCGAACTTTTTTTCTCTATCTTATTGGCACCGCACTTTGTGCATTCTGCCAATTTCAATGTTTCTGTGTTTTGTGTGCAGTTTTTAGATTCTTTATCTTCATAGTCCAAGCCCAGTTTTGGTCAAATCCAATCCGTGCCAGTAAAATCTAGTCATGCTTTAGTAAAGAAGTGGCGACTTTACTATAAGCTTCGATGGAATTTTGGAAGCAACACGAAAAGTCATGTTTCACCACATTATATCACTTTTCCACACTCGCACTTGTAATTAGGCACTTTATGAATAAAACACCACTATTTTTATACATAAACATTTGAAAAAACACTCGTTTTAAAATAAAATAAAAACAATGGGGCGATACGAATCTTTCCGCGTTCCCGCCAAAACTCATCACCGGAGTTTTGGCAAACACAGATGGGGTTCGGTGTCTGGTGTTCTGTATTCAAATTCATTTGTTTCAAGTTACTTTAATCAAGTGTACGGCAGCCCCACACTAGGCTTAAGTTCGTGTTATGGAGACCAGGGAATCGAAACAAAATCAAAATCAAAAAGTCATTTATTCAGTTTAGGCCCTGGTAAGGCACTTATGAACGTTAAGTTACATTTTTGAATCTACCACCGGCTCGTAGTTAACAACAACTGTTGAAATGTTATGGAGGAGTCCAACACTACTAAAATAATCATCATTGATTGAGTTATCATAGATAATAATTTGAAAAATAGAATAATAAAAATATAACACAAATTTCAAAATCATTGTATGCGTGTTGATGTGTTAGTGAGGGAATGTGTGTAAGCAAATGTATTTTATGTGTAGTGGTGTGTATGGTACACTTGTTTGTGTGAGAATGCTTACTGTTTGGTACGAAATAGTTTTTTTTTTTTTTTTTTTTATTATGTAACAGTAACTTACGCTCTCCTGATGTTAAGAGATAACGCCTGTCCATGACCATTGCAGCGTTACACAGGACTTTGAGTAGTAAACAAAGTCCAGGGGATCGCTGCCTTGGCGCTCATTACTTTGAGACTAGATGGTTAGTCTCAATAGCCCTGTAATTTCGCTAGCCCTTCAAACCGGAGCACAGTAATGTTTACATACTACTGCTTAGCGGCAGAATATCTATTAATTACTCTGTGTTCCCGTATGACAATATGAGTATCCTTCTTCGAACTTACTGTTTTACTTTAGCCGATATTATTTTTCATCTATGAAAGAGCTTTCAGTGCTGTTGTAAATATATTATAAGTATGTTTTTACAAAAAAAAAAATTATAAGTCTTCTATCAGTTATCTGGTTCCCATAGGACAAGCTTTGCTTAGTTTAGGGCTAGATGGAGAAACTTCAAACGATATTTTTATAAAAACAGTGGCTGTTCGCCTCTACGCCGCGGTACCTTTATCAAAATTGACGTCAATTTTCGTTTACGGAAATATGAAACGGGATTACAAGCCGTTTTTATTAGGTTATTGGAACGTTATAGTTCATATAGCATGTTTAGGTGTTTAGGAAATGGGACGGTTGGCATTGAGTCACTTCATCCCTAATTAGAGTGGACCCTCACGTACGCACCTCTGCAAATGTTTGGCCAAGAGACACCGGGAGCATATTCATGATTATGGCTATAATGGAACCGGTGACTTGAAGTGGCTATTACAAACAGTCGTTAGTTAAAATTAGTGACACAGCTGTCGATATTTAATTGAAATATCAGCTGCGTTCGTAAACTTAATTAGGGGTTTTGGGGTTTTTCTGCAACTCAGCGATGAAACTGCGTTCTAAAACGGGTGTTCTGAATGTATAAGTGCAAGTATTTGAACAAAAAAAAGTATTTTTTTTATGGCTGACAGGCTAGGTGTTTGCCCTCCGCTCACATGATGTTAAGTGATGGTGTGGTCGAAGATGGTAAACACACCTAGCCTGGAATGGAACTGGCTCTTAAGTGAGGCTGCCGGAACACACCCTTAGATGCTTGGCGGCAGATTTTCAACTTGAGGGTGGTAGCTAGCCAGCCGAGTACTAGAAAGTACCCTACCACCACGGTATGGTTTTCTCACGATGTTTTCCTTCATCGATAAAAGTCAGCAGCAATACTAGAAAAGTGCTACTACTACTGCTTAGCGGCAGAACGTCTGGCACTGCGGTGGTACTTAACTAGACAACTTTCTGCTAAGGAAACTACCACCAAGTAAAAAAGCAAAACTATTTTTGAAAATTCATTATTGTGAGGTTTGAAAAAAGTTCTCAAAGATGTGTGACGTGTGCCGACCTGCAGTTGGCCAGCGTGGCGGATAGTTTCGTCCAGCAGTGGGAGAGTTTATAAAAACAGGGCTGTTAAGAAAAAGATTGTTTAATTAAAGTATGTATTAAATATTTGGTACAGCGTACAGTTTTATGTAATAGTTAATTTTAATACGCAACTTTGTTATTGTTCACGAGAAAACGTTCTCATAACTAGAATTATAATATTTTGAATCAACATAATAAATAAATATCTATTATTCTTCAGATTACCTACAGAATAAAATATACAACAATGTTTTTCCTGTGGCAAAAGGAAAAGACAAGGAAGTTTTTCCCTAATATTTTTCGCATTTTTCACGATACTAAGCTTCCTTTCTGTCCCGTTGTAATAAATAAAGAATATGTTAGAACGTACACGTAACAAATTATCATCAAAATAAATCGGCTAAACAGATTTATGGAGATTTGAGACACAAGTGCGACTCGGTAAGATAATGTGGAAGATATAGGGATGCTCCTTTTTTTAATTTATCGGCATCTGGATACTTTAACCTTAATCCCTAATCTTTATACAGAGTTATAAGGTTGAGGTAGTCTAAAAGGAGCCAAAAGGAGGTTTTTGTGCTCATAATTATTAACAAGTTTTACTATAGGCACAACTTTGTAATCGTGCAAAAATAAACAGTTTTATTGAAAAAGCTTGTTAACGTTTAGCCAAATGAGCAGAAGCAGCTGTTTTGTCTCGATTTCAAAGTTTGTGTCTATAGTAAAAATTGGTCATAATGTTAAACCCTTTTGTCTTATATACTCCAAGCTTGTGAACATGTATACACTTTGGTTTTTGCTATTTATGTCAAAGGGATTCAATCTTTGTCACAGTCAAAGTCACGGCCCAGTCCAGTACAAGCCCTTGTAAAGTAACCTCTATAGACGCTTCAACAATTTTTTCAATAACACTAATTAAAACCGTACTTTAAATTTATTTTCTAAGCTAGGGCGAAAATCAAAGCATAAAGAAATCCATTCAGGGTCCAAGAAATAGTTAAACAGTTTTTTTTTCTTTTAATTAACTCGCAAATGGTGTGGGTTATACTCAAGACTACAAACAATAATTTTATCGTGGTTAAAAGATTAGGTATATGAAATGGGTTTAGCCTCTTTTTGCTTCTTTTTTTTTTTAAATATATTTTTACAGTAGCGTAATCACATTTGAACGTTAATAGGTTCTAACTCAACCACCTATTACGAGTACATTTTCATTTCGATATTTCCGACTCACTAACTTAGTACTTAATAATAAATTGTTTCTTAAGGCTGTGTTCAATAAAACTCACTTACTGAAAATGATTGTATCAGCTTTTAAACCATAAACTTTTTGTTTCGTGTCTTTTACGACTGTAATTCGTTTTAGGTCTATATTAAAATGTGTTTCTAAGATTTTGACTTCAAAAATTATTTTAACGCACATTGTTTTAAAAATCATTAAGTTAAAAGTAATATCTAGTTCATATAGTAACAGCTTTGCTTAGTAGGGGCTAGATAGTGCAGTGTGAAATGTTCTCCGATAGCTATTAATTTCAAAGGGTATATACCCTTATATGTCGTCTTTTATTATGTGTGTTGTTGTTGTAGTGTTGTATGTGATGAAATACATTTTTCTTTCTTTCTTAATGTCACGAATTTTATGACTCTTTACCATCTTTGTCACACGATGTCACACTTTCTTGAACCCCTGCAGTGCCTTTAATATTTGACATATTATTATGTAGTTTATAGATCATCATCATCATCAGCCTTTTGCTGTCCACTGCTGAACGTAGGCCTCTCCTAATGCACGCCACAGCTCGGTCGACAGCTTTCTACATCCAGTGTTTGCCCGCCGCTTTACGCAGGTCGTCACACCACCTGGCCGCAGGGTGCCCGACACTACGCTTGCCTGCACGTGGTCCCTCTAAAATTCGTCTACCCCACCGGTTATCGGCTCTTCGAGAAATGTGACCGGCCCACTGCCACTTCAGCTTACTAATTCTTTGAGCTATGTCGGTGACTTTAGTTCTATGTCAGATGACTTCGTTACGAATTTTGTCCCGCAAAGAAACTCCGAGCATAGCTCTCTCCATAGCTCGCTGAGCAACTTTGAGTTTCCGAACCAGGTTCACTGTAAGTGTCCACGTTTCGGCGCCGTATGTCATGACGGGTAGGACACATTGGTTAAAGACTATAGATTAGAAAAGATTATAGATGCGGATGGCCTACTAAGTATGAAAATGATTTCTGTAATTTCAAATTTAAAATAATTTTAGTTTAATAAAACACAGGAAAAAAAAATTCGCTTATCGATAACGTTGATGGAATGTTGGTTTTAATTACGGATGCGAGTAAATGTTTGTTTTGGCATCCCTACGCGTATATTTTAAATACACATCGATTTAAAAACAGGAGCAGATAAATTATTCACGTTTGTTCGTGTTTTATTTCCAATGTTGGCATGGTAAAAACACACGTACCGATTTGAGAACATTCTATAGCGAATTATTTATTAAGCGTTGGTTAAAGATCGAGGACCATTGGCTTATGTTCACGATACGGTTCTATAGATTAATTATTATTTATGGCAGGGCAAAGTTTATTTTCACGAATTCATATAACCTACAATACCGACATCAGTCGCCGCTTAAACAAAATTACTTGGAAATGGTTCAAAAAAATTTTTTTTTATGAGACGAACGATACGCTCACATGCGTTATCTCTTACCATCAGGATATAATCATAATCATTGCAGCTGTACCACAGAACTTTGAGTAGCAAAAGGATGTCCGGGGTAACAGCGCTCATTACTTTGAGACTTTCGTAGCTGCAGTATGCCCTTCAACTACTGCTTAGCGGCTGAGTGTCTGGCACTGCGGTGGTACCTAACTAGACAACTTTCTGCGAATGAAACCACGTCCAAGTTTTTTTTAAATATCTGACAGGCTATGCCGCATGACCACATGTGTTTGACCACAGCTCACCTGATGTTAAGTGACGGTGTGGTCGAAGATGGTAAAGCACACCTAGCCTGGAATGGAACTGGCTATCAAGTGAGGCTTCCGGAACACACCGTTAGATGCTTGGCGGCAGATTAACCCACGCCCTTTGGCATGCGAACCTACCGCGCTAACCACTGAGCCATCATCGCTACAAAAAAAAGTAAAACTATTTTTGAAACCAAAATTTGTCATTTTTTAATGTTTTCTGCGCATAATAAAACAGTATGCTTATTTACGATTAAATAAAAGCGAAAGATAACTATAATGATTTATAACGATTTGTTAAAAACGTATGAAGCTGAGGTCAGTAGGTGAAAAGACAAAAAGGAAAGTTAGCCAAGAAAGGATTATAGAAAATTCATCATTTAAAGGGATGCATTACTGCGCGAACAAAGCAAGTCAATTCATAATTTAACTTTACAATATTTGACATGTTAAATTGGATTAAATTTAGAAACTTCTTCCTTTTAAGTTAGTTGAATACGAGTATCTTAAAATCTGGTGTTTATAAAACATTAACTAAGCAATACCATTCACTAAACCTGTTTTGGCATATCCAATGTCCATTGTAAAGTACAGAGTTTATTGAAAAACAGTTTGGGACTAACATGCACTGTAGAATACCAGAGCAAAATGTAAAGCTTTAAGGCTGTAACGATCACTGGCTGTTTCCATTCGCGCTCTGCTCTTGAATAATAAACTAAATAGAGTAGGACTTTACCCCTACCATGATATTTTGTGAATATATTATGTCTGTCAGAGTCAAAAAGATGTTTTGATAACACTTTTTTTAATAACAAATAAGCTTGCGTTTGACCGCCATCTCGCCTGATGATAAGCGAAGATTTGGTCTATGATGGAGCACGCTTGCCTAGAAGAAACCATTTCACTCGCGATTTAAAGGTACCCAGATTGTATTCATCGGGGAACACCCACTCGGGCAAAATTCCAATGTCTAGCTCGTACGAAGAAGGTGGAATCAAACAGCTTAGTTCAATCATTTATGTAGTTGATTGATGATAATTTAGTAGGTATACAGGCTATGAAATGACTCTTATGATCGAGTATCCATAGTAACGGCGCATTGTTAGGTACCGCAGGCGTAGGCGATTTTACTCCCACGCTCTGTCCTAGTATGGGGGTTTAGTTTTATATCATTTTGATACGTTTGTCTCGCCTGTCTTTGCCACGCGCTAGCCATTGTGCTCTTTACAAGGCCACGGTGCATTTTTGTCTTTTTTGCCTAATAGATTACTTCCATACAGCTAAACTTATGCATCAAGGTCTTATTTCTTGTATGAATTACTTATGAGCGTGTTTCGACATTCTCAAAGAACCAAGGCGTTGAAACAGATGTTTGTAATAATATGTTGACGAGCAATTAAAACACGCGTTTTAAAGCCTTTTAATCGTTTTACGCAATTAGAATAAAATATGGAAATTATTATCAATGAAATATTTCACATCAGCTGTATGTATACTAATTATAAGCTATCCCATTGTGGAGCGCGGTCTTATTTTATAGAGAAGGGTAAGCCAGACATCACAAACTTCAGAGAACATTAAAAATTCTCGGAGTAGCTCACTATATCTTCACCGTTTGAAAACATTTCACAGCGTCATCTAGGCCCAAACGAAGCAAGGCGTGTACTATGGAAACCATATTACTGTTTTTTTATGGTTGACTGGCTAGGTTTTTGACCACAGCTCACCTGATGTGAAGTGACGGTGTAATCGAAGATGGTAAAGTACACCTAGCCTGGAATGGAACTGGCTCTCAAGTGAGGCTGCCAGAACAGACTGTTGCCTAGCGGCAGACTTTCAACTTGAGGGTGGTAGCTAGCCAGAAGAGTACTAGAAAATATAATGCTATGGTTTCCTCACGATGTTTTCCTTCGCCTGCAGCTCAAGCTCATCGTGTGGGTTTGAACCCACGCCTTTCGGCGTGTGAACCGACCGCGCTAACCACTGGGCTATCATCGCTACAAAAATATTATATAGGTATTTCATATGATATAAATGTCTTTTGTGTGAACGAACCCAACTTACAGTAGTTGGTTCTATTGAATGGTTTTATTTTAGAGTTTGTTCATGATCTCACAAAGTTTGAATTTGATTTGTTATTTTTCAGAATATTCTTCTTGAATCTATATATTCTTGGTTTATTTTTTAATATTTGTGTAATAAAGACAGACAAACAGCTGCATCGACTTTGTTATATGGTCTCGTGTTTTTCGAGTACGGAACCCTAAAACAACGTCGTAAAAGATTTCTGAGAGATAAAAGTTGATGGTAGAACATTTCAATAATATAAGGAATGTATCGGAGTGTTCCGTTTTATTAGAGAAACAAATTCCCCCAAAGGAAATCATCACAAACATAGGAACGCGCATATTGTATGTTTACCCGACTACAGAGAAATAAAAAGGCAATATTGTTAGCATGTATGAATGTGTACATATTACCGCTTACAACCTCATCACTTCAACTACCTTTGATACATTGTTATCTAATCACAGCACAATCATGACACTTGTATTTAACTAAGAAGAATTTTTAAAATCATGGACAAGTCAGACTCGCCCACCGAGGGTTCCGTATAATCGTATGCATGATAAATTCTTTTTATCATTCCTTGCGTAAAAACCCTATTTTTGTGAAATTTATTTTTAATTTTTATTGTTGACAGGCTAGGTGTTTTGACCACATCTCACCTGATGTTAAGTGACGGCGTGGTCGAAGATGGTAAAGCATACCTAGCCTGGAATGGTAATGGCTCTCTAGTGAGGCTGCACAATTCAAGCATCTAACACACCGTTAGATGCTTGGCGGCAGATTTTCAACTTGAGTGTGGTAGCTAGCCAGTCGAGTACTAGAAAGTACCCTACCACCACGCTATGGTTTCCTCACGATGTTTTCGTTCACCGGCAGCTCAAGCTCATTGTTGGGGTTTGAACCCACGCCCTTTGGCATGCGAACCGACCGCGATAAAAAACGAGCTATCATCGCTGCAAAATTTAAAAAAAAAATGATTCAATTAAAAATGTTTTTCTTTATGTGTACTATAAGACAATGCTTCTTGCCAGGTTTCATAATTCTAGGTATAGGTTTTGATTCCTTTCTGAGTGTCGAAATATGCGGTTTTTTTGTGACATATACGGCTGTCACTCTTTTATAAATGTAGGCCGGACCTTAAAAACGATTCAATTGATACCAATCCAACGAGTATTTTCAGCGCTACTGTGTTGTTACTCAAAGTTCTAGGTAGGTACCACAATGGTCATGGACAGGCGTTTATTTGCCATCATTACTTTTATACATTAAAATAAATACAAACACACATATATACTGCTAAAAAATAACCTTTCCTTTTGGCTTTGTCCTGGTCAGGTAATAATATTCCAACGGGATCTGCGTCAAATTATTCTGTTTTTAAAATTAGCAGTATTTTACGGTTTGGCATAATCCACGGTTACGCTAGATGACTTTTATGCCGTACAAATTTTAACCCAATGACAGTGAAAATATGAATTTTAGATGAGCGTATATAATAGCCGTTTGGCTTGCCAAGGTTAATGTACCCTCTTGCTATAACGCATATCTAAGTATAACTTGTATGCATGTATATTATTGTGTATGTGTTTCTGTTATACGCTATAGCAGATACAGTTAGATCAAACTGCTAAGATGTTTTGTGGCTACACATTTATTTCAGCCATTGATTTTTAGGGTTCCGTACCCAAAGGGTAAAAACGGGACCCTATTACTAAGACTTCGCTGTCTGTCTGTCCGTCCGTCTGTCTGTCACCAGGCTGTATCTCAAGAACCGCGATAGCTAGAAAGTTGAAATTTTCACAAATTATGTATTTCTGTGTCCGCTATAACAACAAATACTAAAAACAAAATAAAATAAATATTTAAGGGGGGGCTCCCATACAACAAACGCGATGTTTTTGCCCTTTTCATAGATAATGGTACGGAACCCTTCGTGCCAAGTGCGAGTCCGACTCGCACTTGGCCGGTTTTATTTATTAAATGAATTCTTATTTTCACGCGATTGAAGGAGTGTATAGTTTATAAGTTTTTATAAGGCTCCTGTATGTATATATGTGAGTTACTTTATTCCACCACCATAACTTTTGAATGTTTGAACAGATTTGGATTTATGGGATATCGTTAGAATCCTTACATCATCCCGAGTGATATAAGATAATTGGTGGACATTCGCTATTTATAATTTTCTTAATTATGTTTGATTGTCTTTGGTATCACACATTGTGCATTTTGCTAGTTTTCATATTTTACTCAAGTATTTCGTCAAGTATATTATGTATGCAAAATCAAATGAAATAGTTTTGAGTTAAGTAATTTTTTTTTTAATTTCTTGATGCAAAGTCCGTCTAAACAGTTTGAGACTGTATTTCAAAAGTAACACGAAATTAATATTGGAATGAACTAGCTTACGTACGGCATAATTAATTACATACTCGTGCAGAGTAATTTTCATAATGTTTTAATTACTACTCCGCTGTTTGATCTAGATTTATTTACAAAGGTATTTCAGTGTATGCGTTACATTAAAAGAATATGCTCCGTTTTTTTTAATGGCTAAGCGATTTATGTCTTATACGGCAAAATTCGATGATTAGGCTGCGACATAATGTACTTTTTTTTTTTGTTTCTGGAATAACACTTTGTGAATTCTCTCAGTGTCAAAAATTTCATTTTTTATTTATCTTGTGAAAATAAGTGTTACATAAAGGTAAATGGCGGCGAAGTCCAGATCATACCATACTAGAAGTTTCTAGCGAGTTTGAAAACAATTCGATATGACTTGTTACACCATATTATACTAATTTACCCTCACTCATGCTTGTAATTAGGTATGCACTTTATGATACAAACACCACTATTCAAAACTTAAAAAAAAAAAAAAAACAGAAGTTGTAGAAAATAATACAATGACATGGTGTTTCCGTGTTACTGATAAAACTCGTATAGGTAGTACATAATTATATCTTGGTTTTTCATAATATTTTTTTCTCCCTCAATGAAAGCAGTAAGGTATTAGCTTCTATTATTATTCTATTATTATTAGCTTCTTAGAACTGACGTTAATGCAATATACTATTTTTTTTAAATCAATTTGCTGGAATTGCTTACTACGTAATCACGTAAACGAGAACTTTATTGTAAACAATAGACAAAGGTATTAAAAAAAAAAAAAACCCGTTTTGTATATAATATTATATAATATGATTTTTAATCGTTCACATATTTCGATAATCTCGAATATTAATAGAAACTCATCAATCAATTTGATAAAAACTCATTGGTAAATATAATAAGTGTAGTGTAGTTTGCTGTAAGTGTACCTATATGAATAATTATATTTGAATAAGCTTACCTTGACATTGTGTATCCTTTATGATAAATAGCAGGAACGCTGCTATCGTGACTATTCTCCAGCGTCGCCGACCCATTTTACACTGTAACTAATTCTCACCGTATCATCGGATACGATTCACTACGTCATCAAGAACTTAAAATGTTTATTGGAAAGTCCCATGAGTACGAAAGATCGCCATTTTTGGCATCGGAGAAATTGGCACTGTCATTGATTACTACGCCATGGCAGCACTGTCACATCTGTAACAAAATGAAAGAAAAACAGTGAGAAAACAGTAAATGTTCTCGTAAGAGAAATAATCGTAGAAAAAGTAGGTTAACAAGCACATGCAGCGGAACGTATTGAAACATTAGTTGCAAAAACATCGTCGTTATTATTTATTGCGTGATATAACGCGCGGTAAGGATGCGGTACGTGAGTTCTGATTTTGTTTTTACGCCCAGAAAATGGCACGCCGCCATCTTTCTCGTATTTTTAATTAAAATAAAAAAGGCTTATGTGTTGACCACTATCTTGCCTGGTGTTAAGTGAATATGCGTTATGTGATGCAGCACGATTGCCTGAAAGAAACCAATCGATTCGTGACTTGAAGATACCTCTAGGTATATATCTAGGTATTTGGTGTATCAATTCAAATTTTTTATTTTATTTTTATTTTTTATTTGCAGATTGTTATTGTTATTATCGTATTTTTTTTTATTGATTAAGATAATTGTAATTCTGTTTATATTTGTAATTCTAATTTTAAGACATTTTTATTTCTAGATAAACTGTGTATTTAATTATGATATATAATTTAAGACTACTGTAATTGGCGATTGCCGTTTAGTCTAAATAAATAAACAATAAATAAATAAATTAATTAATACGCTAGACCCTCTGTTATGAAAAATCTGGTAAAATAAAGTAACTATGAATAAAATTACAGATATCCAGCAAAAAAAAAAATACTTTGATCCAAGCCAGTTTCTGTGCCCACAAACGAAAATTTATATTTAGCTCCAAAATGTTAAAATGTGCGAACTAGAGGCACACAATTTTTTTGACTAAAAATGGTTTTTATATTAGCATGAATTTTTAAATGTTAGACGACATTTTGTCCCTGACCTCTAGACATATGTAAAGCAGGTTACGTGTTTAGAGCGCGCTAAATATAATGAGAAGTGTTGTGTTGTCTCAAAACATTGTAGCCGGAACTCATTGACATTTAGCAACGTGCTGAAATGCAAAACTTGCAGCAATAACATGTTATTGATTCTTCTTCTCAGACGCGTAGTCTGACATATAATGAAGCATGTTGTCACTATTATGTACCAATAGGTACCGGGTGTTTGTCTAGACGACCAGCATACTCGCGCTCTTTTTTTTTAAATGTCTGACAGGCTAGATGTTTGACCACAGCTCACCTGATATTAAGTGACGGTGTGGTCGAAGATGGTAAAGCACACCTAGCCTGGAATGGAACTGGCTCTCAAGTGAGGCTGCCGGAACACATCGTTAGATTCTTGGCGGCAGATTTTCATCTTGAGGGTGGTAGCTAGCTAGCTGAGTACTAGAACGTACATACCCTACCAACACGCTATGGTTTCACCACGATGTTTTCCTTCACCGACAGCTCAAGCTCATTGTTGGGTTTCAACCCACGCCCTTCAGCATGCGATCTGACCGCGCTAACTGCTGAGCTATCAGCGCTACAAATATATTCTAGGATATCACTGTTAACAACTTTTACAATGGGACCAAACCTGAAAACGCTGAAAAGTATCTGTCGCCATCAATCAAATGTTTATTTTATCAAAAGCTTTCTCAAAGAAATATGTCGATAACCTGACGAAAGTTACGAAACAGCTGTGGCTCTAGTATATTAATTTGCGAGAATTACTTTAAACGACAGTGTAGTAATGGCGGTATTGCGTACAAGATTTGTTTTATGGTATAAGTTTTTATAACTTCGTATAAAAATTTACCTTCTTTTCGTCTAATAACTGTTAATCATGAGTTTTTATTCTTATAAACTTAAACATATTATAATCTTAATAATAATATACTAATTTCTTTCAGAATTACAGGGCTGGTCTTGAGGAAAAGTTTGATTAGATGATGCGTAGGGTGACTAGAATGCTGGCACTTACTTTAGCCAAAAGCTCAGTGTTGCTATCCAGCGAGGCAATGCTGCCAGTATTCTGACCACATTTCTCTTCTCGTGTGGACTTTTTGGATTGGATTATTTTGTAAAGTTTTGATTTTTATGAAAAGTCTAAAATTATATTCTAGAATAATAATGTCCATTTACTAAGCCAACAATTAGCGTAAATATGTCTAACTTGACTTAGTGATACACTAGTATTGGACGGTAGTCGAATTGCGGCTGGCACCACTATATGATATAAGTACAGTGCAAATGCACTGTCAGCGCACTGGGCACTAATGTCGGGTGACGCTATAGAGGCCGTGTTAAACCATCATTAATAGTCATTAAAAAAATATCGAAGCACAAAATAATCGCTGACGTTGTAGAGGCCGTTTGAATCTAATAGCAATAGCCATTTATATATAAACACAGTTATATAGTTGTTAGATACCTATTTCAAATCGAAGTTGTTTTGCTGTTGAATCGTCATTCGATTATTTTGTTTTAATGATTTAAACATTATTTGAGCTGTGTGCTAAATATAAGTTAGATTATTTTCTCTTCTCAGCAGCCAAACTTTGATTACAGCAAGTTTGTTAGCTCAAATAGCCCATTTACCTTCTCAGTCGATAAGCTCCTTAAAGGTAATCAATAAGCCTAAAATTGAGTGTGCCCAATCAAGGAGCAGACCGAGACGAGGTGTCAGGTAGCGGTAAAACTTTACTGATTAGTTGGGGAGGCCATTGAGCGAGCGATGTTCAAGATTGTATTCTAACAATGTCCCCGGGTGAGTTCCGACACGGTCTATACAAACTTTATGTTACGGGCTTCAAACTTCATCCGGAGGATCCTGGGCTTCATAGCAGCTGTTATTAAGGTTTTACGATAACCGACATGTTTGATTTCGTGGTTAATTTTGTGATAATATTACTGTCGCTATTGAGCAATGTGATCTTTTGTACAACGGCATGAATTTCTATCTTTTCCAAGTTACGCGCGTATTGCCGATTACGAAAAACATCGCGAGGAAACGTATATGTACGAGAATTCTTAAAAAATAAGTTCTAGAACATATTATTATGTGAAGACTGCTAACCAGCACTTGACCAGCGTGATGGACTTATGGCTTCTCACAATGCGCAGAGGTCCGCGTCCAGCAGTGGGATAGTTAATTAAAACAGGGCTGAATCGGATCGTGACGTAACCTTTTTTTTTATTAAAACTGTTACCGTGAAAACAAATTTTATTTTAAATCACATTAAATAAATTTTTCCTATTTTTTGTAGTTGTGGAATAAGCACAAATATTTTTAGTTAGGTACAGGTTTCTAGTTTCCAAGTCGTTTGTATCATTTATATACGTCCTATCATTATCGTTTTCACGATATAACAAAAATAAAATGTCGTTAAAACATCTATGAAATTTTATTTTGGTTAAAGTAGGACATTGTCGTTACGTACAGATTCTTTTTTCTTTTCATAAAGAATAAGATTTCTTTTTTAGAATAAAAATATAAAAAAATTGTGGTCTTTTCAGTAAAACATGATTTTTTACTAAAAGAAAAAAAAAACTTTGTTATTGATACAATGTAAAATATAGATTAACTAATTAAATAGGCCATTTTCTACAATCATTGACCCATCATCAATTTTAACCCTAGATAGAGTAGTACTAGTTTTTCTATATGTCATGGTTAAACAAGGGTTAAAGAATGAAATTGATGTTTCTCAGCTGGTGGCATTGACACGTTGAATATCAATACTAAGAGTTTTTAAACTAAATAAACCGTTCGCTGATGGGACTGCAAAGTTCTGGAGTGGAGACCACAGACCGGCAAGCGCAGCGTAGAACATCCACCCACAAGGTGGACAGACGACCTAATAAAAACCGCAGGAACGCTCTGGATGCGAGCCGCTTCCAACCGGTCTTAAGGAAATCAATGGAGTCCTATGTCCGGACACATGACGCATTCACCAAACGTACTTTTTTCAATATTATTTTCGTTTCCCTAAGTGCAGTTTGTCCTTCCTTTGCACCTACGTCTACATCTGCACCCGATGAGTAGTGAAACGTGTCGTGACGTCACGTCGACATGCCGGTGCGAGAAAGCGACGTTCCGGCCCGACGGGCAGTTTCTACGCATCATGCTGCCATAAACTTGCACTATTTATGTTTTAACAACTCTTTCTTCGATTGTTTCGACAATGATTTAAATCAAAAACTCATCACAATCATACTAGTGTTATAAATGCGAAAGTTTGTCCGTGTGTTTATACTTCTTCACGCTAAAACGTGTGGACGGATTTATAAAATATAAATTGCAGATAACCCAGGATAAGCTTAAGAGTTGCTTTTTATCCCGGAAAACGTTAGCTGCTAATATTATAGAAGCATACATTTGTACATACATATGTTCTTTGTTGTCACATTCGTACTTTGTGCATTTAATAGTCCAAAATATCGTCATATTTTCAAGTATTCTACGATAAATTATAAATAAATATCGTAGGATATTACACACAGCGCCATCTGACCCCAAACTAAGAAAAGCTTGTTCTACGGAAGGCAGATAACGGATAGAATAAATAAATACTTCTTTTTTTAAACATACTTATACCTAATACATACAGACACAGAACAAACATTTGTTTACCACAAACTGTTTATATATTATATAAACTACTAATGTGCCAACAGGGCTGCGTGATAAATCAAGTGAAGCAAATTTAAGTCATAGTCAGTCTCAAAGAGTAAGTCAAGGTCATATCCTAGTGAAGGAATGATGACTTAACTACATTCTTCGATTGAATTTTGAAAGCAACACGAAAAGTCATCTTTCACCACATTATGTCACTTTCCAACACCCACTTCTGCGATTAGATGATTTGTAGCGATGATTGCTCAATGGTTAGCGCGGTCGCATGCCGTAGGCGTGGGTTCAAACCCCAACAATGAGCTTGAGCTGCCGGTGAAGGAAAACATCGTGAGGAAACCATAGCATAATGGTAGAGTACTAGTAGGTACTCGGCTGGCTAACAACCACCCACAAGTTGAAAATTTGCCGCCAAGAATCTAACGGTGTGTTCCGGCAGTCTCACTTGAGAGCCAGTACCATTCCAGGCTCGGTGTGCTTTACCATCTTCGACCACACCGTCACTTAACATCAGGGGAGCTGTGGGCAAACACCTAGCCTGTCAACCATAAAAAAAAATATAATCGTCCAATAATTCAATGTAATATAATTAACAATACGATCATTTCGGCAAGCCACGGCCTTTTAATGTAAAGACAAGGTTGATAAAAATGAGGATTTAATTAGACCATACTCAAAATAAATCTGTAATAACTACGTAGGTTTTTTTTTTTTTTTTTTTTTTTTTTTTTATAGATAGGCTTACGTTTGACCGCCATCTCACCTGATGTTAAGTGATGATGCGGTCTAAGATGGAGCACGGTATTGTATTATCTCAGTGAAGTATTGGTCAATGCTAAATCCACTGTTATTAAAGTTGGTAAATTAACATTCATATTAAAGGTTCTGTGATTTATGATGAGACAGGCAGGCTTTGTGTATTGCCTTTGCCTGCATAGCAATTAGGCTCAAAGAGGCTGAATGGATAGTCCAAATGCTTGATGAATCTGAAGAACATTTATAGACTTAACTGACCAGTATTGCTTTGCAGTAGCTTTTTGGTGATTTTTTTAGGTGGTGGATCTTTTTAACAGGAGGTTGTCTAGATTGATACCACTGCAGTATAAACAACACTGTGTTCCGGTTTGAAGGGAACTGCTGCTAGCACAATTACAGAGTTGTTGAAACTAGATATCGAATAAAAGTAATGAGCGCCTAAGCAGCGATGCTATGGACTTTATTTACCCTAAAGCTCTGGTTATTGACAGACGTTTTCTATCACCATCAAGAGTTCGTCTGATTTCAATTACATAAAAAAGGTACAACGAAATTATAGAATAAAGTAGACTGCAGTTTTGATAAACAATCGCTTGAATAGTACGACGGAAAGTCGGTCTTATGACGTGTTGCTTAACCAGGTTCTTCTTTAGTAAGCACATGCACTACACTGCATTATCTTTCAATATTCTACTACTCTTTAAAGTGTGCCTAAAGGTCCAAAAAGGGTAAAAATAAGGTCTTTTTCGAAAGGTGGGTTCGAAGGAAAGCACTTGTATACACAAATTGGTAGATTCTCATAGTGTGACACTATCATGGATGACAATCCACAATTATGTAGATATGATAGGCTTTTCTTCATCTTAAGACAAAAGGTATTAAAAGATTGCCGCAACTGCACTATAGTCTTGTTTTTACAACTATAATGTCTCTATATGTTCTTATGTTCGTATATTGTGTTACAAACAATGAGTTTAGCTCCGTGTAGCAGTACGGACTCGCTCAGTAACGAATACTCGGAACCTAATTGCTTTTGTACGGTTATTGTATAACAAAAGCCAGTCTCTTGCATGAGTTGCATGCAGATTTGTTTGGGGATCTGGCGATGCGTTACATTTACACTAAATATGTTTTCCTTGCGTCCTTATGTAACTTAATAAGTACCTACAAACAAAATAGGTCTTTTGTATCAGTAGAGTATGTGTACTTATAACTAAAACTGTTATGATTTTTAATACCTACAATAAAAATAATAATATTTTTTTATTAAGGTAATTGAATGTAAATTGTTGCGGAAACTGACCAACTTTTGGCTTAATACTACTGAGTATTAAGCCAAAGGGTAGCCATTAATGTAAAGCTCATTTCTATAGAACAACAGAGTTGATCTCATAATAAAAAGTATGACATTTCAATATGACACAAGTCTCTTGCAAGTCCAAATATGTCTACGGTAAATTTTAATTGCCTTTTATTGAAGAGGTTACGCCATATTCTCACGGCCAAAAAAATCGTATTTGTATTTGCCAATATACCTAAGTGAGTATGTGGTATGTTATGTTAGTTACTTTTAAGTAATTTAAGTAATGAGCGCCAAAGCAGCTGTGTTTAACTTTAGTTAGTGTACTCAAAGTTCTAGGTACTACAGCAATGGTCGTTTATAGGCTTTATCTATTAAGTATAGAAGCTTGAGCTGCCGGTAAAGGAATGTTTTCCGTCATTATTTCTCCTTTCGTAAGGAGACCATAGCATGGCGGTAATACTTTCTAGTATTCGGCTGGTGAGCTACCTTCAAAGTGAAAATCTGCCGAAAACATCAAGCACCTAACGGTGTGTTCCGGCAGCATCACTTGAGCGCCAGTACCATTCCAGGATAGGTGTGCTTACCATCTTTGACACCGTCACTTAAGATCAGGTAAGCTGTAGTCAAAAACCTAACCTGCCAAATATAAAAAAAAATACCCAGACAGATAATACTTATATAAAATTAAATGAGTAGATGATTACAAAAGCTTGCGGTTATTTTTTTAAGTTAAATGATTAATTTTATGTAAAATATCAAACTGTCCAACTCTTGTTTTAACTCTTCTTTGTAACATAACTTATTAGTACCTGGACGACCGAGCTTTGCTCGGCTGAAAACACGGATAAAACGGGGTTTTCTAAAAATGAAACCTAGCTAGATCGATTTATCTCCCTCGAACCCCCTGCATACTAAATTTCATGAAAATAATTGCGTAATTATATATATATATATATATACAAGAATTGCTCGTTTAAAGATATAGATATATCTTAGTTACCACGCCCATATCTTTTTCTAACCCCGTTGCCACTCATACCTCCTGCGTCATACACTCGATCCCGCGAGCGCCCCCTATCGTTACAGACCAAGTAAGCTATTCCATTTGCCCGCGAAATCAAAATTAAAGCTAACATGTATCTAACCGTAAACGCTGGAAAAACAATCGTTATTTTGCTGACAGTAACTTTATAGTGATGTTAAGGACATTATAATTAGCATTCAATCATTTGTTTTTGTATTAGACAAGAAGATATCAAGGCGCCATTCGTGTTAATATCTCAATGAAGGTTCGTTTGACGTTTCACACAAATTATAATCACGATTATACGACGACGTTACCTTGGATGTCAGTTAGCAGTCGATGGCCAACGGAATTGGAATTTAATTTGAAAATAAATTTAGAGGTGACATTCTTTGACAAGCTGAAAAACAGAGCTCGATGCCGGCAACTCTATCCCATCGGGTACCAAGTCGAGGTATAATAATACATACATTCGATAGTACTAATTGAGCAGTTAAAAAATTGCCTTATACTATTCTGAAGCTTTCGGTACTCAAATAAAAAAATGTTAGATGTGTCCACATATAGTAAGAACTTTGCTTAGTTTGGAACCAGATGGCGCAGTGTTGTATGTATGTAATGTACTCCAATATGTATTGAATTTATGGTAGTTCCACGAATCAATAAAAAAAATAAAAAAATAAAACATTTAAAAACCTCAAAATTGGTTTCGTTTTAGAGCTGCGATTCCACAAACAGATACCTGATATAATCGTTAAACTTGTAACATCGGGAGTTAAAACTTTAACAGTTGAAAAAGCAGGTAATAAATAAAAACTTTGCTACAGTAAAGAGGTGATTATTGCAAACTGTCATCAAATCTGAAAATATATGGGATTGTTCTGTAAATACAAAAGGTCCAAAAACTGACGTATATATTTATTTTGACTACAGTGAAAAATATAATATATTATGATGACGTATTTGTGTGCAAATAATTTACGTATTACAAGAAAAATTACGTGGTCAAGAAAGCATTTTCAAGTCTCAAGTAGTCCGTATATTTTACGCAAAATTGACAAAGTTTTGTTTATGAAAAAATGTTTTATTGAGTTCGCCTTTTGTACATACTATAGTAAGTGTACAATAGAGAATTAAATAAATTAATGTATTGTAAAATTACTTGACAAGTACTTCGTATTAAAAATTTGTTGATTGGAACTTCAAACACACAGAAATCCGACAGTCCGATTTCATACGAAAATGCTTTACACAGCATCGATACTACGGATTTACGATGGATAAATACTTTTATTGCGAAAATAATACGGTTCCTTTTAAATTGTCGTTGCGCTTGAAACTGCAACTAGTAAGCAATGATAATAACGATTTTATTTTATTTGCTCATGCAATGATCAGTCTCATAATTTCCCAATGATATCTATATCTACTTTTTGCGTGACCTAATACGAAACGAAACGCAATTTTCGTTCGACTCAACGCACACGGACGCACAGAACTGGAGCGTAATAAATTCTTTGATCGCTGCAAGTGCCAATGGTATAAAACTTTTATTTCTCCCGTATCAGGTAGCGTGGGAATGCTCGGCTGGTAAAAATAATAAAGACGTTTCTTCTTGTTTTATTTAGTATTTGAAATACAAAATGACGAGATCAATGAAATAAGACTGTGTGCTTTATTATTTTTTACACATTACAAAAATGTATTTTTTAACAAAGGTTCGCAATGCTCAGAAAAAGTTATACGCATATATTAGATTAGTTAGAATCTAATTCATATCCAAGGCAATAAAACAATTAAAAAAACTCATGTTACACACAGCGCCATCTGACCCAAAACTAAGCAAAGCTTGTACTATGGAAGTCAAATAACTGATAGAATACTTAAATATTTTTAACAATCAGACATAGAAAAAACATTTATTTATAGCACAAAATGTTTGTCCTGGGTGGGAATCCAGAAGTTCCCTGGGTGGGAACCCACACCATACAGCTCTTAAAGCATATATACCTACTACATATTAACTTACAGGGCTACCAGCAGATATGTAACTCCATCACCAAACTGTAACCCCTGATTTTGCTTAAGTTTTCTGAATTGCCCACCATTGGAAAGCGAATTTAAAAACGTATTCAATTCGTAAAGAATCAAAGATTACATCTTCATATACGTGAAGACTTGTGATGAAATAGCTCAGAGCAATGAACGTCAAGGTTATATACGACCTATCGGTTTAGTTCTTGTGTCTATTGCATTGCGATGATTATTTAGTTAATGTTACGGCTATCACAACTGAAAATCATTGAGTAATTTTACCAGAATCAGCATCTAGCCAGCGATTGACTATCGGATATCGGATCTGAATAACCTTAAGGTATTTTTTAATACAACATCTATTGTAGCCAAGTTGTGCCTCGCCTATGATGCTTTAGATCTTTAAGGCGGTTTAAATTAAACAATACTCTCCTGCTGGTAAGAGATAACGCCTGTCCATGACCATTGCAGCGATACACAGAACTTCGAGTAGCAAAACAAGGTCCAGGGTATCGCTGCTTTGGCGCTTATTACTTTGAGACTTTCATGGTAAGTCTCAACAGCCCTGTAATTTCGCTAGCTGCAGTATCCTTCAAACCGGAGCACAGTAATGTTTATACACTACTGCTTGGCAAGAGAATATCTGCCTGTACGTACCTAGACGACGTCCTGCTAAGAAGATCTACCACCAAGTTAATATCTTTGGTGATCAAGCGTACGACACTTCAAACATATTTATTTGAGAACTATTTTACCTTTTACCTATTTAGTGCCAACATTCAGAAAAAATACATATTATCCACCCAGAATTACAAGGAATAATTTTACATTGTACCATGAAGTCGTTATTATGGTTTTAATTTTGATCGAGTTATGTAATTTTTTTCGTACTAGACGAAAAAATGTTTACACTTGCGAAAATTACTGACTAGGAAATGTCGACTCTTGAAACTTAGTATAAAAATCTTCGATTGGATGAAAAACAAACAAACTAAGTGATGTTCAAATATACAGTGCTTATTATTGCTATGAAATGATGTAATGAAAATAACAATAAGGCTGTTTTTTAAGAGATATCAACGCGTGCATAAATTTTAAATAAATGTACTAATTAATTCAAGTATATACATATATAGGAATAGCCACTGGATTCTCAAATTCCTGTCAGATTTTGGATACTATTACGAATTTTGTGTTTAAATTTGGTTTTAGAATTGCTATAATATGCAAATGTTAGCGTGTTTATGAATAAAACTACATATATTGCATCTAAGATCGTGTTGATAAAAATGACGTGTTAGCTTTTTGTACCTTACCTACAAAAGACATAAACGAGCGCACCGCATTCGAGAAAATCATTCCGGAATTAACAAGCTATTCATTATTAAGCTACTTCCTTATTATATGTCCATTGTTTCGTATTTCATAATATTTCCCGTGCCAAATCACTTGCATTCTTTCTTGACAGGAATGCTAATCGGCTTAACGAGGTAGTATCACTGCCTATGAGATATTGACTAAATTATGTTGTTTTTAATTCAGCCGTATTGGATTTACCGGAGAAGGCCGAAGAAGGCCGAGGTATAAGCCGAAGCGAGTGAAAGTGGATTCAGGGCGGGGGCGAGGAGGTAGTGGAAGCGGGAGGGGGGCAAGGTTGCGAACCGGCTTCACCAGCCTCATGCCAAACAACGCATTGAGTAATAAGCAATAAGTGTTGCATTAGCCTGCCTAATGACGTGGTGATGTATGGTACCTTTGTATAGAGGCAACACTTTATTGTCGTCTTGTTAATTTTGGAGCTTGTGTGTCTACGTTTTAGTCGCGAGTTATATTTGTCAGCTTCATACGGGATCTTACATGCGTGAACTTTCGGTAGCTTTTTTTCTTTATTTTTGGCATTGCAATTTGTGCATTCCAGTGTCATTAAATTTATATTTTCAATATCTCAAGATTAAACTTAAGGAAAATAAGTTTGTAACACACCTTTTTTATGTAACTAATAATAATAAGACGAACGATACGTTGATGGTAAGAAATAACGCATGCTCATGACCATATCCATCTAATACACAGAACTTTAAGTAACAAAATAAAGTCCGGTAACATATACATATACCTACATAGTATATTGAATTTACTCAATATCAAATTTGTATCATATTAACATTGTCTGGAATTTAAAGCTCATCATCATTGGTTGACGTTTGGACGTCGTATTTTAGAATCTTCCGGTAGAAGCTTCCGGCATTGTTTCTTTTCTTATCTCTCTTATGTCAATGTCAATGATAGTGAAATGAAATATAAACAGTGTAGCAGATACTGGAATATTGGTAGAATTTCTTGTAAACCCACGTTAGCTTATTCATACGCTTATTATTTGATGTTATTTCTGTATGAAAAATATTAGCTCCTTTATTTCTCACAATTTTGGCCTTGAAGCAAGTTAAAGTATCTTACTTCTTTTCAAGACTAACTGCGAGAAATCATGCCTTATTCCTCTCTATGAATAAAATCTTTATCACCTTCTAAATATAATTTTCCTATGAGTGTCTCATTTATATTTACATTAAAAAAACTATGTACAAATTACATCCTAACATACAAACTAATAGTACAGAGGAACTTATAAATTAATTAAAATATACTTTTCCTTTAATGTTAACATAGAGTACTTTATATTAACTTTGCCAGATATCGGATATTTGCCCACTCTATACTTGGCTACTATTAAGTATATATCCACTTGAGTCGAGAAGCTCCGCTTGCCAAATGAACTCTATTCAAAATATCAATCGATCATAGTTGGCTCCATAGTGAAATCGATGGAAGTGAAATGACTTCCGTTTTCTAACAAAAATTATGCCTTAACTTTCCTTTTTTTTCCCTATAAGCATTCGGTTTTATTACCTAAAACAAAATATCGACATTCTAATTATTAGATATCCTTAATTTATTTCATAATAGTAATTGGACAAAATGTATGGTAAGCAACGTTCTGCGTACCTCTGCAATGGTCATGTACGGGAAAGTAATGAATATGACCAAAAACTTTGTCTAAAAAAATGCTAAATAATAAAACAATATAAAAGACCGATCAGTATATAGATGAGAGTTATTTGAAAGGAAAACGGAAAAAACATTTTGCTGCACTGCGTTATTTTCACAAACTCTTTGTTTTTTCGTGTGTTTATGTATATAATTGGCAGTATTCAGAAAGCGCTGAATTGTGTCTACAAGTGTAAGAAAGTGAAACATATCTTTTCGTGCTGTTTTTCTTTTGTTTTTGGCATCGCACTTTTTGAGTTTTACTAATATAAAGTATTTCGATATTTAGAAGTATTTCGATATTTAGTAGTATTTGATCAATTAAGACAAGTCACACTACAAGTAAGGGTAAAGTCTAGTCATTTAGTTTTATTTTATTACGTAGTAGAGTTGCGTTTGACCGCCATCTCGTCTAATGTTAAACGAAGATGCGGTCTGCGATGGAGCATTCTTGCCTCCAATAAACCTATTCCCTTGCGACTTGAATACATCCAGTAATAAAAAGTAATGTATGTCACTTTTTCTAGTAGTGCCCTAGTAAAGTAGTGGCTACGTTTTCTACTAGAAGATGGAGTTTTGGAAGCAACACGAAATAACATGTTTTTCTACATTATTGAACTTGGTAAAGTGTCTCTCTCTCTCTCTCTACTCTGTACTGTTCCTTCTGTACCTATATATTATACATTTTTAACGTCTAAAAATTGCTAAATTTATTTAGCATTATCATAAAGATAAATGTATCTTCCCGAAAATTGCAAGCCAACTGAAAGTTAATGCAGCCAGTTTAAAACAACTTTCTTTTTTTTAATACTGATGCTATAATATTAGATGTTAATTAGGTATTGAAAACTTTTTGGTGCCAAGTTATTATAATAACCGTAATTAGACTTAGGTATTGCAATATTGGTTACGCCCCGCGGTTATTTGCAACGTCACTACCACACGAGCTGTTTGACTTTTAGAGTTTTTTTAAATTATGTAATAGGCTTGCGTTTTATCGCCATTTCGTCTGATATTAAACGAAGATTTTTTTATATTGCTGACAGGCTAGGTCTTTGAATACAGCTCACCTGATGTTAAGTGACGGTGTGGTCGAAGATGGTAAACACACCTAGCCTGGAATGGAAATGGATCTCAAGTGAGGCTGCCGAAACACACCGTTGGATACTTGGCGGTAGATTTTCAACTTGAGGTTGGTAGCTAGCCAGCCGAGTCCTAGAAAGTACCCTACCACCATGCTATGGTTTCCTCACGATGTTTTCTTTCACCGGCAGATCGAGCTCATTGTTGGGGTTTGAACCCACGCCCTTCGGCATGCGAACCGACTGCTATCGGTTAGCTGTGCTGTCATCGTTACAATGCGGTATGCGGTCTACTATAAAGCATGCTTGCCGCCAATAAACCTGTTTAATTGTGACTTGAATACATCCTGAATAATAAAGTAGCATATGTCACTCTCCCGACTAAGAAGAAGAGTCACTATCGGACCCTTTTCATGGCAAAATCACCTTGCTCCGTTGCTGTATGAACGGAGGACCAACTAACTCACCTTCATATTTATAATATGTACTAAATAAGTATTTTTAAGAAACTGCCACCTATAGTTCAACAACAGTGATATTGTCAATACGTTTCAAACCCGGAGAAACTTTACTTTCATTTTATTCAATTCACAACTATGTTAATATAAGCCCTTTTAAAAACGCTATATGAAAGACCTTCTCAAGTATATGCCGCATCTTGTAGTTTGTGAAAGGACTTCTTTTTATAAATACTATATAATATAATTCAATCAGGTGTATGGAAATTTACGGTCTCACTGAGGCTCTTGACCCATGTGATGGGTTACAAAATTCAAGATGGCCGCACTGCATAAGTGGGAACCGGTTTATGCAAATGGCATACGAGTACGTACGGACCAACCGAATTTTCTGTAGAGTTGTGAAAAAGATGACACTTAAAAAATTTACGAGTCACTGACATTTTTATTCAAGAAATTCGATGGTAGCTCCCCCATTTCATTCTACGCACTACACTCAAGTTGGTTGCACTGAAGGTGCCATTTAAAACAACCTGCGGAAGAGTTCTAGCTAAATGTCACTAGTTAACCTTCTATGTTAATAACCCAACACAAACATCAGCAGGTTTTGTCATGTTCTAAAAATACTATACGTGTGAGTTGAGATTTTACAGTGAACTAAATCCAAAACACGGAGAACTATTGGGAACTATTTACCATCGGAATCGTCCTGAAGCTCGTGGAAAGAGTCTTAACTCTAAAACACTAAAGTCTGTGACAATAATATTACATTTTGCCCCTATTGCCAAAATGTCTCGTGTTACTGTTTTTCTACATAAGTATTTATATTCTTGTATAAATATAAATAAATATCGTAGGACATTAATTTCGCACAACGCCACCTAACACAAATTAAGCAAAGCTTGTTCTATGGGAACCATATAACTGTTAGAATACTGTATTATTTTTGTAAATACATACTTATAATACGTACAGAACACCCAGACACAGATAAAACATTTATTGTCACATTAATGTTTGTTCTGGTAGGAATCGAATCCATGTCCTACAGCTACAAAATAAGCTAACAGGGCAGTATCAATTTTTTTTTAAATATTTTAAACTATTATTACCTTTTTTTGGTAGTAAAGTATTTTTATCAAATCTTAGCTTATCTTGTAATTTACTTGTTATAGTCAGAACTTAAAAACGTCAAAATCTAGTTATCTCACTTCTTTTACAATTAATTAAATTGTACTATTAATATTATGCTTTGTGTTAAAAGTAAAGTCAAAAAGTAAGATAAAAAAAATGAATTTCTTTAAAGAAGATACGATTTTAAACCTTACATATTTTGCCTTACCTTTTTAAAGTAAGTTCTGTAATGCATAATGAAGAATAACCGGAAGAAATGTTATCAAATAAGTGCTTTCCAAGTATTTCCAATTAGTGGAATAACCGCGAAACATCCAGGGATGGCACACATTGGACTCACGCCAATATGAAAAGTGCACTGCGCCTCGAGCTAGACCGCAGATTTGCGGACATGACCGCCGTAAACCAAACAGAGCAAAAAAAGGGAAATAATATATATGTACGTATTAGGTACTTAAATTTTAGTGATCCGTACCTAAAGGGTAAAACGGGACCCTATTACTAAGACTTCGCTGTTCGTCCGTCTTTCTGTCTGTCCTTCTGCCACCAGGCTGTATCTTATGAACCGTGATAGTTAGACAGTTGAAATTTTCACAGATGATGTATTTCTGTTGCCGCTAAAACAACATATACTAATAAACAGAATAAAATAAATATTTAAGGGACATACAACAAACGTGATTTTTTTTGCTCGATATTGATAACGGCAACAGGTAGACGCTTGAAATATACATAGCAAATTTAGTCAAATATTCACTTTAAAAATAAATAATTAAATTAAAATAAAACAAATATTTAAGGGCTCCCATACAACAGACATGATGTTTTTGCCGTTTTTAAAGATAATGGTACGGAACCCTACGTGCGCGAGTCCGACTCGCACTTGGCCGGTTTTTTCTTCCACGTTGGCCAGATGACGGTGATTTCATCAGTTTTTTTCTATGTTTTTGACATCGCACCTTGTGTATTTTTCCAGTGTCAACGATGAAACCACGAGTGAAATAGTCCAAGTCAGTCATAGCCACACGAAGTAAGTCACAGTCAAGTTCGGTAATACTCTAGTAAAGTAGTGGCAACTATACTAGAAGCTTTGACAGATTTTGGAAGGAAAATAAAAAGGTACATTTTTAACGTCAACATTTAAAAAGTAAAAAAAAAATAGATACGTAGCGAAATGATTTTTTCTGCGTTCCCGCCAAAACTCTGTTGATGAGAGTGCTGATGTGACGCTTTCAATACATTTGTCTCGTTTTAACACACTTCTAAAAAAGGTCAATCCATAGTTTTTATATTCGTTCACCAATACGCACCACTTTGAAATTTTTGTACGTTTTTTTGGAAGTACCTTCTTACATGAATCATTCCAGGTGGTTCCACGAAAATGTCATCCACTTTAATTCAGTATTTTTTTAATCACTTCCAACTATATAATGATGCATTGTTTAATAGTTTTAATGAATCCTATTGTTATTTTTTTCGATCTAACTTCTCTAGACGTATGAGAGATCTTCATAAAAGCTTAGTTTCTCAAATGTAGTGATTTAAATTGTAAAATCATTTTTTATATTTCATTTATTGAAAAATAAAGTAACCGATTAATTAGACGACAATAATTGTATACCGAATTCGATTAATAGCAAATTATTGCGCTACACCTCCCAGTTTTATTACAAAATGTCTGTATTTTACTACTTTCGAGGCGTTAAAATACCAGCTTTCATGATCTCCCAAATGAAATCTGTAAAGAACATTATCTCAGTAATTTATTGCTGCTCGAATATTAGCTAAGTTTTAAAGTTATAGCACCGCATAAGAAAACTTTTGCATCCGCCCCTCTAAGTTGCTGTCGACGCTGGAAATCCTTATAAATCTTTTGCCGTTTGTGTAACAACGTTGAAAATATTTCTAGGCAAGTCGTTTGGACTCGTTGGAGCAAAAACCGTTTAACTTGCTAACTTTGATATGAAATCGGTAACAGCCGGTTCTTTAATAACGAAATTATACCTGCGTGCCTAAAGGTAAACTGCTAAGTTTGCGCCCTTTTATTGGAAGGTAAATGGAGGGAGAAAAATTACGCGCCATTTGTCACGACACGGAAAAACGAAACACCAAATAGTCCACACGGCCTTCCTCTAATTTAACGGGTATTAAGTTGTGTCAAAATTAACACAAATTTAGTCACTTTTCTTTGTGTATAACTAAGATACAATACATTTATGTGTAAAGTATCTGGATAAACGAGCTTTGCTCAGACGAAAACACGGATAAAACGAGGTTTCCAAAAATTAAACGTAGCTAGATCGATTTATCGCCCCCGAAACCCCCTACACACAAAATTTCATGAAAATCGTTGGAGCCGTTTCCGAGATTCAGATTAGACATTATATATACATATAATGTAAGAAAAAATTGCTCGTTTAAAGGTATTAGATTATTTACTTTATTTTTAAGCCACCGATTCCAGCCCTCAATACTGAAGCTAAAATATATCACTACATATTCTAAACTTAAAAACTACTGAACGGATTATAATGCGAGTTTCGCCAATAGATAGTCAAAGTTTTGTGTAAATTGGTTGAAATATGATGATAAAAAGTCGTCACCTGGGAGCTTTTATCTAAAACGCTGCCTAATCCCTTTGAGATATAACAAAACAATGCGATATTCCTCTTTTATAGATCTACGAAAAAATCCACGGTGGCATATACATATGTATATCTACCTTAAGGATAGCTTACTATACCTATTTTTACTACTTGTGCGAAGCCGGTTCGCTAGTTAGTTAATAAATAAAAACATTTCTAAGAACTGATGATTTCTGTTTCCGATGAATTGTCAAACATGACTGTCATGAGTTAGACACATGCAAATATAATATCTAAATGCTGGTATTTAATTATGCCTGTAGGTTTTTTTTTTACTTTAGGTAGAGGTAAACGGAAGTTTATGTATCATTGACATCGCTACAGTCACGTTAATCTAAACTTAAAAGTTGTTTAGCAAAGAAAGGACAAACAACTTCTACGAGAATGTCTCTAATGCTTCCGTAATTAAAACTCACCAGACTTGTTTAAAGAGTACGTTGTTCGTGCGAAGGTAAACGTTGATTACACAGATAGAAACTCTCTATTTTGCACACCAAAAAATAGAAATAGAAGTACAGAAAACAAAAGAATCTTATGAGCTACATATCTCTTCCAGGCCACTAAGAGTGAAAAACACGATACATATTAAGAACAGACGGAAGATGTTGTAACACTATTAGGCTATTAAAAATTAAACTAATAAATATAATACATAATTTTAGCATGTAAAATAAAATATTTGAGATAAATTAAAAAAAACTTAAAAGTACCTTTGATACAAATGCTTACGAATCAGGGTGTGTTCTGATATAGCTTGGGTGTGTTCTGATATAATTTGGGTGTCTTCACATCGCGAGTGAATCGGTTTCTTCTAAGCAAACATGCTCGTCGTGGAAATGACGGTCAAACGCACCTATCGATGTGTCCTGGTAGCCTCACCTTTAGGTGAGCTGTGGTCAAACACTTAGCGACCAACCATTAAAAAAAACGCAGGCGTACTTCACGGTAAAAAAATTGTCATCAAAATGTATCGTGTAAAACAAAAACTTAATCAAGCGTACTGTGAATTGGCAAAACGAACTAAAATAATAAATAATATTGGCTTAAATTTTATTGCTTTATCACGTAGAAAGTACTTACTTTATTTTGGCAAAAAATATAACTGTTCAGTTTCACATTATGTTATCTGTTAAAAATTCCACGTGTCAAATAAAGTTATCCGATGGTTATTACCAATACCATGCGCAAAAACCAGTTGTATACGCAGGCGCACCTAAGAAACTATACTTTCAATTTAGCGACTTGTCGACCTCGGCCCACCACGCCTCGCTGATCACATACCGTACTAGGCTAGTCGTGATCTAAGCTCGTTAAGACTGGCTCGCATTCGACATTGCTGCAAGTCACCACTCGTTAACAACCAATGTTGCTAGGATATTTTTTTTCTTTGTTTTTACTTCGCACTGTTTGCATTTTGCCAGTATAAAGTACTTTGATTCTGTAAGTATACAGACAGACAGACGGACGGACAGCGGAGTCTTTGTAATAGGGTCCCGCTTTACCCTTGGGTACGGAACCCTAAAAAACTAACTAAGTCAAAGTGACACGAAATAAGTCTTAGTTAAATTCCGTCATGGCCTAGTATAGTATTAATTTATTAAAAGTATGGTATGACGAAGATTTAAGCAAAATAAAAAGGCATGTTTCACCATATTATATCACTAGTCCACACTCGTGCTTAATACGTGGGGAATCCTGAAAGTTTCTGGATTCTTAATGATTAATTCTAATTAATTCCATCTAATTAATGACGACCAACAACTTTCAAAACGACAACAAAGAAAAAACAAATGACAATCTTTTAATTCATAAAGTATCATGATCCGTAAGAGTTCTATTTTCAAAATTCGCAATGTTTTTTTTTTTTTTTATATCTGGCCAGTTCTGGAATCTTGCAGTATATCCTAAGTAAGTAGTAAGTATGATTACATACTTTTTTAACATAAACATACGAAAAAAGTTTTGGAAAATAATACAATGCGGTAAAACGATTTTTTCATGTTCCTGTCAAAACTCCATTTGAATATCGTGGAAAAACGGGAGCGAAAGTTAGGGGAATAAGTTATTTATATTTCTTTCGCGTAGGTTAAACGGCGATTTTGCGTAAATCCAATTAATAAGACCGCTTTTACCTTTTTATGAGAACCAGATTAGATTTTTAATAGAGTTTATAAGTACGCCATTTTTATTTTTATATAACTATTCCACCAAATTTGGCAAAAAATGTTTGTAATCCTCTTTTAATTGTCTTTATTTAGATAACTTATGTATTTGATAGGCTGGCTTTTTTAAATTAACGTTATTTCGCATCACAAACCCACCATTTAGATTTTTTTAAACCACCCGAGGTCACTTGGGTTATTAAGACGAATCTTGGCAGTCGGGTAAAAAGATAATGAGAGGAAAATAATAAGACTAGAGTAGGTACTCGGAGAACTGCCCATTTTGATAAAACCTCAACATAAATGTTCGTTTTCAATCAACTTAAAACATAAATCTTATTACGCGAAGAAAACACTTCAAAGCTTTGTAGGCGGACCTAAAATATTTCTTCTAAGAACATCTTACGGAGCATTATTGTTAGGACTTTTAGGATTTTCATTTTATTATTCCGGATGAAAAATTGTATATAAAAAAGAAATGGAGCACTAACAGAGGCAGGACATATTTTTAAGCTATTTCTAGTTTATCTAAGGCGTGCTATACACTTGTGCGGCATTAACCGGCACATTCGGATACTAAAGGCGAATATACATGTGTATAAAACAAATAAATAAAATAAGCCTTTATTGCAGTTTTACAATAGTTTAAAATATTTAATACATTTTCGTTTGTTGACCTTTGCTACTTTTTCCATCTCTGGGGTACTCAGATATTATTTTAGTCCTTTTCTCAGTATCTCTTAGCAATTATTATTAAATTTTAATCTCTTAGCCAGCCAATTTCCATTTAAGCGTTTTGTATACTTTATTGGCATCATTAAATTTAGTTACATTTTTAATTTTGTTTAATCTTACTTTATCATATATGTATGTCTAACACAAAATATTTTTTAATTACGACTGCACTCGCGTGGCTTTCTGAAAGGTCATTTCTAGGAAAAACCGTCCTGACTTTTTTCGTAATACTTTGTTCTGTGATTTTAGACCGGACGGAGAGACACATTCAAAAGGAAGCTTGACTAATACAGCCAAGCTAGAATTAGTACCGTCCCGTTGCCTTCCAAGAATAATACCCATGAGCCACATAGTAATTAGTTATTAATTGATGTCTTCAACTCGCGCTTTGATTCGCTGCCATAGCGTAATAAGCAACAGGAATTACAAAATTTGCGTTCATCAGGTGATTAAAACAACCATCGAGCGTTTTTATTATTTTTCACCGAATTGGTTATCAGAATTTATATACGAAATTTGATTTTGACAAAAAGAAATTGGATGCGTCCACGAAAAACAGACTACGATAATTTCAATATAATCAAAAACCATTCAGTTGTTTAATCGAAAAAAAGGTATTTTTACGAAACAAACAGAAATAAAGACAGACACAGAGTTACTTTTGCTTTTATAATATTTTAGTTAGGCTGCGTTTGGGAAAACAAGAACGTGGTAGCCGAATGTCGACCGATCAAATCAAATAACATCGCTTCAATTTACTCAAAATATGCGACGTATGTTAATTTCTGGAGCTTTTATTGTTATTGCTGGTTTAACTCGTTTACGACGGCCCCGAACGTTCTGGTTGTGAAGCGGTCTTCAATACCGAAACAACGAAGAAACAGAACTAAAGAGAAAAACATGAACGAAAACCGAATTAAGACGAACGTGCTATGATAGACGCTGTGGCACGAGCTTAATATACGTGCATGTAGTACCTAATTGTTTATGGTCACCTTTGTTGTTCAACAAAGTATAAATAGAATCGAATATGTCGACCTGCTTTAGTGCATCATCATCATCATCATCATCATCATCATCAGCAGCCTATCGAAGTCCACTGCTGGACATAGGCCTCTCCCAAGACACGCCACTCAGCCCGATCTTCGGCTTTTCGCTTCCATCTACCGCCAGCTGTCCTCGTATATCGTCACTCCATCGAGTCTCAGGGCGTCCTACGCTACGTTTGCCAATTCGCGGTCTCCACTCCAGAACACGTGTAACCCAGCGGTTATCGGTCCTGTTCTTTAGTGCATAGCACGCCTATATAAATGAAAAAAGACGTGATCGTGGAAAGATCCGTTGAGTAGGGCATTTACTTAGTAGGTACCATCAAGAGTAAAGAAAAATAAACTGTCTATCCTATGAAAATGTTCCACAAATTCGTAGCGCAGAAGGGCGTATCATAACAAAGTACTCTCTTCACGTCTTTTCTGCGAAATGATTCACCAGCCCGTTAAACGTAGAGTACTACGAGCATCATACAAGGATAAAATTATTACAAGGGGTGGCACAGAGCATAACATAATATACTTGCCTACATTGTAAAAGTATGCGAGTTGTAGAGCTTTTTTTTCTTTAGCTTCGGCATCGCACTTTTTGCATTCTACCAGTACCAAGTAGTTCATATTTTTCAATTGTATAAAGCTAAAATCAAGTTAAACAAGTCCTAGTTACTGTCAGAGACAGATAAATAAGTCACTGGACTTAATGGTCAATTTACTAGAAAATTCTACGGAGTTTTTTTTATTTAGAATAGGTACGCGTTTGAACACTAACCGAGACTGAAACGACATACACGACAACGACACGAACGATGTGCTTGCGAATTGATTGTACGTTTGTGAGTTTTAGAAGTAATTTAAAAATACACGTTTCACCACATTATAATATCACTTGACCACACTCGTGGTTTTTCTCATAATTTGGCACATTACAATTAAAATACCACTGTTTCCACATGACTATTTTAATCGGAAAATATAAGTTTTGGAAAAACAATGCAGCGACACAATTTTTCGTTTACTAAGTTTTTCTCGTGTCTGAATAATACAAACTCAATATTATAACTCAGAACGCAAATTTAAAAATTATTTCGTTATAAATGTGTGTATTACTAGCGACCCGCCCCGGCTACGCACGGGTGCAATGTAGATACTAATGTGGTGCATATGCATGTATTATACATAGTACCTGGATGACCGAGCTTTGCTCGGCTGAAAACACGGATAAACGACGTTTTCTAAAAATGAAACCTAGCTAGATCGATTTATCACCCCCGAAACACTAAATTTCATGAAAATCGTTGGAGCCGTTTCCGAGATTCAGATTACATATATACATACATATATACGAGTACAATAATTGCTCGTTTAAAGGTATTAGATAAATAAATTTTCCTCTTGAATCACTCTCTGTCTATTGATGGAAACCGCATTAAAATCCGTTGCGTAGTTTAAAAGATCTAATCGTATAAACAGTAAACCTTAAAAGGTAGATATAAGCTACTGGATACTATTTTGTAGATTAATAAAAGAGGAATATCCCGCCATGCATTGTTTTGTTATATCTCAAAAGGATTAGGCAGCGTTTTCGATGAAAGCTCCCAGGTGGCTTGACTTTTTCCAACACTTCCAACGTTTATCTTCATATTTCTACCAATTTACACAAAACCTTGACAAATTACATACCTAAACCTTTCTCATGAATCACTCTATCTATAGGAGAAACTCGCATGATAATCCGTTCTGTAGTTTTTTAAGTTTATCGCGAACTGACAGACGGACAGACGCGGCGGACGATTTTTTAAAAATAATATGTGTTAATAGTAATATGTAGCGATGTACTGAGTGTTCAATTGTACGACAAAAAGAATGGTACAGTAAAGGAATTTATTAAAGGGCCTATTTTGGATTTAATGTTTCGTATATTTCGATAAGACTGAATAATATTTATATACGGAACTGCTAGATATTGCCTTATCCTTTATAAGTTCTAACTCACAGTAAAAAAATCATAGTAATACCTGTCGTCGAATCAAATACGTTTTTATTCGTCTCACTAGAGTGTTGGATTGCCGAGTACACAAGGTAATTAGGCGGATAGGACTAATTACTTCGCTGTCCGTTCAACTGTCCCTGCGAGTCAAAGTCTCTTTGATTACGAAAAAGCGTGTAGTCACGGTGTCAATTCCCAATGTCATTAACAGCAAGAAGCCTGGCCGTTCTTTGTGGATTCTCGATTCGTCACGGGCCACACCGGGCTCGTTCACCCGAATTTGTATTCCGCCTAATGGGAAACGCTTCACAATGAAAGAGGAAATTCCGGTGTACGATGCGGACGATGCCACCTGCCTCTTGTCCAATTATTTTTGCAAATCACTGCACGAGAAGCCTTTGTTGCTAATTGGTATCTGCTTAAATAGATACTCGTGTTTCTGAGTTGTCTTTTAAGTATTTAGCAAAAAAAATAAAGGTGATTTATTTTTATATATGCTTTGGGTGCCGAAACAAACGAAGCCAAAGGGGTCAATGTGCTCATTATTGTAAACAGCTTTTACTATGGGCACAACACTGAATTGTAATAAATCTAGTTGTTCCCTAGTAAAAGTTCATTGACCTATGAGTGAATGTATGTAGCAGTTGATTTTTTGAATTTCATAGTTGTGTTCGTAGTTAAAGTTGTTCTTAATAATTATATTCCCAAGTTCTGTCTGAAATTAATAGAGGATTTTTATATTAAATTTCTTGCAGTTCGTGTTCTGTAGTACCTAGTAGTTGAGTAAATTTCACGAACTTTCTAGTGCCATTTTAAAAAGTAAACAATTAAGTTTACAAGTCTCCTGCTGGAAAAACTTGGTAGTATTTAGACGGGGGTAACAAAACAAACTAATTTAAGATCTGAAACTTAAACTGACTTTGCAGTTCATAGCTTTTTAAAAGTTGATTCAGGTTGCCTGCCTTTTGCGGCAAAGTAGAAGCAAGGTAGCTGATAGTTAAACTTTTCACAGCGTTTTCCTTCTAACAATTTTGTTTCATACGATTTAAAACTTTTTTGTTTTGTTTTATTTTGTTTTTTTTTTCTTCTCTTGTATATTGTTATTTAAGAAGCGCACAAAGGAGTCAGTGTAATTAACAAGTATAATGTTAAAAAAAAACTTACGAATAAATTTAATAATTACACACTCCAAGTAATTTTAATTGCTTTTTATTATACATATATCACGACTACATTACAAACGTTGACTGAAACTAAAATTTTGATCAACTAAAATTGTTTAAGTAGATAATGATGGGTCCAGTCTATTATACTATTTGAAACCAATAAAATTATAGTTTTCTAGAAAAATCGGTAGTACGTGAATAAAAAAGATAAAATCCCCATTCCCCTAAAGAATATTTTCAATACAGACTCGTGCCTGCGGCCGACAAGCCGACATTAAAGCTTTTAGTTTTAAATAGCTCCTTGAAACTTAATTAGGTGCTTGCACTGACGTAGCAGCTTGAACGTGAAACTTGTACCTACTTAGCTATTATGAAAATTGAAGGTATAAAGATGAATAGGAATAAAACATAGTCTCAGACCAAATAGTTGCTGAGGGAGTGTTATGACGCAAATTATATATGCCTTGTAAAAATTAATAAGAGTAGAATAGATAAGCATATTTTGGCTTACCTAGTCTATTATTTCTTAACAAAAGTCCATCATGAAACAATGAAAGACAATACAAATTTAGCACCAAGAAAGATCTTTTGTACCGATGATAGCTCGGTGGTTAGCGCGGTCGGTTCACACGCCGAAGGTTCAAACCCCAACAATGAGCTTGAGCTACCGGTGAAGAAAAACATCGTGAGGATATCGTAGCATGGTCCTAGCTACCGCCCTCAAGGTGAAAATCTGCCGCCAAGCCAATCACCGCCAATCATCTAACGGTGTGTTCCGGCAGCCATGCTTAAGTACCAGTTTCATTCCAGGCTATGTGTGCTTTATCAAAGTCCAAAGATCAAAGAGCCTGTAACATGGAAATCCGAAGGAATTCTTAGTGATCAAAAATGTACACATATTCCCGTACAGCCGGCGGTGCCCACAAAATATATAACTTTATTGAGACGAATAAATGTAAATTGATTGATTCAGGCGTTACTTTGTGGAAGTTAATTTTGAGTGTTCAATGTATATATTTAGTCAAGTTTTTTTTTTAAATTGTTGAATTTAAATCCTCATTACTGTTGTAATTGAAACGACTGTTAAGCGGAAATAAACTAACTATATACCTTGAGCACTCGAATAAATCTTTTGCTTTCCTTCTTTTTTAGTTAGAGAATCAGGACTTCTTACATAGACTGCTGAAATCACAACCCTACTTTTCGCGTCTCTGGATAGTAGCAACGCAATAGATAGTAATTACGCGTACTTGTTCTGTTCGTTCTCAGTTCGAACGCATTACCAAAGACAACATTAGAACATTAGCTAAGTGGGACAAGGTAACCAATTAAACTGTTGAATATTTTGGTCACACTCTGTCATACTTGAAGTTTAGTTTCGCATTCCAAACCAGATGACTCAACTCAACATATGAAAAAGTATATAGTATTCTATCAGTTATCTGGTTCCCATTGTACAAGCTTTGCTTAGTTTGGGGCTAGATGGAACTATGTGAAATGTCTTAGAAAATGATTTTTACATTGTTTCTTATCTTAAACTCTAGGTGCTTACTGACTAACTTCTATTAACTGTGGAACTTGAATCTCACACTAAGGAGACCCGTGTTGTGAGATTCAGTGATTTCCACCTTTATTGATAAAGTATTGCAAGTTTGATTTTATGTTTTCCTAAGTAAAATACAAGTTCTCAAAATAGTCCTAACTTTAACGAGTATAAAAAGTAACTAAAAATGTGTTTACGTAGTTTCAACTTATAATAATTTCGCAAAGAAAGAAACGTATAAAGAACAAGTAAATTATTTCAAATAACACATACATATGTATATGTACTATGGTATAATTAACTACCTAATCTAAAAGGCCGCTATCAACGGGAATAGTTCCCAAATTCAATTTCATATTATAAAATATAGTACTGTCCAAAGTCTATATATAAAACGTCTCATAGTTGTAATTTAATTTAATCTTTTTACGATTATAAATTTTATAATCATTGTTACAAGTTTTATATAAGCCTGGGTGCTTGATAAAACATTTTAAATAACCAAATGCTGTACCACTAGGATTAAAAATGTACGCTAGTGCTTGTACTTATTGTCAATTTATGCCAAATAAAGATGTTTTGAAATTGAAATTGAATTGAATTGAGTTCCCAAAACGCACCATTGTCACGTTGTATGGCCAATACCTATGCGAGATTACTCACGTTTAATTTTATCGGAGACTCCGACTATAGTTTCGGCCAAATCCGGTAGCCTAAAAACCATCGAAACTAAACTATACTGGTGAAAACTATACTCCGAGTCTCCGAAAAACAAACGTGAGTAATCCCGCATAAGTAAAACAACAATCTGTCAAGACCACGTCAGTTTCCAGTGTAAAATACCCATGTAATCTTTGTGCAAAACAGAAGCCAACGTTTTGGTCGTATGCGGGGACCACACGAGAAATGAGTTGGAACAAAAATACACTTAAAACTTTGCAACAAAATGACAGCATGACTTAAAAGTAGCCAGTTATAATTTTAGTAACTAACCGGTTCGCTTATTTTCTGACTCTGATTTCATAACAAGTTGGTTAGCGCTTGGTTGAACTTACCAAATGCAATCAACCAAATTGATAGGATTAAACCACCTTATTTTACGCCACAGCAATAAATAAAATTATCATTGTTAGATTGAAATATAATGTCAAAAATTGCTCGCTGATAGCTGTTTGACTTTTGTATAAACAGAAACAAGCTACGCAAATATAATTTAAAGTCGGTGCGTGTATATAATATAGCTATGTTATGTATTCATAGCAATAATGTTTTATGCAAAAGATAGAACACATTTATCTGTTACAATTCCTACAAAACAAAGCTTAGGACATGAATCTGCTTTTAACTTTTTGTCGTCCCATATACGGTAAATGCCGTTTATTTTAATCTAGAATGTTCTTCTCTCGTTTTTATTATTATTATTCGAATGTTTATTAGTGCCTCGGTAGTATTAGAAATATTGTAGTTTGTATGTTAGGATGTAATTTGTAGATTGGTTTTTTTATGTAAAATAACATTAAAAAAATCAAAACTTCTCTCTTATTAACATGATATCGCATATTTTGCAATGTATTACGAAACTGAAAAAGATTTTAGTAGTTTGCTTATTTAGGTTTTTTAATAATGAGATGAGCGAGACGCTCTCCTGACAGTGAAAAATACGCTTACCTGTGACCATTGCAACGGTACTCAGAACTTTGAGTACCAAAACCAATGTTCAGGGCTTATGAGTTCATTACTTTGAGTCATTTGTTGGTTAGTCCCAATAGCCCTGTAATTTTGCTAGCGACACTACCTACCTGTCAAACTGGAATACAATAATGTTAACAGACTACTGCTTGGTGGCAGTATATCTGGTACCCACTTACCTAGACGACCTGACCTAGTAAAGAGTTTTACCACCCAGCATAACGAGTTAAGCTGGAATGACTGCTGATGGAGATAAAACATCTTCTCTATTTTTATAAAAATAGATTTCATTTCGTATTCTCTGATGCAGGTAAAGCCGTGGGTCAAAGCTATTGCCATAACACGCGTGAATGATTCATGTCGTGTAGCCGTGCGCAGTGGACCGGCAACGCGTGGGTTGCGTTGCGACACGCGACCGCTTGTCGCACGGCGTCGCGTCTCTCGTATGTAGTCGCTTTACTCTTAGGAAGAAGACACATCGGTCTGCTTCAAAAAAAGTTTGAGGTTTTGTGTGCCAAGGCAAAAAAGATAACTTACGTTGAACACATTCTTTTTGTGTGGGTAGAGTTTGAGAATTGTATTTGTGATGCAACTAAAGATGTTTTTATCGGCAATCCTTAATGCCTATCCTTCATATGTACCTATGAAGGATAGGCATTAAGGATTGCCTTCGATTTTTGTAATTTATGTCTAACATCTTTAATTAAAGTCAATTTAACATCTGTAGTTTAAGTCAAGTCTAGTCCGTGCCGGTCAAGTCCAGTCCTACATTAGTAAAGTAGACAGTAGAATAGTAGTAGTCAATAAGACTTTAGCTTAGATGCAATTTTGGAAGCAACACGAAAAGTCATGTTTCACCACGTTATGTATGTCACTTACCCAAACTCGCACATATATTTGACACTTTATGAATGAAATACCACTATTTTTATACATAGCCACTCGAAAAACACAAGTTTTGGAAGAAATACAATGGGGCGACACGACTCATTCCGCGATCCGCTAATTTGTGTAATATGGACGTACATGTAATAAATGATTATTATAATTATTATTATTTTAAGGCATTGAATACAGAACCTGTGTTCTGATAACCTTTTTGTCCTAGACTAAGACAAGACCGGCCGCTATTTTTATAATTAAACTTATTGCTAGCTTGTTCTACTTTTCCATTTAGTGTAACAAAATTCACTATCGTATGCTCTTAAATTATGACATTTACGACGTTTTAAATAAATTTTATACCTACCTACTGCATTTGATCATTATTCTAAAGTGTGATGCGAGGGTCTCATTAGTGGAGGTTACGTGAGTTCACGCATTTCAAACTTCGGTTTTTCTTCTATTATTCGATAAGTAAAAAACTAATCTCAATTCTATGTTACCGAAGTCCTTAGAACTGTAATATTCGCATATTTTTACAACGAAATAACTAAATAAGATTTCGAAATTCATTTTTAGTGTTGTCTTTGATTCAAAGTTCTATCGGGTCAGTATTTCTAACATTTCTACTTTTACAATATGACACATTTTTCGTAAAAACATTTTATTTTAGTAGATAAAAACTCATGCCAAAAAAAGTCGAAGAATTTATTCGTAGTTAATCTACAAAAGATTTTGTAATGCGTGGACCTCGCACGATAATATATTTTCAATGCGATAGCATTCTTGCAAGAACATTCCAGTGCGGTCGGATTCCTCGCGCGCCACCCGTCTAGCGACGGGTGACCAACTTGGCATTTTGTTAAAAATTCACTAGTTCTGTATATCCTCTACGGAACCACTCTACATATAAGTTTAATAAGATGTTATACATACGCTTTGAGTTTAGTTTTAAAAATAGACTTGCGTTTGACCTCCATCTGATGTTGAGCGAAAATGCGGTCTACGGTGGATCAGGCTTGTCTCGATTAACTCAGAACTTGAAAGCACTTAGAATGTCTCGGTGTGTGTGTTTCATACTGAGTGAAAACATTATATGTCTATGGCGCACAAATAAATACAAAATTATCACAATTTATAATTGTAGGATAACTTTTTATAACTAGTATTCAATAATATTTTACGAACTGAATGTAAAGCCTTATAGAAATTTACCGCACTAATATTATAAAGGCGAAAATTTGTGTGTGTTTGTATGTTTGTTACGTCTTGATGCTCAAACGGCTGGACTAATTTTGATGAAATTTGGTATTGATGTAGCTGACACCCTGGATTAACACATAGGCTACTTTTTATCCCGAAAAAATGTAGCGAGTAACACCGCGGGGTGCTAGACATGAATGAGCGAAATATTCTTCAAGAACATTCCACCCTGGTTCAAAGGCAAGTAACCTGGACCCGGACGTTCTGTTAAAAATTCAAACTACCCTCTCTCTAATTGCTTTATTTGGCTATTTGCATAATTGTATCAAATTCTATTACGGGCCGCGAAAAGCTTTGCGAAAATTGTTTACTCGGACTGAGCTATGAAATTTATAAAAATAAAAAATTATATCGAGTTGTAAATGTTTTATAAGAGCACTTATATTTGACATTGCTTTAACGAAAACATATTTTTATACCTTTCATGTTAGTAGGTACGATTTACTGCAATATTAATTACTTTAGAATTTTGGAATCCCAATAAGTTTGAAATTAACTAGACTGTCATGGTTACCTCATTTGGTAATAGATCTACTTTGAAAGGTGCGGGTTCGTTTCCCTCTAAGGACTAACATTTGAGTGACGAACATAGTTTTTTTTACGTAAAAGAAATGAGTTGAACGTGACGTTCTCTTGATGGTAAGAGATAACGCCTGTCCATGAACATTTCAGCGATACACAAAACTTTGAGTAGTAAAACAAAGTCCAGGGCATCGCTGCTTTGGCGCTCATTACTTTGACACTTTCAATGGTTAGTCTCAGCAGCCCTGTATTTTCGCTAGCTATACAGTACCTATCCTTCAAACCGGACCTGCCAAGACGATCTCTTGCCGATGTCTCAGTTCAGGTCATTATTTAGACCTCTCAGATATCGTAGGTAAATAACGTCATGTGTAGGTAAATTTAATTAGTTGTGACCGGTATAGTGTATGTAGCCTGTCTTCCCATGACACGTTTTCCTAGTGGCAGCACTTCGTTCCCGTAACACGAGCAGTCTACTTAGCTCAGAAGCAGAGAGACGCTCTGAGGTCGCGGCGACAGGAGGATGGTCAATTGTAAATACTTGTCATTATAGATATTATGTTGGGTTTTGCCTACACAACATTTTTTCTTGTAAACAAACAAAGATTGTTTTCGTTTGTTTCGTTCTTTTATGTTTATGATTCGTACTATTAGGGACTTTTAACTAAGTATACGATATTAATTAAAAACTACATATATTTACAGATTACGCCATATTAAGGGGTTGTTCCACTTTTCATACGATTTTTTAATGAGTATTACAATTGTATGACACAACATAGTAAAACAAACAGACTTAAAAATAACACATTACGTTACGTAGACAAGTAAGTAACGTTTAACAGCCAAGTACTTAGTTAAGTGAAGGTACCGTTTTACTGTTACGACACAGCATTCAAAAACACGAAAGTTCCCACATTTTGTTTTTTAACTTCCATGTTGTTGTTTCGAAACAAACTTTGCGTTTTGGTGTTCACACGAAATTGTGGAACTTTTTAATTGATCACGCATGTCAGATTTAATTATAGCATTCGTTTTTTTTTATAAATTAAAGGCTAAGCGTTTTTCATACAGCACATTACCTAATACTTTTGTCTTTCAAATTATCAATCATCATAAACACCTTGCACAATTTTATTTGATTTTTTTTTTAACTAGCTTTGCCCTGCGGCTTTCATCTGACACATTTTTTTTTTAATGTAAAATTAATAAGCGAACGAGACGCTCCCCTGATGGTACGAGACAACGCCGGTCTATGACCATTACAGCGAGACACATAACTTAGCGTAGAAGAAACCGATTCAATCGCGACTTGAAGGCCAGACCCAGATTGTATGTATCAGGGAACACCCACTCGAGCAGCAAATTCCATTGCTTAGCGGTTCGTACAATGAGGGTAAATTAGAACCGTATAGTTCAAGTTTTTGGAATATCGACCATGAAGCGGTGTCGCTTCTTGGAGCTGCTGGCTGTCCGATAAATTTAAGCTTATCATTTACTGTATTAGATTGATAAACGACTGTTTTAACAAACATTTTATTTTAAACGTATGTAGGTACCTATATTTTTGTTATATTGTATAAGAAAAAGAAGTATGTTTTAGTGCTTAACAGAGACCTTTGCAAAAATGGATATGTTACCACCCGGTTACGACATTATTTTATGCAACAACGTGTTAATTGTTTTAGGGCTACCGAATAATAAATATGGTGAAAGCGAGTCGACAGGTTAGAAAGTATTTGTTTGCCTACGTCTAATATTTGCATTAGAAATCTGTGAAACACATGTGATACTTTCCCATACTGCGATCAATCGCAACACTTGTTCAAAGCAAATAATTTTTTATTGTAATGGTATTGACAGACGTAACAAAACAAAATATTCCGCAATGTATAATAATGCTCTTGCACAGATCTTGAACATTTTATTCAAACCACTTATAAATTACAAAAGTATTCATCCCACTAATATTATAAATGTGAAAGTTTGGATGGATGTTTGTTACTAAATCACGCCAGAACGGCTGAACGGATCTGAATGAAATTTTGCATGTAGATACTTTAGGCCCTCGAATAAAACATAGGATACTTTTCATCATCATCATCATCCATTACCACGCGGGTAAAACTGCGGGGCGCAGCTAGTGTTGTCATATAATAAAGATATTTGTTTGGACAATCGTTGTTGTTTACGTTGCTGTTCAATACAATTACCTATGTATGACCATAAAGCAAGTAATTTTACTGACTAAGACAAAATACCATCTACTTCACATAACAACACAGTTATGATTGGATGACCGATGAGTCCAGGAAATCAAAATGTTGTTTTTCAATTATTATTTTTATCGCTGACGTGCTAGGTGTTTGACTATAGCTCACCTGATGTTAAGTGACAGTGTGGTCGAAGATGGTAAAGCATACCTACCCTGGAATAGAACTAGCTCTCAAGTGAAGCTGCCGGAACACACCGTTAGGTTCTTGGCGGCAGATTCTCAACTACCACCATGCTTTAGTTTCCTCGCGATGTTTTTCTTTACTGGCAGCACAAGCTCATTGTTGGGGTTTGAAACCACGCCTTTTGGTGTGTGAACTATTTGCGCTAACCACTGAGCTATCAGCGCTACAAAAACAAAAAACCATCACAAAAAAGTTTTGTATGTCATCCAACGCTTATAAATAAATGATTACGTACGCACCATGTAACAAAAATATACAAACAAATTTCTTCAGTAAAGAAACCTCAAGAATGTTTTTTTTTTCAATACACTCACGGAAAGAGAATTTAGTTAATGTTCTCTGAGCCAAGTTTTATCCCGAACACGCTGAATTGACGTCCCGAGGGAAGACAATGTCACAAACAAAACAAAAAGATTCAAGAGACTGAAGGAAGTGTTCTCAGACTGACAGCGACAGCCTCTGAATGTTTGCCATCACCATTCGCTTTATAGATCTACCAACTCTATATGGAGAAAAATGGAGGAGCTACCATCGCTTTTCCAAACTAAGCCAGAAATATTCCTAAAAAACCTGAAGTTTCCTCGTTTGGCCAACTCTACATTTAAATTTGTCGCTCTGTATGCCTTTGTGGTTTTCAAGCGTTATTTAAAATTCATTTCGCGTTTAATCCTTTTTCGACTTCTGCTAAAAGTTTTACTGAAGAAAGTATTCGTTTGTTTGAAGAATTTGTAATGCTGCGTACTTATTTGAGTTGTTAGGTAAACTTTTCATCAGTCTAAAATTTCAAACTTTGCCACGCAGATTGTTTAAAAAAATTCTAGTGAGTGAGTGAGTTGAATATTTTCGAGTCAAAGGATTAATTAAATTCGAAAATACTTAAAAATTTAATGTTATCCTTAGCTATTAATAAGCTACCAAGTTGAGGTTAGCAATCTTAGCAGCAAATTGGGATAAAAACTAGATATGCCTCAGGCAGATAAAGCCAAAAAATGTAAATAAAAAAGGCCCGCCAAGTCCCGAGAGAGCCTCCGCTATCCTGAAATACGACTTAAAAATAATTGAACGCTAGAAAGCTCGCCGCAAAGAAATTAAAGAAAAAAGTATACTCTACTGTCTTCCGCAAATAAATGAGCTTTGCTTTCAAGTGGCGTTTATAACCTTATCTCGGAGAGAATAATAGCATTAGGCTCTAAACCACAGAGTTTATATTTTGTATTTATTTTGACATCTGAAGAATTTTTTAATTTTAAGATAGATACAATTAGAATAATCGTTTTTATCTCAATAAATAAATTCAATGAAATTTAATTTAATTCGAATAATTTTTTTAATTTGTTTTAGGTGAATAGGCTTGGTGCCGTGGTGGTGCCGGCGTAAGAATAGTACCCCACCCTCTCTACCCGTGGTTGCCGTAAGGTCGGCTAAGGGATGTAATCCGGAAGATGGGCAGCAGCGTCTTCCTTGAACAATCATACAACCCGCCTGCCAAGCGTGGTAAGTATCGGCAAAACCCCCCCAGGAGGAGGCCTATGTCCAGCAGTGGACATTCTATGGCTGATGATGATGTGAGGCTTGTGTCTAACCGTCATTTCGTCATGTTAAGCGAAGACAGAGTCTACGACAAAAGATGCTTGCCCAGGAAAAAACCAATTCGCTTGTGAGTATCGGGAATACAGTGGTATTTGCTGCCCGAGTGGCTGTATCAATACTTCTGTTCAGTAGTTATGATGAAGGTGGAATACTATATGTGCAAGAATCAATAATGTCTATAAAATACTACTTAGTGGAATTAAATCGTTATGCGTATTATTTCAGTCATTCCTTACACCCAGTTTTATGTAAAAGGAAAATTTTAAAGTATATTAAATTTCAGACACCTCTAATAGAATATTATAAACTGGCTCACTGCTGGGCTCGGTTCTCTTCTCATTGTGAGAAGGATAGGCCATATTCCACCACGCTGGCCAAGTGCGGGTTGGCAGACTATATCTTCGCGAACTTTTTTTTTTAATTTCACTCTCAGACATGTAGCTTTCCTCGCGATGTTTTACTTCACCGTTTGAAGTTATCAGTAATACGCAATAACCTAGAAAAGACAGAGCGTGCTATGGGATTCGAACCCAGGACCTTCTATTAGAAGTAAGAAACTTCTAGAATTTGACATTGATTAAAAATTTAAAAAAACAAATTCTATTCATCAACTAGAAAAGAGGTGGTAATCTTGAAACAGATGAACAGACTTTTGTGAATCATAACTAAGAACACTTGATCATGTTACCTTAAAAAAAAAAAAAAGTTATTTCGGAGGTACACTGATAAACTTATAACAGCCCTCTGCTTGCGAAGGGGGTTAAAAATCGATTGAGTCAGAAACAATATCGCGTACATAGAATGCTCGGGTTAACAAATCGAAGCCTATATAAATGGCCTTTTCATTTGCTAGTTTTTGAATTATTATAAAATAATAATGAAGTATAGCAGTTGTCAAGGAAACAGCAAGGTAGTAAGTACACAACTAGTTGTATCTACGTTGAAAAACTAACAAAATTTTACGCAAAATGTCTATTAACTAAACTCTACTAAACTAAACTATGAATATCTAAACTCTATTCGAATAATCTTGAAGAAATAAAATTTGTCGACGCCATCTACTCTACGATATTCAGCACGATTTCTATTCTGCTGTGTTGCTCAAAACGCTTGGTGGTTATCGGGTCTTAAACCCTGAACAAAAAACTTGTCTCATGTCTTTGAACCTTGGCAAGATATTTTGGCTCCCTGCCAGAGAAGTTGCGTGAGACCGGGGTATAGTAAAAACGCAAAACGTTCAAAGAATTTCAAAATTGTATTGCTTAGTTTAATTTAATTATAGATAGAAATAAAATTGGCATTGATAATTAATTCCACACGTAAGTTAGTAAATGCCATGAAAGTGCATAGAGGTTTGTAAATAGCTATTTTGTATTCCAGTACTTGTAGTCTTAGCATTTGAATACGACTGTTTGTTTTGAAACCGAGGACGATGTTAGATGTATTGGGATATTAAATTTTCATACATCATTTTTGCACGTATTTTAGACAAGCAATATACTTACAAATACATAACACAATGCTTATAAATATAACTTTTTATATAGCAAAGAACATATTCAGAAATTCATCTCGTCTGGTCGACGCCACACGTTACCAAAACGCTGGCCTTTATTTTGCCCAAAGTTTAGTATAGCCATATAACGTGGCGATGAGGCCTTTATTTGCAGGACTATTCCCATTAATAGAGGCCTTTTAGATTCGTTTCTTTTATTTAAATTTATTTACTAGTCCCTCGCTCTCTAGTATTAGAAAAACTGTAGTATGTATGTTAGGATATAATTTACAGATAATTTTCTTCTCTGATCTATAATTAAATGTTCTGATTAAAAAAAAACAATTTTTTAGTGCACTATATACTTATATAGAGTAAATAAGGCTAAGAGTTTCTGCCAAAGGGTAGAGTTACTTTACGCCCCTTTTTACTACCGGACGGCCAGACAACGCGACCAAAGAGTCACCCGTACATGGTGGAAGTTCCCCATGTGCGCACTAAGTGCTTCGAATCCACATTTTTTATTAGCAGCGCAAGGATGTGGAACCCTTTGCCGGAGTCTGTTTCGATGTTTAGACCACATCGTTGCATGACATCAGGCACGATGTGGTTAAGCGCGAACATATTCCGCATAAAAAAAAAGTTAGGTGAATAAAATTTAAAAAAAAAACATCTTTGATAACCCGCGAACCCTTTGAATGCCCGCGCCGTATAACTATGAGATGTGAGTTTGATTTTGTTCCCATAACAAAGAGTTTTACGAAGCTTAGATACACATTTTAGAACTCATATTACAGCTTTTTGTCAAAAGGAAAAATGTTTGAAGAAATAATTTAACATCGAACGTGGTTGGTGGCATTTTACCCTAATTCAAGTGTTGTTCAACTCCTAATTAGGTTTAATGGCAGGTCTAACCCAGAATCATCATTATTACCTAAGTGCCACCTAAGTGTCAACTGAAATTTTGAGGTCAGTAGACAAAACTTCTTACGATCCCATGCTACGGCTTTTAGAGATAGTGCAGTTCTAAGTTCCGCAAAATAGAGCTGATTCCGAAAGTAATGTGATGCAATGTCGCCTTCTTCGTTCACATATAAAGAGGTTGGTTAGATTTTCCAAGATTGATCCTGGCAGGTTACCCAGAATAGATACGTTCAAGAACAGCACTTATGTAACAGACAGTAAACTCGACAAGTCCGGTAATCGTATATTTCACAAAGTTACCCACTACGCAATTTAAACTGCATAACGTCATAAAAGTTGCAAAGAGTTTGAAATTATTACTGAATCGACCAATATTGCTGTAGATTTTATTTCATACTCTAATTCATATTTAGGCACAACTTACCTAAATGCGTATGAAATAATAAGTGAGAGCTTACATATATACGTACTTTTAGTATAAGTAACAATAATATTTTAAATGTGTCATTTTTATTGTAGGTATCATAATAACAATAATAATTTAATTACGTCAATTTTGTTGTATCATAATTTTAATCACAAACTAAACTAAGCCAAATTTGTTAGTTTGTCTTTTACAATAAAAGACAAACTGAAAAATTGGCTTGGTTCTGTAGTACATAATACGTTTTTAACAAAAACTCATTTTCTAGCTGTACCATATCAATTTGCTAGAATCATAAAATACGTAAATGATAGTCAAATGTATGAAAAAAAATCAGTTTTCATCTACTCCCGCCCGGAACGCTATCCATTCCATACAATTTTTTTATACTTTTCGTAGTACCTACGTAAATCTCGCGAATTGATATACGCTACACCTTCTGATACTTGTCGTTTTCAAACATGCTACTGTAACATAAGTTCTAGAAGAACAATTTATTGCACTATTTTACTGTCTAGTGCTACATACTTCTGTAACATAAAGTTCTAGAAGAGCAATCTATTGCACTATTTTAGTGTCTAGTGCTACATGTTAACGCAACATAAGGTTCTAAAAGAGCAATCTATTGCAACTCCTTTAGTGTCCAGTGCCTATCGATTTCTACACCAATCGAGTCATTGGCCTCATATTTAATGCGCGATGGAATAATTAATAATATTCGTGTCACACGGCGGTCCAGGTACTGTTCACTGAAAGTGGCTCACGTAACAAAGGAACGGTAACCAAATACGTGACGGGAAATATGATGTTTGTCGTCACTTGTCCCACTTGACTATTGTGGTAAACCCATTTTCCAACTAATTGCTTATGGTGTATCTCGAAGTATTCGTGACTTTTGAGGCAGATCGCCGGAGCAATCATTAATTCGCATCGCTGGCGGTGCAAGCATTAATAAATAGGGTGCTCTGCACTTAGAGATGTATATCAAATCGGTGACTGCGGTAACATTATTTTAAAGGAAAACCCTTTAATGTCATTGGAACTGAGTTCTTTACTTTACGCTTGGGGTGTACTAAACCGAAAGGAGGTCTCATTACCCGACTGCCAAGAAAGGGTTATGTTTTTCGCGCGTATCTTGTATGTAAATTTCTTTATAACCTCGTATCTTCCAAACGGCCGAATGAATTATGACAATTAAGGTATCGTTAGATTTGTTTTAATAACCAAAGTGCCTTTGGTTTAAAAAAAATTAAAAAAAAACAAGATGGTTCTTTTTTGCGCGAAATAGTACAACGATAATTTAAAAAAAAATCAAACCTATCAAGTAGGGTATCTAAATAAAGGCAATTAAAAGAGGATTACAAAAATACATATAAATCATGTGTTTAAATTGAATTAGGAATAATAAATTTGCTTAAAGCGTGTTTTTCCTTTAATAATTATAGCTATGTATGTTAATCGCATTCGGGTTATAGATTTCTTAAACTACTAATTTTATTCATTATTATGAACAATGTAGTAGGTACTATCAGTTTTGAAATAATAAAAAAAAAGTAGTTGATCTACAGAAAAAAATGCGTTTATTTCAAAGTTAAAGTTGTTCATATATGCCTATACAATTTAGTACATACTAAGTCTAAAACCTTGTATAGAAATCAATTCTACACAAACTCTACCGATTAACACAAAACAGATACTTTTTTTTTTTATGACTGACAGGCTAATGTTTGATCACAACTCACCTGATGTTAAGTGACGGTGTGGTCGAAGATGGTAAAGCACACCTAGCCTGGAATGGAACTGGCTCTCTCTACTGACATTGATGATATGGTACAAAAAATACTGTCGTTTTTAACAGCTTTTCTATACAACGCAATCACTGTTATCTACATAAATATATATTTTACACAAACGCTACTGCAGTAAACCGAGCGAACATCGACTGCATAACAACACACGGCCATAAACTAAACTCAGCAAATGTTATTCACGAAGGACGATTAACCACGTCGAGAGCAATTTGTTAGGTTAGACCAAAAACACTTTCAGAGAATTTAAATGATATGTTAATATTTCAATTATTATTACTCGGCCTTATCACAACAAAGCCTAAAGAAAGGTACTTGTCAGTATATACGTGACCAAAAATACTGGTCTTTATTTCGCGCAGAAAGTAAGTATCATGAAACAACGGGGTAAAGCGGCAAGCATTTCGGGCGTTGCCTAAAATTAAAAGTCGTTGGAACTATTTAGAAACTCCTTTTTACTTTTGTAAGAAACGCTTTAGATTTAATTACAATAATATAAGTAATAAACGCTTTCGATTAAATTTTAAGCTACTTTTTTAGTTTTATCTAAATTTTCATTTCTTATATTAGGAAATTTAAATATCAATTATAAATTGTCCAGTACTAAGATTATTTACCTCTAATCATCGTTACAAAAAAAGGCACGAAATCGATTTTTGAAATTACGATGATTCCCAATCGTGAATTCAAATAAATAATTCTAAGCTTTGATTTAATTTTCATTAAACATTCTGTAACTTTTCCAAAAATAAACAAAACGCTACAATATAAATAACGATATAAATTAAGCTACCGTATTTGTTAGTTAATTAAACACAAACAAAATAGAATCAACAGAAAATAATCACACAGCTGTAATGAGATCTGACACAGACATAGGTCAACGTATTAGCAAGCTGAAGTGGGCTGGAGATATATATTATTCTCGATCTAGTTAGACTTGTTCTAGTGTAGAGACCACGAATCGTTAAACTACTCTTACCGACGCTTGTAGGACGCCTGTAGGACGCTGTAAGTTTCTATAAAGTGACTATATTTGTGTGTTACTAGGATAAATAGTTGACACGAACAGAAAGCAAGAAAACGGAAGATTTTTTTAATGATGGTCAAGTCAACCTGATTTTGTGTGACGGTGTGGTCGAAGATGGTAAACACACCTAGCCTTGATAGAACTAGCTCTCAAGTGAGACAGCCGGAACACACCGCTAGGTGCTTGGCGGCAGATTTTCAACTTGGTAGCTAGCAAACCGAGTACTAGAAAAAAAACCCTACCACCATGCTATGGTTTCCTCACGATGTTTTCCTTCACCGATAGCTCAAGCCTATTGTTGGAGTTTAAACCCATGCTCTACTAACCCAAGCCAACCGCACTAACCACTGAACTATAATCGCTAAAATAAAACATTGGGCTAAGTGTCGTGCATGGGAAAGATCTATGCCCAGCTGTTAACTAGGATAGGCTGTTTATGATGATGATGATTAACGAGATCTGTCTCTAGCCACAGACGATATAATACTAGTACAAAAAAAAAACGAACCTACGGGTTATTACCATCAAACGTCACTTCGGACTATTTTCTACAATAAGTCTAGATGACGCCACTCTCCTTCATAATATATCGGGATACCTACTTAGTACCTAGTAGTGAAGCATCAAATCAATAGATGGCGCTTTTACCCAATTTTCATATTAATGAAACTCCGTGCTTCTAACAAACGAGTATTTTTTCCCGAGTAGGTATATGTAAACAAAAAGATTAGTGAAGCACTATTTAGAATACTTTACCCTAGATCTAGAATTGCAGTGAAGCGTAGTTAGCTGAAGGGCTTCTTAAACATTTATCATTGGTTGATATACTACATGAACTCGATTTTTCAACCTTTTCATCGTGGGTGAATGGAAATTGTGGACAAGAAGTAAAAATATCGTGAGATTATTTGTCTTACATTAAAATTAAAACACTGTTACCTGATTGATGATAGCCATAATCTTAGATTTTTTTTATAATTTTACTATGCATAATGTTACATACAATTTTTCAAAAAAGGAAAAAAAACCGTGAGATACATTTTTTGCACAGATTAAAAATATTTACATTTACGATAAACTTTTAACAATCTTATAATTTAATCGATTAGAATACTTAAAAATACTTTAACGGATGAGAAGGTTCCAGTTAAAATTGTGACAATTACACAATTAGTACACTTTGCACTAGAACGGATATTCCGATTATTATAAAATGTAAATCGAAAATGTATCAAAACCACGTCAGTTTCCGTAGGAACATGTTCATTTTGAAAGTTTTTTTTAGTCTCCATCGTTAAGAAATTTTCTGTTCATTTTCTTTATGGACAGTTTCTAAACAGGCAAAATAAAACGACCACTCGTCTCGCTTTAGAAGCTAATGGAATAACTTTTGTAGAAATTGTAGCTACTAACATTATTTTCCGCGAGGAATATCCACAAGGAATTTATTATTGACGAAAAAAAATACATCAAGTACTGGATCTACAGACAATGACAGCAAATTTTGATTTCGAATATTTTATGAGTTATTTCGTAAATTGCCAGGCCGTAAGCTGTTTTTTTTTTCAAGATTTAAAGCTATTTTGATGAACTATTTATAAGAGCTTTTACGTAGAAATTCATAATAATGAATACAACAATCTAATTTTAGTAGAACTACGAATACAGGCAACATCTAATAGGTTGAAATTGGAAACGAAGGATCGTTCAAATGTATAACTATGTAGCTGTACTATGTAATTTTTGTGATCTATTAATAAGTGGCAAATACATAAATACAAATTATAAAACTGATTTTATTACCTATGTTAATCGCACCCTGTTGACTCTCTCGTTCTCTCAATTCCTGTTTGTCACTTACGCATAGCAGTGTAACGTGAAATTTATGTTTGTGAGCTTACAACTAGAATGTAACTTTTTATAGACATTGGGTATGCGTGAGTGAATTTTATAGATATCGTAAAATGACCAAGTTTTTGAGTTAGTGTGTGGATTTAGGGTTTTATACCTTGCTAGGTTTTATTAGTTTGTTTTGAGCTTGATCCTTTTTGATATTCGTAAAAGTTGAAACATAAGATCACTGTTATATTAAAAAGAGTTTATTATACTAGATATGATTTAAAAATACAAATATAAATAACAGTAATATTGAACTCTGTCTATATGTTTGTTATTTTTTACTCAACGCTGCTTAACAGAAATGGCTGAAATTTCGATTTCGAAATTAGAATATCTACATAATATCTAATACCTTTAAACGAACAATTCTTGTATAGGTATAATATATACCTAATTTGAATCTCGGAAACGGCTCGACCGATTTTCATGAAATTTTGTATGCAGGAGGTTTCGGGGGCGATAAATCGAGGTTTCATTTTCAGAAAACGTCGTTTTATCCGTGTTTTCAGCCGAGCAATGCTCGGTCAACCAGGTACTTTAAATATTATGTAATTTAATTACTAATTTTAATTTTTCGATTTGACATTTACTTGTATTTTAATTTTATCTATCTATATCTTTAAACGAGCAATTCTTGTATATATATATATATATGCTGAATCTCGGAAACGGCTCCAACAATTTTCATGAAATTTAGTATGCAGAGGGTTTCGGGGGCGATAAATCGATCTAGCTAGGTTTTATTTTTAGAAAACGTCGTTTTATCCGTGTTTTCAGGCAGTGAAGAACCGAGCAAAAAAGTAGAACGATTTAAAATGACTCATAGCCAAATGTTACCAATCGTAACTAATATTATAAATGCGAATGTGTGTTTGTTTGTTACGCCTTCACGCGTAAACTACTCAACGGATCTGTGTGAAATTTTGTAGGTACTTTAGGCCCTCGAATAAGACATAGGATACTTTTCATCATTATCATTATCATTCATCGCCACGCGGGTAAAACCGCGGGGCGCAGCTAGTATATCTATATAGATATGACATCTAAGAATGAGTAAGACTGAGTTTGAAAATTACCTTGGATCTCTTAATAACCAGAGAGATAAGTAAGTAATTATATTGAGAAGTTTCACCATCGCCGGTTATTTCAACAAAACCTTCGTATAGATAACCTTTGTATGTTTTGTACACACTTTACATTATTCGTTAAATATATTTAAAACAAAAGTTTCGTTTAAAATCTAAATTGAGCGTAAAATATCATTCAATACTTACCTCAATAATCCATCCCACGGTAGTTCCAAAATTGTTGGCCACTTTGACCCAAAACGTTGGACCTTTTATAAAAGTTACTCTACCCAGAGAATAAAACGGTTGCTAACTTCGAAATAAGCTTTAATTCGACTAAATAGACGAGAATTGATGGTAGTTTAGAAACTAATTTACAATTTAGAGCGACATAGCTTCTATCGGGAATAACAATTCCTTTTGAATTTCTATTTGTTGAACTGCAATTAAGTTTCACTGTGTGCCTAATAACAGATAGACGTAATTACTAAGCGCCTATAATACTCATAGCTGTTTACTACATGGGTTTCAAAGTTACGTAAACTATATATAACACTAGCTGTGCCCCGCGGTTTCACCCACGCTAGATGCCTACGTCATAGTAGCATTATGCATGCAAAGTCTCAGCCCGATCGGTTTAAAATTTACAAAGTTTCATACAAACTTTCATCCTCTATTTTATCCCCTTGGGGGTAGAATTAACCAAAATCCTTTCTTAGCGGATGCCTACGTCATAACATCTACCTGCATGCCAAATTTCAGCCCGATCTGTCCAGTGCTTTGGGCTGTGCGTTGATAGATCACTATGTCAGTCAGTCAATCACCTTTGAGTTATATATATTTAGAAGATTGAAGACTTTCAAATTGAATCAATGTGAGTTTTAGTACCTATATTTCATAGTATACAGACAAAGCTGGCGATATAAAAGTCAAGTGAAATTGTAAATCGTAAACAAACGTCGATCGACATAAAGAAAATTATTTTATCTTGTATTCACGCATAATTTATCTCTCTTCAACTTTTATTCTATATTAGATCACATTTATATAATTCATTAAACCATAACTTGACATTTTTGTAACTGGCAATTTAGTTTATGAATTTCATGATATTTTTATTTTTATTAGTTAATTTTAATTTGATCAAAGTTACTATTACAAACTGTAAATTGTATTGGGTTAATGCAAGCACGCTTTATCTTCAACATTATATACTCATAGGACTCCAAGATACAGGCTACGTCGAGAAAGCCAACTCCTAAATAACAATATATTCTGTTTTTTAAAAGCCAAATAGAAATAAAAAAAAACAAACGTCAAACATCGTAAAGAAACGTGTATATATGTCTAAGAGTTCTAACGTATTCGAAGATTTATGTAAAGTCTGCTAGCCAACATTTGTCCAGGTGGCTTAGCATATATACACGATGGTTTTACCTTCTCACAATGAGATGGACCGTGATGACGTTTTTGTTTTGACGTTTGTTTTTCTTTTTCTTTTTGGCTTTATAGGTCACCCTGGCCAAATGTTGGTTGGAAGACTTTACATATCTTCGAATAAGTTAGAACTCTTACACATGCACATTTCCTTACGATGTTTTCCATTCGAAGTTTTTAAAAATAATTTTGGCTTTAAATTACTGTATATATTGTTATTTACTACTTCGTACTAATAAGTCCCTTATTACATTATTATGGTGTCCTCACTATATTTAAATACTTCAATTGTTGTGATAAACTTTATTATTTGTATTCGAAAGCGTACTACCACTGAATAGCTCGCATAAAACACGTATTCTATTTTCTCTTGGTAAATTTTGTAAGAGTAACAAATACCGCTGTTACTTTAGAAATAAGTACAACTTGTACTTATACATTACTCGCTCGATTGTATGACTTAAGCAGAATTTCGCCCGGCCAAACTTTCATTTGTTGCCTGTACATATGCCAGCAAGTTTGGTCGTTAAACAATCTTGTCAACCATAACACGTACTTACTCAAAAGTTATCTACATAGCACATATCACCGTTAATACTTTGTCTCTCACATTAAATCAGCATCAACATACGTGATAAGAATCATTGTACCTACCACCGTCCTCTGTAATTTTAAGCGTCACTAATTTTTGTCCAAAAAATATTTTTATTCTAAAATAATAGCTAAGGCATAGTACATAAACACCTTGAGAGCTTTTTTATTAAATGTCTAATAATAATTATTTATATTATTAGCCCCTAATTTTTTATCGCCATATGTATATTCAAACTAGTCCTAAAATAAGTACTTATAGTACTATAAAAATGAAAATCAAATAACCGATAGAATCACTTAGTTAATTTTAAAGACTTAGGCTAGTCGATTTCAAAAACAAATCGATATAAAATTAAATTCGATGCATAGAGTGACAGCCCTGTTAGCTCATTGGCAGTATGTCTGCCTTAAGAGCCGTAGGGTGTGGGTTCGATTCCCGCCCAGGACAAACATTTTATGGTATAGATAAATGTTTGTTATGTGTCTGGGTGTTCTGTATAAGTATGTATTTCCAAAAAAAAAATATTTATGTATTCTATCAGTTATTTGACTTCCATCACGCTCTGCTTAGTTTCGGATCAAATGGCCCTGTGTGTAATGTCACACGATATTTATTTATTTTTATTTATTTAAAGGTAAATGTTTGTTCTGAGTGGAAATCGAATCCATGCCATACAGCACATGAACCAGAGGCACCGAATGAGCTACCAGGACAGTCGCTCTTTATAAATACTACAATCAATAACTTTAAGCCATAGATTTGATTAAAGCTAGATAAATAAATTTTATTTTAACCCCAGAGTTTTAGTTTGTGACTTGTACCTACAAGAATTTTGTGAATTTTACGAGTTGTTATGTTTTTAAACGCTGGGGACTTTTGGTGCCAAACCACTTATTCAAAATCTGCACAATATTATAAAACCAATTAGTAAGAAACTACTTTAATATTGAAGTGTTTAGAAGTAAGCGTTGGTAACCTTGACATGGTTTTGTGGTATTACTAACCTTCAGCAATAAAAGAGTATTTTCTCCGCAACTATCGTGTCTCAAACACAGACTATGGCATGTCTCATAAAGTTATTCGCTTTAATGCCTACGCCACAGCATGTGCATGGCCTAATAACTAATATTCGTACTGAATAGCTTTTATGGCGTCATGGCTATTGGCGTAGTAAACCTGTTACGTCAGCAGCAGCTTTTCAAATAACGTCATCACCAAAATAAAATAGTCAGTCTTTAAAGGCGGATATAGTTTGACCTCGATCAGTTTCCAAATGACTCACGGAGCATACGCCGTGCAAAGCACATCTACCCACATTGCGATGAGCTTGAGAACTTCAATGTCGTTATACGTAATCCAAGATCATTAGAACAAACGGTTGTTGACAAGTAATTGGTTGTACTCTTGCTTCTAACTGTTCTGAATCATAATGACAATAAAAAAAGCTTCGGAATTATATTTCGACAGAGAAACAGAGGTGACAATAAGAATCTAAAACCGGTCAAGTACGAGGGTTACGGTTGTTTATAAAAAAAAGTGTAAAGGCATATTGACAAACCTATATTAACTGAAATTTCGAAAAATTGTTAGATATATCGCGAGTTTAATTTTTAGTTGACCAATGTTTGTTATTTATTGTGATAATTAGAACAATTTCGAAGGCTGTATTTGACAAATTTAAAATTAGGCACTAAAATATTGTTGTCTTTGTTATTGCAGTCTATTAGATAAAAGACAGCAATATTTTTAATCTGCCAACAAAAACCTTTAGTATTACTCTTAGTTTATGCTGTAATCATTCAATCACCCTAATTTTGACTCTTCTATGTTTGACCATTTTACGATATAGCAAAAAAAAAACTTTTGGCGACAATTTTAATGGGCTACGGTTTGGAAGATACGGATCATAATAGGTCGTATAGTGACAAACGGATAGACGCGGTAAAGCTTAGTAATAGAGTACCGTTGCTGGATACCCTTCGGGTACAGAACCCTCAAAATAAAAGTGCTTTTGATATATTACACTGAAACGATCCTTATTCGTTAGTGAATATAAAATATCAATTAAATTGAAATAAACATGTGTAGACGGTGATCTAAATTATTTCTTCCGTAATTCTACTCCGATACATATGAATAGTATATATAAATCTTTATTGGTGTATCGTGTTTCAAGGATTAGGTAGAATCTATAATAAAACAAATAAAACGAATTGAAATTTAAACCGAGATACCTAAAAAAGGTTTGCTCATAAAAAAGGTACCAACTCTATCTAGAGTCGGTCGGTGGTAACAAAAAACTTAAAAACGTGATCTCTTAGTTTAGAAATCAAGTATCGACAAGCAGAATAAACAAAATAATTGCAACAATGTCGAATAAAATATTTGTCCGAGCCGGATTTTCAACACAAGCAAAGCCGGTTTGTGTGAATGAATTAAAATAGCAGAGACATAAAACATTGTTGCCTCGAATAGTTATGATATATAAATTTCAAATAGTTATTCACATTATTGATAAACAAGACCACAATTTTTTTAACCAATTGGAACAGAATTAAAAAGAAACGTGGGGGAAATCTCTCTCCTACAAAAATATCACGTGACACCCAACGCCATAAATCTTCGTCCTCACCTCACTTGAAGCAAAAGAACAAGGATTATATGATAAAAAGATTAAAGACCAAGATTGGACGAACTTATATATACCTATACCAGATTGTTTTGCTATTGCAGTAGAATCTGTGCTGTAAGAAGACGGTACAAAGAGACAAAATATGCTATACCTGCTTGTCAGTCGTACCAACAAATAAACTAAAAGTGTGATTGATATTTTATGTAACTGTAACAAAGCATAGTCGCGTCCTCAAACTATTTGAAAGTTTTTCCACTCACCTCTTTCATAAACGGTGTATTATAAATTTGGATTTATGCGGTAAAATATTTTCCAAAACTTGCGTTTATCTACATACTTATGTGGTAAACATGTCTTTTCGTGGTTGCTTCCAACACTCCGATGAAGTTTCAACTAAAGTCTACTTCATAAAGGCATGGACTGTACACTGTACACTGTACATGACCGTGAATTTTTTAATTCGGTTTCATCATGAGATATTTGAATGAAACACTCATTGACACTTATTGAAAGTAAAAGGTGCGGTGCCAAAAATGGAGAAAAAAAATATTTTTATAATGTGTTGTTTGAATTATTTTTAATGTAATAAATTTTAATTGTTATTGTTTAAATATAATTATACTATTTTACTTTATTCTAAAAGAATTGGTAGGTATAAGTAAAATAACTTAACATGAAGATTTTTCTGATATTAAAATAACGTACCTGACATATTATTAAAATAACGTAACTGTATAACTATGTTTTCTAAACAGACTTAAAATTTAAAAAAAAATACTCCCTACATAATTTCTAAGATCTCTTTAGTCAAGCTCTTGTGATTATAATGTAACAAAAATAAAAACGATAGATATTTATCTTTTATCATGCAATCGAATTTAGACATTATATTTAAAGCGTTAGGACCTACTCTCACTACAGCGCTATATGTACAGGTAGTTGCTAGGTTACCGCACAATTTAAAACTGGTCTTGATAGCTTTAAGCTTATATATCTAAAAAAATTAAAGGTTTTTTAATTAACAGCGAAATGTTCCCGAAACCTGTGCAAGTTACCCAAAGCCATTAAGTCGTGGCGTTCCATCATTAGGTTACGAAACTCGATGATGGATTAGATACATTTTTGTTTAACAAAAACGTGTTGGACGCGTTACGCAATCTCAAGCGAGCAATAATATTATACTCGTAACTTACTAATGTTGTTTTGCAACAGGCATAGTTTGGTCATCGATTACTGTATTGTTTGATTATTTGTTTTATTGTTTTATTAACAGTGACTTTATGATAGTAGTTACATAATGGCTATGTTGTAATAGTGCATCCTTAGAGTTTACACCATTTACGATCATTCTAAGATTTATTTACAACACGAATCACTCTATGTCTTTCCTTTAATGTGTATATCTTAATTGTAGATATCTAATGAAATCATCAAAATTTGTGCATTTGCCAGTGTTAAGTATTTAAATGTTTTCGCGTTTCACAGATCATGAAAAATTAAATAGGTCTAAGTCAACAAAAAAGTTACAGTCGAGTCCAGTCATGCCTTAGTATAGTAGTGGCGACTTCATTAAAAGCTGCGATAGAATTTTGGAAGCAACCCGAGAACTCGCCACAATCACATGTTTCACCACATTACTTATATTATTTTCCCACACTCGCGCTTGTAATTTAGTACTTTGTGAATAAAACACCATTATTTTTATAAATAATAACGAAAAAAGTTTAGAAAAAAATACAATGGAAAAACACAAAATACAAAAACAGCATTTGTTCCCGTTCGAGTTACTGCCAAAACTCCAGTGAACCCTCTCTATTTTTATAAACGTAATCTAATACCTTTAAACGAGCAATTCTTGTATACTTATATGTATGTATATATATAATTTTTATCTCGGAAACGGCTCCAACGATTTTAGTGAAATTTAGTATGCATGGGGTTTCGGGAGCGATAAATCGATCTAGCTAGGTTTCATTTTTAGAAAACGTCGTTTTATCCGTGTTTTCAGCCGAGCGATGCTCGGTCATCCAGGTACTTTGTTCAAAAGTGCCAATGCTTCTATTTTTTTGTGCATTTGGCTTTGTACATTCTGCCTGTATCAAGTAGTCTATATTTTCAAATGCCTAATTGTTTGTCTAATAAAATGAACTAAAATAAGTCTTAGTCATTGACAAAGTAACCCAAAGTAAGTAACGGTCAAGTCAAGATCTTCTGTGCTGTTTTAGAAACAACACGAAATGACATGTTTCATTCGCATTCCTGCCAAAATTCCGTGTGCCTATGAAATATGATATGTATTTATATGACAGTTCCGATTTTTTTTTTCTTCTACCATTGTGCCGTTTCTCAAGTTTTCAAGACCTACATATAAAATACGAATTAGATAGCAGAGTAGTCAGAGTTGATAGTGCTTTTGCTAATGAAAAAACGTAATCATTGTAAGCCAAAATACAACCTTATAAATATATCCCTCATTGATCTTTGCTCCATCCGGCTTGGAGGCAGGAGGCGCGACGTAAGGTCACATTCCATACACATGAGACCTCCACGGGTCTGCATTGTAAGGCTGCAATACTTGCACGCATACCGAAGTCTTACTTTTATTCTATCTGTCATTGGATTGTAGAGTCGCAATTGTGTTTCACATCTGTGGTACTTTAGAAGCAACTATTGCAGAATCTTCTATACAACTTCTGTCACCTGCCTGTCTCGATTGGATTGACAAAATTATGAGGAACAAAGACAGAATAACATTTTAGGCATTAGAATACGTTAGTTTGTCTCAAGTATTTGTGTTTGTCGAGCACCTCGAGTTCCGTAACAATATAACGTGTTTACCGTAAAATATAATGAAACCGATGCCATAAAATTGATAGAACTTTATTTGATAAATTCAACTAATGGCATATTTTCCTAGTTCAGCGCGGAATTATTAGTGATTATTCTTGGTAAATTTTAATAACCTATTTGTGTTCATATTGTACGATAATCATATGTCAAGTTTAACTGCTCTGTTAGCTTATTTAGTAAAGTTCTGCTTCGAGAGTTGACGGGCGTAGGTTCAATTCCCATTAGGACTAACATTTGTGTGACTAAAATAGATGTTTATACTGTGTCTGGGGTTCTGTTTGTATTATAAGTATATAGTTACAAAAAAAAGCATTTAAGTACTCTGTCAGTTTCCTGGTTTCCATAGTACAAGCTTTGCTTAGTTGGACTAGATGGCGCTGTGTGAAATATCCTCCAATATTTATTTATGCTATCTACCTATTATCTGTAGAAACCCAAATTAATTGTATTTTTTTTTTTCATTGCAAAAAATATTTTATTACTAACTTTACTAACCTAATTTTACTAACCTAACCTACCGATAATTATTAACTTATTTTTAAAAAATGCTTACATGGATAAACGACGCATACAATCAATGTCAAAAACATTCCTTTAAATACCTTATACGGAACCCTAATAACAAGAAATATAAAAATAATGTATCAACAATTTATTGCTTTTAAATTAGAAATGTTTATGATATCAGAATATAATATATTTTTTTCCTAAAATCTTTGAAACCAATACTTTAACTTAATATTCTAAAAGCATTGTTGGAAACTTTAAACAGGCTTAGTAGATTATCCCTGCTCAACCGTGAAAGCAGGAAAACACATTACAAATTCCAAGGATAAGGAGAGCTTAAAACATGTTACATAAGCTGCTGCTTCACCATAAAGAAAGTGGTAAACAAACGAAGAAATAATTATCCTTAAAAAGAGTTTTCTTTTCGAGCAAAAACAAATTATTTACTATAGATTCCACCAAATTATGTTTTAGAAGATTTCACAAAACAGCTTATAATTACATTAAGACCAATTTAGAAGGCTTTAAGTTGACAGATCTGAAGTTACTCAAAAATGTTGCTGTCTTTTTCATTGCAATTCGTTAGACAAGGACAGCGATATTTTTAGTAAGCTTAGATCTACCAGAAAATCCTCCAGAATCACTCTTCAGATACACACATACATATGACTGAAATAATATTCGGACATGGCTACATGCCTAACAAAAAACGGTAGAGCTAGCAAAAACAGCGTAATAATAAGGCTTTAGTTGACAGATCTAAACTTATTAAACAAGTTATGAACTGAAATGCAAAAGATGATTTTAGGAAGATTCTTTTGTTCTGTCAACTAAAGCTTTGAAAATTGGTTAAACATGTAAAAGGAGTAAGCATAAAATATATAAACAAAATATACTCACCAAAAATTAACGACAATCCAATAAAATGTAAAAAAAAAACACAAACAGAACCACAGATTGGGAGGTTAATACAGTTAACACCACGGGAGAGGGTTGCAAAATAATGTAATAAAATAAAATCACCAGGGTCAAACAGGAACACCAATTCAAGCAATACGCGAACGGCACATGCACGAGTCAGTCCTAAGGATTGGAAGGGAACAGTGCTGCGGCTACAGACGTCTCATAATCAATGCGTGAGTCTTGTAATATTTACGTAATTTTTTTTTTCAGGCTGTCAGAGAATTCGCGATGTATTGACGCAAGAGTCGAGTGTACCGCTCCCGACGAAGGCACGGGCCGCACTGCTTGCCCGTAACGGCGAAAGGTCGTTCATTACCCACATTCTCTTTCCGCGCAAGCCTTCTCAAGTAAGAATGAAACAAAACACCCATAGCCGCCTCGAAGTATGAGTGGAAAAGGGATGGGAATAACACAGCCTCACAGGAAAACCCTAGTCTTGATAGTACTAAGTTAAGACCGTGCTTTGCGTTTGTGAATTACTTATTTGAAAGGTATACTTCATTGCACAAGCATTTTATTGTATGTAAACGAAAAAGACAAAAACCTTCTAATAGTCGCATGAATAGATTGAACATGGTTTGTGCAAGGTAAAGTGCCGGCTGACACGCCATCTTTTTTCAAGCCTTGTAAAAAACAATGCAGACTCGATCAGAATGCGTAGGATCACGTATGCGACCGCAATTTGTTTTTTAACGTATTTCCCCAGTGTTCATCGTTTTTTGTCTTGTTTAACATATTTTCCATATTTGTCATGGATGGTGAATACGAATTATTGTGACTAATTCTCGTCTTTCCAAAGGTTACAATATGGCCAGTTAGGTATAATAATAGAATGTTTTAAAAATAAAATAATTTATCCATATTTCTACCATCATGCTGGATACTTTAGGCCCTAAAGTTTAGGGGGTAAGCTTGAGCGATAAAATTGTCTCTAAAATGTCATCGGTATATGTATATCTATCTAATACCTTTAAACGAGCAATTCTTATATATATGTATATATATATACATATATAATCTGAATCTCAGAAACGGCTTCAACGATTTTCACGAAGTTTAGTATTCGGTTTCGGGGGCGATAAATCGATCAACAGAAAAAAAACGAGCAAAGCTCGGTCATCCAGGTACTATATATATGTATGTACAATTCATTTGTTTCTGTATTAAATTATGAGTCAGGTTAGATCTGGCAGGTTATATTATGATGTATTAGAATAGAATAGCATATAACTTTATTGTAGGTACTTCAAACATTCGTGTATTAGGTATACACATACATTCATGTATTTTGAATTAATATAAAACAAAAATGGCATTTATAATTATGTTTATAAGTCTCATTCTAATTGCCTAGTTTCATAACACATACAACAAACTGTAAAGTTAAATAATGAATGAATTAAAGCATTTGTAATTAAGCGAGCCTCGCTTATCTCTACTCGGTATTTAGTCACATATTCTAATCCCCAATTTGATATTTTGGGTAAACAGTGGATCCCAAATCATTAATTTCAACTCGCCCGTGTGAGTTACTATCATCCCGAATTACATATTCGGGGTTCTCGATTTAAACTCGAAATCGACTAAGGATTGGCGTTTCAAATACCTACTTATTTAATAAAAAGCCTTTTATCCAAAATCATATCTTCGCTGACTCTTTGCAATGTTGGCAGTTGTACTCGGCAACTTTACTGATTACGATTTTTCATAACGATGTTCATGTCTTTATAAAATTTGGTATTTGGGAACAAAATGGCGACGTAATATTCTCTGAGCCCTAAAACGCTTACTGTATCTAATGCAAGCGTGTTTTGGTACGTTAGATTATTACTAAATTTATTAAGCAATAGGTACACCACAGGTATCATATTTAGCGTAGCAAAATATGCCAGTTACGCGTCGAAATTATAATGGTTTATTATTTATTAATTAATATTATTAAGTAGTAAAGTTTGTTGTATTTATACATATGTATATGTTAAACTAAACCAATACTCGCCACGCTTGGCAGGCGGGCTAGCGAGCGCAATTAAGTGTGACTGTTCAAGGAAGACGCTGCTGTCCATCTTCCGGATGACATCCCTTAGCCGACTCTTACGGCAACCACGGGTAGAGAGGGTGGGGTACAATTCTTACGCCGGCACCACCACGGCATACAAGTCACACAAGTCTATATAAAATATGCCAATATAAAATAAAAAATAAATAAAACAAGGTCTCTAGCAGCCAAGATCTTAACTTGGTTCTGAAGCCCGCGGTGGCGCGGTGCATCCTGGACGGAGGCGGGTAAGCAGTTGTAGATCGTGGGCCCCAAAAAAATTCGAGATGATATGCATACTTGATCCATTTTGTGTTTCATAGTAATTGGCTTGTAATTAAAATTCTACGTACTATTCGCGTAATTACATGTTTCTAGTTAAGAAATGTCCGATTACAAAACGGCCTTGTACTTGCGTAAGAATTTGAATGTGTGAACATGGTCACAGATAATGTCTTACCAGTAGATAATGTTTTTTTACTTTGACTGATTTGATGTTTGACTACATCTCATTTGATGTAAAATGACGGTGTGGTCGAAGATGGTAAAACTAACCTAGCCTGGAATAAAACTGGCTGCCGGAACACCGTTAGGTGCGTGGCAACAGTTTTTCAACTTGAGTAAGGTAACTAGGCAGCCGAGTAGGTCAATAAAAAAAATAAAAAAAAAATATGGTTCATCGGTTTAGACGTAAAAACGTAACAGACAGAGTTACTTTCACGTTTATAATATTACTAGCTGCACCCCGTGGTTTTACCCACGTGGTGATGGATAATGATGGTGATGAAAAGTAGCCTATGTTTTATTCCAGGGCCTAAAGCATCTAAATCTACATGCAAAATTTCATTCAAATCCGTTCAACCGTTCTGGCGTGATTGAGTAATAAACATCCATCCATCCATCCAAGCTTTCACATTTATAATATTAGTGGGATATAGATGGATAGATGGACGGATAGTATGGAAGTATGGATACGAATAGCAAAAATATTTTTGCTATTACAAATTTAATATTTTTGGTTTGTGAAATGCAATTGTATCGATGTTGCTAAAAATAAAACTACAGCGCTATGAAATATAAGTCAGATTGAACGACAAACGTTCAATCTGACTTATATTTTCTTTAAAGCAATGTTCGGGAGCTTTAATAGTAAACAACTATGATACCGTGATGGATGAATCTATCTACAACAAAATAAAAGCAAATACGGAACCCTTGGGTCATGAGTCAGACTCACAGTTGTCCAATTTTTTTTAAAATGAATGACTTGCGTACTATTTGAATGTATACTACGAACACTAGTGCTAAAACTTAGTTAAAAGCTTAGGTAATCGTATGTTGCACTTTTAAATCGTAAAACTTTACCGACCTAACACAATATACTGTGACGCGGAACCAAGTCGAATGTTCAGGCAACCTTGTAGGCACCCATAAAGTGAACACGCAGAAATTACTCTATTGTGTCGTGGCTGTTGCGGACGTAATCAAATCACTAACTGTAGATATACCTACCAATCTAGCCGGTCTGGACCTGATGGTAATTGAACAATAGCCTACAAATACAGAACACTGATGTGGATTAACAAACGTCTATCTTAGCTACGAGTAGCTAAAGCAAGAAAGCTGTCGAAGTAGACAATTTGACGATATAAGAAAGTTGACGAAGTAGACAATTTGACGAAGCAGGAAAGTTGACGAAGAGGGAAATATGGCAAAGTAGGAAAGACGACGCAAAAGAAATGCCGCCGAATGGCGTGGGCTCAAACCCCAACAATGAGTTTGAGTTGCCGGTGAAGAAAAACATCACGACGAAACCAAAGCATGCAGGTGGTAAGGTATTTTCTAGTACTTGGCTGGCTAGCTTCCACCCGCAAGCTGAAAATCTGCCGTCAATGAGAACCAATTCCATTCCAGGTTAGGTGTGCTATACCATCTTCGACCCGTCACTTAAGATCAGGCGAGCTGTGGTCAAACACCTAGCTTGTCAACCATAAAGAAAAACTTTGCTGGTACTTTCGTTCTGTGTAACCTCGTAGATGCTGCTATTTATAACATTCGTTCCGCTTAGTAATTATTTATTTCAATCTAGTGAATTCATTCACGCGGCGGCAGTAGGTTACGGCCAACGAAACCAATACGGAGGCGCAGAGGCTCCCGATATATTTTAGTCTTCTTATAGACACGATAACAGAATTTTGATAAGGCTCTTTGTGAAGGCTTAATTGAGACGCCGGTAAACGTGATTATGTTGTGTGCACTTTATTGTGAGACTTTAATGCAACTTCCCGGTTTCACTTGTGGCGATAATTCTATTAATAATAATAGTACTTTGCTTTATTGGGGCCGGTCTATCATCACGGACAGGACTATTTTCGCTAATAAGCCAGATATCATGGTGGTCGACCGAGCACAACGCCAGGCAGTGCTCATCGACATCACCATCCCGCATGACGTCAATCTCATGAAGGCCGAGAAGGACAAGCTCAGCAAGTACTTTGACTTGGCTCACGAGATAACCGCCATATGAGATGTTGATTCGACGATCATTGTGCCCATAGTCGTCACGATGAACGGTCTTATAGCGAAGAGTCTCGACCAACATCTTAAGAGACTCGCTAGACGGTTGGGTCAAGGGTCAGATCCAAAAGGCAGTGATCCTTGATACGGCGCGCATTGTTAGGAGGTTCCTCACTCTGCAGCCCTAACCACCGGCAGCTTGAGCCCTGCCCCGCTACCAGCGGCACACTAGTTTTTTTTTTTTTTTTTTTTTTTTTTTTTTTTTTTTTTTTTTATATATATATTTAATGTAAAAAAAATAAAAATTAAGGAAAGAAATAAATAACTGAAATAATAATAATAGTAATATTATGGAAATTATACCAAAAATAAGTGAAAAAAACTGTATATTTTTTATAATTTTCATTATTTTAAAACCATTATTTTAGTTTTACAAAACTTTCTTATCGCCTTGTTGTTCTCTAAAATACAAATGCTGTATTTTCGGGTTTGAATTTCCACACATAACACACTTGGTGGTAGATCTTCTTACCAGGAGGTCGTCTAGGTACCAGATATTCTGCTGCCAAGCAGTAGTGTGTAAACATTACTGTGTTCCCGTTTGAAGGATACTGTAGCTAGCGAATTTACAGCTGTTGAAACTAACCATTGAAAGTTTTAAAGTAATGAGCACCAAAACGGTGATGTCTTGGACTCTGTTTTACTACTCAAAGTTCTGTGTACCGCTGCAATGGTCATGGAGAGGCGTTATTTCTTACCATCAGGAGAGCGTCTCGTTCAGCTCGTCTCATTACTTTTACATAAAAAATGTATTTGACCGAGTTAGTGATTTTAAAAAGACCAACATTGTATCTCTCCTATTTCTAGAAACAAAGAACCTGATAGTCAGTTGAAAATTGAAAAAAGCTTTAAACTAAAATACATTAGTGGTGAACACACGTTCTCTACAAACAAGACAAACAGCTCGTAGTTTGTTTGTAAAGAAACTTAGATAAGAAAACAAATCGGAAGCTCAGCAGGCGAGTTAACAGAACTGTTTACCTTCTTTCAAACGTTTGACGGTGGAGCTATAATAAATTAAGGTACCTACGAACCTATCGGATCACGTACTTTATGGCAATGCTGTTTACGTGATTCGCGACAGTGTTGAGAGGTTGTTTTTGCGAATTTTGTGCCGAAGGATCTGGTCTTTTTGAAATTTATTGTACCAATATGTTTTATATTAAAAAAAGGTAATGTAGTTTTTAATCTAACTAGCTTTATTTTTATTAAAACACGATTTTTAGATTTTAAGTATTATTTTTTATATCAGCTCTTTTTTAATTTAATTTTTTAATCTTATTAATATCATCATCATCATCCGCCACAGGACGTCCACTGCTGTACACAGGCCTCCTCCTGGGGGGTTTTGCCAATACTCGCCACGCTTGGCATGCGGGTTGGCGAGCGCAGTTAGATGTGATTGTTCAAGGAAGACGCTTCTGCCCATCTTCCGGGTTACATCAGGCTTTTTGTTTGACCACAACTCACCCGATGTTAAGTAACGGTGTGGTCTAAGATGGTAAAGCACACCTAGACTAGAATAGAACTGGCTCTCAAGTGAGGCTGCCCGAAAACAACGTTAGATGCTTGGCGGCAGATTTTCAACTTGAAATTGTTTTTTTTTTGTAGCTAGCCAGCCGAGTCTAGTACCCTACCACCACGCTAAAGCTTATGTCAGATCAGTGTCAACGAATATTGTACAAATGAGTTATAACTTTGATAGTAATTTAATTCACTAAAGTAAATGCCTCAGATCAAAAGTAAATACCTACAGACCTAACCTTAGGTGATATAACGCAATGACATTCCGCGTTCGTGCCAAACGCGGAATGTCATTGCGTTATATATTAAATTAATTATATATTATAAATCATATATTATAATTAATTATAGTTGTGTTTTTGGAGTATCACTACATATAATAAAACAAAATCGTTCGCCGCGTCTGTCTGTACGTCTGTTCACAATAAACTTAAAAACTAATAAAAGGAATATCATGCGAGTTTACCAATAGATAGAGTAATTCATGAGGAAGGTTTAGGTGTATAACTTGTCAAAATTTTGTGTAAATTGGTTGAAATATGATGATAATTGTAGGAAGTGTCGAAAAAGGTCAAGCCTGGGAGCTTTCATCGAAGACGCTGCCTAATCCGTTTGAGATAGATCAAAAGCCTCGTGTGAACCTGTGCGCAACCGGGGCGAGTCGCTAGTTTATATATAAAACAGTGTTTATTCAAAAATCACCAAATATGGTGAAACATGTCTTGATTCAGTGTTACTTCCAAAACTCTATCGAAGCTCGTAATAAAGTTGGCACTACCCTACTAGGGTACGGCTGGACTTAATTCTGACTTACTTTGTTTAATTTGGACAATGACTCAGACTTATTTATTTCACATGATTTTTTTAAAACAAAATACTTGAAAATACCGAAATGCATGATTATGGCAAAATGCGATTTCGAAAACAATAAATCATGACCTTTACTCTTTGATTATGTACTTGTCATAATCATAGACTTTACTATTCTCAATGCACAATGCACTTAAAACACAAACAATTGAAACTAAAATTGGTGAGCAAGTTGGTACAAAGACCCCGTTAGGACGCAGCAATATTATTCATATCTTGCAATCAGTTATTCCACGCTATAAGCAAGCAGATGAGGTGTGTGCTTTTCGGAGTGTAGGGCGCCGCTCCCGGCACAACCAGCCATTTCCTTTACATTATATATTAATGTCTGCACCCTCTGAATAATATCATGGTCGAAAATATCTTTTTTTTATGCTAACGTATGGGTTCAGAGATGGTCAGTTGCCCCGCTAGCCGATTTTAGTTCTTTTGCAGTCTTAACTTATAAGTAACTTTGTGCGCATTTTTTTGTATTGGACTACAGCTCACGTGATATTCAGTAACGTTGTGATCGAAGATGGTAAACGCACTTAGGCTAGAATAGAACTGGCTCTCAAGTGAACGGAACGCACCGTTAGATGCTTGGCGACAGATTTTCAACTTGAGGGTGGTAGCTAGCCAGTCGAGTACTAGAAAGTACCCTACCACCATGCTGTGATTTCCTCACGATGTTTTCTTTCACCGGCAGCTCAAGCTCATTGTTGGGGCTTAAATCCACGCCTTTCGGCGTGTGAAGCGACCGCGCTAACCACTAAGCTGTCATTCCTACAAAAACAATAATAAATACTGGAGGACATTTTCACACGGCCATCTAGTCTCAATCTAAGCAAAGCTTGTACCTTGCTTGTACTTGAACCATACAGCTTACAGAATACTTAATTTTCCATACTAAGGTTGCCTGGAAGAGATCGCTTTTAGCGATAAGGTCGCCGGTTGTTATACCTATTAACTAGTTTATTTCTTCTGTATTATGTAATTTTAAGTGTGTACAATAAAGAGTTATTCATTCATTCATCCATTAATTTTTTGTTATTGTTGTAAATACATACTTATAATACATACAGAACACCCAGACAGAAAAAACATCCATGTTAGTCATATAAATGTTAGTCCTGAGTGGGAATCTAACCTACGCCCTACAGCTCTCGAAGCAGAACTTTAAATGAAATAGGGCTGTCAAAAAATCTGTATTTATTTCTTCTTTTATCATAATCATATTCAAAATTGTATGGATGGGGCTGGCATAATCGCATCGCGATCAAAGCCCCTAATAAAAACGAGGATAAAAAAATAAAAATAAATGTATTGATCAGCCATATAGTAGTGTGATACTGGACGTAGCGGTGAGGCTTTTCATTTAAACTCACTCCAATTCGGTTGTAAAAAAGACACCCAGCCACGGAAGTCGCAGAGCATGGTGTTTCCTCAGGTCCGACCGTAAAGTTTTTATAGTCATCGCTTCGGGTCACGGCGCTTCAACAATCCGCCTTCCAATCAACGTCCAGTGATCGAAATCAAGATACCAACAGCTATAAAGTATTTCGGGACGTGAAACGCGCGGGGTTTCTCCTTCTCGCCTTACAAATGGGAAAAAGTAGACTAGAATACGCAGAATGACGGATTCGGAGAGTTTTCCAGTCAGCGGGTCAGCTCAGTGGATTTAGTATAAAAATTACAAGAAATACAGGAAAGAAGTATATACGATACTTTTAAAGGACTGCTGTCTCCATCGATCGGGCGTACTTAAAACTCTATATATCGAAGTTTTGAGCAAGTTTCATTGTATTGCATTACAGTCGATAATTATCGATAGTTACTGATTATAAACAATTTAATGCCGTGTTAGATAAAGTCACATTGAGTAGAGAAAAAAAAAGGTGATTACTCAATCCATAATCTTTTTTTTTTAAGTTTTACTAACATTACTCGTACAGTCTAAATCTAAAAAAAAATGTTATACGAGTACTATCTAACACAATAGAATCTCTTATTAGTTTTTGAAAAACGTAATTTTTATGTGAAATTTTTTTAGAGTTCTCAATAATTTTACCTGAGTTACACAAAACACAGTTACACAAAAAAATTTTTTTAGCGATGATAGCTCAGTGGTTAGCGCGGTTGGTTTACACACCGAAGAGCGTGGGTTCAAACCTCAACAATGAGCTTGAGCTGCCGGTGAAGGAAAACATCGTGAGGAAATGTACGGTGGTAGAGTACTTTCTAGTACTCGACTGGCTAGGTTAAGTCTATCGCCAAGCACCTAACGATATGTGACACCTAACAAATGAGGTTGCTAGTGCCTCACCTGAGAGCCAGTTCCATTCCAGGCCATCACCATCTTCGATCATACCATCACTTAACATCAGGTAAGCTGTGGTAAAACATACAAAAAAAAATTTCAACACTCTATATAAATATTTGAAGTTCCAGTTTTTATGTTGTTTTCACGTGTTCAACAGAGATTAATTTTTCTAATTAATCTTTATATTGTTATACATAAGCGCAAGATATTTTAATGCCAGCTAATTGATTCATAAAATCTGTACAAATGTCTAAAGTGCCTTCAGATAAAATTTACAAATTACTAAAATACCTAATCTCACCTACCATAAAATTCACTTTGATCTCAGTCCTTAAATGACAAAGAAGATAATTAAAGAATAATTTTTGAAAAGCCCACCTTAATTTTAATGGAATCCAAAAATACAATTTATGGAGAACGTTTGACGAATAAAAATATCGCTGACAAGGGAATATTTCATCCTCAAATCTTATAAGTGCCTACTCGCTTTGAAATGAACAAATTAATTTTACGTTTATACGTTTGGTTTCGTTATTCTGTGGGGATGATGAGGGAATTCACGAGACGTTGGACAGATAATTTGCTTCTTTGAACCTGCTTATTGGGAGCCGTATTGTGCTGCCAAACGTTTAAGAGTGATGTGTCTGTTTCGAAATTTTATAACACATTACGTTTTACAGAATACTTTTCTAGACGTATTTAAGAATAAAAGAAAAGAAACCTTCAGTATAATTATTCAAACTAAAATGTACTTCCGCGAAAGTAACACGTAAATCAGTTACTAAAAAACCGTCCGAATGCGATTCGGATTCGCACACTAAGGGTTCCGTACAAACTTGTAGGTGTCCATCACGAGAACTATGAAAGTACCCAACATTGCTCTAACGAAAATATAAACCGAATTGAGGGACACGCTACTTGCCGTTGAAAAACTGTTATTCCCATACATTGATATGGGTCACAGTCAGTTTACCAACTGCAAAAAGGTTTATAATCGTGAAATGAAAATCGTGATGTAACTACAAATTTACGGTTTTCGGATTTTTCCCTTAACTTGTGCTATAAGATATTGCTTTTTGCTAAATTTCATGATTGCGGGATTTTAATTTCAACGGAAAGTATCCTATAGTGTCAATATCCGACATAAACGACCGTATTATTTTGATTACGTTATTTTTTCAGAGCTCCTAAGGATCGTATACCTGTATTTGACATATTTGCTGTGGTGGTACCGGCGTAAGAATTGTACCCCACCTTCTCTACCCATGGTTGCCGTAAGAGTTGGCTAAGGGATGTCATCTGGAAGATGGGCAGCAGCGTCTTCCTTGAACAATCATACCTAACTGCGCTCGCCAACCCGCCTTCCAAGCGTGGCGAGTATTGTCAAAACCCCCCCAGGAGGGGCCTATGTCCAGCAGTGGCTGATGATGTGATGTGTGTGTATTTGACATTCATTTCAACTTGATACATCGACGTGTCCCTGAGAAAAGGGGTCTTGACAGACACACAGACGTACGAACAATGAAGTGATCTAATAGGGGTTCCATTTTTTCCTTTTGAAGTACGAAACCTTAATAACAACTGATTGGGATAAGATGTAAACGCCAATGAAAGCAACAAAGCGAAAGATCGAAAGTAATGGAAAAATATAGTATATGTCTTTTCTAGGGGAAAAGCCGTGATTGTTTAAATACATGGAATAAAATAAAAAGTCATCTAAGTAACCTTATATCCGTGTTTTGTGTTTTTTTATCTGGTTTTATATTTTTTGTTTGTTTGTGTGGTTGAATGTACTTATGGTTTTGTAATCTATGTTTTGAGTTTTTATGTTAGTATTTCGAAGTTCGTGTTACGTTTTTCGTGCTTCGCATTTTGTTTTTCGTGTTTTGTGTTCCAATTGCTTACTAAAGAACATCAAACAGTTTTACGACAAATTTTAACATCAGAATTTGTAAATTTATCTTAATAACAGCACAACCTACGACGATATTCACATGCTACACTTCTCCGAAGAACCAATCCACGTATTTAAGTTTAATGTTCTAATAGTTTAGGTTTTTAATTGATAATATTAGAACTTAGTATTATACATAAAGGTTTATAATAGTTTCATTGGCATAATAAAATCACAAAACGAACTGACTAGCTGGCATTTATTTAATTTAAAGTACGCCTTTACTCAAAGAATATTCAAAAGGTACATACATACATATATTTTACTTTTGCTGATAGTGAATACACATTCACCATGCAGTCCAGAAGCCACCGCAAGCCACCCGTTCGCTATTATCGTAATTGCATTACTACGGAAATTTTTAGATACCTATCATTTTCACCAAAAACATTTTGCCAGCCCAGTCAAGGAAAATCGTACCCCTACAAATATTTTAAAATAAATCTCTACTAATGACTGCAGCGAATAAACCGTAAACGCCAGTGACAGCACTTTACTGTCCCAATAAAGGAGCATAAATACTGCAGTGCAGACGCTTCTCACAATCTGAGGGTATGTCATAAAAAATTGTGGAAAATATATAGCATCTAATCTAAAGAAAAATGTATGGAAACTGACAGCAGCGCCGCGATAAGTGAGACCTTATCTGGCAAATTAGACTAACGATCGACTGCAGTGATAAAAGGGTTCAAAATGTTCACCTACATAAATAGGGTCTTAGCCTTAATTAGTTGAATATAGTGCTTTATAAGATTTAGAGGAAATATTTTTAATATTTTTCGATATTACGAAAACACAAAACAATAAAAGACAAACAACAAAACACAAAACAAAACTGTGTTAGCGTGGCCACCAAGTAATATGGCAGAGCACGCCCAGCACGGTGGGTGTGCGGGTGGTATAAGTACATCGTGAGGAAACCATAGTGTGGTGGTAGAGTATTTTCTAGTGCTCGGCTGGCTAGCTATCCCCTCAAGTTGAAAATCTGCCGCCAAGAATCTAACAGTGTGTTCCGGGAGCCTTACTTGAGAGCCAGTTCCATTCCAGGCTAGGTGTGCTATACCTTCTTTGACCACACCATTACTTAACATTAGGTGAGCTGTGAGCGAACACCTAGCTTGTCAAACAAAAAAAAAAGCGGGTGATCTGAGGATCCCCGGGCTGATGAGCAATACTGCGTAACTCTGTCACTGGTTGTCTGGATCGGTTTATCGGTGTTGTGATCAGCATGTCCTCAGCGGGTAGTAGACTGTGTCATAGTTCGATTCACGACGTGAGCACCGGAAACCGTTAAGAACGGCCTTCTTCGGGATCGATATCATGATAAAACAAACTAAAATTACATCATAAAAAGTTGATGTATTTTCGTGTAAGTTTTACCTTATTATACTGATGTCATAAATGCAAAAGTTTGTCTGGTTGTATGTTTGTTACATATTCACACTTAAAGACTAATACACAAGGTAGTTTTTATCCCGGAAAACGCGGGCAAAACTGCGAGGCAAATCTAGCATAACAATAAAACTTGAATTAAACATAAAACGTTAATAATTTTAAAAGTTTCACACACAGAAAATATAAGCTCTCTCAAGAAAAATAGACATCAATCAAGACGTAACAAACTTTGTAACAATTTCATAAATTGACATATTTCATGGAAGAGAAAAAAAAGATAAATACTTTTTACAGGAGCTTTCACTGAAAATTCTCCGTATGGATTCGTTTAAACTTGGAAGTTTACCCGCGACCCCGTGGAAAGTTTGGTAACAAAGTTTTAACTCATGAATTTCATTAAATAAAGAAAATATCAATAATGGGTTTTGTCGTCGAATTCGCTTGTTTTTTAATCATAATTGACGTATTACATGAAAAAGATTTTGCTGCTGCCACAGACTAAATATATAGCACCATATGTGTGTATCAATATTGCTACTGCTTTTTGTTATATGTAAGAGCATTTTTTTAGAATTTATTCTACTTCTTATTGAAATAATAATAAAAACTATCTCTTAGCTGGACGTTCCTCATTCTGGAAAAGTCCAACACGCTTTTTTATCTTTGAATATAAAGAACTATCAGACACGCAGATTTCCTGACGATGTTTTCCTTTACCGTTTGAAGTTAGCGACACACAACATACTTAAAAAAGACGGAGGTGCGTGCCGTGGGATTTGAACACAATATCTGGAAATTGGTAGTCAGGCGGTTTCCCAAGTAGGTTGCCGTAACTCCCAAAACAAAAATTGATTGACTGTCAATTTTCGAAAAGATATTCCGTTTTTTTTTTTGTGGTAAAAAGACGGAGGTGCCTGCCGAGGGATTTAAACCCAATATCTGGAAATTGGTAGTCAGGCGGTTTCCCAAGTAGGTTGCCGTAACTCCCAAAACAAAAATTGATTGACTGTCAATTTTCGAAAAGATATTCCGTTTTTTTTTTTGTGGTAAAAAGACGGAGGTGCCTGCCGAGGGATTTAAACCCAATATCTGGAAATTGGTAGTCAGGCGGTTTCCCAAGTAGGTTGCCGTAACACCCAAAATAAAAATTGATTGACTGTCAGTTTTCGAGAAGATATTTAGATTTTTTTTGGTAAGAAATAATGAGACACTTGAGACGTTATCCTAATGGTAAATGATAATGCCTTTCCATTGTACAGTGGTACTAAGAACCTTGAATAACAAAACTGACTTCAGAACATCGTTGCTTTTTTGCTCGTTACTTTAATCATTCGTTGGCAAGCTTCATCTGAACTGACATTTTTCAAAACTTCTACACTTGAAAGTTTTAAAAATATGGATTAATAGTGACAATAACGTACTCAAAAATTGTAATACACAACACCAACAATGTGTCTGAAACAGTGAAATCGCCAACAACATAAAATGAATACAAATTCAATAGAGATATCGACAGCGTTTCGTTCATAAATTATAATACGGGGAAACTCCACAAATCCTTTGATGTGATACTGTGTACTGAAATAGTACTCATAATAATCAGTATGGAGAACAATACCACCAACTACACAAAACTTTAGGACATTTCTCATACGCACGTGCTCTTGTAAAAATACTTTCCAAAATGTCCTTTACAAAGAACGTTTGGGACTAGAAATTGAGTCACAATATCTCATCCATATCAATATCAAACGTGAGTCAGTAATGCTGTGTCTCCGTCCTTCTTCGTCCGTCGACCATATATGTTAGTTCTATGACTGGGTGTTCCATATGTATTACAAGTATGAATTTACGATATGTAAATGATGAATTTTGTAGCGATGATAGCTCAGTGGTTAGTGCGATCGGTTCGCACGCCAAAAGATGTTGGTTCAAACCCCAACAATGAGCTTGAGCTGCCGGTGAAGGAAAACATCGTAAGAAAACCATAGCGTGGTGGTAGGGTATCTTCTAGTACTCGGCTGGCCAGCTACCATCATGTTGTAAATCTGCGACCAAGCATCTAATGATGTGTTCTTGCAGCCTTATTGAGAGCCCGTTTCATTCCAGGCTAGGTGTGTTTACCATCTTCGACCACACCGTCACTTAACATCAGGTGAGCTGTGGACCTAGCCTTTCAGCAATAAAACAAAAATACAAATTAAAACATATATGTATACCTAAGTATTTTATTAGAAACTGGTTCCCTAGTTTGTACCTAGTTAGCGCTATATATATAAACATACATATTATATAGTATTTATATATCTTTGACAGGTCGAATCGGATAGCGAGTAAATAGGTTCTCCTAGGTTAGTATGCTTCATCGTAGAACGCATCTTTATCCAACATTAGGTGAGATGGCAATCAAACGCAAGGACAGAAAAATAAATAAGTCCATCGTAAAAACACACAGATGATATCTTTCTTTCAAAACATATATCATATTCTATAAATAAGACACATGTATGAAAGTCTGGGATATATCTGTTGTCTGGACACGAGACATGTCACAGTCCCCTGTCAACCGAGGCCATCCGAGAGGACTTAGTGGGTACAATCTCACATACTCGTGCCTTGACTATGCCTTAACGCAATGGACCATCTTTCGAAAATTATCCACTAGCAAAAAAATCTACGTTAAGTTAAAACATTTGCAAGCTCATGCGTCAATGTTTATTTATTTTATGCGTTGAAATGTAAAACCATAAAGTTCCCTTACTCGTTTGTTTATTTACTTCATGTATTGATCCCCATACAAATACTGAGCGTACAAAGAGTACACCCACGTCGTAATACTTTGTTGTGAGCTGAAAATGTTTGGAAAATAAAGGAAAAGTTGAAGGTTGAATGGAATTAGAGGTTTTGCGGTTCAGTTATGAATAAAGAGTGATACTTGCGTGAGCTTTTAGCATTGTTTTTTATAAATATACATCTGGTTATAATATAATTAATGAATCCTTTCATTAATTATATTATAAGGGGCCGTACGTAAATTCATTATTAGACGTACTATGAAAATGAAAGATGAAATTTAATATTTAGTTGCTCATAACAGTACTAAGTACATCTATTTTAGCTTTCGTACCATATTTTGGATTTAGGACGACGTCTCATGCTTGGAGCAGTTTAGAGATCTTCAGATACTATCGTTGCCGTGTGAGCTTATTTACTAGGTAGCCTTGTTCATGATAAATGAAACATAATATTTAAAAATGAACATTGGTAAATTTCAACGCAGGGGCGTCCACAGCACGCTAGATCTTCGCAACAATAAAAAGAAAAACCAACTGTTAACGAATTCACACCGACTCGCCAAGTCCGAAATACAACCGCGTCCCCGCTTCCATTCGAGATGTACCTACCCTCCACCGCGTGCTGATCTATATCTAGAGACATTGTTTTATAACATTGATGAGTATTTTAAACTAAAAGATTATTAAATTACTATTAAGTAATTATGTTTTTTTTGTACAGTTTATATTGACAATATTTTCAAATTGACAATATTTTTATATTGACATAAAAAATATTATTTTGACATTTTCGTTTTTAATTCATTGACATGTAATCAGTGTTTTTGATATATTTGAAATGATATTACGGAATTTGACTTGTCACTTTGGTGCTATAAATAAAAATAAAATATTTGTATTATAGAGCTATTGAGACTAACTGTGACATAAATCTTGGCAGCCGCTTTGACTGTGTCGCATCCAAGCCGCAAGTTATCGACTGGTATTGATACCAGCTGATACATCGGACCACTGATATATACTATTTAGAGATAAAATGGATATTCGGTAACTATCCGGTCTCCGGCCAATCCAGCCTAAATTTAAAATCTGCCCGGATACGGCATAATAAACGAGTATCCAGCTAAAAATAGGATTTAAAAAAATACGACATATAAAGTTTGAGGCACTTTATTTAATCCACATAACAAAAAGCATCAACCATTTTTTATTACAGAACAAAGAAAATTTATACTCGAATCGCACTAAGGGCAAATACTGGTAATGTTGAATAAATACCAATTTCTCTGCATTAAGAGGCAACAAACGGTTATGCTTGTCTTCGAGTACTTTTTGTTTTAGATGGACTTGCGTTTGACCGTCATCTCGCCTGATGTTAAGCGAAGATGCGGTCTATGTTGGAGCACGCTCGCCTAGAAGAAAACGATTTTCTCGCGACTTGAAGGCACCCAGATTGTATCTATCAGGGAACGTCCACTCGGGTAGCAAATTCCATTGTTTAGCTGTTCGTGCAATGCAAGTAGATTCAAACCGTTACAAGATCAGCTTCGGAAAAAAGTCTTTTTTTTTTTGTGAAAGATAAGCTCTAGCAAACTTTCTTAAGTTTGATATTGTACAGTATAAGATGACCACCAAATGTAAGGATCACTATCGTGACCAATGCGCTCTGAATTCAGAAGAATCAATCTCATGTGCAATCGCGTTGTTTCCAATCGTGATGTGGTCGGCTAAAACAGCTATATTTGGCCGGATATTTGGCGGCCAGATATCCGGCTTAAAAATTGGGCGGATACATGGTATCCGGTATCCGGCAAAATATCTATCCGTTTCATCTCTAATATTATTCCAAATCTACCTACGTAACTATATTAACAAGAGAGTAATACCAATTCTAGACCTGCAGTTCTGCGAATTATATAATTAATTTAACACAAACAAGCTCAAGAAGCTCTCTAGAAACAATGCACGTTATACATGTTAAATTATAGTGTGATCTAATTATCCAATATTATTCAACAGATATAGATCATATATAGTAAATTACGTAGACAGGAATGAAATTTCAGTAAAATCGAAGTACTTAGCTGATACTAAAGACAATATAATAAACCTGATAATTGTACTCGTACCTACAATTTACCCATTGCCCTAGGTGTACGTCGACTAATGCGATGAACTTGCGATGTGACGGGTGAATCAGAGGGCCTAGACACGGTAACATTCCATTAGCGATAACGCTAAAAGAAAAGTAAAAAAATGTACGACATTGACACAACCTGTCGATATGTCACGTGGACTGTAAATTGTCAATAATACCTGCCAATCCCGTAAATTTTGGACTTTTCTATTAACGTGTTCGAATATCGAATATATCGAATGTTACTTTGTTTAAGCCCTAAGTACAGGTACGCCTAAACATGGTTTGACATGAAAATTTCCGTCAAGTTTTCAATACCAAAATGTATAGGAAATGAAGCAGCACCCTGACGGGAATAAAGAGACACTGAAACAAAAGTAAAAGGTCTATAATTTCTCAAATATTTTGGTATCGAAAATTTGACGAAATTTTATCCTCAAATTGTCATACTTCGCTCTGATATTCGCGACAACAAAAACTACTTTTAAGAAAAATATGATGGCTATATGATATTTTCGCATCGCAACGCACTCAGTCAAGTTGCTACGTTCGTTGCTCACGTAAGACAACAGGTTAATTGCATTTCTGGTTTCTTTCGTGTCAAAGCACGCGCTCTACAGTTTCGCCATTCATGGCTAGGTGATTAAAATCGATTTACAGGAAACGTGATCGCGGTACTTTGAATGGATTAGCAACTGTAAGCACGTATAACTGCTTGATTGCTCTGCTTTGTGGGCTTAGCAACCCTGACATAACAGTCATTGATGAAGGATTGGTTCATTTGTGCTTGAACAATTGAGATTATTAACATGGTGTACGTATGCAATGTTTGGGTTAGAAAACTTATAAAGTTTTTTTTTTTTTTGTAATATGTTCCAATTGAATGATTTACCAATGAATTTAGATTTGCTAATAGGTTTTCCACCTAACTTAAATTAAATAAAATTAACATGAATGACATCATCATCATCAACATTTTTCCCTCTTTGGTCCTCTTTTGACCCCACAAACCGTGACTAAAAGAAGATTATTGCAATTTTTAGCTTGTTTTACTTACTTTTCTTTGTTTTTGGCATTGCACTTTGAGAATTCTACCAGTGTAATTGACACTAGTAAAATATTTATTACGATATTTGTAAGTGTAAATCTAAGTCATAAGTCAGTTGAGGTCAACCCCGTTCATAGACAAATAAAATAATAATAACTTGACTACAATCTTCGATGGAGCTATCAAAACAACACAAAAAAATGTGTAACATTAGGTATATCCCTTTTTACACTCATGGGCGTAATTCAGCACCTTCAGGACAAGAAAAAACAATTTTTTCATATGAACACCCCAAAAAAACGTAGATGAATGCCAACAGTGACGTGTATTATTTTGGATATTTTGCATTTAACTACTTTTACACAGAAGTTTAATTAGGCTGTATATATTATACTTATAAACCTTCCGTAAGAAATACTAAAAACACACTTAAAAATTGTGGTAACCGTAACGAAATTGCATAAATGAGAAAAGTAAGCTGGTAAACAGACATACAATAAGGTTGTCTTCAAATCAAGAGGAAACATGTACCTTCTAGGTAAGCGTGTTGCATCCTAGACCATATTGTCGCCATACGCCAATATGCGGACAACATCAGTTTATACTATTCAGAGACTAGCTTCAGATGTTTTCAGAAATAAACAAAACAAATGTTGGATATTACACGCGAAATTTTCAACAGCCTAGTTAGGACCCAAAAGTATATAAAGATTTTTAATGATTTTTTATACCTCTTACTTGATAAATTATTGGCATGATTGGCGTATTTAGGCGTAGACGGAAAGACAAACTTACTTTCACATTTATTATTATAGTATATAGTACATATTTATTATATAATATTATAAAGTATAGGAAGTATGGATATGCATAGATAATATATAGATTATTTCTTACCTAAAGTAAGGGTGTAATGGTTTTTTTATACTTCTTACTTGAGAAATTATTGGTTCCCCATACAAACTTTCATCCCCTATTTCTTAGTTTAAATTACATATATTACTGTAAACACCATATTTAGTGGAAGACACTGGCTGCAGCAACACAGGGAAAGCTACAACAGCAGACAAGGCTATCAATACCATTGTATCTATTTATATTAAGCAATAAAGTTATTTGTATTTATATTTCATCCCGTCCAAGATTTATTTATGCAAAAAGTAGCCTATCTATGTAGCCCTTCTAAGGTCCTATCCATTTCTATGCTAAAATTCATCAAAATTGGTTCAGCGGATTAGGTGTAAAAACGTAACAGACAGACACGTAGTTACTTTCACATTTATAATATTATATATCTATCTATATCTTTAAACGAATATATATATACATATATATATATATTCTGAATCTCGGAAACAGCTCCAACGATTTTCATGAAATTTAGTATGTAGGGGGTTTCGAGGGAGATAAATCGATCTAGCTAGGTTTCATTTTTAGAAAACGTCGTTTTATCCGTGTTTTCAGCCGAGCAAAGCTCGGTCATCCAGGTACTAATACCTTTAAACGAGCAATTCTTGTATACATATAATCTGAATCTCGGAAACGGCTCCAACGATTTTTATGAAATTTAGTATGCAGGGGGTTTCAGGGGCGATAAATCGATCTAGCTAGGTTTCATTTTTAGAAAACGTCGTTTTATCCGTGTCTTCAGCCGAGCAAAGCTTGGTCACCCAGGTACTAGCACCTTAAGTGTCGTAAACTCTCCAAGCCTACGAAACGTCCAAGTTCCCTCACGTTCACGTGAAACCAATAACAGTTTATCGGAAACAAGCGCCGAGGTCCGAGTAGGTCCATGCTCCCACTAGAACAATCAACTCGCAAGTTTACTCGCTAGTCTGTCACAATAGCGTCAAAGAATCCAGTTAACAATATTCATATAAGTTGAGCTGTTACGATAAACGACAATTTTTTTTTATGGTTGTCAGGCTAGGTGTTTTACCACAGCTCACCTGATGTTGTGACGGTCTCGAAGATGATAAGCACGTCTAGCCTGAAATGAAAATGACTCAAGTAAAGGAGAGTACCGTACCACTATGCCTCACGATGCTTTCCTTCAGCGGCAGATCAAGAACTTTCGAAAACTTTTTTTTAAGAATTCTTTGATTAAATAGATTGTTGGTAAGTATATAAGATAGAAGACAGTAGGTTTGCACAGATGTATATTTTTTATGGCTGTCAGGCTATTTGTTTCACCACAGCTCACCAGTTGTTTAGTGACGCTGTGGTCGAAGATGGTAAACACATCTAGCCTGGAATGGAACTGGTTCTCAAGTGAGGCCGCCGGAAGACACCGTTAGATGTTTGGCGACAGATTTTCAACTTGAGGGTAGGGTAGGGTGGTAGCTAGCCAGCCGAGTACTAGAAAGTACCCTACCACCATGCTATGGTTTCCTCACGATGTTTTCCTTCACTGACAGCTCAAGCTCATTGTTGGGGTTTGAACCCACACCCTTCGGCGTGCGAACTGACCGCGCTAACCACTGAGCTATCATCGCTAAAAAATTATCTGATTTTTAAATAAGTATAAGCGAATAAGATGAAATTATTTCGGGCGACACTCCTATTGCCTTTTCTATAAGCCTTAATTTAAAAGCTTTTCAACTGCAACGTATTATATGGAAAGCGTCATTGGAGAAAGTTCCTTATTGCTTCCTTGAGTGTTCGGCTCACCTGATATTGTAATCGTGTTCCGATAGCTACCGTCCCATAAGGCTCTTACGACTGATAAAAATGGGGTTGATGTTATGTGACTGGCCTTCGTTTCTCTGAGGGCGTTATTTAAACGCCCTTAATCAGTTGTCGTGCTTATATATTTGCTCATTTTTGCAGTAGAGTATGAAGTTTATAAATCTAAATATATATAACTCAAAGGTGACTGACTGACTGACTGACATAGTGATCTGTCAACGCACAGCCCAAAGCACTGGACAGATCGGGCTGAAATTTGGCATGCAGGTAGGTGTTATGACGTAGGCATCCGCTAAGAAAGGATTTTGATTAATTCTACCCCCAAGGGGATAAAATAGGGGATGAAAGTTTGTATGAAACTTTGTCAATTTTAAACCGATCGGGCTGTGACTTTGCATGCATAAAGCTACTGTGACGTAGGTATCTAGCGAGGGTGAAACCACGGGACACAGCTAGTTCACTATAAGCTAATACTATAAATCAAACATTAGGTAACTTTTTGGGCTCGTACGTCTTTTCAGATATCGTTATGTGAAATCAAGTTTATTGATATAAACCTCTGATGTACTCTCAGTTCAGGTGTTTTCCAATATACGTTACAATATATAGACATATGTATATAAATACGAAAATATTGATCGTGGAGTAAAAAAAGTGCGAGAACCAAAGTTGAAGGAAATAAAACTCCACCCATAACGATTTTTTTGATAAACTTGATAGTATAACTCTGCGAATATTGATTCTAGCGTAAAAATTATTATGACCAAACTTGTGGAAAATTAAATTTCCAACAACTTTGGATACTACCATTTTTGCTCTAAAGTTACAAACTAACGAGTTATTTCAGAAAAACGAAAAAATGAACTTCAAATTAAGATGGCGGTGAATCCAATGGCGGGCTTGCCCCGAAAATCGAAATGTAGACTTCCAACCACACCAACCGAGGCTTAAAAAAAATCGCTTCCCTTATTTTTTTCTTTTTAAGGCTATTTTTATGTCTATCCCGACTGGACTAAAGCAAAACGCACGACATCGCTGCTTTGGCGCTCATTAAGACTTTCGGTGGTTAGTCTCAAGAGACCAGTAATTTCGCTAGTACCTATTCTTTAAACCGGAACACAGTAATGTTAAACACTACTGCTTGGCGGCAGAATGGTGCTTGGTGCTGCGGTACCTACCTAGACGACCTCGTGCTAAGGAGATCTAACACCAAGTATATATAGAAAAACTAAAAATGGAAACGTAGGTACTGCTATTACAATAAAACCGGCCAAGTCCGAGTCTGACTCGCGCACCGAGGGTTCCGTACAAACTGTAGGTATATAAGTAAAAGTTATAGTATTTTTTTTTAAATTGTAATTTATGCTTCGTACCAAATTTCAAGATTCCTGAGTTCACGGGAAGTACCCTGTAGGTTTTGATTCCCTTGCGAGTGTCAAAAATTTGCAGCATAAACGGTTGTATCTTTTGATTGCGTTGGCTTAGAAGTTTGATTTTTTTACAGCTCCAAGAGACAGTAGACCTGAGTATTTGATGTGAATTTCGGCTTAATACCTACACGTGTTCTTGAGAAAAAGAGCCTTGACAGACAGATGGACAACAAAGTGATCCTATAAGGGTTCCGTTTTTTACTTTTGTGGTACGGAACCCTAAAAATACCGAGAGGTTTTAAAGTTAGCCGTGTATGGGGCACTCCATTTTGTATAGAATTACCTACCCACATCAAAGGAAACATTGCTCCAATGGCATTGCTTTGAATAATATCAAAACCAGCACATGAACGCCATGTAGCATGACACAAAACCCATTATTATAGCCATGCCCTTATTTATGGCTATTGATCGAAGATGAAGCTAATATATTGCACATAAATAAAACCTAAGAATGGGTTAACTTTCTTGTATGATATTAAAAGCGATAATATGATAAATTACAGGAGCAGCTTTATCGCATAAAGCGATTTCTTTATATACTTTTCTGGCCCTGTTTTTATAAACTGTCCCACCACTGGGCGTGGGATTCTTTTCAGTATGAGAGGTTATAGTCTACCGCACTGGCCAAATGCGGGTTGGAAGAAATAAAGACGAACGGGTTCAGAATTCTTGTTTTAGATTTTTTGGTAAATGTATAAGAGAGTAGGCAGTAGATTTGCTCAGATGTTTTCATTCGCCGTTTGAAGCCAGCGGAAATATGCACATAACTTTAAAAAGACAGAGCTATGTGCCGCGGAACCCAGGACCTCCAGTCTGGAAGGTAGACTGTCTCCCAAGTAAGCTAAAACTTCAATACACTTTTAAAAACGTCTAAATTTTACGATTGATCTACACAAACATGTATATATAAAACCTCATTGTATATGTAAAAAAAACTTCAAAATAAAGTTCATTGTTCTATATAAAAATGATTTATTATCAAATTGCATTTATGTTTACATAATATATACAAAAGCGTTGTGGAATCTGGTACAATTGAAGGGCTTTAGCACACATTTGTGAATTTATTTTCTCTTCACACGTTCGAGAAGACATATGTCACCTCGCATCACTTGCACGTGTGCCTCTTTATACGTATTCGTCGTGGCCTACTCCCACAGAGATGATACTCCATAGAGATTTCGGAAGACTCATCGCTGGAGTGATGTTTTAGTCATACATTCCTGAATTACATGCATAAGTGAGGAAAAGTGGCATAATGTGTTGAAACATAACCCCCCTTAAATATTTGTATTATTTAATTTAATTATTTATTTTTAAAGTGAATATATAACTAAATATTTTGTGAATATTTCTAGCGTCTACCTGTCAAAAACGAGCAAAAAATCACGTTTGTTGTATGGGAAATCTTAATATCTTAAAATCTTAAATATATATTTTCTTCTGATTTTTATTATTTATTGTAATAGCGGCATCAGAAATATGTCATCTACGAAAATTTCAACTGTCTAACTATCACGGTTCATGAGATGCAGACGGACAGACAGACAGACAGATAGGCAGACAGATAGACGGACGGACAGCGGAGTCTTAGTAATAGGGTCCCGTTTTACCCTTTGGGTACGGAACCTTAAAAATCATTACGTTACTAAAGCATGGACTGCGCTGTGTTACTTGAAATTATGAAAAAAATACAATGCCAAAAATAAAGAAAAGGCTACATACATATAACCTTGTAACGATAAGCATAGTTTGTGCTTGTAGTTTCACTTTAGCAATGTCTACTAGAAATGTATCAGACCAGAGCCTTAAGGCATCTCTAAAGAATATCATCTGTGATTTCTCTATATAATAAAGCAAGTCGACTTCATATTATGTGAAGCGTTGAGCAATGTTTCATGATTCAAGCGAATCCTTTGTATATTGTAACATACTTAGTACACAAACCAACGGTCCATGCCTACACATTGTTGCCAATAGAACTACTTTTGTTGATTCTAAATGTGATTTTCGGTATATTATGTCATCTACACTTTCCTTAACTGTAAACGTCTAAAATGTCGGTCGGTAAAATAGTTTTATTTTATTTTAAATAAGAGTAATTAGACCTGTACATACCATATATATGCACCTGTACATATGTTGCAATAAACAATTGAGTATTGAGCATTGAGTAGACGAACGAACGCACGCTAAACGCACCGCTCGAATGAAACAGCGTGAATTAATTTTTAGATTTTCATCGATTTTTTATAAACCGCTCGACTGATTTCGATTGAATTTAAATGAGACCACTTGGGAAGTCATGATACAAAAAAAAAAGAATTTTCTAAATCGGTTCAGGTGTCTTCGAGTAATCGGTGAACATACATAAAAAAAGATTCCGACGAATTGAGAACCTCCTCCTTTTTTGAAGTCGGTTAAAATAAAATGAACAGAAAGAGATAAATAAGAATCAGAATAATTCATCACAGAATGTTTTGTTTAGATATGTAAGTTTTATTACGTAAAAATGAAAAGGCAAACGAAACACTTACTTCATAGAGATAACGCCTGTTCAACTCCATTGCAGCGACTGCGGTACGCAGAAGTTTCAGTAATAACAACGGATTAATTCCGCTTTCAATATACAAACCGCTAAACAGAGGAATTTCCTGCCTGAGTGGATGTTCCCCGATAGATACAATCTGGATGCCTAGTAAATCGGTTTCTTCTGGGCAAGCGTACCTTAACATCAGGCGGGTTGACAGTCAAACATAAATTTATAAAAAAAAAAAAAAACTTTGACAACACAAAACCGCTTTAGTGCTCAGTAACTTTGAGACATTTGATGGTTTGTCTTTATTTAACAAAACGAAACAGTTATGTTTACACGTCAGATCAAAGACCTAAGTTGGTACCTACAAAGCTTAAAAATTAAATGATATAAGAAGTAACAGAAAAATAAAGGTCGCCTAGTCTCCCCGCAATATCGGTGCATGCGGATTGTTGGCTACAGTTCGTCAGGTTTACACACTACTGTTTAACATCAGTGTAACTGATATGGCGGTAGTACCAACCTAATTAACCTCCTTCCTACAAAGGAGATCTATCACCTAGTGTAGTTAACTATACACTAATCACATTAACTTCTTGCTTTTGAACACAAGCAGAATAGCAAACCATTAAATTTCGCTTACCGAAAACACATCAATCACGACTCCTGTTCGGGACTGTGTTGTGTAATATTGCAAAAAGTTTCCTGTAAGTCAGACGTATCCGTGTGGAGATAATGTGCTTGATTTATACTACAAATTGGAAATTTCTAAAACAAGGAACGATGAATATTACCCCAGCAATGAATGGGACCAATTAAAATTAAAATGTAGTTTTGAAATTACTGCCAAATTTATTTATTTATTTCATAAGATACAAAACAGAATGTAATAATATTAATTTCAATTCAATACACATTTTATTGATCTGTATCACATTCTAAAACTAGGTGCATTATAATTGCATTTAAAAAAAATTACTACAGAATTAATTTGTGAGTTAATTATGTCATCGATTAATTACGATTATAATTATAAATTAAATAATAATAGGTATGTTAGAGTAATATATAGATACATGTTACATATTATTGTTGGGAGCCAATTCCATTCCAGGCTATGTGTACCATTTCTAACCACACCGTCACTTAACATCAGATAAACTATGGTCAAAGACCTAGCTTGTCAGCCATAAAGTAATATTCATAATCTTTCAGTATCTCAAATATATGAAGGGATATGCGAAAGTTTCAAGAACGTATTTTGAAATTTACAAGTATTTCATGGTTTTTTTTTTTAAATGTAATCGTAGAACGAAACGCTTTCTTGATGGTAAGAGATAACTCCTGTACATTACCATTGCAGCTGTACCCAGAAATTTGAGTAACAAAACAAAGTCCTGGGTAACGCTGCTTTGGCGCGCTCTACTTTGAGACATTTGATGGTCCCTTTGGCTTAGTACACCCCAAGCTTATAATCCTGTACAACTCAACTGATTGCTCAATTAAGCTCAACGCAAAATCATCTGTCAGTCGCACTCCTGCCGAACTCATGACCACCTTTGATGAATTTCCCTCATTATACGGAACAACCAAACATATATGGCAAGGTACACATAATAAAGCATGTAATGCTCACAATAAACACATTTCAGAAAAATCCAAAAATAAAAATTAAAAATACATTTCGATTGTTGCGTAAAAATGAGTAAAAACTATTTTTACCTGTCTTACGCGAAGTAAACGGACACAAATACACAATGGGAACATTTGGCGGGAAATCAGGAAAACATGTCACTACATCGTTTTTATTGTTGACTTTATTAGGTTATGACCGGACTCGACCCTAAATTACTTTGTGTGACTTAGACTGTGACATAGACTTACTTCACTTCATCAATCATGAAATACATGAAAAATCGAAATATTTGACATAGGCAAATACGATACCAAAAATAAAATAAAAAGTTGCCAAGGCTTTACGTCATACAAATGCATCATCAAGGTAACTGCCATAATGTCAAGAAGCCAAAGAGTCTAGTCTAATCTGAGAGAATGAGAGTATTGTCCAAGTAACGTTCAATCTAATCTTTTTTCTAACTATTCTCTTTATTTCTATGAATCAAACTAATATTATAAAAGCGAATCTATTTTAGTTTGTTACTTATTCACGCTGTAATAGTTTCTCGAATTTGGATACAATTTGAAAAGCAGTTATCTTAAATAAATTTACTCTGGACAAGTAGCTTATACTACATAAGATATTTTTATCTCATGAAAAGCGGTCGACAAGGAATTCGGAACTACCCATAATATTTTTTTTATGATTAACGAGTTAGGTATTTGACCACAGCTCACCTGATGTTAAGTGCCGGTGTGGACTGGCTCTCAAGTGAGCCGTACAAAAAGACAAGCATATAAAATTGCGAGAAATAGTACGTAAACCACTGAAAAATCTACGGTAATTGTATACGCCTTAATCTTTTTCATAAGTTTTTCTAGCATACTACTTTATCTCGCAAATTTATATTCAAGATCTTCTTTGCAAATAACAATAACAGTATTATTTTGTCATTAATCGTATTTTACTTATCTATTTCACTAGACAGTATAACTAAGTATGCGGTATTAGAATGTAATTTTCCACCAGTGATATATAAATGTACTACGTACTAGATGACGCGGACTGTACCCTCATTTCGTTCAACTTAGCTGCAGAGCAGTGTATACACCTTGCTCAATAATTTCATGACATCGATTTGGTCAAAAAACGTCACAAATGTCAAATTTTTTTACAGAACAACCACGCATATTGGTTAAATAAATTAATATCCTAGATCGTTTCACATAGCGCCATCTAGCCCCAAGCTTGTACTATGAGAACCGGATAGCTGATAGAATAATAAAAGTAATGTACTATTTTTGTAAATACATTCTTATAATACATATAGAACACCCTGACACAGAACACACAAATATTTGTCCTGAGTGGGAATAGAACCCACACTCTATAAACGCTCTCTCATACACTACCAAATAAGCTAACAGGGCAGTAATAAAAGATTGGAGGATATCTAGCAGAAATGCCGGCCAGCTACCTTCAAGTGATTGTATATAAAATAGTGGTGTTTTGTGCACTATTGTGGGTAAGTGATATAATATAATGAAACAAAGATGCTGTCAAAAATCCTTCGAAACTCCCAGTAAAGTGACTTGACTCCGACTTAAATTGAGACTTAGACTTATGTTGCCTAAAAATAAAGAAATACTTGCTATGCAATACAACTTGCTATACAACAAGCTATGGCAAAACAAAGAACGACGGTGATTGGTTGGCTATTTTTCACACACTTCTTTGTTTTGAAGTTCTCTTCCAGGTACATATAATTCGTTGTTTTCCACTAATGTGTATGAGGGCTTACAGTGGGCGTCCTACGCTCAATATGGAACCACCCTCGCAGAATTTGATATGCGGTACCGACGGTGACATAATCGAGTTAATTAATGAAATCTCAAGACGAGATGCGTACGGAGTCCTGTATGGCGGTGCGTGAACTCTACCGTCTCTGCCTAATTGGATTGCCGCCTTTATCTATGTTATTTACATACATGATGCGGGTATGACGGTCTCGTATTTTCTAACATACGCTGTGGCCGTGAGTTGCGACTCTGAAATATTCATATGTATTTTCTTCAGGCAAATTGCTTCATTGCTGGCATATTACTCATGTTTCAAAAATCACTTCATTGTACAGAACACATCCTAATTTGTATTTATGTAAAGCTGTTTACGGTGCGCTTAAGGTCCTAAGCGCAGCGTAGGACGTCCACCCACAAGGTGAACAGACCTAATAAAAATCGCAGGAACGCGCTGGATGCGAGCCGCTTTCAACCGGTCTTTATGGAAATAAGATAAGATAGAAAATTACAAATAACATACTATTTATAACATACAAACTATATACAGAAAAAACTTATTTAAATGAACGAAAATAAAAATCTCAAAGATATAAAATCTCAAAGGCCGCTATTAATGGGAATGGTTCTCAAAACACTGGCCCAATCGCCACGTTGTATGGCCATACTCAAACGTTGGGCAAAATAGAGGCCAGCGTTTTGGCCACGTGTGGGGTCGACCAGACGAGATAACTCTGAATATTTTCTTTGCTCCCGGTTCCCACGGTATCAAAACTTCAACTCCAAGAGGTTCCAGGGTCCCGGGATCCACTGTCCAAGGTACTATTTGATATTTGCGTCTTTTGACGATTTCTGGATATTCTGCAGCCGAGCCAGCCTTGATCTCGAGTTCTGGTAAGACCCAAAGTATCATACTAAGGGCCGTCTCATCTTCCAAGGAATTAAAGTCGTTCCATCTAGAAAAAAGAATAAAGAAAACCAAATTATAAATATCCTACTGACTGCCCTGTTAGTTCATTTGTCATTATCACTACATCCTATGATGTATAATAACCTGGAGTCGTTTTCCACTCAAGTTGTATCTAGTGTTCTGAATATACATAATAATATTTTATGTATTGTAAGTAAAGTAAGTATGTTGTGACGTTGCACTTCGTGGCCGTATTACACTCTGGGACAATACGTATTTATCGATCCCATGCGAGGCTCAGAACTGAGGCGGTATCAAATATATATGTACTCATGTACCTGGGATTGCTCCAGACCTCCGATGACGTATTCTCCTTTTTTGTGTGCCCTTGAATTTGCACCGGTACGCGGGCGATGTTAGAGAAGCATTATAAGACGACTTCAACTTCAACTTTTCGATGCTGGCTTTTGCGGTGTTGCCATTATAAGACGAACTGTTTCCGTCTACCACTCAAGACGATCTGACAGCTGCTGTCAGATGCATTTAGCTACCGCTTTAGGAGCTATGTATGCTACCCGCATTGAAATTGATGAACACGCATGTGTCCGAGTTGAGATTTTACTACCGGAACGATTCATATGTATTTATATAAAAAAAAGTATTTAAGTATTATATATACGTTTTTGCCCTTGTACATATACAAGCTTTGCTTAGTTTTATTTTGGGTGACAGCCATTTCATCCAAGCACATAAAAAGATTGATGCTTGGCAAAATACACAAAGTACTTTGCCAAAAAACTGGCCAAGTGCAGGTCAAACTCGCGCACCGAGGGCTCCGCACAAACTTGTATTTATGTAAATAGTTCGTTCATCACGGGAACTATGAAAACACCGAACAGCGTTAACGCAAGATAAACTGGGTTTTAAGGACAAATTGAACTCTGCCGTTACAAAATTGTTGTTTTATTATACATCAACATAGGTTCTTACGCGAAGTATTTTATCGTGGAAATACCAGTCAGCTTGCCAACTGTAAATAAGATGGCAAACAAAATTATTTATTTAAGTGACGTAACAACAAATTTAAGGTTTTCGGACTTATTTGTGCTAGGTATAAGATAATACTTACCCAACAAATCTTTCTCTTTTTTCTTTTCAAATTTTTTGTGAACAGGGTTATATAGATTTTGACACCCTTTCGAGTGTCAAAATACGCGGAATAGACGGAATTTTTGATAGCATCGACTTAAAATGTTTTTTTATAGCATCGACGGATTGCAGGTTAATATCCAATACATCTAAATATTTGATATTAATTTCAACTCGGTACCTTAACGCGTTACTGAAAAAAAGAGTCTTGACAGCAATGAGTAAACTCATTGCTTGACAGACAGATGGTCGATAAAGCTATCCCATAAGGATTATTTTTTCCTTTTGAACCTAAAAAATAGTGATGCTCAAATCTAATTTAAGTCAAACATCAGGTATGTTGCCAGATCTCAGTTCACTTGAGGATTGATCACCGCACTTTTTTTTTTAATACGATGAATACATTCTATTAAAAATATTTTAATTGTCTAAGCAGATTGTATATGCTAATGCAAATTGAGTAGAAAATGCGTTTTTTGGATTGTCATAGTTTCTCAAAGTAATATTTTGAAACCCAATGAAAAGTGTATTGTTAATATCGAAAGAACTTTCCCGATAAAACTTTCTTTTCTGACACCCACTCCAGGGGTTCTCATTTTCCGTTTTATTAGATACTTACCTCAACTTTAAGTTTGAAAGTCTCCAACTTTTAACACTGAGCGATTTTGTTTCTTTTAAAGAAAAACGAAAGAAATTTTCAACATTGAAACTTTAACATAATATTAAATTGAGAAGCATATTTTTAATTCCTTTCAAGCACTTGTACATACCTAATACCTATAGAATAATGTGTTAGGGAAATTTTCCCATAAACTAAAATAAGATAGTGTTGTAATTTCTATGCGATATTTTCAAATCTGTTTTGTAAACATAAAAGTAAATCTCTTGATGGTATGTGATAACGCATTCCCATGATCATTACAGCGATACACAGAACTTTGAGTAACATAGTCCAGGGTATCGTTGCTTTGGCATTCATTACTTTGAGACTTTCAATGGTTAGTCTTAACAGCCCTGTAATTTAGCTAGCTGCAGTACCCTTCAAACTGGAACTCGGTAATGCTTACACACTACTGCTTGGCAGTAGAATATTTGTTACTGCGGTGACGTTACCTACTTAGACGACTTTCTGCTAAGGAGATCTAACACCAAGTAAAATAAATAAAAGTCAATTCTGGTTATGTCTTAGTGCAGTAGTGTGGTGACCTTACTACGAGCTTCGATCGAGCTTCGAACCAACACGAAAAGTCATGTTTCACCATATTATATAATTTTCTCATTCTATTTTATTTTTGACATTTTGTCAGGAAGAGATCAGGAAGCAGGTGAACGTTGATGGAATGGTGACCCCGAATCGGGGAACAAAGCGTCGGCGAACGACCCAACAAGCTGGTTAGGCACCAGCTTGTTAAGTCGACGACATCGCATAGACCACGGGTCGAACCTGGCCAAACTTAGCCCAGGACCGAGATGAGTGGGAAAGCGGCCCCGTATTATATGCGCCAGGCAGAAACGCCCCAAGGTTTTAAATTGGTAGTTCGCTACTTAAATAACCGACATGAATGGCGTACAGGATGACAGGCTCAAGAGTAGGCAACTACAGGCTGAAAATGATGATGATTTTATACATTTTGCGTTCGCACCAAAACTCCATGAAATATCAAATAATGATTTTTAATCTTTTTCTAATTACTGGCCAGTAAATACGTTCACTATCTCCCGATGCGCAGCCATCCGAGTGGTCGGATTACGGTCGAGCCCTCGCTGTCCGAAATATACCCTGCGCCCAAAAGTTGGACAAAATTAATTAAATAGGGCACACATGTCTATGTGTTACGAAATTTGTTTAGTTCATACATTTTAAATCGTCGACCCATTAAGGATCGATATTTTAATAGCCTTTTTGAAATATTTTTTTTTTCATTACGTGAATTCACTTGTCATTTTTGTTTGACCTTTTCTCAAATAAAACAAACTATTATTATGTTTACGATTGTGATTTGTGATAGTTTTAAGGTAACTCTTTCCTTTTATCAAAAAAAAAGCGTAGGAGCAAAGAATATCAAAGCTATTAGAGAGGCGTGTACATACGTGCATTAATTTGCGTACCTACTGCACAGAAAAATGTATGGAACGTTAGTAGGGCAGGACCTCTGGTGGGGAATAATTAATTAATTGATACTGCATTTTTACCCGATTACAGAACTTTAAAAGGCAGGATTATGTATTTAGCAGTATCTGTATGTGTGTATGTTTGTATTTCCGTAGCGACGGAACTACTCTTATGATTTTGGTAATTAAGATGTAATTCCATTAGAGACGAGGAATTCATTGTATTAGCGGCTCATTCTGACAATAGGATCATGAGATGTGTTGTTGGAAAATACTTGTAACCTAAAGATATTTTATAATTGCAGTTGCGACACCTAAAACTAAAATTAATTTGCTAAAACCACTTAGCTCTAGAATTACTCTGCCATCCGACATTTTCTACTTAAGGTAACATCTTTAATTTTAATATAGTGATAATAAAGATCCTTTCTATAATAATGTCGACCACAGCGTCACTTAACATCAAGTGAGCTATGGTCAAACACCTAGTCTGTAAAACATAAAAGAAAGTCATCGATATAGCCGCCCTTGTTCTTTGCAAGCTTTATGCTCGAAGTTTTCAAGTTATAGTAAACAGACGTCAGATCCTTTAAAGATTTAGGACAAGCTTCAAAGTTCTTTGATCGCAGTCAGATAGAGCCGAGCAGAATACTAAGCAGATAGAAATAATTAAAATTTCCATTCCTCAGATATCGTGGCCTGAGTCATTACGAATTGAAATGAAAGGCTTTTGAATTTCAACGACAATTTTTTTTTTATAAAAAATATGTTTTAATAACGAAATAATGGATGTTATTCTTGTAATCTAACATTAGTTAATGTTTGAATTAATGAGCGGTTTTAAAGATATATTATTTATTATTACATAAGTAGAAGTTTGCAGTAGTGTTTAAACATTACTGTGTTTCGGTTTAAAGGGTACTGCAGCTAGCAAATTTCCAGGCCTATTGAGACTAACCATCGACTCTCAAAGTAATGAGCGCCAAAGCAGCGATGCCATGGGCATTGTTTTACAGCTAAAGTTCTATGTATCACTGTAATATGTATGCGTTATCTCTTGACATTAACGCGAGCGAAATCGTGGGTCAAAGCTAGTCAGATATAATAATATCACTTAAGTACTTCAAGAATTTCCCTTACACTTAAATTTATATGTAAAGTAATCAAAGTTTCAAGTCACATTTTATATTTTAGTATATTCTGTTGGTTTTTTTAGATACAATTACCACCTAAATAAGGGAAGCGAGATCTTTTTATTTTTATACTTTTTATTGTTGACAAGCTACGTCTTTTACCACAGCTTATCGTTAAGTGATGGTGTGGTCAAACATGGTAAACTCATCTAGCCTGGAATGAAACTGGGTCTCAAGTGAGACTGTCAGAACACACTGTTAGGTGCTTGGCAACAGATTTTAAACTTGATGGTGGTAGCTAACCAACCGAGTACTAGAAAGTATCCCACCACCATGCCATGGTTTCTTTACGATGTTTTCCTTTGCGCTTTGAGCTCTAGCTCATTGTTGGGTTTGAACCTTTAACGTGTAAACCGACCGCGCTAACCACTGAGCTATGATCTCTACCGTAATCATGTACGTCTGTAATTGTGTTTGTATGTTTGTTACTTCTGCGCGCTCAAACGGCTGGACAAATTTTGGTGATATTTGGTATCTGACACCTTGGATTAACACATAGGCTACTTTTTATTCCGAAAAATGTGGTGTTCACGTGAGAACAGCAAGTAACACCGCGAGGCGCAGCTAGTAATATAACTCATCTATATGTATCTGCCGACTACATAAAGAAGGGTAACGATTAGTCATTAACATGATTTCACTAATATAGATAATAATTACGTGGGTGATGTTCAAATCGCAAGCCACTAAGTAACAATGCCTCCGCCATTCAATAAATTAACAGCAGTTAGCTACAATAGAGGGAAACAACTAAAACTAGCCCCGAATTTGTTTAACAGAACTTGAAGGCGTACAAAGCGACGACACAATGGTAGCTCATAGCAACTAGTGATTAGTTTGTGCCGTCCCCCCGTAATCTTAGTAAATCCAATTAATAGCATCTCTGTTTGCTTTGGAGCTTTCACAGTGGTGAATGGGTGATGATATCAGCGTGCAAGTTTTTCCACGCGATCAAATAGAAAAAAAACTTTCACTATGCATATGAATTGCCATATTTTAAACTATAGTATAGTTATCACCTGCTAGACATAACTCACAGGAACCATATTTGTTACACAAATTATCGTCATTGTCCCATGTGACATCTGAAAATGAATAATAATCATATAATGCTTTTCGAAAATATTATCGACTAGCTGTGCCCCGCGCTGTGCGACTGGTTTCACCCGCGCTAGATGCCTACGTCATAGTAGCTTTATGCATGCAAAGTATGTGTGTGGGTCGAATGTGCCTGTGTGTGCCCGATCGGTTTAAAATTGACAAAGTTTCATACAAACTTTCATCCCCTATTTTATCCACTTGGGGGTATAATTAATCAAAATCCTTTCTTAGTGGATGCCTACGTCATAACACCTACCTGCATGCCAAATTTCAGCCGGATCCGTCCAGTGGTTTGGGCTGTGCGTTGATAGATCACCATGTCAGTCAGTCAGTCAGTCACCCTTGAGTTATATATATTTAGATTATTGTGGGGAGTGTTCTGAAGAATTATTCGATCTTATGCCGGCGTCGCGGTTCCATCACCGTACAAGCCGTCATCACTTAAAAGCTCATCCACATTATAATTGATTCATGGAAATCGCACACTGTGCGATTCACGCGATCTTTTTTGCCATACACTTGCAAATTGTGGAATGATCTTCCTTCTTTCGTATTCCCGCGGAGTTACAACATTGGGTTCTTCAAAAGGCGCGTTAATAGAATCTCAAAAGGTCGGCAACGTATTTGTAATGGTATTGCAGGTATCCATAGGCGACGGTGATTGCTTACCATCAGGCAACCGACAGCACGACTGCCACCTACGGCATAAAAAAAATTACGTAAATTAAGAGCGAAAAAAACACATCCCAACTAATATTATAAATGCGAATGTGAGTATGTTTGTTTGTTACGACTTCACGCGTAAACTATTCAACGGATCTGGGTAAAATTTTGCACGTAGGTGCTTTAGGCCCTGGAAGAAGACAAAGGATACTTTTCATCATCATCAACATCTATCACCACGCGAGTAAAACCGCGGAGCGCAGCTAGTTTATTATAAATTTAGGGATGTTATAATCGGTCTTTCATCAGAAGGGTTTTTTTTACAGTTGACAGGCTAGGTGCGTGACTACAGTTCACCTGATGGTAAGTGACTGTGTGGGTCGAAGATGTGACACACTTAGCCTGGAATAGAACTGTCTCTACAGTGAGGGTGCCGGGACACATTGTTAGGTGCTTTGCGGTAGATTATCTACGTGCAAAAGGTAGCTAGCCAGCCAAGTACTAGAAAGTACCCTAACACCATGGTTTGGATTCTTTACGATGTTTTTCTTCACCGGCAGCTCAAGCATATTGTTGGGATATGAACCCGCGCCCTTCGGTGTGAAATCCGACCGCTGTAACCACTGCTATTATCGTTAAATATCGCGATACAAATAAACTACTTTTTTTTTAATTGAATTCCTAAATGTTTAAGCATAAATATTTTATCAGCGCGCACAATGAACAAGTGTGATTAGATCCAATAGCAAAATTAATTGACTAGAAATTGGCAAAGTGATCTGAATATCCGAAGACGTTTTCATTTCAATAGCACTTGCCAAAGCTGCGAATCAAACATCTATTGTTGTTCCCGAATCTGTAGAATAGGCTTGCTCTATTGTTCACAAGAATAGCCTGTTTAGGGGAAAATTTGTTATTTCTGTTTTAATTTTAGGCAAATGTTCCTTCTGTCACAACCTTTATAATTTAATTTATTTTAGCTTCGAATCTTCGATTTATTTTGCCGTGGCGGTGCCGGCGTAAGAATAGTACCCCACCCTCTCTAGCCGTGGTTGCCGTAAGAGTCGGCTAAGGGATGTAATCCGGAAGATGGGCAGCAGCGTCTTCCTTGAACAATCACACTTAACTGCGCTCGCCAACCCGCCTGCCAAGCGTGGCAAGTATTGGCAAAACCCCCCCAGGAGGAGGCTTATGTCCGGCAGTGGACGTCGTATATGGCTGATGATGTGAAGCTTCGAATCAGCCGTTTTTCCACTGCTGGACCTCTTCTCATTGTGAGAAGGGTAATAAGCCATCGTCCATCACGCCGGCCAAGTATGAGCTAGCAGACTTTGGTTGTTTAAGCTTACTTGATATATTTTTAGTTGTTGTAACCTTTGCTGAATGTCATGACTAAAGAGTGGAATCGTGAATATTTCTACTTGAGATGTCTAGAGATTTCTGTCTGTATTTATATACACAGGCGTTGAATAGTGTTGTTTTTTAATTATTGTATTATTATTTTTAATTTGACATCTTGATTTATATTATTTTTTATTTATATTTTGCTTAAAATTTTTTGTTTAATTTTTATGTAATTGATTGTGAGATTCTAATGTAATTGGCTGGACCATATCTTTAGCTCATTAAATAAAAACCAATTTAATTTAACATCTGTGTTGCAGCTAGAAAAATTGCGCACAAGCATGTCGTACCTGATGGAGAAGTTTCATCTTTCGCGTTCCACGTCTATGTCGTTACTCAGATCCTCACAATATACATATTTACAACGCAGAACAACCTTCACCGATGAATCCTTCAGAAATACATTAGGTATTCTCTCCGGAACCTTCCCTGCTCTGAAAACCATCATTTCTAATTTTACCATATTATATATTATGAGACCGTGTTCCATAGCTTATCTTTCACAAAAAGCTGGCAGTTTCCTTAAACCGATAATATAAGAACTGAGAAGCACCATATCATCAGCGGAACTTTATTTATTGATCAACGTAGATTAGGTACTGGGTAAGCTGCAGCGGTCATGGACAGTCGTTATCTTTAACCATTAAGGCATTGATTTATTCCTTGCCAGAAACGTGTTCTTATAGTGTTTACTAGCGCCCCACCCCGGCTCCGCACGGGTGTAATGTAGATACTACACAAAACCTTGACAAATTATATACCTAAACCTTTCTCATAATCACTTTAACTATTGGTGAAACTCGCATGATAATTCGTTCAGTCGTTTTTAAGTTTATCGTGAACAGACAGACAGACGCGACGGACTTTGTTTTATAATATGTGGTGATGTAGTGATATTATAGTGCGCTTTAAAGTTTGTTTTGACAATTTAAAATGAACGCGTCACAGACTTCGTCGTGTTTTGATATTTGGTTGTGACATAGACAAATTAGACAATACATTCGCGTGGAATGGTCCACGCGAATTCAACCCGAATTGCACCGCGTTCGGTAAACGCGGCCGTATAAAGTATTCTAGAAAATAGGGCCCAATGAGAGCGGTCTCGTTTATCTTATTACATTTACAAAAGGCGGTAAAACTGTTAAACCATGATACATAGCTATAGTGATAAATAAAATAAACGTTCCCTCACAAAAACATTTCACCAACCGAGGCGTGAAAAACAAAGACCCACGTCACTCATCCTCAGATTAAATATACATTAAAAATATACCTTGGAAAAATGTTGTGACAAAAGCAATTTTCATGCGCATCAACTCATTTTAAAATACTCGCCTTCTCTCCGTCAAGCATTCAACGATTCGAATTTATATTTTCCCATTTTTTGGTAGATTTCGGATTTGTTTATCGGATGATATGGTTGTCTATCGGGACTGTTTATTATATTTGTGGGGGGATTACTCTGAACGATGGTACTACGCTTCAATGGCTTCATTATTATAATTAGTAAGAATAGCTACTATAAGAAAAAGTTGTTTCAAATTTTAGTCATAATGATGAATACAATGAACTTCGTATAGTTTAGTATTACCGCAGTGTGTAACCCTGTAAAGTAGCAGCCGTTACGTAATGGCAAAAAGCTGATCATTTAGCTTATGCACTTAAACTTACTTACTACACGTGGTTTCACAGGCCAACAAAGATTGTACCTTACTAATATACGACGTGATTCAGTGATCATAAATCTATGCAATGTATGTGAGACTAAAGGCAACCTGACTACAAATTATATAATAGTAGTACAGGTACATTATCCCATATAAAAAGTACATACACTATGCTCTGCAGTACATATAACTATTCTATGATAAATCTGACTAAATTATAATGTCAAGCGAGAGTTCTAGATGGCGCCACTCTGTTTGTGTGTGTTTTGGTTATTTTGACTTTTTGTTGTACGTCGTAGTGACCCATTTGGTCAATTGATGATACTTGGCTCATCACAAAATTAAACTGAGTGATTTTTCTTCGCGATGAGTCACCAGACTCTGAAAATGATGACCACAAGAACAATGTATAGCTACTAACTACTAGCTTCAACCCGCGGTTTAGCCCGAGTTTTCCGGGACAAAAAACCTTACCCAGTAATTTATCGAATATGCACACCAAATTGCATCCAAATTTGTCAAACCGTTACAGCGTGAAAAAGAAACAAACATAATTATATACATACATAATGCATACATGTAGACAGACAAACATTCTCATCCAAATGATTTTGATGATGTTTTCGTTGATAGTCTTTTTCGACTAACATCTAGACTGGTTATTTTCACTGTGGGCATGGCTGGCAGAAAATGCTTTAGCATTAAGTCCTCCTTTTGTACATAATTATTATTTTGCAAGTGTGCAATAAGGTATTAAACTAATTTAAAAAAAAAACTGGAAGCCCTGAAATGTGTGCTCGCTCGAAATATATCAGTTCTATAAAATAACTAACTATTCGTAAAGCGAAATCTACTTTGACGGTTTGTACCTTACATTTAGACGAGGCATTTACACTTTTGACTTTTCCATATACAGCATCGGTCGGTACTTCGAGTCAGACAGCTTTTAGTAATTGGTCCATCACATGCATATTGGTTGCGAGCCATTTTGCATATTTCATAGCTCCGAATGTAGCCATCTTTTTACAGAATTTCGGTCGAAATATGTACCTGTATTTTTAAAACTGTAGTTTACATTTTTTTTTTTATTTTTTTTTATATTTTTTTTATACTAAATAGGTTTGCGTTTGACCACGCCCTGCCTGATGTTAAGCAGGATTCAGTCTACGATGAAGCACGCTTACCTAGAAAAAACCTGTTTACTCTAGATTTAAAGACACCCAAGTTGTAATTAGCAGGAAAAACAGACGCCGGCAGAGAGTTCCACATCCTCGCTGTACGTATTAAGAATGTGGAATCGAAGCGTTTAGTCCGTACGTGGGGAATATCCACCATGTAAGGATGGCGCTTTGGCCGTGTCTGCTTCGCCGTTCGGTAATAAAAAGGGGCTGGTGGAACCAAATTATGTAAGTCTAAGGCACACTCTCCGAAATGTATCCGATAGAAGACAGACATACCAGCGACTTTGCGACGATGCTCAAGGCTTTGCAACTGAGACGTGGCCAGAGCATCGTCACCTATAAGCCTCCTAGCACGCCTCTCGATGGACTCCAGAGCTTCAAGTTGATACTTAGCAGAGCCATCCCATAGGTGAGAGCAGTACTCCATACACGACCTTACTTGCGCTTTGTACAAACTAAGCAGCTGATCTGGTGTGAAGTACCGCCTCACCCTAGAGAGGATGCCAAGCTTTTTAGCTCTTTTTTTTTTTTTTTTTTAAGCTTTTTTTTTTTTTTTTTTTTTTTCTTTTTTTCTTTTTAAGCTTTTTTTAGCTTTTTTTTTTTCATGCACCTGAACTTGTTATTTCATTTTGAAAGCTGACAAAATATGATCATTATATTCGTCACATTATTACTTTCTTAATTGGCCATTACTGGAAAGATAAGAACACAAAAAGTTATATTTATTTATTGAATAATGAGACTGGTGGTTTTGTGAAATCGCAAAAAAGTCATGTAGCTTCCAAAACTTGTGTTTTGTCGATTTATGTATAAAAATATGAGGTGGTTTATTCATAAAGTGGTGCTACATTACGCGAGCGTGTGTGGTAAAACGACTTTTCGTTTTGCTTTCAAAATCCTATCGAAGCTTATAGTTATATCAGGTTATACTACTACTATATCAGGTCATGAACGGACTAATCCTTGACTCAGGTAGGTACTTTATGTAATTTTGACTTCCACTTATTTTACATGTTTTGTGTAAAATAAACCTAAATCAGTAATATATTTTAATAAACTCAAATTACGCTAATATTTTAAATGCGAAAATTAGTACAGACTAATTTTCAATTAGATTATTTTTTTAACAAACCTCCATGCTCATGCATACAAATGTATGAGCATGGAGGTTTGTTCATATTATGCAGCTAATATTTTAAATGCGAAAATTAGTCTGTACTCATTTTCGCAGTACCTACCTGAGTCAAAGCTCCATGCTCATACATACAGATGTATGAGCATGGAGGTTTGTTGTTTCTTCATATTATGCAGTTAACATATTAACACATAATCGGATTTTCAACCCGGAAAATGCGAGTAAAACCGCGACGCGCAGCTAATCTGTATAATTAATAAATAATAATAAATTACCACATGTATAACGCAGCATCACTGGAGAACTGCTCGACAAATTTCTTCTTCGTTGTGTTCTTGTTTGTCAAGATAAAGTAAAATAACATTTTTGGAAAATCTACGGAAAATTTGACATTGCAATATTGTAAAGCCATAGTGAGTCGCCAGTATCATATAAATTAGAATACTATTAGTATTAAAATTATAGCATATTATAATCATTTTGTAAACTTCGTTTAGATGCTTAAATTAAAAGAAGTACCTATACAACTCTCATTCATACAAACTAAAAACAAATAAAACTCAAAACTCGCTAGCTCCTCTTGTTTCGTAACTCACGTAGGTTTTCTCTTACAACTATTTACCAACCACCGCTACAATGGAAAATTCCTAAAGCGACCAAGAATATATTCCATTACAAGTGTAATATGTGGTAGTGTCCGGCGTGAGTTAAAGGGCAGTTTACTGCGGGCTCGGACACCGTAATAAAATGAACGCCCCTCCCTAATGTCCCGAAACACTGCAGAACGAAACTCGAATTGCTACAGAGAGCTGTGACTATCCCGAATGTGTTGTTTATTGTTCTTACGCGAAGTATTTTATCGTGGAAATACCACCGCACGCCCAGTACCTAACCTCGAAGGTTACAAGACGCTCAGAGAATAGAGTTTTAGGCGAAGCACGTCAACGACGATAAAAAAATTGAAGAATTTCTATTCTGTTTTTTACCTTTCTGTTTCATCGTGACGGAAAAAACATGTCACCGCATTTAATTATTTTCCAACAAGCTGAAGTGTTGAAAAAATCTATAACCCGACTGCGATTAAAATATAGCTATAACTGAAGGAAAATAAACTTTTTAAACAAAATTATTCCTAATTAAATATTAACACATAACTTATATAATATTTGTAATTCTCTTTTAATTTCCTTTATTTGACACCCTACTCGAAAGGTTTTTTTTTTAATATCTTATATTTTGCGCCAAAAATCCGCCATTTTTTTTCAAACTCGTACCTAAGAACAATAGTCCTAAACTGTCGAAATTCATCTAGCCGTTTCGAAGATACAAGGTAATAAAGAAATTTACATACATACAAGATACGCGCGAAAAAGATAACCCTTCCTTGGCAGTCGGGTAAAAATTGTGTGGTGACGTGATGACGTACAACATACGTAATGGAAGGCAATTCAAAAAACTGATGATAACAACATTTAGGGATACAGTATGGTGATGCGGCTCACATACCTATCATAATAATATTATTATACAATACCTATACATCCAAAATGTTCGATAGCTTATGGATCAAAGAATTCGTATCCATTGTTGATTGAGAACTGGAAACGCGAAAATCCGAAGGACTTCATAAATGTATAGGTATACATGGCTGTGGCATACAGCCACATCCAGTTTTTTTTCAAGTTCTTCTGTTTTTAGCTTTGAATGCTAAGAACATTAGTCTCAATTATCTTTTTATGGTTGTCAACCTAGGTGTTTGAACACAGCCTTTCCCTCAAAGTTTAACTTAGATTACAAAATGACATAATACTATTGATGTTTTTTATAATATTATTTTTCATGAACATAAAATAAATAACATTTTTCCTTCTCATTACGCATCAGCGATCGATACTTATTTCCATTCTCTTTTACGTGTACTGAGCCGGAAGTAACTTCAAAAGCCCGAGAAATCGTACAAAACTTTTGATCTTACGGTTTTAGCAACAATCCCTAAATATTATTAAGCGTAATCACATTAAGCGTGTATGTGTAAGTTATTAGTTCTATAATTCAGATATTTTATTTATCATTTCAATATTAGAATCCAACAGATATTGAAATGATTTTTACTATCATTTCACAATCCGCTAGTCCTACTAATATTATAAATAGAAAGAAACGTACAGTTTGGATGTTTGTTAATCAATCACGCAAAAACACCTCAACGGATTTTGATGAAATTTGGCACGCACAATGCACATGGCTTATTACCTTACATGGATTAACATATAAAATAATTTTTACATCAGATTTATTTCATTTGAAAGCTTTTTTACTTATTGATGGATCGACAGATTGTCAAGTTCACATCTGACATCTGACATCTGTCAAACACGTTCCGTTTTTTTTTTTCTCTTTCTTCTTGGCATCGCACTCTGTGCATTCTGCCAGTTTCAATGTTTCTATATTTTGTGAGTAGTCTTCTTTTTTCAGCTTCTTTATCATGTATAGTTACAGTCAAAGTCTAGTCTTGATCAAGTCCAGTCGGTCCCAGTCAAATCAAGTCATGCCTAAGTAAAGTAGTGGCGACTTTACTATAAGCTTCTGGATGGAGTTTTGGAAGCAACACGAAAAGTCATGTTTAACCACATTTTATCATTCCCTCACACTCGCGCTTGTAATTCGGCACTTTATAAATAAAATACCACTATTTTTATGCATAAAAACTCCAAAAAACACTACTTTTAGAAAAAATGCAATGGGGCGACACGACGCTCACCGCGTTCCCGCCAAAACTCCACGTTCCGTTTGTAGGTATTACATAAATTTCTAAAATGGTTAAAGCTTAGAACATTTATCATATAGACGAGACCTTGTGATAGACGAGAACTTACATTATACACTTTCTTGTACCTAATCATCATCGTCATCAGCTTTTACCAATCCACTTTTTTATGGTTGACAAGCTGGATGTTTGACCACAGCTCACCTGATGCTAAATGACGGTACTGCCGGAACACACCGTTAGGCGGCAGATTTTCAATAGTAGACATAGAGCTCTCCTAATACGCGCTACTTGCCACGATGATCTGCTTTTCGCTTCCAGTTCAATGCACACACTGCGGCTTACGTACATCGTCACTCCATTCGATCTCACAAACGTTCTACACAATGTTTTTGTTACTGGGTCTAAATTGTCTGTGGATCTATGGGGCCGCATGTAGCCCGCGGCATATATGTATTTATTCGGCCCGCAACGTGTTTTTGATCTACCGCAAACAGGAAAATTTTCCTTTTATAAAAGTTATTTAGTAGAACATTATTTCATTTTCATAGCAACTAAATGAATGAATCTATCTAATACCTTTAAACGAGCAATTCTTGTATATATGTATAATTGTATATATATAATCTGAATCTCGGAAACGGCTTCAACGATTTTCATGAAATTTAGTATGCAGGGAGTTTCGGGGGCGATAAATCGATCTAGCTAGGTTAAATTTTTAGAAAACGTCGTTTTATCCGTTGTTACCGCCAGGTAGGGTAGGATTCGCAATCAATGCATATTACTTTCTTACACATGGTTAATGAGCGATTGCTGTCCTTTTCACTCCCTATTCCTATTATATCCGACTACCGCCATAATAGTCATCAACGACCAAGTGCTACGTGACCGATCATCGGCGTCACTTGTGTGCATAAAATAATATAAATTAACTACTACGTGAATAAAGAAAAACGAAAACTAAACTGAAACATCAAACATTCCTTCTACCGCGAGTGTGTGGAGTGCATTACAAAGTGCAAACTGTGCTGCGCAGCCAGGACTATTTGCGAGAGGAACGAGGTCAAGGTACGTGGTCTCCCATTCTTCCTTTTCCTGTGTTATCGCTCGTAAATTAATTAATGTGTAATCAGCGTGCCTAGCGAATTAACAAATACAGTCCACTAAACATATTGACGCTATGAAGCCTTCGGGCACATAACGCATCCCGCTCCAGGAAGTCCAAAATATTTTGGCGCTTCCATCCGTGTTTTCACCCGAGCAAAGCTCGGTCATCCAGGTACTTAAATAATACAAGCTGCGTTCACGATCGATCACAAGTCCAAAATCCAGATGCAAAACCTAGCGGACAGGCTATAAATAGTAAGCTTGCTAATAGAGCTGTCATGCCACACCATGTTAAAGCCATAATTATATTTATCACCGAGTTTTAATCACGCATAATATACTATGAAATTAGTTTTGTTTATTTACCTCGACGTTTCGCCTATATTGCATTAGCCGTGGTAATGAGTTCACTGAAGAGTGCGGATCGTCACGATGAAAAATTTAGGGAATTGCGATCCTCATTTTGATCTTATAAAAACGTAAGGCCACTACTCTAACTATATCAACAGACCGTTCTGAAACTATCCCGCGATACAAGCACTTGCCTATAACTGGTTTCCACGACGCTGATAACTTAAATCATCTTATTGATCTTCTTCACCGTTTAATACTCGGTGTTACCATAATTGTAAGATGAAGTCGCGAAATTTTTATAATTATACATGTTAAAGACCTTCAAGACATCCATGATATATATCCATCCAGGATATGGCAAGCGCCACCCCGTGATTCTCGACGTGCATGATGTAGGTATGTGAAATTACAGCAGCGTGAAGAAATAACAAACGTACATATTCAAATACATAATTTTCACTTTTATTATATTTTTAACTTTTTTTAATTTTTTTAACATCGTGAGGAAACCATAGCTTGGTGGTAGGGTACATTCTAGTACTCGACTGGCTAAGTACCACCCTCAAGTTGAAAATCTGCCGCCAAGCATCTAACGATGTGTTCCGGCAGCCTCACTTGAGAGCCAGTTCCATTCCAGGCTAGGCTTTATCACTTAACATCACGTGAGCTGTGGTCAAACACCTAGCCTGACAGCCATAAAAAAAACTGATAGAATAAGATACATGTAAATATCAACATTCGATATAAAATTAGTAGATTTATTAAAAGTAAGTATAACATTCGTGTTTTTTTTTTGTCTTGAAATTTTTAAGTATGTTTCTGCAGCCCTCCAATCTCTTTAATAATTTGTATTGGGCCGGTATCGTACAGAGCTTGGACGGCCCTGATCTGATATGTATCTATCTACACATAAGTAGGTATATCTGTTACTATAGAGTAACACAAACGAAATAGAGTCCACTATTCGTTGTAATCATGCCGCAAGCTTGCAATATACCGACTATTTCCAAGGTTGTTAGCAAGTTTGTTAAGGCCTCCGCTGGGATTACGTATATACAGGGCTAGTCAGATTAGATGTTGAATCCGAAAGGCAAAAAGATGACGTTTAAAAAAGAATTGAACAAATATAATTGTAAACACAGCTAAAAAAACAGCAGCTTCATTATGCTGAACATTAGTAAATGTCTGTGACCTTTTCCTGTAATAATCTAAGATCAAACTAAGCATAGATGAAATTAACTAGAATCGAAAGGCCTTCAGCCGCCGCGACGACGACGACGTTCAATTTTAGCTAATTTCACATTCTAATTTATATTCTAAGTAGAACCATCAAACAACATAGCGAACCTACAATCTAGCTACATTAAAGCAAAACATATTTAATTTAATAGTTTGAGCAATACACAAACACATACAAAGTTGTAAATTTCCAACTACACCTTTAAGTATTAGATTACATTTCAGGGTTGATTTAATTGTAAAAAATTATGTTATTCATACTGCAATGACCCCTTTCCCCTTACAGCTTTATGTACCCTGTCCGAATAACCCTGTATGTATAAGTATCTACGTGTACAATGCTAAATGTCCGTAGAGATGCAACCTATTTGGCACACACGTATGTACATAATGGACTCGGAATTCCGTAGATGTAGCTACGCCGCTGTAGCGATGTGTACTCAGTACGCACCTCAGTGGCTATATCTACGGGCTTAACTTGAAAAAAAAAAGCTTTTTCTTTTTATATATTTATTATTAAGACATATTATATAAGCTGCGGCCCGCAGTTTCACCTGCGTTTAACGGGTTAAAAAGTAGCCTAATAAATGTTAATCCAGGGTATAACTTATATGGAAGCTACAGTGTCTGTCTGTGAGCAACTGATGTTCAAGAAGGAAAGAGCGTATCGTAAATAGGAATATAGAAGATCACTACAGATTACCCAGAGAGCCTGGATTAGACATCGGATCCACTACCCGACTAGAATAGCCCCTGAGGTGGCGCGCGCGGTGTATCCACGTGTACCTCAAGGAAAGAGGGTTGGGGGATCTCCAGTGCCACTACTAACAGGGACGGGTAGAAACACCTCCAAACTAACCTCCTACACCTGAGCTAGTGGTACATATTAAGCATTTTTCCGGGCTAAAAACAAAAGGTGTAATATAAAAATAGCACCTCAAAAATGACGCTGCTAACCACAAACGCACCGCTAGTAAAAATTCCTTTGTCATATTTTTGGTGGTGAATACACATCAACCTATAATTTTATCCATTAATTAAATCATTGGGTTGGCAACAAATTTCTACATTATAGCAAGAATCTATTTGATATCTAAATATTTGACACTGGCAAATGCATAGAGTGCAATGCCAAAATACAAATAAGAAGAAAAATAAGTTAACTGCCAAAGTGCAGAGTTTTGGCTGGAACGTGGAAATTTACTACGTTGCATAGTAAACTAATGTTTTATTTTCATAGATAACAGTGTTTCATTCATGTGATAAAACATAACTACTTGTCTTGCATCGAAAACTCCATCGAATCTTGTAAACCACAACTTTATTAAGGCATGACCCGACTCAAACATGACTTACTTTACGGGAATTGGACTGATACTTAGACTATTGAAAATATAATAACGTAATACTCGACACTGTCAAGTGCGCAAACCCAAAAACAAAGAAAAAGAAGAACTGGCAAAGTACTTCATTTGAGACATTGTTTTCTAAAGACAAATTCAAACCTAATTAAAAGCACAAAATTTTGTATTTGAACTTAAAAGCGATTTTACAGACAATATTTCGAAGCCTCTGAATTAAATTAATAAACGCCTCGGTTGTTTATTCAAATTGTAATTGACAGTATTATTAAGTACGCAGTCGAAGTAGATTCATTGAATTACTTACTAAGGACGTTCTAGATAAAATTATTCACCCAGTAGTAGAAGACAGTTCGAAATTTCAACTGAAAACACGAAATAAACCTAATAATTTATTTCTCTTCATAAAACTAAAATGACTTGGTTAAACAAAATTGCTGTAAACCTTCGTTACTCTAGACATGCCGATATCACTTTTTTTTTTTTTAATGTTTTCCAACCATTTAAATATGGGCAGGTGTTTGACCATAGCTCGCCTAATCTAAAACGATATTAGGTTATGAAGTATTTTATACATGGCAAGCTCCTGTTATATTTTATGGTGTACAATACGTTATATATTTTCACCATCCTTCCCCAGCATACTAGTTTTCTTCAAATACATGAAACACACTTAAGTTCTGAGCCTTTATTTTATAATAGTTGCCTTAGTGAACAATTTTTTTGTGAATAAACGACTTTATAGTAAAACTCTTTAGCTGGAAATCGTCTGGGTATCAAATATTCTGCGTAATAATATGAAACTGCCGCTAGCGAAATTACTAACAATCGAATGTAGCAAAGTAATGAGCGCCAAACGAGCTATACCCTGAACTTTGTTTTGTTATTCAAAAGCTCTGGCATTTTTTTCCTGTCAAAGTAAAGAGACGAATGGGACGCTCTCCCAATGGTAAGAGATAACGCATGTCGATGACCATTGTAACGATACATAGAACTTTGAGTAACGAAATAAAGTCTCAACAGCCCTGTGATATCGATAGCTACAATACCCTTCAAACCGAAACACAGTAATACTTACACACTACTGCTTGGCGGTAGATTTTGTACTGCGGTGGTACCTAGACAACCTCCTACTAAGGAGACCTACCACCAAGTAAAACGTAATGATCATGTGCCAACACAATATTTTACCATCAGAGAACATTTACATTACAGGCATTACATAAAAATTAACTTAAAAAAGACATACGTTACAATTAACATAAACATACATTATTCACACAAATATGTATTTGAGTTAAGTGAGAAAACAAGCAATTCTTGGTTGAAAATAGCATGTTAGAGCTTCTGCCAAAGACAAATGTTTCATATCAAGTAAGTAGCTAATTAAATGTACCTACGTAGGTACTGAACCTCTTACAGTTCCCAGCCCTAATTACCACGTACACACAAATTGGCAGGATATTATAAAGCTGGTTATGTGAGAAGGTTATTACAGCTATTCGACTTGGCAGCATTGGCTTAAATTAAGCCTCGGCTTCACGTTGGGATTATACGTTTCTGTAGTAAGCTTTTCATTCATATTTTGTACCTACTTAAGATACGATAATTTTATGAACAGTTTATTTTGGAGAAGGACTGAAGAATCTGTAGCAGAAAGGTAGACAAGAATTGATGGTAAATAAGTGTACTATAGCTTAGATCTACGTACGGGGTATCCCGCTATATAAAAAACAGACTTGTTCAAACTGATTTTTTAGTCTACGGACCAAACCTGTTTATTTTTTTTTTGCACTTAGATTACCACTAGCCCCGAATGACTCTAATTATTATCTATTTATTTAATTAATGTCTGTTTTTATTAAATATTATGTCAATTTTTAGGGTTTCGTACCTCAAAAGGAAAAAACGGAACCCTTATAGGATCACTTTGTAGTCTGACTGTCTGTCTGTCAAGACCCTTTTTCTCAGGAACACGTAAAGGTATCAAGCTGAAATTCATATCAAATACTCAAGTCTACTGTCCCTTGAAGCTGTGAAAAAATTAAACTTCTAAGCCAACGCAATCAAAAGATACAGCCGTTTATGCTGCAAATTTTCGACTCAAATTATCAAATCAAAACCTTCAGAGTACTTCCCGTGAACTCAGAATCTTGAAATTTGGTATGAAGCAACGTCTTACAGCACAGATAAATGAAAAATTGCGGAAAGCATACATTACTATTTAAAAAAAAAACATAACTTTTACTTATATACCTACAGGTTTGTACGGAACCCTCAGTGCGCGAGTCCGACTCGCACTTGGCTGGTTTTTTTTTGGTTACTATAGGTTTAAGAGGATGGCGCCCCTGGCGGGGGTTAATTTAAAATACTTTTTTTATGCGTTCGACTCGTTTCGACTTAAACTGACCCATAACTAGCCGCAGGCTTCTTCTCACTATAAGATGGGTAAGGCTATTAGTCCACTACGATGGCCAAGTGCGGGTTGGCAGACTTCACATATCTTCAAAAACTTTTTTTTGATTTTATTTTTTCATTTAATGTTTGAAGTTATCCGCATTACGCACATAGCTTAAAAAAATACAGAGATGCGTTGGATTCGATGCCAGGACCTCCGTATAATATTGAAAGCCAAATGGTTAAACGATAGTATAATGTATATAGCTACGTAACTTTTGCAAATGAATATCCTAAAACCACTGAACTGGTAAAATACTCACGATCGGTTAGGCACGTTCCATGTGTAGGTACTGACAATATTATTCAACCAAATCTGTGTTCATTAACAAACCGGACGTAGCTCGGCTGCTAAACAGGTTCCCAAATAATTAAATGATAGACCCATGATCTCAAAACAATTTCCGAGCTACATTGACGGCACAAATCCCTACGATATTGGAGTACTTATAGCAAAATAATGTCATAATAAAAGAAAACGAGCTTTAAAAGGTGAACCCTTTTTCATGATCGCACCAGATAACGTTAAATTTTTACGCTAATTATTAAGTTTTGATTATGTTGTTTAATTATCAAGATGGCTTTAAAATAATAGCTCTAAGGCCCATCCTTGGAGGGGAAAAAAGAATCCGAATTTTCGTTTCTTTTTTTTTTCACTTTTGGCTGTCGCACTTTGTGCATTCTTCCAATGCCATATAGTTATTTCAAGTTTCTCAGTATAAACACATAAAATAAGTCACAGTCAAGTCTAGTTCAAGCCCCATAATAAAACGGTGGTGACTTTGCGGAGCTACGCTACTACGGAGTTTTGGAAACAACACGAAAATACATGTTTCTAACACATAATTTCACTTGCCTTCATTTATTACTTCATGCTTATAATTTTGCACTTAATGATCAATGAAGCGAAATGATTTTTCCACATTACGATTGAGATATTTTTGTGAGTGTAATCAGCATGTCATAAACAAGCAAAAATCTTGGGACCAAAAAGTCTTCACTCATTTTCCACGCAACGTTTATCTGAACTACTTTTTCTAATCTGTACAAGTAAGTAGGTATATCGTTTGCGAAATATGAGAACTGAAAGGCGAAAGTCAGCTTTTTAATGTGTTCTTCTCGCCTGCTCATATTCTAGCCCACGCAAAACCTACGCAAAAACATGCATGCTTAAACTACCCACCCATGTTTACACACGAATAAATAACAGGGCAATATCGTTAAATAATGTAAAGAAAATATAATAGAGGCTTTCATATTTCCGGCCGTATCTTTCAGGATTATCCTACCGAATAAAAGTGGGTAAAATTGAATCTGACCCGTGATTGGGCGTTGAATAGTGACGATGCGTGCCTCGATTTTCATGAAACGTCCCAATTTTCAAGCTGGAATTCTGAATAGAACTAGCTTTGAAAACCCCGCTCAAATAAGTACTTCTGTACAAGGGTTGTACGAAGATAAAAGGGATTCATTGTACTTATCATTATGGACTTACTGCAGGAACAACTATGGAATCGTAAAAAAATACCAGCTTAATATTCGGTCAAGGGTCAATGTATTTTTTTTTAAATGTAAATGTAATAAGGCAAACGAGACGTTCTCCTGATAAGAAATATCGTCATGACTATTACAGTACACAAAACTTTGACTATGAAACTAAAGTCCAGGACATCGCTGCTTTGGCGCTCATTACTTTCAGACTGGATGGTTAATCTCGACAGCCCTGTTCTCTGGCTGCCAAACCTTTGAACCGGAATACAGGAATGTTTAGACACTACTGCTTGACGGTAGGTACGGTGGTACCTACCTAGACGTCCTTTTGCTCAAGAGATCAGTTATTTTATATTTAAAAAAAACATAGATTTTTAGGTTTCAGAGTTGTGTTCATATTAAAAGTTGTTTTTTGTGATAAGAACAATGTACTTCTTTGAGCTTATTTTACCTCAATTTTATAACCTAGTGTAGCTCATACGCACATAAAGCTGATCGAAGCTGTGAAAAACTTGAACAAAACTAAGAGATTATGGAAGGTATAATTTAATAAAAGTGGTAACGTTTTCCGTGTCCCATCCCTAGTAAATTTCGATTCGAATGGGTCAACAGCAGCTGCTCAGTTGAAACCAACAAATTACGCATTCACCTTGGTTCCGCTGATTACGCTATTCATTCCCGTGCCCGGTCGCAGAAGTAAAATTGATGCTATTAAACGATTTGCCTCTGTGTATTGTGATTAGATTGTTATTATAACTAATCTGTACTTAAAATCAAAACGCAAAATTGATAGAAGTACTATATCTCCATAAAGGAGATATGGAAGATTTCAAGGTACATACTTAAAAGAAAAGCACAAATAAGTAGGTATAGCTTACAAATACGTTGATTTTATATAATCTCTATTGAGAAAAAATAATAATTAAAAACCTTTTTTTTATGTAGTTGTCTTGACTCTTATTGTTTGTCTGCCACTGTTATTATTCATGATAATGAATTATGTACCAATAGGTAAATTTTATTTATCCCAAACGTAGTGCATAGAAAGAAAGGTCTCGCGAAGTTTTAGCGGGAAAGTGGAAAAATCATTTGACTGCATTGTATTTTCCAAAACATGTAGGTATTTTTTGAGTGTATGTAAAAATAGTTTTTTTTTTAATTTATTTATGGCAAGCTACACCCCGCGTTGTTATCTGCTGTTCCCGCGTGAACACTACATTTTTCGGGATAAAAAGTAGCTTATGTGTTAATGTGTCAGCTACCTCCATTTCATCAAAATTGTACCAGCCGTTTAAGCGTGAAGAAGTAACAAACACACTTACACACTCACAAACGTTCTTCATTCTAATACTAGTGTGATGTATAAATACGTTCATGAGTGTAGAAAAGTGATATAATATAATCTAAGTAAAAAATAAAAAAAGTCTTGACACCTTTGAAAAAATATTTTTTTCATTATCATCATCACATCATCATCATCAGCCGTATGACGTCCACTGCTGGACATAGGCCTCTCCCATTGACTTCCACAAAGACCGGTTGGAAGCGGCTCTCATCCAGCGCGTTTTAATTTTTTTCATGGTTTAGGTATATCTATGGAAAAAATCTCTCTCCCTGTTCACTGTAACAATTCATCATATAAACTAAGAACTTTAAAACCCTGTCAAATAGAAACCACTTAAAATGTAGAAAATGTTAGAATGCTTCGAATTGCAAACAATAGTCTTTAATAAAGAAAGAATTGAAAATGACACTAAAGGAAAGATCTTGAGAACGGTTTTTCGCCTACTCTATATTTTATCTTTGTCGATTTAAAGTACAATAAGCGTGCGGAAATAGAAAAACTCGTGAGTTAGATCGTGAAATGCATTGGCAAAAACTATTACAAAAATGTAGCAAAAATAATCATTTTCATCTCACAACGCAGTTTGAAGTCTGCAGAGATAAGAATTTAGCTAAGTAAAAAAAAAATGGGCTCCAATACCTTATAAGAAATCTTTAAGGCAAGACGATTCTGTGGCTAGCTGCAACTGTGTAAAGCTGGACTATTTACTTATTGAGCAGCAAAGAGGAACATTACCTACAAACTTTGCCCACCTGAAAAACTTTCGTGTGTATAATTAATGTGTTGAAAACTTGAAAGTCTTCGGAGTCCCATTAGCGCATTTGAAACTTGTTCTGTTTTCAACTTTGCAAATTAAAACTGGTATAACGAGACATAATTAGGTAGGTCTGAAAAAGTATACCTTACCTCGTCTCATCTCAGTACACTCAATACTGAGACTACTAATATTATTATTTAAAAAAAGTCGTCAATGCTGTAAGAAAATTTAGCTACCACGATGGATTTAAAATTTCTTCTCTATTTTTTTAAATTACATCTTTTAAACTACGCAACACGCCTTGGGATACGCCTTGGGACTGTTGGTCACCCTCCCGGTAATAGAATAGGTTACCCGACTTTAGGGTTATCGTGTCCTCGCCCTCTCTCCGGACTTCAGATAACCCCAAAATATCCCAATGTAACCTACTCATTTCCTCTTCCAGCTCAACAATCTTCTCGTCTGTCCTCAGAGTGCGTATGTTGTGTGTTACCAGGGCCAGTCGTCGTTGGGGGTGGTAGCCGGGCGTCTGCCGGGGATTCTTAGCACCCCCTGCTCCACCGTTACCGTGGCCGCTACCTAAACCAGGACTAGTGGAGCTGCCGGGGACTGGGGGCCTGGTCTTTTTAGAACTATTCATTGGGGGGGTTTTGCCAATACTCGCCACGCTTGGCAGGCGGGTTGGCGAGCGCAGTTGGGTGAGGTTATTTAAAAAAAAAAAAAAAAAAAAAAAAAGAAGACGCTGCTGCCCATCTTCCGGATTACATCCCTTAGCCGACTGTTACGGCAACCACGGGAAGAGAGGGTGTGGTGCAATTCTTACGCCGGCACCACCACGGCAAATAACAGGCTCGTAGAAACTGTCCATGCGGTGGGCTCTAAGTTTTTTTTTTTTTTTTTTTTTTTTTTTTTTTTTAGACCCCGTCGTACAAATAGACCTCAAAAACTATCCGACCATACTCTGGACCTCATGGCTGAACGACGCTCGTTACGACTACAGTCTTCCTATGATGCAGAGTCATATAGGCTGCTCAATAGACAGATATCGAAATCCTTGCGACACGACATACGTATCTTTAATACTAATCGTATTAAAGAGACGATAGAGCAGAAAAAAGGCTCCAAAGTGTTCGCAAGAGACATGTCTATTGGGCAAAGTCGGTTGACGAAGCTGAAGAGAGAAGATGGTAGTATGATGGTAGTATAGCGTCGACCAAAGCAGAGGTATTAGAGGAGGTCGAAAGGTTTTATGGACGGTTATACATCTCGGTAGCTGAGCCTGTTAGCAGCGCGGCCAAAGACCCAAGAGCCAAGCTGACCCGGCACTATACCGAAGATATTCCGGACATCAGCCTGTACGAGATTAGAATGGCCCTGAAACAGCTTAAGAACAACAAGGCGCCGGGTGATGACGGAATCACATCGGAGCTTCTGAAAGCGGGTGGAACACCGGTACTTAAAGTCCTTCAGAAGCTCTTTAATTCCGTCTTACTCGAAGGTGTAACGCCAGAAGCATGGAACAGAGGCGTGGTGGTGCTGTTCTTCAAGAAAGGTGACAACACTTTATTGAAGAATTATAGACCCATCTCGCTTCTGAGCCATGTTTATAAGCTGTTTTCAAGGGTCATTACGAACCGTCTCAGTCGCAGGTTCGATGACTTCCAGCCTTCCGAACAAGCCGGTTTCCGTAAAGGTTACAGTACCATAGACCACATCCATACGCTAAGGCAAATTATACAGAAGACCGAAGAGTATAATTTGCCTCTATGTCTAGCGTTTGTGGACTATGAGAAAGCCTTTGATTCGATCGAGACATGGGCGGTGGTTGAGTCTCTCCAACGATGCCATATTGACTATCGGTATATCGAAGTGTTGAAGTGTTTGTATAATAACGCTACCATGTCGGTCCAAGTACAGGAGCAGACTTCGAAGGCGATTCCACTGAAAAGAGGCGTAAGACAGGGAGATGTTATATCTCCGAAACTGTTTACTGCCACAGTGGAAGACGCCTTCAAGCTCCTGGAATGGAAAGGATTCGGCATCAATATTAATGGCGAATACATCACTCACCTTCGATTTGCCGACGATATAGTGGTCATGGCAGAGTCGTCGGAGGAACTCAGCACAATGCTCGAAGACCTCAATCGAGTTTCTCAACGGGTGGGTCTTAAAATGAACATGGACAAAACGAAGGTAATGTTGAATGCCCATGTTGTGCCCACCCCAATATCAGTTGGGAGCTCGGTTCTTGAAGTTGTTGACAAGTACATTTACCTAGGACAAGCAGTCCAACTAGGTAGGTCCAACTTCGAGAAAGAGGTCAATCGTCGAATCCAACTCGGCTGGGCAGCGTTCGGAAAACTGCGCAGCGTTTTCTCGTCCGAATTACCTCAGTGCCTCAAGTCGAAAGTCTTCGACCAGTGTGTGTTACCAGTGATGACTTATGGCGCCGAAACGTGGTCTCTGACTATGTGCCTTCTTAGTAAGCTCAAAGTAGCACAACGAGCTATGGAGAGGGCTATGCTCGGAGTTTCCCTACGAGATCGAATCAGAAATGAGGAGATCCGTAGGCGAACTAAAGTAGCCGACATAGCCCAGCGGATTAGCAAGTTGAAGTGGCAGTGGGCAGGGCACATAGCACGCAGAACCGATGGCCGATGGGGCTGCAAAGTTCTAGAGTGGAGACCACGGACCGGCAAGCGCAGCGTAGGACGTCCACCCACAAGGTGGACAGACGACCTAATAAAGACCGCAGGAACGCGCTGGATGCGAGCCGCTTCCAACCGGTCTTTATGGAAGTCAATGGGGGAGGCCTATGTCCAGCAGTGGACGTCATGCGGCTGATGATGATGATGATGATGATGAAACTACGCAACGGATTTTGATACGGTTTTCATTGTCATTTAGATATGTTTTACGAATGGTTTGTTTGTATGTACACATACTTAAACTTTTTTATAAGTAAAAAACTTCAAAAATCTGTAATCAAGTTGTCAATATGCACATGTGTGGGTTAGGGTAGATCACTAGTGTTTAATAAATGTGTCTTCATTATCTACATTTTGAATTAGAATTAGGAGCTCAAAGCAATATAAACTAAGTTAAAGCTAGAATAGAGAGATCTGCAAATTAATAAGTAAACTCCCTTACTAATTTTAATGTAGACATAGGAGACTGGTTATCTAAACTTCCACGAAACTCACTTTAAACCTCAGAGCCTGCCCGCATGCCTCCTGAATTCAATTACCATGTAAACATTTGCTCTAAAGCTGCATATTCACACACCGATATTACAAATTAAGCAATTTTCCGAAATACTGCAACATTGCCTAAATCTAACCAAACAATGTCATTGCTATGTTTAGTGATTCAAATGGTTCTCACTCAAATTAAAAAACTTGCTAATTAAAATTACTTTGTGTTAAACTTGAGCACAATGGCTGGACTTGACATTGACAGCGACATTCCATTGTTTTTAAACTTTTGCAATTAGGATTTTAATCGGATCCATGTCAGATTTTTAAGATGCAATATGCGTAGTTGCTTATGCGAAACGTGTAATTATGTGTATTTATCCAACAAATATCAACATCAGTGAAGATTAAAATTTAATATTAATTTATATCAGTTTCCGTACGGTTTCATCCAATGCTAAATTACCGAAATAATAGCAGATATTTACATTACTTAAGGCCAGATCAGCGTTAATAAAAGCCCGAACTAATTACAAATTTAAATTAAGAAATGTTTAATATTTATCAATATAATATACCTGGATGCTTAACAATTTTTCACAAAATTAGTCGTTAAAATAAGAAAAGAGAGTGTAAGTAATTGAAATAAAATGTTTTTAGTGAAATGGACTTTCGAAAGAATTTAATGCATTCTATAATTACAATAGTTTTATCAGAAAATTTGTCAAATAGACTCTGAAAATTGAACTTATGATAAAAATTACATATCAGTAATTAGTTGTTAGCAGAAAATGGAAGACACGATGTACGTACCTCAAAATTAACCACGTTCATATATTTATTTTTAATGGCTTTGATAAGTCATTATGCAAAAAAAATGTATCTTCAATACCCATATAATGGAACGAAACATAAGTCATCAACACCATAATCAACCTACCATAGTCCACAGCTGGACATAATCTGTGTCCACTGGAACACACCACTGAGCCTGATATTCTGCTTTTCGTTTACAACCACTGCCAGCTGTCCTACGTATATCGTCACTTCGTCGAATCTCAGGGTGCCCGACACCATATCCTACATCGTTGGTATAGACTTGCTCTTGGTGGTGGCCACGAATCGAAAAACATTAAAACAAAAAATAGAACATTCATAACGCATGGTTGTGAATATTTGGCTTTAGCTTTCACGCGACCTCTCCGGGCATACCTCAGCTTGACTCGTGTAGCGTCCCATGAGTCAGTCCACGTGTACGACACGCCATCTATGTGAGAGTTAGGACGAAGTTGCCCCTATTCAAACACTGAATAGGTAACTAATGAACACATTTTCCCTTAAATATACTTCGAAAATTAGTGAATAAAAAAGGAATGTACGGTTTTTTTTTCAACAAGAATTAACAATCTTTTTCTTACAAAGGCTTAGTTAAAGCCAAATACTTAGTCACCTTTGAGAGCATGACAATTTAAGAAAAAAAAATCGTCCAGTGTGTATAATGTGTGAGAATATGTAGCAGCTATGTAAACTATAGTTGAATGTATGAAAAAAGTGGTTTTCATTTTCTCTGTATGAAAAGTGGATACTCTTCATGAATTTTTCAAACGATTACGTTTTCTTTTAGTATCTTACTAATTGAAATGGTAGCTTTTAATTTTATTTGTATACGTTATCCGAGTTATAATAAAAATTGAATATTGTGTTGGGTCCAGTCTTGGTCAAGTCCAGTCCGTGCCAGTCAAATCCAGTCATGCCTTAGTAAAGTAGTGGTCACTATACAATAAGCTTCGATGGATTTTTGGAAGCAACACGGAAAGTCATGTTTCACCACATTATATGACTTTCCCATACTCGCGCTCTTAATTCGGCATTTTATAAATAAAATACCACTATTTTTATACATAAACACTCGAAAAACACTAGTTTTAGAATAAAATACAATTGGGCAACACAACTCTTTCCGCGTTCCCGCCAATACTCCAGTAATTGTAAGGGTTAAGGGAATAGAAAGTCGTCGTCCTTCTAATTGCTTTATTGTCACTCTCTTTCACACTTTACTAAACTATTAACACTGTCCCTTTCACACATTTATCTAAATTAGCTTTCTCTTTCATACTTACGATTATCTTGCATCTAGGCATCTCTTTCACATTGACGTTACGTGCCGATTCATATTCTTTCGCTCTTTCAAACATATTAATTACTCATTAATTCTTTGTCTTTCTCGCTATCTTATGTTACCATTTCACGCACTTAAAAGTACAGTTTACATGCCCTTGAAATTTACATATTAATTACTGAAAGGAATTAATTTTAAATTTCACTCTCACTTACACTATGGTCGTAAACTATAGTCGGAGTATCCGATATTATTAAAAGTGAGTAATCCCACATTAGTAAAATAAAAATGTATTTGACCACGGTTCAGCTAATACTAGGTGACGGTGTGTTCAAATATGGTAAACATATCTTAGCCTAGAATAGAACCAGCTTTCAAGTATGGCTGCCGGATGTGGTTTCCTCACGATATTTTCCTTTACCGGCAGTTCAAACTCATTGCCGGGGTTTGAACCCACGCCCTTACCACGTGTGAACCTACCGCACCAACCACTGAGCTATCACCGCTTCCTTATGAAAATCTAAATACCACGTGAATCTAAATAATTAAGAATGAAGATAATCTTTAAACTCTGAAAAGGAGATTAAAAAGACGTTCCTTTGCAAATATTTTGTACAAGGAAATTAAGTAATTAACCCTTTCTGATATTACCGGGTAATTAGTTCATTACATAAACAGGTTTTGGCGAAAGAAAAACGGTGAATATTATATTTGTATTGCGTGGATAGTTGCATGGTATTTTCTTACCTTTGAACACGCAAAACCATAAATATCAACTATAAAAAAAAGCACGAGGCCGTAGATAAAACTTAGAAACTTGGTTGTATTCAGTGGTCTTTGTAATTATAAAAACAAAACAAAAAATTATACAAACTTTGTTTTTTGAGAATGAATTGAATTTTGGTAAAAAAGTAATTGTAACAAAGGTTGTTTTTCTTTATGGTTGACAGGCCAAAAACAATGAAAAAAAAAAACAAAATGTAGAATGTCCAAAAATTCACATTCAACAATCATGAAAAATCCTTTATTTTGTCTTTAAACCTATTGAGCTTTATGCATAGATTAAGACGTGATGTTCAACATCACCGGTGTAAAAGAGACGTGTGTCGCTTAGATGTGGTAAATAATTATTTCGAGGGTCTTATAACACGTTTCCGTGGCATCTTTTGATGTCTGGGAATATGTTAACGTAAACGTGCCACATCATGTTTAAAGATTACTCCGGCTTTTGTTTCTGGGAATATAATTTCCTGACAACCTTCATAAATATTCGTGTTCATAAATTGTCGGAATTGGGAACGTATCAAACATTTAATAAGCGGAAAGCCTCATTAATTTTCTCTCAGATTTTCTTGAGGCATCTCATATTAATTAGGAAACAATTATATTTCCAATTAACATTGTGATCACAAGACCCTTCTGATCACAAAAATGTTAGCCATGTTACCTAAATTAGATCTTATTTTTTTCACAAATTAACAAAATTTTACTTTACAACTATCGTTTTTGACTGACACACAACATTTTGCTCTTCAACTATCGTTTGACTGACACACAACATTTTACTTTACTACTATCGTTTGACTGACACGCAACATTTTACTTTACAACTATCGTTTGACTGACACACACAGTTTACTTTACACCTATCGTTTACTATGTCAATCACGCAAATTAATATGCTTGATTCGGTTGTAGTTTCGTTTCGGAGTAAACATTTTTAATTGCAAGTATGTATGCTTGCCTTTGAGCGCCATCTTGCCTGATGTTCAGCGATGATGGTTTTGCGATTTAAAAGCAAAATCTGATGACCCACTTACTCAATAGAAACAACTGATATATCGAGGCTCTGCTCTTGATGTTCTATAGGATACAAATATTATTTTTATTTTTGCCATCAGGCAAACCGTCAGCTTGACCTTGACTACTACCTGTGGAATAAAAATAATCTTAGCAAATATTTATAGATCTATTGTCTAAAAGTAAGATTATTTGAAAGAAAGAAAATAGTTTTATTTTGTAACACGACAGAACACAAAAAAACAAACAAACAAAGACAAACAGTCTAAACAGTCTGCTTGGTGGAAGATTTCCTTAGCTGGAGGCGTCTAGGTTGGTACCGCCGCAGTACCAGATATTCTGCCGTCAAGCAGTAATGTGAAAACATTACCGTGTTCCGGTTTGAAGGATACTGTTGAGGCTAACCATCAAGTCTCAAAGTAATGAGCCCAAAGCAGCGATGCCTTGGACTTAGTTTTACTACTCAAAGTTCTGTGTATCGCTGCAACGGTCATGGACAGGTGTTATCTCTTACCATCAGGTGAGCGTCTAGTTCGAACTATTAATATTTTTTTTATTTTAAATGTTGCAAAATAAGGGCACACCTTAGCATAATGCTGGTCATACTAAGAACATTCATGCATTTCATTTTGTCGCTTTCATTCCCTTCGTAGATCTAAATCATGACGCAGCAAAATGATTCCTTTGTGCAATCGCGAGTCCAATTTTGTCTGGGTCTGAGAAAGAACTAAAAATCCTTTTGGCAGGAAAATATGTATTTTTCAACAGGAAAGTGCTTTGAAAATAAAAGGCGGCTTCCATCCGAAAATGGCAAATGGAAACTATTTGTCTCTGCGATGTATAGGTAATCGGCGGTCGCGGGGCCGTGTCTTTCCAGATAAATTGCCATTCGTTTCGATTCAGCGACCGCCGCCACCGCCAATACGTCAATTGAGAACGGAACAATCTTCAGAAATATGAAAACAATACCTTTATAGCAGATATAAGATTATGCCATTGTGCCGATTACTTTTATTTGGGGTCCATCTCGGAATAGATTGTTTTGTTTGACGAATGGGACAGACCTTTTGTCAGAGTGGACAAGTAAATAATATTTCGAACGTATAACGTTATGAAGTTTCTATTATGACCAAATTTATAGCATGCGTGTGTAACTTACTTAAATAATAATTGAAACGGGAGTTTTACGGAAACGCAGAAAAATTATACAGCATTATATTAAGGCCTTGAACTTATGTAATTTCTAGCATTTTTTTTCTTCTATAAATACAAACGTGTTATTCAATAAGTTCTGAATTATGTGCATGAATGTAGGAAAGTTATATAATGTTATAAAACATGTCTTTTAGTGTTCCTTCCAAAACACCATCGAAGCTATTTCGTAAAGTAACTTTGCATAATATAGACCACTATTAAATTTAAATATGAATAAACATGAACAATGAAGGTATGAAGCTAAGTTAATATGGACAGCCAAACAGTCATTTATGAAAATGCAGCCACTTCGAACAATCCTCGATTGCCATTACTGATAAAATTCCGCTGTACGAGCAAAAACATTGGCTATAACTTTTCAATTACTCCATCCAAGGGACGCACGGCCTGTGAGCCGATACAAATGGATCATAAAAGGCCTAGAGGGCGTACGTCCGTCGCGGAATCGGCCCCTAGCCGGCCACCGGCGCGACAATTGCGTCGTTTTTCATTTACAGCCCATTAAATACACAGTTCTCCAGCTTAGCGATACATTACTGTAGCCATAAACATGTATAACATACGTGGAGAGCTTAGCAACTTAGTAAGACCTTGGTTACAGCTATCCTGAAACTAAGTTAGGCAAGTACAGGTTAATTACTACGCACCTAGCGAAATAAATAAATTATGACAATAATGTAAAATTACCTTACCTTTTGATTACCTACTATATAATATTATGTGAAAGTTTGGATGTTTGTAACTCAATCACGCAAAAACGGCTGAACGAATTCACACACAGTTTCTTTTTATAATGTAGGTAATAGCAATAAGACGAACTAAACGCTCTCCTGAAAAAAATGCGTTCCTCACCTTTAATTACTCCGATACTCCGACTAGAAGAGAGATTCCGATAACATTAAACGAAAGTAATCAATCCCGCATAAGTAAAACAAAAATGTTTCTTACATTCTAAGTTATCACAATACAAATCCATTGACTATGGAGACACTTCTGTGAGGATAATTTCTAATAGTTATCTGCATCGTACTAGACACTCGGTTACGTTTAGTAACTCAGCCCCTCAACTAAGCTTTTTGTCGTGTGTCACCCTAAGCCCACTTGAATTACTGCTCTGTGTATGTGGTTAAGTATTAGACATGATTTATGTTCAGTGTAATAAGCAACACCGAAACTATCTTAAGTGCTGCACTTAAACTTGAGATAAACTTGCTTATATGGGGATACGAGCTTTGGATCTACTAATCCGAAAGGTGTTAATCTAGTCATCATTAAGAACCTCATCTAGAAATCACCTTCGCCCTGGGATTAAAGATAAAGATTAAGATAATTTATTTGTATAGAACACAAGAAATTTCATTGTAGTGCCAATTAGGTGCACTAATTTTATATGTGAACTGTGTTCGTGCAAACATTTAAAAAACTATTTTAATGTATTGTGACCCAAATTTAAATTTGAGATAAAAATAATCTTTAAAAAACCTGCTTTCTTATTTGTTTCCGAGGATAAAACGTTGTCTAGTTTTTTGTCTTGTTTTTTCTTTAATTATTATTGTAGGACATTACACACAGTGCCATTAACTCCAAACTAAGCAAAGCTTGTACTTTGGAAGTCAGATAACTGATAGAATACTTAAACACTTTTTTTTTGTAAATACATACTTATATTACATAGAGAACACCCAGACACAGAAGAAACATTTGTTTATACCACAAAATGTTTGTTCTGGGTGGGAATTAAACCCACGCCCTACAGCTCTTAAAGCAGATAGACTACCAATGAGTCAACAGGCCTGTCAAGTAGGTACATAGACACCGTTAGAACGCTGTAATTTTATTCATATCTTGCAATCAGTTATTCCACACTGTAAGCAGATGAGGTGTGTGCTTTTCAGAGTGTATCCTATGTGTGAATATAGACGATAAGTTCTTTTTATTCCAAATTACATATAAATCCTTTTACAGTGCAAAGAAGTAACAAATACACTAACAAATAAACATTCGCACTTATATAATTTTCTTAAATATAAATACAACAGTAAAATTTCGAAACAATCAGCTGCCCCTTGCTTCTCTCCGGAGCCAACGAACTTTTTAATATAGAAAGGCTGTTAATAGTAAAAACTGTCCGTAATGGAGAGTACAATGACGCCTTTTGACTTAGTACACCCGAAGCTTATAACCCTTTATAAAAGCTTAGTAACAAGAGATTGTTAGCGTTGTTGAAACAATCCACCACAGTTAAATACCTTACTAAGAGATACGTAATTTATGTGGTTACGTATAAGGTATACATATGTATGTAGTTATGTAACTACATATTAAATTAAGATGTCTTTTTTGTGAGATATCCTAGTGGAATACTTTATAGGTAACATATAAAGTGTTTCACTAAGATATCTTATTACCAACTTTTGTTAATAATGTTTTTTTTTTAATGTAATATTTGTGAGATGATCATAACGCCTGATGGTAAGAAATAACAAATACGGTTTGAGGGCGGTCGCTAACTAAACGACCTCCTGGTCAAGAAATCTACAAACAAGAACAAGGGCCACCTAGCTAAGCAAAACTTGTTGTGAGGCATAGAAAAAATGCTAGTTTATTCATACAAATATTTAAATAAATTGTATTAATTCCATAGCTTGTAACAAAGTTATGACTGTTTTACTAGAACATGACCGGAGACTTTCAATTATCAAAATAAATTCTTGAGACGGCAAATGCACTAAGTTCGACGCCAAACACAAAGAAGAAGTTTTATTGCCAATGTATGATATCATAAATGGAGTTTTGGCGGGAACGCGGACAGAATCGTGTCGCCCCAACTTGTATTTTTGTGTATTAAAATAATGGTGTTTTATTCAATAAAAAGCCGAATTATATGTACGAGGGTGGGAAAGTGATATAATGTGTAAACATGACTTCCAAAATTCCACCGTAGCTTGTAGGACTGTGCTGTGCTGTGGCTTGTGTGTGCTTGTAAGTCGCCACTACTTTACATGCCACTATGGCATGACTGAACTCGATCGTGAATTACTTTGTCTGACTTGTTTAATTTGATTTTTCATAATATAGTGATATTTGTAGCGATGATAGCTCAATGATTAGCGCGGTCGATTCACACGTCAAAGGGCGTGAGTTCAAACCCAACACGCTGAGCTGCCGGTGAAGGAAAAACATCGTGAGGAAACCATATCGTCGTGGTAGGGTATTTTCTAGTACTCGGCTTGCTAGCTACGAGTTGAAAATTTGTCGAATTACCGATTGTCGTAAGCTGTGGTCAAACACCTCGCTTGTCAACCTTAATTTTTTTTTCATGTAAAATTAATAAGTCGAATGATACGCTCTCCTAATGGCAAGAGACGACACATGCCTATAAAACAACGCATACACGTAAAATATCGAAATACTAGACATGTTACTGGTAAATGAACGCTACAAACAAAGAAGGACTGCGGCCGGTTTGTAAATAAAACGTATTTTAAATGTATTTTTTAGTTAGAGGAACATTATAAAACAAGTGAAATAAACATCAAAGCCTACGGTTTTGGTGGAACTCGAAACGTGTATCCAGCAGATAAGTACCTAAGCGTTGCTGAGTGGGTATTACTCCTGTTATTTATTATTTACTCGCTTTTATCATTTGTTTAAAATAAGACCAGATCAGCATTATTGTGAAGATGTTTATTTTTGTGTGAAAAGTGGTTTATACAAATAAAAATTACCTATGTTATTGTTAAAAGTAGGTAATATACCGACCTACTTAACCCAGAGCCCATTCTATTTCAATATTTTGTAATTTAACTAAGAGGGCATGTCTGCAAGACATATAATTAATTTATCCTTGTTTAAAATAAAATAGTTTGGACCATCCAAAGACTGTCCGGAAATCGCTTGAGACGATAGGTAATTCTTTTTTTTTTTTTTTTGTAAATTGGCTTGCGTTTTTTCGCCATCTCACCTGATATTAAGTGAAAATGCCGTTTTCGATTGAGCATGCTTATGTATTTAGTTCAGTCAATGTCTAGAAATAAGTTCCTCTCAGGATACGTCGCTCAGACTTTTTGCTACTAATCATTGTCAACTGTTTTTAGAAGGGCTAACATATCAATTAAAGAGATTTACGTATAACGTTTGCGATTTAAAAAAAATACGGGAACGTCGACTGCGGCCCTAGCGGGACTATAAAGATACTGCTTTTTTCTTGCAAATTATCATAATATAGACTCAGTACAGTTTTTTAAACAAGTGGAAGTGCATGACAGTTTTGTCCAGACCATGATCCAGTAAAGAAAGGTGGCTTTACCAGAAGGTTCCACGGAGTTTTGAAAACAAAATTTACGAAATTATATCACTTGCATACACTTCTGATTCTTTATAAATAAAATACTGAAAAAAAAAACACTAAGCAACTTTTTTAAACAAAAATACTCGAAAAAAACTTAATTTTCTACGTTCCCCAAGTCATTTTTTGTTTTGCCTAACAAACAAACAAATATAGTAAATCACTGTAAATGCAATGCAAAACTTGTGACACGTTTTAATTGTTCAAACAAATTCTCACTGTAAATTATCAAAACTTAAAAATACAGCTCCAAAATAAATAAAATAATCGAAAAGGGCAATCAAAGTCAATAATATAACCAAGTCAAAATCAATATAACCAATATATAGCGACATTATAAAAGTGCAGTGCAAAAAATATGTTTAGTAGCAGTAACAAATAGCAGACAGCTATGATTACGCTTAATGATCATCATGATTATGCGTAATATTCTCTCGTTTTCAGAAACATCTGCTATTTGTTATAAAAAATTACGCTTAAAGATAATAAAAACAATAAAAATAGAATTTATGAGTTTTATGACTGTTAAATTACGGTTTCTGCTAAAATAATCCTAAGTTACAGCCTCTATAAAGTATTTCGGGAGCATTTTATTGCCGACGGTACCCACCCTATAAATTATTTGTCAACTTCGATTCGAGAAAGACTAACTTCGACCACGCGACCCCGATTTCTGCCAATTAGTTTTCCGAATAATTTATCATTTCTCTTCCTAGGAGATAATTAAACTGACTTTTATAAAATTGGATGATAGATGGCTGCGAGAGTGTTTTGTTTGTGTTTCAAAGAGAAATCTTGCGGTAACGTTTCGTAACGGCAACAGAATAAGTTATTTAGTTTGCAAAGCTAGGGTAGACATGTAATGTTGTCAGCTTTTGTGCAATCAATCATTTTGAAGATATCTTCATATCTAAAAAGATCATGTACCTACTTGCTGTCAACAAAAGTTATACCTACTTAAAAATACCACAGGTACCTACACTACTTATCTTGTCTTTAAATAATAGGTATGAAACAAATTTACTGTCCGTGTTTGTTTGATTCTCCGTTTAGGTACTTCTTCTAAAACACGCAACGGTTTTCAGTGTCATTTAAACATTTTTACGGAATGTTTGTATATAAAATGCACTCCAGTAGGTATAGGTAGAAAATTGCAATGTTTTTAATCAAGTTGTTCAAATATATTGCATCTGTCCAAAGTAATGAAACGAACGAGACGCTCTCCTGATTAGTAAAATATAACGCCTGTCCATGACCATTGCAGCGATACACAGAACTTTGAGTAGTAAAATAAAGTCCAGGGCATCGCTGCTTTGGCGCTCGTCACTTTGAGACTTTCGATGGTGAGTGTCAGCAGCCCTGTAATTTCACTGCTGTTTTCCGTTGTGGGAGTGGGTTATAAGAGGTATTTCTGATGATGTCATCTGAGAGAATTACCGTCAACCCCCTTACCGTCTACGTGTTCTCCTAACTGTCGGGTGTGGTAGACAATGAAAGTCTATTTCTGGTGATCACGATTTCTATAAGTACATTTACATTGATTACGGAAAGATTAGATACATAATTGTAAGCGAGTGCACTCTAGCGCGGCTATAGGACAACTGAGTCCTGGCAGCCAAACTATGGAATATGCCACTGTCAGCAAAGACAATGTGTCCCTACACTCTTCAAACCGAAACATAGTAATGTTTACACACTACTGCCTGGCGGTAGAAAATCTAGTACTTCAGTGGTAGGTACCTACCTAGACGACCTCCAGCTAAGATATACCACTAAATGACCACTTATAGCAACTTCAAGTATATCGCTGATGTAGGTTATTTATATTTCACTTTAATTAACATGGCAGATATTTTTTTTCTTTATATTTAGCATCGCACTTTATATATTTTGCCAATGTCAAGTACTTCATATATTCAAGTTCTCATGATAAAAGCGAGTCAAAAAAGAGACCTTTAGCTTCGACGAAGTTTGGAAAGCAACACCAAAATACATGTTTCACCACATTTTATCTCTTTCCCACACGTTATTTGGCACTTTATGAATAAAACATTTTATGCAAAACATTGTATAAAAACTCAATAACTCACACGTTTTGTAAAATGATAAAATGCGGTAAATATGTAATTTTTCTGTGTTCTCAGCAAAACTCAAAGAGTGGTTATTGACAAACTATTCTCATCCGGATCAGCCATGTTTTTTTAAGCTGTCCCACTGCTAGACGCGGGCCGGTTATCATTGTGAGAAGGGTAAGGTCATAGTCCACACATCTTCGAGAACTATGTTTTAAGAACTTTCAGATATATACATTATACACTTCCTCATAATGTTTTCCTTTACCGTTTAAAGTCAACGGCAATACGCACGTAACTTAGAAAAGACAGATGTGCGTACCGTGGGATTCGAATCCAGGACCTCTTAGTCTCTTAACTAGGCTGCCAAAACTTTCACAAGAAACTATCAAAATGCAATACAGATTAAAGTACTAACTATAAACCACAGTAAAAAAAAAAAAACAATACAGCAAATGTAACGTGAATAAAAACAAGCTGGATACCTCTGACGATAACAGCCTGTTTAATTTTAACAAATTCCCGGCCCTAATTAAAAACATTTTACGTGAATTTTTGTGGCTTGCCCCGCTTTTATTAAAACCTTCGTAATGATCTCTGGCTGAAACCTCACGAAAATATCCACAGTTAAGATAACATGGTCATTAATACTGGCAAGAATACAGGTTCATTTTTTTCATTAACCGACCACTGTTCTCCTGCTGCTTTATTACATCATATCACAGCAGATAACAAAACAACATATTTTTCTAAAGTTTTGGCATCAAACTTTGTGCATTCTGCCTGTTTCATAAATTATTTATTTATTTTATAGTGTCAACCAGTGTTCGAATCATTAAATGTTATGTGATTAAATAAATAAATATCGTACGACGTTACACACAGTGCCATCTGGCCCCAAACTAAGCAAAGCTTGTACTATGGAAGTCAGATAGCTGATAGAATACTTACTTTTTTTTTGTAAATACATACTTATAATATATATTATACAGAACACCCAGACACAGAATAAAAAAAATTGATTATATCACAAGATGGTTGCCCTGAGTGGGAATCGCACCCACGCCCACGTCTCTTGAAGCAGACATACTACCAATGAGCCAACAGGGCATTCAGATGTTTGACCACAGCTCACCCGATGTTAAGTGACATTTGTGGTCGATGGTAAAATATAGATTGCCGGAACACACCGTTAGGTGCTTAATGGCAGGTTTTCTTGAGGGTGATAGTTTGCCAGCCAAATACTAGAAAACACCCTAACACCGTGCTATGTATGGTACGTCGAGTAAAACAGCTGCAAGTTTCTAGTTAATAAATAATAATATAGATAGAATGTTTTACAACTTTATTTAATCCTATATGAAAAGCTTATGCGAAATTGCAAATTTTCTAGAATATTTAAACTTGTTACCTTGCAATATTCACGGCGCGCTGCCAACTAAGTGTCACTTGCATTGAGGGCGGCGAACTTTTCATTTTCAGTGAAACAGAACCGAATGGAAAACTTGTTCATAAATTTATTTCATAAGAAGTGAAACAAAAGTCGCAAATACTATTTACAATCAACCAAATTCACCAATATATTTGTTGAGTGATTTAAATAAAGTTATAGAAATAAAATAAATGCATGTTATAAAGTTCTACAGTTTGCAAGCTATCACCAAATATGAAAAGACTTATTTAAAATAAATGTTGGAGGACATTTCACATAGCATCTAGCACCAAACGAAAAAAAAGTTTCCAAAAAATTATTATCCCGACGTCATAGAGAAATATGAGACGGCGTCAGGGTGACCATGTGGCATCCTACACTAGAAGTCGTCCAATCTTTCGTAGGATGAGAGTCATCTTGTCGGGTCTGTTGCCGTCATTCCGCATCAGTCCGTTTGGTTTTAAAACTGATGGGACGCCGGCACTGACAAAGACCCCACGAACGGCATCATTTAAGCTGGCATGCCGCGATATACGACCAGCACTGTTAAAACATAAAAACTCGTGGGTGACGGAGCATTCCCCCGTTTTACCCCACGAACAGCGATGGGACCTGGCATAAGGCTCAGCGAAAGGGCCACTCGGAAAATATTATTATCTAAAAGATTGCCTATATTTTTGATGGAAGTGCATGTTTTACTTGGTGGTAGATCTCCTTAGCAAGAAGTTGTCTAGATAGGCACCACCGCAGTATCAGATATTCTGCAGCCAAGCAGTATTATGTAACATTACTGTGTTCTGATTTGAAGGGCAGTGTAGCTAGCGACAGGGCTGTTGAGACTAACCATCGAAAGTCTCAAAGTAATAAGCGTCAAAGCAGCGATGCCCTGAACTTCATTTTACTACTTAAAGTTCTGTGTATCATATCATCATGAGAGCGTCTCGTTCGTCTCATTACTCTTACATATATTTGATAGAATATGTCTAGGTCAACATATATTTAAAATAAACTCAATACCAGTATCGGAATATCAAATTTCAACTCAACCAGTCCTGTGGAAGATCTAACATCATTCATCAACTTTAAAAGTGATGATAATAATCTACAAACGGCTGAATAGATTTACTTGGAACGTAGCTAAGAACCGTCTCGATCAGGTCACCTTTCAAACAAAAAAGAAACTAAATCAACATCGCTTTGAGCTACGATGCCAAAGACAGACACACTGATACATATATATACACTGAAGTTGTCTTTAGTGTATTTTTGCTTATAAGTCGTTTTGGTAATAATAATTATACATTTTTACACGGATAATATAATTGTTTTACGTTAGATTACACCCTAATCTTTGTTGTAACCGAAACAATTATAACCGAAAATTCATTACAAATATAACTCCAGAAAATCTTAAGCCGAATTGCCGCAAAGTAATGATAAATCAATCAATTATTTATCAAAGACGTGTAAGTGAAATTCGCTATAATTCAACCCCAACTGAGCCATTCTTCGAGTTTAAAGTGCAAGCCTTGTCGTGCCAAGAAGGAGTTGCAAGCTTTACATTTTACAAAATGTAAATACAGTACACCTGCATCTGCTGGATCACAACGAATCTCTGATGCCTTTGAACACAAAGAAATAAAATTCTCAGTGCGCGACACGGATACATTTCCAATTTGCATTTTTCTAGGTACAATATTGCCTCTCTGCGTATTCACTGCAAAGGGGAAAATTCAAAATTCACACCAAGCTTACGACAAAAAATCAGCTAAGGCTTACAGGCTTACAAAAAATAAAACCTCTTATCTTATATTTCGGCTGAAAACTTGCGTTTGGACGAGAACGCATTTGCGTTTGAGAAATGTAACTTTTTTTTTTCAATTTTCGCACACTCACTATCTAATTGATTTGGACCTAATTTTATTACCTAATAATAATTTGGACCTAAATTTAAACGGTTATAGTGTGATGCGGCAGCTTCACTAGAGGGCCAGTTTCCATTTCAGACTAGATATATTATCATCTTCGTCAACACCGTTATTAAGCTGTGGTCAAACACCTAATCTATCAACCATAAAATGAAGGAGTGAAATATCGAAATATTAATTTAACATATTTGGTTAGGGCGGTATAGCTTTTTTCTTTATAAGTAATATATTTAGCCACTTATTTACTGTTATCTTAAACTATCTTAAACTAACTTAATATTAACGTAGTTTCCATTCCAGGCTAATTAGGTAAGGCATCTTCGAGTACGCCATAACTGAACATGAAACATTCTACGTAAATGATAGAAAAACGCGGGAGTGCACCTGAAAACGAAAACTGTTTATTTGTCACACAAGCTTTACGTAATCATTATTTCTCGCAAATTAACATACTATGGTCACTGTTGAGCTATGCCTGGCAACGATTAACATCGATATTCTAATTTTAACGTAAATGATGTAATGTGGTGGCACATATGACTTTTCATGTTACTTCCAAAACTCTTTCGAATCTTGTAATAAAAACAGCACTACTTTACTAGGGCTTGACTAAACTTGGTCTTAAAATATGTCACCTGGTTTTTATCATTAAAATATCGAAATACTTGACCCTGGCAAATGCACAAAATGTGATACCATAAAAAAAAGAGTTCGACATTTTCCGGCACTTGTTCGCTCTTGTCACTTCAAACTTGTTTGAGCACGGTGCAGAGTTTGAATTCTTGCAAGATGCCCCAGCTGCATATTTAAACTTTGTGTAATATTTAATGCCTGAGACGTTAAGCAATGGTGCTTCTACATTAATTTATTGTAAAATTAATATTTACATGTTGATAAAAAAACGGATGTTGGAAATGTTCTAAGTTTTTTAAAATTAGCGTTTTTACCCGACCGCCGAAGGAAGGTAATATTCTTCGAACATATGTATATATGTATGTATGTCTCAATTCTTGGGCACGCTCTATAGTCTACCGGATTCCAATATAATTATGAGGTGTCATATTAGATACGCTCACAATCTATATCGGGACCTGGCCAAACGTTTAGAGGAGGCGTCAAGAGATCAGAATGCTGACATCTACTTTGATCAAAAGCTTAGCATTGCCATCCATCGTGGCAATGCTGCCAGCATTCTGGCCACATATCCCTCCTCTGACGGACTTTTAGATTAAATTATTTTTATAAGTTTGTAAATGCAAGTTTGCAAGGGTGCTGTAACACGCCATTAAGTGATTGCCGGCAGAACCAAGGACCAGAAAGTACCCTACCATCATGCTAAAGGTGTTCTCGCTATGTTTTTTTTACCTCAAGCATTACGATTTGTAGCTACGCCCTTCGACGAATGATCTGTCCGCGCTTACCACTGAGCTATGATTGATACAAATTTATTTAAAATTTCCCAGCCTTGTAATTAATATTTGTAAAAAAAAAACGTTTAATCTAAACACACAGGCAATTTTTGGGGATTTTGCGAGGGCTAGACTGGTTCTCAGTGGCTCTAGCATATTAATTAGTGATAATTGCGTAATACGTCATATAGTCAAATTTAGGGGAAAAAAGTATTTCCATTCATTCATTATACTCCCGCCAGAGGCGCTGTCCCACTTTGCTGTTTTGCTATTATTAATTTTTAACCATACATAAGGCTTTCAAGTTATAAACTTGTCGAAAACGAGATTATTATCTTATTGGTAGATCACGTTAGGTAAGCAAAAAGGTCTCGTGCAACATGATTAGATACTTCCCTGGGAGAATAGCAGTAAATATACCACCGCGTGGATCGGATATAACTTATTAGGGAGATTGGCTTCCGACCGCACCATTTAAACTGAGGGTATACCCAACGGGCTATACTCGTAACGTGCTCTGTTTATTTATAAATAGGTACATTTATAATATTATGTAACACAATTAACATACTACCAAATCTTAATATTTTGAAAATGTACATATACAAGCTTTTACGTATATTATGTAACAAAAGACATTTGTGTACTATCACAAAAAGAAAAATAGCCAGTGATAAAAATGTACTACACTTGTATGACGTAATCAGAAGACTGACTTCATTCAGTTCAACCGCAGAGTAGTGTATACACCTTGTTCATTACAAGGTAAACAAAAACATTTTTTTTTTTTTCATAATAAAAAATCTCATGTATTTCATCTACAAAATAATCACGATTGGTTAGCCATTTTGCATACTTCTTTATTTTGAAGTTCTCTCATACATAATTATGTATATATCCATAGAATTTTGTTCACAATAACTTACGTTTAACCGCTCCGTACCTACATTTTAAGTAAAGATCCAATTTAGCGGCTTCCGAATTCTACGATGGACCACAACTGTGCACCCAGCTGCAATCAATGAAATCGTTATTTGAAGACACTCTTTTAAATTAGCTTTAGATATTCCGAATTTCCGACGTTGAAGCACATTTGCTTAGAGAAAATCAGTTGACAAGCATTTTCAACCAACCATTTTAATCCCGATAAACTCAAATAAAGAATTTGAATGATGAAGTCTTCGTAAGTGTGCCGTACAATTCATAAAAAAGTAAATCCTATTAGATATACAAAGGTATTTCCTTTACTTTTGTAGATGACACTTAAATCACTGTGTTTTGTTCTTGCCTCTAAACAATCCTTTTCCTTTAACCCCATTATAGGAAACCTGAATCTGACATTGTAATCAGCCGAAAAAGAAACTCAATATCAATATAATTACGGCTGTCCTAACCAGGCGGAGGTTTTGCCCTATTAATGTAGTACACGACAGTGATTGAGGTTCACCTCAATAAGTTCAGTTCATACTAAATAACTAGGTACTCGTAGATTATGCACGTTTTTATTTAACATCCGGCTGGCATTGCCTGAGCAACTTTAAATATTCGGATGTCTCAAAGTAATGAGCGCGAAAGCAGGAAAAAGAGCTTGTTTTATTACTTAAACTTCTGGGAACCGTTGCATGGCATTCCCTTACCATCAGAGCGTTTCGTTCGTCTCATTACTTTTACATTAAAAAATAAATCTAAACCACATCTTTACTTATTACTACTCTGTTTGCTCATTGGTAGTATATCTGCTTCAAGAACCGTAGGGCGTAGGTTCGATTCCCACTCAGGACAAGCATTTTGTGGTATACAAAATGTTTGTTCTGTGTCTGGGTGTTCTGTATGTATTATAAGTTTGTTTTGTTTTTTTTGTTTTTCAAAGTTCTTTATTTTATCAGAAATAAGTATACAGGCATACAAACTAGACACAGTCTATGATTCGCACGTAACAATTCAATGATATGACAAAGACAGGCTAATGCCGCCTACATTTTAGTCATTTAAAAACTAATAAAAAAAGTTCAAAATTTACCACTTTGTAAGACTTTGATTATATTTAAAGTATTACATTGAAATCGAATCTTTTGAGCAGGTTTGGTTTTAAAAAAGGAAATCTAATTTAAATTATATAATAAAAATATTATGTACTTATTATAAGTATTACATACATAGATATAGAAGATCTTCTGCCACAGGTATTTTTAATACTTACCAAAAGGTCCCAACCTAGCTCATGTTGAGGAAAACAGGTGACAGCAATTCAATATTTTTTTTTTATTATCTAAAGGAACGTCACGCTTTTGTGAACATTCGCACATCGCTAACGTAATCGATAGAAAAATGTATGGAAACTGAGACAGTGCCGCTGGCAGGAGTCATTGGAAACTGCGTTATTCTCATACATTTAATTATCATTCACATACCGTCCTACTATGTATGTAATTCTAAAAATTAATATCCTAGAGCCACAGCTGTTTCTTGACTATCGAAAATTTTAATTTTTTTTTATATAGGCTTTATTAATTTTTTATGTACAAGTAATGAGACGATCGATATGCACTCCTGATTTTTTTATACTAAATAGGTTTGCATTGACTACGCCCTGCCTGATGTAAAGCAGGATGTAGTCTAAAATAAAGCACGCTTACCTTGAAAAAACCTGTTTACTCTGGATTTGAGAACACCCAAGTGTACTTCGCAGGAAAAACAGTCGTTCTACATCCTCGCTGTACGTAATAAGAATGTGGAATCGAAGCGTTTAGTCCGTACATGGGGAATATCCACCATGTAAGAATAGCTTTGGCCGTGTCTGCCTAGCCGTGCGGTAATAAAAAGGGGCAGGTGGAACCAAATTATGCAATTCTAACGCACACTCCGAAATGTATCCGATAGAAAAATGACAAACAAGTGACTTTACATCTGATGATTAGAGATAACAAAAAATAAGCTACCTTTTCCGTGAAAAGTTTTGGAGACGGTGTTTCCCAGCCGCAAACTGTCCATGAGTGGAGTAAGAATGCTCCATCGTTGTGTCGGGCCAGTAATGTTGAATGATAGCGAAGATCATGTTTCACTTTCCCACGCTCATGCGCCAAGTTCGGCATTTTATGAATAAAACATAAACTATCGAAAAATAACAAGTTTTGGAAAAACAATGCAACGAGGCAACATGAGTGTTTCGCTTTCACACCAAAACTTTTACAGAGTAGGTACTTACATATAGCACTGCTCCTATCAAATGCAGAACTGCCACAACTGCGCTATAGATCTCCACGAATACAACCTCAATAATGAGAAGACGTACTAAATCTGATCAATGTACTCCGGCCATTATCCTCCCTTCTTCCCAAGTAAAAGTCATGGTTTATTATTACCCGACGATACATTAATTGTGTGTCAAGAGCTCACATCGGCCGCTTTTGTTGGCCTAATGACAAAAAGATGTGATCTTACTCCTTTATACGCTCGTGTGGAATACAATGGCGAAGCAGCATTTCGGTACCGATAATTCATATAAATAGACTCTGATAAATAATAAATGCTAGACGTTAGATATTGCGCGAAACCCGAATTTGAAAGCTATTTTTGGAGTTTTAAATTATTCAATTCGTTGTTCATTGTTTAATAGGCAGTCATAAGGACAGCCGACAGACTGAAGTGATAACTTAAAACACGTCACATTTTTTTTTTATTATGTCAATGACACGAACCCATAAGTTTTGCCTCTACCAAAAAATCGCTTAACGCGACTGAAAAAGTTTTTACTTTCAAAATATTATAAAATCCAATCAGATAACTTATGAAATACTTTAAATTAAAACTTCGCGACACAGGTTTTCCTAGTGTGAAGTCTAGGGTTTTTACCAAACAACTTAATGCATTGCATATTGTCATGCTTAAAATACTAAGATGAAATAATGGTTTGGTCTTTAAGGTTTATACAATAAATAATTATAAAAATACTAATACAGTTGAGCGTCGATTATCCAAACAACTTGTAGGACGTGGGTTTTCGGAAAACCGGTTATTTCGGATAATCGAACTGTCATATATATTTATGTGCCGATGAATGAGAACAATATTTATATATTTTGTAGCAAATAGGAATTAAACAAAAAAAAGTGCAGACAGACTTGTAATCAATCATGTGCTAGGTACAATATTAACGCTTAAAAAGTTATGTGCACGAGCACTGTAGCGCGGGAGAAGGGGCACGTGCGAGTCGGGCTGGCGTCATAGTTCGGATAAGCGGTCGTTCGGTTGATCGACATTCGGTTAATCGACGCTACACTGTACTCTGAATCACAAAAAAAGTTATTCCATAGAAAAAATTCGTGAACCGAGCAATATTTTATTATTTAATTATTTTTAAGTTAAGCGTATTAATAGCAAAAATTGCAATAAAAATTGCTCATAATGATACAATACCTCAGTTCCTTGATAATATAATACCTTAGTTCCTTTTCGGAAATAAGTATAGTAACCCTTAGCTAAGTATAGTTTCAGGGTTATAATCCTTATTTTTGTAAATCCTTACATTGAGTACAAATCTACGACTAAACGCAGGACCATTCTGTTTGGGTAGCTTGTTTATTAAGTATCAGTTTTCCTCACACGTCGAGGTTCCACCACATCATATATTATGTTGTGTTCACTAAGCAAATTGGTGTCACATTAGACATTTGTCGGTTCAAAGCTATACTTAGCACAGGGTTATAATCCTAATTTTTGTAAATCCATACATTAAGTACAAATATACGACTAAACGCAAGACCATTCTGTTTGGGTAGCTTGTTTATTAAGTATCAGTTTTCCTCACACGTCGAGGTTCCACCACATCATATATTATGTTGTGTTCACTAAGCAAATTGGTGTCACATTAGACATTTGTCGGTTCAAAGCTATACTTAGCACAGGGTTATAATCCTAATTTTTGTAAATCCATACATTAAGTACAAATATACGACTAAACGCAAGACCATTCTGTTTGGGTAGCTTGTTTATTAAGTATCAGTTTTCCTCACACGTCGAGGTTCCACCACATCATATATTATGTTGTGTTCACTAAGCAAATTGGTGTCACATTAGACATTTGTCGGTTCAAAGCTATACTTAGCACAGGGTTATAATCCTAATTTTTGTAAATCCATACACTAAGTACAAATATACGACTAAACGCAAGACCATTCTGTTTGGGTAGCTTGTTTATTAAGTATCGGTTTTCCTCACACCTCGAGGTTCCACCACATCATATGTTGTGTTCACTAAGCAAATTGGTGTCACATTAGACATTTGTCACTTTCAATCCTAACAATAAAACAAAAAAATTGCTGTTTTCGTTTATTTTGCACGAAAATATCCTTTATTTTCAGTTTACCAACTGTGCATGGATCAAAAACTAACAATCGGTATTTAGTGCTAAAGAACTGAGTTTTTCTTTTACGGGTCATGTCACATTATGTGCTTCATCTATCCTACGACCCAAAAGTGATAAAGTCATCAACCCTTCCGGCCTTGCTCGACAACCGTACTCTCAGTTTTTGTCCCAACGTATAGTAGGAACTAGCAATTAGGCCTGGCTCATATTTCAGAAGGGTGTTTCATACTAACACATGTAAATTTAAAACTGCTGCGTAAGTCCAGCCCAGATTCCCGGAATTCATTACGGAACTGCCGCATGGCTGGTTCCATTTTTTACCAATTACCGTTGTACGTGTAAGCAATGTAGATTATGTTATATTAACAGTTTTTTGGCACAAAGGTAAATTTAAAATTGCTGCGTATATATATTTTTAGATTACAAAAACTTTGGGGATACGTTAATGTAGGTAATAATAAACGAAAGAAACCAATTTTTTGTCGGTTACATTCGCTCATTCAAATTCACTCATTCATATCCGCAAAATTTTATAGTCTTCACATAATTATGTAAATGTATACACGCCACTTCTCCCTCAAATATACGATCTCTCTCTAACATAAATACAACACACATACACACAGATGTGCATTCACATACATACACTTCCACATACGCACTCACACAGACACACGTGCGCACACTGACATATACATACACAAACAAATTTAGTGTCTTTTCGTATATTATAAAAGACATAAAAGTTTCCTATGCGTCATATATCAGTGTTGCCGATCTTTTACAATTGTAATAGATACATTTTTTTTTTTTTGTATGATTCTGATTTAGTACGTTATTACACCGCCAACAGAACTATTCCGTTTTCCGTGGAGTAGATGGCAGTTCCGTGGTGGTTGTGTGCTACAATGCTTTATATGAAAATCCGACCTAAAAGCCTCCCGAAAACATTAGGGTTTAATGTGTCTTTCTCTTTACTTGTTACATTTTCGTACGTTTTCTTGCCGCCGTCTAGTACGGGACGAAATTTTCGAGTGGCAACGCTGGGTCATATGTGTGTAAAAGCTATCTGGATTTCAAACTTCATCCAAATTCATCATAAATAATAAAAATAATCCATTTATTTCCGCTATGGATATAGTACAGATTTAACAAAGAAAAACAAGCAGAGAACACCATAGACTATCCTAAGTCAAGCAAATTATTTAGCTTGACAAGTATCACAATAAAAATAAATATCAAAAAAAAATTAAAGTCACAAAATTAAAAATGTCAAATCAAAAAATAATAGTTATAATAATGTCCAAACCAGCATTAAAATTTCTCAGTCAAATATTCATTTACTGTGTAGTATGCTTTTGTCATTGATGTTCGCAATTTCTGTAGGTAAATGATTGTAGAACATTGAAGCCATCCATATTTCACTATTTGCTATTGAAGATTTATATTTATTTACTTATGATGAGCAGTTTATTGACAAACAAGAAACATACTTACATACGTACAAACATGTACACTTTCGCATTTTTTACATTATTGTTCTTCGTCATCGGTAAAGCACCATACAAACAAATACAAGTACTGCCAGCTTAATGCTTATATAAAAAGCGACTAGCAAAATGCATACGGTAGAGTTTACTCGATGTATGTGACACGAAGTGAGCACGTGAAGTGACTAAGCAAAGTTGATGAAAGCACTTGAGAGAGCTCAAGAGAGCCGACGCGCGCTAGCTGTTGACTCGAGTCTGCATCCAGCTTTATGATTAAGGGACTTCTTTATGGCTTCCGACACACTGACTTCTTGCTTGATACATAAAGTAAGAGTATAAAAACGAATTAGATCATTTATGTAACGAATAAATGATAACAGCAGAGTCAAATAATCAATTCCTGCCACGCTTGAACGCGTTATTTTATAGGTATTTTGAAACTGTTTCCACAATTACAAATTATACTGTTAGGATACATTTTCTTTTTCAAGGTTCATGGCGGGCACTACTATATTTCATTCTGACGCTATCTGGTTTGCAGACGAATTCTTCAAATTCTCTTATTGACAAACATACATAAGATTCTGAATATTTATGACTAATTTCAGCCTGGTAGACCATAACAAGGCTAGTGCTAGGCAGTGGCGTAACTATAGGGTGGCAGAGTTGGCAAAATGCCACGGGCCCCTGGCCCGACGGAGCCCCCGGCCCGAGAGGCCGCAAGCTCTAAGTAACGTAAGACTATTTTTACAGGGGCCCCATCCAATGAATTTGGCACGGGCCTCAGAAGGTATACGAGTTACGCCACTGGTGCTAGGAAACACTAGCAATTAGGGTTGTCAAAAACAATGAGACCTATGTAGGTTTCATAGGTATACTTAAATAAATATACCTATCTAGTCTTAGGGGGATAGGCTGAGACCGATAGCGTGTTAGAGACACTTGTTCCTTTGCGCCCGGTGAAATGTATTTTCATTCGCCGTTTACGCCATTAAAATTAAATTGTTTATTAATTAAAACGGTTACATAAAACCAATTACATTAGCTAATTGTGATGCATATCACTACATATTATAAAACAAAAATGTCTGCCACGTCTGTCTGTGTGTCTGTCTGTTCGCGATAATATTAAAAACTACTGAACGGATTATCATGTGAGTTTCACTAATGATAGAGTGATTCATGAGGATGATTTAAGTATATAATTTGTCAAGGTATTGTGTAAATTGGTTGAAATATGATGATAATTGTTGGAAATGTCGGAAAAAGTCTAGCCACCTAAAAGCTTTCATCGAAAACGCTGCCTAATTCCTTTGAGATAAAACAATAATAAATAATAATAATATAAATAATAGGATATTCCTCTTTCATAGATCTACAAAAAAGTCGGCGGTGGTATATATCTACCTTTTAAGGATAGCTTACTATACCCATTCGTACTATATTCTTACTTCTTTTATATTATATTCTTACCCCGCGCAAAGCCGGGGCGAGCCGCAAGTAATATACAAGACATTGTCTGTGCCATGCCTCGCGCAGCCTCGGGCAAGAACGTCAACCGCGATGACATTAAAATTATTTTATATATGAATCGTCTTGATATTAATCTATATCTTTTTTACTAGCGACAGTGTTCGAAAATGATAAGCACACCTAGCCAGTAATGGGAAATGGTTCTTATCTGATTAATCTTAAATGAGGTTGCAGGAATAGACCATTAGATGCTTGGCGGCAAATTTTCAATTTGAGGTTGGTTGCCAGCTAGCTGAGTACTAGAAGGTACCCTACCATCATGCTATGGCTTCCTCACGATGTTTTTCTTCACTAACATTCCAAGCTCATTACTGAGAATTTTAACCACGCTCTCCTACATGATCCGAACAAGCTAAGCACTGAGCTATCATCGCTACAAAACCTACGTGTTCCAACCAGTTCAATTTCTAAAGTTCTTTTTTTTATATATCTATTTTTGCTTTTTTTCTGATTTAAAAAGACTGTGTGTATCATAGCTAGGTACAGATAAGTCGACTGCAGGCGAGTTTGTACTCCAGCTCGTCGTCGAGTTCTCTGACTACGGAAGACAATTCTTGACAGTTGTGAACCGTTCAACTGTTGTGGAACAATTCTCGGTAGTTTTAGGCATTTAAACTCAGCTCCATGTGTAGTCACATCTTTTGTTTCCATTCTTTGAAGCCTTGCAAGAGTTTAAAAATTGATTGAGATAGTTAGTTTTTTTTAATTGTTAACGGGCTATATTTTTGGCCACAGCTCACCTGGTGTTAAGTGACGGTGTGGTCGAAGATGGTAAAGCACACCTAGCCTGGAATGGTACTGGCTCTCAAGTGAGGCTGAAAGGCTAAAGCTCTCAAGTTGAAAATCTGCCGCCAAGCATCTAACGGTGTGTTCCGGCAGCTTTACTCGAGAGCCAGTTCGATTCCATGCTAGGTGTGCTTTACCATCTTCGGCCACACCGTCACTTAACATCAGGTGAGCTGTATTCAAACACCTAGCTTGTTAAACATTTAAAAAAAACCTTTTGGCAAGTGTGGTTGAGATCTGCATGACCTAATTCCACCCTACCTATTTTACTATCGAGCTTTTAAAAGCGGCACTGCTTCATGGTAGATATTCCAAAAAAAGTTTAGCATATAATGTACCTAATAGTAATATATTATAATCTTAGCGTATTACATAAAACACTACATAAATTTGCGCGCAATATAAAAACAATCCGCGCTATATCTAACTTAATTTTATAATGCGTTTTTATAACATCCCTAGTGTACCTTTTAAAATAAAAATGTCAACGTTGTAGATTCACACAATGATATCATACCTGGGAGTTGATATATGAAATGCGGGGAACAGCAATTTCCCGAGGAAGCATCGTCACAGTAACGTGCCGTAGCTTCCACAACGTCTTGAAAATATGGCCCTAATGTAATGACCTACAGTTATGGCAACATTTTTTTTTTTGCCAACGCGGCGTATGCTCTTGTATGTAACCGTTGTCGTTCGGGTGAAATTACCGGTGCTGTATTTTATAGCAAATGGAAATTGGTTGCTCGCGAAACCCTGAATTTAAGCACGTCTTACCGCGGAAAGATTAGGTAAGTACTTGCGTTTATTTTTAGAGTGGGTTCAGTGTGTCACGTAGTGTCACTGTCACAGCGCACAGACTAAAAACTGGCTTTAAAAAAATGCCTTTTGGATGGGTAAAGCTGCGATTCCAAACTGTGACACATGTGGAGTTGAAGATGTGTACCACCTTCTGGTGGAATGGGTTTGTCTACAGCAAGAGAGACAGGCGCTTGAAGTGACTTACCATTTGAACAAACTGACGTTGGTAGATACATTACCCTGCTGTCCGAGCCCTGTTCTAGCGCAGCCAGGGAGCTGTTTAGCTGTGTGAGACGCCTCAAATTAAACCTTAGTGTGTTTTAGGGGAAGTGAATGTGTGTATGACAGAGTGTATATAAACGTGGGTTGTGTATGGGTAATTTTATTTTTCAATTTAAAAAATATATTATTAATTTTAATTAGTATACTAAGCCCAAATATTGTTTTAATTATTGGAGTGTATACCTCATGATTAGCTTATTTCAACTCGTTATATTCAAAGTAGCCAACTAAAATCAGAACGCCCTACCAACCATTTCAAAGAAAGCCTTTGTCAATAAAATACCCCGAAACCTCTATTTATTTACACAAAGGATAAAATCGGCAAAGAGACAATGAAATATTTACCTTAATTGCTTTAATTTATTCGTCCATTAGTGTCGTAAACCACGGGAGCCCACAATGAAGCGGCTCATAAAATAGGACCCACTTCGACTGAAGCTGATGTCACCGTATCAATTGCGGTACGATATCGGAGAGATTTACTAACAGCCTTGCTATCAGAATTATGAATATGACTTGTGGAATATTAATATTGTTAACTTAACCCAAAATTTGCAAGCTTTTTATTAATATGAGATTACCCAGTGACGATTGAGTGATATATTCAGATATATCCGATGATTTTTATCAAGATGTGAAAAATAGAGGAACGCATTTGATTTCATATCACTCCGTTCTCAACTTGTTCAGTGAAATTGATCTAAGTTTGTGGTAATTTTTTTAGCTGGATATTTTATTTGTAGTGATAATATCTCAGTGGATACCGCAGTAAGATAACATGCCGAGGGGCGTGGGTTCAAACCCTAACAATGAGCTTGAACTGCGGGTGAATGTAAACATTAAAAAAATAATGAAAGTCTTAAAGTAATTATCGCCAAAGAAACTATAGTCGAAGTTTCCGATAAAATTAAACGTGAGTAATCTCGCATAAGTAAAACAAAAATGTGACAAAACCACGTCAGTTTCCATAATAAAATCAAATAAATTTTAATGAATTCGGTTTGTAGTACCAAACTGGAAAGACATCTTTTTCACGGATGTATATCTTTTATGTGGACGCCCCGCTCTTTTTACGTTTATAAATCAAACACTTTCTGTAAAAAAATATAGAGTGTTTTTCCGTGAAAAATTACCTTTAGTCAATCATTAGCTAATACATCACATACCCTGGTAGACAGTTCTATATCGTCACTATGCGCATAGAAATGTAGCGCATCTTCGCAGTTCCTCTTCTCTTTCGTCCAAGCATCCAGTAATTGTAGAATCGAATTAATTATTGCTGCTCCGACAACCCTTAATCACAAAGCTCGAGCTTATTACGAGTTCGAGGACTTTTCCCAACTCGCAGCCGTCTTAACCTTAAAATTAGAAATCCGCTTCAGCTTTTGACTAATTTCATTTTGTCGGAACTTTTTAGGACTGGCACCCCTGACACTGGGACGACACAACAGTGATGAAGGTCCCTTTAGAACTCACGCACACAAACTCGCGTTTTCACTCGACCAGCGTACCTTAATGCCAACCTCTGTGATGCTTTTTGCTTCACAAATAGATTTAAAAAAAAAAACATTCTGGGTCCCTTCAAATCGCGGGTGAATCGGTTTCTTCTAGGAAAATGTGAGATAGCGATGTGTCAGGCGAGATAGCGGTCAAACCCAAATCAACCCAGCCTATTTTTTATAAATATATTTATTGATAAACAACTATCTTACTGTAAGCGCTATGCTTACTTTTAACAATTCTATCAGCACTTTTTTTATGGTTGACAGGCTAGGTATTTGACCACAGCTCACCTGATGTTTGGCTCACTTGGTGCTAACTAAAAACCCCGTACGGTGGTCGTACCCATTACTACGTAGTCATTGAAGTTCTGATAAACATGTTATAGTGTTTCGAGTGGATGCAGTCCTTGTTTAATGGACTACAAAGATTATTAAAAAAAAAATACACCAACTTTAATATCTGTTTTGTTATTTTTCATCCTAAGGTTGATGAAAAAATCTACACTCTAGGCGATAAGGCCGTCCTTGTACACCATTTATTTGTTATTCTATGTCGTTTTTGTTTTGTTATTTTCTTTCTCTTTTTTCAAAAGTTTTATATGTTATAATATCATCATCATTATCATCAGCCATAGCACGTCCACTGCTGGACATAGGCCTCCTCCTGGGGGAGGTTTTGCCAATACTCGCCACGCTTGGCAGGCGGGTTGGCGAACGCATAGTTAGGTGTGATTGTTCAAGGAAGACGCTGCTGCCCATCTTCCGGATTACATCCCTTAGCCGATTCTTACGGCAACCACGGGTAGAGAGGGTGGGGTACTATTCTTACGCCGGCACCACCTCGGCAACACGGCACGGTTGTTATAATATATTTGGTGCATAATAAAGTTGTATTATATTGTAAAGATAAATAAAGTAACATTTTTGCAAGCTGTGATCTGTTAACTAAAGCCTCCAAATTTAATCATTGTGCCCGAAGCATAACATTATTGGACAGTCTTTCGCGTCTAGCGAGTGTGGTGGAGTATCACAAAATAACCCTTAAATCCAAACGTCGAAAGTAGTACGCCCAAATCTCGAATCTGAATCTCAGTAATCTTTAGGTTAGATCAGGTACTCGCCACATAAATACCAGTCGCTGATGTAATAAAATTTATGGCGATCGAAGCGAAACTTCTTAATTAGCGTCGCGGGTCGATAGCAGGGCTTCGGTAACGCCCCATTAATCCGACCACTAGACGTTTTCAATTCGTTACCGATTGTGAACGACTAGGACTTGTCGGTTCATAAAATAGGGTTACGCAAGGTTTATCGATAGTTCTTATATGAAGAGAAATTAATTTCTCGATCTGATGCTTCGATATATTTTTGTCTCCTGTGTTATGCTTTCAAAGCGTTCTAATAAATAATTCGTCAATTATTTTTACTAACAAACACCTTCACAATGTTGTGGTTACAGATAGTCTTCTATTCCAAAATTGCATATAGGTAGAAGAAACGGCTGGACATTTGCTGTTCAAATGTGTTCAAATGCGTGGCATACCAACGAATATAGTTCCTCGTAGCGCCGTGGCTGCTTCGGGAGACCTATGTCGACATCAAGAGTACAGTACTAGAAAGTACCAAAGTACCACAGCATGGTGGTAGAGTACTTTCTAGTACTAGGCTGGCTAGCTACCACCGTTAAGTTGAAAATCTGCCGCAAAGCATCTAACGGTGTGTTCCAGGCGGTAGCCTCACTTGAGATCCAGTTCCGTTACAGGTTAGTTGTGTTTACCATCTTCAATCACACCGTCACTTTACATCAGGTGAGCTGTCATCAAACACTTAGCCTGTCAACCATAAAAAAAGATAATCTACCGCAAGCAGTAGTATGTATACATTACTGTGTTCAGGTTTGAAACATGTAGTAAGAGAAATTACAGGAATAAGTATACAGACTAACCATTGGCGGAACCAAGCACTCCATTTCAACCATCTTATAACCAAGAAATAGTCCAAGGACAAATTGTTTTTTTTAAAGCATTTCAAAGAACCAGACTTACGTCAAAACACGTAGCTACTAACCCAAGTCTCACGTAAAATATTACAAAACCACTTAGTTCCGTCTACCATAGAATACAGGCTATCGGATAAATACATAGTAAATCGTCTAGATTACTTGTTCTACTTAACTTGTGAAATAATATACTATGTACTATAAATAAATCTAATACACATTATATACACACTACACATATCTAGTCAGGCATGAATTACTGACCATATCACATTATAATAGTTAGGTAATCAAATCCGCAAGCAGGCTTAGATGTGTCTTTTTACTCGATTACGGCAAAACCATAAAGAAGGTTTATGCTTTTAATAGTCTAGTACCTGGATGACCGAGCTTTGCTCGGGTGAATACACGGTAAAAACGACGTTTTCTAAAAATGAAACCTAGCTAGATCGTTTTATCGCCTCCGAAACTCCCTGCATACTAAATTTCATGAAAATCGTTTCGAGCCGTTTCCGAGATTCAGAAAATATATATATATATATATATATATATATATATATATATACAAGAATTGCTCGTTTAAAGATATAAGATAATACTTAAACTAGCCGTGTTCGAGTTTAGGTAAATTTATAGTTGTTGTAATACATAATACCACCCAGACCAAAACAAGCTTTTATCATCACATAAGTGTGTGGGAATCAAACCGCTACAGCTCTTCGAGCAGATATTCTACCAAACGAGGGCAGTCAAAATATAATATCTCAGTTATCTCTCTCCTTAATTTCGACAGCTACTAGCTCTCCAACTATCTGCTCTTCTGTCCACTGAAGTGAATTACGCCAGTTACAGCTAAAATAGGTGTCCGACACAGATTTCTCGTTTTACGAGCACCTGCCTCCTTTGTTATCCCGATTTTCACTGCTGTCGTAACATAAATTATCATAATTTATTCTTAAATCTTGTTGTCACGAAACTGAAACAAGTCCCAATTCTTCACAAATGCAAGTGTCAACTGATTTTAATGACTTTAATTTAACTTTTTTTTTAAATTACTTGACTGTTGAGACTAACCATGTAATGTCTCAAAGTAATGAGTGCCAAATTAGCGTTGCCCTGGACTTTGTTTTGTTACTCAAAGTTCTGTGTATCGCTGCAATGGACAGGCGATATCTCCTAACATCGGGAGAGCGTCTCCTTCGTCTTATTACTTTTACATTAAAAAAAACAGTGATGCACAATTTAATGCATACCTAATGCGAACTTGTTTTTATGGTTGACAGGATAATTTTTTGACTACATCTCCCTGATAAGTGATATTGTGTTGGAAACTCACCTAGCCTGGAATGGAACTGGCTCTCAAGAGAGGTTGCCGAAAAACACCGTCAGGTGTTTGACGGCAGATTTTCAACTTGAGAGTGCTATCTTGCCAGCCGAGTACTAGAAAGTACCCTACCACCATGCTATGGTTTCCTGACGATGTTTTCCTTTACCGGCAGCTCAAGCTCATTGTTGGAGTTTAAACCCACGACCTTAGGCATGCTTACCGACCAAACTATCATCGTTACAAACACGACCACAGCTCACCTGATGTTAAGTGACGGTGTGGTCGAAGATGGTAAATACGCTTAGCCTGAAATGGAACTGGTTCTCAAGTGCTCAAGTCCGTTAGGTGATTGGCGACATATTTTCAACTTGAGGGTATAGTACTTTGGTAATATTAATAATCATAAAAAAGTGATGAATTACCTAGTTAACAATCACGCCGTTTGCACACACTTCTTTGTTCTTATGTACATTTCATTGGTCGTATAAACTCATGAAAATCTGACTGTAGAAAATAGTCTTTTTTTTAATGGGTGACAGGCTAGGTGTTTGACCACAACTCACCTGATGTTAAGTGACGGTGTGGACGAAGATGGTAAAGCACACCTAGCCTGGAATAGAACTGGCTCTCAAGTGAGACTGCCGGAACACACCGTTAGATGCTTGGCGGCAGATTATCAATTTGAGGGTGGTAGCTAGCCAGCCGAGTACTAGAAAGTACCCTACCACCACGCTATGGTTCAATGTTCTTAAGTTAAGAGTCAATTACGAGTAAACACTAACTTGGTGTTTCACTATTTTCACTGTAGTCATTTTCGTGGAGTTTATTATTTTCCTTCGTACTGCAGTCCACGTTAATATTCCGAGGGCGTATTGTTTCGGACACCGCACATTATTAATGTGTTCGTCGTATTGAGTCTGTACATACAAATATGCCGTGGACAGTGTACTAGATATCAATGAGATAAAGTAACCATAGAAGTTAGGAACAAAGATTGCATGAACATTTTTCGAAAGTAAGGTGTGGTCGAAGATGGTAAACACACCTAGTCTGTAATGGAAATGGCTCTCAAGTAAGGCTGGCGAAAAATACCGTTACGTGCTTGGCGGTCGATTTTCTACTTGAGGGTGGTAGCTAGCCAGCCGAGTACTAGAAAGTACCCTACCACCACGCTATGGTTTCCTCACGATATTTTCCTTCACCGGCAGCTCAAACTCATTATTAGAGTTTTTTTTTATACGGTAAGTAAAACAAAATAAAAAATATCTGCAATTAAAAACACATACACACTACATTTAGGATACATTTACATTACTCGAAATCAATTAAATTAGATTAAGATAAAGATTTCTAATCCAACAATAAGATTTTTTGGTTCATTCAATTGAATCGAGTTAATTGAATAGCATTAGGTAGTCTGGCTTCGTCCAATCAGAGGTTCCCAGCTGCAATGCAGTTCCTATAACCACCTAATCTAATTCTATTTCCAATACGATAGTCGACTTCGGAATGGCAGTAAGTACATAAGTACTACATATATGTACATAAAAAAGGTAAAAGTTTTTCTTTTTTTTTAAATAAAGTAATCATTATAATCATAGTAAAGTATAACAAGTAGAAATCAACAATTTAAAAAACAAGGTTCGTGCCCCTAACGCCACTTAAAAAACAACTCCTTTTTTATATGGTTTAAAAACTAGGTGTTTGACCAAACAGTCAGCCAGTCAGGTTTTGGCAAAACTGACAAATATAACGCCCATTGCCATTAATGGCTATAATTCATACACACACTCACACACGCATACGCACACAAACACACACACACGTATGCAAGCACAATCACACTAAGACTTCGTGGCTTCATATTTAACTCTCCAATACCCAGCGCGAACAAAAATCGAAACCGAAAGTAAACTTTTCTACAGGTATTTGTCGAAATAAGTTAGTTTTTATTTTTTCGAATTTTGATGTCAGAAATCAAATTAGTAATATTAATCCAAATTCAGTCAGTAGCGTTTTTGAATGCATTATACAATAAGATCGAGTTAAACGAATCCGAACAATTCTGTTTTTGTCAACGCCGTAGGGGGAACACGGATTTAGGAATCACAAGCTACTCTTAATTCAGAAATCCGAATCTCAACAATCATGTAATTACATTTATATTTTTGGTAACCGTACACGACTCCCAAAGTAAGATCAATTTTGTCATTCCACATTAACAAGGACGAGTACAGGACGCCAACGGAAGCAAGCCAAGTTTCGATTGAACCCCGCTCGAGGCGAATCAAGGCGAATATCGGAGAACTTGTCAAAAGAAACTTGAAGTCACGTAGGTTAAGGTTACCATCTCATATTTTAGCTATCAGCGTTACGGACAAAAATACTTAATAAATTACTAAACAAAAAATAGATCAGAAAAATCCCACCTACTTTCTTATGCCAATTCCCGTATTGTGAGCTATTCATTGCGTTTTTTGTTAGGCGCTCACGAAAAACCTATGTGACTGCACATCGTATGCCCGCGCCATAAGTTTCTTAGTCGCGTAGCTCGCTCGTGAATGCCTTTTACGAAACGTAATAAAAAGCTCACAATACGAGGGCACAACACATTTTTTTCTTAATATAACAATTTACGATACGCCAGATTTTTGACTGAGAAATCACTATAAAACTACAAGTGTCAAAGTTTGTTTGTGTCAATGTTTAAACGATAGATTTAAATAAAATTAGAAATATAGATAATTTATACCTTAGATTAAAATACAAAAGCTACCTACTATTGATCCCGAAAATCTCTGTTAAAACCGTAGGGCGCAGTCAGTTATAGTATATTATATTTGGAATGCACTCATTAAGCCGTTTAATTAAATACTGTCCTGTTATGACTACCCTGTTAGCTTATTTAGTGGCAGATCTGCTTCGAGAGCTAACAGGCGTGGGTTCGACTCCCACTCAAGACAAACATTATTGTGACGATCAGATGTACGTTCTGTGCCTGGGTGTTCGAAATGTATGTATTATAGTGTGTATTTACAACAAAAAAGTATTTAACTATTTGTTCAATTAACTTAGTTCCATAGTACAAACTTTGCTTTTGAGGCGAAATAGCACTATGTGATAAGTGTTCTCCAATATTTATTAATATGTCTACAGATACGGCTAAAAAAATTGATCAAAATTAAAATTAATAATAATAATTCTAATTAATATTAGATCCGAATTTAGAATTTTCCCAATAGTGTATGAAAAACGGCAGCCACTTCACATTCAGTTCCTGTTTCTGTATACGCCCGCCAGGACGCTGATCCCTTTTTCATAGTTTTTAATATCAAAAACTTGACGTACCTACGTTTTTTTTTTGTAAGCTGACATGATAGATCGCCAAGCCAATAAAAAATTGCTATAATACGATATAATACGTTATAATTACGATAATATATTGTTTTAATTTTCCAACGTGCATACTTACAAAATCGTCTTGAAATATAACAAAAGTTTGTGTACCTACTTATGAAAACAGCGTAATTTTATTCGTAATCGCATTAATAAATAAAACACAAAATGAGAACTTGGGTTCACATTTCAACAACATTTAGCACACATAGCATTCTAATCAGGAATCTCAGTGCCTTGAGAAAAGGCAATGAATGGTTACCCTACCCATATATAGAAAGTTCGTCTGAAATTCTGCAAAGTTCTTTGGGTAAACACTTTCATATCGTCAGATTTGGAGGACTTTTAAGTACAATCTGACCAGTTTATCTTTTAAGTAAAATGAGGGAGCCACCGTCGATTTTTTTTAACGAAAATAACCCTTTGTACATTATTTTTAGTTTCACTTTTATGTCCGACAGTAGAGATAAGTTTGTCCATATTTTGCCGACTGAAATAGGTCTGTCTGTATTGACACTCTTAACTTTATACCTATTTTGGAATTTCCCCGAAACTTTTCCTTTGTTGAAATTCCTGGATAACAACATTTCAAAGGATGAATTTAATAAAAAGAAGCTCCTGTCAGACAGCCTCGCCCTGTGCTTAATTTTGGTTTGTTATTGAGGTTCTGTCTGGAAAAATAATCTCATACCGAGAAACATATCTAAAGCAAATATTATGTAATACTAACTTATACATATACTGTGTAAAGGTTACAGAAAGTTACCAAAAGTTAGATATATATTTTATGGATTAGATCTCCTCACCACGCTAGATGCCATTATACATAATTTCATGTAGATGAAGAATTCATCTGAAAATCATCACCGATTGTGACAGTCAGCAGCCATGCTGCGTTGGGCTTATTCGGCATAAGTTATATTTTGTATTTGTTTTTTTTTTATTGTATGTCTGTAACTATTCGTCGAAATAATGATTTTCTTTTTTAAGCCGACCAATGATAATAATAACCATACCCCAGAAAATGATTATTTTATATAGAGATGGTTAAAAGCAGTGTGTTAGAATGTTTGTTTGTCGGTTAGTTTGTTTCTCAGATAGATAATTTAATCAAAACATTTACTTCGTTCAATTCATCTGCAGAGCAGTATATACAACTTGCCTAGTACTCTACAACAAAAAAAAGTTAGAAACCAAAATAGACATTTCATAACAAAACAGTTAAGTACGAAATTGAGATAGTAATTTTTTTTGTCAAAATCAATAACACAACGTTCATAATGACAAAGTCATCTATTTTTACTACGTTTTGCATGCATTTGCATATTGCATACAATTCTGTATGAAATAAATTCGTGCTTACTATATTAACGATAGAAAAATGTATATATGCATACCGGGACAACAGCGCCTCGTTATCCAGCATAAAGGGAAACTGTCCTTTTTGTTATGTACGTACATTTCAATGCAATCTACCCTCTAAAGTTCTCTATTAGGTAAATAGTACTTATTCGCTATTCCAGAGCTAGTTAAAAGTTGCTACTAGGTGGCAGCAGCTGAAAATCGTTCGTAGCTTCACTAATAGCTCGTTACCGTCGTCGGGTGAGTTAACAGCGCGCCGCAAAAAGTCTCGAAAATAATCCGATCTCACGGTTGGATTTCGCCAACTCCACTCCGTTCTCTACACTAAAACAAAATGTAAGTTTTAACAAAATGCCTTTCTAAATTTAGCCTAGTTAAATTAGGTAATCAATTTGATTCGATAACATTTAGAGTTAGCTTTGACCGTAGTTACGTGGTAAGTGCGTATCATAAATTAACAACTGGAAAATTATTCAAATCGTCTCTGAAAGTTTTGACTATAATACGGAAAAATTATGCCACCGCACTGTATTATGCTCCATAACTTGTGTTTTCCGAGTGTCCGAAGTGTCTGAGTGTACCGAAAGCCTCGTAATAAAATGAAGCTTAAGAAAATGAAATAATTGATACTGGCAGTATGAACATAATACAATACCAAATACAAAGTAAAAAAATATCTGACGAATAAAACCAAGGTTTTAATACTTTTAATAAATAGATCGCTACTGCGAAGAGGTTTAAACTTGGATTTTAGAAAAGGGAGCTGGGAACTGAATAATTTCCGATCTGATTCAAAGAGGTTTTGAGAGACGGCCGAGTAATTGATATCAATTAGGCTTGTGCCGGCAGCGGGTGGCCGCGGGCCTTCACAATGGCCTATCCTCTTTCTCCCTTGGCTAAGCAATAGCCCCGGGAAACTCCATCCAAGATCGTCCTGTTGATAAATTGTTTTGGTGAACTCCGTTAATTCTTTACGAGGGTGCTATTATGCTGCGCAAATAGCTTGGAGGACTTTAATGATATTTTGTTACCCTGGAAAAAATAGGCGTATGTTGTTTTGTATGTTACGAAGTATTTTTTTATAGTAAGAAGAAGATAACGGGTCACTCTTCTGATGGTAAGAGATAATGGCTGTCCATAATCATTGCAGCGGTATCTAAAATTTTAAGTAACAAAACAAAGTCCACATAATCATTTTACTTTGAGATTCGATATATTGACTATATACCTAGTCTAAATAGATACTATATAGAGCATCGCCAGTCTGTCTTTAAGGTATTGAATGTCTCAAAGTAAATGTAATTTTTTACATCAAAAATTTATAATGATTAACAACAGGGATGAATTAAGAGGTTAAAAAAATCTGTTTGAAACCATTAAACAGTTTTTTTATGAAAAATTTAATTTATTGAATGAACTTGTTATGATGTCCCTCGTTACCGTTCTATGTGCAACATTTTATATATATTTGTTTGTTTATATTTGGAGATAGATTAATTCTTTTATAGAGAAAGATTCGATGGTTAGTTTCAATGGTCTACTTTCACTAGCTGAAGTATCCTTTAAACCACAACATATTAACGCTTATAAACCAATTCTATAATTATTTTTTTAAAATAATTAATTTGCCCTCTCGGGCAGGCTAAAGCTGTAAAGCCATACTGCCTTGTCTTCGGTTTTTGCAATTCATGTCTTACACCTATAGTTACAGTCAATGTTCAGTCTTGGGCAAGTCCAATAAGTGCCAGTCAAATCAAGTCATGCCTTATACTATAAGCTTCGATGGAGTTTTAGAAGTAACACGAAAAGTCATGATTCGCCACATTATATCACTTTTCCACACTCACGCTTGTAATTCGGTATTTTATGAATAAAGCACTACTATTTTTATACATAAACACTCGAAAATGCACTAGTTTTGGAAAAAAATACAATGGGGCGATACGACTCTTACTGCGTTACCGCCAAAACTCCCAATTCTATATAGGCAACCTTCTACAAAGGAGGTTCTGCCACTAGTATTAACGGTAATCTACATAAACGCCTAGCTATTAATTGTGATGAAAACAAGGCGTCGAATAGAGTAGATGTCACTGTAGCGTTATTAATAGGAAACTAATCTGCGGTTGCTGTGTTATTGTCGGCTGCACAAGGGTCGAGTTCGAGCAACATGCGAACGCCGAATACAGAACACGCTGACTCCACCACGCCTGGCGCGGCCGATTAGCGGTTGAAGTTTCAGCATGAGGTTAACTTGTTCCTTTGAGATACATTAGGTTATGTAAGAGACAATATCGGTATATGTTAAACGTTCTTCTAGGCGACTGTGCTACATCGTAGAATTCGTAAACCGCATCTTCGCTAAACATCATAACATATAGCGGTCAAACGTAAACACAAACACATAAAAAGGTTTTTTCAAAGAATCCTGTGATTATAAGCTAGAAACGAACTCAATTATTTTTTTGGTTGACAAGCTAAGTGTTTGACCACAGCTCACCTGGTAAAGCACAACTAACGTGGAATGGAACTGGCACTCAAATGCAGCTGCTGGAATACACCGATAGGTGCTTGTAGGCAGATTTTCAAGTTGAATGTGTTGTACCTAGCCAGCCAAGTACTAGAAAGTACCTACCCTACCACCACGGTTTCCTCACGATGTTTTCCTTAACCGGCAGTTCAAGCTCATTGTTGGGGTTTGAACCCACGCCCTTCGGCATGTGAACTATTATCGCTACATATAAAATAAGTGTAAAAAACGGTAAAGCAATCCGAGCAACTTTTTTATATATGATAGTACTAGTTATATATATGTATTATATCATCTCTGTCAACTGTACTACTCTACACAGCTCTAATTAAAAAGTTATATAGACAATTCCAACTAAATCCAAGCGTCAGACTAAAACAACCTACTCAAAAAGTTTTACCTAGTTCGCAAGCTCAAACCAGAGCTCTAGAATAATGAGTAAGTTCACAGCTGCAACTATAGATTCCTTTGTAATCCGCCGATCGGGTAATCCGCAACTAATTGAATGGATTAGACAGGTCGCCCTCTGGCTACTTGTGAGTTATCTCTTTTTGACGGGCATCCCAGAGGGCCGCGTGAAATGTTTCGCCTTATTCAGGATAGTTTACTCATTAAGAATGGAGAGCGATACTCGGACGCCTGAGGCATAGCCTCTTTATCCCGCGATCGAGTTGTTAAGGCAGATGGAGCCCCTTCACAGTTTATGTACGAACAGCCGCTTTTCCTCATCGTGAGGCAACTAGAATTAGGTTGCCACTCTATTCTCGCCTCACACCTTGTATTTGGTTCTGATTAATTGTAATTAAAGAAAATACTACATAACGATATAATACGTAATTTAACAAGACAACTCATACTCGTCTGAAGATATTTTAACGAATTCACACTTTATATATTTACTGATATGTTTTAATATTTATATCGGCGAGATACAACCCTGTGTTCTTCGAGCTAAGCCGGTTTCGAGTTAACGGTACCCGATCAAATGCAAGTGAATTCTCTTGCCACACAATAAAATTCGATTTAGAGTGCAAGCAGGTGACATAAGAGCTTTTGAGACATTTTAACACCTTTACTCGAGAGTAATCTTCCTGTACGCAAGTAGTATTACTTATTCTATGGCAGAGGTACTATAATTTAAGTTATTGCGTTACTAGAGGCTTAAATTACGAAGAGTTTATTTATTGTTACTTAGTAAGGCTCATTTATATATTTTCATGTACAACGACTCTTATTTTTATTGCTTTGCAACCTCTCAACTATCTACCTACTTTTTAATGATAAGAACACAAGGACGGTAGTAAAGCCTTTATGCCTGGTTAGTTAAGGTATAGGTTGGTACTGGAGCGTTGGTTTTGTTGGCTCAACATCTGCCGCTCCACAATATAAACGTAACCGCCGTTAAAACGGGCCTAACCACCGTTTAATTATCACAAAATAGGTTAACTCACAGATGGAGTTGAAATGTTATGCAGTGCAAACTACCTCAAAGGTACTAGCCCGAAAGTTGTAAGCCGCCCGCCCCAGTAACTGGCAATTAAACTATTATCTAATAGTAGGTAAAGTTATGCTTTTCTTATTTAGTTAGTGATGGGCCAGGGGATTTGGTTTTACACGGAAGATATAAAAGGTTTTACAAGATATAGACAAATAAATATCGTAGTCCCATCTGACCCCAAACTAAGCAAAGCTTGTACTATAGCAGTCAGATAACTGATAGAATGCATAAATACTTATTTTTTTGTAAATCCATACTTATAATACATACAGAACACCCAGAAGAAACATTTGATTAAACAACAAAATGTTTGTCCTGGGTGGGAATCGACTCAACACAAACAAAGATTCAGTGATATGTGAGTATGTACTACTTTGTTTGAAAGTTTACAAATTATGTCAAAATGGGGATTAAATTAAGAACCTTACTTCTTTTTGAAGTAGGTTTAAAAGTATAAAAGCGTCGGCGCACACGAATCAGGACGGAAACCTAGTTTCCGGCTGCAGACGCCGGCGTCTCGACCTTTCCACGATATAATCTCCCCGCAAAACAATTTTTTTTTTATAATTAGGTTCCTTTTACATAAAAAGGCAGCTAAAGGTACAAATGTAGCTTATTTTTGCAACAAAAGCTAGTAACTGCTAAACAATAGAATTTGCTAACTGAGTGGTTGTACCATGATAGATAGAATACCGTACATACCGAAAATACTCCACCGTAGATCGCATCTGCGAGATGGCGGTCAAACTCAAGCCTATTTGTTAGTAAAAAACAAGTCTGAGAATAGGAAATGAAGACGCCTACAAATAGTTAGCAACTCGCTCTAACCCGCAACTATTGCACTATAGAGCTTTTCACTATGTCTCGTTATTATAGGCTAAACTTGGTAAACGTTAATAACAGCAGAAAGAACTTAACGTCTAACTGAGATTCGGAATTTTCTTGTTCGCGTGCTAAAATTATATACAGTACCTGGTTTACCGAGCATTACTCGGCTGAAAACACGGATAAAACGACGTTTTCTGAAAATGAAACCTAGCTAGATCGATTTTTCGCCCCCGAAACCCGCTGGATAATAAAATATAAAATTTCATGAAAATCGTTGGAGCCGTTTCCGAGATTCAGAATATACATATATATACACAAGAATTGCTCGTTTAAATATATAGATAATATTAATTATTATTATTATTTCTTTAGTAGAGATAAACAAATTACATTTTATATTAAATCGTTTAATTTGTTTTCAGGTAGTGTTAAACGCGATTTACCCAAGGTAATTTTTTTAATCACTCTAGCCGTGATTTCTTTACCTACATAACGTAGATACACTTACGAAATTAAGTGCCCATCAAAAGCGACGAGAGAAAACACTTATCCATTTTACTTAGCATTCATTTTATTATCCACTGTCTAAAACAATTTCCCGTTTTTGATGAAGTACCACTAAAAGGAATCCCGTCGCCTTCAAATAAACTAGATTATCGCCTTAACTGACCCAGTTCTTGCCAAATGAAACGAAACAGAGGGCATCCTCTATTAGATACTATTGCGAAATTAACGAACCTCATTTGAATGCAAATCTCCGTAACATGGAGCCGAGACCTAATCCCTTTAACCTAATAAGCGGAAACGTATTCAAAATATCATCCTACTCTGTAATTAACATAGAATGTAACTTTATAAGATACATACCTATTTAGCAATATTTGCACGCGTTAAAGCTAAGGCAGCCTTGTAGAGACCGTTAGGATCTCCCAATCTTGGGTTCAAATGCCACTTGTCTTGGCTCAGATGTGCGTATAGCCACTATCCACCTTTCAAACCTTCACCTTCTCAAAGGCCTTTTTTATGGAACAGATTTTAACGACTTCAGTGTTGTGCCCATAGTACTTTAGTTAATCATAATGATGAGTGCAATGACCCCTTTCGACTTTGCACACCCCAAGCTATTAATAATATAAGTAATAGTTTATTGTGTAGATTGTCACACATAGGACCTTTTCTCAACATTATATACTTACCATATCCCAACTTTGGTTGAATTACGCGAATAAAAAGGTCATAAAAATAATATTTCAGTCCATTACATCTCAATGGCCAGAAAATGAAGATGACTGGCCCAAGCATGGTTGAAAAGTCTCAAAAGCTTTTCCCGCGTTTTGTTGAAATATAAAATCGTCAGTATGTCCGCTGGGCCCGGCTTAGGCGGGTAATATATTTTCTAAATGTCTAGATAGGTCGGTGTTGACTTTATCGAGATATCCCGTAAGGGTATTATGGAAGACTCTCCTTCATATTCATGAGCCCGAACCGCCTCGTACTTCGCTTAGCGTATAATCGCTAAGATAAAATTAGGACGGATGGCTAGGCAGACACAGTCAAAGTAACATTCGTACATGGTGGACATTTCCCACGCACGCACTCACTAAACACATCGATTACACTTTTATAATACAATACGTACATAAAAATCTACCTTCGGACCCTAAAAATCATATATTTTCCAGCGCCTTCCCTTGAAACAATAACTTCTTTCAAGGCTTGCTTCACTACGTTAGCTCCAACATTGATCACAGTTTATTTATAGGTTTGTTTGATCGAAGGGTTCCAACCACAAAAATCAAATGGCTGTCAATATTCGACGAACGGAAGCAGGCAACGGTTCCGGCTTCAGATTCATTACCGGTCTTGATATGAATAAGCTCCTACGATTCAATTTCCGTAGAAGGCTGTGCGATACAACACCCGAATGTGTGCCGAATTGGCTTTTCATTGTATGATATTTTTTCCCTAGATTTACTAATATAAGTATAAAAAAATATTATTCTTTCCATCTTTCCATTTGAGGTTGGTAGCTAACTAGCCGGGTACCAGAAATAACCCTATATAAAAACCCACCATATACAACTAATCACCATATATGTTTTCTATGCGATGTTTTCCTTCACCGGCAGTTAAAACTCATTATTGGGATTTAAGTCCATGCCGTCCCGCATGATCCGATGGCGCTAACTACTGAGCTATCATAGCTACAATTATCTTGTCGATAGGTACTCGTACAACTATTACCCTGATAGATATAGATGGGCGAGTCCCCCGATACATTAGTTACATGGGAAGGCATAAGGCCACGCGCAGAGCCCCGGCGTGCGTTGCTGGAGCGCTCCCTCACCTAGACATGTCCTGAATAAAAATGTCGGCATTATTTATTCTACCTCTATTGACTCGGCAGTTATTCTAAGAGCACCATCTCAAGACATCGCCGCGCTGTAAGTTCTTAGCAAATAGAAAATATTGACGTAAGCAAAAGGTTTTTGCGTTGCTATCGTTTTGAGACACCTTTCAGAAATAAATAAAATAGATCTTCGTCATTGATATATAATAAACTAATTTTACATTGTGATCAATCAGCAACCACAACCTACAATTTAACTAGTGATTAGATCCATAATGGCGCTCAGAAATAAATGCCACTCATGGTCACCCATCCGAAGACTGACGGGATTATTCGTTGCTCAACATTGACCTAGTCATACTTGTAGTAAATAAAATAGTAAAGTGATAGAAGATACCTACGTATCTTCAAAGTAATTTTCGCAACAGATTTCTCCAGCTATAGGCCTACCTGCCAGCTATAACCAACTCATTATAAGTCCCTCTAGATATTATCTAAATGACGTCATTTACGCTTAATAGGTATGCGCCCCTATCACAAGTTGTGTTCTATCATACAACAGAATATTTCTCAGTGTCTAGGAAAATTTGGGATGTCAATTTTTTTTCTCGTACAGTGCATACTCCTTGCATTGCGAATATCAACATAATCGAGTAGGTCACATAAAAATGAAATTACTGGAGGCAGTATGGCTATATAGCTCTAGCGTGCCCGATGAGGCAAAATAAATTTTTAAAAATGACATCTAGTGGAGTGAGCTTCATTTGTATTTTTTTTCCTTGATTATATTTTACATTCTAATTAGTAATTTTTAATTTATTTAGATTTTGAGTTTATGTCGGATTTTAGTTTTATATATTAAGGAATATTTCAGATAAATATATAAAATAGTTCGTCAAGTTAGATACATTTTAAGTTAATACACTAAATTTATACCTTGAACACTCTAATTACCTGCAAAAAGTTTAGTAAGTAATTCTACCAATTATATACTATTGTCATATAATCCAATGTTGAAGAAATGTTATACCTATATATAAATCCAAAATGTTATTACCTAGAGCATTTTTAATGTAAAAGCAATAGCACGAATAAATGCCCTCCAGATGCTAAAAACAACCTGCCCATGCCCATGTCCATTGCAGCGGTAGGTACTCTGAAACTTGAGTAGCAAAACAAAGTTCAAAAATTTATATGTATGAATCTATGGTAGGTACCTGTCTGCATATGTTTAAGGTGAAATAATACTTTGTGTATATAGTTAATTAAATACGTGAATAAAAATCATACATAATCATTAATCATACGTGTACCATATGTGACATAAAATTTATTTCTTCTTTTTGTTATTTATGTTTGCTATTTCTTTTTGTAGGTACATATGTACTGTTGAATGTAATGTAGAAAAAATGTTTCATGTCATAAATAAACTGATGTCTATTGTCTATCGTCTACTTAATTAATAATTATTTTAATTTTATTATTTTACATAAACCTACTGTACGTAAAACAATGAAATTATCTACCAGGTGCTTACCTACATAATCTAATTATTCCTTGACAATTGTCACGCGCATTGAAAGTAATTTTCTGAAGAGCCTTCTACCTCCAAACATCTCATTAACGAACTGTAGAAACGATAACGATCTAAATTCTAAATGACGACATATTGTTTTGGCAAATTCGCTTTGTGTTCGAGTGGAACTGAACACGCAACAATGTCACAGACACAATAAAGTAAATAAACAGTACCACAATAATAAAGTATATAAATTTCGTACCGATGATAACTCAGTGGTTAGCGAGGTCGGCTCACACGCCGAAGGGCTTGGGTTCAAACCCTAACAATGAGCTTGAGCTGTCGGTTAAAGAAAACATCGTAAACTATAACATGGTGTATACTCGTACTTTCTAGTACTCGACTGGCTAGCTACCACCCTCAAGTTGAAAATCTGTCGCCAAGTACTTAACGGTTTGTTCCAGCAGCATCTCGAATCTAGAAAGCCAGTTTCATTCCAGGCTACGTTTATTTTACCATGTTTGACCACACCATCACTGAGCTGTGGTCAAACACCTAGCCTGTCAACCATAAAATCTGGCTATTTTCTTGCAAATACAAATACAAATATTTTATTGATAAAACCAATGTTACAAGTCAATTGTTCCGTAATATAATTTCAAATATATAATTAAAATAGTTTTAAAACACTGATTGTATGTAAATAAATAAAAAACAAAATGTCATAAAAAGTATGTTATGACATACTTAATTTTGACATTTTCAAACATGTCAATATAAAATTACTGTCAATATAAAAACGTTGATTGCGTCGTACAAAGGGACTAGATGGTGTCACTCTTCTTGTTGCTATTTCGGCTCTACGTTGGCTACTAGTAGTTAAACATAAAATCAATAGATGGCGCGTCTTTTTAAGTGTTTTGTTTTTGTTTCTTCGTGGTGACTGTACCAATATTTCCACCTATTTACCTTTATTAGGAAATTGCCTTTCTTGTTCTCGATGGAATTGACATGAAAGGAATCCTCGTAATTGGTGTTTGGGTATAAACTCTATTATTATGGCTCCGGAGAGTAACAAAGATCTATTATAATAAAGACGTGAGCGATATACCTCACGCTATAGAAACAAACGGTAGCCAAAATCGTTACAAACGTGATAGACTCTTGTCTACCAATAACACTTAGAAAACAAAACAAATGTAAAACAAAAAGGTTCACTGTTTTAATCGCCTCCCAGACAATGTAGCTCCCCAACGTTAAAATTAATTCATATTTTTAACGAAAAAGAAGCCCTTTTGATAAAACTAACATAAAAACATTAAAAAGCAAAATCATATTTTATACCTATACCTACTACCTATTGACAAACAGATGTCAAAAAAAACATTGACAATATACAATTGCTTTACCTATACAGTCCAGTCATTACGTGGTAAAACGGGTTAGAAATGCATAACCGAGAAGGCAAAATTTTGGATATTACGTAGAACGGGTCTAGAAAAGTTTAACTTCAAATAGTCGACCAACATATCCTATGTGCATTTTCCGCCATTTTAAAAAACGGTTATATTCCATTTTTTCACAATAGCTCGTGGTTAAAAAATAAAACGTAGATAATAGGTATTATTGAGTGTTTTGTATCAATCTCGCTGAACAGGACTTAGCTTGCAGGTGGCTTAGGTACTTAGTCATACGCTACCCTGTAAATGAACACCGCTATATTTACTTAGCTATTAATTTTAATTGTTATCAACTCTGTTTTGTCACAACATGCAAGGCAAATTGATTTAGGTACGTTTAATGAAGCCAGTGGCGGAGTAAGGCCTTAATTTGATGTGGGCACGGTAAATTTCGCGAGGCCCTCTTCTCTTCTTCGAACATGTAAGTATGTTACTTAATTCCATTCATTGTTTGCTGTCCATTACTTTTATTTTTTTATCATCTTGACTATGGGCTGGTATGAGCAAGTAACGTACAGCGAACAGGGAATGGAAGAGTATCAAAAGTAACGGCTATCAAAAGTTGCCGTTGAGAACCGTGACAGTAACGTAAACAAACAGAATCGGAATATCCAGCTCTGGCCGGCAGGATTCCTCGCAAAAGCGAAGCAACGCCAGCAGATGTGTTAAAAATAAAATTGTCAATAATAATATTTATCGTTTTATGGCGAGTAAAATTTTTTCGTCACGTTCACGGCTTGGTAACTTATAAGCCTTCGAGGCGTGAGGCCCCTCGGACCGCGAGGCCGTAGGCGGTGGCCCGCGTCGCCCACGCTTTACGCCACCCCTGAATGAAGCCGGACCAGTGTTCCATCGCTCAATATTGAACCAGATTGAGCAGCTAAGAGCTTCCAATATAGCCTTCTGATAGACCCATAGGTACCTATATTGTTATTAGAATGTTAAGTGTCGTATTAATTTTTGAGTAGTAGGTAAGAAAAAGATTAATTACATTTTCGTTATTAAGTACTTAAACCTTTTGTATGGTTGACAAGCTAGGTGTTTGACCACAGCTCACCTGGTGTTAAGTGACGCTGTGGTCGAAGATGGTACAGCACACCTAGCCTGGAATGGAACTGGCCTTTTTTATGTAAAAGTAATGAGACGAACTAGATACTCATAATTTAATATAAAAAAAGTCCGTTGGTTTCGACTTGTTTTTTACAGAACACGCTCAACGGTGAGAGTTTTTTCATTCATTTTATTTAGATCGAAACTATTTTATATTAACATTAACAGGTAAGAAATTAAAATTCAACATATATGCACTATAGTGTAGATATATTAAAACTTATGAAGAAATAACAACAAAATATCACTTTTAAAATTCTCACGCAAAACTTTTTAGAGATTCAAAATACAATGAAAGAAAAAGAATTTGCATATTTTGCTTCTTACACAATAAGGATAAATGGTGAATATTGACATAAGATCTATAAACACCTACCTACCGATAAAAACGAATAACCCATTAGATAAATAATCATTGTAGGTAGGGATACACAAGTTTTTCGTATAGATAAGATACCGTTTACATTGAAATTAATCAATACTCGTATCTAGGTATGTACCTAATCATTAGGCACAATATTATTTACAATGCACTACATATCACAATTTTGTAGCGAGACGATCTATATAGAAATCGAAGGCACCGCCAACAATTTATACTGTACAGATATAATAACAAACAAAATCTAAAAATCTTAGATGTTCGATTGTTCGTGTTTTATTATCCCCACTTTTTTATGTGGAGTTGGTTTAAACGCAAAGGCACATAATAGATTTGATGTCCCATACAAAAAACGGTACATTGATAAATTGAACAATTTTCGAGTGTCATGCGGAGATCTAGATGGCAGCACTCTCGGTGTGTATCGGGTATGATTAACGCGAAGACAGCAACAGATTGGATGGTGGTAAATGCTTTAGAAGCGCTATCTGTAAAATGTTTCTAACGGTAAACCATATCTACTAAAATTTAATATCTAATCCACACAAACTAGCACATTTGTTTCTTTTTTTGAACAAATAAACTCTTATGTAAACATAATTTTTAAATGACTAGCAAGATAAAAGTAACGGTTATATTAAGGCCCCGGAATGCGGCGCGATGCGGCGGCAGAGCGACGAAAAAAATATCGATATGTGATATGTACGTATGTTGTGTTATAGGTAACATAAAACAGTTCACAAACACAACAGTATCAGATAACAGAGGTAACATATTATAGTTCCGAGGTAGGTAGACCTAAGTAAGAACTATAAATGTTGACACTAGCAAATGTGCGACGCCATAACCCACTCATCAGGAAAACAAAAAAAGCTAAGCGCGAAACTAAAGAGTATGTGAACACGTTTTAAGACTCGACACTTCTTAACTACTGTTTTCGCAAGTACATAGTTTCTTCAACTTTACAAGGATTATTGTAATTTATATAAGTCTATATAGTATAAAATTTGAATCATATTAAAACTACATAGTTTGTACAATGTACACGGTACCTACATAGTAATTGTAATGTTTTTTAATTTGGTCGGTTAATGTGCTTTGTCTGAATATTGGTACAAAGTACATTCACGATTCTCAATCTCGTTCGAATAGTCAACCGCCTGGTTCTACTTTAAAAAATCCGAGGAATGTCAGATGACACCGCAAAGTTTTACCAAACAAAATCACCACAGTGCGACGACGCGACACATTGACAATGCCTGTGTAATATCGCTCTTACGTAACGAAAATTTAAAGTATAATTTCGAATGACAAACCGCTTCGTTTATCCCAGACATTGTTGTTTAGCTAAATTCATTGTAACAATGAATTGTAATCAGTCATTTGAAATTTTGTAACGTAACAAATTTTTTAGAAACATTACAATCGTATTAGTTAACGCATTAACAGCGTCAAATGCTTATCAATAATAATTGTTAATTAGCATTAGCATCCTCCATTACGATAACATTAACAGTCATACAATAATACAAGTTTACAGAATAATTGTCTGAGATGAGTCATACATAGTACGCGACTATTACATTGTGTAATAAATAAAATCCATAGTATACAAAAGACTAACTATACCAGAGACATGCTACAAAAAGTATATTGTTTTAAAAATTAATAAATAATAATTTTTATTTCATACTTCACTGTAATACTACAGAAGACTTTGAATCTGATAGATTAAAAAAGGTAGCAAGTATACAGATTCTCATTCAACTCCTTAAAATATTCTTGCAGCCATCATAAAGTTTCTTAGTGCGCCTCTGGTACACATGCCAGCACTACACATAAAACTAATATACATAATTCTAAAATATCAAATCAACCATCAACGTTTACTTCAACTTTGATTCATAAGTGAAAAACGATAAATTTGTTTTTCACATTGTTATCTTACAATAATCCATAATTGTTGCATAGGTATGTCTTATCATAAATACATTTACTGGGCGTTGAACTAAGGAATTACCTCATCATTATAAATAAACTAGATAAATATGCCACATTTTTTATGTAGTAGTTACCCATGGATTTACTTGTATATCGAAGTCTAGTTTGTGTCAATAAAAAATTACATAATTATATAAATATTTTAGTAGGTAAACCCTTCTTTTTTGTAGGATACAGTTACAAACAATTTTTTTTGTTAGAGGTTTTGAGACCTCTACACTCCAGAGCCGACTTAGCAGCAACTTCTATAACAGTTTGATGCCGGTTAATCATGGCATGCGAGCCATGCATTATCGGCAGTTTGGCTGTCAGGAATAACAGCTTTGCACCGCTCAGATAATATCCCCAATTGCATATTTATACCTCAAATAGTATTATTGCTTCAAAAACGAACGGTACTGACCCCAATCACCGTCTTCCTGTGTAGACATGGACTCCCTTGACAATGTTACAAGTGGAAACAACTTGCCAGCAACACAAGATCTGACATAGTTACGGCACAAACACGAATAAGCGACAGGAATGCAAGTATAATTATGCTTCCGATTAACGCGCAATCCACTATTGTTTGTATTGACGGATTTGGTGTATGCCTTTAATTTAACATTAGAAAAAGATTACCGATAAAAAAAATTGAAGATATTGATCACAACTCACGCAATAAGTGCTGTATAGTTCACAATAACGTCAATTAAAGCTTGCATATTGAGGCATATAGTGTATTGCTTCAGTGATGAAAATATTGTGCAATCTTGTAGTGACTCAGTTCAGTAATATCCATTTCGTCTTCTGCTTAGTAGAGCACTTATAGTAGATACATTTTCAATTCCAAGTAGTTTTCCTTGCATCTGAAAAATATAACAAGAATAATATTATATGGTAGGTCATCTTTAGCCTAGGTATCTTTCTGGTATCAGATATTCTGCGCTCATGAGTAGATAAGGAGTATCTTTTTTAACCGACTTCAAAAAGGAGGCAGTTCTCAACATGATCGTTTTTTTTAATGCATTGCTGGCTTGGTGTTTTACCACAACTCACCTGATGTGACCTTACTAAGTGACGGTGTGGTCAAAGATGGTAAAGCAGACCTAGCTTGGAATGGAACTGGCTCTCAAGTGACGCTGCCGAAACTCATTGTTAGGTGCTTGACGGCAGATTTTTAACTTGAGGGTGGTTGTTGAACCCTCGCCCTTCGGCGTGTGAACCGACCATCCACTGTGCTACCATCGGTTCAAATCAAATTCGAGGTTATGGTGAAAATTTGATGATTAGTACATCAAATTTTCTCAAGATAACAAGAACCATTTCATTAACACATTACACTTCAAATATTTTCTAAATTTTAAGTTACGCTCCACAGACACTGGGGTCCGTCACCTTTGTCAACTTTGAGTTACACAATTTTAATTTAAATTTTTTAACAATGTAGGAAGAGGATAGTTATTCAAATCATCTTAATCTATATCCTTTAACATTGTGTTGTTAAAAGTTCTAAGTGCCACTGCAGTAATCATGAATAGGTGTTGTCTCACCATCAGAATAGGATCTTCTCAGTCCAATAATATTTGGCATTAGTACACATACTCACACTAGTACACATTTTATAATACTATACTGCTGTACAGTACCTCTACAAAGATTAATTAAAAATAATAAAATGCTGTTTATAATGAAGGGAACACCCCAAAATAGGATGTCACTTTCAATTAAAAGTGGGGGTGATGTGACTCTAGGTGTTTTATACATTCCACCCTACCAGCGTGACAAAACGTCTCAAATGTCCTTCGAATTATAAGGTCAAGGTTATAAGCAGTTAATCAATAAAATAATAGACAAGTATTTACCTGCATTTCTTGCAAATAGAAAAGGTCACGCAATCATAACTTTTATAATTCGTTCTATGTTGGCTCTGCACATGGGACAGCTTTCCATATCTTGACCAGCACACTGCTGGCAGCAGCACATGTGCCCACACGGCACAAATACAACTTCACACCGTGCATCCATGCACACAACGCATTCTGACTCTAGCACAACCTCATTCTCATTACTGTTAACAACTCCAGTAAAATTATGTTCATCAACAAGTTCTTTGGCTGGGGCACTTGGCTGTGACAATGTAGGGCCTTCATAGTTGTGATTTTCGCTTTTCGCCCCCACATAAAACTTAATAGCTCTCAAAATGGCCTCTCTATCTGAAGTCAATGAGACACCATTATCTTTTAGTTTCTCTGAAGTAATTGCCATCAATGATTCACCAGAAAACAAAAACTTCACCAAAAATGGTAAGCAATGTATGACTCCTTCTTGTAAGAGGTAATTCGCCAAAACAGGGTCCAAGCTCTTGGAGATATCGAGTAATGTCTTTGGAGCAGAATCTATGAGCTTCTGATAGCTTTGTAACCAAAAGTCTGAAGACCTGCATGACTCACTCTCTATATCTTTGAGAGTGTCAACTAGCTGCTGTCTTCTCTTGTTCTGTTGACTAAATAAATCATCTAATAGGTTTATTAGATGAACTCTTTGGTGCAACAACTCATTATAATTATAGGCTATGTGTAGTTTTTTCTTCTCTTGCTCAATCACACTGAGACGAGCTAAATGTGAAGAGATTAAAGAAATTTCTTGATTCAAGCTCCAACTCCTGGTGTCAGTTCTTTCAAGCAAAGAAGCTACAAGTGCCTTTTGTACATCTTGATCTTCCAGAAGTTGTCCAACCAGTACTGTGCGAGATTGATCTTTAGCCTTCAGTAATTCTTCCATTTTATCAGCTCCCTCTAGGTCTTGCAAAAGCATATTCTGTTTCATGTTGTTCAAGGCATCTGTATATGTTTTCTTTGAGTTTTGAATGGAATAATCTTCCTCGATGAGTGTTTCCATAGCTCTGAGGACATCAGACTTCTTAAGATTATCATAATTTTGCCTAGTTATTTCCAACAGTCTATCATGTTCAGTCTGTTCAAATGCCAACTGTTGCTGTATAACTTCTGGCCTTAAATAATCTGACTGTATGAAGTTTGCTACCAGACACTCAATTTCTTTTTCATCATCTTGTATGGCCTGTAACAGGTTCTGTCTTTCAGTTTCTTTTGCTTCATGAACTTTCAGTATTTCAGAATCTAGTATTTGTTGATTTTGTACAATTTGTGACAGGAACTTTTCTCTCTGTTCCATTGCAGCCCTATGTAGTCTGTTTTCTTGCTCTATAATAGATGCTTCTTGCTCTTCCCATGTTACTATGCTGCTTCTTACAAATGGGTTTTGAATAGAACTTGGTGTAGGAATACTGAATATTTCTGAGTTTACTGGTGATGGGGCACAATATTCAACATCTATAGACTTACACAAGTATTTCATGATCTCTTCAGTGCCTGATATGCAAATCTCTGATGGAGGGAATGTAAAATTACTGCCATCTAGATCTATCTGAGCAAGTCTATTAGCATGGCAGAGTTCTGAGCAAAGTTCTTCTAAATCAGGATTACTTTGAATGTTTAAATTTTTCAAATTTTTAAGCTTACCCAATGAGGGTGTTAGGTTTCTCAGTTTATTTTTAGATACATCCAAAACTTGTAGATTCTCCATATAGTGAATGCTTTCAGGTATGTGGCTAATGATATTATCTTGCAGGTGAAGTTCCGTAAGGTTTACCAAAAATTTGATGTCGCTAGGTAACTGAGAAATTTTATTAGAATTTATGTTAAGGATCTTAATTAGGTATAAGTCTGATAGCTGGCCGCCTCCGTCTAAAGACTGTAGGTTATTGTTTTGGAGGTATAAAAATTCTTTTCTATAGACTTTACATATGGAAAATGTGCCCATCGGGACTTGGCGAAGCTCACAATCGGATAAGTCAAACTCTGGTTCAGGAGATTCTTTGGCAATGTATAATTTCCTTTCAAGCTTAGCCCGCGAGTCGCTGTCATTGTTATTATATCTACTAAACAAAGACATTGTTGCCCGTCTGACGCACGACACTCCACAACCCATGAAATGTGAATATTAAAAGGAAAATGGTTCAGTTCCTGTAAATCAATCGTCACCGACGCCGAATAATCATGGCAAGCAGACACTTGAAATCTATACTAGCTGAACGATAAATTAATTTAACACTATCTTTGTATAAAAAAATATCTCTAACATAATGTTAAAATTAACATTAGCGCAACCAAAACACATCGGAAATTATAAACAGTAAACAATCAATCAAAACAGTGTTACCAACTCTCATAAATATTTCTCCCTAAAGCTTATGTTAAAAACCCCTAAAATCACAATTATTTGAAAACTAACTTTAAAAAAATAAAAATAAAAAATAATCAAAATTAATCAGTTCTAAAAAAAACAGTAATGTTATTTAATATTTTTTTACTTATACATTATTTAATACTTCCAATATAAGTTCATTTTCTTTTAAATCTGACTCTGTTTTCCAAATCTTTGTGTACTTTTGACTGTATTTCTTCTTTTCTTTAAGCATAATAATTAACAAATTGGTTGTCAACACAGCAGTACAATAACAAAATTAAATTAAACAAGTAAATAACAATCAATGCATAGCAGTCACTACAGAGTAATTGTAATGTCTCACGTCTTATGTTTATGATTATGGTAAACACTATGGTGACATTTGTTTTCTATTTAAGTCTGCATACTTGGTAATGAAGAACCGTATTAGATGTCGCTAAGCCGCCAGGTCAAATAACTATAATTGGCTAGATTGTTTAATTTCAGGCTCTATATTTTTTTTAAATAAAATAAGAAAAATAAGCAATCAAAAATCTCTAAAAATACCCTTAAAAATATAAGGCCCCTAAAAAACCCATCTGACTTAATTACTCCCTTAATTTAGGGGAAAAACCCCAAGTTGGGAATATTGAATCAATTTTTTTTAAATGTTTTTTGTCTGTCTACAGAGGCCTTTGAACCATGTCTATATTTAGAATGACAGCACTTCACTTGTCTTCCGTTTTTGCAATTTTTGTCTTATATCTTTACAGTCAAAGTCCAGTCTAGGTCCAGCTTATAGTAAAGTCGCCACTACTTTACTAGGGCATGACTTGATTTGACTGGGGCCGACTGAACTTGATCAAGACTAGACTTTGACTGTAACTATAAATGATAAAGAAGCTGAAAAATGAAGACTACTCATAAAATATAGAAACATTGAAACTGGCAGAATGCACAGGTTGCGATGCCAAGAAGAAAGAGAAAAAAAAAGTCATGTTTCACCACAATCACTTTCCCACACTCGTGCTTGTAATTCGGCACTTTATTAATAAAATACCACTATTTTTATACGTAAACACTCGAAAAAACACTAGTTTTGGAAAAAAATACAATGGGGAGACACGACGCTTACTACGTTCCCGCCAAAACCTCAGCTGACTCAAAAATATCAAAATCAATCCAGAGAGCACAGGTAACACTGATCTGAGGCTAACACAAACAATTTTATGTAAAGACCGAGAAAAGAACTTGAAAAGACATTGAAGTATGTTGCAAATCGGCTGGCAGTACCCCTCGCAGTATGACCAGATTAAATTTTACAAAACTACCAGTCACGTACGAAATAAAAGACAAGAAAAGCAATCATCTAAACAACGGAACTCGTTTAGTTGACTTTATATGATGTTTATTATTTGTTTTCATACGTATTGTCTACTATATTATCTTTAATATGCAACAGACTTGTCTGAACTGGCGTACCTAGCAGTGCTGCCAACCATATTCGAAGGGAAATCCGTTTGGGGTCTTGATAAATCCGTATAATATCCGTATGTCTAATTTGGCAGAATATACCTAATCGTATTACATACTTACTAACCGGACCGATGCGCAATCAGCCTCATGATTCTTGTTTGTCTATTATTTACCTAAATGTCGATAAAGAAAAAATAGACTAGTAAATAATTTATATCTGATTATATAGGTTATTTTTTTAATTTATTCTTAGCCATGAACGCCTGAAGGGCAACAACTGCAACGGCAACACTGATAATTATCAGTGTTGCCGTTACTTTATCACTAGATCTACTATCTTACTATTTATCGTAATATTTTTTTAGGACTTAGTGACAAAATAATCTTTTGTGGCTTTTCATGATCATCACAGTAGTTACATATTATTTAGTTTGTTGATGCAATCTATAATATTATGATATAAATCTTTAAATAGCCGAAAAATTTGAAAGCATTTTACTAACCGGGGATTTCTATACAAGTAAATTTTTATTTATTTATTTATTTAATTCTTTATTGCACACTTAAGATAATATGTACAAAAGGAGGACTTAATGCTAAAGCATTTTCTGCCAGCCATCCCCACAGTAAATGAGATGTGGTTGTAGGCGCGCATCAAAACAAATGTATGTATACATATATATATAAATAACAATAAAAGTACAACATACAAATATAATAGTACTAAATATCAATAAATATATACTAAACTATTATAAAATAAAATATACACATAAATAAACATAAATTGACATAAATATGTGCATCCTTGTCAGATGATGAATCAATTGCACAAAAATCACAGCATTACTTTTTCAGTTTTAAAAAAATATTCGCGAACAAGCCTTTTAAAAATTGGTTTAGACGGTGCTTGCCGAATTTTAATTGGGAGCTAATTCCAAAGGCGCACCGCCACAACCCTAAAAGAGTCGCCAACGAAAGAAGTGGTATGAGTAGGAGTACTAAGAAGAAGAAATCTACTAGATCTAGGAGGATTGGAATGGATATCAGAAAGGTAAGTGAAAAATTCTTTTAGATAGGAAGGAGATTTGGGATCATTCAGGACAGTGTACAGCAATCCCAAAATCCTGTAAATAAACCCTATAAACGTACAAAACGTAGTACAATTACCCGCATAAGCAGTTAAATAAAAAACGTACGGTGCGTTCATAAACCGTATCTTCCGTAAACAGATCAATTACATTATGAGCTTGAGTTGCCGGTGAAAGAAAACTTCGTGAGAAAACCATAGCGTGATGGTAGGATATTTTCAAGTAGGTACTCGGCTGGCTACCTACTACTCTCCAGTTGAAAATCTGCCGCTGTGTATGTGTGAACAGCGTGTTCCGACAGCCTTACTTGAGAACCAGTCCCGTTCCAGGCTTTGTGTGCTTTACCATCTTCGACCACACCGTCACTTAACATCTGGTGAGACGTGGTCAAACAACTAGGATAAGTGTCAACAGTAAAAAACGATGAGTTTTTCCCGCGTTAGTACTACGTCGGAATTATTATTCGAAAATTACTCAGATTTTCGGCGTACCTTCACGTTAAAAGCCTAACGTAACAAATATAATTTTAAAAAAAATTAACTAATTCATTCCACTAAGCTGTTAAAAGCCTAACGTAACAAATATAATTTTTACAAAAAAATAACGACTTCATTCCACTATGCTCAAACGTTAGGTTAATTGTACAGAACAAAATTATGTAGTGTCAAGTATTACGGAGTTCCGGAGCACTATTTTTGTGACCGGAATCACCTCTGAAAAGTTACGGGAAAGCAAAATACGCAATATCATTTACCTGAATGGCATCATATATTTTCTAGTTATTTTGGTTTAAAAATCAAACTGATGCTGAACTTATTTTGATGAAATTTCTATAAAACCAATCAGAAAGTATTTTCTTTCAAATAAAAAAAAGAGTTTTGCCAAATCAGTTCATTAATCACGAAGTTCTGAGGTAACAAACATTTTAAATAATATTAAGTTTAATGTTGTTTTGTATGTAATAATGTAGATAGGTATAACACCTTAGATAATTATTTGTAACGCTATACCTGTCATGATGAATAAACAATTTTAAATTGAATTTGAAATTTGAAAAAAGTTTTTTTTTTCTTTCTTCTTGGCATCGCACTCTGTGCATTCTCCCAGTTTCAATGTTTCTATATTTTGTGAGTAGTCTTCATTTTTCAGCTTCTTTATCATCTAAAGTTACAGTCGAAGTCTAGTCTTGATCAAGTCCAGTCGGTCCCAGTCAAATCAAGTCATACCTTAGTAAAGTAGTGGCGACTTTACTAAGCTTCTGGATGGAGTTTTGGAAGCAACACGAAAAGTCATGTTTAACCACATTATATCATTCTCACTTTATAAATAAAACACCACTATTTTTATGCATAAAAACTCGAAAAAACAAATGGGGTGACACGACGCTCACCGCGTTCCCGACAAAACTCCATTTTGAAAGTTAAAGTTTTCTTACGAAAAAAGTTTCGCTCTCGAATCTGACACTATGCAGATTAATTTTTATTCAAAGTGGCCAGTGCGCTAAAATGGCAATTTAATTAATTCCTCTATTATTCATTAAACTTATTGAAGTCCGTTTAGTCGTTATGTTATGTATAAAATAAAAACAAACAGTTTACTACACACGCAAATTTTCGTTTTTATGGCTTTTAGAGGAACAAAATTTTTATTAGAAAACTTGGACTCAAGTAATGGAGTGTCACTCGATCACCCTTATCCCAAGTTTAGTCTATGGATGGAAAAGGGTTATGCAATAATTAAAAATTATAGAATTACTTTATATTACTTTAGTGTTTCACATAATTATACAGAACATTATTGACTAATTTTTAGGTACAACTTAAACTAGACTCCAACTTAATAAAAAGTATCACGAAGTGTTTTCGTTTACCTTTGATGTTTCAGGTCTTGTGTGGCTTATTTGTATACCAATCTTTAGATAAAGGCACAGGATCACTGAACAGTGCATATGCTTGATTCTTTTTTGGTGATTTTTTATTATTTTCATCTTCATTTGACTCATCTACAGAGCTACTTTGTTCTTTCTCGTAATTGGTATTATAGTCTTGGTTGTATTTTAGTACTGGCAATTCCTCGTCGTGTTCAATACCTTCATTAAAAGAACTTTGATCATTTTCTTCTTTTTTATATTCGGTATTGTAATCAAAATCATGTTCTCCGATATATTTGGGTACTTCTGGTTCAGGCGACGCTTTATTTTTACCATCACTAAAATGTCCATGAGTCAGCACCTTTCTATTTTCTTTTTCGTAATCACGATATAAATTTTGGCCATCATTTTCTGATTTATTTTCGATAATAGTTTTATTTAATGTATCTTTGCTATCTTTATATTCGTCACTATCATAAAAATCATGTTTTTTGGGATTTGGTCGTACATAGTCATTAAATGACTCTCGATCGTAATCAGCAGGATTATACTTATGAGAATCTTTAACATACCAATCACTTTCTGTAGTTGTGTCATCGCCAGAGTCAGGAGCTGTGTAATGTTTTTTATTAATTTTGGTCCCTGTTTTTTTTGGCGGATATACGTTGCTTATATCATGTCTGGATTTGAGATATTCTAAAGTTGCATATCTAGGAGTTTCCGTTTGCTCATATGCACTGTACGGCATCTTCGGGGGAAACAATGTTCTGTACAAAGGATTAATTCGTTCTTGGAATTGTAACGGTTTTGCCTTTTCTTCCTCCTCGAATTTGCTTACTTCTTCGCTAGCATTTTCTTCGGTTGAGTCATTCAATAAACTAGCTTTAATGGATCTGTTTACATAATCTGTGTAGAGGCCTTGATCGTATGGGTTAATTTTTATAACTTCTTTGTATTTTTTATCATCCGGTGAAACATTTTCGCCTCTATGTACGTTACTATCTAAAGTCTCCGGCGAATACAAATGACTGAAATCGTGTCTATTCTTAAGGTATTCTAATGTTGCATAGTTTGGCGTTTCAGTACGTTCAAAAGAATTGTATGGAGTTTTCGTTGGCAGAGATGTCCTGAAGGAAGAATCCATTCTGTCTTGGAGCTGGTTATTTCTAAGCTGATCTTCTGAAGTTTGCGATAGATCTATTTGTTTTAGCGGTGTTATTGTAGAAGGACCATACGATCTCGATTGATGTAACTTATCATCCAAAGATATATTAAGGGGATTTGATTTTTGAGAATGTAATGGTACAAAGTATTTACTATAATCCTTATTGATCTTGTGATCATAACCTTTATTTTCAGGATAAATATGCTGTTTAACAATCTTAGTTAAGCTGTCAAAAGCATCTTTCAAATCTTTTTCATAATCATCGATAAATACATATTCGGGTTTAACTTCATCTGAATGTTGAGGTGATGACTGACCATCTTTGTTTTCTGTAAGAGGTTTTGCTTCATTAGTGTCCGGTACTTGTTTTCTACCTTTATTCACAATAGGTACAACTTTGGGTATCTTGTAATCCCTGAGTGTGTTTATGTTAAGTGAAGTTATCGGCTTGTATGAATAAATCATTTCTTCTCCAAATCGATATCCTCCTGCTTCCGACGGCACGACTTGCGGCGTTTTACTAAAATCAAACACATGAGTTGACGGTACATTTGGTAACTTGTAAGTTTCAGCCGCTGGTAACTTGATAACCACTGTTTTACCTTGATGATATCCTATCCCGTGTCCTTCAAACGGTTGGTTTTTTGGCTTCTTCTTTTTGTTTTTCGGGTTCTTGGTTGTGTTATCGTCAGCTTGAATGGCAGGATCATTATCGGCATCGCAGTACATTTTGTTCAGTTTCTGTGTATCTTTATCCGATAGACCCACTCTCTGTCCTATTTGAGCACCACTCTGGAAGTATAAACAATGTCGTGAATAAATGAAGATGAGCGCTCGACACATTGTATGTAAAATTTTATATAATGTTATGCATAAAACCAGTTTAATCACCTTTTTCGGCACGAGGGTGTCCTGACCGTTGGCAGAGAAAGCTCGCCGGCTGTAATGCAGGACACTGTCATAGTCGTAACCAACTCCGAAGTCAGACACGGAGAACGAGTTGTATTTGCGAAAGTTATGACGCGCAGCTGCAAATAAACATATCGAATCATTATGGCAGCTCATCACGTTATATTTTTAAGGTCAACCATAGATCAAAGAAGTAAAATAATATCGCACGCTGTACATATAATGCTAAAATTATAACATAGGTTCAAAGTTATACAATCAAATGACAACTCTAAACAGAAGTTGTTAAAAATGCAAAATAGGTAACTGTCCCTTGCAATCCTACCGATAGTCACAATTTGACAAATACATAGAAAACTGTTGAAGCGAAGCGTTTCGGCGGAATTATTGGTGGGACACATGCGGGCGGATGTTGCGAAATCCTTTGTTTCTTTCATCGCAAGTGTCCATCATGGGGTCAACTTTATCTAGGTAATGTTAATAGCAATATTGAGACAAGTACAAAGGAGTATTTGTCAATAGATATTAGCAGGTTCACCACGTCAAGCATTATTTTTGCATATTAGAAGCCCAATTTATATGCGGATTGTGTACAACGTAACAGTTGTACGTTCACGAATCGCTTTACCGTTTCGATTATCATGTTTGTTTGTACTTATATAATGATACGAATTGATTTTCATTCTTGTTTTCCTTGTCTGTACTTTGTGGTTGAATGCAACTTATTATTTATATTGGTTAGGTCAGTTGTTTACTTCCTATCAGTGTATCAATAATTTAATGATTATGTAAAACCTTAACTAACCATTACCTAGTTAACACCTGCTCACTTATTTTGTGTTCTACCGATTACATTCTGAATATCATTTTTTTTGCTTTATTAAGTTTCGTATTTAATTATTCAACCGGTCAGTAGCAACTAAAGTTTGAAATCTTTATATATTTCGCAACTTTGCCACTGGGTTGGATTTAACTATACCTATTTGAACCTTTTTTTTCTTAATGTAAAGAGTAATGAGACGAACGAGATGCTCTCCTGATGATAAGAAATAATGGCCGTCCATGAGCATTGCAGCGATACATAGAACTTTGAATAGCAAAACAATATTCAGGGAGTCGCTGCTTTGACGCTAGTTACTTTGAGACTTGATGGCAAGTCTCAACAGCCCAGTAATTTCTCTAGCTGTAGTAACCTTCTAACTGGAACACAGTAATGTTTACACACTACTGCTTGGCGGCAAAATATATGGTGCTGCGGTGGTACCTACCTAGACGACCTTCTGCTATGGAGATCTATGTCAAGTAACACCTATTAAGAAGTATTTATTTAAAAAAAATTTTTGATCATTAAGGTTTTATAAAGACTGGAAAAGCTAAGAATGAAATACTACTAACGTTGCACGATATTCGCCCAAACCACGTTGATATAGTCGTCCCTGTCGGGACTGCTCTGCATGTGATAGAATCCAAGTGAATGCAGCAGCTCATGCACTACGGTCCCGTGCCGGAAGCAGCCGCGGCCCACCGGATGCCGGCCTGACAGGTTCAACACTTGGTACCCGCCTTGGTACCCCACTTGGGAGAAGCAACCACGCCTGCTCCCCTGAAACACATAAAACTTTGTAACTCGGCGAGGAAACAACCGTGCACCCAGATAGGATAAGCATTAGAGTTACAAGTACATACAATATACCGCACGTACGCTCTGGCAACACTTGAAATACAATAACTTCAAATTATTGTATTAAAGATAAGAACATAAAAGTTACAGGCCTCGTCATGCACCATTTAAAAAGTCACCTCTTGAATTACGGAGGTGTATCTAATACAAGAAATACGAATGACCACGCACACTGTGTCTACCAGATTGTAAAAAGTGCAGTGCAATAAAATTTTCAAGCTGAATGGCCAGGTATTATAAATCCAAATTCAATTTATTTAACAAGCATTTATCGCCTTTGCCTAATAAGCGTCTTGTGAACTTGGAAACTCGTAAATAAATATCCTTAATACGTTCCAAAATATTACAATATTCAACTTGAATCAGTCGTATTAATACATCTTTGGACAAGTAAGCAAATATTAAAAAAGATCGTACTTGTATAACTACCGCATCACGATCCCCTTTCCTGTAAGGTCGGAATTTGATGCACGACGCTTGCGCTAAATCGTTAATGCCGTCTTGAATGGCTTGCACTTGACCACTTGCTGAAATAATAATATAAAATAAAATAAATATCCTAGGTAATTTTACACAGTGCCAAACTAAGCAAAGCTTCTACTATGGAAACCAGATAACTAACTGTTAAAAACTTCAATACTTTTTTTGTAAATATATATTAATAGATAATGTATACAGAACACCCAGACACAGAACAAACATTTATACGCTCATCGCACAAATGTTCGTCCTGAGTGGGAATCATACCCTACCCTACAGCTCTTGAAGCAGATACATTACCAAATGAACTAACAGGGCAATCAAAAAAGCAAAGAAAAAGTCATAGCTATATAAAATATAAATATTTGTAGTTGAACACTTAAAAATTTTCGTATGTATATAAGTAATAAACAAATAATAAATGGACATTATAAACATTCAGAAATAATAAATAAATATTCTGATGCAGTGTAATTAGGAGAGTTTCACCTGACATGGGAACAAGAAAAATGATATGTATTATGTATATTATTGGATCATATTTAAGTTACGTTGGTTTAAGTTTTAAGTATACTTACCCAAAATCGGGTATGCTTATAGGTCTGATTTACAGTAATTGACTCAAAACAGGCAAACAAATAAGTTTCTGACACAACTTACTGAAATGTTCTTTTTGGATAAAATAAATGACTTCATTATTTGGCCACCGCTTGGTGCTATCTGTAAGGCCATTTCTCGACAGGCCTTCGACGTTTTCTACGATTAACCTTCTCTGGCGATCGTTGAGGATCAAATCTCCCTCGAATTTGCCACTTTCTTCCCAAGCATGATCTGACACTACTTCGTCTTCATCGAACGAGTCATCGGGGTCAGCACCTGCTGAACAAGGAGATATTTGTACCACTAACGTTTGGAAGGCAAAAAACTTTCACAGAAAAACATATTAGACTATACTTTTATTATTATTATCAGCCTGTACTGTCCCACTGCAGAGCAAAGGCCTCCCTTCCCATGGAAAATTAAACTTAAAGAAAGAAAAAAAATACTGTGTTTTAGGAGTTTACTTACTTTTAACATGAATATCCAATGACGATGTCTTTAATAAGAAGTTACTAAAGTCCTCTAGCTCATCTTGAGACATTGGCAAACACTGCACTACACAAATAAGCACTGACAGCCACAAAACACGTTGACAGCCCTGTTGGCTCATTGGGAGTATGTCTGCCTGAGCTGTAGGGCGTGGGTTCGATTCCCGCCAAGGACAAATGTTTGTTTGGTATAAACAAATGTTTGTTCTGTGTCTGGGTGTTCTGTATGTATTATAAGTATGTATTTACAAAAAAAAAAAAGTATTTATGTATTCTATCAGTTATCTGACTTCCATCACACAAGCTCTGCTTAGTTTGGGGTCAGATGGCGCTGTGTGTAATGTGTCCTACAACATTTATTTATTTATTTATTTATTTTATTCTAATGCTTTATATCTACTTTTTTTTTTAAATATCCTACGCAAATGCATGGGGTATTGTATACAACTGTATTGTCTTAGCAGTCAACTCACACGTTTTCGAAATATGTATGTCATATTAGCAAACGGTGTGCGACATTGTTATCGATTTTATGATAATTTCACCGGAATAATAGCTTTTACTCTCGCGTTTGGTTTTTTGCGTCGGACAAAACGTGTCGGTTTGGGGCAAGGTTTAATATAGCTTCTAATACGACCATTTCACAAGGTGTAGGCCGGCAACTGTCGCGGTGTCGCTTGCGACAGCCCCGCCGACTGCACCACTCTACCACGCCGCGCAACGTCGTTGCTAAATTTGCCGGACGAGTTATTTTATCAAATCAACAATAAAAATATTTAATTCGATATTGTAACAGGTGTAATGATAGTTGTGACCATTGATTTGTCATAGAAGGTATCGCAATCGTAGATTGATTGAAATTATCGTTGACGTTGTAAGGGCTTTAGAGCAGGAGAATAGTTTTGCAGTTTGTACGAATCTAGTAGTAGTCTAGTTTTGTTTTGTATTATTTATAACGGTGTAATTCTAATCTTATGTATTTCATATGTGAAAGAATCTCTGAGGTCTGCTAATAAGTCTCTAATGATACGTACAATAAAAAAAGACAATTAAAAAAAAACTTATATTAATTCAGACCTAGGTCAGATCAGTTCTAGGTCAAGAATCAGTTCAGATCTAGGTCTAATTCAGACTGATCAATTTTTTAATACATTTTGATATAAAAATTAAAAATGGATCAGTAGGTAGGTAAGCACGCCGTGCTTGCTTCCTATTGACTGTAGAGACATGGCCTGACAATACGATTGGATCACTTAACTATTATGTCAACTCGTTATCTAATGAGAAAGTAGGTAAGTACTTTACGAGTATATCTACCTATGTCTGCCATACTAGACGTTTACCTAAGCCAGCATTATTATGTGTCATTTTTATTCAGCCATCCAACAAATTTTAAGTAGATACAAAGAAAACTTCGAAATAAACTCCAACATCCAACTAACTTATTAAATGATATTAGTTTCTATCTATGAAACTCTTTATTGTGCACACCAAAAATAGAAAAAGAGTACAGAAAACAAAAGAATATTATGAGCTAGTGCCACAAGTTGCGGCCTTATCGCTGAGAGCGATCTCTTCCAGGAAACCAATAATAGAAAAACACGATATAAAACACTACCAAACACAACACTACCACTATATCGATATTCTTTATACGATGAAAAAAATTGTTTTAACGAAATTAATTTCGCATTGAGTCATATTATGTGATATTTTTTTTTATAACTAAATAGATTAATATAACACCACACTACAGGTAAGCTGAACGAAAGAGTCAACTGACATCAACGGTCAACGGATTCGGACAACATAATTTTTTTTAAACTTATTTCTTTACGGCAGCCCATTTAGAGAGTTTTGACTGCTAGTCTGGAGATCCTGTGTTCAAATCCTACGGCACACATCTCTATTCTCTTCTAAGTTACGAATATTGCCGCTAGCTACAAATGGTCAAAATAAATTGTGATCGTGATGAAACCTGCATATCTGTCACATTGTAAAAAATTTATTAAAATATTCTACCAGCCATAGTACAAGCTTCGCTTAGTTTGGGGTCAGATGGCGCTGTGTGTAATGTTCTACGATTTTACTTATTTTATTTATTTATTGTTCTGAATAGCTAGAAAAAGTGGCTAATAGATAATGTGTTTTACGATTTAAAAGAATTTGCAAATAGGGATATGTCCGGCGAGATGACATTGTTAAATAAGCAATTTTAAATTTGACTATTACTTAATTATTATTAATACTTATTGACATTGACATAATATTTTTGACATTAAATTAGAATAAATATAATTTGTTTCAAATTGACATGTATGTAATTAATGGTATCACTTGACAGTATATTTTGAAATTGTTTATTATTATTGTTATTTTTTAAAATCAGTATGACATATGTATAATTTAATTATTGAATGCCCGATAAGGGTAAACTGATACCACAATTTTTGCAAGAACACCTAGCATAATATTACAATGTATCAGTATGCAATAAATATTTCTGAATCTGAATCTGAATCTGAATAATTTAAATAAAATTTTTAATTTAATAAAAATTTAGTATTTTTTTCAATTTAATTTATTGTTTGCCGTGGTGGTGCTGGCGTAAGAATTGTACTCTACCCTCTCTCTCTCTAAGGGATGTAATCCGGAAGATGGGCAGCAGCGTCTTCCTTGAACAATCACACTTAACTGCGCTCGCCAACCCGCCTGCCAAGCGTGGCGAGTATTAGCAAAACCCCCCAGAAGGAGGCCTATGTCCAGCAGTGGACGTTCTATGGCTGATGATGTCGATGTTGATTGTTCTCAAAATGTGAGGAAGTCTGCCTGCCCGCACTTGGACAGCGTGGAGGACTAAGGCCTTACCCATGTCACAATAACAATAGGCCTGTGCCCAGTAGAGGAACAGTTTAAAAAGACAATGCTGATATGGTAGTGTATTTATCGCTGCGAGTATATCTTGTTTGAAATAAAATTGTTCCTCTCTAATCTTAATTTAGGTATACATACATAGTTTTACTATTACTATTTACTATAAATATATTAGTTTCGCAGTTGTTAAATAAATAAAAACATTTATCCACAATTCAATAAATATTCGTTGTTTTTTCTTTCGTTTCACTTGATGGAGCAGTAGACCAAATTGCATATTTCATTAGTTGACCAATGTTATTCAATACAATTTGCCATGCCTGTTGGCAATGTTCGCAATCTTTCATTGCCATTGTCAGGCTGAAACTGTGTCATTGCTGCACAAAACAACGCGTTGATCTCTGACACTATTAACTATAGTTGGATTAGCAGAAAAAATGAGAACTAGCTTTCTCAATCAAGCCCTACAAAATTAATTCTAACTAACGCAATACTTCACTCCACTTACACCGAAAACAGTCAACAGAACAGACGAATATTTTAATGAAAACTGATAATGTTAAAAAATTATATACTTTTCTTATAATTAATAAAAGTACCTGCATGACCGAGCTCGGCTGAAAACACGGATAAAACGACGTTTTCTATAAATGAAACCTAACTAGATCGATGTATCGCCCCGATACCACCTGCATACTAAATGTCATAAGATTCGTTGGAGCCGTTTCCGAGATTCAGAATATATATACAAGAATTGCTCGTTTAATAGTATTAGATAGATTTATTTTTCTTGGTAATCATGTTAATAGTCAGACAAACGCGACCAAAATGTCATCCTTGTATGGTGGATATTTCACACATATGTAAGTACGAAGCGTTTCGATTCCATATTTGTTATTCACATTACAATATCTACATTATTTACTCACACTTTAAGTATATTAAAATATACACATTTTTTATTCATATACTGCATTACAATATCCATACTGCATTATTTTACTTGGTGGTAGATTTCCTTAGCAGGAGGTCGTCTAGATAGGTACCACCGCAGTACCAGATATTCTGCCGCCAAGCAGTAGTGTGTAAACATTACTGTGTTCCGGTTTGAAGGTTACTGCAGCTAGCAAAATTATAGGGCTATTGAGACTAACCTAAAAAATCTAGTCTTAAAGTAATGATCGCCAAGGCAGCGATGCCCTGGATTTTGTCTTACTACTCAAAGTTCTGTGTATCGCTGCAATGGTCATGGACAGGCATTATGACGCGATTCTGTGTTCTCCGAAAGGTACAAAATATGTCTTGGCATCTAGACTAAACAGGTTGCAGGTTGGTAGGTGAACTTGTTCTATCTTAGACTACTGCTCAACATCAGACAGTGTGTTGTCCAACACAAACCTATTTAGAGTAAATCTAATATAGTCCAGTCATTAAAGGCATAAAGGATTAGGCCAACAAGAGATACCACATGAAAAAAACACGCCTCTCACTACCTCGAATGTGCTACGAAAATTAGTAAAATCAGGATGTGGCCGTGTCCACGACACAGTGGTAGTTACGTGAATATGTATACATTTTGAACATACAAGAAATATTTCTGATTTTCGTGTTTCGAGTCCTCACGTAACGAATTCTTTGATCATTTAGCTATCGAGTAAAAACACGTACCACGGTCGTGTTTACGTAACCCGTCACCGTTCATTCAATTTGCATGAAATGGTATTCTCTCTACGAATTTCAAATACAAAATGCGACGAAGTGCCACGCACTCATTTCGAACTATTAAAACGGACTTTATAGGTAAACGTATAAATAACTGTATAAATGCTATAGGCACGCGTTTTTAGCAAGTAATCTCATGTGTTAGCGAAACAGCTTAGGGATCAGGTGAATGTTGACTATGTACAGTGTACACTTTTTAAACACTTTTGCACTCTTGGCAGATTGCTCGTAGTGTAGAGTGATTCAAAGCGTATTCACCTGATAATGCCAGTGCTATCCATGCACAACCTGTGATAACTTCATTGCTAGATATCAGGGTCAGAATTAAAATTAAACAAATTTTCATAGCCGTGTATATTTTATTACAGTATTAAGAATTATTCTTTGGTTAGATATTTGTACATAAACAAAATAACGCTAACACCGCCAGGTTCACTACCGAGAAAGTTCATTCCTCATCTGAGGAATCTGCGCAGCCGTACATTCGATTCACCTTTAAAACGTCACTATTTGACAGTTTTTCTCTTTGACCAATTACTACATCCTCCTGTGGAATTAAATTGTGTTTTATTTTTTGTATTTCATTTTACTCTGGCAGCCTGATAGCCCAGTCGGGTTAGAATTTCATATTGCATTAATTACCATCTCGACAATTATTGCATCAGCCTTCAGTCAGTGGGAGTCTAAATTCAAAATGGTGACCAACCTCGACTCCCACTTTAAACGCCATCTTGGTTCCAAGCGAGTAAAAATTAAAAAAAAAAATGACAAATTTTCAATTTTCGATAAATATCATAACGACCAATGTTGATCATTATTCGATTCTCAACATTTAGTTCCTTGCTCATTTTTTGTCCAACCGATATTTTTCGAATTAAGCGGGGAATAAAATCTGCCGACAAACACCAAACAGTGTATTTCAGCGGCCTCAATTGAGAGCCAGTTTCATTCCAGGGTAGGTGTGTTTTATAATCTTCGACCAGGCCGTCACTTAACATCAGGTGAGTGAGCTATAGTAAAACGCCATAATAAACTGCTTTTTGTAAATACATATAGTAGATGGACGCCACGAAACTAGATGGAGTGACGATATACGTAAGACAGCTGGCAGTGGCTGGAAGCGAAAAGCCGAAGATCGGGCTGAGTGGCGTATCCTGGGAGAGACCTACGTCCAGCAGTGAACTATGCAAGGTTGTTGATGATGATGATTATAGTAGATACATTTAGAATATCCAGGCGCAGGACAAACAACCATGTTCGTCACACAATCGTTCACCCTGGATGGAAATAGAATTTGAATCGATTCTGCTTCATGATTCCTTCCCATAAAGCAAAATAACTAGCAAATGAGCTTTGACATATTAGGAGGGATCAAAAAGTAGTGAGAATGAGATAGAATATAATGACTATTGATAACTTAATAATTTATTTTTCTTCATAGTCTCCGAGTCTCTCTACAAACCGAGTCCGGCGCTTTTCCAAGGCTTCAATCCCTTTAAAAAAAAGAGTTTTGTCTTGGTCCTGCAAAAAGCTCTCCACGGCATCCATCACCTCGTTGTCGTCTTCGTACCTGTTTCCCCATAAGTATTCTTTCAATTTGGGGAACAGATAAAAATCGCTAGGCGCCAGATCTAGTGAATAAGGGTCAACCAATTTGAAGCCAGCTTGCTGAATGGTAGCCATCGCAACTGCCGACCTGTGGGCGGGTGCGTTGTCGTGATGAAACAGCACGCCTCTTTTAAGTTTCCCTCTCCTTTTCTCTTTGATGGCATTCCACAACTTGGGAATTAAAGCTGCATAATATTGGCCTATAATAGTGGTTCCACGCTCCAGATAATCAACAATATTCCTTCTGAGTTCCAAAATATTGAGGCCATAACCTTGCCAGCCGATGCCACGGCACGAAACTTCTTCGGGGTCGGTGATGATGGCCATTTCCATTGCGAAGATTGCTGTTTTGTCTCGGGATCAAAATGATGGATCCACGTTTCGTCCATTGTTACGAAACCAGACAAAAAGTTTTCAGAATCTTCTTGAAACTTGTCCAACAATGTCTTCGAAATGTCAAGTCAATTTTGTTTCTGACTGTCGGTTAACATTCTCGGCACCCATCTTGCGGAGACTTTTCTCATATTCAAAGATTGTTTCAATATGGATTGAATAATTCCACATGAAATGCCGGTTTCTTGAATTAAGTATCGGATGGTAACTCTTCGATCGCTCAATACAATTTTCTTGACTTTCGCAACATTTTCTTAAGTGACTGACGTCGATGGACGGCCGCAACGATGTTCGTCTTCCGTGCTCGTTCTCCCTACTCGAAATTGAGAAGCCCACCTTGTGACAGTGGAATACGGCAGAGCAGACTCTCCTAATGTTGTCTCCAAATTGCAATGAATCTCTTGCGTCGTCAACTTTTTTAAACAGAGGTATTTAATAACAGCTCGCACTTCGTTTTTCTCCATTTTCGAGAACACGTTCCGACAAACAAACAAATTACTACGTTCGGAAAAAAACAAAAGAGAATCGAAGATTTTTTTCTTTATTAAAATTACAAATATGTATCTGAGCTATACCTGCCAGTATTTATTTATTTTCTTACCAAGGAGTATTTCGTTCTCACTACTTTTTGATCCCTTGCCCTAAGAGGGCAGTGAAACTTTTAATAGTCCCAATGTCGTCTCATGTTTATGCATTACTTATGTATACTTGAATGTACTTACTTGAAGAGGAACAATGGTTCTTTCATCGTTCTTCGAGAATGCATATGCGCCATAATGCATTATGCTCCCGTAGTCATACTCTATGCCGAAATCAGGTACGACATTCTTTGCTTCTTTCACGAAATTAATGTTTTTACCTAAGTAAGAAATTGGAATAGTAAATATTGTTTTGTTAAGCTTGATATTTACTTATATATTATGTTTACTTACTTACTAAAGATAAAGTGTTACGAAAAGACCTCAAAAGTCACCGATACGTACGTCATCTGCAAGATTATGCTTCGGTAGATATCTACAGAAAAGTAGGTACAGGTCGTCTACACTTTCCCGAGTCTTGAAGCATTAAGTTTGTTATACATTATTGCAATTTTGGGGTCTATCTACTAAGTTGTGTACAATTTTTTTCGTAATTATGAGTACTAAGCCTAATAGGTATAATTTTTCTCATAATTATTATTATTATAAATTATAAATGAGGGAGGTTTAGGTATATAACTTGTCAAGGCATTGTGTAAACTGGATGCAATATGATGATAATTGTTAGAAGTGTCGGAGAAAGCCAAGCCACTTGGGAGCTTTCATCGAAAACGCTGCCCTATGAGATTTAATAAAACAATGGAAGGTGGTAAATTCCTCTTTTATAGATCTACAAAAAGTACACGGTCGGTTCCTGTTCAGGATAGCTTACTTATACCGATTCTTACTACACGTGCGAAGCCGGGGCGGAGCGCTAGTTAGGAATAAAAAGATTCTTACCTCGTTCTATATTATCGAACTCAATCTTTACATAGTCGTCTCTATTGTAAATGCTCTGCATATGATAGAAGCCAAGCGTGTGCAGCATTTCATGGACGATAATTCCGTGCGCTATGCAGGGAAGTCCGATGTTGAGCTCTTGAAAGGGGATTGGCTCGCCGGTAGGGTCTGTCGTCGAATAACCAACGTAGGAATAGCAGTCCCTTCCGTTGTTCTAGAGAGAAGTAACTTATTTTACCTTTAACTTGCCGTGTTCACATTAATAATGTTAATTTATTAACCAAAAAGGACAGTGAAACTCGTTTTGGGTATGAATGTTAATTAATAACAAACTCTATATTAATTACTAAAAATGTTACAGACAAGCATTGATATAAAAGTACGTACAGTTACAGTAAAGGTATGTACCTACTAGATGACGCTCTACAAAGACTAACTTGTTCAGTTCGACTGTAGGTACGTATTTTTACTTTACCTGTACTTCAAAAAAAAAAACTCAATGTGATTTATTTCCTTTAGACCTTACAGGACTCTTGGACACGTCACACGTCACAAATTATAAACATACTTAAAACTAGGAAATAAAGTGATCACTTACTTTTATATCAACGCTTGCTTGTAACATTTTTAGTAATTAATATATTTATACCCAAAACGAGTTCCACTAGTACACCTCGTTCGGTACTTCACAAAAAATATAAACATTATGAAGGTATGGAATTACAGTTTCAAAATATATTTTTTATCCTCAAAAAATATCCATTTCCCCAATCAAAGTTTCCTTGTTATTTTTGCCATCTAATCGGAAGACAATAAATTTTTTGGCGATAGCACTTTGGACTTTACAAATTGTTTGACGACATTTGGTACTACTTCCTGAGAAGAAAATATTTTCCGTGCAAAAGATTATCTAAATCGTGGAAAATGGTAGCTGGTTAAAGCTAGAAATATCAACTGATAAAGTGCAAAACAGTGTTGTGCCAACCGTACTTGAGAAAGAAGAAAATGGTAATGTCGATTTTACAAAAGCTTACCGCGATAACAACTGCGTGCTCGTCTTCTTCCCTGGGCCGGAACTTAATGCAAGTCTTGTTGGCGATTTCATCTAAAGCGCCCTGGATAATTTTCGTCTGTTTTTCATCTGGTTAATTCCATAAGAGAAATTATATCAGGTATGTTTTAATAAATAATTATTTCCAGTAACTTGGTTCGCTAAGTAGGTCTACGTCTTAGTCTGTCTTAAAGTAAAAAATACAAACCACAAACTTACAACTTTATTAGTGCTATAGAGAACTGGTTTGAGGATTATAGAATCCTAAGACGGTAAAAGTTGATTAAAAAACTGACTTGCTTTTAAATAAATAGGTTTTATAATAGAGCAGGTTGGAGAGAGCAGTTGAGTTTAAAACAAAATAGGAAATATTATGAATTTTGTAGTTTTTTTTTAAATCACTAAATAGGCTTGCGTTTGACAGCCAACTGGCATGATGTTAAGCGCAAATGCGGTCTACAATGAAGCAAGCTCTCCTATTCACTCGTCACTCGTCACCATTTCGTAAGTATCAGGAACCCGGGGTGCCCGTGTGGGCACCCTAGCAGTAAATTCCACTGTATAGCGGTTTGTATGATGAAAGTGGAATCAAGCCGTTTTGCTCGAATTTGCAATTACAGGAGATGATAAGTTATGGAGGCATTGTATTCCAAGAATTTGTTATGCCATGAAATCGCAGAAAGAACTACCCATCCCGGTAGAATAATTTAACTAACTCTTGACGAACAGGGGGTAAGAGCTTGTTATTTTATAGTAATTAATACGTTAACATGAATTTATAGGTACTCTAAGTCACCTGACTAGATATAAACCAATACAGTACAAACTTACTGTAATCATTTCTGATTTGGTACACAACTGTACTGTCCGGCCAGCGTCTATCAGGTTCTTGTTCATTCGCGCCGGCACCTTCCCCGGTCGCAAAAGAGTCTACATTTCTGTCATCCCCAAACTTCTTGAGTGCCCTCGAGAAAATCATATCACCTTCATAATAATCTCCCAATTCTGCGTCAGTTTGTGTCGTTATTTCTGAGGAGTCTGTTTCTGTTGACAAAAGAGATTGTTAATCCTATCCTATCGTACTATCCTAACTATAATATAATAAATGCGAATGTGAGTTTATTACGCCTTCACGAGTAAACTATTCAACGGATCTGGGTGAAATTTTGCATGTAGGTCCTGGAATAAGACATAGGATACTTTTCATCATCATCATCCATCACCACGGAGGTAAACCCGGGGCACAGCTAGTATATCATATTATAAATGTGGAAGTTTGTGAGGGTAGATGGATGGAAGTTTGTTACTCTTTCACGCAAAAACTACAGAACGGATTTGAATATTTGGCACTCATATAGTTTATGACCTGGATTAACATATTATAGGATATTTTTAATAGCGCAAACTGAACAAACTTTTTATTAAATTCCACGCCAACGAAATACTTGTATAAATTCATTAAGATAAATATTCAGGAATACTGTAAGGATGCTGACTGATTATAAATGACCCTGTATTTTCCAAAGTAATTTGCAACATTATCGCTAAAAAAAATTAAAGATTTATAAGATTGGCGTGTACTAAGCCGCCAAGCACCTAACAGTGTGTTCCAGCAGCCTCACTTCAGAGCCAGTTCCATGCCAGGCTAGATGTGCTACCACAGCGTCACTTAACATCGGGTTGAGCTGTTGTCAAACAACTAGCTTGTCAACCATAAAAAAGCCGAGGAGTCTCACCTCGGCTTTTTTTAAGGTTTACTCATCAAAATGACGAACAGCAAAACTGCTCCATGAATTTGGTCAAGGATTAACAAATTTTTTTTCTATAGAACAGCTCATTTCTTTCACTATTTTAGTGTTGTGCCCATATTAAAAATTCTTAAAAATATAATGATCTTTTTTGAACACTATTTAGGTAAGCTTGTATGTTTGTTACTTTTTCACACAGTATTCCCGCGGATTTTCTTCAATAGGCGTGTTAACTCAAGATTCGAAGGTCCGTAACGTGTTTATAGTGCCCTTGATATTGCAAATATCCATAGGCAACGGTGATTACTTACCATCATGTAAAGCATCTGCTTGATTACCAACAGTGGCGTAAAAAAATGGCTTTGGATGAAATTTGAAATACAGATAGCTGGATCGAATTATATTAACTTTATCTCTAAAAACTTGGCTGCGTACGTATAGTGCGGGATTTATATTTTTTACGAGTGTATGCCACTTTATTTCCGCCTCCCCATATACTTTTCTAATATAATAATTTTCCATATGTAGTAAGAAAGGAACTAAAGTTAATTAAAAAAATGAATTAGTCATTAAAAAAGGGCATTAAAAAAACAAGAATTCCAATTTTTTACTAGTAAAAATACCTAGGATTCATAATTTTCGATACGAATGAGTTTCTATGAGAATTTAACGTATTAGTATAAAAAACCATAAGACAAGCGGTGAACTTGTTTGACTTTTATCCTCTGAAATTAAGGGAGCTTCCTCTAAGATCTGCCGCCCCTAGGACGATGCCGCCCCTGGGACGCTGCCGCCCCTAGGCCGCGGCCTGGACTGGTGCTTAAGTGTAGTTAACATGCTTTTACTGATTTAATTTAGGTACAGGCTGCGCGCTATTGCTACGCTTCCACCCACGTTTTCCAGGATATAAAGTATGCGTTAATCGAGGGTATAAGATACTTGTACCTTCATTCCAAGTTTCATCAAAATCCGTCCAGTTGTTGTAACGTTAACAAATAACAAACATACATACGATTTTTACTTAATGGTAGATTTTTTTTAGTGATCTCCTCGTGCTAAGGAGCACGAGGTCGTCTAAGTAGGTACCACCGCTGGACCAGATATTCTGCCGCTAAGCAGTAGTGTGTAAACATTGCAGTGTTCCGGTTTGAAAGGCACTGCAGCTAGCGACATTACAGGGCCGTTGAGACAAGCCATCGAATGTCTTATAGTAATGAGCGCTAAAGCAGCGATGCTCTGGACTTTGTTTTGCTACTCAAAGTTCTGAGTACCGCTGCAATGATCATGGACAGGCGTTATCTTTAACCATCGGGAAAGCATCTCATTCGTCTCAAAACATTTCCATAAAAAAACGAGTATTTGTATTTATAATATTAGTATGAAAGCTACAGTTATAACATACTTGAACAGATGTGGATGAGTAAACTAACTAGTCTGGCCATAAATACTGTTACATAAAAACTTATCTTTTTTCAACTTTTTAATTATTTTGAATTTGGAACACGTATATTATTTTAAAAACTTCTTTCGATGTTGCGCTATTTCACATATTTTTTCGTGTTCATTATCAAATTACAATATGGAATGGGGTGTTGAAGAAAATAGGATTGCAGTGATCTTCTTGCACAAAGTGGGTATGGAGCCGTCAGTCATATTCCAGACACTTCAAAAGCTTGGTATGTTCGTATATCGTACTATCAATACGTACAACAACACTTCGTCTGTCGAAGACCAGAAAAGATCGGGGCGGCCGCGTGCTGTTAGTACTACAAAGGCTGTTAATGCTGTTAAAGCCAGAATTCGTCGAAACCCCGTTAGGAAACAAAAAATTTTATCGCGAGAAATGAAGATTCCTGCTATGACTCTGTCGCGTATTATAAAACAAGACCTGAAGCTCGGTGCTTATCGTCGATATACAGGACATGTCCTAAATCAATCTTTACAATTAAAGAGAGCGGATCGATCAAAACGCCTTCTGTCGCGATACGCAGGTGAAAAGCACAGAAATATCCTCTTTACCGATTAAATTTTTTTCATGATTAACACTACAATAAGCAAAATGATAAAGTGTACGCTCATAGTTCTAAAGAAGCTGCTCAAGTGGTCGGAAAGGTACTTCGTGGCCATCATCTTGCGTCAGTGATGGTTTGGTGGGGCGTGTCTTATCAAGGAGTCCCAAAACTACATTTTTGTGAAAAAGGAGTGAAAACTTCAGCCAAAGTGTATCAAGATACAGTCCTGGATCATGTTGTGAAACCTCTCAGCAAAACACTTTTTAAAAATATACCGTATACTTTCCAGCAGGATTTTGCACCTGGTCGCAAGGCACGAACTACCCAAACCTGGCTGACCAACGTTCCGGACTTTATAAGAGCTGAAGACTGGCCCTCATCTAGCCCAGACTTCAACCCTTTAGACATCAAATTATGGTCAGTTTTAGAGGACATGGCCTGCTCTAAACGACACGGCGACATTGAGTCTCTTAAAAAATCTTTGGAGCAACCAGTGGCGAAATTTCCGTTGGAAACAGTGCGTAAATCCATATATTCGTGGCCAAACAGATTAAAGGCCTGTATAAAAGCCAAAGGTGGTCATTTCGATTAGAATATTTTTTGCTGAGACTTTAATAAATAAATAGGTATAAATTTTAATAATATTACATTACTCCATTTAAAAAAAATGCATTTTCATTTGTAACAGAACTTATGGCTGGACTAGGTTAAAGTTCACATTGTATAAGTTCCACGATTTAACAAATAAAATAATTTCGTTTTCATATTTTTAAAGAATTTGAAATATCTGTAAGAAAGTATTAGTATTTGCGGTATCTAGTTCGTAACCAAAAACAACTCACCAGGTGTAACAGCTTCACGAATTGCAGCGGCGTTCGCACATGCAATGAGAGCCAGAGCTACAAACGCAAATTGCGTGGACTTCATATTGCGTTAACAGTATACAATGAATTCTGTGTTATCGTCGAAGAAATAATGCTCTTCGGAGTTGAGAATACCCATTTATAAAACTGAACTACCGATAACACATGACCATGTCAAAGGTTACATTGAAATCATTTAAAGCTGTTCATAATAAAATCTTATCACTGGGAAAACCTTTCTAATAGATTGTGATTGGAAAAACACAGTATACTAAAAACCACTTAAATATAGTATAGTAAATAATAATTTATAAAGCATGGGACACACGTATCCTATCACACCAGGTCCGGTGTAAGCCAGGGTTCAGTCACCGGCCCGTTGCTCTTCCAAATAATGATACATGACCTACCTAAAACGTTGACTTCGGCTAAGTGTCTTCTGTACGCTGATGACTGCAAAATTTTCCTTGAAATAAAATCTCATTGTGATTGTCTCAAATTACAAGCTGACATTAACAATTTTCATGAATGGAGTATAAATAACAAAATGAATTTCAATGTAAATAAATGTAACGTAATGACGTTTGACCGCAAAAGAAAACCGCTACACTTCAATTATCTATTGGACAATGTGTCTATTAATCGAGTAAATCTCATTTAGGATTTAGGAGTCACATTCGATCGCAGCCTAACCTTCCACGATCACATATCTGATCTTGCCAAAGAGGCGTATCGTCGCCTGGGTTTTGTTTTGCGAAATGCCAAGGACTTCCAAGACCCGCAAGTTGTTCGAACGTTATACAACTCACTGGTTAGAAGCAAACTGGAATCTAGTGCGTGTGTTTGGAATCCATACCACGTCACGTATGTACAAATACTGGAAAAGGTCCAAAAGGCATTTTTAAGATCGCTATACAGGAAACTTTTCGGTTATTACCCTTTCATGTACCCGACTAAGTTCTTGCTTGGCCAGCTCGGATATAATTCACTGGAGGTTAGACCACAACTCACCTGATGTTAAGTGACGGTGTGGTCGAAGATGGTAAAGCACACCTAGCCTGGAATGGAACTGGCTCTCAAGTGAGGCTGCCGGAACACACCGTTAGATGCTTGGCGGCAGATTTTCAACTTGAGGGTGGTAGCTAGCCAGCCGAGTACTAGAAAGTACTCTACCACCACGCTATGGTTTCCTCGCGATGTTTTCCTTCACCGACAGCTCAAGTTCATTGTTGGGGTTTGAACCCACGCCCTTCGGCATGCGAACCGACCACGCTAACCACTGAGCTATCATCGCTTTAAAATAAATGAAATTAAATGAAAATACTTTTTAAGCCAATTTATTATTTTTAATTAAATTTAAACATAGAAACATTTAAACATATAAACATTTCACTTAGATATATTTTTGTAATCCTCTTTTAATTTCATTTTTTTTGATACCCTACTCGATGGATTTCTTTTTTTTTTATTAATGTATTATGATTTTAATAATTAATTTACTTGTAATAATTTTATGGCTGAAGATATCAGGGTCACGATTAAAATTAAACCAATTTTCATGGTATTGTATTGTTTATTATAGTAATATGACATAGCCTTAGGTTAAATGTGCATGAATAAAATAGCAATACCGTCGTGCTATTCACTCCCGAGAAAATTCATTCATTCACTCTGCGCAGCCGTACATTCTTTTCAGCTTCAACACGTCACCATCTGACATTCTTTCTCTTTGACCAATTACTGCACCCTCCTGCGGAATTAGATTATGTTTAAGTAATTTTTTTCTCTAGAATCAATAAATCTAAAAATAGATCTAATAGCTGCTGTATTGTTATAAAGGTTAGTAAACTTCTTAACTCTAATATATTAATTAGCGAGATTTACGTTAATACGTAAACGTAAATAAATGTATAAAAACTGTGGTCGTAGAGGGAATTGAACGCGAAAAAAAATGCAGTTTACTTCTACTCCCGCCAGTGGCGTTGTCTCATGTTTCATAATTTTTTTTATCGTTTACTGAATACATATGAACGTATAATATAATTACATAACAAATGCTATATGAACAGAAGATTATATGGATGACAAATGTCTTAAGCGCGCTAAATTTAGTTCCAAAAAAGTACAAACTGTGACTAGAATTGCAACTTGCGACACCCTTACACGGTTGGCTAGGTCATATATGATATTTTTGTATATAGGTGCAAGGTTAACGAATAAATTAGTAGTCCCTCTGATCAGTTTAACAGTACGGGTAAACAGCCATGCTCGTCACACAAATGTTTATCCTGAACGAAAACCGAACTACAGCTAATAAAATCAATCAAAATCAAAAAGTCATTTATTCAGTTTAGGCCCTGGTAAGGCACTTATGAACATTTAAGGCAGTTACATGTTTGAATCTACCACCGGCTCGTAATTACACTTCAACTGAGAAGACTCCAACAAGAAACTCAGCAAGGCATTTTTTTTTGTGGATCTTTCTTTTCATAATAGGTTACAGTTTACAGTTATATATATTAATATATTATGCTTACTACAATTGTCACTTAGCCAGGGGGATGCAAGTTTAGAGAGAAGCTACTACAACCATATATTCCTGTTTTCCACGTAATGAGCCACCTTATAGTAGGCTTTGTCAATTAACCTCTGCTTTATAAAATCTTTGAATTTATTATAGGACATTTTAGTTACCTCAAGTGGGATTTTATTATAGAAGCAAAATGACTACCAAATGCGTAGTCGAAATTAATGTTTACATTTATACTATAAGCAGTGAAAATATGTCATGATAAAGCAGTCATATTAAGTATACTTACTTGAAGAGGAACAATGGTCTTTTGTCCATTCTTCGAGAATGCATATGCGCCGTAATGCATAATGCTGCCGTAATCATACTCTACGCCGAAATCAGTCACGGTATCGTTTTTGTATTTTTTGAAATTATGTTCTTTTCCTAAGTGAGAAATTTGTATATTTAATATTTCATTAGGATTAATGATTACTTATGTTCTAAAGATAATATGTTATGTAGCGAGCTCAAACGACAAAGAGGTATAATTATCTGTGAGTTCCATAAAATTCTAATAGATGGCGGTGTAAGGTAATTTATTAACTGGATTGATCCAATAGATGGCGCTACGTTAAAAGTATAAACGTTTCATAAGTATCCAATGAGTTTAAGAAGCATTCTTACCTTCTAAAATATTATCCCTTTCAATCCTTACATAGTCGTTTCTATTGTAAGTGCTTTGCATGTGAAAAAAGCCAAGCGTGTGCAGCATTTCATGTACAACAATGCCGTGGACCATGCAGCCTGCCACTGCAATGTTGAGCTTTTGAAAGGGGATTGGTTCGCCAGAAGGGTCTGTTGTCGTATAACCGAGATAGGAATAACATCCCCGTCCGTTGTCCTGGAGAAAAATAACGTAGGTATTAATTTTTGTCTTTAATTTATCAGTGTTCCATAATTTATCCATAATTACAAGTAATGACCAAAAAGGAACACTAGTGAACTTATTTTGAGCATAAATAAGCAGTGATAAAAGTACTAAGTTCTAGATGAAGCGCTACGAACATTGTGCAGTTCGACTGCAGAGCAATGTATACACCTCGTTCAATATACTATATACTCCATAAAAAATATTAACATTAGAAGTTCCAGTATGAAATTGCCTTTACATACTAAAATAATAATAATTATTATTTGGAACGACAATCAAGTACTGAACATCATCAGCCATAGGACGTCCACTGCTGGACATAGGCCTCCTCCTGGGGGGGTTTTGCCAATACTCGCCACGCATGGCAGGCGGGTTGGCGAGCGCAGTTAGGTGTGACTGTTCAAGGAAAACGCTGCTGCCCATCTTCCGGATTACATCCCTTGGCAGACTCTTACGGCAACCACGGGCAGAGAGAGTGGGGTACTATTCTTACGCCGGCACCACCACGGCAAAGTACTGAAGAGTACTGAACCCCCTGTATCAATATTGCTGACGTTCAAATCTTCTCGGTGTATAAGGATAAAGATAATGGTAAATGTCGATATACGAGTATAAAATCTTACCGCGATAACAACTGCGTGCTCATTTCCTTGCCTGGCCCGGAATGTAATACAACTCCTGTTGGCGATTTCAGCTAAAGCGTTGTTGATAATTTGTGTCTGTTCTGCATCTGAGATAGCCCATAAGAAAATATTTAAATATTTTGTATATATATAATGGTATGTAATATTACATACTATATATATTTGATGGGTACGTTTACGTTTAGTAGTGGTTAGGTTTATTGACATGTATACTTTTTTACTTATTAAACTAAGTTATATTTAATAAATAAATAAATATTGTAGGACACATTACACACAGCGCCATATGACCCCAAACTAAGCAGAGCTTGTGTGATGGAAGTCAGATAACTGATAGAATACATAAATACTTTTTTTTCTGTAAATACATACTTATAATACATACAGAACACCCAGACACAGAACAAACATTTGTTTATACCCAACAAACATTTGTCCGTGGCGGGAATCGAACCCACGTCCTACAGCTCAGGCAGACATACTCCCAATGAGCCAACAGGGCTGTCTAAATACTATATATATATTGTATATATATATGTGTTTACATATAGGTATATATACATATATATCATATACAATATATTGAAACAGAAATAATAAATATCTCCTTAATATAGTACATAATTCTTCTGTACGTATGTTTGTTTGTCACTTAACTTCTCCTAAACGGCTGGACCGATTTCAATAAAATTTTGTGTGTATATTCAATGGGTTCCTGGATGATTTGAAAATACAATTAGACTCAGTACGTGGTGCTGCTGTCAACATGTCATTGACTTTTAGGCGATATGAAGTTCGCCGGGTCAGCTAGTAATATTATATGACAGAAGAGGAACCTCAGAGTCATCAGTAGGGTTCATAATTTCTAAACTCCTAGTTGCGGGCGTCGATGGGTAATGTTGGAGCAACGAAACACAGCAGTTTAAATCAATTCGATTATAATGGCCAATTACTTATTCAGTAGATAGGTACAGATCTACACAGTTATAGCTAGGCGTCGAGCGCCGACAGAAGGCGCTGGCGTTCCAAAGAAGACTCGATTGCGACATATATAAATCTTCTACACGTGTGTTTGTCACCTATCTCCTCGTAAACGGCTGGACTGATTTGGATAAAATTTTGTGTGTATATTTCGATGGGTTCCTGGATAGTTTGAAAACACAATTGAACCCGGTAGGTGGCGCTGCTGTTGGTATGTCTGTTGACTGTTAGGCGATACAAAGTTTGCCGGGTCAGCTAGTATATAAATATATATATATAAGTGATTTATCTTTTTGATTGACAGGCTAGCTATGATTACAATCATCGAACACATCGTCAACATCATGCGAGCCGAGGTCCATCTTAGCCTAGCATTTCAACCATAAAAAAACACATGACTATCCAAATATTTTAATCCTAACTAATATTATAAAAGTAAAAATTACTTTGCTTCTTAGGATATCTATTTGTTTGTAATATTATCACGGATAAACGGCTAAATGAATCTTGATGAAAATTATAATAGTTAAATAAATTTACCATTTAAAAAAAATTACCCATGTAATTTTTTAATTGGGTAATTTTTTTCGCAAAAACGAACTTCGTGAATCTACTAAGAAATTCGGTAAACAAGATTGAATACGCGCCGGTGGTAGCAAACGCCAGAAGAAAGCAGAATGCAGACTATTGCTTATTTTATGACAGCATGCTGTGCTGGGTTCATTAAGCTTCCAAATGTAAATATGTATGGTTGTTCGTCTGAACCAATTCAGTCTTAAAAAAAGTTCCGTATTTGCCACGCTCTACCGAAGCTGCGGGTAAAAGCTAGTTATTTTATAGTCCTTATAAAATCACAATCAATACATTAACATGTTTTTATAAACGTACTCCCAGGAACTTGATTAAGTAGAAACCAATTCAGCACAAACTTACTGTAATCATCGCTGATCTGGTACACAACTGCATTGTTCGGCCAACGTTTAGTGACATCTATTATGCCGTTGTGCACGTGTATACCTTCATTTACAATCTTCATCTGTTCCTTCGACAGAATCATATCACCTTCAAAATACTCTCCCAATTCTGCATCAGTTTGTGTCATTAATCGACGGGAGTTTGTAGCTGTAGACAAAGGTAATTGTTAATACTTGTATAACCTCATTGAAATATAAAGATTTGCCATTATAGGTACTTTGCGTTTCGCTAAATAATGTACATATTATGTATATAAAACATACATACACTATATATTTACTTGGTGGTAGATCTCCTTAGCAGGAGGTAGGTACCACCGCAGTACCAGATATTCTGCCGCCAAGCAGTAGTGTGTAAGCATTACTGTGTTCCAGTTTGAAGGGTACTGCAGCTAGCGAAATTACTGGAACCATCGAAAGTCTCAAAGTAATGAGCGCCAAATCAACGATGTTTTTTTCACTCAAAGTTCTGTGTATCGCTGCGGTGGTCATGGACAGGCGTTATCTCTTACCATCGGGAGAGCGTCTCGTTCGTCTCATTATTTTTTACATAAAAATATATATTTATACAGGGTTAGCTTGAGGTGTACTAAGCCAAAACAGGGTTGTTAAACTATTTTTACTGTTACTATTTTTATTTTACTTATGCGGGAAGAAAGGAAAACAAAACAACGTCAGTTTCCATAGTAAAACTGTTACTATGAACACAACTCAGAAATCACGAAAAACAAAACAACTGCTCCATAAATTGGGTCTAGGATCAAATTTTTTTTTAAATGAAATAGCTCCTTATTTTCACGATTTTAATGGGCTTTTTTATACATTTTTGTTTTATTTATGCGGGATTACTCACGTATAATTTTATCGGAAACTCCGACTATAGTTTCGGCCACATCCGGTGGCCTTCATCATGGAGACAAAGCTGAGACAACGCGCGCGCGGCCTCGTCTTGCTTCGCACTATATACTTTGGTTTTTTTATAGCTGACAGTCTAGGTGTTTGACCACATCTCACCTGATGTTAAGTGACGGTGTGGTCGAAGATGGTAAAGCACACCTAGCCTGGAATGGAACTGGCTCCCGAGTGAGGCTGCTGGAACACACCGTTATATAGATGCTTGGCGGTAGATTTTCAACTTGAGGGTGGTAGCTAGCCAGCCAAGTAGAAAGTACCCTACCACCACGCTATGGTTTCCTCACGATGTTTTCCTTCACCGGCAGCTCAAGCTCATTGTTGGGGTTTAAACCCACGCCCTTCGGCATGCGAACCTACCGCGCAAACCACTGAGCCATCATCGCCACAATGTACAATGTTGTGCCCATAGTAAACAAAAACATAATAAAGAATACAATGATCATTTTTCGGCTTAATACACTTCAAACTTGTAAACCCTGTATAAGTACAGGTATGCGAAAGGTTGTATGTTACTTACCTCTTCACGCAATAATGACGAAACGAACTTGGATGAAATTTGGAATACAGATAGATTACACTCAGGTTTCACTCATATTAAACTTTAATTCGGAAAACTCAGCTGCATTCGCCAGGTGCAGCTAGCTTAAGCTTTAGCAGCAGCCGTCGGTTTCACTTGCGTTTTCCAGGATAAAAAGAATCCGCTGCGATAAAGGGTATAAGCTTTCTTCGTTCCAAATTTCATGCAAATCCGTTCAGCCGTTACTACGTGCACAAATAACAAACTTACATACAACCATTTAAAAATTATAACATTAATACTTACATATATAGTGCAGGTATATAGAGCATACGGAAAGTTTCTGGAACTGACCACATACATTTGAAAAAGTATCAAAAAACAATGATAGCAAAGTGTGACATCATTTCACGACAATCTGTACTTATACCTATAATTATGTGTCAGTCGACTAAACTTGGTTGAACTGCTTTTAACCGGGAAGAAAAAGCAAATCGACAGAATGAGATTTTCTTTTTGGAGATTTGCCGATTTACTTCGGTTTTTGGCAAAACAGCACACTATACAACAGTCATCATCATCATCATCAGCCATAGGACGTCCACTGCTGGACATAGGCCACCTCATTTGTATGAACGTATACGAATGAGTAAAATGTAAAGTTCACATTGCTTAATTATTATGTTCCACTATCTGACAAAAAAATTCAAATTTTCTAGCACGTATTTGTGGACCAGGGTGGTGAATTAGCCTTATCCTTCTCACAATAAAAAAAGCAAAGCGTTCCGTACCATTATCTATAACAACGGCAAAAAAATCATGTCTGTTATATGGGATATTTGTTTATATTAATTTAATTATTTATTTTTAAAGTGAATATATTATTAAAGTATATATATTATATAACTAAATATTCTGTGAATATTTCAAGTGTCTGTCTGTTGCCGTTATCAAAATCGAAAAAAACGAAGAAAAGAAAAACACGTTTATTGTATGGGAGCTCCCTTAAATATTTATTTTATTCTGTTTTTTTAGTGTTTGTTGTTATAGCGCCAACAGAAATAAATCATCTGTGAAAATTTCAACTGTCTATCACGGTTCATGAGATACAGCCTGGTGACAGACGGACAGACAGACGGACGGACAGCGGAGTCTTAGTAATAGGGTCCCGTTTTACCCTTTGGGTACGGAACTCTAAAAACGGGGCTGATCCGGATTAGTATTTTCGGTATGTAGTTCGTAACAAAAAATAACTCACCAGGTGTAACATCTTCACCGATTGCAGTGGCGTTTGCGCACGCAATAATCGCCAAAGCTACAAACGCGAAGTGCGTGGACTTCATACTGTGTTTAACAGTAGAAATGTACTTCTGTATCACCGTTGAAGAAATAATTCTAATTTTTGTTAGGAATGCCCATTTATAGAATTCGACTATCGATAACAAAGTCAAAGTTCACAGTGAAATCTTCTAAAAATGTTTTGATGTATAGGTATATTTGTAATTGGGTATTCCCAATTGCAAATATCATCATCATACTAATACATATAATTATATTAGATACATAATAATCACTCACAACACAAACAACTCGAACTAGAGCCTAGCGATAATCACGACATATTTTAAACAAAACTAAACATCTCTGAAAGGTAGAGAACGAGCTTTGTATTGTATAAAATAGAAATGGCGCTAGTTATACAACTACTTAGGACTATTAGGTACTATTTATATGATGCAGACAGGTTCGTATCGATGATAGTTCAGTGGTTAGCGCGGTCGGTTCGCATGCCGAAGGGCGTGGGTTCAAACCCCAACAATGGGCTTGAGCTGCCGGTGAAGGAAAACATCGTGAGGAAACCATAGCATGGTGGTGGGGTACTTTCTAATAATTGGCTGGCTAGCTACCACCCTTAAGTTGAAAATCTGCCGCCAAACATCTAACGGTGTGTTCCAGCAGGCTCACTTGAGAGCCAGTTCCATTCTAGGCTAGGTGTGCTTCGACCACACCGTCACTTAAAATCAGGTGAGTTGTGGTCAAGCACCAAGCCTGTCGGCCATAAAAAAAGGTTTTATATATTTTTTAATAATTTAATGTATGTTAACTCTTTCGTTTTTTTGTTCATACGACAGCTAGTTAGTACTAAATATTTAGCAAAGCTCAGCATCTCAACTAGAAACTTTATATTAAGTGACCACTCCGGAACCAAATACAAGTTAATTTCGATCCAGTTGTCTCGATCTATAACTGCGCCTATCCGAAGGATGGAGTAATGGGCTTTGCTCTTTGTGTCTAGGGATTGCAATCCAGCCCTATTTTGAATCCAGTGGGTTTTTTAATGATTTTTAGATTTTTTATATATATTTAGATTTTTAAGTTGAGGGTGGTAGCTAGCCACCCGAGTCGAGAAAATACCCTACCACCATGCTATGTTTTCCTTCACCGGCAGCTCCAGCTCACTGAGCTAGTCCAGTGTCCAAGCTTAACTCGCCCGCCGCTGCCGCCCGGTGGTGCGACGCGGCGCGGTGTACCTTATACCTGCCTACTCGTGCGTATTGAAACGGCTTTATCTAGTAAACCACTGAATATTTCATTGTAATGTTACATATTAAGCGTTACTTTGCGGAAGTTCATTTTAATAGTTCAAGGTATACCAATATTTAGTTTATTTCCGCTTAACAGTCGTTTCAGTTACAACGGTGATGGTGATCTTTCTTTCTGAGAGTCAACACGTTTTTGAGCATGCCTCGTGTAGAGATGAAACACGTGTCGGCAAGTGGCCACTGCAGCGAGAAGAGGATATAAAGACTTGTGGTTATTTTATTTTTAATTAGTTTTTTGTTTAATTTGTTATAGCTTTTACAAATATACATAATATAGAATGATATAAAACAGGAAACAAAGGAGGGTACGCAGTACTTACGCAGTCGAGAAGGAACTTCCTCTTATTTTTCTTTGTAACTTTGTTCTTGATAACTCTACTTCTATATTTTTCTACTAGAAAAATATTAATATTATTTTTATAATAGAAGAAAAAGGAACAGCGATTCTACCTTTTTGCGTAACATTTATGATATTGCATTGGCGTTTGCCTACTTGTAGTCTAGAATAAAATAGAACTGAAAATAACAATATATTCCTTTTTTCCTTTCCTTAAAAAAGTTGATCATATACTTTTATCAAAGATTCTTAGTCTTTTACACCCTCGAGGAAAATGGTCGTGATGTGGAGAGATACTTATTCACCTAATAGTCCCTCTGCTTTCCACACACGACCTGTGATAATTTGATTGCTAAAGATAAAGGGTCGGAATTATAATTAAACAAATTTTCATGGCCTTGTATATTTTATAATAAGAAATAGCCCTAGATTGGAGTACATAAGTAAAATAACAACATCATGGACCTGTTCACTCCCGAGAAAACTTATTAATTCACTCTGCGCAGCCGTACATCCTTTTCAGCTTCAATAAGTCACTGTTTGACATTCTTTCTCTTTGGCCAATTACCACACCGTCCTGCGGAATTAGATTTATCAAATTTTAGTTTACTTTCGCAGCTGAAATCAACAAAATTAAGAAAACATCTGATGAAGAAAATGACATTAAAACATTACAACATTTTTTGCACCTAAACACTGTATTTTTGAAAATTTTTGCGTTTCTGCAAAAATAATTCAACTCATTGTACGCCTTGGGCATTGCTAGATTAGTTTGACTATAACAAGTAAACGATAACTATAGGTAGTGCGGGTAATCACTAATAAGAAAAGATAAAAAAATCGGAGGAAATATTTTTAAACTCTAAAAAGTACCTACTTGGGATTACGATATTTCAAGTCTTGACTCAACGTCTTTTTTTTATGTAAAAGTATTGAGACGAACTAGACACTCTCTAAGAGATAACGCCTGTCCATGACTATTGCAGCGATACACAGAACTTTGAGTAGTAAAGTAAAACAAAGTCCAGGGCATCGCTGCTTTGGCGCTCAATACTTTGAGACACTGGACGGTTAGTCTCAACAGCCCTGTAATTTCGCTAGCTGCAGTATACTTTCCCTTCAAACCGGAACACAGTAATGTTTACATACCACTGCTTAGCGGTAGAATATCTATCATGTTAATATACTATGTATCATGTTAATGGATGAATTTAGGTATACTTACTTGAAGAGGAACAATGGTCCTTTTTTCATTCTTCGAGAATGCATATGCGCCGTAATGCATGATACTGCCGTAATCATACTCCACACCGAAATTAGTTACGGTATCATTTTCGTATTTATTGAAATTATGTTCTTTGCCTAAGTGAAGAATTGGTATAGTCAATATTGTTTCGTTAAGCTTGATGTTAAATGACCTAAAGTAAACATTATACCTAAAGATAAGATGTTACGTAGAGAGCTCAAAAATCAGCGGTACATTACCTGCTAGAATATGCTTCGGTAGATATCTACAAAGTATAAACACACTCTCACCTACACGCACGCACACATACACACATATAGGTAGACTAGCTGTGCCCCGCGGTTTCACCCGCGTTAGTTTCACAAACTTTCATCCCCTATTTTATCCCCTTGGGGGTAGAATTAATCAAAATCCTTTCTTAGCGGATGCCTACGTCATAACATCTACCTGCATGCCAAATTTCAGCCCGATCCGTCCAGTGGTTTGGGCTGTGCGTTGATAGATCACTATGTCAGTCAGTCAGTCAGTCAGTCAGTCAGTTACCTTTGAGTTATATATATTTAGATATTTATATATACATATAGGTTAATATTCATGTAGTTGTTTAAAAAGTTTAGTTTTTGAGTCTGCCTGTGGCATTTTGTGCTTGATTAAAGATATCGGGAGAAGCCATCGGATTCGAAAATACAGTTAACACTAGTTCGGAGCCATTGGGTTCATTTTAATGTGTCCAAAGCTTATGCCAAATAAATAGTTTTCTTTTTTGTCAACAAAAATATTATCTGAAATTAATTAGGCATAAAAACATTCTTACCATCTTTTATATTATCCCACTCAATCCTTACATAGTTGTTTCTGTCGGAAGAGCTCTGCATGTGATAGAAGCCAAGCGTGTGCAGCATTTCATGGACTATAATTCCGTGCGCCATGCAGCCTGGCACTGCAATATTGAGATTTTGTTCGACAATTGGTTCGCCGTTATGGTCTGTTGTCGAATAACCGACGTTGGAGTAACATCCTCTTCCATTGTTCTGGGGGGGAAATAACTTAGTAATTTTTGTCTTTAACTTATCTGTGCTTTTTTATTGAGATTGTAACTAACAAGCAGACGGTTTACCTGATGTCACCGTCGCCTTTGGGCACCTGCAACATTAGGGATGTTGTCCATGCGTTGCTAACGAAGAGAGATATTTATAGACGCCCTTTTTAAAACGCTTCATGTTATAGCTTTGTAACGATGATAGTTCAGCAGTTAACGCGGTCGGTACGCACGCCGAAGAGCATGGTTCAAACCCCAAAAATAAGCTGGAGCTGCCGGTGAAGGAAAACATCGTGAGGAAACCATAGCGTGGTGGTAGGGTATAACTTTCTAATACTCAGCTGACTAGCTACCACCCTCAAGTTGAAAACCTGCCCTCAAGCACCTCACGGTGTTCCGGCAGCCTCACTTGAGAGTCAGTTCCATTCCAGGCTAGGTTAGCATCTTCGACCACATCGTAATTTAACGTCAGGTGAGCTGTGGTCAAACACCTAGCATGTCAAACAAAAAAAGTAATATTATTTTGATGAACTATGTACTTACTAGTTTCGCCCTACGGCAAATACTTATTATACATGTTCTCTGAGGTAAAAACATAAGTAAATGTTAATCGTCCTATAATGTAAATGGGTGGATCGTCCTATAATGTAATGGACGTAAATGGATGGACCTACGTATGTCACCTCACAAGACCCAGCTGTAGTTAAAAATTAATGGTAACTAGTAAAGTGGAAAAAAAGTTTGTGCTAACCCTACCTAGTGGGATAAGAGAAGGAATATAATAATAATGTCGATAGACGAGTATAAAAGCTTACCGCTATAATAACTGCGTGCTCATCTCCTTCCCTGGCCCGGAATATAATGCAACTCCTGCTGGATATTTCAGCTAAAGCGTTGGTGATAGTTTGTTTCTGTTCTGCAGCTGGTTTATCACCAAAAAATATATAATTTTTCAAGGTTAGGTATAAGTTTCTGGTGTACTGTGGTAATAGGTATATTGTACTCAAAACTTATATATATACTAGCAGTTACAACTAATTATTCAGGGTTAAGTATAAGTTTGTGGTATACTGAGGTAATATTTACATTGTACTCAAAACTTATATATATACCAGCAGTTACTACCCTGCCACGCGTTGCTGTGGCCATTGGCCAAATTAAATACACGCGTGTAACGTGAAATAAATTGTAGCGCATATGAAACGTTTGAACTTTTAACGTAGCGCCATCTATTGGATACTTACTCAATCCAGTTAATAAATCACGTTACACCGCCATCTATTAGAATTTTAAGGAACTCACAGATAATTATACCTCTTTGTCGTATAATAAACAAACAATTTGCAATAAAAAAATATTGTGATTATAAATTGAGATATAAACTATTCTAGCTCGCAGGTTGGATCAAGATTTGGTTAAAATCGGTTCAGTAGTTGCGGAATTCATCATGGACAAACAAAGTGACTCGAAATTTTTATATATAAAGATATATATCATAACTTTAGTAACCAACTCGGGAACCAAAACATCGGCTATATTGGAAGCGCCGGATTAACTACCCCCAGGCGGATTGACTACATGAAAGCTGCCCTTTTTTATGAATAAAAAAAAATTAATATAGTCATATCGCATGATTTTTACCAATAGCTTACTTAGCAGACTTAGCTTCTAGAAAACTATCTTAATCCTAGCTAACATTATAAAAGTGAAAGTAGCTAACTATCTCTTTATCTGTTGGTTACTTTTTCACAGCTCTACAGTTAAATGGATCTTGACGGAAGTTGAATTAACTATAGGATGTTTCTTAAGAAAAGACATTGGCACCTTTTTTCTTTAAAAAAACCGGTCAAGTGCGAGTCGAACTCGTGCGTCTAGGGTTCCGTATCTACCCATTATACCGCCATAATAAATTGTATGAGCGCCCATACAACTCAGAGGACTATCTTAATTGGCGTCAACTATGTATGTGTGGGAACAACCTTTATTTTAAAAGGAATTTTGGAATTTCTCTTTTGTTTGTGCTGTTAGACCTTGCTTTTAACTAAATTTCGTGATACTAGGTAAACGGGAACTACCATATAGGGATAAAGGGATCATTCCTAAATATAAAAAAGTTAAAAATTAAAGAAAATTTTGGTATTTACATGTTTTCGCGAAAATCTAAAGCCCATATCTTTTTACCTTCTGAGGTACTGAACCTTAAAAACAAAATCTTTATGTAAATGCTGATAAGAAATTCGGTAAATAATATACATAATAAGCGTCGGTTGTTATTAGCGCCAGACGAACAAACATGTCATAAACAGTGATATCGTAATCAATACGTTAACATGTTTTTAAACATTCCTAAGAGCTTGACTAGATAGAAACAGCTCAACCTTACTGTAATCATCAAACTTACTGTAATAATTGCTGATTTGGTACACAACTGTATTCTTGAGCCAGCGTTTGGCGACTTCTATTGTTTTTTAAAACTCCTAAGAACTTGACAAGATAGAAACAAATGCAGCTGAAACTTACTGTAATAATTGCTGATTTGGTACACAACTGTATTGTTGAGCCAGCGTTTAGCGACTTCTATTGTTTTTTAAAACTCCTAAGAACTTGACAAGATAGAAACAAATGCAGCTGAAACTTACTGTAATCATTGCTGATTTGGTACACAACTGTATTGTTCGGCCAGCGTTTAGAGACTTCTATAAGGCCGTTAAAAGTCTTCTGTTCTAACGTCTGTATCATATCACCTTCGAAATATTCTCCCAATTCTTCTTCAGTTTGTGTTATTATATGACGGGAGCCTGGTGCTGTTAGCAAAGGAGGATTGTAATGCTAGTATGAACTTATAGAGGTAAACAGATTTGACAAAAAACTTTTAAACTTTTTTGTGAAACATTATATTTATATGCAAAACCTTGTATGTTTGTTACTTCTTGACGCTGTAATGGCTAAATGGATTTGGATAAATTTTTGAAATGCAGATAGCTTAACACATACCCTAGATTAACACATAGGCTACTTTAGGTATATCTCGGAAAACGCAAGTAAAATCCACGGGGCGCAGGTAGTTTTTTATATTTTTTTATATAGAGTTACGTAACTTTGGGTGTGCGAGTCGAACACGCACTTAACCAAATTTAGGAAACAAATACTACCTTGCGCCCAGAGGTTTCACCCGTATCATCGGCAACTTTAAATTTGACTCATCTGCATCCGTTCAAGTATGTTATAGATAGCTATCATTGTTTCTAATTTTATAAGCTCAAATGTTTATATGCTTGTTAATTTCTTTACATTAAAACGGCTAAACGGATTTAGATGAAATTTGGAACGTTGGAACGCAGATAGCTTCTACGGGTACAAGCTATTCGAGCAAAACACTGAACGGATGAATATGAGTAAAATTTAAAGTTCTCATAGCAAATGTTTCACGATCTAACAAATATAACTCACCGGGTGTAACATTTTCACCAATTTCAATGGCGTTCGCGCACGCAATGAGAGCCAGAGCTACAAACGTGAAATGGGTAGACTTCATATTGTGTTTAACAGTAGAAAAATACTTCTGTTTCAACGTTGAAGAAATGATGCTCCTCCACTTTGAGAGTTTATTATATAGAACTGCACTACCGATAGCATATGAGCATGTCAAAGGTTAGTATCAACCTGGACCTGCTTTAAAATGTTTTGAAATAGTAAAATCTTATCACTAGAAAAAAACTCTTATTTGTGATGGAGAAAAACAGCATAATGAAATTTAGTGTAGAGGTCAGTGATATTATCATAGACAGTTATGTATTTTCTATTTTTAACTTTAGATTTTTTATAATAAAAAAACGACACTGGTGCGGTCGTTGGGGCTGCAGAATGAAGAATTTCCTGACAATCCAAGCAGTATCAAGGATTGTCACTGCCATTTGAATCAAACCTTGACCCAAAAGTATTAAGGCGAAAACGTGGAAAGGTCACGTCACTGCACTCGGTATATTTTTTTAAATCCAAAACCTTGTATTTTTTCAATTGTTTTAATGTATGAAAATGGTGGTAGTTTATTCATTAAGTGTCAAATTACGTGCTCGAGTGAAGGAAATGACTTTCCGTGTGGCTTCCAAAACTCCATCGAAGCATGTAGTAAAGTCGACATTAGGTACTTTGATAGAGCATGACCGGACTCGATTAAGACTTACTTTTGAGACTTAGACTTATTTAACGTATGATTCTTGAAACTCATTTTTCATTTTTCATATTTCTTTTTTTTTACAGGATTATTTACGTTTAATTACAACGACGTCAATTTTCATAGTAAAATAGCGTACAATGTCCTAATCGTTATGATGCACTTTGATTATCGTTATTTATATTACACGGATTCAGTCGTAGTATCACAAAGTAAGTCACGGTCAAGTTCAGACAATGCCCTAATAAAGCAGTGACAGCTTTTAAAGATAACGAGGAAGCTAAAAGCTAAATAGCTAAATAGATTAAAAAAAAAAGGTTTGTTTCACCATATTATATCACTTGCTCACGCATAATTCGGCACTTTATGATCAAAAGAACACAATTTTTAAAATATAAACACTCGAAAATAAATACAATATTTTTTATACAAACACAAATTTAAACACTTGTGTGTTTATATTAATCTTTAAATTTACTTGGTTGCAATCGAACGATTTAAATTATTTTGGAAGCTAGATAGCACTGTGTTTTTGTCACCGATATTTATTTATTTCAACTTGTCATCTACGACCTCTGATAATTGGATAGCTGGAGATATTAGGGCCAGAATTTAAATTAAAGTCATTTTTCACTTTGATACAATTTTAATAAGAAACAACCTATTAGTTAAAGTAGACATAGCTTAATACAACAACCCCGTCCTGTTCACTCCCGAAAAAAATCATTCGGTATTTTGGACTCTTCACAGTACATTTTGTTCAGCTTCAATACGTCACTATCGGACATTTGTTCTCTTTGACCAATTGTTACGCCATCCTGCGGAATTAAATTGTGTTTTAATCTCCATTCAAGTAATGTCAACATCTTAGGAAGAATGTGATTTGCTATTTTGTAAAAAAGGTAATCAATTTATAATCACTAGATCCAGGCGGTTCTCATACTGCTACACGCCACGCGACGCGACGCCGACCCTAAACAAAAGCTTTGTTTACAGTTGGTCCTTTTTCATTGATTTTCCGGAATTCCTTGCCATACATCATATTTAAAAGTGAATCTGCTAGTGAATCACGAAATGGATTCAATAACACATTCACTTTCAAACATTCTATGACACTATCGGAGCAACTTGTACGATGCCTTTCCAAATCCAATGCCCAATGAAAGACATGCTTTATAAATGTCAACTATTCTGTTGACAGACAGTTATCTCTTTCTACTACTTCAATAGTCAGCTGGTGACTCTTCAGAATAGGATATATTTAGGATTTATTTAATCTTAAACTGTTTTAGAGGTAGCCTGCTGTGCTGGCGGTATATATTGTGAGCCAGCCTCAACAAGAATCCGCTGTAGATTCCTAGCATAAGTTTTTGCTACAGTTTCGTCAGAGCTCAAAAAATAAAATATCTGCTTAGTATCTCGGTTCTTATTTCTCGGTATCTTTCCATGTTTGTATGATACTTACCGAGACTTTATCGTGTAAATGCTTCAGCTGAGCACGGCCCCGTTTACGGTGTGCCGTGGACCTGAATAACTAGGTAAATAGTAATAATAATAGTAAATAGGTTCCTTCTAGGTAAGCGTGTTCCATCCTAGGCCACATCGTTGCTTAACATCAGGCAGGATGTGGTCAAACGCGAACCTATTCAGTATAAAAAAAAAAAAAAAAAAAAAAACTATGATCTTTATAGCTTAGTAGAGCAAAGCGTGCTTTAAAAATCACGATCCTGCGCATTGCGGGGTGCGGGGCAATATGAGAACCGCCTTCTTTAGAGATCAAAGATGATCACTCTAACGTTGGACTACGGCAAGAGTTGTGGCGGGAATGCGATAAGATCGTGTCACCTCATTATATTATTGTTCAAAACTTCGAGTGTGTAAAATAGTGGTGTTTTATTAATAAAGTGCTAAATTACGTGCGAGTGTGAACATAAATATAACTTGCAAAACTTCATAGAAGCAAGTTTAATCACCATTACTTTACTAAGGCAACACCGGGATCCACCTTGACATACATTGTATGACTTAGACTTATTAAACTAAATTCTTCTTAAAATACTTGAAAATATCGAAACACTTGACACTGTCCACAATCACACAATCCACCCTCTTCATACGAACCGCTATATATAGCCGAATACAGGGTATCCCCGATAAATACAATCTGGGTACTTTCAATGCGAGTGAATCAGTATCTTTTAGGCAATGCATAAAGTACGAGCCCAAAAACAAAAGATGACAACCGCTACCTGTCAATGGTTGGACTATTTTCTGTAGTGATTTAAAGTAACAAGTTGAAGCTAAAATGTAAAAAAAAAAAACAGTTTTTACACTTACTGCAGCATTAGAAACTTTCTTAAGGCGCATTCCAAATAGAACCGCGTGCTCAATCTCATTAATGCAAACGCTTTATACGACTGTTATATATCTAACTAATTATTTAAATTAAAACAATTTTATTTAAATTTTATTACCTGGATGACCGTGTTTTTCATCACCTGAAAACTCGGATAAAACGACGTTTTCTAAAAATAAAACCTAGCTAGATCGATGTATCGCCCCCGAAACCCCTTGCATACTAAATTTCATGGAAATCGTTGGAGTCGTTTCCGAGATTTCAGATTATATATACATATGTATATACAAGAATTACTCGTATTTTTACGAACCTACATGTTATCTATATAGTCAGGTGTTAGCGCCACTCCTGAGCGCCACTCAGAGGCGCTACCTTCATTTTCCCTACCTCGCATCCTACCCTCATTTTCCCATGAACGACGACTATCTGTGTTGAACTTCGTGGCGGAGATGGGACTACTACGACGATTAGTCTGCCGTTGACCCTCAGTCAGCGACGGATGTGTCTATCGTTGACCCTCGTCAGCGACTGATGTGCGAATACGCTTGCCCGCAACACCGCTTTCCGCTCGTTCGCCCTCGTACCACCGCACGGGATACGGTTCCCGCAGGAGCCTCACGGTTCCCCGCGCCCGCGTCGCGACCGCGCCGCTACCCTCAATTTATACAGTCCACTACAAAGACACGACGACCATCGAGACCTAGGACAGGGTGACGCAGCTGTGCTCGTCAGCCCGGAAGCCAGGTAAGTCGTCGTTTCATTCCTCTCTCTTACCCCTCCGTGTTGGGCGCGCTCCGCCATAATATTTGGTGGCCGCGCTAACATCAGGCATTGATAGTCACAATGTCATAAATATGCTCTCTCATATTAACGTAATTAAGTAAGGTATATCTACAAAGTATACTTACTTTAAGGGGAATAATGGTCCTGTTTCCATTCTTCGAGAATGCATATGAGCTGTAATGCATGACGCTCCCGTAGTCATACTCTACTCCGAAATCAGTTACGGTATCATTGTTGTATTTTTCGAAATTGTGTTCTGTACCTAAGTGTGAAATTCAAATAATCTATATTATTTTTATTTTTATAATTTTTTTATGGTTGACAAGCTTTGTGATTTGACCACAGCTCACCCAATGTTAAGTGACCGTGTGGTCGAAAATGGCACCCAGCCTGGAACAGAACTGGCTCTCAAGTGAGGCTGCCGGAACACACCGGTGTTTGGCGGCAGATTTTCAACTTGAGGATGGTAGCTAGTCAGCAGAGTACAACGAAATATCCTATCACCTATGCTATGGCTTCCTCACAATGTTTTCCTTTAGCGCAACCTCCATATGTATCCGCCACTGCACACCTCTGGGACCAGTACCCCAGAGCCCAGCCTCGGCAAGGAGGTATAATCTCGACGCCGAATCCCTACCTCCCCAACAGCGGAGGACTCATCACGAGTAATTTTATTTTTGTCACCCAAAATATTCACATCACACACATCATCAGCCATAGGACGTTCACTGCTGGACATAGGCCTTCTCCTGGGTGGTTTTGCCTATACTCGACACGCTTGGCAGGCGGGTTGGCGGGCGCAATTAGGTGTGATTGTTCAAGGAAGATGCTGCTGCCCATTATCCGGATTACATCCCTCAGCCGACTCTTACGGCAACCACGGGTAGAGAGGGTGGGGTACTATTCTTACGCCGGCACCACCACGGCAAAATATTATCTGAAAGTAACTAGTTAGGCATAGAAAGAATTTTTACCACTTATTATATTCTCCCACATAATCTTTATAAAATCATCTCTATCGTAAGTGCTTTGCATGTGATAGAATCCGAGCGCGTGCAGCATCTCATGGACGATAGTTCCGTGCTTGACGCACTTAGGTGTTTGCAAATTAAGCACTTGATTGAAAACTGCTTCCCCGGAATCGTCTGTTGTCGTATAACCCACGCTAGAGTAACATCCAGCTCCTTTACCCTGAAGAGAAGTTATTTATTAGTATTGGTTTTAACTTAATACATTTCAAAAACCAGTACAGCAACAACTGGCGGCCTCTACCAGACAACTTTAATATAGAGGGTGTTATTATTAGAGCTCGCAAGATACCAGTAGCGAGTAAGTCTGGTGACTCACTCGCTACACCAACCAACAAATGTAACTCGGTGGTGATCAGTCCTGAGACACGCAGTAAAGAGGCATTTTAAAAAGGTGTTTGCTTTATATATGACTAGCTGCGCCCCGCGGTGTTACCCACGTGGTGATGGATGATGATGATGATGATGAAAAGTATCCTATGTTTTATTCCAGGGCCTAAAGTATCTACATGCAAAATTTCATCCAGATCCGTTCAGCCGTTCTGGCGTGATTGAGTAACAAACATCCATTCATCCAAACTTTCACATTTATAATAATAGCTGCGCCCCGCGGTTTCACCCACGTGGTGATGGATGATGATGATAATAAAAAGTATCCTATGTTTCATTCCAGGATCTAAAGTATCTTGTAGTAAGTGCAAAATTTCATCCCGATCCGTTTAGCCGTTCTGGCGGGATTGAGTAACAAACATCCATCCATCCATCGATCCAAACTTTCACATTCATAATATTAGTGGGATTAAGTAATGAGGCCTACGAAATACTGCCCTGATGGTAAGAGGTCTGTCCATGACCATTGCAGCGATACCCAGAACTTTAAATAACAAAACAAAGGCCAGAGCATCGCTGCTTTCGCGCCCTGTAATTTTGCTAATATTACACAAAGTAATATTCATTTATATTTTATTTTAGCTCTAGACACCGGGGTCCGTGACGTTTGTCAAGTTAACACATTTTTTTAACTTTAAATAACAAACTATATGCCATACTGGGAAATGTATTCTATATAGTAATGTTTACTATATACCTTTCTTTACTATTACTTGGCATCAGGATATATGATATTGCAATAGTGCCCACAGACACAACTTCCTGCTAAGCAAATTTACCACCCAGAGAAATGTGGATGAACTGTGCGAAAAAAGAACCGGCGCCATGACTCTTAGGCCAACTAAATGCACTGCTCCAATGAAACAGCGAGGTTTCGGAGTAAACGAAAATATCATGGATGTATAAAATATTTAGATCATTATTGATTTTTTTTTAAACCGCTCGGCCGGTTTTGATAAATTTTAATAAAGAATTTTCTAAATCGGTTCAGGCGTCTTCGTGTAATCAGTGAACATACATAAGAAAAAAATATTCCGACGAATTGAGAACCTCCTCCTTTCTAGAAGTTGGTTAAAAAAAATGAGCGTGTGAGGATAATGAAACAAGAGATTATCCCACTTAGTGGAATAAGGGAAGGGAGATGATATGTAGATAGAAGTGCCTACCCCAATAACAACTGCATGCTCATTTCCTTCCCTGAGGCGGAATTTGATGCAACTCTTGCCGGCGATGACAGCTAGAGCTTCATTTATCGTTTTCATTTGTTCTTCGTCTGGTTTTTTATAAAAAATTCAAATTAAATTATAAATATATGTATAACTTACAATATTATTATTGAACTACAAATAGGCTTGAATACTAAAGACTTGAGGGTTCTAAGAGTGTTAAAGCATCCTCTAATGGTATCAAAAAGAAACTGAATGATATAGGTTTTAAATAAAAGACTATCGGTACCCAATAAAGCACTAGGTATATAAGCACTATATACGAGTATAATAAAACATTTTTCTCAGTTGATACTTTCGGAATCTCCGGAATTATCCGGAAGTTTTAAGTAACAAAACAAACTCCAGGGTATCGATAATTTGGTGCTCATTACTTCGGAGACATTCGATGGTTAGTCTCAAAACTCCTGTAATTTCACTAGCTTACCTTTCAAACAGGAACAAATTCATGTTAATACAGTAATTACTTGGTGTCAGAATATCTGATACTGCAGTAATATCTATCTAAACAACGTTAAGGAGTCCTATCACCTAGCAATGCAGCACAACCTTACCAAATTCATCTTCCTTGATTTGATACACAACTGTGTTTTCAGGCCAACGTTTAGCGCCACCTTTCAAGCCGTTCCGCGCGCCCATAGCTTCAGTTATAGCTATTCTTTGTTCCTCCGTCAGAATCATATCTCCTTCGAAATATTCTCCCATTTCTCCATGATCGGACTCTGATACTGTTGGCGAAAGGCAATTGTTTTACTTGTTAACCTAGTAATAAATATACTCGTATCCGATTTCTTCCATATATAGGTATTGATACTCTAGTTTTGTATGTGAGTCTACGTTACATAATTATGTCAATCCCATACATTTTTTTTGGCTTTTCTATTATCGTTATCGCTAACCGAATGTTTCGTACTTTGTCTATCAGTTTAGTTTAAGGGTTTCAGCGTGAAAAAAAAAAACATTTTTTTGCGATTTTTTTTCTTAAGTGTGGATTGAACAATTTTATTCTAACCTATTGTACATTATAGAGCATACTTTTGACAGTGTTGTGTAATTTTTTCATGTAGAAATATTGAAGCATAAGCCCGTAACAGAGTTTCCCCCAGAACGTGTTGAAAAAAAAACGAATTTGCGGTGTTCACTGTCACTCGGCCGGAAATTATTTGAAAATGAAAAACCATGAAAATTTAGTCAAATTATAATCAAATCTTGGCCCCAACGTTCTCTGATAATTTTTGTTCATTTAAAAAAATTTGGCGGCCATCTAAAGTGTGAACTGTTTTTTTCCACGAAAATTTCCGCCATTTTGTGAGTGGAAAACACCCTTAATGTAAAAAAAAAAAATGTAACTAAACGTTGGGGCCTGGTATTTTATATAAAGAAAATGTGTGCAAAGTTTGAAATGAATTTTTTTTTAATTGTTTTTTTTTTTTTAAACTAGTTTTTAGAAAAACGCGTCTAAAGTTTATGAAGTAAAAAAGTGTAGAAAAAAAAAAATCCCAACTTACACAGAATCATCGATTTAATGACATATTCTTGGGATATTAAACAATAAGATAAGACAAAAAAAAAACATTTTTCGAAAGTGAAAACCCTTACCCCCTTAAAGTTCGCAGTACACTTAAAAAAGAACGTCGTTATTCTAAAAAAAAATTTTTTTTTCAATATAAGCTATCTTATATTTATAACGAAAACCTTTTAAAATACAGATTAGCGTGTGTACACACGCAATTAATATAGTTGATATAGTTTGTAACAAATAAGATAGTTGATATTGTTCGTAACAAATAAGATAAAGTTGCAATTGTTCGTAACGAGTGAAAAGTGCCTTTGCGTATGTAACTACTTAGATTATAGAGTACATGTTTGAATAAGAATTTTAGATAGAAATAAACTCTTTATTGTGCACACCAGAAACAAAATAAAATTTTAAAATACTTTATCGCTAAAAGCGATCGCTTCCAGGCAACCAAGAATGAAAAACACTTAACTGATTAAAAACTGACGAGATGTAACACTATTGAAGTTCTATAAAAATAATACATACATACGTACATATATACGTGAAAAAAATTATGTATTTCAATAAAAATAATTATGTTTTCATATTTATGTGTACATATATAAAGATATAATCCTAACTAATATTATAAATGCGAAAATGAGTTTGTTTGTTTGTTACGCCTTCACGCGTAAACAACTCAACTCTGGGTGAAATTTTGCATATAGGTACTTTAGGCCCTGGACATAGGATACTTTCATCATCATCATCCATCAACACGAGGGTAAAAGCGCGGGGCGCAGCTAGTAAAATATAAAATAAATAAAAACCAACATCAGCAGCGAAGTACAAAACATATCTGATCCGACTAACAGCAATTCTAACTCGGCATTGTAACAAATAATACAATTCCACTCATTCCTTAAAATATTCAAGGATTGTGACTGTCTGATGGAAACAGGCAGAGTAATTTCGTAAGGTATTTACATGGAATAGGATAAAATAAACGTATTATATGGATTTACCTTGATTGCCAAACAATATACCGAGTGTCTTGTCCTCAGAAACAGGTGCTGCATCCGCGAATACCAACATTACACATATTGCAATGAGAATCATTTTAGCTACTTTCTATTGTTCACAGGTGTCGACGGACTATTAAGTTACCGGTGCCGTACTGACGTCCGTGACAACGCTTCATGCATTTATAAGGACATCGGATAGGAACAACGCAACGGGATCCTTACCGATCGCCTAATTAGATATACAGATAAGCCAGTACACGCTTACTTACTTACGAAATAGAGTTGATTGTAGTTAAGTAGCAAGTTAACCGATGTCTTCGTTATCTTTGAAGTGCCCTGCTGGCTCTCATCAAGCGAGTACCCAATGTCAAAATACTTCTGTGTTAATACGCACGATTAAAGTCAATTGTACCTAGTTTAACATTTGGCCTCCAAAATTGAGCAATCGATAACAAAATAGTATGGACTAATTTGGATAGTAGTCTCGAGTGGTACGTAGCAAAGTGCATGTATATTTAAAACACTTAAATCCGACAATAAAAATCCTTTCTTACTTAATACTTACACTATAATATTATAAAGGCGAAAGTTTGCGAGTGCATTTGTTACTTCTTCACGCTCAAACGGCTAGACCAATTCTGATGAAATTTGGTATGAAGGTAGCTGACATCCTGAAATTTTTTTGTGTTCACGTGAGAACGGGTAACACCGCGGGGCACAGCTTGTAATATTATAAATATGAAAGTTTGTGAGGATGGATGTTTATTATTCTTTGACGCAAAAACTACTAAACGGATTTGGATAAAATTTGGCACACATATAGTTTATGGCCTGGATTAACACACAATACTTTTTATACTAAAAACTGAACAAACTTTTTCTTAAATTTCACGCGAACGAAGTCGCGGGCAACTAGGTATTAATGATTTTAAAATAATGCATGAATAGTGTAATAGGTTAAGTATTTAAACAAATTGTGTGTTGTAAATAACGTGCTATATTTATTTTACAAAATAATTACAAGTTAAATCGACACTCAAAATAAAAACTGTACAAGCATACAATTCAGGTTATACTGTGAATTATGTATAATGAATTTTTAATGTACATTAAATGTATGTAAAACATACTGAATAATAATATAAAATAAACTTTATTTAAAGAAGAAAGATAACATTACAAAAAAAAAACCAACACAATGAGAATAAACAAATCCATTTCATACATTATGGCATTTCATTAACATAATACTGAACCCGCTAATACAACAAAATAATGTACGCTGTTCTCCAAGTAATAGTTCATTTATAATAATGCACTTTATACGTAAATATCAACTTGTGACAATTAATATCAAACCTCTAACATAAAAATAAAAATACGTCATCACTATTGTAACATGGTCTACGCAAGGGAACAAACTATATTTCGCTAATGTACATGTCATTTATACTGAATAATTAATTTAGGCAGTCTTTAATATATTTTAGTTAATAATCATATCAAACCATTACACAAATTCATAATTCACTAAATAAATAATAATACCAGACGAAATAATGGTAACGTACCCTACAAACTTATCTAGCAATCAAAATATTTATATAATACAATATCAGCACATAATTATGAGTAAAGCACTGTAAAATGTTCTAAATATTGGTCTAATTATTTATTGCATGAGACGCGTTCTATGCGCGACACCACTACCAGATCGATGCAAGTATAGAAGATTGTATTACACACTGTATTGCTTGTAATAGGCTTTTCGATTAATAAAGTTTATGCACGAACAACACTCGATGCGTATCTAACCTAAGTATGATTTATTTAAATATAGGACGAACACGATACCACGACCTAAAATGGTACACTGTTCAACATTATATAGGTGCCGTTTAATTTTTTTTTTTTTTGGGTTGCATTTTGCCAGTATTGCAGTATAATTTTATTTAAAAAAAGTTAATCAGAATTAAGTTCGGCCATACATCATAGAGGATTTTTTTAAGGAAAACGATGTTCCTCTTCATTAAATCACTTTATCACAAGTGTATATAATTTATATTTTATATATAACTAAAAAAACAGGTCTCGAATAATGATACATACAGCGACATGATTTTTACGCGTTCCCATCACGATCTCATCATCGACATTTAGTTAGACTTAGTTTAGTTCTGAAAAGTATTTTTGAAACATACTCGTGAGTTTTCGTATCCAAATATGACAACGTTCGAACGATATTGTATGCACAGGCGGACATACTTGTATGCGAAAATTTAGGCGTATAATTCAACAGCGCCCCAGATGAAAACCTGACAGGGCAAGAAAAAGCTAGAAGTCAAGTCGCCCTTGTATCGCGTCTTACTTCGGGAGAGTTTGCAGAGTGATTACTGATATTACCATTTTAAGGTCGTGGTGCGTTGTCACCCTTTTATAATAATGTAATATCGCAAAACCGATCACTAGTGTGACTAACGTGGTGTGATACCGGCCTTAGCGAGACAAAATGGGGTTTACTTTACGCTTACTACTAACGTTCGTCTAATATAATTGCCTACGTATAGAGGACGTCAATAAGACTCGAGTAGTAAGCGCTACTTGAATAGTATCACAAATGTGCAGCATCTCTACAAAAGAACAATAAATACAATTTATTGCTGTTTCATTCAAGACTAAATAGTCTTAAGGCAAATTAAATGCTGACTATACTATGATCTACCTACTAATAAAAATATTTATCTTTATATTTACGTCAGACTAGACACCGTTATTTTTTATGACAAGTAAAAATTAAAAAAAAAACAATTATTCAGATTCAATAACGTCGACCACATGTAAAATGTTATCTATAAAGATTTGGATTAAAAGGAGAACGGGAGCCTTTCGTCTATGGTCTAGGATACATAGCACCGAAATGAGATTTAGAATTGTTGTCGTCAAGAATTATACTAAATATCTATAATTTTTGATGAGAAACAATCTCAGTTGTCCCGTTATGCGACAGCATGATGGATCAAGAGGGATGGGCGGCATTTAGTCAACCGATGACGTAATATAGATATAATTTTTATTAATAGGGTGATGCTTTTGCTTCTTATCACTATTACAGACGTTAATAATACGAAACTATCAAATCGACTGAACCTTCGTTTCATAATAATACCTAGCTACGGTTTCTCAACCTTAGAGTAAAATTACGCAAACAGTAAAGATTATAAATAAGTATAGATCTCAAAAGTACGTCATTCGTAAATCGCTTGCTTCCTTGCAGGTAGCAATTTATAGGAAAAATATAGTTTTTGAATATCAAAAATAAAATTATGCTTCCAATCTTTGAACATTTAACTGCATGCACAAAAATACACATAGTAACGTTATAACGTTTCAATAAGATTGCAGTAATACCTATTAGGTACTCTATTCATCGTAAATTAATGTTTCGTTTAAAACATTTACTAGAAGAAGTACAACTCCAGTTATGTACTTTAGTATCTGTAACTAAGCGAGAGTGCAAAATGTCAAAACCAAATGAAACATGGAGCATTGGAAGGAATAAGACGTAAGTAGTATATATTTTTGTCTCTACACTAACATTAACGTCTATACTTGCCTTGTTACGGCGTACAAGGAAAATTTCATAACACTGCAATACCAATGTCATTATTTTGTCGAAAAAACGCTCGCGTATAGCAATTTTGTTTGAAATTTCCACTTTCAAGCTCTCATTAACAGCTGAGAGAATATTTGTCTAATAAATACATGCATTTGTACTTATTAATTACAGTGGCTATGTGTGCTAAAATGGGTCATTTTTTTAGCTTTCAACGATTTGGCACACTCTTTACTGATATGTACTTATATGTGTTACACTCATTTGATTAAAAACTTTGTAGAAAAATATTGCATTTACATTTGCTTCAACTAAAATAACGCACGAATCTACAACGGTGGGTAAGTCAACATCGAAGGAACTCTCATTCAAAACGGTGCACAAAATATACGATACGCTTACAAAGTGACCCATTTTGAGCAAACACCCAACATGTACAAAAATCGCTCTAAAATAGTAAAAATAACAATACGGCATTAAATTGAATACATTCAAAATGCTTAACAATCGACTAATTATTGTAAATCAAACTTAAGTGTTAACACACTTGCTAAGATTTTTCAAAAACTTCCATTCTAATTCGATGTATTGAAAAGTTAACTTTCGAAGCTTGCTTACACGACAATGACATCAATGGCAAATACAACAACTAGAAGTCATCAAGTACATTAGCCTAAACACTCAAGGCGTCCCTCGTTATTTTAGTACATTCTATGCAAGTCACATGCTGATATGTAAAGACGAGAGTAACTCGGTTCAATACTGATGCAGAATATTTGGCTCGTACGTTCAGATAGGTAAGTGTATACATACTGTTGTACATGGAAAGCGTTGAAACCGTAAGCGAGTAGAACGCATCACTCGTCGCTCCGTCCGTCTGTCTACACACAGTTCGCTCTCGATCGATCACAGATCAAATACGCACAATTAAGAATAAATACACTAGTATTAATTAGGCCTTTTTAGGACAGATAATCACAATTTTATTCAACTTACAATTCATTCTACATACTCACATTCAATTCGATCGATTCTAATTTCTTTTTTCTTTGGATTACACCTGAAAATAAATAAAAATACGTATAGTTGAGTTTAAATAAGAATCAATGATCCAATATGAAAATAGTATGAAAAGAAAGATCCACAAAAATAAAAATGCCTTGTTGAGTTTCTTGCCGGAGTCTTCTCAGTTGAAGTGTAATTACGAGCCGGTGGTAGATTCAAACATGTAACTTAACGTTCATAAGTGCCTGACCAGGGCCTATACTGAATAAATGACTTTTTGATTTTGATTGAATAACATAAAATAAAAACTCTAAAATTAATGATAAAATATAAGTTCTTCGCTGTGTGTACGATATTTATTTTATTTATACAAGATGTTTGAACACTGTTCACCTGATATTAAGTGACAGTGTGATCAAAAACAGTAAAAACAAGCCTGAAATAGAACTGGCTCTAAAGTGAGGTTGGCAGGCTCGTATGAAATAGGCAGAGTACTCACTAGGTAGGTATGTGGCGCAGGCTACGCGGCGGCCTGCGCGGGCTGCGGTGGCGGCTGGTGCGGCTGCGGCGCGGCGCGCGCGTGCCCGCCTCGCGGCTTGATGCTCTGCGAGATCTGCCACATGGCGTCCTCGCTCAGCACGTCGTCGAACTCGTTGAACATCGCTTGAATGCGCTCGTTCTTCTTGAACTTGTACTGTCTGCTGTCGGGATACGCGCACGTTAAAACTAATACAGTCCGATGGCAAGCCAGTTCAATAAAAACATTAAGTTTTTTGAGTGTGATTGATTGATTGATTAACTCTTTGTTGTACACGCTTAAAAAAATATACAATACAGAAGAAATAAACTTAGTCTGCACTTGTTTTCGCTTCTTTTTCGCAATTATGAACGTAATCCTACTAATATTATAAATGTGAAAGTTTGGATGGATGGATAATTGTTTGTTAGTCAATCACGCTAGAACGGCTGATCGGACCTGGATGAAATTTTGCATGTAGATACTTTAGGCCCAGGAGTAAAACAGGATACTTTTTATCATCATCATCATCCATCACCACGCGGGTAAAACCGCGGGGGCGCTCCTAGTTAAACAATAATTTCGTCAACCGTACGAGGAAAATTGTATTTTTTTGTTTTAACTGCCATGTTAGCTCAGTTGGTAGCGTATCTGCTTTAAGAGCTGTAGAGTGTGAGTTCGATTCCCAGTCAGGACAAATATTTGTATAACGAACATAGATGTTTGTTTTGTGTCTGGGTGTTCTGTATGTATTTACAAAAGTATTCTATCAGCTATTTATTTCCCATAGTAGCTTTGCTTAGTTTGGGGCTAGATAGCGCCGTGTGAAACGTACTTCAATACTTTTTTAACATTTATGTAACAACTAGCTGCGCCCCGCGGTGTTCGTCGCTTAATTTTTTCGTGATAAATAAGTGTTAATACAGGGTGTCAGCTACCTCCATAACAAATTCCATCAAAATTTATCCAGCCGTTTGAGCGTGAAGAAATAACAAACATACACTTTGCACGTATGTGCATGTACACACTCACAAACTTTTGCTTTTATAATATTAGTGTGATAATAAAACCATATTAAGACTACGTTATATAGTGTACTCGTAAGTGTAAGTAAGTGGCTTTCTATTTTGGCTGGGTAGTATGTTTTTGTCTGAATGTTGGTTTAATGTAAAGCATGTAATGAATACGCACTCTTTATGGAACCTCTTCATATTCTCCATGATGTGGTACTGCTGCCACCGCTTGGTGAAGTTGATGCTTCCGTCCGGCAACAGGTCAGGGTTGCCAATGTGCACAAACGTTAGATCTTGGAGAACCAGACCACTGGGAACAATAAAATATTTTTATTGGAGGAAAAATTTGTCAAGAAACGGGACCATATACAAGGGGTACTGGTAATCAGTCAGCATCTGTTTAAGGGCATATTTTGTACATTAAAACAAACAACTTTTGTTCTACAACTTTTGCCAAAACATAATACATATCCCAAAAAAAAAACTTCTTGTGGTGGTACTCTCTAACACTCTTTAGTTCTCTATTGCGTAGACGTGTTGTGTTCTCTATTCATCGTAGTATCGTGCGAGTAGCTGCCCCGTGCGCAGCAGCCCCTTACTCTGGCCTTGGTTGACGTCACCGCATTTGCTACCAGCACGCGTCACAGAGTGCGCGCCCGCTTTTTGCACAGTTTTCTTTTTTGACTGACTAGCTAGGTGTTAACCACAACTCACCTGATGTTACAGACGTCTGTAATGAATGTCACATCATTTACAGAATAATGTCGAAAATTTGTTTGCCGTTTTGTACACACTTCTGATCTGATCTAATTTTGTTCTGATGTTTAAAGTTGTAGAACCTTTTTTTTTAATGGCTGACATGTTATGTGTTTGACCACAGCTCACCTGATGTTAAGTGACGGTGTGGTCGAAGATGGTAAAGCACAACTAGCCTGGAATGGAACTGGCTCTCAAGTGAGGCTGCCAGAACACACTGTTAGATGCTTGGCGGCAGATTTTCAACTTGAGGGTGGTAGCTAGCCAGCCGAGTACTAGCCCTTCGGCATGCGAACCTACCGCGCTAACCACTGAGCCATCATAGCTACTAAAACATCAACACACGCTACACGCTACAACATCAGAATGATGTTGGTGATGTTGTCGATGAGATTGAAGTTGTTGGAATTCGTCGAAAAAATAAAACAGACACTCACATGTATGGTATACAAGGAGGCTGCGTCTCAGCGAGCGCCAGACGGTAGGCGCGGAAGGAGGACGAGGAGTCGATTATAGTGCAGAAATCGTGCAGCTTGTCGACAATAGAATGCGGCCAGCCGAGCCGGCGTACAGGCGGCGAGTCGAGTGCTGACACTAGTGCCAAGTACGAGTTGAAGTTGTTCATCTTTCGTAGCGCCTTCATGACCTTCAGGAATTTGCTTGCGTATTTCTCACGTTCGCGCGCCTCTTCCTGAAAGTTGAATGTCTGTTAATTTTGTCTTTTCACAATATATGCAACATTGTGACAAGACCTAGGGAATCGTAACAATTAGCTTGAGCTGCTGGTAAAGGAAATCGAAAATGTGTCACCAAGCAGTCTTAAATTTATTTTACTAGCCACACTAGTTGAATGCGATTCGGTAGAGCTCGGTCTATGTTCTAGCGTATAAGTCTCATTCGAAGTATCACTGCCAAATAATAAAAAAAACCTATATCGATTCAGCCGTTGAAAATTTATGCGCTTACCAACATACATCATTAGATTTGTATCTATTATTTATAAATAACATAAGACTTTTTCTAGTAAGTAGGTATATTTTTAAATATTTTTTTAATGGTTTACTGGCTATGTGTTTGACCACAGCTCACCTGATGTTAAGATTAGTAGGTTAAGATTATGTGGTGATTACAACCTATTTTAATCAAAATCTATTAGAATTTTTGTTGGCAGTTGTGCTAATATTGGCAATGATCCACTCGCATATTATCGCTCTCAGCTTGTCTCGAAGTGTATGATTTTACACATTTTAATCTAATCTACAAATCTGATCTGAATACGCAAAAAGACATTTCCACGTTAAAAAGACATAGACGAAACTTGTAGGGCACGTTCCGCTCTTTACTCTTCTCGCTCTATTAAACAGTGTTACGATACTGTCACATTAAACATGCTTTCACTTTATCATTTAGCTTGCTTTCTGTGGTGTATTTCTTTCGTGTATAACATATTTACCCATCATTCAATCGCCTAGCAGTAGTGTGTAAGTACTACTGTTTTGGGTTAGGAGCAACGTTTCAGTAAAATGTCTAGACATAAAAATATTTAACATCTAATGTCTCTCGATTTAGCAGAGCAACAGATTTCTTAGAACCAATAAAGTTCAAGTTTCAGACTAGCATTTAAATGTTTGACTAAATTTATAAACAAGCGTGACACCATCAAGCTAACGACTTACTCGTCTCGCACTATCACAATCATCGCACTCAATTATTAAACCGCGTAAAAAAGCGGACACGTTTAATTTAAAGTAAAAGTTGTCTTGGAAAAATTTAATACGTCTCGGCTATTATTATAATTTACGAGTATTAGGAACCATTCGCAAAATATAACTCAATTAAAATTATTAACATTTTAGTAAGTTTACTTCAGATCTACAATCTACATGATTCAATTCCACCCTGCCAATAATTATCTTATACCTTAAAACGAGCAATTCTTGTATACACATATATGTGTGTATATATATATAATCTCGGATCGGCTCCAACGACTTTCATGAAATTAGTATGCAGGGGGTTTCGAGGGCGACAAATCTATCTAGCTAGGTTTAATTTCTAGAAAACGTCGTTTTATCCGTGTATTCAGCCGAGCAAAGCTCTGTCATCCAGGTACCGGATTATTATTATGGGACGGCCAACTCTAACAAGCGATACAATTTCATGGTCGATGTTCCAAAAACTCGAACTAAACGATTTGATTACACTTTCGTCATGCAAACGCTAAACGATGGAATTTACTATCCGAGTGGGTGTCTTCAAGTCGCGAATGAATCAGTTTCTTCTAGGCGAGCGTGCGCTATTCAAAATCTACGGCTAACGTTACGGGAAAAGTTGATCAAACGCAAGCCTATTTACCCGCTTAAAACAATCTGCTGCTGATTGTTGCTTGATGGCAGAGTCCGATACTGCGTTGGTACGTACCAAGATGACCTTGACCTACTATGGCAATCTAGCATCCAGCTATCCAAGCTTTGAAATGATCGCTCTTAATAATAACAGCTGTTACACTAATTGTAAGTCCTTTTTTGGGTAATATTCGTATTATTTTTTGTATGAAAATAAAAGCAAGTAAGAACGTGCGAGGCTCGACGAGGCCGCTCGCGTTGTAATTAGCTCTGTCTCCATGACCTGCTATGGCAATCTATCATCTAGTGGATAGCTTTGAAATGATCGCTCTTAATAATAAAGCCAACAGCTGTTACACTAATTGTAACTCCTTTTTTGCGTAATGTTTGTATTATTTTTTATATGATAATAAAAGCAAGAACGTGCGAGGTAACACGAGGCCGCGCGCGTTGTACTTAGGTTCGTCTCCATGATGAAGGCCACCTGATATGGCCAAAACTATAGCCGGAATTGCTTATAAAATTACGTCAGTAATCCCGCATAAGTAAAACAAAAATATGAAAATAAAGTTATGTTATCTGAATCCCCGCACCCTGCTTGAAGCCAGTTAAAAATTAAAAATGTTATCTCACCTGTTCCAAAATCCTGGAGCGCGCCCAGTAGCTCATCTTATTGAAGTGTTCAGTGAACCTTGTAAGATTCGGAGAACTTTCCTCAGACTGATCGCGCGGCCACGAAAGCACTTCTGCAGTAGTGATCCTTATAAATAGCTCCGCGTCTAGAAGGGTCATCTGCTCAGCCAGCTCGGTGGCCTTGAAGTCGAGCAGGGTGTCGCGTCGTAATGATACAGAACCGTAACACGGGTTGTCGTACTCATATTTGTTGTTTGTCTGCGGAAGACGGAGAGAGTATAATAGAATACATTTATATATTGTACCATTTCGTTTAAAACAAAACTTTATTCTGAAAATATACCACATGTCAAGTATATATTTTGCTTCATTAATTTCTCTCGTGTTTTACTGCAGAGACAGAATAAACCTAAACTGCTCAAAAGAAATGCTGCTCTAAACGAAAAAAAAGTATTTATCACCGGAATTTCATCATCATCATCATCAGCCTATCGAAGCCTACTGCTGAACATAGGCCTCTCCCAAGACACGCCACTCAGCCTTATCTTCAGCTTTTCGCTTTCATCCACCGCCAGCTGACATATATCGTCACTCCATCGAATCTCAGGACGTCCTACGCTACGTTTTGTACCGAAATTTAATACGCACGAAATAACTTTTTTTTTTAATTTACTTATTTTGGCCCAATAGCCGTGTTCACGCGTCTGGAGAAACAATTATATGTTCAAATCGCGAAAGTGTAAAAACTAGCGCCATAACCTATGAAAGATGTCGAAGCCATTAGCATCAAGGGTAGACCTCAGTTGCCTTGCCTATTAAGATAAAAAATAAAGACTGGATTGATCAAAGTAACACAAAATTAGCTCTCACCTGTTGGAAATGCAATTGTTTTTGTTTGTCGACTAGAATTTGTCTGAGTGCTTTGGCAATGGGCAGTTCTTCACCCTCGACCAGCCAGTAGATAAACTCCATTATCTCCTGCATCAACGAGCAGTCGAGGTCTGCCATCCTGAAGTAAAAATATAAACAGGTTACAGTCAAAAACTGTTGTATTTATGAAATTCAGGCGGATAATTATTTATTTTAAAACATCTGTCATACGCGTTCTAGTACTACAGCATTTGATAAATAGCGTTCATTTCAGGTTATGCACGTTTACCATCTTCAAATTTATCATGACTTAGCATCGGAACTTTACAACCCAGGCTATGATTCAACTCCGTCATGTATGAGATATACTTAGGAGGTACGTAATACTAAAGCTAGTGCGGTTACTAACGTGAGGTCTGCGCGCGTGAGCAGACAGTGCGGATCGCAGATCGTGCGTACGCGTGCGCTGATGACGCGCTCACCGCACTAGAAGCGCCATCAGGGCGCGTGCTGTAAGCAATCTTCTTATTCGAGTCGATGGTTCTTCTAAATGTATGATCGACAAGACAATTGACTTCTAATCAAAAAGCACGCGTGGATAGACTTTTTTATTTGTTTTTGGCAACGTACTTTGTGTATTTTGCCAAAATCAAGAATCTTTATAATGTCACGTGTTTGATGAAAAATTAAGGTAGAGTTAAGTCATCGATGAACTAACACAAAACTAAGTAACAGCCAAGTCCGATCAAGCCCTAGTAAAGTAGTGGTAACTCTAGGTACTAAAAGCTTCGGCGGAGTTTTGGAAGCAACACGAAAATACATGTTTCTTCACATTATGTAATTTGCCCATACTCGTGCACTTTTTTCGGCACTTTATAATGAATATATCGGTATTTTTAAACTTCAGTGTTTACACTCAAAAAGACAAAACAATATAATGCACTATCATAATTGTTTCGCGTTCCCACCAAAACTCGTAAGGTTAGGTTTCCAAAAATAAGGTGTTGGGGTACGTGATACGAGCTAGTGAGGATACTAACGTGAGATCTGCGACGACGCGCGTGAGCAGACTGAGCGTAGATCGCAGATCGTGCGTACGCGAGCGGTGATGACGCGCGCGCCGCACCAGCCGCGCCACCAGGCCGCGCGGCGCCACCCACGTACGGTACGTCGCCAGGAACGCTTCTTGGTACGCGAAATCTGAACACACGAACCACTCAGCAGCCGAACTTGATGCACGTAAACTGCGCCTTTACGAGTGCTTCGACACTTCTCGCATCAAAACTCGGACCAGAATTAAAGACGGTCACTAAGTCGCATCAGTGAGAGAGGTAGGAGCGCAACGGTTAACAAGACAACAATTTATTTATCGCAATTATAAGTACGCAAAAAAAACGCTAATAGGTAAGATTGATGAAAATCCGATCACACTGATACAATCGATTTGTTTCGTAATTATATGAAGCGTGAATAAGAAATCTTGGTCAATACGCAAATCGTTGTACGTTATAATTTGAATAAGCTTTTATTAATAAACTTGGCAGCATTATAGCAACCAATTTGTATACGCCAATAAGAAGAATAATAAACTAGGAAAAATTTATTATGAATGTAATAATATTTTTAGTTTAGTCGTTAATCATTGAGATCCTAGCCTTTGTCACTTTGTTACCTTCGTCGCACTCGAAATACGCAATTTATTACGAGCAAAATTAAAGCACCTATTTGTAGACGTCAAAGCGTTTAAGATCTATCGAGATACGAAATCAGTTCAATCTTGATGTTTTACGCATCATGCTGTGCGAAGCCAATAATTCTGTGCAATTTGCCGACTTAATAGTTTAAAAAAATCTGTGCTTATTTATATCGTGCCGATGCAAAGCTTTGCAAAGAGAGAAAAAAAGTGTATCAGTCAGCTTGTAAAAAAATATTCGGATGATGTTAGCAACCCAAAGCAATATTTTCAAAGCTAAAAGTATTAGTAAAATAAAACCAGCATTTCTCAGCCCCACCGAGAATGATCAACGACTTACATTCGTCCGTCTCTGTAAAGTGAAAGCATGACAGTTCAGAAGTTAGAAGCATTGTCACAGACAGTTTACATTGCTAGTATGATTATGTAGTTTAAATTAATATATTGGTAGTCGATTTCCAACTTTTTGATGGACTCTGATGTTCTGTTTAAATTTTAAATAAAAGTTAGTTGCGAAAATAAATTAACTGATAATCATGCCCCATTTAGGTGAGAGGATGCTTTCTATAAAAAAATTTTTTAATGAGTTGGAAAATATTGATGAGTAACAGTAACTGACAACCCATCCACCACAATTTTATGAATAGTTTTAGATTGATAGAACCTACAATTTCATGCCTGAATCACTTTGCTCGTTCTATATGGATTTACCAATGGTTAATTTTTCCCTTTACCAATAAATGTAAATTTAGGTAAACTTGGGGTGTTCTTGAATTGTGTATACGAATTGAAGAACGGGACACATAAATACAATGTTAAACACCTGCACAAAGTATTCTAAATCTAAATGGAAAATTTGTAAAGAATGTTATAAACTAATAGATTTCATTGTATAATTATATGTTGACCAAATACAGGATTAACCAACTATAAGAATCTAAACTGATAAAAAATTTCATACATTTTATGATGCAGGTTTTTTTTATTGCGGTTTCTAAATTTGTATGTCATAGGTAATTATCGAAAACGTGTTTTAAACATTCTTACTAGCTTCACAAGTCTGTTCTAATTTCCTCATTACGCATACACCAAGAAACAAATCAGTACCTAATATAATGTAAAGCATTTTTATTGTTCCATATGATTATTAACACACTTATTTGAAAATTGGAGGCAATCCTTTTCTATAGTGATATGATTACCGTAAATAAATAATCATATAACAATAGTGAACAATCATATAATAGCGACCGTTGTAGCGATGATAGCTCAGTGGTTAGCGCGGTCGGTTCGCATGCCAACCCCAACAATGAGCTTGAGCAGCCGGTGAAGGAAACTATAGCGTGATTGATTGATTGATTGCTAGGTGTGTTTACCAACTTCGACCACACCGTCACTTAACATCAGGTGAGCTGTGGTTAAACAACTAGCCTGATGCCATTAAAAAAAAGTTTAAAACAGTGAGACACGTTCTTCTGTTTCGCAGATGATTGCGATTTGATCATATAACATACCTTTGGTAGCTTTAGTGGCGAGTACGATGAGGGCATCGGGATGCCCGCCGCGCACTTCAGGGCCGTCCTTGGTGGGCGCCTTCAGCACAAGCCACTGGCTGATGTCGGTATGCAGCACGATGTCGTCGGGCTCAGCGGGCGAGGGGGAGCCGTCCCGGCCTGACGCGTCGCCTGCCGCCGGCTCTGTACTTCCTTCACTTCGCTGCAATGAGATAGTGTGAGATGAGTCCACAGCTAGTAAGTAAGCACCTATAGTATTTATTTTATTTTATGGCTAACAGGCTAGGTGTTTGACCACAGCTCGCCTAATGTTAAGTGACGGTGTGGTCGAAGATGGTAAACATACCTAACCTGGATTGGAACTGGCTCTCAAATGAGGCTGCCGGAACACACCGTTAGATGCTTGGCGGCAGATTTTCAACTGGTAGCTGGCCAGCCGAGTACTAGAAAGTACCCTACCACGTACCACCACGCAAAAGTATAAGAACATGCCTTGGCAACATACGTACATATGTATATGTACATGAAATCCTACAAATTCATTTTAGTATAGTTTAAACGCCTACTTCACTATAGTATTATTTTTTGCTCAAATAAATAAATATTTATTAATTACCTGTGACGGAACAGGAGATGGTGTGGGCTGTTGCACGAGCATTTCCAACTCGTCCTCGAGCGGGAATTTACCCGGAGTCGTCACACTTACGAACGAATCATCAGAGTTCTGTAACAAATTCAAAGCAATAATGTGACTACTCTGTAAGCTTATTCGGTAGTAGCTCTGCTTCATTAGATGTAGGGAGTGGGTTAAATCCCCTGAACGAACATTTATGTGACGAACTTAAATGTTTGTTTTGTCTGGCTACAAGACAGTTTGACGTTTCTTTGTGTGTGAGTGTGTGTTTGTTTGTTTATGTGTGTGAGTGAGTGTGTGAGTGCGTGTGTGTGAGTGCGAGTATGTGTATGTGTGTATGTGTGTGTGTCTGTCATAGCTCCCGAACGGATGAACCGATTTTTTATTTTTTTTTATTTGAAAGGTGAATTAGTTGGGAGTGTTCTTAGCTATGTTTGATTTTGTGTCGGGTGTTAATTTTAAATAATTTACTTGTCACATCCGTACATTCAGTTACTTCTTGTAAACTACGCAACGAACTTTATCAGTTTTTATTTTTCTCAAGGCCTAGCGTTTTGCTTTATAGGCTGATCATAAAGGCTTGATGTCTCACCAATGACTCTGTTTCGGTAGCTTAGTTGGGTGACCGTCTGGCTTCCAATATAGAGATTCTGGGTTCGAATCCCTCGGCACGCACCTGTCTTTTCTAAGTTATGAGCGTAATGCTGCTGATATCAGATGGTGAAGGAAAACCTATATGACTGAAAGTTCTTAAAAAAAAAAAAGTTTTTGGAGAAGTCTGCCAACCCGCACTTGGCCAGCGTGGTGAACTATGGCCTCACGATGAAAAGAAGCCCACGCCCAGCAGTGGGACAGATTATACAAAACAGGGCTGATTCGGAATGCTTCTGTAACGTATATACAGGCTTGCCTTGAGAGTCGAAAGATTAAATAAAGACAAGTATAAGAAAAGCAAAGTACTCACAATATTATTCAATATGGTTTCGTCGGCCGAGCTGCTGTGTGACGAGGGGCGCGGCGAAGGCGGAGGCAATAATTCGTTGCTCGAGTTCATTTGGATCTGAAAACAATAAGCTTTACATAACACGGCCAACTTTTACCGGCGACGATTACGTAACTTTCCACGGTATTGGATAACTCAGTTTGACAGCTATATCGATACTCGAAACGGATTCATGTCTATACATCGTTTAAGAGTATGTTATGTTTAGTATTTTTTTTGTCTACAGTTTTATAAGCATGTGGTGTACTAATCCGAATGGGGCTTATAACTCAACATAATTAATACCTTTTTAGGGTTCCGTACCCAAAGGGTAAAAACGGGACCTTATTATTAGGGTTCCGTACCCAAAGGGTAAAAACGGGACCTTATTAATAAGACTTCGCTGTCTGTCTGTCCGTCCGTCTGTCTGTCACCAGGCTGTATCTCAAGAACCAAAAATACAATGAAACACAGACAGTTAAATTTTTTACAAATTATGTATTTCTGTTGCCGCTATTACAACAAATACTAAAAATAAAATAAATATTTAAGGACGCTCCCATACAACAAAGCGTTTTTTTTTTGTTGCCTTTTTTATAGATAATGGTACGGAACCCTTCGTGCGCGAGTCCGACTCGCACTTGGCCGGTTTTTTTATGAACACAACCAAAAACTATGTTTTTCAATACCGTAAAAAAAATTGTTCTAAGTTTTAACTTTCGCGATTTAAATTTCATAGTATTTAGTGCATGATTAGGTCCCATAAAAAATCTGTTGTTTTATAGGAAATAAATTAAATAAATAAATTTCGTAGGATAATTCACACGGCGCCATCTAGCCCCAAAGCAAAGCTTGTACTTTGAGTACCAGATACTTGATAGAATACTTTAATACATACAAAACACGCGTACACACAACAAACTTTCATCTTCCACAAAAAAAGATAAAAAAAAATTACGACATTTAACACAGCACCATCTAGCCCCAAAGCAAAGCTTGTACTTTGCGACTCAGACAGCTGACAGAATACTTAAACTTTTTTTTTGTAAATACATACTTATAAAACACCCAGACATAGAACAGACATTTATCGAGACATAAATGTTTATCCCGGTGGGAATCGAATCCACGCCCTTCAACTCTCGAAGCAGAACTTTACCAAAATGAGTTAACAGGGCTAAATGTTTGTCCTAGGTGGAAATCGAACCGACGATATCCAAAAGTATGGAGCAGCAGATTTTTATTTTCACGATTTCACTGTACATAGTAAATGTTCACACGATGAAAACAATGGCCGCCATTCGGTTTATCACACTCTAAGTTACCTTGTGTACGTCTTGATTAACACTTTATTAAAGGGCACCGATGTATTCTTGTTTCACTAGGTAATGCGTTTAACGCAATTATTTTACAATAAATGTATCGTACGAAAGACAACATCGACGTCTAACTGGCATATTTTTGGTACGATAAATGCGAGCTAATTCGAGCGTGTCACCTTGACTTATTCAACAATACACCAGGTAATCAAGTTAACGAAAGTAACAAAGTACGCTGGTATTAGCTAATAGGAGCGCCTTAAGCCTTTATATACCTGTTTCTTCATTTTAGGTGGCAGCGCAGGTGGTTCCACGGGAATCGGACTAGTGCCACTCGACGGTGTCATGCTCACGCTGTCTTCAGAACCACTGTAATAAAAACAATGTAAAACAGAACAATTATTAAACTCTCCAATACAAACAAATGATTAAACAAGAATGATTATTGAATGAAACAAAAAATATATTTGCGTCAAAGAAATAGCCAGCGTCACTGGGGAAATATATGCATGCAATATTGCATTAAAACAACATTTTGTGACATTATTTACCAAGTAAAAGTGCATAAATAACAAGACAACTGTTTTTACCCGACTACGTCTAAGCTAAAAGGAAGTGTTGTTTTTAGCAATCTATATAATTATGTTTCACCGTGGCGCTGAAACTTGCCATCCAATTCTGATGAACGAGGTGTCAATCGATTCGTTAACTAATTAAAAAAATAAAAAAATCCTAAACTTTAAAAAAAAATAACTATTACAATAAACATAAAAAATAATTTCGTAAAGCCTATATCCAGTCTGTGTTACATTTATTGTATCGTTCGAAAACTTAACACAAGTATTCTAGTGCAAAATCCAAACACCTGAAATTTTCTACATTACTTTTTTTAAAAAAGTTTATAAATATAAAGGTCAGCTTTAATACGTATATGATCATAATTTCAATACGTGTGTACTAGTAAGTACAATAAAAATAATTTAGCTAAATAATTTCACTCATTTCAATAATTACGAATGAACAATGTCTGTAAAAATAGAAAAATATATGCAAAGTTCATTAAGTATTAACGTATAAGATACTTAATTGAATATACCTTAAAGGTGGGTTTCCAAAATGTTGTACAGTGAATGATTGAGCGATGGATCTCTGAACTTGTTGATGACGTTGTACTGTGATAGCGCCGGGGCCTGCGTGTTGCGAACTGAAACACGAATCCAAACATATTTGCATTAGTACGAGTAGTTCGGAGTTATCGGTCTACAACCGCGTACCCTTCTTCCACCACGTGCTTCAGAACCAAGTTAAGATCTTGGCTGCTAGAGACCTTGTTTTATGACATTGACGAGTATTTCAAACTAAAAGATTATTATATATTTTTTTACATTTTATTATATGGACATAATTTTTTATATTGACAATATACAGGAGTTCTGGAAAGAACATGAAAGAGTCATATCGCCACCTTGCATTATTTTAATATAACTTTTTTTATTTGATTTATCTCTAAGCACTTGAAGATATCGTAGCAGAATACACAAAGTACGAAACCACTTTTACTTAGTGGTGGATCTCCTGAGCAAGAGGTAGTCTAGGTAGGTACTACCGCAGTACCAGATATTCAGCCATCAAGCAGTAGTGTGTTAATATTATTATGTTCGGTTTGAAGGTTATCAGGCGAGTTTCGTCCATCTCATTACTTTTACATAAAAAATCTAATAAGAAAGAAAGAAAAAGAAGAAAAGTCACCTGGCGACGTTGTATGTGTGTATGGAATGTCGGAACATGTCAGGCGGTGCTACGGCCGCGCCGCTCGGCGGGTGACTGCAGTTGCCGAACATCTCCATGTACGCCATTACTGCACAACAGAACACACTTTAAAATCATTGCACAAAGACGTAGATCCGATCCCATGTACTGAAGTCAGTTATCAGTTCTTAGAGGTAAACGGAGATTCGATTTTTGATATATAATTTTCAATGGAGACACGCTCTGGTTATGGTTAGGTATATTGTTATTGTTTGATGCACACCATCGTATACAAAACACCGTATAATTAAGGCAATTTACAAAAGCATATGTCGTAATGTATGACGCACGCTTTAGTAGATTATTTGGACGGCATACGGCATAGATCTTACAACCAAAAAAACAAGGGATTAACCAATTACGTTTTTTTTTCATTATAGTCTTTAAACGAGTTGCGATATGAACGACAAAACAATCAAGAACCCTCTCAATAGAACTATGTAAAAAAACCACAAATATAATAGTTACCTCTAAATCCAAACCAATTTCAGTACACTTCTGTTAAAAATACAAAATACACAAATGGCTGAAGCGAAACATGTGCGTCCCCAGACTGAGCCGTCGTAACATGAAGCAGCAAATACACGTGATCGTGATGAAGCTCTAATTACATTCATCATCTCAGGTGATAATTAAAGCAGACAACCGTGTTTTCGTGATGTTAACCGATAATTTCAAGCGCCAGTAAGCCTATTTACACATAAATTGTATTCTTTTCCTGCGTGAAGATAAGCAAGCGTTTGCCATGACTTTGAATTCCCAGATGCGATATTAACGTTTTATATGATGTAGCTGTAGCAATCATTGTTATGTTAACCATAAATTGAATAAGCTATATTATTTCGATATTTACACACCCTTCAAATAAACCTACAGATTTCCCCCTACGCAATGCGGAAATAGGGTTGGGGTGAGTACACTAAACTCTTCATGGGGGTGGTTTTCCTTTGAAAAGTGTCAATCCGGACAAAATCGGATTGTGGAACATTCTGTCCACACCGCGCAGCTACAACTCGCAACTGGCCCGGTTAAGTGATAGCCTTATAGCGTTCGTCGCCTTTGATAACAAGTTTCCATCATGGCAAACAAACAATACATGTAAAGCACGAAATGTCTTCAACTAAGTAATCGGTAACAATAAGCTATTTTGGACGTGATAAGCAAGACGAATGAGCCTCCAACGAGTCTTCTTCATGGAGTGGATCTGTAATGGCTGTAAAAAGACAACGCAGCCAAGAGTGAGATGCAACTGAACGAAAGATGAAACTGACCCTTATCTGGTTCGAACAGACAATAAGTTTTCTGCGAGGGTTACTTAGTGTTAAAGACAGGCCCGGCATGGCGCCACGACTAATGGTAACAATAAAACCCAAAAATAAGTCGTTTGTATTTCGATTGCACAGAAATGTACTATTTTAAACATTGAACGTAGAAAGATTTGACGCAAATTGCTTCCATAGTTCAGTTCCGTCGACTGAAAGTAATCGGTGACCATCAGTCGAATAGTGATAATGACAGGATATCGACAAACGTAACAATGCGGTGGAATCATTCTTCCAACGCAAAAACCTAAATGCGCGGAATGCTCTACTTCAACGTCGCTAATCTAACTTTCCCGCGCTACTAACGCACCTACGAGGAAGCGATTAGATATAGACCATTATATAAGCTATTATATTTTCTCACAAATGTTACTCATGTGTCAGTAAGAGATACATAATAATATATTAACAGGTGATTGCCAACTGTTCACAATGCCGATGCCGGCGAGAATTCTGGACTACTTGTCCACAAACAAAAATCGCTCGAGGCTCGCTCTACTGGTGGAACACTAGCTTAGAGACTCGCTTGGTATATACACATACCCGACAGTATAGCATGATAATTTACGAAAAACTTTAATGTACATACCAAAATGAATAGAAAATGATAGCAATTAACGTTTCCATTTACACGCACCAGAGGCGTTAATACATTTTGGAATTAAATTGCTGACGAATTTTTTTGCCAAGTGCCTTGCTAGACCTTCTGCAACACGAGCTAGTAATCGCCAGTCGCACTCACGCACTCACACGACAGAACAATTCAGAACTATACAGTCGCGTCTCTTTAATCGTTAGCGGTGGGACACCTCCCTAAATGTTGCCTATTGTGCAAGTAGTCGTAGATCAAGAAGACTTATATTTTGGGTTCTAGTGTAACGTTGTCACGGTGACTCGCATACTACTAACATCTAATACACTAACAAAATGCCCTACTAACATCTTTCATTCAGGAACAGTGAACTCGAGGCAGACTTCCAGAATATTCGATAGAATCTAAGCTAAATAGCGCGTTGCATGCATAGATCCACTCACCGCTGTACGCGACGCTTTGGAACACTGCCGCGCCGCACCGGCCCAACAGACAAACATGCCGTTATAGCCCCACAATATACACAATACATTCAGATACCGACACTCCCGGATACTTAACTGTATTAATAAACGCGGTATATAATTGGAACAGTTACCCCCTTATTTACAAAAGTCTTATAAACTATTCAGTGATAAATTATTGCTTGAACTCCTTCTCAATGAGGTACAAACACAAATCAAAGTATTGTGACAATAAAAGACTTTATTTGACGATCAATTCCTGAAGTAATTTATTTTTACCAATAGACAAAGTTTCCATCGATGAAATCGATTTTATGTCATTTTTTATAGACAAGTTTAGTACCGATGATAGCTCACGTTGGTTAGCACGGTCGGTTCAGACACCGAAGGGCGTGGAGTCAAACCCCAACATTGAGCAACAACAGTAATTGAGCTGCCGGTGAAAGAAATATCATGAGGACTCCATAGTGTAGTGGTACATTGTAGTACTTGGCTGGCTACCATCAAGTTAAAATTTTCAACCACCATAATAGCCAGTTCTATTTCAGACCAGGTGTTTTATTTATCTTCGACCACACCGCCACTTAACATCAGATGAGCTGTGCTGTCCATCACTTAGCCAGTCAACCATTTAAAAAAAAAACAATGTAAATTTTATTGATTTCAAATGTAATTTTTGACATAATTTCGCCGTGAAACATTCTTTAGTCGACTATATTCGTCAATTTGTAAAATACCATAATTATCTGATTTTTTTATTGATGTTTGATTTGATTGTACCTACCTATACAGAGTAATTAAAGAGATTTTGTAACTAGTCCATTGATACCCCACGTTTCAATTTGTTTATTACGGCTTACACCCAAAAACCTTATCTCCGACAACAGATCACAGGGTTAAGTGTTTGGCTATTGACAAAAGATTTCAGCAACACCGCCACCAGAATTATGTTGGTTTTAAGGAAGACAACAACCAAGCAATTGGATGTCAGAGATAAGGTAGTCACACAATCCGATTGTACAGTTTTAAAAAAACTGAAGTAGCTTCAATCTTTGACAGGCTTGAGTAAATAAAACAAAGAACAATTATTGTACATACATACATCAATGTAATTTTTCTTTTCTAAACATCGCTGATCTCAGTTTTTCATTTATTACGGAAGTATTTTAAACGGAAGTGTTTTTTTTTTCTATTGAAGTGTTTGTAAATTTCCTATTTTTCTGTGTCACTTTTCTTATACCAATCACTTTACCAGTCTCAATTATTCTCTCTTTTATAATAACTGAGTATCAAAGAAGAGGTACTTTCCAGTTGTCAACACCGGGTGCTGTATTCGTATTGGTTATTTTTTCGGTTTTTTTTTTTTTGGTTCGCTCAGTATGTTTTGTAAGTAAAATGAGATATACAAAACGCTCTCTTGATGGTCGGTACTATGACCATTGCAGTAACCTGAATTTTGACTAGCAAAATTCAGGGTATCGCAGCTGCTTTGGCACTCATTACTTCGAGACATTTGATAGTCTTGTCTCATTAGCACTGTAATTTCGCTGCTGATGTTTAAACAGTGCTGCCTGGCAGCAGAATATGTAATATGTACTGCGGTACTGATATTTAAAACTCTTTGAAACACATATTTTTATGACAGTATTCAATATTACGCTGCCTTGAATTGAAACCACTTCAGTGCTAAATTATAGACAGAAACGTAATCGTTGGAGATAGAATAGTGCATGACAGATTGAACCCAGTCACGGAAAGAACAGTACACGGAGCAAGGAACACATAGCATACATTTGCCGCCACATTTGTGCGAGGTCCGTAAAATTACAACTTCGATGTGCTTGATTCCACTTTCGTTTGCTTTCATCGGCAATTTGTATCATGCGCATGAAACATTCAATTTTGCATGCACTGTATTTCGCATACCCATATTGACCTCAATTCAGTAATAATCGGTGCAAAATGAAAGTTTTGATAGATGCTCAATAGAAAGTTGACAAACGAAACAAACACTGTTTAGCTTCCCCAGTAATAAAATCACCAATGTTAAAAAGGCCACCATAGCAAAGTCGTGTGTTCCAAACAATCTTGCATGCAAGTAAAATAGATACAGTTTTATAGTAAATGCCACATTAGTTCGCAATCGACGATTTTAGTTAAATCTTCAATGTGTATACATGTGCGATTGAGACTGGCATAGCATGACATGTCTCACTAACATTAATGACAAGCGCTTCCAAAACGCGCATAGAGTTTTCAATGTCTAAACCTATTTGACGCAAATTATTGTAGGTAAACATGATTCTTACCATGAGATAAACATTAGAGGGCAAAATTCAATTCAATGACAGCTTTCCTTTTTTTATATAGAAAGAACGGCAAACAGTAACGCGTTTCGCCTGATGGTAAGCTCATCGCCGCGCCGCCTAAGGACAGCTGCGTTGCCAATCCAAAGAGACGTTTAAAAAACGCTAATGTTGTAACTTAACAGAAAGGCCTTCCCGAGATGAAATTCTACATATTGCAAATGCGCGGTAGAAATTATCGCCAAAATGTGAGGATAATAAACCTTTTAACGATAATCAAATCTAAAATTAGCAAGCGATTGTGGAATTTCACTAAATTTTATTTCCCGTGAGGCTTACCTACGTTTTAGCTTTGTGATGTTTACGGACAGGGTAAAACTATTTGACCCCGACGCGTGCTAGGCTTGCAGATATCAATGGTATGGTATGATATAAATGGTAAGCGTTTGCTATGGTGGCCGTACTTTCTAAATATGAGTGACATTAAAAGTATCTAGATAGAATATGAAGATAGTATACTGACTGTGTTTCTTCTTGAGCGGTAGCGGCGGCGGGCGCGGCGGGTGATGGTCGGCAAGCGTATGCGGCCGCGCCTCGCCGTGCAACGAACAAACACCCGATGATCTACGAACACAATGCTAGTAAGAATATGAAATGCCGTTTTTGACGAGAAAGCGGTAAAATCATGTCGCTGCATTTACTTTTGTTTTAGAGTGTTTTTGTATAAAAATAGTAGTGTTTTAATTATGAAGTGACGAATTATAAACGTGATTATAAGCTGAAAGGGCCAAAAATCACTTTTACTATAAGCACAACTCTGATATCGTGGAAAAAAATCAACTGTTCTAAAGAAAAAGTACGTTGACCAAATGTATGGAGCAAAATTTTTAAGTGATTTCAGAGTTGTGCATACCTATAGTAAAAGTTGTTCGTAATGATGAGTACTTAAGACTTACTTAACTTGAACTTTTGAGAAAGAGTTATTTTACTTGATTGTACCATAAAACACTTGAAGATATGAAATACATGACACTGGCAGAATGCAAAAAGTGCGATGCCAAAAATAAAGAAAAAAAAAAATGCTTGTAAGTAAACAGCTGGCTACAACTTTAACGCTCGTCAGTCTATGTTTTACACCACAGAGCACTTTATATAATTACTATACTAGATTGAACCTAGTTCATAGTAACTAGCGTGTATTATTTTGCGACATCTACCTATAAGTACCTACTCTAGAATTATTGTTAAATAGTGCTTTATCTAAAACATGATTTGTTTCGTTCTTGTGTCAGCAAAAAGTTGACATGACATTCTATAGACTATGCTATTGAACGTAGAAACTTTTTACAAATTGTTGTCTTAGTGTTAAAGAATCGAGGATGTTAAGTCCTTGGTCCAAGAATTATGCTTGACATACGGGAACTACACGCACACATCTTATCTTGATATATTTATGTGACAAGATTTGACGCTTTTGTGTATACATGATATACATAGTTAGCTTATAAATAAATAAATATCGTAGGACATCACACCAGCGCCATCTGACCCCAAACTAAGCAAAGCGTGTACTATGAAAGTCAGATGACTGACATAATACTTTTTTTTTGTTGTAAATACATACTTATGTATAATACATACAGAACACCCAGACACAGAACAAACTTTTTTGTACCATAAAATATTTGTCCTGGGTGGGAATCGAATCTACGCCCTACACCTCTTAAAGCAGATATACTACCAATGAACTAGCAAGGCTGTCAACTATGACCACATATGACTAAAGGGTCTTCTCATTCTATACATTGTATTTGTAATACTTATTAGGGTTTTGTACCCAATGGGTAAAACGGGACCCTATTAATAAGACTCCGCTGTCTGTCTGTCAACAGGCTGTATCTCCATGAACCGTGATAGTTAGAAATTTGAAATTTTCACAGATGATGTATTTCTGTTGCCGCTATAACAACAAATACTAAAAAACTGAATAAAATAAATATTTAAGGCTCCCATACAACAAACGTGATTTTTTTGCTCGTTTTTGCTCGATATTTATAGCGGCAACAGGTAGACGCTTAAAATATTCACAGAATATTTAGTTATATATTCACTTTAAAAATAAATAATTAAATTGAAATAAAATTAATATTTAAGTGGGGCTCCCATACAACAGACATGATTTTTTTTGCCGTTTTTATAGATAATGGTACGGAACCCTTATTGCGCGAGTCCGACTCGCACTTGGCCGGTTCTTATTTTTATATCTGCGCTTAGAACTAAACGTGCGGTAGGCCGTCAGGACAATTCGAAATTCTTTTTATACTTCAAGATTGTAGTTCTGATTGTAACATCTAAATAAACGAGAACATCGTTTCAACATAAATGTAACGCTATCGGAATTACTTACAGGTTAATTAACACTGTTTATTGCTATACGAGTATGGCACTAGACATTGCGCATACGCAATTACAACTAGATATAAATGGAGCTATTTTCTTCCAAGCAAGGTCACATGGTGCAACAATAGCAGTGGTTTACTTGATTTCGTCAGAAGGGAAGATTGACGCGGAAGATACGCGATAAATAAAAAATGTTGCTGAATATAATACAACCACAATCTCACATTGCGACAAGGATATATAGAGTATAAAGTAACAGTAAAAGAGTGATAAAAGTATTGTGACATAAGTATACTGCTACTTTGAAGTGGAATGTTTTACTTAGCCCAATTTAATTTTAATTATTTGTGTCCAAGTCTTTCGCAAGAAACTTGACTTGACTGGCAAATGCACAGAAAGTGCGACACCAATTCCTACTAGTGGGAATAAGAAGAACAAAAAAAGTCTTCCGAACTGTAATAATTGCAACTATCCACTTCAGAAGTGTTAGAGTTTAGCCATTTCTTATTAGTTAGGTCCAGGGATAGAATTTTTATAATGGATTAGGCATAAGTTTGACCACGGTCTATTTGCATGATGGTAGGGTACTTTCTAGTACTCGGCTGGCTAGCTACCAACCTCAAGTTGAAAATCTGCCGCCAAGCATCTAACAGTATGTTCCGGCAGCCTCACTTGAGAGCCAGTACCATTCCAGCATAGGTGTGCTATACCATCTTCGATCACACCGTCACTTAACATCAGGTGAGCTGTGGTCAAACACCTAGACTGTAAAACATTTAAAAGAAAACGTATTAAGCTCACAAAGTACGCGGGTGAATTCTCAACTTTTGCTGTCAGTGTGGGGCAGGCTTTAGAGATCCTAATCGGAAGATATCAATTTCTAAACCCTGAAGCTCTATTTTTTAATCATACGCCTGCATTTTTAAATACGAATATATACAACCGTCTTATAGTACGAAAACGTTCCAAAGTCGGACACCTTAGACCGGGCCTAGACAAAGTGCCACTCATTTCGCGAAAGAAAAAATGTACGGGATTGACATAAGCTGTCAACATGACATATCGACAGCTTACTTTTTTAATAGCGTTAGGTATATAGCTAATCGAATGTTACTTCGTTTAGACCTTTTGGTTTTACATGATCATTACAAAAAAGATTGTCTCTGGCAAAGTATATAAAGCGCTATAAAGGTGTAAGAAAGCAAAGCAATTACCTGATTTCAACAGTGGGAAAGCTCTGTTGTACGTCGGCGCGGATGTTACGTCGTGTCTTCACCGGCAGTTCGGGCGGAGTCTCGCTTTCGTCTGACGTTATGCTCGCCAGTCTGCCGTCAATACAAGCGGTTACGAAAATGTTAGAAGCGATTAGGAAATGCGGCGATCGTAGAAACAAGCAAGCGTAGTTGTATTGACATTGAACTGTTTCTTTGCAAATGCCAAATGGTGTTTTTATTACCGTTGTAATACGAAATGGTAACTCGATTATACGTATTCATGTTTACGGTATTCCTAGCACAGATACTATCTAAAAATAACATGTCCGTCCGAAGGTCGTCTAAAAGAAATCGGGTGATAAGGGCGCCCAATAAGTTCCGGTCATTATTTAGGTTAATTTTTATGTGTTTATAATCAACGGTTTATGACGAATTTATCGGACGCTGTCTCAATTTTTTTTTTTTTTGCATTACCTATTTCAAGATAGCTTCTGCTCTAGAGATACATATTATGTTAGTTAATGTTAGTTACTTTTCAGTTTAGTCACATGTGTCAGTTAGAATCATAGATCAGTGAGAATTGGCCTCGTGAGCTTACATTAGCTCTGGAATTCTCAGTATAGAGTGCTAACACTCCCGCATATAGCAATTATCACAAATAGCACCAATTCACGATGATTTCTGATTAAGTTATTATTCGGCTAATGTGATACTTTTGAAAGTGATAAAATATGTATAGGTATATGCAAAATTATAAAACAAATCGAAAAACATGGCTTAAGAGTAAAGTTTTCATATAGCATGTATAAACTTGTACCTAGTAGGTCAAAATATATTATAGTATTTCACTATGGAAACTGACGTGGTTTTACAAATTTTTGTTATACTTATAGTTTGATTAGGTCGTATACGTTGGCTATTGTTACGGCCGTATCCGGGGGTTTTTTTTCATGGACTCACAGCAGAGAGCGATGCGCTTGCGATCTCGGCTGAAGACGTCGAGGTGAGCTTTGTGTGGAATATTCCCAATACAGGAACGCGTCGGCGCAGCACGACACTACCCGCTTCCCACAACGCACCAACCGCTGTTGCGAAGCAAAACAAGACCGCGTGCGCGTCGTACTCTGTTTTGACTCTTTGAAAAAGGTCACTAAATGTAGACGAAACTATACTCTGAGTATCCGACCTAATCAAAAATGGGTAATCCCGTATAAAAAAACAAACACCGCAAAAAGTATCACATTAAACATAGTTTTTTTTATGCCCAACATTGTACCTGTTCTCCATGATATTCCCAAGAGTCTCCAAGACCGATTGGTTTCATTAAATGGGACATGTTAAAACATATAACAGACAGGACACTCACGTTGCGGAATGGTGCGAAGTTACAGTGTTCATATTGGTTACATTCATGCGGCTCTCAAAGCTCTGTACTGTGCATCTGACTTCGCTCACACAGTCTGTACTGTTAAAAGTACTGCAAAAACAATAACAGGAAGCCTTGAGAAGAATATTCAACATACTACAGGAAATAATCATATTTTAAGTAAGGTCGGGTAAAAGATGACAATTTTGAATTATCCGTGTTTGTATGTGAAACTTGTAGTACGTTAAATAAACACAATAAGAGGAAAAATAACAAAACATGAGAGATTTAGAAATCGCAAGTTAATGATTAGACTTCGTGCAAAAATGTCATGGTGAAACATAGAGAGGAAAAAACAAATAACAAAACTGAAAAAAAAAAACAATTCAAACAGTGATTTATGAAAAATTGGAACTGTAATCAGATAGTTTTTTTTTTTTAATTTCCGTATGCTTTTATACAATTTACATTGGTAGTATGAACATTTGTATTTTTTTTTTAAATACATCACACAACGGATTCCCTTTAAGATGGTTAAATCTCTAATTAAATTTTCCTTAAAAGGCGTTTGGTGTATAACGGAGCTATCTAAGTACTCGTATAGTCCCTTCGTTGTAAACAATGACGGCATTTGATGTATTTAAAATTTCCCCAAGTAAATTACCCATATAGGGCCAGACCACAACAGTTAAATAATTGTAAATTAAATTACATTTTACAACATCATTTCATAACCGACAAAACAAATATTGCTGTAAACATCTTCATGAAAAAATTAACTTTAGCATGAAAAATGTCACACAATGTATTGAAATTATAATTGAGGGTCATAGAATGGCAATTCACGAAAAACGATCCTTGATATTAAAATATATTAAAAATTAAATAAAACTGGGTTCAAATTGCATTAAACAAATTTCTCAGGGGAAAAATAATCATATAAGCTATCTTCGTTGCTTATTTAATCTAGATCCATCCAGCCATTTCAAACATGATGTATAAACTTTCGCATTTATAATATTAGTGCGGTAGATCTGCGTATACTGAAACTAACGTGAAGTGTCTTTTTTCATACATTTTGGTATAAAAAACTCAAAAAAGAATGTATATTCACGACAAATGAGTGAGTTTTCTCGTGAATTTAGATTCATTTTATTGAACGAATTTCAAGAAAACGTGACCTATATGTATAAACAGGTTTTACAAAATACTTACTTAGTGACTATGTGTGTATGACTGTATGTGGATTGGTCTATTTTTTTGCTTTTACATTTTTATTGACAGACCCGAAAACTATTTAATATGTTTTTTTTTTGTACAGACCATTTCAAACAAATTTCGGCTGTTTACTGCCGATATATGTTTAAAACTGTAAAGCTTTTGCATAATAGAGATCCTGATTACAGTCCAATCAACCAATACCCATATATCACGAAGAAAAAAACCAAATTACCTATCCATATGGCTGGAATAGTGGTGGGAAGAAAACGAAGACGTGAAGCTGTGTTCTGTGGAAATCTCAGCGTGACCCACAGACACAAACCCAGACTCGTTGGAGAAACTGAACAAAGTAAACAATACACAATTAAATAATAGAAAAACTGTGACAAAGAAAATATATGCAAGCGATTTGAAAGTGAAAGTCGAAATGAAACTTCACAAAACATTACTATATTATGGTGAGATTATCAAAGACCTTAACGAGGTAACCCGAGTGATTTTTAATTGTAAACAATGGTCAAGATTAATAACTCCCCAAACTTTATAAAGACGCTGATAAAGTCACCATGTAGCTCAATAAGCGAAACAGGAAAGCGTTTAACGTTAACTCTTAAATCCAATAAGCTCTAAATTAATCGCAGTATAAATTCATGGTAATCGCATAACATGAGAATGGCTGAACTGATTTAGCTGTTTTTTTTTAAAATAAATATTCTTGATACTTTGAATGGTTTATATAGATGCGAGGCTGAAGTTCAAGTGACATTGCACCGGGTCCAAAGTACTGAGCATTCGGCTAGTAACCAATATTTATGAAAATGAGCATTGGTATAATTTTCCTAGTGAAGCTGAACAAAAGTGTAACTGCATACTTTTAGTTTTCTAACAATTCGTGAAATCCATTGGTTGATTGTTAGATATTACAACGGATTATTGCATAGTTTAAAAAAGAAATGAATGTATTAACCGGCATAATAATGCCAATCTCTTGAAGACAAAGACTTTATCACCCAATCAATTTAAGAAGGAACGCGTTACTGTAAACTTTTTTTTTATGGCTGTCAGGCTGGATCTTTGACCACAGCTCACCTGATGCTGTGACGGTGTGGTCGAAGATGGTAAACACACCTAGCCTGGAATAAAACTGGCTCTCAAGTGAGGCTGCCGGAACACACCGGTAGATGCTTGCCGGCAGATTTTCAACTTGAGGGTTGTAGCCAGCCGAGTACTAAAAAGTAGTTTCCTCACGATATTTTCCTTCACCGGCAGCTCAAGCTCATTGTTGGGGTTTGAACCCACGCCCTTCGGCATGAGAACCGACCGCGCTAACCACTGAACTATCATTACTACGCACACCTTTAGAATTCGTCCGGATATGGTGTTAGTGAGAATGTTGAACTGACTTTAAAGTTAACGTTAGTTTAATAAAAACTAGCATGTCTCGCAGCGAGAGACTTTTTATTTTGTATCCGAATCAAAAGGTTAGGAGTCAAAGGTAAATTTATCATTAGAAGCATAAGGTTTCGTGACAAAAATGGTATCATGGTGACAAAAAGCGGTAATAATAATCAAACAGTAGGTACATACTGTTGGACGTACCGATTGTGGTTGGATTGCGCATGCGCGTGAGTAGAGTTCATGTGCGTGTCGTGCGACTCTAGCGACGCACGCGCTTCACCGCCGCCCGCACAGCTACACGTACCTGTCAGAATAACAAATTATATCGATAAAATGCACGCGCCTATCGCAAAACTTAACTAAGATCTAAAACACCGTCCGTGTCACTGTCTTTCGTCCGTGGTGGTGCCGGCGTAAGAATAGTACCCCACCCTCTCTACCCGTGGTTGCCGTAAGAGTCGGCTAAGGGATGTAATCCGGAAGATGGTCAGCAGCGTCTTCCTTGACAAATCACACCTAACTGCGCTCGCCAATCCGCCTGCCAAGCGTGGCGTGTATTGGCAAACCCCCCCCAAAATGATGATGTAAAACACTGTTAAAATCTCATCGACGTAAACGTGGTCACGCGTGGCAATGATAAAGGTTACTTTAAGCGTAGACTAACTGCAAGCAATGTTTGTAAGTAAAACCTAACACTTTAGCGTAAAATAAAGACCGCCAACCTAAGTTTTTTTTTCTCAAATATGGTCGGAAATATAAACATTTGTTTTGGCAATTTCTTCGAGATAAATGGAAAATGCTGTAAAGGTTAAATTAACGCGAACAGCAGCCGGCAAAGTAAGTATGAAAATACATATTTGTCATGTTTAGGGACCAGCAAAATTACTTTAAAAAAGTCCAGTGTTATTTAATAAAAACGAACTTTTTACTCCAAAATAAGGCAACAAAAGAGGCAAATTATTATCAAAAATTTTAATTAAATTTCAAATTGAATTGCAAATATAAAGCGGTTAATATTTTTTTATAAATCGTACCTGTACTATTAAGTAGTGGTGGCTATACTGGAATCTTCCGCGGAGTTTTGGAATCAATACGAAAACATAAATGTTTCACGAAATCAAATAACTTGCCTAATCATGTGTATTATTGTGCATTCTATGATTAAATCACCACTATTTCTGAACATAAATATTCACGAGAAAAACACACAAGTTTTGAAGAATAGTAAAATTCAACAACATTGTATTTTCGCGGTCCCGCCAAAAGTTCGAGAAAAACACACAAGTTTTGAAGAATAGTAAAATTCAACAACATTGTATTTTCGCGGTCCCGCCAAAAGTTTTACATCAAAATGGCACAAAAGTGCCCATTTAAAAATGCAATGTGAACAGAAATATCAAAGCTAATAACTATGACAATTGCTTGCAAGTAACCTTGTAAATCATTCATAGTATTTTTAATCATTTAACTAGAAATTCAATGATGCGTTATGTCAATATGCCTCTACATACATAATTATGTTTGTCTGTATGCTAGAAGACACTAAAATTATTTAAAAAATCCTCCAACTATTATTACAGATAAATAAATCCATTGTATCAAATTGTACGAAATATTAGTTTACCGTGTAGTTCAGAGTTTTGCGGAGTGATGAACACGTGATCATGGTTGTCGAGCATGTTCGAATGCCGCTCCTCGTCGTTGGACACATTCAACATGGAGTCCAGCGAGCCACTGCTGTGAGACTGCAGGGACAATCTGAAAAAAAAAAATAAGAAGACATATTAAAAAAAAAATGCAACTTGCTGTAAAATGGAAATATATTAATACTTGCCGCGCCATGTTACAATAGCCGTAGTCACAAGCTGAGTCAGCTCCGTGATAAACATAATTACATGAATACATTTGCAAGTTTTTAATTCATTGTTCCGTTGCTACGTGAAAGAAAGATAAACTAACCAACAAACACATTATGGCATTAAGGATATCGATAGTGAGGATGTTTCAAAGTTTTTAAAGAAGGCTGAAGAAGACTTTGCTTATTTTTATCACACTAGCCAAAATAAAAAAAAATACATTTCTCTGCTGTTTCATTTGCATCAGCCGCTAACAGCATAGCACGCACTAATTAAAGTGGACCGAATTGAACACGGCATTTCTAAAACCAAAGACTTTACTGGCAACTACGACACTTTCATAAAAGGGCATAATTGAGGATAAAATCGATTTCTCCTCACGTTGTGGCCTGATACTAACCTGTCTATAGACAAGCCAAGCGAGTTGTCATTGGCAGATTTGCGCTTCGGCGGCAGAGGTGGGGCCAACTCGATTTTCCTGTAACACATAGCGCTCTTACTTAATAGAGGAACCTATAGGGAAAGTCTGATGTTGACACAAGTTATAGCTTTTAGTTTGTGTTAGATGGGCTTCCGTTCGTGTGGAAAATTGGCTGACATGGCGCTTTTTGATGCGTTTATTTAATGAGCCAAAACCGACATAGAGGTTCCTAATCGATTTGCATCACTACTATACGAACGATTTTGATGTATGCGTCAATGCATTTTACTTATAATATTACTCCTAGAAAAAGATCACCGGAAGTGACCAAAGACCGATAGTCGGAGCAGGTAATCTTACCTAATTAACAAAGAGGAATCCCGTGTAAATAAAGTGAAAAAAGGTCAAAACCATGTCAGTTTCCATAATCATCTGTGTCAATCCAAAGTTAAAAATATGATTTAAAAAGGAAAACTAATGCAATAATATATTGGTCAATGCAGAAGCTAAAAGTTTTACTTATAAATAAACAATTATGCTACACTTTTAAACGGGTATATGCTTTTATTATATTATTATCTGTGCTTTAAGTATCCGGTCTCAGTTCTACACGTGAAATTTTACGTCGGCAGCGAAAAGTTTACAGAACATTTTAAGCAACATTAATTAGTAAGGCTCTGAATATAGATCAAACTAAAGCATGTTTGAAATCGCTACTAAATAATTAGAAATTACTATTATACAACTTCCATTCCGAGTTAGCCGTGTTTTTATAAATTGGGCCACTGCTGGGCGCGGGATCCTTTTCATTGTGAGAAGGATAGGGCCATATTTCACCACTCTGGCCAAGTGCGGATTGGCAGACACATCTTCGAGTTTTTTTAAAGAACTCTCAGACTAGTAGTTCTCACGATATTTTCCTTCATCGTTTGCAGTTTTCAGCAATACGCACATAAACTAGAAAAACAGAGATTCGAAACCAGAACCCCCAGATTGGAAGTCGTTTGACTTCCAATCTCCCGAAGGCTGCAGAAACTTCAACTTCCATTTAGCTACGTTAATTTAGCGTGATGCAATCAAAATATTGCAATTTCCAAGTTCCAAGAAAGACATTTTACTCAACTCCTTGCATATACGTGCAGTTTTAAAGCTATTAAAATCTTAATACGTAATAAACACGGTTATAATTATGTCAAGACAACATGATTATCGTCCATAAAATACCTACAGCTTTCACGCGGCATGTGACATCTAAGCGGGTCGAACCAGTTCTGTTTCCTTAACAACCGTAAAATACACACTTTTACTTTTAAAATGACCATATTTTAAAGCAATACGTCTACCCATTTTGATAAATTGATTTTCATTATTGCGTTATTAGCAATTAACCCTATCTCTTAACTTCCTACGTTTAAGACACGAAATAGAATACCGGTGTATAATAATACCAAATCGAGACTGTTTCATTGCATCATGTTAATCATATTTATTGACTGCGCCCGCGGCTATTCTCCATTGCGGTATTTTTGTAAAGCAAGTCATGTATTATATCACTTGGTTCCAACACAATAATTACAATACTTAACCACATATAAGAGAACAAGGAATTAAATTAAAAATTTAAAAAACACCCTACGCAATTAACCAATCTTAACTAAGAACCACCGCATGCATGGCTTTCAAATGAAAAAAAAACGCATAGAAATCGGTCCATCCGTTTGAGAGCTACAATGCCATAGCAGACACACACACACACACACAGAGAGAGACAGACAGACATCGACGTCAAACTTATAAAACTCCTGTTTTTGCGTCGGGGGTTATAAACACGGTGTCAAAAATCACGCTCGCGAAGGTCAAACACTATCAAATTCTAATTGAACATCTGCTAGAGCTTTTTAGAATATATCAACTTAATTTTTTCTGACAAGAGTCATCTTTAAATATACTTTAAATTAGAAGCAAATCGTTCGTCTCATACTTAAAAATCTTTGTAAAAAAAACATTTTTACATATAAAAGAACAATCACGCAGATCGGTTGGCCTTTTTGCACAAACAATATTGTTAAGAAGTTTTATTCTAGGTATATAGACTTCATTATTATGGTATATTTACCGGTTAGGGCGGGCAGGTTTGGGCGGCGGTGAGTCTGGTGCGTCGAGTACGGACTCGGAGGAGTGCGAGGCGCGCACAACACCCCCGCCGCCCGTCTCCCCTCCGCCGCTGGGCGAGCCTGTCAGCAGTGAACGCTCTTTAGGTGTCAGCGGGATATCTGCAATGATACAACACACATTGAGATTTTGGCGTTAATGCGGAAAAATCGTGTCGTTGTATTTATTATACAGACACAATAGTATGTTAAGTGCTAGCTAAATTGCAGGATTATAGACTAACAATCAATTGTCTAAAAAACTTTTCATTACACAAAATTCTAGGTAGCGTTACTATGGTCATCTCTTACCATAAGGAGAACGTTTTTATTTACAACTTTTACTGTGGATACGAATCTAAAATCGAGAAAAAACTAGTAGGTTCTATAAAAAAAGTATCAAAGAGTCTTGAAGTCGTGCGCATAAAAAAAACACGGACAATTGCGAGGCAGACTCACCCACCTAGGGTTTCGTAAAAACTAGTAGGTATGATAAAAAAAATGTGATCTAATTAAAAATGTACAGTATTCGATTTATTTCCTTTATGTGTACTTATAAGACAACGCTTCTTACCAAATTTCATAGTTCTAAGTAATTTTCATTTATTTACATAAGAAAACTATCTACAAATTACAACCTAACATATAAACAACAGTTTTAGAGGAACTAATAAAAAAATGAAAATAAAATAAACTAATCTAAAAGGCCGCTATCAATGGGAAGAGTTCCCAAAACGATGGTCCCATTGCCGCGTTGTATAGCAATACTCACACGTTGGGCAAAATAAAGGCCAGCGTTTTGTTCACGTGTAGCGTCGACTAGACGAGATGACAAGTCTTTAAATACTTTTTTTGTTCTAAGTCAATGGGAGTACCCTATAATTATGTTCTGATTCCGTTGTGAGGATCGTAATTTGCTGTTCGTTTAGGCGTTTTGCGGCATAAACGCCTGTAACTTTTTTTACGATAACATAGAAGTTTTTTTTTTCTCAGTGCAAGGGACTACAGATCTACGTGTATGGTTTTCATTTCAACTGCATACCTCCACACGTCCCGAGATAAAAAGTCTTGACAGACGGACAAACGGACAACAAAGTGATCCTATAAGGGTTCCGTCTTTTTTCCTTTTGAGTTACGTAAAAAAAATATTCATAAAGATGATTACATGGACCCCTTTTCTGCTTAATACACCCAAGCTTATAACCCTGTAAATGATAAAAACAAAACGCTCTCTTGATGGTAAGAGATAACGCCCATCCATGAAGCGATACAGAAGAATTTTGAATAACAAAACAAAAACTAGGACATCGGTGCTTTGGCGCTCATTATTTTTGGCCATTCAATTAAAACATAACATCTGCAAAATCAAAACGATACATAAAAAACCTACACACATAAGTGGATCCTAATCTCTACATAGTATAAAAAAGTCGCTTCCCGCCGTCTGTAAGCTTAGATCTTTTAAACTACGCAACGGGTTTTAATGCTGTTTCCATCAATAGACAGAGTGATTCAAAAGGAAAGTTTACATGCATAATATGCACCACATTAATATCTACATTGCACCCGTACGAAGCCAAGGCGCTGAATATATTCCTGTATCAATCAGACGTAATATGACTTCGAAATTAAATACGCCAGCCCTAAGAAACAGTAATACATACTCTGAAAATTTCCTATAATAGTAGGAAAACCGCGAGAACACAAATACGCAAATACCTAATTTAGTTAATTTAATAGTATAGTCCTTTTATAGTGATATTTAATCATATTTATGAGTATAATTATTATGAAGCCCACGCAAAGCTAGAATTATAATACTTCTATTATTATTTTTTATTGCTTTTTGACCACAGCTCACCTAATGTTAAGTAATGGTGTGGTCGAAGATGGTAAAGCACACCTAGCTTGGAATGGAACTGGCTCTCAAGTGAATCTGCCGGAACCCACCGCTAGATAGATACTTGGCGGCAGATTTTCAACTTGGAAGTAGTAGCTTAAATATAATAGTGTAGTAAATTTAATAGAATAGTGGTAGCTAGCCAGCCGAGTACTAGAAAGTACCACGCAAAAACGCCCCTGACCGCTCCCGGTACAAAGGTGCCCATCACACTCGCAGCATTCCACGCTGAATGGCAATGGCCAACCTCTGCACCAGGAACGAATCGGAGCGGGAATCGCCTGTTCTATCTCTAAGATTCTTTTATTAAATGAAAGGAATGTTTCGCGTTTTCAGAATTACGTTCACGGAAAAATTTTGACCCCCTTTCAAATTAGTACATCCCAAGCTGATAACCTCATATACCGTTTGCGAATCATTTAAGATACATTTGTTTTTTATCATATAAACTTCTATTAAACTAATAAAGGGTAATACGCAATTATTCAGGAAAACAAGTTGTTTTTACCCTGAAAACCTTTATCTCAATACTGTCAGCTACTACAAATATTGCAAAACACAAATAAGCGACGTCACCGCTCGTAAGCCTGATAATGCATCTTGGATGCAATAACATCGGATTTGCTACACATCATTACGAGGCGAGGCTTAGGGGGCTACTACAATCTTAAAAAAAATTATCTTTCAGAATTGCCTTACTGATTTTTGAGCATTATTTACTCGTACAGTAGAGAGAAAAGGACAAAGAGAAAGACAATTTAGTTTATGTTTGGAAAACCCCCTCTATGTGTCAAGAAATGTATTAACAATGACAGGATTCCTTTGCAGGAGATCGCCTAGATAAACATCACTGCTATACTACTGTGACTGCCCTGTTAGTCAAGGGATGCTTACCCAAGACACATATTGTATGAAGAACATTGATAAATAAATAAATATCGTAGGGCATTACACACAGCGAAATATCAAAATACTGAGCAGTGATGCACATTGTTTTTTACCGACTTCAAAAAGGAAGAGGTTCTCAATATTATTGTTAATTTTTTTTTATTTGTGTACATAACATAGTTTGGCCCAGTTGTTTTCATTTTATGAGCATTTATTAATGAAAATTTTTGTTTACGTAGACGATGTAATTGTCTTTGGCAAGACGTTTTTGAATCTTATCGAGTCTAGCTAGACTCATACTGTTCAAGTGTTTCTTGACGTTAACATAAATTGACCAAAAATTAAAAAAAAAACATTCTTAAAAAAAATATTTAAAACCGACTTCAAGAAAAAAAAACATCAGCTCTAAAAAGTTAAAAATAAACTTACTTTACAAAGCATTATTATACCTGCTAGGTACCTAGTGATCTGTTTGAAGTCGGTGTCAAGCACCTTGACTAAGCTAAGCACCGACTTCAAACAAATCAGTAGGTACCTAGCAGGTATAATAATACTATATAAAGTAAGTTTATTTTCGGTTTTTAGTGCTGATGTTTTTTTTTGAAGTGGGTTTTACTTTTTTTTCTATAACGTCTAGTACTGCTGCAATAGTCTTGCACCGACGTTATCTCTTACCATCACGAAAGCGTACTGTTCGTCTCATTACTAGATAAATAAATCAGTATGAGCACACTTCATCATATCAAGTACAAGTACCTGGATGACCGAGCTTTGCTCGGCTGAAAACACGGATAAAACGACGTTTTCTAAAAATTAAACCTAGTTAGATCGATTGATCGCCCCCGAAAACCCCTGCATACTGAATTTCATGAAAATCGTTGGAGCCGTTTCCGAGATTCAGATTATATCTATATCTTTAAACGAGTAATATATATATATAATCTGAATCTCGGAAACGGCTTCAACGATTTTCATAAAATTTAGTATGCAGGGGGTTTCGGGGGCGATAAATCGATCTAGCTAGGTTTCAATTTAAGAAAACGTCGTTTTATCCGTTTTTTCAGCCGAGCAAAGCTCGGTCAACCAGGTACTATATATTTATAGATATATACAAGAATTGCTCGTTTAAATGTATTAGATAAATAATAAGGGATAATTCTTCTTTTTTAATGTCGTAGAGTATGTGGTAGGCCCCCGATGGTATCTCGAAGGCACTCGTATGATTACGCAATCGTTACGAGTAAGGTGAGCTTCTCGCCGCACATGTATTTACTGGTCAGATTAATCAGGATCTCTAAATTGCCCGTCACTTTCTAGTACTACATGTTACAATCTAGTGAGACATGTCCTTTATTGGATTAGAAATCAAATTACTCAACCAAACGTGTTCTAAGAAGATCATTGTCAACGAAACAATTTTAAATCTATTCATAACATTCAATAACGTTTATTTTTGTCACAGAAAAAGACAAGGTCATTATTTGGTAATGACATTAAGGCTTTCCTGACATATTAGTTACTGCGGTCAATGATCAGTCTAATGATGTGTGCAATAGGGTCACATTTAGTGGAGCAAAAAATTAGCGGTTTCGCAAGTACGATTTTAGAGTTTTATTTTTTTCATTTTAACGAAAAGTGAATAAATAAAACCGATTCGTCTACAAAATCCTAAAAGTAAAATACCTAATTATTGATTAGTATAACATTAGTATGTTTGTTCAATGGAATAACTTAATAGTTATAAAAAACACATTATTAGTGTCAACAAAGATTAAAATTTCTTTTAATCAATCTAAATTGCATTTCTACGAAGTTTTTGAATATATGTATAATAAAATTGTCAATGATTTTTTTATTCAAATTTTTTATGTTAAAACGCAAATTAATTTTTGCTTATTTATATAATAACGCCTGTCTATTATGTCACATATACATAAAAAATAGATAAACTAATCATGTTTAAACGAACATAATAACTTTTATATCTGCTTGAGTTAACATATGAAAGGAGGCCAACTGTGTTTCTTCGAATAAAAAATCAATCACGCACCTGGTAAGGAGTTTCTCTGCGTGGAAGAAGACCTCGGCGACACAAGCGCGGGACGCGGCGAGAGAGCCGGCCGAGTCATGTGCTGCTGAGCTAATGACGCCACTTCTTCCACTGCGGCCGTCACGCCCTTCACCACCGAGCTCACATGTTCCGGCGACAGCGCGTCGGCTGATGTATCCAACTCTTCGTTTCCCGCGTCAGCACGAAAGCTGACCGACGTAATATCATCGCACAGTCTGATCAGCATCGCTAGAGCGGTGCATAGCCGCTTCACTGCGCTCATTAAGGAAGGGGACCGACTGCAGTACGGTTTTATTGCTGGAATTCACAAACATTTGGATGAAAATATACACTTTATTTTATTAACTAATAGGCTTGCGTTTGATAGCCATCTCGCCTGATGTTAAGCGGATATGTGGTCTACGATGGAGTACGCTTTCCTATAAGAAACCGATTTACTCACGACTTGAAGGCACCTAGTTGTATACGTAAGGGTAATAAATAGTTTGTATAACAAATCAGCCGCCGTACTGTGATCTATTTACTACGATTCTTGTTAGGTGCTCAACAAAAATCTACACGACCTTATTGTGCAGGTATACGATGTGTGGTCGCGTAACTTTTCCTTGAGAAGAAGCTCCGAGAATTAGATGTAATGCATGCAATGATATATAATATATATATTATATTTTAATAATTATTTCAAATACATCTTTGGGTCAGTGTTAATGTGCAGAGATATGAATACTTACGGATTTAAAAAAAATGGTGGAGTTAGTGTAAATGTGCCTGTTTTCAAGTATTCACTTATCGGATATAAATTAATGATGTTGTTTTTTTTTATGTAACAGTAATGAGACGAACGAGACGCTATCCTGATGTTAAGAGATAACGCCTGTCCATGACCATTGCAGCAATACACAGAACTTTGAGTAGTAAAACAAAGTCCAGGGCAACGCTGCCTTGGCGCTGATTACTTTGAGACTAGATGGTTGGTCTTAATAGCCCTGTAATTTCGCTAGCTGCAGTACCCTTCAAACCGGAACACAGTAATGTTTTAAAACTACTGCTTGGCGGCAGAATATCTGGTACTGCGGTGGTACTTACCTAGACGACCTCCTGCTAAGGAAATCTATCACCAAGTAAAACTTGTGTAGAAGTAGGATTAATGTGAAATATGTTTGGCTAGCTTTAGTATGTTTGGTTCATCACACTTTTCTGAGTGTATTAGTATGTATTAGTTCTAACGGATCTGAATAAATTATGGTATACACGCTAAAATATTTTAAATGGTTACTTAAAACTATATCTTCAACATTATAACTACGGACTATATGGTACACGTCAGATATTTTCTCTAATTATCGCAGAAAATTTATCGTGTGTATTTATCCCTCTCAATGTTCACTTTTTATGTGCCTGACACCTAAAATCCATCGACTGTGAAGTTCATTAATATTAAAAATAGAAAGCGTGCCATTGACAACAAATATTTCAATCTGAATAATAAATGTTACGTAAATTGTTACCTTTGTGAATATTTGCAATGGATTCAAACACTATGGTACCGTTGTCTGGTAGCATTTCTAATTTTCTTTTGGTTATAACATCGGAAAAGTGTTTTAGGCCGAATGTCACCTGAAAAAAAATGCACGCTTAAAACTAAATAAAGAAAAACAAAAAACAAATATTATTGTAAAATTTCAAACATTTTCTCCGGTAGCGTGTATAAATTATAATGTACTTATGTACATTTCAACACTATGATAGCCTTTATTTAGTAGGAGGACAAAATGAGACCACAAAAGGATATTAATTTGATAATAAAAAACTAAAAAGGCGAGGTTATGTTCTTCTAAAATATGACAAATATGTATTTGTAACGCCAGCTCTTTTTATGTAGATATCAAATACACAAAGACCTAGCTACAAATGTTATTGACAGCTTGCCCTGAATCAACCTTTAAAAGGCCATTTTTTAATGAAAAGGCCGGTTTTAAACCACAGTTTAGACTAATATAACAATGTACTACTTTTGGTCATTTTTTATTTATTGGCTTTTTACATTTTGTCTATTTTATCTATTGAATACGTGTGATTGTTCAAGGAAGACGCTGCTGCCCATCTTCCGGATTACATCCCGTAGCCGACTCCTATGGCAACCACGGGTAGAGACGGTGGGGTACAATTCTTACGCCGGCACCACCACGACAAACTTTTTAACGTATCGTACCAATCACAAGCATCATCGCAAGTCATCACAAGCTCAATCATCTATTTTCACTTACGGAAGTATACGTCTTACTCCCAATATGCAGTAAACAGTTGATCATAAAAAGACGAGTTGATTACCTCTTTAACAAGTCTTTCGAGTTCTTTGGCAGGTGTAATCTCTCCCTCTTCGCTCGCATTAGTTTTTGACGCCATGTTCCGAAGCTTCGGACTAAGTGGGGAATGCGATCTGTAACAAAAGAATCAATATTATAATTGACTGCCCTGTTAGCTCAATTCGTAGTATATCTGCTTCGAGAGCTGTAGGGCGTGGGTCCAATTCTCACCAGAACAAACATTTACGTGACGATAAACAAATGTTTGTTCTGTCTGAGTGTTCTGTGTGTATTATAAGTATGTATTTATAAAAAAAAACTAAGTATTATATCAGTTATCTGGTTCCCATAGTACACGCTTTGCTTAGTTTGGGGCTATATGGCGCTGTGTAAATATTAATTATTTAATAGTTGATACTAATAATGATGAGTTGTTTCGTTCTTGGCAAATGGCGTCTAATTCTTTTAGATATTAAATTACTGTTTGTTAAAAAAATGCTTATTGTTTTTGTAGCATGGTGGTCAGATACTTTCCAGTACTAGGCTAGTAGCAAATCTGCCGAAAAGCATCTAAGTGTGTTTCGGCTGCATCACTAGAGAGCCAGTTCCATTCCAAGCTAGATGTATCATCTTGACCACACCGTTAATTAACTTAAGGTGAGCTATGGTCAAACACCTAGCCTATCAACCATTAAAAAAAGTTTGGGATGAGCAAATATTTAACCTAAAAGCTGTCAGGAGTCGTGCAATATTGAAACAAAAAATAAAATAAACCGGCCAAGTGCGAGTCGGACTCGCGCACGAAGGGTTCCGTACCATTATCTATGAAAAAGGAAAAAATACGCGTTTGTTGTATGGGAGCCCCCCTTAAATATTTATTTTATTTATCATAATTTGTGACAATTTCAACTGTCTAGCTATCGCGGTTCTTGAGATAGAGCCTGGTGACAGAAAGACGGACGGACAGACAGACAGCGAAGTCTTAGTAATAGGGACCCGTTTGTACCCTTTGGGTACGGAACCCTAAAATGCGCTGTAAAAAGACTTTCAAGACGCACAGGATTTTTGTATGCTTCATGGATGTATAATTTACTATGACCTGTAATAATAATCACAAATAAATTTGATTTAAGTGGCATTTAATCTCATGGACCTTTTGATACAAAGACGAAACTTAGCATTCATCGGTATCACAATGCGGGTGCCGGGTCCATCGCTTTGCAGAGATGGGAACGCATACCTAGCTAGGGCTTGCTGTTAGATGCTCGGACCCCTCATCTCTAACAAATAATTAGAATAAGATATTCATAAATACATAAATAAATCATTAGTAAAGTAGACTTAAATAAGTGTAGTAAATAAGTCATTAGGTTATTACTGTTTACTGTTCCCATGTCCTTTTTCCCTGCTTTCCTATTCAGACCTAATAAATACACCCTACTCCCATTCCCCAGTACAGTTCACATCCAACCGAGTTCGAATCCACATCTCTCCAAGCCTATTGTATTATTATAAATAAATTGTCAACTGTTTTAAAAAAGTAGTTTTGATGTCTGTTGCGTAACACTGCGACCCAGATAAAGGTTTACCCTTAATTCCTTAAGATATGGAAGCCTAGTGTCCATGTCCTACAAATACAAATATTTTCATTATAACACCAAAGTTAAGGTCATTTTTAGGGTTCCGTACCTCAAAAGGTAAAAAAATAAACCCTTATAAGATCACTCTCTTGTCCGTCTGTCCGTCTGCTCTTCTCAGGAACGGGTGGATCTAACAATTTGAATATAGAGAAGATAATATATAATATAGAGAAGATAATATATAATATAGAATCTAATATATAGTCCCTATTAGGTGTATAAAAATCAAGGTCCTGAGACAACACTATAAAAAGATGTGGGCAAATTTAGATTTTCGCGAAAACTTGTAAGTACCAAAATGTATCTTAATTTTCAACTTTTATTATTTTGAAATACATTTGTATATATTAGTATCTCTATTTAAATACTTATAATTTTCTATGTCTTATTATATACTTTATTTTCATTATGCATTTATTTGGTAGAAAATCATTTACTGACGTGGTAACTTTTGTCTCATGCAAGGGAGCTTAGATGGCCAAGAATGAATTTAAAAAAAGCAAGGGGGCCTATTTTTGATTCGTTTGAAATATGGGTTTCTATTTATATGAAAGGTATGTATGATAATTTACGTAGAAAAATGTTTATTGCAGAAATAAACTGACCTCTAAGATTTTGAGAATAGTATTTCGCCTTACTCATGATGTACCTATCGATTTTTCCTAATATTAGATTTTAGTAACAATAATGTGATCTCGCATTTCGAACTTAATCCGTCTGTATCCAAAGCATCGTTTAATCATATTGAAATTTATGAAGCAAATATTGATACATAATATGTAGGTATAATAGAAGTAAATGAAAAAAAAAGTGAAATATTTAAGGTTAAATAAAGAAATACCTTGGAATACATATTATTTTATTTATTCATACCCGTCTGCATGGATTCAATAATGATGGCATATTTTTGTCATTTTCTGGAGTCGGATTTGGCAGATTTAGGCAGATTTTTTGCCAATGTTGGGCAGATTTGCCATTTTTGAGATGGTCACACTGATTCCGAATGGAAGCAGGTACACGGTTATAGACCGCGGGTCCAAGAATGTACTCATAAACTGACCTCTCCGACTTGAGAAGCCGGACTCAACGTACTGTGGTAGACGCCCCGGCGTTGAAATGTATCTATGTTTATATGGCTGTAGGTACACTGTACAGGTATATAATGTATATTGTATCAGCAGACCCACTAACATAAACAATGCGATCAGCACAACTACAATAAATTTAAATTAATCTGCACTTTGACCCAGTGCAATGTAAGCACTGATTAGTATGAATTAACTGCACAATTTATTCACTCACAAAAACAATTAACGACGTGTCCTGGTTGCGTCCCTTTGCCGACTGCGTTTATTTAATCATATTAATCATTGGCTGTTCCTCTGTAGGTTAGTAGGTACGTTTCAGGTATTTGCTACGTCAATGATGAACGGTATTTTATGCGACACCGACGGAAGGAAAAGAGCGAAGTACATTGTGACACACAAAGAATTTTAGATCTAACTTCGAGGTGACTAATTACATATAATATTTATATTAATTTTTACATATAGGTATATTCCTTTATTTGCTCATCACATTGTAAGTTAAATCACAATTTACGGAAAGAACTGATAAATGATTTAGTCAATAGTTTGACATTGTTGTCCTATATTTATTTTCTATTTACGACATCCTGGAAAAAGAAGAGCGCTCCACTTCACAGGTAGCGGCAACGTTAGAAAGATTTTAAGATATTTTAATAATTAGGGAAAACAGTAACAAGTTTCTTTTCATTAATTAACATAAAAGTTACACTGGATTTGTTTTCAATGGAGGCTGGGTCCCTTTATATCCACGGGGCCCTGGGCTGCAGCCCAAAAAGCCTTTATATAGATCCACCCCTGCGAGTAGGTACTTGTCGAAAGTGTGTAAAAGGCTTCTTAGAGTTTCTTACACAAATACACGCATGCAGGTGAATATTAATGCGTATAATATGTATAGTGTGTGAGAAGAGACAAAAATATGTATGAAAAATTTGCAAATCTAATCTTTCGAACTACTGATCCGAGTATATACGACGTGGATACTTTGCATCGACATTAAATTAACACACAGGTAGGGTTAATGATCAGTAATCATATAAGCAATTTAAAAAAAAAATATTTGCAAATTTAAAAGAAATCAATTTTCAAACAAACTAAATAATAAATCAAGTACCCGAATTAGAATCATCCTGTGACTCGTTCATACAATTACAACTGTGTGCGCTAGAGGGCGCGGCGATTCTTTGATTCAAACGAAACTGCATTGCGGTGCGCTCAGAGCACTAGGTATGATGTACATCGCATTCACAATCACTATTAACACTTTCTAATTTTAACCGACTTCAGGAGGAGGTTATCAATTCCTCGGAATCTTCTTATTTTATTTTATTTTTATGTATGTTCACCGATTACTCGAAAACCACTAGACCGATTCGGAAATTATTTTCTTCTTTGAAAGGGTGTACTTCCGATGTGGTCCCATTGGTATCAGGTCTGGATCTGATTATGGAATCCAGGAGAAATCGAGGGAACTCTTTAAATATTATAAGCATAATACTTTTGTAAATAAAACATGACGGACAAACGTCAACAATGATACTGCCAATGTCAGTAAATAGATTGGTTCATACAAATAGATCAATGTTTCAAACAGTTTGTATAAGTTTGTTAAAACCTTTTTAAACTTATTTTATAGTAACTCGTGCATTTGCAGTATAATGCATGGTTTAATAATATTTTAAATGATGGTGTAATGTTGTGAATTTGACATCATCAATGGCAAAATAACTACTTATGTTACACAGTCACATACAAAACACGATCTTATCAACACAAAGTAACAATAAGTTTTAATTGAAAAAAGTTTTTAAATGTAAACTTTTTGCAAACTCATCTCTTTGTAAGAACTAGTCTATTAGGTACTGACATTGTCGGAGTTGGTTATTTATTGTTTGTTTACAAGATTCAAAAATCTTTGTGAATTAATAATGGTTCATGAATAAAAATCAGAGTACTACCACCATCTCCTAGCTTCATCATCAGAACTTTACCGCACCGTCTGTTAGCAAAGTTATTTATGAGGAAAAGAAAATAGGAAGCGCGTTCAAGTTTGTGCGAGCTTTTAGCTCATTCAGTAAGTATTTCTTTATCGTTTGCATTTAAGAAACGCGCACACGCGTGGCTTTGCACGGTTCTGTGCACCGTTCGCTGTTAAAATACAGGACTATCTTAATTTAATAGTATGTATTTCTTTTTTAATTGATAATACGTTTTGTTCTGTCTCCGGCTAATGACATTTGCGATGCAGTTTTTTAGATACAGGTTGCTCCAAATGGAATTTTTGAAAATTGTGAATAATTCAGTAAATAATAATAATTAATAAAATTAAAGCATACCGAATGTATGAGAACGTAGAACTGGATATGTGTTTTCATTTAATGTCGGCGCAGTAGCGCCTCGCTGTATATTTTTTTAACATTTTTAGTCCGTCTCTGTCCGTCGGCTAGGCTAGCAGCAGATGTTAGACTGAACACTTGAGCAGACAAACTACATTGAAACTTTAAAAGGCGATCCGTGTATGACAAAAACAACCGGTCTGTATCAGATGAATACCCTATACCAGTTTGCGCCTTTTCTTTTTATAATAACAAATACGATTCGTAAAGTATAAAATCGATTGTTTCGAGCTTGGTATGAAAGTTGTACATAGTAGTTGACATGAACAAGATATAAAGTACGTACAGACAAGCCGTACCACGAGAACTACATCCTCGGCTATAGATTTTAAAAAAATCTAGACGAATTATTCAACCCGGGAGCGAAGTCAAGGGCAAATATTATTATTAGATTAAGATTAAGGATAGATACCTTTTATCCTGGAATTATATTATAATATTCGATAAAACGCATCTACACCAAATTTCAAGTGGATACATCTAGTAGTTTGTTTTTTGATAATACCACAGGAGTATAACATTTTTCTGACAAAAAGTTATACGAGTTAATCCAGATAATAAACTATGTATATGTGTGCCAAATTTCATCCAAATCCATTCAACCGTTTTTGGGTGATTGTGTAACAAACATCTAAACATACAATCTTTCACATTTATAATATTACTAGCTGCGCCCCGCGGTGTTACCCGGTGTTCCCACGTGAAAACTTTTTTTTTTTTCAGGATAACAAGTACCCTATGTGTTAATCCAGAGTGTCAGCTATCTCCACAAAAAAATTCATGAAAATTGGTTTAGCCGTTTGAGCGTGAAGAAGTAACAAACATAAAAACTTTTGCCTTTATAATATTAGTGGGATAGGATTATATTTTTATTAGAATACATCCAAGTAGATATTTGGATCTAATACATCCAAGTATGTAGATACTACATCCAAGTAGATACTACTTCAATGTATTAGAATACATCCAAGTAGATATTTGGATCTAATACATCCAAGTATGTAGATACTACATTCAAGTAGATATTTGAATGTATTAGAATACATCAAAGTATTTTTAGAAAATGGGGAGAAACCCGTCGCCAGAAAAAAATCGAATTACACAAATCAACGTCAGTTCAATAACCTATTTACAAGAGGAACACAAATTAAAATGTCATTGGTTGGAATGCGTTGCGAAACGCGATTTGCATGCAGGCCTCACAGGCCCACACCGCGCCTCCCATACAAAGGTAGACTATTCAGTAGGAGGTCCCAGTTCACCTTACTCTGCGTTTATGTACAAGCGCGATTACAATAAACAAGAGCAATAAACTACCAGCGACAATGGTTGCATATTAAGTACCATTAATGGAAGGTCAAGAAAGAACATTAGCGATGATGACGCTTTGGTATTTACAAACAACCTGCTTAGCGAAAACTATTTATTGCTAACAACAAATTGCCCGATTACTTACCGGACCGGTTTTGACGAAAGTTTGCACAGATGTATCCCAAAGGTTATGCAAACAACCTTGCATGAGTAACTGGAGGAAAATACTTTGCGAATCATTTTGTTGGACAACGAAATATGCGGTATCCCAAATCATCATCATCATCAGCCTATCATAATTTAATGTTAATAAGTTTCAACTTGCCTGCCATGGTATATTCAGTTAGACTTATAATTTTTCGCTTTTAATGATCCTACCTAATACTGAATAAAATCAATCTAATATTATGCAACATTTGACGTATGCAGTATTTGAGGTCTTCACTCAACCACGTCTAACTAATCTTTTAGTATCCCATATAGTATGTCGACGTAATGAGAAGTTTCCTTATTTTATACCCGATTACGGTAAAGCCAAAAGAAAGGGTATGGTTCAGCAGTCTATGTAGGTAGGTAGGTATGTGTGTTTGTATGTATGTATGTATCTTCAACAGTAGCGCAGAAACTACTTATTCAATTTTGATGAATGAGGTTCCAATCGATTCGTTATTATACTTCAAAGCACAAAACCTGAAAAAAATTGTAGTTGTAATAAAGCTACTATTTCTTTAATTTTTGTAGTCGGGTTAGTTTGTTCATCTAAAATGTAAGGAACCACGGCCGATGCATTTCGAACATCCGGCATGGTGTTGTTTATACAACATGTAACATTTAGCCAATTCGTACCGTTTTCCATTGTTAGCGAATCTCCTATGGAGCCTGTACGTGCGTATATTGAACCAATCACTGACGGGCGAGCGCACAGCGTTAGACATTTAGCAAACGCCTGGATTCCACCACAACACAACTGAGTTTTACAACACAATTCGATCACTTTCAAACAACCTCACTTACAGCAAAAAAAGCCCACTTAATAAAATAAAAAGTAATTCCGTCAGAGTGACAGCTCGCGCGAAAACGTTAAAATGTAATCACTTAACATTGCACGCACTAAACAAATGAGATTTTAGCAGACAATGTAATGAGCGACACTGGTGGCGACTATGACTCATTATCACAATAACATTTAGTACAATCTTTACATTAAACACTGCACAACACGATATGCTCTACCTAACATAAATGAGCTGACAATGAACCGATTTATTATTTAGACACTGAAAATGATATTTTTCAACTTGAAAGGAATTAATTTAAATAAAATACGAAACAGCAGTGACACTGTTGAAGCGCCGGCGGCTGAGATAAAACTGTTAAAATAAGCAACAATTTCTTATGCTGACAGTTAAGATAGCGGAGTTATGTATGTAAAATGTAGGTAAATTTATCAATATAGATAAGAAACAATATAGTTTGAAGATCGTTCGTTATGAATGTGTACACAATTTACCTACTAGATAAGACTGCGTTACAAGGGAGTTACTGATAGGAGGAGAAAGCCCGCAAGATGACAATTAAACGACTATAGACTAAAATCAATGTTTGTACAACATGAAACTTGCTACGCTACCCATTCGAGACAAGTAGGTGTATAATAAAAAGGTTATATGTATTCCGTAACAATCTTTAAACCATTTAAACTTTACAGGAACACAGTTCACTTGAGAGTCAGTTCCATTCCAGTCTACATGTGTTTACAATTATCGACCACGCCGTTACATAAGATTAAGTGAGCTGTGGTCAAACCCCTTATAGTCAAATATTTTAACATGATCACTACATATTATAAAACAAAGTCGTCCGCCGCGTCTTTCTGTCTGTTCGCGATTAACTTAAAAACTACTGAGTGGATTATCAGGCGAGTTTCACCAATAGATACGAGTGATTAAAGAGGAAGGTTTAGGTCAAGGTTTTGTGTAAATTGATTGAAATATGATGATAATTGTTGAAAGGAACTGAAAAATTCAAGCCACTTGGGAGCTTTCATCGAAAACGCTGCGTAATCCCATTGAGATATAACAAAACAATGCATGGTGGGATATTCCTCTTTTATAGATCTACAAAAAAGTACACGGTGGCATATATCTACCTTTTAAGGATAGCTTACTATACCCATTATTACTACCCGTGCGAAGCCGAGGTCAGCCGGGTGGCTGATTATAAATACATATAAACATTAAGTTTGGTTAGTCATTATTTAAATTGATTAATTTACCAATTATGTATGTTTGAGATCAAGTCGATATTTTTTTTGTTTTTTGTAATAATTGGCAAAGATGCGACTTGCCACCTGATGGTAAGTGCTCACCACTGTCTATGGACACCTACAATATCCAGGGCATTGTCAGTGCGTTGCCTACCTTTAAGAACCTTATTCATTTCAATTAATATTAGTTAATGCATTCGAATTATAGCTCTATCCCGAGATTCTCTCGTCACGACTCAAGTTAGAGGCTTCAACTAAATGAAGGCCGACGGCATAATTTCCGTTCCGGCGCTGTATTAATTTACACATTAGAGGTTTTGGAACTTCACATCTATATTTTGTTCGTAGGACCTATATTCTAGGTGAATTAACAATAAGAATTAAAAGATTTAGTCTATGATAAACTTTCAGATCAAAAGCTAGAATAAAATTTATAACACAAAAAGATACCTAACCATAGTCTTACCTTTCCAAAAGTAACAGCTATTAATTTCAATGGTATTGTTTTTAATAAAACTTTCTTTCTATTAGATTTGAGTATTGGTTTCACCTAATTTTTTTCTATACCGTAGCTAGTATTTTGTAGTGTTTATAAATCTGTAATATTTTTTCGAAGAATCTCATTATTATTACTTGTATAATTCTAATCTTGTACCTATGTTATCTACAACAGTTACACGGATAGTGATGTTTGTTCCTCTAGAGTCGTTAATGATTAGATGGATGAACGCCCTGAATCTAAGCAACGACGTGGTCTAAGGATGGAGCGCGCTTATCTAGAAGGAACCTCTTTACTATTGGTTTGAAGACACCCATATTGCACTTTTCGGGAATCACTAAATCTGGCAAAGAGAACATTCTTGCCTTGCTTATAAAAAAAATGGAATCGAAGCACCTAGTGTGAACTATAAACTCTAGAAACCTATCTTATGAAGCTCTTTAAAATATTAATATGTTAAACTATTATTTACGTATGAAGTTTTTTTTTTTTTATTGCTGACAGGCTAGGTTTTTTGACCACAGCTCACCTGATGCTAAGTGACGGTGTGGTCAAAGATGGTAAACACACCTAATCTAGAATGGAACTGGCTCTCAAGTGAGGCTGCCGGAACACACCGTTAGATGTTTGGCGGCAGATTTTCAACTTGAGGTTGGGTGGTAGCTAGCCAGCCGAGTACTAGAAAGTACCCTATGGTTACCACGCTATGGTTTCCTCGCGATGTTTTCCTACACCGGCAGCTCAAGCTCATTGTTGGGGTTTGAACCCACACCTTTCGGCATGCAAACCAACCGCGCTGACCACTGAGGTATGATCGCTACAAAATATATGTATGTATATAAAAGCTATTAAGTATATGGAAGAGCAGGAACTTTTGACATACATATGTTTATCCCAACCTACTTAACCTTATGCTTATGTTAAGCGTGACCCCAAGAAAGAAATACCAAGTCAAGACAAAGAATATTACCTAAGTGCAGACGAGAGATGTGGCGGATGGTGTTGTTGTGCGGGGGATCGCATGTTGGAGATGCGCTCTAGCAGGTCGTCTTTAAAGGAGCGCGCGCGCCGTGCCAGCTTGTTGGCGCCGCGCAGCGAACCTCGGTGTCCAGATCCACCCTCGCTAGATTCGTTTTCTGTAACAAATCACCTAATTTAAGAATCTTGATAATGTATATCGATGTGGAATACTCTGTTAGCTCATTTGGTAGTAACTTTGCTTTATTGGATTCTGCTTTTCTACATTAATATAAAGATTTTTTAGATTTTTTGTTTGTATTGAATCCCAAACTACTGGAACGATCTGAATAATTCTTTCATCATTAGAACGCTACATTATCCGTGATGAACATAAGCCATATTTTGTTTAATAATGAAACCCAAACTGCGAAAAATTTACCAAAAAAGCCATTACTTCGTGCGCTGCGAAAACTGACAATAGAACAATAAAGAAATGTAAAAAAAAAAACATTAAAGAAATAATATCTAAATTATCTTTATAATATACCTACTCTTTTTATTAAGCCCCTACACAAAAAGAGGGCTGTTAAAAATTTGACGAGTGGATCTGTGTCTGTATCTCTCTGTGGGTCAATTGCGACATCATAGTTCCCGAAAATCTTTTTTGATTTATTAAAGCCTGCGAAGTTTATAATTTTTTAAATATTTATTAAATAGATACATACATCTACCCGTGCGAAACCAGGGCGAGCTTATTCAGTGAGACCGATCCAGAAATCGCTAAAAAAGTATGACATTTCATTCAAACATATTTTCCTATCGAACAGCCGATTTTTTTTCAGACGATGGTCTCTTCGTTACCTGACATTGATAAAATTAAGCATGAAATAAGATTTTTTTATGAGAACTATAATAAGTTGTAAACTTGTCATTTCCAAAAATTACAAGGGAGAAATGGTTAAAAACAAATCATACACAAAGACAAAAAAATATTTTTCTAATACACGTCAAGCGTAAAGCAGCGACCTTGCTGCATGTCCCTGACCTCACAAGATTTAATTTTGTATACAAACAGTTTTATACAGGAAAACGAACACAGCGTCAAGCCTTTGGAAGCCAATGAATAGGACAACGCTTTTAGGACGCAAGATCAGTAGAGGTCACGTTATAAAAGGTAGATTAGCGGCACTGAAAGTAGATGTATTTGAACTGCATAAAGGTAGAACGAAGATGATCTAAAATAAAATTGAAAAGTAGGCAAAACCTAGGTTTTTTCACAAAAATGTTTATTGTGTCACATAGTGTTGCACGTGTTTTTTTTACTTGGGCAGTCTGGGGGAAGTTTGTTCTCCTAACGAGAATATTATCAATTTGATTACAAAACATTGAATATCTCTACTTATGTACTGGCGACCCGCCACGGCTGCGTACCAGTTTACACGGGATTTTAATCTATCTCAAAGAGATTAGGGAGCGTTTTCTATGAAAGCTCCCAGGTGGCTTAACTTTTTCCGACACTTCCAACAATTATCATCATATTACAACCAATTTACACAAAACCTTGACAAGTTATATACCTAAACCTTCCTCACGCATCACTCTATCTAGTGATGAAACACTCATGATAATCCGTTCAGTAGTTTTTTAGTTCTATCGCGAACAGACAAATAGACATACAGACGCGGCGGCAAAATCTGTGGCGTGGTTTAGAGTAAGCTGAGAAATAGACAGTCGTAGATAGAAACTTTGTTTTACCTATACCTATTATCACACTAATATTATAAAGGCGAAGACGCAATTTAAGCGTATACAGTGTACGAATCCAAAAGGGAGTCATTGTATACGAGCAACTTTTACAACAGCGAACTAAACCGTAAAAAAAATCACCGGTTCAGGAACAGAGAAGACGTTATATCAGAGTTGTGCTAGTAGTAAAAGTTGTTCATAATGTTAAGTACAACGACCCCCATTTCGTACACCTCAATTTTATAATCCTGTAAATGGAAACTTGCAGTATCTACTTACCTACGAAATGACATAAAGATTGGTTTTCATGCAACAAGTTTACGTACATACCTACATATATACAAATGCAGACTCGTCCAAATAAACAAGGAGATCTTCGATTCGCGTGAATTTGAAAAAAGGAATCTATAAAAATACAAATTCTATCAAAGAAATATAATAACCTAGATACTCAATTACATTTAGTTGTAACACGATGCAGCAAAAATTGCAATTAATTGAAACTTTAGTCATAGAAGACTCACAATACCTACACATTTAATTAAAAGCACGCACGTACCTCTGTAGTGCCTCGTTTGGACTTAATTAAATGCACATTTGCACAGCACGGCACTAATGAGCAACTTGACAAGAACGCTAGCTCGAAACAAATACTTATTACAACTAGTCATAGTACTATATCTTACTCAAGTAACGTGAAGCTAGTCACTAGTTACTAGCCAGGTTACTTTTATAGGACGTGACGATTGTGTACGTGAAGGCGATAACCATATTATTATGGAGGCTGGAAGTGTAAACTACAGTGCGAATAGATGATGTAAACTACATTATGATGCGAATATTAATTTCTGCCCAAAAAAATAGAGGTTACGTATGAACTCTAGCACATAAAAAAGCACGTACACATATGTATGGTATTATACATATAAAAAAGAACAATCATAAACTTATCAATATTTTTGTTTTACTTATGCGGGATTACTCACGTTTAATTTTATCGGAAACTCCGACTATAGTATAAGTAAAACAAAAATGTGTCAAAACCACGTCAGTTTCCATAGTTATCAATATCTTAAATATTAGTTGACAAGCTAGGTATTTTACCACAGCTCACCTGATATTAAGTGACGGTGTGGGCGAAGATGGTAAAGCACACCCAGCCTGGAATGGACCTGGCACTGGTTATCTCGTATCATCAAGAAAACGCTCCGTTCAATTCTATAATTTTACATAAAATAACATAGCCGGTACGTTCCCGTGCCTTCCTAACGTCTTATGGATTCTTGCTCTCGTATTTGTCACAGTCCGTTTTACCCTACTCCCACAAAGTGGCACCAATAAGGTTTTTTTTATAAAACCGACGCAAGCGGACTTGATCTGGTCAAAAAGATATATAGCTTTAAACGGGCAATTCTTGTATATATGTACAATTGTACATATTGTACATATATATATCATCTGAATCTCGGAAATATCTACAACGATTTTCATAAAATTTTATGCAGGGGGTTTCGGGGGCGATATATCGATCTAGCTAGGTTTCATATCTAGAAATCGTCGTTAAAAAAAATCCCGAGTAAAGCTCGATCATCCAGGTACTGTATATTAATACAGTAATTATATATTTATTACTTATGTTTTCTAAATGGTCACCCTTGATAACAATGTTTATCATAATATCTCAAAGCAACTGACCAAATTCCAGCTGCAAATAAGCAGATGTAATTGAAACCAATGAATCGTAACGTTACCTTGTGCTTCTTTTATGTCTAGCGAACTTTAAATTGATAATATACCTACAGCTTCCGCCCAAATGTGACTTCCTTATAATCGTCGAGCCAAGGTTAGTATGATGAAAACAGAAATATTATAACTTTTGCGTATCACACGTACGTTTGGATAAAGAAACAGTTGTATGGTGCAATTAGTTTAAGTAATATATTTACTATATTACAGTAAAATGTATTAAACTAAACAAATACATACATGTATGTGTCTATGTAAGCAGTGTCACGTATTGTCACTGATTAATAAAGTTTTTTATTGAAGTCTATCAACAAAACAAAAAGCTTTGCAGGAAAGGACACATAAGTCGTGTCATGATCCCATCCATGGAGAACCTTGATCTGATAGTCATTATCACATGGAATAATAAAGGCTCATTAAAACGAACCTAATGAGCCAACTCAATGAGTTTCCTGCTAAAAGGTCGCTCTTAAATGAATATCAGACCAGCTCACTTGAATTTATTTTACATGACATATTTAAAATGTTTTAAAGAGACAGGACAAAGAGAAGTAGACGACACTCGGATTCTTAAATTTTCTGTCATATTCTCTGATAAATATAACGTGTAACGAGTAAATATAAAAACCCCTATACCATACTAAATTTCGATTCGATCAGACTAGTGAAAGATGCTTAAATCATTTATCAGCTAAAAAAGTGCTGATAATTTTCAATTTTCTTTAATCATAGCGAAGAACATTCGATCAAGCCACTTTTTTCAAACAAAAAATTACTAAATCAAAATCAGTTGAGCCATTTAGAAGCTACAATACCACTGATGGATACACAGATATACAAACGTTAAACTTATAACACTACTCTGTTTGCGTCGGAGATTAAAAAAGAGATACAATGTAGAAAAACATATTTATCTTTAAGCAAGAAGGACAAAATCATCGTAGTTTTAAGTAAGTTTTCCTATATTACACAGGAAAATATCAAAATTTCCTGTAATATGAATACTGTCCGTGTAATAAGCTACAAATGACCCACTTGTATGATATACGCATAGAAAAATTGGAGATAAATAAGTAGAGGTATCTAATGGTAGTAAACATAAAACGTACATATGTTTTACTTTCTCGCTTAATACTAAAAAGTAAATAAATATCAAATGTTACATTTCAAACGTACGCTTCAAATATAAGTATTCGATTAAACCCACCAAAAAAATGACGTAAGACAACGCAGTAATTTACTCGGCACCAAGTATTCCTAAATTGAATGTTAGTTATAACATACACATACACTAGAGCCTACACATGTCACATTAGAGTAAACCAGACAATATGATAATAGTAAATATTAAGTACCAATTAGTTTATCAATATGATGCAGTCGATGACGCGCGAGTTTATAAATACGACCGAAGGCGACAGGGGGACGCGCCCAAAGTCGCAGTGACGAGTGTCGACTGAACCAGCGAACCTCTGTGCACCGCACCGCGACAAGCTGACGCCTAACGCGGGTCATGCTCGCTCCTCAGTTGTCGACCGTGCGTCATCCTCATACACACACAAATTCTATTATCAACAACTACTTAACATGCAGCTCCTGTATTATATAAATGTCCTGTCCGATGCTCCCTTTATAAGTTCGCCGAGGGACCAAACGAATTACAAATACAATTTGTTTTAGAAAAATTAAAAAATCGAATCTTATTTATAGGTGTTTTTCCTATTTTGATTCGGCATCTCATTGTTTACGCGGCGCAGGTGAACTATAGCTATTGTGTGAAACAGACCGAATCAGGAACATGCTGAACAGCATAAAATATAATAACAGCAATCATAAAAGAAAATTCAGAAAACGAAAGTTAATCTAATCAATATGATGAGAGATCAGTGTTTTATCTCACAAACCTACTGACTTCTTAAGAAAACGAAAGTCGTCGCAGCAACCATGTCGATGTTGTAATTAATTATTATTCTATTAGAATCGTACAAACGCTTATGATAGCTTTCGCATATTTTAAATGTAGAAAAGATATCCGGTAAAATTATCATAAATAATATAAATTTTCCTTTTTTCGCGTCAATAATCACTTCCATCATTTTAATGACAACATTGAGAATTCTTTTGTTGATACACTTTTTGCTGACGGCCTTAACATTATGTCAACAATAGAAACAATCGTGTAGAGTTCCCGCAGCTCTTACGTATTGTTATACAAGATCGAGCAATTCATTAGTATCATTCACTACTGCCAAGCGTAGACGCGGACAAGGAAGGGAAATTGAAAGGTTCAGGTGCAAAGACCGTTATGCTCTGTAGAAATGGAACATGGATATCTAGTTACATCCAACTTTCAATTTTGCAATCCGACAATGAAACCTGCTATTACATTACACATTTGAGGAATATGTATAATGTAGTTAATTACAAAGCATCAAATTACTTAGTTAATTAATTCAGAGAAACTAACTGACCAGCCCTTTGTCTGTATAAATTTAATATTTTGATGAATCTCTTAAATTATTGAGATATAGAGTATATAGAGTTAAAGTCGTACCAGGAGTAGGGTTTCGGCAGATTCCCTCATTGCTGATTTGTCGGTAAATTCCGACTCCAGGAGCAGGCGTGGCTTGCGAGCCCCGACGCACCGCCAGCCGACATCGTGCATCCACCACAGAATAAGAGTTTCTTGCATCATCTCTACGAGTAGCGTAGAGACGATCATCTCGTGGAGATACGTAATGCTTCAAGTTACCGTCGTCCGCCAAATTCTGAAGGCTGGCGCCATTTCTAATCTTTCCTCTAAACGTTTCTTTTTTCTTGCCATTTTTTATTGTCAAGTTATCGAAACTTTTGCACGGAGTCAATGGCGAAATATTGTTATTTTGCAGATCGTAATATTTATTAGGATCAAAAACACTTATTCGAGGATAATGGTCCACAATTATGTCAGGAGTTTTATATTTGACAGGATTTAGTAGCTGGGTAGTACATTGCAACTCTGGTTTAAAACGATTTCCACGATTTTTAATATTTTTGATGTTACGTTTGATTGCAGTTTTACCTTTGTCTTCAAAGTCATGTATCACTTCAGAATTTTCAAGTAGAGCACGAGGATTTACACCCGTTTTGTAAACATGATAACTTCTTTTATTTCTTTTTTGATTTAAGTTGTCGTCGTGAATGAAACTTTCATCGTAATGAGGCATGTCTTTTTGTGTATATCTATAACCTTCAATAGTAATATTAGGCGATTTCTCTTCCGTCAATCTCTTATTTTACGAGCATTTCTATTGGAGGTCACTGTGTGCGGATATCTCCATATCAACCGGAGATAGCGGCGAAGCGGATACTACTGCCAACGAGGAAAGGAGGCCCTTTAGAAAATGTCGAAAGTTGGCACAACTGCAGCTCGTTTATGCGCCTCGGCACTATTTTAACGTTTCACGACAAAATTGTTTTGTATTTAAGATTATAGTACATTTGCTTTTCTAAGGTCACAATCAAAAATAGCGAGTGTGCAATGAAGATACAATTAGATCATTATTTATTTACAGTGTGGTTCGCGTCGGATGCTCGGAACGTCTCACGAGCTCGTGAACATCACGCGCGTCTGCTTCACAACGACTGGTGTCCAGACCAGACCGCACCCGCACTGCCAACCTTGACACTACACCCAATACAGTCTAAATTTACACGGGCCTCAATAAATAAGATAGCATGTCCACAAGTTTTGTCATCACTCATTCAAGACATACCTACCAATAATGGTTATTTACACTAAACGCACACCGTCCGAGAAGCGACGGTGTTACGACACCTTAATTAAACAAGAGTTCACTAGCTTGCTTAATGAATAAGTTGTTTAAAGTCACGAACAGATTCAAGAAAGTTACAAAACTGGGGAATTTCTCGATAAACATTTACACTAGGGGGAAACTTTGAACATCAGAATTTACGACTTTCTCTGTGAACGCTCAATAATTTTGACCACCAAACTATTATTTTCACCGAGTCATAACAAGTTGTGAATTTTAATAATGGGTACTGTACAATTTACACGACAACACTACTCTTCGTTAACGAACGTTCGTCTGTATTGTGTGAATTTAATTTCTTGAAACACGCCGAAATGAATGAGTGTTTAAAAATAGTCCGTTATTTTATCGCAATAGATATCGTGTCGGTTTTCAGTACCGAGATGAGACGGAGTTACGCGCGGCATAGTATTGACACTTGTGAGTTGGTACGGACTGCGGAGGATCGCGCGAGTCGGTGCAGCCGGCGGCGACGAGCGACGGCGCGGCCCCACTGCCGCTTGGCCGGCCGCAGCCGCTGGCGCACTCCCGCTGGCAACCGCCGAGAGTGAAAGCGCTCGCGCTGCCTCCGCCGCACATCTCGGCAGAGACGGTGCACACAACACACCTGTCCTAACAAATGACCGATTCAACGCCCGCGACTGATTACTTAACTCCAGTAATGTCTTCCTGATATGCCTACCGCCTGTATGAATTATTACTATACCACCCTATGACACTTCATTAAATATTTTTTTACTAAACAACCTAAAAATAGCAGGATGTTTTAAACTCTAAAGTATACAATCAAAAACGATGTGATCATGATCAAGGATGTGTCACAGACATAACATTTTAAAGTTTAGAAGAAAAATTTCCACATTTTGATAATGATCTGCGCATCAGAATTAAACACTTCTTCAACAAGTGTAATTATTGATATTAAACTATTACGCACAAACTTGCTCGACACACTCCAGCTGTTATTGAGGACACCAGAATACAACAAAATAAGCCAACCATATATCTAACAATCAACATCGAGGAAATACCAGCTAAATTCGTGTATCTGGTTACATGATCACACGGTTAAACAATAGTCTGACGGACGTAGGTACATAACACATCACAAGAAATTTGGTATAAAAAGTGTAAATTGGGATTCAACAGACTGTTAAGTTACTCTATTGAGTTTGTGCCGTGGCATGCACATGCAATTACTAAAGCGGACGGAATGGCAAGGTACTAAGTGTGCTACAGATCTGTGTCATTTGACCATAGCAGTACAAGCGTACGTGTACTGAACTCTGTTAACGGTGTACAGAAAACAAATTTTTAGCAATGTCATATCGTGACAACACATTTTGAGGCATTATTAACGGCGATCTTTTTAAAATCTTACCGGGTTATAACTACTACTACTACTACTTGCCCCAAATTTTCATACATATTTAAAAATTCTATCGGCTATCGAAAACTCACCAGTTTTTATGTCATAGATAAATAAACGGTAACTTCGTGGTCACGAAAGAAAACAAATAAAAGAGTGCTAAGTCACGAAACTCTACAATCTATTACAGACACTAAGCTTAGAAATGAGCACACCAGAAACAAGCCGATGCAGATGGTACAGATAGAGACAAGAAGCATAATATTGAAGATAAAATCGCCAATCATAGATGTTAAAATGATGGCTTAGAGAGTAGAAGTGTTACATATGTATTATGCAAAAAAAAGATGTAAGCAATACAACGAGAAGATATAATAACGAAGATTTCAAAGTCAAAAAAGCTGACCAGTAAACCTGTTATTGATAACTAAATCATGCTATAGTGTATAAAGTTTCTGTGGCATTAACTAACAATCGGATGCTTTGATCTACGTGTTTGATTCTATCGCAAAGCGTCGGATCCCGCACAGGCCCGGCCTCCGGGCGCGGTCTATGTTACTCACTTTCCACTGAACCAGCCGCGGTCGTGATACCTAGCCTAACGGGACCCTACACTTCTAGGTAGATTGGCCGATCATTACACCCGCTCTCACATTATACGATATGGCATCCTATTCATAAAAAACTTTTTTAACGGCATCGATTCCATGACGGCAAGAATTAAATCATCATATCATTCCAACCGATGAGTTGAAATACTGTAATTTACAGCACTGACACCATTTCGACATGATGCAACAAACTTGGACACTGTACATGTTCATTCTCTTTATTTTATGAAATGGGTGATTTTGTATATAGATACTTAGTTACGAGTAGCTTATTGGCATATTTGTATAGGTGATACTGGAGATAGCTTTATTACGCGATGCGTTCTTGACTATTTTTTGTGACATTACGAAAACGTTTGGTTCACCGCAACATGATGGCTGGCTTTATTCAACACTGCGACGACAGAGTAGCTCATCACGAAGCAACTCTATGCAATAAAACCTTAATGATGGAGCGAATTGCAGTGCAAGGCCCGTGATGCAACCTTGCAAAAGACGCCGTGATTTTGACTTGAATAACAAACTATTTCAAGACAGTTTATAATGTGACAAATAGACATTTATTTTATTCAACACCAAGAACCCAACCGACTATAGTTTCATCAGCCATCGATGTTATTTCATATCAACAGAAAGAAGTTTTGTAAAAATATTTTTCCGCGAAACTTTTGTTACCTTTTATAACTGTAGACGATACTTTTGTACCTGCAGCATTGGTTGAATTGAAGGTCGAAAACCTTTCAATAGCAATTTGTCAATTGGTATAATTGAACATAATCGGCGTATAGTAATTCACACGCGAGATTCTCACGTCTGTAATGCTCCAATGCGAGATTCGTGCTGATATTTGGAAATAAGTACCTACGCAGCACTTTAGACACGCCATGCCATCAAAATATCATAGGTACTTGATCGAGAACCAAAATTATTTTGGAGATTGCTACATACTCAAAGTCCAAACAATAACTAAGTGCCCTGAGATCAATAATGTTCTGATATCAAAGTTTGTTTTCATGATTACCGATTCAATTGCAAGCAAATTCAGTTAAGTGAGACTTACAAAGAATCGTATGTTCAGCTAGCAGATCTCACATGACGTAAAGCTTGACAAAACACCAATTGACGATGGCGCTTACATCAAGACACATTTGCAATTCAAAAATTAAATTTAGCGCACAGCATAAATTGTAAGGTCAGCTTTTAAATCTATTCGAAAACAGCGACCTTCCATTTGTAGTCACGCTAAGCAATCATCGGTAACTAATGGGTCGTACATGCTTTGGAAGCAGAAGGCTTGTCCAAAAACGAAGGACTTGTTATGCGATCCTTTCACTTTTAACACAAGTCAAGATGAACTGCAGTAAGATATGGTCAGATGCGGCTCAAGGCGATCGACCCACCCCAGGTTGTGACAACTGCCATCAACATCAATCAAGAACTACTGAGGAGAGATGAATTGGCGTACTCAAAGCAACATTTGCATATAGGAAACGTTATGAGAATAGCTCGGTAATTGAGGTAACATGTGGCGAGTGCAAATGGGTTCCATATAACGGGTCTCTATATTCAGAATAGTATTACAAAATAGCTGGAATAACTGTACAAGCACTATACCATAACACATGTATTACGAGAATAAAGATAGTTACGTTCCTAGTAATATTGCGATATTTTCTAGCGCTGTAGAGGTGATGGATGAGAAGAAAATAAATCGTTACCTAAATGCTGTATGCGTTATTGCATTAAAAGTTCATTTCGAAAGAAAATTACGCAAGATATTTATCTAGACTTAAACGGAAGAAGCAATCTTAGATGATGTGATGATAAGTAAGTGATGTTATTATAATAATGGCTAGATGTAACACAGATCTCGTCTTTAATGAGTTGAACCATTGTCACCGTCATGAGTCTATTTAAAGCTAAACAACTGTTACATTGATACAAGCTTTGAAGTAAATGATGAGACGATTATAAAAAGCATTTATGAATAGCACGATGCCTTAACCGCGGATTTGCGTTTAAAACACGACACAGTCACAGCCGCGATCCCGTTACCGCCGTGCTCAGTTCCGCAGATCTTTGTCAACGAAACAAACAACCAGAGCAGGTTCGATAAAATACAAAACAAGAAACAGAACAAACTTCTAATTAGGGAAAATGGAAGCAGCTGCCGTGGAATTCCTATAACGACGACTAGGAAATTGGATGACCGCGATCACGTTCAAGCAGCTTTCGTGACTGCAGCGCAGAGGTACATGTGGAACGGATTTCTATCTGTCTGCATTAATGGCGCCCGAACATCGGATCATTTTCAGACAAATGCATGTATTTTTTTCTTTAAAATTTGCTTGTTCGATTCAATGGAACTTGCTATGTGTACGTATAATTAGAAATATGGCAATGAGTGTAACGACTTTGAACTTTTAAATTAGTCTTTCCAAAATCGTTACCAGCATATATACATATATATATATATTATGTTTATGAATAAGTACCTATAATAGTTCTGGTGATTTTAATCTGTATACTAAATATCTAAAATATATTACGGCTTTTGAACAAAAGCTAAAATGACTACTGTGAATGTTATTTAAAAGGTCGTGTTACTTCATAATTTTACTTATGTTACTTTATAATTTGGTACTAGGTTATTATGTTACTTCATAATTTGGTACCTATCTCTTAATTTTTTGTCACAACAAATTTATATAAAGCGTACCGGATCGAAAATTATACAAAATGTCATCATAATGCAGGAATCAGATTTGTATATTTATCCGCCCATTTTAAGAAATTACTTATTATTTTGATTACTTTCTTCAATGAAGACAATGAAGATTTAATATTGTATTAGATCGTGTCGTGTAACAAAAATAAGTCTAGTGTATTTCATAAAGTAGGTACTATTAAAACGGTATTATCCCATTATTTGCTGCTGAAACCACAAGAATATTAATAAAATATGTACTACCTATTCGGAGAGCTAGACGGAGCGAACGGCACACATAATAATTTCGCGTCTGCACCAGCTCCGGTAAACAGGAATGTTCTAATTCAAATATGTAATACTACCTATTCACTTTACAATCCCGTTACGAATACCGATTAGGACTAGCGCATTCGCTATTATATTTTTTTTATTTAGTGCTTCTTCTCTTCGCGTTTATAACAAATATTTATTTAAATGATAATTTTTAGCAAAATATTAATAACTAGCTGCGCCCCGCGGTATTACCCGCTGTTTTACATACATTTGAACACATTTTTTGGAATAAAAGGCTATATAGCCATAGCCTATGTATTAAACCAGGGTGTCAGCTACCTCCATACCAATTTTTTTTAAACTGGTTCAGCTGTTTGAGCGTGATAACAAACACACACAAATTTTCGCCTTTATAATAATAATTAATTAATAATTAGTAATAATTTTATAATATTAGTGTGATAATAATGAAATAAGAATATATTTATGAAAACGTAAGTTTAAAAAAAAACGTAGATAAATAGCTTTAGTGAGTTATATAATATTTATTATTGATCAATGACTTTTGGAATCAACTAATGTTTGTGACATAAATACCTATCTCTATAGATAATAAAAACAAGAGCTGAAGACGCTCCCAGATGCTAATGTGATCATGTTTTGGTAGCTCTGTTGATTAATAAACTTATTCAGCAATACAGTGTCGCGTTTAGTCAAGTAAAAATATAGCAGTTATGCGTCGACGTTATATTCGTATGATTCTTTTAACGGAAAATAAGTTAATTGCAGTAATATTATTGTTATTTTAAAAAGAAGACAACAATACTTTTAAATAAGGTATTGTGTGTAACCGTTAACAATTTAATTAAAATCAGGTAAATGATTCCAGAATAATATGTAGGTACATATATACGATTATTTGATTTACATATTTCGTTGTTAAGAATTATTTCTTCTTGGTTTCTGGTATCACACTTTGTGCATTTGCCAATGTCAAGTCTTTTCACATTTTTTAAAAGTATTTTATGAAAATCTATCGGTAATAAAGTTTTAGTAGTAAGTCTAAGTCACACAAAGTAAGTTATCGTAGAGTCCGTTCATCGTCATACCCTAGTAAAGTAGTGGTAACTTTACTACAAGCTTCGCTGAAATTTTGAACGAGGATAAATCATGTTTCGCCACCTAATCCACATTATGTCAATCACACTCACGCGGCACGTAATTCGGCAGTTTATGATTAAAATAGATATATATATATATATATAGTGGTGATATATACATATATCTATTTTAACATTCGAAATAACACAAGTTTTGCAAAATAATATAATGCGGCGACATGTATTCCGCGTTCCCGCCAAAACTCCCAAAGAATTCATCCGGTTTCGGAAATAATTATTAAGTCATTTGAAGCATAATATTTATAACTTGAGTATCCAGACAGTTTTATTTTTCTATTTTATTTACAAAGAGACGAGCATATATAGACACTTATGCACTCAAACAGACACACACACACACGCACACACACACTCACAAACATACACACTTTCACATACACACACACTTAAACATACACACACATATACATTTACACAAACACATCATGTACATACACAACACGCACATACACAACATACACACATGCACGCACAATCTATGATTTGCAGGCACCTTCCTCTTAGATTTATATTTATATTTTGTTTTTTCTTCTTTAATATTTATCTTTGGCAAGACTTTGGCAATATTATATAAATTCAAAATTAGTTTAACTCACTGCTCATTATTTATTCTGTTAGACATATTATGTATCTGTTTTTAGGAGAAGCCACTGGCTCCTGACACACAGTCTTTGACTAGTTCGGGAGCCTATGGAACTACATCTGCTTGTATTATTTTCTTTTATGTCAAATAAATTATTATTATTATTATTATTATTATTATTATTATAATAGGCGGTAATATACGATTGCTTTTGTCATATTACGTCGGTTTTCGCTTTACGCCCAATTTTTTCGCTTTCTCAACATTGTTAAAAGTATAACATATGACACAAGAGATTTTTTTTAAATTTTATTTATGTGTATTAGCTGTTATCTACATCCTTACTCTACATTTTATTATTTTACAACTAGTTTAAAACCCATTAATAGAGAATTGTTTTTTAAACAAGCTTTTATAGCAGGAGCCACGTAATGGAGCAATTTTAAATGAGCATTCAAAACTAAATGTGGTCAAAAAATTTCGTCTTTATGCAGTAAATTAGACGGTTGAGGTATTTCTTCATCTGGAGCCAATTCAGGGTGTTGAATAATCCGATCATGCTTGCCATAAAATAATATTGTCACAATTATTATAGATCAATTGCACTTAGCAATTAATTAAGGTTAAGTTACATTAATTGCACTTTTCAATTAATAAAATCACAAATAAACTATTTAACAGTTGTTTACATACATATAAAAATTTAACTTTTAAGAAAAAAAACTTTAAAAACTTAACAAAACTAAATTTAACAATGGGTGTTCTGTAGGTATTATAAGTATGTATGTACAAAAAAAAAGTATTTTTTTTATTCTATCAGTTATCAGACTTCCATAGCACAAGCTTCACTTAGCTTGGGGTCAGATAGCGCTGTGTGTAATGTCCTAAGATATTTATTTATATATAACTAACAATTAATTGGCCCCTCATAAGTTATTTGTGTTAATAACAAAGTTATTTTTAATGGTTTCTACACAATATAAGCATGTGGTTTTTGGTCATGACTTCTATAATATAGGGAAATCTCACTATTAACCATGTGGTTTTTGGTCATGACTTCTATAATATAGGGAAATCTCACTATTAACCATGTTACTTTAAGAAAAGTTTAAAAGCTTTAATTGCAAATATGTATTGTTTTATTATATGCAAATGAATTGTTAAATGTGGCTCTTACAATCATCAATTTGATTAACTGTGGGAGCCACAATTCACTTATTGTTAATTTTTAATTATTATTGTTGTAATAACAGTTTAATTTTGCCCCACTTTTTTGACCACACCCTGAATTATATTAATCAGTAGATGTCTAGGATGGAGCATGCTTTTCATTCCTGTCCTCTCAGCAATATTAAAAAATAAATTTGTACTCAGTTTTAACAATCCACTGGATGTCTTTTGCATCAACCCAACACTCAAGCTATGATAATATTTTATCACTGTAGGTATAAGACCAACATCTATATTCTACCTTTATCACATTTATGTATTTTTTTTTGTATCGATGATAGCTCAGTGGTTAGCACGGCCGGTTCGCATGCTTAAGGGTATGGGTTCAAATCCCAACAATTAGCTTTAGCTGCCAGTGAATGAAAACATTGTAACGAAACCATAGCATGGTGGTTGGGTCTTTTCTAGTACTTGGCTGGCTAGCTAACATCCTCAAGTTGAAAATCTGCCACCAAGTATCTAACAGTGTGTTTCGTAAGCCTCATTTGAGAACCAGTACCCTTCCAGGCTAGGTGTGCTTTACCATCTTCGACCACTAGCACTTAACATCAGGTGAGCTGTAGTAAAAATAACTAGCCTGTCAAACATTAAAAAAAATATGAATAGGGAAAGACAATTTATTTTGTTTGTCTTGTGCAGTGAACATAGAGGACATTTCAGAAGACCTGTTGTGGCATCAGCAAGCCTCAGAACCACCATGTTACACCACAGGAATTATCCATAAAAATCAATTTAAAACTTCTAATTAAACCCCTCTAACCAATATAAAATACCTACCTAATGTTACACATATCTGTTAGCTGTTCCATATTTTAATTAGTAATAAATGCTCATACACAAGACACTGATAAAACGAACTTAATTTGATAAAAATAAAATTGGCAAGATAAAAAATCTTAGACGATATAATTGATGAGGTATAAATTTAGCGAGATTATGTTTTGGTAAAGCAATACTTGGAACTCTAATGAGCCTTGAAAAAACAGTACAAATGACACAGGAAAAGACTGTGATAATAACTATTATTGTTGGTAGGTAGGTTTGAGTCAGGAATGTCAAACCTAGATTCCTACCAAATATTAGCCAACACATTGGAATGATAGGAGATGAAATTATATGAAATAAATATACGCCCAACTGTTTCAATTCAAAGCTTAAAGTACTTATTAAATAGATAATTGAGAAAGTATATACATAATGATTACTTATGCAGAAATAAAATATTAAAGTACTACGTTACGCTTTACTTACCTTGCCCGCATTTCTCAGTCTTTGGAGTGGAAGTCATTGTAAATATAACTTAACTCACTATGACATATTATATGCAATCAAATCCAGGTTACGTAAAATTATATTAAGTTGTATAGAACAAAAACCACAAAAATATCATTAGACTCGACCGGCAGCCATGTTTGGAAAACACACAGACACAGACGGAAAACAATTTGATTTGACCTTTTCTTTCAAGTGAAGTAACGCCATCTGTTATTGCCCTAAAACAACAGTACGTTCCCACTTCATAAATTTTATTTGTGAAGCATGAATACAGATTATACCTAAGAACAAAGCGTAGGCAGGGTAAAAATAGACTAAGATAAGTCTGTCTCACTCTTTTACAAGAAAAAGATATCCCATGTAAAATGTTGCCAAGACAAGACCATAATTATATGGTTCGCACTGTCAAATAGTTAGAGCCAAGCTTCTAACTCTACACGCTCTAACTATAAACTATACAAGCTCTAACTTCACAAACTCTATAGCTTAGTCAAAATATGTAGATGGGCCATTTCGCAATATTTACATGGACGAAAATTAGGTAAAAAATGTATTCACTGGTCTTACTTTTCTATTATACGATAGTTCTTGTAGTAACGAAACGGCCAAGCACATAATTTGACTAAAGTGTAGAGTTTTTAAAGTTAGGGCTTGTAGAATTAGAGCGTGTAAAGATAAAAGCTTGGCTCTACATGAGATGATAACTTTTTGACAGTGCGAGCCATATGTTCACGTCTTGGCAATATTTTACATGAAAAAGTTTTTGGTGGGATTTCACTTCTTTTTGTAAGTTGCCTGACAATATTTTTTTATTTTGTTTATTATTATTATTTTTATAACAAGGAGTACCTATATCAATTTTCAGACCTCTAGCGTCAAAATTTGCGGAAGTCTCATAGATTTTAGTGCCAATAATGGTAATAATAGTATTATCGAATATGAAAGCCGTAGTGAACGTGAAGAACTAATTTTTTATTTTTTTTTGTAACGAATAGGCTTGCTTTTGACCGCCATCTCGCCTAATGATAAGCGAAGATGCGGTCTACGATTGGAGCACGCTCGCCTAGAAGAAACCGATTTACTCGCGACTTGAAGGCACCCAGATTGTACCTATCGGGGAATCTAAGCTTTCGTTAGTAAGTATGTTAAAATGATACCCTAGCTAAGAACCAAAGCATACCACTGCTAACCTGGTACATATAGCAACTCATTCGGCACTAAGTTGAATTTAAATGCCATTACAGTCCCAAGAGCTCTTATGGAATAATTTACCTATACCTAGGTATATAAATTGCCGACATACCTGCGACAGTTGTTGCTCTTTAATTAGTGTGTTTGTCTGACCCATAACCGGCACCAAATATTCCTTCAAGACTTCATAGACACTACTTTCTTCATGATCGAGATGCTTAGTAGTGCTTATGCAGGAATAACTTTATTCAGCATTTAGATTTCCGAAAAATCAGTATTTTTTAAGAATTTTTTTACGTAACTAGTGTTGAAAAAATATTATTATAGAAGAATTAAAGAATCAACAACTGAAGCCTTTAATTTTACGTGTATATTAGCCTTCGAATAGACAAATTAATCTGAGGCATTAGCATATCATTAAATCTATGTGAAAACTTAAGCACCAGTTCGATGACAAGTTGCCGTTCTTTTAGTTCAGTGCTGTTTAAACAAATAATAATAAAATAAGTATGTTTAAGTACTTCTCAGAAGCGCCCTGTACCTGTGCCTGATCACTAAACTATCAGCTGTTTTGCGTCATTACGATAACTAAAATACTTTTCATGTTATATTAACTGGTACTGACTTATCCAGGCTCAATTGTGACTTACTTTGTGTGACTAAGACTTATTAAATTTGTTTTTTTTTAATAAATTAATTAAAATATTTAAATACTCGACACTGGTAAATGCACAAAGTGCGGTGCCATAAACAAAGAAGGAGATATATCAAAAATTCTGATAGTGACAAGTTTGTCAAGCTGACAGTAACTAGGATTCAAGCAAGCGCAAAGCGAGCATAGCAATTAGCAAAAGTAAAGTGGCAAAATGCAAAAATGTTGCGATAAATTAGATAAAATCACGTTTGTGTAATAAATTAGTATAGGCCTATAAACATATGCACGTATAGCGCTTTAGTATATTCAGTTTCATTTAGTTGAGTTTTAGGAAAGAAAATTAACTACAGTTGGCAGGCAAGCGATAGAGCAACGAAGTAATCATGGCGGATCCACTCAGTTTACTTCGTCAGTACAACGTAAACAAAAAAGAAATTATTGAACGAGATAACCAGATCATATTTGGTGAATTTTCATGGCCCAAAAATGTTAAGACCAACTATCTTATGTGGGGGTAAGTAAAACCACCATTTGGACTTGCTGTTCTAATAGAAACAGTTTTATGCACTTTTAAAGTTACATATTGTGTTTCAGATCTGGAAAAGAGGGCAGTATTAAAGAGTACTATACGTTAGAATGTCTTCTCTTTATCCTTAAGCACATTCAATTGACACATCCAGTGTATGTCCGGCAAGCTGCGGTATGTAGATTGGTTGTTTCTCTGCCTAATTAAAATTGTGTCATGGTATGGAGTGCAAGAATAGTTTATTTTTCTTTAGGCTGCCAATATACCAGCTGTGCGCCGTCCAGACCGTAAAGATATATTAGCATATTTGAATGGAGAAACTGTCACATGTGCATCCATTGACAAAAGTGCTCCATTGGAAATACCGACACAGGTAAGAAAATATGTGAGTTTTTCACCTATAAGGTGTTTAACTGATTATATCTTGATGTTATAACTAGTTATAAGTTCTTGCTCACATTTTATGTATTAAAAAGTAGTCTATGTGTTATTTTAGGCACTAGAATAATCTAGGGCCTATAACTATCTGTATTCCAAGTTTCATCCGCTTGTCATTAATAATCATATTGGTGTATTCATCTAAATCTGTAAAGCTATTACACTGTGGAGAACTAATTAATGAACATACATACAAATAGACAAAATTTTGCTTTTATTACATTAGTGTCCAAATCTTATCCAAATCTGTTACGCCATTACAGTGTGACAAAATAACCATCATATACATAGGTACAAATAAAGTTTCCCTTTATTAGTGTAAGACAAACTTCACTTTTATTAGTAAGATGCAGTTAGTGGAATATACTTGCTAACATGAAACATTACTTGACAAAATCTTCTGTGGGATATTTTTGTATACCCAAGATTGGATTCAAGAATAGACCACTAAGTGAGTGTAGACAGTGAGAAAAAGAGACATAGAATCATTTATAGAACTATCAATTCATGTTCAATTCTGTTTTTGAAGTTCAATTCCATGTCCACAGAATTTTTTGGTTCTAGTGGTGAAACTATCATTTTATTTGTACATAATTCATTCTGCACTTATGGGTGAAATAATTCATTCTCTTTTTACATTTTAAATAGAAATTATAGTCTGTGTGTTTTTCTCACTTAGTTTTTTAATGGCCTGATTGTATAAAATAAGTATTTGAATAGAGGTAACCCTATTTTAGTTATTTAAAAAACAACATGATTATATGTATATACATATACCACATTTTGCATTCAAAAAATATCAGGTATTTCAGAGCTAAGTGTGCCACACACGGCACAGATAATATAATATTTTATCTGCACATAAAACTTATAGTATCTGTAAGTATTACACATAGAACTTATATGAAGACCGATACATTCAGAAATAAATCTTTCTACAAGTTTTATCTTCATATCCTAATTTCATGTATATTTTGTATCTGACAAATATCTCTCCATATTGGTCCATATCTGCAGATACTGAATGATGAAATTTATACTATCTGCACCGTATGTGCTATTCTATCGATTTGTACGATGAGCTATATAGATTTGACATATATATATGCGCTCAGATACAGATATATTATATGTGACAGGCTTAATAAGTGAAATTACTGGCTGCCACTAGTAGATGAAACTTCTTAGCATTCCACATCATATCACTGTGCTGATGCCGACTGCATAGTGTTGCAGGGCCAGGAAACGGGAACTTGCAACCCAGAGTATTAATACATATACCCCTTATGTATATGTATTAACACTCACCTTTGCCCGTTTTCCCATCCCTGTCTTTCCCTGTCAACAAGGCAAGTTGATGGCCAAATGCAAGCCTATTCAGCACAAAAAGAAGAAAATTTGATGTGACCTACGTTGCTTTGGATACTTTTTCTAGCAATTAATTCATCATTTAGAGAAATTTTGCTGGAATTCCTTTCACTTCTTCACATGTAAAAATATTTTTCTGATATTTTAGTGTCTAACATAGAGTGTATTATACACATGGAATTACTGGGTTTGCATCATATTGAATGTATTGTCATAATTTCACAGGTGAAAAGGAGTCATGACCATGAAGGTGGTGAGTCAGTGGCAAAGAAACCTCGCATTGAGGAGACTCATGTGCAGAAAGTCAGGGAGCAATTGGCTGCACGTCTTGATGCACCGAAAGAGGCATCTGTCACAGTGGACAATATTAAGTAAATAATATATTTTCATAAACATACATTTGTTCAAGAAGTGCACTTAACAGGATCTCTGTCCTATGGAATCTTGCATAATATCATATGATTTATGTAGCGGTGATAGCTTAGTTAGCTTGGTCGGTTCACCCGCCATAGGGCCTGGGTTCAAACCTGAACAATGAGCTTGAGCTGCAAGTGAAGGAAAACATTGTGAGGAAACCATAGAATGGTGATCGGATAATTTCTAGTACTCTGTTTGCTAGCTACCACCCTGAAGATGAAAGTCTGCCGCAAAGCATCTAACGGTGTATTCCAGCAGCCTCACTTGAGAGCCAGTTGCATTTCAGGCTAGGTATGCTTAACCATCTATGACCGCACAGTCACTTAACATCAGGTGAGCTGTGGTCAAAAAACTAGCTTATCAACCATTAAAAAAAATGGATTGTGTTTGATTCAACTAACATACTTTGTCCATGAATTACATTAAATCAGAATCAGACAATTCTGTAAGCATTTTTATAGACCTGTCACAGAAAAAATTGATACTCAGATTAGGATATATGAGGCGCATCAAAAATAGAATAATAAAAATGATCCAGTAATTTAGTGAGAACTATTTCGATTTATACATGGAAAAGATTGTGAGGGTTTTTTTGTATTCTTACAGGTTATGGATATAATTGGATAGAGATTTCGTTTTAAATCTGAATAAACATATTTACTTATGAACGCTGGAATATTTCAAATAGTACGATATAGTTTAGCCCAAAACTAAGAAAAAGCAACAGTAGTAGTATAGTTAGTTCTAATGTATAGTTGCAATAATTTTTATAGCTAGTGTAAGTGATTAACCTGATGATTTCACCAGAGTCTCTTTTCTAGGTCCCTTTCTGAAGCCATGTCAGTGGAGAAGATTGCAGCTATCAAAGCCAAACGTTTAGCTAAGAAAAGGACAACCATCAAAAGTAACGACTACTCGGACACACTTGGTGTTGTTGGATCAGACTTAAGAGCCATCCTGGATTATGATGTAGATCTTACCAAGGATATCATCAGCCGGGAGAGGCAGTGGAGGACCAGAACTACAGTATTACAGAGCAATGGAAAAGTGAGTGCTAGTCAGTAACATAGAAATATTACTAATAGTGTAACTCCTTAGCATTAAAGCAACAAAGATAATATAAGAGTTCTGCAAATGTATTCATGTAGGTAAAAGACCTTAGTAGCCGACCGTTACATAGTGTAATATTTCAACAAACCAACAAAAAACATAAACAACAACATGTGAAATGCATCTTCATTTTGTTTTCATTTAGTGATACATTTTTTAATTAATTTTTATTATACAAGTAAAACTTACAGCTAGGTACACAGACAGTTAAGTGAGAATAGAAGACCAATTAAAAGTTTTCATGGATAGTATAGAAGAATTTGTTAAGAGACGGATTCACACAAAAATAAACAACATTAATAATAAACGCAATAGTTAAAAATAATTTATACTAGCAAGCCACTTTAAATTTAGGGAAGTTCAATATCTAGCCCATTATTGAGATAATTGTAGCACCTACATGCTTAGCTAAGTCATCCTTATAAAATAGCTTTGGGTTGTTAATTGCATTTAATTTAATTAATTTAATTTCAGACTTTTCTGAAAAGTATACAAGCGTTACTAACTAGCATCAAAGCACGGGAGGAAGGCAGGTCAGGAGCAGTGCGACCTCAGCCAATAATCATGCCTCCACCCACTGTGCTGCCAACACAGCAGACCCAGTACAACAGATACGATCAGGAAAGATTCATTAGACAGAAGGAAGGTAAACATACTTGAATAATTAATTGCAATAAAAATATACCAAAACTTTGTAGTATGAGTAAGTCATGACTAACTTTTCTCTAAAACTTTCACATTTTGTCTCAGTTAAAATAGATCAACCACTGACATCTGTCATAATGTTGAATTAATATATCGCAATAAAGACACATCTCCATTTTGGCGCTGATAAATTATTGATTATTGTTGTCAGCACCACAGAACTAACTTAATCGATTAAATATGAATCGTGCAGCAATATTTTCAGACATGTGTGTATGGGGTTTTGCTGTATGACCATGTCAGTGTCTTGAAGTTAAATGACAGTTTTCTGTGAAGCAAAAAATGAAAATTATATTTTTTATATTCGATAAATCATTTGTGATTTCAGGGTATGAGTTGTTCATGTTGTTACACTTTTCCAATAATGATAATAACTTAATATAATCAATATTTCTTCAATATTATTTTAAGGAAGTCTAAGATTTGGCTACCCTGAACTAATTTCTTCCATTCTTGTGTTTCAGAAACGGAGGGATTCAAAATCGACACTATGGGCACGTACCACGGCATGACCCTAAAGTCTGTAACTGAAGGACCAAGTGTACCAGTTGCTGCTCGAGCGCCTCAGACGCCGAATCATCCGAGGCAGATGCAACGTAAGTATTTCTGTAGAGATAGCCAACGAGGTTGGCTTGAGTGTTTGCAAACTGGACACAACAATAGCTTTTAGTTCACTTTACTCTGAGCCGGTTACGAGATGTCTTGGCGTATCAGCTCAGAATTTTCATACTTATAATCGCCTAGACTGCAGCTTACCAAGTTGTGTTATTATTTAAACATAGTTATATTGTGAAAATAGTTCATAATAATCATTATATTTAACCAAACTTATGTTACAATGTCATAAATTTGCAGTTAGAAAGCCCTTAAAATATTTTTTTTTTGGTAGTAGGCGAGTAACATATGCTATATAAAAATGTCTGTGTTGCGATAGAAAACGGCCCGCCACTAGGCACGCCGGGCCGCAGAGAGCTGCTGCCGGTAGCGGCCGCGCGGCCCCCACCCGGTGGTGGCGGCGGCAAGCGGCCTTCACGCACACCCATTATTATCATACCCGCCGCCGCTACCTCACTCATATCCATGTACAATGTTAAGGACATGCTGCAAGACTTCAAGTGAGTATAGAGCTTAGACATAATGTGCCCCCGCGCCGGTGCGCACTCGGGGCACTTAAACCTAACCTAGTTAGCACAAGTGAAAACTTTTTTGGCTTTTGTGTTATCACTTATCTTCTATTATTTTACCAATTAGCAGCTGTTCGTTTTTCATGTTAAATTAAATAAAATAAAAATATAAAACAAAAACAGCAATTAGGGTTAGTCTTCCAGGTTATTTTCTAGTGACATATTGTCTCGATGACGTCACTCTGTGCTAGTTTCAGCATAATTTGGTTTTACGTTGGCGTCTTAGTAGTGAAGCGTCAAATCAATATATGGTGCTTGTTTTTGAAGAAATTTTGGATTCGTCGTGATGATTAGAAAACTTGCAGTTAGAATGTTGCATAAGAAGTCAGACCTTGTTTATACAATTTTTGCTGGTCTTACACGAACTTCACGTATACTTTAGCGATGATAGCCCAGGGGTTAGCGTGGTCGGTTCGCATGCCGAAGGGCTAGTAGTAGTTATGGAGCTGTTTGGGGTTCAAACCCAAACAATGAGCTTGATCTGCCGGTGAAGGAAAACGTGAGGAAACCATAGCGTGGTGGTAGGGTACTTTTTAGTACTCAGCTGGCTACCTACCACCCTCAATTTGAAAATCTGCCGCCAAGCATCTAACGGTGTGTTCCGGCAGCCTCAATTGAAAGCCAGTTCCATTACAGGCTAGATGTGTTTACCATCTTCTACCACACCGTCACCTGTCACTTAACATCAGATGAGCTGTGGTCAAACAATTAGACTGCCAGCCATAAAAAAAAAATTGTTTAATGCATTTCTGTGATGTATGTATCTACTTGTTCTGTGTGCATATAGTTTGTAGACGAGCAATAATATAATTGTCAAGGAATCTCCAGTAATTTTTTATTTTGTTTGAAGATTCTTCACTGTGGACCAAAAAAAAGCTGAAGGCGCAGCTCGTGAAAATGAAGTATTACTGCAAAGAAGAAAAGGTCCTACGCCTGATCATGCGCCCACTAACGCAACAACTATGACGGTAATACAAATTTATGGAAATACTAATCTATATAAATAAGAATGAATGAATGTATGGATGGGCAAACTTGAGAACAGCTAAATCGATTTAACTGAATCTTTTTTGTTGTTTGTTTTTGTCAAGACAAGTTTTGTTTATAAGAAAATGTTTGAAAAATTGTACGAATAATTTTGAACAAACAAAAACCGACTTCAAACAGAAAACTAAAAGGTACTAAAAGTAAAAGGTTCCCCTCGATTTATCTGGGATGCCATCATCAGACCATGGTTTCCTTATCATGGCATCACCCTTGGGATATCTCTTTTCCAACAAACAAAGAATCATCAAAATCGGTTCATAAACGACGAAGTTATCCGAGAACACACAAATATATGCGTGCGCGTGTGTGCATGGATAAAAGGAGAGAGAGTGAGTTTGTTTACATTCAACTCCATAACAGCTACAATAACCAACTTTATCTGGATACCTTGAACTAATATTTGCACGGGTGTACTAACGAAGAAAATGAGACCAAATTTCCCCTTAACAATACAACCAATTGATATAAAATGATAAACAATTATTTAAAATTTAAAATAAATAATAAGTTTTGAAGCTCTCTACTATTAATGTCTGTCTCACACAATCACTCACACTCGAAGTATACTTCGCGAACACCGCATTTCCAGAGCGTCTATCTTTTTCTTTTCGATATCTCCCAGTGTTCAAGTTTCTGCAGCATAAATGTTTAATTATCATAAAACTAATTAGAGATTCAGAAAGTATTTACTATTGGCAGGTACCGTACCGAGTGGTAGACAACCCCAGCCGGCTGTCGGCAGCGGAATGGGACCGGGTCGTCGGTGTATTCGTCCAAGGACCAGCATGGCAGTTCAAAGGTTGGCCCTGGGACGGCAACCCAGTGCAGATATTTGCGAATAGTAAGTATTAACCCAGCTTCGCTTGAGAGCCAGTTCCATTCCACGCTAGGTGTGTTTACCAATTTAGACGTCACCGTCACTTAATATCAGATAAGCTGAGGTCAGAAATCTGGCTTGTCAACTTGTTAAAAAAAATTGTAGGACGTCTCAAAAAGCGCCATCTAGCCACAAACAAAGCTTGTACTATGGAAATCAGATAACTACTTTGACACTGATAGATTGTATAATATGTGTACTTTTAAGTTTATATTTGCCTTTTGCTATCACTTCTAAGACTTAATTACACTTGTAATATTATAAAGGCAAAAGTTTGTGAATGCGTTTGTATGTTTGTTACTTCCTCACGTGGTCACGTGGATGGACCAATTTTGATGAAATTTGGTATGGAGGTAGGAGCTGACACCCTGGATTAACACATAGGCTACTCTTTTTAACCCGAATTTTTTTTGCGGGTAATACTGCGAGGCGCAGCTAGTATCGGGCAGCAGCCTATTGTTGAAGAGTGATTGTGCCATAATAGTGTTGTGTCTAGTATAATATATATTATCTGATTGCCGCTATAAAAAAAAAAAGCGCGATTGTATGTCTGATGAAATTCTGAAAAATATGTATCGATTAATCTTTGACTACCTACATATTTTAACACTTGAATAGTATTGGAATGTCGCATCATGTATAGAATGGATAATTGCCAATGTTACGGTGTTTTGGCAGCCGGAACTACAAAACAGATTAATTTATGTACGTTATAATATCGCGATGACAGCTACAGACGATGTCAATTGTTTGCCAATGCTCTAAATCATTTTCATTGTTTGTCATTCAATTTTATACCGTAATTTATTAATTTAAAGTAGTTTTTACCACTACACTTTACAACAGTTCCAACTGGTTTAATTATGGCAATCACGAGATTCAGAAAGTACATACTCTAGGACTGCGCTTGGCATAGATTTGAATTTTTGACGAGTTCTCGTGGCACATTGATGGAATTATATCTTTTCTGTTATCTATATCTTTAAACGAGCAATTCTTGTATATATATATATATATATTCAGAATCTCGGAAACGGCTACAACGATTTTCGTGAAATTTTGTATCCAGGGGGTTTCGGGGGCGAAAAATCGATCTAGCTAGGTTTCATTTTCAGAAAACGTCGTTTTATCCATGTTTTCAGCCGAGCAATGCTCGGTCAACCAGGTACTGGATATTAATAACACAACAAAAGTTGTCGGCATAACTATAATTTCAGTATATAAGTCATTCGGCACGGCATTCATGCAATGAACTTCAACTTCGAATATTTACATTAGATAGATAATTTAACTTTTGGGGTAGGGTTGGCTTCAAATCCCAACAATAAGCATAAACTGCTGGTGAACAAAAACATCGTGAGGAAAATGTTGCAGTAATAGGGCACTTTCAAGTACTCGGCTGGCTAGCTACTGCCCTCATGTTGAAAATCTGCTGCCAAACACCTAACAGTATGTTCCGGCAGCTTCCACTTGAGAACCAATATCCGTTCCATGCTAGGTATGTTAACCATGCTCGACCATAGTTTTATTTAACAACAAGTAAGTAAGCTGTGGTCAAAATTAAGCCTATCATACATAAAAAAGTGTCATATATTAAAAATCGGGGTATGGCTGTGTCGTGGAAACGGTCGTTTGTACATTTTTGAATACCAAGATGCCCTGGTGGTGCCGGCGTAAGAATTGTACCCCACCCTCTCTACCCGTGGTTGCCGAAAGTTAAGGTTAAGAGTCGGCTAAGGGATGTATTCCGGAAGATGGGCAGCAGCGTCTTCCTCGAACAATCACACCTAACTGCGCTCGCCAACCCGCCTGCCAAGCGTGGCGAGTATTGGCAAAACCCCCCCAGGGGGAGGCCTATGTCCAGCTGTGGACGTCCTTTGGCTGATGATGATGATGATGAAGATGTCCTTTGGATTTCCATGTTTCGAGTCCTTACTGAATGTAACGAATTCTTTGATCCTGAACTGTACTTATACTAAATGAATGTGTTCATTCCAGTTTGTGCTTTCCACCTGAAATATGACGAAATGAAGCTGGACGCTAACGTAGCGCGCTGGGCGGTGACTGTGCTCAACCTGAGTCGCACCAAGCGGCACCTCGACCGAGCAGTACTGCTCGGCTTCTGGGAAACACTTGACAAGTAAGTTTTATCTTACAATGCAAAATAAAATATTGTAGAACATTTCACACAGCGCCATCTAAGACCAAACTAAGCAATCTCGTACTACGAGAACCAGATAACTGATAGAAACCTTAAATACTTTTTTTTTGTAAATACATACAGAACACCAAGTTAAATACCTTAGTAACCTCAAGGATTTCAAGCACATTATTATAATCTTTTACGCCATATAATTTAAGCGCGTTTCTCACACCGATGACGGGACTCGCTTGACGCTCTAGATGTCACCCACTGTTTCTATAAAAATCCGAGCGATAAAGTGTGCCACACACGGCGCAGATTATATATTTTATCTGCGAGTATCTGCGCATAAAAACTTATAGTATCTGTATCACACACGGAACTTATACGAAAACCGATTTTTTTTTAATATTTAAAATTACGCTCCACGGACACGGGTCCGTGAATTTTTTAATTACAATATTTTTATTTTATTTTTTACGATATGGGAAAAGGATACTTAGTCAAATTAATCTTAATCTAGGGTTAAAATACTAGATTGTGTGTATACCGCGCGCAGACCAGCGACCAGCAAGCAGCCCCGATCACGAGTATATAACCGATAGATTCAGAAATAAATCTTTGCATACAAGTTTATCTGCATAACCTAACTCATGTATATTTTGTGTCTGACAAATATCTGTCCATATCGGTCCGTATCTGCAGATATTGAACGATGAAATTTATATTATCTGCGCCGTGTGTGCTATTCTATTGATTTGTATGATGAGCTATATTGACAGATATGCGCTCAGATACAGATATATTATCTGTACCGTGTGTGACAGGCTTAACGCTATATTAAACAGATCAGCCCTACGACAGATTAAACATGTAGGCATAATATGCTCTACTACTTGTGCGAAGCCGGGTCGGGACGCTAGTATAATCTTTATATATAAAAATTTCGTGTTACGTTGTTTGTCCGCGATGATCTCCTCAACTACTGAACCGATTTTAACCAAATCTTGCACACTGTGTGCAGTTTGATCCAACTTAAGAGATAGCATAGTTTATATCTCAATTTATAATCGCAATATATTTTTATTGCAAATTATTTGTTTAACGACAAAGAGGTATAATTATCTGTAAGTTCCATAAAATTCTAATAGATGGCGGTGTAAAGTAATTTATTACCTAAATTGAGTAAGTATCCAATAGATAGCTCTACGTGTAAAAGATTTTTATACTGGCTATAACGTTTTAAGTCTTTATTCGTAAATAATAATTTTACTGTATTGAATAGTTTACTACAATACGTGGCGTGGGTTTACGTGGCCGGGTCTCCTAGTATAATTTTATGTTTCTGTTAGGACTTACATAAGATGTATAATCAAATTATATCTCGTTGTTTCAGGCATATGATGAAGAATAAACCACATCTTAGATTCTAAGACTGTTGTAAATATTAAATATAGATTTATTGACCTATAGTTTATTAACTGTGTGAAAATTTTATTATGGAGAGATCATATCAGCTGCGTTGCATCATTCACATGAAGTCTTTCTAGCTAAAGCTAGTGATTTATATGTTACTGAATATTACTAGACCAATAGCAATAGTTTTTTTTTTTTATTATCTAACATAGGCTCGCGTTTGACCGCCATCTCGCCTGATGTTAAGCGAAGATGCGGTCTATGTTGGAGCACGCTCGTCTAGAAGAAACCGATTCACTCGCGACTTGAAGGCACCCAGATTGAATCTATCAGGGAATACCCACTCGGGTAGCGAATTCCATTGCTTAGTTGTTCGTACAATGAAAGTAGATTCAAACCGTTAAGTTCGGATTTTTTGAATATTCACCATGAAGCGGTGCCGCTTTTTAAACTTTTTCCACTTACATTATAGCAATGATAAGATTATAGCAGTGTGGGTTAAAATCTCGACAAGGAGCTTAGCTGAAGGAAAACATCGTGAGGAAGCCGTAGTATAATGGTAGGGTAGTTTTTATTACTCTGCTACCTAGCTATCGCATTGAAGACAAAAAGCAGCAAGCAGTCTTTAATAGCCAGTTCCCATTCCAAGCTGAACTGTGGTTAAACAGCTTCCACGACAACCTTAATAAATAGAATAGAACTATATTTTAACATGTAGAAAGACGGCCCACTACCACTCATACATAGTGGAATTTCCTTGGGTACGTACCAAACGTTTTGACTCTACGGTTCTCATCCGTACGGCCAAGGAATGGAACAAGCTGCCGGCTTCCTTGTTTCCTGAGAGATATAATCTAGACCTTTTCAAGGCCAGAGTGAATAGGTATCTTCTAAGTCTGCGTGCTTTATCTTCGACCACATCATCGCTTACCATCAGGCAAGTTGGTGGTCAAACGCGGACTTATCCGTATTAAAAAAAAACATGTAAAAGTTTGCGTTTGGCCACCAACTCGCATGATGGTACACGATGAAGTGATCGAAGATGAAGCACGCGTACTTAGAAGATGTTTTCACATTGATCCATTGAGGATCCAAGTCAAGTTAACTTACAATATGAATGAATTTGATGTCATGTCTGCCGATTTATAAAAGCTGATAATGGTTATTGTAGCGATGATTGGTCACTGGTTAGCGCGGTCGCTTAACACGCCGAAGGGCGTGGGTTCGAACGCCAACAATAAGCTTGAGCTGCCGGTGAAGGAAAACATCGTGGAAAACCATAGCTACCACCCAAGTTGATAATCTGCCGCCACTCAACGGTGTGTTCCGGTAGTCTCACTTGAAGAGTCAGTTCCATTCTAGTCTGGGTGTGTTTATCATCCTCGACCACACCGTCACTTATCATCAGGCGAGCTGTGGTCAAACAACTATCCAATCAGAAAAAAATAAGTTTTTTTTTTCAATTTCTAGTTAATATTTGTAGAACATGACTTACTTTAGTAAGTTTCTTTTATTTAAAGACAATTATGTGATTGATGTAATACGTTGCTATTCTGTTGTTTCTCCACATACAAGTTGCCTTGAAATAATGCGGTTCTAAGTCAATTCATACCATTTAAGATATACTTTGGCTGTTTTTTACATGTTTGTGAATTTATTTTTGCAATTATGTACTGTGACGTCCATACAATATCTGGCTTAATATACGAGTATCATAAATTTATGTGAGGTGCCAATACAGTCAAGTCGGGTAACTTTGAATTTCCGTATATCTTTGAATAAAACTGATTTGAAGATTCATATTTTTTTCTCAACTCGTTTTAAGGTTGACTTGATTATTATCTACATGAAACGGAACAAGAAATCTTCTATTATAAATGTCAAATGTTGTAAGTAGATGGTATCCCCGAGTGAATGGTAAGTTGCTGTTGTGACAAGTTTATTCATCTTGTATACATTTTCAATAATAAAAAAAAAACTGTTTAATCTTACCCAAATCACATAAGAAAACGAAGGATTTATTTGTCTGAAATAACTTGGTTCAAAGTTACCCAAAAGTCATTGTAACTTTGAACAACCGCTAAAACGTCAATTACTCATACATTAGGTACTTTAATAAATCATCTTTATAAAATTTAAATGAAAGAACCCTACAGAGTACAATATAGTAAGACATATATTTAAAAAGATATATTAAAAAAAATATATGATTAGGCTTGCGTTTTATCGCCATCTCACCTAATGTTAAGTGAAGATGCGATCTACGATGAACCACGTTTGCCTAGAAGATGCTGATTTACTCTCGTTTTGAAGACACCCAGATTGTAACTATCAGGGAACACCCACTCGGGTAACGTATTCCACGCTTTAGACGTTCGAACAATGAAAGTAGATTTAAAAAAAACGGTAAATTTCTGAGAAAAGTATTCAAAGTTACCTAACTAGACTGTATTTGTGTTATTTATTTTTTATATGCAGTGCTCGAATAGATTTTCATGTATTCTTCGATATTTTAAGCGACCAAATTGTGGGTCGCTTCTCTCCTGTTGTATGTAAATTGTATTTATGTATTAATATTTTTGTCTGATCACATAATATTATTGTATACTATGTATGATTATCACAAAGATAAGGCCGCGTATTCGACCCCGGTGAGCAAGATTCGAAAACGCAACGGTATGCCAGCGGTGTGGCGATATCTGTATGCAGTCAGCACGTCACGGGCCCGCTGTTATTAAAACCCATAAGTTCAGCATCTATACATACTCGATTATAACCTAAGCCAAAAGCGAGTCATAAAATAACGACACTATAATGAACAACTTAACTTAGACATAAGTCTAAAATTGTAAAAAAAAAACAGCTGTTCCATAGAAAATAGAGCCAAAACCAATTTTTTTTGACTGATTTATTTTCCGCGATTCCAGAGTTGTTTGAATAATGATTAATATGATGACTCCTTTCGGCTAATGATACTCCAAGCTTTTAACTATATGGACTGGTTCATTAAATGGAACAACATATGAAACGATTATTTGCCTGAAACTTTTTTCTGTGGCAAACAAACTGACAGCTTTTATCATCGATCTTTTAGTGCTTGTGCTGTCAGTGATTTTGTGAATCTACCCACACTAATATTATATAGGCGAAAGTTTGTGAGTGTGTTTGTATGTTTGTTACTTCTTCACGCTCAAACGGCTGTGCCAATTTTGATGAAATTTGGCATGGAGGTAGCTGATACCCTAAATAAATAAATATCGTAACCCTGGATTAACACATCTTAAAAAAGCGAGAAACACCGCGGGGTGCAACTAGTTTATAAACTGAACTGTTGCGTATTAAGATGTCAAAACCGTACTAAACGAAAGGTAATCTAAGTCCTAGTTCTCTGTTTTACCACTTTATCTGTGTTGAAACCGGTATCATGCAAATGAATGCTTATTGCAAAACGCCCGCTGTCGCCCCGCTACTTGTTGAAATCGAAAACGCGGCCTAACTTGACACAAAAACATCACAATTATTACATACATGACAATAATACTCTTGCGTTACTTATTGTAACCTAAATGATATTTTTACATTTTACTCCTAATCACTAGAGTATATGATTGAAACTATAGGTCCTATATTTTAGAATGTAAATTACCTTTTTTTTTCTTGATATTATGGCCAAAATGTTTTAAATGGTATTGGACTGCGAAGATATGTGATCTTTGCTTGTTGACAGCAATAAACATTGTTAAACTTGTGTTTTGTATTTTAATTTCCTGTTTATAAGGAGAAACTCGTTAATCGTATTTACTTGGTGGTAGATTTCCTTAGCAGGAGGTCGTCTAGGTAGGTACCACCGCAATACCAGATATTCTGCCGCTAAGCAGTAGTGTGTAAACATTACTATGTTCCGGCTTGAAGGGTACTGCAGCTAGCGAAATTACAAGGCTATTGAGACTAACCATCTAGTCTCAAAGTAATGACCTGTATAGATAGATAGATATATATATATATATATATAGGTAGCTTCATAGTTATGCTTGTAGTAAAAGTTGTTTATAGTGATTACCTAGTAGGTACATTAATGCCCTTTTAATTTAGAACTCTGCGTTTCTCTAAGGGATCGTATCCGGAACGAAGTAATTCGCCAGAGAACAAAAGTCATCGACATAGCTCAGCGTATTAGCAAGTTGAAATGGCAGTGGGCCGGTCATATTTGCCGCATATCCGACAACCGTTGGGGTAGACGTGTTCTAGAGTGGAGACCGCGAATCGGCAAACGTAGTGTAGGACGCCCTGAGACTAGATGGAGTGACGATATACGTAAGACAGCTGGCAGTGGCTGGAAGCGAAAAGCCGAAGATCGGGCTAAGTGGCGTGTCCTGGGAGAGACCTATGTCCAGCAGTGAACTATGAATGGTTATTGAATATATATGAAATGTATAGGATCTATAAAAAGATTATTTTCCATAGCATTCGTCTTTGGCACCTATCTTCATTGGTAGTTATGTGATGAATTGATGATTGAAAGTATCATGATAATAGAATGGTTGTATTCTGAGAAAAGAACTAAAGTGAAATAGGGATAGGAAAGTAAAACATCGGGACGGTCGATTTTAGATGTCTTTATTTAAAATTTTATTTCAATGGTAGTGTATAACAATAAATAATTCTGTTCTCTTAAAGAGATAAGTGTACACACATAGTTAAGTATTATATTTGTAAGTACACATTAAGCATTTGACGATTTTTTTACTCAAAATAAAACCATTAGAATTTACCCATAACAACTATCACATCGTTAGGTCTGTTACTGTACTTATTGTGTGCCCGTTTTTACTCTGTAATGTATTACAATTTTGATTATATCAACAATATTATTTATGCCAAAATATCAACATTTCAAACTTTATGGGCTTAATACAGATTACCTAAAAATGTAATATAAAAACTATTGGAGCAAAATATCATAAATGTAACAATTTTTTAGAAACAATGAAGGCTTTACTTGACAGATCTAACCTTTCTAAGTGTTATGGCGGCACCAGACTGTCGTCCAACATGACTCCAGTCTGACCCAAATTAAAACAGACTCTCCTCACATATCAATATGCACGTTCCAACCTCAGAGTCTGTTCGTGTGAGTTGGCCAACTCCTTTGATCTGTGTACGATTTACCGCAATCGGATCACCAACCCGATCCAACATCGTCAAACATGCACGAACTATTTCTCTACACGTGGAAGGTTGGACTAACAGTTGGACTGTAGGACGATAGTGTGGTGCCACCATTACAGTCCTATTTTTTTATGGACTGCAAAAAGAAAAACCGCAACGTTTTTTTATAAACATTGATTTGTCAACTAAAGCTTTTAAAATTGTTCTTATTGCTAGTTCGAGCGCGGCGATTCGGTTCTTACAAACGAGTAGACAAATGTTATTACAAATTTCGTTTACCATCCCTACGAGTTTACAAAAACCTACGTCTGCTCGACTATCTTACGACGTTTTTCAATACATTTGCGAGAAAAGAGGTAAAAAAAAATTGAAAAACACTTTGTACTTGGGTACTTAAACTAAAATCGCGAACTCGTACCACTTTGTAAATAAACTGACAAAATAAATTAGATATTTCCTTTAATAATTTATTAATAAACAAGTGCAAATGACAATAATAAATATCATAGAACATTACACACAGCGCCATCTGACCCCAAACTAAGCAAAGCTTGCACTATAAGAATCAGATAAGATTATAGAATACTTAAATTCCTTTTTTTTTGTAAATACATACTGAACATCCAGACACAGAACACATTTGTCACAAAATGTTTGTCCTAGGTGGGAATTGAACCCACGCCCTACAGCTCTTAAAGCAAATATACTATCAAAGAGCCAACAGGGCAGTCATGCAAATAAAATAAATTAACTTCTTACTGTTAGTGTATTTAGGAGATGGATAGGTACATGATATACATGAAACTGTGGTGCGGTATTTTATACGATATGCTCCGTTGCAAAAGATACTTTATTTTACTGTAAATACGTAGTATTTTTTATTTAAAATACATAATACTTTTCGTACAAATGTATTGAAAATTAATTTGAAATCACCGACAACGTCGCTTTGCCCCGGCAAGGAATGATAGGACCAAATTTCACCGATGGCAAGTCTTTATCGTCGATAGATTTCGTTCACTAATTGTTAAAACACACTTTAGTCTTTAAAAGGGGATAGTTTTGTAATTTTTAATTGATTTTAATTATTTTTTTAATTTCTTAAAAATATTAATATATACCGTGCTCTATCTACATTAGAGATTTTATGTTGTTTTCGGTATGTTTGAGAAAGTACTGCTGATTTATCAACAACGATACACGATCAAGCTCTAATGGCTATGTACGTACTAGGCTTAACGATCACAAATTACATCTGAGCTAATTGCTATCCCCTGACAAACATCTAATATATCTAATGCAAACCAAATTAAAACATTTGCTTTTAGGTACTCCTTTAAAATACTAAGGTTATCTATGAATGAACTATGAACTATAAAACTATGAGTTTAGCACAATCACTCATAGTGACGCGAATAGGGCAACGAGTTTGAGGAGGGTCGCTTCATACCATCCCAAAAATATAAACAAAACACTAAAAGAAATTCTATACCACAAATCATCACTAGACAATCTTTTGCTATAAACCCTGAATGACGGTACAGACGCCGGATAGGTACTTTATTAATAGCAATGGCTTGTGTATTAATAACTCATGTTGTGTATTAGCGTAGGGCCGTTTGTAATGCCGTAATATTTGTCGGGAACATCCCATGCTAATTAGATCTCTTTTAGAAAATTGACGATACGCGACATTCAAAGCCACTTGTGGCTTTATTACCTTGTCATTGCAATAGTTATTAAATCGATAACGTTATAAAATGATACGTACCCGGTAATTGACTTGTGACAAGCTCTGTTCTCGGCACTCGCCTTGGCTCGACCCTTATAAATCGATTTTGCCGCAATGACGGCAAACAGCGCGATAAATGTTTATAATTGCCATTATCTGCACTAGTTGCGGTACCGTGTGTAAGCCCACGCACACGCAGATGGCTATGAAGGCTGATCACCTCGCAAACAAGGCCCCATAGGAATGATTCGTGCAAACTAACGAAATGAACAATGAACATTGAAAACGCTACAAACTAATTATTCACAAAATATTGCCCTCGATCAGGCAAAGAACACGCGCGCCGTTGTGGTTTACCAAAGTGGCTTTAAACATTCTAAACCGATGGTAAGACAACATTGCTATAAAATATTAATTATAAAAACACCCATAATCATTATTACGTACAGGACATTAAAATCTCATAAATGTTGTAGTTACACAAAATCACGGCCATATAATTTTGAGTACTTATGACGTAATGTAACATTAATTTCAGTCAAAAAATATAACATCAATTTTAAAAGGTCAATTTCACTCCCTTCTAATTTACATATCTATCATTGATATAATAGTGGTTATGAATATTAAATAGAATATATCGAGATTTTTGAAACATACATTTATATCACTGATTTTCCTCTTACCTAATATTTTATAAGTACGAAAGGTAGCGAAATACGACCTAAAATAATGAACAATACTTATCAAAAACCAAGTACATAATACTCAGATATGGTAAAAATTAACGATTTCTAAGTAATTTTGTCACAAATGCTTCTTTATAGTCTAGCACAGACTAACACCCTTAGTACTCAAACGTCGTAGAAGTTGGCACAACCTCTAGTACCATTTGTAGAAAAACTGTTATTTTATCTGCAAAAAATAAAACGAACGTTAGATCACACCATACGACGCTTGCATATAATACAGAAACTAAAAACTTCAAACAACACGCTGACTCGCTACGTAAATTTAATAAATTTACCCATGAAAGGGAGAGAGTATCCCCACTTGACAAATGGTAGATAGACCAGCAGTCCGATGAAAATGAAACCAGCTGCATAGAGATATTCCCACTGGGGCTTGTCGATGATTGGGGCTACCACCAGGTACGCGGATACCAGCAGAACCAAGTACGGGATTATTATCGGCACCTGGAACAAAAAATGTTGAAAACAAGCTGAAGAGCTTAAAAAATCTATAACCCGACTGCGATTAAAAACTTTTTAAACAAATTTGTTATTCCTAATTTAATTTAAAAATATATAACCTATACATATTTTTGTAATCCTCTTTTTAATTTCCTTTATTTAGATACCTGACTTGACAGGTATGGTTTTTTTTCTTAAATTAACGTATTACTATTTCGCGCCAAAAATCAAGATCTTGTTTTTTTTTAATTCACCCTTTAGGACACTTGCGTTATTGAGACGAATATAACGTTACCTTTATTGTCGTAATCCATTTGGAAGATACGAGGTAATAAAGGAATTTACATATATACATACAACATACGCGCGAAAAACATAACCCTTCCTTGGCAGTCGGGTAATTAGGATTGCACAAGGTTATAGTTTGGGACAAGTTTGGGACATACTAAGCCAAAACGTCATAATTCTCATTATTACAACAACAACCGAACTGAACAAGTTTTACAATAGGCACGGCACTAGAATCGCGAACAAAAAATCAGCTGCTTCATGCATCCATACATTTGATCAAGGTCACAGCACAAAACAGCAATTTTTCACGATTTCAGAGTTTTGCTAATAGTGAAAATTATTCATAGTGAGCACGATGACCTTTCCCCGTTTTTCTATAAAAACTGACGTGGTTTTGATACCTTTTCATTTTACTTTTATGAAATTGCTCGTCTGATAACGTGGGAAAATCCGACTAGGTACCTAAATGCTTATTCAGGAAAAAATATATTTTTCTATACCTAACTTCTAAATTATTCTTACAAATCACTTTATGCAAGAGCCATTGATGCGTCTTACTACGAGTATAAGGTGAGCGTCTCATTCTTCTCATTACCTTTTAGTATGAACATCGATACTGACGTTTGCAATATCTACAACTACATCGCAAAAAAATATAGTATTTCCTACCACATGAGGTAACTATGTACGTACTAGACTTTTGTAGCGATGATAGTTCAGTGGTTAGCGCGGTCGGTTCGCATGCCGAAGGGCATGGGTTCAAACAATAATCTTGAGCTGCCGGTGAAGGAAAACATCGTGAGGAAACCATAGCATGGTAGGTGGTAGGGTAATTTCTAGTACTCGGCTGGCTAGCTACCCTCAAGTTAAAAATTTGCCGCCAAGCATCTAACGGTGTGTTCCGGCAGCCTCACTTGAGAGCCAGTACCATTCCAGGCTAGATGTGCTTTACCATCTTCGACCACACCGTCACTTAACATAAGGTGAGCTAGGTCAATTACCTAGCATGTCAACCATTTAAAAAAACTGCCATGTTAATGCCACCAGGTTTTGAATTCCATAGACTACGATTATGACTAATTCTATACAATCAAATAACTACATTCATCTAAATACTAACCAGCTATCGGTATACCTATTATTATTCAAACTCCCAAAGCTAGACTTATTGGTCATTTCAGTAATTGCACTATTGGGAAAGTTGAATAGGTAAATTTTACAGTTATTTTACCTACCTTGTAAGGTCTAGGTGCATGGGGCTTGGTATATCTCATAACTATAAGAGCGAACATGGCGCCTCCGTAGAAGATCCACGCCGTGAACGAAAAGAAGTCGATCAGAGAATCAATCGTCCCGTACAGTACCATGGCCACCGCGATCAGGGACTGCAATAGAAGATGCCGTTCATTTATAAAATCTAAAAAAAAGAAAACATCTGACGCTCTGATTAGTTTTTTTTTTGTAGGTACACCTATAATTTCGCGTAAAAAGTGATTACAACTACAGGCACACAAATACATACGTCAACTTGGCATCAATTTCCCGTAGGTATTTGTATACGTATTTATTAGCGTATGCCAAACAATATTGTAATACCATGAAGTCTTCAATCATTTTATATACAACATTATATGTGTAAGTACCTACAACGAGTATTTTTTTCACATTGACATTTGTAATCTCAAGCTTCTTATGATCTAGAGGAAGTTCTGCGGTAAGTTAGAATAAGGCAAGCGTAGATTAATATTTAATAAATATATACGTATAATAATGACCATGCCGCTTAGGCACAGATAAGTTTATTTAAACTGGTTTTAAAATTTAAAATTTAGTAAGAATTAATTTAGTGATTTTTCCAAAGAAGATATTCCCTATGTTCGGACTAAACGCTTCGATTCCACATTCTTAATACGTACAGCGAGGATGTGGAACTCTCTGCTGGCGTCTTTTTCCCCGCGAAGTACAACTTGGATGTCTTGAAATCCAGAGTAAACAAGTTTTTTCTGGGTAAGCGTGCTTCATCTTAAACTACATTCTGCTCAACATCAGGCAGGGCGTGGAGAAAAGCAAATCTATACAGTACTAAAAAAAAGATACGTCCTACAGGTTGTATAGATATACCTATGCCAAAAATTAGTTTGAATGTATAAGGATGAGCATACTTACATGGAAAATGAGTCCAGGGGCAGGAGTAAACCGGCGAACATGCACGTACGACAGAATATCCAGCAAATGCCCTTCACGAGACGCCGCGAAACACAACCTGAAGCAAAATTGCGTGTTACCAAAGATTTCGACAGCATTTTCATTTTATATAGGAGAGATATGACCTGAGAAATAACCTTTCTCCTACAAATAAAATGTGTAGCTAAGGACATATCATATGATAAGGACATGCGTGTGTGTGCTTCCCTGTCGACTTACCCAAACCAGCCAGACTACTGTGTTCTTGTTGAAGGTCGTAGTTACCTATTTCATTGTTTCAGCGACTCTTCTGTTACAGATTTTGTTAACATCATCCTCAACAGCATAAGACTTGATAAAGAGAAAATTTGTCATTTTTCCCACCCGCAAGGATACATATACTTTCCGGCAGAAATTTTCTAAATTGTATTGAAAACCGTGTAATCACAAAGTTTAAAAAAAAAGCTTAACAAACAGACTTACCTACTCGAAACACGGCTTGATTTTGTATTATAGAAACTAACGTGGTTTAGACAGGCTAGGTGTCTGACCACAGCTCACCTGATGTTAAGTGACCGTGTGGTCGAAGATGGTAAAGTGCACCTAGCCTGGAATGGAACTGGCTTTCAAGTGAAGCTGCCGGAACACACTGTTAGTGCTTGGCGGCAGATTTACAACTTGAGGGTAGCTAGATAGCAGAGTACTAGAAAATACCCTTCTACCATGATATGGTTTCCTCACGATATTTTCCTTCATCGGCAGCTCAAGCTTATTGTTGGGGTATGAACCCACGCCCTTCGGCGTGTGAACCGACCACGCTAACCTCTGAGCTATCATCGCTACAATACTTAATACTTCAGTTTCGATCACATATGGCGACTTTTGAAGGCGGTGAAAAAAAAAGTCAAGCGACGAGTAATTAACGATTAGCGGGATATAAAAAAGTGTTGATATGATTTGGATACCTTCCAGCGACGAACAGCGTCCCATTAGCGGAGCCGAAGGTGGAAATGGTGACAGCAAGCGGCATGAGCCAGGCCATAGGCCCAAGGAGCCTGTTCCCGAAAGTAACCGCCACCGCCTCGCTGTCTGCCATCTCGCTGACCGACATCACCGCCAGATAGGACACGTTCACGAGCGCATAGCATAACGTCACCAGCGGTATACCGATTATTATACTTAGTGGCAGGTTCCTGAAACATAACACTGAATATGAACAAGTAAACAGGTAATTTTCCCATACCATACAGCCGGGATGTTCAGTATGGCCTGCCTATCCTAACGGACGCTTAATTCCTTCCGGCTTCCTTGTGGTCTAAATCTCCCTAGCCTCCCACTTAAGTGAGCTCAGGAAGACAGTTGTGTATTGTAGCGTTTGCCATGTCAAGGTCTTAGCTGTTACAAAATAGCATTGTAAATACATTATTGATTGAAAGTCAAGTTCATTTGAAATTAATTGGTATAAAAAAATATATCTCGGAGGGACCAGCGCATTATAGTGAGAGCTGTGAACTATTAAAGTTCAAACTTGTGATTGGCCTTGATCTGATATGGACGAGCGCAGCACTTACCGAGCAACTTGTCTTTCTATATTTAAGAGTATTTTTTATTTTATGTGTTTTAGTTAATATCACCATCACTCAAACTTTGGCTTTTCTCACACTGCTTTCCATTGGTAATATGGTCATAAAGCCTCGAAATTACATTACAAAAAATGTAATGCGAACATTACATCATACGTACATAAATAAAAATGTAATCCTGTTCGTTAGTAAGCGCATCATTAGAGAACAACTTAATCGATTAGGCTATTTTTTTATTTTAGAAAAAAAATATCGCGATGTGCTGAAGGCATGTTTCCTATTAGATTTTTATACGAAATTCAGAAGTAACTTAGTTATATTATTTTTTTATTTGCGTAAATTGGGTATTTATTCCTTTAAGTAGCAATTTAGTTTATTTCATCTCCCCTGGGTCTTTGTTTCATTGTATACTAGCTGTGTTTAAAAGTAACCTATATGTTAATCCAGATTATAAACTATCCGCGTTCTAAATTTCGTTTATACCCGTTAAATCGTTACAGCGTGAAGTAGTACCAAAAGTATAAACAGACAAACATTCACATATATCTTACATACTAGCTGTGCCCCGCGGTGTTACTTGTTAAATTTTTTCGGTATAAAAAGCCTATGTCCACACCAAATTTCATCAAAATTGGACCAGCCGTTTGAGCGTAAAGAAGTAACAAACACTTACAAACTGGCAAAGTTTAATCTTTATAATATTAGTGCGATATAATATAGTTGGCCAAAAAATGTGTTATCTAATACCTTTAAACGAGCAATTCTTGTATATATATATATATATATATATATATATATAATCTGAATCTCGGAAACGGCTCCAACGATTTTCATGAAATGTAGTATGCAGGGGGTTTCGGGGGCGATGAATCGATCTAGCTAGGTTTCATTTTTAGAAAACGTCGTTTTATCCGTGTTTTTAGCCGAGCAAAGCTCGGTCAACCAGGTACTATATATTTATAATGGATGCTTTTTTATATTTACAACAGGCAAAATTTACTTGGAGAGTTTTGGCGGAAACGCGGAAAGAGTCGTGTCGCCCCATTGTATTTTTTTCCAAAACTAGTGTTTTTTCGAGTGTTTATGTATAAAAATAGTAGTATTTTTTTCATAAAGTGCCGGATTACAATCGCGAGTGTGGGAAAGTGACATAATGTGGTGAAACATGTCTTTTCGTGTTGCTTCCAAAACTCCATCAAGCTTATAATAAAGTCACCACTACCTTACTAAAGCATGACTAGATTTGACTGGACTTAACCAAGACTGGACTTTGACTATAAAGAAGCTGGAAATTGAAGACTGCACACAAAATATAGACACATTGAGCTGGCAGAATGCACAGAGTGCGATGCCAAGAAGAAAAGAAAAAAATACTTACTTGGAGGGATTTTTAATTTCCTCAGTGACATAGTTGAGGTTATTCCATCCATCGTAGGCCCATAGGCCGGTGTAGAAGGCGGTGGCAATGTTTCCCAATGTCGCCGTACTACTGGCGAAGTTTGGCTCCTGTAAATGTCGCGTATTACCTGCACCATAATGCACATAACCCGTCAGTGTTTCATATTTACAACCCATTAAATGATTATGATGGTAGATACACATGATGAATATAACATTGTTTAACTGCGTGAAAACATTTTAAACATATTCAATAGCTTATATTGTTCAAATCAAATCACTTGTCCCTTTATTAGTAAACGCTTAATAGATTCACTGTTTTCAGCGCAAAAAGATGTTATACATTTTCTTAGTGACTCGACCGCAAATACATACATAATCTACAACCTATTCCGGGGCTAGTCCATGTTTACTGATTAAAGGGATTATGGTTTACAAATCAGTAGGTACTGTTAGCACAAAAACATTCGAACAATATCTCTATCTCTACATAGTATAAAACAAAGTCGCCTCCCGCCGTCTGTACGTTTATCGTTAGATCTTTTAAACTACGCAACGGATTTTAATGCGGTTCATAGACAGACAGAATGATTCATGAGGAAGGTTTATATGTATAAAACATGCATATTATAATAAAGAAAATCCGAAAATTTTGAAGATTTGTAATGTGAAGTCGTTCAAAAATATGCACTGGCTAAACCTTACGAGATAGATCAAAATAATGTACTACGTTAGTATCTACATTGCACCCGAGTGAAACCGTGGCGGGTCGCCAATGTTTTAAAAATTGTAACTTCGGTTTACGCTCTACATTATTATGTTATTAAAATTTCATTAATTGTTATTAGTTTATTATAATAACATATTTTTAGAGAAAAAAAATTTGGATATTAATTAAGCAGTATTTTTACAAATAAATATTCAAGTTTTGACTAGCATGCCAAAATTCCGCACATAAAGAAAACGGATGGAGATGCACTGTGATGTTGTGGCATCGTGTCGGTTATTACCTAATATCAGTTTATAAGCTCCTCCACACACAATGATTGCGATTGCGACCAGCTTGGCTGCCGTGAAAATGTTCTGCACGTTAGTCGCCAAGTTCACACTGTAGCAATTCACTGCCAATATCATCACTGGGAACAAGAATCGAATGTTAGAAGTGAAATGTCAAAATAGAAGTCACTATACTATGTAGGTGGTGTCCGGTTAGGCGGAATACATGGATGGGATGACTTTTAGTAGTGTATCTGCCTCAAGAGTTATGGGCGTGGGTTCCATTCCTCAGGACTGACATCTGTGTGCCAAATATAAGATTGTTTTTTTAAATACGGATAAGTCCGGGTTTGACCTCCAACTCGCCTGATGGTAAGCGATTATGTGATCGAATATGAAGCACACAGACTCAGAAACCTGTTCACTCTGGCTTCTTTAGTGCTCATTACTTTGAGATATTCGATGGTTAGTCTCAACAGCCCTGTAATTTCACTGCAGTACCCTTCAAACCAGAACACAGTAACGTTTACACACTACTATTTGGCGGCAGAATACCTAGTACTGTGGTGATACCTACCTAGACGATTTCCTGCTAAGGAGATCTTACACTAAGTAAAATATAACAATACAATACAATTATGTCACATTCGAAAAACACAAGTTTTTGGAAAATATAATAATACGGCGACATGATTCTCCGTATTCCCGCCTATAATAACGTTACACTATAGAGGTTACGAGTGTATAGTATGCTCGCAAATATTTCAATTGAGTTGCGAGTGCGAAGCGGTCGGTAAATCTATAAACAGACGCGTGATTATAAAACACGGCCTGTCTCTAGGCGAATTAAATTGAGTTGATTGCTGTGATGGACGATTGGAATCTATAGGGAAACCGTCATTATAGATTGCTAGATTGTACTTACATTTCGAGGACAAATAATGACTTAAAAATAAATAATAAAAGAACATATTCCCGAAACACATTTTCAGCGCCTGAAAAGTTGTAAGTGGATTTTCCTCGAACACACCGTTTAGTGCTTGGCGGCAGATTTATTTTTATTTTTTGGCAGTAATATGTTAAAAATTGCAACTCAGGGTTAAGTACTGACCATTAGATAGGAATAGGATAGGCTGTAGGATTTTACTAATAAATAAGCTTTCGTTTGATCGTCTGATGTGAAATGATAATGGAATTTTACTCAAAAGAAACCGACACATTCGTGACTTTAAGACACCTAGATTGTATCTGTCGGGGAACACCAACTCGATTTGCAAACTCCACTGTTCAGTGGTTAGTTTGTACTATGAAATTGGAATCAAATCGTTTCGTTTAAAGTTTTTGAAATATCGATAATAAAAGGGTGTCGCAGGGTGCAATTGAATCATTCAGATCTAAAGCGCATCCTCCAAAAATGTATCCTATAGTAATCCGAACCTATTTTTTTGTGTCCATGTTCGAGGCTTTGGAGTCTAGCCGGTCGAAAAAAGATAAATAAATAAATAATTCAGAAATAAAAAAAGACTGACCGCTCTAACAGGTGTTTAAATAGAGCCGATTCTAAATCCCACAAGGTAGCTTGAAGAGGGGTAGGAAGAATTTGAGACCGAAGCTGTTTGAGTAGACTGGTTAATGATCGGAAAGACCAAAAGAAAAAAACCTAAGCAAAAACTTTTCTTTAGGATCTAGCACAACACTTTATCGGAAACTCCCGCGCGTTGTCTCAGCTTTGTCCCCATGATGAAGGCCACCGGATGTGGCCGAAACTATAGTCGGAGTTTCCGATAAAATTAAACGTGAGTAATCCCGCATAAATAAAACGAAAATGTGTCAAGACCACGTCAGTTTCCATAATAATCTAGCACAACAATTTGTGAAAAAACTTTCGCCAAGTTTTCGATACCAAAACAAATGACAGTTACAGCATTTTACATTAGTTTGAGATATAGAAAACTTGTCATTTTTTGTTAGTTAATTGTCATACTAGTATTTCATATCATCATCATCATCATCAGCCTATCGAAGTCCACTGCTGGACATAGGCCTCTCCCAAGACACGCCACTCAGCCCGATCTTCGGCTTTTCGCTTCCATCCACCGCCAGCTGTCCTACGTATATCGTCACTCCATCGAGTCTCAGGGCGTCCTACGCTACGTTTGCCAATTCGCGGTCTCCACTCCAGAACACGTCTACCCCAGCGGTTATCGGTTCTGCGACAGATATGTCCAGCCCATTGCCACTTCGGCTTGCTAATACGCTGAGCTATGTCTGTGACTTTTGTTCTCTGGCGAATTACTTCGTTCCGGATACGATCCCTCAGAGAAATGCCAAGCATAGCTCTTTCCATAGCTCGCTGAGCGACTTTGAACTTTCGGACCATTCCCGCTGTGAGTGTCCATGTTTCGGCTCCGTAGGTCATGACAGGTAGAACGCACTGATTGAAGACTTTTGTCTTATGGCTTTGTGGGATGGTAGTATTTCATATACCTGATAGTATATCCGGCTATTTGGATATAAACGTTCAATTTGAATTAAGTACTAATACTTGGCATAAAGAACTATTGCAGATAGCAGTGATGATAGTTTAATAGTTAGTCCAATCTGTTCACACGCCGAAAGGCGTGGGTTCAAACGCCAACAATGAGCTTAAGCTGCCTGCTGGATAATATAGTAAGGAAACCATAGCGTGGTGGCGTATTTTTTAGTACTCGGCTGGCTAGCTACCATTCTTAAGTTGAAAATCCGCTGTCATGCACCTAACGGTGTGTTCTAGCCTCACTTGAGATTCAGTTCCATTCCAAGCTTGGTGTGCTTTACCATCTTCGACCACACAATCACTTAACATAAGATGAGCTGTGGTCAAACACCTGGGTTGTCAACCATAAAAAACAAGGTATTTTAAACTATGATGCAAAATTAAAACATAAAACCACAACTTTTCTAATTAGCAAGATAACCTTCTGTTCGGTGAATCCAATTGTAGTTTGGCTATAAAACTCACCAATAGAAATGACCGCCACAAGTTTGACCAACGAGGTCGGTGGCTCGCACTCTGAGACAAACGGTTCCACCGCATACTTTGCGAAGCTCAGGCAGATGATAGCCATTTGTGACGGCTTCAGCACCAATGTCGATACCTAAAACGGACAACGAAACATAAAACTTCTGCCAAGAAACGTTTTCACTCGTCCTGCGGAGCGATCATTTGCTCATGGACTCGATTTTTCAAAAGTAACTGCGCAAGAGTTTTTGTCCCAAAATATAAAATGACCATGCGAACATCAACTCAACGCAGATTGAAAAGAGTCCCTGATCCACTAGCATGAACTATGAACTGTGCATTCATTAACCTACACGTGACCAAACGAATGTTCGCTCAGAGCAACAGACATTGAGTAAAAACGCAGTGAATATGATAAACCTTCATTATTTATAAGAATATTATAAGAGTTTCAAATACCTAGTTAATCCTCGCTGTTTTTTTCAACCATCGCGCGCGGTTCGCCCCACTTTCGGAAGTGGCAGCAACTTTGAGTCTGAATTTGACAAATAAGGTTCACAAGTAGTGCCAAAGCACTATAGGGCTAGTATGCAGCTCTAGTATAAATTATTATATCGCTATAATGAAGCCCATCAAATCAACTTGAGAATGCATCAACATGATGTAATTTATTATAATCACTACCAATGGGAAGGCTGTTGCGGCAATGTCGTTCGTTACATTCAAGCTTATATGGAATGTGTTTTTATTGAAATTTTAACAAACTCTATACCTATATTGCTTATATATTCTTCAGCCAACACGTATCAAGTATTGAATTTTTTTACAAACATAAATTTATAAAGTTTAATAAAACATCAAAGTATTCAGATTCATTTTATTTTTATTTTTATTTAAAAGTTTACTCACTCTCTATGCTCTCTCTCTCTCTTGAGTGCAGCAAATTACATCGCCTCTAAAGCCTGAAGAAAGTTGACCACAATAGAACATTTTCCCTTTAAGCGAAAGCTCTAATTGCTTCTACTTACCCATGAAAACAGAAATGCGGGGGGTGCTCCGAATGCATCCATGAAATAGGCGTACTCCGCCCCTGATGACGTATTCATGGTTCCCAACTCCGCATACGCGAGCGCTCCTATTGTAATAACACTAAAGCATTAAATAATGTTCTAATAAACATAGCATGCATTTAAGGAACAGTAATAAAGTGACGTAGTTACACTTAAAAAAAACAGTCAGTGTGCCTGTGGTTTTTAAGTAAATAATGCCACTGAGTGAGCATTTTAGGATCAATTAGTTTAGAAGTAATTACACTTAAAAAAAACAGTCAGTGTGCCTGTGGTTTTTAAGTAAATAATGCCACTGATTTTTTGCAGATAAGAGCATAGGTAGGTTTAGTAGGAATATGTAATGAAAAAGAAAAAAAGATACAGAGTTTCATCACAAGGTCACACAGTAAGCTCTTACGAGGAGCTTCTTTATTAAACCAAGTAAACTTTTCGATAATGATTTTTTTAAACTGAAACAATTTTTTTTTAATATTACGAGACAACTACATGACTCACCTCGTTACATAAGGAGCCAATATATTTTACATAGACACTCATTATTAAAATAGAATTTACTAATTACACGCCAGACACTTAGTTTTACGGAACAATTGGTTGACTGTCACGCTCTTATCTACCGCTCACACGATGTATTCAAGTATTTGAACCTGGCTACAATTACTATGAATCATAAATAGCCTTTTTTGAAAAACCTATACTACCTATTGCTGTAATTATACTTACCAAGCAACGAGAGCAGGCCACATGACATCCAAATGATGAAGCTTATGCCCACTGAGCCTGTGCGCTCCAAAAGCCCCGAGGGCGAGACGAAAATTCCTGATCCTGAAAAAAAAAAGTTGACACCACAGATTAAAAATAATTAAAAATATAAATAAGAACTGTCGAAACAACTGCAAAAAATAGTATAGATTAACATTTCGTAGAAAAGAAATGATGAGTACATGCGAGGATTTTGCTTGAGATATGAGAACCACACGCACATACACCACTTGATGTATTTATGTAACACAAGAACTTGACGAATTTGTATGCGTGTAGTTTTATCATATGACAAGTGAAACTTGTAAGCACAATAAGTCTTCACTCATTTTTTACGCAACATAACTGTGCTTTTTTTTTTCTTTTTCTAAATCTAACATTCGAACAAGATTTTTTTAGAAATCTTACTTATGTAGCAGATTCAGATAAACCTGCATGATCGATCACATCATAAACGAATATTACTCGTATACTGAGAAATTTATTTCAGTTGAAACGCATGCCGCATGAGTAATATATTTTGCTGCTAGATTTACATTTCGATAAATCTTGCTGGGATAAATATTTACAAATCTTTTTTCGTGACGTTATTCAGTTACATTTGTTCTCTTATGTAAAGTGCTATGACGTACAAGGTCATGCTTAAATTAAACAATCGTCATGTGATGAATTAAAGCAGCATGTGCCATACTCATTGCTCGACGTATTCTTCGCTTGACGCTCGTCATGTAAGTTCTGACATATTTTTATCTGCAAGATTTGTATTGGTCATGTGCAAGGAATTAAAAACTCACGCGTCCTTATCAACGTTTATTTATCTTATACTGTAGACTAAACTTTATAGATTAGTTTGATCTTGATGTTTTTATGTTTAGAGTCTTATTAATAAACACGGTATAAAGTCAATCTATGCTTGTATGCTTCACGACAGCGAGAAGTTGACCGAGCATTTTTTTTTATTGTATTGGTTTATGAGGTATTATTATTTGCTTAATCTCTAATGTTTAATTAGGTATTGCCGCGAGCTTTTTCTTCGTAAAATCCACCAACATTATATTTGACACGTTCGTACAACTCAGACTTATTCTAACAACACTAACAGTCTAGTTTAGTGTTTTTGATTAGGCATATCGTAATAGATTTTTAGGGTTTTCTATGTAAGAACAAATCCTTAAAACTGGTGATTCTTATTGCTGGCCTTCAGATCTGATTTACTTCAGTCCACCATTAGGTATCCATGGTCAGGTCAGTAAGTTCTTATTCAATTATAAAACAAAAAAAAATATCAAAATCATCATCATTAACATCTTAGGGAAACATCGTGAGGAAACCTTAGCATGGTGGTAGGGTATTTTCTAGTACTCATTGGCTAGCTACCACCCTCAATTTGAACATCTGCCGCCAAGCACCTAACGGTATGTTACGGCAGCCTCACTTCAGAGCCAGTTCTATTCTAGGCTAGGTGTGTTTATTATCTTCGACCACACCGTCACTTAACATCAGCTGAGCTGTGGTCAAACAACTAGCCTGTCAATTATTTTAAAAAAAGTTTTATTTATGGTTAAATTCATTTATATTTTTAATTATTTGCGTTTGTGTCGGTTTCTTTGAACTCGCTGTATTTGATTTACTTACAGACAGACAGTTAGTAATCCTAGTGTGTATTTTGTGATTCCAAAATAAGTTTATCTAAACATAATGTTATTTTTTAAGCGACATAATTGGGTTACAAATATATTTGTTATACCTATAAACAATGAGAAAAAATACACAATCGCTGATGAGGTGTTTTGTCGGTTAGACAAGATAAAACATGTCAGAAATATTATCTTTTGAATTTTCAAATAGCTTTTTTAATTATGAAACTAAATATAAGTAGTCCCTAAAAGTTCAAACGGGAAAGGGGAACGTAACAATTTGTGTACTATTGCAAAGGCAGGTACGTGCTACGCACTATAATAGCATTAGTGTATAGTATACACATAAATAGTAGTTATGTATCTTTATTTATTTAATTTTTATTTATTTAATTCTTTATTGCACACTTAAGATAATATGTACAAAAGGAGGACTTAATGCTAAAGCATTTTCTGCCAGCCATCCCCACAGTAAATGAGATGTTGTTGTAGGCGCGCATCAAAACAAATGAATGTATACATAAATAAAAGTACAACATACAAATATAATAGTACTAAATATTAATAAATATATACTAAACTATTATAAAATAAAATATACACATAAATAAACATAAATTGACATAAATATGTGCATCCCTGTCAGATGATGAATCAATTGCACAAAAATCACAGCATTACTTTTTCAGTTTTAAAAAATATTCGAGAACAAGCCTTTTAAAAATTGGTTTAGACGGCGCTTGCCGAATTTTAATTGGGAGCTCATCCAAAGGCGCACCGCCACAACCCTAAAAGAGTCGCCAACGAAAGAAGTGGTATGAGTAGGAGTACTGAGAAGAAGAAATCTACTAGATCTAGGAGGATTGGAATGGATATCAGAAAGGTAAGTGAAAAATTCTTTTAGATAGGAAGGAGATTTGGGATCATTCAGGACAGTGTACAGCAATCCCAAAATTCTGGCATTTCTTCTTTCGCGGATCATCAGCCATTTAAGTTTTGACCGATACTCTATAATGTGATCGTACTTTCGCAGACCAAAAATAAAGCGAATGCTGGTGTTGAGTAATCGCTCTAGTTTATTCAGCAATTCTTCGGTAATGTCGAGATAACAGGTGTCGGTATTTGTATAGTATCCATATCATCCATCATCATCCATCGGCATATTTCTACAGTATTGCCCTCGCGTAGAAACGTGACAAAGCTAGAACACGAATGTATCTGTCTCGTTTTCGCAAAATAATAAGAGAGACTTAATGGTTTACGTGCCAGGCCAGCTGGCTTTTTCTGTCATGCAGAAGCAAACTACTGAGATGAGCTTTCACTAATTATATACTTATTATAGCAAATAAAAATTCGTTGAAAAAAATAGCATAAGCAACCAAATATTTATTTTTGCAGCAGTCAGCCTTCTGCTATATTAGCGCCGCAGAATTTATTGTCTGTGATTTGTGCAGTAAGTAGATCTATGGTGAATATCAGTAAATGCTGTCCTAGTGTGACTAAGACACGCACGCGTTAGACACGTGTGCGTGTCATTCTTTATGTCATGAGCAAGACATGGCACTGTTTCGAGGTAATACTTATCAAAACGAATCCTAACTTTTTGTCATAACGTCGGATAACGGATATGTCCGGAAACATTTATTTTATGTTTCTAGATGACAAAGTAGCAGATAGGAGAATCAGTAGTACCTATAGAAGTAAAACGATAGAAGGCAATTACGGCTGTAGTTGCGTTAATCTGTTATATATTACAACACTTAACATTCTGCGATTTAGATGTAGCATAACGTTCCAACTCTTTTGTGGTTTATAGCCGTTGTGTACATGCTAGTTTTTTAGATCTTTGAACATGAGACCTTTCAAAATATAGATGAGAACTTACCGATCATGGTGCCAACAATTAGAGCCACCCCACTGAAGAGTCCCACCCGTCTCTTGAGGTGAACAGGGTCGTCCGCAGCTGCGTCCGACCCCTCCAACTAGGACATAAAACATTTTGATTAGGTACTCATATATCACCAATGTACGATGATGGACGAATATGAAAACAGCGCAAACATAAAAATGAAAAATTTTAGTTAACTCTACCAGTTAATAAGTTCGTGGGTTCTAATCAAACACATTTTTTAATTAAATTAGGAAAATACTATATTAATAGAGTAAACTCAAAATATAATCCTACTTCATTGCCGAATTAATATTCGAATACGGTTTATTGATTGACAAATATGTCTAATAGAATAGATTTTTAATATTCACAACGCTATCTATCCGTAGTTAGTAAGTAACTGGCAAACTGGAAAGTAAATTAAAATACAAATAAACGCAGAACAGTTTGTTTGTTTAAACACGGTAATCTCTAGAACTACTAGAGGTAGAAAAAATATTTTTGCATTTGTTAGCTTATTTCTTGCGGAAGGATATACAACTTCACGATACGACCATTAGAAACTGATGGCGGGAAAGCCGGGCACAGCTAGAAGAAATAAAAACGAACTATAGGTTATGTATTATATTTTGGGTTTACTGTATTAATATCGAGTACCCCTTAAACTGGAACACAGTAATGGTTTATTGACTACTACATGTAGAATCGATCGCGGGCGCATTGATGCTTTTGAGATGTGGTATTGGAGAAGAATGCTCAAAATACCATGGACAGCACATCGGACTAACGTATTGATACTTCAGCAGCTCAAGGTCACGAAGTGACTGTCAACCATCCGTCTCAAGCGTGTTCTCGAATATTTTAGCCACATAGCCAGGAAGGCTGGCGACAACCTCGAAAAATTGATGGTTACGGGGAAAGTCAATGGCAAGAGGACACGAGGCCGCAGTCCCATGCGTTGGTCCGACCAGATTCGCACCGCACTCGACACATCGGTATATGACGCGCTGCATGTCGCCGGTGACAGAGGAAGATGGCGTAACATCGTACATGAACGGCTCCTGGGAGGTGGAGGTCACGACCCTCAGACATGTGGAATACGATGATAGGAGGAGGACATGCAGAATATCTGGTACAGTGGTATTCAGTAATTCTAGACAAGCTATTTTTAAGGAAATAATATATAAATAATAAAGTTGCCAAATCCCCATTTTTTAAAGAATAAATAAACATAAATATTGAAGGACATTTCGGACAGCGCCATCTAGCCCCAAACTAAGCAAAGCTTGTATTATGGGAACCAGACAGCTAACAGAATTACTTAAATATAAACCCAGACACAGAACAAACATTTATGTTAGTCATACAAATGTTAATTCTTCGAACCGAACCGAACTACGTAGGAATCGAACCCACTATTCCTAATCAGCTCTCGAAGCAGAACTTTACCAAATGAGTAAAAAGGGCAGTCGATAGCTTTAATTAATTAACCTCTACGAATAAGCAACTCCATCATGTTATAGAAATTGCTTCTAATCCATATGGAAAACGTTTGCAGAAATATTTTCTCCTACTGGATAGAAATCCAGCCTCGACATTTCAAGCGTTGATGGTTCTATTCAGCGTTTCGCAGAGTATTTATGTGAAGTGCTCTTAATACCTTTCAACAACTTTTAAGAGGAGCTTTCTCGTAGAAGTTTGCTGTAAAGAATGTTACCTACACTGGCTTACTTTATAAAATATTTTATTTTCTAACCTAGAGTGGAAAAAAACCTCTCGTAAAGTTAAAATCTAAGTAATGTAGAGCGCTTACATACCGAATACTCGTAAGACATTCAACACATTTTAAAAATAACCTAACAAATGACTTAATTCTCAAATATAAGTTTGTGCAAACGGTTACAGTGAAAGAGGCCAACTTTGTTCACTTTAAAAAAAAAATACAGTTTTTACAGGCGCGCAATTTTTTTTTTATTTGTTACATCTGGCAACATAAGCACATAGCTAAGTTTTTTTTTTTAAGTTGACATTTGTTTTAACTTTTCATTGATTTTGATGTTGGGCAAAGTTATGTAGACTTTTAACAACATTCTCCACTTTGTTTTTTAACGAAACTATAGCTTTATGCTAATGAGAAAAGAACTAGTTAAAGGATTAGGGCAATAAAGGCGTTAACTTTAAAAATCTAACCGATACCGATGCATTTTTCGCCTTGAAATTAGTTGGCAATGTTACGCAGACATTTTTTCTCTTTTCCATACTTGACGAAAGTTGCAATGTTAATATATTATGGCTAGCACATTTGAACAAATAATTTTAGAAGTTGCAATAAATATATATAAAAAAAATAAGTAAATATGGTTGTGAGAATTTGTTTGTGCTAGTAGTGGTATATAAATTCGGTAGTAGTTACCTTGTCTCCTGGGTTGAGGGCGTTCTCGGCAAGCGCTCCCGCCGCGCCGTCTTCGGCGTCGCAGCCGGCGGAGCACCCGCGCCATACCAGTCCGCCTTCGCGTGCGCTCCCTACAACAATAACAAACACACATTCAGATACTTATCCAGACCTTACTGATATTTCTTATCGAACATTGATTCCGCGTTCATTGTGCGGACTGCTAGACAGTGGAATACGCTGCCTAAGTGGGTGTTCCCCGTTGGCTATAATCTGGGTGTCTTCAAGTTGAGAGTGAATCGGTATCTTCTACGCAAGCGTACTCCTGGCTTCATCTTTGACCGCATCATCACTTAACATCAGGTAAGAAGGCGGTCAAACATATATTATGCCTATTTCTAATTAAAAAAAATAAAAAATAAAAATTGAAATGTATATTCCTAATTTTTTATACAGACATCGTAGAATATACCTATTTCTAATTATTATTATTTTTGATAGAGAATATAATTATACTGAGTTTGGAAACTATAAGTTGTAATGAAACTATGTAGTATAATTGAAATAATTATTGTTTGTAATTGTAATTTGACATTTAATCTTACATTATACTTACTTATAGTAATTATATTATATTACTATTTTTTTACTTATGAAACTTACTTACTTATAGTTTCATAAGTAAAAAAAAAAAACATACAAACTTGTACTCCTTTTTAAGGGTAGTTTAAAAAAATTAGTAACAACGTTTTTTATTACTTTTAATAAAGAGTATTTACTGTGAGTTTGAAAACCCTACTACCAAAAATAACGAAGTTTTATATAAATTTCCAACCCCTACTTTGCACACTTAGGGGTGGAATTTAAAAAAAAAAAATCCTTTCTTAGTGCACACCTACTACACCTAAGGAACATTTGTGCAAAATTTCATGCTTCTAGACCCAAGCGGTTTCAGCTGTGCGTTGATCGATCAGTCAGTGAATCAGTCTTAGTCAGTGTCTTCTTTTATAGATATAGATTATAGACGAATGTATTTACATAGCACCTTCGATAATAATTATTTTAAGATGTCTAGATACACAAATACAAATCTTTTATTGATAACACCAAAGTTACAGGTCATTAACTTTTTTTTGTCATTAATTTACACGAAGAGCTGCACAAATATAAAAATAAAAGAAACAATAGAACTGCCATCGTGATGAAGCCAATATAAAACTACCATCGCGGTGAAGCTGATGTGAGATTTTAGAGCCACTGCTTATAATGTAAAAGATTTACTAGATTCTAAGGAAGAGAAATAAAAAGCCTGTTTTCGTTCGGTCTACGTTCTACGGTCTACGTTCCTGGCACAGTCCTAGACAAGTCCGCGAGCTTATGCATAGTATTGTAAATACATGTCTATGACAAAATAAATGATTTTAATATTTGTATGGTCACAGATTTTTAATGTCTCATACTTTCATGACACACTCGTAGCCTACTACCTATGACAAAGCCTACTATAAGGTGGCTCATTACGTGGAAGACAGGAATATATAGTTGTAGTAGCTTCTCTCTGCACTTGCATCCCCCTGGCTAAATGAAAATTGTAGTAACCATAATGTATTAGTATATATAACTGTAAAATGTAACCTAATATGAAAAGAAAGATCCACCAAAAAAAATGCCTTGCTGAGTTTCTTGCCAGAGTCTTCTCAGTTAAAGTGTAATTACGAGGCGGTGGTAGATTCAAACATGTAACTTAACGTTCATAAGTGCCTTACCAGGGCCTAAACTGAATAAATTACTTTTTGATTTTGATCCGCTACAACCCTACGAGTGTGTTACCTATATCTTAGCTAGTACATAAGCAATTACGCATGCGTCTTTTTAAAATGATTTCCGAAATACATTAATCGAAAATCTAAATGTTTTTTTTAGATTTAGCCAGCGGATAGTCGATCGAAAGATACCTAGTTGAAGCTCAGCTAAAATATTACTGTCAAGGAACATCTTTAAATTATTGACAGATTCCGACGTTGTTGCTACAAATTTAAGTTTTCAATATCAAAAGGGAATTAATACCGTAATAGGTAAATATTTGAAATATCGACAGGAAAACCCCTGACAATTTGTGTAAGTAAAATGTGACTAATTTTTGTTTTACTTATGCGGGATTTTACTCACGTTTAATTATATCGGGAATTCCGACTATAGTTTCAGCCACATCGAGTGGCCTTCATCATGGAGACAAAGTTAAGAACAACGCGCGGGCGGCCTAGTCTAGCTTCGCACACACACATGCATAAAGCAAGCGCAAATGTTAGTTATTTCATAACAAAACTTGTCACATTGTTATCTAAAATCTTCATCTTATGACTCATTCCTCAACAAGCTTGTACAATTTGGCTACAATTCACAATTAAATGTCTCCTAATTTAAAAAGAATGTTGTCAGCTATTGCAAGAACCTCGAGATTGTGCGTCTTGAAATAGAACAGTCTGGGATATGTTGATATAACAAGGTAGGTATTTTTTTCTTCATGCTAGTGCACTATAGCTGCACGTCTCTGAATAAAAGGGTCTCACGTAAAATAAAGTCAAAGTAAAAAGTCAGAAAACGCAGATGCACAAGTTTTTTTTCTGGTGTTTGACCACAACTCATCTAATGTTAAATGATGTTGTGGTTGAAGATTGAAAATACATCTAGCCTGGGATAGGAGCTGGCTCTCAAGTGGCAGTCTGCCTAAACACAGTGCTTGCGGGCATATTTTTAATTTGAGGATGATACCGAGTACTAGAAAGTACGCCACCGTCATGCTATGGTTTCTTTGCGATGTTCTCCTTTACCGGCAGTTTAAACTTATTATTAGGATTTGAACCCACACTCTTCAGTTTTTTATCTAATTACGCTAATCACTGAGCTATCACCGCTACAAATACATCGTATCTAAATTATGTGCTAAATAAATTCAAATAAATTCAAAAACCTACTATATATTATGTTTATTTATGACTACCTGAATGTCTGGGTACTTTAGCGTGCTTACAAATAAACATAATTTAAAGTATCACAACCATTTTGGAAAAAATAATTTTCTAAATCTGTTTAGCCGTTCTCAAGTTATGCGCTTACTAACGAAATCATTGGGTTTTTATTTTTATAAATGTACATTTTAGTTTTTGAAAAATTCTTTCCCATCATGTCTTGCTCCATACGCTTCATTATAGATCGGACGACTTGTTCCAAAAAAATATAATAATGCTCATCTTCAATCGCACCAATAGCAAAAAATCTCGCTATCGAAGTAAACTGTCGGACCACGTCTTATATGTTCAAGTAATTTTAATGTGATTTAAAGCTTTAATTTATTTATTTATTGTTTCCAATCTGTAGGATAGACTTAACTTTTTACTGAATATAGGTTTAAGATTTTACAGCATCAGTTACCTACATAACTAATTAATTAATTATCTAAACCAATAAGTAAATTAAAAAAATATATTACTTGCACTATCATCCATAATGATCGTATTAATCCTCTTTTCTGGACTTGCAACAGTGTAATTATCACCATGAATAAATAATTAATAATAATTATATCACTGGAATCCACTTTCACTTATTCTCAATAAACACACACTACAATAGTTTGGTATAGGTTTTTTCTCATGATGGGTTTTATTATTGTTGTAAAAACTGTCTGCTTAGTCTGAAACGAAGCGCAATAATGCCATGATTATTTTGTGTTCTGAATCACGTGCACTTAACAGCATTCGTAACTAAGTAATTGTACGATACACGTGCAGTCTCGGAAAGAAAATTATTTAAATGGTCTGTATGATAGTATCTAGAAGCAATAGTCTTCACATGGTTTTTATGTCAGAAAAACTTTGTAAAAACACGTGAAAAACGCGACACACCCATCTCACGTCACGGACCGAGTGCCTACTGCAAATAATAACCACAATTTTTGATTCCACTATTCACTTCACGATGTTCAAACATCTCAAGCTAAAATCTGAAATAACAGAATCGCTGGCGTCACAATAGCTGTCGAATAAATTTCAAATAAATGACCACTTTCAACGTGTGTATTGTACATTCTGCCAACTTTTCAACTCAATTAAAGATACCTATCGGTCTAAAAAGAATTTCGATGTGTGTGGTAACGAAACAGTTCACACTTTCCGTTTTCAATTCGGCATGCGACATCCATTCAAAATTCTCATTAATTTTTTTAATCAATCATTTATCTTCTAAATATATATAACTCAAAGGTGACTGATAAAATAGGGGATGAAAGTTTGTATGAAACTTTGTCAATTTTAAACCGATCGGGCTGAGACTTTGCATGCATAAAGCTACTATGACGTAGGCATCTAGCGCGGGTGAAACCGCGGGGCACAGCTAGTTTAATATATAAAGCAATCAGACCGACTCCCCGTCTGTGAACTGTATGTATCACTTGGTTTTCTTTTTAATTCCTCCTTAAAACAAAATCGCTGTAACAAAGTTTAAGTATGTGGCTATAGCTTGCCTAAGAATCATTAAGTGCATAACAAAAAAGCAAGGCAAGTCAAATTTCAAAGCTGTGATGACAATTTTACAAAACAGCACAATCATATTTCGCAATTTACTCTACTTTTAACTCTACTGCTTGTGTAAGATTAATAATAATAATATTAATACTGCTTATTGTGAAAAGTCAAGAAGCACTGTCTTAAGTTCTTTTCAGAATGTGCTGAACCTCGTAATGTTTTTATTTTTGAGGTCGTTGGCACCAATAGGCCATAAATTTAATGAGATTTAGTAGCATGGCTGACGAAGTATTCGCACATTTGGCAAACTTTGATCTTTTTCACTGATCGATAGCCAATACTCAGTGCAAGTAGCAAGTATTGATATAACATTTAAACGTCAATGACGTCAAAGATAAATGTCTGAAAAAAAAAAGTAATTTTAGGTTTTTATCTGTAACAGAACCTTTGATATATTTCCGATAACGTATATAAAGCAACCACTATAACAATATATAGCACTAGCAGTGACAAAGGCAAAAAAAATCGATCCAAGGTCGAAGTGGGCACTGATAGAATTGAAAAGCCTTCTAATAACAGCTTTTTATGTTCAGCTGTATGGACTAAAACACTAGGTACTAACTACAAACTAAAATTGTAATCAGCGGATGTTATTGCATACGCATTAAGCTACAACGCTGCCCACGGAAATGCCAATGGTACTTTTAAAATAAGACAAAATGTTCGAATTTTTTTTCCAATCGAAAAATGCTGTACTAATTTAAGTCCTATAACAACTTGCAAGTAGGTATTAGATAGGTATAAATATCGTAAGACATTTCACATAGCGTCATTTAGCCCGAAACTAAGCAAAGCTTGTACAATAGGAACCAGATATCTGTTAGAATACTGGTATAGTTTTTTTTTGTAAATGTATACTTGCCTAAAATACATACAGAATACCCAGGCACAGTGACGAACGACGTTCGTCACATTGTCTTGGGTGTGAATCGAACCCACGACCTACATCTCTTTTAGCAGGTATTATAACTAGCCGGGCAGTTATAAAAACAAAATGAAGTTGATTTTTATTTATGTTTCAAAAAGTCATTACTATGTTATCGTAAATATCAATTCTTTCTCATCTCATAAAATAAAGTTCAGTAAGTTATTCACTTCATTATATTCTGACTTTTCCGTAGAACGATGACTTTATACGGGTAGTGTCACGCCAATTTTAATTTAAATGAATAGGTACCGCTGCCAGGCTGTCAGAGCGATTAGTGAAACCAATCGGCCAAAACAAAATACAATACCAACTGGTTCTACGACTGATGTTCTTCTCAACATAGCAAGGTATCTATCACACTATCTATAAACCGCTTTTTTTAACGATTTTCTCATATTTCCAAGGAAAATCAATCTCATGTCTGTACTCGACAAACATTTTTAAGACGAACATAAATGTTTGTTCTGTGTCTGGATATTCCGTACGTAATATAAGTAGGTATATATTTATAAAAATAAAGCATATAAGTACTTATTATATCAGTTATCAGGTTCCCATACAAGCTTTTTTTTATGACTGACAGGCTAGGTGTTTGACCACAACTCACCTGATGTTAACTGACGGTGTGGTCGAAGATGGTAAAGCACACCTAGCCTGGAACTGGCTCTCAAGTGAGGCTGCCGGAACACACCGTTAGATGCTTGGCGGCAGATTTTCGACTTGAGAGGGGTGGTAGCTAGCCAGCCGAGTACTAGAAAGTACCCTACCACCACGCTATGGTTTCCTCACGATGTTTTCCTTCACCGGCAGCTCATAGCTCATTGTTGGGGCTTGAACCCACGCCCTTCGGCATGCGAACCGACCGAGCTAACCAATGAGCTATCATCGCTACAAAAATCGCTTTATCGCTTTATTTGGGGCTAGATAACGCTTTGTGAAATATCCTCTGATATTTATCTATTTATTATGTCAAAGGCTAACGTCGTTTTAAATCAGACAAGAGACAAACATAATTTCAAAGAGTTGTCATCTCGTATGGTCGATACCAGACGTGACCAAAACGCTGGTCTCTGAACGGATTTGGATGAAATTTGGCACACAAATAGTTTATGGCCGAGATTAATATATAGAATACTTTTTTGAAGAAGTCACGGCTATTATAAAAAATCAGAACTTTAATTTGAAAGTTTTCATTTTATTTCTTACCATTAGTCATTGTTAAAATATCAACACATTCTAAACTATTGTAGTCAAATATTTCCTTTGGCCGTCTAATATAACTTTAGCTATGTCTAAACTTAAAGGATGCATTAAAATTTGAAACGTATGATGATTATGTAGACAAGGTTTGAGTTTCGTTACGTGCACGTGTCATTCATTCCAAAACAATGGCTTTGCTATCCGATGTCAGAAGAATATTGAATACTCTTTCTGGTACTTGAATCTGTTTCTTGCAAAATTCTCGTTATCTCGTTTTAATATGAACGGTTAAAATGTGTTTATTAGTTTGTTTGTTCTTCTTTCACGCAGTAACGAAACAATGTATCGAGGTTATTTTGGCATGTGTACAAATTATTTATCAGTCGGAGAGTAGCCTAGGTTACATTTAAGCCCGAACACAAACAAAGGATTTCTGTAAGATTATCGCCGTAGATAAAATCATAAGAAGCAGCTTGTCTAAAACATAATTAGCACGCTGAATTACACATTTAAAAGTTAATTATTTAAAGTAATTTTTTAAGTACTAGCAAACCGCTTCAAGATATTCTTAAATTAAAGTTTTCTTTAACAATTTTAACTATCATTTTCGTTGTGTATATATATTTGTATCTACAGACCAACTATGCAAATCATGGAAACTGGTGTTTTTTGGTTGTGTGGTTTTAACATGTGGTTTTAACACATTATTGTTTCACTTATGCGGGATTACTCACGTTACACTATAGTCGGAGTTCCCGATAAAATTAAACGTGAGTAATCCCACATAAGTAAAACAAAAACAACTACGCAAATTTAATTTCATTATATCAATACCTATAATCTTATCGAAGAATGTTCGACGATAAAGTGATGTTTGCAATGCAATCAGACCGCTTAATCGGCAGTTACGATGACCTACTTCTACTTATGTCTTGTCAGCACAATCATCTCTCTGTGAGAAAGCAAATATGTTTATTATACTATAATTATTATTATTAAAACAAATTAAAAATCAAAGATACGGCACTAATTTAGGAAGATTAAATGCTGAATGTTGCGACTTGAAATATTGCAATCCATTTTAAAAGGTATTTATAAACATATCTCTGGGTTAGCAACGTATCTTTATTATTGATAATGCAAAGTACACGAATTCAACCACTCAAACTGGGTCATTTCAAGTCTCCTTGCAGTCACAAAACACTATTTGCATTCGCCTAATTAAAACTCGGCTGAAAACACGGATAAAACGACGTTTTCTAATAATGAAACCTAGCTAGAACGATTTATCGCCCCCGAAACCCCCGGCATACTAAATTTCATGAAAATCGTTGTAGCCGTTTCTGAGATTCAGATTATATATATACATATATACAAGAATTGCTCGTTTAAAGGTATTAGATTAGATAGATAGATATAACAACATAATAAATAAATATCGTAGAACATTTCACACAACGCCATCTAACCCCAAACAAGCAAAGTTTGTACTAGTGGAGAACCCGATAACCTATCGAAATGTTACCAATTATTTTTTTAATATACATGCTTATAATACATACAGAACACCCAAACAAGGCGTATACATTTATCGTCACATAAATATTTCCCCTAGTGGAATCGAACCCACGCCCTACGGCTCTTGGACCAGATATTCTACCAAATATGCTAACAGGGCAGTACCATTGCAGGGTATTTGTTAGACGAATACCTATATTGTAAACAAAGACATACCTAATTGTTTGTTCTTGTACATATACCTACAGGTTACATTATCATGTAAGGTTCAATAATGAATCAATACTTACATTCGGGTCAAATTCTTATTAGGATGCCATATTTAGTATCACATGTCATGTCACACCGGATACATTACGTGCAAATGACCAAAACAACGTGTGCTTTACCGCACTTATTCCAGAGCAGTGGTGCTGAGTGTAGGCACTGAACGTAAGCTGTGCTAATATAATACGTGGAAATTCTCAGTAAAACCACAATAACTAACACACCCATACATTTAGTTGTTCAACCAAATGTGCAACGCGTCACGTAGGCACATGCCTACGTCTCATCTACATAGATGAGACGTAGATATACTAGACAAAGTAACATTCGTTATATTCGATAATCGATAACGATAATAGAAAAGTATAAAATGTACGGGATTGACTTATGCTGCCTACGTTACTAAATATCTTGATAATAATCGTCGATAACTTTGAAAAGTTTTACATACATTTTGTTTCTATTCTTGATGTTAAAAATAAGATTATTGTACCTACTGGTAGATTTGCATCTAACTTAACTTTTCGACGTCAAACTTCTGTCAACAAAGTTGTTTAGTTCAAATATTTTCCTCCGTAATGTTAGGCACTCATAAATTGACGAGGACTTAAGTATGTTGAAACAATCGAATGAACAATAAATACACATATTTATAGATAGGTAGAAACACTCATGATTGTTCACACCAAAGACTGTATCCAATACAATAGAAAAATGTAAACTTAAAACAATTTTTTACTTATACTCGGATAACTTATTTTATCTTTTTAAATCACTTCAAAAATAAACGTTTGTTCGTATTACTGTATCATTATGTTACTTTCTTTAAAGATATTTTACACTTAATGGTAGACCTCCTTAGCAAGAGGTCGTCTAGGTAGGTGTGAATTTTGCAGCTAGCGAAATTACAGGGCTGTTGAGACTAACCATCTAAAGTCTCAAAGTAATGAGCGCCAAAGTAGCGATGCCCGAGACTTTGTTACTCAAAGATCTATGTTTCGCTGTAATATTCATGGACATGCGTTATATCTCTTGCCATCAGGAGAGCGTCTCGTTCGTCTCATTAATTTTACATTAAAAAACCTACTCGTAGCTATTCAACACCGTAGCCGTAGCTACCAAATTAAAATTCCTCGAAATCAACTATAGTTTTCATTGAAATATTTAGCTTACATAACAGAAGATTTACCCGTAAAACTGAATGACGCACGTAAGCCGTCACGCAAACCCCGAATAATATTAATACAGGTACGCATGTACTACCTTTAGTTAGATAGATACACTAGAAATAACGGGTGGGTATTTGCAATAAAAATCTTACGTGATATTTGTATCAGTGGGAAATGAGCTACTAACGGAACTTGTTCCTTTAACTTTTTTTTTATTTTCTTTTTTTATAGCTGACAGGCTAGGTGTTTTGACCACAGCTCACCTGATGTTAAGTGACAGTGTGGTCGAAGATGGTAAAGCACACCTAGCCTGGAATGGAACTGGCTCTCAAGTGAGGCTGCCGGAACACACCGTTAGATGTTTGGCGGCAGATGTTCAACTTGAGGGTGGTAGCTAGCCAGCCGAGTACTAGAAAGTGCCCTACCACCACGCTATGGTTTCCTCACGATGTTTTCCTTCACCGGCAGCTCAAGCTCATTGTTGGGGTTTGAACCCACGCCCTTCGGCATGCGAACCGACCGCGCTAACCACTGAGCTATCATCGCTACAAACTACTACTTTTTACCTTTAATGTTCTGCGACATTTACCTACACCATGTACTTAATGTATTTCGTATTACACGCTATTGTGGTATTAACTTATATAGATTTTCGTAAAAAATTATAATTTTTCAAATGCTATTTTAAAGTTTTAAAGAATAGAACTATTTGAACACTCAGTGGATATAGACAGTTTTCAAGATACAAAAATGGTTAAAGTGTCCATACGTCCTGTTTTAAACAGGATTGTCCGTTTTTCCACCGGTGTCCCCGAAGGAAGCGAATTGTCCCGTTTGCAGTTACAGAACGATCAATACTAATATTGAAATCTATAAAAGACGATGTGTATAAGAAATTTTACCGAAAAGTGACAGATTAGAACAATCTAGTCGTTTCGAACGAAAATCGTTGGTTGAAAGTACAACACTAAAAATTTTAATCATCTAAACTTTAGTATCTGCCTCGAACAAGTATTCTCATTAATAAATAACTAGTAGTAAACATCTAATAACTTCAGTTTCAGATATCAAAATTAAAGCGAATTTAATTAACAGTCGTTATATACAATTTTGAGAAAAAAGCAAATAAAAAAAGTTTGAATTGGAATTTGAATTTTGAGAATGTCCCGTATTTGACTTAAATTTAAATGGTCACTTTAGTTATGGTTATAAATATCACTTGGTTATTGCTGTAGGTCCCTTCTAGGTAAGCGTGTTCTATCCTCGACCATATCGATCACTCATATGCTGAACATCAGACAGGATGTGGTCAAAAATCATCGAACGTACTTATTACAATAAAATGAAACCTCAAATAACCCATTAGGTATTAATACATTAAATTAGATAAAATTTTCACAGAGATCACGAGTTCTTAAGTAAACTAAGAAAGAATTGATATTATTACACGACGTGAGCCAACGATTAGTAATTTAAAGCAAATATTGGAAACACTCGTACACAGTATTTCAAAGCAACTAATCCGTAAATCAATAACTTGTAGTTGATATTTTTTACTAACATCCGTCCTTAAATGTATTTTAATTTAATATTTGTTTAGTAGTTTTCCTCGTGTGTATAATTTTTTCAAACATAAAATTATCGGAGATTAACGCACCACGCTCCGATACTCAAACTATTTTCATGCAAATCCAAATTGAAATCCTTAATCAGTTCCTAAGTAAATACCAAGCAATTCAACTAATATACTAATAAATATTTTTGTAATTATAATATTAATATAATTTAAATAAAAAATCTATAAAATGAATCGATCTAAAGCATAGGCAACCTTTTGAAACGGAAGCGCCAAATATTACGTATTTACAAAATTTCCTAGTTTTTAATGAGTTTTCTCTAAATAAGTATTTGCTTATGAAACTAGAGAGCCGTCACTTAAGATCAGTAGAGCTTTAGTCAAATAACTAGCCTGTGAAATAACCTGTAACGTTGTTATCAATAAAATATTTGTATTTAGTTAATCATAATGAAGTCTTACTCAACCAATCATAACATTATGTTTATGATTCAAATTAAAAGGAAGAAAATGATTGCAAAAAAATACGTAGTGATTTGAGTTGTTCGATTCAAAACTTTGGCAACTTGCATCGCATTGTAATGGATACCTAAGTCATATAAAACAAGCTAACAAGGTTAGGGTACGTATGGAATAAACAACTCGGTATTGGAGTAGAAATGAGAACAGTTATTTGTAAAACACACACGAAGATTCGTCATGATAGTGACTCGTAAGTGACATAAAATCAGTAAGCCACCATTGAAAGGGAATTGTTTATAAACCCTGACCTACACTCAAGAATAACTTGTGCACTGGATTTGTATAACAATCGACTTCCGATTTGCCCTGTTTTTATAAACTCGCCCAACAGTGGTATAAGTATAATTCTTACAAAGAAATCCGACTTCATTCCACTCAGCTCAAACACGTCTAGGTTACATTGTCTTATAAGGTTTGTTTTATTGCTCATTGGAACTTATCTAGGAACCGTAAACGTCAATGAAAAGTCAGAGAACACCGAAATACACAATATTGTTTATTTCGATGACATATATTTTGTAGTAGTTGAAAAATCACACTACGGAACCGATTTTAACGAAATTTTTATGTAAAAGTATATCGTTTTTTATTAAAAAAGAATTTCCCAAATCAGTTTATAAATACAGTATTCCTATGGTAACAAACTTTAAAAAAATATATTGAGAACCTTCTTCTTCCTTTAATTTAAAGAAAATTACTAGTTTTAATAGACGCAGGACACATGGACAGACCCACTCATTTATTTTAACAACTCTTACTAAATATTTAGGTCTAAATTAGTTATTAGTTTAAATGCCCACTTGTAGCTACGCAGAAGCTCCGTAGAATAAAATTCATCACAATAATTTAATTAATATCATTTAACAAAACTAAAAAAATAAATACTTAATCAATATTCTTGCTGCTGCACTAAGTTCATCTCAATCAAAAATAAGTTCTACGTCAATATTTTTCGAAAGTCTCGATTTTTAAAGTGCCTACTAGTGTTAAGCCCAAGACTTTTTAAAGTAAATAAGTGAACCCTCATCAGCTTAAGTATCTCAGTAATTAAAATGATCACTTAGCTTTGTCAATCCCTTGTTGAACTTCGAAAGAATTTTATTCTTGACTTTTTAAAGTTTTTACACGTATTTTATGAGAAAATCTGTGAATAAAAATCTAAGAACGTTGTAATTAAACGTGGAGGAAAAAGTAGTCGACGACAGTACCTAGACCATACCTAGACAGTACCTGCTCGACGGGCTAGCTACCAAGTTGAAAATCTGCCGCCAAGCACCTAACGGCAGCTTCACTTGAGAGCCAGTTCCATACCAGGCCAGGTGCGCTTACCATTTTCCACACCGTCACTTAAAATCAGGTATGTAGAGGCCAAACATTGCGGCCTATCCTTAAAAAAAAACATTAAAATATTTAAAAAAAATCTTCGTATGAATTGACTTTATATAAAACTAGCAATTTAATTGCGTATTCTGGGATATAAAAAAAAACTATTCAGCCGATTACAACATAACTATTCCTCTTGTGTACGAAGTCAGACTTTCATTTTAAAATCAAGGAGATCTTTCTTCTTTAAAAATATAAATCGATTTTTATAGAACGTTTAGAGTAGAAATTGAAAAGTGTTTGCAAGACAATAAAACCTTCTGGGAAGACGTGCACAGGTGAGAAGCCATTCTGCAGTTTATCGTCGTGTTCGGGTCGGGGGCTGCGCAGGAGCGCGGCGAGTTTGTCGCGCATCGCATCGCACATGCGTCCGCCGCTACTGGAGCCCCGCCTCGCGGCGCCGGCGCCGGCCCTGGACGCACCCAACACTACCGACACTAATCGTCGCACTTCGCACTCGCCAAGTCTTTAATTCCACTCGCAAGTTTATTATTCGCTTTCACCTAGTCAGTCTTCTATATCTCAGTTTTTATATCACAATCAATTTCCACAAGAAATTGTATTTTAGGAGTTTTTTTTAATAGGCAATATCCTAACAAATTTAATTTCATAAGCACTGTTAAGACTACGACGAATTTAAACTAACTAAACAATAAAGTTATACGTGACAGAACACTTGTTCACAATATTGCTTACGTATCACAACACGTTTCTGCAATCACACGTACGTGGAATATATTACGATTTCGCTAAAATTTATTCTAATTACAGGAGATTTTCTTTAGTGTTTTATAAAGTTTGTTTCTTTCAGTTTACGATGTTTAAAAGTTGGTGCGTGAGATATGTGAACTGAGAGCGAGCAAAGACTAGACTGGTTATTCCGGGCTTCGAGCACGTGGGCGCCGCCCGCCCGCCTGGCCGCCACTCGCCACCCACCGATCAATGGGCAGAGATCCGATATCTCGTCACTATTCGAAACTTTACGAAATTGGACAAGTTTATCACTTTTGATTGTAAGATAAACAAAATCATTAGCGCATTTACGACGTTACGTTTTCAGTTTCAATGCGAAATCTAATTTTATCATCCATCTTCGACTTTGTGATTGTATATGTTTTATATAGATTTTATTAGACTTTAGAAGCTTATTTAGTTTTGTGTAAGCCGTAATAGATCCTCTTTCCTTTAATGTTTTTATTTAGTGTTCCTTACCTCAACAGGAATAAACGGAACCCTCATAGGATCACATTGTTGTCCGTCTGTCTGTCTGTCAAGACACTTTTTCTCAGGAGTGCGTGGAAGTATCAAGCTGAAATCCATATCAAATACTCATGTCTACTGTTCCTTAGAGCTGTGAAAAAATCAAACTTCTAAGCCAACGCAATCAAAAGATACAGCAGCATTTATGCTGCAAATTTTCGACACTCGCAAGGTAATCAAAACTTACAGGGTTCAACACTTCCCGTGAACTCAGAATCTTGAAATTTGGTACGAAGCAACGTCTTATTGCACAGATAAAGGAAAAAATTGCGAAAAGCATAATATACCAATAAAGAATACCATAACTTTTACTTATATACCTATATGTTTGTACGGAACCTTCGGTGCGCGAGTCCGACTTGCACTCGGTTTTTTATATTTACTTTTACTTTTATAGCATGGCACATGCTAAACTAAACTTTTAAATAGGCATCCAAATCCGTTCGTAGCGTTTTTTTTTTTAAATTATTACAGTTCACTTGTTTAATCCTGACTTAAAACTTATTTAAATTCCCTGTTAGTTTAATTGGGTGAAGTTTTGGTTCTTGACCTATATACATGTATATGGGTGTGGATTCTATTCCCGTCCTAAATAACCATTTATGTGCGAACATGTTCTGTTAACAGGTGTACTAAATGTTTACACCTGGTAACAGAAAATACACATATATTTACAAAAAAGTATATAAATATATCATTTATCTCGTTCTCATAATACAATCTTTGCTTACGTTGGCGCTAGATAGCGCTGTGTGAAAAAAGTTAACAAAAAAGCAAAAAAAAGAACAACACGTAGCACCGCGTAGCTCGTTCGTAGCAAAGGTCTAGCGTAGATTTTTTCGTAGCGTAACCGTAGCAATTGTAGCGTTTAAAAATAAACACCTAAGAACGTGTATTAACACTATAAGAAAAAACACACAAAAAATTATAAATTACAAGAAGCTATTTTCAATTTGACATATTTTGTTTTTATGTGGATCGAATAAAGATGCTTTTCAAACGAGAGAAAAGAGAATTAATGTATGAATTATTTTTTACAGATGAATTTATTTTTTATAGAGATTTATTTCGTTTGTGTTTATCAAACTGTGCTCGTTGTCTACGGCACAGGAATCCTGATACTTGCTATTCGTAGTAGTTTTTGGCACACGATGCAATTACACAAATGCCGACACTGAATCGCGAGTCTTATACCTTCTTGAAACACTAATGACACGTCTAGAAACACGATTTAATCGACTGTAAACCTTGATACAAAGCAATAAAGATAAAAACAAACACGATAACGAAAAAAAATATCTTTGTATCATAGATGAAATTTGAAAATAGAAAACGATTGTTACATACCTAAATTTTGATGCTGGTTCTTATTTGACCTTGTGAACGTAATAAATTGGGGCTACTACGACATATTTTAAAATACTTATAATTTGGCACTCACTTTATGATTACGTTTTTGAAACGATGATAGCCCAGTAGTTAGCGCGATCGGCTCACACGCCGAAGGGCGTGGGCTCAAACCCCAAAAATGAGCTTGAGCTGCCGGTGAAGGATAACATCGTGAAGAAACCATATCGTGGAGGTAGGGTACTTTCTAATACTTGGCTGGCTAGCTATAACCCTCACATTGAAAATCTGTCGCCAAACACCTAACGGTGTGTTCCGGCAGCCTAACTTGAGAGCCAGTTCGATTTCAGGCTAGATGTGTTTACTGTCTTCGAACACATCACTTAGCATCAGGTGAGCTGTAGTCAAACACTTAGCCTGTCAACCATGAAAAAAACCGGCCAAGTGCGAGTCGGACTCGTGCACCAAGGGTTCCGTACAAGCATGTAGGTATATAAGTAAAAGTTATGGTATTTTTTTTAACGGTATTTTATGCTCTTCGCAATTTTTCCTTTATCTGTGCTATAAGACTTAAATTTAAACAAGTTTTAAGTCAGGATTAAACAAGTGAACTGTAATAATTTAAAAAAAACGATACGAACGGATTTGGATGCATATTTAAAAGTTTAGTTTAGCATGTGCCATGCTATAAAAGAAAAAGTAAATATAAAAAACCGAGTGCAAGTCGGACTCGCGCACCGAAGGTTCCGTACAAACATATAGGTATATAAGTAAAAGTTATGGTATTATTTATTGGTATATTATGCTTTTCGCAATTTTTTCCTTTATCTGTGCAATAAGACGTTGCTTCGAACCAAATTTTAAGATTCTGAGTTCACGGGAAGTACCCTGTAGGTTTTGATTCCCTTGCGAGTGTCAAAAATTTGCAGCATAAACGGCTGTATCTTTTGATTGCGTTGGCTTAGAAGTTTGATTTTTTTCACAGATTCAAAGGGACAGTAGACCTGAGTATTCGATATAAATTTCAGCTTGATACCTCCACGCGTTCCTGAGAAAAAGGGTCTTGACAGACAGACAGACGGACACCAAAGTTATTCTATAAGGGTTCCGTTTTTTCTACGCTTTTTCTAAGCTACGGACCTCTAAAAACGACCTTGTATTCGAAGATACAAAATAAAAAAATTAGGTATATACAACTATACATCGCACTAAGTGTTAGACCCTAAGTTAATCTACCTACAAGTACATATTTTATCGAATTTGTATCAAGAAGCACAAAATAAACTTTACTTGGTTTTTACTTGTCTTGGTAGTAAAAAGTAGAGCGGAATCGCTGTGTACGAATACTGGCGACGTCCACGAGGAACGGATGATAGTGTGCCGTTCTTCTGCTTGTCCTGTGGTGGAATGGAGAGGATGGGATAAAATCATGGTGCTCCTCTCTCCTACCTACTCTGCGGCGATGATCAAGTGATGATCAATGATTTCAAAAACAATTCATAATGTACGTTAAAAATTGACAATTTTTTTCATACATAATAATTTAATACAGCTCATATTAAAACAAAATTGTTTTGAAATCATTACCATAAGCTCACATTTAAATTTGCCTCTATGATAAATACTTATTGTTTTTTTTTTCTTACACTTTATATTCATATTTGGCATCTTATTATTCTAATATTATCTTATTTCAATGCCGTGTGACCGATGTTCTTTAATATTTCACAGTGAGAAGAAATTTGAATAGTGCGAGTGTCTAGTTATCATAGATTATGATCTACGATAGCGATATATCTTGACAGCCCTGTTGGCTCATTGGTAAAAATCATAAATCTGCTTTAAGAGCTGTAGAGCGTGGGTTCGATTTCCATCCAGGACAAACATTTTGTGCTATAAACAAATTGTGTGTTTTGTGTCATGGTCTTCTATATATATTATAAGTATGTATGTATTTACAAAAAGAAGAGTATTTAAGTATTACATATATCAGTTATCTGATTCCCATAATACAAGCTTTGCTTAGTTTGTGGTCAGATGGCGCTGTGTAATGTCCTACTATATTTATTTATTTATCTGTCTTGGCCAATTTCCACCAAAAAAGAAACGATTCATATCTAAGTTAAGTAAAAAGGTTCCTTCTAACCGATACCATATCACTGCATAACATCCGGCAGAATGTGGTCAAACGCAACCCACTACAGAATTTAAAAAATCGAAATAACTCAAAGCTAGCCTACTTATTATCACAGTTTTTCCTAACATAAAAGTTAATAAACATTACTTTCACGCTCTCGTTATGTACGGCTTTTCCCAAGACTTTATCGTTAGCCTACATAGCTCGGGTGAACAACCCACTAGAAAATTATTATCAGACCCGACGTCGCCCCGTGTCCTGCGCGACCTTCGAACGACCTTCATTCTAACCTTCCGTCCTGGGTAAAACCAGGTATTATCTGGATTATGTTGTTACAAAAATAGATTCAAATCCAATAATAACTGTCTCGACACAAACGGTCAACGGAATTTCATTGACATGACTTTCAGATTCAGTACTTTGAACTTTGAAAAACAGAAAATAAACAATAAAATTTATATAAATTTCCTAAAGATCTCATTGTTTGGTAGTACGTTTACTTTTTTAAACCTGAGTGTTGCCTCTCTTACATGCTAATTGATACGATTAGTCGATGATCACACATCTCCCTTTCTTACAAAAAGTCGACAGAAGGTAGTATCCACGGCCAAGAATAAATTAAAAAAAAAACTTGCAAAATGTGGGATTCACAACACCAAGTTAGTTGTAAGTTGCAACTCTAGTTGACATATCAAATCAATGAAATTTGACATATTACATTTTACATAAATGATGTAAACAAAACTGTTTTACAAAACAAAAGAAACAAATTTTTAATGAAAAAATATAAAGATATACCTATGTAAAATATTTTTACTTGTATAACATACTATACTTACCCTACATTTCGGTTTTTACATTTTAAACTACAAGTATAATAATCTTGCCTCACATACTCGCATAGTTGTACCGCGAATCAATAAAATGACAGACACATACTGACCGTAAAGTTAGGTCAAGGAAAATAAATGTTTTTATTTTCTGAAGCATTGATGTAGGTAATATGTTTCACACGCATTGCTTTGAAGTGACGAAACATGGAAGTCGACACCTATATTTTCGCAAAATTATGTTATCGGTTATTGCGCAGTGCCAAACTTTCTATTTTATACTTTCATATCTACTTGAGATCTAATAATTGGGTACATAGGAAAAGGTGACCTGTTCATTCGCATAATATGACTTGTGCTGATATTATTATGTCATATTTTGTATTCACATAATGTAGTCATGATATTGGACGTACATATAGTTTCTTAGTCATAGTTTAATACTAACAATATCTTAAAATTAATAATACTTATACTATTTATACATTTATAAAAACAACTTTATCTAAAAGTCCATCAGAGCCCAGAATGAAGACGTGGCCAGAATGCTGGCAGCATTGCCACGCTGGATGTCATCAAAACTAGCATTAGGATCGAGATAAATGTATTATGATTTCTAATTATGACAAAGACAGTGATAAATAATGTTAGGTCGTAAAGTCATATGATTTTTAAAGTTAAGATTAACAATATTATACGAATACATAGGAAACCATAGAAAAATTGTGAACCTAGTATTTTTTTCCAATTGTCATGATATAGCCCCGATAAAAGATTATGTAACTATACACGATATGCGCCAATGTCCTTTTCTTACTAAACAGACAATCATTCGCAAATCACTCAATCAATAAATTCATTATTAATTTATCAATTGTTTCATTATTATTGTAAAATATTGTAATTCAACAAATCAAACAAGAAAAACTTATTTAGTGTACCTACTATAGAATAATCAACTTCTTGTTCCTTGGAATACTGGATTTTCTCATTTGTTTTGGATAGACACAAATGAACAGCGGAGATCTGTATTATAATTAGACTCGACGGTCAGTTATTCTGAGATAGCGGACGATGTCATGTGACCCGCTCCACAGCGCAGACTGCCCATTTAATGGCGCTAACTAAACATTATATTCTTTTACCCGTACTTTTTAAAAGTCCAACACAGGCGATATCTTGTTCTATGTTTAATAACAATCAATTCATTATCGAAATAGCTCCTTCGTACTACAGTAAATAAGCTCTTTATTGATTGTCCTGCTCGGTGGCCGTGAACAAGGAATGGCATCATAAAACACGCTAATTTTCCTTTCAGCGAGAATGCTAACCAAGTTTTACGCCGAAGATTCTCTTACGGGAGAGGAGAAATCAGCCTCGCACAGATCGATACGTTAACGCATGCGTCACAGCGAGTAAAATGTCTTACAAACTCGGAAGCGTAGGCGTATGACGTGCTCTTATGAAGTTCACAAAAATGTTTGACGTAACTTTTTAAACAGTATATTGTCCATAAGTTTTCAAATTGACCATAATGAATTGTGAATGCCAAAGTCGGTGGTATTAATTTGCGAGATCGTTACGATTTCTGAACCCAAATTAAAATGTCCTTCGCCCTTCCCCGCAATGTCATCGCCCATTAAGATAAGGACGGTAAAGTACACGGTGCAATTAGCTTTTAATTCTGATGGTAAATACTACTTATATCGACATGTCATCCATCTCCGATAACATGATGTTTTTTTTATAGCATATGGCACTGGTTAAAGTCATGTTCTGAATTTTATTTCCATACCAATCTGTAGAGGGCACGAGTATCTCTAGAAAACAAGATTTTCTCTTAAAGTCCCACAGCTATGAGAATGTCTACAAATAAATATGCAGTGTTCGAAGAAGTTTAAAATAGGTACTAAAGGGTTCTGATCTCCTCATCTCTCCTGTCAAAAACATTGACTCTAAAATTTCGAAAAAAAATAATTTTTTTTAATGAAACAACCCCTTTTTTTCGATTTTAGAGTTACTGTCTTGTTTAAATCAGTTCTCATTGATGAGCAGATCTGGACCTACAAAAGAGTTCGTTTTGATCTATTATATAACAACACTTCTCCGTAACAATGTATACGTGTAATAAGAAATTAATACGAACGAAATAATAATTAATATAACTCTTTATTGTTCACACCAATTACAAACGATTATTACAATTAAAATACTTAACACTAGTGGAACAACTGGCGGCCTTATTGCTAAGTGTAATAAGGAATTAATACGAACGAAATAATAATTAAATATTTAATATAATCGAATTAAGTAATGCGATCTTTTCCAGGCAATCTCAATACGGAAAGAATTCTAGTAAGTTAACTGACGAGATGTGCAGACAAGAGGTAGTTTTTTTTAAAAAACATAATATATATATGACATTTGTACATACCTATTTATATTATAAAATATCAATACTCAAATAAATATATAAATCAATAATAAATAAACTTATAGAATATATACTTATACAATTACATATAAACATATACCCATTACCCATAGATATATGTACATTACATATGTTACCGAGATTGCGAAAGTTAGCTTGAAATACCTATTTGATTTTTCTTATTCGTATATGCTACAATCATCACCTACCAATGTAGTCATGCCTATATTATTCACTATTATTAGCTTTTTGATAGATTTTTTTTGGCCAAGCTACTTTCTTGAATACCTTCTAGTTACTAGATTCCAAATAAATCGCTTGACTCTATAGTATGCTGTGTTCAATGTACATTGTGTTTGGACAGTATGAACCCATGATTGATTTATACAGGTTATAGGTCTATATCGTTTATTCAGAAACTTCGCGGCAGTTTACGGTCATAGAAAGTTAAGGGACAGCTCAGGCACTCCAATTTAGTATTTACCATCAGTTTAATCTAAATCTCCGACCAGGACCGGTACTTACGCTTAATGTTTAGAGAAAAATTGTTTCATTTAATTTGTGACAAAAAAGAAATCTTTTTAGTTCAATAATATGTTCATATTGTAAGTGGAAAAATAAGTAGATACTTAAAACTGATCTGATAGCGAATATTTATTTACATTTAGCAGAATACTTTTGTATAACTGCTTTCACCTATTGTTATATATTTTTTATTCTTGAACAAATCAGATACTATCTTCTCTGATTACATCTGATGATCCTGATCTTTTCTGATTAGGTACAATGAGTTACCTACCACTGATTATTATTTATCATTAGTTAAATCGATTTCAATTCGCATCATTAGCGCGGAAAGGCATTTCTTTTCATAAGCCTCTAAATTTCAATAGTATTCAATAGAATGTATAAACAAAAAAAAAATGTTTTTAGATTAATTATATGGTTTAAGTTAACCATAATCAATATTAACAAGTAAATCTGAAGTCGTGTGAAACCAAAACATAGTGTAAAGAAAAAAAAAACTTATTACAAATTTGCTATTCTTTTTTATTCTTTATCTGGTATTTTACAACAACTCTGGTTAAATTACAATAGTGGCAAGAAACTATGCTTCTAATTACAATCACTGATAAAAGGCTTAGTGCGCAGTAAGAAACACTAAAAGTCACCTTTTATACCAAGTACTTATAAGCTGTAACTTAGATAAGCTAGAACAAAGTCAGTTATTTAAACTGTTATTACCATAGAGTTGCAAATTGGTTAACTTGTTTTTGCCTTTAAATCGAATTCTGATGCATTTATTATCTTGGATCATACTACCAAAGGACTAGGTATGTAGTATGACTTCAAACTCACCGCTATCACACCTCCTTCTTGTTATGATAGCATTAATATCGTTTTATCGATAATTACACCTATCATGGTTATATTGACGTAGATATTAGGTACCTACAAGCAATGAAATTAGTCTTTCATTCGAATTATCCGCAAAATGTTCTAGACCACCAATATTTGTACCTAAGCTATACCTGTCTTAGTAGGTACCTACGTTTATAGAATGGTAAAACCAATTTTTATGACTAAGTATCTGATGTAACTGGCACACAGTTTGCTTTACCTTTTTTCTGTTTACACGCTGTCTTTACACAACTCTAATTGGCGGTTGTTTGAGGTGCTGATGACTCTAGTGTTTTACTTTTTGGTTTAATATTTGGCTGTTTTTTTTGTATCTCGAGATCATTCTTAGAAGTACTTACGTTGACGTTGGTACTTAGAATTAGGTAGGTACCTAAGTACTTATTGTAGTGGACATTCATAAATTTCGTCACACTTCAAGGGCGAGGAAGGAGTAAAAAAGGTAACAAGACAACATTGTAACAAGAGTGAAGACGAGTACACTTCGTGACATCAAAAGTATACATCATGAAACTGATTTTGTACTTTAATCATTTTGTAGAATAACTATGGGATTTCGCACCCAGAAATGTGACATGTGACGACGCCACGCCGGGAGAATGTTCCAAAAATCATGAAATTAGTGTGACGTAATTTATGAATGGCCTCTAATTAATAGTAGACTTGTTTAAAGATATCTTGTCTCCATTGATACTCTCTATCTCTTGCCTCGGAGAATTAAATCATTATAACATTTGATAAGAAAAATATAAAAAGTTCATTCGTTTTAACCCCTACAACAGACGGGTATTTTATAAAAGTGTGTTAATTATTTTTATCACCGGGTGTCAATCGCGCACAAAATACTATGTCATTAGATTTTTTTATTTACCCAACGTTTCGGCTGTGTAGCAATAGCCGTGGTCAAGAGTTAACTGGAGAGTGCGGGACATCCCAATGAAAAAATAATAAGGGTGTTGCGAACAACACCCTATCATAAACGTGTATTTTTATATTTATGGTTTCTGCAGCTAGAGAAATTACAAGGCTGTTGAGACTATGTCTCAAAGTAATGAGTGCCAAAGCAGCGAAGCGCTAGACATTATTTTGTCACTCAAAGTTCTGTGTATCGCTGTTATGGTCATGGACAGGCGTTATCTCAAACCATCAGGAAAGCGCCTAGTTCGCCTCATTTATTTTTCATTAAAAATAAAATCGTAGCTCCCAAACAAAGGAATTGATTTCGATTTGCATATTTTTTTACGTGCACACGTTTTTAGATTGGTTTTTGTAGTGGGAGACAATTCATAAAACTGATGATAACAAAACCGAGAAATACAGATTGGTGTTGCAGCTACATCTAAAATTTAATTACGTCACTCAATAGCTAGGAGATCAAAAAATTCGTCACGTTGAAGACTTCTTAGTGTTCAAAAAATGTACGCGTATTCACATACACGGCCGTGCCAACGACAGACCTACGCCCTGATTTTTTTAGTTTAAATGATGGCTAATCATGAGGCTAATCAATAGCGTGCGTAGATAAATAATCTTTGAAGCCGTTTAAAGATTGTCACTTGTTTCTTTGTTGATGAAGCGATGTAACCAACTTCCACAGGTTTAAACAATTCGAAAGAAATCTGCATGATATTTAACTTACAACAGAAGTATCATGTTCGGGCTCGAGTTTTTGAAATTTTATTTAGAAAAGTACTTACTCATATAAAAAGAGCTTTAGCTCTACGATCAGTGCTGGAACTAATATTTTATGCGCGCGGCAATTCATGTAAACTACTACCGTACATGGTTATTTCTACGCCCTTCCAGAGTTTACGCCCTGTGCCTGGGCACTGCTGGTACTGCCCTATGTACGGCACTATCTACAATATTCTATTAATTCTGTTATTTCAATTTTTACAGTCTGACCTTGGCGCGAGCGTAGTAAAAGGTCCGAATTTTCCAAGGCACACAGCTACATAAATATGTAAATCACATTGTTATGTATTACTTGTAACATTGATTAAAATTTTGTTTGTCAGTAGACGAGTCTACCACTGCAAATATTTTCTACTGAGATTACTGAAATACACTATCTTTATCATGAATACAAATATAAATATTCTAAATTTATAGAAGCTATTTGGCTCGCTTCATTTGGTGTCGACATTGCTGTCAGGAAGCAATAATACCAAATCAATTGCAGCCGTATAAATAACAATCAATTAGCTCGGTATGATGTGGGGTGTTATAATCAACCTACTAGCGAATTACAGACATATCTTTGAAAATCTATTCAGTGTATATTCATATGTATAGGACATTATTGTGAACAACTCATAAGCATACAATGCAACATGTTTTAAAAAAAATACACGAACTCATGTAGGTTGTAGCCCCTAGCGACATATTGAGATTTTGTGACTGTTATGCACTGCTAAATCAATAAAATATGGTAATGTTCCTTTTACTAAACCTACGATGTCTGTCTGTCTTGTCTGTCCGTCTGTTCTACTTATTCTTAACCGACTTCACGGCCTATTTCTTTCGCAGCGTAACAACTACGTTGAAAATTTTTCTGAATGCCTTTACCAATACTTTTCAAATAACATGATATGAGTATTTCGTGTGGCTGTGCGGAACATTCGGTGCCTGACTCGCATTTAACCGGCTTTATTAGACCCTATTTACCTAGTAAAATATAGGTAGGTATAAATACTTATATTTATGAGTGACATTTTATTTTCTATTCTTTATTACTTGACATTTATATATATATATAACTAAAAGTACCAATATGTACTTATACCTATATTCCTTTTCAATTGTTTTATATAAAAAACTTGCAGATAATTTGCAGACATTTTGAGATTTTTCGGTTTGTTATGATATTTTTGTAGATAATTCGGTTTTAAGGAACGACCAAAGATTTTCACGTAGATCATAATCATAATCATAGTAGATGTATTCATAATCTTTATTTAACGAACATTCATAAACCATACCTAGTTATAAAGTTAGGTTTATGCTATATATAAACTGTTAGAATGTTGTAACATAATTAAAGTCTATAGATTTCGTGAGAGGTGGACCAGGTCCACCAGGCAGGCGCCACAAATGAAGGTCTAACATACGATGAGGGAATGAAATAAAAATATCGCGGGTCCACAGTGGATACAAATAACTCAGGATAGAGAAACATGGCAAACCTCGAAGTAGGCCTTCACCTAAGAGGAGATCCTTATTTTACTTGGTATGTAGGTACTTAGTATAAATGTAAATATCAGTAAGGGCTTCATAATAATAATAGATTTCGTGATTTAAGACTTTTAGTAAAAATCTAATAGGTACCTTTAAACGAGCAATTCTTGTATATGATATGTACCTATATATACCTACTTAATCTGAATCTTGAAAACGGCTCCAACGATTTTCATGAAGTTTAGTATACAGGGGGTTTCGGGGGCGATAAATCGATCTAGCTAGGTTTAATTTTAAAAAAAACGTCGCTTACCAAAAAAAAAACGAGCTAAGCTCGGTCAGCTAGGTACTGGTATTAATAAAGGGTGGTGTACAGTTTTTGAGAAAAAGAAGAAAATGTTTGAACGTGGGCGTGGACATTGTAGATCTAAAGTGTAGCGGGATCTCAACTATCTATTTATACAACTAGTCAAATGCAAAATTCATTTAATAATACACAGGAAAGTACTCACGGTGTGAAAATATCTTTTAACGAGTTAATAAACCTACTTAAGTATGTAGGTATCATGGAATTCAGACGAGAGAACATCAACAGTTAACTTCAAAGTGCAACGACGACAAAATAAAATGTAAACATATTTAATTTTGCCATCGCTGCACTTTACGAGTTTTCATCGTATCAACTTTTTGAGGTTGTTTAAAATAGGTAGGTATGTGCAAATAAAAATGATGAATAATAATTTTGAGCCACCGTGTTATGATTTATAAACAATGTCTAGAAATACATTAAAATAAATACATTTTATCGTCACGTATTCATGATGTTATCAATTTCCTTTATGTATCAGGCTCTGACTGGTTAAATAATAATCGAAGTCAATTCCTCAAAATCAAACTTAGCGTTCGATAAAATATAAATCAACGATTACGTTATATTTGATACGCGTATCAAAAGACTTTTGATATTTTAGGTAACATCTATTAATAGATGTTTGTAATGAAAAGGTTAAAGGGTTAGTAGGTAATTGGGTATCTACAAGCCTCAAATAGGTTTATAAGCCTCAAATGAAGCAAAGCTTGTAGCAATCATCTCATCATATTTAGAACACCTAGACACAGAACAATCACCATCAATAACATTTATGTTCCTCATATAAGTAGGTAAATGTTTGGGTAGGAATAAAACCCACGACTTTCAGCACTCAAAGCAGAGCTAATAACAAACTAGCTAATATGGCAGAAATACTAATTCAGACGGGCTTAGAACCTGCTAAGATAAGACACCTTAGCAGAAGATGACAATTATTTTTTCACTTAACTACTGTTTTTGATTATTACCTACTAGTTTGTGAGTATAAGTGAAAATAAATGAATCAAACAGTTTCACCGCGGCTCTTATACTTTAGGGTATGAAGGTATATGTTAAAATGAATCAAACCGTTTCATCACAGCTCTACTACTGTACAAGTTAAAACGAATCAAATCATTTCATTGCGGCTCTTCTATCTACTATAGATACAAACTAAAATGAATCAAACATTTTCATCACGACTCTACTGCTGTGTACCTAAGTTAAAATGAGTCGAAACGTTTCATCACGGCGCTACTACTGTTTAAGTTAAAACGAATCAAATCTTTCATCACGGTTTTATTACTGTACAAGTTAAAACGAATCAAATTGTTTCATTGCGGCTCTTCTATTCACTATAGATATAAATTAAAATGAATCAAACATTTTTGTCACGACTCTACTGCTGTGCAAGTTAAAATGAATCGAAACGTTTCATTACCAAATCTTTTTCATCACGGCTCTACTACTGTACAAGTTAAAACGAATCAAATTGTTTCGTGGCGGCTCTTCTACTGTATAAGTTAAAATTAATCGAACATTTTCACCTCGGCTCTACTACTGTACAAGTTAAACTACTATTTTACTACTCGGCTCTACTATTTTAGTTACAAGTTAAAACGAATCATACCCTTTCATCACGGTTTCACTACTGTACAACTTAAAATAAACCATTACATCTAGGCTCTACTACTGTAATATCGCTCTACCAGTTCAACCGCATCTCTCGTATCTCCTAAATTGGGACAATGACCAATGACTATAGCAAATCATTTCATCAATTTACGATCGATTGTTAACGTGGATACATACTTGTACATACTTACTACGGGTAGGTACGCACCTAGATATGATCACTACATTTATAATATATCGACTTACTAGCTCATGCCCGCGAGTCCCGCGACTGTTCCATATACCTACGTATTTTAAAATACACCATCAACATTTGTTGCAGTATTAAGGTGCGATTGTCTTAATTCATTTGTAAACATAAATACTTTCTTGATGTCTTACATTAACAAGTAAGCACCTATAGATACCTACTTACTTTTCGGGTATCTGTTTTCATAGTTTTATTAATTCAGTGACTTTGAAATAAATTAATGAATGGCAGTTACAGTGGTATTAATACATGATATATCTATCACTCTATGGTGACTTTTACATAGGCGGTACCTACCCTAAATGTACATATAGGTATATCTACCTACTCATTTAAAGTAGCAATTTTTCATAACGTCATTCGCAACCTACCTACCAAACATTTAAAGAGCAACACGCAAATTGAGTCCGTAAAATTACGTGACGCAAAAAACGAGACTGGAAGCTTATCTGTAGTTACTAAAAAGCTAGATTTAAGTAATTCAGAATTTATCATTTGAAATTTGCACTAAGTGTATGCATGTAAAAGGATGTGAATAACTTTAGGCCTCTCTTATAATGTTTTATGCAGTATTGGGCAATGTTCATTAAACTAGGTAGGTATGCAGGTATGTGTTTTTACTTATGTACATATGTATCCACGTATTTCGTTAATACATTGAAGAGCCTAACGTTTAGCAGTGATAGCACACTGCTAAACAAATGTCGCTGATAATAATTCTTAGGGATATCGTTACATATCCCTACCCAATAATAAAATAACTGAATATTACCTACCTATAAGCCTACCAAATATTTGGTCACTAAATAAACTATAAAAATGAAAACTTAACGAAAAACCTACTAATTTAATCTAACCACCGAAAACCTCTATGCAGCTGCGATGCACTGATGGGGCTGATGATTTTTAGTTAGATATGTAACTAATGTGTTATAAAGTCATACCAGAAATTAAATCCTTCATAAGAAAAAACTAAAACATGACTACATTCGTGCTAGGTGTGTTATTAATACCTGAAGTCCTGAACATTCACGTCAATCGAATGAATTAAGAACTGCAACTCAATGCCGATATTGGCCGGCCCGCAAGAACACGTGTTCAGTGCGCAGACTTCCAATTAATAATGTTATGATTAGCACTCACCGTTACATGCATTCCCTGGCGGCTGTTCATGGTGATGCATTGCTCGAAGCACCGTGATAAGTATGTAGGATCGCGCCCTTTCATGTCACAGACGAGACTGGAAGTGGACGGGCGGTGGAGCCGGCTGAAAGACTCCCCCCTCCTCGCGCGGTGCGGCTACCTCGCATGCGCAGCCTTACATATTATACCATATAGGTACTAACTGCCAATTAATCTGTGCCTGTAAGAGAGCGTTATTGGACGCTGTCGAATGAATGGCTCCACTCAAATGAATTGAATAGGTTGGTACTCTAAACTTAATTGACAACCCATACAAAATTGAAACAGAAACCCACCGATAGATAATATAAAAACACGTGAAACTTCAAATCTGATACTAAATAATAAAATTCATTCTCTTGAAATTCACTTCTAAATATAAATCAAAAAACGTTAAACTCAATGAAATCATAAAGTAGAAACGAAGTCTAAGCTGGTGGACCTGGCTGGAACTAACCAAATTGTAGATCCCATCCTTTCTCCCTTCTTAGGCGAAGTCTCAAATACATAACACATTTCCACGGTCCCGGTTTACGAATGAGATTTTTTTGTGACTGCTAAAGTAAATAAAAAAATAATTATCTATACCTATAAATGGATTAAAAGAAGTTAAGCCGAACAAATAAAAAAAAATATTTATTCTTATTTTAAATTCCGTAATTGATCAACGAAATGAGATATTGTAGAAACAGAACAAAACAGAGCCGGTATTGATAGAGTAATTTATTAATGTAATAATTATATATGTTCGGACTTTCCGCACTTAATCCTTAACAAAACTATTTGATACTGTTAATTTATTTCTATTAAACAGCAACACATCGACTAATCATTTATGCATACAGTTGAAGAACCAGAACAAACTAATTCTTGAACAGTAAAAAGTAAGGATGTGCGTTTCCAAAGTCGGAACCACACATCCTATGTGGATAGAACTTGAGACTGGTCAAAAACAAATAAATATGAACTATTTATTTTTTTAACTGACTAACAGTTATGTAACATTCCAAATAACAGACATCTTGTCATATTTTCTTTTTATTGATATAAAATTAAAAGCAACCATTATTACAGCATACATTATTTAGTTACCTTTTCATAACTAAACCTTAATTTACTCCCACTTTTAGATAATAATTATATGATAATATGATTATTTATAATCAATTAATCAAACATAATATAGTGCAATGTGAAACATATGAAGCTCTACATGTATCTCCTACCATCTCATGTAAATCAGTTTTACAGATGAGCTAAATAGATAGACAATTAAATTAAATAAAAATTATATCAATAACTGGATAACATAATACACAAATTCCTAAGACTGGTTTAAATCTATGTGAGTTTTGGACCCCAATTCTTCTTCAAATGGTTGCTTTTAAATGAAAGTAGTGTTCGAGGTATTTTACCACTATTCAACAAAAATATTTTCAGTTCAGATATCTCAATTCTTTTTCTATTTTTATTACATCACACAACTAAATAATATAGTTATACTGATATCATAATGGTAAAACAATCAGAAATTATTAACAGAATTGGGGCCCTGATCTAAATCAATTAATACATAGGCAAAGTAGCAATACAGCCATGTGAGAATTTTGTGATCAATCTATTACATTATTTTGGTTTAATTTAATGAACTGCTATGTCCTCTGTAACACACGTCAAGTTCCTCTAAGCCACATTGTTCATCATAAGTAAATAACTGACAATTGTTATTCTGCCATCACTCCGATTCTTTTATTCCTTTTTATAAGAATTTAAGAGCCAGTACAGGTGTCAATTTTATATCAGTAAAGTATGGAGATCACTAAAAAGAATATACATTAATACAGAGTATAAGTTACCAGTCTGCCATTATTCCTAGTCATAGTACCACAAACTTGTAAATTCCAGTGTGCGAAATGAAGACCTAAAAATTTCTAACAAAATAGACAGATGCTCTTTGGAAAATGTTACCATGGCTCCCTCACTTGACCAAAGTTGAAAAGTTTGTACAGACATGACAGTAGCAGTAACAAATGGTGTGAGAAAGATTCCAAATGTATTATTAATAAAAACTCAAATAATAATAACCTTTAAGAATGTATACTCAAAGATCTAAAAGTTTTAATAGTTATATGTTATACATAGAAGCTAATAGTAGCGCACATAATGCACAGTTTGCGCCTCATGTACCATAAGGCGCAAACTGCGGCTAATTCAGACAGAATTTTTAACCTGCAGAGGAATGACCTAATCAGTACCTAGGTCTAATTCTTCGAAAATCCCTACTCTTTATGGTAAGGCATTTTGGGCTTTTTGTTATGTAGATTTTGTTATTAGAATGAGACCCAGGTATTTACATCAGGCATTTACACAGGACTAAACACACTAGGTGAATAACAGAGTATTGCTAACATTTTGATGTCATTACTTGACTCATTACCTAGGGCATGCTATTATTTTTTCATTTGTTCTGTCTTATGTCATACTAGTAACAACAATCAGTAGGCAAAACTTGTTTTTCAATTTAATGAATCACTTAGTGTTGTAAATCATCACCCCACATTAACGCTTTCGCATTAGCATCTAATAGAGCAAGGAGGTGGTAGCGTGGACGTGAAATTTTGATGCCAATAAGTGACTCTTAAAAACAAGTTACATGCAGTAATCTAATAGCATACAGATACCATTAGCTGCTTACAACTAACACTCTATACCCCATATATATACAGAAATATTTGTTAAATAATTAATTCTTGACATTGAAGCTGATATAGAAGAATTATAGTTATTACCATGTAAATGAGTGTAACAATACCAATTTTAATGAAACAGAAAATTGTGACACGGTGACTTTTAATACAACTGGTATGAAATTTCAACATTTGCATAAAATGATTATGAAAACAAGTATATCACATATTAATTATTAACTAGATTAATTCACTGTTGGACACACAATGGTGATATGGGTGGCAAATACCATTAATTACCTAAGTGTAATCAAAATACAGTTTTAGAATAAAATTAAATAATTTGATTGTAAAATATTTTCAACAAGTAAAAACATTTTATTAATCATTTACATACATGTATTTAAATAATTTTTATTCATTTATGATAACAAACTTGGAACAAGAATTATTTAAAAAATATGATGTAATAAAACCAATGACAAAGAATTCTACATTTCATAGAGCCTTACCCTCAGTGGTGGAGCTAATAGCACTACAATGATTGTACTTTTAGCATTTTCACAAATCAATTTGTGTATGTGCAACAGTCCATACAATTTAAAAAAGAATGTGCAAAACAATCATCCAAAACAATGTGTTACCTAACATTTCTATACATTTTTACACGATAATATAAAAGGAAACATTTCTTAAACAATATTGTTATATACTAATATGTATTTACTTTATAAAAATCTAAAACTAATGAATCGCAGGGTTGAAGCATGTAAATTAGGGCCTAGCAAGCACAGTTGTCTCCCTCCCTGTTACGTCGGTTGTCATTGGCATTTAGCTTGATTTGGTCTGGGAATTCATTATAGAGCTCTGCTTCTGTCTCCTGTGCTAGTGCATTTCGGGCAATAGTCTGAAAAGCTAGTTCAACATTCACGGCCTCTTTAGCACTTGTTTCAAAATACGGGATGTCGTTCTTGCTTTGACACCACTGCTGTGCGCGCTTAGCAGAGACCGCGCGGTTCTCCAGGTCTACCTTGTTGCCCAATATTACAAACGGGAAGTTGTCAGGGTCTCGCGGTGACGCCTGTATAAGGAACTCGTCTCTCCAACTCTCCAAGGACTTGAACGTGTTGGGGGCAGTTACGTCAAACACTAATACGCAACAGTCCGCCCCACGATAGAACGCCATTCCGAGAGACTGGAAACGCTCTTGGCCAGCAGTGTCCCAGATCTGCATTGTGACGATTCTATCGTCAACGATTACCTCTTTCGTGAGAAAATCTGCCCCTATTGTTGCTTTGTACTGGTTGGAAAACTTCTTGGTGACAAATTGGTTCATCAAGGAAGTCTTGCCCACCCCACTGTCGCCGAGGATGATCACCTTGAGGAGCACCTTTTTACGTGAAGACATTTTGCACAAAAATTTAAACAAACGTGGAAAAATACAAATTAATCACACTCTTTGTCTGCACTTTTGACATGAAACGAAATTGATGTTAAATGCGTCATCTGTTCTAGAAGTTACCATATAAAATAATTAAATTTCCCAACATTAGTTAGATTCATTCAAGAGTTTGCTATCATTTTCAGTACCATACCACTGTCAGAAATCATAATGTGTCCGTATTGTATCGGCTACAGTAAGTGCAAAAACCCATAATAGTTATAAGAAATCCTACTTAAATTTTACTTTAATCCTTCGTCTAGAAAAACTCGAACTGTTTGGAAAACTTGGAGAGTACATTAAATCTGGGGTAATTTTAGAATTTATGCACAAAGTACATTATTAGGGTAGATTTCTGTATAAACTTGGCAACATATTTTTTTCCACAGACTATAGCAAAAATAAATTATGAATCCCTTCCCTTTGTTCAGAATTTACATCTAAGCCATGGCTAAAGTTAATGCTGTGTTTCCACTGATGCTGGCTAAGTTTGTATGTTTGGATGTATGTTACACAATCACGCAAAAATGGCTGTACGGATTTGGATGAAATTTGGCACACATATAGTTACTATGGATTTATTATGGATTAACACATAGAATACTTTTTATATCAGAAAAACTACTAATATTATACATATGAAAGTTTTTTACTCAATCACGTACAAAAACGGCTGCACGAATTTAGATGAAATTTACTGTCTGAAATTAACCTATGGGATATTTCGTACCAGGAAATGTTAAGTTACCTAAGATTAAGATATTGATTTGCGAGAACTACCGTATTATGAACTTTTCGTAAATTCCACGACCTGAACAAACATGTTTTTGTTAAATTCCTCGCTGACTAAGTCGTGGGTAACAGTTAGCATACAATATAATATAAACACGCGATCCCGATTTTCCAAGATGTTTGGCTGACGCGTATAGCGTTTTAGTTTGTTTCAATACGTCATAAACTCTATACATCGCTGTGAAATCAAATATAGATGGAATGTTCATTGAGTGTTAAAACATTTCTGTCTTTATGGAATGCCCCACTGTTAGGCTTTTTCTTTTATAACTTATCATCACACCGAAAGGCTCCACTTCACTTAATTCTACCTCTCTTCATCTTCAGTAAAAACGCACGCTAAAGAAAGCATAAATTAATAACATCACTGCACTGCCTGCATGATTAAATTTAAGCATTAACATCAGGTTGCATCGTATGTATTTTAATTAATAAAGTTAAACTCTTGTATAGGTACCTATATAAACTGCTAAAGTATAACAACTTTCAAATACCTTAGTCGTGACTAACCTAGTCAGTACTAGTATTACAAATTCGAAAGTAACTCTGCTGTTTGTTACTTGTTACGCATAAACCACTGAACTATATTTGATGAATTTTGGTATAAGATAGACGAGATCTTGGAAAAGGACATAGATAAGATATACTTATTGTCCTGAAAGTAAAACTTGAAACGAGTGAAATAACAGATGAAAATTTGTTTGCTATATAATCAATTTTCAAGTTTAGACTAAAAATCTATCATAAATATTGATAATAAATAAACACATATGTGTGTTTTTGTAACTATAATAAGTTTCTTTCTCAGTCAAAGCCACACAAAGTAAATTACAATCAAGTCTAGTTATGCCCTAGTAAAGTAGTGGTAACTTTTAATTATTGGATGTTTCGATGGAGTCTTGGAGTCAGCACGATAAGAATTATTTCACTGCATTACATCATTTGTTAATACTCGTAAACACAACTCAGCACTTTTTATATAAGTTATCATAATTTTTTTAAGCGGATAACGCTCAAGAAAACTCAAATTATGGAAAATATACATTGCGCGACACGATGGCACGATGTACAATGCGACGACTTGATTTTTCTGCGTTCCCGCCAAAACTTCAAGATCGCTGTTCATACTGTATATATCAGTGTCAAATTAATGTCAACTTTATCAATTTCATTCTTTCTGTAACTAAACTATGTCCAGAGTAATAGTGTTCTGTGACTATGTCGTTTCGTTCATTCGTTTGGTTGATGTCCGCTCTGGCTGATTTGTGTGATTCATGAATTTCACTGAATTATTTCTAATTTTTTTTGAATTCTTCCTGTTTTTAGTGTAAAATGAAGCAGAATTAAAGTAATGAATTTATGTCCATTCAATAAACAAATCACGTAGTCCATATACAAAAAACACAAGGTGAGGGTTATACCGTGTAAAAAAGTGATCCGTTACTCGAATATCGTAAGTTTCATGTAACTTTCTTAATTTTCTAGATGGACAATAATTTGAGCCGAAGCGGCAGCCGATCCAGCTCGGTCTGCGAGCTGGAGAAAGATTTCAGTGATATGGAAATATTGAAATCTAGGACGAGCCGACGTAATGTAATGCTACGAGCGCAACCAGCGCGGAAAGCAAAACGAGTCAGATTTTTTCGAAACGGTGATAAATTTTATTCAGGTGTTATAATTCCAGTCTTGCCGGAACGATACAGGTAGGTATCTAAAGCTTATTTATACTTTACTTATTGGAATAAGTCTTGTTAGAATGTCTTGTCACTTTCACTTTTACCCATATTTTAGCCTATAGTCTGTACTTATACCTACGTATTATAGGTGGTAGTTTGTGTTCATGCATACAATAGAAACATTTTGCCACATTGTTAGTCAATGATAGCTTCTTAACTTTATTAAAATAGCTTGTACCCTCATTAATTTTTGTAAACATTTAATGAGTTATTTGCTAACCTTATAACTTTTTTTTTCGTGTTCCCATGCTATTATGACATGTGTGATCTATTTGCCCATATACTAAAGTTACCACAGCGTGTTATAGTATGTATATGTTATATAAACTATTAAGTAAATAAATAAAACTTTCATTGTTCCAAAATTATATTACAATCTCCTTAGTTTGATTCTATTAGTCTTTCCTAAAATATCTAGTTTTTAATTTGTAGTATAATAATAATTATTGATAATGGTTTAATTATTCTGAGTCATAACTATAGCTGGTTAACTGCCCTATGGTGTAAAAACATTTAATAGCATTTATAAGTCTTACTGGAAATACACTATTAACTATCTCACATTTCAGAAATAAATTATAAATCATGATGGTACTGCAATATTGTTTTTTGTGAATGCTTGTTAATTTATTAGGTCATGCTTTCATTATTATATGATTCTATTGATAATGTTTAAATTATAAGATTAATAATTCAATAATTTCAAACATACTAAGAATTATGCCATTTTCAGGTCATTTGATAGTTTAACAACTGATTTGACAAGGGTACTAGTGGACAATGTCACTCTGCCAAGTGGTGTTAGGACAATATACTCTCTGGATGGTAGAAAAGTATGTATCTTTACTCTCTGGATGGTAGAAAAGTATGTATCTTTACTCTCTAGATGGTAGAAAAGTATGTATCTTTAACTAATTGTAGTTGAAATACCCCATACATAAATTAAAGTTTTGTAAACATACTTTTTGATAGTTAAATGGTCTGAGCTCTAAAACTAAGTCTAGAAGAATGTCATGAAATAAATTCAGGACTCAGTGAAAGGTAACTGTAGTGTATATTATGTGTAAACAGCAGAAAAAACCACAGGTGATGTACTACTTAGGGGTCATTCATTGGATGTGTGCAACAAGTCATTGGATGTGTGCAACAATTCACATAGACACATAATTATGTGATTGCATATAGTTCTTCAAGCACTGACATACTCCTCTGTAATATTTCATATCTAGAAAAATCTGTGGTTTTGAGATCTATAATTTATCTAATAATGCAACAAATAAACTGGTTTTGCTTTGATTTTTTTTTTTCAATGGTATTCATATTTTCTCCTATAAATCTATTATGTTCAAAAATTGTATATTATATTTGTTTCTAGATTGGTAAACTAGACGATTTGGAAGATGGTCAGTCATATGTGTGCAGTGGGTTTGGAGAACCATTCAAACGACTGGACTATGAAGCAAGTGCAGTGACACCCCAGTCTTTCAGACTGAGCGGGCCAGAGTCTCTGAGTGATAGTGCCAGTCCGTCCCCTGCTAGAGCCAATAACAGGTTGTCCCGATATTTGCAGGTAACTACAACTTTGAAACATAAATTCTGTTTATTAATTTCTTAAATGACTTTATAAATTTAATGTTTTACTTCTGGATACATTTCACAGAAATATTATAAATGTGACTACTAGATAGTAGACCTTAGCATTGGGATTTTCTAGGTAGGTGCCAGATACTCTGCCACTAAGCAGTAGTACGTCAACATTATTGTCTCCCAGTTTTAACAATGTTGCAGCTAACAAAATTATAGGAATATTGAGACTCTGAGTAATTGATTTATTATTTTATGAACATTGAAATATTATATAAGTAGTATTCAATGTTAATACAGTGATTCCCTGGACTTTGTTTTGTTACTCAAAAGTTCTGAACCTCTGCAATATTTATACATTTCTTTTATATACAAAAAAAATATGTCAACCAAATTAACACCACTATACTATAAACCACAGAAAAAAACGGAGAAAATGGGAAAACTATGCCAAAATTGAACTGTACTAGATATAAACGAACTCAATTCTTCCTTATCTTGTTTGTACTGGAAATCTTTTTGTTAACCAATTGATCTGTATGTATTGTGCAGCAATTGAACAAAAATAGCTAAAGATCAAGAGGTGCCCCTAAGAAGAACCCTATTGTTATTATTCAATCATATCAACTTTATAAGATGTAAGACATCTTTTTTAAGTTAAAACTGTGTTTAAGGACCCATGGAGAATGGCCTCTCCTTAATAATGTCTCAAAAAAACTAATAACTATTCTAAATTTTATTGTTATGAACTATTGCAATGGTAAATAATTTCAAATAAAGACATTTTTAACTATACACATACATATAATTGCCATGAAAAACACTATAAATACATGAAGTAAAAAAGGCAGCATGGCAATGCACTCAGCATTTGGGCATCTTTGCACTGGGTTACTTAGGGGTGGGCTATCTACAAGATGTCAAACTTTTTAGCATTCAATTGTATTGTGTTGAAGGGATAGGGGATAGGAACCTGTACACATACAGTGACCTAGGTGTAGGTTTAAGGGGCCCCTTTAAAGTTATTTCCACGAAATTAGATGTTTAGTCAATTTTATTAAACATAATAATTGACTGTGTTTAATTTCAATTTGATAAATAAATTTAAAAAAGAATAACATTTTTGATATAACGATATAACCAATGTTGTTTACTTGGTGGTAGATCTCCTTAGCATGAGGTTGTCTGGGTGGGTACTAGCATAGGACCAGATATTCTGCAACCAAGCAGTAGTCTGTAAACATTACTGTATTCCGGTTCAACGGGTACTACAGCTAGTAATATTACTGACCTGTTTATACTAACCATTAAATGTCTCAAAGCTATGAGCACCAAAGCAGCCATGCCCTGGGCTTTGCGTTTCTACTCAAAGTTCAGTGTACCGCTGCAATGGTCATGGATAGGCATTATCTCTTACCATCAGGAGAGCATCTTGTTTGAGTCATAACTTTTCCAAAAAAAAACCGTTGGCTGTCATTTTGTTAACAGACATGGACTCTATAACCACATATAAACGAAAGTATGAGGGAAATATTTTCTTAGGACAGATGGCTATATGCCACATTTTCAAACCAGATTGGGGAGTTTGTTGATAGTATTAATTGTGATGTTCCTTCCTACGTTTACAAAATTCAAATCTGACTGCAACCTTATAAGTCTAAAATACATAGATTACACACCCTTGCATATTATATATTGCATCATATTTAACTGATAACACATTCTTTAAATACCAAACGAAATTGATTGCAACAAGTGCATGATTCGTCATATTGATTGGTTGAAAGTACAACCATTGAGGCAATTTTTCGTGCACTATTATATTACTGTTGAGCAAGCCGCCATTAGCTTACTTTTTATGCTATAAAATTGTTGAGTTCTGATTTTTATGAGCTAATCTGAACTCAAGGATATAAAAGAATGTGGTGTAGGTATGTGTGTGCGGACACTTCGCACACGTCCCGCGATTTTTTCAGCGTTTTCCGCTATAACAAGTAGCCTATAGTTAATCGATAGTATAATCTATCTGCATTCCAAATTTTATCCAAATCCGTTAAGCTGTTACAGTGTGAAGAAGTAAAAATCATATGAACAAACATACCTACACGCTTTTGTTTTATTTATGCGGTATTACTTACGTTTAATAAGTAAAACAAAAATGTGTCAAAACCACGTTTATTTCCATAGTAAAATACCGATAAAATATCGCCTTTCTATTATTAGTGTGATGACATTTATTGAGACTAACTAGTCTCAAAGTAATGAGCGCCAAGGCAGCGATGTCCTGGACTTTGTTTTACTACTCAAAGTTCTGTGTATCGCTTCAATGGTCATGAACAGGCGTCTCTTAACATCAGGAGAGAGTATCGTTCGTCTCATTACTGTTACATAAAAAAAAGACGTAGAGGCAAAACACAGGGTGATATGACAAAATCAAAAATCATATCGTGGTGCATTATAATTACAAAGCTGTTGCGACTAACTCAAAACTCTTAACTAAAACAACAAAAAGTAAGAGGTTGACTTGCGCTAAGAAAGACAATACTTCTATCAAATATGTATGTATCACGAAATATAATTGTGTTGTATTATTTTTCGGAATCATCAATGCGCGAACTTTCACTATGCTAGTTTCTTTTACATAGAACTCTTAAGGCTGGGCCTTAGCCAGGCCGGCGTAGCCACACGGCATTATCGGCAATCTTATGTTGAACTTTGCTTTAGGTTAATACGGCATCCATATTAAGTAAGTTCTTAAGATAGAAAGATGCTATTCTCATGATCACAGTATATTATTTTATTTATGTAGACGAACAAACCGATGATAGTATGATAGTAAGAGATAACGCCTGTCTATGACCATTGCAGCGATACCCAGAGCTTTGAGTAACAAAAAAGTCCAGAGCATTGCTGCTTTGATGCTCATTACTATGAGACTTTCGATGGTTATTCTCAACAGTCCAGTAATGTCGCTAGCTGTAGCAAATCGAAACAGTAATGTTTACACACTATTGCTTCGCGGCACAATATCTGGTACTGCGGATCTGGTACTGCGGTGGTACGAACCTAGACGACCTCCTACTAAAGAGATCTACCACAAAGATTATTTTCATTTTATAGCAAATGACATCGTTTTGCTTGTACATTGTACAATCTTTGGCCAATTACATAAATAAATAAATAATATAAATATTGTAGGACACATTACACACAGCGCCATCTGACCCCAAACTAAGCAGAGCTTGTGTGATGGAAGTCAGATAACTGATAGAATACATAAATACTTTTTTTTTTGTAAATACATACTTATAATACATACAGAACACCCAGACAGAACAAATATTTGTTTATACCAAACAAACATTTGTCCTTGGCAGGAATCAAACCCACGCCCTACAGCTCAGGCAGACATACTCCCAATGAGCCAACAGGGCTGTCAGTCAATGTGCCAACATAGTCTACTAACAACATTAAAAAAAAAAATTGATTAATATGTCGTGTATTAACTAACTGTAGGGGAAGACGGAGACTTTCGCATACATCTGATCTTGTCTTTTTTATGGCTGACAAGCTAGGTGTTTGACCACAACTCACCTGATGTTAAGTAACGGTGTGGTCGAAGATGGTAAAGCACACCTAGCCTGGAATGGAACTGGCTCTCAAGTGAGGCTGCCGGAACACACCGTTAGATGCTTAGCGGCAGATTTTCAACTTGCTTGGGTGGTAGCTAGCCAGCCTAGTATTAGAAAGTACCCTACTACCACGCTATGGTTTCCTTCACCGGCAGCTCAAGCTCTTCGTTGGGGTTTGAACCCACGTCGTTCGGCATGCGAACCGACCGCGCTAATCACTGAGCTATCATCGCTACAAAACAAACATACATACTTATATATCTTTAGTTTCTTCTACTGTCATTAACATTTTCATAAATGCTCCTCGGTTGCGGGAGTTTCGACCTTGCTTTTCAGGGAAATAAAAAAAGTAAAGAAAAATCTATGAAATAAACCTTTTTTGTTTTTTTTTTCTTTAAAATTGATGTTTCTTTATGGAATGTTGTTTTTATATCATGATTAAAGTGTTGTCTATTGTCTGTTGAAAATATCTTCAATTCGATCATGATCCTACCTACGAGTACGTCGACCCTTGCCGGTTTGCCCACTCATACTCATTGTTGTTATCTGTTTCGTCAATATTCCATTCTCTACATGTCCAAACCCTAAGCATCTCTTTCTAACACACGCTTATCACGCTGTTCCTCATTTCATCCACGGCAGTCACTCCAGTTATACTTCTCAGACTTCTAATTTCCACAGCATTAAGTCTTTTTGAATTGGAAATTAAGCCAATAGTTACTAACTGCCAGACGATAAAGCGTCGAATGTAGGCCAAATAAGATAAACTACAACAATACAATTGTTTTTAGACAAATGGTAGCGGTAACACTACCGGCAACGGGACAGCGCGAGTCAGCCCCGCGGGAGACAATGTGGTTCGACCACGGATAGTTACCATCATTAGGAACGGAGTTAAACCACGCAAGGTGAGTAAAAATCACAATACTTAATCAATTTCAGCAAATAACCAAATTTCGACACGATACAACACAATACAACTTTATTATACACTCCAAACATACCTACATACATTATAACACACAAAAACTTAAAAGAAAGAGATAAAGAAAATAACAACAAAAACATCATAGAATAATATAATTATAAATAGTGTTCAACGGCGGCCTTATCGCCTAGAGCTTTATCTTCCAGACAACCTGAATAGAAAGTAACAAAACAGATATTAAAGTCGGTGTAAAAAAATATTATGTGAAATGAAGAACAAAAAGGTGAATAAAAATATGTATATTTATACAAACAGAAAAACATATCTACTATAAATTAAAAATACATATAATAAATATGGAAAGAGCTATGCTTGGGGAAAGAGCTATGCTTGGCATTTCTCTGAGGGATCGTATCCGGAACGAAGTAATTCGCCAGAGAACAAAAGTCACAGACATTGCTCAGCGTATTAGCAAGCTGAAGTGGCAATGGGCTGGACATATCTGTCGCAGAACCGATAACCGCTGGGGTAGACGTGTTCTGGAGTGGAGACCGCGAATTGGCAAACGTAGCGTAGGACGCCCTGAGACTCGATGGAGTGACGATATACGTAGGACAGCTGGCGGTGGATGGAAGCGAAAAGCCGAAGATCGGGCTGAGTGGCGTGTCTTGGGAGAGGCCTATGTCCAGCAGTGGACTTCGATAGGCTGATGATGATGATGATGATAATAAATCATCATCATCATCAGCCTATCGATGATAATAAATATATATACAATATACATATAAATTACAAATATACATTAGCATGCAGATAAATAATGTAAACGTACTAAATTATTAAAAAATTTAAGTGAATTAGCCAGTCTGATACTGGAAGGAAGTGCACTCCAAATCTAGACAGCTTCAACAGTAATAGAAGTGCTGTTGGAAAGATTGGAATGAGCAGGAAGAATTTTTAGTCGGAACAAACGAGACGAATCAAGGAACCAGAATGAGGTTGAATGAATTCAAAGCGCTCCTTTAAATAACGGGGAATGTATGAATCACGACCAGGCCTATCGAAGATGTTTGCATCCATTCATCAACTAAATCACATCACATCATCAGCCATAGGTCATCCACTGCTGGACATAAGCCTCCTCCTGGGGGGTTTTGCCAATACTCGCCACGCTTGGCAGACGGGTTGGCGAGCGCAGTTAGGTGTGATTGTTCAAGGAAGACGCTGCTGCCCTTCTTCCGGATTACATCCCTTAGCCAACTCTTACGGCAACCACGGGTAGAGAGGGTGGGGTACTATTCTTACGCCGGCACCACCACGGTATATCAACTAAATATAAACTGATAATCTTAAAGCGATTAAACAAACTTTCTTGAATCATAGCAACGAGACGTTACGTTGTTGGCGTTATCTCTTACTATGTATCAGGAGAGCGTCTCGTTCGTCTCATTACTTTTACATTTAAAAAAAAGCTAAGAAAACTATAAAGTCATCTTTCAAACAAAAAAATAATTAAATGCAGTTCAGCCGTCAGACTTATAACACCCTCTGTTTGCGTTGGATGTTAAAATAGAAAGAGAGCAACCATTTCTCGTAAGTACAGATTACAAAATTCAAAAATAGTGTGATTTTAAATAAACATTTAATCGGAAGCATACATTTTGTAACTACCTCCTTGTTACTGACCTAATTTCTAAAGCCAATGAACCATGAAACCACACCTTTTTTGCTAATGAGTTTACCCAATTATGTTATCAGTCCACCGGTAATTAGAGAGTATATACTACGGATATATGTACATATATTCTATACACGATGGAAGAAAAATCGCGTTAGTTTGTTTGTCCGCTATCTAGAAAAACAGTATTTTATTAAAATTCTAGTAAAAGATTGTAATTTTTTTTTTCTATATTTACTAGCTTGGTGTTTGTCCATAGCTTACATAATGTTAAGTGACAGTGTGGTCGGAGATGGTAAAGGACACCTAGCCTGTAATGGAACTGGCACTCAAGTGAGGCTGCTGTAACACACCGTTAGGTGCTTGGCGGCAGATTTTCAACTTGAGGGTGGTAGCTAGCCAGCTGAGTACAATAAAATACCCTACCACCACGCTATGGTTCCCTCGCGATGTTTCCTTCACTGGCAGCTCAAACTCATTGTTGGGTTTAAATCCACGCCCACCGGCGTGTGAACCGACGGCGATAACCACTGAGCTATCGTCGCTAAACGAATCCAATACTACCTTTTTCAATGTTTTAATGTGATAGACTAAATGTTCCAATTTATTTTTCACTTATAATTAGGTCATAACTAACTTGGCCATTTAAATGCTAAAAACGGGACAATTACAAAATTGGGGCGACAGACTGTAATACTTTCATTTTCTACATGACTTTGATATCTGAAACGGACGTTTATCAGAAGTCTACAGCTTACTCATTATAGAAAGTATTTGTTCTATGAGTGAATTTGTTTCAAGCAGAGACAAAGAAAAGAAAAGAGAGTTAAAATGCTAAAGTTTGCTTGATCAGTAACTGAAAACGGGACAAACCACCTTCGGTACTTAGGGGACATCGGGACGGAGCAGCAGAAAAAGGGACAGTCCTATTCAAAATGAGACGTATAGTCACGTTAGTCATAACTGATGTGAACGTGCCCTGACCTACAACTGCACTCTTAATTAGAAACATTGAAATATATGTACATTGTACATTGCTAAACAAACATTAACATTCTGAAACATTATTCTGTCACCTTTTAACATTCCAGTTCTAATCATAAGTCTTCCAAGAGCGTCCGACTCGCACTTGGCCGGTTTTTTTTATGGTTGACGTGCTAGGTGTTGACCACAGCTCACCTGATGTTAAGTGACGGTGTCGTTGAAGATGATAAAGGACATCTAGCCTGGAATGAAACTGGCTTTCAAGTGAGGCTACCGGATCACCATTGGGTGCTTGGCGGGAGATTTTCAAGAGGGTGGTAGTTAGCCAGCCGATTACTAAGAAATATCCTACCGCCTTGCTATGGTTTCCTCGCGATGTTTTCCTTCACCGGATATATTATATATATGGAACGTTTGCTCACAAAACCCGTGATAAGATTTTTTAAGTTCGAAATAAACTACCTGTACAAGTGTACAGGCCCATAATTGAATCCACAACCTCAAGAATGTGTGACGCGTCTTCTGCCAACTACTCAGAAATATGTAAATTTGTGAACTTACCGCCCTTACCAATCATTTTTACAGGAATTTCCCAAATGTTGTCCTGTATATGAACTATTTTATTTATCTGTTCTTATATTTTCTGAACTTGTAAACAGATCCTAATATTAGTATATACTAAAACTAAACTAAAAATATGCATCATATAACGAAAACACAATCCAAATCTGATCAATAGTTTTTGAGAAAATCACGGATCACTAATAATAAAATTAAATATAATATTAAATATAATTTTAATCCATAAAATTAATCAAACGCTTTACATATCTTTGCGTGCCTTACAATCATTGGCGTATATATTATATTATCTGACATACCATAAAGAAAATCACACTGTTCTTCTTTTCATTAGCCTGTATTAATACTACTATGTACCTAAATAAAGAAGACGTAAATCTTAAACTTCCTCGTACCATTTTAAGACTTATGTATATGAAACTAGCGACCCGCTCCGACTTCGGACGGGTGCAATGTAGATACTAACGTGGTGCCATATGCATGCCTATGCCATGCCATAGGCAGACACGGCCAAAGCGCCATCCTTACATGGTGGATATTCTCCACGTACGGACTAAGCGCTTCGATTCCACATTCTTAATACGTACTTACTGCGAGGATGTGGAACTCTCTGCCGGCGTCTGTTTTTCCTGCGAAGCACAACTTGGGTGTCTTTAAATCCAGAGTAAACAGGTTTTTTCTAGGTAAGCGTGCTTCATCGTAGACTGCATCCTGCTTAACATCAGGCAGGGCGTGGTCAAACGCAAACCTATTTAGTATATTTAAAAAAAATATGTATTATACATATTAAACCTTCTTCTTGAATCACTCTGTCTATTGATGGAAACCGCATTAAAACCCGTTGCGTAGTTTAAAAGATCTAAGCGTACAGACGGCGGTAAGCGACTTTGTTTTATACTATGTAGAGACAAAAAGTTATTACTCTTAATTAGTTCCGCGCGTGACTATGATGAATAAACTATATTCTTGATCACAGCATAAATAATAATTTGTACTTGGTTTGTGGTTAAGTAACTAAGGTATCGTGCTATAATTAATTGTATCAAATTACAGACTCGATGATCATCTCGTAACTTTGGTTTTACATAAAATCATAGCAAGAATAGTAAAATTGCAGTTGTATTGCATGCAAATGTGCCAAAGTAAGCATTTCAGTCTTACATTAATCTTAAAAAGTATATATTTACAATTTAAAAAACCGACTCTATGCTCCTAAGTTCGAACACGGCCAGGTTTTAGGTATTATGATTTAAAAATCAAACTACTCAAACGATTTTTCATGTAATTTCTATACGAACTATCTGAAAGTATCTATTTTTATTTTAATGTATATATCCTATAAAATAAAAATATATAAAATCCGTCCCTATTAAATTTGATGGTTGTGCTCGATTTTTGTGGAATCCCATCATCAGATCCTGACTTGGTGCCGATAGGACCACCTGGGAAGTATAAGTAAGTTTAAACAAAAAAATATCTCTGAATAATTCTCCAGGCGTCTTCGAGTAATCAGGGTAGACACATTTAAAAAAAAGTTCCAACGTATTGAGAACCTTTTTTTGAAGTCTGTTAAAAACTATTTACGATTTGGACTCGGTTTATCGGAGAGATAATTATACCAATGCATAACACTAATGCAAAATAGCAAAGGTTATTGAACTTGCTCATAATTTCCCCTCAATAAAGGGTAAACGTGTTTCTGTCGTAGTATGTTTACGTTATTTAAAGATTGACGTTGTAATTATTGTAGGTACTCATTGCAATCATAATATCCTGTAATTTTCTTGCGTAAATTCTATTTTGAATGCAATAGAATCACGAGATAAGATATTATTTCACCTGATTTGCGTTTACCCGTAATACGTAATTGTACCACCAACCAGTCGACCACGAGGTCGCCTTCCAACACGACAGCGCGACGAACACAGAAAATTAAAAAAGAAATAGACTATAGATTCTGGCACGAGATTTGGACAACTTGAGAAAATATAGACCTTTTCCCAGCACTAATTCGATATATGTTAAGTAAATTAAAAAAAATAAAGCAGCTCCGCCCAGTTTTACTTATAAATGAGAACTTAAAAAGCTAATAGTTATCGCAGTTGGTTATTAGTAAAAGGATGTACTTTCTTTGAGGCCTTTCATTTCATTGGAAACCACAGACAAAGAATACTATAATTACATAAATTGCCCTTGAATCAAACGTAACACAATATAATATTTGCACACTGATGCTTGCGTGGGTTTAAATAACGGGCAATGCGTACTTACTGCAAAAATCCTACCACTACAAGTTAAAGATGATATGTGTTCATGTATGGCACGCAACCAAATTTGTTTCTTACTGAATGCTCATATTTTTTATTTAAAAAATAATAATTTTGTTAGTATAATTGTGGAATATGTTTAGTAAGAATATTTGTTTTAACGTTAATTTTAATTGGATCTATAATCTACGTGTGCAAGTATGCTATTTGCAAAAGTTTGCCAAGTTCAAATAGAAATCAGTGCCATATAATTTTATTATTGACCCGTCTCGACCTTGGACGTATATTAATGGTGATATGTTAAGGTTTCTGCGAGACACTTGTATTTTGGGCTCACGAATCTGTAAGGCTTCTTTAAGTCTACATTAATTCAAGGCAAAACATTATTTCTGCTATCGAACGCTTTTAATAATTGATCTTTGATGGACAGGAGAAAAAATTACCGGGCCAGAATGTTGGGTACCATAAACATTTTATCTGAATATACTGCCGACAATGGCCATCCAATTTTTTTTTAAAGGTTAATTAAATAGCTTAATTAGATTTATTGTTTTTTATAAGGCTCTAAAAAAACAAGAAATGGTAAAGTAAAACGATTCGGTCAACGAATCCCAACTTTCAGATCAAACCTTAACCCGCCTAGAACGCACGTGATATTTTCTCCACTTTTATGTCGCCAAAACCAGACACGTGTATCTACATAATTTATGTATGTATTTTTGCGAGTTTTGTTATGTTTTCGCGCGGAGGAAAGATTACCTCAGTCACGTGAAGGACTGCGAAAAGGCACTACATTATCGGTTATCAAGAAACTTTTTTGGCCGCCAGGTGTGCCGGTTACTCCTAAACAAACGCAACAGTCCGACCCTAGAGCACGCGCTCGCTGCCATCACAGAATGTATCAAACTGGACACGGGCTGCGTCCGCAAAGTTTTCACGCAGTCTGGTAACGCAGTCGCGGCGCTCAATCAGTTCTTCGAAGATGAAGACGTCTTTTTCGCATACGGGAATGAGAGGTAAGCACGACGCAGTAGACTAGATTGGAGGTCGGTCGATTACCTAAAGCACGCGCTTGCGGTGACCAGCTTGCTTGTGTGTCATGTACACGCACACACTGAACTAGTCTCCGCGAAGCAACAAATCTTAACGAGGAGACCAGTGTTTTAAAATTACACTTAATGATAAAGTATTCTATGTATTTTTTAGTTAGTTATCTATCTTATTTTGGGGGCATTTCATACAACGTCATCTAGCCCTAAACTAAGCAAAGTTTGTACCATAGGAATCAGATAATTCATTGCAATACTTGACAGCCCTGTTGGTAGTATCTGCTTTAAGAGCAGGACGTGGGTTCGATTCTAACCCAGGAAAAACATTTTGTGGTATACCCAAAAATGTTTGTTGTGTGTCTGGGTGTTCTGTATGTATTACAAAAAAATATCAATTTTTCTTATCACTTATTTGACTTCCATAGAACAAGCTTTGCTTAGTTTGGAATCAGATGTGTAATATCCTATGATTTTTTTAAATTAACATACTTATTCGGTTTTAGATTTCGTTTTATTCAGAATAACTGTGGAAATAAATTGTATACCTAAACAAAAGAAGCGGCTACTAATGCTTGCGCAGTAGAACTGACGCACTAATGAAAGTCTAGAAATGATCTAGATTTTTTCTTTGTTTGTTGAGCTATGCTAAAAAGAAAATGACTCATTCTGCATATTCTTTATGCGTTACAATCAGTAATGTGTCACAGTTTTACATTGAACTATACTTACTCGAATTTGCTTAATCAAATTCCAACCGATTTAAACGAAGATAATAACTATAGGTATTTAATATGTCTACTGTACAATATGTATTAACTCTATTGTTAATACGAATTTATACAACACAATAATATCTAACACATCGTATTTATTTCACTGCATACATTTATTCGATAAATGTTTGTTCTGTGTCTGAGTGTTCTGTACGTATTTACAAAAAAAGGATGTAAGTATTCTATCATAGTTATCTGATTCCCATGAACTTCGCTTAGTTTGGGACTAGATGACGCTGTGTGTGTGTTTACTTGGTGGTAGATCTTAACAGGAGGTCGTCTATGTAGGTACCACCGCAGTACCAGATCTGCCGACAAGCAGTAGTGTGAAAACAATACTGTGTTCTGTTTTGTAGCAGCTAGCGAAATTACAAGGCTGTTGAGACTAACCATAGAAAGTCTCAAAGTAATGATCACCAAAGCAGCGACGCCCGAAACTTTGTTTTACTATACAAAGTTCTGTGTATCGCTGCAATGGCATATGACGCTGTATCATGTACAGGCGGCGTCATGTACTTACCATCAGGAGAGCGTCTCGTTCGTTTAATTACTTGTACATTAAAAAATCTTCGATAAAACTATAGCACCATTTAGTCATGTTAAAATAACAAATGACTGTCTAGATTAACTCGCGGAATATCTTGAATATTTATTATCTATCTAAGCTCGATAATTTTGGTGTAAAGCCATCAAACTTCTATGACAGAGAGCCTCAAATTCGCCGAGAAAAAAATACTAAATTTCTTTACACAATCTCAAATTTACTACGTCAATTAAAAAGATTTTGCAATTTTTTTCGCTACGTGTAGTAAATAATTTAACTCATTGATATTGGTTACATTTTAATATGCAGCTGTCACAATCAGCCCATACTTTTCGCAATAATCTGTTACACTTCAAACTTTATCGCATTTCGCATGAAGTTTAGAAAGCGTTGTTTGATTACAAAACTTTCATTCAACAAAAGCGGCCTTCAACTGGCGTCAGGCTGCAAAAGGCTAAACTATCGTTGGTTGCTAAGCTAGTAACAATATATTGCAGACTGAAATATAAAAGAACAGTGTTCAGAATTTAGAAATTCTTATAAGACTTAAGACGCTTGAATCTCTGAACTACCATACATATGGTTTGAAACTTACATCGCTCTAACCGCTAATGAATTGAAAGCATTATAAAAACGATTGAACTTCTGAATATTCGTTAGCGTCTGATATGTGTCCTCAGGGTGAACCAGGAAGATTTCGAACTCGAATTTGAAGAAAGCAAGGCTGTGTTACAATGTAGGAAAACACCGATCAGTAGAAATTCCAGGTAAGTAATCTTTTTCTTTCTTTCCACTCGTAATGTTAGTAATAAATTATCAGTTTTTTGAGTATATTTTATTGCTGCTATAATGTAAATCTAACCTAATGTTATTTTGACCGGAGGTATTTGAAATGTTTTCGTTATGCAACACTCGCCTTGCAATTCGACCTGCCAATACAGTGTTGATCGGTACTTGGCCGTTACGAAATTGCCGTCTCTGTTACTTGACATATTCAAACAATGGCATTTGTATCTGCAAAGACTTTTTTTAATGTTTGACCACAGCTCACCCGATGTTAGTGATGGTGTGAAAATGGTAAAGCACACCAAGCCTTGAATAGAACTGGCTCTCAAGTGAGACAACCGGAACACATCGTTAGGTGCTTGGCGGCAGATTTTCTAGTTGAAGGTGGTAGCTAGCCAGCTGAGTAGTAGAAAATATCCTATCACTATGGTTTCCTCCCGATGTTTTTATTCGTCGACAGCTCAAGCTTATTGTTAGAGTTTGAACCCTTTCGGCGCGTGAACCGACCGCGCTAACCACTGAGCTAAATCATTACAAATTACAACTTTGAAGGGATCTTTTTTTTTAAATTCATAATCATGCGTTGTGTTAACTACTGATGCGGTTTAGGATGGAGCACGCTACTCAAGAAGAGACTTGTTTACATATTTAAATACACGTATATCGTAGCTTTCTATCAACACTGAATTCCGCAAGTTCAGTATATCAGTACCGTATTATGACGTTGTACAGAACAGGGCCGAAACCCCGGATGCCGGTGAAGGCAGGCGGCGGTGCGGCCCGCGCGGCCAGCGAAGCGGGCGGCGGGGCCGCGGGTGATGCGGCAGAAGGTGCTGCCGCGCCACTATTACCGCAGCCGCTGCGACTCAAATACAGCGTCGGGAGAATCATTGGTCAGTATAGGACGACACTTCGATAAATGTGATTTGAGGATTATGAACGTACATTGTACCAACATTCAAACATAAAACATACTATCTAATTACTAAGTGAATTAGTCGGGAGTGTTCTTAGCTGTTTGATATTGTGACGGAGGCTTTTAACTTTTTTTTAAATGTACATGTATTTTTAAATTTCCTTGTTTTTGTATTATGTGTAAACAAATCTTGTTCCATAAATATGTAGATGAGCGAAACTAAAACTGACAACATTGGGTCACTAAGATGCAGGCTACGCCTAGTTTGGGACCCGCTATATTACGCTTTACAATCGTAAATGAAATTGTGAAATTGTTAATTTTATTTTATTCTAAAATCTGAAGCAATTTTAGCTATAAAATATCCTGTTTGACAGCATTCAATTATCAACACTAAAAGTAAAGTATTGGGTATTTCAAACTCCACTGCTCTATGACGAATGAATAAGGCGATTCGCCTACAAACACGGTTTAGAACTGATGTCCAATCTACCGCGAATAGGCATTATGTCAATGTAAAACCGTATTAATAACCTATTTTCCTTACTACGCGACATTATTCAATAAGTTATTATGTAAAATGGCAAACGCACCAGTTGTTACCTATTATTATGAATGGGATAATGCGTTCTGGGAACAGTGACGCATTTACACATAAACACATGTCGTATCTCTTAAGATGTAACTCCGAAAATAAATGTACCTACAATAGCGTTCATTTTAATTCTTTAAATGTATAGAATTATTTATGATTCACTAGTTTGTACTAAGGTCCGCTACTTGTGTCACTAGCTCATATGATTCTTTTCTTATTCAAAGTGGGGGCGATAAGTCCTGCACTGACGTCCCGCTTGGGGTGTATTGTGCATTTCCCCCTACCAGCATCTACCCGAGCCAACCCAGCTCCTTGAAGTATCGGAGCGAGGCTCTAGGGCGCTGGCATAGTAGCTCCAGTGATATGATTCTTTTATTGTCTGTACTTTTTTTTTCTAATTTTGGTTTGCATAATAAAAAGTTTCTATATCTGTATACGGGCTGACAGTTTGAACATTAGCAGTATGCAAAAATATGTTAGTAGTCATATGAAACGTATAAAGATAAAAAAAAAAAACAAAAGAAATACAAATAAACTGATAAAACTTTGGTTAGTTTTTCCCAAGATTCCAGACGTTCAAACCTTGCCGATGTTCAAAATTTCACTGTGTATAAAAATGTCGTGTCACGGTGTTTGTGGTCGCACTCCTCCGAAACGGCTCAACCGATTTTTATGAATTTTTTTATGTACCTATATTTGGTAGGTATGAGAATAGGTCGTAAAGTTTTTTTTTATGGCTGACAGGCTAGGTGTTTGACCACAGTTCATCTGATGTTAAGTGACGGTGTGGTCGAAGATGGTAGAGCACACCTAGCCTGGAATGGCTCTCAAGTGAGGCAGCCGGAACACACCGTTAGATGCTTGGCGGCAGATTTTCAACTTGAGGGTGGTAGCTAGCCAGCCGAGTACTAGAACGTACCCTATTACCACGCTATGGTTTCCTCCCGATGTTTTCCTTCACCAGCAGCTTAAGCTCATTGTTGGGGTTTGAACACACGTCCTTCGGCATGCGAACCGACCGCGCTAACCACTGAGCTATTATCGCTACGCTGTTCATACCGCTAAGTGATTAGCTACTTTTTGTCCCGAAAAAATGTAGCCGGTAACACCGCGGGGCGCAGCTAGCCCATCTATATTACGTGTCAATAGTTAATATCATCGAATCGTTCCTACATAATTATATCGAAACATAACTATAAGGGCCTCAGTTATAAAAGATAATGCCCCGTTACCTTCTCGCTGACATGAAATGGCACTCGTGAAAACGAGACAAGCTATACGAGTATATAACCAACGTTTGTATGTAAACTCGCATAAGGCCACTAAACAAATGTGTATTTCTGCAAACAAGGGTTAATTTATATTGTAGAAACGTAGAAATATTGGGCTTTAGAATATTTATGATAATAAAATTATATTACATTGTTAAATTTATTCACAGGTGACGGCAACTTCGCTGTTGTACGAATATGTAAAGACAAGACCACAGGCAAAGAGTATGCCCTCAAAGTCATAGACAAGGCAAAATGCAAAGGGAAAGAGCACTATGTGGAAGCAGAGGTAAGTTCAACCATAAAGGACTCACTAACTGTTTCTCTGTTCCTCCACCAATTTACTGGGAACTCCCATTTTTTATATATTCGCAAGTACAGGGATATCGTTCCATTCCTGTATACCCATATAATATGACAGTGTGAAAAATGCTTGTACAACTTGCGAGAGAACCAACATATTTATAAATCTTCGAATTAAAAAAAAAAGTGTAATTTTTACTTTTTAACTCTGGCAGGCTAGATGTTTGACCACAACTCACCTGATGTTAAATGACGGTGTGGTCGAAGATGGTAAAGCACACCTAGCCTGGAATGGCGCTGGCTCTCAAGTGAGGCTGCCGGAACACACCGTTAGATGCTTGGCTGCAGATTTTCAATTTGAGGGTGGTAGCTAGCCAGCCGAGTACTAGAAAGTACCCTACCACCACGCAATGTATAACGTGTAAATTCGACAGAGCGTGACGAACAATAATGTACTTTCTGGAAACTCTAACTTAAAAGTCCAAAATACGAGTATGTCTCGGCCGGGAATCGTAACTGGGACCTCTAGACACATAAAGCAAATACCCAAGATTTGTTGTACCTAGTCACAGTTTCATAGATATTTTTAATATAATTTAATAAAAAAATATTATGCCAATAAAATTTATATCTCACTCTCTTGTTAACAGAGAAAACAAGACAATGTTTAATGTAACATTCCAAAAAGACTTTTTTTTTTATTAAGCCATTCGTTGGTCAATCGGATTCTTCTAGGCAAACGTACTCCATCGTCGGTCTGATTTTTTTTTCAACTATGTATAAACTTATTTTTATTTGCTAACCAGTTACGAAATTTAAATAAAATCTTGATTGTTAGGTTGCAAACTAAAAAGTTTGTTCCATTGTTAAATAACACAACAGATATGAGTTTACATTGTAACGTTGCAGGCAATTGTTTTAGATAGATGTTGATTTTCATACTTTTATTTTCTCCCTCTGGCATAGCACTCTGTGCGTTCTGCCAGTTTCAATCTTATTTCGAAGCTTCAAGCTTCGAAAATGTTCACTTTGTCGCGGGTATTTCACCTGTACGGCAATTTCAATATATTTGTAGCCATGATAGTTCAGTGGCTAGCACGCCGAAGGGCGTGGGTTCAAACCGCAACAATGAGCTTGAGCTGCCAGTGAAGGAAACCATAGCAAGGTGGTAGGGTATGTTCTAGTACTCGGCTGGCTAGCTACTATCCTCAAGTTTAAAGCCGCCAAGCACCTAACAGTGTGTTCTGGCAGCCTCACTTGAGAGCCAGTTCCATTCCAGGCTAGGTGTGCTTTACCACTTACGACCACACCGTCATTTAACATTAGGTGAGCTGTCGTCAAACATCAAGATTTTTAATCATAAAAAAAAGAAAATCTCTTAAATTATTTGGCATATTTAAATTAAAAAATATATATATAGGTATTTATATTTCCTCCCCAGGTACGAGTAATGAGAAAGCTCTGCCACCCACGCATAGTTTCACTAATCGAGGAGCAAGATAGTCCCGAGTGGCTGTTCCTGGTAATGGAACTCGTCAGTGGTAAGTCACAGCCTAAAATAAATACAACATATCATCAATGGACTAATAATACTTCTGATTCATATGCTTTACTTTTAAATTGTTTAATAATTGTAACAACATCTCTTTATTCGAAAATGTATAGAGACCGAATTTGTTAGCTCTTCGATTGGTGATAAATAATTTCTTTACGTAGGTTGTGAACTATTAAATTATTACACAAATAATTATTATGACTATGTATTTTTTACTTATGGCGCAGTGGGCAGTTGTAGAAATTGTGATATTAGAAATTTGTAATTTCTGATGACTTTCTTCGGATCCCTTGTAAAAGTGTAGAACACTGTAATTAGAAACTTTAAATAATATTAAACACTGCTAAATTAAAAACTTTATTTTTCACATGCCGTAGGGCGTGAGTTCAAATCCCAACACTGAGTTTGAGCTACCAGTTATAGAAACAAATCTCAGAGTAATCGGCGTACATACATTTAAAAAAACAATCAAATTGAGAACCTCCTCCTTTTTGAAGTCTGTTAATTATAACAGCTATGGAAGGGTATTTTCTACCAAAATTCAAGCAATACAATGTTTATCATCTTCTACCACACGCTCACGTAACACGAGCTGGTAAGCTGTGGCCAAACACTTATCTGTTGATCACAAAAATATCGAATGGTGCGTTCCCGTAGCCTCAATTGAGAGCCAGTTTCCATTCAAGGTTATATTTATTATATTATACTACACCGTCGCGTATCATTAAATGAGTCTTCTTCTATTCTGACACGCCTCTCTGTGCAGTCTCTCTCTCTCAAGTTGCAAGTAAATCGGTTTCTTCTAGACAAGCGTGCTCATATGCTACGCTTAATATCAGGCGAGATGGCGGTCAAACGCAAGCCTATTTCTATTTTTTTTTAAAGATTAATTACACTACAATCGTAAAAAATAAATTGCTAATTTTATAATTGCTCTCAATTAGTTATTTTTAATGTTTATAGGTGGAGACCTTTTCGATAGTATCGCGACCGCTTCCAAATTCTCAGAGCCGCAGGCGCGCTTGCTTATCGGACACTTAACATCAGCTATCGCATACCTACACTCGCTTTCTATCGTGCATCGTGACATCAAACCAGAAAACCTATTGGTAAGACTAACAATCACATTTCAGCTACTCATCGAAATGAGTCACTAGCATTACTGTCTATATAGAACAAGCATGAAGCTTAATTTATGTAAAGGCGAAATCGGTTCCGAAACAAGCGAATAGAGTTGTTACCATTTTCCATCGTACGTAAATTCGTATATTTTAAATTTATCGTATTCTATATCGTAATATGTGTCAGTTATTCGTGACCGACGTATGTCGTCATATGTCACTCACACATTAAATTAAAACATCTAAAAACCATCGACACCAGTACACAGATATCGATTCGATTAGTACATGAACAGAGAAAACTGGAAAAGAGTTTTAGTCATAGTTAAGAACAATCTCGATCAAATCACTTTTCAAACAAAATCAATTCTACTGACTGGGATCTGCGATGCCACAAATAAACACGTGAAACTTAAAACATATTTCTATTTGTGTCGCAGATAAAAAAATCACAAATTTCGGACTCTTGAGTTCATTATCTTTTACAGTGTTTTAGTTTACATTCAACTTTTAAAGTAACGAAGTTTAAAATCTGTTCTCAATTAACGGAGTAATCGGTGAACATACATAAAAGAAAAAAAACATTATCATCTTCCTTTTATTTCTTTTTCTTGTAAACAAATAAATTTTCTTTTTTGAAGTCGGTTAAAATCAAAATAAGTCTCATAATGAGCTCCACAGCGTTGGATCGAAATCTGTTTTTTTTTTACGAAGATTTATAATAATAATTAATATTTTCAACTCATAGAAATGCATTTTTGAACTCATCTCGTCTTAATTTTTGTCAAGTTTAACTAATAAGTCATTATAAATTAGCTATTGATAGGCGATGAGCTATGAGTCACTTTGTGATTATGCCAATCCACAACTAGCGAAGCAGTCGTAAGCGGCATTAGAATCGATGGTGAATTTGACGCATTTCGAAATGACCAGTACACATATGTACGTATACTTAACTATCTAGAATATACACTAAATATAGCATAATTATAGAAGGGAGAAAAGTTGGAAATCGTAAACATATTATGTAAATGGTGGACACTCCCCAGTTACGAACTAAACGCTCGAGTCCACATTTTTCATACGGATAGCGAGGATGTGGAACTTTGCCGGAGTCTTTATTTTCCGTTAGGTACAATTTATGTGCCTTCAAATCCGTAGTAAACAGGTTTCGGGGTAAGCATGCTCCATCCTAGACTACAGTACTGTTTAACATCAGGCAGGGTGCGGTCAAGCGCAAATCTGTTTTGAATTTAAAGAAAGTTATCGAGTTCTACCTTATATGCCGCAGAAAATATGTAGATTTTCTTTCGCTTTTAATTGTGACAAAGCCAGAATATTGTCTCTCCCATATTCGCGTCTTAATCATAGAGTACAGAAAGCAACCAGCAAAATCATTTTGTCAGTTGCGAGGCAGACCTATAGTAGTTGTATAGCTTCGTAGAATAAAGCCTAACGTATAACTTGGCGTATGTCTGTAGGTGGAAGTAGGCCCGGACGGCAGTATCCGCGGCCTGAAGCTGGCTGACTTCGGCCTCGCCGTAGAAGTATGGCGGCCGCTGCACGCCGTTTGCGGCACCCCCACATACGTGGCGCCAGAAATACTACTTGAGACTGGATACGGATTAAAGGTTTGTAACGATAATCGATAAGTAATAAGCGCGTTTGGCTCGCGCACTGACGAGCGTGGGTTCTTACTTTATGACTTTAGGTTAAAAAAAACATTGATTTTAGTACCCTCAATTTCAAAATTTGCCGCCAAGCTTCTAACAGTGTAATCCGGGAATCTCTAAACCGGTTCTTATTAGAGGTCAAGTGTGTTTACCATTTAACCATATTTTAAAACATCAGAAAGCTGTGGTCAAACTCCTAGCATATTGACCATAAAAACATCTTGATACTTTATACCTACTGTAATAACTACTTATGGTTTAAAGCATGAGAATATTTAACTAAAAGTCACTAAATTAAGTGAGCTGTAGCTTTTGTCTAATACAAGAATATAGAAATAACTAGCTGCGCCCCGCGGTGTTACCCGCTACATTTTTCCAGATAAAAAGCATATGTGTTTATTAGGGTCTTAGCTATATCCATACCAAATTTCATCAAAATTGGTCCAGCCGTTTGAACTTGAAGAAGTAGCAAACACATACTTTCGCCTTTATAATATTACTGTGATTTTTTGTAATAAAAAGCCTATGTGTTAGTCCAGGGTGTCCGCTACCTCCATATCAAATTTCATCAAAATTGGTCAAGTCGTTTGAAGTAACAAACATACAAACACACTCACAAACTTTCGCCTTTATAATATTAGTTAGGTAATAGTGGTATTCAATTCATGATATTTATCCAATCCAAATTCAAAACATGTCTTCTTTCCCACAGCTCTCTTTTATGTGAACTTGAACTCTAATAAAATTGTTATGTAATGAATCACTATCAAAATGTTCACAGCAGCATTGTATGGTAATTTTATGGGTGTGGACTTTATTTGGTATGCTTACCATGTGCAGTTTAGGGGTCGTACGACAATCATAGAAACATTTTTAAACAAAAATCAGATTAAAAATGTTCCGCTATTTAACTAGCTATCCCACAAGATGTAGCTTATGTCGTGGAGACTCAATCAATAATAAACAATAAAAAATCGTTAAAAAAAAGCACTGCTTGTCGACTTGAGTGGACACGCACTGAGAGTGGTGCTATCTAGGCCCCCGCATGATGTTAGAATATACCTAGTATGAAATTATGTATTACTACAGGTTATATAATAATACTAGCAGACCCGGCCACGCGTTGCTGTGGCCAAATTGAACACACGCGTGTAACGTGAAATAAATTGTATCGTATATGAAACGTTTGTACTTTTAACGTAGCGCCATCTATTGGATACTTACTCGATCCAGTTAATGAATCACCTTACACCGCCATCTATTAGAATTTTATGGAACTCACAGATAATTATACCTTTGTCGTATAAAAAAATATATTGCGATTATAAATTGAGATTTAAACGTTTCTATCTCTTAAATTGGATTAAACTACACACTGCAAGATTTGGTAAAAATCGGATCAGTAGTTGAGGAGTTCGTCGCGGACAAACAACGTGACACGAAATTTTTATATATAAAGATTATCTGTAATTATGTGATACAGACTCCCTAGGACACACTGGGATAAAGAAATAACTTTCCCCACACGGAAACATGACAATCTTGAATACGCTTGAAAAACCTCTCAAAAAGTGAGATCATACTAAAGACTTTAATGGTTTGTACTGTATACTTCAGATCGACGTATGGGCCGCTGGCGTGATACTGTATATCCTTTTGTGCGGTTTCCCGCCGTTCTCGTCCCCGGACGGAGACCAAGAGAAGCTATTCGACGCGATCCTCTCGGCGCGGCTCGAGTTCCCGGCGCCACACTGGGAGCGCGTCTCGGCCGCTGCCATCGACCTCGTCGCTAACATGCTTCGTCCGCAGCCCGAGCTGCGGTTCGCAGCCGAGGATGTGCTCGACCACGCTTGGATGGCGGTAACTACCTACTTACACCAAAACATAATCTATCAATTATTATTTTAAGAATTAGGTACATCTTACGTCTGTATTTCATCAATAACGTGTTTCCATTCATAGTTGCCTGGAAGACATCGTTTTTAGCAATTAAGTCGCCACTGTGGAACTAGCACATGAGATGCTTTTGTTTTCTTTACATTTTTATGGTTCCGTACCCAAAGGGTAAAACGGGACCTTATTACTAAGACTCCGCTGCCCGTCTGTCACCAGGCTGTATCTCATGAACCGTGATAGTAGTTAGACAGCTGAAATTTTCCAAGATAATTATATTTCTGTTGCCGCTATAACAACAAATACTAAAAAACAGAATAAAATAAATATTTAAGCGGGCTCCCATACAACAGACATGATGTTTTTGGTCGTTTTTGCTCGATATTGATAACGGCAACAGGTAGACGCTTGAAATCATAATGGTACGGAATCCTTCGTGCGCGAGTCCCGACTCGCACTTGGCCGGTTTTTCTATTTCTGATGTGCACAATAAAGTGTTTCTATCTATCTATAATCACAGTAGTTAATGCATTTTATTATAATTTTTAAACTCGTGAGTTTAACATATAATTATATTTATATAATTATGTGCACGGGTGCATAAAATGTTGATTTTGGTACTGGATGTATTTGTACATTAATTGTATAGTGACACAGGCTTTGGGAGCTTTGAAAGCAACATGAGATAAAACGTGACTTTGTCACGTACATACTAAATACGCTACAGAGTTAAATATTAACACGTGAGAGAATCAACATCTACTGAGAACATTTGGTCCAGGCTCTTGAATCTATTCTAAATTGTATGACGTGGCTTCTATAGGATATTGAGGTGGTGATATTGTTTGCAGGATGACTATGACGAGAGTTGCGACTTCCGTACGTGGTACGACGAGGACTCGTCATAGCCAGCCGAGGCCGGCGCCGACGGGGCGTTTTGTGCCCCGTGATCGCCCCGAAACCGCCACTGGGCCGCTGCCGCCTCGCTTTGCCGCCGCCTTTACCGCCGCGCGACGCCTTCAATAACACCAATACCAAAGTTATACTATATTTACCTATACTGCATTAGCATATCTATATCTTTGTTTGGTGCGAACTCCGGTGCAGTATTATTTTTTCGGTTTAGTATTGTCAATTTTAATACTTACATGTATCGTCTGACGAACTCGAAATTATCATTTCTGAATATGTGTGCAATGTTTTAAGAGCCTGTCTGGCTCTTATTCTATACATTTCTTCTATTCAGTGTAGAAAATACAACGTATATGTAACGGCTGTTGAAGTAATGTTTCTAATTTATGAACAACAGACTAATCAACAAGTTGTCAGTGGATACCAGTATCTGAGATCTCTCCATTTTTTGTTCACTTTGTTGACTTTTCTGTTTAGCGTATCAGTTTAGGTTTAATGGATTTTGATATTTATAACAAATGTTTTTTTTTATTTTACGATAACTATGTAATATAATGAGTAATATATTATTTAATTATTTCAATGAATTCACACATGATTATTTACAATTGTAGAGTGCAAGTTTATTGATAGTTTTGTATTGTATGAATTGCTTGTAGGCGTGTACTCATTGCTGCTTGTACTTTACATATTATACTCATACCATTATATCTAATAACATTCCCCAAAGCAAAGAAAAACAATCTTATCTATACAAATGAATCCAAGTCGGTGCTACCGATGGCAATAAACTTCGATATAAATTAATCTAGAATATCTGTATGTTTGAATGAAAGTTTTATTGTATGTTCAAACATGACGATAAAAATACTAAAGTGTTCTTATTGTGCTGATGATGAAGAATTACTAATATAAGACTTTGATCAATAGTTCTGATTTAAAAAGCCCCAAGAAGTTTGTTTTTTTTTCTTTATAAAACCAGTGGTTGATCATCTGATGTCATTAGTTCATGCATAAGCTTTTAGGCACATTTGTAAAAGATAAATTGTTTATTGATTGATCTAGATAAGTGCCAAATTCATTTTCATTATCATGCTAATTTTCGCCGCAATCAATGTTCCTCTCGAATAACATATTTAATGTTTAAAGCTACATAAGCTAATTAAGTAGGTATATAGCAAATATCATTTATGATGTTCAATGAATAACACACCAAATGCAACTACTGATTAGACTGATTTACATTCCTTTATGAATGACAACAGTGCAGCCATTCTGCAGTAAGTGTATGGGATTGTCAAAGATACGCATACAGAGTCCGGCCCACTTGTTCTTATTCTGCTATTCTTGTGCATTTTGAGTGTAAAGTACATGGTTATCACAAGTCCATGCGTTTGTACTTATTATAGTTTTGGAATATTTGGACAATTGGAATTAAAAAAAAATTATAGACCCCAAAAGAAATTTATATAATCAGTTTTATAAATTTGTGAGCAATTACACAACGATCTAGTTTTATTATAGTGTGGACAACCCAGTCGAAAAGTATTTTAATATATTGCTGGGCATTTGTTACAAACGCAATCCATTGCATGTCACACATGTTTCATATAAAATTTTATATTGCATTTAGATTGAAATGGTATGTTCATTTGAGTAAAAGAGATGAATAAATTTTTTTAAAATCATTTATCTTTTCATTTACAAAAATAATGTTTCCTTACTTTAAGAACACAAATATTAAACATGATCTTCATTTAAGTATGTAACCTGATAAAATGTAGCCACTTGATCCATTCATCATAACTTCTGGATGAGTTCTTTCTGGTAAAACCTGGAATAAGATAAATTAATTTTGGTAATTTGGTAAAAATAGACACTAAACGAAAAGTCTGGACTTTGATAGTTGCTAGAATTGTAATTATTTTTTATTCTTTGAAGCTCTGGACTTGGATAGCCTGGAAAGCTACAGCAACTCTGCATTTTTTTTTATTTTTTATTAGCTGACAGGCTAGGTGTTTGACCACAACTCACCTGATGTTAAGTGACGGTGTGGTCGAAGATAGTAAAGCACACCTAGCCTGGAATAGAACTGGCTCTCAAGTGAGGCTACCGGAACACACCGTTAGATGCTTGGCGGCAGATTTTCAACTTGAGGGTGGTAGCTAGCCAGCCGAGTACTAGAAAGTACCCTACCACCACGCTATGGTTTCCTCACGATGTTTTTCTTCACCGGCAGCTCAAGCTCATTGTTGGGGTTTGAACCCACACCCTTCGGCATGCGAACCAACCGCGCTAACCACTGAGCTATCATCGCTACAAAATATCATTGTAAACTTTAGTAATTTACTAAAATTTAGTCATTAATGTTATTTAAATTAGGGAGTGTTCAAGTATTATGTAACACACTGTTTTGAGATTTTTCTTTTGGAGAAATCAGGAAAATGAGCCGAATGTCGCTGAAGCCAAGTTATTGCACTCTTCATAATGACGGCAAAATAGAGGTTATACGATAAGAACAACATTTTCAACACAAAACATAGCCTTGATCAAGGCCTGCACCTGAAATAACTTGTATCAAAATGATAATAAAACAACTGTTGTTATAACTAACCTGGTAATTCCTCATCCAATTACATGTAAGTTTCAAAGCTGACACTGTGCTCTGAGGCTTTAGTGTTAGAAACATATTTTGTAGGGGTTCTATCACTGGGTAATATATAACAAATGGCCTGCCAGGCTTTACAAAATTAACTAATTCTTTAAATATATTTTGGGGATCTTCTTTACAAGCAATTATAAGAGAATCCACTTTATTCTTGAGCAGTTCTGCTGCAGCTATATTATCAAAATGCCACTTTGGTTTCTTAGGTTCTGGTAAAGCACTGTATTCTGTAGTATCAATTGTACTTATTAACTTTGTATCTGTATTTTCTACATCTACTGATTTAGAATTTTCAACTATCTCAACTTCTTGATTAAGTGTTTTTGATTCTTCTACTTTAGCTACTTTACTATAAGGTTCTGAGTCATCTTCATTCTTCCTTTTTAGGAGATTTATCTGACTTTTATCTTTACAGTTGGAATTAGTATCACTACCTTGGTAGTATTGTCTTAATGCTGAATATACATTGACTGATACACATCTCTTCAGCTGTTCTTCTTCAAAGTTAAGTGCAAGCAATGCTTGTTTCTGAGACATATTGCCCGGATGCATATGCACTAATTTACCTTCTGTTTTTTCTCCTATAGCACTCAATAGTGCAGCAGCTAGCAACCCATTTGAACCTGAATCATACAATAAGTGGACACCTTCACACTGAATATTAGACATTGTAACAACCTGAGACAAAGTATCTAATCTTATATGCTGAATTTTTACAGGCTCTAATTTGTACATAATTTCAGCTATCATCCTTAAATTAGGTTTCAAAATTTGTATGTATTCGAAATACTTTTTCTCTTTCTTTTTTAAATATTTCTGTTGTGAAAACTCAGTTTTGTTATGGAATGTATTTGAGTTAGTGATAAGAGTTTCTACAATATCGGCAGCTTTGTTGGTATCGCTTTTTAATACTTCTATGTCTGCAGCAGACAACTTCTGTGAGCGGCCATCATCTTGAATATTTCTATTGTCGTTTCCAGATACTTTGATGTCTATTTCATCTTTCAAAGTTATCGTCTCTTCAGTATACTCCACTGTGTACTCTCTATTTCTCTTATTGGACGAAAAGTTTAGCTTGAAATATGAAAAATAAGGCATACCTTCGATCCCATTTAAATTTACGCTATCTCGACCCAAAGTAATGGACATGTTTGGTTTATTGAATTTTTGTAGTTTTCGGTAATTTTGTTTTTGTATTATAATATAATCACCGACTCTAATAACACTTTTTGTTGCTTCCATCACCATTTTTGTTAATAGTTAATATGAGCAAAGAGAATAATTCCTTGTAGCGGTTTTTGCTGTCGTGTGTCTATAACTAAAGTATTCCAAGCTACAGCAGGCGTTAACTTTTTCTTAAAACCCCTGTAACCTTTCAGAACCTTTAACTAAAATGCAATGTATACTGCTTTGATAGAAAATCTATCTTAAGAAATTAAGAATCTTAACCTCAAAATCTTTTTTTTTTATAGTTATGGTCTCGCACAATGTACATTTGCCAGTGTCAAATAGGTATATCGCTTTTACTTACAACTTTTGTATCGTGTATGCAAAACAAGATATAGATGGGATAAAACATTTAAACATTACGTTTTTAGACACAGGTGGAATGATACTTTTTTTTAATGGTTGACAGGCTAGGTTTTTGACCACAACTCACCTGATGTTAAATGACGGTGTGGTCGAAGATGGTAAAGCACACCTAGAGTTTTGGCGGGAACGCGGTGAGCGTCGTGTCGTCCCGTTGTATTTTTTCTAAAACTAGTGTTTTTTCGAGTTTTTACGCATAAAAATAGTGGTGTTTTATTTATAAAGTGCCGAATTACAAGCGCAAGTGTGGGAGAATGATATAATGTGGTTAAACATGACTTTCGTGTTGCTTCCAAAACTCCATCCAGAAGCTTATAGTAAAGTCGCCACTACTTTACTAAGGCATGACTTGATTTGACTGGGACCGACTGGACTTGATCAAGACTAGACTTTGACTGTAACTATAGATGATAAAGAAGCTGAAAAATGAAGACTACTCACAAAATATAGAAACATTGAAACTGGCAGAATGCACAGAGTGCGATGCCAAGAAGAAAGAGAAAAAAAGCACACCTAAACTGGAATAGAACTGGCTCTCAAATGAGGCTACCAGAACACACCGTTAGATGCTTGGCGGCAGATTTTCAACTTGCGGGTGATAGCTAGCCAGCCGAGTACTAGAAAGTACCCTACCACCACGCTATGGTTTTCTCACGATGTTTTCCTTTACCGCCAGCTCGAGCTCATTGTTGGGGTTTGAACCCACGCCCTTCGGCATGTGAACCAACCGCGCTAACCACTGAGCTATCACATCATCAGCCATAGAACGTCCACTGCTGGACGTAGGCCTCCTCCTCGGGGGGTTTTGCCAATACTCGCCACGCTTGGCAGGCGGGTTGGCGAGCGCAGTTAAGTGTGATTGTTCAAGGAAGACGCTGCTGCCCATCTTCCGGATTACATCCCTTCGCCGACTCTTACGGCAACCACGGGTAGAAAGGGTGGGGTACAATTCTTACGCCGGCACCACCACGGCACACGGCACTGAGCTATCATCGCTACAAAAATCAAATAAAAACAAATATGCAAACCACGTAAAAAAAATATATAATTATGATCAATTTTTCATTATCTACAATAATTATTTATGTAATAAAAAATTAGCTTTTACATATTTGAATCATTTTATCAACATCACATATCTTTTCTCTGGGCTTGCCTCTCTTTAGACCCTGTTCAATTTCATATTTATCTATAATTTCCCACTGCTTCCAATTAATTATATTATCGTCAATGTTAGGAATAATTTGTTTGACCCCTTCAAAACCATCTTTAGTGTTAGGGAGATCTAATTTCTGAAGATCTTCACACATGGTTTTAGCTACTTGAAAAGCATTTCCCATTGTATGTAATATTACCCCTACAGGGCCAGTACCAAGCCAACCAGCTACATAAAGTTTGCCCATATCCTTGGGACTGTCATCTTTTACACAACCTTTATCATTTGCGATTAAACCATTAGAAGAAAACACAAGGTCTTCATCTGCTTTAACACTTTTGTATCCTATACTTCTAAAGGCTAAGCCACAGTCTAGTACCTCCTTTTCATCAGTTGGAATGCATTTTTGAGTTTCCATATTGTTATTGTCACCAACTAATTGATTACACACAAGTTCTACACCTGTTAATTTTTTTTCTTTATTAACCAAAAATTTAGTTGGGCTTCGGAAAAATATTGGTTTAAATAGCTTATCATTAGATGAAATCCCCACATTGTCTTTGTTTTCATTTAGTGATTTAAGCATAAGCTCTGTCAGTCTTTTTCGTGGGCGTACCAAGTTAGGTACTACATCACTAACACCAAAGAAATCTTTTTCTCGCCAAATCGTCTGACAATTTTTTAATTTCAGTTGCTCTCTAAGTTCTTTGATAGTAAAGGCAACTTGTAAAGGCCCTCTTCTACCAACCAGATAAATTTCTTTGATTTGTGATTCAGCTAAGGTATCCAGGGCATGCTGCGTGATGTCAGTTTTTCTGAGCTCATCGATTGGTGACAATAGAATTCTTGCGACATCTAAAGCCACATTTCCTTGTCCAAGTATTACAGCAGTTTTACTAGACAAATCAACCTGAAATAATATAATCATGATGTTATTAGCAAACACATTATATGCTTAATACATATTTATCCCCTTCCAGATACTCTGAAAATAAGTGACAATATATATCTACTTATTTTCTATGTTGACTAGTTTAGCATGTATGAACGACATCTGTGATTTCATAATAATTATCTTATATCTATATCTTCAAGGACAAAGAAATATTTTGAAACTTACTTTTAATTTTTTATCAGTAGGCAATCCATTGTACCACCCGACAAAATTCCGGGCTGCTACCACATTTGTAGCATCTTCATTTTCAATACCAAGTGTTTTGTCTTCTTCAGCACCATATGTCTACAAGAAACGTTCTACTTACTACCATAGAAATGGAATATTATGCTAGGTTACTACACCTTTAAATTAATATGTAATGAATCATATGTAAGTCAGTAGTATCTAAATGTATATGATTAGGATATAGTAGCACTAGGCAGCTTACCAATAATACAGCATCATAATGTTGTCTCAGTTGATTAACATGGACATCTTTACCCAAAGTAATGTTACCATAAAAATGTACATTGGGCTTTTGAGCTACTTTTGTGAACTGGTTGATAACATTTTTAACTTCAGGATGGTCAGGGGCTACTCCATATCTGATAATTAAAAATCAATATAAAAACATGGAATATTTTGACCCAGATATAGGTCATTTTGTAAATGGGTACAAGTATAATTTAGTTAATAAAAAAATGTGTATGCTCACTAATAAATATATTTTTTTCCAAAAATGTATAACCTTTGGCACTCTGTATGGTATAGGGATTTAACTATATCCCAAACATCCAAATCAGTTCAGCCATTTATAATTTATTATGGAATAAAGAAACAGACACATTCATGAACCCTAACAGCATAACTAACTAACTAACTCTTTTGGTAGTTGTGAAAAAAGTCCTAAGATGTGTATGTAAATGAATACTCACATCAAAATACAGATCATGGGTTCAATGACCTAAGGTCAATATTATCACAGTTGGTTTAGCAAGAAAGAGTTACAAAAGTACTTATTTTCTGATGAAAGTATGTAAACTTTTCTAGAATGCAACATCCATACCTGATTAATCCAAATGGCACAGGAAGTTTTTCATAGATATCAATATTTACTGGTCCCAGATTTTTTGTGATATGCATAGCAGCATAAAAACCAGCTGGACCTGCTCCAACTATACACACTTGAGGAACTCTTTTAGATATTGAAAGACTCCTATGAGCTAAACAATACAATTTTAGAGCCATTTTACAAATATCTCTCTATTCAAACGTCGTGTGGTGCGTCTCAGATAATTCAACAAAGACTACTGACCGAAGTTATTATAATTCATGGTAAAACACATACTAAACTTATGAATTAATGATTTTACTTTACACTATTAACTAGCGATTGAGGGAAACTTATACGCTTTGACTCACTTATTCACTAGCTACGTAGGTACTTTAATACCAAATAGAATAACAATTATACTTAAACTTTCTATCTCGTTACAAAGGCATTTTCTCATAAAACTTTAATTTAAAATTTTAAATGTTTATCATCTAAATTTAATAACAAAACAACTTTTTTCTTCTTCTTAGTTTTTGGCGTCGCACTTTATACATTTGCGAGTGTCAAGTGTTATGATAATATTACAAGTACTAATCTTATTATTTATCATAATTATAGTAACACAAAGTAAGTCTTGATGGAATCCAGTCTTAATGTTGCCAGATGACAGTATAATTTCTCCCCGATTGCACTACAAATCCCTAAATATTTTCATATAAACTATTCATATGAAAAAAATCATAGAGGAAATTACAAACTCAAAATGCCTTAAATACGTTATAAATTGCATCAGATGATATTAGACAGGGTTTTTCAAACTTATTAGTTACTTAGTAGTTACTTAGTACCACGTAAGACTTTCAAGACAATAGCGAATCCCCATAATACCATGAATATAAACTATTCACAATGTTTCATTACAGCTCGCATTTGCAGTTGCGGTTGCAGTTACAAAATTAAATGCGAGTCTGGGAAAGTGACGTAATGTGGCGATTCACGACTTTTTGTGTTGCTTCCAAAACTTCATCGAAGCTTATAGTAAAGTCGTCACTACTTTACTAGGTGTGACTGGATTTGACTGGCATAAACTGGACTTGATCAAGACTGCACTTTGACTGTAAAAACCGAAGATGCGGCAGAATGGGTTTATAGCTTTAGCCTGCCCGATGGGGTAAATTAAATATTTAAAAAAAAAAAATAGATATAGATATTAAATCGAGGTTTTGAGGTTTTGTCATGAATCCTTTTACAGATATTTAATAAAAATGAATTAAAATTACGTTTATGTTTGCTTAGTTGAGCCAAAAGTACTATTTAAAAGACATTATCAGCATCCAGAAAACTTCAGACAAAGAAAAATGGCTCACGTCACTGAAATGAAAAATCTATTCTCTAGGTTATTTTCTATGAAAAATGGGTGAGTACCTGTCTCAATAATTAATACTATGTTTCAATAAAATCTAACCATTGTCTTCAACATGAAAAATTTCAGTCTCCAAAGGATGGAAGGGATTTTATGATTTCATCACTTGATAATAAAGTTGAATCAGAATAAGTAACAAGCTTTATTTGCAGACTAACACCAAGATGTAGAGTGAGAAACTTCGCCACAGATTTGGAAAGGCCAAGTCGGCCTTTGCAAAAAACCAGTGTAACATCTTTACCACCTCTGTCAGAACCTATGCCAGACCTCCCTCCTGTGATTTTTTCTACTTCAAAAGCAGAAGACACGGTTACAGAAGTTACAGTCCTAAGTAATGGCCTCCGAGTTGCATCAGAGAAAAAATTTGGACAGTTTTGCACTGCTGGTGGTAAGTTCTTCATGATAAATCTAAATAACTGATCTTTAAAATAGGTGAAGCAAACTGATTTGATAAAACTTAATATTTATACTCAGCAGAATGAGAGGCTCCCAGTGTGTACAAGTTGTATTGCTAGTTAAGAGGCTTATGATATGTTACTTGATGATCTTCTTGCAGTTTCTATAGATTGTTAGTAATCTTTCTGTTAAACATACCAACCCACTAACCTAAGGGACATGTCTGTGTGTCTCAATTCCTTGCCCATTCTACAATATGATAGGAGCTCTTAAAAGCGACACCTCTTCATAATCCATATTCCATAAATGTAATGGTACAAACTGCTAAATAATGTAGCGATGATAGCTCAGTGGTTAACGCGATTTGTTTGAAGGTTGTGGGTTAAAACCCCAACAATAAGCTTGAGCTATCAGTGAAGGAAAACATCTTGAGGAAACCATAGCATGGTGGTAGAGTAATTTCTAGTACTCGGCTGGCTAGCTACCCTCAAGTTGAAAATCTCTTGCCATGCATCTAACAGTATGTTCTGGCAGCCTCACTTGAGAGCCACTATAGATTATTAGTAATCTTCCTGTTAAACTTACCCAAGGGACATGACAATTGAGAAGAAAAACATGTAATCAACATACATATATGTATTTTGGGATTATGTCTTGAAAGTCATCGGAAAAAAAAAACATTAAGTTTTGATATTAACTGCTATTGATACTGGCTCATGTCACACTCATACTAAACCCACTGTTTTACAAAAGACAATTGCAATCAATGATTAAAATGTATTTTACCATCCCTTGTAATGATCTAAAATTCTAATCTGATGGCTAAAAAACTATTGCTCAAAAATTGTTATTGTTTTCATTCTAGTGGTGATTGATTCTGGTCCAAGGTTTGAAGTGGCATATCCAAATGGCGTCTGCCATTTTTTAGAAAAATTGAGCTTTGGAGTAAGTATATACATTTCTTATGAAACAATGTAGCAGTATTTGGGTTTTGTTATAGCCAAGCAGTGGTAACACATTATTTACATTCATAAAACAGTCTACCATACATTTAAATCTTTTTTAGCTTTATTGTATACATTAGACAAACATATGCTCTTTGAGTTAATTTTTGTTTCATGATGAGCCCTCGTAGTTCAAAAAATTCACTATAATCCTGCTGATTACAAAACAGCTCATAATGCTACAGGTATTGCATTGCTCAGAGAATGTTTAAATTATTCAGGCAACACACAAATATGCAACACGTGATGTAATGCTTCGAGAACTTGAGAGACATGGAGGCATCTGCGATTGTCAGGGTTCAAGAGACACTACAGTTTATGCTACCAGTGCGGATTCCAGAGGTCTAGAGGCTGTTACACAGGTATATATATTATAATGGTATTATAAGCATGTCTCAACTACCTTCCTCACACTTCTTCCTTAACATGTTTTTGTAGTTATTGTATAGTAAGCTAAGAGCAAACATTTATAATGAAATAACTATGAATTTCTCTATACCACAAGCAGAGTAAGGCAGCCTAACTAATAGGCTAGTGTTTGTATGACTGTGTATTAATTTAGATGAAAATATCTTTTGTGATTGACCAAAGCTCACCTGTTGTTAACTGACAGTGTGGTCGAAGATGGTATACACACCTAGCCTGGAATAGAACTGGCTCTCAAATTATGCTGCCAGAACACACTGTTAAGTGCTTGGAGAGAGATATTTTGAGGGTGGTAGCCAATAGATTACTAATAAGTACCCTAACACCATGCAAACAAATGATGACATAGACTAAAGAACTTTAGAAGTTTGATAAAATAATTCTGTTTAGATTTAAGAAAATTTTAAGTAAACAAGTTAAACCAGATCTTATTGTGGTGATGTAGGATTCAGTTTATTGGAATTACTAATGTCGTATATTTTGACATGAATTTTTAACTTGACCCAAAATTTATTTTTAACAATCTACATTCAAGTGTATTTATTTCTAGGTGTTGGCAGAAGTGACACTCAGACCACAGCTGTCTGTAGAAGAAATAGAAGCAACGAGGCAAGCTGTGGCATTTGAACTGGATACACTCTCAATGAGACCAGAGCAGGAAACCATTCTAATGGATATGATTCATGCTGTAAGTAAATCTACACTACTGTATACGATGTCAACTTAGTAAAATTCTAAACATGCAGCACCCGAACTACATGCAAGACGTGTCATGTTCTAGCACGGAACTTAAAGGAACTTGCGGTAGTTCAGGTGTCTAATGTTGACAATGATGGTATTTTACAGATTTCTTAATATAAGCTTATTTTATTGCAGGCTGCATATAGAGGAAACACTCTCGGATTACCAAAGATATGTCCAAAAGAGAATGTGAACAGCATTGACAGAAACATTATCCTTAACTATCTGAAGAACCACTACACTCCTGATAGAATGGTTGTTGCAGCTGTTGGGGTAAAAACAACTGATATTTTTTTGTACAAACTGATAAACATAGCGCGCTTTATCATCTCATGTGTTTTATGGTATCTTTTGTATTTTGTGGCACTATAGATCATCCAGATCCGCCTTGTTTTTATAAACTGTCCCACTCCAGGGCGCGGGTCTCTTCTCATTGTAATAAGGCGATAATAGTGTGGATTGATAGACAATGTTTTTCCTTCATCGTTTGAAGCTAGCTGGAAATTAAAATATATATTACGTAAGCATAATTTTAGTAACTATTAACCCTTCCCTCCCCATTGTCAGCAAAAGTATGCAAAAGACGCGCCTCGCGGTGTTACCCGCTGTTCTCACGTGAACACTACATTTTTTCGGGATGAAAAGTAGCCTGTATGTTAATACAGGGTGTCAGCTACCCCCATATCAAATTTGATTAAAATTGGTCCAGCTGTTTGACCATCCAAGTAACAAACATACAAACACTCACAAACATTCGCCTTTATAATAATAGAGCGATAAAAAAATTTAGGCCTGTTTGTCGATATCTGGTATAATCTCTGTTTATTATATGATTTATTGTTGTGACCCATGTGAAGGTGTGATCCCATTTTTAATGTTATTTTTAGACATGAATGGGAATATAACTCGTAATTTTGGTGTTATCAATAAAATATTGTATTGTATTGAGCGTTAGTAAGAGCTTGCGTAACAAACACAAGATTCGTGCAGCCCTATTTATCACTTAACCGTTTGACCGACTAGCCTGGACTTAATGATATGAAATTTAGTGTGTTTATCTTGCAATCGCTTTTATTCAAAACTAGCTAAATACCCGATGGCCTTTGTCGTTGCAAATAATATATAAAACTCATTCGAAGTATCACTACTATTTAAAATAAAAAGGATCAGCTAAATCGGTTCTGCCGTTCTCAAGTTATGCGCATACCAACGAATTTCATTTGATTTTATTTATATCGAAGAAGAATATTATTAAGCAGAAAGGGAATTGTTGTATTCATCATTATGCTATTATGGGCACATTACTAAATTCGCGAATGACAAAAAACGCTGGAAATAGAAGAGACAACGTACTTTTTTTACAGTACAGCTGTTTTTTTATTTGTTTTAATTGTGCCCCATTATAAATGTAAACCGTACAAATTTATAACGCTGTGTATAAGGAGAGGTGTTGAGAAGACTCAACAAAAACACGGAACTACCTAGTTCGCATAAGTTGCATACAATTACAGAACAATAAAAATTACGTCGTATTTTGCGTGTCTGTTTGTTTGATTTGTTTCTCTAAACTACGCAAAGGATTTTGATACAGTTTTAACCACTTTTTATAGAATTCCTTCTGGAAAGTTAATTTGTGTCGGTACGAAGGCAGTTCGTTAGTTTAAATTAAACTAAAATATTAAAAATCATATTTCAGGTGGAGCATGAACCTTTTGTGGAATATGTCCAGAAATACTTTGTGGACATGAAACCTACATGGCACTCTGATGTGAAAGACATAGACTCATTCCAACCTGCAGTAGACAGGTCCATAGCACAATACGTCGGTGGCATAATACAGGTAAATAGTAAAAGCATCAGGTGAATTTCTATTTATCGTGTTTTTAGCTTATCAATGGACAGAAAAAGGTTTGAAATGTACATGTTTTAGTTTTACATCAATCGTAATAACGGTTCAGTTACAATATCATGGCAAAAATCGTGCACCTATTCTTGACCTCAGTTGTCACTCGTGATTAATGTATTTTTTTTAAATTCCAATTTAGTAAAGGGACTTTTTTGATAAATCATATTTTCTACAATGTTTTTTTTTTCAACTAAAGGAAAAAGAAAATGTACCTACACACAACACATACTTGAATTAAATGAGACATTAAGCACTCATAAAGCATTATATTATCTAGAACTCTAAAAAACAGGGTATCGCGTATATTTGGATTTGATATTTGAAAACAAAATACAGTCGAACATAGAACCTCCTCCTTTTTGAAGTCGGTTAAACATACTTTTTAGTTAACACACATATCTTTGTTTTGTTATCAGGAAGAATGTGAGATTCCACTTTATCCTGGATCGGATCTACCTGAATTGTCACATGTTGTTATCGCACTGGAAAGTAAGTGAAACTTTTTTTTTTGTGATTGACGGGCTAGTTGTTTTACCTTAAGTGACGGTGTGGTCGAAGATGGTAAACACACCTAGCCTGGAATGGAACTGGCTTTCAAGTGAACTTAGGGCGGTAGCTAGAAAGTATTCTACCACCATGCTATGGTTTCCTCACGATGTTTTCCCTCAATGACAGCTCAAGCTCATTGTTCGGTGTGCGAACCGACCACGCTAACCACTGAGCTTTCAACGCTAAAAAAGATTCCCTTTTTTATACAGTTGCACATTATTGCAGACTTTTGTGTACACAGCCTAGCCTAGCACATCGGCGTGAAGTGGCTAGTCTGTCAGATTTTTTTATCGTATACACTACGTTGAGTGAGGCTAAGAACTACATGACCTAATCTTGCAATCGCCGTTTCACAACAACACGACCAGACGCTCGACCAAAAGACACCCTCTTACAGTGGAAATTCCCTATAAACGTACAAAACGTTTCCAGACCACGTTCCTGCTGATGTGTGGAACTTGTTGCCAGTGTCTGTTTCCAACTATAAGTACAACCCGGGGTTGTTCAAGAAAAACATCAATAAGTATTTCCTAGGCAAGCATGTTTCAATCTTCGGCCACATCGTCGCTTTCCATCAGGTGAGATTGTGGCCAGAAGCATGCCTTGTTCGTTGTCAAAAAAAAAAAAACATTTTATTTATAAATAAATGTTTGCGAAAAAGGGTTAGTGAAAAAAAATCTGGTGTTCTGTAGAAAAAGTTCGATAACCCTTGATGTAATGCACTGAGCAACAATTTTTTTCTCGATTTTAGTGTTACAGTAAAAGTTCCTACCTTTACAATGACCATATATTATACACCCTGTATACTATCCAATTTGATTCTAAAATGTCTGTTCTCCCCACGCGGACTGATGTGCAGGTTGTTCGCACGCCGACTCTGACTTCGTGGCGACGTGTGTCCTCAACATGATCATGGGTGGCGGCGGGTCGTTCTCGGCAGGCGGTCCCGGGAAGGGCATGTACACCAGACTTTACACTAACGTGTTGAACAGGTATTTGCAGCACACATTATGTTCATTTAATTTTATGCTTCAAGTTATATTTGTAGGGTTCCGTACCTCAAAAGCAAAAAACGGAACCCTTATAGGATCACTTTGTTGTCTGTCTGTCTGTCAAGACCCTTTTTCTCAGGAACGAATGAAATTCATATCAAATACTCAGGTCTACTGTCCCTTGGAGCTGTGAAAAAATCAAACTTCTAAGCCAACGCGATCAAAAGATACAGCCGTTTATGCTGCAAATTTTCGACACTCGCGAGGGAATCAAAACCTACAGGGTACTTCCCGTGAACTCAGAATCTTGAAATTTGGTACGAAGCAACGTCTTATTGCACAGATAAACGAAAAATTGCGAAAAGCATGAATTACCATTTTTTTTAAAACCATAACTTTACTTATTTACCTACAGGTTTGTACGGAACCCTCGGTGCGCGAGTCCGACTCGCACTTGGTCTTTTTTTATATAGACACATTTTTATATTGACATCCCACTAATATAGTAAATGTGAAAGTTTGGATGGATGGATGTTTGTTACTCAATCACGCCAGAACGGCTGAACGGAACTGGATGAAATTTTGCATGTATATACCTACTTAAGGCCCTGGAATAAAACATAGGACACTTTCATCATCATCCATCACCACGCGGGTAAAACCGCGGGGCGCAGCTAGTATTTTCTATTGGCAGTATTTTTATATTGACAATATTTTTTATATTGACATGTTTGTATACTTTGACATTTTGTTTTTATTCATTGAAATGTCACATTAGTCACGGCGACATAAGTATGTCGGTGACGTTGTCAAATCAGCATCTCGGTGACGCGAACCCTTAAGTTTTGCCTCTACCAAAGAATAATTCAAAACGGTTAAAGATTTCACTTAAAAAAAAAAAACAGCTATTGTAACGTGAAATGTTCGTCAGATACCACTGGATGTTCAACGCGACTGCGTACAACCACGCATACGGCGACACGGGGCTGTTCTGCGTGCATTCGGCAGCGCCGCCCAGCCGGCTATACGACACCACCCTCGTGATCGCGCGCGAACTTGCCAACATGGCTGGCAAGATCGGCGAGATGGAACTCAGGGTAAGGCAATTTCTAATAAGTTACAGGTTGCAAACTAAAAAAACATCAGTCTCAAAATCTATGCTTTATATGTGTTCTGTGTGTATTAAAAGTATCTATTGATAAAAAAGTATTTAAGTATGCTATTCGTTTTTTGGTTCCTATAGTACAAGCTTTCCTTAGTTTGGGGCTAGATGGCGCTGTGTGAAATGTCCTAAGATATTTATTTATCTTAATTTAATACTGAAAAAAGTACTAAAACTCGCCTACCTATATCATACCATATTTTTTACTTCAAATTAGATGCTGTAGGTACTCAAAATAGTTTCCTAGTAATTTTTTTAGTAAAATGTATTTAAAAAAATGTAATATGTATTCAAATATGTATGTAAATGTATAACTATTTCTATTTATAGTTGAAATCCTTGGAGTTGCAGCATGAACAAACATTTAACATACACACAGTAATGAACGCCAAGGCAGCGATACCCTGGAAAAAAACATCAGTCTCAAAATCTATGCTTTATATGTGTTCTGTGTGTATTAAAAGTATCTATTGATAAAAAAGTATTTAAGTATGCTATTCGTTTTTTGGTTCCTATAGTACAAGCTTTCCTTAGTTTGGGGCTAGATGGCGCTGTGTGAAATGTCCTAAGATATTTATTTATCTTAATTTAATACTGAAAAAAGTACTAAAACTCGCCTACCTATATCATACCATATTTTTTACTTCAAATTAGATGCTGTAGGTACTCAAAATAGTTTCCTAGTAATTTTTTTAGTAAAATGTATTTAAAAAAATGTAATATGTATTCAAATATGTATGTAAATGTATAACTATTTCTATTTATAGTTGAAATCCTTGGAGTTGCAGCATGAACTAACATTTAACATACACACACAGTAATGAACGCCAAGGCAGCGATACCCTGGCCTTTGTTTTGTTACTCAAAGTTCTGTGGCAACATGTGGCCCGCGGGCCGTATGCGGCCCATGGATGTCCTACTTACGGCCCGTGATTGTTTTTTTTCACTCATACATATCTAAATTAATTATTATAGATTTTTGATAAAAAATATTATAATTTATACTATTAAAAGCAAACTTTTAATACCACAATTAAATTACCTATGTTTAAATTTTTTTAGTAGCATTTTTGTTTTTGCCATCTATTTAATGGGATACGACCAATTAAACGTACATTAAGCTTCTAGGTTTATAATATCACAAGTGAGGTGCCTTTACTTTGCCACTTTGTGGCAAACCCCACCTCACCCCCTGCCTGCCTAAAGGTTGCCGACCTCTGAGTTTAATGGACAGGCGTTATGTCTTAGAATAATGAAAGCGTTCCGTTCGTCTCCTAAAATAAGTATAAATTTACAATTTATAGAAACCGACTCCATATGCCCGCAATCCCTAACACGGTTTTAGGTATTGACGATAATTTCTTGATTTGTCCCACAGCGTGCCAAGACTCAGCTGCAGTCGATGCTACTGATGAACCTGGAGGCGCGACCAGTCGTTTTCGAAGACGTGGGCCGTCAAGTGCTCGCAACCGGCAAGAGGAAGCCGCCTGCATTCTTCATCAGTGAAATCGGTGAGTACATAATTATTACCAATTTACTCTGTACAGGCTAGCCTCACGTTGAACCACTTCAAGTGGAAAATCTGTCACCAAGTACCTAACGGTATGGTTCGGCAGCTTCACTTGAGGGCCATTTCCATTCAAAGCAAGACCACACCACCACTTAACAATTGATGAGCTGTGGTCAAACACTTAGCCTATTAACCATTTTAAAAAATGTGTTTCGTTTTGATGGGTACTTAGCGAGCAAAATTACAGAGCTATTGAGACTAACCGTCGAATGTTTTTAAGTAGTGAGTGACGAAGCAGCGACATCCTGGACTTTGTTAGCATGTCACCTACATATATTCATACCAAGTTTGATCACAGATTGCAAAGTCCAGAGTAAAGCAGAGTAAATACTATGTTTTAAAAGGCCATTGAGGCGATATTCTTCGACTTTTAGCATATTTTAATTTACATATTTAGACTATTAAAATATAAATCGAATACGTATATAAAAATGAATGTTTGTTTGTATTTTATGCGCCGTTCATCCGATAGCTTGCACTTGCGCGAAACTTTTAGGATAGACCAATTGTTTTTTTTTTTGGCAGCACCGCGGCAGTTACCAGCTTATATTGAATAAAAAACCCTTTTTACTATTATAAAATTGAGCTTATTTTATTGAACTTAGAATATTTGGCGAAATAGAAATTTTAATCAAAAATGACACTAAAATTTGTCATTTGAAACATGCTAAGAGGTACCTAGGAGGAAGAGATAATATTCTATTTTTAGGACTTCGTAAAACTGAATTGGGCTTAAGTGTTTTACTTTAAATAATGTGAGTAAATCCTTTAAAAAACCGAGGTTTGACTCGCACGAACTTACGTATCCGCCGTTTTTTTGTTCTGTTAAGTGAGACTATCTTACAGCATTAGACCGATATCGACTGCAGTACCAAACGCGCTCGGAACATCGGGATATAGGGCCATAAAGTTTAATTTTTCGAAAATCTAAGTCACAATTTTGTTTACAGAAAAAATCACCGCAGAAGACATAAACCGCGTGGCCCGCCGCATGCTGAGCCAGCGGCCGTCGGTGGCGGCGCGCGGGAAACTCTCCCACCTTCCCTCCTTCGAAGAGATACAATCCAACATGTCGATCAATAGGACCGACAGTGCTCCTCAAGGGCGCCGGATTAATTTGTTCCGCAATTAACACATAATGTTATGTATGGTTTACTATAATTAATGTAATGGTAGTGTATGTGCTCGTTGAAAATTATAAAGTATTTCGTAAATGTTATTTGTGTTATTAATGGTGTGTGTTGTGATAAAAATACCTCGGAGCAATCTTGGTCGGATCCCCACGTGCATTGAAGCGAAGTACATCGCCGATTTCAAAATATTATACAGGGTTATAATATTTACAAAATTTCCCAGTTTTTAAAGAGCCACTAAAAAAAATTGTTGACATAATATGTAACAAATAATAAAAAAAAAATTTATACTTAATTTTTTTATTTAACATAAACGACTTGATAAACTTAATTATTTCAATTTTTGCTCATGGTACCGGAGAGCCGCAACTTTACATGGAAAGAGCCGCATGCGGCTCGCGAGCCGTAGGCAGACCCCTGTACTAAGTCATTATGAACTTTGTTTCAAAGTTCTCCGGAGAGAGTTACTAGACGACTCTGCTCCATTTTCGATCAGATCATCACTTCCTATTAGACGAGGTTGTGGTCAAACGTACGGCTATTGTGTCGACTTAGCCACGCTGGTCAAATCGTGTGTAAAAATAGACAGATGGAACTTTTCTTATCAAGTTCATCTTCACTGACTGCGTTCTCATCCCTAACTAACCTTTAATAAGACCAACGCGAATGTTTTGGAAACTTCCAGCAACGAACTGGTTGTTTTTGGGTGGCGGAGGTATTTCAACGAAACAATAATTAGATTCTCTTTTAAACTTTATTTATAAAACAGTTAAAATTGTTTTCACTGGCAAGGACATGGATGTATAAAATTAAAATATTAATGTACTTATAATGCAATGTACTGTGCACATACGAAAGTTAGAAAAAAATGTTAGAACAATTCAAGCAACTCAGTCTTCTATTTTCCTTCAGGATGTGTTAATAAAATTCGGATCTTTGACAATAAATCTAACGAACACAATAATAAAATCACAACAATAAAACTTAATCATTGAACGAAAATTAAATTCATCATTCGCCAAATTTCTTTTTGGCTAAAACATTACGTAAAATTTTAACTTAGTTTTAAATATTAACCAGACATGGGCGAGCATGTCAATTTGCAAGGTATACTTCATACACGATAGAAAAATGTATGGAGTGGTATAGCGCCTCTGGAAAACTGCCTTTTTTCATACATTTGACTATTGTTTACCAACATAATTCTCACTAATTATACTAGAGCCATAGCTTTAAAGCACCAGAGATCATGACAATTTGCGAAATCACTTTCAAGACTTTCTAGTAACAGGTGTGAAAGGAAACTGAAATTAACATATTGAGCTGTCATTTCTTGTACATTTTGATATCGAAAACTTATTTTTTTTTATGGCTGACTTGATAGGTTTTTGACCACAGCTCACCTGATGTTAAGTGACGGTGTGGTCGAAGATGGTAAAACACACCTAGCCCGGAATGGAACTGGCTCTCGAGTGAGGCTGCCGGAACACACCGTTAGATGCTTGGCGGCAGATTTTCAACTTGGGTGGTAGCTAGCGAGCCGAGTACTAGAAAGTACCCTACCACCACGCAAACCACTTGATTGAAGATTTTTCGCAAATTGTCGTTGCTAGACTCATGTCTTAAAATCCTTATAAGTATACCAAATAAAATTTCAATGAATCATAACATCTTAAAATCTAATCATGTCAGCTTTTGGGACCTTTATCACCGATAAATGAGTGTATGACTTATGCCAAATAACTTTGCTGAAACAGTTTTATAGATAGTCTGAGAAAGACGCTTGACTATCAACAATGACTAAGAATATATGACAATTTATGGCCAAGTACATATGAAAGTTTCCCCACATTGTCATGTATGAATGGAAAATGTCCTACGCTTTAATCTCATCGACTGGAGTTATATTATGCGGCCAATTTTACTGCAGCTTTCGCCGCCGCGTCAGCGTCGTTAATAATTTGCATTGGAAGACCAGATGCTTCCAGAATCTTCCTCGCGGCGTCAGCGTTGGTTCCTTCTAACCGGATGACCATGGGGTGCTTCGGTGGGCTTGCCTTACACGCGGCAATTATCCCGTTTGCGATCGTAGAGCAGTTCACGATACCTGTAGAAGAAAGAAATTTTTAAATCGAATACCGCCATGGCCTCGCAGATTTTGGGACGCAAAAACATGCAGATATCCACTCAAGTTTTATAAAACTTAGCTAGTGTAGCGCAAGCAACGTGTATCATGTCTACGGCATTTGTCGACTTAAGGTGCTCCCAGTAGCTAATGTGAGCGTGTTTTCGCATCACAGTTGATTATTTTTTATGGCTGACTGGCTAGGTGTTTGGCCACAGCTCACCTGATGTTTAGTGACGTTGTGGTCGAAGATGGTAAAGCACACCTAGCCTGTCTCTCAAGTGAGGCTGCCGGAACACACCGTTAGGATGCTTGGCGGCAGATTTTCAACTTGAGGGTGGTAGCTAGCCAGCCAAATACTAGAAAGTACCTAATATATAATTGTATATGAATAATATTTCACACATTAGCACCCTACTATGTTTCTTTGGAATTAATTAACTTACCCCCGAAAACATTTACAAACACAGTCTTCACTTTAGGATCTGATTCAAGAATTTTAAGAGCAGCAGCAACTTGAGCCTGACCAACTCCACCACCCATGTCGAGGAAGTTGGCTGGCTTGCCTCCATTCAGATTGATGATATCCAAGGTGGCCATGGCCAGGCCAGCTCCGTTGACCATGCAACCTATGCTTCCATCCAAATCTATGTACACCAGGTTTAGGGCTGCTGCTTCTCTCTGGAACATTTTAAATCACACTTTCTTACCTCTCAAATAGATAATGGCTTAGCATATTTTACATTTGTAAGTATGGAGCAAACAAAAATTGCAAAAATATAAGATTTCTACAGAGTTTTGTAAACAAATGAAAGGACATGACCCACCATATTATATTACTTGGTTACATCCATGTAACATGGCTATGTATGTGGATGCATTAATAAGCAATATTCTACATTTCTAATCTGCATGTTCTAAGGTGCAATGTGGGTGTGTCTTTAAATAAATAAAAAACTGAGTAACTTGGTTCCTTCTAGTTAAGCGTGCTTTATCCCAAGCTGCATTGCTGCATTACAACATAATAATCTTCGTCAAATGTGACCCTATTTTTTTTTATTATGTATATGTTTGCGTTTGACCGTCATCTTGCCTGATGTTAAGTGAAGAAATGGTCTACGATTGAGCATGCCTTGAAGAAACCGATTCACTCGCGACATGAAGGTACAGATTTTATTTATCAGGGAACACCCACTCGGGATAATTCTGAATGGAATAAAAAGAGGTTTAATACAGTTTGGTGCACTTATGTCGGACAATATCTATGTTAAAATAATAATAATTTCTTTATTTGATTTAATACATTAGATTTCTTTTTTTTTTTTTATATAATGAAAATATAATATTTTTATTAAATAATTGTACAATTACAAATGTCAAATGTTGAATTAAAATCACAATAAATTTTCACAAAAACGTCACACAGGTGCAAAGGCTGGCCATTGCTATCCAGCGCGGGAATGCTGCCAGCCTCATGGGTTCCTTTGCACCGGGTACAGTAAGGGGTGGGATATTTTGACTGAATGTTGTTAAAATTCTTCTGAGTAGTTATGTGATTTATAATATAAATATGACGTTTTTGTGACATTTTTGTGAAAATTTATTGTGATTTTATATCTATGTTAGATTAAATACAGATTATACAGGTATATGAATAAAATCATGTTGAACTAAGAATGTAGTAACTTAGTAAGTAAATGCATATAATAAAACTATACCAGTAAAGATCAAGGATGTTTGTTAATTAAGATGGATTTAAATATGTGAGATATTACAAAATAATATTAAATTTATTTATTATTGGTAAAAAATTTGCATCAACTAAAAGTCTTTGATTTCACTTAAACGAAACAAAAATGTCTCATGTCTCGTCTTCATTATTTATTAGCTAATTAACATAACATGAATAATAAATAGCTCTTAAACACGATTTCTTAACTGATGTTGAAATACAAGAAACATCATCAAAAATACAAAACTACAACTTGGTAGAGTGCCTCACATTTGTTTTCAAATACTTGTTGTAAAATTGCATTATGAATACTTTATAGGCCAACAGAACAGATAAGAATATCAGTTGTTTATTCCAAGAGACATGATGGAAATTTTTATAACATAATTATGTTTATAAGACAATTTATTGAAACAAAGTTGTCATTGTTGTTTGGAGTCTTTTCCACATTAATATGACATGCTTATGAACCAATATTTTGAATGTAACATTTCATGCTGATACCCATCTTGTATGACAGTTCTCGGCATGATCTGAGCATTATGTTTACTGATAATAGGTTAAATTGTAAACATTTATCTTATCAGGTCAATACCATGATATGTAAATGTCTTTGTTTGTCTGGAAATGGTGTAATTTGTAATTCTTTATCTCAGCAGTGGGATAAAGATGATGATGATGATGATGAAGTCGCCCGACATTTTAGAGTGATTACATAACATAAAACAAAATATTATCATTTATCATCAAAATACTCAAGACATAAAACTGTAGATACTGTTTATCAGATAACTGGAATGTGTATCTTTATTTTGAAGAAAAAACTTACCTCTCTTGGGTCTGTTAGAGACACATCATCAAGGGCGAATATGTCGCCCTGTCTAAACTTGGCGTTGTCATCAAAGTTTATCTTAGCATCAACTGATACTACACGTCCATCATCAGTTTCAACAAGAGGGTTGATTTCCAGTTGTGTAGCATCTACCTAAAAATGAATAATATTGATCATAAGTTAACATAATCAGGATGAGTTCCTGAGATGCCAGTGTAAGAATACAGTGAGGATTTATAATACATATGGTTGTACTTTATAGCTGGTTAGGTAAACCCCTCAAGTAGAAAATTCTGTAGGCAAGTACCTAATGGTATATTAGGTCTTACATGAGGGTATAGTTTCTATTTCAGACCAGATGTGCCATATTTGATCATATCATCATTAATCATCGTGTGAGCTGTCCATCAAAAATACATTTCTAAAAATATAACTACAGATTCTTACCTTCAAGAATAATTCCCACAATTTTTTTACTTCTTCAGCACACTTTTTCCTTAACGGCCCTTTGAATTCCAAAAAGTCTGCAACTTCATTTGCAATTTTATCTGTTACACCCTCGAAGATATCAACAGGCAGAGTTTTTAGTAAGTGCGGAGTTTTTTCAGCCACCGTTTCTATATCCATGCCCCCGGCAGGAGAAGCTACAATGGCAGCTCCATTGAAACTTCTTTCCATGACTATACTGAAGTATGTCTCCCGTTTTATGTTGACACTCTCTGCTACCATGACTTTATCGACCAGTATACCCTCTGCAGGTGTCTGTTTCGTAATCAACTTGTGTCCAATCATATTCTTTGCCAAACTCAAAATTTCATCAGGTTTCTTTGTCAAGTGCACTCCACCCTTGAAGCCATTATCAAAATGACCTTTACCCCTCCCACCAGCTAAGATCTGAGCCTTAATAACATACTCATCAGCTTTAAAACCGGATAGTGGCGTAGAGTCCAATTTAGAATCTAATATCCTGAAGTCTTGTATAGATACTTCGTACTTTCTCAGCAAATCCTTACTATGATATTCTTGAAGATTTAAGTTCCTCCGAGAATTCAGTTGGGGGCAATATTTAGGAGATAACACAGTTAAGCCCCTCAGCCTCAAGTTTTTACTATTTTTTAGTGCGGCCATATCGAACTTTGTACACTTGCGAGCTGGCTCGGACTCTGTATCTAACCTGTAATAATGATAAAATATGTTGAGCTCTTTTATTTTTACACTATGATAGTAACGAAATATTTAAATGATATGAACTAACTTTTAAGTTTATAAGGAATTCGCGTTGTAAATTCTTTTCTCCAATTAATTTAACGAGTTATTTCAAACTCTTTCCCTTTCCCGTACTTGCGCGCAATTTTACAGCCGCGCGCAAAATTAAAAAAAAGTAACCGATAGCACGAAAGACCGAAACTGAAGAAACTTGGAATGAAAGAAGATCCGAAACATTTTTTTTAAATTAATTTTCTCCATCGGGCGGGCTAAAGCTGTAAAGCCATATTGCCTCATCTTCGGGTTTTGCAATATAACTACTCAGTCCCTCAACAATTTTATTATGTCTAACATCTCTATTTATAGTCAAAGTCTAGTTTTACGTAATTCAGCACTTTATAAATGAAAAATCACTATTTTTCTACACAAATATTAAAAAAACACAAGTTTTTGAAAATAAAATACAATTTTTATAATAAAAGTGTTCCGATACCTTGTCAAAACTACAAAATATGTTCATTTTCGTTTGTGCTTCTATAGTTTCCTTAAGATGTTTTTCTTCACCGGTAGCAAATGAACAAAGAATTCAACGATCTACGTTTAGTGACCAATACAAACATTTCCAAACAGATTAAATTCATTAACACATAATAATGTAATTTTTTTTTTTGCTATTTAGTTTTTATTTATTTGTTGTATTTTTTATTACAGAAATGGTAATTGTGATATTTTATTCCCGCTTCATACACGTATAGTTTTTTATACACTGCTTTTATTTTTAAGCAGTGTATAACAAACTCGTAACTGAAAATGATTTGGGAATTACCGTGATATCATGATTTGCTTCGCTTTTTTGTAAAAATCTCGAAGACTTGTGATTTGTGAAGCAATAAGTACATACATGATACAGGCCAAATACATAATGTAGAGTACAATATACACCGGAAGAATAGATAAAAAATTAGTTATCTACATTCAAACCACTACAATCTGTGGTTCTAGCCAACATTTAGAAACGAAATTATATTAAGTCTGTGGTTACAACCTCAACTTCCTTTTTCTCGTGTTCCTTTGACAACACGAGGTTATAATTTCTATTCCCGAATAGAAAAGTACGTACAATTTGTATTTAAGTTAATGCATATGATTTGTAAATAGTGGCTTTCAATTAAGTAACTGTGTTATTTGTTTTTAGATTAACACAATGACTGATGAAAACTGGAATGATGATGTTGTCGAGGCGGGCAGCATGGCTGTTGACTCCATGCCATTGCCACAGCCGGCTGACATTCCCGAAATCAAGCTGTTCGGGCGATGGAGCTGTTACGATGTCCAAGTTTCGGACATGTCTCTTCAAGATTACATCTCTGTGAAGGAGAAATACGCAAAGTACCTGCCCCACTCTGCTGGCAGGTATGCCCATAAGCGCTTCCGCAAGGCTCAGTGCCCCATAGTGGAGCGTCTCACCAACTCTTTGATGATGCACGGCCGCAACAACGGCAAGAAACTTATGGCTGTGCGAATTGTTAAGCACGCATTTGAAATTATTCATTTGCTAACTGGAGAGAATCCTCTGCAAGTACTTGTAACAGCTATCATCAACTCTGGACCCAGGGAAGATTCCACTAGGATTGGTCGTGCAGGTACTGTCCGTCGGCAGGCTGTGGATGTATCCCCCCTCCGTCGTGTGAACCAGGCCATCTGGTTGTTGTGCACTGGTGCCCGTGAAGCAGCCTTCAGAAACATTAAGACCATCGCTGAATGTGTAGCTGATGAACTTATCAACGCTGCCAAGGGCTCCTCAAACTCATACGCCATCAAGAAAAAGGATGAGTTGGAGCGTGTCGCTAAGTCCAACCGTTAAATAATTTTAAGCTTTCTATCAATAAAAGTCAGAAAACAGTCAATGTATTTTATTATTTAGTTAATTAAATCACAATACGCTATTAGTGTGTCTACTGTCACAGTCTGTGTTAACAACAAGTTGGGGATATTTACTATTTATTACACCATTTTAATTACAATTCACTTCTAAGGCTAAAAAGTTGTTTATGATTTGATATTGGCCTTTATAATATGATAAATAGGTATATAAAATGTGGGGAGGTGTTACAACAGCCATGGAGATGACCATTGCAAAGAGGGGTCCAATCACAAGAACATTTTTATTATTTTGTGTTTGGATATCTGCTTTTTGGTGAAATAAGATGTAGGTTTTGTAAAGCAACATTTCATAACCCCATGGGCAATAACTGAACTCTGCAACACAGAAATTAGAAATTTCTAGTCAATTACATGTATTCACATGACTGCCCAAAAAAGTATAGGTAATGTTTTCAGAGTTTTGTTCATGTATATCTATGTGAGTTTCTTTGTTCCACCATAACTCAAAAACCTGATTTTCTATGACATTAGTACACAGGGCATAATATTACTTTTCATGAAAATATACTGCAAAAAATACTGTAGTTATATTTTTTTAATTTAAAACTAGATATCCCCCCTTGCTATATATGGGTTTACATGGGGCTATTGATCTATCTCAAAGGGATTACTCAGCATGTTCGATGAAAGCTCCCAGGTGCCTTGACTTTTTCCGACACTTCCAACAATTATCATCATGTGTCAAACAATTTACACAAAACCTTGACAAATTATATACTTAAACCGTCCTTATTAATCACTCTATCTACTGGTGAAACTCTCATGATAATCCGTTCAGTAGTTTTAAGTTTATCATGAACAGACAGATGTGGCGGATGACTTTGTTTTATATACGCTCCACGGACACAGGGCCGTGACCTTTGTCAACTTTGTATTACAATATTTTTTCTATAGTTACATTAAAAAATAATTAATTTATAGTTATTTATTTTGTTTTAGTTACATAGGTATATACAAAGAGTCTCACTCGACAACTTTATCATTTATATTTAATATCTTGTAATTTTCATGTTAATCTTTACTATTCTATACAAAATCCGTACCTACACTCATTCCTCATGGACAACCTGTTTGTTCGAAGCAATTTAGTCACAAATTCTTTTGATTTTATTTTTCTAATAAGTGTATTCAACTTAGTTTACAAGCTTTATTTGAGTCAAAAGGTTGTTGTCAAAGAGTAATAATCTCAAGGGAGCTTTATTTATTGGACTTTATACCGTTCTTATTACAATCGCCGTAGAAGGAAAATTCTCACTATAAGTGTGAAGCTTTATGTACCCTTGACTGTACCGACAATTATTTATTTTTCCCTCATCTTTCATTTACATCGACTTGCGACACCCTTTGTATGCTTACATTTAGGGAATCATTCATTAGACTAGTTTATACTACTGATATACACCCACTTTAACTTGAAAGTATTATAAATGACAATTGGCAGTAAACGAGGGAAACCTTATCGCTCGAATACATTTCTGCCAGGTAATCATTGGACAGTATGGTGAAGGTTTTTGGAGATTTATTTCTTTTTTAAATTCCTAAATAACCAAAAATGTTATAAGTGGAAAAGTGATATAATGCGGTGAAGCATGACTTTTCATGTTGCTTCCACATCACATCACACCATTGATTTCATTTGATTTATCTTATCTATCTATATCTTTAAACAAGCAATTCTTGTATATATACCTATATATATATATATATATATATATATATATATATATATATATATATATATATATTCAGAATCTCGGAAACGGCTCCAACGATTTTCATGAAATTTTGTATCCAGGGGGTTTCGGGGGCGAAAAATCGATCTAGCTAGGTTTAATTTTCAGAAAACGTCGTTTTATCCATGTTTTCAGCCGAGCAATGCTCGGTCAACCAGGTACTTATACTTGACACCAGTAAATACTCAAAGTGCGATGTCAAAAACAAAGAAGAAGAAGATTAAAAAAGTTTGGCACTGACTGCTCAAATTTCCACGTCAATATTGTCATGTCAAAGTCAAACATCAAGTATACAGTTCAAAGTACACTAACAGTATTTTATATGCTAACGAAGCTAATAAAAAACACTGCAAATCACTATGTTTAATATAGAATCGCGTGTTGATTTTCGTTGACACTATTGTTGTCAATAGCACTGTTCGTATACTTAAGACGGTCCGATTGGTATCCAGCGCTCTGTTTTCATTTCGACTAATTTTGAATTTAGTTTTATTAGTCAAAACTGATAATAATGCTGAATAGTGAAAGTTTTTGAATAATTTGTGACCAACTCGAATTATTTATTGCAAAAATATAAACTAATTAAAGTGATAACATAATGATACACAGTTTATTTATCATCAATCCTTCTGGGTATGTGCCGCTAACTTCCAATCCCTGTTCTCATAGCTAAACATATGCATAGTTAATAATTATTTTACATATTGTAATAATTTTTTGTAAATTTGGATTTAGCCTACTATCGTAGGGATCCCGCCGTAACACAATATATGATAAGTGATAATAATTCGTTTGCAGGGATGTGTTTTTAGAAAAACATTGGCGGAGCGTGATACCAAGATCAGTATGTGATTATTATTTGGAGGCTCAGAGAGCCTCACCTAATGTGAGTACCGATATGTTTAAAGTTTAAACCACATCGTATCACACCAATATTAAGACTGCGAATGTATCTCTAACTCTTGTCTCTGTCTGTTTGAACCAGTATAATCAAAATTTGTTATGGTGGTATTCATAACACTATGACGGATGCAAACCCTCAGGTTTCTAGTATGATATTTCATAGAAGATGCTATCATCAAGAAATCACATTTTGATATCACCTTCTATTTAGCCTGAAATTAATAAGCTCAATTTTGTTACTTTGAACTAAATAACTATGTTTATGATGGGCTTTATTTCTGATCAAATTTTTTATGACCAATAACTAGCAATCAAATAACTTACCTATTAGAAACAAAGTGGATTACATATATCATTACAGTCTGAATATTTTTATAATTTATGCAAAATTAATGTTTATCAGTGACAATGAGCTATGATATGAGCCGTTGCTAATAGTATGAATTAAATATCTAAAACTATTTGTTTAGTACTTGGAAGATACTTGTGGATGTATGTATGCACTAGTTTCTCGTAAGTTTTACTTAATTTCTTGACTTTGTTCAGGATGTCCCTCCAGTCCTGGCAGCCCCTCATCATTACCTTATTTCCATACAAAGAGGAGGAATAGCTTTAGTAGCAGTGTGTAAACAAGAAGTGCCACCCTTGTTTGTGATTGAGTTCTTACACAGGGTTGTTGATACATTCCAGGTGAGTTAAATTATGTATAGTATAAAATAAAACTCTCGACACAAAATCAAACAATTAAGAACACTCCCAATTAATTCACCTTTCAACCAAAAAAACAAAATCGGTTCATCCTTTCGGGAGCTACGATGCTAGAGACAGACACACACAGACACATCAAACTTATAACACCCTGTCGTTTTTGCATCAGGGGCTAAAAACTTGTCACACAAATAACAATTCTAAGGTGTTAAGGCTAAAAATGTAAAATGGCTGTCAAAATCCAGAAAATATGAGTAAAATACATAAATTCAAATTGCTGCACCAGTTTGTTTTGGCGGAGTTGCAAATTGGTTGTAATCGAGTGCATGGTGCAAAATCCTTCATTTCCTTAGTTGAATATAATATCCATGTACATAATGCTTTTTTTTAACCTGTCATGTCCTTTAATCTCTACCTGCTGATTGTAAGGTAATATTGATCTGGTATGTACAAGTATAAGTATTATACCACTGGTTCCCATAATAGCCTTTGCTTAGTTTGGTGCTAGATGACCCTGTGAGATATATATTTTTACTAGCTGTGTCCCGCGGTTTCACCCGCGCTAGATGCCTATGTCATAGTAGCTTTATGCATGCAAAGTCTTAGCACGATCGGTTTAAAATTGACAAAGTTTCATACAAACGTTCAACCACTATTTTATCCCCTTGGGGGTAGAATTAATCAAAATCCTTTCTTAGCGGATGCCTACGTCATAACATTTACCTGCATGCCAAATTTCAGCCCGATCCGTCCAGTGGTTTGGGCTGTGCGTTGATAGATCACTATGTCATTCAGTCAGTCAGTCACCTTTGAGTTATATATATTTAGATTTATTTATAGGTATCTAAGTATGTTGTATGTTGTAGATGTTCTTTCTATACCCATGTTATTTATGATGACTAAATAGAAGGTTATAACAGTCTAGTAATGAAAATATACATGATATGGATTGTTATTTAATGTGTTTTTGTTTTAAATTTCAGGATTACTTTTCAGACTGTACAGAAAGTATCATTAAAGAAAATTATGTTGTAGTTTATGAGGTAAGATTTCAATAATATAATGAGTGTCACGGAACTATAATTCCAGTATGAATAAATTTATTTTCTTTTAGCTTCTAGATGAAATGTTGGACAATGGCTTCCCTCTTGCAACAGAAAGCAACATCTTGAAGGAGCTAATTAAACCCCCAAATATATTGAGAACCATTGCAAACACAGTTACTGGAAAATCAAAGTAAGTTGATGTAAGCAAAAAAGCAACTGCTTTTTTTGTCTTACTTGTACATAAAGTGTTATTCAAGTTAGCTTGTAGCTAGCATAAAAAAAAGACCCTAGATTTTGCAAATTACAACTAAGTGTTTGAACTTCCATTTTGAATATATACATCTTCTATATTCAAGTTGAACTGTTGAATGGTTTGTACCGGCAACTTGAGAGTACATTACTAGGTGTAAATTACCATCTTTGACCACACTGTCACTTAATATCAAATGAGTTGTGTGGTCAAACACATAACCTGTCAAAAGTTTAAAAAAATCCCTTATAGTGCATTCCAGATACCAAAAATTTAAATAAAAAAAAATGTAAACATAAACTATATTATTAAACAAAAATACATGAGTCTCTTTCTTTAAGACTATGTAACTCACGAGGAATCAGAGAAGAGATCTCTAGATCAAGATATTTTTTTAAAAGCTCATATTAAATATTTTAATTGAATGATTTTTAATTATAATGTCAGTAGTTTTTTGACCTGTGAACTATTTTTTCTTTCCAGTGTATCATCAATATTACCATCGGGTCAACTGTCTAACGTGCCGTGGCGACGGTCAGGCGTCAAATATGCTAACAATGAGGCTTACTTCGATGCCATAGAAGAAGTAGACGCAATCATCGACAAAAGTGGTGCTACGGTGTCTGCAGAAATACAAGGATATGTGAGTATTCTATATGTAGAAGTAATAGTTTGCATTTTTGCATAATAGTAAAAAATAATACAAATAAGCGATGGTCCTTACGGTGAGTGCATACAAACATGTCATCTATTAATAAAAATACGAAAGACAAATTGTACAACAAGATACCACAAGATGAACTTAGACAGACGCGTACAGTCACTGTGTATTATAGCATTTCTAGGTTATTTTTTCTACTTTTCAGATTGATTGCTGTATAAAATTAAGTGGGATGCCAGATCTAACATTAACCTTTGTGAATCCGAGATTATTCGATGATGTTTCTTTTCATCCTTGTGTGAGATTCAAAAGGTGGGAGGTATGTACCTACAAATAATATTAGTGTGTAAAAATGCTTTTTGCTGTTGTAGTTTCACACAAAATACTAGACAAAAATAATTAACTGCCTAATGCCAGCCGATTAACTTCATAGCACTTTGAACCAACCCATTATTTGACTCCTTACGGGAATAATCTTCATATGATTTAGGTGAGTACTAGATCACCTAAGTCATAGACTGTATTTTCGCTTACCATCAAGCAAACAACTATCTAAGTGCAAGCCTATTAAAATAAAAAACAAATTATAACTATATATAAAATAAGTTGCCGTAAGAGTCGGCTAAGGGATGTAATCCGGAAGATGGGCAGCAGTGTCTTCCTTGAACAATCACACCTAACTGCGCTCGCCAACCCGCCTGCCAAGCGTGGCGAGTATTGGCAAAACCCCCCCAGGAGGAGGCCTATGTCCAGCAGTGGACGTCCTATGGCTGATGATGATGATAAAATAATTTATTTTAACAAATAATTTTTGTATAATAATGAACTCGCGAACTAATTCTAACTCTTATTAAAATGAATTTTACTAAGTAGATATAAATTTATTTTGTTCTAGTCTGAAAGGATACTGTCGTTCATCCCGCCAGACGGTAATTTCCGGCTAATGTCGTACCATATCGGCTCTCAAAGCGTGGTGGCTATACCGATTTATGTGAGGCATAATCTCACGCTACGAAACAACGGAGATCAGGGTAGATTGGACTTGACGGTCGGCCCTAAGCAAACCATGGGGAGGACGCTGGAAAGTGAGTCGTATTGCATGTACAGTACACCTAAGTTCTGTCTTCCATCTAACTAGCTGATTTCGTGACCGCAATTTGCGGGTTCAAAAGAAGCCTATTTGAAACCTTTGAATTAAATTTAGATAGCAGATAGGATATACCCTGGATGTATATAAACTATCTGCTTACTAATCTTCATTTTAATCCGTTAAGCTGTTACAAAGTGAAGAAGTAACAAATATGCATACAATTTTTTTAATGTAATGGTAATGAGACGAACGAGACGCTCTCCTGATGGTAAGAGATAACGGCTGTCCACGACCATTGCAGCGATACACAGAACTTTGAGTAACAAAACGAAGACCGATGCCCTCGCTGCTTTGCCGCTCATTACTTTGAGACTAGATGGTTAGTCTCAACAGCTTTGTAATTTCGCTAGCTGCAGTACCCTTAAAACCAGAACACGTTAATTTTAGCACACTACTGCTTGGCGGCAGAATATCTGGTACCTACCTAGACAACCTCCTACTAAGGAGATGTACCACCAAGTAAAACTATACAGGCAAACTTTCACATTTATAAATTTAGTGTTATTTTCAAATGCGACCGGTTTTACAATCTTCACTAAAACAAAACTAACAACTATAACACACAAAACAATAAACATAAAATAGCAATATTCAATACATTGGCAACGGTGGTTACAGTTTTGACAGCGATGAGCCTACAATTAAAAAAAATATGTCGCCAAGAAATCGCCATTTGACCTCTTTTCTTCGAGCATTTAAGTTTCATAACCTTTAAAAACTCAAGCTTACCTTTTTTCGAACATGTATGTGTCGCCCGGAGCATTGAGTAGGCAAAAATCCCTCAAATTTAATACTTAAAAAATAATTATACGCAGTACAAGGGCGGTCTTATTGCCTAAAGAGATTTCTTATAGAAAATTTAAAAAATATAAACCTTTAACATTGGGTTTTGTTTACAAAAAAAAATAACAGTTCCTGTGATATAGCGGGTTAAACCGCAAAGCGTCGCTAGATTAGAATGATAGGTATCATTCTAATCTAGCGACGCTTTGATATCCCATAGGTAATTTGGTAAATGGTACTTTAACGTTCAAACTAGCTCAGTAAAAGGTGCTCCGACTAAAATGATCGAAATGATCTTTAGACCCGTTTCCCAAAGATCTAAACTTAACCTTTTACATTCCAGATGTGGCTTTAGAGATCTGTATGCCGAAGTGTGTTCTGAACTGCTCTCTCACCGCTAACCAAGGGAAATACTCGTACGATCCGGTCAGCAAAGTGCTGCTCTGGGACATCGGACGCATAGAGTTACCTAAGCTGCCTAACATTCGAGGAACTGTAAGTATAACTTCATTATATCTCATCATATACCTCATCTACACACACATCATCAGCCATAGATCGTCCACTGCTGGAGATAGGTCTCCTCCTTGGGGGTTTTGCCAATACTCGCCACGCTTGGCAGGCGGGTTGGCGAGCACAGTTAGGTGTGATTGTTCAAGGAAGACGCTGCTGCCCATATTCTGGATTACATCCCTCAGCCAACTCTTACGGCAACCACGGGTAGAGAGGGTGGGGTACTATTCTTACGCCGGCACCACCACGGTATATTCACTGTCATGTTAAATTAATAATAGTTTTAGATTTATTGTACATTTAAGATTTTAAGATTTTATACATAGATGTTTTTTCTGTGTGGATGTTTCATATGTATTATTTTTTGCAGGTGTCAGTTGCATCAGGCGCAGATACGAGTGGCGCAAACCCAAGCATCAACGTGCATTTCACGATCCCGCAGCTGGCTGTGAGTGGGTTGCGAGTGAGTCGACTTGACATGTACGGCGCCAAGTACAAGCCTTTCAAGGGCGTCAAGTACGTCACTAAGGCAGGCAAGTTCCACGTCCGGATGTGATGCGAGACTCTTGAGGCATGCCCGGATGTGACGCACACATTCTAGATCAAAAGTGTTGACAAGTTGCATCATTGAAATGGGTAAGTTCCACATCGGGGCGTGATACGAGTTTCACTACGTTTCTACGTTTCAGACGTGCTCTTATTATATGATATTCAGATGTTATAAAATCGCTCAACTGTTTACTGAACGAAAATAGATTGGCTCTCTCCGATTGAGCTGTTAGTGCAGAGCAATCTGTCAAACATTCATTTGTAGTTGGACATAATTAAAAGAAAATATCTATATGAAACTGTTCGTGAATTTACCTTGTTAACAGCAACGATCGTGCGATCTGTTGCATTTGGAAATTAGATAAGAGCATGAATGTGGTGCTCGCGTTCTAAATCAAGAGTGTCCTCAAGAACGTCATGAAAACTGGCAAGTTCCACATCCGGGTCCATCTTAGTCTTTTAAACACGCCCGAATGTAAAACTTACATTCTAGATTAAAAGCGTTAAAATAAAACCTACGACAGAATATTCCACGCCCGGATGTGATTGCCAGCACCACTAGACGCGATGTGATATGAACACTATCAAGGGCGAGAAAAATTTTGACGTTTATAAATGACATTTCTGTGACGTTACTAAGGCGTTTAAGTGCATATATGGAGCTAAAAATCTTATTACAGTCTAGTTGAGTGTATAAATGAAATTTTGTGTATATAGTTTTGCTGAAAAATATGTGCTCAAAGTGACACACATCTATGTTTATTATCTGTGTATAAAGTGCGTATGTATATGATCGTATTTTATTAAAATTAACCAACGTTAAATAGTTTAACGCTCTTATTTTGATGTATGTTATTAAAGTTTGTTTATTTACGCTGTGGGTTTTAAAAAATAATAATAATCTAAAGGTAATATTTAACGAATTTTACACTTAAGCAAGTAACTAAGTTCAAGTTGACGTAAATCTTTATTTATTTTCTGTGTATAAAGTACGTATTTTATTGAAAATTGAACGACGTTAAATAGTTTAATGCCCTTTATTTTTGTTATATTGCGCATAACTTAACGGTTGTTAATTTATGCAGTGTTTTTTTTTAAACAAACCCCTAAGTAGAATCTAAAGAAAATGTTTAAGGAATTTAATACTTAAGCAAATAACTATGTTAAAATATATTATTATATAGTCTTTATTATATCTAAAACTAAAATAAACATTTATAAATTAGAAATTACAATCAGTTTCATTTTTAATATATTTTTTTCTTGTGAAATTTGTTTCATGTCCCTATTGAAAGGCTTTTCTTTGCCAATTGATATTTTATAGTGTTGACATCTTGGCGCACTAGTTCTAAGTCACCTAAGCCTATAGTTTGACATTTGTTGCTGAAATATCGCTGCACTAGGACGGACATTAGTGACGGAAACTCCTTTTGTACACCGGTTTCTACATCACGTTCCTAAAAAAACAATACAGACATAAATAACCTAGCCTTTATCTAACAAAAACAGGGTTACTACAATACTATGATTGCCATGTTAGCTTATTGGTAGAATATCTGCCTAAAGAGCTGTAGGGCTTGGGTTCGATTCCCACTAGGACAAATACATATTTATGTGACGATAAATGTTTGTTCTGTGTCTGAGTGTTAAAAATAGTAGAATGAGGGGTAAAACTAGGGGGTGCACCTAGTTGTTAAAAACAATAACAACAAAGGTATGAACGCAAACCTATTCTAAACAAAAGACCTTACAATAAAACAGCAGTAAGAGCACGACCACTGTGCTTGAGTTCCAGTCGTTCTGCACATCTTCGTGCGAATCCACTCTCCCACGCTGGCCAGCCCTGATGTCGTGGGAATCATGTTGAATGGGGAAGGTAGAGTCGTTTGCCACATATAGTCAATATACACCTGGAAATAGTGAAATAAAGTGGTGTACAATTTTATAAAACTATATAATACGAACTCTTTTTTTTAATGGGTGACAGGCTAGGTGTTTGACCACAATTCACCTGATGTACCCAGTGTCGGTGTGGTCGAAGATGGTAAAGCACACCTAGCCTGGAATGGAACTAGCTTTCAAGTGAGGCTGCCGGAACACACCTTTAGATGCTTGGCGGCAGATTTTTAACTTGAGGGTGGTAGCTAGCCAGCCGAGTACTAGAAAGTACCCAACCTCCATGCTATGGTTTCCTTATGATGTTTTATTTCACCGGCAGCTCAAACTCATTATTCAAAACGTATCCCCTTTAGTACCCCTAAAATGCATTAGTTATGGAAGTGGTTGATGCAAGGACTAGGTTACCTCAGTTTTCCCGAAAGTCCACTCTATAGCCACGTTGTCTGTCACTCTTTGAAAGGTGTTAGACATGGTCGCTATTAGCATATTTAACACCACTATCACAGATATTACTTCAAAACCTGAAATTAACAAACTTTTCTATAAATATTTTAGTAAAAAGCATAATTGTCATATAAAGAAAATTAAGTTCTACAAAGTTTATAAATTGCATTGAGAATGTAGAAGTACAAAATGTAGAACATAAAAGTTTAAGTAAAAACATTCGATGAATTGTTCGAAACGATCATTCAAGAGTTTTTAAAGCTACATATAAGGTAAGTAGGTATCTATATATTTTTCATCCCATCTATTTGATAAGTGGCGAAGGGATCTTCGAGACGTGCGAGCAAAATGGGTCATTCCGGCGCACTTACTAACAGTGACGAAATGACTTTTGTATTTGGAACACTATTTGATTAAAAAGTTTGAAAGCAATTCGTTTCGATAAAGTCCTGGCCGCTTGCAGACGCGGTATTGCTTAACCAAATTAAAAAAAAATATACGCGGGAACTTCTTATTCGTTTTTTATTACTTTTTATCAAAATATTACAGACAAGATTCACAAAAGTTTAATAAAAGATGATTTCTAGTAGTGAAAGTGAAATATTATCACCAGAAAGTGTAAAATTAAACGTAGAAATAAGATATTTACTACTAAACAAATCGAGAGTAAAATATATTTTTTCATAGAGGGGGATGAAAAGCAGAATGTACCACACGGTACCAAAATTATCCTCGAGCGACTCTGAATCCCTCGCTACGCTTAGGATTCTACTCTAGATTCTTTAGCTTTGCTCTGGATTCAAACAATCGCTCTCGCCCTCAATACATTATTCTGGTCCCTTGTGGCATAATCTACTATTTACGCGTACTTTTATTCCGGATAAGTCGGAAACAACTGCATAGAAAAACTCGCAAGACATTTATGCTAATAAAAACTTGAGTTATTCTAATCCTGAGTTGGTAGGTATAGATGAACTGTCTGGAAGATACTAATTAGGCATATATTGAGAAAGTGAAGAAAGAAAACATGATATGTTGACCCTATAGGAATACGTTGACTTACACCCAAAGCAAAAGTATCCGATACGTTCCGTAAACTCATGTTTATTCTCTTTGGGCATGTTCTGTTGTTTGGGACCTCGTGTGTTTTCCAGTACAATGTCGGCGCTTTCCAGTGGCGCCATGCAGAACAACGCCCAGAATAGTGTGTTCAAAGTATCGGCCAGACTGGTGAATGATGATACCTAAGGATTGGCGAAGTGTTTATTGAGACTAATTTAGAAATCCGTAGACTGGCGTAGTGAGAATTTAAAAGAACTGATAATTTCTGCTGAAGACTATTTAAGAAACAGTAGCGTCCGCAATCAAGTCTATAAATAATTTGGTAACTCAATGAATCTGTGTTCTGGTTTGAAGGGTACTTCAGCTAGAAAATTTAGGCTATTAAGACTAACCATCGAGTACATACAAGTGATTATCGCCAACCTGTGATGACTTGAATTTAGTTATGTTACTCAAAGTTACTAGGTAATGACATGTTATCTCTATTCATTAGGAGAGCGTTTGTGTCTCATTGCTTTTACATTAAAAAACAACAAATCGTAACCTATATTACGGTTATAGAATCAGGATTAACAGCGACAAAAGTATGAGAAAACAGTAGAATGTTATTTTTTTCACGCATTTGACATAGTGAGTAACAGCAGCCTCACTTTAGAGCCAGTTCCATTGCAGGCAAGCTGTGCTACACCATCTCTGACCACATCTTTACTTAACATCAGGTGAGCTGTGGTCAAACATTTCCTCTCGATCATTAAAAAAAAAACAGGGTAACTTGGAATGATAGTATACCGAAATGGTTTTATTATTAAATTCATAATTTTAAACAATTTAAAACTTATACAAACAAATATATAACAACGAATTATAGTATTGTCATCCAAACTATATATACGATATAATTATGTACATACAAAGTTTCATTTCGATACCACATTTACAAGTAGGTTACAAGATTTGATTACATTGTTACATACTTAGTTTGTTAGTTACAAGTAAAGCAAAAAAACTACATCAAAAATATATAAAACCAATTTACCTTTTATTTACAATATTATCCTATTTAATTTACAAGTTCAGGTTTCTCAAATTCTAAAGTAGATATAAAATAGCTACGTAACTTCATCATAACTATCTCGTTCAAAGTTCTTGCTAAAGATTGCTGCTATCAAAGCAGGCTTTAAACTGTTTTCCGTAACCTAGGTATCCCATGACTTTAAATTGTTCTAACAGTAAACGTTTCATTGTGTGTTGCAATGATCCGTGAAATTGAACACGATACGTCGCCTCCTGTACCTACTAATGATTGTGTATAGGGAATTGTTCATCAAAATGATATTATGACCTGGGAGAAAGGTATGAGTTAAGCAAAGAAAAGTTATACCTGCACCCTTTTCATTCCAAACTGATCTTCATATACCATACCATCATAGTATTGGTAAAGGCGGGCGAGTCCCGCAGCAAACGCCATTATGATGATAGCGAAAACTATGCCGTATTTGTAGATGTCGAGGGTCATTTTGCCCAAAGATACCTGAAAATAGATGCTTTGTTAGCCTAAATACGTGATTAAATTGAAGAAACTATTAGTTGTGAGGTCGAAGTAAACTCACGTGCGTGTTTATTTCGACCTCACATAAAGTATTTAGAGACAGCCCTGAGCGTCTAGACAAAGTATCAAAGTAACATTGTACGGGATTGTCATAAGTTGACGATATATCACGTGGACAGCTTATGACAATCCCGTACATTTTCGGCTTTTCTATAGCGTTATTGAATGTTACTTTGTCAAGCCTTCTGGTCTCATCAGCGGTGATGTGCGAGTTACTTATGTGCGGACCTCATACGCAAGAAATGTTTTAAAGATAGCATAAGTAGGACTGCTATAACATGTGTTCCAATCCTAACACTCCCTTAGCGAACCCTATTCAAATCTGTTAGTAGAGATCCTCTAGATTCTGTCATCCATATGCAGCTAACAAGACGTAAGCAACGTGCGCTGTCCAAGTGTCTGAGAATAGAAATAGTTCTTACGTGAAATAACACGGCATTTACATACTTGTAGCGGCCCTAGATGGTAGCTGAGCTGGCACAAGAACATCAGACGGAAGAACGCAAAGATCGTCGCTAGACAAAATGTTCCTTCAGCCAGTAGAGTCGGATCGTATTGATCCCAATATTTTCTTTCTATGAAAAATTATAAAAAATTACTGAACTCTGGTTTGATAGAACAGATACATTTATATAAACTCGTTATTGCGCACACCAGAAATAGAAAAATGTACAGAAACAAAATAAGCTTAGGTAAGTGGCTTTATCGCTAAAAGCGATCTCTGCCAAGTAACCAGGTATGGAAAACAGGTTCAGATTCTTAACGAAGAACAGACGGGAGATGTTTTAACTTATATTAACAAAATTATATGGTTACATAAAAGCTAATTGTGACAGGCTAGGTTGGAAACAAAATCGGAAAACGCTTGTTTTTAACTATTTACAGGTTAGGTTAGCAGCTAGCGTGAGGTAGTATAATAGAGTTTTATTTCCCAAAAATAACACTGCACAAATTAGAAAAAAAGAGGTAGGTATTACTGTAAATGAGTGAAGACTCCTAGGCCCTTCAATTTTCGCTTGTTATACGGGGACAAATAGGAATAATACACGTACACAAATAGGAATAAATATTAAAGGCTGTTTCACACCGTGCCATCTAGCCCCGAACTAAGCAAAGCTTGTACTATACGGGCCAGATAACTAATAGATGTACTCTTTTTTGTAAATATATACTTATGATAGATAACAGATACCTAGACACAGAATAAACAACTATGTTCGTCACGTAAATGTTTAACTTGTGGGAGTTGGACTCACGTACTAGGGCTCAAGACGCAAACAAAATGAGTCAAAAGGCCTTTTTTTTTTTTTTTTTAGAAAATTACACTTCACAGACACCGGGGTCCGTGACCTTTATTAACTTGAATTTATACAATATTATATATATTATTATTTTTTGTCAAAAGGGCTTTTAAAATGCCTTGAATTGTGATCTAGGTAAAGTTACCTTTTAGAATGGTATCATCATTAATGTTAATTTTCATAGTCGCTAGGGCCCAGAAGAAGAATGTAAGCCAGAAGAGCGTTAGCATGATGATCTCGGCCCAGTTCCACATAGCCATGAAGAAGCGGCGCGGGCCCTGCATCAGCGACATGCGGATGGCAGACCAGGTGTAGCCACAAACGTAGAGGATCAGAAGACCTTCTGTTCCTGATGAAGCATAATTATATACCTTATACAGAGTTGTAAGCTTGAGCCGAAGAAGGCTTTATTTATGTCTGACAAGCTTGGTGTTTGACCACAGCTCACTTCATGTTAAGTGACGGTGTGGTCGAAACTGGTAAACACTCCTAGCCTGGAATGGAACTGGCTCTGAGAACAAGCATCACTTGAAAGCCAGTTCCATTCCAGGCTAGGTGTGCTTTACCATCTTCGACCACATCGTAACTTAACATCAGGTGAGTTGTGGTCAAACACCTAGCCTGTCAGCAATAAAAAAAAAGACATGTACAGGACTAAATGATAGATTACAAAATCTAGGGTTGTCACTCAATTTTTTTGTTGTTCAACAAAGTATCTTGGGAGTGATAAGCGTGATGATGTTTACCCTAGATATTATAGCATATTTATATTTTTGTTGTAGTAGAAACGGATAGTTTATCAATCATAATCAGATCAAGTTTGTATATAGCTACCCTAACAAAGGTCATAACCATGACAGAACTATAACGTTTATCATTTATCATCTGAACTTGAATTTCATCTCGACAGTTACGAACTCATATTTAATATAGATCGAGGTCATCGGTTTCTTAACAAGAACTGGCGTTCAGATCTACGATCAAATAACAGTAACAACGAAACCTCCAAAAGTTGTAATGTTTGTAACTTTATATTCCACTGGCGTTATTCTAAATGCAGAATGTTTCCTCAAAATGGAATTACGAACACAGTCTCATGTTTCTTATGTTATTAATTGTTTGAATCTTGACATCATCTTATCTAAGCGTTAAGGGCAAAATATTCTGCAACCTAGTGTGAAGGTTTTGTTGCTTGAATTCTAAGGAATGCAAAATAGTGTTTATTCTTTAGCTCAGTAAAAGAACTATGGTTTACTATACCGTATAGGTTGTTTCCAATAAGTGCAATAATACTGAAGTAATGATCTACTGAACCTTGTGAATAACTCTTACTAGGTATGAGCCGACACTGGAGTCAGGAAATAAATTCTGCTGTTTCATACGTTTTTTGTTGGTAGTTAGTTGTTTTTGAGCACAGTTTACCTAAGCACACCTAGCCACACACCACGATTGGACCTTAAATTATTACACCATTAAGTGCTTGGCGACAGATTTACAACTTGAGTGTGGAACCTAGACATTCGAGTACTAGAAAGTACCCTGTCACAATGAACTTAAAACATCGTGGTTTCCTCATTGTCTCATGCTGTCTTGAATTTCAATGATATTTCATTCGTGATTTTAGGGTCGGTTTTAAAGTTTCAAGGTTTACTTGGTGGTAGATCTCCTTAGTAGGAGGTCGTTTAGGTAGGTACCACCGCAGTACCAGATTGTACCGCCAAGCAGTAGTGTGTAAACATTACTGTGTTCCAGTTTGTAGGGTACTGCAGCTAGCGAAATTACTGGGCTGTTGAGACTAACCATCGGAAGTATCAAAGTAATGAGCACCAAAGCAGCGATACCCTGGACTTTGTTTTGCTACCCAAAGTTCTGTATCACTGCAATGTTCATGGCCAGGCGTTATCTCTTACCATCACGAGAGCGTCTCGATCATCTCATAATTTTTTACATGAAAAAATAGATAAAGTTATTCACAGTGATGGATACAAAAGTCGGAATATGACACATTTTTTATCGCAGCAAATGGTTCCTATGAAATTGTCGCCGCGAGTAAAACCGTGAGGTTGTAGCTGGTTAAATATAATTAATGTCTTGTTCTGTATCCGCCAGGTAATTGTCAGGTTTAGTCTTACTACAAATCCTACTCTGGTAATGTATGATTTAGTTCTCTCGACTATGTTGCTAGAAAAGATTTCTAAACGCTAAAAAATATGGGCTATAAAATGAACAGTAAGACCAAATTTGAAGGCTTCATAGATCTTATTAGAAATATTACTGTCCTTTGCTATTGGGCTGCAATAAAAAGACAGCAACATTTTTGGTAAGTAATTACGTTTATTACCGGGACTTCGTCGTGCACTAAATGCAATGAAATTAGTTTTATTTTGTTTAAAAATTACATATTTAGTAAGTTTTGTGTTAACTAAAGCCTTAATAAAACAAATTTATAGTTCAAAAAACACGCTGTAATAGCAAATCGAACCAACGAAGTCGGTTAAAAAGTAAAAATTTATTTCGATAAAGAAGAATGATATTTTGCCTTCACCATGAGGACGTTACAAGTAAAACCTGTAAAGCCAGTTATTATTCTGATGATCTTGGTCATGGCATCAGAACAGAGTTATCAAATTATTGCATTGTTAACACGTGTGCAAATTTTCAAGTTGATTGCACGTCTATACATTTTTGAAAATTGAGTTGAAATATTCCGTTACATACATACAGGTAAGTTAAAATAAAAGTGTGTTAAAAATTGGTCCCAGTGTTTCAATTCTTTTGGTAAAAGCTTGGAAGTTTTTATGGGTCATTGTCGCAACAGGAACCATTATGGCGTGTTAATACAGCAATTACACAAAATTTAATACTTTACAAACCAGTATTCGGTGGTCCCCGCTGCAGTTTGTTCTTATCTTGATTCGAAATATAGAATACGAGAGCAAGGAATACGAAGTAGGAGGCGGCGTGAGTGATCAGCTTGTTCAGTGGTATCTGGTAGTGTTTTAACAATTGATGACGTGGTAAGAGCTGGAGACAACGGACAGGAGAATGCATTATGTTTTCCTAATACAAGAACATAATATTTTTAAAGATGAGGGGTAGAGGTAAATGTGATAGTAGCTAATGCAACCTCTGCCACAAAAAGAGAAATTAATGCCGATATTTTAGCGAATAAGTACGTATACCTACCTACTTTAATTACTGTAGTACGACCTCAGGTAGTTTAGAACAGTGCTCTGGAATTTTCTAGTAACGTCGTTTCACAAGCTAACATTAGTAGTTGTTTAGAAAAGGTTAATGAAACTTTCGTGTTTTGGCAGTCAGTGATTTGGGAAATGTAAACGTGACCGACTTTTACACGAACGGTGTTTTACCAAAATCGCCGTGGATAAAATTTTTACTTTTGCAGCTACACCAATATTATTTAGTGACTAATAAAAATACATAATTACTCGTTCTACAGATCATACGATCACTTTCTATTTACTAATGTAAACTTAGCGCATCTAATCTTCCTAAAAATGTTGCAGTATTTGTATTATAATACACTGCAATGACAAAAGCATGTATATTGTTAGTAAGATCGAGTAAAGCATAGAATTGAATGTAGTATACTCGTGTAAGACGTGTAAATATTCCTTTCTGTGAAGGAGGATAAAGTAATAAAACAAAGAAAAAATACTCACAATACAAAACAGTAAAATAAACGGCAACATAAAAACGCGACATAAAACAATCAAAATTTTTGTAAGAATCGATTTGCTGCGCCAACTGTACCAATCTCCCAACCAATACGACTCCAACACCTAAAAGTGGAAAGAATATTGGTGTGTGGTGCGTGGTGACCGCGTTATCTAAATAACAGTTCCATGTACCAATGCACGGTAGTAAAATAATACCTATCACGCTTGAACAGATGGTAGTTAGGAGCCATGATATGCAGTTTTGGGGCTTTTAAGCCACCAGCTGGCGAACGACTACTTAGTGAGTTACGTGTTCTAGTTTCAACAACAAAGTAGTTGATTCATAAAGAAGCGTCAAGAAAGTTAGAGTGCACATAAGAATTTTAATTAAGGACGTCTATATAAAGCATTTTAATTCCTTTACATGATTTTTAGTTTTATAAATGCGAAGTGATTTTTACTATTGAATGGTATATATACACAATTCATTAAAACTGTGCCACAAAGATAGCTGAGAGGAACTCTAAAAAAGGATATATAACCTCCATTTCATCACCACTCGGGTGAATCTGCGATGTAGCTAGGAAGTATAATATATTTATCTAACAAGACGAGCCAAGCGAAGCGCAACCTTACCATTACCTTTTTACCTTTTCTCGAAAAGCTTTGTCTTTTTGAACCCTCATAACTTTTTGACTCATACATTTTTGACAGTGGGAGCCATATGATCTCGTTTTGGCAACATTTTAAATGAAAATATTTTTGGTGGGATATTAATTTTCTAGACCAGCCCTGTTTTCATTCACTGTCCCAATACTAAGCACGGGACTCTTCCCTTTGTGAGAAAGCAAGAGACTAATAAAGTGCGAGTCAGCAGACTTTATACTTCTTGGATGTAAAAAACTTTCAAATATGCTGGTTTCATCACCAGTTTTCTTTTACCGTTTGAAGCGCACTACGCTATTATTTATTGCTACGCATATAACTTATAAAAGACGGTGGTGCGTGCCATGAGATTTGAACCCAGGACCTTTAGATTAGTAGTCAGAAGATCTCTTAACTAGGCTGCAGTAGCTTTATTTAAATATAATATTCAACTACCTGTTGAGTGTTAGGATGGGCCACAAATTCCCATTGTTTGCAAGTAACAGCCATGAGTAGCCGCGGTAGCACGAAATGTCGTCGGCCCTCACAGCCTGCCGTTTGTTTGAGGATAAGTTCTACTTCGTTAGATGTGCGGCAGTTTCCTGATTTGTAGAATATCTTAATTGTCATTAGGGCAAAGGATGGCAGTGCCATGTTACGTGTTACAAGCTTCGCCCCGTGGTTTCACCCGCGTTATCCGTGAGTAAAAGTAGTACAGGATACATGCTATATTTCAAAATGTCATCTATATCCGTTACACTGTTAAACGGCGAAGAAGTAATAAAGGTACATACATACAAACTTATGCATTTATAAATAAATAAGAATCTGGGCAAGGCATTTAGACAATTTTTAGTTTGTGTATCTAATAGATATTAAATTAATTACATTTTCGTTCTACTTATACGGAACAGGTATCTAACGTGAGTAACGTTACATTCGTAGTATCCGAGTTAATGTAACGTGAGTAATTCCGTGTAAATAAAACGAACATGTGTCAAAATCACGTCAGTTTCCATAGTAAAAGGTCAATTAGTTTTCTGCTTAACTAAACTAAAAATATTATCTGAATCTAAATATATATAACTCAAAGGTGACTGACTGACTGACTGACTGACTGACTGACTGACATAGTGATCTATCAACGCACAGCCCAAATCACTGGACGGATCGGGCTGAAATTTGGCATGCAGGTAGATGTTATGACGTAAGCATCCGCTAAGAAAGGATTTTGATTAATTCTACCCCCAAGGGGATAAAATAGAGGATGAAAGTTTGTATGAAACTTTGTCAATTTTAAGCCGATCGGGCTGAGACTTTGCATGTATAAAGCTACTATGACGTAAGCATCTAGCGCGAGTGAAACCGCGGGGCTCAGCAAGTTATGTTATAAATTAATAAGTACGAATTTGCATAAAACTAATAAAATAATTACCTATCAAACTGACAGCAAATTGTCTGACTTGATCTCTTAGGTCTAAGTACTCAGCAGCTAGATGCCTGTAGGACGCTGCGTTAGCTGCTAACTCTTCAGTTAGGCGGAATGCTTCAAGGATAGGGTCTGAAGTAACGTGCACCAAGTACGCCGGAGACGATATGGCTCGGTATACCGACAAGCGGGCAGTACTCGCGTGCAGCCCGTCTTCGTTCACCACACAATTTCTCCGGAAATAGGCATTGAAATACTAACGATGTGCTGTGAATCAGATCTCGGAAACAACATTCATAACAAATTTGTAGGCGTGGCTGGATGCAGTCATACTGCATTATTCAGCTGTTTAGCACTCACTAACCGATAGACAAATGTAGTTATGCCCAAGTCGTTTTTGGCCCGAGAAGACAGTTGAAATGTAACCAGACTATATATATATATATATACTTCTTCTAACTAGTCGGACGTTGAAAAAGCGACTGTGTCCAAAATTGCCCATAAATTGACGGCCGTTTAAATTTAACGCGTGAATGTAACGTGTTAACCAGTTACCTAGTAGATATATAGGAATGCGGTCAAAGAAAAGATAATATTTCATCTAGTCATAGTCACTTACTTGCAATTTATACAGTCACAATTTGGCGTGTGTGGACTAAGGATGGTATGTCCACGAGATATCAATAAGGTCACGATTTCATAATTATTAAACTGCGCAGCGAGAATTAGCGGAGTTACGTGAGAAGGAAAAATTGTGGAATGTGTCGCTCCAGCAAACTCAAGCCCTGGAGAAATTTTCTTCTGGGCATCCAAAAGCAGAACTGCAAGCCATAACGTACTATCAAGGTTACTACTAGTGAGTTTCGCATAGCAAGTGAAAGCCAAAAATAATTTACCCAATATTTTTATACTGTTATCTCTTACGGCGTGCAATACAGTGTCACCAATTTCTGTATACGGATTTCTCAGGAGAAATTCCACCATTTCTTTGGATCTGTTTCGCACGGCGATGTGAAGCGGCGATATGCCCTACATAGAGTGGCAAAGTGTGTGTTACAAACATATATTATCATCATATCTTTGGATTAATGCTAACAAGCTAACCTGGAAGTTTGTGCAGTTCATTTTTACAGATGGATGATCTTCAAGATGTTTTTCCACGAGTGTGACATTGTTTTCAGTTACTAGTTGTAAAAATTCAACTTCACTTGGTCGTAGTTTAGGTAAATAAATACATTCTGCATCACCTAAGCTGTCTTGCCTACTCTGTTAATCAAAATAAGTAATAAACTTTTATATTAAGAGAACTTATTTTAAAGACACTAATTTAATCACAATAAAAATATCTTACCGAATCCATCTTGTAATAATGTGACCTTAAATTGGGTACGACAAACTTTGGTCTATTACATACAAAAGACCGGCATTTTGGTAGATTAGAGATGCTTAAATCTTCAGACATTCTGCTGTAGTTGGAGGCAGACTTCCCAAAGTTTCTATCCTCATAAACTTTGAGAACTGTATACTCGTTTATTTTATTAAGTTCGGGCGTTTTAGATTGTTTTACCGAAGAAGTGTTCGCAAACGATCTTTGGACATATGGTTGCCTACTACTAGAAGGTGTGGGTACACGATGGGGTTGTAAGTGGGCATTTTTTGCTCTGTGCAATAGCTGCGATACACCATGTTCATCTTGCTCTCTGTTAACTGGTATACTAGGCAAGCTCTGGTTCTCAATAGAGTCCGTTACAAACGATGCTGAATACGACTTCATCGCATTCGCTTGATCAGTATGGCAAAGCTACTATTTAATTTGTCGGTCACTGCCCACGAAATGCCCAGATTGCTATTCAAGCCTTATACAAAATTGCGTTTATTTGTTCCACAACCAGTTTTAGAGTAGATCTAGGACGATCATAAAATTATTCGCACAATTACGAATGGAAATGACTATAAATGGCTCTACGGCCTGACAAGGGCGTAAACAAGTCGTGACAATACTGACAGGAACTACCGTAGCTAACTGTTACTTAAAAACTTTTTTATTTGAAACAAGTTTTTTATTCTTCATGCATTGGAAAAAGGAAACTAGTTTTTTAATTCTATCATATTTTTATTCAGTTATCTTTATTGAATTATTAAACCCTAGTAAAGTGTTGATATACCACAATATTTAAATGTTACACCGGCATTTATATTGTTGTATATTTATATTTATATTGTTTCAGTTCTCACTGTACATTGTGTATAAAAGTGCGAAATATGAATAACTTCGATATAAAATCTGCAACAATATAAAAGATGAAATATAACAAGTGCACTTGTGCTTGTTGCATTTACATCCTCTGTCTGGATTAAGAGCCTGCTCATAGGGGATTAGACTTAGGTTGATAAGGATTGGGGCTCCGATCATCCATCTAAAGAGCCCGGAGAGGCCAACAATATTGGGTGGCTCGCATTGTCGTAGGTCAATGTGGGTTTTGGGCACTGTTCACAATTGTCCTGGGAAGAGCGGAAGCGTGGTGCTGAGTGCTGCTGCGTTTCAACCAAAAATTCGGGAACCTTCAGTTGAGCACCAAGAATAACCCGGTGGTTTTTAGTGTGTATAAATCTTACATAATTTAACTGTTGACAAGCTAGGTGTTTGACCACAGCTCACCTGGTGTGGTCGGATGATGGTAAAGCACAGCCTGGATGGAATTGGCTCCCAAGTGAGGCTGTTCGAACACACCGTTAGTGGCGGCAGATTTTTAACTTGTAGGTGGTAGCTAGCTAGCCGAGTACTAGAAAATATCCTACCACCGTGCTATGGTTTTCTCAAGATATTTTTCCTTCATTGGTAGCTCAAGGTCATTGCTGGGGTTTGATCTCACTCGTTTCGGCGAGTGAACTGACCGCGTTAACCACTGAGCTATTATCACTACAATTTGCTACGCTACGTTTATTTGTGAATCAACTTACCAATGAATAGGTAACGAGTGTGATATCTGTGAAATTCATTGCAGTGAAAGCAATTGGTTTTTGAGCCCTGCAACAGTTAAAAGAGAAAATAATTCTATAAGTTAGATCATCATTATCATCAGGCATAGGACGTCCACTGTTGGACATAGGCCTCCTCTTGGGGGGGTTTCGGGTTGGCGAGCGCAGTTAGGTGTGATTGTTCAAGATTGCCCATCTTCCGGATGACATCCTTTAGCCGACTCTTACGGCAACCACGGGTAGAGAGGATGGGTACTATTCTTACGCCGGCACCACCACGGCAAAGACCACATAAGTCAGATCACTTAGTTATAATTATAAAGTTAATAATAGTTTTTAACCTTTTTATGAGAAAAAGCAACGCACGACGGCATCGAGCGTTGGTCATATACCAATTCCCTTTGTAAGCGGCTACAGCTACATTTGCATTCTATAAAAATACATAAATATCTTAGTTTGGTTAGGAATTTAAACAATATGAGTAGATTGACGTGTTAGTTTTCACAATAATTGGGATAAACACACGTGTTACTAAATTACTAACCGCGTAGTAAATATCGTCAGCATACCAGCAAAGCATCCCAATTTGAATCAGTGCTGATCCCAAAAACAATTTGTTGCTTACTGCCATAAATGGTTCCAACAACTGTAAAAGGAACAGAATAACTACATGGCTCATTCACTTAAGTATTAATATTGACTGATCTCAGTAGTTAGATAGGAACTTACCACAATTACAAACACTACGCAGCATATGTTGACAGAACTAAGTACAACGTTAACAAAATTTGAAAGTGAGAATGCATCTTCTAAGTCGTTACAATACCTAAAACATAAAATGAAATTTTATTATATTCTGAATGGCAGAAAATATTTCGCTATCATCAGCTTTAGGAGATCTATTTGCGGCTGCACCGTGACCTCTTATTGCCATTTAAGTTCTTTTATTGACATTTTTTTTTTGTTTGAAGATCGTAGGACATTTCACACAACGCCATCTAACCCCAAACTGAGCAAAGCTTGTACTATGGGAACTTGATAACAGATATAATTCTTATATACTTTTTTTTTTGTAAATGAACACCCAGGCACAGAATAAACAATTATGGTCGTCACACAATTGTTTATCCTGTGTGAGAATCAAACCCACGCCCTTAGTTCTTGAGGCAGATACAGTACCAAATGAGCTAACAGGGCAGTAAAACTATATGTATTGTAAGTATTACATTCAAAAACTATTATATTGATATTTATAAATATTTTGACATTTTAAATGTTAGTTTTGGACATGTATTGAAATATGATTTGTAACTTTGGTGTTATCAATAAAATATTGTATTTTATTGATCACGAAAAAGTAACACGACCGCATATCGTGTGCCCACGCGATAAGGTTCACTGTCGTGTAACTGTGCCGTGATCGCGTAATTTAAATGGCAATAAGAGCCAGATGTAGAGGTAGAGACAGATTACAGTTGAATATAGAGCTTTCCCAAACAACATTCAAACAACAGTAACCATACTTTGAGTTTTAAAAAAATTAGCCCATAAATACTTTTTTTTTGTGTAACTTAAATGACAATAAGAGACAGATGTAGATTTAGAGACAGATGACAGTTGAATATAGAGCTTTTCCGAACAACATTAAAACTAAAGTAACCATAATTATTTTGAGTTTAAAAAGAAATGCCAATAAATACTTTTTTTGTGTAATTTAAATGTCAATAAGAGCCAGATGTAAAGGTAGGGACAGATTACAGTTGAATATAGAGCTTTCCTGAGCACCATTCAAACTACATCATCATCACCAGCCATAGAACGTCCACTGCTGGACATAGGCCTCCCCCATGGGGGGTATTGCCAATACTCGCCACGCTCGGCAGGCGGGTTGGCGAGCACAGTTAAGTGTGATTGTTCAAGGAAGACGCTGCTGCTCATCTTCCGGATGACATCCCTTAGCCGGCTCTTACGGAAACCACGGGTAAAGAGGGTCGGGTACTATTCTTACGCCCGCACCACCACGGCATTGAAACAACAGTAACCATATTCTGAGTTTTTAAAAAATTAGCCCATAAATACTTTTGAACTGACTTTATAAGTCGTTGATGCAGTTTAATGTTGTCAACGATCTCTTGGTATTGCTCTTCATCGGTTTTGTCAATGGTGCCGATACATTCCAGGCGATGTTGGAGTAGTCGAAGTAGCAAACCGATGTGGCTCGCCATGCCGGAGAAAAGCAGGTCTGTACAAACCATTATCCACACACAGGTTTGACCTTAAAAAACATATTTCTTATCAAGAAGAATTACAGATGAATACAACGGTTGGCCTAAAATTTGATGTCCTATTTTACAATGGCATGCCGTTTTTGTCCTCAATACGCCTAACAATAGTACACATAATTTCCGCATAATAATAGGTAGTACAACGAAAAAGAGGCCTTAAATAAGTATGCATACATTTTAATCGTATAATGATGTCTCAGTGTATTGATCATCTGTATACAATATGTAAAGTCCGAAAAATTATTAAAGTTATATGAGTTCGTACACTTCGTACACCGCCACCTTAACCTATTATAACTATATTTGGTGGTAGATCTCCTTAGCATGAGGTCGTCTAGGCAGGTACCACCGCAGTACCAGATATTCTGCCGCCAAGCAGTAGTGTATAAAACATTGTTGTGTTCCGGTTTGAAGGGCAACAGCTAGCGAAATTACAGGGCTGTTGAGACTAACCATCGAAAGTCTCAAAGTAATGAGCGCCAAAGCAGCGATGCCCTGGACTTTGTTACTCAAAGTTGAATTTTGTTACTCAAAGTTCTGTGTACCGCTGCAATGGTCATGGACAGGCGTTATCTCTTACCATCCCTATCCCATAGCGTCCCGTTCATCACATTACTTTTGAGATTTAAAAATCCTACTCTTACTGGGCCCAAAATAAATTCATGCAATATGTTATGCTTATAATTTACAAATATACTCGTAGGTATGTGGTGAAACCAAGGGACACTCCGCTGTACCTTAATCTTTCACACAAGTTATTTAGCAAACTGGTTTTTTGCAGACTATAAATTAATACAAAGTAATCAGAAATAAAAATGGGAAAAATAATTGAAAATAAAAAACCCTTTATAAGGCATACAACATTGCTTGTGCATGGTTAAAAAATAATAAAATGTATGTAGAGTACAGTCGCAGTATTCTTAAAAAGATACTTAATTATGCGCATCAAAACTAATTTACGTAACAGGAGTATGACATATAAATATATGCTCACAAAAATCATTAGGGCAGCTAATAGTTATGCCAACATAAATAGGTTGCTCAAATATAAATACAAAATTTCGTTATGCCAAATATTTTCGACTCACGGACGAAGGTCATGCACGGTCTCCAGTCTCCAGTCTGTTGAGTGTTTATTTTAAATAAATAAAAAATAAATATTAGCTAAATTAAATTAGGAACTTAAAAAATATGCGTGTCAATTGGCTTCTGATTACGATTACGAGTAGGGCGGACAAAATTTGGTAGAGGCAATCTTTGTGAGGTCATCACGTCGTCTGCCTAAAACAACCCCGTAGTTAAATAGGTAAATAGGTTTTTTTTTTCTATTTCTATGCCTGATAAATCTATATACTATCTATCTATATATACAGATGATAGCATCTGTACTTGTGCGACGCGTGCGTTAAGCAACAAATTTTAAACTTATGGCACAGTTTCAAACTAGAAGGTTTTAAAAATAGAATTTTCCCTCGCGTCAGCCTTCTGTTTTATGTCGCATATTAATGAAGTACCTACATGATAATCGTTAGGTTTTCTTAGAAAGCTGGGTAAGAGAAACCAAATGTCTCGCGAGCCTATACTAGTTTTCATATCGTCTTGAGTTTTTATTCATTCATGAGATGGCTACAGCTAATCTCATTCTCGACAATTTACCAACGAAAGTGGTTGATGTGTATTTGTTTTTCGTTTATCATGCAATCGCAATTATACTATGCTCAATTCAAGTTTTTTTTAATGCATGTAAAGAGTAATAATCAGTTTGAATTAGAATAATTGCTACTTGCTTCGATCAAGTATATTGTTACCCTGGATGTGTTAATGGGAGTCAAATGATTATATATCATCAAGGCTTTCACTCTCTGTCAATAAAAGGAGCATTTTGCTTGATGAAATGATTAGCAACTCGGCGACGTTCTGTTTCTGTGCTTCTACGAATCAGCACCGTACTCTATAATCAGTGCATTATTTATTTTTTGTTTATCGGTCCAAGAGGTTGAATATACGACACGTTTGAGAATGTTTCAGTAACAATGTTTATAAGTCTTACCGGCAAATATTTCAAAAATATAAACAATAACATGGGCAAAGGGTTGATGCTTGTCGAACGGGTACCATGATGCCCAAACGAAGCCAATGACGGCATCTCCGTTCCTCCACAACTCATAAAAGTAGACAGCGATGGGTGTCACGTTGTAAAACCACACACCTAATAAATTAATAGTGAAGTACCCTGAAATTGAAATAAAATGGCTATTACTTATTTGAATTCCATCGATCTAAATATTTTGTAAAAAAAAGACAATCGCGTCATTTGTATGTAGGTGTCTAAGCAAATAAAAAAATAAGTAGTAAATTTTGTATCGATACGGAACGCTTGAAGCACGACTCTACTTAGATTTAGCCAATTTTTTAATCGATTACATACGCATATACCCGGTTAATTCTAGCGGTTCTTATTTACTAGTTAGGTCCTCGAGTAGGTACTTACATCGATGAGCCATACGAAGGGCACCTAAGCTAATATCTTTAATTGCTTTATCCTCCTTGTTTGCTGGAGTAAGTGGCCATATTTCAGCAAGCTCATTCAACAGTTTAGTAAAAATATCCTTTTTGTACCAGAGAACGAACACTTTTGCGATACCTGTAGAATTAGGAAAGTAGAGAATTCTTTGCACGATTATGTAAAAATGTGTTAATGAATGAATCACCTCCACAATGAAAAGTGAGGGTAGAATTGTTAGTTATATTAATAGTAGGTTAGTAGGGAATAAGTACGTCTAGACGGGAAAAAGTATAAAAGATACTTACTTAAAGCACCATAGCCAAAAGTATGGAAAAGTGGGACAACATCCTCGACTCGTGGCGAATTAGACAACGTGAGACCAATGTAAACGATTTCACTAAAGACGTGGTAGCAGATACCGCAGACCGACAGTACCAACATAAGTTGCTGTTTTAAATAAGCTGCGGTGCCTTTGGGTTTCTCGAATGAAAGACCAATTCTACGCATGCAAAATATACAGAGAACTAAAGATTTATCTATTTCGTGTTTAGCCTGTTCTATTGTTGATATCGACATGATTGCAACGGTTCTAAATTTTAATGTCGTTCTGCATTAATGGATACGTTTAAAGTAAAAGTTAAAACCTTACTTTGTGGCGTTAAATAGGTATGGTTGATTAATAATAAATAGTTTAAAGCGTTAAGTTAGGGGCGTGAACGAAGTTTCATTGAAACAAATTAGTTTTGAAGTTAACAAGGCACTTTGTTGTACGAGTAGGTGTCTATAGGTCAATTTCATATATTAGTCTTCTCCAATAGTTTTAAAAACATACATATTTAAAAGGCTAGTCATTATTTATTACGAAAGTATATAAAGTTCTTTGTGTTATCATTTAATTTTAAACAAATAAAAACCTGTGTTTGATCTTCTTTTTATTTTTATTAGAATTGATGTTAAATGTTTTTGTTATCTGATTCCAATTAACATTTTTTTTTTAAACTAATGTATTATGAGAACAGAAAATGTATCAGCAAGTACCGTAAGGGGTAAATCTCATAGGTTTCAAAGCACGACATGATTGAATCGGCGTCTTTGGCTGCATTGTTGCGGTACCGGAGTCGTTATTGACACGCGAACCTGGCTAGTTTAGAATATACTGGGTATATAAACGCGATACAAGGACATTGCACCCGATATAGAGATACCAACGTCGTTTTTATTATTTTATTGTAGCATGGAATACACCGGCCAGCAAGCTGGAAAGACCTATCTGGAATGCAGATTGCGTAAAATAAGTATAGTAGGCATGTTTGACAGTCCTGTTGGTTCATTGGTAGTATATCTGCTATCAATTCAAACATTTTGTGGTCATAAACAAATGTTTTTTCTGTGTTATCTCTTTACTGTCTGTTATCTGACTTCCATAGTACACATTTTGCTCAGTTTGGGGTCAGATGGCGCTGTGTTATGTCTTACGACATTTATTTATTTATTAATCTATTCATAGACTTTACTTATAAACAATGCTCTAAGTTAATCTACCTTAAAGTGACTTGATTCGTTTTCACGCGTAGCGTTTCACATCAGTAAGATTTTGACGGTGAATTTTAAGCATCCTTTCATGTCTATGTAAACAGATATGGCTGTTAGGCACCTAATGATAATCGCTGAAGAGGACATTGAGAGCTGTTACTATTGGAAAAACACCATGTTTGTTTGCAAAGTTGTATATATAAAGGTTATCTGACTACTTAATTAGAACGTATTAAAAAAAAAATATAGATCTAGTATAGGTTGAAAAAATATTTGAAGGAAATGTAGTAAGGACAATCTATACTAGAACTATATATTTTTTTTTTAATACTTTTTAATTACTATTAGCTTTACCTTAGGTATATACCATAGTTTATCATCATCAGCCTTTTGTAGTCCACTGCTGGTCATCGGCCTTTCCCAAGATACGCCACTCAGAGCCCTGTCTTCGGCGTTTCGCTTCCATCCACCGCCAGCTGTCCTACGTATATCATCACTCCATCGAGTCTCAGGGCGTCTTACACTACGTTTGCCAATTCACGGTCTCGACTCAAAAGTTAAAACACCAACAAAATTAATAAAAAAATATGTGAATAAATTTTCAATGTATGCCTGTAATTATTGACTCGTCCATTTGTCAACGATACAGCAACTTTTGTATGAAGGTTTAAACGCAGTAAAATAATTTCAAAGCTACTAAATAAATTAATGTATGTAGTCAATGTTTGTTCCAGTATGTTTTTATCACGGGCTGAAATCGCAGCAACGGGCTGTGTTTATGGCTCATAAAGCACAACCTTGAACGTTAGACTTATTATGGTCAACTTTCATTTGATTTTGCAGATATCCAAAAATATTTACTATATGCATTTACTGATACCAGTTGTGATATAGGATGGTATTAAATATCTGTAAGTCAATACCTGTAACTAAAAATCTATGTCCTTGAATTTCCAAGGTTTTCACGAGTTGCAATCTAAAGAAAACATTTTCCTTCAATGTTTTTTTTAAATGTATATGTCCGCGTTTGACCACCATCTCGCGTGATGGAAAGCGATGATATGGTCGACGATAAAACACGTAGACTTAGACGATACCTATTCACTCAGACCTTGAAAGAATTCAGGTTATATCTCTCAGGAAACAATGAAGCCGGCAAAGCAAAACAATGCACAGAAAACAAAAGAACCTTCTAAGCTTGTGCCACATGTGCCACCACATACTTATCGTGAAAAGCAATCTTCTGGGATTCCCGGACTGGAAAACTTACTCGTATTACTGACCAAAAACAGACGGGACAAGTAGTAACACTTTTTTAAAATATAAATACAACATGGACTTTATTACAAAAATAAAACTATATCTACACATCATATAAAACATCTATACCTAATTAAAAACTAATAACAAAATATAAATTAATACTATTTACAAATTTATAAAAATAACTTATTCTAAAAGGCCGTCAGATGAGGGATATGTGGCCAGAATGCTGGCAGCATTGCCACGATGGATGGCAATGCTAAGCTTTTGACCAAAGTAGATGCCAGCGTTCTGGTCACCTGAAGCCTTCTCTAAACTCGTATCTAAATGTTTTGCCAGGTCCCAATATAGACTGTGAGCGGCCGGCCCCCACGGCCCTAAAGTTTCAACCCCAAACGGCACAAACGAGTACATTCTATCTAAATAACTATATTTGTGCCGTTTGAGGTTTTCGGCTTTAGATGCGGCAGCACCAGCTTGTCCCGAAGTCACAGAAAGATGAGAAGGCGCCAAGGTGTCGACACATGTGGCATCCCACACCAGAGGCCGTCCCATCTTCCACGGGATAAGGGTCATACCGTCAGGTCTCTTGCCGTCGTCCCGCATCAGGCCGTAACACTTTTTTATTTTTATTATAAATCTGTTTTATTCATATGAGGATTAGACATTTCATACTACACCAGAGGGCGTGAACTTGCCACCAGAAACAATAGAACAATTTGGCGGCAGTTCGAATTAAGAGCATCTATCCCGCTAGAGCTATGTTTCGGCAAATTTAGCACGCGGGCCGCGGGCCGTAGCGCTCTTTACAGTTCGCCACCGTTACCCGACGATTAGCCGGCGCACGCGCAGCCTCCACGCCAATGCACTTGTCATCCGATATAATTACGGCTTACATAAAATTTACGACGGGAAAATATGTATAACGCGTTATAAGATAACTTCACGTGATTTGCGGTGTTATATAAATTATAGCCATTTGACGGCAGTACGGCTTGAATGAAGTTCAATTCGACTATGGAGCTATTTAATATATGTATAACGTTTGGTGCAGTTACACTAGAAATATATTTCATTTAATTAAATGCAGCTGCAAGCTTGATGAAAAATAAAAGTATATTGCTGATGTTCAGTGTTCATCTATATTTACTTATTTTATGTCTTTTATTACTTGAATAGAAATATTTCTTTTTAAAGCTTAGACCAATAAAAATAGTGCTATAATTTCAAATGTAAAACTTACCAAGGATTTATGATTGCGCTCTAGTTGTAAAAATTTATGTTACTCCAACATAGAGCTATAAATTGTAAGCTCTAAAACTTATTTGATCAATGTTTATGAAAGTTCTAAGTAAAAGTGCTGTGTATTATCGAAGTTAGGCGGCCGACCCAGATCTATTGACAAACAGATCCACAAAAAAAAACCCATCGCGTTTTGAGATGAACATCAAAAGCTATACAAACTATAAAAAATGAATTATAGAACGCGGCTATATTATCTAATAATATTATTTTGATTCCAAAATTATTTTTAATCAAACAAAATTTTTAATATTATTTAAAGATTGCTTGAAGTTGAATGTGTTGTGTATATCAGATTAGAAAAGCCAGAACAGATCGAAATGCGAATGAGAAAAGAAAGCCAATTGAAGAGGAAGTCTTAATTTCAAACTGTTGAAAGTTTTCGATTAACAAATTGATTCAAGATCAGATAAAATTTAATAAGTGAAGCGTGTATTAGAATATTGTTCATTTATCTACAGATAATAAGAGTGTAAAATAATATAACGTTGACTTATAGATATTCCCACAGACCCGTATTAAATGTTTATCGGGATTCCACATCGGCTCCGGCAGCAGGGTGCAAGGGGGTGCACATGCATAATACATAGAAAATAATAATAATAAATAGTTACTGTTTGAATAAAAACCAAATACCAGCATGATTTGAATTCGACATTAACTTCACATAACACACATGTATAATTATCTATAAATAATGTTTTATTCGTTAATAGTATAGTATATAAATAGTGATGCACTTCCCTAAAAGTAATCCTGGTGGCGCCCATGCCCATACATCACGTTGGTAAATCGTAGATAGGATCGTAGATATTATGGATTGTGATAAACAGTAAGAACCAGAGTATCAACATGTGCAGCATCCCACAATAAGGTTCGTCCCGTCTTCACTACTACACACTACTTCACACTACTAGTCAGTAGTGTAGTATTAATAAATCTATTTTGTTTTTCTATATTTACCTATGTAACAATTTTGTTTTAAACTAAAATAATCGATAATTCTTACGGTCTGCTCTAAGTATTAACGTAGACAAATTCAGCACGCCAGCAATGCTGTAAAACTAATATACAACATGCGAATATGTGATGCTACTTTATATGAATATTGCTGTGGTACCTACTTAGACGACCCCCCGCTTAGGATCTAGCAGCAAGTAAACGTATACCTGCTTATAAGTGGTGTGTATGAGGAAGTACCTAAGTGCAGTATAAAAATAAGTAGTTCGAAAGTGTATCTATCATAAGTATTTTAAATATACGGTAAGTATACAATTTTACAGAGGAAATGAATATTTGCGTTTGTCGGTCGCGGCAACTTCATCGAGTTTCCATACATTCGGTGTAACGCAACCATGGATTAACTGCCCGCAACATTAGCACAGAAACCTACATCTTATTACATTAAACATACGGGAAACAGTCGCGACACGACCAAAAAAACGATACTGTTCTTATCTATCTATCTATCTAATCTAATACCTTTAAACGAGCAATTCTTGTATAATATGTATGTACATATATAATCTGAATCTCGGAAACGGCTCCAACGATTTTTATGAAATTTAGTATGCAGGGGGTTTCGGTGGCGATGAATCGATCTAGCTAGGTTTCATTTTTAGAACACGAAAAATAAAATCATCCAGGTACTAGAAATTAAATGAAACAAAATTGTATTAATACCAATGGTTTTATTCACTAATCTATTGTGTTGCATTACGAATTTTGAAGTTTTTAAAACGCTTGCTTTAATGGTAAGAAATTTATGATCTCGTTAAATGTATTCTTTTCGATTACAAGTAGCTATCGACTGTCATGAAACCCTCATAAAATATGGCTACAGGCCTTCTTGTGATAAATTATATAATATGATATTTGGAATAAATTATGACTTTTTATCTCAGTAAACGCAGGTGAAATCGCAAGGCACTGCTAGTTTTAGATGTTTTATTATTTTAAATATGTATATGCTATAATGCTATAACAAGCTTGCGTTGCGTTTGACCGCTTTCTCCCCTGGTATTAAAGAAGATTCAATCTCAAAGGAGTAAGCTTGCCTAGAAGAAATTAATTTACTCGCATCTTACTGGTAGATATCACAATATTATCTTTGGAATTACAATACATTAACATACACGATCGAGGTCCCGCTATTAGCAATTTTTATTTAGTACTTTTCCTGTTTACTTTCTTACATTAACTGCCCAAACAATTAACTGAAACGAACAAACGAAATTATATATTTATTTAGCACATTAATTCGACCTGCTGGCAAAGAGCGAAGAATAAACCATTTTCTTAATCAAAGCTTACAGCTGCGTACATCATTACGGACTCAGTAATTGAATTTTACACAAATAAACTTATATTGAAACATGCCGTGTTCAGCGCAATTTAAGATTTTCATCGGCAAGATAATGAGTGAGTCAGTGCGAAATGACTTTCACTGTTGTATCAACTCACTGTGGCCTTAAATCCTCTTTTGGGAAACCGCAGGAAGTAAGTTTAAAAAGCGATGTTGGAGTACTTGTTTTTATTGCTACTCGGTACCCATTAGATGATAATTAAGTGTGAAATCAAGCTACTATTTTTGGAGCTTTTGACAGAGGCAAAGTAGAGCTTAGCTCCAATTAAACCCATTCCGTTTTATACTTACTGAAATCAAAGATAATATAATGAATAAATGAAACTACCTACCAACACTTTATCGTTTCCGGTCGTTTATTGTTTTAATTCGATCTTCTTTAACTAGCCTTCTTATACTTTTATGATTTGATGCGATGATCGTTACGAACGAGCCAAGATAATGTAACGAGAAAGTAAGTAAGACTTGTTTTTTTAATACTCATCGCATGGCTTCTGTAGTATTTTTTTTTGTATAAAAGTAGTGAGACTGCAGTTTTGGCACTTAAAACTAGAGCTTTCGATGCTTAGTCTTAATTGTCCTGAAATTTTGCTAACTGCAAAACAGTAGCTACCCTTCAAAATAGTACACACTAATATTTACTTACAGACTACAGCTTGACAGTAGAAAATCTGATACTGCAAGTGTGCTTATCCAAACAACTTGCTGCTGATCCTATTTATACTTATATTTGTCATATAGAATAGAATATATTGTACTGTGTAAAACTGTGTACAATATCAGATATGAATATGTATGACAGTAATTAAGGACAGTTTTGTTCTTACAGACATACAGTAGTAATTATTTTTACCTTAAAACACATAAATATGAAATATAGTCTAGTTCAAGTAAACCGATATAACTATCGAGCACCAATCCAGAAAAAAATATCTAAATAGTCGTTTGAGTGAAATGTTTTTTCTAGTAACCAAGCTCGCAACTTATTTTTAAATTTAGCTAAAGGCAATGTTTTAATTATATCAGGTAATTAAATAACAACGTAATACACATTGTCATACAACTATGTTCATAGCGTACTGTACTGTTTGTGTATCAATAAATTTATGTCTTTCACATCTTCGTCTTTATTTTTCTAATAAAAAATACAAATGTAACAAACGTTATATTATCATAAATATACTTGTAGAGTTTAGCGGCATCACCAGCTTTTATACAGGAACCATATTTAGAGAATAAATAATAGCTTATGTTAATCCAAGCCATCTACATCCTAAATTTTACCCAAATCCGTTGAGCCGTTACAGCGTAAAGAAGAAACATACATATAATTTCCATTTAGAAACTTTTGCATTTATAATATTAGTGTGAACTGTTACGCATTGTGATAAAAGCTATTTGTTTTATGTTATTAGTTATTAGACCCAGCCTTTTGTCGATTGGACTCTAGCCTGATTAAGAGTAGAGTTACAGCTATAGCAGCAATTTCCCTCTAAGAATGCGCTCTGTTTCACGACCCGTAACGCCGCACCCGATGCCATATCGCGTTCCGTTGTCCTGTCACCCGTTTGCCTGAATCTAAAGTTTGCGAGCGTCGGTTCTGGCAAATTGCAGTGTTCAGCTTGGGGCGCTTTATTGAAAATTCGATCTATCTGTTACATTAAGAATGACCAGTACAGCGGAAGCAAATTATGCCTTGCGCCAGCGCAGGAAGGTGGTGAATCGCGGCGCACAGTTGTCTTTTGAAGCCCGTTATCCGGCGTCAGGTTATGGCCACGTCTATATAAGACCGCGGAGTCTTCTTCACCATTTCATTCCGTTTGAGACGCTTGGCTGTGTGTCGCTGTCGGCACGCGCACCAGTCTGTAACCAAACGTTCGCGCCGCGAGCGAGCAGTCGTTCCCGTTCAATAGATTCGTTCGTTCAAGCGTCAGTGCTCGCGATCCCGGACAGTTTAGTTTCTAGTGAACACTTGAACATTTCACGTGAACTTCAAAACGGTTGAAGTGAAGCCGGTTGCAGATCTCAGGTATAATCCTGTTATATTAATTAATATTAGATCATAAGCTAATTTACACTTTAGTTAGTAAGATATGAATATTCAGTCATTCATAGATAAGTGACAGGACGTTGTTAAGAGTACTGATTCGTTAGTCTAATTGGACGGGTCTTTGATATCGATAAATAAATTAAGTTTAGTGTTATTCCTATCCTGTTTCATGACAGCTTTTAAAAAGCTAAACAAGAATAGATCATGGATGTATTAATTAAAGGTTTCGTTGTTTATTTTTAAACATATTGGAGTCACCAAACTAATATTACGATTCTAATTGCGAATTTCCAGATTAAAAATGTCCTGGTTATAAATTCAGGGAAAGAGATGGCATTTCAAATTTCATCTAAATTTGTCCAGCCGTTTCAGCGATAAGAAGAAACAAACATATATGCAAATTTCGCATTAGTGAGACTCAGTGTGATAGTTTTAGATATAGATTAATTATTTAATTGGCATACAATTATAATTTTGAACTACTTTCTAAGTTCAGAACTCAAGTAGGTATATATCTGACTAGTGCGGTGTGTTCTAAAGGACAAGTTCTATTGTTGCTTCTATATTTTATTTATAGGCAAATAGAAAACTACATCTTGGTTTTCTATTTAGCTATTTTTTTTAAATAATTGACTAGTCACGATTTAATTGGTTAACACAGTACAATTGCGCTACAATCGAATAGGAGAAAGAGCGGCGTCTTCGTGGAACGAAAAGACAATAAATTGAATATATTCTATAGTATGTGTTTTTGCCTCTGTACAATCATCTAATACTTACCACAGCAATGGTTTTCTACGCTATCTAAGCATTTCTACCGCATCGTAATCACCACATCATCAAGGAAATGCGTTTCCGACAAAAAGCGTATTAGGTGATAATAGTGTCCTTCAAGGTCTGTAACATTTCTCCGCTGCCTTAGGGTTTCGATACGTAACGACGGAAACTGCTTGCTTGTATTACCGGTAATATCTAAATTACTACCGTCGTCTATCTTTTATTCGCACGGCCCTAGAGCTCGGCCTCTGGTCTGCACGTTATTGGTCTGAAAATGATAAAATGATTACCATCATTACACGAGAATTACTCGAAGACGGTCCAGGCTTAGTTTCTCCTGGATCATTACTTGCGTTGAAGTACCGCCGAGGCACTTCAGTTTACTATTGTTTTTACCTTTTGCTCTGATACGAATTAAGTTCTGCATCCGATAAATCTTATACCTTTAAAAGAGCAATTCTTGTATATATATATATATATAAAATATAATATGAATCTCAGAAACGGCTCCAACGATTTCCATGAAATTTAGTTTGCAGGGGGTTTCGGGGGCAATAAATCGATCTAGCTAGGTTTCATTTTTAGAAAACGTCGTTTTATCTGTGTTTTCAGCCGAGCAAAGCTCGGTCATCCAGGTACTCTAATACCTTTAAACGAGCAATTCTTATATATATATTACCTGAAACTCGGAAACGGCTCCAACGATTTTCATGAAATTTAGTATGCAGGGGTTTTCGGGGACGATAAATCGATCTAGCTAGGTTAAATTTTTAGAAAACGTCGTTTTATCCGTGTTTTCAGCCGAGCAAGGCTCGGTCATCCAGGTACTATAATTTATATGTTGATAAGAGAACACGGTGAAATAACATAACTTTGACAAGCAGATGGAGAAAAAATTGATGACACTTTTGAATGGACTAAAATATTTATGTGACACATGCTTTTGTACTAAGAGGTGCTGCGTCAAATGAGAAACCTTTGTAATATAGAAATGCAGTAAAAATAGCTTTTTGCGTTCTTATAATTTTTCTTAAATGGGAGTCCCGCCCTAAATTAAAGTCAGTCTCGGACATTTATTGTTCTGTACCATCACACAGACAGAATAAGTCTGTGTAATGCATAAAAATATTTTTTACTTGGTTTGTGATTTTTAGTGCGAGCCCTATTTCCACTTGGCTAGATTTTGTTCTTTGTCGTTATTGTTGTGTAGAGATTACATCAATATTCGTTCTAAGTTTAATACTTTTAAATATTGTTTTAACGATTGATCGAAAACAAAAGTGGATCATCATACCAAACCAAAATTATTTGTTTTGAAATCCAACATAATAATTCATATTGTAAAACAAATTACCGGCTAAACTATTACATATACAAGCCACGACACGCTATATCTAGGCCTAATAGTAAGACTCGATTGATGTTCTGTGAGCACAGCCATAAAAACAAATAGATATTCATATTTTATTATAATGTACCTTCGATTATTTATTTTTAGGTGGGCGACCTAGCAACCGTTTTTACTAAACGAAAATATAACTTCATCTAGAGTAGGTTAAAAAACTTTTTTACAATTATCATTAATCTAACATCGCAAATTGGCTATGAATGTTTCGTAGATCTTCTCGAAGTGTTAAATAAGATTTTTTTTAAACAAGTTCAGGCCAGGTTATGCTTCTAAGGACGTGAGTTAGTACAGGATGCTTGTTATTAAAATTTTAATGACCTGTCTATAAACTCGAACGTGCTATTGTAAAAATATGGGCATGCTTTTTACCACAACAATTTTAGTGTGTACGAGATCTACATTTGCATAGAGGACGTGAAACTATAATTGGTTAAGGTATGAAGTTTGCTCTAAATAAAATAAAAACTACTATTGAACTCGATAAGTTACTCAACTCAAAAGTTTTTTAAAAGTCAATCGTCATATTTAATTTTTCCAGTAATAAGTTTTTAATAAATCACAAATCTCCTTGTTACGTTTCTGCTGTTTTTTTTAAAATATCAACTAATTTTAGCCAACCGTTGAATATATTTTACGCGTAGGTATATTTTTTTCTACGAATAGCAATTAACAAGATAATGAGAAAGACGACTAAGTTTTTTTTTTAAATATTGTTAGTGTGAAACAAAATAAAACTAAGTATTCATTTATCGAATCAACAGTTGACTAATAAGTCGTTTTGGAATACAAACTCATTGCATTTGGCTTGAACCTAATTTTTGAGACATACAAACGCCTACTTTAAACAAAGTTTATATATTGGCTGGCAATTAATTTTCAACGTTTAAACTAACCTACTCAACGGTGAACAAACTGAATTTGATTGGCCAGCTTTAACACCTACTTCATTTAATAAATGAAATGAGCAAAAAGCTTCGTGCTTAGTAACCGTTTTATTTTGCTTAACCACTTTAAGTTAGATCATTATCTCAATCCAATTAAAGATTACATGGAACTAAATATGATTAAACAGTCGCTTAGTTTTACTGAATAATTTTCACGACAAACAAGGCATTGATTTAGCTTATAAAACTCTGTTTTTTTAACATTAGAGTTCAAAAATGAACGTCTATTAAAAGCAATTTGCGCTTAATAAAGTAATCAAGAGACTTAAACGACCATGTTATTAGTATAGTAATATTGTATTACACAACCCATACATCATGTGGTTTCGTCCAAGCCTAACGCGGGTTCAATCAAGTAAAAAAACGACGCGAGCATTGCCCTGTCACTATTTCCTATAGTCTAGCCACATATAGAGTGACGTTTCATTATCTCGTTAAGCGTAAGCACAAAAAATGTTATGATCGATACTAACCGAATGTGGGCGCATAAGTCAGCATAACCAGTTGTTTTTTTTGCGAAGCAGTGCATGTTGGCCTTGACCGAGAATCGTCCCGCTCCGCCCAAATACACTTACGAACATTGGCACACTTGTGACCAATATTTGCTCAAATTGTTTAAAGTAAGTTAATTTTTATGTAAATATTTTTAGATCAAAGTTCAATGACTCGCCAAAAACTGAGGCCGTGAAAATTATAGCTCGAGATTTTTGTCTGCCAAATAAAACAAATCGGATTGAAGTAATTCACACATTTTATAGTAACGGTAAAAAGCGACTTCGAACCTTTCGACAATACCTTTGAAAAATAAACATTTTTTGTTTCATACCCGCTCTTGTTACGGAGTTTCCAACTTATGATTATAACAGTTTGATTGATAGATTCCTTGTAATTTACGATTATTGTAGAAAACTCCTAACCATCATACAATAAAAGGCAAGTGAACGAATACTTACGTCTTACTTCCGAAGTTTTATGATTTATTAAATTTCCGCGATATACCTGTGTATATATATGTATTTCATAGTCTCGATGCAAACATAAGTAAGAACCATAATAATTAATAATTAGGGGAAAAGGAAGCATGTAAAATGTTTAATCAACCAATTTTTGCTTACAACATAAAATTTATAGTATACTAGCTGTTACCTGTGACTTCGCCCGCGTGGAATTTAACAAAAAGCTTTTTCAGTTTGCTGTATAAAGAGTCCTATATGTTAATCCAGGCTATAAAATGTATGTGTGCCAAATTTCATTTAAATCCGTTTAGTAATTTTTGCGTGAAAGAGTAACAAACGTTCATCCGTCCATCCCCCCTCACAAACTTTCACATTTATAATATTACTAGCGACCCTCCCCCGCTTCGCACGGGTGCAATGTAGATATTAATGTGGTACATATGCATGTATTATACATATAAAATCTCTCTATCTATTACTCCAAATTATCCTAAATTATATATATATCCTAAATTACCTCTTCAATCACTCTATCTATTAAAAAACCGCATCAAAATCCGTTGCGTAGTTTTAAAGATTTAAGCATACATAGGGATATAGGGACAGAGAAAGCGACTTTGTTTTATACTATGTAGTGATGATAGTGATAGTGATAGTGATAGTGATGATAGTGATAATAGGATAGGATAGGATAGGAAATGTTATCAGTACGGGTATACAAAACAAGACGTTTCTTGTTTAAGAGAGCTTAGGTATTTGACCACGTCTTACCTGATTTTAAGTGACTGTCGAAGATGGTAACACCTATCATGGAATGGGAACTGGCACTCGAGTGACGCTGCCGGAACACACTGTTAGGTTATTTGTGCAACAAAAGGTTAATCAAATCTTGAATCGGTAAAGGTGTAGCATAAATACCAAAAACTCTTTATTTTTTGGCTAACAGGTTAGGTGTTTGACCACAGCTCACCTAATGTTAAGTGACGGTGTGGTCGAAGGTGGTAAATACACCTAGCCTGGAATGGAACTGACTCTCAAGTGAGGCTGCCGGAATACACCGTGTTTGGTGCACACTTCTCATTAACTTAAAGTTAAATATAAAACAATCGCAGCGTACTTCTATCTACTTCCCTCAATAGTATGAAACACATACACATATCGTAAGCACTGAGTAATCACGGCATGCACTAACAGTGTGGCAGTACTTCTGGCTCACTACTTTCCCCCGACCCAGTGCCCTCTCTCCATCGACGGCCCACAATCGCACAATTCCGTAATGTCTCGGGTTTTATTTGAGATTCGCCGAGCCTCATTACACGTAGCTATATTGTACAGTTACGTATATTAGGCGACAATAATTGTAGTAAGAATATTTAGTGGTCCATAAAAACATTAAATAGTTATGAATGCCTTAGCTTAGGGAAATAATAAACAGTAGTTTTCTTTATGTTCAAATATAGTCATATAAGAAAAGTAAAATTATTTTACTTATATTTTTATTTAAAACTAGTGACCCGCCCGACTTCCCACGCGGATACACTTTGATTTGACGTTCTGATAGCTTCCGAATTACCGAATTTTTCCGTGAATTCTCCAAAAAAATCTTTCATACTAACCTTATCCTGATAATTCATCATCATCATCCACAGCCTTCTTTATCCCAATGCTGGGTATAGGCCTATCTCTCGTTATGCCATCTACCTCGGTCTTGTGCCAATCTAGGCCAGGTTCGACCCGCAATCCTTCATTTCTAATAAATCGAACAGTTCTCAAGTGATGCTCCATCATATATGTGGCAATTGATTTTTATTATAAGTATGCTATTTTTAAAACTTATTAAAGCTAAATAAATAATGTTGCTTATCGACTTTATAATTCGCACATTTAAATTCAAAATATATATATTGACATAAAAACGATACACATTTACAATTATATCACAAAATCACAAAACATATACTCGTATTAAAAGAAAAAAGATAATGAATATACAATGTCAAATATTTATCTCATTTCAATAATGATAATAAATATCACAGACCAGTAAAAATCATCGTCTAGATCAACTTGAACTGTACGCTCTTTGATATTATATCGCCTATGCCGTTGATCGATGAAAGCCTTAAAAATAGAAGTTCATCTCAAACTCACCCTTTAAATAAGGAGTGTCTTTAATAACCCTTTTCTATAGTTAATCTTTAAATAACCCTTTACACGACTGCCTAGAAAATAAATTTTTAAGTTATCTTCAAACCAAATTTCATGCAAATCCAGTTACTGTTACAGCTTGGAGAAGTAACAAATATACAAACAATTGGCATTTATTATAAAAATGTGAATATTATAGCACAGGCAATTCAAGCCTGAACACACAGGCTTTGCATAATGGTAAACTCTCGAAAAATAACAAAAAAGAATATCGTTATATTTTTTCGCAATATAAACTCTTTTACAACATTTTTGTAGAGGATGGTAGTATTTTTTTGTGGTGAGAGTCGCGAAAATTTGTTCACAATAATAGTTGATAATATAACCTTTTTTATGTAAGCCTTTAGCGACACATTGTTCAATAGATCGTGAGTTACCGTTCGCGGTGGTTTGTCACGATTTCGTGGTTTGTCGAATTTTAGTGATTTTCAGACTGTGTCATGTTTTATTAGAACATTCTAAATTGCTACTACTGTTAGCTCTGAGTTTAGTCTTTGTTTTTCAACCTAACCTAACTAGAGGAAACTTGTGCAAGTACTTATATTGTAAAATAAACTTAAATTATTAAATATATGTACATAAATAGCAGTAGTGTGTAAAAATTACTGTATTCCAGTTTGAAGTATACTTTATCTAGGGAATTACAAGGCTTTTGAGATTAATTAATGATTGTCTCAAAGTAATAAGCAGCGAAGCACCAATGCTCTAGAATTTGTTTTGTTATTCAAAGTTTTAAATACGGCTGCAGTGATCATAGATTAAGATTTTTATTACTAGACAAGTGTCTTTATTAATTGCTACTTAATTAATCATGTATGAGACGCGCAACGGCCCGTAGTGCAAAGCAAACGTCCGCGCGCGCGTTGTTCTCAGCTTTGTCTCCATGAAGAAGGCCACTGGATATGGCGAAACTATAATCGGAAAATCCGATAAAATTAAAAGTGAGTACTCCCGCTAAAGTAAAACATAAAATAAGTCAAAACCATTTTTGTTTCTTTAGTGAAATACTTAGTACTATATTGAATCTATAAAAAAACGTAGGCTAAAGTTCATCGATACTTACCATTCGATTCAACTTCCGATTCTCATTTTGTGAATTATGATCTGACCGCCACGGTGGATGACTCAATACCGTACTAAATTCATTAAATTTACAGTAACAAAGTTATAGATCAATTTAAATGTACGTGACTGCCCAGCATGAGTATCCACGGGCCCGCGCATCTCCGGCGAATGTACTCTAATAGCCGTGTAATTCAATCGTACATGAAAAGAAAACTATTTTGCTGCAATAAAACAACTGTGTACTCGGGGCTCGATCGCTGCAACATGAAGGATAATCAAATCGATTCGTAAAAGTAAGAAAGAAATTGCCTCGATCATCCCATTTTGCAATTTGTGGTCTACATTACTATAGGTATTAGTGCAAAGCAATTTAGTGAATAGATTCATAATCCACCTGCATTGATCTATTCTTATCATTATTTATTATTTACAACTCACTTTTGAGCGCAGAATTGCGCATTGTGAATAAAATTATTATTTTCTATCCGTAAAATGATTTGTAGCTTTCGTTCACAGGGCTAGTCCATTTGTGATTACCTCTTACTAACATAATTAAATTGCAATATTTAATACCTCTTTAAAACACTTGTGCAGAAATTAACATACTTTAGTAAAATTCTTAATCATTTTATAAAGACGTTTCAAAATATTATTTGATAGATAATTTTTTTATCTTTGATATTGTAACAATTTTTTCAACGTTAAATCTCATAAAAAATCAAGAATGTTAATTCACTTAATACATTTTACCATAACAAGCATATCATCAACAATAGATGGTCTTATTAATGTTTAAACGGTAAAAGTCTTCGGTAAAGTGGTGAATATTTATTGACACTTAATAACTTTATGTTTACTGTCATGCCTGGATTTATTGCTTATATGGTTACTAGGTTTAATATTTTCCTGTGTCTTATGATATTATGTTCTGTAAACGGTAGATAACTTAACGGTATATTATTGTTACAAGTACTGATATAGCTGGCGCACCAGTACAAGCCTGCTAGTGTGTCACTTCTTACTTAGTTCTACGTACTTTGATGGTATCGACTTAATGTAAAGAAGCAGCGTAGAGAGCACTATCGTATGCATCTTTATTCAAAACCCCGCGACTCGTGCACAGAGTACAGTTAGACGAAATTTTTCACATTCCTCTATTTGTATGAACAGCTTGTGTTAACAGTTGTAGCCGTGTCCTTTCAAAAGCCTTAAATAGTTAAAGTACTTGAACATTCAACTCCTAAGTATTTGCTGTTCGTATTCGAATATGTTCATTGCGAATGCGCATGTGTTACATCTGATGCTGTTATTGGTATTTTGCATTCTACAGATGAAGCTTACAGATTATAAAAAAAATGTTGAGTGATTTGATTTGGATTTGACCTTTGCATTTAAATTGATTGGCTTTCGTAAATATTATCGACGGTCGATACAGCTGATGACTATCACGACAAAAGACTGTAATGTAAAAGACCGATTATTTATATCTATCATATCAACAACAGTAGAAAAGCGTTTACAATTTTATAGCTTCTAACAATAGCAGCGTCCGGCTAGTACAAGAAGATGATTCGGCACATAACGGTTGTTTCATTTGACAGAAACACGAATGTAACTTTCACTGACAGTTGGGATCACGTAGCAAGTAGAAACATTAGTGGCGTATTGTCAGAAGTAATGGATTTGCCACAGTGTCCCGCGGCCGGGTCGATATGCGCGTGCGATCTTATGCACGTCAGCTCTCGACCCACTAAACTGATGATGATGAATACGCGAGAAAGTGTAGCTTGTACACCTTAAACAGCACCTTATCTTATTGCAGTAAAGTTTAAATCACTAGACATGAATATACATGCATCTTAAGACTTGGCTGCCGGTGAATTTACGGAGCCATTCAGCTATGCGCACATGACCTAAAATGAAAGCAACCACATGGGTGCACGAAGTGAGAATATTAGTTGAATATTTGCGTAATATAGATTTCGAAGTTATACTATGGATGTGACTTTGAATTTGTTAGGTTTTTCTGATAGGAGCCTTTAGATAATAATATCGATTCCGCGTCGTTTCTCTTTATCTAGAGTAGTGTGACGCTCACACGGCGGCGCAAGCGCAGAAGGCGCGTGGCTGGGAACCGTGCCGGTCTGCCTTCTGGCCTTCCGCGCCCCACGGCGATCGGCCGTGACGCCCATTTGGGCGACTGACCGCGACATGCGTCAAGGACCGTGAATGATATGGTTTTGAGGTGAAGTCCGGTCTTGGTTGTTTTCTCTCTACAATGTCAAGGAAATCCGTTGTTAAGGATATACATAGGTATTTTCTTCAATGAAAAACTTACATTTCTCAATCTTTTGATTATATTGTAGAACGTAGTCGACGTTCGCTTGGTTTCAAATGAGTAATCACGAAAAAGTTCCGTCGATTAAAAAGGTTTCTATATCTTTACCACACTCTTATTCGTAGTGTGTTAGAGTATAATTCGCCAAAATTAGAATTTTATTTCAAGAATATAGTTCACATTTTTATATATTTTGACTGTAGAACTTATTTACCTATAATTTAATTTATATATATTTTTTTTAATTGGTTTATAACTAACAAATTAATTCTTTAGTTGACTTATTTAAACGTATTTACGAGTATAATCCTAGACATAGATAAAATAGAAATCTGTGAAATTGAATTAGATTGAATATTATTACATTCTGTTTTGTATATTATTGAATAAAAAATGTAAGTCTTAAATATACTTTCTTACTTTTAGACATTGAGCTGACCTTATACGAATTCGCAGATCTAAAAGCGCAGACATAGAAATTAAATTGTTTAGGTCTGAAAAGCTCGTCGATACAAGGATAAAAATGTTAATTGTTCCTTCGCTGAGTCAAGTTCTTTAGAAAGTTCACACAAATGACAATTACGTCTCTTCGAAATTAGGTTTCTAGGAAAAATGACTGTCATGCATATCTATTGAATAAATAAAACATGATAGGAGTGTAAAATATAATTAGTGTACTTAAAAATACCAGCATAATGTCATTTCCAAACTAATATTATAATTATATTATCAATCTTCTCAGTGTTTATGATCTGGGTCGTGTAATGCATTTCAATTTGAGGCTACTGTTTAAAGAAATGCTGGTCATTACGCCGCCGGAATATAATTATGATAATGTACAGTCATGCACACACTTGTCATTCTTTCGTATTTGGAGCACCGTTTCACATTACTATGAGAATTTAAAGTTGAAATAAAAAAAATAAGTTTAAAATCTAAAATCCTTACATTAATGTGAGCTGTACACATTTTGGCAGTTTTCTCCTCGTAGATCGCATCAACGTTTAACACTGGACGAGGTGCAATTATACTATTATAATTACGCTTGGTGGTAGATCTCCTTAACAGGAAGTCGTCTAAGTAAGTACCACCACAGTACTAGATATCCTGCCGCCAAACAGTAGTATGTAAACATTACTGTGTTCCAGTTTGAAGGCTATTTTACATAGCGACATTACAGGGTTGTCGAGACTAACCATCGAACGCTGCAAAATAAGCAGCGATCCCCTGGACTTTGTTGTACTACTTAAAGTTCTGTGTTTCGTTGCAATGGTCATGTACAGGCGTTATTTCTTACCATCAGGAGAGTGTCTCGTTCGTCTCATTACTACTACAAGTTTTTTTTTTTTTAACTTTTCTACATGACGATAAATAAAGCTATTTTACTTTCATATTCTTAGTAAAAGATAAATAAAAAATTATGCAGTTGTGTGTACAAAAGTATGTCACATCGTTATACATTATTCAGCAAAAGTAGTTTACTGTAACGTGTTCGTGTTTTAGATTAAGGACGATATTTTTATTCATAGAATAATGAAAACCTGACTCTGACTGCGCTTAAAAAACATATGTGAATGGGATTTAAAAAACTGAATAAATACCTAATAATATTATAACAGATTATTATTCGAGCCGTTACTTATGTGTCGCGGGTGAATAATACAGTGAGTCGTATCGGCTGAGTAGCCAGCCTTAATGTCAGAATTAACACTCTGCTTGCAGATTTCTTAGGTAGTGACGAATGTTGTTTTAAGAAAAACAATCGGTACCGACAATTAGAATAGTTCAAATAGCATTACAAAATTTATTTTTGACAGACAATATGGAACAGATCAAATACGACACGGACTGAAAATGTTATGACTGTCTGTCTGTGTCGAAGCATATTATATCTGATAACACGGTAAGTTGTTCCGCCGTCTGAAAATTACTCATACTTACCTATAAATCCTTTTGTCAGTCGCGTAACGACAGCAAAAGCTTTTATTCACATATCTCAATTGTCACATAAACACGAGAGATGCCTCACACAAAGTATTATAACATAATTATCTGATCATAGTTATGATGTAACTGTCATAACCGAGACCATTTCGTTTGATATGCAAATGAAGCGGCGAGATATTCAGATACTAGCTAAGCGTGACTCGATATATTTAACCGAGCGAGTCAAATAATCGATTATAGACATGATAAGTTGTCTATTGGTAACCGAATAGCCAACGAAAACAAATCGATTTTAACCACCGAGTTACATTATATGTAGGTCGTTGTTTACACGTGTAATTTGAACAAAATACAATCTCTTCAGTGATTAGGAAATAAATTATTTGTTATGAATGATAATGTTTTGAAAAGTGGCTCAATCTTAAACATAAGTCATTATGATGAATGAAAGAATCAAACATGCATCTTGCCTAAATCTTCATTACGTTTACCATCACTTAAATATCCATTAACAACGCGTTCATTTCTTTATTCCCACACAAATGGTATACTACTACATATGTTATGGCGACATGTCTCGATCTTAAGCTATGTATAAGAGAAAACTTGCCAGGCAACTTCCTGCTCCAAGAAGATTCATGTCGACTTCCTTCCTTATATCTCGATCGCGAAGTGCGGCCAATTATGTTGTATTATACAATACTTGTAAGATCGTCGTGCACAGAGGTCAACTACCTTTCGCGCCCTTGCTCTTTCAGTTAGGATCCAGGTACCAATCCTCCGACTAAACAATATGATGATTATTTATCTACAATCAAGCGAAATATGTCACGTCTTTACGCCATCTAAAGCATTTTAAAAGTCTCAAAGACGGACATTACCTCCTTTGGAACGAAAGCTCGGAAGAGAGACCACTTTCTATAAATTTAATAGTAAGTAATCATCGTTATTAAATTGGAGAAATCGACAAAAAATGACATTACGTCTATGTTGGTCGTAAAGAATAAGTATAGTAGCAAAATATTGTAACTGATGTGGAAATGTTGTAGCGAAATATTGCTATCATATCAATTTCGTATGTTAGAAAGTAAAAGCGATGAATTAAAATCATCATCATCATCATCAGCCGTATGACGTCCACCCTCTTCCTCTGGACATAGGCCTGTTCCATTGATTTCTATAAAGATCGGTTGGAAGCGGCTCGCATCCAGCGCGTTGCTGCAGTCTACATTAGGTCATCTGTACACCTTGTGGGTGGACGTCCTACGCTGCGCTTGCCGGTCCGTGGTTTCCACTCCAAAACTTTGCAGCCCCATCGGCCATCAGCTCTGCGTGCTATATGCCCTGCCCACTGCCACTTCAACGTGCTAATCCGCTGGGCTATGTCGGCTACTTTAGTTTGCCTACGGATCTCCTCATCTCTGATTCGATCTCATAGGATACTTTTCATCCAGAAAAAAAGTAAAAATCCTGAAAAGGCTTCTCTTGGTTTCATTTGCAGCTAAGGCAGACTGTGTTCTCGATGATTAAAAAATAAATTTACACTAATGCGAGCCAAGCAAACGCTAGTAATGAATAAATCGCTAGATATTTCTAGATAGTCCCAAAGCAAAACGACGGTAACTAAATAACTGAAACAATACTTACTTATCCACCTTTTTTTTTATTAATTCTTAAAACGTATACTCAACACCTAGATAAAAAAACTAAGAAGTAATAAATAAGTAAAATATAATACACATTATTGGCCATTGTAGCGCCCATGCTCCGTGTCTTCTTTCATTGTGTCTGTTTTGGGTACTAATGCGGATGTAACTTAATATACTTTTTTTTTATGGCTGACTGTCTAGTTCTTTGACCACAACTCACCTGATGTTAAGTGCCGGTGTGGTCGAAGATGGTAAAGCACACCTAGCCTGGAATAGGACTGGCTCTCAAGTGAGGCTGCCGGAACACACCGTTACATGCTAGGCGGCAGATTTTCAACTTGAGGGTGGTAGCTAGCCATCCGAGTACTAGAAAGTACCCTACCACCACGCTATGGTTTCCTCACGATGTTTTCCTTCACCGACAGCTCAAGCTCATTGTTGGGACTTGAACCCACGCCCTTCGGCATGCGAACCGACCGCGTTAACCACTGAGCTATCATCGCTAAAAAACATATATACAAACAACTAATACAGACAATGATCGTGATTTGATAAATCATAATAAAATTTTAACATCGAAACGGTGCTACGCGAAAGCTACATACGATTTGAACGGCGCCTATTATTAGACTTCAACGCGCTGTCTACTCTACGAATCTGTATTATTTGACTTTGTACAATTTTGTGAAGCACGTGTAACGGATCAAGTTTTTGTATAACCGTAAAAACACTGCTCCGATTCCCAAATACAGTTTTTTCTGTGTTCATTGTTAAAAAAATTAAATTTATTGTTTTCTTATTATAGCACAGAAGTATCAAAATGTTATGGTAACACTTACAACACCATCTCTATAATATCTGTTATGCATTCATATAAGATTTGTTGTATTCTGTCAGTATTGCGTGGTGGTAGGGTACTTTCTATAAATAAAATAAATATAAATATAAATATTGTAGGACACATTACACACAGCGCCATCTGACCCCAAACTAAGCAGAGCTTGTGTGATGGAAGTCAGATAACTGATAAAATACATAAATACTTTTTTTTTTGTAAATATATACTTATAATACATACAGAACACCCAGACACAGAACAAACATTTGTTTATACCAAACAAACATTTGTCCTTGGCGAGAATCGAACCCACGCCCTACAGCTCAGGCAGGCATACTCCCAATGAGCCAACAGGGCTGTTAGGGCTGGCTTTAGGGTACTTTCTAGTACCCTGAAGTTGAAAATCTGCCGTCAAGCATCTAACGATGTGTTCCGGTAGCCTCACTTGAGAGCCAGTTCCATTTCAGGCTAGGTGTGTTTACCATCTTCGACCACACCGTCACTTAACATCAGGCGAGCTGTGATCAAAAAAATTACCTAAACTTTACTATCGGATAGCCAGGAGCTCTAAAAAGCGGCATCGCTTTATGGTAGATATTTCTAAAACTCGAACTTCAAATCCACGTTCATCGTGCGAAACGCTAATTAATGGAATTTGCTGCCCGAGTGGGTGTTCCCTGATAGATACAATCTGGGTGACTTTGAGTCGCAAGTGAATCGGTTTTTTCTAGGTATGCGTACTCCATCGTAGACCGCATCTTCGCTCAACATCAGGCGAGATCGCGGTCAAACGCAAGCCTATTTATAATTTAAAAAAAAAAACATGATATTTATATTACAACACATTCCGGGTCAGCCATTTTTATAAACAGACACATAGTTGGGTGTGCGTTCTTGTGAGAAAGGTAAGGCACCACCCACCACCAATCCACCACCATCTCTACAATAATATCTATCAGTGACCTAGAAATATACACATCTTTTATATTAGTTCTTGAATTAGTACTTCGACAAGATAGCCTTATTGATAAAACTAAAATAATATCGCGCGCAAAAGTACAGTTTGAAAATCGAAAAAGTCAAGCAATTGTATTGCCATAAAACCTTGATTCTGTGACCACCTGTTGACCGCTAATTTGTAATTATAGGCGTAAAATTCGACATAATGGGCGTATCGGTCCGAGCCCATCGTTGGTTTGCGAAAAGAATGCTAACGGACTCACTTCCATGTTGGTAACTGCTTGTGATACATCCGATTTTAGATTCGCCGAAAGAAGATCGGATAACTGCACAAAGAATGACCGGCGTGATGCTGCACGGCGATATTGCGAGAAATAAACTTAAACAGACAATGTAAAGGAATAAAGAAAAAAATTAAGTAGGGTATGCGTTTGTATGTTTAAGAGAATTCCAAAACTGATTATAACTGTAACTAGTGGAACAACTTGAAATTTAAATTTAGGTATCTATTATAAATGATAAGAATATATATATAAAATAGAACTTACATTATTGTACGCCTGTTAAAGAGGTAGTCTGTATGAAACTATATTTATTATTGCATAAGATTTTTACTACATTCGACAATAAAATCTAGTTACTTAAATCTTAAAAATATAAATGTAAGGAATGAAAACGAAAACTTAGCAGTTATTATTCCCATCATTAGTATTGTGGGTAAGTTAGCCATATAGTTCCAAGTTAAGTCATTACCAATGAAGTTTTTGTCCCAAGTTAACAGTGAGAAACAGCTTAAAATATGAGTTTAAAATGCAAAGCGGTCGCATTAGCGTTCTTATTACGTTTTATAACTGTTATAATGTCATACTAGTGCGATTTATATTTATAAAGATATAATCGGAACGGCCTAGACACCGTTACGCTTTATATTATTTTACGAGGACTGGTTCATTTTATTTTTCAAAAAACTATTTAGCAGAACCAGTATTAGATACATTGTTTAAAACTGCTTTTTAGTGGGTTATAGAATCAATAAAGATAGTGATGACGATTCATGGAATTCTATTAAATAATTACAACTAATTTAAGCGCATAAAAACGAAATAAAATTATATGTTACTAAAAATAACGATGAGGTTTATAGAAGAGAAATCTATATTTGTATGTAGGATTGAGGAGTGTTAGCTGTGTGTAATGAAACGGAAGAAAGGTGAAAGAGATGGATGAATGTGAATGACAGACGAGTGTGAAAGACAAAGCAGATTTGAAGGATGAATTTTACTGAGAGATAGGACGGAATATATCAAGATGTAAAAACGCTTAATATATTAAATAAAGAAATCTAAGACATTCCACATTTATATAAAAATCTCGCGTCACGGTGTTTGTGGTCGCACTCCTCTGAAACGGCTCGACCGATTTTAATGAATTTTTTTATGTATATTTGGTAGTTATGAGAATAGGTCGTAAAATATATTTCATACCGCTAGGTGATTAGATACTTTTCTTCCCGAAAAAATCTAGCGGGTAACACCGCGAGGCGCAGCTAGTAAATAATAAAAAATTGTGGCTGAGGACTGATGTTTTTATGTTATGCTAAAATAACTATCAGATCTTTGTCCTTCACCGTTTCCTCATATACACATACTCGTACACACAAAAATTTAAATAAGACAAGATCTGTACTGTAAGGTTCGTACCCTGGACAAGGATTATTTAAGCTCATTTTCCTTTAGTTTTACGGAAACTTATACAAAATAGGTAGGTTCTTAATACCTAATCTATTTTCAAATTAAAACTAAATTATTTGCCTAGATAAATACACTGATTAAAGCCAATAGTTACCAAGATAATCCCAATGTTCAAACTCACTAATCGTGAATTTAATTTTTTATTTCACCAGGGCAACAATTTATTCCTTTCGATAGTAAGAATAATCTATCTGAGTTATATTCCATCGGCACTCGGTGTTGTGTCGGCGTCGCAGCGTGGCGCCTGTTCTTCATTACTGCATAATTAATGCTAAGTAAAAAAAGTATACAAAGACGTGTTCCCAGGGATTAGCATCGGAACAGTTTTATAGTCGCGGGAATGTGCGGGTAACGGTTACGTCCCACTACTGCTAAATGCGTCTAGAGAAAATGAACTCCGTATCGTGAACCAACGGAACTTTTGAAATTACTTGGTTATGTACTATAAAACTTTTTTTTTTAATTTATCGGCAATTAGATATAGTGTTCTTAAAGCATAGATTTGTATTTTGCCATTTATGTTAAACGGATTTAGTCTCAATCAAGTCAGTCACATAAAGTTATTCACAGTTAAGTGTAGTTCACGCTCTTCGCGGCTTTACGGAGAAACCTTGAAACTAAGAAACTTCTACGGATAATTATATAATTGATTGATTTGATGATTCCTCATCACTATTGTGACTGAAACGACAGTTAAGCGAAAATAAACTAAATATTACTTGAACACTCAACTTCTACGGAATTATAGCTAAAGATTATAATCCTTTGTAATTTAAAACGAGACTCGTGTATTAAAGTGTATCTAAGTTAAAACGATGTGACAACTAGTAAATATGGCTCTATCAGCGACAAAAAGAAACGACAGCCGAAGCAGCGCCGTCGACTTTGTGTTATTACTTAGAATTCCGAGTACCGCTGCAATGGTCGTTCATAGACAGGCGATGTATCTTACCACCAGGAAAACATTTATTCCTCTTTTTACTTTTACACAAAAAAACTACAAAACTTAAGATTTGCTTAAAAGTAGGTATGTAGGTACACGACCACTTACAACTTTACAAGATACATACTCGACAGCGTAGTTTCACTCAGGTCAGGTTTCATACAAAGTTCGCAACTACACGATGCCAAACAAAGTGTCTGACAATCAGTTTTCACTGCCATTCAATACATTGTAAAGAAGCTATTGACGGCCATGCCATCATGCCGGATGATCACTTCTCGACGTTACAACTTAACCATAAAAGACTGCAAGTGACATACTATAGATGCTTTTGGAATGTAAAGTTTACGATACTGGTTATAAAACATGTATAATGTAAAGTACGAGTAAATTTGAGGACTTCAACTATGATAGTGAAAGCTTAGGACATTTTTAAATCCGATTTGTTGCCTATGGGTTAAAATTTTCATATTTACTTGCACCTACCGAGGCTAATATGTCTTATGGTCTGTAGCGTATGGATATGATATTATCATTATATCACCATAATAATAGATTATATAATACTACCATAGTATAGACTATGGAGAGGGCTGTGCTCGGAGTTTCCCTACAAGATCGAATCAGAATTGAGGAGATCCGTAGACGAACCAAAGTTACCGACATAGCACAACGGATTAGCAAGTTGAAGTAGCAGTGGGCAGGGCACATAGCACGCAGAACTGATGGCCGATGGAGCTGCAAAGTTCTGGAGTGGAGACCACGGACCGGCAAGCGCAGCGTAGGACGTCCACCCACAAGGTGGACAGACGACCTCATAAAGACCGCAGGAACGCGCTGGATGCGAGCCGCATCCAACCGGTCTTTATGGAAGTCAATGGCGGAGGCCTATGTCCAGCAGTGGACGTTCTACGGCTGAAATGATGATGATATAATAATAGATGGAGCCGTTCTTTTTTTAACGCATATAGGTCCGCGTATGATCACCAACTCGCCTGATGCTAAGCGATGATTTGAGCGACAATGAAGCACGCATAGTTAGAAGATTCCTAGAGATCTATTCACTCTGACTTTAAAAAGATTTGTATTATATCCCTCAGGAAACAAGGAAGCCGGCAGCTCGTTCCATTTCTTGATTTAGTGTTTTATTTAGTCTAGTTGATGGGGTGCTATAAAACTGAATGAGCCATCCGCTTCCTTGTTTCCTGAGGGATATAATCTGAATTTTTCAAGGTATCTTTTAAGTTTGCGTGATTCATTTTCGCCCAAATCATCGCTTACCATCAGGCGAGTTGGTGATCAATTGTGGACATATATGCGTTAAAGAAAAACAAAAACGTCTCCATCTATTATTATTATATGAGCTATTGTCTACACGAGTTGGTGGTCCAATGCGGATTTGCTTATACGGGCTAGAAAAGATTTTTACGATTTTAAATTATTCTTGTGATAGTGTGGCAATAGTATAGCAATAAAGTGCCGATTGATGGATTTTCTTTGCTTTTTTTGGCATCGCACTTTGTGCATTTTGAAATTTTCAAGAATAAATCAAGTGAGATAAGCTCTGTCATAGTCAAAGTAAGTTGAAGTCGAACCCGTTAAAGCTTCAACGGAATTTTGGGAGCAACGCGAAATAACATATTCCACGACAGTATATGAGTTTTTCACTTATATGAACGTAATTCGAAAATTTATGTTAACTCAAAATAAAGTATTGGAAAATAATACATGTTTTTTTTTTACATTTACTGATAGATGCATATGTATTTATATTCGTAATGCGTGTTTGGTGTAAAATGGCGTCCTAGCTTATACAATCCAGCTAGGAATATTGCTCTGAATATGGCACGACGAGTCCAGCCGTGGTGGCTATTATACGTTACATACAAATATCTGACGTAATAGAGACCGGTTGCTTTCAGCATACTTTTTTGTCTTGCAGAGCTTCCAGTTCAATGTCGCTCTGAGGTTGACACTGCCATTGGAAATATACATATACATACAGTTAGAGGGCCGGAAAAAAATTTATTATTTATTTAAGACCTTATATTCTGACGTTTTCACCACGTTTGTTACTGCAATAAATAAATTAGTCTAATGTTGTGACATATAGGGTCTCATTTAGCGGAGCAAACATATGACAGTTTAGCAACTTTGTGAGTGTCAAGCGTCGATTTTTAAGGTTTTTCACATTACACGAAAAGTTAACAACAGAATAAAATTCTGTTTTAAAGTCCTTTAATAGGAAAAAAAACTTATCTATTGCATTCCCATGTTTTTATTTACATTACATTCACATGTTTTTAAGAAATTTCGCTGGTCTTGAAGAAAAAATATTCAGTGTTAACTTTGGTAAACGAGATATATATATTTTTATATTTAATCTAAAGTTAGATTAAAAATGCTATGGAAAACTTGGAAAATATTGATTTAATTATAATCCGAGTGGTAAGATCTGTTGACACAATTTAAAGATATGTTACCAGCCAATACCATCGTTTTACTGATCTTATTAAATTATATTGTTATTACAAGGTAATTGGCCTTATGTAGGTATCTATTACAACTAACAATTCTAAAGCTAGGCGAGTGAAGATTTAATTATTTTTGTTTCGTATTGTATTATTATGCTGATTCAAAAAGTTGTACTTGTTGCGTTACGTCCAAAAATGTATGTGTTCTTTTTTAAACCTTTATGTTTAGGTAAAGCAAAAACGTGAACCAAAAATGCGAGGTGAATCGAACCGCTATGCGATAAGAAAGTGCATTCAAAATGAAAGGTTCTTTAATTTCCGGATTTGTCCTTGTTAAAGCACATTTGTATGCAATAAATTTTCAGGTTTGTATGTTTATGTGTTCCGCCTTCCTAAAGCCAGAACTTGTTTAAATTAAGCTGCGGGATTTAATCTACTTATACATAGCTTCTTGGATTCATGCAGATATAGCGGGGACGCAGCGATAAAAAATTCAATCACTATTGTAATCTATATGATTTGGCATAACTGCATAAACAGCTTTTATCGCATTTTATTTTAAAAATAGAATGTGGTAAAAGCATTACCGCTTTTTTTAAATATACCTTAGCAATACAAATTTTTCGTCAAAAAGCGACAAATTAATTAATATTACGGTCTACACAGAGTTAAATCATCATAATCATCAGCCATAGGACGTCTACTGCTGGACATAGGCCTCCTCCTGGGGGGGTTTTGCCAATACTCGGCACGCTTGGCAGGCGGTTCGGCGAGCGCAGTTAGGTGTGATTGTTCAAGGAAGACGCAGCTGCCCATATTCCGGATTACATCCCTTAGCCGACTCTTACGGCAACCACGGGTAGAGAGGGTGGGGTACTATTCCTACGCCGGCACCACCACGGCAAACTTGACACATAGTAAAATTGTATTTAAATTGTACTATTTATACCGATTATTTTACCTTCTTTAACCTATCTTTTTTAATAGTATTTATGTATACATGCATCACCACAACATACAATGTTACATTTACATATTTTTTTTTTAAATTTTCCATGACTACGCTGGTTATCTCTTTTACCCGTGTACGCTCATCGCTATTGAAATTGGAAAAAGTAGGACGAGATTGGTGATTTCTCAGCGAGCCCTCGATGTCGAAGAAATTGGAGTTTGCGTAGGCCCGCACTGAGCAAACAAAAGGAACGGACTCGTTATGTGTGCTATGTTACGCTTCGTGGACATTACGTCCAAGAAGGCTGGCGTGGGTTTTATACTAATTTGGACTCACTTTGAACGGTTTCTGTGACGCAAACTCGTGGTTTTCCGATTATTTGGTACGGGGCCCGTTAGTTTAGGTGCCAATTTACTTGAACTTTAACGAAGCAGTATCTGGCACAAGAGTATGTTGTCAGCGGTGCCTTTAGATTTATGCGATCTGTATGAACTTTGACTTTACCTGCGTGAGATATTTGGAGTCTCTAGAGGGCTTGAAGTCGGCTACACAAACTTTGACAAAAATATCAGACGTAGTTCTTTCTTTAGATTCTGAAAGATAGTTTTGTTAATATAAAAAAAAGTAAATCTAATATTATACAACCGAGTGGAACAAGATGTTACCCGCTGTTCCTATGTGAACACTAATTTTTTTCGGGATAAAAAGCTATGTGTATGTGTTAATCCAGGATGTCAGCTACCTCCATACAAAATTTCATCAAAATTGGTCCAGCCGTTATAGCGTGAACAAGTAATAAACATACAAACACACACACACACACAAACTTTCGCCTTTATAATATTAGTGTGATGTACATACGAGTACATCTGTGAAGTGGTAACGAACATGAAAGTAGGTCAAATTCAGAATACTAGATTGGACGTAAAGTTACTCTCACAGATTCTCGTCAAAATGTATTCCTTATTTACCCAGCTTATTTGCTCTAGAATGTTCGTTTCATATGTTTATCCAAAGGTTATTAACCTAGTTCTGTTTCTGATTCGAGTGTTTGAGTTTGCACTTGAAACATGTTCTACTGCCGTTTATCTTGCGTAATGGAAGGCCAGTAATCGGCAAAGCTGGTTTCATAGTTCCATTTATAGTTTTCTCATCAAGGTAACTTGCTGTACCATAAATATTTTCTTCAGTATTGATGCGTCATTACATTAAAGTTATGAGAATTTATTATACTGTGCTATGGAGAGGGCTAATCTCGGAGTTTTCCTACGAGATCGAAACAGAAATAAGGACATCCGTAGACGAATTAAAGTAATCGACATAATCGAGCAAATTAACAAGTTGAGGTGGCAGTGGGCAGAGCACATAGAACGCAGAACTGATGGCCGATGGGGCTGCAAAGTTTTGGAGGGGAGACCACGGACCGACAAGCGCAGCATAGAACGTGGACAGACGACCTAACAAAAACCGCAGGAACGTGTTGGATGCGAGCCGCTTCCAACCGGTCTTTATGGAAGTCAATGGGGGAGGCATATGTCCAGCAGTGGACGTGCTACGGCTGTAATGATGATGATTATCCTGTGACTCTCAGACCATTCATAAAACTATTACTAACTAGCACTAACTAAATAGCATATACTTATATTCATAAGATATGCTATTTTGAATAATGTACGCAAAAAATACAACAGCATATTGGTGTTATCCGCTAATAGCTCTATTGAAATATATGGAGCTATAGTGTATACTCGTATAGCGCTAGATGCGTTCGCGATGTTCCCTAGTAATTTAATAGAGGCTAGAATAGCCGCGAGATGGGAGAGGCTGGAGCCGACAGGAGCATTCGAAAGAGCGGGCGGAATGCGCGCGCGCAAGGTCATTGCGCCCTGCGCGGTCATGCGCCCCTTCCACTGCCGTTGGTGCCGCCCTGCCTAGGGCTACCAGATAAACACTGAGAAGTCCTTAAAAAGCTCGATTTCTTCAAAATATTCTAAATTTGATTGCGTGTGTGCTGATACATAAAACAATTGAATGTTAACTAAGTAACGTAAGTGATCGTGGTTGTTGTTAGCCGTAAAATCAGATAGTTTTTAGTTTGTGTATATACATAAACTACTCAATACTTTTATTATATTTTTAATAAACTTGGTTATAGTTTGACATATGGTAACCCTGGCTTAGCCGTTCGTTCCGTCCCTCAGCCACCACGGTGTCTAGTGCGATCAGCTGCGGATAAAGGGACCGACTGGATTCCTCGATAGGTACCATTTCCAATGCGAATTTTACCTTTTATATTCCCGCGGAGCACGAGCGCCCCCGGCGCGGCGGTGGTATTGTACTCTATTTTCTAAGTTACAAAGAAAAAGGCTATTCGTGCTGCGAGGTTTATTTACGATGCGCTGGCGCACGTTTATCGATGTATCGCGTTTTGAAATATGCTAAAATTAATTATAAATTTAGTAATCAGTTTAGTACATAACTGTATGATAGATACATTATAGTATTGTACAGAGTTATAAACTTAATGTGTACTTAGTCAAAAGAGGTTGTACTTTTTTATAAGTGATAGAATAGATGTTTGACCACAGTTCACCTGATATTAAGTGACGGCGAGGTTGATAATGATTAACACACCTAACCTGGAACGGAACTGTCTGTCAATTGAAGCTGCCGGAACACACCGTTAAATGCTTGGCGGCAGATTTTCAACTTGAGGGTGGTAGCTAGCCAGTCGAGTACTAGAAAGAACCCTAACACCACGTTATAAATTTCTCACGATGTTATCCTTCACTGGAAGCTCAAGCTCATTGTTGGGGTTTGAACCCGCGCCCTTCGGCGTGTGAACCAATTGCGACTAACACTATTGCAACTAACCACTGGACTATCATCGCTACAAAGGTTGCCGGAATACACCGTTAGGTGCTTTGTGGTAGATTTTGAGAGTGATAGCTACCCAACCAAGTACCTACTTGAAAATACACTACCATTATTTTAATCATTACGAACCACTCTTACTACTTGTAGTAAGAGTCTTTGAAATAGTGACCCATAACCAAATGTATGGAGAATTTGCTTTTTTCGCGATTAGAGAGTTGTCCTTGTAGGAAAAGAGCTATTTTTACCTTAGTACAGCTCAAGAACATATATATTTTTAGGCGTTTCTATTGATGTAAATATTTCTAAAACATATAGACGTTAAAAGCCATGTAAGTAAACTAAATACCGTTATTATGAGTATCGGTCGTTCAAATAACCCTAAAAGCGCAGTTAATATCTATAGTTATTCAAATGAGATTAATGTCATTGGTATCATAATTTAAGCTTATTAGACGATTTGAATATTAAGGAGTGTAAACTTGATCCAAAAATTTGCTATTTTCCAATTATTGTTGAAAATAATATGATGTCAGATGTGTATATTTGGAGACATGATGCAAATTAAGAATTTGTCGGGAAAGTTTATGGTCCCTGATTACGTAACGTGTTTTAACTCGGACGGAACGGGACGATAATTTTTGGAAACATTGTTACATATATGCGAAACAGCATACGCCATGGGTGCATGTACGGGACGGCGACGTGGCACCCAAGGGACGAGAAAAATGTCCTTGGTGATGAAGTTTAGCATGTCCCGTTAGCATATACTAATCTAACCTATGAGAAGCTTGTACTATGAGAACCAGACAACTAATAGAATGCTTATATATACTTTTTTGTAAATGCATACTTATTATATGTACATACAGAACACCGATACAGAACAAACAATTATTGTCCCATACATGTTAGTCTAGCATTGTTCTATAGCAATAGCAATAAATGCCAATTCTTCAAATGAAAAATCGATATTTTCTTGTTTACCACACAGGGGCGTTAGTTTTGTGTCACAGTTGCGGTGCGATGTATTACACGCGTAAATGTTTTAATAACACAACGTTTCGTCTCCGCAACGTCCACGCCTTAATACTGTTCAGTACGCAGCTACCTAGAGCCTGACCAAAATGCTTGCCTTTATTTCGCGTAAAATTATTGGGCACGTTGCCTGAAATTAGCGAGGGCTTAGATATTTTAAACGATTCCTAGGTATTTAAATATAAGGAAATTAAGTATACTTTAGGTTTTAGAAACATGGATAGAAACTTTATAGTGTACACGAGATATTAAAAAATAATATGTAAACAGGAGCCTTATGAGCTAGTACTAAAAGTGACGGTCTTATCGCTGAAAGTATAGTGTTGCGTCGTTTAATTTTGTACCAGTGTATCTATCTAATAATTTCGATACATACTCAGGTAGGAGATTCGCTTTCTCTGACAGCATTATTATTTATTTTTTATACTAAATCGATTTTGACATACATAAGTTTCCTTTCTAAAACATAATTTTATTGGATTTTAATTTGCAATGTGCTATCGTGACTTGTAAGGATGCTACACAGATTTCACTAGTTCATAACAGATTAATAGTGTTAAAATTCGCATACCAACATGCTGGAAGTCACGGGTCAGTGTCTATTAGTGTTGAACTATTAGTGTATATGATAGAGCTACATTCATTTACACTTAGGCTCTTTTTACCAAGATACTTAATATACTAAAGTACTACTACTAAAGCTTGACAGGCCTGTTGGCTCATTGGTAGTTAAGGCGTGGTTTCAAAAATAAAATTGGCACACAAATTGTTTTTTTTTTTTGTAAAAGTAATGATACGAACGACAGCTCTCCTGATGGTAAGAGATAACGCCTGTCCATTGCAGCGATACACAGAACTTTGAGTAGTAAAATAAAGTCTAGGGCATCGTGGCTTTGCCGTTCACTACTTTGAGACTTTCGATGGTTAGACTCAACAGCCCTGAAATTTCGCCACCAGTACCCTTCAAATCGGAACACAGTAATGTTAACACACTACTGTTTTGCGGCAGAATATCTGGTACTGCGGTGGTACCTAGGCGACCACCAAGTAAAATAACGGTAACAATAGTGTAAAAAGTAATTATTACTAAGTCTGTTTTTGTATACCATCAAAAAAAAAACTAATATAATCGATAGTTCTTTCACTCGGCTCTGAGTATTAGCGTATTAAGATTCAGCGAAGCCAGCAATGCTGTCAGACTAATAAATAACATGTAAATATGTGATGCTACTTACACTTTTACATGAATATTGATGTTCGAACACGACCGTTTACGGATGATTTGTTTAATTCTATCGTTTGTCTGATACTTTTTTAGCACTGACAGCTTAATTTAGAACGTAGAAAGTGTTCGTGTTGATTTTTGCATCATTTGCTGAGATGTTTCATTCGACAAATATAGCAACGTGAGCTTTTAACGGTATCAAGTGTATTCTATATGAGAAATAGCACTTTCTGTTCGTTTACATTATGTTGTTTATTTGGCAGTGAGATGACGACAGCTTGTTCAGTAGGTCAGTATATTAATGTATTGGATTTAACATGAAATTATCATTTGTTACAGGATTTGGGTTCCTGAGCATTAAGTACAGCCTAATTTATACGCGGAACGGGTAAGATTTTTTTTTTTTAAATTGAAATAAAACTTTACTTACTATTAAGCTCATTTGGTAGAATATCTGCTTCAAGAGCTGTATGGCGTGAGTTCAGTTCCCACCGGTACAAACATTTATGTGAAAATAAATGTTTGCTCTGTGTCTGGGTGTTCCGTATGTATTATAAGTAGGTATTTAAAAAAAAAGTATTCTATCAGTTATCTGGTTCCCACAGTTGTTCCTATGGTTTCCTTAGTTTGGGGCTAGATGCCGCTGTATGAAGTGTCTTACAATATTTATTTATTTATTATTTAGAAGCCTTGGAATGTTTATCCATTATTTCTTGCTTTCTCTTTTTCAAGGCGGTAGTTGAAAAAGACAAAAGACGGATCAAACTATTCCTTGAATATCCAAATTTTATTAAAAGATGTAGGTACTTTATTTATTAGAAGAAGAAAAACTATTCCAGAAATTGTGTTAGAATATATTGGTGCTTTCACAGTACTGCTATCGATGCAGGACTATCACCCAGTGGTGTAGTAACACAGTTGTTCATATGAAATCACAATAGCTCGTCCGTGAGACGTCTGTGAACTCACGCCAATCGCTCTTTTTGCCCTGTCAAGTACGTAAGTTGTTCTCGTGCGAGACAACATTGCATGGCATTCAATAAAACATCGTAAAAAGACCTCTTTACAAATAACAAGAGCTAAAATAAAGGACTTTACGATTTATTCCAGTCATCCTTTAAATGGTCGTTTACGATAAACCACGTGTGAGGTGACCATGTCTCCTATTGATCGTATGATTTATTATCATTGAATTCACACAGATGGCTCGTTTGTTCAATAGGAAGATTGATCGAAAATAACATAAGCGTTCGCTGAAATGTCCGTAGAAACTTTTAAGAGAAAGTGAAATCAACAAACAATAGAATGAACTATAAAATTGAAATGAACTGACCAACACGATTGTACGAATATTTATGAGGATGTCCATTGTGCATTCATTGGCTAGACAATTGTTGGGATATAGCAAGATTGACCCATGAAAGTAACCTATGTATCGCGAAGCTATAGAGCTTTTTCACATTTTCACCACTAACAAAGGTTTACAAAGTGTTATTTATAGACATCACTAACACTAAGTAAATTTGAACTGCTCAACAGTTAATAGACTTCCCCTGTACGTAAATAAGTAGCTATTGAGATGTAACAACAACTTCTGTAAGCATGAGTGACAGGCATTCTAACCACTGCGCTAGCCGGGGGTCACGGGAAATTGTGCACTTAGCAAGCAATGAAGTCAAGTAAAATAACTTTGACATAAATGCTAAACGCTGTATTTGTAATATGATATAGGGTAATATTAAATTGTTGGACTAGTAATTATAACGGACTAGACTTAAGTAAATGAGAGTTTTTATTTTACCCAGAAATAGTTTTTGTTCATAGCTTTACTCCCGTGGCCAATTCGGAAAGAAATTCATTTAAATTTTTTTCATAAGACTTTGTTCAATGACCTTGGACTGCAGGGATATAATACATAGCAAAGCTTAATAGGACCCAGATAAGCTTATTTATTGGATCTCGTTGCCCTCGCCGATTATTATCCCGTAATCGGTAATCTAAACTCGTAGTGAGTGTTCTTCCGAGTTCTGTGCGCTACGAACACATTACACTATTATAGAATAAGCAATAGGGATCGCAAAATCTGCATGCATAAGCCTTAAATTTGCCACATTCTCTACCAAATTTATTTTCAGAGTTTACGTAGAAAAGTTGTTTTCTTAAAAATAACGTAGTCTATGCTCAATCTCAAGAAACATCCTTTATTTTCATCAAAACCTATTCAACCGTATAGTCGCGAAAAAGAAAAAAATACAGAGAGGTACAGAACTACTTTTGCTTTTGTAATGTTATTAATTAGTAAGTCAGAATAGATTTGAATCATACCTCATAAAAACGATAAGAAACGATATGGTCTTCGTAATGTCTTGTAAGTTAGAAGGAACTTGTTTACTTTGGATTGAACTACTGTAACTTAAACTTGTACTGTGCTTGAATTTACTGTATTTTTAGACAAATACCAGACTTTGGTGGAGTACATTGTCATTCAGTTTCTAATGCGTTCAAGCGTGCAATTTGCGTTTCTTTAAGTGTCGTTTCATTAGTGTTGCAAGCGCTATAAAATGGTGATTAAAATTCCCCATCGTCATTAGATGTAGTATCTTGTCTGGAAGCACGCGTGGCTTGCTTTGCGGCGTCCTCAGGTCGCTGTCGGCTCTTGCTTCCTCGTTAGTGTCCCATGTTCTCCTGAGAGCTATATTGTCCGATACACTGTCTATTCCAACATAAATTTGCATTTAGTTACAGACATTTTGTTCGTATATCTCTAGCCGTCGCTTCAGACTCTTAACTATTGTGTTATTCATTTGTTTCTTCAGCATTCATTCGATTCCTGTATGTAGGTAATTATGACTCCTAAAATATTGTATTTAGTAATTCCATACTTTTTCTGTTTTAATTCGTTTTTTTGTAAGTTCTCTTTAGCTTGCTAGAATTATAGCAGATATTTTTGTTCAAGTATCCATCAAAATTCAGCCTATGTGTAGAAATAAACCAGAGACTAAAAAGCAGGTAACTGGGTGTCCTTGTGAAAGCGACACAGATAAATTTATATGCGCTAAATACTACTTTTCTAAAAATGCACCTATATTATGCATCTACATATAAATATATATATACTTATTCACTTGTTATTAACTTTCCTCTCGAGATGCAGATGACCTCCAATGTGTTTCTGCGTAAACGTCGCGCTCATAAAATAGACGGTTTAAAGCCACAATAATTTTACCACCTTACTCTGTGACCGGCTTTCAGCGTATTCGATTTTCTGTCTTATTTTAATAGCTGGAACCCCAAACTAATACTTAACTCGTTGAATATAGAGTCTAAGATTGATGAAAGTACTTGAGATTCATAGTAGATTAGCTAAGTATGGTCCCTATCAATATTATTAGATCGCCCGCAGTCGTCTAATGACAGTGCAAATTTATGTCATCCGGTAAAAAGGGCTATAATTAATCGCACATCCACGATTTCTTAGGGCCATGCTTACGGTGATCCAGTAGTTAAAACGAACAGCTGCTTCTTCTATTTTATAGATTAGTAGTTAACGCGTTTGGCTCGCACGCCGTAAGGCCGCAAATTTTGCGGATCGAACCTAGACACGATTGGCGCGTGACCGAGGTAGATGGAATAACAAGAGAGAGGCATATTCTAAGCAGTGGGATAAAACAGTAATAGTAACGATAAAGTGAATATATAGTTACACCTTGGTGATATTATAAGTGTGAAGGTGTACCTGTTGATGTATTCATCCTTCTTTTTCTTCACATTTAAATTGATGCAAAGTGGTCTGTTTTTTATTCTTTGAAAAACAATCAGTTCTTGAGGATTTGTCGCTGCTATAATGCTACCAATAATATAGTCACAGATAGAAATGGATTTAATATATCAAGGACTGGAACTATGGTTATTCTGAGAGTCATATGATTTCACTTTTTTTGCTTTAAGTGCAATGTATACTAACCGATGCACAATCTAGCATTTTATCACACTATTTCTATATGTAATAATGCTAATAGAATAAGTGTGAATTATTGTATTTTGGTAAGGTACTTGTTCACGCTGTAACAGCTCAACGGTTTTGAATGAATTTGTATACGTTTATGTATAGTATGTCGATCAACAACTTGAAATTAGTAAGCAAAACATGTTATTTATTATCTTTATCTAAGTAAACTTTAATGTAAGCCTTTTTTTAGATTAGCTTATTTGATATTGTATTTTTTTGTAGTTTGTATGTTATCTTTAATTTTTACATAGATTTATTTTCTTTCTTAGTGTTATAGTACCTATTAGTTAGACAGTTGAAATTTTCACAGACGATGTATTTCTGTTGACGCTATAACAACAAATACTATAAACAAAATAAAATAAAATACATATTTAAGCATACAACAAACGCGATTATTTTGCCTTTTTCATAGATAAATAAAATCTTTCGTGCGCGAGTCCGACTCGCACTTGGTCGGTTTTTATAGATAATGGTACGGAACCCTTCGTGCGCGAGTCCGACTCGCACTTGGCCGGTTTTTTTTTTCTTTACATACCGAGGCATTAATGTGTCAAAAGGTATTAACTCCCGCGAGAGTGACATGTGACAAAAAACAACACAATGCTCGAAAATAGTATCCCACCCTAATAATAGAAGATAGAAAGGGATAGAAATAATAGAGATATACTGTGAGATTGTCATGTGAGGTAAAACAGAAAACAAACTTGGTCATACGTGATAGAGCCATAAACAAGCATGGTTAACACTCGGTTAATGCGACAAAAGCTGACCACACGCCATGGGAATATCCGAAAACCGGCATTTATTCGCACGCGTGAAACTATAAGAAAATTCACACGCATTCAAAAGAATATAGCCTAGTTGTATAATTGGGTCAGGCGAGCAACCTGTCGGCGCCACAGATTAGTGCGCAGTGAATTCGGTGCGGGCGCACGCATTGTCTCGCGTCGGTGCCAGTACCGTTAGCGCTCGGTCAAGTTCGCCGCATTGTGACGGCTACTTGATTGTGACATACGGATTTGTATCGGACAATCTGTTAAGTCGTAAACAAAAGAGGTTTTATGCTCTAGTTCATCGGCGAAGCTTTTATATAAATGAGGTTTTATTGTATAAGAAGTGCATGTAGATGTAGGTCGGATTTGTTTATCGTAATTTGGAATATCAGAAATTGATTAATGGATATGGTATACCAAATGAATAAAATGAAATATATAAATTTACGTTAAAAAGTAGTAAGAGAAAACGAGTGAACCAGTGAATCGGTATCTTCTAGGCGAGCGTGCTCCACCGTAGACTGCATCTTCGCTTAACATTAGGTGAGTTGGCAGTCAAACGCAAGCCTATTTGTAAAACAAAAAAAATAATCTCCGACCGAATCACAATATCGACCTGATCCAGTCCAACCTGTCTGACCCTGTGTTCTAAGAATCAGTCTGAATTGATGCCCTCAAGTAGTGAAGCGAAGGAGACGATCTTCTGATGGTAAGAGATAACGCCTGCCTAATGACTCTTGCAGCGATAGGTACCTAGAATTTTGAGTAACAAAACCCATCTCTATGGCCTCTATTGACTCATTACCTTGAGAGATGATGGGTCTATTTAAATGTAATTTCACTTGCTACACTACTCCATAATTCACCAGTAAGTCCATATAAAGTAGCAAGAAAAGCAAGAAAGATAGCCATGATTATCTTTATAGACGGGTATCAGTGTAAACTATTGCTTCACTTCCCTGTTTTAACAGTAATATCTTTACTAAGAGCCCGACTAGGTACTTGTATGATATCTGTGTCGAGTAGTAAACTATCCTGACGGTTATTTCTTATGCGCTGTCTTCTCATCAGAAGTTATTACGAGCTTGACCCGGTAGTGCCAACATCAAAAATCTTTATAATGCTGTAATGTAATTACTACGTGTATTATATGTATGTATAGAAATTACGCGACTAGTAGGTCAAAAGTTTTGTTTCATGGTTGATATTCCAAAAATCCTGATGGAAATGGTTTCACTCCATTTTTATTATGCGAACCATTAAAGTGAAGTTTGCTACCCAAGTGAGTTTCCCGATCAAACGCAAGCCTAATGCTATTAAAAAAACTGTAGGTACAATAAGAGAGTAAAATATGTAGTCAAAGTAAATCAATTTTACCTTTGGACATTTCAGAATAAAAGACAATAAGTGAAAGAGTGTTTCTATGATGTAGATTCTAGATGATTTCTTAAATATAATGTTGTGACGCTTACATATTTACGGACGGATTTATAAAAGTTTATAAATTTGACATATTTGATTAACAATGTAATAAATGTAATAATGTAATGTCGATAATTGATGATTGAGAATTGATTGATATGTGTATTTAAATAAATTTTTTTGTAGCTTAATAATTATCAATTCATAAAACCCTTAAATTAATTTGTACACCGTGATGGTTGACAAAGAACGCAAATAAAATTACATTTTTAAGACTTTTTTTTACTTTGACATTATTTTTCCGCGTTCCGCCAAAACTCTTCTCAAACTTTTTATCATCATTTCCAAGCCACAGATTAAAAAGCAGTATTTTTCTAATCTGTATTCATACGAAAAATTTAAAGATATACTAGTAAAATATATCACTAACTGGACTGGACTGCACAATTTAAAACAAAAGAATATATTACCGCGAGTACATAGTTTTAAAATGTAAGTTTAATATTTCTACTATAAGAGTACCTATATTACTTGTAAATTATCACATTTCGCAATATTCGAGTTCTACTCGTTTATTCTATTACAATCTCCGAGATGAATGATTTGAAAACAGGTCAAAATACGTTATTCTGAATCTCTATTTTCCTAAAACAAGTTCCTTATTTATCTGTATTCTAGTTTATTCTGGCGATCTTTAGTATCTGACGCTATGTAGGCGGACTCGAGCGCCTACATAGCGTCAGATACGTAGGTAAGAGCGCCTCTGACCCGGCGCGCGGCGCCCGCGCAAACTTCAAAGTTCTAACCACTCTAACATTACCGTAATTTCCCGGTACTCACCTAACTTTCTGGTTTGTTCAAAATATACAAACTTGATAAGAAATTAGAACAGGTTTCTGTACAATTTTAACTGACAAAAAACCAACGATCGTGGTAGCAGCGATCGTGTTTGTGCTTTAGTTATAGAAATAGGTAAAAAAAAGGTGTCATATATATTCTAAACTGTAATTTTTATTCTATATTTAAAGACTTTAAAAGGTTACGCGGAACTGTCAAATGGCCTAAACGGCTAAACAAATTTCGATGTTGTTTTTCGTCTGAAAAGTAATTGGATCGAGAGTGTACTTAACTATAATTCAAGAATATCCTTAAGAAGATTATATTATCAGCTCTTTGAATGGATGTGAGCATCTTCCACAAGTTAGACAGACATTTTTTTTTTCGATTTTTTGTTTGGTCCCTTTGTAATAGTTATTCATAATGATGAGTACAATGACCACGTTTTTTGTTTAGTAGTACAATAGTACTACTACCTACTAGCGTTTGTAGAATTCCATATTTTTGTAATTACAAGGTATAATGCATCTGCGCAAAATTATCATACTATTATTATAAATGAGAAAGTTTGATTGTATATGTATGTTTGTAACTAATTCAAGCTTAACAGATTTCGATGTAATTTGGAAAGTAGACAGCTTGAGATAACTGGATTAACATTATGCTACTGTCATCCCAGAAAAAATGAGTAAAACGCAGTTAGTCTTTTAAGATAAATCTTCTGTACGTATTTGCCACTTAACTCCTTCTCAACGGCTGAATCTTTAGAATGTTTCTGAATGTTTTAGAATTTAAGATGCACAATAATTGAACTCGATAGGTGGCGTTGCAATTGTACACCGGGTACAAAGTACCGGACATTCGGTTAGTCTATTACCAAATAAACGTATTATGAACGATGTAGGGTAGATTTTTTTGTAATGTAAAAATAATGAAACAACCATAACGCTTTCCTCATGCTAACAGATAATGCCTATCCATATATAGCTATCCAAATATAGCCTATTGCAGCAGTACTCAGAACTTTGTGAAACAAAAGCCCAGGGCATTGCTGATTTCTCGCTTATTACTTTGATATATTCGCGCCTTCAAACTGGAACACACTACTGCTTGGCGGCAGAATATCTAATACTGCGGTGGTATCTAGACGATCAAAAAATAAGGCGAACCACCTAGTATACTTCAGTTCACGTCACTATATTTAACAACCATATTCCCGTTTTTTAAATTGTGTACGTCATCGTTGAACAATTAAGCTATTTATTCTCTGTGTTGGTTAGCGGCTCTACTGATGACTGGTCAGTTAGGACCATGATTTGACAAATATCTTCAGGTCAGGGCCACTTTCTTCTACCCTTTCGAGTAAACCACAGTCTGTCGGCGAGTATTCATGATGTCTCTATTAGGAATGATGGTCTCCATTTTACGACAACCGATTGCTTATTCAATTGAAATGAAAGCTGAATAAAATAACTGCTAGTAGCTTTTACGAGTTTATAAATATATATTTGAAGTTTATTGTTCTTTGCCGTGGTGGTGCCGGCGTAAGAATAGTACCCCACCCTCTCTACCCGCGGTTGCCGTAAGAGTCGGCTAAGGGATGTAATCCGGAAGATGAGCAGCAGCGTCTTCCTTGAACAATCACACCTAACTGCGCTTGCCAACCCGCCTGCCAAGCGTGGCGAGTATTGGCAAACCCCCCCCCAGGAGGAGGCCTATGTCCAGCAGTGGACGATCTATTATGATGATGTGTGTGATGTTGTTACGACTCCAAAATGTGTGTAATTAGTCACCATAGCTTTTGATATACGTGTGTACTTATGTGAAGACCACGAACCAAAAAATGACGCCCCAACACTTGTTGGAGTGACGATATACGTAGGACAGCAGATAGTGGCTGGAACTGAAAAGTCGAAGATTGGGCTTAGTGACGTCTTGCGAGAAGTCTATTTCCAGTGAACTATGATGATAATAGATATTTTATTACAATGGTAAATAATGGTAAGTTCACATATGCTGAGTAGTCAGACCTAGCGTCAGGGTAAATTAACCGTCGGAAGCCACCGACATGACTTGACGATAGCGATAATGATACACAGTAGCGCTCAGAAAAAAGGCCACTAACGGTCACCCATCAGAAGGCTGACCTTCTCTTGCTGAACATCGGTAATCGTTTGAGAACTCTTCTCACATTTAATAAACGCTTTAATAGAGAGAAGTAAGGACGTACTGCGTTAGGTGGTCGTGGCGAGGAGCTGGTTCCCGCCGCGCCCTTAGAAATGTCGAAACCCATTAAGTTATTATCAATCAATGGTACCTAAATAGAAGTAAATATCGTAGGACATTACACACAACGCTATCTGACCCCAAACTAAGTAGAGTTTGTATGAGGAAGTTAGATAACTGATAGAATACCTAAATACTTTTTTGTGAGTACATACTTATATATAGAACATCCAGACACAGAACAAACATTTGTTTATACCACAAAAAATTTCCTAAGTGGGAACCGAACCCACGCCCTACAGCTCTAAAAATAGATATACTACCAATAAGTCAACAGGGCTGTCATAATAAGTATAATAAGTATTAGAATAGTACATATTTATATATACTAGAGAACCGCCCCGGCTTCGCACGGGTAGTAAGAATGGGTATAGTAAGCTTAAAAGTGCTTAGCTTACATATACATATACCTTAAAAGGTATATGTATACCTATACCTATACATACATATACCTTAAAAGGTATATGTATATGTAACCGCGGACTTTTTAGTAGATCTATAAAAGAGAAATATTTCACCATGCATTGTTTTGTTATATATCTACGTTTTGACTTTTAACGTACCGCCATCTATTGGATGCTTACTCAATCCAGTTAATAAATTACCTTACACCGCCATCTATTAGATTTTTATGGAACTTACAGATAATTATACCTCTTTGTCGTAGAATAAACAAATAATTTGCAATAAAAAATATTGCGATTATAAATTGAGATATAAACTATCCTATCTCTCAAGTTGGATCAAACTGCATACAGTGTGCAAGATTTGGTTAAAGTCGGTTCAGTAGTTGAGGAGTTCATCGCGAACAAACAACGTGACACGAAATTTTTATATATAAAGATATAGTAGGGCAAAACAATCACAACGGTAAAAGAAATAAGCCTACTGCATAACAATCATACAGATAGAGATTTTCACAACAAACAACTATTTGATGGCGAATTGTTGTGTGAAATCTCTTTATTATTCAACAATGAGCATTCATTTAAACATAGGTACTAACAGGAAATGAAAACTATAATTTCTTTGTGCATTTACAGCTTACGTATAATTATTGTGAGGTATATTAAAACTACGATCTACGAGTCAGCATTAATCTGGGCAAGCTGGCGCCACATAGAATACAAAGCCATTGTGGGCCGTGTAATGTGGGCTTGATAATGTCTTTTGGTCATGTTTGTCTTGTTTATATGCATACTACAATGCAATTGATTGGAAAATCTTAAAGTGGAAAGAACAATAATAGTATTTATATTTGATGTACTTATTTAGTAGTATTATTTTTTTATGACGCAGACTTGAAGTAAAGGTATTATGTGACTACGCTTTGGATGTGATATAGATAAATAATAATAAATACATATCTTAGAATTACACACAGCTCCATCTGACCCCAAACTAAGCTATGTTTGAACTATGGGAATCAGATAACTGACAGAATACAATTTTTTTCCTGGGTGGGAATCGAACCCATGCCCTACAGCTTTTAAAGCGGATATATTGACAATGAGCCAACAGGGCTGGCTAAATGTAAATATCTAGGCAGTCGCGATACTAACAAACGATCCTTGTATTCATCCCTAGACAATTATAATTATCGGTAAATAGGATATTATGTAGCTTTATTATGTGTTATAATGGACTAAATAAGATAGATAAGATCATAATTAACCATAATAATAATCTGAATACTAACTAGAAACGTTCAGCAGAATTATAAGTACAGTTTCCGAGATGCGATAGTACTTACACAGAAAATGCAGATAAAAGCTGTAAATAAGATGTATCTCCCACCATTATCTCGCTGTACGGACTCTAATGAGGCAGTAAGAATAAAGTTGGCAGAAAGTTGTAAATGCAACATTTTTGTTATTGCAAACTAAACGCTGGTGGCCAGGTCATGTCGTTACATAAACTTTATCGTATTCTTGATAAACTCTTGTGACACGCAGCTGATCTGCAGCTGGCTACTTAGATTTTCAAAAGGTTTACCGCTCTGCTAAGTTAGGGCGTAATAAATATTCATTGAACAGCTAGTTCATGTTCTATTACAGAATCAAGAATTACCCAAAGAAATTAGTTTTAGAATGTATATAGGGGATGATAAACTCGGTGTTATGGGTAAAAGGGCGTAGAGAATCTTAACCCTGCTAATGTTAAAAATGAATAGTTTTTTTTTAAGTAAGACCGCACACTCTTTCGCTTCGTAGATATTTCAAAAACTCGAACTAAACGGTTCAAATTTACTTTCATTATATGGACCGCTAAACAATAAATATATGATGGATACAATCTAGGTGCCTTCAAGTCGCGAGTGAATCGGTTTCTTCTAGGCGAGCGTGCTTCACCGTAGACCGCATCTGGCAAACGTAAGCCTATTATCAGTAAATAAAAATAAGGATAGTCTCAACCCAGCAAAGCCAAATGTATTATTATTATTATTAATAGTGAAGGTGTTCTATCCACATGGAACAGGCTGTGATTCACCGTTAAATTGGGCAATTTCAGAGTGCATAGCACGGTGGCTGCGTCCGCTGTTCCACGGTCCGCGCATCGTGACATAACTGTTGTCATCATTACCGTGACATATGTGGACGTGCACGTGTCGCGTGATAATTACACGACGTGTTTTTAATGCTCACGCTAGTTTTAATTACATGTTTGAGTGCTTCCTTAGTTGAACAATTTACCAGCATTCATCACAATCGTGAAACACTTATATAAAACAATATGGTTATGCATACTCTATTTTATTATTATAGTGCGCAGTGAAATTACGTTATTTATTAACCCGTTTTCAAGTTCACAGAAATCATTTTGTAGCAGTAAGGTGCTTTTTTTACTTCTTTTTTTTCTTCACATTACTGTGTTCCGGTTTACTGCAGCTAGCGAAATTACAGGGCTATTTACACTAACCATCTAGTTCCAAAGTAATGAGCGCCAAGGCAGCGATGCCCTGAATTTTGTTTTACCACTCAAAACATATACGTATTATTGTTCATGTTATGCCCTACATAGGATTTTTTTAGCAAACGGCACTGTGCTACTTACGAGAGTGGAACGTAAAGCGTCTATTGTACCATAAAAAGAACAAACACCCGTAAGTTATTATGGTACATTGTGTGCAGAATCACCAAGATTGGAGCAATGTTCCGCTGTAGGGTTTTCTCGGTTAAAGGTGTCTTGTGGTGTTAGGAGTAACTGTATCGTTGGCTCCTTCCGTTGTTTCGCCATATTGAGCGATCTCTGAGGTGTCAAGACGATGATTGTTGGCCTTCACCCGTCATATTTTATGGTGTAGGAATGTGACTGACGTATTCCTACGATGTTTATAGTGACACTGCCGAATCAAGCATCCTACAAATGATTTTGATTGTTTATCAATCTACTTTTTATTTATACATAATATAATACATCTACATTCTAAGCGAGACGTGTGCGTTCATAAAATATTTTTCCTAACATCAATTTATACACGACGTACTTATTAGTAAAGCCAAAAAAATATTTTTAGAATTTTTCCCTGTTGTTAGTCTGTGCGTTTGTGCAGGATAATCTCAGAAACGGCTTAACCGATTTGAATGTGGTCTACACTGATGTATTGTGGCAAGTTTCCCGTAACATTCAGTATTAGTTGTTAGTTTTATCTTAGTTCATAAATAAAATAAAAGTTAGTTAAATAATAGACGCTAATCATAAAAAATAATCCCATATTTTGTAAGATAGTTTTGTCCGTACGGCTAACGGTGTTTCATAAATTCAAATAAATAAAATGCTGACATATCGAAAATGCATGCGATTCCAGAGTTCGTTTAAAATTTAATCTAAAAGCCATATCTTGTTCTGGGCTGATACGTTTCAATCGCCTTCAGCAAAATAAACTCAATCAATGTTTCCCTGATGATGGCTTCGATATGTCAGAACAACCGGATTTCCAAATAAGTTACTTTTAAACGAATGTCTCTTGAGAAAGCAACCCAAATTAAAATAGCGGTACGCTGTAAGTGCAATTTATTTAATGAATTTTATGATCACATGTACTATCGGTGCAACTTTCCGTTCTTTGATTGCTACAGTTGCAAAGAAAAAATATATGAGTACATTTATGACGATCAATTGAAATGAGTATCGATCGTGCCCATCCATGCAGAAATGTTATGAATTGCTCGAAAGTCATCCGAGTCACTTGGCATGTATACAAAATGATTTCAGTCGTTGTAGAGAGTACCTTCCACGCAACAACATTGTACTTTCACATTCATTCATTCTGTTTGATAAAAAGATTAGTGAAAGCGATATTGCAATGCAAAAAAGTAATGAAAATTCGTGTCACTGACTTTCCTATTAGCTTTCGTGGATCTATGCAGCGATTGTTGTCTGACCCTCTTCATGTACCGCACTGTGTAATTAACGTAATATATTTTTTATGTATTCTTTCTTTCCAGTCCAATTAAGCTACAATAAAGTTATTATAGATCCGAATTGAGAGTAATATGTGGTACGTGCTCGATTGTGCTGCTGCAATAAATTACAGTAAAGTCAGGTGTGGGATTGAGAATAAGAGATAATATCTCGCGTACGGCTAACACCTCGATTCGTCGATTGGCCGGCTTTCGATTTTATTCATTGTCGAGATTACAATACTATCGTTTTGTGTGAATGCACGTGACCCGAGGAACTGGGACGTTGCGCTTTACGAAGTCGTCAGTACTTATCCGGCTCTGCGTAGTTTTTGTTCAGCTTTCTCAAAATGTTTGTGTATATTTTTTTCGAGTACACGAACTTTGCGCTTTAGGCCATGTCATGCCGTCAAGACAAGATCGTGCTCTGGTTCTTCGAATAAGATTCCAAGAAAAATAAAATGCGCTACGAAAAAGCGTGATTTTCTCTCGAAATATTTTTTGTATGCAAGTTTTTGCTACGAATAATGAGTATTTATTTATCAGTTTGTTAATTGTTACAGGTGCTGGCTTCGATAGCATGAAGGACGAGTCGCTGCGCTTGGCGCGGCTAGCGCTTTTCTTGCTGCAAGCTTCTGTAGCGCTCAGTAAGTTATTCAGATATGTAAACTTTATTTTGTAACAAATTATAGAAATTGAAATTGCTGTGAAGTCTATGAAACCATTGTACGCGCGACAACAACTATGTTTTTTTTAAAATTCTTCAATAAAAACAATACTGTTTAAACTACATTACACTATGAGATCTTTCCTTTAAAATTACTCAACGTCTACCTAACTTGCAACCCCTATACTTTATAAAATTCGTTTTATTAAAAAAAAATAGGTATAAGTGTTGGATAAATAATTTTAAGGGGAAGATGTCATAATGTATCACTACATATTATAAAACAAAGTCGTCTGCCACGTGTCTGTTCGCGTTATCAAGGTTTTGTGTAGTATTGCACCCATGCAAAGCCGGAGCGGGTCACTAGTAGTAGTATAAATAATAATGTTTTTATTGAAGGCAGTAAAATATACTCAGTTGTCTCGCATACAATGGTTCCATTGAACAGAAGTAATTTGCATGGTGGATACAAAATTACTCTTTAGCTCGGAAAATTAAAGAATCTTTGGTTCCATTTTCTAATTTATTCTTGCTTTTTACCTGTTTTGAAATATATATTTTAAATACGGTTCTTGTATTCAGGTCGGACAGCGTTCGAGAAGCTAACAGATGTGGATTTTCCTGGTACCGCTTACTATACGGTGCGGAACCTCTCGCTTTACGAGTGTCATGGCTGGTGTCGAGAGGAACCCGATTGTCAAGCCGCTTCTTTCAGGTAATGATTGTCTAGTAAACACAGTGTCTAAGACAACTTGCATTCGCTATTCAAATAACAATCGAATATTTCAAAAACGAGTGCTGATAAGCCCATTGTTTCATGTTGTTGTTTTAAAATGAGAAATAAAGGTACATCTAAGAAGCATAAATATTAATGATTATTTTTCCGTCCCAAATGTCGGCCAATAGAATTGCACCATGAGATGAAATGAACAGTTAACAAATAAGAATTTTTCCGACCCAAATATCGACCAATAGAATTGCACCATTCGACGTCACGTGGTACAACCTACATCTTGTGGTATTATAAGTGATAATAATGATATTAAATCCTGGCCAAAAATTCTAATATCTTACATAAGTATTTCTTACCAATGGCTAGATAATAATAAGAGCTTATTAGCAACTAGACTGAAATACAGTTATTTGATCAACTAATTACAAGCGGTAGTCGATAGAATCAATGCACATTGTTTTAGAACCAATCACTCTGACTAAACACAATTCGCATCGTCCAATCAATATCACATCAATACTCGTCATTGAATCACGATTCGATATCTCGATGCTCGTAACCCAAATGTCTCGGACGGCCAGATATGCCGATTGACTTGGAGATCCACCGATTTCGTTACATGGAGATCTCAGATAACCTGCACCTCTGCAACTAATCATTGGCCATTCACAAGGTGTCACACTCGACGTGTGATGCCACTCGATAATATAGACGTGAATTCGTTGCATTGAAGGGCTAAGAACTTAGGAGATGACTATACGTATCTGGTACTCATATGGGGTCGAAAACATAAGAGTGGCGCCGCCATTACGTAGACCAGTGATTGTTTGACCCGATGACCGCTGGTTAGATATAAATGAACTGTAAGTTGATAGTACCACAAGTGAAATTGGCATAAAATTAGTAGGTTCGCTTGTTCGTGCGTGCGGTAGCGAGATGCTAGTACGAGTAAGGTCGCGTTAGGAATGTGTGTCAGTCAGCTACATGGTCTCCGCGGTTCAGGCATTCCAATGACACGCTCTTGCTTAGTAACAATGTCTCTACGTACATCGTACCCACAAACCGTGTAAAAGCGGAAACCGACCTCGGCGTGCTCTAAATTGGATAACAGTAATAGCGATCGCATACGTCTTCAATGGATTATTGCCCGCGTGGACCATTTTCAAGCATGTGGATAGTTTTCATGACTATTGGCGGTTTGGAACGCTGTATTTAATTTATCGCAATTTCGCGCTGAGACTGATTGTTCGTGTTAGCGATGGATGGGCATTTATAACTGTTTATACGCTGATGTAATTTTCACGCCAATTAATGTCTAAGTATTGCAGATATTATACAATTATTTTTATTAAATTGTACGCTCAGAAGATTTAACACAAGATATTACCGTGAAAGAGCTTAATAAATAGAATTATCTGTAGTTGTTTATTGTTATTGTTGTTGTGTGATATCTGTCGTAATATGACATGTTAAATTAATCAAGACTTTAACTTATACTGCAACTTTGAAAATGTATGTATTTTGGGAAGAGCTTACTATAGAAATGATCCTATGAAGGTCTAAGTTCTTACAAAAATATAAGCATAGCAGAAAAAAAAAAACACTACGAGAGTGTTGAAAACGCGGAAAATCACGTCACCGCATTGTTTATTTTACAAAACTTGTGTTTTTTATTACAAATAAACTTCTAGAAAAGTTGCCACTATTTTACATGACAAGACTAGACTTTGACTTACGGTAGTGTGACTTTGACAGTGACTTACAGACTTTCACTTAATTTTTCACGAGATACTTGACACAAGCAAAATGTTGAAAGTACAATGCCAAACACAAAGAAGAAGAACTCTCACTGTGTACGTATCAGGTTTCATTTTAAAGGCTGTCGCGAGCGCTACGTAGAAACCTAATAGCATCAGGGCAAAGCGAGCCGTGTAACTTTATTACAACGCTACTTAGATTCTCTGAAATCAATTTGAACGGGATCGAACGAAAATTAATTTGGCAGGTATTCAATTACGAGACGAACTTTCCCGCGCTTCTAATCAAGCATTGTACAATCGCACGGGCACATCTACAATCAATCTGTCGAAATAAATAGCGATCTGACAAAAGAATGGAACGGATGCGATTCTAGACAATCGGTAACTGTTCAGTGCGGTGCCACCGTCACCATCGTCGTCGTCAATCGCGCGGTAGATACGGTATTCGGAAGCGAGCGGTGCGACCGCACGCCTGTACTGCGGCTCCGTCTCCGACAAATCCAACATGAATTTCGGATTAAATATCTGAATCGCCCAGCAGGATCACGACCTCCCAATCTGATGCCGTCATTCCGATAAAATCTCACTAGCGACATGCCCCATAACCGTAAAGAATATCTCAAATTGTTTTCGGACCCCAGATGGACTTTCTACCGCGACGTTATCTCTACGACACGTTGTTTTCAGCTTAATTGATCGCCAAAGAAAACAAGAATGCGCTGGACTTTCTCCATCTAATACAAAGCCAGCGAGAGACCATTAATTTAGTTATCAAAATATTATTAAAAGTGTATTAATGCAGAGTGGATAGATTATGGTTCACGTCACGGGCAGCTTTACGATTTCCACTGGTTGTGATTGATGACATAGTTTGAATTCGAACTCGCGTGTCTAGGCGCTTGTTGCTGCGATGGCGGTGCGGGTGCATGTAACTGACACAACGATGCCTAACAGTTTAGAAAATTTTGTCATAATCGTAAATTGTAGAGGTAACTTAGGTATAATAGAGATTAAGCAGCGTAACGGGATGGTATAAACCGCGTAAACACTTTGACAGTTAGATCGTAGACCGTTTTATTGAGCTTACTTTGTTAACTGTTTACTGAATACTTTACTCTTAATCACTTTGCAAAGTATTTCATAAGTAGTTTTATGTTTGGGATTAGAAAGGCGTAAAATTTTAACGAGCGATTTTAGATTACCACTCCACAAAATCTATGACTAAGAATTTCTATCTGGGGACTTTTACAGACATTCCGCTCAATAAAGGGCAGAGTGGTCAGATGCGCAAAAGTGTTTGAATCTATAAAATAATCATATACGGTATTCATGCTGTCCACTAGGAAGATTAATATACATTTGCATGAAAGTACATGTCAGAAATTCTGACTTCCTAAGGTAGCTGTGATGTATGAAAAAACTTTACCGAAATTACTCATTATGTCATCCTTTACTGTAGGAGTTTTCGCCGCCTATGCGGAAAAATCATGTTGCCTTATTGTATTATTTTCCAAAATTTGAGTTTTTTCCAGTGAGTAAAGTCGTGTTTTATTCACAAAAAGCCGAATTGCGTACGTTAATCTAGGGAAAATTATATAATTGGTAAAATATGTTTATTTGTGTTGCCTGTAGTAAAGTTACCTCTACTTTGTGTGACTTTGACTTATTACTTGATTTATCAGTGAAGCTTATACAGACTGCGCAACATTTTTACCTTACATGTAAAATCTTTAATAGGAACCTTTCGCCATAACACCAATTATAATTTTGTTGTTTGATATCTTACATGATTGTCAGGTAGTTGTAATTATGTGCAATCAATGATTTTCATTTTCATTTAAATATCGAAAAACTTCACACTGGCATATGCCAAGTGTGATGCCAAAAATAAAGAAGAAGAAACACAGTCTAGAGTCGGCTTGAAAAATATTATTATCAACGTCAACCGATCGCATCTCCTTCGAGTTCGCGTCATGACTTGCCAATCGTGTTATCGTTAAGCACCGCCTGGGGCGAAGAACCAGCCATCGATAGGTTATTTAATAAAAACTAGACACGTAATACGTGACGCGATACTTCGTCATATGCTCTCATTACCCCGCAGGCGGACCGGTGCATAGCGCTGTCCTCGTTTGAAAAAATGACAGTTTAGCTTATGGTGTTTCATTTGAGGTTCTAATAATTAGACATTGCAATATGACATTACATGTCTTAGGAATAAGTGTTGTGTGGGTACTTTAGTAACCTGTTAGGTAACTTGCTGTATTTATTGAGACTTTAATTTGTGCTTTTTAGTGCGGTAAATATACGTTTAAATGTGCAGTAATAGTAGCTAAGAGAGTTTTTACAATAGACATTTAAGAGGCGAAACGATATTTTTTTTAATAATTCTTAGGCAACTGGCTTTGAAATACATTTATTTATATACTTTGGTTTATGCCAAAGTACTTAGTGGTGACTCTACTAGCTGCGGAGTTTCGGAAACAACACGAAAAGGCATGTTTCTCCACATTACATCATTAGCCCACATTCATGGGTATTATAACTCGGTGCATGATTAAAACACCAAAGTATTAAAAAAAACTCTCCAAAACACAAGTTCTGAAATGTAATTAATACTCGTATGACATGATTTTTCCGCTTTCTCGCCAAAATTCTCTGAATGAACCGAGCGACGACTAAAATTGTTGCCAGGTTGTTTTTTTGTTGTTGTTAAAATTGTTGTCAGGTTGCTTGGGGTTACATTTGAACCTCCAAAAAGAGAGATTTTATAAGTTCAAGGTGTTTCTGTGTATCGGTCTGAAGCATAGTCTAGAACGGCTGAACTGATTTCGTTTAAAAATAAAGCTATCTTAACTGAGGTTATTCTTAATTAATATGATTCAAGAAAATATGTGTTCAGCCGTTTGATCTCTAGTTTTTTTAAATTAATGAATGAATGGGAGAATCTTCCACAAGTCTGATCAAGTTAAACTGGATATACTGGTGTCGGTTTTATTTTTAATTTATATTTAAATAAATAAATATCGTAGGATATTACACACAGCATCTTCTGACCCCAAGCTCTGCTTGAGCTTGGGTCATGGAACTCAGATAACTGATAGAATACATAAATACTTTTTTTTTGTAATTACAATCTCATAATACACACAGAACAAACATTTACAGTAAAAAATGTTTGTCCTGGACGGGAATCGAACCTACGCCCTACACCTCATTACCGATGAGCCAATAGGGCTGACTTGTTATATTATTGTCTATCTTCTATTCAGTTTACATTAAGTGTGTGTGTGTAAGAAGTAGCGCTATTTTTATTTTGTTTATTTTCAGTTCTTGCACATTTTATTGATGACTTTAGCGGATGTTGTGGACAGCATCAGATAAACATAACTAAATGCGAATTCATTTATCGAACACGAGATCATTACAGTAGACCCGTCAGAAGATTAATCGTGTTAGTTACTTACCAAAAATAAAACACAATATAGCAATGATTAGCAGGTTTCTATTACGAAAGTATTACATATAAATAACAAAAATAAATAAATATCATAAGGATCATTCACATAGCACCATCTAGCACCATACTAAGCAAAGCTTGTACTATAGGAACCAGTTATCTGATAGAAAACTTTTTTTAAACTTTTTTTTTTTTTTTTTTTTTACTTTTTTTATACTTTTTTTTTTAAACATCCATACACAAAACAAAAATTTATCGTCACATAAATGTTTGTCCTGGTGGGATTTCAATTTATTATCATTTCTTTACTGCATAAAATTGTAGTTACAATTGGAAACGTGCTTGTTATCTAAGATTTGACAAGATATGCCAAAAACATCAGTATTAAAAACTTTTAAAAATCACAATCAGTAGGCGACTGCATTCATAATTAATTGCACTCTGACATGATCCAAAAGATATATTATCCCAGATTCGAAACCAAATCGAAATTCAATGTCGTTAGTCCAAGGCTCCGTTAGTACATTAATCAATGTTTTTTAAATGTATAAACTCTCATGTTTACAACTTCCTAAATGGTCATTTATAATGAGAAGGTCTGTAATTTGTCAGTCGCTGTAGATTCAATAGTTTGTAGACACCTACGTGTAATTTGAATGTTATTAATAGAAGTTCCATACGTGATCAATGATGAGGTTTTTCATAAGTTAGCAAGTAAGCTTAATAAAATGGTAACATGAAACCATTAAGTATTACAAGTACAAAAAGTTTCTGCCCTAGGCTTTTAAAATAGGAATCGTGCAAATACAAATATTTTATTGATAAAACCAAAGTTACAGGTCATTATTCCATTCATATTTAAAAATAACATTAAAAATGACAAAATCATAATACATATAAGTCAATATAATGAAAATGCCAATATAAAATATGTCAAAATGATTAAACGTAATTTTTTTAAATACTAATTTAATAATCTCTTTATAAGCTTGTTTATAATCGTCAAAGTCATAAAACAAGGTCTCATGAAGTCAAGATCTTAGCTTGCTTCTGAAGCACGCGATGGTATGTGCATTCCGAATGGGAGCGGGTACGCGGTTGTAGACCGCGGGCCCCAGAATGTACATTGTACACCGACCTCTCCGACTAGACGAGCCGATGCGACAGCGTTATTAGTTGGTCTTTCATTTTATTACTGCGAAGATCCAACGAGCTGTAGATCTTCGCAGTAATAAAAAGAAAGACCGACTAGTAAAGTGTATGATCGGTGTTTTCCAAGATATTAAGACAGCTCACATAAGTAATCTTTCTCGATATTGTGAGCTTGTTTATATTTACCTATATGTTAGTTCTAAACCGGGGTAGGTCCCAAGGATTAAGTCAAAAGTTGACTACGTTGACCTATTATTATTCTTAATGTACACTGAGAAACAATAAAAATAACATCAAATCCTATTTGCATCATGGATAATGCATTCTACGAGTGGCTGGCGCTAGCCATGCTATTACTTAAATTATTTTTATTATTTAGCTGTACGCCGGCGCCTTCTCAATTAAGAAATACGAAGATAATCATAGCGTGAGGGGCTTTAAGGTCATTAAAAAGCAGTATCTCTATAGTAGTCTAGCTGGATAAAGTATCTATTACTGGCTGGTTTGAAAAGGCTTCGTCTCATTATTTTCTATGTAGTTTTGTGTACTTAGGATGTACTTTAACGTACATTTGTACTTTTTAATGGCGGGGTATAATATGCTTGTCTTCTTAAGCACATTTATATGTTGTTTTTATTATTCAACATAAATATAAAATATTATGAAAACTTGCAAAATTCACGTGACTTCAAATTACTGTTTACTCGTACATTGACATAAAAGCGTATTCACCTATGTATATTTTTGACTTCAATTATTCCCACGATTTCTAGGAATTGAGATGGTTTCAAAGTATTTAAAAGTTACAAATTAGAATCCTGAATGTTAGTCAGCCGGTCAGTTGAAAAAGGTTAAGATAAGTAAAAATCTATTTTTCATTATTCCACGCAGCCACAGATCGAATAATTGACTCGATCTTTCGCATGGACTAAAAATTGGAAAAAGGTTACTTTTTATCACGGTCAAAAATTCTGTAGGTGTCTGTGGAATTTCGGGAAATTTTGTAATCGCGGGACGCAGCTAGTATTCTATGTACTGTACTAACAAAGATCTTCATCCTTAGATATAACTTGTGTTAAAAGCATTAAGTTCCTTACAGTCGTGTCCCGTCTGTACCAGTAGTAATATTATACTTCCTGCAAGACTGCTTAGAAAGCACGTCTCTATAAAGCTTTTTCTGCTTTGGTTGTTGTGCGTAAATGAGGTCGACGTATATTAATATAAAGAAAAAATAATCTACAAATGCATGCATGCTAGATTTTGATGTACCTAGTTATTGAGAGCAAAATATATATATATAGTTTTCTCTGAGATGTGAGTGTAAATATACAGAACTATTAGGGTGTACTTTTGTACAATAACTATTGAAACCATATGTTCTATAAAGGCTGCAACATAAGCTTTTAATTTTTATAGTAAAATTTGTGTTAAGCCGATTTATTAATATTTGGATTTCCGTACCCACACTGTTTGTAGTCTTCCTGTAGTCATTTTGCAAACACCTCAAAGTGTTAAATGATAAAATTATACAGAACCGTGATTGAGCGTTCAGTACTGCAATTATTTTCCTGTAAGTGTAATAATTTAGATTTATACCTCATTAACTTCGATCTATTTCAGAACAACACATTACAACAATTTGTACAATAGTGCACCCATTTGATAAATTGTAAGCACAAAAAAATTGACATTTACAATTCATCAGACAGCATTAAACTTATTAAATTTAAACATGCTAATGATGTATTAAGGTACTCGTAAACCTACATAGATGTCTTTCACAATAAATTTATTGTCACATAAATCAAAAACTAAACGGAATGTTCAAGTTACCACGAGCTTTTAACAATTGACTTTACATTCCATTTTTATTTTGTAAATTAACAACGTAACAGTAAGTTTGTAACGGCTCGGTTTTATTTTACAATGGAAGAAGTAGACAATAAGATATACATAGACATCCATTCAGCAGTTAACAAATCAGACAAGATATCATAGACACAAGATGCAATTACGCTTAGTATCTAGGCACACTTTTTGCTAAACACCAGTGGCCGACATCTAGCCATGAATAGTAGTAGTTCCTACCGTTATTTAATTGTTTTCCTTTGTGCGTTACTAAGCGCCTCATTTGTTCATTTTATTCAGATCAACAAAGCATTTTATTTTATGCTAGATGCTACTCTATGCAGCCAATTACTGAATAGTATTTGAACAGTGATATACATGTACCTACTACATACTAGATGACACAGTCCGAATGTTCACTTGGTTTAACTCATCTGCAGAATATTGGAGTAGGAAATAAAGTACACACCTTATTCAGTACCTACTAAAATATTATTTTACAAAAACAAGCATCATTGATTAGTTTGATGGCTTGTACATTCCACGTCTGTTTTTCTATATGTCATTCCACATTATTCATTTTTAGGGTTCCGTACCCAAAGGTTAAAAACGGGACCCTATTACTAAGACTTCGCTGTAAGAACCGCGATAGCTAGATAGTTAAAATTTTCACAAATTATGTATTTCTGTTGCCGTAAAATAAAATAAATATTTAAGGGGGGCTCCCATACATAATGCTGGTGTTGTTGATGGTGTTGGTGGTGATGATTGTTTCTGTTTTGTGCATTAAAATAAAAACTTACATTTATTTAATGAATAAAGTAATTAATGAATAATGAATAATTTTAAGTTAGTTTAGTTTTCTCTAGATGTTTTAAAATAAAGTCTAAATGAATAAAGCATTTCATATTCAACACAATACGAAATTGATTTATTTTAATATGACTTTTTTTATCTATCATAAAAAAGTAGTGAATGCTATGCCAAAGTCATCTACAAAAAAATGACGCAGATGGATTCACGTTTTGCGCACACTTATTTGTTTTGAAGTTCTTTGAAGACAAGCGCATTGTGTATCGATATTTAATCTCTGTTTGGACATATATCTATACTTTATACTTTAGTTATTCCCCGTGCTAATTTAAGTTATCACATTTCAACGGTACATAAAATTTGATAAAACAAGTTTTGTACTGAAATCTGTTAGTAGGTAGAGTTTACATTTTATTATCACCTAACGTTTGATACATATTCCCATTGTAAAGTGTTATTTGTAGACTACTAAAATTATAATGTTTATCCTTGGTACATTTTGTTGCAGTTTTGTCCTGAACCCGTTGACGCCAGTGCAAGAAACGCGTTGTTTATTGCAGAATGACACGCAAGCCAACAATCCTATGGCTACTCCACAGGTAAATAATAATAATAATACTTTAATTAACTTGCTGCAACTTTCCACGAACTTACAGAAATAAATTGCAAATTGCAATGGCCGACATGAAGGAAAACATCGTGAGGAAACTAAAGCATGGTGGTAGGGTACTTCCTAATACACGGCTGGCTAGCTATCACCCTCATGTTGAAAACCTGCTACCTAGCAACTAACTGTATAATTAAGCAGCCACACTTGAGAGGCAGTATCATTTGAGTGTGTGTACCAGGTGTGTTTACCATTTTCGACCACAGCGTCACTTGACATCAAGTGAGCTGTGGTCAAACACCTAGCCTGCCAATAATAACTTGACTTGACTTGTAACATTGGTGTTATATAATATATTTATATTTGTATTTGTAGTAAAATAAGGGCGAATCATTGAATGCATCAGGGTACAGCAACTACCAATTGGAATCGAATTATATAGATTATGTAGACATCTGTAACACCTGTCTGTTGGTTTAGGGTACAGCTGTAGTGAAGCAGCCAGTGTCTTCCCACATCCTAAGTATCACAATTAAAATATATTTAAAAAAAATAGGTAGTTAATGGCATAATGTAGCAAAACTGCTAGTGACAGGTTTTTAGGTAAAATTATCAACTGTTTAACTGTAATTTTCTATTACTGTGTTGTAACGTTTGCTCATATTTTGGTGGAAATATCTTCTGTTCATAAATATTCACGTATCTAGATAAATTGAATAGACTTTACATATAAACGGCTACCTCCGCCATTATTTCAATGTCTATGTCTAGTCTAGAGTGATCAAGCGATGGCACAGGCTAAACAAGGCCTAGTTAATAGCCAAATAAATCTTTCGCAAGATGCCAATTAGTGGGAAGATGTTGAGATTGGACTAACAGATTAGTTCAGATTAAATCGGTCCCTACAAAAACTCAGTACTCAACATAATATATTATAGCTAAATGTTATTTTGGCCGTCTATACTGTGGATGTTGATGGTGATCATTTCTAAACTACCATTTCGATGAAGTTAATAATTTCACCGTACAATACTTAAAGTACCGCCTTTCTAACAAAAAAATTACAACAACAATTAACAAAATTGTAATCGGATAGCGCGTTAAAGAAGGGTGGTTAAGTAAACATTTTGAGTTTCAACACCCTTTCACAGGAACTGTGCTGAATTTTGGGATAAAATATTTCCTGCCTCATAGTATGTACTATAATTATGCCAAGTTTTATTCAAATCCAGTCAGTAGCATCGGCGTGATGCTTTTTCAAAATACAGACAAACAGACCAAAATTTATGAGTATTTTGTATACTTTGGTATACTGGAAGTCATATAATTGATAGAATACAGTTTTTTTTTTGTAAATACATACATACTTATAATACTTACAGAACACCAACAGACATTTGTTTATAACACAAAATGTTTGTCTTGGGTGGGAATCGAACCCACGCCCTACAGGTCTTAATTGAACACTACTAATGAGCCAATAGGGCTTTCAGATTTACAAATCATAGATTTCAATAAAAAAACTAACTAGCCCCGTAACTGTACCTACCCGGAGCAAAAGTCGGATGGCAATGGACAACCTTCTAGAAATTGTTCAGCAAAATCTTAAACTTTAGAATCGCTTTCAGACCCATCGAAGAGAAAAAGATACATAAAATACCTCTACTAAGCGTTCATGCATGACAATAGAGCAGTTTATTTGATTAATGGAATTAAAGTGAAATTAACGTGGTATGTCCAGTGAACTGTGGAAAGCCGTGAGATCACGCTGCAATTACGATTTTACGATCGACTGATCATTCAGCTTTGCAGATCATACGTTCACTGGAGTTCAAAGAAACTACTGCATTGCTTTTTATAGCTGAAACGCGGTTGAGTTGCATTCAACAAATTTTGTATTCTTTATTATGAACCTATAGCATTGTTCAGCTTAAAGTCTATTTTTATTCACAAATATTTCATAATCTGGGAAGACACTATCTACTGTAACAATTAACGTTCTGCAGGTTGGGTTGCCAATTTTTAATGTACTCTTGTTTTAGTGTAGTGTTTTTTTATAGCTGACAGGCTATATAATTGACCACAGCTCACCTGATGTTAAGTGACGGTGTGGTCGTAGATGGTAAACCACACCTAGCCTGGAATGAACTGGCTCTCAAGTGAGGCTGCCGGAACACACCGTTAGATGTTTGGCGGCAGATTTTAAACTTTAGGGTGGTAGCTAGCCAGCCGAGTACTATAAAGTACCCTACCACCACGCTATGGTTTCCTCACGATGTTTTCCTTCACCGGCAGCTCAAGCTCATTGTTGGAGTTTAAACCCACGCCATTCGGCGTGCGAACCGACCGCGTTAACCACTGAGCTATCATCGCTACTACACTAGTGTTATTTGTATTTATAGCTGTGTCTGGCTTAATAAGAGTATCTAATGATATAAGTTTACTGGAGGTAATTTGTCTGTCACTAGAGCAAAGACTCGAAGATCTAACCTTAATTGAAATCACATGGCGAAAATGTTTTGATCAGTGTATAGTAATATTTACAACTGTAGTTTAAGTTATGGCATCCATTCCACTATTATCACCAAATACTTATATGTTTATATAGAATTCAAAGACCTAATCTGCTTATACTATTATACTTTGGGATTGCCCATAGACTGACATCAAAATTAACTTAAGTAAGAGTATGTTCTTGCTAAGCAATTAATATTCGTCTTTTGTTAAAGCGTTCAGTGAACACATACTACATGGTAAAACTGCAAGTGAGGACAGAAAGTGTGTGCCTGCGACCGTGGGCTTTCGAAAGAGTGCCGGGGAAGTCACTCAGGGGTCTGGACAACACCATCATCTACACGTCCACCAAGGAGGCCTGCCTTGCTGCCTGTCTCAATGAGGTAAGTTTTTATGTAAACTCTTTGAATTACTACGTTTTTTTTTAAATTCAATTTGCCCTTTTGTTGAGGCTAAAGCTTTAAAGCCACACTGCCTTGTCTTCCGTTTTTGCAATTCATGTCTTAAATCTAGTCATGCTTTAGTGAAGTACTGGCGTCTTTACTATAAGCTTCGATGGAGTTTTGTAAGCAACACGAAAAGTCATGTTTCACCGCATTATACCTATCACTTTCCCACACTCGTGCTTGTAATTCGGCACTTTATGAATAAAACACCACTATTTTTATACATAAACACTCGAAAAAACACTTGTTTTGGAAAAAATACAATGGGGCGACACGACGCTTACCGCGTTCCCGCCAAAAATTCCTGAATTACTACGAGTAAAAAGAAAAATGACCAAGAGGAACAGGATAAACAGAAGCAGAAGTGAAATGATGTGCTTATATATATACCTATCAATGTTTTTAAATATTTTGTGATTTGTCGTTATAACACAAATCATAAAACTCATTTACTTATTCTACAAATTCTTCTCTATTGTATATTATTTCTGGTGTAAACAATAAAGAATTATATTATCCAAAGAAGTGGTAGGTATACTAATAGAATTGCCCCCTTTCAAACATAGTTTCTTTTTTATTCTTACAGAAGTCTTTTAAATGGAAGAGGTCGCCATAGCAGTTCTATCTGTTTTTAAATTTTAGAATGTCTTTGATTTGTGTTGTACCTGAGACCTATTTTATATAATTTTGACATAATTCAGTCTTATCTATTTTATATCAAGATAGTTTATAAAAAAACTACCGTTTACAACTGTCAACAATCTTGTTACAAACTCGTGAGTTTACTCGTTATATAGAAACTCTTTCTTTATTCATAATGAGATACAAAGAGAGAGAGAGATAGATAAATTCTAATTTAGGCAGAAAAATCCATTCTTTTCAAATAGTCAGTAGAGTATTAGATAAATAAGAATATACCATTAGAATAGATTAGGTATGTCATATATTTTTCTACTCGATACGGATATCTCATTTTTTGTTCAAAGTATTTTTTAAACTCACCAACACTTAAGACAGTCATAATATAACTGTTTGCAAACTAGATATCAAAATTTCAAATATTTTGTAAATCACTTACAGTCACTTGTTCATGGAACTTATTAACATTCATGAGTACCTATCTGTTTAAGTAAACTACTTGAGATGATGACGACTGTTATTTTCAAGTTGAAAGCTCAATGGTTCAGTACTTAGCTTTTCTAGGTATGAACGTCATGGCTTCGTCGATGCAGTTTACCGTTTATCTATTCAATTTATATTTTATGGTTTCGCTTCGGTTAGTGGCGATCCAGATATAGGCAAAATGATAGCCCCTTTATTATGATATGCAACTATGTCGAGTAAACCAATGATATATATTCTGTGAATATCATGGAAATATGTATTTATCTGTTTCAAAAGATAGCGATACTAAAGTGTGGGTTAGAGATTTATGTACATATATCTTATGCCAGCTTACCATTTCATATTTTATGACTTTTGAGCTTGAATTACGAGCAATCTTACCTTATTTAGACTTTACCTTATTTTGCGATTCTAGTGCCACTATTATGCAGTTAACTGTACCTAAAAGACGACAAGAATCTTGTCATTGAAACTAGAATTACTTACTATTACTTAGAAATAGATGAAATTAGACGTGTAAAGGATGCATATTATGCATGTCGATAGTTTTTTGAAGTGAAAAATTTAGCCACGGACCCCATGGCTGCCTATTTTTATCTTTAAATTAAAAATACTTTGAGTAAAAAGTTAAATACTAATTTTAATGTTTTCTACAGAAAAAGTTCGCGTGTCGATCAGCAGAATACGAGTATGGGAGCATGAGGTGCGCTCTTAGCGATTCAGACAGGCGAACCGCACAGCATTTTGTACAACTCGTCGATACTCCTGGAACGGATTACTTTGAGGTTAGTAGGTAGCAAATCAATTCACTTTGGTACACCACACATGGGTATACCACACGTGAGAACAGAAAATATATAGGCATGCACAAGGATGTAAGAAAAAGCGAAAATATAAGCGAAACATGGAGGAGGTACCGTGATAGCTAAATTATTTTCCATTGATAATGCCAGGAAATAATTTTCAATACCGAATCCATATCGTTCTTTTTTCATTATGCTTCTTTTTTTTGAAGAAACTTCTCGTAATACTTTAAAACTTTTTTAGTAGTTAAATGAAATTAAATTATAGCATAATCCTAAAACTACCCAACCCAACCCAAACCTAATTCTAATTTATAAATAGTCATAAAAAAACAGTATAGAATCAGTACTATTATTTTTTCGTAACGTATTTTTTTTTCCTATTTTTTAAATAAAATCTTCTGTTAAAGAATAGGCCTTAATACTTTTTCCTGAACGTAAAAAATAATATACGCAAAAATTAATTATAGTATGACCAACATTATTTGATAAACAGGCATAAAATCCTGCTACAACTAGGTATTTGCTGTTCTACAGCAAGCATCACCTAGTTATGATGATTGAAGTCTATAATTTCCTCAACTTCACTGGCTTTCCCTTGCGTCCCCGTTGAGCAACATTCCGTAACTATCCAATGTCCATTATATTAAGTTACAAGTCATTTATCACAGAAACACGGTATACTATTACAAGCACCCACTTTGAAATAACAACCTAGGCGCTCTCGAAGCGCAAATTTCGCGGAAACCAATCGCAACAACCACCGTATTGCGGTGCTTTTGAACGGTCGTGTAAATAAACAACTACTTTGTTAGTATTATTACTATAGTTTCGTGTTATTTTATGTGATTCCTATGTGTGTGGTCCTAGAACCTGTGCCTAAAGGCGTCGCAAGCTTGCAAGGGCCAGAGAATATTCACCGCGCCGCGCGTTGGAGTTGCCGAAGATAAGGTGGCCCAATATGCAGGATTGCACTACTACAACGATAAAGAAATACAGGTACAAACTAATTCCTACTTTATAACATACGAAACATGCAGTAAATTACACTAACGACCCTTTTAAATGGTGATATGTGTAATTAACATAGCATTGAAACTTGTAGAATATTATATAGCGAACATGATGAAAGATGAGAAGGGGCGAGCTGCTGACGGCTAGCCATTAAAGTTACGAGTAGTGAGTTAAGAAACATGGATTCTTTCAAAAGAATAATTACAAGGGCTTCGTTTTTAGACCACCATCTACATTTTTTTTTGCTTAATTGGAGTTTGTTTGATTATGATTGAAGAGAAACTATTCTTGAGATTTAACGGGTTTATTATGATGTAGGTACAGAGAGTAATTGGTATATAAATCGCTATGGTCTGGACGTCTCGGGCTAGTCTTGGATTTTCCTGTAACCACGGGAAGGCAGAGGTTAGGATCGTGCTCAGTTATTTATGGTCACCCGGGTGGTTACTATTATTAGCTTAATTTAAGAACGTCTAATCCAATAAAGCAGGAACGCGGATGAAAATTGCACACAACACAAGTGCTGTAAAGCAATTTTCTATAGTTCGTTGACTATTTATTATCGTATGATGTAGGCACTAGGCAGTTATTTATTATCGTATATAAGTAGGTATCGATACCCAAGTAGATATCCTGTGATCATGTATGCCCAATCGCTCGCTAGTTTATCGACAGACCGCATATGGTTCCCTACCAAATACTGAAATGCTTTGCCAATCACAAAGAATTAAAATAGAAATGGTCCTTCGACCGCACCTAATAGGGATAATTGACAATATCGATAAATCGATCGAGTGAAGCAGGACACCCAACGCATGATATTTTCTTATTAATATTGATGTCTATTGCGTAACCAATGGCTCGGAGGAGTGTCAGTGAACATGACTCACGCTCATTATTATCTGGACTCAGTTATGGATAATAAATTAGTATTCTTCTAACACAGGTGACATCCGAAGCTGCGTGTAAGCTCGCATGCGAAATAGAGACGGAGTTCCTGTGTCGGTCGTTCTTGTACATGGGCGCTCCCCATTCTTCTGCGTACAACTGCAAGCTTTATCATCTCGACCACCACACACTGCCTGATGGACCTTCGGCATATTTGAACGCTGACAGGCCTCTTATCGACGATGGGGAACCGATCGGGAAGTACTTCGAAAACTTCTGTGAGAGTGAGTATTACTCGTATTAATTATTAAATAATATGTACTTTCTTCACAATTAATCGGCAACTGCACACAAAGTTGTTGTTGCCATTATATGAACTTTGACTATTTTACGTCACATCGATTCAGTCTGTACTAGAAAGTTTCCACGGAGTTGTAAATAACATTGAAGGACAACTTATACCTCATTATAACTCTTGTTTATGCGTATAATTTGGTATACTTTATGATTAAAATACCACTGTTTCTAAACATAAACATCCGAAAAAGTACAAGTTCAACTAGTCATAAGGTTCTTAATATGTATTTTATTTTACTCGTATAAGTACCTACTTTCTAATTCTTGCAAACATAATAAAAAATAAATAGGTATAATGCAGCGACATGAATTTTCGCGTCCCCGCCAAAGTTAGTGTTACACATTGTTTTGTTTCTTGTTAAAACAAAAATAAACAAAAGACCGATGAATTTATTTAGAAACATTCCATAGATTTTTAGTAAAAATTCACAAAGCACACCAAAAACTAGCAGCAAAAACCGATATTTACCGATAGTCTTTGAATAAAGTAAAATGTACTCTAGTATCCAAACAAATCTATTGGTTTTAGAATCATACCTAAAACAAAGTCTTATTAAAAACAAAAGAGCCCGCGCTATAAAACTGATATACTCGGGAATGACATTAACATTTTATTTGTATTTTTAGTCCATTATTACCACAGTCTTATTAGTAAGTAATGGAAAAATAATATAGGGCTAAAATTAAAACCTTGTAATAACTTTATAGTGGGCCATAATTACATCGTGTAAAGCGCCTTCTTCGAATTGGCAATAATGAACGCAAATAGCCTGGAGATGTAGTTGTAATATTAGGCATTTGTATGGATAATAAATACTAGTATGCACCGACTTAAACGTAAAGTCAAATAAGTGCTTATTTGCTTCAGACAGGTGATGTTTCTGAACAAGTCTATAATGTAAAAAAATACATTTACTCAGAATTGACTTACTTTTTATGGTTACGATTATTGCTTGTTTTATCTGCCTTCGTATTGTAACATTAATAACAGGACCGTCATGTTCATCAGCTAAAAGGAAGGGTTATGTTTTAGCACTATATTTATGTATGATTTATGTAGAATATTTATCGTAATGTTTCGAAAACAATAGTCTCCTCAAAAATATCATCAAAATTAATATATATATCTTAATTAACAATAAATCTTGTACACAGTTCCAGCAATGAAATTATTACGCTTAAAGTTCAGTGACGCTTAAAAACTAGTGACGTTGTAGAGGCATGCCGACGTTAACAGCAATAGTCATTTAAAAAAAAATATCTAGTCCCTTTATTATAGTAGGACTGATACAAGAGCAATGACGAACAAGACGATGGGCACATAAGTTTCTAAAGATAGGTTTGAGATAATAAATGATAAAGATTATACTCGGCTAAATAGAGAGAAAACTATCATGACGTACAACCTTGGTAATGACACCTCCTTCTTCGGTCGTAATTATCCGCAACGAGTTACCAGCTAGCTATCGTTGCAACGTATCACCTACAGTCCTACAATGCGTCCATTCACCCTCCTCTTTACTCATACTCAAGAATTGTATGGACGTTGCTTCACTGCCTCACTTAATACTCGGACATAGCATTCTAACTACGAAGCATCTATTCTCCTGTCACAACTATCATCGTAAAACGCGTTAAACATACTATTAAATTTGCAAAGAGGATGCGATTAATATTTTTCACACGTACGCCAGACACTTCCTTGGAAACTAGCGTGCTTAACACTTAGAGACAGAACTACACTAGCTTTGCGCGACAGCACTTTGTATGTGACTTCGTAGAACTGGCTCCGAGCTGGATAAGCTTTATATGGCAGGCATATGAGAGATGTTACGGTAATCTGGTGAGAATAGCAGATAGGCGTTGCGAGAACTTGGTATAAAACATTATGTCATTCAGTAATACAGCCTTACCTATTATTATCTGCGCAAGCACAGTTATTATCGGTTTAAAGTTTGCATGGGTTGTTTACAATGTCAAAATAATGCGGGAACCTCAGGCTTATTGCTTCTTTGTTTCTGTCTCGATATTTTTGAGTGTTTTATAAAACATCAAGTGAAACAAGTTCAAGTCACAGTCAAAGTTACACAAAGTAAGTCGTGATCGAGTCCGGTAAAGTCATAGTAAAGTAGCGGTGCATTTACTACATACGAATAACAGTAATACGGTACTATACGGCGATATGACTTTTCCGCGTTAGGCATCGCACTTTATGTATTCTGCCAGTGTCAAATATTAAAGTGCCAGTATCTGCCAACAATGAGTTTGAGCTGTCGGTGAAGGAAAACATCGTGAGGAAACCATAGCGTGGTGGTAGAGTACTTTCTAGTACTCGGCTGGCTAGCTACCACCCTCAAGTTGAAAATCTGCCGCCAAGCATCTAACGGTGTGTTCCGGCAGCCTCACTTGAGAGCCAGTTCCATTCCAGGCTAGGTGTGCTTTACCATCTTCGACCACACCGTCACTTAAAATCAGGTGAGTTGTGGTCAAACACCAAGCCTGTCAGCTATAAAAAAAAAAAAAAGTATCAAGTAAAATTCAAATTTCAAATATCAAGTAAAATACGACTAAACCATAGTCAAAGTCACATAAATCCAGTCCAATATTTATTGAAATAGTGGCGAGTTAACTAAAAGCTTCTACGAAGTTATGGTATGTGCGGACGACACGCAAAGACGTGTGTTACAACATTATATCATTTCTCCGTACTCGTGATATTTAAGTCGGCACATTGATTAAAGCCTCATTATTTTTAAACAATTACATATTTTCAAAAATATTTGTTTTGGAAAATAAATACAACCGAGCGCCATAAGAGACCATTCAAGTATTACGTAAGCAGAATTTTAGTAATTAATAACCCCTCCCTCCCCCTTGTCAGCAAAAGTTAACAAAGCTATTACTTTCCTCTCTTATGCTAAAGTAAATATTAGTTTAATTAGCAACCATGTCGTTAAAACGAGGTGTGCCGATAACAAAGAGAACAAACAATCAGTATAATTTATATGACTTTGCTGACGTTATCACCATTTAGAACGCTCCATCCCCAATGTCATCAAAAATAAGCAAAGTAAAGACCCCCCTTTGGTGCTTACATAATACTTGAACGGCCCCTAATTCGCGCCAAAATAGCTATCAGTAGTTATTTAATGTATGGTTATGTTTTTTGATTTAAAGACACCATAACACAACCATTGGCACAAAGACGAAATCTAAGATTGGCGAGTTATGTGACGGTCGTTACCGCGGTTGCGATCAGCTAGGCCTGCGGTACAGTTACTCGACCGATGGCATTTACGCGCTTTCATCTAACTTATATTTCTTATCTGCAGAGGAACAAAAAACAAGATTTTTTATAGTTTACCGGAATTACCGGATCTTAATTTCATACAATTGAAATTAAACCATAGCGGGTGGGGTACTTTCTAGTACTCGGCTGGCTAGCTACCACCCTTAAGTTGATAATCTGCCGCCAAGCATCTAACGGTGTGTTCCGGCAGCCTCATTTGAGAGCCAGTTCTATTCCAGGCTAGGTGTGCTTTAACATCTTCGACCACACCGTCACTTAACATCAGGTGAGTTGTGGTCAAATACCTAAACGGTCAGCCATAAAAAAAAACAAATGTAAACGATGAAAAAGCCAAAACTACATTACTTACTTCAAAATAAAACTTTACCTTTTACTAAATGTGATTTTTTTAAATTGATAAAATATTATTGTAAGCATATTATAAGTTGTTTCATATACCTTCAATTACCGTCTTTGCAATTCTCTACAAGCACAAATTATAAAGCACTGGATTCCCCAATATGCCAAATATAGCATTACAGCCAGTAAGTAAACCCCAAACTCATAATAGTGGCATATAATTTAAAACAATAAACCGATACAAATCTCGATAATTACACCATTAGTACACGTTAATTCTACGGAAGTTAATTGTTAGACGGTCCTCTTGCGATTATGAATAACTTCTCACCTACCAGCCGTGAGAAATGCCTACGATTTAACAATAAAGACGCTTTTTGCGTTTTATCGGAATCATTGAATCAAAATGATGTGAGCGAACTTTGTAAACTTGAACTTTGTTTGAGTGAGACGTCTACTGTTCTGTGTGGAATGTCGATGGCGAACCGCAAGCAATATTACCTATATTGAACAACATTTTCACACGAATCAATTGCATTAATTGGATATGTATGGCACAGTTATCTGTGAACCATTGTGACGGAAGTGTGAAAATCTGTTACCGACTTCCGAGACCTATATAATCGATGGATCGGTACAATTAATTTATTCAGATATTCAGAAGATTGTGACTAGATTGCACGTAGCAGCTTTATCTTCATCTGTCTCACCGCAATTGCTTGACTGCTTTTCACCATCATATTTATGTTCCCATTTTATCTACTGGAGCTATTGTGCCAGTAACCTAGAGCCTCGCTTTGATACTTCAATGAGCTGGGTTGGTTCGGGTACATGCTGGTAGTAGGAAATGCACAATACATCCCAAGCGGGATGTTAGTGCTGCACTAAAATAATAAACCGTTTAACTCAAGTAATTCAAACTTCTGTACACTTAAAAATGACACATTTCGTACTTATGGCGTCCATTTCGAATATATATGAAGAACAATTCATTAAAATAATTTTAAAGATAAGATAGATAAATTCTTATTAGATAGATAAATATGTATATTGTTAAGACATTGTTACTATATAAAACTTATAACGACTATTAATATTATAACTCTTTATTGTTCACACCAATTATTACTACAAACAATTTTACAGTATAACTTAACACTAGTTGAACAATTGGCGGCCTTATCGCTAAGAGCGATCTATTCCAGGCAACCTAAGTATGGAGAGGGTTTTAAAAGACACACATACATACCTATATGTATTATAAAATATCAATACTTAAATATGACTTATACATATACTTATAGACATACATATATACCTATAATTATACATTTACATATGCTACCGTACATAAACATTAAACATATAAGAAGAGACTGACACTAACGACTATTATTATTACCTACTAAATATAAACTAAAATATAGACCTACATCTAGACACAAAACCTCTCAAAATATAAACGAGACTTAACAAGACGTAAATAATCGAGACCACTACAGTTGAGGTGAGGGTCAAAAGATCTCGATGTAGAAGAATTACAATCGGAGATACTATCGATTCGCCAGATAATCGAGTTGCAGCTATGTTTTCTGACGAAGATCGTGACGGGATTGTCAGCAGTGGAGATACATAGAGGCAGAATAGAGCAAAGCTGAAGTACCTTCTAACCTACTGTATTTTTTTTAAGGAAATTTTTATTCACACTTCTATTGACCCTGTCAATATTTTTTTAAGTATATGGGTGCTTATTTTATTGTAACAGAGTCGACAGATGTTGTCCTATCCAAATTTTAATAAATTTATATGTGATCTTTTTGTATTCATATAAAAACCCTATTGTAAAAAGCAATTGAGTTCTTTCCAAAATTTCCAGTCTTCCGGCAACTTTACAGACAATTACGTAGAAGCATTTAAAAAAAAAAGGTTTTTTTTTCAGCCACAACTTTCTCAATTGACGAACAGTAGGTACTTTCATAGCAGCGGGTCAAAAAAAAAAATGAGAACATTTGAATACATATTTTTTTTAATTGTATGTAAAACTAGTACACCAAAGTTTATTATTAAACAACTTTCATTTTGATTTTGTCGAAACTAATGTGTACTTACGAACCTAGTTCTTTGTTATTTTTTTTTAAATGAAAACCTACCTTAACTTCTTACACATTAATTAAACTCAATATTGTTTACCGTCAATATTGTTCAATACGTTAAAGCGTGTGCAAAGTGGGCGCCTAACATCTACAAGGTTTTCCTCTGATAAGTATACGTATATTAAGTACTTTATTACACGAGAACAGCATTAAGGTTGAGGAGCCTATGCATTATTACCGTCCAACAAATGGCTCGTTACGATCCCGGTTCTGCTACGCAACTGGGACGTTTGCTACTCCATTACGTGGACCTCTACTTATTGCATTAAGATTGGCATCGGGACCGCCGCGCCGGCTTGTTTCATTGTACCGAGCAAAACATACATAATTTAATTAACTATTTAGATATTTTCCCGTACTAGTACCGCTAAATTCAATCCGCGTTTTCTTCTCTGTAATGGGTAAGTGTAATTATGCGTCAGGTATCAAAGCTAATCGTGAATGTAAATTGTGACTGGTACACGGATGCGAATTGATGAAAGTTGCGTACCATTTAAAGTGGTCCTCGTTGGGAATCATAATTTTACGATTCGAATGTTGAGTGCAATTTTGACAAATCATCCGGGTTTGGGTCAACTCTGTGCATATAAACTGTCTAGTTTATTAATTTTCGAAAATAACGTAGTACGTTATCAATAGTGAAATGTATGAAAAGATTTCTCTGTCATTTACATATACGTCAATTGATTTTTCATCCCATCTATTTGAAAAGAGCAAAGGGTTCCTCGGTAAGTGCGGGCAACATGGGTCATTCCGGCGCACTTAGTAACACTATCACAATAACGAAATGACTTTTGAATTTGGAACACTATTTAATTAAAAAGTTTGAACGTAATTCGCTTCGATAAAGTCCTGGCCGGTAATAAAAAAAGCGCGCCTACCGACGCGGCATTGATAAACCAAATTTAAAAAATACGCGGGAACTTCTTATTCGTTTTTTTTTAACTTTTTATCAAAATATTACAGACAATTTAAATGAGAGAAGGTAGGTAGTGCCCTTGCGCTTCGCTTGGCTCGTTTTGGCGATTCAGACTTAATTTACAAATTTTTTATAAAAGATGTGTTCTAGCAGTGAAAGTGAAATATTAACACCAAAAAGTGTAAAATTAAACATGTCTTTTCTCTTTGGTTGGGGAATGAAAAGCAGAATGTGCCACACGGTACCAAAATTATTTTATTTCGACGTACTTTGCATCCCTCGCTACGCTTAGGATCCTACTCTAAAATCCTTCGCTTCGCTCTGGATTCAAACAATCGGTCTCGCCTTCAATAAATTACTTTGGTCCCTTGTGACACAATCTACTATACTAGCCCCTTTGTCCGATTGCTGAGAGCGATCTTGTCATTATGAGAAGTTAGAAGGGTAAGGCCATTAGTTTACCAGGCTGGTCAAAACCGAGTAGACAGACTACACAATATTAACTTGACTTCACATGTCTTCAAGAACTCGTAGACATGTCGGTTTCCTCACGATGTTTTTCTGCGATACGCTCATAACCGAAAAGATTGCGTGGCGTTAAATGCAGTTTTTTTTGTTTATCTCTAATAGGCTTGCGTTTTATCGCCTCATGTCAAGTGAAGACGCGATATAGGATGGAGCACGCTCGCTTAAAAGAAAATCCACTCTCGACTTGAAGGCACCCAGATTGTATCTATCGGGGAACATCCTCTCGGACAGCAAATTCCATTGTTTAGCGGTTCGTCCTATGAAGGTAGAATCGAGCCGCTTAGTTCGAGACGGTCACACGGTCTCCAACAAACCACCGTAATAGACAAACCATAAATTCCTGTAAAGTTTGTGTAAAACTAAAAACATTTTTATCTTTGCTATACTATAAAATGTTAAACGAAGATAGTTATTTTTTAGTTTAGTTACAAGTTACAAGGAAGTAGGTATCACACCACAATAGATGTTCTATCTGCAGTCGTTCGAAAGACGTTCCGATAGCCGGCGTATTATTAAATTACTTTTGGTAATTTGATGTGTTCGCGTTGAATAGGCGAGCGATATCGCCGATACGTGCCGCTGTAATTTCGATACTTATGCTCTCACAATGCGCTGAATCATTTGGTGACTGTTACCTAATCTGTTATTATACTAGATGCCATTGCATTTTGGTGCAAAAAGTCACAATAGTTCAAAACATGGGCCATTGTTGTAGCTGCGGCGGCGGCGCCGGTCGTGCGTGCCTTCCTAACGGTGGCGGTATACAAATTGAATCGTTTTTTGTAGGGTCAGGCCGGCCGTGGTTTAGCCCTAATTCTACCATAATTGAATCAGGCCCAGTGTAGAGGTCGACGGGAAATAAGCAGCTTAAGGCGATATGTTCTGACATTTAGAATTTATTTATTTTATTTATATATTTACATATATACAAGAATTGCTCGTTTAAAGGTATAAGATAAGATATAAATGAAGTGAACTTTCGGCAAACAGTTGTGAGACCGTCTGTCTTTCAATCCGGAGATCTTGGGTTAGAATCCCACGAGTTCATAATTATGCACCACATTAGTATCTACATTGCACTCGTGCGAAGCCGGGGCGGGTCGCTAGTGAAAAATAAAGTTAAATGAATGGACCAAATGACAACTACGATTATAAAATACACAAGCAATGTACCGTGCCTCGTCTAAACGTTTATTAACGCTGCATGAGTTCGAATGGTATATTAATAGTGGTAGTGTATAGAAAGATAACGGCCTTGCAAGGCCTTACCATTGGCATGGTCGTGCGCAGGTCAGTGGCCGCGCCAACCGTGTGTTGCTAATTCGACCACTCTTTGGAATTATACGCTGCCATAATTGCCACTTGAAACGACATTTTGAAACTTTTAGTTACGCGTTAACTATTATTTAATCTGCGATTTGTATTAAAAATGGCATTATGTTTTTAACTTTTCCATTTACATACAAATGGAAGGATCATCAGTCATTAATTTTGAAGTAGAAAATTTGCATGTCTTTTTTAATTGTTAATTTATTTTTACATATTTAAGAACAAGACTGATTTGACAGCGGCAAATTAAAATTTTAATGAAACATACAAGATATCTTGTTGGACGCCGGAAACTGTTCATCTTTTTACTTTCTCCTATGCGTATTGGTACCAGAGCCTACGACCAATAGTTTTTGACTAATAAAATCGATAAGATTAGATTATCCTAAACTAAAAAGTAAGCTATACAAGCGTGAAAAAATACATCAACCTTGTTTGAAAGCACTTTCTTAATGAATCGATAACGTAATTATATATTTACCTATTTTTATCCGACTTCGCAAAAAGAGGCTTATCTTTTTGAACTCTTTTTGCAATAGCAGAAAAGGACCCTTGCGAGCATTAGATTTTCCACTTAAGTTCAGAAGATCAGAGAGAAGGCATGACAATTTAAGAAAAAAAATTGAAAAATTTTTGGGATCAAAATCTGTGTAAAATGGATCAGAGCCCCCAGCGGGCGTTAACGGCAACTGGAACTCGTGTAGAATCTCGTGGGTATATTGTCCTATGCGTAAAATGTTGTAATTTTTTAAATAAATTTATTGTATAAAAATGCCTATCAGAATGTTCGTAAGTTCTCTTATCTGGCTTACTGATAAAACAAATATCAACGCGTCAGCTGTATTTGCCTGAAAGGTACATAGTCTAATTGATGTATAACATTCGAATTTATTGATCTAAAGTACTTGAACAAGTTTAGCAGGGACCGTTCTAAGTTATTAGGTAAACTACTTCATTGCCTGGATCGAATGGCCGCGTAACGGCATTGCAAGGCATCCGAGCCGATTGCAGGGGACCCTGCCTGCGTTGCAGCCACCGACACCGTTACATCCTTGTTCGGACACTTCCGACCACGCTCTTGAACTAGACCTGTTTTTAATCACTGACTCTTAAAATATCCCGTCCTTCGTGACTCGACGTTTATTAGACCCTGTTGAACGATGGCAGATAAGAAACGCCGGTATAAACTAAACATTAAGGAAATGCCTTTCTACTTTGAATTTTAATTTAAATCAGCGAATAAAGTAAAAATCAGGTTGTTGCAGCCACGATATCTGGTTTAGTTCACACGGGAGTTTTATGACCGTTTAAGAGGCAATTCAAAATACGAATAATGCTCTACGTTTGCATTGTCTTCTACGAAGTCTCCGTGATCAGTCGAGCTTTAAACACTGCGGTACGACAACATATTTTTTGTGAGCACAAAAAACAGCATCAGTTAACGCGGGCACATCTAATCTGTAACCTAATCTAGCGGCAAGTTATGATGAACAAACTGACCAAAAAATTTAAACTGAGTACTAGTAACTCCACACTTTTGTAAAAAGAGTAAAAAAGATCGATCGCTACAAAAGGAAGGCGAGAGAAGCCTACTTACAAAATGTAGGTAAACTGTCGGAGAAACTCCGATTGGATTTGACTCTAGTGAGAATTGCAGATTGCGTCTTAGTTGATTTGTTGACAATAAATTCTAAAGTGTTTATCGCACTGAACTTAAAGGTATATTAATGTATACAAACTGATCAATAAAGAAAAGTTAAATGGATTTATGGATGGATATTTGCCAGCTTAACGATATTAAGTTACAGAGATGCAGTAGCAGTTTGATTCGTTGTTATTATGGGTTGTTTATTTGTTAATTAGAAAAAAGAAAATAATTTACAATTTTGTAATATCAAACAAAAAGTCAGGGACAGTTACAAAATAGGGCACTCACCTCAGCATAATGCTGGTCATACTAAATGGTAAGACCAGCGCTGTTCTTCCGGCGAGTCCTCGTAGGTGAAGCTAAACTACTGAAAAATAACAACACAACACATGACTTAAACAATAATTCAAAAAAAGAAAAATAACTTATAAAATAAAAAATGTCTACTCCTAAAACAAATAATAAACGAACATACAAAATATATAACAAACAGGCTCACGTTTGATTACCATCGCGCTTAATGTCAAGAGAAGGTTCGATCTTCGATATAGCTCGCTTGTCTAGAATAAGCTAACAATTACATTATATAATACTATTAAAGTTAGTCCCGAGGTCCACTGCCTTTTTAATTTGAACATATTTTAAATTTTGTTTTAACTTTTCCTACTAACTACGAATATTACAAACTAGGACGTATACCTTGTGTCTTGTTTTCGGTAATAAATCAAGATATTGCATAAGTAAATAACCCTTTACTGATGGATACGGGGGTGGACAACTGGACAGGAGCGCAGTCAGCACGCAACTTGTATTTGCTATGAAAGATCAACAGTAGTTCTTGGAAACTTTGATATCATCTGTCAATCAACAAACGGTTGATTTAATTTAATATCAGTGACTACACTGTTAATATCGATTAAAGAATCGCGTCCTTTGTAAAGAGCGAGCGTGGGAATCGTCGATAATTTCCTTGGATTCGTTGGAGCGTTGCAAATATGCCTGTCGGTGGTGCAGCGGAGTCAACGACACCAAGTAGGAAGTATGAACTAGCTCTGTGACCGAACGGTCGAATTTACGCAACTTTACGTGAGCTTTCATTGACAGTACCCCTGCATTTCAGAATTATTTGTATTAAGGTATTTTTTTAAAATTATGTTTTATTCGTGAAACTATTAATTTCTAAGTAAATATAATTATACACTATTTTTATTTTATTTGATTCGGGAACCAATTAGTATTAACTTTGTAGCGATGTTAGCTCAGTGGTTAGCGCGGACGGTTCACACGCCGAAGGGCATGGGTAAACCCACGCCGTTCGGCGTGTGAACCCAAAAATGAGCTTGAGCTGCAGGTGAAGGAAAACATCGTGAGGAAATCATAGCGTGGTGGTAGGGTACTTTATAGTACTTGATTGGCTAGCTACTACCTTCAAGTTGAAAATCTATCGCCAAGAATCTAACGGTGTGTTCAGATAGCCTCACTTGAGAGCCAGTTCCATCCCAGGCTGGGTGTGTGCTATGATTAAATACCTAGGCTACGTCAATAATGAATAAAAAAATAGTATTCTGTGAAAATATCGTCAAATATTCTTGTTTTATATAAAGATACTTACATAGTTAAAACTGTAAGCAAGGTTCGAGAAGGAAATTGAGGGATAGGAAATCATACTGGTTCGTAAAAACTAACTTCAATTTAAAGTTCGCCAGACATGGTGACTTAAGTGGATTTGCTGATTTACACAACAATAAACATTAAGGCTGTGAAAAAAACGAGTGCCCCGACTGATAGTAAAACTTTAATGACTAAACTCGTTCTACACGTCTCTTATGAGGTTCGACGCTTGGGAGTCGTTAATCATATCTCTATGTGCGTCATATATTTGTTTTCATCCTATCTGAAAAAACGAGGCTTTGATCATAAATAGATAAGCCTAATGTAGCTGTAGATTACAGGACTCTTGAGATTACCATCAAGTCTCAAAGTAATGAGCGCAAAAGCGGCGACGCTCTGGACTTTATTTTGTTACTCAAAATTCTGTGTATCGCTGCAATTGTCATAGACAGGCGTTATCTCTTACCATCAGGAGAGCATCTCGTTCGTTACATTACATTCAGAATTTTAAAAAAAGGAGGTGAAACTTATGACCTGCTTTAAAAAAAATATGATATAAGTAATAAAGCCAAATGTATTAAAAAGTAGTTTCTATTCTGTATTATTTACTTAGTACCTATGTCAATCTAGTAAATTAATATGTAGTTTTTGATCTGAGTTTAATATGCTATCCCTTCTGTCAACATCTCTTTGATGTGAAATGTCACTCTTGGATATAAGACCAATAATGGCGGCACCACACTATCGTTCACCAGCCCAACTGTTCGTCCAACCTTCCACGTATAGAGAGATAGTTCGTGCATATTTAACGATGTTGGGTCGTTGGCGCGCGATCGCTTCGATGGCGGTAAATCCTACACAGATCAAAGGAGTTGGCCATAGCGTCCTCCTTGGTGAATGAGGTTGGAACGTGCATAATGATACCTATGTGTGGAGAGTCTGCTTTGATCGATCGTGATTGAGACGAGACGAGACATGTCGGAGTGTTGGACTATTGAACGATTGTCTAGTGCCGCCTTATAAGGACTTAGCCAATATTCATTTGCAATGTTTATAAACCTTGCTCATTACCGTTTATAAGTAGTGGAAGAATAAGTAAAAAACTGATTAGGTATAATAGTTTAACAGTGTGTATCTTTGTACTTTGCAAAATAAATATAGCAGTCCGATCCTTCGTGGTGTCATTACAGTAATAGGTTACGCATTACGTTGTATATAATTATGATAGATAGTTGAACTCGTTGCGTAGACGAGGCATCAAACATGTTGTTAGTGTTCAAATACACTTGCCAAAGACTGAATACTCGTTGGGGGTTCGGTAGGTCCGTAAACTCGTATTAAATTTATGGCGCGCCGCAGGGCCGGATCTTCCATATGGCTTTTTGGGCTTCAGCCCAGGGCCCCGTGAATTCAAGGGGCCAGCTAAGTCAAGTCAAAGTCAAAAATAGACGATAATGCGAAAAAATCCATAATTTTATTCAATTAAACAGATCGTAAAGTTTGCAGCCCTGCCAATGCCAATGCAAAAATCACTGACAGTGAAAATGTTCGGCTGCCATTACACATTCATTCGATCTCGATCATGCTCCGCTGCTTCCCTCTCAGAGTCTGTCTCTTTCTATCTTGCTAAAATTATTTATAAGTACCATTATTTATCATTTTTAGGTGGGCCCCTAAGTAGTATTAGCCCAGGGCCCCCTTAACTCACGGTCCGGCCCTGGCGCGCCGGTAGTTCTTTCTGCGTTGTTGTTGTAACTTTAGAAAAGAACAGTTCCGGCGTGAACACGGAACAATCATGTCTTCGGATTGCATAATTTTTCAAGACTTGTGCTTTCCGAGTGTTTAAGTTTAAAAATAGTGGCGTATTGAACATAAAGTGCCGAATTATTTATTTATAGGCAAGTATGTGTGAGTGTACCGTCGTAAAGCATGTCTTTTCACGTTGTTTCAAAACTCCGCACAAGCTTTTAGTAATGTTACAACTAGGTTAGTCGTTTTGGCACAAAATACACTTATTATTGAGACACCTGAAAAAAAACAAATATAATCAAAGAGTACGCACATAGTGCATTGCCAAGAAAAAAAAGGAGTATACCTATTTGTTCATAAGAAAAAAAAACACGATTGTTATGTTTAAAGTTTTTTATTAGCTGCTTAATGTGTTCAACTAGAAAAATAGCAGTTTTGTACCAATACACTTTATGCGAAGTTTAAAAGGACATATTATGTAAGTGTTAGGTATAGTTATTAAAATATAATCATGAACAACACATAAATGGAGATAGACACAGCCTCACTATTAAGGTTTCACGTCTTAGATACTGCACCCGGTACCCTGTAGTTATGCAGTGAAACTAGTAGCCTGCAGTAATTTTAACTACATTGTTGGAAAATTATAGCTTAGGAAACTGGTTGAGGGACGTATGTCTATTTTGAGCTGGAGTTATTTTTAGTTACCTTTGTTATTTTTGCTAGAGAATGTGCGTTTATTAACAAGATTCAGGAAAGTTTTATGATGGCTTATCATTACACGTATTTACGCGGAGTGATAATTTTACTAGAAGCCTTGTCAAAATTTTGGTAGCAATACGAAGGGGACATGTTTGACCACATTATATCAATTTCCCACACTCGTGCGCATAATTCAGTACTTTATGAATGAATAACCACTACTTTTATACCTACAAAACTAGCTGCGCCCCGCGGTGTTACCCGCTACATTTTTTCGGGATAAAAAGTAGCTAATCACCTAGCGGTAGGAAAATACTTTACGACCTATTCTCATACCTACCAAATATACGTAAAACATTTCATAAAATCCGGTCGAGTGCGACCATAAGCACCGTGGCCTGAGAATTTTATATAAGGTAAAGGCGCCTATGTTGGACGCGGACCAGCCATGGACATTTGTATATTTTACCTCTAAAATTAAGCAAACGTGTAGTATTTTTTTTCAAATGTCAGCACCGATCAGTTGTGCTAATATTTTAGCTGTCATACCAACTGTTTTTAACAGCCGACACCCATTTTGATTGCGGCTATAACGGTTTTTAGGCACGTGGTGTCATTTGGTGTCGGGAATCGTAATTTATTACAAGAATCGCGATGCAAGTAAGTACACTTAACATCTTATTTTGTGTCAGGTGTATCGTCGTTGTTGAAATTCATATTATTTAGTGATTTATCAATAGTAATACATTACTTTTATAATATAATTCATAATGTCATTGTTATTCGAACCCTAAAATTACCGGTGTCAATAGCTGGATATTATTTCAGCACGTACACCCAATCATGGACAGAGTGTCCATAAAGTGAACTTCCTTAATTTTTATTTTTTTTCATGTATCATACGTCTGTTCTAGTATATCTTCATGTTTCTCTAGAAATCTGCAATAAATTATTAGTCTATCCAATAATGGACATTCTGTCCATGACTGGGTGTCTGTAATAGGTTCAACGTATTTCTAATACAAAAAAAAATATTTTCAACCTAGGAATGGCACCAAGAAAAGACTAGGCAAAAGAACAAATAGCCAAGGCTATCGAAGAAGTAAGAAAAGGAGAGAAAATATCTGTTGCAGCTACATGATACGGAGTCCCAAAGATAGACATTTAATTTAAGTTCGTGTCTTATTATGACCTAATTGTTTTTGAATGATAATTGTGCAAAGATGTTTTATTTTGCTTAAAGTTGGCTTTCGAATATTGTCTTGATATATAAGACTGATATTGATAATAATGTTAGATTGTTTTTATTCAAATAGAAACATAGCTGACCGGTTGGCTTAAAGAGAAGCATTTCGTTAATAACAAATACTTTTGTCCTTTACTTGATTATATTATTCATATTTCCATAAGTAGCTGTTCATAATTAGGGGTCCTGCACTGAATTATTACTGTCCATTGATGGTTGTTCATAATTAGATAATGTCCATAATTGGGGGTCCTACACTGGATTATTACCGTCCATTAATGGTGTCCAAGAAGGACTGTTGCTTATTTATAATATTTTATTGTACTGAGTACTAAACTGAAATTAAAGATTGAATACTGATTAATAAAAGAGCTTTTCATTTACCTCCAAATCCCAAAGAATGTATTTTAAAAAATGAAGAAATTATTAAGCAAATACAAAAAAAATACGCTTATACTGTCCATGATTGGTGACTTTACCTTATACAAATATAGATTACTAGAAAAAACCCAAGTTTTGGAAAATAATATAAAGTGGCTATATTTTCCTGTTCCCGCCAAAACGTGTCTCCATTCACTAAAGTTTTGTTGTTCGTCCAAAATCTTATTAGTGCTCAGGTATCATGTTATGACTACTTTAAAAAGGTAACTGTTATTCGTCGAGCAATATCATTTAAGGTAGCTATCACATTCATATCTAATTATGAGACGCCGCATCACGTCTTTGTGGTGATTGGATAAACTGTTCCGTCGATGAGTGGCGGACCACCTGCATCTTTCTATATCGTTCGTTACACTTGATTTTTTTGTGACGTACCTTTATTGGTAAAAGTAGAAAAACACGGCAGTTTTTTATGTGCAGGAAAGATATTTTTTTATGGTTGACAAGCTAGGTGTTTATCTAGAGCTCACCTGATGTTTAAATACGGTGTGGACGAAGATGGTAAACACACCTAGCCTGGAATGGAAATGGCTCTCAAGTGAGGCTGCCGGAAAACATTGTTAGATACTTGGCGGCAGATTTTCTACTTGAGGGTGGTAGCTATCCAGCTGAGTACTAGAAAATGGTTACTGGGTTCCGGCTTGTAGAGTACTTTTTTTTAAAATCTGTGATAAGCTCGCGTTTGACCGCCATCTCGCCTGATGTTAAGCGAAGATGCGATCTATGGTGGAGCACGCTCGCCTATTAGAAACCTATTCACTTGCTACTTGAAGGCACCCACATTGTATCTATCAGGGAACACCCACTCGGGTAGTAAATGCCATTGCTTAGCTGTTCGTACAATGAAAGTAGATTCAAACCGTTAACTTTAGATTAACCGTCGAATGTCTCAAAGTAAAGAGTGCCAAAGCAGCGATGCTCTTGAATTTTTGATAATCAAAGTTCTAGGTTAGCGTTTAGTTCATCTTATTACTTTACTTTTTTATTAAGACTCCTTTTTCGTTTTTTGAAGATTAGTTTTAAGAGACATCACTCTGTTTCTCATGACTGATCTAAGCTGGTATTATATATTTCACGCGACAGCGAGGCCTTGTCCACCAACCTATTACATTGCTCTAGCATGAAAGTTCAAAGTTTCCTAAACGACCACAGCAGGATTGTGGACATTAACGTTCAGTGGGCGAACGACACTCCTTTGTCGAAATTCTTCGGTCAATGTCCTATTTCGTCAGTTTACGTCACCTTATTATTGGCGGCCGGACAGGCCGCTGGGGCAACGGTCGCGAATATGTCCAGACGTTCTGCCACTATGCTAACGAATTGATTAGGAACGGTTCACCACGCCATCTGCGCATTCCAATACAGCTCATTCTGTTCAGCTACTGACACTGTATTCACAAAACTTTCTATTGTTTCCGCTTTTGACACTTGTAGCCGCTGACATCATTTCGAACATATCATGCATGAGATCTATTTATTCGGTTGATTTTAAAACCTAAAATCCAATTTTAAATTGACAATCTTTATTAAAGTGATGCTCGATACAATAATATTAATAAAATGTTTTTTAAACGGACGGCGAGGATTTCCCTTTTCCTTTTTGTAGAGTGGTTAGCGCGGCCGGTTAACACGTCGGATGGCGTAGGTTCAAACCCAAACAATGAGTTTGAGCTGCCGGTGAACATGAACATCGTGATTAAACCATAGCATGGTGACAGGGTAATCTCTAGTACTCGGCTGGCTAGCTACCAGTACCACCAAGTTCAAAATCTGCCGCCAAGCACCTAACGGTGTGTTCCGGCAGCCTCACTTGGGAGCCAATTGCATTCTATGCTGTGTTTACGATCTACGAACACAGCATCAGGTGAGCTGTGGTCAAACACCTAGCCTATCAACTATAAAAATATACGTACCACGGTTTGGATTGAAATCCAAAGTAGACAGATTAAATTGGCATAAAAAAGTGACTTTAATGTTTCTTATTTATTTCTAAAATTAGGACATGGTTTAACTCTCGCGTTGGATTGCCGTATGAACGCCTACTTAGAGTTAAAAGCACACGATAGTTAACCAACGTTTAAGGGTACGTCAACGTTCATTATAAAATTGAAATAGCGTATGATTCCGAGTAGACAAAGTATCGAGTGCGTGTGAAAATCTAAAGTAGCCTGGAGCGGTGAGCTTTGCGCGGTTGCAGTAATTGCAATGAGTTCTAGATAAGCTACATTTAGAATTAACGTAAAGTAGATACGATATGCTGCAATCGTGTATCGATTATTCTGATACGTGCGGACACATGAAGTATCTAATAAATGACCGGTTCTGTAGTAAATAGACACGTAACTTCGATTCATAGATTTGTTCTGGGTTATTAGCTAGGCTGTAATTTTAAATAAGAATGCTCTTTGTAACACTGGCATTATGTAGCAATGCTTATTGCTTTTTTATTTGTTTTAGAGCCGGTAATCAACCCGTCGGGAGAGCTACCGTTGACGATTGAGCATCAGCAGGATACGAACGTGTCAAACAACTTGACCAGGAATGACGCCAATTGCGACAAGACTGGCACCTGCTACGACGGTAATTGGCTAATTACGAGCACTTTTTAATTGTTTCTAAGGGACGTTGGTTTATTTTTGCGTTTTATTCTAGTGGCGGTGCTATGTAAGGATACCAGGATAGCTGTCCAAGTGCGCACAAATAAGCCATTCAATGGACGTATCTATGCGTTGGGCCGCTCCGAGACTTGCAATATCGACGTGGACAATAGCGACTTATTCCGTTTAGACCTTACAATGGCTGGACAGGATTGTAATACACAGAGCGTGGTAAGTGATTAAAATTCTCATTTTGTGCACAAAAGAATTTATTGTAAGTGCCGTACCATTAGGTGCATATTAAAGAAAGTAAACCGTCTTCGGTATGCGGTTCAAACAGTGGAATTACGTATGTATAAAAAAAAAGTAGTTCACATTTACTTTACATACATTTTCAAACTAGTAAATTGATATGCTGGCCCTTCATTCTATTCTATAGTAGGTACAATACCAATGCTACCATCTATTGCGTTATCCTGACACTAGAGTTGCTCCAACCCGTTATCCCCACGCTCTTACGTCCACTATCCCCTTACATTCCAATTTCAACCTAAAATTTCATCTGTTCTAGACCGGCGTTTACTCCAATACGGTCGTCCTCCAACACCACAGTGTCGTAATGACCAAAGCGGACAAGATCTACAAAGTGAAATGCACATACGACATGAGTTCCAAGAACATTACCTTCGGAATGGTGCCCATCAGGTCAGTGGGACACTACATGCTCTACTATTTAATAGCAACGGTTACACGACCCAACCAACTTACATGAAAAGTTGGCAACATAAGGAGCTCCAATTTTGCACGGGAATCAGTTGAAAAATACGATGATGGCTCCCTCATCCCACTTCACTGGAAAGTTGGTACAACCGTACGTTGTCATCCGAAGGGGCATTTAGCATTTACCGTATAATATATTCTTGTTCGCAAAGACCCGAGACGTTACGTGATATGGCAGTCTAATATGAAAAACGGGGCGATTTTGACATGCCTGCGTGAAAAGACCATTTTAAATTTCGTTGACCCATTAACGATCTTGATATTGTATTCCCAGCACGTACTAATCAAATTCACACCAGAATTACACCAAAGTATACGTGATGAGAAACTATTTCAATGGTATTTTTATCGAATCTCGTAAACGGTGTTACAATGGCTTTTTGCTATTATAATTAACTAAGAACGCTGTTTACGAGCTTGTTAAGATTGTGCCATATAAGAACATCCAATTTGCCTATTTACGTGTAATTTTTACCTCTAAAATCTTCCATTAGATTAATTATATTATTACTGTATTCGAGTTCGTTCCATAATTGAAAGTTGTTCGAAGCTCAGGAATAATAAGCGATATCCATGATTTATTTATACTTACTGCAAATTTTACTCCATTGGCGCGATCGAAACCGTATTTTTTCTCCAAGTAGAAACTCTTTATTGTATTGGCATCTGAGCTATCTAAGAAATTCAACAGGCCAAAGTGTATGATGTGTAATGTGTATGATATTGCAGAGACCCGGACATGATTTCGATCACAGCGGCTCCAGAGGCTCCCCCGCCACGCATTCGTATCCTCGACGCACGCCAACGGGAGGTGGAGACCGTCCGTATTGGAGACAGGCTTACCTTCCGTATCGAGATTCCGGAAGACAGTAAGATCCTTTAATTTATTTTTAAGCCACAGCAGTACATTGTGCCGATACTTAAATTTAATAAGAGCGATAAAGAGATCTCGTGCTAGATACAGTGAAGGATGTAAAAGTTGATTGAGAGACTTGCAGGAAAGTGCTGAATAAGTCTAGTTGACACCGCAAATTGCGGACTCAATTTAGAAAAGTAAGAGACAAGGATCGGGATGAGTAGCGTATTATGATCAGGCTATCTTCAGCTGTGAGCAGCTAGGAACTGAATATTAAAAAACAGTGGTAATAATGGAAGGGATAAGGATTGCGTATTCTGCAATGACCACTCTACTTTACTTGTCAGGGAAACTATTGAAAAGCAATTTATCGTAAATTTGTAATTATAAAACGTCATGTCGTTTGCAGCTCCTTATGGCATCTTCGCTCGCAGCTGTGTGGCAATGGCCAAGGATTCCAAGACTACTTTCCAGATCATTGATGATGAAGGGTGAGTTGAAAATTTGTTTTTGCGCATGAAACATAAGTAAAGAAGAACCAAGAAACGTATACTGCTAAGTTACGTTAGATACAAATGTATATCGTGTCGTATCTTTCCAGATGCCCTGTGGATCCATCCATATTTCCAGCATTTATTCCTGAAGGCAACGCGTTACAGTCCGTGTATGAAGCATTCAGATTCACCGAATCATACGGTGTCATCTTCCAATGCAACGTCAAATACTGCCTTGGGCCTTGCGAACCGGTAAGAACCCTTTTAGTTAAATAGTAGTCAAAGCTTTATTCAATACAAAACAATTGAATCACCTGATGTGGGTAGATAAGTAAGTTGCCAGTCTTACGTAAACATAATTAGAAGTTCGTAAAAGGCGCAATAAGGTTAATTATGGCTCAATTGTGTTGTGAGCAGAACAATGATTAAATTATTGACAATGTGAACCTACTTACTATCTATTTTTAGGAACTTCTGGAATGTGTATTGTGAAGGGGAGGTTTTAGACAAACTGTTTTAAAGATATATTAAACATTAGCAAAATAAAGTAGATAACAAATGGTTTTTTTCCTATCAGGCCATGTGCGAATGGGGAAGGCAAACAGTTGAATCATGGGGAAGAAAGAAGCGTTCCGTGCCTCAAACTGAAAGCGAAGCGACTCAAGATGAAGAAATGAATATATCTCAAGAGATCATTGTTTTGGACTTCGGTGACGAGAGACAGAGTACAGACTTCTTGCGCTCCGATAAGCCTGGAGGCACCGCATCCGAAACCAACTTTGGAGGTAAGCTTCGGACCTACACTGCAACTTTAACTAGCGACAACTAAATAACCACAAAAGTACTCCTCAAGGATACTTCAGATTGGGTTTGCAATACCACATCTGGATAAATACGAGTGGAATTATGTCAGCGAACCAAAGCCGTACCCCGTTTATTTAAGCAGCTTGGAAGGCTATTAAAGAGGAATACAATAAAAACAGTGCATAAAACCAGTCTTTTTTGAATTAATAGCCAAGGATTTGAAAATATTCACTAAGTTAAAATTATTAACGACTTCTTTTGATTTTCAGAAAAGACAGTGACCATCGTGGAACCCTGTCCCAGCAAAGCTTCGGTGCTACTATTGGGCGTGGCTTGCGCTCTACTGGTGCTGCTCTACATCGCGACCATCTTTTGTTACTACATGCGCAAGTGGCTGACGCCACCCAAACATTTATCGTAAACTACCCACATAACATCAGGAGACGAGCGTCTCAATAGTAAGTAGTTCCGGTGGAAGGAACTTGTGATACAAACGACTGAAGAACACAATCCAGTAGGAAAATTCGAACTCTGTCCATATAATTAAGTTCAATCATCGTGGTGTGATTGGAAAACAATTCTGTCCAATACGTATTGTAACCACCGCGTGTTTTTGCATTTTTTTTAGAAGTAATTTATTGCATTTAACAGCATTTACTAGTTAAGTGTATGTTTAAGTTAGGATCGAAATGACAATAGTTACGCAAGTCGATTTTTGACGAGTTTCTTGCTAAATCAAAGTTTCAACCACTCATTCATACAGGCGTGGTTTGATAATAAAAGTTTAAAGTGACTTAATAAATTTCACCCTAAATCAAAATTTAAAAATCTTTTGCATATTTTTGTGTAACTAACTTTGAGCAGAATTTTACAAATATATTCTTAGTTAGGGTATTTTTCATTTATTTTTATTATTTAGACAATGCATTTATTACATTTAGGACTGTTGCCCATTTTTGTACAATCATTTACAGTACATATACAATTAGGAATTGATAAGAGAACATTTTTGGAATAGTCCCTGGAAAATTAACGGTCTAAGTAGAACCTAATATGATTTTAGGGGACTATTCTGAATTATCTAGATAAGTATTTAGTTTTTACTCTATTATTATGTAGGTAGGTATGCAGGTTAGAAATATTTTTAATTTATCTTGTGCTGATATTCTGATAAAATTATTTCTTGTTTACAATTTAAATATTTTTGTAAATATAGATACTATTATTTTTTTATTTTTTTGCCTGATTCAGTTACTTAGATTTTTTGAACTTTCAGTTGGGTTTTGAGGAAACAAATTAAACACATGTATTATGTATTACAAAAGCAGAAATACAATTTGTTATTCCTTTTTAACCCAACTTGAGATTTCTTCTTTATTTATTTAGGTTAATTAAATATAATCTACTATTTATTTTTTATTATTATTATTAACAAATTAAATAAACTTGTACAAACATTATGGTTTCTTTTTATTTACGAAAACGTTCATAAATTATCTTACTAGATTCAAAAACTAAGATTCATAAAATTTGTACTAAAATTCACAATAGATATAAACTATGTTTAAATCCCTATAGACTTGCAGAAACTGTTTGTGCTTCTGCCAACAGGTTATTGTAAACTCTATTCAGTATTTCTTCTTGTGACTTTGTGTCCATTTCTTCAGTTTTGCATTGAAACACTTTGTTAAAGTAGTGAAGGAACATTGGGGTTACCTTTTCTGTCGGTAGGTTGAGGCCAGTTTCTTTGGTGAGTGAAGTTACACCTCTATCCTTGAAGCCACAAGGATCAATATGGTTGAACCATGACAAATCATTGTTGCAATTTAGAGCTATCCCATGGGTGGTCACATATCTAGACGCATGTATACCTATAGCCGCTATTTTGTTATCCTCAACCCAAACACCAGTGTGTGGTGAACGTTTTGCTTTAATACCTAAAATAAATGAAATTTATTTACTTGGTGGTAACTTCCTTAGCAGGAGGTCATCTGGGTAAGTACCACTGCAGTACCGGATATTCTCTTGCCAAGCAGTAGTGTGTAAACGATACTGTGTTCCAGTTTGCTAGGTACTAAAGCTAGTGAAATTACAGTGCTGTTTAAACTAACCATTGAAAGTCTCAAAGTAATGAGCACCAAAGCGGCTATAATGCTGTAATGGTCTTGGACAGGCATTATCTCTTACCATCAGGATAACGTCTCGTTCATCTCATTACTGTATCTTAAAAATAAAAAAATAAAAATTTTAAGAACTCCCTACACAATTAACCAAAGATAGCTAAGAACCACCGCAAGGAAATTTACTTACAAATGAAAAAAAAAAACGCATCGAAATTGGTCCGTCCGTTTGAGAGCTACAATGCCACAGACAGACAGACACACACACACACAGACAGACAGACATCAACATCAAATTTATAACACCCCCCTTTTTGTGTAAGGGTTTAAAAATAAATATATATAAAGTAAAGTAATAAATAACATAAAATTTCAAAATGTAAAAAAAACCCTTTATTTAATCATGAAGAATAGGCTATACTACATAGGTCTCCCCTAATATATAGCCCAGGAATATATTTTCAGATAGGCTCAATACATATACAGACATATAAGATATATGTATTTATAAGGGGGTCATTAAGTAAACAGATTTCTTACCTAATTCATCACAGATTTTAATGACAGTTTCCTCCAAGCTATTGACATACCACTTGACACTGGTTTTGAAATGCTTCAGATTGATTACTGGATATGCTACTAGCTGGCCTGGCCCATGGAACGTCATCAATCCACCTCGGTTTGTCTTTCTGAACTCAGCACCAAGACTACGCAGTCTTATGATTTCATCTTTTGGTGTTTCATCTCTAATTCCTGTGATTAAGAATGGTTACTGTTGAAAAAAATCGAAGTTCATAGGTGAAGTTTACCGCAAGCTTGATTTTTAAATAAATTCTAGAATTAAAAAGCGCATTCGTAAAAAGGAGATGTTTATCAAATGCAAGCCTAACATCACTTAAAATTAACAAACACTATCAACATTTTAATTTGCACTTTTAGCTTTATAGTGAAAAATTCTGGAGCTCATTTGCAGCTCTAGTATATAAATAGTAAAATGTAGAATTAAGAAGTTTCCATTATCTAGCGAGTACAGTATGCTATCGTTTACGTAGTACGTAAATCTCGCTAATTGATAGCCCTACAGTTTGGATATATCGAGACAAAATCAGACAGGTGATTAGAATTACTAGGTTATTGTGACATTAAACATACCGACTGTATAAACTGGTAGATTGTGTTCCACTAGGATTAGTGTGTCGAAGTCCTCATCTTGCCCTTTCATCATAGCGTCCAGGTGTTTCCGCGCCAGAGCGAGCTGAATCTTATGGGCAGTATCATAACTCGTCTGCCCTAATTTCCAAACTTTCACCATTTTTAACATCCTAATTATATTTCTTTACAAATGTAGTTTAAAATTAATATTTTTTTTAGTTTTTTTTAGGTTTTAGCATTTTATAAATAAAACAAATGAATAGTGACAGTTCTTCAATCAGCTGATCGTTGACGTTGACAAAGTGTGTGCAAAGGCTCAGATCAAACACTACGTGCAAAGGGGTGTAAAGTTGACAATTGACATTTGATATTGCTGCCAGTACTCACTTTCAAGATAAATAAAATACAATCATAAAAATCTTATAAATTAAGCCGAAAAAGGGAAATAATAAAAAATCAAGCTGAATCATAAATTTAGTTTAACAAAATCAATTTTGCTTTTATAGCGCCACCTGCTAGGAATTTTAGAATGTATAACACTTAAGCGTTAATAACTATCTCTAATAGATAGTGCTGTTAACTAATATTTAGTTCAAGTCTTTTTCAATAGATGGCGCCATTCCCTACTTCAACATTTTTATTACAGTTCAAATGGATGACGACGTACATGATGAATATTAAGATGGCGCTATTTACTAATTTAGTACTGCTACTCGCTACTAGATGTCACTTTACACCAGCGAGTACATTGGCTTAGCTACCGGTCTATAGATGGCGTTTTAATAAAAATGTCGTTTTGTCCACCTGAATCGAGTAAAGGGAATGGGTAAGCAAGTAGATACCTAACACGGATGGGAGTAAATTCACATCTTTCAGTTCAGTTTTCGGTGTTCCCTGACTAGAAGGGCGGCGTTTATTTCGTTACGTAAAAGCATTTTAAAAAAGAACTAGAACGAATGAGATAATACCATTGTGGAGAAAAAGTTTTTTCATAGGAGGTAGAGTTACATTACTTTGATATAGAGTTGGTGGAGTCGTTTGAAATTATAAAGTTCATTTGAAATTAATGAAAAATAACTCTTATGCTACTGATGTTAAAGCTGCTGTATGTCGTGTTTCGACAAAGTGTTTGTGATGTCGGAAATGTGGTGTTCTCTCAAGCGATGACAACAAGGGTAATCAAATATTGTGTTTACTTCAAATTACGTACACTTGTATATTGGCTAGGTATATTATTTTTTCGTTTTAAATAGGTTTACGCTTACCTCTTTCTTGTTATTAAGCAATGATGTGGTCTAGGATGGAGCACATTTACTTAGAAGGAGCTCGATTTATCTGCCTGTGGATTTGACCCAAGATAGTTATGGGGAATTCAATTTTTACTTAATTTTACGTAGATTTTTATGGACTGGTGTAAGTGGTAAATAGTATGTAACAAAGCCGCTGTCCGCGCCTGTATGTTTCTCTGCTTAATTCTAAATCACGCTTGCATTTTGTTACTGTCACTGTCATTTACTTTTTTTTTAAGGAAGCCTTATAAAAAAAGAAATTATATGTGTGTATATTTTTAATAGAATAATTGTACCTAAATGTAGCTTCCGAATTTACTCTAAGAAATAAAACTATGTACAAATTTTAAAGACAACATGAAAACTAGGAGCAAAAAAAAATAATACCGGGTATGTTTGTATACAATACAAACTAATTATTCTAGAAGTTGAAAATCTGCCGCCAAGCATCTAACGGTGTGTTCCGGCAGCCACACTTGACAGCCAGTTCCACTCCAGGCTAGATGAGCTTTACCATCTTCGACCACAGCGTCACTTAACATCAGGTGAGTTGCGGTCAAACAACACAACGCTGACAAGCCAGCCAGCCATAAAAAAAACCGCCGCCAAACAGTAATGTTTACACATTACTGTTTGGCGGCGGTTTGTTCCGGTTTGAAGAATACTGCAATTTGAAAACTGCTAGCTCAATTACAGGGCCGCTGAAGCGAGCTATCGAAACTCAAAGTAATGAGCACCAAAGCAGCGATGTCATGGACATAGTTTTTTTACTCAAAGTTCTGTGTATCGCTGCAATAATCATGGATATAAATCATATCTTACCAGTAAGAGAGCGTCTCGTTCGTCTCATTACTTTTAAATAAATAATTTAAAAAAGACTTGTTTGTTTATTGTGTAATAGAGAAATTTAATGTTTTGTAATTAAATCTCACAATAAAACTATTCTCACAGATGTTCCTATAAAATAACAAATTGAACACTACAAGTTTTAGTAATATCTAGTCACTACATAATTATTATACAACAAAGTCGTCCGCCGCGGCTGTCTGTTTATTCGCAATAAACTTTAAAACTAGTGAACGGATTATCATGCGATTTCACCATAGATAGGGTGATTCATGAGGAAGGTTCAGGTATATAATTTGTCAAGGTTTTATGTAAATTGGTTGAAATATGATGATATTTGTTGGAAGTGTGGGAAAAAGTCAAGCCACCTGGGAGCTTTCATCGAAAACGCATCCTAATCCCTTTAAGATAGATCAAAAGCCACGGGTTTAGCACAGCCGGGGCGAGTCACTAGTTAAATAATGAAAAAAGTACAGTGCGTAAATTATTCAAATATATAAGAATATAAAACCATATTTATGGGTTTGAATATTTTTCGCCGAAATGAACCCTTATCAGAACATTGGTAGGTACGAGAATACCGGTCTAAGTGATTGATGAGGTTTGAATAAAGCCTGGGTGATTAATCGCGTACTTAGCTTTGAGAAGGTACGTGTGTCGTGACCTAGATGGTTAATTAGAGTCCTTTAAGGTACTACTTTAGCTTGGTACCAACTGAATTAATTCCGTATAATATATGTATATAGCCGATACCATTTTTAGAATAATAATAAGATAACATATTTTATTTATACACAAAAAAACATTGGAACTTATAGAACTAAAACTCAATCTAGTAAAGGAACCAAATTAGACAATTTTATACACATATATATTATATATATATTAATATAAAAATGTCATAAATAAATATAATTTAAGATCTTGTACGTAATCAAAATGATTTCTTAATACATTATTTTACCAAAATGTACTAATTGCATGTATTATTTTTAGGATTTTAGTTTTATTTATTGAATAGTGTTACAACATTTCCCGTCTGTTCTTAATCAGTAAAGTGTTTTGAATTCTTGATTCCTGGAAGAGATCGCTTTTAATAAGGCAATTTTTATTTAATTTGTGTTTGTAAAAAAATATTATGAGTTAGTTAGTACCTACTCATAATATTTTTTTGTTTTCTGTTCATTTTTCTATTTCTGGTGTTCGCGATAATATTATCTCTCTCTTGTTTTCCAAATACGATTTTGGCAAATTTTCACGATAGAAAAACAAAATATCTTCTATAAAAATACTAAAGTACGTTTTTTGTGTTAATTTTAATAATTATTCTAATTAAAGGTATACTATAAAAAGATATATAATACTTTATTTAATGTCACTGCTATCGTATTTTTAAAATCATAATATATTATAAATGTGAAAGCATAATTAAATAGCGCAAGTTCCATGATGGGTGAAACTATTGCATTTTGTTACTTACAAATGTTGCATTACTCTCTAAACGTGATTCTCAAGTCAACGCGGACGAAATCGTATGCTTAAGTGTATAATATTCTTAATGCAATCAATTACTTATTATCCTATAAATAAGTCGTCTGAATTACATCGTCAACGCTTAACTGCCATATATTTGTTTAGCTAAATGCTACCCCGTGTATTGCGAATAAGTTTAGTAAACAACCGAAGTACCAAAAGGTATTAGGTATTTTTTAGCTTTAACCCTTAAATCGGTTTTGTCATACAATTTGCATTGAAAATCCTCCGATATACGAAAATGTCATCATAAACACTTGTCCAATATTGCCGCTTACTCCGTATTCACACATCGTAAAAATGGAAATGGGATAAATCCGTTGGTCCGATATAATATCCATAGCGAATATATTTTATGGTCAAACGTAATCTATGAGTATAAAAAAATGACATGATTGATTACTTATCTCTTTATTGTTCACACAGAAAATTACATACAGTAAAAAATAAACATAGTGTAATTTGTGAAAATTTCAACTGCCTAGCTATCGCGGTTTTTGAGATACAGCCTGGTGACAGACAGACGGACGGACAGATAGACATCGAAGCCTTAGTAATAGGGTCCCGTTTTTACCCTTTGGGTACGGAACCCTAAAAAAGAAGATCATTAATCCCACTGCTAACCGCCAAAATTTAAACAACGTATACATGAAACGACCTACGTGTTTGTAGAGGTGACTAAACGAAGGAACTGAAAATGTTCGAAAGGCAGTTACGTTGTCCGAACAAGCATGCACCCAAACAACTGAACAATTAACTTGGTAACACCGTGCCACCCATTGACATGGAGCTGTAGGCCAGGGAAGCCGCTACTTCCGCCCACATGTTCTATTCATAGAGAAAGGAATAGGGATGCGTACACGCAATTTGACTTAAAATGACGACAGGTTTCGATGTGGTGTCAGTTATACGCGGTTATCTAAATTGTCACTATTTTTGATAATGATATTTATGGCATGATGATGTTCGCTCATTGGTAGTACATATTTAGTAGCAATGATAGATCAGTGGTTAGCGCGGTCGGTTGGCATGCCGAAGGGCGTGGGTTCAAACCCCAACAATGAGCTTGAACTGCCGTTGAAGGAAAACATCGTGAGGAAACCATAGCATGGTGGTAGGGTACTTTCTAGTACTCGGCTCGCTAGCTGTTGAAAATCTGCCGCCATACATCTAACGGTGTGTTTCAGCAGCCTCACTTGAAAGCCAGTTTCATTCCAGTCTAGGTGTGTTTTCCATCTTTGACCTCACAGTATTATGTGAATAATATCAGGTGAGCTGTGGTCAAACACCTAGTCTATCAACCATAAAAAAATCTGCTTTAAGAGCTTTAGGGCGTAGGTTCGTTTTTCACCCAGGACACACAACTTGTGGTATAAACAAATGTTTGTTCGGTGTCTGGATGTTTTATATGTACAATTGTACATATTTACAAACAAAAAAAGTACTTATGTATTCTATCAGTTATCTGACTTTCATAGTATTATAAAATTTGCTTAGTTGGAGTCAGATGGCGCTTTAAAAAATAATAATTTTAAGTCAATTTGTGTATGTCATATACAGAAATACCCAAACCTACAACGTATAGTAGTCCAATTTTGCATAACAAAAACATATTATCTTTTTATCAGTTTAGTACGGATCCCTAAAATACGTTGTTAGATCTAAATTGAAAATCTTTTGTCGTTAAAACGATAGCTGAGAACGGCTGTTTATTTAGTCTTCTTTAGAAATGAACAGATTTCTTATCAACCCTTGATAAGATTGAAAGGAGGCTTTTGAAGTTGACAAGTATCCAGTAAATCCTACGTACCTTTTCTAAAAATAATTCGAAAAAAATATTATAAATTTTCATTATTATCTATCTAAAGTTTAATTTGCAATGTTTTTATCAAAACATAATTATGCATACATACATCTAGAGAGCTATAAACATATTATACTTAATTCAATTTTCTTGTCAATGTTTGTGGAAGTGAACAATCGAAAGTTAATATCTATACACTTTGTACTTTTCTATTGATTTTTTAACTGTAATTGGCCAGCTATTTCTTACTTTATTATTCTTAGTACTAAATTCTATTTATAGCTAACAATTTTGAGTAGAAAAGTAATTTAGTGCTAGCAACCCTGAACGTGAAGCATAAGTGCATAAATACCTGGAAACTTTCTCCAAGTTTACAACACCTCGTATAACATAGGATTGGTTGTCATGGCAACAGTAGGCCTTCCAACTCTGCTGTATTCTGTGGTTGCAGCTCCGTGATGCGAATGTAGAAGAAGCGGATCGATGCCTCCTCCCAGCATCTCTTAGACCCGGTTTTATGGATTTAGAAATGGACGGATGAAAAGATTTTTGTAAAACATTGTCTTATTTCTAAGAATGGCGAAGTTGCTTTCATTTCGGAGACTGTCGACTGTCGACTGTCGTTTAAGACATTTTTGTTTTAAAACCATGTGAATTCGATCCACGTGGTTTTAATGTAATCGAAACTACAAACGATGTTACTTGTACAGTAAACGTATTCGAAGTAACACAGTATTTTACTATGTTTTCTAAATAAATTAACATTAAATGATGTTCGTTGGTAAGCGCATGACTTAACGGATGAACTGATTTAGCTTATTCTTTTTATTAAATAGTTCTAGTATTTGGAATGAGTTTTAAATACATAATTAGTTTAGGCGAAGTTATAGGTCGAGCTCGGGTACGAAGTATCAGGCGTTCAGACAGTAATCTTAAAATTCTAGTTAAGTTTACGAAAATGACTCTAATAGTTGACTCTAGTTGAGTTTACGAAAATGACTCTTAAAATATCGGCAATGTTTTCGGCCCGCCTTATTTTAATTGCCTATTAGGGCGTAATAAATTAAAAAAAAATATGTGGGAAAATATATGTATGCTTTTAGTGATGCCCAGGTTATAGCCATATATTTTTCACGAGGTGACTAAAATTCTTTTTATTCTATTATCTCACTTTTTTATAACTTTTTTTTAAGGTAAAACTCTTCTATTATTTAGATTTAAAAATGTATCTACAAATTATATCCGAACATTTTGCCGTGGTGGTGCCGGCGTAAGTATTGTACCCCACCCTCTCTACCCGTGGTTGCCGTAAGTGTCGGCTAAGGGATGTTATCTGGAAGATGGGCAGCAGCGTCTTCCTTGAACAATCACACCTAACTGCGCTCGCCAACCCACCTGCAATGGAGGAGGCCTATGTCCAGCAGTGGCTCATGATGTGATATCCGAACATACAAACTACAGAGGAACTAATAAATAAAATAAACTAATCAAAAATAGTTACAGTACGATTTTGTGATGGAATTACATTATTATACGTAAAATTAAGAAGCGTTATGAAGGGATATATTGCGAGCAGATCTATCGACAGATCGTACCATATATGTAGTTATATGCAACTGTCCATGAGTACAATATCGGCAATTGATTCAGTGCCGCTTAAATGAACAAATAGCCTTAGGGATTCAACGATAAAATCTAGGTTCGTTATTTAATTCATACACAAAGCACTAAAATATATCTACTTTTAGATATATTAAACTATATTATACTATATCTTTGAACTATGAACTTTACTACACTAAAGATAATAGTTAGTACTCCAAACTTGCAGTTGCACTTTAGATAATAGAGGAGCTCATATCTGTTGGTAGTTCTATCCTGTGAACCGAGATAGCTTCTAGGGGCAAGATATTAAAACAGTAGTACAAGTATTCAAATGTTGGAGCATCGTACTTGGTACCGGTATCTTTAGATAGTTTGAAATCATTCTAAAAGTAACTATTATACTATACTAGCGACCCACCCCCGCTTCGCACGGGTGCAATGTAGATATTAATGTGGTGCATATGCATGTATTATACATATAAAACTTCCTCTTCAATTACTCTATCTATTAAAAAAAACCGCATCAAAATCCGTTGCGTAGTTTTAAAGATTTAAGCATACATAGGGATATGGGGACAGAGAAAGCGACTTTGTTTTATACTATGTTGTGATAGTGAAGTGATAGTGATATGGTACCTATTATAATTATACTATATATGGTACCTATTATATTATATATGGTATCTATTATACTATATATGGTACCTAATATACTATATATGGTACCTATTATACTATAATATATGGTACCTATTATGTAAGCTGTGTCTCGTGGTTTTACTAGCGTTTCCCCAAAAGAAAGTTGCCAATGTGCTTAATCTAGTGTATAAGCTGGATATCTATATCTTAAATTTAAAAAAAAAACTGAATCTGTGAAGCCGTTGCAGCGTGGCGAAATGTCAAACAAATAATCAGCTATGTACTTATTGATTGTTAAGGGTGTATTCCGGCAGCAGCCTCACTTGTAAGCCAGTATTCCAGACTAAGTATGTTTACCATGTTCAACCACATCGTCTCTTAACATTATGTATGCCGTGGTCAAATAAAGCAAAATAGTGAAGGAAAGCATCGTGACGAAACCATAATACGGTGGTAGGGTCCTTCCTAGTAGGTACTCAGCTGGCTAGTTACCCTCAAGTTAAAAATCTGCCGTCAAGCACCCATTTGAGAGTCAGTTCCATTCTAGGTTAGGTGTGTGATCTTTGACCACATCGTCACGTAACATCAGGTGAGCAGTGATAAAAAAATAAACAAAACGGTTAAAAATGGGTTGTGTGTCTGTTAGTTTCATTGTTGAAAATCAATTTTGAAAAAGAAGGAAGGTTATCAACTCAATTTTGAAAAAGAAGGAAGGTTATCAACTCAATTTTGAAAAAGAAGGAAGTATCAACTCGACCCGTTTTTTGTTGCTGCGAATTCGTCGTGTAAACAAAATTACATTTTTTATAGCGGCTGCCAAGTTAATTTCGTGCACAACAATAAAGCTCGCATTTCCGCATACCATGACGTCCTCTCGCGTCGAGATGTAACTAATTAAGCTATAAAAACTGTTTCTTTAAGGATACCCTACTAAAGACGCTCGAAACTCGAACAGACGAAAAAACGGGATATATACATATATATATATATATATATATATATATGTATACATATATACAAGGATTGCTCGTTTAAAGGTATTAGATAGATATAGGGCTAAAAATGGTAGATACGAATAAGTACTTTGATTCTTAAGTTTTAAAAACCTTATCTAAATATTTATATGATAAGTTTAGATATAAATGGTGTTTACAAATCGCAATTTATCATTTATTTTATGAGCTGCAGGTCGTGGGTTCGGTTCCCACTCAGGATAATCTTTTATATGACTAACATACATAGAGTTTGATTTGTCTGGGTGTTCTGGTAGGTACCTATGTATAAAAAAAGGATATAAGTATTCTATCAGCTTACTGGTTTATGGTATAGGCCATAGAGATTTGCCTAATTTGGAGATTACTAGGACTAATTTTAGATCGACAACCCATGGTAGGGCCACTGAAGTGTTATTCTGTGACAGTTCGCCGGTTGGTTGAGTTATCGCCCGAAGACCCGCTTTTAATTATTCATGAACGCGACCCGGACAAGTTTCTGGGACTGAGGCTCGACATCTGGCATGCTTCTATTAAATAATTTGCACTCACTTTCTTTGACGTGGCCCGCGTTTGAGTTATTGCAACTTTCCTGGTGGAGCTGTTTTAGATAAAGTTTAAGACGTGTTTCATTTCAATCGCAGATTTTGAATAAGGATATTTTTCTTTGATCTTGAGTAACTTAGTATTGAACTAAATCCTTAATCAGTTGAATTACAAAATTGTGTATCATCGAAAAATTTAGTTAGGCTTAGGCTGATTGGAGAGCCCTAGTGTCATAGTTAATACCTCTTACAAAAAGAAAGGAATTATGATGGTATGAGATAATACCTTTTAACGGTACCCAGATACTTGAGTAACAAATTAAAATCCATTGCTGTTTTGGTGCTTATTATATTGGGAAATTCAATGGTTAGTCTCAATAGGCTTGTAATTAAGCTAGCTGCAGTACTCTTCAAGTTGGAACCCGATAAATTTTACCACTGTTTGACCGCATTTGCTTTTTTATTATAAGTCCGCGTTTAACCTCGAACACGCCTGATGGAAAGTGACCGATGTGGTAGAAGATGAAGCATGAGGATTCAAAAGACACCTGTTCATTCTGACCTTGAGAAGATCCAGATTACATCCCTCAGGAAACAAGGAAGCCAGCTTGTTCCATTCCTTGGCCATACGGATGGACGTAATCATAACGTTTGGTACATATGCAAGGAAAATCCATGATGGAAAAAAAATGATTCAAGAAAATAATTGATAGAATATTTGATACTGCTGTAGTTCCACCTAGACGTCTTGCTGACATGAAGATGTGCCATCTACTTCTGCATCTAATAACTTCTTCTGTATGTGTAGATGGGGTCGCCGCTCATACGCTCGCGGTGAGATGAGATCTGCGGCAGCCAGCCGCGCATATTCCTATGATGAAACCATACAGGTCAGTGTCAAATACTAGCTGAGAAAAATACGTCTTGGGGGCAAAAAGATCCTATCAGTTCTATTAGGTGTATTTATGAGGAATGGTGGTGGTGGTGCTGGCGTAAGAATAGTATCCCACCTTCTCTACCCGTGGGTGCCGTAAGAGTCGGCTAAGGGATGTAATCCGGAAGATGGGCAGCAGCGTCTTCTTAGAACAATCACACCTAACTGCGCTCGCCAACCCGCCTGCCAAGCGTGGCGAGTATTGGCAAAACCCCCCCAGGAGGAGGCCTATGTCCAGCAGTGGACGTCCTATGGCTGTTGATGATGATGATGTGATATGTTTATGTGCTCAAACTACTTAATACTGTCTATCGGAGTCATTCCGACTATCCTTTCATTATGGCTATGCTAAATATTTCTTGTACGTTCTAGATTTATTATTAGAGTATTATGAACTTTATGCACTAAAGGCAGCTGTGTCGCTTAGTAAAACATGTAAATTTCACCGCTAAATTTATGACTCTACCGCTGATATTTCGTACCTTCAGCACTTTCGCTTAAACTGCGTAGTTTCAGCACCGCAGACTACGTTAGAAAAGCTTCTGCTCGATCGAAATCTGCTCTCACAAACAAATGTAAACCTGGCTACGTCGCAATAAAGCATGTTTTGAATTGTGGAAGATAAAGTGCTAAAACTGCAAGCCCTTCATGTTTTCCCTGAAAAGTTATTCGAGTTGCAACTTTGTGTCGTAACAGTAATGTGATAGAGTTGTTTTTGTGTTGTTTGAGAGAGTGTCTAGGGTATTAAAGAAGTTTTTCAGGAGGGCCATAACGACACATTAGCCGACACGGCCCTCTTACCTTTATTAATGTGGTACAAGGTTCCGGGCTCTAACTGGAACATTGCTCGATGCGTTATGTGCGGGTCAGGGCACTTAACCACCTATTAGAGCCTTCAGTCCAGCCTCCACGACTAAGGTGAGACGAGTTAACTTCTTTTGGCAATTGACTCGATTAGCAAAATAGTTTTAGTAGAAGTTAATGGAGAATTGCGTTAAGTTTTTTTGAAGTGAAAACTTTTTTAGCCGCATTGAGCGATTTTATGTCGAAACTAATGGGTTCACGTCACCGACATGCTAATGTGATATGTTTTAGGTTTTCACTTCTGTCGACAGCCCCCATGACACCTGTCGTTATTTATTTCTTTATGAGTTAAATCGCTATATTTCGTAGACATTCCAAAAACTCGTACAAAATGGTTTGATTCCATTTTAATTGTGCGTACCCCTAAAAAGTAGAATGCGCTGCCCGAGTGGTTATTTTTCGATGGATACAATCAGGTTGTCTTGAAGTCGTGATCAAACGCAAATCTATTACTTATTATTTAAAAATAACATCTTTTTATAGTAGAATCGGTTAAAATAACATATCTGTGTATTTTATTAATAATAATTTAATCTTAAAGTAATACTAAGTTTTTATCATTTGACGATAAAATATATTTTTGTTTTACTTATGTGGGATTACTTACGTTTAATTATATCGGATACTCCGATTATAGTTTCGGACACATCCGGAGGCCTTCTTCATGGAGACAAAGCTGGGTACAAAGCACGTGCGGCCTCGTCTTGCTTCGCACTGCGTGCCGCTGCGCGCATCGCACGTGAAGATGTGCGGGCAGGGGGCGCCTCACCGAAGTCCTCTACGATGTCAAGAATATTCCAGCACACAGAACTCCCCGCGACGTCTTCAGATCCGCGACCACTCTCACGAGCTTCATGGAGACAAGGTCTCCAAGTCGGTTGCAGATTCCACCCTCCATCTTTATTGAACTTAGAACGTTTACTGATCTCTATGACCTCCTGGGCTTTCCGAGGCACATATAACTTTTCACGAGCTAGCACTTTTGCTTAATCGAACCGGATATAGAAAACCATAAAACCGCGTCATTTTCCTTAATAAATAATATGGTGTAAAAAAGATGAACATTCTACCTGCATTTCATTCTAGCGTAGATTTTATTAGAGCGCGACTGAGTTACGGCCCACCTCAGCTCACACCCGAGTATGAATAGCGAGATTATCCTCATAGAAAAAAGTTTATAACAAGTGTCGTTTACCATCTTAAGTGTTCGGATTTAATTCAGTCGGGGCGCTATCTTTGGGCCGTGGAAGCTTTATTTCGCAGACGCTCCCTGGGGCTCCGGGACATTTATCAGCAGCGACCCACATCGGCCCTAGGAGGAGAGCTTCACTATATTTCATAATAAAGTTTTTTCTGTACGCACATACTAGATATTTTGATGCATTCTTTTGTTTATTCAAATTAATCATAGACATTTAATTAACGGTGTTTTGTTTTTGTGTACGCTTATTTATTACTAACTAGCTGAGTGCTCAGTACTCTGTACCCGGTGTAAGATTGCATTTTTAAATTCTAAAGCATCCAGGGACCTAACTTACGCAAAAAATATTATCAAATTAGGTCAAGTCGTTTTGGCAAGACTAACGTGCGAAAATTAATTTAAATATACAAACGTATGTATATAGAATTGTAACTTTTATGTTTTTTCCTTTTTTATTTTTATGATATTGATGATCAAAATTGATTTTATTTGTCGATTATAAAAGTAAAGTTAATTCAAAATATTACAAGGGGTAAATATTAAAAGGGAGACGTCGAACGTCAACCAACGCGTTGAATCGATTACATAGTAAAATTGAACTTAAACCATAAATATTAGTTATGTTATTGTTGTATTGTTTTTTTAATATGTAACTAAAATGTTATTTTATATCTTTGTTTTTTTTGTTTACTATTTTAGAAGTTTGGAAGTGGAAGTTTTGTTGAAGTGGGAGCGAGAAGATTGCCATCAAAATATCTCTATAATCTACTAAAAGAGCGCAGCCTGCCAAGAACATTTATAAAGGTAGTCTTAAACCTACATTTAGGTCGCAAGTTCTGGGCACTGCACGCGTTCCTGTTCCTGCAACACGATGAAACCGGCCCCGCACGGTGATACCATTGAATGCTTAGAAGTTTTTGTCTCTCACCTGAAAAAAGGTTTACAACGTTTATCTTAAACTTGTGTAAGGTTTGCGTATGGCTGAAAATATGAAATTGTAGGTATTGATACCCTTAGTAAAAACGAATGGTGGCTCTTCGATTACTGTATCTCCGTTCTGCCACCATCTGCCTGGAAACACTCGCTCCTTTATTGGGCGAGCGCTGGCATTACTGTGAGAAAGTAGTTTGCAAGACATGTTGTGCGATATCGTTCCACTATTTTGTGTTGCAATGCTGTGAAAGAACTATGTAGAATGTAGATACATATTTTATTTTTATTAGTTCCTATGCAACGATATTTGTATAATAATATGAAGTTATCTCATTATAATTGTAATTTAACGCTATAATGGTTACGAGATATAATACGTATATTTTATGAGTCATAATATATTTTTCTTCTTGTTTAATCGATCAAATAATACAGCTATGTGAACTTGAATGAATGAATGAATGAATGAATTTAAGTTTATGAGACTAGGTACACATACAGATATTATTAATTTTAAAAAATATTCTCTAGTTTCTACCCTGGAAAGGTTTATAGACATAGTTATTTGCGTACTTGTGTAGTGAACGTAGTCGGATCTAATCCAGATCTAATTTATGTCGGATTTATTTTTTGTAGCGACGATAGCTCAATGGTTGGCGCGGTTGGTTCAAGCGATGAATGGCGTGGGTTAAAACCCCAACAATAAGCTTGAGCTCCCCGCGAAGAAAAAGATTGTGAGGAAACCTTAGCAAGGTGGTAGAGTACTTTCTAGTACTCGGCTGGTTAGCTACCAGTTGAAAATCTGCCACTACTAACCTAACAGTGCATGCGTCTCGACAGCCACATTTGAAAGTCAGTTTTGTTCCAGGCTAGATGTGTTTACCGTTTTCGACCACATCGTCACTTAACATCAGTTGAGCTGTGGTCCATAAAGAAACATAACCAAAAACGCCGTCATGGGGACTGCCAACAAAAGTGAAAACTTAAAACACGTTATATTAGCATGTCGGTGACGTGAACTCATAAGTTTTGCCCCTATAAAAATTGCTACCAAGTTACCAACGCAGCTAAAGAAGTTTTCACTTCAAAAAACTCCGAAAGCGTATAGAAATTAACTGACCTTTCAGAATTTCATTTCCGAGACCAATCCAATCTGGGTCGGAGCTATTTCGGACGTCTTGTGGACTACTTCTAGATAAAGTCACCATGTCACTATCATCGGAATGGGAATCCGATATAGCTTAAAGCATTGCAATGGGACTGTCCCATGTGTGATAATTTTATCAGTCTCCTCGGGCGATATATTAGGATTTCGCTATCTATATTGCCGGAAATTGGCTTTCCGAATTTGATTAACGTAGTGTTTCCGGAAGGGTTGGGCCGTTTGGCTCATTTTGGTCTTGGCGGGCTGTTATGTGGACCACAACGCATTAAGGAGGCGCGGGGTAGAAAATCGAATTTTCCGCTCTTATGGTCCCGCATACACATTCCTTTGTACCTTTGTCGGGTTTTTTAGAGCGTGTCCTGTTCACAAACTTTCGTAATTTCCCCGGATGTGACATAGCGGTATAGTGGTTAGTGTTTGTTCTGTGGAAACATAGATCGTAGTCGTTGTTCGTCGTAGCTTTAGTTTTGATGTTTGAATTTTGCTCTGCTCACTGCATGCAGAAGATAAATAAATAAATATCATAGGACACGTTACACACAGCGCCATCTGACCCCAAACTAAGCAGAGCTTGTGTGATGGAAGTCAGATAACTGATAGAATACATAAATACTTTTTTTTTGTAAATACATAAGAACACCCAGAAACAGAACAAACATTTGTTTATAACATAAAATGTTTGTCCTTGGCGGGAATCGAACCCACACCCTACAGCTGAGGCAGACATACTACCAATAAGTCAACAGGGCTGTCATGCATAGCTTATTTACTTAAGTAAAATATATAATACAATTTTAAATTACTAAAACAATTAGTATATTTATTAAAAGGTGGTGCTGTTGCTTAGAGCGATCTTTTACAGATAACCTTCGAATTAATAATATAAGTTTATCACTGGGTCTGAATCGCGCATAAAATATTATGAAATTAGTTTCGTTAATTAACCTCGACGTTTCAGCCATGTTGCAATAGTCGAGGTCACGAGGTGACTGAAATTAATTTCATAGTATTTAATGCGCGATTAAAACCCGGCGATAAACATAATTTATTATGTGTTTAAGTCGCGAAAATTTATAATTAGCATTTGGATGCTGTGGAAATTCTATAGAAATTAGAAACGATGGTCATCATCATCATCATCATTTCAGCCGTAGGACGTCCACTGCTGGACATAGGCCTCCCCCATTGACTTGCATAAAGACCGGTTGGAAGGGGCTCGCATCCAGCGCGTTCCTGTGGTCTCTATAAGGTTGTCTGTCCACCTTGTGGGTGGACGTCCTACGCTGCGCTTGCCGGTCCGTGGTCTCCACTCCAGAACTTTGCAGCTCCATCGGCCATCAGTTAGTTCTGCGTGCTATGTGCCCTGCCCACTGCCACTTCAACTTCCGTTGGGCGATGGTGAAACGACGGTAGTTGGTGGTAATTGGTTGTTGTGATTATGGTTGCCTAACAACTTTAAAAATACATAATTACATATAAGTAGTACCAAGTATCTGTAGTGATATAAAATTTTTGTTCATTTATTTAATAATTCAACTAAAAACTTGTAATAAAAACCAACCCATAGCATGTAACATAGACAGAAATGATGTAAAACATATAAGTTAGTATTGACATATAAAAAAAAAACAACTGAAAAGAACTGAAAAAATATTTATCTGTTTTAGTCGGATAAAAAAGCAAAATTTCGACAATACATTTTTTCATTATTAACTCACCTACTCTCATGTCGATCAACATAATTCTATATATTTCTAGATCACAATTTATTTATTGAAACATTGTCACCAAATTGAAAATACACATTAATTTTCAGAAGTTAATTAAACAACTTCACCGGCTGCACTCTTGAGCCTTTATCTGGATTCAAATTTTCCGAAAGATTAAACTGTGGACAGAGGTTTACGATCTCGAACCCCCAGAAGCCTTACAGGGTTCAATGGCTGGGACCCGATTTAGGCAGTAAGCTTTTACTGTGCTGGAAGTGAAGTATGACTGGAAAAAAATCTGTTACAATTACTTAACATTAACATAATAAAACTTTTGTAATGTTGTAGGTACTGTTGTAATACCTAAGTTAAGTTACATGATTGATGTAAGCACACACATCCTCATACGTATGACACACACATCCATGTCATAACAAATAGACACAGAAATAGATCCACAAACTTACCGTACGAAAAATATTTTTTTTGAGAGTCGGTCCACATATGTGGCAGAAATCGGTGAACATACATAAAAAAATACATACTTTCGAACATAGAACCTCCTCCTTTTTTGAAGTCGGTTAAAAAGTAGACTCGAAGCGCTAACCTGAAACAGTAAATTTGATATAAAAAATAATATTGCAGTAACGCCACTTACGCCCTCTGGTTGACCTAGTCACAGCTATTTTTAAAAGGAAGCGATTTGAAGGGTCACACCCTCCCTTCACTAATGCCTAATATATTTTATTGCCGCTACCCGATACTAGATGGCGAACTATCGATATAAAATTCTGAACGAGCTCGTTTGGTAATTTTGACCTAGTCTGCACATGTATGAGAAAGTTTCATCACAAAGCTTCGTGCATTATAAAAATGAAAATGTACAGAGTTTTAATTTAATATAATGTTACTTTAAAGTAAAAAGCAGATTCTACGGATCTATAAAAAGATGAATAAATTGAAAATGCATGTATGTATGAGAGTGACAAAATAATAGTCATGAAGTTCACTAGAATTGACAGGCATTTGGCGTTCAAGCTCTTAATTTCTACTATTTATATGTTTACATTAATAAAGAAAGTTCTCAAAGATGTGTGAAGTCAATCCGCATTGGTCAGCGTGGTGGACTACGGCCTTATTCTTCTCACAATGAGAAGAGAACCGAGCCCAGCAGTGGGCCAGTTTATAAAAACAAGGCTATTCGGATTCGGATATATGTACATTTCATCTATCGATCTAATACCTTTAAACGAGCAATTCTTGTATATATGTATATATTTTCTGAATCCCGGAAACGGCTCCAACGATTTTCATGAAATTTAGTATGCAGGGGGTTTCGGGGGCAATAAATCGATCTAGCTAGGTTTCATTTTTAGAAAATGTCGTTTTATCCATGTTTTCAGCCGAGCAAAGCTCGGTCATCCAGGTACAAAAAAGTACGGGATTGACATAAGCTGCCCACGAAACATATATCGACAGCTTATATCAATCCCATACATTTTTTACTTTTCTTTTAGCGTTATCGCTAATTGAAAGTTACTTTGCCTGGGGTCTAAGTAATTAAATACTCTGATGCTATTATTCGTAGTTCGACAACTATTTATCGTCATTACCAGGCGATGGATAATCTGCCGTTGGCCTTACTGCCCGGTTCGGGAATAGGTACCGGTACGGACTGGAACAGGGGCGGATTCAAGGATGGGGCTGCCGCCAAAATGTTGTTTTTTTTTATCAGTATTTATTTTGGGTGTATTTGTTACTTTATGTGCTGTGTAGTTGTTGCTAATAGTCTCTTCCTTCTCTTTACCGCATGTTGATTTCTAATCAATTATGTGTTTTTGAATTACTTTAGATTTACAATGCATGTACTAGGCGTTAAGATTAAACAGTCCAAATTAAAAAAAATATAGAATAAGTGGCCAGTTTTAGCCCTCTTCTGTAGTTTAGCAATTATTTTTTCAGAACAACAAACAGGAACCGAAAAGTCAAGTCATCTCATGTAATAAGTTATCACACTAATAATATAACAGCGAAAGTTTGTATGTATGTTTGTTCCTTCGTCACGCTTTAACAGCTTGGATGAAATTTGAAATGCAGATAGCGTATATTATATGGCTCTTATAATTTGCTTTAGCAATCCTCCTTTTTCTAGGGTTGCGTATCTGAAGACGAAAAGGGTTCATTGGCCGTCCGTTTGCTTGTCTATATTTCTCTGTCTTTATATCCATATCAAATCAATTAAAACCCATAAGGTAGGTACATATTATTAATAGGAAAAGCCTTAGCAAAAGTAAAATATTAAATCTGAAAATTGTTTCTTTGCAATTACATTAGCAGCGTGCAAAACGATCGTATGAGAAAAATAATAATTAACTACGACGTTAAATTTGTCCTTGAACTGGACTTATGTTTTTGTTAGGACAATGTTAGGGGGCTTTTATAGTAAAAATCTACGAAACTTGATTCCCGATCTGAATGACCTATCTACATATAAGATTATCCGGAACCCTCAGCGTGCGAGTCAGTCGCACTTGTCCCATTTTTGCTAATTCCGTCTCTCGGTAGTATTCTTCTTTTATCATTCCCGTATCGACAAAATTATTCTATTGGTGTACTGTTAATATAATGAATTGTTAATTTTAGCCCTTTCCCGTTAACTAGTTACGTCCACGTCCATGGGTCAAATACCCCCCCAACCGCATATGCGTCGCGACGCCCTAAATCACCAGCATGCCATGCGACGCATATATCTGACAAGTGCGAGCTCCGAGCTCCGTATTCATGCTTTGTAACAACATGGAAAAATCGTTTGTTTGCTGCAATATATTGTTTGACACAACTGTACTTAAATTATGTAAAATATTATTTATAATTTTTGTCATTTTTGACACAGTACCCAAATTAAACAAAGTACACGCTTTGTAATCAGATAACTGATATAATTATTTTTTTATGGCTAACAGGCTAGGTGTTTGACTATAGCTCACCTGATTAACATCAGGTGAGCTGTAGTGACGGTGTGGTCGAATATGGTAATCACATTTTTTTGTATCTATCATCTATTCGTATCTATGTGTAAAATTAAAAAAAAACATCAACAAAAATCTTTTGCATTCAGAAGAACGTCTTATTCATTATTTCCTACAATAAATCTACATAATTCGAATCCGTTATTTACTTACTAACATTGTTATTAATGTAAAAACTTATAGATGGCAAACAAGCACAAGTTCCATCATGCGACTCTGTTTCTTATCAGCGAAATATGGTTACAAACTATATTATATAAAACAAATTGAACGGGGCATTAGAAGAACGTATGAAAAAGGGTTGTTTGAGTTTTTACGGGAACGCGGGAAAATCATGTCGCCATTTTGTACCTATTAATTTTTTATAGACTTATTTCACTTTATAAATACATGAAAATATCGAAACTATCACTGGAAAATGCACAAAGTGCGATACCAGAAACAAAAAAAAAATCTTCAGATTTTTTCACAGCTCAGTTTCAGATCGATTGAGATATTTATCGTTTCTTACTTAGTTAGCCAGTACGTTAATTTTTTACAAATAAGTTGATACTATCTTTATGGATACAATGAGTCAATTTCTGTTTGCCAATTGCGGACACGTTTGTAAACGTGACTTGAAAAAGTGACTAAGTAAATGTAGGATTTCTTGGGCTTTCCTCCAATTTGTCGTATCTCTAGAATCGTCTGGGCAAAATGAGCAGCGCTCCTTCCCACACACAGGAAAATGTAGATGACGTCACTTTTCCAAAAACATAAATGTTTGTGATTTAAATAAATTAAATATGCTATGTTTAGAAAAGTTGTGTATCCCTTTATTGACATTTCACGACTAAATATTATACTATTTTAAGTATTTTAGTACCCTTCGCGTGTTGGTTTTGCAGATGTATAACGATGAATAATTAGTCACGTTTTTTACTATCGAAATAAATATTTTGAGTAAAACAATTTAATTTGTGTCATACGCTTTGCTTTGTTCTGCGGTAGTGCATGAAGTGACAGTGTTCGGAACACGTCATCTACTCGTAGTATTTACTACATTTATATGTATGTTACAGTATAAAATACAAAAATATTTTCATTCAATTCATTACAATTTAAACATGTGATAATAAAACTTTTATCTAAAATATACTGGAAGCAAAGAAACTTATCTCGATGACGTCATCGCCCTCCCTAAGTTCCCAATTTCTTTGATCAAATCCGAACATTGCTCGGTGTGATTATTCACACGATAAAGCAGTGGTGCTTAAACTTTTGTTGATTCTGGGGTTGACATTCTGAAATAATTAATCTGAACTATTTTATATTTTAGTTAAAAAAACATACCTATACAAACTAGCTTACGCCCGCGACTTCACTTCGTCCGCGTTGAGTTAAGAATTGTCCCTAATCACCTAGTGGTATGAAATATACTTACTTTATACCTACCAAATATTAAAAAAAAAATCGTAAAAATAGGTGGAGCCGTTTCGGAGGAGTGCGACTTTTATATTTATAGAAGTAACGATTCCCGTTAACTTCTATATTATTACATTTACCAAACTCTAATATTTTGTTGACAATGAGAGAGTAAATTAGATACGTGTATGAATTTAATATAATGATTATTTTATGCAACAAATATAAAAAAATAGTTAACATAATAAGCACTAATATTCTACTAAAATTACTTTTATAGAGACGAGAAGATACCGATGAAATGAGACATTTCAAACATCTGACTGTAGCAAGGATTACAAAAGTTTTAGAATCGGTTCAATGAAAAGGAAATAAACGATCCCCTTCTTACAACGGTAATCCCGAAAGTAGATGGCAATGTGGTGAAATTTATTTATACAGCGTGCTCTCTTTTGTGAAAAATAAAAATGCAAACGACAATCGATTGTAACATTGGAATTGTGCATGTAATCTTATAGAAATCTTGATTATGTAACTGTGTGTACTACCCAGTATTGTCATCGTGGAACAGTTATTTTACTTGGGATGAATTTGAATATATTATATTCATTGAGACTAATCATCGAATATCTGAAAGTAATGAGCGACAAAGCAGCGATGCCCTGGACTTTTCAAATTCAATTTTAATTTAATTCCACCGTGGGTCGTGTTATTTCTTTTGTAACTCAATTTCTACGTTGTGTCATATTCATCGCTAACGATGCAGCCAATGCATTTGTCAGACTGAACTCTTTCAACTTGATTCCTTACAACAAGATCGGTTGCTGTAAGATAAAGTATCTAACGAAATAGAATATAAAATAACTTTATTGTACACCAAAAATCGCTATATTGTAATTTTTTTAAAAAAAATAGAGACAAAGAACTAAGATAACAAAACAACATGAAGAATAATTTATTGTAGTATAACGGCGGCCTTATCGCCTAGAGCGATTTCTTCCAGACAACCTTTGGATGGACAGAACAGATGACACAGATATTACAATGTATTAATATGAGTACCTGGTTAACCGAGCATTGCTCGGCTGAAAACATGGATAAAAAGACGTTTTCTGAAAATGAAACCTAGCTAGAAATTTTGTATCCAGGGGGTTTCGGGGGTGAAAAATCGTTCTAGGTAGATTTCATTTTCAGAAAACGTCGTTTTATCCATGTTTTCAGCCGAGCAATGCTCGGTCAACCAGGTACTGATATATAATGAGTGTTACGGCGAAGACAAATAGCTATTTGAGCATTTGACGAACTCCAGAAATGTAATAATTTTTACATAAAACGAATGCAGAATTTTTTTAAGCATCCTTAAAAAATTGGTCAAGTTGCTCTTGGTCCAGAATTCATTCTTAAGCCCAGATAGCAGACGTATGCGTAGTCCAAAATAGTGACAAGAAGAGAATAGCGCTTAAGTAATCTGAATTGTCGAAGTGATACCGCAAAATGCATTAATTTTGCGCATCTCCCTGTAGAGTCCGATGCACCGGTGCACAGGGGGCGTCGAGTCGCACACTGCAAGATCGCACCACCGCCTTAATCAAACCGAGGCAATTTATGATCGCCACACGTCGCCTCTTGGGATATTCTGCTATATTAAAAAATATAAAATAAATTTGAAAAGCCAAGTGTTTAATGTCGTTATCACGCAAAATCTTTGATGACTGTAGCTCATTTCTTCGTAGTAGCTTCATGAACTGTAGCTGTTGTAGGTTTGATTCCCAACCAGGACAAACATTTATGTGACGATCACAGAAGTTTGTTCTGTTTGTGTTACGATCTGGATCAGCTGTTTTTTTTTTATTGCCCCACTGCTGAGCACGGTCCTCATCTCATTGTTAGAAGGGTTTGGCTTTAGTAATGCAATAAATGATTTTCCGTTAAAAGAATCGTGCGAATCAACGTAACTCATATTTTTGATTCACTAAATTAGTTCTTTTTTTTTTACTTAGTTACGACATCTCTCTTTTGTTCTTAATGTGTATCCTGTTTTTCTATACTTGGTTGCCTGGAAGAGATCGCTCTTAGCGATAAGGCCGCCACTTGTGGCACTAGCTCATGAGATTCTTTTGTTTTCTGTACTCTTTTTCTATTTTTAGTGTGCATAATGAAGTGTTTCTATCTAAATACTATACTCCTCGTTGCTTGCTAAGTTTGGTAATCAATCGAGCTACCAAAACACGCTAGCGTGAGCTGCTAGGAGCGACTCAAATTAAATATGTGTGAAATGTATAATATTAAGATATAAAAAAAATAACGATTACTTACTTCACTGTAAAAAAATAAAGTAATGAACCAACTCAAGAAAGACGAGAATTGCTCAGTGACGGATAGTTCATTGCGTTGATGAAGGGCGACGCCCCATTCACGGTCAACATGAAACTAGCGATCGTGTGCCGTCGAAACCCCTACTTCAAGCCCTGTATCGATACCGAAAGTAATTTCTTAACAGAATTTCTCTGCTCTTTATTTTGATCGATTTTAGCTGTTTCACCAGTTCAAAGCTTCACTATAACTCTAATTTTATTGGAAAAAATTATTGACAAAAATTAAAAAAATATTGACTAAGTGCGTTAAAGTAAGCGATTACATATTTATTTTATCTGTGGGACTGGCTGGCGCTCATACCAATAATAATTTAACTGCTACAGATCCTTCCGCTAAAGTATCAAGAAAGTGTATGTATTGATAATTTTTAAAAGATAAAAACACGTTTGCTGTATATCAAAATTCAAGCAGTAAGTATACATCAGAAAAATGTGTGTGTGTATTTTATATGTATACGCGTGCGTTAGTTTTAGTTTTTTTTTCGTTTCTATAATAAAATAGGTGTGTAAAAAAAACACAAGACTACGTTGATAAACACGTAAGGCTATTTAGTATACAAAATCGTACGTTAGAACGTATGAACAACCGGGCTATAGTCGAAAAAGACGCTTACAATTCGCACAATATAACGATTTCAATATTCCTAAAGCAAAAAACAAATTAGTTAAACTACTAGGTATAATAACTTTGTTAAATATACAAGAGTCTTCTTCGTACAAACAAAGTTTGTTAACCACATCCTCTCTTTCAACATATTACCGGGGCTCGGATGTTTTTATAAAAGAACAAACCCATTAAAATGTGCATTCAAAGTGCAAGTCATGGGGTCCTTGTTTTGGGGCGTTGCACTTCACGTTTGGCGAATACAACAGTAAGGAATCATCGTCCCAAATGCGATAAGCGAATAGCATTACTAAGGCATGGTAGGTAAAATGGGTTTTCAATAAATTTTTAGACAAAATGTATTAAGGTAGTAAAAAAATTATAAATCTTGCTGATATTTCTAAGGAGACCGTAGTTCTCGAAACACAATTACGATAAATATTATCGATAGAAAAAAATATTGAGATTCATTATTGACAATGTTAGCGTTTGTAACGATGAAACATTATTAAAACTTGATACTTCAAAACAAGCTTAGTTTTTTTTTTTATTTGAGCAAACGTAGTTTTTTTTTAAATTTGAATTTGGCATCGAATACCATTTTACCCGAATTAAACTGCATTACGTAAATGCGACGCGTTACGTGTTACTATGTTCAAAGTTAGTCCAGGCTAGTCAAAGATTCCTTACTGTGTTATGTATTTCTAGCACTTCTAATTTAAACAGGCACCGATGCGTAAAAATGGATGGGCTTTGCCACAGCTACTTCAATTAGGGGAGACTTTTTCCGCAAGGTGTAAGATTTTCGTTATACGTAAACTATACGATACTATGCAATTCCGAGCGTTAACCATTGCCATCAAGTACACGACTGTAACTTTATCTACTCATATAAAACTTTTTTTTTCTAATAAATAATCTTGCGTTTCTGTATTCAAGGTATACATTTATGTATATATATAATATTTATATTTATATATTATATATTTCGTGTGTTTCCGTAAGTCGTTTTGGTTACAACAGTGAAGAGGATTAAAATTAAAATATATCTAACTTGATGACAATTTTTGAAAATCAATCCGAAATATAACTTAAATCCGACGTAATCTAAAAATCTATATAAATTAAAATACAAAACTAAAAAACAAGCCTTTATAGCCTCTTCTCGCTGCAGTAACCACTTGCCGACACGTGTTTCGCCTCTACACGATGCATCCTCAGGACGTGATGATTCTTCGAGCGCTTGACTGAAAATAAAATTATTATTATTTTTATTTTTTTATTCTTGGCTTGTGTTTGACCTCCTGATGTTAATTGAAGATGCAGTCTACGATGGTGCACGCTTGCCAAGAAGGTACCGATTCACTCTCGACCTGAAAACACCCAGATTGAGACTAAATAAATAAACAAATTCCTTTTTAGGGTTCCGTACCCAAAGGGTAAAACGACACCCTATTACTAAGACTCCGCTGTCCATCTTTCCGTCTGTCACCAGGCTATATCTCATGAACCGTGATAGTTAGACAGTTGAAATTTTCACAGATGACGTATTTTTGTTGCCGCTATAACAAAATACACTAAAAAACAGAATAAAATACATATTTAAGGGGGCTCCCATACAACAAACGTGATTTTTTGCCGTTTTTATAGATAATGGTACGGAAACCTTCGTGCGCGAGTCCAACTCGCACTTGGCCAGTTTTTTAAAAGTATAACTCGCTAACATAATACATATTTTTACTCTAAATTTATTTACAAGTCTAAAATATACCACAGAATAAATTTCTTCCTGATCGACGTGCTCTACGATATCCCTATAGATCTAAAATCGTGATCAACTCAGTAGAAGTTTTCCTGTAAGATCAAAAAGCCGTTGCCCGCTTTAAGATGTCAGCCCGAGTTATAGGAAAGCTACGTGACTTGACCCGTAGTTTGTTCAGATGTGTGTGTATAGATCGTCTTTGGTCTTTGTTCCCTCTTATAAAAAGAAATAGTTTTTCAAAACTGCGCATTAAACGATCAACGTTACGTGTGTTTTATCTATTTAAATATTATAGCTTTTTGTATTCATTAAGCTGCTTATAAAGTTGCTGTAAAACAAGATTCGTATATATATATATTTTTTATTTTATGGCTGATAGGCTATGTGTTTTACCACAACTCAACCTGATGTTAAGTGACGGTGTGGTCGAAGATGATAAAGCACACCTAGCCTGGAATGGAACTGGCTCTCAAGTGAGGCTGCCGGAAAACACCGTTAGATGCTTGGCGGCAGATTTTCGACTTGAGGGTGGTAGCTAGCCTGCCGAGTACTAGAAAGTACCCTACCACCACGCTATGGTTTCCTCACGATGTTATCCTTCACCGGCATCTCAAGCTCATTGTTGGGGTTTGAACCCACGCCCTTCGGCATGCGAACCGACCGCGATAACCACTGAGCTATCAATATATATATATATATATTTTATGATTGTCCACATGACTAGATACATTGATAAAGTTGTGCATGTATCGTTTTTTTTTCAACTTTGAAAATTTAAATTATGTAAAAAAAAGGTACAAAGTAATCAATAAAAATATATCTTTTACGATTTTTGATCATTCTTTGTTGTCCGATAAATTGACCATATGATGCTTTTAGATATCACCAGAAAATTCATTACAATTAGTATTATAATAGTTTATTTACATAAATATGTATGTTCATAATGGACGTATATAAAAATAACAACTAAAAAGTACCTCAAATTTACAACTATTTATGTACAAATTGAATCGGAAAATAAACAATCATTACGACGTAATGAAGACTGCAGGAACGGCTGGATGCGAGCCGCTTCCAGGCGGTTTTCACGGAAATCATTGGGGGAGGCCTATGTCCAGCTGTGGACTTCCTACGGTTGGGATGATGATGATATATACTATTGGCTTTTGACCATTAGAAGTAAAACAGATGGATTAGTTTCTAATCATAATATCTATGTACAAAAATAAAATCATTCATTATAAATGATAAACATAATATTTTTTTAAAATAAATTGTCTTTAAAATCAGTTAATCATGTGACCGTGAACACCAAGTAGAAAGTGTTACGTCACTGCGTGCAACATGCCATTACTGTGGTTAACGCTTTCGTATAATAACTGTTATACGCATATTATTGTGTCACACAACGTGACGTTATTCAGACGACATGACAGTCCTAGCCGTTTTCGAGGTAAATATTTTAATTAAGGTTTGAAATCTCAGAATACATAATGAAAATTTGTTACCAAAAAGAAAAAAAAGGAGTTTACTTTCATCATTTTTTAAATTAGTTTATTTATGCTTAGGTATACAAATTAAAGTAACATTTGACTAACTTAGCATTTATGTTTGAAATGAAAAATATTTTTTTTAGCCTATTATACTAATTTTAACGTGATCAGAGAACTCACACGTAAATATGTCATGTTGTGTATGTAATATCGTGGTCGAAAAGTTATTTATGTTGATAGAAAATCTATAAACGTGATATGTGAACGCTTCGGATGCCTGGAGCGAGGTAAAGGCTTCCTGCGGCGACAACGTTCTCGTTGTTTTTGTACACTTATGCGGTACTACTGAATAATATGCTACTTGCAAACATTGTAGATGTCAGAACCGTTACTGGGAACTCGTGATGATGTTGAAGATCATCAAAATAAAAGCCTTTAACTTATTAAAGTCAAAAAAAGGAAAAAAAAGACGTAAGTAAATACTTGTAAGTATTGATTAGAGTCCATAAATTTAAAAAATGCAATATGTACAACGTGCGACGCCGAAAACAAAGAAAAATAATATTTATATAATAGATAGGTAATATCAATTTAAATTTGGAATTCTCATACAAAATAATTGAATTATCTAATCCGCATATAAAATGTCATTTAATAATACATGGTAAAATTGTGTCGCCGCACTATGTTATTCTCCAAAAAAAATTGTTTTTTCCAGTGTTTATGTATAAAAATAGTGATGTTTTATTCATAAGCTGCTGAATTACGCGCGTGAGTGTGAAAAAGTGATATGAACAAGACTTTTCGTGTTGCTTCCAAAATTCAATTGTACCTTGTAATAAAGTCACATTTACTTACGGCATGTCTTAGACTTACTTAACTTAATTTTTCATAAAATACTTGCAAAAATAGAAAGATTTGATACTAGCAAATGCGAAAGAGTGCGACGCCAAAAAAAGAAGAATTTTTTTAAACTAACGTTTTGTTAAATATTTTTTAGGCATTAATTATTATAAAAAGCGCTTCGTACTTCATTTTTAAAATAGAATATTAATAAAGCTATTAAAGCAACTTTAAAGATACAACAAGGAAGTAAAATTACCGTGTCCGTTCCTCACGGCGAAAAACTTTTTCAAAACGCTCGTTAATTACCAACCGCCACCAGATAACACGTACAACTGAAGCTTCGGTACAAAATGATATGAAAACATTGTAATGAAAACTAAAGACAATTCGGTAGAAACACAGAATAATCTATGAATCTACTAACTTATTTCGAGAGTGGGCCATGCCATTATACATCAATTTCTGCTGATAGCTTTGTTTTAGACCATTTACAGGTTTATAAAATTGGTTGTACTAAACCAAAAAAAGGATTATTGTCTATTACTAATAACTTTTAATAAGAGCATGAATCTTAGTTTGTAAAACACTTGTTCTATACAAAAAGTTAGTTTTATGACTCTATTTTTACCCGACTGCCGAGGAAGGGTTATGTTTTTCGCGCGTGCCTTGTATGTATGTAAATTTCTTTACTACCTCATATCTTCCAAACGGCTGAATGGATTACGACAATTAAGTAGCGAACACGCCGTTAGATGATTGGCGGCAGATTTTCAACTTGAGGGTAGTTAGTCAGCCGAGTATTAGAAAGTACCCTACAACCATGCAATGGTTTCCTCACGATGTTTTCCTTCACCGGCAGCTCAAGTTCATTGTTGGGGTTTGAACCCACACCCTTCGGCATGCGAACCGACCGCGCTAACCACTGCGCTATCATCGCTACAAGATCTAAAGAGTACCTATCTAAATAAAGGCAATTAAAAAGGGATTACAAAAATATATGTTTAAATTCAATTAGGAATAATAAATTGGTTTTAAAAGTTATTTTCTTTTAATTATAGCTATTTTATTCGCAGTTAGGTTGTAGATTTTTTAAACTCTTCAGCTTGTTATATCGTATTTATACTCTATAGATATTCGTAATTGGTTGTACTGAGCAGTAAAACTGCAAGTGCGCATCCGTAGTGAAGCGGGGGCGGGCGGAAGCTGCACGGAATGGAAAACAACTTTCCCGAAAGACGGCAGTATGCCTCGCGCCCAATGCTCGTCGCCACGCGGCCGCGTCGCGCCCCACGCACACACACACACGTGCGTAATGACATCAGCGTACGTGCGCCGAACGCGAATCGCGAAAAGTGAAAATTGGAAAAGTGGATTTCACGTGCAACTATTGTGAACCTGTAAACAGTTAGTTTACAAAAAACAGTAAACACGAGTGTACAAACATTTAAAAAAAAAACGTAAAAAATTATATAAAAAAGCAATGTGTTTACAATGTTATTGTGGTATAAAAAAATGTTAATAAATATATAGTTAATGCATTTATTACTCTAGCAAATTGGAATCTCCGAGATAATAAAAAGAAGTGAGTTAACGGATCAAACGTGTACTGCAGTGCTATAAATTAAATTTTTAAAAGGATTCCGTGAAACATCGTCTGAAGGCAGTATTTATGTACCTAAGTAATATTTTCTTTACAATTTTCCCTGTTTGCCTTTTATGGCTGAATGGGATTAAGGGTTATATTTGAAAGCTTGCAGTTCTGGTTTTATGATAGTAGATACTTCTGTTTTAGGTCTATTTTCTTATTTACAGTTATTTATATGTTTACGTTTATCGAAGGGTAGTACATAATAAAAGTAGCAAATCATAGAAAAGCTAGTATGATGGATGAATAGCGGTGTTGTGAGTCACCGACTCAATGGCTTCATGTTATGCCTGAAAAGGAGTACAAATTTTTTATGGCAACACAATATTAGTAGTAATATACGATTTTTCTTAAGTCATAATTTTTTTATTTATACAGTGTCAAGTAAGCAAATTAATAATAAATTATTAAAATATACACCATAAAAAACTAATTTAACTATGAAAAGACTTATTCGTAGCGATGATAGCTGTTACCGCGGTCGGTTCGCATGCCGAAGGGTGTGGGTTCATAAGTTATTATGTAAATGCGTGAACCATCACATATTTATTAACTAGTTTGTTATTTTTGCTTAAACGTAACTATTGTGAAAATCTGACGCCAAGCATCTAACGGCGTGTTCAGGTAGCCTCACTTGAGAGCCAGTTCCATTCCAGGTATTCTTTACCATTTTCGACCACACCGTCACTTAACATCAGGTGAGTTATGGTCAAAAACCTAGCATGTCAGACATTTAAAAAAAATGTTTTTTACACGACGCAATAAAAAGGAGTGAAGTGTTTTCAATGTTCATGTATGTGTGTGAGTTTCTTTATGCCACCATAACTTTTAAATGTCTGGATCAGATCAGATGGATCAGCATGGTCAGATTTGGATGTAGGTATGAGATATCGTTCAAATGGGAATGAAAAATAAGAACACATTTTTTCAGTTCGTTTTTTTGTAATAAAAAACACAACTGCAATGCGTTGTATTCTGTGTTAATTATAATACTTGTTTACCCTAACTTTATATGAATATTAATGTTTCATATTTGATATTCTCGCGACAAAATTGCATCAGACTGTTGGATTATTCGACAGGAACGTGACCCGTGAGAAGAATAACATAACGCAAGAAGAATATTTGTACAGCACAACAATAACGAACATAATAAGTCACTGCCATGCGAGAGCTTAGGAGAGCCATATGTTGTCTCTAAGCTGACTTGAATTCTTTAAGAAAAAAAAAACATACGAAAAATCATGTTTTTTTTTAAGCAAATTAATTTGGTATAATTTTTAAATTCAACTCGAAACAAAATCTTACGGAATCTCTATAAAATTGAATAAACGGTACTTAATTTCAATGGTATCAGGAGAGTTATACTTATTTGAAAATAGGCTAAGCTCGTTCGAAAAAGCATTAAAGTAACGATCGGCCCAAAATGTCGTAAGCAGAATGGCCAATGAATTTTCAGTGGATATCGTCTGGGCGGAATCGTTAGTACGCTCGGCAGGTGCTAGTTTGGTCCGAAGGAGTATCTCCATTTAACTATAGTTAAGTACAGGTTGCACAATATTACGTTTTTAGTAGTGTTAAATGACGTTACTGGCTTCTATGTACTAAGACGATAAATTCAATTTAGCGATGATACCTCAGTGGTTAGCGCGGTCGGTTCGCACGCCGAAGGTCGTGGGTTCAATTTAAATCCCAACAATTAGCTAGAGTTGCCGTTGAAAGAAAACATCGTGAGAAACCATAGCGTGGTGGTAGGGTACTTTCTAGTACTCGGCTGGCTAGCTCCCACTCTTAAGTTGAAAATCTGTCGCCAAGCACCTAAATAAATGGATGTCCCGATCACGTCATCTAATACTTAGTACGTTTCCTGGTAAAGTTACAAATAAATATTAAATAAGTAAGTTATACAACAAAGAAATGACTTATCTTCTAAAGTTTCAATAGTTATGTACGTGCTCCATTAAAACTACAGTAACTTTAGATGTGTGAAATTAAGTAGAACTTAAAAAGCTTACAAGTACGTGAGAAAAATACTCACACACCTAAGTACTATAACACAACTATGCACGCTTATTTTCCTACGTCTCCAACATGCCTGCTGAGGAACCGTTTTATACCTTTATTTTTATTGCCTATCCTCTGAAACGGCCTCTTTCTATCTTCCGACAGACATTTTGCATTTATTGGATGTTTTTGTATCGCGATGATATTAATGAAATTGGTTCTCGTAAAAATATTGTCCGAGTTGATCTAATAGGCTTTGAATCGTTACGGTATTGAAGATATAGATTGAGCTAAGCAGAAAAGTCCAATAAAAAACACAGTGATAAAATTTTGCGAATGTCTCACTAAGGTTCGTGACCTCAGAACAACAATCATGAAACTGAAATGGAGTTGGGCTATTACTAGGCAGAGTGATGGCAGATAGACTAAAACGTTGACGGATTGGTGGCCACGAACTGGGGAACGAAGCGTCAGTGTTAGCACAGGACCACGATGGCTGGCGTACAAAAAGAGAGGCAGTGAATGATTACGAACTGAAAATGATGATGATGATGAATTTATATTACTTTCTAACCAAAACCGGCCAAGTGTGAGTCGGACTCGTGCACGAAGGGTTCTGCACCATTAAGTATGAAAAAGGCAAAAAAATGGCGTTTGTTGTATGGGAGCCCCCCTTAAATAATTATTTTATTTTGTTTTTAGTATTTGTTGTTTTAGCGGCAATAGAAATACATAATTTGTGAAATATTCAACTGTTTAGCTATCGCGGTTCTTGAGATACAGCCTGGTGACAGACAGACAGACAGACGGACGGACAGACAGACAGACGGACTGACAGACAGACAGCGAAATCATAGTAATAGGGTCCCGTTTTTACCATTTGGGTACGGAACCTTAAAAACGGATAAACCAATTTGTATAAAATATAATGTACAATCTCGGTGAACATTTTCATTAGAGTAGCTTGTAAATTTGAGCGATACAGTTATTCAAACTATTTAATTAAAAATATAGAATAACTTTCTATGGAGACGTTTTTATATGCCATAAAACTCGTATCAAAACTAGGTGGCGTTAGTAGCGATTTAAATCGCACAAGCACTATAAATTTGTAAATCGTTCACCTTATGTAATTAAGTACTTTTATACCTATTCAGTATTGGGGCCAAACTTGAGACAAACTAAACTGCTATTACATTGACCATTCTTCAATTAATACACTCACGTGTATACTTGCTTTATTTCAATATGAGCAGTAAAGTAAATAATTCGGAAATCAACGGCTGTGCTATAAAAGCAATATTGTGAAGACAATTTCCCGCCTGTCATCGCACCGAACTATCTCAAAAGGGTGTGCAACGTATCTTGAACAATCGTTTGTCATCCACGGCAATATGGGAATTTTCCGCGGTAAAATTCATGCAGAATCTGTTTTCGTAGGAAAAATGTTGATATCAGTAAACATCTTATTTTAATTCTCGATCGAGACGTTCTCCTGATGGTAAGAGATAACGCCTGACTATTGCAGTGATTCACAAAACTTTAAGTAGCAAAATAAAGAACAGACCGATAAGACTGTTCTGAATAAGACGGTACATGCATAAGAACAGCAAATTCCCAACTGATACTTACATCTCAGCATTTGTCGTATAAAACTTGTGCACACATCGACCAAAAAGTCACATCGCTAAGTGCAGCCATCCCTAGGGGGCAATAAACTGCGCGGCCAATTTGTTTAATCAAAAACAAATGTAGGCCTTCAGCCCTCTCCCGGCACATGACGGAGCCCCAAAACGAACGTGATACTCTTTGTTTTGTCCTCCCTGGCTGAATGAGATTTATCCTGTTGCCTGTTACCCATAAAAAGTTGGTTGACGTTTCATTAAGATACGCCTCGTTGTTAGACTTATTATGTTGTAGTAGACAATATACGAATATGACCGTCAAAAATATTGTAATATCAACTCTATTACACTAAGAATGATTTTCGGTACCGGGTTCAACCGGGTTTTTGGATCCGAACAAAGGGACATTATTAAACGATTAAAATGTTAACGTTATTCTGGCGCCCTCGGGTATTGTTTTATAATGTAATAACTCTAATTATCCTAAAAACTGTTTATTTATTTAAAATCTAGGTCGAGATGAGGTAACCTTGATTATTCTTATACTGCCAGTGTTATCGAATATATCTACTACTTATGTCTCTACTTGGTACCCGATGAGAATATCCTGCTGTAAATCTACAGGAACTATTTATTTTCTATTATTTTACGAAATTTTTAATAAATCGTACAATGGCAACAAACATTCGACCACAAACAATCTTTGACATTTTATAATGTTATCTACGGATTAAATAACGTGCAACTTGCACACAAATTCTGTTTCACTGAAGCTATAACTAGGCAACGAGGGTATATGACTGTACACCATACAATAGCTGTAGCTCACGATTTCACTCGAGTTGTCTTACAGATAGTTTCTTAGATGCTATTACAGAGTATCCGTTATCCGTATGCCCCTCTAATTAGCAGAGGGCATAGTAGAGTGGAGTGGGAGGGGGCTGCGGGATGGGAGGAGTGCCGGTCTGGCGATCTCCATTCCCAACGGCCAAAGTGGCAGATGACGGAGCCACTTATCTGACCCATCGTATGGAGATCACGTGTGGACGTGGATCTATCCGATGCCCTATTGCTGGTTTGGTCTCACGATGTGTCAGGTGTTCCGACACATTGTACTATTTACACTTGTACTCTTCGAAGAAGGTCCGAGAGAAAAAGTGCTATTGAGCCCGCGAAGGAGTGCGAAATCTTGCCCGCAACCTCGACAAGAAGCGCCGATGTGGAACACTCCAGGGTTTTTAGTGGGTAGACTGTCTTTAGAACGGAGAGTCCCACGCCCGCCTCAGGACCTTTGGTAAACATTTTGGCCGGACAAAAAAAAGGTACTTGTTAAGCTATTACAGCGCGAAGAAATAACAAGTATATATACATTCAAACAAACTATTGCATGTATAATATTAGTCTGATAAATATATATTGTATTTTTTGTACTAAATAAAGCGTATCGTAAAACTTTTAAACTTTAAAAATCCAGACGGTTCATGTTCCACAGCTAACATGCCAAATAAATTGCATAGCAGTCGTGACTGCTACCAGTCAAATCATAAGTAAGTAATATGCTTTGAATAAATTTAGAATTACTCTACTTTGGAGTGTTTCTGTGGTTTTGAACGCAGACGTTAATAAGGCTCGAGCGTGATTTTGAGGGAAACTTGATGCCTAAGTACTTGTAAAAGAGGGAATGAAAAGTCTGCAGTTATTGAATTACCTTTTTTTTTAAATAGCTACCTTACCTAATATTTATCGATTAATGAATTTCCTTTTTAGGGATCCGTACACAAAGGGTAAAACGAGACCCTATTACTAAGACTCCGCTGTCCGTCCGTCTGTCTGTCTGTCCGTCTGTCACCAGGCTGTATCTCATGAACAGACAGTTAGACAGTTAGACATAGTTAGACAGTTGAAATTTTCACAGATGATGTATTTCTGTTGCCGCTATAACAACAAATACTAAAAAACAGAATAAAATATATATGGGGCCTTACAACAAACGTAATTTTTTTGCCGTTTTTATAGATAATGGTACGGAACAATTCGTGAGCGAGTCCGACTTGCACTTGGCCGGTTTTTTGTTATTTTAGGCAATGCACTTTTTGAGTTCTGCCAATGGCATGTTTTTTTTTTCATAGGTGACCAGCTAACCTAGCTAGCTAGTTGTTTAACCGCAATTTATCTGATGTTAAGTGACGGTGTGGTCGAAGACAGTAAGTACACTTAGCCACACACTCACCGTTAGATACTTGGTTAGATAGTACTACCCCGTTGAATAGCAATGTCAAATAAACGACAATGACTAGGTCATGCATGGTGTTATCAACTTAAGATTCTGAAGCTTATAATCTTAAATTTAAAAAAAATATGGATATTGCACTTTTTATAGCAGTTCAATTATAAATTTTAAAAAACCCCTACGCTATGATACTCTTACACTGCTGGACCGATATTAACCAAACATAGCTAAGAACCACCGCAAGGAAACTGGCTTTCAAATTAAAAAAAACTGCATCGAAATCGGTCCATCCGTTTGAGAGCTACGATGCCACAGACAGACACACACACAGAGACAGACAGACAACGTCAAACTTATAACACCCCTCTTTTCGCGTCGGGGGTTTGTATTCTATTCTATAATTAGTTAACACTGCAGGCAAAATCAGTTATGTAAGAATACTGTGAAAGAAAAACCAAAAATCTATCGTATAATAGTAAGACGATGTATATGATTAAAAATGATCTACGAGTAGGACAAAAACTTGTGTCAAGACGGTCGCGTGTGCAGAAGACATTAGATACGAACCCTTTGGTGTTATTTAAAGCCCTTTGAAGTTATTTATCTGCACTACATCCACGCGTCCTCGTGAATTACGTAACAATGTGACAATCTAACGGTAATATTTAGCACGCAAGTTTTTATCTATACTAATAAACAATAATTTAAGATCAATTAAATTATAATTCTATTTTCTATATTCTATCATATTATTTATAAAGCGTTAAACTATATTTAGTTTCCTTTTTTAAATTTGGGATTTCAATTATTATTATTTTTTATTTAACTTGCCCCATTATGCCGGCTAAAGCTGTAAAGCCATACTGTCTCGTTTTTGGTTTTTGCAAGTCATGTCTAATATCTACAGTTACAGTCAAAGTCCAGTCTTGGTTAAGTCCAGTCCGTGCCAGTCAAATACAGTCATGCCTTAGTAAAGTAGTAGTGATTTTACTGTAAGCTTCGTTGGAGATCAAAAGTCATGTTTCACAATATTATATATCACTTTCTCACAATCGTGCTTGTAACTCGGCACTTTAAAAATAAAATACTAGGTACTATTGTTATACATAAACACTCGAAAAATCACTAGTTTTGAAAAAAAAAAACAATGGGGCGACACGATTCTTTCCGCGTTCTCGCCAAAACTCTTATAGTTTTTAAGTTATAGGGAATCAAATAATATTCTGTTTTCTTAATTTTTGGCTTCACAGTATGTGCATTCTGCCGTTTTCAAATAACACTTCACGAGAATATTTTATATGCCTTTCGCATAATTATGTACGTTGTACGTATGTAATTACTTCTTTACGATAGAATGGATTGACGGTAGATGAAATTAGGAACCGAGATGGCTATACAGACTCTACTTTTTGTTACAGAAAGCGCAGGAAACTGTGAGGCGTAGGTAGTATCTCACATTGTGAAATGTTCGATGAAAAGTTGAGTGAAAATAGTCTTAGCTACAGTCAAAGGTACACAAAGTAAGTCACTGTCAGGTCCAAGTCATGCCCTATAGACGTAGTGGCACCCTCACTAGAGGCTTCATCGGAGTTTTCGAAACAACACGGAAATACATGTTTTACCACTCTCTTGCTCATTTATAAATCAGCATTTTTTTTACAACCATTATTCTAAACTTGTGTAAAGTTGCCACTACTTCACTAAGATATGGACAGGGCATTACCATGATTTATCTTCTCTATATGACTTCTACTATGGCTAAGATTTATTTTACTTGATTTTATGTTGAATGAGTACAATGATTTAAAACTTATAAAAGCTTTAAAAATTTAATTTTCCTATATAACGTAATCTGTAAGTTTTTAGATATGCAAAACACTGTAGTGAATACTGTATGTCAACTCGTTTTGCGACGGACGCGAGAACCGTGAAAATACTCTTAACTAATAACAACGAACTCGTGGCAAGCTACTGAATAATAAACCAGTGGCTTTCTTAATCCACTTATAATCAAAAGTCCGACTTTTCACTGCTTATTTTCATTAAAAAGTTATGGGAAGTTTGGATGAGGTATTCAGTTCCAGTTCCTTCTGAAGACATATTTTGACAATAGTAATTGACAGCCTATTGATTTTACCTTGTCACTTATATTACGATATCCATTCATTATCAGATTAACGTAATTCCGTTTTCTTAGTGTATCATTAACACTGATGAATGAATGTCACAAGTTTTCATATTTTAGTAAAAGTGAATAGAAGTAATTTGAAGGGTGAATATCAACAACAACAATAGTAATGACAATATAATCGATGGGAATTATAAGGGACATTGCCATTAAAAATTAACGGGCTCCCTTCTGATGGTAAATCAATACTAACCTTCCTTATTTTCTTCGTTTCCTGATGAACGTTATATGAATTATATTTTACTTGGACACACACACACACACACACGAGCACACACACACACACACACGCACATACGCACATATACTCACACAACCACAACAAAAGTTATAAATCTTTTTGACACATGTAATATTTATCAGATTTCTGAATAACATTTTATCTCTCTAATTATTATTATACAATTTGCAATATAAATTGGTTAAAAAAAAAATACCAGTACATTAATTTGTAATTAACACAATAACCCGCTTACCTATAGGTATATAATACACTAATGTCAGTATTGCATGTACCTATACGATATTTTTGTATGCCCCAAGGCAGGATGTGGCAATCTATAACTGTATTAAATATCCATACGGCTGAAGGACTAGCATCCAAGGCCAAAAACACATTAAAAAAAAAAAAAACATTGTATCTACCCATACACGCAATAAATTAATTATGATTTGAAAAATGCAAGTATAGGAAAATAATACAATGTGTTGACATGATTTCTTTACCTTTACCCTAAAACTAATTTTATTATTGTATTGTACAAGTATTGCTAGCTATTAATCAGAAACGACCCGAATTGTTATATAGTTTTGATATTTTATAACTCTATACATTTTGAACTGGGTTATACCAAGGACGCCAATAAATTATAACCACTGTACCCGGCGCCATATTGTCTCAACGACCGTAAATATCCCGCTTTAATTATTGTACTCCTTTAATTGGCACGACACACGCTCGCAGGCCTATAGCAGCGATATTGTGTTACGGGACACCACTGATATACATTTGCCACGTACTAGATGGCGCGATACGAACACTCGCTTCGTTCAGCTTCACCGAAGAGAAGTTTATACATTATTTTCAGTACCTACTGAACCACCAGGACCAACAGGACGCCACCCACCTTGGTTTACTAGACCACTAGTTAGAGCCATGAAAGAGCAAAATAAGTATCACCGCAAATTCAAAGTTTATCACAACCCTCGTGACTATGATAAGTATTCTCTTTTGAGGAATCGTACCAAATTTTTAATGAGTGCATGTTTTAAGTCGTATATATCACGTATAGAGAGTGATCTTGTGAATAATATTAAAGCATTCTGGCGCTATACTAAATCTAAACGTATTACTAATGTTCTTCCAAGATCGGTTAAATTTATAAATGAAACAGCTAGCACTGGAACGGATATATCGAACCTCTTTGCCAAATACTTTTCAACTGTTTATACTTCTAACTCTTTAAACACAGATTCTGAACCGTTCACTCCAGATTTTCCATCAGCAAATTATACGCTGAGTAATTTAAAATTTACTGAAAATGATATTTTAAAGCAGATTAGAAAAATTGATGTAAGAAAGGGTAGTGGTCCTGATGGGATTCCGCCGGTTTTTATACATATGTGCTCTTCAACACTAAAGATTCCTTTAACTATTATTTTTAATAAATCTCTTGGTGAGGGTATCTTTCCGGATTTGTGGAAAATTGCAAAGATTACTCCAATCCACAAATCTGGAAATAAGAACGATGTCACAAATTACCGTCCCATCAGTATACTAAACTGTTTCGCTAAGTTATTTGAAAGTATTGTATACGATCCACTGTATAGCCACTTTAAGCATATACTTAATAGTAGTCAGCATGGGTTTGTCACTGGCAGATCAACATCATCAAATCTTTTAGTGTATACGGATTATTTGTGCCGACCGTTTAATAACCAATCACAAGTAGATGCAATATATACAGATTTTGCGAAGGCATTTGATCGTGTTAATCATCATACACTTCTTATTAAGCTTCATCACTTAGGAGTTCATGGCAACCTTCATCGCTGGCTCCGTACATATCTAATGAGTCGCACTCAACTCGTAGCATTGTATGGTTTCGAATCTATTCCATTTGAACCAACTTCAGGAGTACCCCAGGGATCCAACCTAGGTCCCCTTCTTTTTTTAGTGTTTATTAATGATCTCTTAGATAAAATGTCTTGTCCGTGTCTGGCTTATGCTGACGATATTAAGTTATATACAGAAATAATTTCTATTGATGACTGTATGCGTCTTCAGCATTCAATGAATGTTATAAACGATTGGTGTATAGTGAACAGCATGTCTCTAAACATAAAAAAATGTCAGTATATTACCTTCACGAAGAAAAAAAATTCAGTTAAATATGAATATTCAATTGAAGGTAACAAACTCGATAAAGTTTGTGTGGTTCGGGATTTGGGCGTTTGGTTCGACTCTTCGCTTAGTTTCAAATTTCATTATAAAACTATAGTAGCTAAAGCAAGTAGAATGTTAGGCTTTATAACTCGCACGGCAAAACCTTTTAAACGATGTGATTCATTTAAAATTCTCTATACATCATTAGTTAGATCTCAACTAGAATATTGTTCCTCTATTTGGGCACCAATTTACAAAGTAGATAGGGATGGTATCGAGTCAATACAACGGAGATTTTTAAGACAACTCTGTATTAAACAAGGCTTAAGAAAAGCTCTCCCAGAGTATAGCGACCGTCTATTGCATTTTAATCTTCAGAGTCTCATACATAGACGTACAGTTATTGACATGTGTCTACTCCACAGGATAACTAATGGTGTACTGGGTGAACAATTGTTAGTCAATATTAGTTTTGCTATTCGCAAAGTATCTGCTCGTAGGCCTGCTCGCGCGCTTTTTAGTATTCCACCTACACAAAACAATATAGGACGTAACAATCCTCTTCATCGTATGTGTGTGGCATATAATGATTTATGTAGTGGTTCTGATGAGCTTGATATTTTTCATCTTAGTCTATTCAACTTTAAAAGCAGACTTAATTGCATGGTTCTCTAGATTTTAACGGATGTTATCTTAATTAGAATTGTTGTCGCTAGTTTGATGTATTAAGCAAGCAATCTTAGCAATGATGTGTGCAATGTTTGGGTTAGCAAATTTATAATGTATTATTTGTTGTTATTATGTTTTAATTGTGAATCTAGGTTTGCTAATTGTTATTGTACCAAATTTAAATAAAAATAAAAATAAAAATAAAATACTATTCAAAAATAGTAATTTAATTTAGTATGTAGTCGGTTAAAAACAGAGCTTACCCAGAATACTCAGAAATAAATGAAGAATTCTGTGACATGACACAATAAGAAATTTACTTATACAACATTTTTTTAACCTTTAAAATAAGTTAATGATGACAATGTCATTTAAAAAAAAAAACAAGTAGATCGGTCGGACGTCTTGCACACGTTTCTTTATATTTCAGTTTTCTTCTAGTTATTTATTTATATTATTGGCCTTACAACATTTTCAGTTACACTAGGCAAGTCATACATAACTACAAAATAACATATCAATATAATAGATAATTATCAAATAAAAATAAATCTAAATAATAATGTAATAATTATGTAAATTTATATTTAAATACACACAAATCACAAATTACAATACCCTAACATCAAATAATTTCATACGGGAAAGAAGATTCTACTAGCCGTTAGTCGCTATATCTATAAGTAGGTAAATTAATCGCAGAACACATTGCAATGCTTAGCATGCGTCAAAACTACATTCTAAACGCTATTGTAATTAACAAACGATAGAATATAGAAATGAAGTAAGCATTACTGACTAATGCAGTCTAACTTTAACTATCTTTTATGATACAACAATCTATTAGGAGTAGTTTAATTTTATTATGTCCTCCGGTAGCGATCCAATATTTTTTATGAGAGCTCATTCTCCATGTGCTAAGAGATAACGCCTGTCTATCCCATCCTGTCTATATGTGATCTTTGTAGCTATCCCAGAGCTTTAACTCACAGTTAACAAAGTTAATGGCACCGCCTCATCTGCGCTCTTTTCTTTGAGACATTCAATGGTGACTCCTTAGTACCTTTTAAATCGGAACACCGTTTATCCGGATACAAATAACTACAAAAACATTAGCTCGAGTAAAAATTCATCGTGTGAAAACTATAGTATGGTGGTAGGATACATTTTAGCACTTGTCTAGGTAGCTACCACCTTTTAGTTGAACGCCAATAACCACGACTAGTCAACTCCTGACCGCTGCTATTGTAACATGGCCGAAACGTCGAGGTAAATAAACAAAACTAATTTCATAGTATTTTGTTTCGATTAAGACCCGGTAATAAACATATTTATGTGTTCAAGTGGCGAAAATGTGAAAATTACATTTGCCAATAATTACTTTTTGTGTATTGGAGTATAAACAGAAATGAACAATTTGCATCCAATTTTTTTTATGGCTGGCTTGCTTGGTGTTTGACCCCAGCTCACTTGATGTTAAGAGACGGTGTGGTCAAAGATGGTAAACACACCTAGCCTGGAATGGAACGGGCTCTCAAGTGAGGCTGCCGGAACACACCGCTAGATGCTTGGCTATAGATTTTCAACTTGAGGGTGGTAGCTAGCCAGCCGAGTACTAGAAAGTACCCTACCACAACGCTATGGTTTCCTCAAGATGTTTTCCTTCACCGGCAGCTCATGCTCTTTGTTGGGATTCGAACCCTTCGGCATGCGAACCGACCGCGCTAACCATCGTTTTGAGCTATCATCGCTACAAAACCAATTTATCACCTCAAATATTTCACCAATTATTCTAATTAAGTTTAAGCTATTATGGATATGTATCAAAAGACATAATCAGTCAATTTCAAACACATTATGTATCGGGTCATTATCAGAGCTATAAATTATCCAGGCAATGTTTGTAGCAGTAGACGGGGCGAATACGTACCTACTCACGGGAGTGACCGTTGACCTGTACCAGGCGGATCACGGTAATACCTGTTGAGTTACTGACCAGATTACTGACCTGTCTGACCGTTGTGTTGTAAAGGGTTAATAGCGTAGTTTGCATTGAAATGTTTGAAGGCGTGGTAGCCCAGTTGAGAGAACACGCGCTTCATAATGGTTTGGGGTTTCGATATTAGATATCTATAATTTTTTTTTGGCATCGTCCTATACGTATACTTTGCCACTTTATGAAAAAATTACTACTATTTCTAAGTTTAAAATTCGAAAGTACAAGTAAGTAAATAAGTTTTAGGAACATTTAACGACATGATTTTTTCATTTCCGCTAAAACTTTTCAAGTCAGTAAGTCGGATTTTACGTACGGATTTAAAAAGTTTTCAGTAGATTCTAGAAAGAAAACATCGTAAGGAAATCTAGGTAAATATGACTAAAGAAGAAATTCAATGTAATATATATAAGTAAATGACACCGATTCAAGGTTGTAGAATATAACTCAGTCAATGCATGTGGATTGCTGATGCATTGAAATAGGTAAGTATATAGGTATTTACGAAAAAGTTAACATGACTATAAACCGACAACGAAAAAAATTGTAGCATAATTATGCCATTATCTCACTTCCCACTAATATTATAATTGTGTAAGTTTTGATGGATAGATGGATGTTTGTTACTCAATCACGCCAGAACGGCTGAACGGATCTGGTTGAAATTTTGCATGTATGCTTTAGGCCCTGGAATATAACATAGGATACTTTTTATCATCATCATCATCATCCATCACCACGCGGGTAAAACCGCGGGGCGCAGCTAGTATAAAGTATATTAACGAATCCGTGAGTTGAGTAGTTTTGTTTGGGGTCCGATTTATTACGTTATACAAATTGTAACAATCGAAATGTTATGTCCTGTACAACTTTAGACGCCACGACGCGACGGAACAAACGTACAACTCCTTCAGATTTTAAAGTTGTCGCCATAGTAAAAGTTGTTCACAATAATAAGTACAATTACCCCTATTCAGCTCAGTGCACTTGAAGCTTTTAACCCTGTACAGTTTATAGAAATAAAAATTAAACATATTATTAATATAATTTACCTGAGAAAAATCCACGGGAAAGGTAAAAAAATCGATAGTAAATATATGTTTTTTTTTTTTAAGTTTAAGGCTTTGAAAAGAAGTCGGAGTCATGGTTAGTAAAAATTTTGGCATATATCTTAATGGATTTTAACTTCAAAAGCTAGTACTTGGAATCCTGATTTACTTAAGAAATTATTAACTAGAATATATTAAAATTTAAATGTACTTGTAAACGTAGAAGTTTAATATAAAATTTAATCATTTTGTACGCCATCAGCTATTGATTTTTTATTATTGCTTCTAAACCACCTTGGTTGGTTAATCTTGTAACCAGTGCTTTGTGATCACCCCCAGCAATATTTTCATTATTTTCCCGCAAAGCACTTCTCCCCTGTTTAATATTGTTTAATATAATCACGATGCTGTTTTCTCGGCGTGCAATACAGTATAAACGTTTTTAAGAGAATAATTAAATTAATGATAATATTTTTATTCATAAATAAAAAACCTAGGTACTTTAAGAATTAAATCTTTAGAGATACCGTTACCGTCAAGTAAATTACCGTCACTTAACACCAGGTGAGCTGTGGTCAAACACTTAGCCTGTTAACCATAAAAAGAATTATAACTTTTTAATCAGTTTTATGAAATCAAATATGTAACCTTGTACCCTACCCATAATTAAAATACCTGTCTTGACTAAATTAAAAAATCGGTTTAAGGGTCCAGTAGCAAAGGAATATGATATAATATACGTACGTATATATAAGGTTATAAGATTGAGGTGTACAAGTCGAAAGGGGTTTATTTAAAAACAAAACAGCTATACCATAAAAAATAAATCGTTGACTTAACGTATACGAGTAAAGCAGTTGAATTATTCTTACGATTTCAAAGTTTTGTTCATAGCAAAAGTTGTTCACAATAATGTGTACAGTGATCAGTTTAGTACACCCTAAGCTTATAACCCTGTATAGGATACCGAACCTACCAAATATACACCGTGAAAGTATGAACATCAGCAATATTTATACAGGGGGTTCAGTACTCGATTGTCCTACCAAAAAATAAAAAACTAATTATCCTGAGCAAACACAAAAATACGGACACTCAAATCACGCGCACTGAAAATGACATGGTAGTCGCGCGCGGTCCCAGATTAGATAACAGTTACTATGTATTCTACGTATGGTAGTTGCGTTGCGCTGGCTCGGTGCGTAAGGCTGCGCGCTGCGCTGTCCGTAAATTGTGGAGGCTTAGGAAAAAAATTCTTAGTTTTTTTTTGTATTTGTTTCGATTTTATTTCTTTATACGTTTCATATGATCACTAACTAACATGTCTTTGAATATTGCTAATGTTCAAACTGTCAGCCCGTATAGACACCTACTAAACAATCGCTGAACGCGGTTAAAGAAGTTTACATTTTGAAAATAAACTTTAATTTTATTGTTACTTATTTTATTTTTTATGTAAAAGTAATGAGACGAACGAGACGTTCTCCTGATGGTAAGAGATAGCGCATGTCCATGACCATTACAGCGATACACATAACGGGAATTGCTTCTAATCTGATACGAGTGCTGCGAGTGTGCTTCCCAGTTGCAATATTATAAATTCAAGCATAAGTTACAATATCAATCTCAATCTCAATGTAATTTCGAAAACAAGATGTCACCCCACATTAATTAATTTCAGTGCACTGACTTTGCATGGTTATGGTATTAATAAAGATTATATTATTTATCGCACTAAAAGGGTTCCTTACAAAACAAATATGTATATAAAATTGTTGAATGTTTAATAAAGCGTTAATGATTTTGTTGAATGTATTTTTGACAGCCATGTTGACTCATTAGTAGTATATCTACTTTAAGAGCTGTAGGGTGTGGGTTCGATTCCAACCGAGGATAAATATTTTGTATGTATTATGAATACTAGCTGCGCCCCACGATGTTACCCGCTGTTGTTTATGTAGTGTACACTAAATTTTTCAGGATAAAAAGTAGCATATGTATTAATCCAGGGTGTCAGCTACCTCCATGCCAAATTTCATCAAAATTGGTCTAGCCGATTGAGCGTGAAGAAGTAACACACTCACAAACATTCGTCTTTATAATATTAGAGTGAGGTATTTAGAAGAAAAAAAATTAAGTATTCTATTAGTTATCTCACTTCCATCGTAGAAGCTTTGCTTAGTTTGGGATCAGATGGCGGTGTGCAAAATGTCCTCAAATACTTATTTATGTATAACTTAGCTACAAATATTATCGTAATATTGATCTGATAATTTATACTTGTAAAAATAAGTTAAGAACAAATAGTTTTCGATTGCAGGGAACCCTAAAAATCACCCTATCGTAGGTACTGGCATTTTACATTTATCCCGGTATCATTAAGGGAATGATCCGGTTGCGAGCGTATAACTTATGACCGGGCAAGGTTTTTGCATATTATAACAGCAGAGAACGGCATCATTCACTGCTGACAATATCGGGTGCCGTATATTTATTGTTTATGTTTATTTTATAATCAAAAATTCATTGCGATAAGCCCATTTTTTTTATTGCTGACAGGCTAGGTGTTTGACCACAACTCACCTGATGTTGACGGTGTGGTTTAAGATGGTAAAGAACACCAAGCCTGGAATGGAACTGGCTCTCAAGTGAGGCTGCCGGAACACATCGTTAGATGCTTGGCGGTATATTTTCAACTTGAGGGTGGTAGCTAGCCAGCCGAGTTCTAGAAAGTACTCTACCACCTCGCTATGGTTTCCTCACGATGTTTCCTTCACCGGCAGCTCAAGCTCATTGTTGGGGTTTGAACCCACGCCCTTCGGCATGCGAACCGACCGCGATAACCACTGAGCTATCATAGTTACAAATAATTTTCTATCTATATTATTCTTGCCGAATGTTAACGATTTCTATCAATTCAAACTAAATTATTTAACACACGAGTAAGAATTAGAAAAAAGCAATTAATTATTCATAAAAAACAAGCAATTAATTTAATTTATGGTTTAAATATTTATTTAAGAAGTTAATACATAGAAACGATTAAATTCTATGAAAATATTAAAAGATATGAATAGCTTTTTGCTTTAATAATTCGTTGAGACTATTGTTCTAAAATATTTCTTTTTTATAAAGCAAGAGCGCGTTTGACCTCCATCTCGTCTGATGTAAAGAGTAGATGCGGTTTTCGACGTGGCATGCTTGCCTAGAAGATGATTTATTCTATTACATTATCATATCAAAGTATCGTCTCGAAAGAATATTTGTTAAGATATATTCACACCAGTCTATAATGTACTTTACATTCAATAATATTTTTGTTTTATATCTTTGCATACTTCAAATACGTTCTTCATGCCAATATTATAATAGCTAGCTCCGGAGCCATCAGCAATTTAAAAAAGCAATATGTCACATTTTCAATTTATTTTTTCCACAACTACAAACAAGTCTAATGGAAACAGCGTCATACTGAGGCATTTATTGTTTTTTTTTTTAATTTTAATTGAAAATCACCTTGCTTCATTTGATTTACCTAGACTATGACTTGACTATAAAGATATTACTTTGTAGCGATGATAGCTTAGTGGTTAACGCGGTCAGTTCGTATGCCGCATTGAAGGACGTCGTGGGGTCAAACCCCAACAATAAGCTTGAAATTCCGGTGAAGGAAACATTGTGAGGATACCATAGCAAAATCTGCCGCCAAGCATCTAAGGGTGTGTTCCGGCAGCCTTACTTGAGAGCCAGTTCCATTCCAGGCTAATTGTATCTACCATCTTCGATAACACCGTCACTTAACATTAAATGAGCTGTGGTCAAAACCTAGCTTGTCAAACATAAAGAAAAATATGATCTGTGTTAGGAAATTCTTCTAGAGTTTATTTTTGTAATAGAGTTCAAGTAACGCTTCAATCATCAAAATAATATAATTGGATGGCGGTTCAACAGCAAAACAAGTTGAATGTCAAATATCGGTCGATGTTTCCTTGACGAAGCTTCGAAGCGCATTGACTCGACCGTTTACTTGCTATTGGCTTTAGACGGCCTCTACAGCGTCACCGGACCTTTTGGCAAGCGCAGATGGCCTAGTACTAAGCGTAAGGGCCAGCTTAGACGGAACGAACCTCGGCTTGGGCTGTCGTCACCCGGAGTAGGGAGTCAGACTTGCTATAGGACCCGGAAGGGATGTGTCCGAGAGCCCTAGTAGATTAATTGAATTGTAGTTTTTTTATTTTAATGATGAATAGCGCGTTTGATCGCCATCTCACCTGATGTTAAGTGAAGATGCGATCTACGATGAAGCACGTTTGCCAAGAAGATACCGATTCACTCTCGACTTGAAAACACCCAGATTGTATCTATCAAGGAACACCCACTCGGGTAACGTATTCCACGCTTTAGCCGTTCGAACAATGAAAGTAGATTCATTGGAAACCATAGCGTGGTGGTAGGGTACTTTCTTGTACTCGGCTGGCTAGCTACCACCCTCAAGTTGAAAATGTGCCGCCAAGCATCTAACGGTGTGTTCCGGCAGGCTCACTTGAGAGCCAGTTCCATTCCAGGCTAGGTGTGCTTTAACATCCTCGACCACACCGTCACTTAACATCAGGTGAGTTGTGGTCAAACACCTAGGCTGTCAGCCATAAAAAAAAGATACATTTTTTTAAATGATGAATAGAGTGTTTGATCGCCGTCTCATCTGATATTTAAGTGAAGATGCGATCTACGATGGAGCACGCATGCCAAAAAGATACCGATTCACTCGCGACTTGAAGACATCCAGATTGTATCTATCAAGGAACACCCACTCGGGTAACGTATTCCACGCTTTAGCCGTTCGAACGATGAAAGTAGATTCAAATCGTTTCGTACGGGTTCTTGGAATGTCAACCATGAAACGATGTCGCTTAAATTGAATTATAGAGTAGTTGATCTTGTTAACTATTTGGAAAGAATCTAACCGATCTTCTGACAGTTCTGGGGAGTCCCCAGCTTCGTTGTGATGGTGTGCCTTTGGTACCGGGGTCTATATTAAAAACGGATTAGTTACTGTTGCTGGGAGTAGTAGAGTAGTAGGTCGGCCGACCTCAGCGCTGCCGAAATGATGACGGCGATAAATTTCGGGTCGTCCGGCAAACGCACAGTGGAGGCTTTCATATTTTTTCTTTAATACTTAACCAAATGGAATATTTTCAATGTGTAACACCGTAATTATTCAACAAAGTAACTTTATTTGATATCTACTTTTCATAACTATGGATTTTTGTAAAAGAGTTGCATCACGATAGCGTAAAATGTTTTTGCAAAAAACGTGAAAGTCAAAAAAATATCGGATCCTATCGTAGACATGCTATCAGTGTCGTAGATCAAAAACTCAAAACTCAAAGTGCTTTATTTCCTTTAGACCTTACAGGACTCTTGGACACGTCACACGTCACAAATTATAAACATACTTAAAACTAGGAAATCTATATGTATCGTAGCATCACGTAGCTCCAGTTAGAAAAACTCTACGATCTAAAAAAAAATATTTCTTTTATTACTTCAAAGGCGCTAGTACCTACATATATTCACTCGCTGTTCTCCGTTACATCAGCTATTTTCATAAAAATGGGAAGGGTACAATAGTAATACTTTCCCTACAATTTCACACCCTCCTATGTGTGCAACGTTCGATGTATCGAATCGAACGTGTATGTGTGCGTCCCGTCTACGAGGAGAGGACAAGTGCAGGAATGCACTCTCTAGGGGAAGTCACCCTAAATTAGAAATGCAAATACTATTTCCTAGAGGCGTTGCAGACGGACCACACTACTGTTTGTAAAAGTATTAGTGTCTCCTATTCCTGCTCTGAAAAATATTTCAATATCATCGGGTCTTCATCGCGTACAAAATACTATGAAATTAGTTTTGTTTATTTACCTCGACGTTTCAGCTATGGTGCAATAGCTGTGGTCAAGAGTTGACTAGAGAGTGCATATGTCGTATTGGTGAAAACTCCGTCCCGCATTCAAAACTCTGAGTTTTAAAGTAAGTTGCAGCTCCAACCGCGCAGCCCGTCTATGTGATACACAATACAAAATATCGTTGTGTTAATACCGCGCTAAAATGTGTACTGTGCCGCCCCACTGTGTACTTTGGTCTTTGTATATTGAGTTTTATTAGTTCCCTTTATTGCTCTGAAAGGTCGTTGGGCAGTTTGTTTTATTTTACATCGGTTCGTGTCAGAAGTCAGGATTCATTCGGTTTAGTTTGTTGCGGTCGTAAATGCGATTTCCTGGTTGGTATGTTTAAATATTAACATTATTTTTACACAAGACACATATATTTTTTTTATGGTTTACAAGCTAGGTGTTCCGCTCACCTGATGTTAAGTGACGCTATGATCGAAGATGGTAAAGCACACATAGCCTGGCATATATCGACATATTATCATGGCAAATATAATTTATTGTTTAGGTAAAGTTTATCTTTGTAATATTCTGATTTTATACTTTTTTTTAATGTAAAAGTAATGACGAACGAGACGCTCTTCTGATGGTAAGAGTTAACGCCTGTCAATGACCATTGCAGCGATACACAAAACTTTGAGAAGCAAAACAAAGTCCAGGGCATCGCTGCTTTAGAGCTCATTACTTTCGATGGTTAGTCTCAACAGCCCTGTAATTTCGCTAGCTACAGTAAGTACCCTTCAAACCGAAACACAGTAATGTTTACACACTATTGCTTGGCGGCAGATTATCTGGTACTGCGGTAGTACCTATTTAGACGACTCGTTAAGCAGATCTACCATCAAGTAAAAGTTAAGTGGAGCGTGGTGGTAAGATACTTTTTAGTACTCAGCTGGGTAGCTAACCCGGTTAAGTTGAAAATCTGCCAATTATTCAACGATCTGTTCCGGCAGCGTTACTTGAGAGACAGTTCAATTCTTGACTCACTATCTCCGACCACACTATCACTAAGCATCTGGTAAGCTGTGTATAAACGTCTAGCCTGTCTCCTATAAAAAAATAGATTCTGATACGGCATTAAAAGTCATACAAACTTAGATAAAAACAACGCCGGGGCGTCCATAGCACGTTGGATCTTCGTAGTAATAAAAAGAAAGACCAACTAGTAACGCCGTAGCATCGGTTTTTAAGTCGGAGAGGTCGGTACATTCTGGGGCCCGCGGTCTACAACCGCGTACCCGCTTCCATTCGAGATGCACCTTCCATCGCGTGCTTCAGAAGCAAACTTAGTATCCAGGCTTCAAGAGACCTTGTTCTATGACTTTGACGATTATTTAAAAATAAGATATTATTGAATTAGGTACTAGTAAGTAATTATATATTTTTTAATGACATATTAGTATATATTGACATTTTTATTATATTGAAAACTGAATGTAATAATGATCTGTAACCTTGGTGTTACTAATAAAAGATTTGTATTTGTATGACACTATCGAAATCTTTTTCTTAAACCAAAATTTATATTTCATACATATTGTTTTTTTTTTTCCTGTTACAATCGTCATGATGGGTTGAAACTAAGATTCCTTTGTCATTGAACCTTTAAATGCGAATGGGAAGTTTAACTGCGGTTGACTACTACGGCGTCTCATGACGTATAAACTTCGTCTTCCTAACCCATTTACTCGGAAATGTTTGTTATAGTAGGGGAGTTTCAAATTCCAATTTCATTGCACTGCTGTCCTTCTCTCACCTTAAGGTTAAGAAAAGGAGACCACAATTTCTACTAACCTCGTTTGCGCGCCCCTTTAGTAGAGTTCATACTAGGGTACTTCTAGAGAATAAAGATACGTTCTTACTTAATTTTTGCTAGTAACCTACTCTGGTTTTGCAATGATATAATATAAAACTTTCATCAATATAAAAATATCGAAATAGTTAAAAACCGTATCAAAATCCGTTTTGTTGTTAAACAAACACAGACCTTTTTTTAAGGTTGACAAGTTTAGTTTTTTTAGACAAGGTGTTTAAGCATAGCATGTTAAGTGACGATGTCGTCGAAGATGGTAAAGCACACCTAGCCTAGAATGAAATTGACTCTCAAGCGAGGCTGCCGGAACACCGTTAGGTGCTTGACGACAGATTTTCCACTTAAGAGTGATATCTAGCCAGTCGAGTACTAGAAAGTACTCAACCACCATGCTATGGTTTCCTCACGATGTTTTTCTTTACCGGCAGCTCAAGCTTTTGCAAAGCTCAAGCATTGATGGGGCTTGAACCTACGCCCTTCGGCATGTGAACCGACCACGTTAACCACAGGGCTATCATCGCTACGAAAACATCGTTTGAAATCTATGATGGTTTTTTTAATTTGTGTCGTTAGCAACGCGCAGCCTATCTGCTTGATAATTGCTTAAAAAGTCTTTATAAATGCAAGAGGATTGAATAATGATAAACTTTATTAAGCCTGCGAGTCTCTAGTAGGCAAGTATGATAATTTGAACTATGGTAAGGAAAATGTTTCCAGATGGGTCACAGGGTGCCTGTAAATCACTTAAGACGTAGGAATCCCTTCCCGCGGCAGTTAAAGTCGCTGTTTTTGCTCACCGAGGCAGCCGATAAGAATATCTGAAACAGTATGGCACGGGAACGGTGCAATGTGTAATGTTACCGCTTTTGATACAAAGGGATTCGAATTTCAAGCATCTACTAGTAAATGTTTTTTTTTTTTTTTTTTAAGGATGTTAACCTTTGTAAGGATACCGAGTGCAACCTCGTTTCCGGACTTAGATAGAAACTCTTTAATGTGCAAACCAAAAGTAGTCTTTTTTTACAGAAAATAAAATAATCTTATGAGCTAGTGCCACGAGTGGCGGCCTTATCGTCAAAAACTCAGAATTCTTCAGAAATTGTAGCAATGATAGCTCAGTGGTTAGCGCGCTCGGTTCACACACCGACGCGCGTGGGTTCAAACCCAAACAATGAGCTTGAGCTGTCAGTGAAAGAAAAACATTGTGAGGAAACCATAGCATGTCGGTAAGGTATTTTCTAGTTCTCGGCTGGCTAGCTACCACCGTCGAGTTGAAAATCTGCCGCCAAGCATCTAACGGTGTGTTCCGACAGCCTCACTTGAGAGCCAGTTCCATTATAGATTAGGTGTGCTTTACCATCTTCGACCACACCGTTACTTAACATCAGGTGAGTTGTAGTTAAACACTTAGAATGGCAACCATAAAAAAAAAAACAATAGAAATTAAATTACTATATTATGCCTTTTAAGACGAAACCATAGAATGTTTTTAATGACTTAATAGTTTTGCGTTTGATCGCCATCTCGCCTGATGTTAAATAAAACAAAACACTGCATTAGCAGGGTGTTTTGGAATAGTAGTAAGATACTACTTTTCCTTTTTAGATATTATATTTTCTAGACTAAATTAGTATATACAATGTTAAATGGTTGGCTGAACCGTATAACTAACTAAGAACTTGTTCGTAGTTCAGGCTAAACTTCGATTGTAACTCAGTGTACAGTTGGCGTGCTCTGGAATTTTGTTTTATAAAGTACAGATAAATACAGAAGCGTTTACCTAATATCGCATACAAATAATTTTGTACTAGTATTTCCGTAACTAGTAGTAAATATTCAGGTATATTATTTTTGTAGTAGATAATATATAAATTTACAAAAAAAAAACGACTCCATGACCAACTAACTAGTGGCCAACTAACCACTGTTCCAATGAAACAGCGAGTTTCCGGAGTAAACGAAACATCATCGATGTATACATTTTTAGATTTTTGTTGATTTTTCAAAATCCGCTCAGTCGATATCGATAAAATTTACCGATATGGGACCTGAAATATGATCTATCAAACAAAAAAAATTATCATCAAAATCGATTCATAATAGGCGGAAAGATCGCGTAACATACATAAAAAAAAACATACAGTCGAATTGTGAACTTCCTCCTTTTTTGAAGTCGCTTAAAAATAGAAACTTTACTAATTGTATCTATATTGTATTGAACTATGCGTATATTATGAGTGCTTTGTAAGCTCATTTAGTAAAGTTCTGTTTCGAGAGCTGAAGGGCGTGGGTTCGATTCCCACTCAGGACTAACATTTGTGTGGCTTAACATAGATGTTTGTTCTGTGTCTGGGTGTTCTGTATGTATCTTACAAAAAACAAAGAGTATTTAAGTATTCTATCAGCTGTCTAGTTTCCATAGTACTTAGCTTTGCTTAGTTTGGGGCTAGATGGTGCTATGTGAAATGTCATCCAATATTTAAAAAAAAATACATGTGAGGTTCCAAGTTTCACTTGTACAACAACAACAACAGTGTAAACAACAAAAACAGTGTGTGCGACTGTTCCATATATTAAGTGAACCAATGAAGCACACGAGCAACGACGCAACAAATTAGAAAGTTTCTTCGAGTCTCGACTCGCCCCGCCGCGCGCCGTCGAGGGGATGTGTTCAAATAAAATCCCGAAGCTAACTGTAGACTGACGCTAACTTTTGTCCTATGATTTATAGTCCATTAATTGACCGTGTACCGTTTTTGTTTTTTACTTGGTGGTAGATCTCCTTAGCAGGAGGTCGTCTGGGTAGGTACCACCGCAGAACCAGATATTCTGCGGACAAGCAGTAGTATGTAAACATTACTGTGTTCCGGTTTGAAGGATACTGCAGCTAGCGAAATTATAAGGCTGTTGAGACTAACCATCGAATGTCTCAAACTAATGAGCGCCGAAGCAGCGACGCCCTGGACTTTGTTTTGCTACTCAAAGTTCTGTGTATCGCTGCAATTGTCATGGACAGGCGTTATCTCTTACCATCAAGAGAGCGAATCGTTCGTCTCACTACTTTTACATTTTAAAAAAATTGTCGTACTTTTTTTTCTAATTTAAGAGTATCCTTTATCTTGATTATTTAAGGGTACTGGAGCTAGCTAAATTGCAACTTTGTTGAGGTTAAGACTAACCATTGAAAGTCTTAAAGTAATGAGCGCGAAAGCAGCGATGCCTTGGACTTTGTTATGTTACTCAAAGTTCTGTGTATTTCTACAATGGTCATTTTATTAGTTTACCAGGTTGTAGTTACCTTTTACCATCAGGAGAGCGTCTTGTTCGTCTCATTGAAGCAGATATAATACCAAATGAGATAACAGGGTAGTCAGATATTATAACAACTACCTATATTACTATGGAAAACTACCTACCTATTTTAACGGATATAACCGAAACTATAGCCGGAGTTTCAAACAACTATCTACTTAAGATACCACAAATACAAATATACTTTAAAAACGATGTATCTACAGGTAGTAGGTACATACTTAGACAGCAAGTATAAATAAATTTAAGTATGTAAAAGAAAACTTTAACAGCTGCAAAGCGTTTACCCAGTTGTTTATATAAAATGTTGAATTCTAAGCGGTCTGAATCTGAATAATGTATAAGTTAGAGAATCCTAAAGTCTTTTTCGCAGACTGCATAGTAACGCAAAACTGTCTGTGAGGCCGTACGCGTAGGAACTACCTTCCGGGCTAGGCAAGTCTTTCCGTGTGCAACTAAAAGTTACATAACGTCGTATAACTGCTGGATATGTGCTTCAGGGTACAGATATTACAAGTAAATAAATGTTTATCTTTTGCATAGAAACGTTAAAGCAAAAATATTTAAATGAAGAAAGTGGTTGACATAAAAAAAAAAATAAGTAGCATTATACCTTAGAATAAAAGTAAAAAAAATGCTAAAAATTAAAAAACAAATATGCTAAATGAGAAAAAAAGCTTAATGCTAATGCTAAATGCGTTTAAATTATTTATTATACTATGGATTATATAATAAATAAATCTTGTTTATTACTGGACAAAAGGTCTCATTCATTTCCTTTCCTTCTATATTTCTCTGCTGACTGCAATTTTTTTGTTTTTAGTACTGTTTCGCGGAAATTAATAAAACTAATTTGTAGTATTTTGTGCGTGATTAAGTTTCTCTGATAAAGTGTAAAAGTTGCATATTATGCTATAATATTGTTGGCCAATGCTTTTTAAAAGAATTAAGTTTGTCTATACAATTACTTCTTGTCACGCTTTTTTGACGATGATTGTGTTTATTCGACGTTTAATAAACCCTTGGGATCAAGTCGATGGTGCTTTTGACCCATAGCTCTTTTGTCAGTCGATAGGCAGAACTCAAACAGAAGATATAAGCCGAAATAAGCATTATCAACTCAAATTTTAAGACAATAAAATTAGGAGAAGCTATAGATTTATAAACTTCAATTCGGGCGTTTTTAAGGCTAGAGTGAATAGAATTTTTCTAGATCAACGTGCTCCATCCTCGGGCATACCATCACTTTTCATCAGACGAGTTGGTGGCCAAACGTAGATCTATTTAATATATTTTTTACATAATTCATTAATATAGGTCTCTCTCTGTATCTTTGCACTCTACGGGAATAAGGCGTGATTGTTTGCACATTCGTATGTATGTACACTCTGTGAATTATTGTTGCAACACACCCCTTTCGTGTCACCAAACAAATACAAATGTGTCCATTAGAGGAAATAACGGACACGTTCATATCTACACCGGGGTCTCATGTGCATTGGCTACAAGTAATTAGATAACAATCGACCATCCACATTCGTGTCCTATTCCACTAACGGTCAAACGCGCTGTTATTCACGTTGAGCTGCATTACAATTGCCATCAGACGATGTTTAATTGCTTAATTTGTTCATAGCCATATCAATAAGACTGTAAATAGTGTAACAAAATGAAATTTTATAATGACAAGCCCTAGACGAACTAAAAAGAGTGGGGCTCAGTGTACTGACCAAAACTTAGATTGGGATTCTCCGTCTGCGGCCACTGGAACTGTAAAAAGAAGAAGATCATGTCCAGAAAATACTAAACAAGCTCTACATACTCAGAAAGCTATATTCGAAGTAGAGACTCCGTCAGATTCTGGCAGCGGGACTTCGAGAAGCATAGACGAAGACGGCCTTATAGATATAGAACAGAGAATATCGTATATAATTAACGAAAACAGATCTTCTAACAGTAATTCTGAATCGAGCGAAGTTGATATAATTATAGATAGCTATCTAAATCATCATACAAATCAAGAATACTTTAATATTCCACAAAATGAAGTGCTTGGGGATCGAAGTAATACTTTTATTATATCGGAAGAGACTGCACCGTTTAACGAGAAACGTAACACAACTGGTGTTAATGAAGCATCTCAGGATAAAAAGAATAAAGATCGCAGAATCAAAGCTCCAGCACCGATAAGAAAACTCAACAAATCTTTCGATATCGTTAAGAGTAGTTCTAAGCCTCCCAAAGAATTAAAAAAGGTTGAAGAAAAATCTAGTGTGTTGCCAGTTTATAAGTGCACTGTGCAAGGAACTGATATAGATTTAAATGCTAGTCAGAAGAAACGTGTCGCTTCGAAGTTAAGATTACCGTTTTCCCCGAATAAAACAATGGATAAGTCTAAGATGAGTTTCTTTCAAGCCAAAAGTAATTCACAAGATGGGAAGGCATCACCGTTGCTATCGTCACCCGTTCGCCGAACTATATCCAACGAGTACGTGCGGTTGAAATTTACGAACGATACAGTAATAAGGCGAACAATTGACGGGAAGTCTGTCCCTAAAATAACACCTAAAATTCAGTCGATAATACCCGAAAGTCCGGTAGATAGCGAGGATCCCTTCCTAAACCTCAGTCCGAATAAGAAATATACTGTGACAGTGAACAACAAAGTGCGTTGTGACAAGGATAATTATGTTATATTCGATCCCGACACCGGATTTAGTACAGAAGTTGGGGTGAGGCAGTCCCGGATACCGTTGAAATCCCCGAGCGGAGAAAAGTCTCGTATACCGCTAAAATCTCCGGTCGGCGAGAACTCCGGGATGGCTCGAAAGTCGGCTAACGTGAGTGATACGGACAGTGGGATTTTGTCTCCTAACTCTCCCGTAGAAACAAGTGAGAGAGGAGCCTATTATGCGAATGCGACGGCGTTTAGTGAAAGTGCTAAAAAGTGTCCTTCGAATCTAGAAATCAGTATTGTTGATCCGGGATTGGCGAAAAAAGCTGTCGAACAGATACAGGTTAGTAAAATGGCTTCTTATTTAAATTCTCATTTAATATAGCCATAACTCATTCCTCAGAAATTTTAACTATTGTTATAGTGCCAACTATATCAAATTTAAATTGTCTTGTCAACCCATTTTCACATTTTTTTATGATGAGCCGATTTCCATTAACCCTTTCAGGACCAGAAAGAAGACTTTGAGAGCTTACTATATTCAGTTTAACTATTTAGAACGATTCTTTGGGAGTAAAAATATCTAGTTAAAAAAAAAACTTTTATGTTTTTTTTGGAAATTCTTGGGACGCATTTGTCCCCGTGGTCGTAAAAAATGGGGTTTTATAAAATGTAATATTCATATGGTTTTGGTTACGCCATCTAGTGACGAGTAGCGGAGTTACGTCATTCAATACTATACCATCTTTCGATGGGTTGTAGTTTGGTATTTTGTTATACTGCAAATAAACCTAGTACGACAGCGGTGAAAGAGATGGCGCTGTAACCTAATAAAATTATTTGCTTGTTAAAATTTTTATTCTGCAAAATCAGGAGCGGCGAACTACAAAATTCAACGCAGACGCGCCCTTATTCGTGATTAATCGTGCAGTTAATTTTAAATGGAGCTCATTTAACGAAAATAATGAGTGAGTGTGAGCATTAATGGTAGCTTCTGCCTGGGGCATACTTTTTGTCCTTTTGCGATGTTTATTTTGTTGTTTTAGTTTGATGTGGTCAACAAGAAACGTAATATAATTATTAATTTTATTTGTGTGTTTTAGTATGAACTTTTCTTCAACCAATTCTAGCTATCATAGCTTAGTGGTTAGCGCGGCCGGTTCACACGCCAAAGGGCGTGGCTTCAAATCTCAACAATGAGCTTGAGCTGTCGGTGAAGGAAAACGTCGTGAGGAAACCACAGCATGGTGGTAGGGTACTTTCTAATACTCGGCTGGTTAGCTACCCTCAAGCTGACAATCTGCCCCCAAGCACATAACGGTGTGTTCCGGCAGCTTCACTTAAGATATAGCCAGTTCCATTCCAGGCTAGGTATGACATATTAGACCACACCGTTATTTAACATCAGGTGAGCAGTTGCCGTGGTGGTGCCGGCGTAAGAATAGTACCCCACCCTCTCTACCCGTGGTTGCCGTAAGAGTCGGCTAAGGGATGTAATCCGGAAGATGGGCAGCAGCGTCTTCCTTGAACAATCGCACCTAACAGCGCTCCCCGGCAAAACCCCCCCCAAGAGGAGGCCTATGTCCAGCAGTGGACGTCCTATGGCTGATGATGATGATGAGCAGTGGCACCTAGGTTGTCTACAATAAAAAAAATGCATAGTAGTTGATATTCATTTGATGAACATCTAGATATGTGCAATCGTAAGTCGCGTCGCATACGACACGCGCTCGTGTGAGAATCAGCCTGATTGCTTCACCCGTGGCTTGAATGACAATTTCTCCAGACATTGGATACTTTCAATTATTGATTGGTGACATTCCATCTATATGGCGCCAAGCAATGGGTGATATACACCTGCCCATCGATATTATATGTTATCTAACTTTTATTTATATATTTCATTTATTTTTGCCGAAAGCACATAGAGATTCTACATTTTAAGACTAATTGTAATTAATTTTAGTTAACATTTTATTAGAGCACAAAATTGCATGGACTTGTACCTAATAGCTTAATACTTCAAGACATCGCCACGTGGAACTAGAGTCCCCCAATTGGAAGTCGTAATTGCTTGGATGCCAGTGAAGGCGAAAGCAAAGTACAAACTCAACTTTATCGACGAATATGTTTAATAGCAACTTTTAATTTTTACGTCTGAATGCTTTGTAATCTACTCATCATCATCATTATTAGCCTATCGAAGTACATTGCTGGACAAAGGCCTCTCCCAAGACACGCCACTCAGCCCGATCTTTGGCTTTTCGCTTCCATCCACCGTCAACTATCCTACATATATCGTCACTAGATCAAGATTCAGGGCGTCCTACGCTACGTTTGCCAATTCGCGGTCTCCACGCCAGAACACATCTACCCCAGCGGTTATTGGTATATGTCCAGCCCATTGCCACTTCAGCTTGCTAATACGCTGAGCTATGCCTATGACTAGTTCTCTAGCGAATTCCATAGCTCGCTGAGCGACTTTGAACTTGTAGGCCATTCCTGCTGTGAGTGTCCAAGTTTCGACTCCGTAAGTAATAACTTGTAAAACGCTCTGGTTAAAGACTTTTGTTTTGAGAAACGTACCTATCTAAATTATAATTACTGATACAATTAAAAAAAAAAAATATGACTTTAAGTGTTTTTTTCAGACCTGTTTAAAAGGTGCCTTTATAAAAATTCAAATGTTACAGTAATCGATAAGTATTTTTAGGACTTCGTAGAACAAAATGGGGGTAAATTTTTTACTTTTCCAACAATGTGATTAAAACCTCAACAGGCAAAGTTTAACACGCACGAAGTTGCGTAACTGCCATATTTTAGCTCCACTAAATGTGACCCTGTGAAATAAAACAGTGGATTAAGAGGAAACAAGTCGTCATTTTCTTCATACAAACGTTTTCCTCATTTTCCTTCCAGGATTTTAATACTAGAGCAATAATTTTTAGATAGGAAATAGATATTTGCTAGTTTCATGCCTCTCTGTTTTGATTTTTTGATATATGTTTTTTTTTTTTATAAGAGCTAGGAATCTTCAAATATCTTAAAATTTACCTAGTTTCAACGCTGTGTTTCAACGTCCAAATACCCAATCTCATAAACATAATCTTAAAAAAATAAAACGCACAGGCAAAGAACACATCCTTCTTATTTACTTGTTAAAAGAAATACTAAAATCGGTTTAAATTTGGAGGAGGAAACAGAGGAATACGAAACCTCGATTTTGCTCATTTTATTTCGGGTTAATGAGTCCGAGGTGCAGTTGCCCCTTTCGCTCAGTATGTTCGAGTGCTGCGTGCGGCGCGACAGAAATAGCTTGGTGAAAAACCTAATTTTCAAATGTCTCAGTTAACTGCTTTCCTCTTAACAAGTGACTGCAGTAAAATTTGTTCATATGTTACTTACACGTTTCATTTCTCTCTGAACCTAATTCTAAAGTAAATTAAAATTAATGAAATGACACCCCAAATACTATACTTAATTTAAACTAAAAACAAGCTGCATTTATAATAATTCGTATCATTTTAGCAAATTTGACACTTATTTGCTGAAAATGCCGCTTTTTTCTTCCTTATTTTCTCATCTCCTGAAGTTTTTTTATGGAAAAAAATCACAAGTTGGCAATAGGCTGTTTCCCGATCACCTGATCTTTCATCACTAAAATGCGTTCCAAGTCACGGGTGTAAGCTAATAATTATTTCATCGTTGTTGTAACTAAAACGACTTGTAAACAGAAATACACCAAATCCAGAATACCATAAGATGAATTTCGTAGCGCTTGAATCAATCAGTTTACGAATTCAATTACGTTTATCAATATCGTAACCTTTCAGCATGCAAAAACATTACTACTACTGCTTGTTTATAGCTAAATATGTCACCAGTCAAAGTACAGCCGTGTTCACGAGTGCTTTCCACAAATAGTTAAATTGTATTATCTATTTGTGCTCTAGGATAAATATCCCAACTTGTAAAGCACTGAAAATATCATCCGTTTATTCAGGTCTTATGTTAATTAGTGTACAGAGCTAGGAGTGACACTCCGATACTTAGAGCCCTCCCGTGAAGGACCCTCCTTGTGAGCAAGTGAGGAGGTAGGTAAACGACCTGCTCTGAAATGTTAAACACTCTATTTTGACTCGGAAATTACGTATTTTGGGTGTGACGGCGTTTTGTAGATGTTATCAACACTCTGTATATTTATTAATTTATTTCATAACACACAAAACAGAATGCAGTACAATTAAAAATTAAATTTTTAGATCTGTATCACATTCCAAAACTATATATGACTAGGCGCATTTATAATTATATATTTAAAAAGTAACTAGAGATTTTTTTTTGTGCTGACAGGCTAGGTATTTGACCACAACTCAACTGATGTTAAATGACGGTGGACCGACCACGCTAACCACTGAGCTATCATCGCTACAAAATCTATAATCTGATATTGTATAAAATAGCTAAAACATACAGGATCATCTCATATCGGACACCGTCTGGCTTCCAATATGGAGGTTCTCGGTTCGAATTCCAGAGCATGCAATTCTGTCCTTTCTAAGTTATGTGTGTATTGCCGCTGACTTTTTTTTATGAATTTAGCCATCTCGCGAAGATGCGAGTAAGGTAAGAGATAACGCCTGCCCTTTGAGTAATAAAGCAAAGTACAGGGCATCGCTGATTTAGCGCTCATTATTTTGAAACGTTGGATGGTTTGTCTGAACAGCCCACTAATTTTGCTAGCTCTTCAAGTAGTAAGTACCCTTAAAACCGGAACACAGTAATGTTAACACACAGTTTGACGGCAGAATATTTGGTACTGCGGTGATATATACCTAGACTCTTGCTAAGTAAAATTTGAAAATTAAACAGTTTACCTTACACAAAAATGATAAATATCTAGATATAACAAGAAAAATATTTTATAAATAACAGTTGGTGTTATGAAAGAAATATTAGGGAGTACCAAGAGGGGTTTAATAGTAAAAACCACGTTGGTATGTCCCGGATGTGCGGGTTCATATATCAGTTTTGAAGCTCGTAAATATTCCACGTGCCATGCCAGATCACACTTGCCCTTGCTACGGGTAAAACGAAGAATTAGACTTTCTTATCGTTTTCTATACATTGGACAAGTGAGACGCTAAACGGGGTAGATTGTTATGATGATGATAAATGAGACGAACAATCTCAAACGATGGTAAGAGATAATGCCATAAATGTCCATGGCACCGTGCTGTTTGACGTAGAATCTACCCAATAATAGCGAAAAATAACCTGTTTTCTGTGTTTGATTATTTATTGGTAGAAACAAAGAAATCTATTTGTGTTGCTTAATATATTTACTACTTGCCGCGCTTTTTGGAATAAAAAGTAGTTAATGGATTTACCCAAGGTATGAACTATCTCGAAATCTGTTCAGCCGTTAGAGCGCGAATAAGTTACAAACATACGCACAGGTATCCTTCCAAAATGTTTCCATATATTTTCCATTTGTTAGTAATTTTTCTTTTCTCCGTTTTTATTTCTCTTTATCTTGCAGGCCAGCTGATTCTATAAATAACGCAGATTTCAACAGCTTCAGCCCCAATCCTTATAATGAGTTGCTAATAAACTTAGTCACGCATACGATAACTTAAATATTTTTCTTCTTCGTTTAAAAGTTTTACTTTTTGATAAAACTAATCTTCGTTTTTGTGTGGAAAAAAGTATTATTCTTTCCACACAAAAACGATATTGTATGCGTGACAAAGGTTTTCTAAATGAGGCTTTTTGTCATCGATAAAAAATATCAAGAATAATTATTCTTTCCACAATAAAACGAAGATTAGTTTTAACAAGAGGCAGGATCTTCTTTTTAAAAGGAAGAAGAAAACGATTTAAAATATTGTACGTAACATTTTTTTTTAATCGGGCATTTTTATTTTTGTCTGAATCCCTCAAATTCCGTCTACGCACTAAATCTTCTCGAAGGTTAATAAAATAGGTATGAGTTTATACTTGTATAAGCCCTCCCTCTCCACAAATACGCAAAGCAAACTGTCTGCATTATTGAATACCTCCCCATAGTCACTGGTTTCGGGTAGTGTTTCAGAAAATCATGTATTACGCATTTGGGGAGTGTACGTTTATAAAATTCTGTAGCAGTAAGAAATCTTAGTTTCATTATATGACTAACTAGCTGCGCCCCGCGGTTTTACCCGCGTGGTTATGGATGATAATGATGAAAAGTAAAAGAAGTAAGTACTAATCCGATCGGTTTATAATTGACAAAGTTTCATACAAACTTTCATCCCCTATTTTATCCCCTTGGGGGTAGAATTAATCAAAATCCTTTCGCAGCGGATGCCTACGTCATAACATCTACCTGCATGCCAAATTTCAGCCCGATCCGTCCAGTGGTTTGGGCTGTGCGTTGATAGATCACTATGTCAGTCAGCCAGTCACCTATGAGTTATATATATTTAGAGAGAGATAGATTTTGATGGTCAGTGTTTTAATTAGCAGATGTAAATTTACAAAAAAAAATACTACCTACTGCGGCAGCACCTTAAATAGATATGCATGTTATAATCTGTATAATAAAATGACTGTATGCCTTAAATTTTTTGAGGCATAAAATCACTGCGAGTAATTTTTAACACCGATATTCCAGTAGCTGTTCTTTAAATTTGCTTTGTTGTGTATTTTCTCTGGTGGACTAATAAATCTAAACTAAATGGTAAACTGTAAAAATCATATGAAACAAAAGGATGATACTTTCTTCTGTCTGTTTAGACCCTTTTTCTCAGGAACGCGCTGCATTCATATCAAATACTCAGGCCTACTGTCTCTTAAAGCTGTGAAAAAATTAAACTTCCAAGCCAACGCAATCAAATGATACAGCCGCTTATGCTGCACTTTTTCGACACTCGCAAGGGAATCAAAACCGTACAGTAATAATAAAAAATAATACAGTAATAATATAAAATAATAATTCTGAGTATACGCCGTGAACTCAGAATCTTGAAATTTGGTACGAAACAACGTCTTATAGCACAGACAAAAGAAAAATTTCGAAAAGCATAAATTACCATTAATAAAAAACAACACTTTTACTTATATACCTACAGGTTTTTACGGAAACCTCGGTGCACGAGTCCGACTCGCACTTGGCCGATTTTTTTAAAAGTAATCTCTTTTATTAGGTACCATACCGTGTTACTTACCTAAGTAAAATGCCTTGTTCTTGAATAAAATCAACCGTATTTTTCCTGTGCTGTGATTTTATTGTCTTTTCCTGGTTGTCTGATACTTTCACGTTTTATTCCTGTTTAAAAAACTTAACAGCTAACCGTATCCTGTCTGGTATTTATTCCCGTTGTGGATTAGGCGCCATAAATTATTTTCTTTCGGGTTGAGTTATGGCTTCATTCGGCGACAGAGCGTTGTGTCATGCACTTAATGGGGTAACATTATAATTTTATCCTTTTTACAAATATAGAGAGTCTATTTAGAGTTATGTGAAGAGTTAATTAAGCTAATGAAGTTCTGTTTAAAAAAAAATAACCTATCACTGAATTCAAGCCTGTCTAACACATTCATCGTTGACTAGTTTTTGCCCACGGCTCTGTTCCCGTTTGACGTTTTTCTATACTTCGGGAACAGTTTTTTTCAATAAAAGGATCTTTACTGTTTCCCTGACAATGTGTATGCAAAATTTCATGATCATCGGTTGAGTAGTTAACACGCGAAAACGTTACAAACACACAAACTCACATTTGCATTGTTAGGAATATAGTTAAGATTACGTAAAGAAAATTAAAAAAAAAAGAACAGGATACAAAGTAATAAACTTGGGTTGTAATTAAGTCGAAAGGGGTATATTGTATTCATTATTATGAACAACTTTTAGGCACAACTTTGAAATTGCGGCAATAAGTACGAAAAAGTTTCCTGACTCATGTGACACAAAGTATAGAGCAGCAGATTTTTTGCAATTTTAGAGTTGTATCCATAGCAAAAGTTGTACAAAAAATTGAGTGCGATGCTCCCTTTTGGTTTAAATCACGCTAAGCTTATAACACTATTTAGTCGTTAAAAAACTGCATTAAGTTTTGCATTAATTACCTACTCAGTTTCGTATTTCTTGTTTAGTAACTAAAATGAGATTAATTAAAACATAATATTTTTGAGTAAATTTTAATAAATAAATAAAAAACCGAGAAATAAGGTAAATTAACGCCTTTGAACTAAACATCTAAAGTTTAGTGGTTAAGTTACACAGGGTTAGATGTATCGATAAAATGAAACCGAAACGAGGTAATTGTATTTATAACTGTGAACCTTCTTTTCTTGTCAATACACCCCGTCTTTATGTTAGTAGAATCCTCTCCATACTAAGGTTGCCTGGAAGAGATCGCTCTTAGCGATAAGGCCGCAAATTATTCCACTAGTGTTAAGTTTATATTGTTATAATTGTTTGTGATTGGTGTGAATAATAAAGAATTATATTTTTGCTGTAAGACCAATTCTGAAATAGCAGAAAAAATCAGCTCTTCCAAAGAATGTATACATCTACAACGAAATGTATAGAAGATTAGAATTTTCAGAATTGGTACAACAATAAAAGTTGTGCACGTTGATACTAAAACCTCTTTTCGGTTAAATAGTACGAATAACTCTTGTTAGGAATGTTTAGATAAAATTGCGTAATGCCCGATGCATTTTTCTATTTCTATAACTAGAGATTCACCTCAATTTCCTTTACATTCACAATCTCATTCCTTTCTTGGCATTTTCCTATAGATTCATAGTTCCCTGAAGAAATGATTTATCGTCTGAACTTATTTTTAAAACATTAAACGGATCTGTTAAAAGGATAACAGTTTATGTTTATCCGTTTTGATGTTCATAAAAGCTAATTACAGAATCGTGTAGGTAGGTACACGTTTAGTGATCGAAAAATATTTATCTAAACTTTGATAGCATTTTTTTTTGTGTTTTTGGCATCACACTTTGTACATTAGTCAGCGTCAATATTTTCAAGTATTTTAAGACACATCAAAGTCAGACAAAGTCATTCACGATAAGCAATATAATTAATTAAGCACGTTCATGCTGGTTAAGAAGTAATGACTTTACCACAAACTTCGATAGGGGATTGAGTTTTGGGAAATAAAACACCAGTAGGTACTTTTTTGTTTCACTTGATTATATCAGATACTCCGACTACAGTTTCGGCCACATCCGGTAGCCCTTTTCAAGGAGTCAAAGCAGAGCACAACGCGTGCAAAACAATCGCAGTGCTAAGCAAGACGAGGCCACACGCACGTTGTGCTCTGCTTTGACTCGTTGAAGAAGGCCATCGGATGTGGCCGAAACTATAGTCGGAGTATCCGACATAATAAAACGTCAGAAATCTTGCATGGGCAAAGCATAAATGTGTCAAATACACGTCAGTTTCCATTCCACTACACTACATGGGTACATTAACACAAGAAAAACGCTAGTTTTGAAAAATACAATGCGTTAACATGACTTTTTTGTGTTTTAGCCAAAACTCTGCTCATTTACCAACAACATTTTTATCGAACATTTTTTATTTCGTGATATCTTGGGCGGTCCCATAAAAAAAAAACAAATCACTTAAAACAAAGTTACATTTAGACAGAAATATTTGGCGAAATACATCACTTGACAGTTGTTGTGAATAATACGCACAAGTTTCTGTCTTAATTAAAATGTCATAATGTGCAGACATTATTTTAGCGAAATACAGATTTTTTAGTAAGAGTAAGTCAGATGTAATTTAGTGCCATGTAAATCAAAGTGTTAAAAGATAAAACGATGCTAAAAAAATAAAAAAATATGAAGGACGCAAACAAGGGTATTACAAGGTTATTAAGATTAATGATCGAGTTTGAAAAGTATTGAGCGCCAAAGTACCGATGGCCTGACTTGATTTTGTTACTTAAAGTTTAGGGTACCGCTGGAATAGTCATGGACAAGCGTTATCTATTGCCATAAGATTATATATCGATAGTTTCATTACTTTAAAAATAATCTATCTTACGGTATTTGTTGTAGATATGTTTTGTGTGTATATAAGGCTATAAAATATACAATAACATCGAACAAGCAGTGTTATACGACGCGTCGATAAAAACTGTTTTTGTAAATATGAAAAATGTACTTTACGACATACAAACACACAGTTCTTTTTTTTTGTATTTGGCATAGCACTTTATACGTTTGGTCTGTGTCAAGTATTTCGATGGTTTCATTTAAGTTTGCCGATAGGAACAAGGAATATTTATATTTAATTAAATAACAAGAACGGTTCACGCCATGTATACAAATCATGCATTAATAATAGTGGTAACTTTACTACAAGCTTTTATGGAGTTTTAGAAGTAACATAAAAATATATGTTTTACCATATTTTAATACTTTCCCATACTTGCGCAATCCGGTACAGAGTCCATGTATCTAATCTATATATCTATCTAATACCTTTAAACGAGCAATTATTGTATATATCACTTCACTATTCACCATCACTATCACTACATAGTATAAAACAAAGTCGCTTTCTCTGTCCCTATATCCCTATGTATGCTTAAATCTTTAAAACTACGCAATGGATTTTGATGCGGTTTTTTTTAATAGATAGAGTGATTAAAGAGGAAGGTTTATATATATAATAACATCCATTAAATAGTGGAGAAATACAGTTATTTTTGAGGTTTATACCCGTGCGAAGCCGGAGCGGGCCGCTAGTGTATATATATAATCTGAAATTCGGAAACGGCTCCAACGATTTTGATGAAATTAAATATGCAAGAGGTTTCGGGGGCGATAATTCGATCTAGCTATGTTTAATTTTTAGAAAACGTCGTTATATCCGTGTTTTCAGGCAATGAAAAACCGAGCAAAGCTCGGTCATCCAAGTACTCCTATTTTATGCGTACACAGAACAATTTATTTAGTAGAGTTCTGTATCTCTTGAAAACAACTAGAAATTCATACTCGAGTAGATCGCTACTGAATTATTTTTCTACTCAACACCCCTAGCGTGTGCTAGAACAGGGGCGTTAATTAGTAAGATCGTGCTATTCCGGTGCCTGCCATGGCTAAAAATGGCTCAATCAGTCAAATGGTGTCCTTTCTCCTCTTTGCCGTTAGTACGGTCACGACGGATGTTGGCGTGTCACTATTTTTATGGGGAATGTTTATTGATGATTAAATCCAATTTAATGTGTACGGATAATAAATTTAAGAGCAATTTATATTTTAATCAGATAACAAAGTCAGCTTAAAATTTAGCAAGTTTTACGCGCCAAGAATGTATTTAACAGGAACATATAAAAAAAAAAGAAAATCAAAATCAAAAGTCATTTATTCAGTTTAGGCCCTGGTAAGGCACTTATGAACGTTAAGTTACATGTTTGAATCTACCACCGGCTTGTAATTACACTTCAACTGAGAAGACTCCGGCAAGAAACTCAGCAAGGCATTTTTTTTTTAAATTGTTTGATGTTAAACAAAGTCTTATACTTCTTTTTGGCTTGTTTCTAAGGGTTTAGGTATTTATTGCATTCGTCATTATAATAACTTTTAAAGAAATACCAGATCAAAAGTACTACTCAAAACCGACGAGCATGTATCGTAGGACATTTCACAGAGTGCCATCTAGACACAAACTAAGCATAGCTTGTATTGTGAGATAATTTTTTTGTAAATAAAATATATAATACCGACACATAGAACACCCAGACAGAGCAAACATTTATTGTCATATAAATGTTTATCCTATGTAGGAATCAAACCTACAGCTCTTGAAGCAGATAAATTACTAAATGAGCTAACAGGGCAGTGTATGAAATCGCTAATGTTAATGTAATGTAATATTTTGTAGCGATGATGGCTCAGTGGTTAGCGCGGTAGGTTCATATGTCGAAGGGCGTGGGTTCAAGCCCCAACAATGAGCTTGAGCTGCCGGTGAAGGAAAACATCGTGAGGAAACCATAGCGTGGTGGTAGGGTACTTTCTAGTACTCGGCTGGCTAGCTACCACCCCCAAGTTGAAAATCTGCCGCCAAGCATCTAACGGTGTGTTCCGGCAGCCTCACTTGAGAGCCAGTTTCATTCCAGGCTAGGTGTGCTCTACCATCTTCAACCACACAGTCACTTAACATCAGGTGAGCTGTGGTCAAACAACTAGCGTGTCAGACATATTAAAAAAAAAAATGTGTGACAGGATCGGATCAAGTGGATATATACACTGCATAGTACGGAAAACTTGCTTGATTATTTTTATTTGTGTTTATTATACTCACTACTCCAGTGTTAAATTGATGCAGCTGTTAATAAGAAACCTTAACAAAAAAAAAGTCATTTATTCAGTTTAGGTCCTGGTAAGGCACTTATGAACGTTAAGGTACATGTTTGAATCTACCACCGGCTCGTAATAAACAACAACAAATCTGTGTAACAAATACACAGATTACTACCGCAAAGACAACATGTATTTCTATACATATTCTTACTTGTAAGCTTGAGGTGGGTGCATCGGTAAACTTTCAATAAGAAGATTTAAAGTATGAGCATAAGTAAGTAGAACCGAAACAATCCTTTGAGACTTAAGGCAGCCCTCTCAGAAGCAGTGCAAAGCATTATAAAGTCTTCTTTGCGGGTAGTTGAGCTGGCTTTGATATGAATTTTCATGCAAGAGTATGTAGAAAAGTAATATAGCATACACTCGTAAAAGTAAAAAGTGCGTTAAAAGTATTTCTTGTTCCTCTTTTTATTCTTAAGTTAATAATATACCTATATTTAGTTTCTTTTATTTTTCTTAATATACTCTTGTATCACCTTGTAATCTTTCGTGAATAAAGCCCGTAAACCATAATATCTCAACTTTTTGTATTGAAGTTGAAACTGGTAATAAAACAACTGCGTATGAAATATATAAGACAAATAAGAGATAAATAAATAAATAAATAAATAATATCGCACAGCGCCATCTAGCCTTAAACTAAGCAAAGATTATACTATAAAGCGACATCGTTTCAAAATCTCGAACGAAACGATTTGATTCCACTTTTATTGTGCGGACCGTTTAAAAGTGGAATGCGCTTGCCTAAGTGGGTGTTCCCCAATAGATACAACCTGGGTGTCTTTAAGTGGAGAGTGAATTGGTATTTTCTAGGCAAGCGTGCTCCATATTAGACCGCATCATCACTTAACTTAAAATGAGATAGAGGTCAAACGCAAGCCTATTTATAAAAAAAAAAAAAAACTATGTACAATATGGTAATTAGTTTTTTTTTTTTTTTTTTATAAATACAAACTTATTATACATATAGAACACAGAAACAGAAAATACATTTATGCTCGTCACATATATGTTTGTCATGGGTGAGAATCGAAACCACGCTCTATAGCTCTGAAGCAGATGTAGCGATGATGGCTCAGTGGTTAGCGCGGTAGGTTCGCATGCCGAAGGGACATGTAACTTAACGTTCATAAGTGCCTTACCAGGGCCTAAACTGAATAAATGACTTTTGATTTTGATTTTGATTTTGCGTGGGTTCAAACCCCAACAATGAGCTTGAGCTGCTGGTGAAGGAAAACATCGTGAGGAAACCATAGCGTAGTGGTAGGATACTTTCTAGTACTCGGCTGGCTAGCTACCACCCTCAAGTTGAAAATCTGCCGCCAAGCATCTAACGGTGTGTTCCGGCAGCCTCACTTGAGAGCCAGTTCCATTCCAGGCTAGGTGTGCTTTACCATCTTCGATCACACCGTCACTTAACATCAGGTGAGCTGTGATCAAACAACTAGCCTGTGAACCATAAAAAAAAAACAGAAATATTACCGATAAGTAAATATCCTAAAATAAGAACACAACTAAAGTTACCATTGTGTTTATTCTCATTCATTTAAATAAACAAACGAAATATCTATCACGGAAATACGAGTATTCCATAGAATGTGAATGTAAATTTTACATTTTCAAACCATTACCTAGTGAAAAAATGTAAAAGATTACCTCGCAAATCGAAAGATTACACCAAAATCACGTAGCTAACAATGCACTCAAATTGAAAACACTTCACAGATACAAATAGTGAGTAAGATTACGCCTTCAAAAATAGTTCCTTGCGTGTCGCTTCAAGATGAACTCACGTATGCAAAAAGGCAGCAAAGTCACGCAATTTGTCCTCCGTTTGAATAACTCAATCTGACGTTCAAAGGGACAGCCAATGGATGGCCCTCCGCTCCCCAGATAGGCTACGTGCATCTTCCTTCCAGTTATTCAATTTGTTGCCCTACGCAAGGCATTGGACTTAGGGACAGTGGAAGCGACGAGATGCGGTGGGAGAAATTGAAAATGCACATTGAGGAAATCGATCTAATGTTACTTAATTCTTAGTACTATAAAATTGTTAGAATTGCCCGTCAGAGAAACATAAGTGATTTTATTTTTACATTTGATGTAGGTTTTTTTATATAATCACTGTACAATACTGAAATGCTTATGATAAATGTCATATTTTGTGTTAAAATACTACTTAAAGATAATTGGTATGACTTAAATTTTCGACAAAATAATTTAGTTAATATAAATAGTTATTTATATGAGTCGGTTTATTTTGTTCGCGGTTTTATAACCTATCATTCTAAAAAAAAACATTTTGGCGAAATAAAAAAAATAATTAGCATAGTATGTAATTGTAATAAGTTAGTCCGACGGTAAGCTAGAGCAATTCGATTCTCCTTAAACTTTGATCGATCTATCCAATTTTTTTTTAAAGCAGGTTAGCTAAACTAGTTAGTTTGTATATATTCCATTGTATGTTACTTGCTCAGTAAAAACAAGTTAGTTTTAACAATATCATATTGCATCTATCTGAAAACAAAACCGGTATAAAAAAAATTTAGCTTATCGTAAAATTCGACCGAGGCGTCGAGATAAATTGAATGTCAGTACAAAAGCTGAGTGCCACATCCATCCACCCTACGAGGATCCCGCGGGAGAGCCTCTGGCAGCCAGGGTGGCATCGATCCGCCCAGTCGCGTGCCGAGCGCCATCCGAGTCACACGCCCGCCTTCACCCGCCCGCGCGCGTTTAGGCGGGAAACCAACCGCTGTCGCACAAAACGAACTTTCAAATTTAGTGACTAATAACACTAGTGTTTAGCTACGCAAGTAATGTATATAAACTATTATTAGGTTTGTTTTGGACAATAGACCATTGTTCGTGATATATGTTTTGATGAACCTGTGTTGACTGTACCATTTTGATTTCTTGAGCGGTTTAATCTCTATCATATTGTGTAAATGTTTTATTTTTTATATGATGATTGTATATGCCATGGTGGTGAAGTATTCCATATCACTCTGACATATCTCATCGAAGTCAAAAAATAAGTTAAGCAGCCTTATTTCAATAGCGTTTGCTCAGAGTCATAATAAAACAGTTCCAATGTTACAGGATGGAATATCCATTTTTGTTACAATAAGTAATTGTTTTTTTTTATTACTTGTAAGTCGTTGGCGGTCTATTAACAGTTCAGGTGAATAAACGCCTGCTTCGAAAGTATTTTTCTTGCAATATTTTATCCCCACTTAGGAATAATCACTTTGGAAGTCTCGTTTATCATGCCCAATGGAAAAGTTTTTCGGAAACGTAGTCGATATGATTCTAAAAAAGTTTTTAATGTAGCGACTTTGCCTATACAATGTTAAAAAGAAATAGGTGAAGGTATCTTTATGAATGTGAAGTGTGGTTATTGATTTGCTTGCCTTTCTTTAACATAGCAAAGGAATATTGAATAGACGTGAATCATATACGTATATAATATGATTTAAGTTTATATATCAGTATTTTGTAGGCATGCATGCTTAATCGTAGACCGCATTTTCACTTAACGTCAAGTGAGGGTGAAAAGCAAGCCTAATAATTATTACAAAAAAAAAATAATTAAATTTATTGTTTACAAAAATTAAAAGCAATGAATAAAATAACTTAACAATTACTGTCTTATTGCCAAAATCCATTACTTTCAGACATCCTTAGGATAATACAGATAAAAGACCGGAGATTAATAGTTAATAATAATAAATGTAGTTGTAATATAATAGTTACTTTGTATTCAGTGGATTCGCCGTTGGTGAAACCGTGAAGGTCAACTAGTGGATAATGATTTAAAATTTTCTTGTCAAAGGCAAATTTTTCATCATTAATATGAACATGATTTTTCTTACTAAATAAGTTAAGGATTAATTAAATGTTATAGTCCGCGTAGAACCATCGTAGCACCACGTAGACGCGTAGCAAATAAAATCTTATGTTAAACAAAACAACATTCTACAAAATACGTATACCTATCGTTTACATCAAGACACTATGTACAAATAATAATTCGGACGTCCACATTGATTATTTTCATAAGCTGACTAAGAAAAAAGCTTCGGATACTTTGCAACACTCGATACATATCAAGTTTTTGTTTCGTTATAAAAACAATAACACAGAAGCTAGGAATACGTTAGTATGTACTTCAAAGTCATCAAGTCGTGATTCCGAGAGACGGCTGGCGTCAAGCATCAAGGCACGGTTTTGAGACGTGACCAGAAAATGTAGCATGGCAGCCATTCATACATTTTGTATGATAAGTAGCCACATTCTGCGACACTTGGCATAGATTAGGATAAAATCGGTGTGCCATGCCTAATTTGTATATTTTTTGCACGTCTTATGTTTCAAGTAGTTTTTGTATCCTTTTAAGTATTTTATTGCATTCACGAATCTTTACGGCTATTAAACAGCCCATTATAAAGGTGTGGTCACATTACAACTTCCTCTATCAATAGAACCTTGTTTTAAGAGAATTAATTCTAACAACATCTGAAATAAAGAATAAAAACCCTGTACGCAATTAACAAAATATAGCTAAGAACCACCGTAAGGAAACTGGCTTTCAAATGAAAAAAAAACCGCATCGAAATCGGTCCATCCGTTTGAGAGTTACGATGCCACAGACAGATACACACACACAGACAGACATCGACGTCAAACTTATAACACCCCTCTTTTAGCGTCGGGGGTTAAAAATAACAAGAGCTATGGAAACTGACGTGGTCTTGACACGTTTTTGTCAAAACTACGTTGTTTTTGTTTTGTCTCCATGATGAAGGCCACCGGATGTGGCCGAAATTATAGTCGGAGTTTCCAATATAATTACACGTGATTGATCCCGGATAAGTACAAAAATAAGAAACAAAAATAACAAGAATGTCGTTAATATAATTATTAAAATTAAAAAAACACTAAGTCCAAAATGTTTGTTTGGTATAAACAAATGTTTGTTCTGTGTCTGGGTGTTCTGTATGTATTATAAGTATGTATTTACAAAAAAAAATGTATTTATGTATCCTATCAGTTATCTGACTACCATCACACAAGCTTTGCTTAGTTTGGGGTTAGATGGCGCTGTGTGTAACGTGTCCTACAATATTTATTTATTTATTTTATTTAGTGCTAGGTTACATTGTTTTATTAAGGAGTTCCAGTGTCTACCTTCCATCACCATCAGATAATTATGAAACCAGAAAGTAGGTAGTTCATTGGGGAAAAATTTAAAATTTACAGGAAAGCAAAATACGCAATTTCGTTTACGTGGATAACATAATAAATAATTAGTCATTTTGGTTTAAAACAGAAATGCAACCGAATTGAGAACTTCCTTTTTTTTGTAGTCGGTTAAAAGGAGTTAATATATTAAAAGGAAGATAGATTTCTCAATTCTAGAGAAAACGTTTACCACGAATTTTACTAACGTGATTTAAAAGCTACCGAAATTATAATGAATTTGTGTTTTTTCTCGGAAATGTTGAAACAGGATGAAAAACAGTTACCGGTACTGCTAGAGACGGTTTTGTCCTGACGGTCGACTCATTAGGCACAGAGATACTGTATCTTGTAATCTCTATTCACGATCTTAGAGGGGTGGCAATTTGTATTACCATTGTACTAAATTCGTGTAGGTTGAACAGTAGCTCTCATGTTTGATCATTTTGGTTGCTCAGAAGCGGTTAATTCTCTTTACAATAGCATCATTATCATCATCCACAACCTTCTTTATCCCACTGCTGGGTATAGGTATTTCTCTTATTATGCAACCTGCCTCGGTCCTGTGCCAATTTGGTTCAGATCCGTCCCGCGACGGCAGCAATATCATATGGATTTAATTCTCGCTACCAATATGATACAACTCATCGAAGAAGTTGTCCAAGTTCTCCATATCATGGTCTCGAGGACCTATAATCTTTTGCCAAAACAATTTTTCGCAGTCTGCAGTCTTATAAATATGATTTAAAAATAGCTTGTTGAGCAACCTTTCTATGAGTTCGATGAGTTCTATAAATTAGTGAAATAAATGCAATTAATTACATTTTTATGGTTTTTCTTATCATGTGTAATTGTTTGTACACGATATTGATGTATAAATCACATTTTATGCAATGTAAGAACATAATTTGTTACTCCGCACAAAACAATCGCATGATGCCGCCTCGATGACCTTTCAAGCCCGCATGCAGCTTCTATTTGTGAGGGATTAGAGTATTCCGAACACTGATACCGATACCCATCAAGAGATAATGTTGTGCAGTGCAAACAGTAAGGGCTTTACATACAAACGATTTTGAGATTTTAGACGTCTTTCCGTAATGGTAAAGTCGGAATAACATAAATCATTTTTTTAAATATTCAAAACTTAAGAAACTTTTTTAATAACGTGGAAGTAAACGGAAACTTAAAAGTTATTAACGCTTTACTTGATGAAATATTTGCATTTTACGTATACTTACATGAAATTAATTTACATGTTATACTTATTCCAATATTACCTATTATATTAAGTTAAATGCATTGTTATTAAAATCTTAAACTGAAAATTTAGCTCATATTTTTGCAATAACAATTTTATAACTTTTTTTAACGTATAAGTTCATGTTTGTCCTCAAACTCTCCCGATGGTAAGCGATGATGTGGTCGAAGATGAAGGACGCAGACATAGAAGATATCAATTCACACTCTCCTTAAAAAGATCCAGATTAAAGGGTTTCTTTGAACAATAATAAAATATTATGGTAACTGACGTGGTCTTGACACATTTTTGTTTTATTTATGCGGGATTACTCACGTTTAATTTTATCGGAAACTCCGACTATAATTTCGACCACATTCGGTGGCCTTCATCATGGAGACAAAGGCTAAGACAACGCGAGTTTCCGATAAAATTAAACGTGAGTAAAAAAAAAAAAAATCTTATATCTTTAAACGAGCAATTCTTATATATATATATATATATATATTTATATATATATATATATATATATATTCTGGATCTCGGAAACGGCTCCAACGATTTTCATGAAATTTAGTATCCAGGGGGTTTCGGGGGCAAAATATCGATCTAGCTAGGTTTCATTTTTAAACAACGTCGTTTCATCTGAGTTTTCAGGCAATGAAAAACCGAGCAATGCTCGGTCATCCAGGTACTTAAAATAAAACAAACATACCGCATAAATAAAACAAAAATAATAAAATACTTCCTTAATAAACAAGTTTTTAAAAACTGGTAACACTAACAAATACCACAAGCTCTAAGGACGCAACTACATTTAAGGTTGACGATATCAACTGTTGTTTAAGTGATTTTTACGATTCGTCTTGAAAGTATTTTAATAACATTTAATCTAGCTTTTTGTTCATTTTCTAGCATTTCTTATGCATGAATAGTTACTATAAAATTGTTCCATACTGTTGTCTTCGCGACGGTGATTCCAGAGTACCTACTAGCGGCAAGTAATCTTGATGGATAGCTAGTATCTATTGTTAGCGTTTGATATCTCCATATTTAAGCTGGTACGCTAGAAAGAGAACCGTTACGGAACAATACTGATTATTTATAATTTGTTTATTTGGCTCAACACATATTTGCATAATATTGCCATTTAACTTGGCAATGCCGCCAGCTTGTTGGTTACGCTGCCGATCGGGGATTTTGAGCAATTTGATTGTCTATAGACTTTTATTAGTTTATAAGTATATCAGAATCGCAATTTCAACACCTATGAGTATACTTCATTGTTTTACTGTTGAGTCTATTGGCATACTATGTGTTTGACCACAGCTCACTTGGTGTTAAGTGACGATGTGGTCGAAAATGGGAAACCTGGCCTGGAATGGGAACTGGTCTGAAGTTTGCCATAACATACTGCTCTGTGCTTTGCGGCAGATTTTAGGTGGTAGCTAGCTAGCCGAGTTCTAGAAAGTACCTTAGCACTATGTTATTGTTTTCTCACGATGTTTTCCTTCGCTGGCAGCTCAATCTCATTGATGGGATTTTGTATCGATGATAGTTCAGTGGTTAGCGCGGTCGATTCGCATGTCGAAGGGCGTGGGTTCAAACCCCAACAATGAGCTTGAGCTGTCGGTGAAGGAAAACATCGTGAGGAAACCATAGCGTGGTAGGGTACTTTCTAGTACTCGGCTGGCTAGCAACCCTCAAGTTGAAAATTTGCCGCCAAGCATTTACCGATGTGTTCCGGTAGACTCACTTGAGAGCCAGTTCCATTCCAGGCTAGATGTGTTTACCATCTTCGACCACACCGTCACTTAACATCAAGTGAGCTGATGTGTTTGACATCATATGTTCCGCGTCTGTGTGTTCCGCATAAATGTTGAATTAATATTTACAAAAAAGATATAGGTATATTGTATTCTATCGGTTATCTGATTCTCATAGTACAAGCTTTTCTTAGTTTGGGGCTAAACGATGCAGCTGTATGAAATGTCCACCGAAGTTCATATGGCAACATTTTGTTTGTATGACACATATACAAACAAAATGTTGCCATATTTAAAAAGAAAAAATAATCTTGTATCATCAGGAGAACTATCTTGTACTTATTTCAAGATACGAAAACGTCTCGTTAATCATAAGTATCGTAATTATATTATTGTGATAATTTTAGCACTTATCCAGTCTTGGATGAAGTTACCTCGGACCCTCCGTACGTGTTAATAACTTGATTGGCCACCGGCTGCCGGCGTTGGGCACAAAAGGTCATTAGCATGTCAAACACGTCATGTTGATTTTATATGATAGACGCATCGTTACTGTATAATATGAAATAAAATTAATGTAGAATAAACAAGGTTATTCGATACCTCACATCATCAGCCATAAGTCGTCCACTGCTGGACATAGGCCTCCTCCTGGGGGGGTTTTGCCAATACTCGCCACGCTTGGCAGGCGGGTTGGCGAGCGCAGTTAGGTGTGATTGTTCTAGGAAGACGGTGCTGCCCATCTTCCGGATTACATCCCTTAGCCGACTCTTACGGCAACCACGGGTAGAGAGGGTGGGGTACTATTCTTACGCCGGCACCACCACGGCACGGTATTCGATACGCTTTACCCAAAATGCTGAGACAATGGTTGACGATGATGCAAATAAATAATTAACTACTTGAGAACAAAAGTGCAAGTATATGACATTAGTTTATTTATTTCTCTTTTTGGCTTTGTTAACAGTGTCAAGCATTTTGATATTTGATAGATAGGAACTCTTTATATTATAGGTACATAGATATTTTTAAGTATTTACTGAAAAAAATAGTAAAATATGTCGGAATTACCTACAGTCAAAATCATACAAAATAAGTGAGGCTCATATCTAGTATACTTTAGTAGGTAGATCTCAAAATAGCCGCAACGCAATAATCAACATGAAAAGATTTATGTTTTATACCATATTGTATTCTTCAAATTTGTGCACGTAATTCGGCACTTTATGAATAAAACAATAAAATAAAAACAGAAGTTTAGTAAAAAAATAATTACGCTTTTCCGCCAAATTTCTTTTACATATTTAGAAAGAAAATTAGGATAGCTTCGCAACGGTAAAATAGGTAGACACTTCAACGTGATTTTACGATTTTGAACGTACTTTGTACCACCATTCAGATAAAAAACATACTATGCGACAAAATCAAAAAGCATCTAATAATTTATTATGTACTAGGCTGTTGTAATATCATTTTAATTTAGATCGAATTACGTAATTTTCCTCGTAAGGTTAACGTTTGTACGTAATATGCGTTTGTACATATAAAAACAACCAGTTAATAAAGTGTTTATATCCTCTTTGGGACAAAAGGGACAAACACATGGACGTATATTTGCATTTTAAATGTGTTGTAAACATGTGTTGATTAGAAATGATGAATGCTCGAATTACACACATTTAAAAATCATGTTCGCTCACGAACGATGTACGTAATCACTGTTTATAACACATTCGAACGAATCGTAAAACACTTATTAGATGGTCGTATAATTTTAAACCGCTAAACACAATTACTTAGCAGACAGCTGCATGGTTTTATTTATGATATGTTTTGAAACTTCGTGTTCAATAGAGTAATTTGGTTAGATTTGGTTGACAGATAGAGCTCTATACCGGAGATAAAGTATTTATTTTCTTTAAAATGCACAACCATGTTCCATCGATAGTCCCGTCATCCTTTTCTCAGTTTAGATAATGGCCAGAAACATATTGTAAAAGTAACTATTGCACATTGATCTATATATATCTATACATACTAAATGACTCGTTTTGAATACTTACTCCGGTCCAGTGATACCCGATTTTTTGGGAGATCTACTCATTTTAGCTATTGTCTCCTGATGTTCTGACTTATCGACTTATTATCTATTTTTTAGCATTTTAAACTACACATACGTTATAAACTGTTATAAAAACAGTGACATGAAAAAATCTGGTAGCGCAAAAAGAATGCGTGGGGCTTACAAAATTCCTTGCTCGGTCTTGCAAAGTTTTGGTACGCTTAAGTAAATTATTATTGTATTGAAACAATAATAGAGTTAGTATTCGTGCGTATACGGGGGAAAGTCCCTAAAGTAAGTTTAACTTGTACTAAGTTGTCGGAAGTCAGTATAATTTGGTAGGTAACTTTGGGCCAACATTTTTATGGTAACAACGTTCGTTAGTGATCGCCCGCGCGAACTCGCAAGCTGTGGTCAAATACTAACATATCGTGTCAAGCGTAAAAAATCTCGCCAGAACCAAACGCTGATACATTTATTGCAGTAAAGTTTGTTACGTATTAAAGTTAATGCAATTCGAATGTGTGTGTTAGTGTGTTATTAGAATGTTGTGTTTGACTGCCTTGTTAGCTCATTTGGTATAATATCTGCATCAAGAGCTGTTGGGCGTGGGTTTGGCCATCAGGACAAACATTTATGTGACGAAAAATGTTTGTTGTGTGTTTGGATGTTCTCTATGTATTCACAAAAAAACGACGTGTAAAACGAACTACGTTATTTATTTATCTAGACAATAATTATCTAAACAAGTAATAAACCTATTTTTAAAGTCGGTTAAAAAGGTTCTGGATTGTGACTGATTGAATGATATAATTAATTTTTATTGATATTATAGTATTTTTCCTAGGTGACTAGTTGAAAAATTCTATCTGGTCACCTTGCGAAGTGTGTTACAAACTTAACACACTTTTGTGTCCTGTCCAGTAGCAGATAAATACTGTAGGAAACTTATAAATACAAATCTCTGCTTTGTGAGGCAAGATCAAACGCGAACTCTTTATAAATAAAAAAAGGTCAAAGCTAAGCACGAAAAAAGTTTATCTTGAAAAAAGTACAAGATAGTTCTCCTGTTGATAAAAGATAGCGCAGAACAGAGTTTTTTTTTCTAAATAAAAATAGGTCAAAGCTGATCACGGAAAGGGTTTATTTAAAAAATAAAAAGGATAACCCCTTTTCAATATTTTTTTGATATTATTTGGAGGCATATTAAGAATCCGTTTATGAATTCATTTAAACCTAAAGTAGGATGTGTTATAAATCAAATTCATCCTACTTACCCACTGATCCAGAACAATAACTCATAACGCGTAATGTCGCGGACTACCGCTCCACCTCCTCACTTAAGTTAGTTTATAAGAATCAAACAGTAACCAAACTTACGACCAATTTGTTTACGAGTGAGTTGGATCAGCCCAATTTTATAAAACAATAGGACAGCTTGGCGTAAAAGTGTGTACCTTTTTTTATTTTGAGAAGGGTAAAGGCAAGTCACGTTGACCAAGTACGAAGTGACAGACTTTCCACATCTTCAAGAACATTAAAAACTTTCTAATACATTCATGCTTATCATCGAAGGCTCCTTCTTGCGGCGGCGTCGTGTGTCGGGTCACTCTCTTCCCTCAGATATGATTGAGGAGGGTGATGGCTGGCACATGCGTCATACTCGTGATCGGTTGCTGCTTGCGGGTCGCTGGCCTGCTCGCGGTATACACACAAACTAGTACATACTTTAACCTAAGATGCCCTTAATGCCCTCACCCTATACAAAGTTAAAAAAAAGTTAACTAAGGTCACGGACCTCGGTGTCTGTAGAGCGAATAAAATATATTTAAAAAATATAATTAAATAAAAAAATAAAAAACTTTCAATCTTTATATATAGTTCTCTCGAGATGTTTTGTTTCACAATTTAAAGCTAGTGATAATTAAAAATACGCACATATTTTACTATGGAAATTGACGAGATTTATAGGTACATTGTTTTGTTTAATTACTTACCAAAAACTGTTTTGAAAAAAATGCCACTGTACTTGGTCAACACTATTGTCGGGGTATTTCGTAAAAGTGAAACAAAAATTAGAAAAAGTAGCACTCTTAAGCCATATTTGTATAATTTGAGAATTTCATCTGGGGCAAAAGATTAGGTACCGTTTAGATATACTATATTGTATTATCATAGAGCGGTAAAGTTATTCCATAGGGCCTCCCTTGGGTAGTGTAACTTAATTCGCTTTCACTTGACGCGACTGCTTAATTAAGCTGTGGCTTAGAGCTTACTTGAGGTGGAACTTACTTCGCATGTTACTCGTAAGTTTTAATTCCGAAGTTTTGTTGTGAGTTTAACATGCTCAAGAGATACACGCATAACGAGTTGGCTTATTATGTTAATGAGAATACCAAACAATTTTAATTCTATATTCTATGTATACCACTTTTGATACGGGTTTGGAATAGAAAAATAAAAATCAGATCCATGGATATGGTTTAAACAGCAATATTATTAAACAGGACTTAATAATTCCGTAACGATAATAGCTTAGTGGTTAACGCGGTCGGTTCATAAGCTGAAGAGCGTGGTTTCAAACCCCAACTGAACTATTATAAGTATGGTAAGGTATTTTCTAGTACTCGGTTGGCTAGCTACCAGCTTCAAGTTGAAAATCTGACGCCAAGCACCTAATAGTGTGTTCTGGCAGCCTCACTTGAGAGCTAGTTCCATTACGTGTGCTTTACCATCTTCGACCATCACTTAACATCAGGTGAACTGTGGTTACACCTATCCTGTCAACCATAAAAAAAGCTAACAATGGATATGATGGCGTTTTTGTTTGGCCAAAGGACTACAAAAATTATATCACTGCCTCGGGAACGAGAGAACTCTAAAGAGTAAAATAATAATAACAATAAGGCAGTAATTGTATTCTGCGGAAGGCGCCTTCCAAATAATTTCTCGTTCCAATTTTAAATGATTACCATCTCTTATTTCCGACTCCAGCCACGCGTAAGATAGCACCAAGCCATCAAAGACAACCAGACTGTTATTTACCGGGGACAGAGTATTTCCGAAAACAGATCCACCAACATATACCTAGAGTTGGCGAAAAATAGAACTACAAACTATATACGAGTGTCTGTCAATTTTGTTTACAGACTATGATGGTGGCTCCCCCATTCAACTCTACAGTTAAGTTGGTGCATTGTACAATAAGATAGTGTTAAAAATAAACATGCGGGTAGATTCAAGTTCGCGCTAAGCATGGGGAGCAATCTATTTCTGATTCGTTGCCGTGTAGACATTTATTTCTATTTTATTTTGTTGACATCTTCCAACCGTGCACAGTTCGGTGAACTTTGCAGGAACACCGGAAGATGCAACGATATTATAAACAGGATTTTCTTTGAAAATACCTTTCCGAGTGACTGTGATATGAAATATTTGTAGTTCTGAATTTACAGACTTTATTAATCTTTGTAGCTATTTCAAGGCATATTACAGTTTTTTTTTTTAATTAAAAAAATATGTCTACGTGTGGCCACGAAAAATAGTTTCAAAAACAAAATTGGATAAGACAAAAAAAAATAATACTGTCAAACTCAAACAAAAAACTGTCAAAGTGACAGTAATTACGTCGTACGTACACTTTAGATAATTGCATGAAAACTGGAACTATTTATTCATATTTATGGAATCTATATTTTTCATTTGTTTTTCTCACGAACCCGTAGGTACTATACATACGTATACATATATACGTATAAATATATTTTCTTGTACTTATTACTTGGTACTGATTCCACAATAGAGCTATTTGAACCCTTCGGTGTTGTGGTCATTACTTTGAAGGAAAAAAAAGTTACGATAGCGTTAATCCAGGTTGTAAGTTACTTGTTTCTGCATTACAAAGCTTATCTAAATTCATTTACCCGTTACAGCGTGCAGAAGTAATAAGCAAATACAAATATATATATACGTACATATGTACACACACATACATATATGCATACAAACTTCTAAAAATTTAATAATTCTAGCTGTGATATAAGTTGGTTATTATATTTTTTTTTTATAGCTGATTGGCTTGTTGTTTGACCACAACTCACCTGATGTTAAGTGACGGTGTGGTCGAAGATGGTAAAGCACACCTAGCCTGGAATGGAACTGGCTCTCAAGTGAGGCTGCCGGAACACACCGTTAGATTCTTGGCGGCAGATTTTAAACTTGAGGGTGGTAGCTAGCCAGCCGAGTACTAGACAGTACCCTACCACCACGCTATGGTTTCCACACGATGTTTTCCTTCACCGACAGCTCAAGCTCATTGTTGGGGTTTCAACCCACGCCCTTCGGCATGCGAACCGACCACGCTAACCACTGAGCTATCATCGCTAAAAAGTAGATTATGTGTTATATGGGATATAATTTCATCAAAATCCGTATAGTAATTACAAAGTGAAGAAGTAACAAATACACAAACTTTCACGTATATGATATTAGTGTAGATAAAAGGATGTTATGACTATACAATACCAAATAATTTTCGAAATAATACGATTCTATTTTCTGTTTTTGGAAATCACTAATACCTACTTAATGGAATTAACTAAACAGAGAACCGTCTCGTTTCTTCAATTTACTATCATCTCTTTTTTTTAGTTTTCTCTACATATCTAAGCCGTCGCTGGGTCAAGCAGCCCCTGTCAAATTCGTCATGTCATCGAAATGTAATAATTCCCCACCCCAGGAGGGAATCGGAAAGCTATTTACAAAGGAGTTGGGGACATGTGGGGAGAGCGATTTTCTAGAGAAAATAAGAAAATCCAACTGTAGATAGAAATACTGTGTTCTATCGATTGCGATAAGCTTGCATGCTGAATTAATCTGGTATGAAATCAACAACCAGTGCACCGCGGTTCCACCCGCTATCTTACGGGAACCATTATACGAGTATTCCAATAATTAAAAACCATTATAGTCTATGTATAGTGTCATTATAGTTTATATTCATAAATTAAAAAAAAAGTCCGCATATAGTAACAAAATACAATGAGTGTTCATTACAACGGTATGGGTGTTCTGAACACGTATTTATGTATTCTATCAGTTATCTGACTTCCATCGCACAAGCTTTGCTTAGTTTGGAGTCAGATGGCGCTGTGTGTACTATGACATATTTATTTAAAAAAAAACCGCTTTACTAATAATATAATTTACTGCGTTATTCTTACGATGGTGTTAATAAAAAAGCAAGCGTAGTCGAAAATTTCGTCAAAAATATACATTTAAAACAATATCGAAATTTCGAACTAAACGGTTCGATTTCACTTTTTCATACGATCTGCTAAGCTTTGGAATTTGCTGCTTGAGTGATTGTATCAATCAGGTAACACTCGGTCCCCGATAGATAAAGTACAAGAACAATCTGGGTGCTTCCAAGTCATGAGTAAATCGGTTCTATCGTAGCCGCATCTTCGCTTAACATCAGGCGAGATGGCGGGCGCACACAAGCCTATTTGACAATTAAAAAAATAAAAACGGCCAAGTGCGTGTCGGACTCGCGCACCAAGGGTTCCGTACCATGATCTAAGAAAAAGGCAAAAAATCGCGTTTGTTGTATGGGATCCCCACTTAAATATTTATTTTATTTTGTTTTTAATATTTGTTATTATAGCGGCAACAGAAATACATAATGTGAAAATTTCAACTGTCTATCGCGGTTCTTGAGATACAGCCTGGTGACAGACAGATGGACAGACAGACAGACAGCTTTGTTTTAATAATAGGGTCCCGTTTTCACCTTTTGGGTACGGAACCCTAAAAAAAAACCAGTTATGTAACCTCTACGACTCTTTGCACATATGTACTCGTACATGCACATAAAGTTTCCTAACGAAATATGACTTCATTTTATACTATTTAGTAACATTGTTTACGTTCCATTCAATTCGAAACATTATGTAAAACATCCAAAAAAAATTATTTTAAGTTAACACAATATTATAACTTATAACAAAACAAAAACCGGATTCATTTGGTTTTCTCATGGATACCATTGTCAGAACTGGACAAAATCGGTTTACACAGTCGAGAGTTCTGAGGTAACAAACATAAAAAAAAATATACGAGTCGAATTGAGTACCTCCTTCTTTTTTGAAGTCGGTTAAAAAAGAAGCACTCTCAATTTTTCAACAATACCATAGCTCGCTTCATCTAGAAAACCTCGCCAATTTTGTAAGCCCCTGTCAAATCGTGCAGTTTCAGAAATATAAAGCGTAGTTAAATTTCAGCTTTGTCACTAATAGTAATAAGATCTAAAGTGGATGAAAGGTGCAGTCTGTGAAGGCAGTTAGGGCGGCAATGTTTACCCACAAGCGATCGATAGGGCAGACTAAAGCCTCTGCGTGAAAATTGCAACTCCTCGGTAATATTATAAATGTACTGGAAATGACACGTGAAACTAGTTAAACTAAAGCGTACTTGCGTATAATAATTTATTTGTTTTTCTGTAATTTTTTAAGTAATAATTATATTGAAGTTCCTACTGCACATCTGTAAAAGCAGGGAACGTTATATTTTAAGCCCTCTTTTATCTTTGTTGTACTATAATGATATTATTTTTCATTGAAAATGACGCAAGACATGAGAGATTTTTTACTCTTTTGCTACTCAGTGCCGTAAATAGCCTTTTCTGCGCCCTGTGCGAACTTTTATAACTGCGCCCTTGTTTTTTTAGTTATTATATGTACCCTAGCTAGAGCAATGCTATGTATAGGCCTACTTTATTTCATTCAGGGTGATAAAATAAAGCACAAAGACCTTGGTGTTGGTGGTCCAATTATCTAATATTTTGGAAGAAAAATCTATTTTAAAGAACTAGAACTGATGTGGGCGAACACTAGCACTAATTGTCCTGCCTGGTCTGGCCATTCTTGCGCCCCCCAGAGTCTACGTCCTGTGCCTGGGCACTGGTGGCACCGCCCCATTTACGGCACTGTTGCTACATTCTCTGATCTTAATAAGGTGTAATTGACAGGTTAAGGTGTATTTCAATATTGCTTTCTGCTATACTACGTACAAAAATAATTTGAAGTATTGTGTCACTTCCAGTAATTTTCGATCTAATGTCAGGTGGAGTTCCGTATAGTTTACGGAGCTCCGTATCTATTCGAGGGGATTCAAAATTATTCAGCTCCGTTTATTTTGCTTCTTTTCACGTCGAGTTTTTTCAGTTCTATAAGAAATTGCTAACTAATTCTTTTTTTATTGATTTTTAAAACAATTTGTTTTACGAGTCTCCGAAACTTATGAATAGAAACAGAGTTAGCTGTCTTTAGTAAATAAATTAATAGTAAAATTAGTATCGTAGGACATTACACACATCCGAAACTAAGCAAAGCTTGTGCTATGGAAGTCAGATAAAAACTTGTTTTTTTGTTTTTGTGTATACATACAAAACACCCAGGCACAGAACAAACATTTGTTTATGCCACAAAATTTTCGTTCCGAGTGGGAATCGAACCTATGCTCTACAGCTCTTAAAGCAGAAATACTGCTAATGAGCCAACAGGGCTGTCGTTTGGAAGTTCTTAAGTTTGCTATCAACCAACTATTTAGAATTGTCTGAACAAACTTTTAGGTTTTAAAATTACTTGTAAACGCTATTGAAATAAGGTTTTTATATATATTTAAAAAAAGTGGAATTTAATTGTAAGTATGGCAGATGATTTATATATAAGAGTTTTTAGTAGCGTGATTTAAATATACGAGTATCTATCATATGTAGTAGATTCATTATAGGTACTGAAAAAGTGAATTTGAATACCAGTGACGTTTGTATTTGCAACTAATGTAATGCTATGGCAAGGAAATACATGGAGCGGCGCTTTTCAAAATCACATCACAGTACAATACCGACCAGTTTCAAAGTTCCCGAGCCTTGCGAATTCTACAACAAAGCTACGCCATTCGTTCAGAGAACGCTGTTATTCGTCGCCGACGAAAGCACCGGCCCTAAATCACTCGAAAGCGACAATGGAAAAGCAAACGATAACCGCGAAACTGAAGAAACAGCCGCATCAACGTCTAAATCGGCGGAAGAGCAAGAGAAATCGCCCAAAAAGAGCTCATTTTTCTTCTCCCCTTCGAAAAGTTGCAAGCACGGTCGCAGTTTTTTCCGGCTTCAGACGAGCCCCAAGAAGTCGAAGGAAGCGGAGGTAGTTGCGGAGGTGAAAGGTGCGGCGGGGGGTGGGAGACTCATCAGCTACGCGCCCGGATGGTCGCTGAAAGGCGAACACCTCATGAAGTGGCAAGAATCTGGGAAGACCACCATTGAGGTAAGTGCTTCGAAACAAAATTTTGACATAAAAAAATGGGGCTTTTTATTTTCGATACCACTTTCATACTCAGTATGCTGTCAGCGTGGCTTAGTATTTTGAGTTGTCTCGAGACTGTAATCAGTATATAGGCATGTGTAGGTTTTAGCGATAAGGTCGCAAGTTGTTACCACTTGTTTACTAAGTTTATTTCTTCTGTATTGTATAATTTTTAGTGTATATAATACAATAAATAATTTATCAATCTTATTGTTCACGTGTGATTACAGAAGTAAGGAATGAGAACATAAGTCATCATAATAATTCGTTGAGTTGGTTAGGTAGATTAGGTAATAGTAGATTTATAATATTGTTTTTATTATATTAAAATTTGATAGTAATCAAAATAGGTTTAATATAAAAACATTTTTTTTTAGGGTTGGTTAAGTACTTTGTCGTTATTTTAGTAACTAAAAGAGTGTTAGGGAGCAAAATGTTGTTTGTTTGAGACTTTGAGAAGACATGAAAATTTCAATCAAAGCGCACCCTCAGGTGAAAACACTCAAGGGGGAACTATTGTGTCGCGGAAACTCAAAATTGAGTTGAATTCCAACTTCTAGTTGGACAAACAAAGCGTGTTTTCTCTAAATTATGTATGTCGCCTGTACGCTATCTAGCCCCAAACTGAGCCAAGCATGTACTGTGGGTATCAGATAGCTTATAGAATACTTGTATACTTTTTTTAAATAAAAAACATATGTATATACAGAACATTTAGACAAAACAAACATTTCAAGTTAAATAAATGTTTGTCCTGGGTGGGAATCGAACCCACGCCCTACAGTTCTTGAAGCAGATATACTACCAAATGAGCTAACAAGGCAGTCAAATAGAAGGTTCACTTTATCTAGTCAAATCAAACCGACTGTAAAAAGACTGTAATGCTATTTTTTATCATAAGTACCAAGATACATACATACTTAAGTATTTTTGAACAAACGTGAGAATGGCAAAACGACCTTTAGGCTATCGTTTGGATTTCAAAATGTCTACAACTCAAAACCACTTTATAGCATTCTGTTTCCTGTTTTGTAACTTTTCCTTCTTATTAAAATATACAATAATGCTTTGAGCTTGTAAGAAATGGACAAGAAAAAATTATGTATATTTATTTCCCCTATGTTTTCAGCTAATTTGTCTTGTCGGCGAATATAACCAGATTTTTTCCGACATTTTGCCCGCAATAATAATATTGGCGCATCACGCGGCTCACCACCCTCAGTTTTTCTCAACATTTCCACTTTTCTTCAGCGATCCGGAAAAGTGGGGAGGCGGCTACCGATAGCCTTTTATATCTGTGTAATGCGAGAATAATATTTCCTTTTACTCTGCTTGGAGAGAAATGGCTCAGACATTAGAGTAATAGGCGAAAGAAAACAAGGGTAGGTGAAACAATGGGTATGCCGTGTTCTCGTTTCCCACATAAGTTATCACAAACTTAAAATATATTCACAATTTCTATAGTATGTTTTATTTATGTTTTGACCACAGCTCACCTGATGTTAAGTACGGTGTGGTCGAAGATGGTAAAGCACATCTAGCCTGGAATGGTACAGGCTCTCAAGTGAGGCTGACGGAACACACCGTTAGATGCTCGGCGGCAGATTTTCAACTTGCGGGTGGTAGCTAGCCAGCTGAGTACTAGAAAGTACCCTGCCACCGCGCTATGGTTTCCTCACGATGTTTTCCTTCATCAGCAGCTTAAGCTCATTGTTGGGGTTTGAACCCGCGCCGTTTGGCATGCGAACCAACCGCGATCGTCGATCTATTGTTGCAATATACTTAAAAACTAAATTATTGTAACACATGTATTCAGTGTAGAGAGTGTAAGAGAGAGTATGGTTGTTGAAACTCAATTAAATAAATAAATATTGAACGACGTTTTACACAGCGCCATCTAGCCAGAAACTAAGCAAAGCTTGTCCTATAGGAACTAGATAACTGACACTTTTTTTGTAAATACGTTCTTATAATAAGATGTATGTCATGGGTTGGGATTCGAACCCACATCCAACCAGCGCATGAAGTAGAGCTATTACTAAATGAGCTAACATACTGCTTAAAATACTGCCCGTTTTCATTACCGTTAAACAAGTTACAGTCATTTACTGTAATTAAAAAGTAACAGTCGTTTATTGTAAAAAAAAATTACGGTGTTGTTTATTTTTCAGTTATTGATTATTATATACCTACATAATTATAGCAGTGATGCCCTGAACTTTTTTTTTATAACACATAGTTTGTATCGCTGTAATGGTCATGGACAGGCGTTAACTCTTACCATCAGGAGAGCGTCTCGTTCGTCCCATAACTATTACATTTAAAAAAAAACGTACTCTAGTGTTGCAGGCATGTATTCGCAATTAAAACCACAGATTTTATTTGGTTAGTTTTAAGGTTATGTTATAATTTTTTTGTTTATTCTACTTTCATTACATTTGTCAGTTTATTTCTTCATTATATGTATCTTAAAATGATTAATTTGTTTTTTTCCGTAGCACTGACCTACTTTGATACTATCCAATTTCACTTTACATGTTAAACCATTCAAGATTGTTTGAACAAGTGAAGTAATCTAAACTTTAGTCTCGCACACACTCGATCCCTCTTAATTATATCAACAAAGAGCTGATGGAACAATCAAACATGGTCTGCATAGAAGCATTTGGAACCTGTGCATTTGACAATAAGAATCAAAGTGTTTTAAACACACTATTATAGATTTATACAACCAAGAAGATAGAAAATTAAATTCATTGACAGCCTGTTGGCTCATTGGTAGTATATCTTTAGCTTTAAGAGCTGAAGGGCGTGGGATCGATTCTCACCCAAGCAAGGCACACATTTTGTGGTATAAACAAAATGTTTGTTCTGTGTCTGGGTGTTCTGCATATATTATAAGTATGTATATATAATTTAAAAAAAGGTATTTAAGGGTTCTATCAGTTATCTGAATTCCACGGTACAAGCTTTGCTTAGTTTGGGGTCAGATGTCACTGTGTGTAATTTCCTACGATATTTATTTATGTATTAGATTATTGGTGTAAAGAGTTAAAAATCCGCCACAGACAGACGCGGCGTAGTGTAGTAGGTGTGTAGGCCTGCTAAAACGGCATCTATAGTTATCAAAACGGTATCTATAGTTACCAAAACTGCATATATAGTTACCAAAACTACATCTATAGTTACCAAAACTGCACCTATAGTTATCAAAACGGCATATATATATACCAAACTGCATCTATAGTTACCAAAACTGTATCTATAGTTACCAAAACTGCATCTATAGTTACCAAAACTGCCTTACTTTAACAGCGGAAGTGACATTAAATAATTGAAGTCTGTATACAAATATAGCTTGTGGTAGCAGTTAAATATGAAACCGCTGCCACGGTTGCTACCGTCGATCGTGTTCATGTGCGACAGGCTTTATACAAGCTAACGTAGAACGGTAATACTAAAACCAAAAGAAGTATGTATAACTGTATGTATATGGCAGTGAATAATTTGTGCTTTAAGACCGATACTTTTTTTTTTTTTTTTTTTTTTTTTTTTTTTTTTTTTTTTTTTTTTTTTTTTTTTTTTTTTTTTTTTTTTTTTTTTTTTTTTTTTTTTTTGAATGACTCTTGCTGTTGGCCAGTTGGCCTCTACAGCGTCACCGGACTGTGGCGAGCGCAGAGTGCGCTGAGCCTAAAATTTAAGGACGACTGGCACAAGGGCACCTCTGAGTGGTACGGACCTCGGCTTGGGCAGTCGCCGGAGCAGGGGGGATCTAACAGTTGCCTTGGCCACCCGGAAGGGGTGTGCCCTTGGGCCCTAGACTAGGTTGTACTGAGAGTGTGTGTGATGAATCTAAACTAGACTAATCTAACCGATCTTAGACGGATCTGGATCTGGGAGGGCCGCGACCTCGCCGGCGAGGCCGACGTAGTGTAGTGGTGTGCCTCTGGTAACCGGCGCCTATACCAAAAACGGAATACTTCCTGTTGCTAGGAGTGGTCGGGTCGGCTGACCCCAGCGCCGCCGACGTGACGGTGGCGATGGGGTCGTCCGGGTCTTTCAGAACGTGTTTAGGACGTCGTCTGAGCGGGGGAGGGTCTGTAGTGTCTGTCGTGTAATTCGAGGCTTGGACTATGAGGGGGTTCGGGTGGTGGGGCATCGCATCGAAATAGCGACGGGAGGTATGCTTCAAGTACTGACGAATGGAGGGGAGCTCGAGGTCACAGTGCAAGTCGGCGTTTCGCATGAACCAGCTAGCGCCGGTGGCACTGCGTACGAAACGGTTCTGGAGAACTTGAAGTTTCTCCAGATCCAGGTTGGATGCTTGGGCAAATACGACTGAGGCGTATGTCATGACGGGGCGGATACAAGTTTTGTAAATTGTCACCTTATTGCTAAGGGACATTTTACTGCGCTTGTTGAGTAACGGGGAGAGACGGCCTAAGAAGAAGGCCGCTCGGTTGCGGACTAACTGGATGTGTTTCGAGAACGAGAGTCGATTATCAAGGGTCACGCCGAGGTATTTGGTGGTGGCGGTCCATGGAATGGGCCGGCCGTGAAGGGTGATGTTTTTACGGGGGGGCTTTCTACTCGGATGAAAGTACATTGCTGCACTTTTATCCGGGTTGACAGTGATTGCCCACTTCTTGAACCATTCGCCAAGTTGGCAAAGGGCTCTCTGAAGGTGGGCAAGCTGTGCGTAGCGATGCCACCCTCTAGAGTAGAGGGCGGTGTCGTCGGCAAATAGGGCGATCTCCACGTTGGGAGAGCGGGGGATGTCGCAAGTGTAGAGGGAGAACAGGATCGGGGCCATCGCGGAGCCCTGAGGGACTCCGGCGTCGATGGGGTGGGGGGAGGAACGGTGTCCCTCGACGCGATAGCAAAAGCTTCGGGAACTGAGAAAGTCTCGTATTATGAGTACGAGACGGTCCGGCAGTCCGAGCTGGTATAGCTTGTATATCAGCCCGTTGTGCCAGACTTTATCGAAGGCCTTTGCGACGTCGAGGAAGACCGCTACGGTCCCTTTGGGGCGTGGTTTGTTGGTGAAGCCATGGGCGGGTTTCGCGTTGAAACCTTCTAGGACGTACTCCGTGATGCGGTGTACTTGCTGGACGCAAGAGTGTTTGGCTCTGAAGCCGAACTGCTCGTCGGGGATGAGGTTGTTATCTATGATGTGGGACCAAATGCGCTTCAGAAGGATGCGCTCGTAGATCTTCCCCAGGGTACTGAGGAGGCTGATGGGACGGTAGCTAGAGGGCTCAGAGGCCTTCTTGCCCGGTTTGTGGATGCCGATGACGTCGGCGGACTTCCACGGACCGGGGAATATGCAATTCGTGATGGCCGCATTGAAGATGCTGACCAGGAGGTGGACTAGGGTGGTGGAGAAGCGTTTGACCACTTTGTTACTGATACCGTCCGCACCAGGAGACTTCCTGACGTGGAGGCCCTTGATAATAGACTCTACCTCAGAAACGGTGACTGGCTCGAGCTCGTCTAGGGGGGGAAGGGTTGCTCTGCGATCAACTTCGCTGTTCACCGTGGCGAGGTGGACAGGGTTGACGTGCTCTAGGCTGGGGCTGCATTGGTCTTTGAGGCTGTGGGCCAGGCACTCGGCCTTTTCCTCATCCTCAAAAGCGGGGGGGAGGTCTGGTCGGGTGAGGGGGGGCATCAGAGATTGTGTGTCGGATTTCAGGGATCTAGTCAGCCGCCAGAATGCCAGGTGGGATGGCTGGATCCCCGAGAGTAGGTCTTCCCACCTTCGATTACGGAGCTCACTAATGCGGTTTTTTACGGCACGCTCGTAAAGCCGCAGAGTGGCTCTGTTCTCTTGGGTGCGATTTCGGTCGTATGCCCTAGTGGCGGCGTGTTTAGCTGTCAGAAGCGCCCTCACGTCCTCTGGCAGTTCCCAGCGTCGGTCATCCTCGACTGGGACCTGTTTCGAGGCTTCACCGACTACGGTGCGGAGGTGGCTGGTGAGAGCGTCAACAGAGGTGTGGACGTCGTCAGCGGTCAGTATGTCATCGGGGATTCGGTCAAGGTCAGGTGAACTGGTCGCGCTCAGGGCTTCGCCTAATTGTTTCCAGTTCAGTATGGTCTTGGTCTGTGGGAGTCTATCGGTCGGGTCGGGTCCTAGTCGCATTATGACTGGTCGGTGGTCAGAGTCAAGTTCTTGCAGCACTTCTATCGAGCGCAACCGGAGGGTTACGCTTTTTAGGAGTGCTATGTCGAGTATGTCAGGTCGGAAGTCAATGTTGGCTGGGTAGAAGGTCGGCGTACTGGGGGGGATTATGTCAAAGTTCAGTTCCTCAGAGAGAGAGTCGAGAAGGTTGCCCCTCGAGGTGGTCGTATTGCAGCCCCACAGGATGTGTTTGCTGTTGAAGTCGCCGGCCAAGATAACGGCGGTATCAAGAGAGAGGAGCGCCTCGAGGTCGCTCCTGAGGAGGGCTTTTTTACCAGAGAGGTAACAAGATACTAGGGTGATCGGTTGATGACCGGTCATAGAGAGGCGGCAACAGGAGGCTTCCATTGTTGTCAATGGGGGGGTGTCGATGGGAATGCAGTGAAGAGACCTTTTGTAATAGATGAGGGTGCCGCCTTTTACAGCAGCAGTCCTATCATTACGAACCAGCGAGTAGTTTGCGATCCTAGGATCCCTCTTGCTCGGTTTCAGAAAGGTCTCGTTCACAAGCATGACATCGATTTGGTGGGTCGTGATAAATTCCCTAATCAGGGGGCGTTGGTCGTGGGAGTCGGTGGTGATACCGTTGGCATTGAACCATGCCAGGGATAGGGAGTGTGGTCTAGTACGTTGGGTTGTACTAGCCATTGTAGTTGGTTAGGATGTGGGGGGCGAAGCGTTGTAACTCTCCGAAGAGGGCACAATGCTCGTCTAGAATGTCGACCAGACTGTGGTGGTTTCTGACCTTCTCGGCCACGAGACGCACCTCATTCAGGTTGACGGCCGACGCTATGTCGGCGAGGAGGAGAAGGTCCGCCTTCAGGCTGGAGGAGCCTGGGGCGGCCGGGGCGGGTGGGCGCCGCACTGGGGCGGGTGAGGGCCTCGGGGGAGCGGGGAGGGAGCGGGAGGTCGAGGGGGTGGCGTGCACCGGTGCCGGTGACGGCGCCGGAGCGGCGGGGGCGGGGGTGGGCTTGGCCTTCGACAGGGTCGAGGGTTTCGCCCAGGCGTTGGACTGTGGAGCAGGAGCGTCCACGAACCGTGGTGGTTGAGGAGGTTTCGGTTTGGGGCCGAACCCTTTGGGGCGTGAGAGGGCGGGCGGGGCTTTGGAAAGCCCTTTTTTGGCCTTAGGGGCCTTGGGACAGCCGCGATAATTGGCGGTATGGCCCTGAGTGCCGCAGAGAACGCAGCTAGGAGGGGAGGGGTCGGATTTTTGGCGACTACAGTCGGCGGTGCTGTGATCGCCTGCGCATTTAACACACCTGAAGGGTGCATTACAAAAGCGCGCTGCGTGCCCATAGAGCTGGCAGCGGTGACATTGACCGGGGGTGGCCTTCTTCCTAGGAAGTTCAAACTGGAGGCCCGAGAGGCTGAGGATCGATTTGGCGTTCCAAATCGCCTGACCCTCTGGGGTGCTCTCCAGCGTGACCAAGACCATGTCACATGGTTGCTTGGTGCGGCCGGCGTGCATCCGGCTGACTGAGAGGACTGGGTACTTCTTCGACAGAAGGTCGGAGTGTACCGATTCGAAGGGAATCTCCTTGGGGATCCCCTTCACGACCACCCGGAGGACTTTCTCCTCCTCAAGTGCGTAAGTGTGGAAATGCACTTGATCCTCACGAAGGAGGCGAGTGACGGCTCGGTGGTCATCGGATGAAGACAGATGGACCATGATCCCATCTTGATGGGTCTTGGCCCTGAACGGGATCTGCTGGGCTGTGAGGGTCTTGGAGACAGACTCCCACAGTTCGCGGTTGCGAACCACCAGAGATGACTTGGTGGCCTTGCGGAGGGGGGTGGCTGGAGTAGCGGGGGAGGGGTCGGCGGAAGGCGAGACCCCAGAGGCGGAGGAGGGGCCAGCGGAGGGCATGGCTCCTGTGGATGGACAGGGGTTTTTGGGCGGGGGAGGGGGGAGAGCCGTGGTGGCTGGGCGTTTTTTGCCCTTGGGAACGACGACTGTGAAGCCGTCGTCCTCCATGGGCTGGATGGGATCGGACACTGGGCCCTTCGGTACCTGAGGGGTAGCGGAGGGCTTATGTGCTGAAGACGGGCGGCGGGTCCTCTCTTCCAGGGAGAGAGGCCTGTGGGGGGAGCGACACCGTTGTCCGGAGCGGTGTCTGGACCTGCGGTCCTTTTGAGGGGATCGGTTGCGAGTGCTGGACGGGGCAGGGGGTGGGAGCATCGGCCCGGAGGGCTTGGGCGCGAGCTTGGTGGCGGAGGGTGAGGGTTTGCCCTTACCGGAAGGTGAGGGCTCGCCCTTGGCGGTGGGTGTGGTCGGAGAGACCAAAAAGGCACTGGGAGTTTTGAGGAACTCCTCCAGCTGGGTGGGAGAGTTCCTCAGTTTGTCCCAGAGGGATAGTACCATGGAGGCGAAAGCTCCACGGAGGGGTTCGCTGATGGAGTCATCGAGCTCGTCGAAGACTATGAAGGGGTGGGCGGGCCCCGACATCGTGGTTAGATGGGGGACCTTGCCGGGGGTAGGCAGAGGGTGAGTGCCTATATGTGTGTACCTGATGTGTGCCAGCTGCCAATCTTAATGTGCAGCTGGTTGTGTGCCTACGGGCCCTAGCTGCCTCGGGGGAGAGACAGGGACGCCGGCGTGAACCGGTCGGCCAAGCCAAACACACACCCGAGGGATAGGAGAGGGTAGGCGGAGGGTGGGAGGGAGATGTCTGGTGTCGGCGAGGGGCGACCCCAAGGCCGGTGGTACCAGACCCAGCCGGATTCTGTTGTTCCCCTGAAGGGGGAAAAACAGGCGCTCCGGGGCAACGCCCGATCGGTTTGGTTGGCACAGTCAGTATCTGCCGATCGACCACACTCGTGGATTTAGGAGAACAACTTTATTTATTTATTTTTTTGCTTAGCGGTAGATCTCCTTAGCAAGAGGTCGTCTAGGTAGGTACCACCGCAGTACCAGATATTCTGCCGCCAAGCAATAGTGTGGAAACATTATTGTATTCCGGTTTGAAGGGTACTGCAGCGAAATAACAGGGCTGTTGAGACTAACCATCGAAAGTCTTAAAGTAATGAGCGTCAAAGCAGCGATGCCCTGGGACTTTGTTTTACTATTTAAAGTTCTGTATAGCGCTGCAATGGTCATATCATTATCTTTAACCATCAGGAGAGCGACTCGTTCTTCTTATTAATTTTACATTTAAAAAAAAATAGTCCGTACATTTCGTCAATAAAAATTTTCTGTGTGTGTGTTTTTTGTATGGTTCATATTGATAATTTATTTGTATAAATCTTCGGCACGGTTTTGTACTGATGCTAAAGCGTAGAGGTTCATTAGAGGAAAGTCCGGGACACCTGAATATGTATGAGGATCGAACAGACCTGACGCGTGTCACGAACGACGGCATGATAGGGTTAATATCAAATGGTTTGTTTGTTGAATAATAACAAATGCTAAATCAAACCTTGCTTCGTTGAGAAGAAAGGCCATATTCGATTAACGCTAGAGAATACACGTGGTGGAATGTAGCGGTATATTTACAACATGCAAAGATTTGATGAAGTGATTAATGACGGGGTTGGCTACACTTTTTTTATAAATGCGAGGAGTTAGAAGGGAATGGTAATTTTGAGGTGTTTTGTGTAACGTGAAATAATTATGTTTCGTTAGTTTTTTTAGTAAGTAACTCTAGCAAACAATACCTACTATCCTTTCTTGCGTATCCATGCTTATTTCATTACCTATACAAGTAACTAAGAAAGTCTTTTTATTGGTTTGTTTGCTTGTAGGTATATTTTTCAAGCAGTTCATATTTTGCGTATAGAAAGGCCCGGAAAGTTTTTCAGTTCCCATAAAAATTATTACGGAATTGTTTTTTTTAAATTATGAGCGATTATTGTTTTTAAAAATGTATACACATGCTATTTTACAGAAACTGTTATTTACGGGATAAAAAATAACCCATTAAATATTGAAGGACATTTTATTCCATACAGCGCCATCTAACTAGAATAAGCAAAGCTGGTCTATAAAAATCAGATAACAAATAGAATACTTGCAACATGGCAGAATTCTGTTTGCTTTCGCGTAGAATAATGGAATGGAACTGGCTCTCAAGTGAGGCTGCCGGAACACACCGTTAAATGCTTGGCGGCAGATTTTCAACTTGAGGGTGGTAGCTAGCCAGCCGAGTACTAGAAAGTACACTACCACCATGCTATGGTTTACTCACGTTGTTTTCCTTCACCGGCAGCTCAAGCTCATTGTTGGGGTTTGAACCCACGTCCTTCGGCATGCGAACCTACCGCGCTAATCACTGAGCCATCATCGCTACATAATCTGATAATATTAGTGCGATTCTATTCTAATATGCAAAAATCTGCCGTGGTGGTGCCGGCGTAAGAAAAGTACCCCACCCACTCTACCCGTGGTTGCCGTAAGAGCCGGCTAAGGGATGTCATCCGGAAGATGGGCAGCAGCGTCTTCCTTCAATCACACTTAACTGCGCTCGCCAACGCGCCTGCCAAGCGTAGCGAGTATTGGCAATACCAGGAGGAGGCCTATGTCCAGCAGTGGACGTCCTATGGCTGATGATGATGCAAAAATATCCTCGATTGAAAGATAAAAGTATCAATACTGGATTCTCTATTGATGGGCCTCCCAAGCATAACATTTATTGTTTTTACTGCAAAGTGCATCAAAAATGCACCCTCTTAGCAAATGACGTGCGTTTTCTTGTTTAACAAAGTGTTGGGTAAAGTGATGGATGGGCTATCGGCGAAATTGAATGCGAATTGAGATTTATTGGTCTCGATTATGTGCTCAGTAAATATTTATGACGTGGAGAGTCTGTTGGGGTTTGAGAGTATTGTAGACAATGATCAAGCTATTTGTTAAAGATAATGTTCTTATTTATCATCTATAGTTTTAACAGTATGGTAAGCTTCACAATTGCTATGCATATCTAATACTAGCGATTCGCCCCGACTTCGCTCGGGTGCTATTAATTTTCGCGACTTGATTGAATTTGACAAAACATTTAATTTCTCTACTAGCACAAAAGTTTATAAGGATGTGTTTTGTATATAAGCCTTCCGAAAATAAAATCTGTAAATGACAGTCGAAACCGTATCAAAATACGTTGTAAGGAGTAAGCGAAGAAACAGAGAGCCGCGGCAGCAACTTTGTTTCATACTATTTAAAGACACGAGCAATAATATAAAGCGGAAGGGTTTGTTTGTTTGAACGCGTTAATCTCTAGAACTACCAGTCGGATTTGAAAAGATATTTTGGCAGTTGATAGCACATTTTTTTGAGAAAGGTTTATTAAGGCTGTATAATATCACGGTACGATCGAAGCCGATGGCGGGTGTTTACCTTCAGGCAACTCGTCTGGTTACCTGTTAGTTATACTCGTATGACCATAGATAAATTATACACTAGTGCAGATACTTAATCTCATACAATACACTCATTGTTTAGTGTTAAGAGTACTAGATGGCGCTATTTTCTGTACGTTTTTCGGACTATTTTGGCTTTACGTTGGCTACTTCGAAGTAGTTTAAATTTTTTGACGAGATCAAACTTGCTGACAAAAATGGACAGCATTAGCAGACCTAGCTAATCTATATAGCACATATTGGTACGAGCTGAAATGTATTCAATTGGCTCGTATGGAGAATCACCGTCTGACCAGGGATGGGATAAGAAAATATAAAATAATATTTCTCTCACTTAAGCACGCTTTAATACAATTTTTTGATTAAGTAGATAGTGTTTTAATTCCTTGGAATGACATGCGTAAAGCAGGCGTAAACGGAAACTGAAATTACTGTGAAGTGAAAAAGTTTTTTGTACATGTTGGCATCGAAAATCTGACAAAAGTTTTTTTTGTTGACTTTCTGGTACATACGCCTATTAAAATTACATTTTCAATGGTCTCGAATACTTTTCAAGCCAAGGGGCAAATAATTTGTGCCTCCAAATCAAAATTGACAGGATCGTTCGCCCTCGTGGCGGCGCACTCAGCTGAATATTTCAGGGAGACTTATTAGCTGGCTAATTATACTGAGGAAGTAGTTAGGGCGCCGGAAGACGGAGGGATAGAGGGACGGCTGTCGGAGACTCTTGTCAGCGCTGTACCAAACTCTGTGATCTACGGATGTTCGATAAACAATGCATGTCTAAATAGTAAGTAATTTATAGGTACAGGCCAATTCTATGTTTAGCTATAATAATTATGGTACAAAATAAAATTGTGAACTTAAGAACATAAGTGTACACTTTTATTTAGGGTCGAGAGTTTTAAAGAGTCTCCTAAAGGGAGTCTATTGATACAGTAATCTTAATTTCATAAAAAAAGACCCGTGTTTTATATCCGAAAAGACCTGTATTTGGGTGCTATCTCAAAAAGAGAAAGAATATAATCGTAAGTTATCTTTAAGATAGTAATATCCTAGGAGTTTCCACACAGCGCCATCTAGCCCCAAACTAAGTAAAGTTTGTAACTATGGAACCTGATAACTGATAGAATACTTATATATTTTTAATGCATAAGCTTGCGCTTGGCCACCGTTTCGATAAATTTGCGATCTACGATGAGGCACGTTTGCCTAGAAACCGATTTATTCGCCACTAAAAGGCGCCCAGACTCATACCATTTACAGAAACACTAACGATAAATACCTGTTTAAGTTTAGTAACAAGTAAAACTAACGATCGTGGACTTGTGTTTTTAAATTATGTCTAATAAAATAAATATTATGTCTTTCTTTGTTTAGGACTCACGGAAAGTCTATCATGAAACTAATTTAACTAAGTTTAACTATACAATAAATAACTTTGATTGTACGTATCTATCCCAAATCGGAAACGACAGAATGCGGCATATGTGACTCATCTTCTTTTCCATCATTCGGGAACAAACTAGTAAATCAGCATTAAACGAAAAATTACGTTCAGAAAATCAATGACGAATCAGTAATAGAAATAGAAATTATATGACACGTAATAGATAAACCTAACCTGTCAACTGCCATCTAGGGAGACTAGAGTTTCCAGGGTATCATTTACCTAAGTTTCAGGAGCTACCAAGGTTATATGTTTTTTTTCCATCTGACCCCAAAACTAAGCAGAGCTTGTGTGATGGAAGTCAGATAACTGATAGGACACATAAATACTTTTTTTGTTGTAAATACATACTTATAATACATACAGAACAAACATGTGTTTACATAAAATGTTTTGTCCTTGGCGGGAATCGAACCTACGCCCTACAGCTCAGGCAGACATAGTACCAATGAACCAACAGGGCTGTCAGTATAGCTTTATTCATGTATAGCTTTCTAAGCAAGATATAATTGTAAAGTTAAAAGTAGCCTTATTTTTATTTATATTTGTCATGTTTTGAAACTATAAAGGCACCTTACTGTGGTACACACCCTAAAAATTAGATATTGTACAACCTTCGTCCGACAACTCAGTATCGGGAGCAAAAAAAACGGATTTATAACGCTCGCCACAGGCGTTCTCTCATCGGGATGTATTGAGTAAATTTGCCAGCGGTAGCGGTATGGCATGCTCGGATTGCGGACAGGTGAGATGCCTGCAGCCCTCCCAAATTGACTCGACAATGTCGGAATGTGAACATGCTGATATGAAATGTTGTTTGTCGTTTTTTAGCCTTATCAGGTATACTATAAGGAAAGTATAGTTAAGATATAAAATGTGTAAAATCGATTTAGTAGCGATAGTAACTAAGTGTTATTAGTAGTTACTACTTGCATACATAATTATTATTAAGCCGTACACGTTATAAAAGGACTGAGTATATCTTAAATATTTAACGCCTTTTTATTTATTTATTTAAAGTACCTGAATGACCGAGCTTTGCTCGGCTAAAATCACGGTTAAAACGACGTTTTCTAAAAATAAAACCTAGCTAGATCTATTTATCGCCCCCGAAACCCTCAGCATACTAAATTTCATGAAAATCGTTGGAGCCGTTTCCGAGATTCTGATTATATATATATACATATATACAAGAATTGCTCGTTTAAAGATATTAGATTAGATAGATATTAAATAACTATTTTAGGACATTTTACATAGGGTCATCTAGCTCTAAACCAAGCAAAGCTTGTACTATGAAAACTAGATAACTCATAAAACACTTATTATTATTTTTTATAATCATAGGTACAAACAGACACAGAACAAACATCTATGTTAATCACACAAATGATTATCCTGGTTGGGAATCGAACCTACGTCCTTACAGCTCTTGAAGCAGATATACAACCAAATAAGCTAACACGACAATCAACGATAATCAAGTCAATATAGAATTTTGCTAAGAAATTGATAAATCCTGTCTATAAACCTATATCACAGCTTTATCAGAGTCATTACACAACATAAAGCTCTCGCTTATTAGTGCGGAAAATCCAGATTAAAGCAATTTCCATGGAGTGCTGCATTCCGATTTACACTTCATAATGATCGCAGAGTTTGCAGCGATTTGTGGAATAATTTTCTGGATAAACGACGCTGGGATTTGTTTACGCTGTGGTTTGATAAAATAATTATCATTTGCGAACTAAAAGCACAGATAAAATTATATTGTACGTCAGATACATCAACCTATAAAATAATAAAAACCTGCCAAGTGCGACTCGGACTCGCGCACGAAGGGTTCGGTACCATTATCTATAAAAAAGGCAAAAAAAAAAAACGCGTTTGTTGTACGGGAGCCCCCCTTAAATATTTATTTTATTTTGTTTTTAGTATTTGTTGTCATAGCGGCAACAGAAATACATAATTTGTGAAAATTTCAACTGTCTAGCTATCGCGGTTCTTGAGATACAGCCTGGTGACAGACAGGCGGACGGACAGACAGACAGCGAAGTCTTAGTAATAGGGTCCCGTTTTTACCCTTTGGGTAAGGAAACCCTAAAAATGGTACCTACTACGGTAGATTGGGCTACTCTTCTATTTTATTTTTATGTAAAAGTAATGAGACGAACGAGATGCTCTCCTGTTGGTAAGAGATAACGCCTGTCCATGACCATTGCAGTGATACACAGAACTTTGAATAACAAAAGTTCAGGGCATCGATAGTTAGTCTCAACATCTCTGTGATTTCGCCAGCTGTAGCGTAACCTACCCTTCAAATCAGAACACAGTAAAGGCATTATGTAGTGCCATGCGGGAGGGTCTAGATGGCGTCACTCTGTGTGAGTGATTCATTTTAACTTTATTTGTACCTCCTCGTAGTAGTAAAGCGTCAAATCAATAGATGGCGCTTCTTGTTGAGTGAAATTTCTACATGCTGGTGCTAGAGGTAGCTTGGATTTATGTCGTTAGCTTTTTTTAACAACAGACGATGTTTTCATAGCAAACAAAGATTCCTAAATGTTACCACTAATGATTACAAAAATATAAATCTTGTCGCATCGTGAACCCAAAGCTAAACGAATCTAATCAAGTGGCGTACGGTTGATTAAGATTGACGTGAGGACGAGGGACACATGCTCTGCGCTCTGCTGGCGCATCTGTGGCGCTTGACATTTGTTCAACAGGAATTAAATGAGAGACGAGATTAATCAACTGTTTAGACAATATATTTTGTAGCGATGATAGCTCAGTGGTTAGCGTGATCGGTTCACACGCAGAAGGGCGTGGGTTCAAATCCCAACAATGAGCTTGAGCTGCCGGTGAAGGAAAACATCGTGAGGAAACCCATAGCGTGGTGGTAGGGTACTTTCTAGTACTCGACTGGCTAGCTACCACCTTCAAGTTGAAAATCTGCCGCCAAGCACCTAACGGCATGTTCAGGCAGCCCCACTTGAGACCCAGTTCCATTCCAGGTTAGGTGTGTTTACCATTTTCGACCACACCGTCACTTAACATCAGGGTCTGAGCTGTGGTCAAACACTTAGCCTAGCCATTAAAAAAATAAAAAAATATGTATATTTATACATAATATTAGATATGTATTCACAATTATACACTTAAAAAATGTATGGTAATGGTGAGCCAATCAATGAACTGAGAATGAGATACAAATCTGCTCATCTCTATAATGAGACATCATAGAAATTTCAGAAAAAACAAAACAGAAATCGAAATCCGTACGTCGCCGATAATTCCCAAACCATAACAATGAACATTTACTATCACGTGTTTTTAAGGAAATAATAAAACAAGTTTAAGTTCGAAATTTCACTATGCGTAGAATGTAAAGATGTAAATTGTACATAAATCATGAAGTAAAAACAAACAGACAACACGCCTCGATTAACAGTGTCGTTCGTTACAAGACTCCATCATTTCTTCGAAACTACAAGTGATTGCTCACAAGTATACAAGTCTACGGTATATTGTGATTAAAACCATAAGACGATCTTAATTTCACTCACGTATTGGCCTACGTAGATATAGAATTTATTAGTTAGTGCACAAAATGTATGGAACAGCTGTTTTTTTATACTAGTGTTTACGTTCGATTGTGAATGCTCCCAACTTATTTTCTGCTTAGAAAAATGTTTCCAAATTGTCGCCAATATAAATTTACTGAAATAACAATACGAAATTTTCACAACTTCATTTTAATAAATTTAAAATTTTATCTGTCTATTTATGTATTATTGACCGACAGCCTAAATTAGATCCCAATACAGCCATAAGCTTATTGAGTTGCAAAGTCCATTCGTCCAGTCTTGCCATTCTAGCTTCTAGCTTATTCTAAGCTAGCTTATTAAACACATACAAGATGAAGATTATTCTATTAAACAGTTGAAATCTATCCTGGAACTCAATTGTTACCATACTTTACGATTTCTTTTAATGATTCTTGATATAAAAGATGAATACGCCTTATTTTTGCCAAATCCTAGTTACATATATATAATATATATAAGTGAATTTGAGTCAATAAATGGCTTTTATTACAACTATATTTTAGAGCAAGATGGCGTAACATCGTACGTGAATGGCTCTTGGGAGGCGGAGGTCATGACCCTCAGACATGTTGAACACGACACTAGGAGGAGGATTTTAGTTTTAGCAAAAACTATATATAACAATTAAAATCACTAATGATTACATAGGATTTTTTGCATATCGTTTCAGTAGGTCAGCACGCGATTTACTAATACATTCCTGTAGGTAATTAGAATTTCTATTAGTTGCAAAAGTTAATAAGGGGAAATCATACTAAAATTATCACGTAATTTCATCCAAAGTGAAATAGAGCTCTCTCAGATAAATCTAAATGAATTCGACTTACATGCGACGATCTCCAATTGACATCAGTGTACTGGATCGCATTCAATGTAACATAATAGCTACACTCACTAATTATTAATTACTGTATGGCAATTGATCCAAATGCTGATTCTCTGTTGTAGGTACGTGCGTCTCATAATGTTGCTAAGGCCAGTCCAGTAAGGCGTGAAATATGTAGGTAGAATTTTGCTTACAATTAGTTCTGTTTGTATGTTTGTATAATTGGTAGTAATGGCCCCTTATTCATAGTTTGTCGATGTCATAATACTCCACTAGGTACTAAATACGACTGATGAACATTGTAATGTAATCAACCTGCCTGCCCTGGGGTTCAATTACCACCAGGCTAAACATTTATATGACAATAAATGTTTGTTCTGTGTTTGGGTGTTCTGTTTAAATTATAAGTATGTATATACAAAAAAGTATGTAAGTATTCTATGAGTTACCTGGTTCCCATAGTACAACTTTGCATAGTATGGTGCTAGATGGCGCTGTGTGAAATGTCCTACGATAATAATTTTATTATTATTACAATCAATTTATTTCAGTGAATCGTGTCATTATGAATCTTTTCATAGGAGGAATTCTTATTATACTTGCTTGTTTATGAATGAAAACTTCAAAAACTACTTAAATAGTATACTCAAAAGTTACTGGGAAGCTACGGTAGCCTAGTTGGGATACCATTTTATTGTCAATCTGGGGTTCAAAGCCCACAATACGCACCTCTATAGTAAGTTCTCCGCCGTCTATTCATATCTGTAGGATTAGGAATATCGATACGTTGCCAACCCAAAGATATGTTTATAGATGCCCTTTTTAAAAAGCTTCATGTTGTAATCCTACGGAAGGACCTTCGCAGTAAGGACATTCTACATATTTTTACAAGTGCGTGGAAGGAATGAGCGCCACAACCTTACGGTACAGGATTTCCATATTTGCGAAATATGGGGATGAGCTTTTTGAGCGTTTCGGGATGTACGGTAGTGGAACTTCGAAGTAAGAAGTAGGGTTATTATATCTGTTTCTAAGGAATATAACTCCATTTATGGTGAAATTCCTGAAATGTTAAGTTGGTGCCTTTTATTTTATTTAAGACAGGCTTTTTGTCGTGGTGGTGCTGGCGTAAGAATAGTACCCCACCCTCTTTACCCGTGGTTGCCGTAAAAGCCGGCTAAGGGATGTAATCCGGAAGATTGGCAACAGCGTCTTCCTTGAACAATCACACCTAACTGCGCTCGCCAACCCACATGCCAAGCGTGGCGAGTATTGGCAAACCCAGGAAGAGGCCTATATCCGGCAGTGGACGTCTTATGGCTGATGATGATGATGATGAAGACAGGTGATGTTCCTTGTTGTAATGTACCAAGGATTTGTTAGTATTCATCCCATAGTTCATTAACGGTTCATTACCACTGCGGCCGGTTTTATTGGCTTACCGTTTCTAACGTGCCTTGAATTGTAACCAATCTATTAATTTGGTAGCATCAAAGCACTACCAAAACTACGTACAGAAGCAATAAATCTAAGAATTTGATTGAATTCCCGGTTCACTTACCTACCTTTTTTATGGTTGATTAAGCTAGGTATTTGACCACAACTCACCTGATGCTAAGTGACGGTGTGGTCGAAGATGGTAAGGCTCACCTAGCTTTGAATGGAACTGGCTCTTAAATGAGGCTGCCGGAACACACCGTTAAGTGCTTGGCGGCAGATTTTCAATTCGAGTGTGGTAGCTAGCCAGATGAGTACTAGAATATACCCTACCACCATGCTATGGTTTCCTCACGATGTTTTCATTCACCGGTAGCTCATTTGAACCCACGCGTTTTGGCGTGTGAACCAACCACAGTAATCACTGAGCTATCATCGCTACAAAGCAAATAGCTACATGATTTTCTCTGTATTGATTAATACTTTCATTTATCTATTCGAAGGACTTTGTCGTTCGCTAGCACACCGCCATGTACCAAATACGGTCATAAACTCCTATAAATATATGAACAATATACTAATATTATGTTTTGTAAAAATTGTATTCCTTCCTTATATTTTTTTTTTTTCACAATTGCACACAGCGCCATCTGACCCCAAACTAAGCAGAGCTTGCAGAATTGTTTTAATATTGACCAGTATGTTTTGATAACAGTCGATTAAGTTGTTAGCGCTGCGAAAAAATATTTGCTATCAGTGAGCGATATAAGAGTACAAAAGAAAAACTGATACGGAAAAACTTGTGCATTCTTTTAGGATTCCTTCTTTCTTGTCTATTAAAATATTCCATGAACAGCACGAAATAAAATCACTCGTTTTGAAGTTTCCAACGTGGATACGTTAGCGTTTTTAATTATCTATTTGCTACTAAGGTACTTGGTTTTGACATGGAGGAAATAAAAAGTGGAGGTGGCATGAACGTTATTGTACTATTGAAACAAATAAATTGCAGTCTTTGCTTTGGCTTGGTGGCACTATTTTATTGGGGAGAAAGATTTATATTTTTCTTTTTTATGTTTGGCAAGCTAGGTGTTTTGACCGCAGCTCACCTGGTCTTAAGTGCCGGTGTGGTTGAAAGCACACCTAGCCTGGAATGGAACTGGCCCTCAAGTGAGGCTGTGGAAACTGATATATACTTGACAGTATATTTACATCTTTAGATTGGCAGCGAACGAACCGAGGAGGCATTAGAAAGTACCCTACCACCAGGCTATGGTTTCCTTACGATGTTTACCTTCACCGGCAGCTCAAACTCACTGTTGGGGTTTGAACCTACGCCCTTCGGCGCGCTAACCACTGAGCTATAATCATTACAAAAGTTAAAGGAAAGAGATGTATCATGCTAATATTCTTGATTATTTGATGTCGTAATAATAATTTTGCATTATATTTTTTTTATAAGCTGGCACCACTGAGGATATTTTGAACATAAAATTATATGATATGACATTATATGAATTATGGTAGATCACACGCGGGTCTTACCGCTCAAAATATATTAATTACAAGTATAATTTTGTCATGGATCACAGACACAATTATAATTTTGGTTAAGTACGCCTGGTGTATGTTACAGAGCAGAAAACTCGTAGTACATTGTATTGTTGTGAAAAAAAAAAAATTGCCAACTCATCTACGTATCTACTCCATGTTTCATACCCTTGTTCCTGTTTCCCGCCTCACAATTTAGGCGCTTAATTGTTTCGAATGAGTCGAATTATTTTGATTTATCGCTTTGTGATTGGTGCAACTCGATTATGTAGGGCTTGGGCCTAGTTCGGTTTTTAAATTGAATCAAATGAAAAATGAATTAAACCCACTTGTAGCGTGTCGCTGAAAATGTTTGGGTGTCGAATTATTTCGTGTTATTGTTTCTGTGATAGGAGATTTATTTTAATGCGAATGTTAGTGCAGGAGCGAGTTTATGAGTACGAGTGTTTGTTACGGGCTGTAATAATGGGCCATAAAGCTGAAAACCTGAGGTAACACCAGTGATATAAATGTACCAAGTACTAGATTACATTATCCGACTCACTTCGATTAGTTTAACAGCAGAGCAGTGTACACACTTTAGTTAGTACTCTATAAAAAAATCATTTATTTACCGAAAATAGTAATAATTTCTTTTATGTAAGAGCACAATACGAAATTAATTTAGAGAGCTATTTCCTTTTTCGTTCACAAAAAATCTTCATGGATTACAAAGTCAATCAGATTAGTTGACCGTTTCGCACAACCTTTTGGAAGTTTGTATCCACTAGGAATAAAATGGATGAATTAGAGTTTCTAATGATTAATCATAATAACAAATAACAAAAACGTGTTTATTATAAAAGATATAGATATAGGTAATATTTTTTCTTTGGAAAATAAATTCAGAACAATTAGGCATTCAGTCACGTGACTTAAACACTAAACAGAAAGAGTGACGTCACGTCTTGCAAAACACCACTGCTGCGGTTGACATTATCATAGAATAACTGCGATACAGATATGATTATTTCATATTAAATTGTAAAATATATGTATCTACCTATAATCAACATCATCCGCAGCTTTCTTTATCGCACTGCCGGGTTTAGACCTTTCTCTTATCATCTGCCTCGGTCCTGTGCCAATCTGGTTGAAGTCGACCCGCGACGTTGACGATATCGTCCACCGATCTTGCATTTGGACGACCAACCAGTAAATTTGAGAATTTTGAAAAATAAGATATTTTTGAGATAAACAAAGTACCTAGTAACTAGATAAAGTAGTTTGTTGAAAAAAAGGTTAAATAAAACATATTTCCAAAAACGATTCTGATCGTCAATGTAAATCTAAACGTAAATCATTTACGAACAGGTCATTTCTCACTGTGAATAATTTTAGTGCCAATAAACGGTCCCACAAAACACATTTGTCTATAAATACGGCTAATAAATTAAAATAGCACATAACCACAATGTAATTGAAGCGTTGGTTGTTGTTAAATTTGTCGCGTTTAATTCAGTAGCTAGGAGCTCTGAGTCACTTCGGAGCACTATTTTCATAGAATTAAGGTGTTGATACACCGGCTGCCTAAATAGAGAAGAAGCATAGAGAGGATATAACAACAAAGGTATTTACGATGAATAAACATTTTTTTGTTAGCTAGGTTTTTTTATTCCTTTTTGGCATAACACTTTGTGCATTTGCCATTGTGAAGTATTTCGATATTTTCAAGTATTTCATGAAATTCAGAATCAGTTAAATTTGGTCACGTAAAAGTAGTGTCAAGCCTTGACGGTCTCGCCAAAAGTCTACTTATATTCTATGAACGTGTTACAAAGAGGACCGCTCAAAGTGCAGATCTTTTGCAGTGAATAGAGAAATGAAAATAAGATGAAGTTATTCGATTTTAGTGCTTTTCCCAATAACGTAGACATTCGCGATAGCAAAAAACTAACTAGTATAATTTATTTATAGATACGAAAGTGTATTCGTTCGAAGTAAAAGCAGCGCTATCTTGTAACAATGATAGATCAGTGGTTAGCGCGGTCGTATCTTAGGCTACAGAAAATAGATTCAAATCCCAACAATCAACTTGAGCTGCAGATGATAGCAAACACTGTGAGGAAACCATAGCAAGTTGGTAGGGTACTTTCTGCTACTCAGCTGGCTAACCCTGAAGTTTAAAATCTGTCGCCAAGCTAACCCAACCAAACGATAACGACAACCTCAGTTCCTTTTTTTTAGGTAAAAGTACTGAGAAAACCGACACGCTCTCCTGATGGTAAGTGATAACGTCTGTCTATGGCCATTGCAGCGAAGCACAGAACTTGGAATAATAAAACAAAGGCCAGGGACATCGCTGCTTTGGCGCTCATTACTTTTAAACTTTCGATGGTTAGTCTCAACAGCCCTGTAATTGAGCTAACTGCAGTATCCTTCAAACCGGAACACAGTAATGTTTACACACTACGGTTTGGAGACAGAATATCTGGTACTAAGGAGATTTACCACCAAGTAAAGTAAGTCCAAGTAATTCCTGTCTCAAGCTAGATGGTGTTTACCATATTTGACCATACTATTACTTAATACCAAATGAGTTGTGGTCTAAGCTTCGAAAGAGATATTTAAAAAAAACTTTGCACTCAAAGTGCGTATCGTACTAATGGACCGACGTAGGATCTAGCTATAGGTTCTAGAATGACTCACTTCCTAGACGACGAAGTTTCGGGAGGTTTGTTGGCCGTCTTTGCACGTAATGAACAAATTAAAATGTTTGCTTCGTGATGCGTTTTTGTGCTTATAATAATAGTGATTCACGGCTATCTATAATCTAGATATGATCTAGGTAAAGAGTGTGTTTTTGTTCAATTTAGCAAGTGAGTGATCGATATTTTTTATTAGGAATCGGAGTGGGATATTATTTATGAACTGAACAAAATCAAACCAATAACATCGAATTTGATGAAATCATCCACTCTCATAACTTTGAGCTCAATGGGCCTTTATCTTTCTTTAGTAGGTGTATCAACATAAGTCATCTGATTTTGATAACAAGGATTGAAAGTTTTCGATCGAAACGAAGAAAAAAGGAAGAAAGAAAGGTAGTAATAAAGGAAGTAATAGAAAGAAAAAAAAATAAAGAAAGAAAGAAAGGGAGTTTTTATGTTCAGTTTCTTATCTGTGTTTTTGTACCCAGCGTGGTAGCGATCAGACTTCGCCCTCGTATCTAAATGAACCACATTAGAAATATAACAAGTATTAATATAATACAATCTGGGTGCCTTCAAGTCGCGAGTGAATCGGTTTCTTCTAGGCGAGCGTATATTAATTATATTAAAAAAAAAAAAAAAAAAAAAACAGCAATGTCGATTCAGCCATTTTCGAGTTCGTTGGAAAGCGCATGCTCGAAACTCGAAAATCGAAACGTCTATTTTTATGTGAGTAAAATATCTGGTATACGCAATAAAGACTTTCTATCTATCTACATATATCGTGTTTGCTTTTTACTACTATCAAAGCCGTTAAATCCAGATTTCCCCGAAGCTAGGAGCAGTGTCACCGATGAGTCACTGCGCCTACAATTTGGGAACTTGTACGCATCGATATCGAGATGGTTTCCAGACGGGCGTGAGTAAGCGCCTCGGGGAAACAGGTAGGTACACAGGTTTACGATGTCGTCTGTGATGATGACAGTCAGATAAATTTGCAGTGTTTACAACAAAAGCTCACGGAAGATGATATCTTTTACTTCTTTGTTATTGGCGTCGTACTATGTAGATTTGCCAGTGTCAACTATGTAATTCAGAATATTTTAAAATAAATCATGTAAAATAAGTCTCAGACACACAAAGAAGTCAAGGTCGAGTCCAGTCGTGGTCTAGTAAAGTAGTGGTGACTTTACCACAAGCTTCGAAGCTTTTAGAAGCAAAACGAAAAGTCATGTCTTTTCATTTTCCCACAAACACGAATGTAATTCGGCACTTAATGAAAAAAAAAACACTCCTACTTTAATGTACAAAATTAAAATAACAAAGTTAAAATAACATCAGAAGAAGCCTTTCGTAATATTATTATTTAAATATAAAAGTATCTAATGACACGAACGAAACGCTTTTGTGATGATAAGAGAGAAATTTTTGATCTAAAAAATCAAAATTTGACGTGGAAGATGAAAAATGTTTTTTTTATCGATGTTTTTTAACCTCTACTTTAATACTCGTGTTATAAAAAACACTACCATACACTATTTGGATATTTTGGAAATTTATACTTTACCAAAGCAAACGAAATAGCTGAGATACGGCTTTAAAGAAACCTGCATCAAACAACACGTCGTTTGACGCTTAGCGATACATATTCTACTCGAGACTGAAAGTTAATTCTAGCCATTCCAGTAGGTATAATATCAGTGCTGCAGCTATACCATCGTGCCACACACGGTGCTATTGTTCAGTTCAAGTATTCTAAAGTATGTAGTGTATCGTTTTTTATCTGTGTATTTAGGTTAGGAGCTGGCCACATTTCACTTTTTTCCTCATTAAGAAACAATTAATTAATATTATCATTCTATGAAGGGTGTACCGAGTTCGCGGAAGACAGCGCAAAGAAAACTATAATACGGTCATTATAGCGTAGTCTGCAGCAGCCGTAAAGGAAGTTTTATTGTATAATATTTACAAATACACAAGCTATAAACCTACATTCGGTCGGTTGCAGCTTCAATGGCGTCCGACACAGCAAAAGCAATAAAAGGTGGATTTATCATAAAAAGTTGCACGCTAAAGACTGAAACAGTCATAAATAAGAAAATAAGACCACCTATTTATATTTGTGGATATAACATGCTCGCGTGGATTTGATACTTGCTAAGGAAGAAATTATTATTAATTAATTTGTTTGAAAAAAAAATTGTTTTAATTTTGGCTAAATCTTAAAGTTATGGAAACTATTAGTTTATATTCAATGGTACATATTTATTGATTTATAAGATTAGCTAATGGTGATTAGTGATTAGCATTTTTCTATACCAGTCAAGTGCCACCTTGACTGCCCTGTTGGCTCATTGGTAGTATGTCTGCTTCAAGAGCCGTAGGGCGTGGGTTCGATTTCCACTCAGGACAAGCATTTTGTGGTATAAACAAAAATGTGTGTTCTGTATCTGGGTGTTTTGTATGTATTATAAGTATGTATTTACAAAAACAAAGTATTTAAGTATTCTATCAGTAATCTAACTTCCATAGTACAAGCTTTGCTTAGTTCGGGGTCAGATGGCGCTGTGCGTATTGTTCTACGATATTTATTTAAAAAAAAGTAAGAACCACCGCCAGCACTCAGGTGTTGGCGACACTACCGAAAAATACTGAGTTATTTTCTTCTTCCTTCTTTTCTTTCCAACAACTTCTTTGGTCCAGTGCTACCTAGAATTTATACATACATACGTTACAATGTATTCTTTACCCTAAAATGTTGAATATCTTTATGGGTTTGTTGTGGAGAATTATCCAGTTATGCTTATTTACGAAATTTAACATTTACATGATGTAAGTTAAATTAAGTAAAATCAACTGTGAGCTTAAATTGCAAAAGCTTAAAATCGACGCTACCTTTAAGCTATTTTACGTGTGAACAATTATTTCAATTTTTGTATGTAATGGTATCTTAGACGAAAGTATCAAGTTTGTTTGTGCTACGTTATCGTCGTAGGGCGGAGAAGCGAGTAGTTGGGCGAAACTCATTGATGCGCGGCGGGCGGCGGCAGAGTTCTAAACAGAACTATAAATAAGAACTCTACGAGACAAACATTCTTAAATTTCATATTTAGGACTACATTTCTATGAGTAACGTGTCAAAAATCGCATTTCGATATCGCATAAACAAAGTTTACATAAAAATTTAATTAACCATGAACGTACTCGTATCGTATAATCACTCTACATTTTTCCATAATTTCATTTAGCGATCAATGTACATACGTATGATGTTCCACCGCGTTTTAACTACTGATCCTAATTTGATGAATGAGGTGTCTATTGATCCGTTATTATGGTTCTCTTCCCGTTATTTTTATAAGGAAACAAAAACGTTTTACAATTTAATGTAATTTGTACGAATATTCTAAGTTGTCATTTGGACGATTTTATATCCTATAGTTCTGTTTGTTAAGAGTCAGTTTTATAATATAATAAAAATGTATACACATTTACATGTACATGCAAAATATTTTGCTGATTCTTGTACATTTATCTATATTCTACGATCGAAGTTACAATAGTTTCAAAACTGAATTCAAATTGCAATAAGAAAACAATATATCTATTAAAACGCACACTTCAGCATTAAATGTCTTTTAATTCTCCAATTTAATCTTGGCGCAGAAGCTGTCGCGCAATGAGTCTCACAAAACCTTGTCATAAATGTTAATAAAGTTTTATTCATGAGGTTTTTCGAACCAAAATGGGATAAGTCACGCTTCCCTTTATTCTGGGCACAAAAGATCTAACTACGTTGGTAGTGGCGTGCTACTTACACTCAGTATGGATTGTTCGAAAAGTCAGACCAAATATGATGTTAACATCTTAACTAATATTATAAATGTGAATGTGAGTTTGTTTGTTTATTACGCCTTCACACATAAACTACTCAAAGGATCTGGGTAAAATTTTAATTAAAAAATCACATGTCAGGTGCAAGAAAATAAATTTTACTGTGGTAATGTATGACTTACTCGTAAATTTGTGGCGATGATAGTTTAGTGGTTATTACGAGCAAAGAAGTATACATTCAAACTCCAATTATGAGCTTGAGCTGAAGGACAAAATAGTGAGGAAACCATAGCGTGGTAATCAGTCATTTTCATGTACTCGGTTGATCACCACACTCTACAGTCTAGTTGAATACGGCGGATGAGTGCCTTCCAGTAGCCGTTCCCTGATTAGGCCAGATGTATGTACCACCTTCAAAAGCTGTCCTTACTGTCTCTCTCACTAGTCGGTAGGTCAAGTGTCGGCTTCCCGGACGCGAGGTTGTGGTCCCGATATAACAAAAGACCTGAGTTTAACTTTTAGTTTTATTTCCATTTTGTTGACAAGGGCGCTGAGACGTGTCAAGACGCCCCCGAGGGCTGACAAATTGACCCCCTTCATTCATTTTAATTTGTAGAAAGGAAAATATTATTTGCAGATTTCAAAAGGCACATTAATGAAATAATGTAATTTGCATAGCATAAACATGTTTTTTTTTATTCTTCTGCTAAATATAGGTTATGCAGCCCAATCATGTTAGTGGTTATTGATAATTCATATTTTTCTATTTTCTTAAAGAAAATAAATTACTTAGAATATATTATTTAGCATTTCTTTTTTAACGTTGGCAGTCTAGGTGTGACCACAGCTCACCTGATGTTAAGTGACGGTGTGGTCGAGGATGATAAACACACCTAACCTGGAATGGAACTGGCTCTCAAGAGAGGCTGCCAGAACACACAATTAGATGCTTGGCGACAGATTTGTGGATCGTATCCACTACGATGAATTCTGATTCAAGTTTGTCATCAGATCATTACTTACCCAGGTATAACAGGTAGGTAGCAGTAGAATGATAGATGGGCTCTTTCTTGTTCACACCATAAAAAAATAAGAAGAATTAGGAAGTGAATGTTTAGTTAACATAATATAATAATGGAATGAAGACAAATAAATCGCTCACAAGTGACACAAACTGCTTAGGCACGCACGTAGTAATCAACTTCACCTTGGTCTAATCTGAAAATCCTTTAACACCTTCAATCTATTTCTAATCCTCATAAATTTACATCAACGGAGCTGAAGCAGGTTGTTAGAAGGAAATACATTTCAACAGACACGTTTCTAATTTTTGTGTTGTCACAACAGCACGCTTTTAGGCCATCTCGACGCTCTGTCCGGTGCCACAGAAATATAGTAGAAGCTTTTGTAAGATTTCCGACGAAACGGTCTCGGGCGGCTTAGTTTAGTCGGCAAAGCGCGCGCGCAACGGACGTGCGTCCCATTTTGATGCGATATAGTTACGCGATTATCGTGTCTGTTTTCGCGAGTTTTCCTCGCGACATCTGAAGTGGCAGTTTCGTCAGTTTTATTGCTTTATTCGGATTTCTGAGCGACAGTGTTTTGTTTACGTCTTTAGGATTTGGATACGTATTGTTGTTGCAACATTATGTTGTCATATGATACGCAGGCAATTAGCACACATGAAATACGTGGAACCATTTATTTTGCTGTACAACCTAATTTGAACGGATTTATCTTATAAAGTTCTTTGAAGGTTAAGGTGGTTTCTTTTCTGAAGTTAGTAGCGCGACAGTTAATTAATTTGAAGTGCCGTTGCAATGCAAAACCAAATTCGATTTTATGGCCTCATTACAATAAATGCAAGAGTGCACTTCGAGTGCATTCCGAAAGGATTTATTGTGCGATCGTGATTCGCTTATTGCTTCGGCAAATGGATTTCAATACCGTCGACGTTTATAAACAAAATTTATTCAGTTTATACCTACTTAGATCTTCAGAATTCTGTATACATTTTGGATTTATTTATATTTTTATTATTTGTAACCCGATCATGGGAATTGACTATATCATACATAGGATGATAATTTCATGAAATAAAATCAATAATCGTATTAACTATGAGTATAAGCAATCTACATTCCAGATTTCGTTCAAATTCATTCAGCCGTTACAGCGTGATGAAGTAATTAACATACACACAATTTTCACATTTATAATACTATCTTCGCCCTATTTTATCCGCGTATTTCTGGATAAAAGGTTACCTATTCAAGGTATTCAGTGTGTAAGCTATCTTCTTTCCGAATTTCATCAAGATCTGTTAAGCCGTTACAGCTTGAAAAATTTGCAAACACAACAATAACAAAACATACATTCATCCAAACAGACAACTTTTGCATTTGTAATATTAGTATTATACTATTATTGACATTCGATTGTAGGCTTCATTAATTTTGCAAAAATACAAAAAAATAGAGACCAGATACATAAAAACAAAAATGTACTTCTTATATTAGTTCAGTATCACAAACTACTCTTTATATAGGTTATGTTTTGTGGAATATTATCACCAATAGGCGACAAAGAGTGACTAGCACTGTTGACTCTACAAATTGCCTATCTCGCTGTACCGTTGTTGGCCATTCATCAATTCAGTAATCAATTTGTTAGCGATTCCAATTGATTCGATGCTCTGATTACGAATTCAACTGGTTCATTAGATGTTGTGTTTGAGATCGTGATTAGGCTGATGTGCTTTTATTTAACAAATATTCCGTGTTTGTTTTAATTAGAAAACAAAACACGAGCGCCAATTAGGGATTTCGATTGTTTTTATGCCTCTTTTGTTTCCAATGTTTGTCAAATTTTGAGCGATGAAAAGTTACCCCCACTTTGTCAAGTTTCCTAACATTGTATTGTTATGAAACAATGAAATTGAGTAAAATGCGTAGGTACTACGTTACAGTCGATTGACTATTGATGTTTAATGTTCAACCAGCTTAATACGAGTACTAAGTTATATATTTTAGCAATATGTTATATGAATCAATTGTATGACAACAATGCTTGATGCCTTGTTGTTACTGCAGTTAAGTGTAATTTTTAAACTTTCGCGATTTAAACGAAACGAGCTAAACATATTATGTATATGTTTATCACATAATAGCGGCTAATAGCGACTTAATAGAGTACAAAATACCTACTACATTACTTTTGTTTAGATATTTACCTCGATGTTTCGGTCATATTGCAATAGCCGTGATCACAGGCTGACGGGAAAGTACGGATCGTCTCGGTGAAATATTAAGTTGTTGAGTCTTTACACCTTTATGTCTTACAAGGCTCTCTTTTTGTCTTGTAAGGTGCGACACACTTCACTAGGTAACTTCTTTTCGTACACCGACATTGATAAATCTGGTTTGCTTGGTTTTTTAATGGTTAGCAGGCTAGGTGTGTGACCACAGCTAATGTTAAGTAACGGTGTGGTCGAATGGAATCAATATATACACTTGTGCTCAAAATATGCAGAAAAAAATTTAAATAGGAAGTTAACTAAAAGTCACTTTTCAAAACGAGTGAATATAAGTACTTTTATAGTTACCGTCGACACCAAGCTAAAATCAGGGTAACGCTAGAATTGGGTATATTACAAAGAGATATATCTCGATGAGTATTTAATGTCATCTATAACAATTATATGTATTATATGACCTGTAACAATTTATAATTATTTATCTGAAATAAACTTAAAATATGGAGAAAAAAAAAACATTTTTTCGCTCAACCGAGTGCTCGAAGATAAGAAAAATAAATAAGTAACTAAAACCATTCCACCATCCATACCATCTTTACTTGACCCAACACATCTCTCTGGCCATCCAGAGAGGTAACGCGGCCAGCCTTATGGGAACGTTTGGACGTGTGGGTGCGGTCTTGCATTTAGTTTAGTTTCTCCTGTGTGTGTTTAGTTTATCATTTGATTTGAGACAGTATTTAAATTTGACATTCATTTCAAAAGTACTATTAAAATGTCAATTTAATACTAAAAGCAGCACCCGAAATGATCAGTAGGTACTAACTGATGAAGTACCTACTTGGATAAATAAAATACTAAAAATGCCAAGATTTCATGAGATTTGCAAAATCCAACCGCAATCCTCCAAAAAGAGAAGGGTCCAAAAATCCTAAACTCTCAGGACAAATCCTGAGATATGGTAACCCTATTCATGACCAGTTTTAGCTAACCCTGTAGAACTTTGAGAAAAAGAGTGTCGATGGTGATGGCTGTAATTATTGTTTTTTGCATACGTTATTTATTCCGAGTGAACACATAAAACACTTATAATAAATAAAGTTAGTCATCCTGGTAGAGATTGATTCCACAGAACCAACTGAGTAAAGAGGCCAAACTATTTTCCCGTTTATCTCTAATTTTGAATCTATGATTCAGTGTCTGTACTGCTACGTGATCTGCTACATGTGTACCTATATTTTTGAATTACACTTAGTATAAATATTCAAATTTAGACAGTATTTTATTGTAGAACTGTGTTACATTAAGGTCTTAATATTAAAGAAGTGTCAACAGTCTAGTTCAATGGTTCCCAAAGTTGACTTAATCGCTACTAAATAAAAACTTTCAAATTCGTGACTAACTGCTTAATTGTCTTAATCAGTGATATTAAGTGGCCATAAATAACAATAATGATACAGGCAAGATACTTATTACAAAAAAAAAGTTACAATGAAATTTTTTGAAAGTGGAACAATTTTACCTGATCACCATGGCACGATTAGAAACTTTGATTTTATTTTTTCGCAATTTTAGCGTTGTGCCTTTGTAAATTAGCTCTTAATACAAGCCCAATAAGCAAAACGACTATATAAACGATCTTTTACCTTCTCCAGAAATAATTTACCATACTAGAATAGTAACAGTCTTTAGACATAAATCAGATTAAATTTAATATACCAAGCAATATCCTCTAATACTACTTTAGCATCTCAACGATTATTATGAAATAGATTGTGGTATCTGTAGGCAGGTCCCTACATCTCAATAGACTGTGATTCACTATGATATTTATATTCCGCTGTTTCACAACCGACACTCCTGTTACAACAATAGAATAGAAGTATCATTAAACATTTCCGTTTCAGGACCATCCCATGCGAAACTGTTAAATAAGAAACAATCGGTCAACTGGAAAGGTTATTGTAATTCTGATAGCTAGTTTAATCGTTTTATATAACCTGCAGTTGTTTTTTTAATGTTAAAGTAATTTAATTTAATATTTAACTTATTTATTCATTTTCAAGTAACTATAGACTTATAATACAATACATTCATCAAAATTCAAAAACTGCACATTTACAAAAATTACCTAATAATAAAAATTAAGAATGTCAAATAAAATTAAAATGTCAATAAAATAATAGTTAAAATGTCACGACATAGAGCGCGTTCCACAAATGTCGGTTCATCGTCATCATCATCATCTCAGCCGTAGGACGTCCACTGCTGGACATAGGCCTCCCCCATATGTGCCGATTAGGAAATAGTAGTTTTCTATGTCGGTTAGAAAACTAATATTTCCTAATCGGCACTGGGACTGCGACGAGACGAACGAGACGAACTAGACGCTCTCCTGATGGTAAGAGCGATACACAGAACTTTGAGTGACAAAACAAGGTCTAGGGCATTGCTGCTTAGGCGCTCATTACTTACTACTGCTACTATTGATTACTTACTTTGTGATTAAATGAGTATTAAGCGTATTTGAAATAAGGTTTGGATATCTTAGCTTACACGAAACTGATGCAGCAATCGCTGGGATTGTCTCAGTTTGTGTGGGCCAGATTTCACATAATTTTAAATATATTTTTTTTATGGCTGACAAGCTTGTTGTTTGACCACAACTCACCTGATGTTAAGTGACAGTGTGGTCAAAGATGATAAAGCACACCTAGCCTGGAATGGAACTGGCTCTTAAGTGAGGTTGCCGGAACACACCGTTAGATGCTTGGCGGCAGATTTTCAACTTGGTTTGGTAGCTAGCCAGCCGAGTACTAGAAAGTACCCTACCACCACGCTATGGTTTCTTTCACCGGCAGCTCAAGCACATTGTTGGGGTTTGAACCCACGCCCTTCGGCGAACCGACGAACCGACCGCGCTAACCACTGAGCTATCATCGCTACAAAATTAATATTAGTATTAATTTATGATTTGAACACATGTACTTTACCGCACTTTACTTACGCACCGGTACTTTATCGCATACACATTCGTATCACACGATTGGGACTTAAATTTAAATCCCAAACATGGTTTTTAGTTGCCAGTGAGGGATGACATTGTGAGAAAACCATAGCATGATGGTTGGGTACTTTCTAGTACTCAGCTGTCTAATTTATTATTACAGTTGAAAATCTGTCGCCAAGCATCTAAAATTTTATAATACGGCAGTCTCACTCGAGAACTAGTTAGTACCCGTTCCAAGTTTGGTGTGTTTACCATGTTCAACCACAACATTACTTAACAAAAGGTTGTATATAAAACATTTTAAAAACTTTGTTATATACGTTTTAGCCACTAGCTGACTGAAAAAAAAAAAACTCTATTTAGTCTTTTAAAGACATAGGGGTTTAACACCGTATCAGCAGAAGTTCCAAAACTGGTTATCAATGTCGCACCGAATGCTCAAAACCTTCTTTGCCTTCTACTACATTTTTTTAAACATAATAGAAAGCAACTTATTAAAATTTGTTTTAGAATATTCCTGGTGGTTCCCAATATGAGAGACCCAATACTAACAGCAAATTGTAGCACAACCACAATTTGCAGTTACACACGTACTGCGTTGCCGTTGCAAATATGACCTATATAATTTAGATCTCAGAACACATATTTATAGTCCATTAATTACATCCGAAAGCGATCCATTTACAACTATATAAGAGCAATGCACTCGCCCACGTAACAATAGGGCACGGCGATGTGTAATAACTATGCATCAATCTATACGATCTATAGTAAATGATACTCTGTCCGTGTTGTAGTCATAGTAACTGATGAGTTCTCTGTGCCAACCAGTGTTGCCAACCCTTTATTAGAGAAAAAGTGGAGACTAGCTAAAAAAACTGTAGATAACTGAAAAAAAAACAGCTAAACTAAACAGCTAGTTTTTGATGCAATGAAGATTTATGCTTTAAAAAAAAATAAAGAATTAATATGGCAAAGTGTTGCTAATTTTTATTGCTCTTAATGAGTAGTACCAAAGACAATCCGAGTACTACTAATTTTAACAAGTTTCGATACTTCAATGGTATCAATACATTCTTAATGATTTATTTTCGATTTATTTATTTATTAACTAAAGGAAAAACACAAGTACATCAAGATAACAAGATCATTTTTTTCTATATCTGTTAAATTATTATGGTAGTTTGAATTTTGAACAGGTGAAAAAATATATAGCACTCGTAGTAAACTAATTAGCTGGCAAAATAGAAGATGTTCTTTAATAAGTGAGACAGCCTTTAAAAAACTGTAGATCTACAGCTAAAACTGTATGGCTGGCTACACTGCTCATAACATCTGTGCGGTGGCGGCCCACATGCAACCAAAGCTAGTATGAACATTGAACAGTATATTCTCCTGCCATATTAGAACAGTGTAACGGGATAGCGATTAGGTGGAAAGTTCGCTTATAATTTTATAAAAAAATCGTAATCGATTATTTCATTTAACAATCGCTTGCAAGCAAGGAATACAGAAGTATTTATTTTCAATCGGGTTTTTGAAAAACGTTTAAATTTTTTAATTATTTTTTTTAATACATATAGCAGTGGTAATTTTCGATAAAATTATTAAACGTGAGTAATTCCGCATAAGTAAAACAAAAATATGTTTTAGTTTATTGAAATCTAACATAAGTGTATAGAATCAATTAGATTTTTTAAGTATAAAACATCGTAGAATCTTCTAACATGTGTTAAAATCACTGCCTTTTAGATCTGACCCTTGAGCCAATCGCCTAGCAAAAGCCTCTTCAGGTGTTGGCCGAAGCTTAACTATAACGCCGTTCTCTGTGACAACAATAGAGACAATGATTGTAGATTGGTTATTATTAAAATATAAATATAATTAACCTAACCTGTGTTATATATTATTGTGCTATTTTTACCACTGTTAGATTTGTGTTTTATGATAGATCCCAAAAAAATTACCGTACATTGTTTCTGGCTAAGATTTTAGTACAAACACAACATATTACTGTTTAGGCAATGCCGTTATTAAAATTAGCCACAGTATAATTAAAGCCGAAGGAAAGTCAAACACAGGAAATGAAAAAGGGGTCACACCTCATTCTGAAGCCCTGGACTTTGATGTTTGAAATGTCATAAACCAGTCATCGCCGCATTATGACAGCATCTTCGCATGTGTACGATGAAAGCTATAAAGACTTCTATATCGGTTACGATCTAATGATGGGAATTATGATATGTAATAAAGATGGTGATTATTAGATTTCGTTATGTCCTCAATCCATCACAAAAGTTATGAAATTTTATCTAACAAAATTTACAAGAGTTTAGGGTGAACAAATGCATTATGATTTTAATGTTAAAGTACCGAGACGAATTGAACGGTATAATAATTCACGTATTAGTGGTATTTTGACGTTTATGATTTTTTTAAACAGTATTTTAGCAGATATTGTTTCTTGACAAAAGCTATGGTGAAATAAATAATATAATTTGCCCTATGTATCATCATCATCATCAATTCAGCCTTATGACGTCCACTGCTAGACATAGGCCTCCCCCATTGACTTTCATAAAAACCAGTTGGCAGCGGCTTGCATCCAGCGCGTTCCTGCGGTCTTTATGAGGTCGTCTGTCTACCATGTGGGTGGACATCCTACGCTGTGCTTGCCGGTCCGTGGTCTCCACTCCAGAACTTTGCAGCCCCATCGGCTATCGGTTCTGCGTGCTACGTGCCTTGCTCACTGTTATTTTAACTTTCTAATTCGCTAAGCTATGTAAAAATATAAATAAATAATGAAGTATCAGAGACATTTTAACACAGTACCATCTAGTACCAAACTAAAAAGTTTGTAAGTATTGGAACGGGTTAACTTATAGAAAACTTCTATACTTTATTTTTATTAATCTATTTACAACTTTTATCGTAGCTTCTTGCTCTCTTGCTATTTTATGTTCCTCGGTTTCTGCAGTTCAATATGTTCCATTCCAAGCTCTGTGTGTTTACCATCTTCGACCATACCGTCTCTTAACATTAGGTGAGCTGTGGTCTAATAATTAGCCTGTCAACCATAAAAAAATAATTGCTTTAAAACATTTGCGAAGATTCCATTTAAAAATAACATAACGCGTCTTAATTATTTTGAAAAACCACGCAAAATATCAGCAAAAGGATAGTATGAAATCAGCTTAAAAATATATATTAACTTCTATAATATTTTTATATTTTCTAAATACGATTACTACAATTTTTTTTAAATGATAATAATATCGAAAAACTTCTAAAATAATTCGTACGTTTCCTGCGTTTATTTTAAATGAATACATATTAATGTAAGATACAAATTAGTATAAGATACGGACTATGCTCTATTCAATTGTACCATTTGTCTTCTTCATTAATTACATAATAGTTTAAAAGGTATTAACTATTTATCAATAAATAGATCGTACGAATCATTGCTGACGCGTAACTGCCGTATTTTTGCTCAGTTAGATATCTATAGATATAAGACTCTGTGTGTTGCTCAATAAGTTTACTCTAATAAGCCTCAACATTTTTAAGTTATGTATGAAATATATTAGATATAGTTAAGTTAAAAGAATACACATATCTATAGGTTAAGATTTGTCAGATTTAACTTACAAATCGATTTTTACGATAACGTGGGCGAACTAATGTCATGTAAAACATAGCGGCAAAGCTCTAAAGATTTTAGAAGCTTATGGTATCAAAGAAACTAATCTGTCTTGCACCGAAATATCTGACCGTTTCTCGTGTCTAATATCGTATTTAGAGCGTTTGATGTTGCGTAAGATCGTGTAAAAGCCATAAAAAGGTAGCCCTGTGGGTGGTTAGGGTTGACAAAGGTTAGATACAATATTTTTGGCTTATTTTTTTTTTTGTAATGATGATAGTTCAGTGCTTAGCGCGCTTAGTACATACGCCGAACGGCGTAGGTTCAAGCCCCAACAATGAGCTTGAGCTGCTGGTGAAGGAAAACATCGTGAGGAAACTGTAGCATAGTGGTAAAGTAATTTCTAGTACTCGGATGGTTAATAAAAAAAAAAAAGTTATGTTGAAAATCTGCCGCCAAGCACCTAACAGTGTGTTCCGGTAGTCTTATTTGAGAGCCAGTTCCCATTCCAGACTTGATGTGTTTACCATCTTCGACTACACCGCTGCTTAACATCGACAACAGACGGCAAACCAATAGCTTTGCTGTCTGAAATGTATATGAAGGCAGCCAATGCTCTCCTTTTAAATCATACCAGACCTATCAGCCCTAGTTCCGCCGGGCAGCGTCCATATCCGAACCGCTGTTTATCCGAACGCTTGTCAAAAGTTCGACACACTGTTGCTCGCGTATTTATTTATATCCACGCGGAAGGTGCGCCAGGAGCAACGAACTGCGTGACATAATCATAAAATACCCATTTACAGCTAAAGACAATACGATATATGGGCAAAGCTCTGAGGTTACCTAAGCGTAACGCGACTGCAAAGTGCTAAGCGGTAATAAACTTAGTTAAACGTTTTTTTCAACCCACGAAAGAGTCTAACCTTAATTAGACTTTAAACTATCAAAACGTCAATAAGTTGGGACCTTATCTATACGTACATAGGTTACCTAGAGCTGAATTTTTACACGTCTAATACACCAAAATGTCAAATCTAAACGTTTATTATAATACTACTTTTACCTTTGAATTGAAAACTTTAAAGCAGTGTTTCAAAAATGTTTATGTTTTTGTTTATGCTTTGACAATAAAAAACACTGCACAACTTTTTGGTATCACAGGAAGTTTTGACAACTGACCAATAAACTTCAATATGAAAATTACTAATGATGAACAAACTATGGAATTTATTTCAAGCTAACATTGTAAGACATTATGTTATCAATCAACAAATAACAATTTCTTGGATTAAAAACATTATACACATTAAATTTAATTACTTAAACATGATTGACCTACTAAGTCTTAGATATGACAGTATCTTGTGCTTCCAAAATCACTATTGACAAAAATAATTCAATTTATCAATCAGTTTAGTTTATAACCTATTCGTATGCTCTTTTTCTGCAGTCATCAAGTTCGTTTAGGTATGTTCAGAGATCATAGGGTTAGCCGGACACCGTAAAAGGATTTATGCGGTTGTTAACTTTAAAATTGAGGTGTTACATAAAAAACGTGGTGTTGAGCTGTTGACGTCTTTAGATTATTTAGTCAATGGAATCAAATTTTATTGTTTACTAACTTTAATTTTCAAACACGCGTGCGGGCGCGCACTGACACCCACACACACGTGCCCACATACACGCTCATACAAACACACACAAACACACAAACGGACGCACGCACGCGCGCACATAACTTACTCTTCCACACTCATTATACATATAACTGAATATGCACGAACGTATTAATGAAGTTCAGGATCGTGTTTTTTAATAAAATGCAATAGAAATGTCAGGAGAGTTTTGGGGGTTGATAAATTGTAATTGAAAAGGAAAAATTTTTTGTAAAAAAAAAGTTCACTACTATTAAGTACTTTTTATTGTCGCCGCGCGGAGAGAGAGAAAGCTTTTATTTGTTGCACTAATAAGTTTTTCCAAACCTTCAGTTGTATAATTTTTGTGGTCATTGACCTCAGGTCACATGCATGAAGACAAAGAGAGTATAACAAATAAATAAACATGCCCACCCACTAAACGGTACTCTAGCATTGTTCTCAAACACAAGCGTTCAATATTATCTATTTAAATTAATAGGTACTAACGCCTACACATTAAGGTAATCAGAAACATCATCTTAAATAGTAAAAGTCAAACTTTATTAAAGTTTTCGTTAGTACCTATAAATGATTCAGAGCATGAGCTATTATTCGGTTATAGTAAAGAAACATCACTACAAGATTACTTGGTACTCAAATTTATGTTCTAATTTAAAGGGTCCTAGAGTTAGCGAAATTGCAGAGCTATTTAGACGAGCGGTCGGCAACCCTTTGCAAGGTGCTTCACAAGGTGGCAAAATAAAAGAAAAGTGGGCCTCACTTGTGATACTAACCCTAGAAGTTTAATGTACGAATAATTGGTCATATGCTATTAATAGAAAAAAAATGCTATTAAAAATTGTTAAAATATGGGTAATTTAATTCTTAAATTTATATATAATATAATATTTTCTATCTAGAATCTATAATCTTTAAGGTATTTATGACTAATTTACAAAACAATCACGGGCCGCAAGTAGGACATCTGCGCGCCGCAAACAGCCCGCGGGCCGCGTGTTGCCGACCGCTGATTTAGACTAACCATCGATTTTTTTAAAGCGCCGAGGTATTTATCTGGACTTAGTTTTGTTAGTTCTGAGTACCGCCAAAATAGTCGTGGGTAGGCGTTATCTCTTATCATAAGGAAATCTAGTTCGTCTCATTACTTTTGCATAAAAACCACATTTCTGAGTTCCAAAGGAGACTTATAGTACTTAGTCCTAAATAAAACCTAAGTGATATCAGAGTGCTTTTTACACAAGTACATCTCTAGAATATCTGAGATGATTTTCTTATGTAGATTGTGGTAATCATGCAAGTTAAGCCAATAAGTGTTTAACTTCGCGATACCGACAGAGATACATTTAATTCTAATTTAGAAGCTTTCTATGTTGATTAGATAGCTAGTCATAGCAGAGATTAACTGTGGTTAATTTGTAACCTATTTAGTCATGTTCAATTGCAGATAATGCATGATGAGGCTTTGCATCAATAACTAAGATCACATAAATGTATAAGTAACCTTATAAGTTATCTTATATATACAAAGACTTTTTTTTTTTAAATTGGCTTACGTTTGATTGCCTTCTCAACTGATGTTAAGTGATGATGTTGTTTAAGATGGAGCACGCTTGCCTAGAAGATCACGAAAGAGAATCACTACCTTAACAGTATCGAAGTAGATGGCAAGCAAGAATGAGGTCCATATCCCGGAAGGAAAGCTGTAATTTATGATGACGATAATGACACAATGTGATCGAAATCTGACAGCTCATATTTATTTGAAATAAATCATGTATATGTATATGTTTTATAGCGATGATAGCTCAGTGGTTAGAGTGGTCGGTTCGCATGCCGAAGGGCGTGGGTTCAAACCCCAACGATGAGCTTGAGTTGTCGGTGAAGGAAAACATCGTGAGGAAACCATAGCGTGGTGGTAGAGTACTTTCTAGTACTCGGCTGGCTAGCTACCACCCTCAAGTTGAAAATCTGTTGCCAAGCATCTAACGGTATGTTCCGGCAGCCTCACTTGAGAGCCAGTCCCATTCCAGGCTAGGTGTGCTTTACCATCTTCGACCACACCGTCACTTAACATCAGGTGAGTTGTGGACAAACACGAAGCCTGTCAGCTATAAAAAAAAAAGTTTTTAGAAAAAAAATCTAGCTATAATAATTCTGGCAAGAACTGCCTAATTTCTGTTGGCATCAAAAACTTTTAAATATAAAAATGTCACTGCATTTTTTAATAGCTTAATTGCTTGACTTCGGCTCACTTGATGTCAAATGACGTTGCAGTCGAAGATGGTAAACACACCTAGACTGGAATAGGTCAAATGTGTCACTCGGATCACACCGTTAGGTGCTTTGCGGCATATATTCTTTATACTTAAGGGTGGTAGCTAGCCAGCTAAGTACAAGATAGTATTCTACCACGATGTCATGGTTTTTCACGATGTTTTCTTTCAACTGTCAAAGTAATTGTTGGGATTTAAACCCACGTCATTCGGCGTGTGATCCGAGCGCGAACTACTGAGCTATCATTGCAAGTAATGTACTCGTATAATGTAATTTTCCTGCTCTACATATATTTAGTGAATGTGCTACTAAATCATCATTGGTTTACATAATATCTTCAGTATAATATTATTCTTCCAAAATATATTGTCTTTATCCGTACTAAAATCCGGTGTGTAGTTGAGAACAAAAAAAAAACTAGTAAACTTATGCAAAATACGACTTGATTTTTATACTATTTAGTGAAGCTACATTCTAGTCTTCCTAATAATTTTCCAGTTTTCTCGCTTTTATGCAAAAAAAAAGTATATTGACTCTAAAAATGTATTGTAATAAACAAGCCAAATTTAGTCAAGGGCTTAAAAGACAAAAACATAGAGGTATATAATATTTGTGTGATGTGTGCTGTTTATAGTATTTTTAATGTACGAATTCTGACTTCTTAGCTGAACATTGGTTAAAAATCTTCCAACAAATTTAATTATTATATTTCTTACCGTAATGCAATCATTCAAGTACGAGTCATTTGAAGTTTGACAACTGTATTTCACTGTGTCAATGCGTAGGCGGTGGCGGCGCCGTTCCTAGAGTAAATATTCCCAGAACTTTACCACCAGACGTATCCATTCATTCATGGACCGTGACACGCGCACACAAATCCTTTTTGTTTGTAATAACGTTCGTAGACCCCATGGATCATGTTAAACTGGTTTATTATTCCTCATTGTGTCATCGCGCCTACAAACATGCTAGACGAAGAAAAATATGCGACGATTAATTCAAACATACCAGATCGGTTCCTGTGATCTGTTAGTAAATATCATTGATAGAAGCAACATCTTTTAACTGGTTTCGTGTAAGATTGAATCTGATTACTTAGAAATGTGGTTTATTTTCGTGTTTGTTTATGACTGTCCCTGCTCAGAACTCTGAATAAAAACAACCGAATACTTTATTGTGTAGTTGTGAAACCGTGTGTGAAATTATAAAGTTATATACAAATAACAATAGTGATAATTAAAAGTATGTCTAAGTTTGACACTTGGGTGTAATTACCATGAAAAGTGTAGAAAAAATCGACAGAAACTACAACAATATTTCGTAGATGTTTCATCAAAAGATTATCTGCGTTATGCGAAGTGCCATGAGCAATATGTTGATACTGTGACCATGATCCCCACATGCATCCGAGCTCCTCGCTCTATCCAGGGTTCTACTGATGACGTCACCAGGCAGACGCGCTCCATTGTACAGGTAATCGTTTTAACTCGACTATTTTACATACAGTAATGCGATGAATGCCGCGTTGGTGCCGGCGTTAGAATTGTACCCCACCCTCTCTACCTTGCCGTAAGAGTCGGCTAAAGGATGAAATCCGGAAGATGGGCAGCAGCGTCTTCCTCGAACAATCACACTTAACTGCACTCGCCAACCCGCCTACCAAGCGTGGCGAGTATTGGCAAAACCCCCCCAAGAGGAGGCCTATGTCCAGCAGTGGACGTCCTATGGCTGATGATGTGAACGCGATGAAATTTCGACGTATTTTGGCGATAAATCAACCAATAATTTTTTTGTGTAAGTCGGGTTCGCGTTACCTTCCCTCACCTAAGCGTAGACAAGTTTAAGTGAATTAAGTTTTTTCAGAAGATTCTTTCTTTGATAAAATTGATTGATTCAAGCATTACTTTGCGGAAGTTCATTTTGAGTGTTCAAGTGTTAGCATATTTAGTTAATTTCCGCTTAACAGTCGTTTCAATTACAACATGCAGTGATGAGGATTTAAATTTAACTAACTTGACAACAAATTAAAAAACTTATCCGAAACTTTACTTAATATCTATATATATATATATATATATATATTATATACTAGCTGCGCTCCACGGTTTTACCCGCATGGTGATGGATGATGATGATGATGATGAAAAGTATCCTATGTCATATACCTGGGCCATATCATATTCGTTAAGTAGTTACGCGTGAAGGCATAAAAAACAAACAAACTTACATTCGCATTTATAATATTAATTTTATGTCATACAAACTTTGACAACACACATCCTTTGATTGTTTACCTTCCTTCACAGAACGTGCATAGGTTCCAATGTGCTAGATTTAGTTGAAACTGTTCCGTAGTGTTGTCCCGAGCTGAGCTCGAGTCCCGCCCAGCGATATTAAAAGCTACGTGACCTCATTTCTCTTCCGCACTTTACGCTTTTAAGCTCTCTGTTATAGGGGAGTAAAGTATCGATATCGGCATCACTCTATGGTAACAACTTTTTATAGATCTTTGAATCGATTACAGAGTTTACTTGGGAAAAAAAAAATAGTTTTCTTTTTCTCATTTTGCCTTTAATGTCTAACTAGCTACGTCCCGCGGTGTTACCTGTTGTTCCCACGTAAAAACTAATTTTTTTAGGTGTCTCCATAACAAATTTCATCAAAATTGGTAAAGCCGTTTGAGCGTAAAGAAGTAACGAACAAACACACACACTCACAAACTTTCGCCCTTATAATATTAGTATGATTGTTTTTATGTCGATTTGAATCGGTCGATGTTCTAGTAATGTAGAAAGATGATTCAATCATCTTGATTACTAAAGTAGACAAGCCCAATTTAAATTTTTATGTGTTAATTTTGCCGTAGTAAAAAGTATCTTCCATGCATGCAAATGACTTCATCGGTCGTAATATCGTCATTGTATTCCCAATTAATTTAAATTGGCTTAATCACAACGAGATTTATTTACAGTTTAAAGGATGCTATATGTATAATACAGGGCTATACGTTTGGGGTGTACTGCCGAAAGAGCGTTATTGTACTCACCATTATGAACAACATTTACAAATGAAAAAAAAACACAAAATTAATTTATTACGCATAAATTTTGGTCGCATTAAAATTAACCCATTGGCTCCGAACTGGTTATATATAACTGTATTTCGGAAACCAATGACTTTTCCCGATATTCTATTCAAGTACAAAATGCCATAAGCAGACAATATAAACAATATTTTAAAGAATTACATGTATATTAACCTATATGTATGTATACATTTAATATAAATATATGTATACACACGCACATATATGTGCTGTAAGTGTGCGGGTGTAGTGTGTGCATGTGTCTACTTGTGCATTTTTTACTTTATGATACAACCGTTAATAAGCATATATGGTCTAAAGCTAAACTATCTTTAATCAAATGTATTTAGTCATGTTAATATAATTTTTTTATCTTATTGTTACTATATTTTCTTATTTTATGTCGAGAATCTATTTCATTATATATAAACGCGGAACAATACATACATTCAAATCTTTTACGTGCAAATGGACTTAAAGAATTGTATCATAGAAAAAGTTAGTTTTGAACTAAATGTATGGAATAGCTTTTTTTTCGTAATTGCTCTTAACTTGACTGCTCAATTGGTAATATATCTGCTTCGCGAGCTTAAACCCGTGGGTTCGATTCGCACCCAGGACAAACATATGTATGACGAACACAGATGTTTATTCTTGGTATTCTCATTGAATTTACAAAAAAATAGTACCTACATAAATATTCTATCAGCTATCTGGTTCCCACAGTATAGTAGTTCTGGTTCTGGTTCTGTGCTTAGTTTCGATCTAGGTGACGCAGTTCTTCATAGTTATAAGAACAATGATTCCCTTTCGGCTAAGTACACCCTAAGCTAATAACCCTGTATAAAACGGGAACTTGTAATACCTATCCACTAATGCATTCAATTCACATAGTAATCGAATACTTCATTGCATCTTAATTTTATTACTTTTTAATTATGGCCTTTCTTTATTGAAACATTTATTTTTGTTTTTAGTACGGTATAGTTTCACGTTTGGCCACATCCTGCCTGATGTTTAGCAACGATGTGATCTCGGATGGAAAACGCTTACCTAGAAGTAACCTGTTTACTCTTCATTTGATTTGATCTTGATTTTTGTAGCGATGATAGCTCAGTGGTTAGCGCGGTCGGTTCGCATGCCGAAAGGCATGTGTTCAAACCCCAACAATGAGCTTGAGCTGCCGGTGAAGGAAAACAACGTGAGGAAACCATAGCGTGGTGGTAGGGTACTTTCTAGTAAGTACTTGTCTGGCTAGCTACCACCCTTAAGTTGAAAATCTGCCGCCAAGCATCTAACGGTGTGTTACGGCAGCCTCACTTGAGAGCCAGTTCTATTCCAAGCTAGGTGTGCTTTACCATCTTCGACCACACCGTGACTTAACATCAGGTCAGTTATGGTCAAAGAACCAGCCTGTCAGCCATAAAAAAAAATGACACCCATATCGTACTTATCAGGAAACACAGATTCCGGCAAAGAGTTCTACATTCTTGCTGTGCGAATAAAGATAGTGGATTAGAAGCACTGCGCACATGGGGAACTTCCACCATGTACGGAGACGCTTTGGTCGTGTTTGTCTAGCCATCCGGTAGTAAAAAGGGGCGGGGGGAATCAAGTCGTGCAACTCCAGGGCACAATCTCCGAATTGTATACGGTAGAAAGTCGATAAACAGAAGAGACTTTACGTCGATGCTAAATCAATGCTTTGCAACCGAAACTTGACCAAATTACAGCAAATAAATGGTATACATAAAATGTCAAGAGTATTTATATTAAACTCGATCTCTAGAAATTAATCTATGCAATCATACCAATGTCATAGTAATCAACATCATTCCAAGGAACACTAATTGAATCGGTCGTCAAACGTTTTATGAACAGTTAAGTGCATTGCATTGTGAAATGTGATTATTCAGCTGAAAAGTTTTATGTGAGGTCGTTGAATTACAAACATTACGAGAAGTAAGCATTATTTTTGGCGTGAATAAATTTTTAATTTTTTATGTGAAGGTAAGGAGACGATCAAGACGCTCTCCTGATGATAAGAGATAACGTCTGTATATGACTATTGTAGTAATACATAGAACTTTGTGTAGAAAAACAAAGTCTAGGGCATCGCTTTTTTTTTTTAAATGGTTGACAGGCTAGGTTATTGACCGCAGCTCACCTGATGTTAAGTGACGGTGTGATCGAAGATGGTAAAGCACACCTAGCCTAGAATGGAACTGGCTCTCAAGTGAGGCTGACGGTACACACCGTATAGATACTTGGCGGCAGATTTTCAACTTGAGGGTGGTAGCTAGCCAGCCGAGTACTAGAAAGTACCCTACCACCACGCTATGGTTTCCTCACGATGTTTTCCTTCACCGGCAGCTCGAGCTCATTGTTGGGGTTTGAACCCACGCCCTTCGGCATGCGAACCTACCGCGCTAACCAATGAGCCATCATCGCTACAAAAATGGCGCTTTGGCGCTCATTACTTTTTTTTATTGTGACAGGCTACAACAATATATATTTTTTGTTAAAATTCATTGGGACGAATTAGCGGGCAACAGCTAGTTGTTTTATAAAAACAATAATATTACGAAAACTGCTTAAGCGTTACCAATTCGATATATCTAGCTTCCGTAAATCGTAGTGGAAAATTTAATTTAGCGTGCATGGTTTATGAAAATACGCGCCCCGAGCAACAGACTGTTGTCTGGGGAATACGCACCATGCATATATACATCACAGAATATCTAATAGTACCCCACCTCCAACAAACACAGGCCTACAGAAAAGGATCGATAAAGGCAAAGCAGCTGTTGATATTGTGGGTTGTTGATATTGTACTCACACGAATAATTATAATAATAAATATCGTAGAATACACACAGCGCCATCTGACCCCAAACTAAGCAAAGCTTGTAATATGGAAGTCAGATAACTGATATAATACTTAAATACTCGATTATTTTTTTGTGAATTTATTCTTATAATATATACAGAACACCCAGACACAGAACAACCATTTTTTATACCACAAAACGTTTGTCTTGAGTAATCCCGTTAAAACACGTAGGTAGACGATATAAAAATGTAAAGAAAATGCTTCAGTTGGTAGTTAACGGACACTGCTATGTCATTTATATTACTACCATTTACGTACTACGTAATTTTCGCAAATGAATATGCTAGACCCACTGTTTATTTTGGTTTTCTGGCTCATGAAAGGACGCGTGGGGAAATCGCATCACATTGTAGACACAAGTTATGTTTGTTTAATGTAAATAGCGCATGGGAGTAGAAAATATAAGCGCAGTGTTATGAAAACTAATCATTACTCGAATGAAAATACATATGGTGCTAGTTGGGAATTTTCCCGAGAAATGTGGCATGCTCCCATTCTTTGTCTATGTTTATCTTTGATATTTATAAAACGGAGTTAGGAATTTAAACAGTGAAGTTAAAATAAAACAAAAACTAAATGATACTATGAATTAAAATGGTAATAATAATGTATCTTTTATTTATCTTTTATCTATATAATACCTTTAAACGAGCAATTCTTGTATATACTCGTATATATAATCTGAATCTCGGAAACGGCTCCAACAATTTTTATGAAATTTAGTATGCAGGGGGTTTCGGGGGCGATAAATCGATCTAGCTAGGTTTCATTTTTAGAAAACGTCGTTTTATTCGTGTTTTCAGCCAAGCAAAGCTCGGTCATCCAGGTCCTGTAATTTAAACCTTATTGGTTTTAGCCACTAATTTAGCATGTAAGAAAATTTAAATAAAGTTGAAGTCTCAAATGTGTCATTTCTACTCACGGTGAGGTATCGTGAGTAATTCAAAATCTAACCAAATTGTGTGGATTGGTGTTTCCCGATAGATACAAACACCTTCATATCGCGACTGAATCACTTTTTGGGGTAAGCGTACTCCATCAACCGAATCTTCGCTTAACATCAGGCGAGGCGGACAAACACAAGCATAAAAAATTCCAAACTAGTATTATAAAAGGGAAAATAACTCTGTCTAACAAATTGATCTGTTTGTTACCTTTTCACGATTTAATAGCTAAATGGATCTTGATGAAAATTTATATCGTTATAGTATGTTTCCATATCAAAACTTTGTACTATATCAATTTCAATTTAAATAAAAACCGGCCAATTGCGATTCGGATTCGCATACCGAGGGTTCCGTACAAACCTGTGGGTATATAAGTAAAAGTTATGGTATATATTTTTTTCATGGTAATTTATGCTCGTCGGTTTTTTTTTTTATCTGTGCTATAAGACATTGCTTCGTACCAAATTTCAAGATTCTGAGTTCACGCGAAGTAGGTACCTATAATAGTATAAGTACCTGTAGGTTTTGATTCCCTTGCGAGTGTCAAAAATTTGCATCATAAACGGCTGTATCTTTTGATTGCGTTGGCTTAGAAGTTTGATTTTTTCACAGCTCTAAGGGACAGTAGACCTGAGTATTTGATATGAATTTCAGCTTGATACCTCCACGCGTTCTTGAGAAAAAGAGTCTTGATAGACAGACAGACGGACAATAAAGTGATCCTATAAGGGTTCCGTTTTTTCCTTTTGAGGTACGGAACCCTAAAAAACCTAATATTAATAGTAAGCTATGGTAATAAGCGCCGGGTGAATGCAGATTTAATGATTCCTATTGCTTATTCACTACCCTTCCAACTCACTTCCCTTACGACGGCCGATTAATATTCTTATAGTAAATCATGTAACAATCTATGCTAATAGTGAGTGTTCTTCTCGCACTACATGTCGCGCGCGACGAGTTCTGTGACAGCACAATATCACTGTTATTGCTGCATGATTACTATAAGAATACTAGCTGTTACTTGTCGGCGTGGAATTTATCAAAAAAGATCCAATTGTCTGGGCAATTTTCTTAATTTCTCTTCCCGAAGAACCTTCTCCAAAGTATTAGAAAACATTAAAAAAAAAGGTTAGATGAAATCGGTAAAGTCATTCTCAAGTTATGGCGTACAAGGATTAATTTCTATATAATATAAAGAATAGTCGGGAACACACCAGTTTTTGATCGACGTAAGTAAATAGGTCTACCGAATCATAAAAAAAAAAAACAAAAATTACAAAAAATATTCTATTATTCGATATCGTAAAATTAAAATAATGTGATTAGAAAATGTATGCCCTAAGGAACACCAAGAAAAATAATCTGAAAGTTGATAAGTACCAAAAAGTAATTACACAAAATAAATCTTGTAAGCACTTTGAGGAAAACAAATTACACGAGAAAGGTTCTTTAAAATAAAGTGCCTCTGTGGGGGCTCAGCTGTTTTAGAGCCAAGTAATAAAGCGATATGGGGCAGGCACCCTGTAGCTGGACACAAAGGGTATTAGCAAAGGAAGTTATGTGCTACTGTCCTGAACAAGCTCGTATGAATATAATGCATAAATTATACTACAGTACAGATAATGAAATTCTTTTTTATTTCGTACCGTAATTAAACGTAAGTAATCCCATACAAATAAACCAGTCAAGTGCGACTCGGACTCGCGCACCGAGGGTTCCGTACAAACCTGTAAGTATATAAGTAAAAGTTATGGTATTTTTTTATGTTAATTTATGTTTTTCGCAATTTTTTCGTTATCTGTGCTATAAAACGTTGCTTTGTACCAAATTTCAAGATTCTGAGTTCACGGGAATTACCCTGTAGGTTTTGATTCCCTTGCAAGTGTCGAAAATTTGCAGCATAAACGGCTGTATCTTTTGATTGCGTTGGCTTAGAAGTTTGATTTTTTCACAGCTCCAAGGAACAGTAGACTTAAGTATTTGATATGAATTTCAGCTTGATACCTTCACGCGTTCCTGAGAAAAGGGGTCTTGACGGACAGACGGACAACAATGTGACACTATAAGGGTTCAGTTTTTTCCTTTTGAGGTACGGAACCCTAAAAACGAACACATTATGTTAAAGACACGACAGTTTCTATACTTAGTAAAACTTAATACTTTCATACTAATAACAACACTTACAATTTGCAGGAAAAATGAATAAAAATTAGATAGCGCTCCTGGCTGTAGTAAATTAGGACTGTTTTTTATACATTTCACTATCTTTTACATACATAATATAGTACAGCTACTGCTTATAATTTGCAAAATAAAAGTACGAAAATAATAAATTACATCTTAGTAAAAACGAATTTAATACACTAATATAATTAATTTGGATTCTCGTTGGCAGCTATACTAGGTAACCCTATGTTATAGCTGTCAAAAATAGTACTTTATACATGTCTTATTATTTAAGAAGGTCTATAAATTAATTATAACGAGAATTCGCCAAGCAATCAAAATTAATCAAGACATAAAACTTGCACCAATACATGCTAAAAAAGCTATAAGCGGCACCACAAAAGACTAGTTATATATCCAGTCTGATTGCTTAGGAAACGGATGCCACTTCTTGAAGTTGACGATAAAAACGTCCAGTCAAATAGATTTATTACAATCGAAAGCCATTCCGGACCGTTTTGAATAAACAGCCGTGTGACGAGATAAAAAGACGAATTGAGTGGCGATGGCTTATCTTACGGTAGACCATGACTCATGAGTCTTTGCTCAAAAATTGAAATTATTGGTTTATGCCATATTTGGACCAATGTATTTGTCCCGCATTGAAATGTACTCGCAAGCCACATGTCATTCACAACAATATAGCATGTAAGGCAACTTACCTTTATCTCGCAAGAAAAATCTCACAGAGATAATCACCTCTCACTTACGGTGCCTAATCTTCTATCTTGTATTAAACATTTAAATCTAAACTGCCCTGACTGGAATGACTGCCTAAACTGCCTAAGTGACTAAAATGACTGCCCTGTTAACTCATTCGGCAAAGTTCTGCTTCGAGAGCTGAAGGGCGTGGGTTCGATTCCCACTCAGGATTAACATTTGTGTGACTAACATAGATGTTTGTTCTGTGTGTTATGTATAGCTCAGTGGTTAGCGCGGTCACTTCGCATGCCGAAGGGAGTGGGTTCAACCCCCAACAATGAGCTGCCGGTGAAGGAAAACATCGTGAGGAAACCATAGCATGCTGGCTAGCTACCACCCTCAAGTAGAAAATTTGCCACCAAATATCTAACGGTGTGTTCCGGCAGCCTCACTTGAGAGCTAGTTCCATTCCAGGCTAGGTGTGCTTTACCATCTTCGACCACACCGTCACTTAACATCAGGTGAGCTGTGTTCAAACACCTAGCCTGTCAACAATAAAAATAAAAATAAAGTATTTACAAAAAACTTATCTGACTTCTATAGTACAAGCTCTGGCTTAGTTTGGGGTCAGGTAGCGCTGTGTGTAATGTCCTACAATATTTATTTATTAAATTCAGAATTTATTAGTCAGCTATGGAGCACAGCATACTTGGAGTCAAAACGATTGCTACAGTCAAGAATTCAACATTGCACCGTAAAACAAAGATCCAAAAATCCGTCCAAAAATCCGTCCAAAATAGGTCGAAACACGGTAATCTGGAACTTTTGCTGAACAGTTGAACACATTAGCAGTATGCTCGAAGACCTGTCTGTGGGCCAAGACCATAATGATATGGACTCCAAGGGACACACGACTCAGCCCAATTTTTATAAACTGTCCCACTGCTGGATGCAAGCCTCTTCTCACTATGAGAAGGGTAAGGCTGTAGCCTACCAAGCTGGCCAAGTGCGAGTTGGCGGACTTCACACAAATCTTCGAGAACTTTTTTTAAGAACTTTTGTACATGTAGGTTTCCTTACGATGTTTTACTTCACCATTTGAAGTTATCGGCAATACACATATAAAATGGAAAAGACAAGACGTGCCGTGGGATTCAAACTTAGGCCCTCTATATTGGAAGCCAAACGATCTCTCAACTATATTGCCGAAATTTCTGTCCGACTCTTTAGTAGGCTCAAAAAGTAATACAGAGACGAGCTTTACTCCCACTGCAGTGAATGAAGTTCAAATGTTCTCGATTATGAAATGTGGAAAAATAGAATGGAGGCCTTTGCCCTAGAGTGGGGCAGTCATAGTTGAAATAAAATTGAATCTATCTACTTCATTCTGTTTACCACGACGCCACTAAAATATATTATTCGCTATAATTTTACATACACACTTAATGAAAAAAACGTCACATTATAAACCTATTAGACTTTCCCATTTATTAGAAAATGATAAAATTAGAAATAACTGGGTACTTGAATCGATAAATCGTTGAATATGTCACGGTTTTAAAATGAAAACAAGATAAAGATCGAAATATCGATTATGTGTACGATTGTAAAGAAAAGGTTGTATTGTCAAACGGCCAACTCATATTTTAATGTCATCTTTTGTAAAGAAAATAATAATAAAATGCTTTTTGTAAGATTTACCGCGTGGCCTATATTATAACATTGATAATATTTATTACCATCTAATTTATTTTTTCTGGCTTTGAACTATAAAATCCTAAGCCATGATGCTTATTGATTTTCGCTAAGTTAAAACAAATAGGTACTAGTACTGTTTATTATATGATCGTATTTCTATATTTATGATATTGAAATGTAAGTATGTAATCGGTATTCAAATTACGATTTCTGAATTTGCATATTTGGGTAGATACATAATTGCTACAATTTTTTTTTTTTATTATGGTTGTAAGATAAGGTTTTTCACTTAATGTAAGGTTAGGTTAGGTGTGATGGTGTGTATAAATTTTGAAGAAATGAAATTAAATGCGTTCTATTTCTTGTTTAAAATAAATGTCTTAGAATATTGAGCGTCAACGCAGTGGAGCCTTAGGCATTGCGTATTAACCATTGTTCTGGGAGTAGTAGTACAACATGATCTGGTCCGACTCACCACTTGGTGGTCTGGTCTGGTCGACTTTGGTTACTTTATAGCATAAAAATATGTTACAATTTGGTTCTAGATTACTACTAATCGTTATTATGCACATAGGGTCTCTTTGGCAGGAGGCAAGCAGTCGTGTTTAAACATCGTTGTGTCCTAGTTTTCTATATTACAGGGTTAACTATGAAAGGTCTCAAAGTAATGAGTGCCAAACCAGCGATGCCCTAGACATTATTTTGTTACTTAAAGATCTGGTTATCTCTGCAATGGTCATGGAAAGGCGTTATCTTTTACCATCAGGAGGACGTTCTCTCGCTCGTACATTTCTTTTTATGTAAAATTGTTGGTCGATATAATAAAGAATTAATCAAATCAATCAATCGTTCTAATACTCGTTATATAATCTGAATCTCGGAAACGGCTCAAACTATTTTCATGAAATTTAGCGTGCAGGGGGTTTTGGGGGCGATAAATCGATCTAGCTAGGTTTCATTTTTAGAAAACGTCGTTTTATCCGTGTTTTCAGCCTAACTGAGCTCGGTCATCCAGGTACTAATAAATAATTTACATAAAAAAGGGAACACAATAATGATTATTTATTAATAAAAATAAATAAATACAAAGACATCATTAACGGCGCCGTCTAGCCCCAAACAAAGCAAAGCTTGTACAATGGGAACTAGATAACCGATAAAATACTTATATATATTCTTTTGATTTATGTACATTGTACCTACGTTAGAGAATGTTAATGTACCATATGTTAAATCTCCAATTCTAAAGTAAACACAAGCTATGAGCTCATCTGCCAACTATCTGAAAGTTAATAAGTGAGTGTCGAGTGAATTCTTAAAAGGATTAAGTCATGGCAGGGACAATTTGCCGAGTAGAATGGGGGCAAGTGGACGCCAGTCGGCTGCCGGTGGTAAACAGTAGGTAAGCTGTGGCGTCTCGTAATGTGCATAGGTACATATTAGACATACGCTGTATAAGAAAATTGTAGTAGGTACATTTTTTCGCAATAACAAGACGGAGTTATATGTAATCTAGGGCTATACTAAACCGATAGAAGATTATTATACTTATCATTATGGACCCAATTCCCAAAATAGTAAAAGTGGTTCATAACAACCAGTGCAGCGATTCTCTTGCTACTTTCTGTAGCAGCTTTTTAACCCTACGTTTTAAAAGTATTTTAGCAAAATTTCTTACATGTGTTTTTTTTTTTTAATTTATTTTTTTATAAATAGGTAACCTTTATTGTGATGTGAACTTATGCTATTATGACTGGGACCTTGAAATCGTGAACAACAATTACAGAAGGGCTCTGCGGCGAACTAGAGAAACAAAAGAACACTACTTTAACTGTTAATTTTTTAACGTCACTCACAATCACTCATTCCAAAAAGTGACGAATTTATTTTCACTCTACCACTGTAGTCTGCGGTCCAAAAGCACAATGACCTGTAAATTAAAAATATGTGCTCCAATATTTTTGGTCTGTAACAAGCCGTGTCGTAAATGCCAAGTAGGGTTTCAAGAAGCGAACAATGTAGAGTTACTGAAAATTTATGACCAGTTCTTGTGCTAAGTATCTTTTGTAAAATGGTCTTGGAATATAATGCAATAAAGTTATCTACTAGTGTACGATAGAGTTAAATTGATACAAAAAAAATCGTAGCTATTTTTAAAATCTTGTACTAAATATTACTTTTTATAATGTTCAAAGTATATATTTAGTTTTGTTCCACTTGACAGTCGTTTCAGTTACAACAGTAATAATAACAACTTTTTAAAATATAATAATGTGCGTGTAGGTATTGACGGTAAACCTTTTTTCTCGTGTTATATTAAATTTATTCTTTTTTCATTTAAACTTTTCCTTTGCCATTAATATTTCGAAATACACGTAATAAGCTAACCTTTTTTCATCAATGACTTGTTTAAATTGAAAATATTATATTTTTAGTTTTACGCAGAAGCGAAGTCAAATAAATAATTATAACTTACAAATAAAGTAGCTTATACCTAAAATAACTATACAGGCTGTTTTGGAAAGTTTTAGGTTTTTTTTTAACGTGCTGATATACATATATCTATCTATGTGAACAACTTATACAACGGACAGACACTGAAATAGCGAAAATAAATTTTATTTATTGCATAGAAAAATGTCATTTACTTTTAAGAAAATGTATGGAAAAGTTTTTTTTTTGGCTATTTACGTGTCAGCTCCTAGTAAGATATAATCGCATTCATAGTTAGATCAGCATCCTTCAATATTATTACATTCCTCTGAAACTCTCTGTATGTACAAATATACATGAATTAAATAATTCACACGGGCTTCCTTGCCAAGACTAGTCAATAAAGTTTACCTACTAACATCACTGTATTGGCCACGTATTCTCTAAGTATCTCCTTTGTTTGTGAACTGTCAGCAACGTTTACTAACTACTTACTGCCTGTCAAGCGATTTACAAGGGATATTGGCAGAATGTTAAGCTGTATTCTGTTTATGTAAGGCCTTTATCAAATATGGTTATATAAAATATGTTACATAGATTCTATGGATCCTTAGTACAAGGTCAAACATGATATGCTGTAACTACCCTTCAGTTTCAGGATGTTAATATATATTATATTTTAAATATATATTTTTTAATGTATATTTTATATTTTAATTGGATGGATAACAATATTGAATGGATGGTTTTTAAACTAACATAAAATATTTCCTGATACCAAACGCTAAAGCTAATATATTTATATATTAAACTAATACTTATATATATTAACTACTTATATATTAAACTATTTCTATATATATTAACTATTTCTATACATTTTGGAGTCTACCTAATCACCTATGTATAATCTATATCTTTAATTTGGCCTTGTGATCGTCTATGAAGAACTCTACATTGCACCCGTAATAAAACCCAGACAGGTTTGAGATGAATTCCTATAGTATTTACAATATCTAGACCCTACTTCTATACCTAGTCCTATTCCCTAAAGTTAGTCTACCTAGTATATCATGAAATATCTTTTACATTAAACTCAGATACAATCAGTTAGTCCTATTTCATACAAAGAGTTAGGGGAAAGCACAATTACAGTCTAACAGGAGTTAACAGTTTAGAAAATATTAATATGAATCTAAGTTCTATATTTAGTATTGTGGTTAATTCTAGAGCCCCTCCCCGCTCTAGAAAATCTGCCTCGACATCCTGACTGGACAGCAGCCTTCCACATATCTATTCATATGGGGACTTGTGTCTTGAACATATTTAAATTACTTTCTTAGTAAATTGTTCTATAATTGTCAGTCGTTAAGGTTTATAACAATAATCAAAGGACAGAGAGGACATAATCTTTTAGCAATGTCTGTTTGTCTTTATGTAAGTGACTCTACTTGGTCAGTAAGTATGTATTTTTGTAGCTTCAACTACAATAATCTTATGATCCTTTATTTAGAATCAAGATGATTAAAAAAGTATTAAATAAATACTATAATTATGAAAACCAGGATTTTACCATCATCTTGAAATCATTAGTTAAATCTTTGTTGAATTATTGAATAGTATTAGCCTCATTAATCTTGACTTGTATACTAAGAACCATAGTTTCAACGTAGTACTCTTTAAAATGTCAGTTTCTCCCCTGTTTAGATAAGAGAAAACTAACTGGCACGGCTTCGCTTGGCCAATAAGAGATCTAACTAGAACCCAGGCTTTTAGTAATTTGCCAAATGAGAGTCAGTCTGACTTAATGGTTATAAAATCCAACAAGATTCAATCAATGACTAAATTGGTACTTTATTAGTTGAAACACTCCAACATAAATTAAAGTTATGTACTCCGTAGTGAACCTGAAATAAAAACCTTACTGGTCCCTGAATCCCGCCGATTGATACATTCGCATTCTATTGAACATATTGGATCGACGTGATATCCCTATGTGCCTACCTAGTAATTAAATAAGTCTACACCTGAATTACGGCCCTAAACTTTCTAGAGATACAAACTGAAGCCCAGCAAAAGACTCGCGGGTCTTATTATTATGATTTTATCCCCATTCCCAAACCTAATACGGGGTATTATCTAGATGCTCGGTATCCAGACGTGCAAATACCCTTCTAACTATGCTAATCTATAACCTAGCGGGTGTCAGCCCGAACTGCCCTAAGACCCTAACATTCCCTACGGGATGACTTTCGCATAGCCGAAACTTAGACCGAATCTATAACACAAGAGACAGTCTGGGAAGGTCAAGTACATCCGACCTAACGTAAGACAGTTTGCATGAGGTCTGGCTGGCGTAAGGCACCATCCTTACAGAACGACGGTTCCGCTAGGTCGCAATCCAGAGTTATCCGGGGCCAGAGATCCTATACCAGCACCAGCCAAACCACAAACAACCAGGTAACTTCGCTGCTCCTCTTACGAGGCAAAAGCAACGCTCGGTTAGTTACAATAAACCCGAGCCTAACAGGGAGGAATAAGATGCGTTCTGGGTGTCGCCACTCTGGTGTTGAGGTCCTAAACGCACCTTTGACGGACTTCCCGTCGTGATAGACTGGCCAATTATTAGTCAGAAAGTTGATACAAAATGAATTTACATCCCATTCCTTAAGGGAACAGAAATCACTCAAAAACCCAATCTCGGTAAGTATCGCAATCTAACGTGAAATAAATACCAAATCATGAGCTGAGACACTTATAATGCAAATGTTTGTTTCATTTAAGAACCTTTGTTAGGTACAAACAAAATATCAATGCAAATGAGCAGAGATTCACCTTAAATTACTGAATTGGTCAGCCGTCACTAGATTTCGAAAGGGAAACTTCTCAAAAATCAGTTCAAAATTTGAATACTGAATCCCCTCGCGCGCCGCTGCGCGGGTCCTATATATAGCCTTTCATGACACGGTGCTTGGCGTTCTGCGCAGCCGGTTGCGCAGCCTAGCGTGTACGAGTCGCTCCAACCTATCGGTGTAACCCTTCACACATACATAATTCCTCAGTAAACTGTCAATGTGTGAGTAATCTTTATATGTGTGCAACTAGTGATGTTTTATTAAACTATTCTTATGATTGTTTTAAATTTTTGTTTAATTTATATTTAAAATTTAATGCAGATTTGCTTAAAATATTTTAGAATGCCTTTCTTCGAATGACGTCGTAAATGTTCGGTAGAAATCATTAAATCTGTAATTTCCCACAAAAGCTCAAAGCTTCCTTTTTCGTTTTAGCATTCTTACTAACTAATCTTACAATACATTCTAACTGATTCAAGTCCTGTTATGATGTTTACAAAACATGTCACAAGTACATCCAAACAACCTTCACAAGAGTTCATTCGACAAAATAAGATTTCATAAAATAAGAGCCAACCCAACATTAGCCACTCCATCATAGTTTCCAATATTTTGAAGTTGTTCTTTTATATTGAAAACTAGCTGCACCCCGCGGTGTTTCTCGTTGTTCTCACATCAAAGAAATATATTTGTTAATCCAGAGCGTCAGCCTCCTCCATACCAAATCCCATCAAAACTGTTCTGCCGCCCGAGCGTGAAGATGCAACTAGCACACAAACACGTCCACAAACTTCCGCTCTTTACAATATTAATTTGATAGCTGTTATGACGTAATAATCTATCTTGATAAAATTCAAAAGATTGCTATCGACTTTTCCGGTGCTAAATTTCTTTAAAATATAAATTCTAAATATCTGACAATTTGATGTAATGCCCATCACTAGTTCAGCCTACTTCAGAAATGCAGGAAAATGATCGGCGCAACACGAGTGACATTCGTCTGCCATCTTTGCATGCAAAAAGGACGCTACCTTTTTCCAATGACTCAAATGTTTATGTTTCTCCATTCAATTACAACCCCCAAGCAACAGCTATCCATGCTCAAGAACAAATCGCAATTCCCACGATAGATGTTGTGATGTTTTACTTCAAAAATCCAGCTCGACGCCATTTACCAAGGTAAGATTATTTGATTGCATTACAACTCTAGACTCAACTAACATTATGTGCTAAAGTTTATAAATAACAACCTCTAGTGTAATTTCTTACAAGGCATTGTGATTTAACTGCTGTTTTCTTGCAAAAATAGTAGATTCTAACTAACCTAAGAAGCGACCCTGAAATAATCCTAGTCTTGTTCCTAAGTCAATTTATTTCATTGAATACCCAAGAAAGATAAATTCTAGATGGCTTGTAAACTCAAATTATTTTATTTCCCCATACTTTGATAATGCAAATAATAAATCCAATACAATTCCTTCTATCAAAGAATATTGTAATATTTTCCAATTCCAATAAGACTGAATCCTCCCCTTTACTCTTTCAGATTTTCATTGAACTGAATGATCCCGATGAACCTTTCTTGATGTCTCAAGAACCCTGAACAGAAGCCCTGTCCTCAATCAGCTCCAGAATCCCAAACATCCACCGAAAGTACAAGCACTCTTCACGCTGACAAACATCCATACAACAAGAGCCATCTCTCGTGTAAATTATGCAACTTAGTTATCAGGATATTAGAAAGCAAGCTATATCTACATGCGCTGTAATACATTTGTATTGTAATTCAATCTGCTAACAATCTCATTTGCGATGTCAAATATATTTACGAAATACATGAGACAAGCCCTGTCTCAACATGACCCTCTTTTATTCACCTAACAGAACCCTTAAACAAGATAGGTAGAATTTAGCAGTATGCTTCACATTTATGGCTCCATAGATAGATCTATACCGCATAACAGTCATTTCAAAAGGTTAAAGCATTTATCTATCCATTTTCTCTATAATTCAGTTGTAATTATATTATATTTTGGAAATTGCCCATTTCACTAGAATGCCTAATTTTAATGCCACTGCTTTCACTAAAAGTAATGCACTCATTTGATTAAATATATGAAATCTCAATAATATGTAACATATTGAATTTATTGATTTTAAGCTTTGAAATAGCGCCATCTATTGTGTTTGATACTAACTTAATTGAATTCTACTTTGTTACGTAATTCCCTACTTTTGTACGAGATGGAGCTTTATTTATTGGATTTCTAAATTTTGCTAATATTTATAGTTTGCTATTTTGCCGTCAACCAATGTAGCGCTTATGTGCCAAAGAACTAAATGAAAATTAAACTAGTCTTTTTAATTAGAAATATATATTTATTTCAAATATGATAATTGTAAATGATAACGGTTATCCGGACCGTTACAGCAACCCCCAAAATTTACGAAGATATTAATTTTAAATCGTAGGAAATTTTCCTAAATAAATTATTTCTAAAAAGAGTAAATGAAATAAAACCATATTTTAAATATAATATAATATTTGTAAATGTTAACGGGTATTCGAACCGTTACAGCAACCCCCAAAATTTACGAAGATATTAATTTTATATCGTAGAAAATTTTCTCAAATAAATTATTTCTAAATGAGTAAAAATGTAATAAAACTATATTTTAAATATAATATAATATTTGTGAATGTTAACGGGATTCGAACCGTTACAGCAACCCCCAAAATTTACGAAGATATTAATTTTATATCGTAGTAAATTTTCCCATTCAAATTAAAATCAATTCACAAATATTAACCATAAATTTCGTCGTTGACCTAAAAGGGTACCTAAATGTAAAGGTGCAAGTTAAATTTGTCAGTATTCGAGTTTCAACAATTTAATTATGTGTCAATTAATGTGTGTGTATTTTTCCTAACACAATATGTTTTAGATGTGTTTTTAAACCAACATGAATTTAATCGTCGTAAAACTCCCAATTCCAGGCTTGATAATATATCAGCCATAAAGAAAATCATCCATTCCACAGAACCCTCTAAAACTGTGAAAGATTTGGGTTGTGAGTCCAAACAGCGCTAGCCGCAGACAAATAGACCACTCATAACAAACCTATTTTTCGTTTATCAGGAGTTGCCCATGCATCCTCTCCAGATTTAGCAGATCCCTTAAGCAAAATAGACTAGATTCCGTATAACGTCAATATCCCACCAAGAAATGTTAGTAGTACTCAGATTACTTTCCTTTGGAGAATGTGCAGTGTACCAGTTCAGATTTTCATACCCTGTAGAGTATAGACTTTTATAAAATCAACGTCTGCTGATGAAATGCCAGCTGGCCTATCCTAACACCAAAATCTCCTTTATAAAAGTCAACCTGAGTAAGTGTTTTGTCAAATCCCAAATTCTGACAAACCGGCTCCCATTCCGACAACGTTATCAAACTGCGTCATTCTACCTATCAATATAATGATGTACATATATATTAATATATAGATATATATTTCAATATTATACGTATAGTTTCGATTCCCCCCCAACCATCCTAGCTAACTATCTATTTTCCCAGTTGTAACCCCTTAGCCCACAATGACCCATTAAGATAACACCATCAAAGGTCCAAGAGCCTTTATAAAATATAGCACCATTACTGGACAAGAATTTAGTAATAAACAGCAAGAGATTTAATTCCTTTAATTTAAATAAATAAAACTACAACCGCATTACCTTCATTTTTATTTATTGTAATTTATTACCTTTAAATCATAACCATTACCTTTATTACCTTTGTAGACTTTACCAATTCAATATCAATACCAATTTCTATTTATTTTTAAATATTCAATAACAAAGCCACAATGTTACTGAATTCATGTAGGGATAATGATGTTTGAGTGTAACACAATAACTACAAATTTTGTTTTCAACATTCCTTTATTAAATTATTTTTCCACAGACAACAAGTTAATAAAAGAAACTTTTTTTTTTTCATATAATTTTATTAAATCAACACATTACATAATTGACGTTAAAATAGTTTATTTCTGATTATTGAGTAATAAAATTACCAATTATATTTTTTTATTGATTTTATTTTAAATAAGTACTTAGAACATTAATTATTTCAACAATATTTTCCCAAAACCAGTATAGGCACCTAAAAGACCCCTTAACTAAATTCTACCTCCATACTAACTCAACCTAAGAAATTTCTTATTAGAAATCACTAAAACGCATTAACACTATTAAGCATTACGATGCCATTACACCCCGTATTTTACACTAACATTATTTACTTTACATTAGTTTTACTACATGGATTTATTTAAATTAAGAATTTAGAAAAATGAACTATGCCTTTCAAGTTAAAACTCACGCAGTTCCTAGTAGTTAATAAAATACATACAATAATACCTCTTTCAATGTTACAAGACAATTCCCCATCCTTGTTTTCTTAAATCGTGTGAACCACCCAAAATAATTAGAAGAATTATTTTAAAACTAGAATTTAATACGGTCCTAAATCCAAGGTAATAATAGTAACTTCAAATCTCCCACATTATTTAGTCAAAACTTCAAATCTCCCGCCTCTTTATTCAAAGTTATAATTTTAAAATATCCCGCTTCCACTAGTCAAATCATTGATATAATATTTTCGAAATCCCCGCGTTGAAAACTATATATATTTATTTTGAATAATGCCATCTGTCATTTTCTTCCTGAATTATTTTGTCTACTTCCATTGATGCTTCATTCCTCAGCTTAATCAACTTCGCTACTGGACGCTAGAGGCCGATGACTTACAACACCTTTTTTTTTTTTTATACAGTAGCCTATCCCAATTTAAAAGAAACCAATCCATTTCTCATTTTGATTACAAATTATGCTTTTGATGATTTTACTTCTTTTGCAGATTACTACATTTTCTAGAATCAGACATAAAATGAACGAATATATTATTACAGTTTAGGTCTAACATGATAATATAAGATTATGCCTATAAGAAAATAACAGTTTGATTAAATCATAATTGTAATATAATAGAAATATCATAGACTCTATTTTCTTCAGGTTCTTACATTGGTTGCTAAGACCTGGACTGTGACTTTGTGTAACTTTAGACTGTAACTAAAATTTATCTAATTAACAGAGATCTTCTAAAATAAAATTCACTCGTATTTTTTTTTTTTTTTTTTTAGCAAATATTGACCGTATGATGCCTTAATTAATTAAGAAATTAAATAATATTTTGATGCAAATGTCAATATCATTTCTTTTTACTTATTTTAGATATGTGACTTTCTAATTTGATTTCATTTCTAATTCGATTCCTTAAATAAAATCGTAGATGATGACTCCAAGATTATCTCCTTTACCAATTTCACTAAAATAAGCCTAATTGTTTAAATGAGAGTAGTTACAACCATACAAACAATGAAATCATTGTTTCCGAATTATATTGTAAATAGGTATATACAAGATACGATAAAATTTTAAAGTGAAATTTAGTTTAACCTATTACCCTTACGTACCAAATTTTGTTTTAAAATAAAAATACTTACGGATACTTACAAGATTTGTTTCGAAAAAAGTTGTAATGGCGGAGATTATTTATAATATTATACATTACCATATCTGTACCTTTACCTTTTTATCATGAACATTACCGTTTACCGTTTACCTTTACCTTTTACCTTGAACTTTTACTTTTTACCATCTTAATTTTACAAAGTTAGAACAACGACTAGATACATACATACATTTTAGTCTATCAACTCATAAGTACTTAATAACAACCTTAGTCAAATCTACGTTTCACTATCAAATATACAATCATACATATCTACTTGTACTTCATACATGTATTTGATTGGTTAAAAACAAAACTTCAAAACCTATATTACGATTTAGTTATTACTCCTTAAATATCGATTTGAACCAATTAACCAACCACCACTTTTAATTGACTCATCTCTATTTGACAGAAATTTTGAACAAAAAATAAATTCCCGCCGTTTCTGCAACCACTTTCTAATAAACTTATCTTAAATCTCCATTTATGATATTACTATTCATTTGCGACGACTTAAAGCATGATTACAAACCAAATACGTTGTATCGTTGTATACGTTGTTGTTGTACACTCTTTGAGGTTACTACAGTGAACTTTACTAATTTCGACTGAACTGGAAAACCGCTAACTAACCTCTTATATTCGAATGCCCCGTGATGATGCCCACGATTATACACTAGAACGCTGCATCTTAATTTGGTAAGTACACACCTCTTAACCATTAATTACTTCAACCCCCAAACCAGCAAAACTTAAAGTTTCTAGACCTAACTTTGAAATTGCAACCTGTAATTTGTCTATAAACTTATATTCAAACACAATACCAATATCTCATAACTTGTACTTGCCTTACTACCCTGTCTTATGAGTGTATTATCCTTGTAGATACCTAACTTCCTTCTTATTTTACAGAACCATTGAATGCTACCTATCTGATTTGATGACTAATTCTCATGCTAAGAAACTCAAAATATCTACACAAACACATTAAACTTGATAAGTAATGAATGTAGACCTTTCCTACTGTTCATACCACAAACTAAGATCATCCATTGACTAAGTAAGTAAATATCCTCCTTATCTATACTCAAAATTTACATGATAACTCAGCAATACAATCTTATATGTAGGTACTTATATAGCAAAGAACAAGCTTGTCAGAATAGATAGAAACTAGTCCTTTCACCACATTTAAGGTGTTTAATATGAAGTTGTAAGACCCAACACTTTTGTAACTTATACCTAACTGCCAGTGACCAAATTAACTTTCACACTACCTAATCTGATCAAAACTGAATACTTATAAATGCCAGACTTCTCAACCTATTTGAATTAGACCAACAACACTTTCCCTAGTTTATTTAACTTTTATGTAATTATTATAACCAACTTAATTTTAACATTTTCCAGTGTTCTACCAAGAGTTACCTACCATACCACTATGAAACTTTTATCATTAAAATTTCTCCTACTAATGAAAGATAGTATGCAGATATGGAACCCTTACAAATGAGTATGTATTCTTAAATAATTCTAGTAGTTTTAACTACTATTCAACTACTACTTGTATCTTTTTTTACTAACTAGCCCAAAATTGACAAGGATAGTTTGCTTAGTTGATTCTAGTAATAACCCAGTATGGCCTACTAGGATGGCTTACCATTCCCACCTGTAAGCTTTCAATGGCAGACAACAAAGTGTTGAAGCCAAATTAACAACAACCTTTCTAATAACTGGCTACTAACAATTATTGTACATAATATGTATATACCTCTCAGTGTAACCTAAATATTTAGTGAACTTGACCTTTTAACTATGTGTCATATTTAGAAAACTAAATGACAGTTGAAACAAAATGATTGCCTGATGGTAAGAGTCCTGCCTGCCAATTGTAATTAACTGCTAATTATTGATTTTATTTACCATAACTAATCTATTATCATCACCCTTAGTAAGCCTACTACCTTTCCAGTCAGAATCCTATAAGAATCTAAAGTGTGTTGTTGTTACCTTCTAGATGAAGACATAAGGACCTATGTCAAAAGGAATGACCTGCCTACTCCCAAGTATTTTGAGAAATTCTACAAAACCATTCTGCTGTTTCCCGCTATAAAACAACCCTATACCTTATATGAAATTTCCTAAATTTTTATAATTTACTATGACTTTATTTATGAATTAAATAGTTTCCTGTTCTTGTTTTCATTCTAAAGAGTAGGGTTAATAACTAAACTTCTCCTAGAGTAACTCAATCATATTTTAGTGTTACATCTGGACGATAAACATACTAAACTAAAAATAATATCCTGTTTTTTTTTTTTATAAATTCTTTCATTGTACTGACTATAATGAAATGCTAACCATTTTCTAACATCCTACTCTCATAGCCCGGATCTATGCTTAAAACTCCTTACCTGATTAGATTCTTGCTAAAACAATAGAATTGTAGTATCTAACTGAAATTCCTAAAGCCTTAATGTATTTGCAACTATTATATTACACTCACATTTTTAGAAATATTTCTCCTAGACATGATTCTGTAATTTACCGTGTCAACCCCCTACCTTTTCACCTGTTAAACACTAAACTACCTGATCATATTTTCCCTGATAATTTCTATGTAAGTTACCTATTCACATTTGTTATCCCAAACCAATCGCATCTCTACACGGCAAAATTTTGTGCCCAAGTTACCCTGGACATTTACTTTATCTACCTATAACATAAGTGCTACCTAAGTACATTATTAAAAAGCTAGATATTGTAATACCCTGTATTATGATTCATCCTGGTTAACGGCACCCTAATTTTTGTTACGAATGCCCTTCAGGATGTAAATATATATTTTTTATAGATTTAAATGGATTTTAAATGATATTCATTTTATATTTATATTTTTATAATTTATAAGTATATTTGGATGATAGATATTTTAATGGATGATTAATATTGTGGAAACAGTTGAAACTAACATAAAATATATTCTCCTGAAACTGGACACTAGACACTAATACTTAAATATTTATATATTAAATTAATACTTGTATATATTAACTATTCCTATATATTTTGGAGTCTACCTAATCACCTATGTATAATCTATATCTTTAATTTGGCCTTGTGATCGTCTATGAAGAACTCTACATTGCACCCGTAATAAAACCCAGACAGGTTTGAGATGAATTCCTATAGTATTTACAATATCTAGACCCTACTTCTATACCTAGTCCTATTCCCTAAAGTTAGTCTACCTAGTATATCATGAAATATCTTTTACATTAAACTCAGATACAATCAGTTAGTCCTATTTCATACAAAGAGTTAGGGGAAAGCACAATTACAGTCTAACAGGAGTTAACAGTTTAGAAAATATTAATATGAATCTAAGTTCTATATTTAGTATTGTGGTTAATTCTAGAGCCCCTCCCCGCTCTAGAAAATCTGCCTCGACATCCTGACTGGACAGCAGCCTTCCACATATCTATTCATATGGGGACTTGTGTCTTGAACATATTTAAATTACTTTCTTAGTAAATTGTTCTATAATTGTCAGTCGTTAAGGTTTATAACAATAATCAAAGGACAGAGAGGACATAATCTTTTAGCAATGTCTGTTTGTCTTTATGTAAGTGACTCTACTTGGTCAGTAAGTATGTATTTTTGTAGCTTCAACTACAATAATCTTATGATCCTTTATTTAGAATCAAGATGATTAAAAAAGTATTAAATAAATACTATAATTATGAAAACCAGGATTTTACCATCATCTTGAAATCATTAGTTAAATCTTTGTTGAATTATTGAATAGTATTAGCCTCATTAATCTTGACTTGTATACTAAGAACCATAGTTTCAACGTAGTACTCTTTAAAATGTCAGTTTCTCCCCTGTTTAGATAAGAGAAAACTAACTGGCACGGCTTCGCTTGGCCAATAAGAGATCTAACTAGAACCCAGGCTTTCAGTAATTTGCCAAATGAGAGTCAGTCTGACTTAATGGTTATAAAATCCAACAAGATTCAATCAATGACTAAATTGGTACTTTATTAGTTGAAACACTCCAACATAAATTAAAGTTATGTACTCCGTAGTGAACCTGAAATAAAAACCTTACTGGTCCCTGAATCCCGCCGATTGATACATTCGCATTCTATTGAACATATTGGATCGACGTGATATCCCTATGTGCCTACCTAGTAATTAAATAAGTCTACACCTGAATTACGGCCCTAAACTTTCTAGAGATACAAACTGAAGCCCAGCAAAAGACTCGCGGGTCTTATTATTATGATTTTATCCCCATTCCCAAACCTAATACGGGGTATTATCTAGATGCTCGGTATCCAGACGTGCAAATACCCTTCTAACTATGCTAATCTATAACCTAGCGGGTGTCAGCCCGAACTGCCCTAAGACCCTAACATTCCCTACGGGATGACTTTCGCATAGCCGAAACTTAGACCGAATCTATAACACAAGAGACAGTCTGGGAAGGTCAAGTACATCCGACCTAACGTAAGACAGTTTGCATGAGGTCTGGCTGGCGTAAGGCACCATCCTTACAGAACGACGGTTCCGCTAGGTCGCAATCCAGAGTTATCCGGGGCCAGAGATCCTATACCAGCACCAGCCAAACCACAAACAACCAGGTAACTTCGCTGCTCCTCTTACGAGGCAAAAGCAACGCTCGGTTAGTTACAATAAACCCGAGCCTAACAGGGAGGAATAAGATGCGTTCTGGGTGTCGCCACTCTGGTGTTGAGGTCCTAAACGCACCTTTGACGGACTTCCCGTCGTGATAGACTGGCCAATTATTAGTCAGAAAGTTGATACAAAATGAATTTACATCCCATTCCTTAAGGGAACAGAAATCACTCAAAAACCCAATCTCGGTAAGTATCGCAATCTAACGTGAAATAAATACCAAATCATGAGCTGAGACACTTATAATGCAAATGTTTGTTTCATTTAAGAACCTTTGTTAGGTACAAACAAAATATCAATGCAAATGAGCAGAGATTCACCTTAAATTACTGAATTGGTCAGCCGTCACTAGATTTCGAAAGGGAAACTTCTCAAAAATCAGTTCAAAATTTGAATACTGAATCCCCTCGCGCGCCGCTGCGCGGGTCCTATATATAGCCTTTCATGACACGGTGCTTGGCGTTCTGCGCAGCCGGTTGCGCAGCCTAGCGTGTACGAGTCGCTCCAACCTATCGGTGTAACCCTTCACACATACATAATTCCTCAGTAAACTGTCAATGTGTGAGTAATCTTTATATGTGTGCAACTAGTGATGTTTTATTAAACTATTCTTATGATTGTTTTAAATTTTTGTTTAATTTATATTTAAAATTTAATGCAGATTTGCTTAAAATATTTTAGAATGCCTTTCTTCGAATGACGTCGTAAATGTTCGGTAGAAATCATTAAATCTGTAATTTCCCACAAAAGCTCAAAGCTTCCTTTTTCGTTTTAGCATTCTTACTAACTAATCTTACAATACATTCTAACTGATTCAAGTCCTGTTATGATGTTTACAAAACATGTCACAAGTACATCCAAACAACCTTCACAAGAGTTCATTCGACAAAATAAGATTTCATAAAATAAGAGCCAACCCAACATTAGCCACTCCATCATAGTTTCCAATATTTTGAAGTTGTTCTTTTATATTGAAAACTAGCTGCACCCCGCGGTGTTTCTCGTTGTTCTCACATCAAAGAAATATATTTGTTAATCCAGAGCGTCAGCCTCCTCCATACCAAATCCCATCAAAACTGTTCTGCCGCCCGAGCGTGAAGATGCAACTAGCACACAAGCACGTCCACAAACTTCCGCTCTTTACAATATTAATTTGATAGCTGTTATGACGTAATAATCTATCTTGATAAAATTCAGAAGATTGCTATCGACTTTTCCGGTGCTAAATTTCTTTAAAATATAAATTCTAAATATCTGACAATTTGATGTAATGCCCATCACTAGTTCAGCCTACTTCAGAAATGCAGGAAAATGATCGGCGCAACACGAGTGACATTCGTCTGCCATCTTTGCATGCAAAAAGGACGCTACCTTTTTCCAATGACTCAAATGTTTATGTTTCTCCATTCAATTACAACCCCCAAGCAACAGCTATCCATGCTCAAGAACAAATCGCAATTCCCACGATAGATGTTGTGATGTTTTACTTCAAAAATCCAGCTCGACGCCATTTACCAAGGTAAGATTATTTGATTGCATTACAACTCTAGACTCAACTAACATTATGTGCTAAAGTTTATAAATAACAACCTCTAGTGTAATTTCTTACAAGGCATTGTGATTTAACTGCTGTTTTCTTGCAAAAATAGTAGATTCTAACTAACCTAAGAAGCGACCCTGAAATAATCCTAGTCTTGTTCCTAAGTCAATTTATTTCATTGAATACCCAAGAAAGATAAATTCTAGATGGCTTGTAAACTCAAATTATTTTATTTCCCCATACTTTGATAATGCAAATAATAAATCCAATACAATTCCTTCTATCAAAGAATATTGTAATATTTTCCAATTCCAATAAGACTGAATCCTCCCCTTTACTCTTTCAGATTTTCATTGAACTGAATGATCCCGATGAACCTTTCTTGATGTCTCAAGAACCCTGAACAGAAGCCCTGTCCTCAATCAGCTCCAGAATCCCAAACATCCACCGAAAGTACAAGCACTCTTCACGCTGACAAACATCCATACAACAAGAGCCATCTCTCGTGTAAATTATGCAACTTAGTTATCAGGATATTAGAAAGCAAGCTATATCTACATGCGCTGTAATACATTTGTATTGTAATTCAATCTGCTAACAATCTCATTTGCGATGTCAAATATATTTACGAAATACATGAGACAAGCCCTGTCTCAACATGACCCTCTTTTATTCACCTAACAGAACCCTTAAACAAGATAGGTAGAATTTAGCAGTATGCTTCACATTTATGGCTCCATAGATAGATCTATACCGCATAACAGTCATTTCAAAAGGTTAAAGCATTTATCTATCCATTTTCTCTATAATTCAGTTGTAATTATATTATATTTTGGAAATTGCCCATTTCACTAGAATGCCTAATTTTAATGCCACTGCTTTCACTAAAAGTAATGCACTCATTTGATTAAATATATGAAATCTCAATAATATGTAACATATTGAATTTATTGATTTTAAGCTTTGAAATAGCGCCATCTATTGTGTTTGATACTAACTTAATTGAATTCTACTTTGTTACGTAATTCCCTACTTTTGTACGAGATGGAGCTTTATTTATTGGATTTCTAAATTTTGCTAATATTTATAGTTTGCTATTTTGCCGTCAACCAATGTAGCGCTTATGTGCCAAAGAACTAAATGAAAATTAAACTAGTCTTTTTAATTAGAAATATATATTTATTTCAAATATGATAATTGTAAATGATAACGGTTATCCGGACCGTTACAGCAACCCCCAAAATTTACGAAGATATTAATTTTAAATCGTAGGAAATTTTCCTAAATAAATTATTTCTAAAAAGAGTAAATGAAATAAAACCATATTTTAAATATAATATAATATTTGTAAATGTTAACGGGTATTCGAACCGTTACAGCAACCCCCAAAATTTACGAAGATATTAATTTTATATCGTAGAAAATTTTCTCAAATAAATTATTTCTAAATGAGTAAAAATGTAATAAAACTATATTTTAAATATAATATAATATTTGTGAATGTTAACGGGATTCGAACCGTTACAGCAACCCCCAAAATTTACGAAGATATTAATTTTATATCGTAGTAAATTTTCCCATTCAAATTAAAATCAATTCACAAATATTAACCATAAATTTCGTCGTTGACCTAAAAGGGTACCTAAATGTAAAGGTGCAAGTTAAATTTGTCAGTATTCGAGTTTCAACAATTTAATTATGTGTCAATTAATGTGTGTGTATTTTTCCTAACACAATATGTTTTAGATGTGTTTTTAAACCAACATGAATTTAATCGTCGTAAAACTCCCAATTCCAGGCTTGATAATATATCAGCCATAAAGAAAATCATCCATTCCACAGAACCCTCTAAAACTGTGAAAGATTTGGGTTGTGAGTCCAAACAGCGCTAGCCGCAGACAAATAGACCACTCATAACAAACCTATTTTTCGTTTATCAGGAGTTGCCCATGCATCCTCTCCAGATTTAGCAGATCCCTTAAGCAAAATAGACTAGATTCCGTATAACGTCAATATCCCACCAAGAAATGTTAGTAGTACTCAGATTACTTTCCTTTGGAGAATGTGCAGTGTACCAGTTCAGATTTTCATACCCTGTAGAGTATAGACTTTTATAAAATCAACGTCTGCTGATGAAATGCCAGCTGGCCTATCCTAACACCAAAATCTCCTTTATAAAAGTCAACCTGAGTAAGTGTTTTGTCAAATCCCAAATTCTGACAAACCGGCTCCCATTCCGACAACGTTATCAAACTGCGTCATTCTACCTATCAATATAATGATGTACATATATATTAATATATAGATATATATTTCAATATTATACGTATAGTTTCGATTCCCCCCCAACCATCCTAGCTAACTATCTATTTTCCCAGTTGTAACCCCTTAGCCCACAATGACCCATTAAGATAACACCATCAAAGGTCCAAGAGCCTTTATAAAATATAGCACCATTACTGGACAAGAATTTAGTAATAAACAGCAAGAGATTTAATTCCTTTAATTTAAATAAATAAAACTACAACCGCATTACCTTCATTTTTATTTATTGTAATTTATTACCTTTAAATCATAACCATTACCTTTATTACCTTTGTAGACTTTACCAATTCAATATCAATACCAATTTCTATTTATTTTTAAATATTCAATAACAAAGCCACAATGTTACTGAATTCATGTAGGGATAATGATGTTTGAGTGTAACACAATAACTACAAATTTTGTTTTCAACATTCCTTTATTAAATTATTTTTCCACAGACAACAAGTTAATAAAAGAAACTTTTTTTTTTTCATATAATTTTATTAAATCAACACATTACATAATTGACGTTAAAATAGTTTATTTCTGATTATTGAGTAATAAAATTACCAATTATATTTTTTTATTGATTTTATTTTAAATAAGTACTTAGAACATTAATTATTTCAACAATATTTTCCCAAAACCAGTATAGGCACCTAAAAGACCCCTTAACTAAATTCTACCTCCATACTAACTCAACCTAAGAAATTTCTTATTAGAAATCACTAAAACGCATTAACACTATTAAGCATTACGATGCCATTACACCCCGTATTTTACACTAACATTATTTACTTTACATTAGTTTTACTACATGGATTTATTTAAATTAAGAATTTAGAAAAATGAACTATGCCTTTCAAGTTAAAACTCACGCAGTTCCTAGTAGTTAATAAAATACATACAATAATACCTCTTTCAATGTTACAAGACAATTCCCCATCCTTGTTTTCTTAAATCGTGTGAACCACCCAAAATAATTAGAAGAATTATTTTAAAACTAGAATTTAATACGGTCCTAAATCCAAGGTAATAATAGTAACTTCAAATCTCCCACATTATTTAGTCAAAACTTCAAATCTCCCGCCTCTTTATTCAAAGTTATAATTTTAAAATATCCCGCTTCCACTAGTCAAATCATTGATATAATATTTTCGAAATCCCCGCGTTGAAAACTATATATATTTATTTTGAATAATGCCATCTGTCATTTTCTTCCTGAATTATTTTGTCTACTTCCATTGATGCTTCATTCCTCAGCTTAATCAACTTCGCTACTGGACGCTAGAGGCCGATGACTTACAACACCTTTTTTTTTTTTTATACAGTAGCCTATCCCAATTTAAAAGAAACCAATCCATTTCTCATTTTGATTACAAATTATGCTTTTGATGATTTTACTTCTTTTGCAGATTACTACATTTTCTAGAATCAGACATAAAATGAACGAATATATTATTACAGTTTAGGTCTAACATGATAATATAAGATTATGCCTATAAGAAAATAACAGTTTGATTAAATCATAATTGTAATATAATAGAAATATCATAGACTCTATTTTCTTCAGGTTCTTACATTGGTTGCTAAGACCTGGACTGTGACTTTGTGTAACTTTAGACTGTAACTAAAATTTATCTAATTAACAGAGATCTTCTAAAATAAAATTCACTCGTATTTTTTTTTTTTTTTTTTTAGCAAATATTGACCGTATGATGCCTTAATTAATTAAGAAATTAAATAATATTTTGATGCAAATGTCAATATCATTTCTTTTTACTTATTTTAGATATGTGACTTTCTAATTTGATTTCATTTCTAATTCGATTCCTTAAATAAAATCGTAGATGATGACTCCAAGATTATCTCCTTTACCAATTTCACTAAAATAAGCCTAATTGTTTAAATGAGAGTAGTTACAACCATACAAACAATGAAATCATTGTTTCCGAATTATATTGTAAATAGGTATATACAAGATACGATAAAATTTTAAAGTGAAATTTAGTTTAACCTATTACCCTTACGTACCAAATTTTGTTTTAAAATAAAAATACTTACGGATACTTACAAGATTTGTTTCGAAAAAAGTTGTAATGGCGGAGATTATTTATAATATTATACATTACCATATCTGTACCTTTACCTTTTTATCATGAACATTACCGTTTACCGTTTACCTTTACCTTTTACCTTGAACTTTTACTTTTTACCATCTTAATTTTACAAAGTTAGAACAACGACTAGATACATACATACATTTTAGTCTATCAACTCATAAGTACTTAATAACAACCTTAGTCAAATCTACGTTTCACTATCAAATATACAATCATACATATCTACTTGTACTTCATACATGTATTTGATTGGTTAAAAACAAAACTTCAAAACCTATATTACGATTTAGTTATTACTCCTTAAATATCGATTTGAACCAATTAACCAACCACCACTTTTAATTGACTCATCTCTATTTGACAGAAATTTTGAACAAAAAATAAATTCCCGCCGTTTCTGCAACCACTTTCTAATAAACTTATCTTAAATCTCCATTTATGATATTACTATTCATTTGCGACGACTTAAAGCATGATTACAAACCAAATACGTTGTATCGTTGTATACGTTGTTGTTGTACACTCTTTGAGGTTACTACAGTGAACTTTACTAATTTCGACTGAACTGGAAAACCGCTAACTAACCTCTTATATTCGAATGCCCCGTGATGATGCCCACGATTATACACTAGAACGCTGCATCTTAATTTGGTAAGTACACACCTCTTAACCATTAATTACTTCAACCCCCAAACCAGCAAAACTTAAAGTTTCTAGACCTAACTTTGAAATTGCAACCTGTAATTTGTCTATAAACTTATATTCAAACACAATACCAATATCTCATAACTTGTACTTGCCTTACTACCCTGTCTTATGAGTGTATTATCCTTGTAGATACCTAACTTCCTTCTTATTTTACAGAACCATTGAATGCTACCTATCTGATTTGATGACTAATTCTCATGCTAAGAAACTCAAAATATCTACACAAACACATTAAACTTGATAAGTAATGAATGTAGACCTTTCCTACTGTTCATACCACAAACTAAGATCATCCATTGACTAAGTAAGTAAATATCCTCCTTATCTATACTCAAAATTTACATGATAACTCAGCAATACAATCTTATATGTAGGTACTTATATAGCAAAGAACAAGCTTGTCAGAATAGATAGAAACTAGTCCTTTCACCACATTTAAGGTGTTTAATATGAAGTTGTAAGACCCAACACTTTTGTAACTTATACCTAACTGCCAGTGACCAAATTAACTTTCACACTACCTAATCTGATCAAAACTGAATACTTATAAATGCCAGACTTCTCAACCTATTTGAATTAGACCAACAACACTTTCCCTAGTTTATTTAACTTTTATGTAATTATTATAACCAACTTAATTTTAACATTTTCCAGTGTTCTACCAAGAGTTACCTACCATACCACTATGAAACTTTTATCATTAAAATTTCTCCTACTAATGAAAGATAGTATGCAGATATGGAACCCTTACAAATGAGTATGTATTCTTAAATAATTCTAGTAGTTTTAACTACTATTCAACTACTACTTGTATCTTTTTTTACTAACTAGCCCAAAATTGACAAGGATAGTTTGCTTAGTTGATTCTAGTAATAACCCAGTATGGCCTACTAGGATGGCTTACCATTCCCACCTGTAAGCTTTCAATGGCAGACAACAAAGTGTTGAAGCCAAATTAACAACAACCTTTCTAATAACTGGCTACTAACAATTATTGTACATAATATGTATATACCTCTCAGTGTAACCTAAATATTTAGTGAACTTGACCTTTTAACTATGTGTCATATTTAGAAAACTAAATGACAGTTGAAACAAAATGATTGCCTGATGGTAAGAGTCCTGCCTGCCAATTGTAATTAACTGCTAATTATTGATTTTATTTACCATAACTAATCTATTATCATCACCCTTAGTAAGCCTACTACCTTTCCAGTCAGAATCCTATAAGAATCTAAAGTGTGTTGTTGTTACCTTCTAGATGAAGACATAAGGACCTATGTCAAAAGGAATGACCTGCCTACTCCCAAGTATTTTGAGAAATTCTACAAAACCATTCTGCTGTTTCCCGCTATAAAACAACCCTATACCTTATATGAAATTTCCTAAATTTTTATAATTTACTATGACTTTATTTATGAATTAAATAGTTTCCTGTTCTTGTTTTCATTCTAAAGAGTAGGGTTAATAACTAAACTTCTCCTAGAGTAACTCAATCATATTTTAGTGTTACATCTGGACGATAAACATACTAAACTAAAAATAATATCCTGTTTTTTTTTTTTATAAATTCTTTCATTGTACTGACTATAATGAAATGCTAACCATTTTCTAACATCCTACTCTCATAGCCCGGATCTATGCTTAAAACTCCTTACCTGATTAGATTCTTGCTAAAACAATAGAATTGTAGTATCTAACTGAAATTCCTAAAGCCTTAATGTATTTGCAACTATTATATTACACTCACATTTTTAGAAATATTTCTCCTAGACATGATTCTGTAATTTACCGTGTCAACCCCCTACCTTTTCACCTGTTAAACACTAAACTACCTGATCATATTTTCCCTGATAATTTCTATGTAAGTTACCTATTCACATTTGTTATCCCAAACCAATCGCATCTCTACACGGCAAAATTTTGTGCCCAAGTTACCCTGGACATTTACTTTATCTACCTATAACATAAGTGCTACCTAAGTACATTATTAAAAAGCTAGATATTGTAATACCCTGTATTATGATTCATCCTGGTTAACGGCACCCTAATTTTTGTTACGAATGCCCTTCAGGATGTAAATATATATTTTTTATAGATTTAAATGGATTTTAAATGATATTCATTTTATATTTATATTTTTATAATTTATAAGTATATTTGGATGATAGATATTTTAATGGATGATTAATATTGTGGAAACAGTTGAAACTAACATAAAATATATTCTCCTGAAACTGGACACTAGACACTAATACTTAAATATTTATATATTAAATTAATACTTGTATATATTAACTATTCCTATATATTTTGGAGTCTACCTAATCACCTATGTATAATCTATATCTTTAATTTGGCCTTGTGATCGTCTATGAAGAACTCTACATTGCACCCGTAATAAAACCCAGACAGGTTTGAGATGAATTCCTATAGTATTTACAATATCTAGACCCTACTTCTATACCTAGTCCTATTCCCTAAAGTTAGTCTACCTAGTATATCATGAAATATCTTTTACATTAAACTCAGATACAATCAGTTAGTCCTATTTCATACAAAGAGTTAGGGGAAAGCACAATTACAGTCTAACAGGAGTTAACAGTTTAGAAAATATTAATATGAATCTAAGTTCTATATTTAGTATTGTGGTTAATTCTAGAGCCCCTCCCCGCTCTAGAAAATCTGCCTCGACATCCTGACTGGACAGCAGCCTTCCACATATCTATTCATATGGGGACTTGTGTCTTGAACATATTTAAATTACTTTCTTAGTAAATTGTTCTATAATTGTCAGTCGTTAAGGTTTATAACAATAATCAAAGGACAGAGAGGACATAATCTTTTAGCAATGTCTGTTTGTCTTTATGTAAGTGACTCTACTTGGTCAGTAAGTATGTATTTTTGTAGCTTCAACTACAATAATCTTATGATCCTTTATTTAGAATCAAGATGATTAAAAAAGTATTAAATAAATACTATAATTATGAAAACCAGGATTTTACCATCATCTTGAAATCATTAGTTAAATCTTTGTTGAATTATTGAATAGTATTAGCCTCATTAATCTTGACTTGTATACTAAGAACCATAGTTTCAACGTAGTACTCTTTAAAATGTCAGTTTCTCCCCTGTTTAGATAAGAGAAAACTAACTGGCACGGCTTCGCTTGGCCAATAAGAGATCTAACTAGAACCCAGGCTTTCAGTAATTTGCCAAATGAGAGTCAGTCTGACTTAATGGTTATAAAATCCAACAAGATTCAATCAATGACTAAATTGGTACTTTATTAGTTGAAACACTCCAACATAAATTAAAGTTATGTACTCCGTAGTGAACCTGAAATAAAAACCTTACTGGTCCCTGAATCCCGCCGATTGATACATTCGCATTCTATTGAACATATTGGATCGACGTGATATCCCTATGTGCCTACCTAGTAATTAAATAAGTCTACACCTGAATTACGGCCCTAAACTTTCTAGAGATACAAACTGAAGCCCAGCAAAAGACTCGCGGGTCTTATTATTATGATTTTATCCCCATTCCCAAACCTAATACGGGGTATTATCTAGATGCTCGGTATCCAGACGTGCAAATACCCTTCTAACTATGCTAATCTATAACCTAGCGGGTGTCAGCCCGAACTGCCCTAAGACCCTAACATTCCCTACGGGATGACTTTCGCATAGCCGAAACTTAGACCGAATCTATAACACAAGAGACAGTCTGGGAAGGTCAAGTACATCCGACCTAACGTAAGACAGTTTGCATGAGGTCTGGCTGGCGTAAGGCACCATCCTTACAGAACGACGGTTCCGCTAGGTCGCAATCCAGAGTTATCCGGGGCCAGAGATCCTATACCAGCACCAGCCAAACCACAAACAACCAGGTAACTTCGCTGCTCCTCTTACGAGGCAAAAGCAACGCTCGGTTAGTTACAATAAACCCGAGCCTAACAGGGAGGAATAAGATGCGTTCTGGGTGTCGCCACTCTGGTGTTGAGGTCCTAAACGCACCTTTGACGGACTTCCCGTCGTGATAGACTGGCCAATTATTAGTCAGAAAGTTGATACAAAATGAATTTACATCCCATTCCTTAAGGGAACAGAAATCACTCAAAAACCCAATCTCGGTAAGTATCGCAATCTAACGTGAAATAAATACCAAATCATGAGCTGAGACACTTATAATGCAAATGTTTGTTTCATTTAAGAACCTTTGTTAGGTACAAACAAAATATCAATGCAAATGAGCAGAGATTCACCTTAAATTACTGAATTGGTCAGCCGTCACTAGATTTCGAAAGGGAAACTTCTCAAAAATCAGTTCAAAATTTGAATACTGAATCCCCTCGCGCGCCGCTGCGCGGGTCCTATATATAGCCTTTCATGACACGGTGCTTGGCGTTCTGCGCAGCCGGTTGCGCAGCCTAGCGTGTACGAGTCGCTCCAACCTATCGGTGTAACCCTTCACACATACATAATTCCTCAGTAAACTGTCAATGTGTGAGTAATCTTTATATGTGTGCAACTAGTGATGTTTTATTAAACTATTCTTATGATTGTTTTAAATTTTTGTTTAATTTATATTTAAAATTTAATGCAGATTTGCTTAAAATATTTTAGAATGCCTTTCTTCGAATGACGTCGTAAATGTTCGGTAGAAATCATTAAATCTGTAATTTCCCACAAAAGCTCAAAGCTTCCTTTTTCGTTTTAGCATTCTTACTAACTAATCTTACAATACATTCTAACTGATTCAAGTCCTGTTATGATGTTTACAAAACATGTCACAAGTACATCCAAACAACCTTCACAAGAGTTCATTCGACAAAATAAGATTTCATAAAATAAGAGCCAACCCAACATTAGCCACTCCATCATAGTTTCCAATATTTTGAAGTTGTTCTTTTATATTGAAAACTAGCTGCACCCCGCGGTGTTTCTCGTTGTTCTCACATCAAAGAAATATATTTGTTAATCCAGAGCGTCAGCCTCCTCCATACCAAATCCCATCAAAACTGTTCTGCCGCCCGAGCGTGAAGATGCAACTAGCACACAAGCACGTCCACAAACTTCCGCTCTTTACAATATTAATTTGATAGCTGTTATGACGTAATAATCTATCTTGATAAAATTCAGAAGATTGCTATCGACTTTTCCGGTGCTAAATTTCTTTAAAATATAAATTCTAAATATCTGACAATTTGATGTAATGCCCATCACTAGTTCAGCCTACTTCAGAAATGCAGGAAAATGATCGGCGCAACACGAGTGACATTCGTCTGCCATCTTTGCATGCAAAAAGGACGCTACCTTTTTCCAATGACTCAAATGTTTATGTTTCTCCATTCAATTACAACCCCCAAGCAACAGCTATCCATGCTCAAGAACAAATCGCAATTCCCACGATAGATGTTGTGATGTTTTACTTCAAAAATCCAGCTCGACGCCATTTACCAAGGTAAGATTATTTGATTGCATTACAACTCTAGACTCAACTAACATTATGTGCTAAAGTTTATAAATAACAACCTCTAGTGTAATTTCTTACAAGGCATTGTGATTTAACTGCTGTTTTCTTGCAAAAATAGTAGATTCTAACTAACCTAAGAAGCGACCCTGAAATAATCCTAGTCTTGTTCCTAAGTCAATTTATTTCATTGAATACCCAAGAAAGATAAATTCTAGATGGCTTGTAAACTCAAATTATTTTATTTCCCCATACTTTGATAATGCAAATAATAAATCCAATACAATTCCTTCTATCAAAGAATATTGTAATATTTTCCAATTCCAATAAGACTGAATCCTCCCCTTTACTCTTTCAGATTTTCATTGAACTGAATGATCCCGATGAACCTTTCTTGATGTCTCAAGAACCCTGAACAGAAGCCCTGTCCTCAATCAGCTCCAGAATCCCAAACATCCACCGAAAGTACAAGCACTCTTCACGCTGACAAACATCCATACAACAAGAGCCATCTCTCGTGTAAATTATGCAACTTAGTTATCAGGATATTAGAAAGCAAGCTATATCTACATGCGCTGTAATACATTTGTATTGTAATTCAATCTGCTAACAATCTCATTTGCGATGTCAAATATATTTACGAAATACATGAGACAAGCCCTGTCTCAACATGACCCTCTTTTATTCACCTAACAGAACCCTTAAACAAGATAGGTAGAATTTAGCAGTATGCTTCACATTTATGGCTCCATAGATAGATCTATACCGCATAACAGTCATTTCAAAAGGTTAAAGCATTTATCTATCCATTTTCTCTATAATTCAGTTGTAATTATATTATATTTTGGAAATTGCCCATTTCACTAGAATGCCTAATTTTAATGCCACTGCTTTCACTAAAAGTAATGCACTCATTTGATTAAATATATGAAATCTCAATAATATGTAACATATTGAATTTATTGATTTTAAGCTTTGAAATAGCGCCATCTATTGTGTTTGATACTAACTTAATTGAATTCTACTTTGTTACGTAATTCCCTACTTTTGTACGAGATGGAGCTTTATTTATTGGATTTCTAAATTTTGCTAATATTTATAGTTTGCTATTTTGCCGTCAACCAATGTAGCGCTTATGTGCCAAAGAACTAAATGAAAATTAAACTAGTCTTTTTAATTAGAAATATATATTTATTTCAAATATGATAATTGTAAATGATAACGGTTATCCGGACCGTTACAATGCTATGACAATAGACTATTGTATTGTATTGTTTTCATCAACAATATGTTAACAGTAACAATATGTTTGCCAACCGGCCCAAACCAAAAACTACAATTAAGCAGTTTTTTCAATAACTTAATTAAGTATCGGTTTACTCAAGTTCTTTACTTGGTGGTAGATATCCTTAGCAGGAGGTCGTCTAGGTAAGTACCACCGTAGTACCAGATATTCTTCTGCAAAGCAGTAGTGTGGAAACATTACTGTGTTCCGGTTTGAAGGGTACTGCAGCTACCGAAATTACTGGATTGTTGTGAATAACCATCTAGTCTGAAAGTAATGAGCGCCAAATCAGCAATGCTCTAGGCTTTGTTTTGTTACTCAAAGTTCTGTGTAACGCTGCAATGGTCATGGACAGAGGTTATCTCTTATCTTCAGGAGAGCGCCTAGTTTGTCTCATTACTTTTACATTAAAAAAACTATCTTGAATGAAAGACAATATCAATAAGACCGTTATTAAAAGAACTCTGTAACACTGAAATTATTTAAATATTGTCTGATTGTCGACAGATCTACACCGACTGGGCAAACCACTACCTCGAGCGCGCTCGGTCGCGGCGACGCGTGGGCGCCTCGGGCGGAGGCCTAGCACGAGACTGCGCTGACGGCCTGTTGCTTGCAGACGTTCTAGAAGGCGTCACCGGCCTCAAAGTGCCCAGAGCACATCGAAAGCCGAGGAACCCTCAGCAAATGGTAAGTTATTGATACTAAGACTAAGACTAAAATATTAAGACATGAGCGCTGCGATAGCTCGAAATCGTTTCGGCAGCCTCACTCAAGAGCTAGTTCCATTCCAGGCTAGATGTGCTTTACCATCTTCGACCACACCGTCACTTAACAGGTGAGCTGTGGTCAAACACCTAGCTCTTCAAACATTTTTTAGTTCAATCACGATAGTAGTCATGTTATGTTCCAATTTTCACCGAAAGTATTTTTGCAGAATTCTCCTTTCTTCTAAGTAGATACTCAACATCCGATTTCCCTTTTGAAACAAACAACATTCCTGTTTTAAAAAGCCCTTGTTTACGTATTGTTTTAGTTTGTGAACCATGTGCGAGGTAAATTTAGCGCGATTTAATTAGGAATGTGGGTCATGCGATCTTACTACACCTCGTAAACAAAAGTGTTATGATCCAACGTACATTTTTCCGCACATTTATAACGTCATCGTTCAATGCTTATTATTATGACTGTTTATAATTAGCTGCATATAAATTTTCCTGTAGGTAAATTGAATTGATCATCATTCTAATTTGATTTAACGTATTTTGCCGTTCGTCTTGGCAAATGTAGCGAGAATAGTAAACAATATACTGATAGTGGGCTTCAGTTTTCCATCGGTATTCTTTAATAATTTACTAGCTGCGCCCCCGTGGTTGTTTTTGAACCAATGAATTGTAGATGATAGTATTGGAGAAAAAAATTCGCTCTCATTATCGACCAAAAATATTTTCTATGTATGACTCTTTTGTGTTTGACCACAGCGCATCTTACGCTAAGTGACGATGTCAGTAAAATGGTATGCACACCTAACCTGGATTGGAACCGGTTCTCAAGTGAGGCGTGACGTTTTCCAGAATAAAAGTAGTATTTATGTAACCATGCATAAGCTTTTTGCATTCCAAATTTCATTCAAATTTGTTTAACCTGAACAAGTAAAAGAACACAATGCAATGCAATACAATATTTTATTGATAACATTAAACTTAACAAACATACGTACAAACTTTCGCATTTATTATTATTCTCATTTATTTATTTAATTACATAATTTTTAATTTTTTCACATTAAATATATATGTAAGTATATAAAACATAAATAATATAAAAAAACTTAAAATCTAGTGTGCCGCCGGCAGCGGGGCAGGGCTCAAGCTGCCGGTGGTTAGGCCTGCAGAGTGAGGAACCTCCTAACAATGCGCGCCGTGTCAAGGATTATTATTATTATTTAGATTTTTCTTTTTGAAAATCTCTCGTTGCCGAGGAAAAACCCATTTTCGCGGGCTTGTGGCCAAACGAAAATAAGTATAGGTAAATATATTTTATTCTTCAAGTGACAGGAATTTTCTTACTATTCTGCGTGTGTTTAAAATGACTGCTTTCTGAAGGAGAATGAAGGTTAGTTGGTGTATGTCGAGGCTGTCGAGACTAGTTCGGAGTGTGCGCGGGATTACACCGGTGGAAGAAAGAATGATGGGTATCGACTTTACGGTTTGAACTTTCCACTGTTGATTTTAACTCTATTGCCAGATCTGTGTATTTGGTAAGTTTTTCTGTGTATGTGGAGGTAATATTGTGGGTATTTGGGATAGCGATATCAATAAGGAAAACTATTTTCTTGTTTTTGTCATAAACTGTGATATCTGGCCTATTATGGTGGAAAGTTTTATCTGTGATTATTGTCCTATCCCAGTACATTTTGAAGTCTGCTGACTCTAGAACTACTTCGGGTGAATATTTATAATACGCGGTTTTTTCGCTAATGAGTTTGTGTTTGTAGGCCAGGTATTGGTGGATGATAGCTGCGACTATTATTATCTTCAGGGTTACGCGGACCGGTAGTCCTAAGTCGAAAAAGGTCATTGTACTCATAGTTGTCATTTATTTTATTGATTGCAGGCATTTGTAATGCCCCAAAAGTTTCATAGCTCTATATACTGGCAATCCAATTGTAGTATGTGTGTAGTAGATCAGTTAGATTCGATTCTTGAATTGTATGTATTTCCTTTTCTCCTATTTGTTTTAGCAATCGTCATGTCAATAAATACTTTCGTTTTTTTCCGGTACATTTTGTTTTTTCATGGCCGAAAATGAAAGCGAAGAGGAAAAATTGTTCTACCAAAAATGGCTATCCGCCACGAATCATTGGTGCAGGTACTGTATAGGACTAAAAAGATGTTGCCGTGCCACAGTTTAGTTTAGACAGTGGGTTTACTAAAAACGTTGCGTTCAATGCCAACTGTGACCAACATAGAGCATTAGGTGAGCAGAATTATTAGCATTAACTCAAGATTAGGTGAACTGTGGTCGAACGACTAGCCTGTCAACCATAGAAAAATATTCTTTTAGGGTAACGCAAACTTTCATATCAATGAAGTTTGAAAATTTTCTTCCCAATTTCATGTCTCTTTTGATATGATCTATATTTATCAGTCATTTAAGATACAACGGAGTTTTGGCAAGAACGCGGAAAAAATCATGACAATTAAGATTCAAGATAAAAAATCCAATAATGCAGCTTGGAATTGTATTGTTTTTTTTTTCAAGCGTTTATGTTTTAAAATAAGAACTTTTTCTCATGATCACAAAGTATCGAATCATTCCATTCCGTGTGTAGTTTTAGAACTATAACTAACACATGCGAGTTTTTGTTAAAATTTATCTACTGCTTTACATTACACTGTGTCGAATTCACTACATATGGTGAGTGAGTGTGATAGGTAACACAGAAACCCATGTAAGTAAACAGTGTTGAGTTTCCGGCACTGCGGCCCGCACCTGTGAAAGTGCAATTAGAAACCAGAGTTTTAAAATGCAGGTATCTTAATTAGGAAAAGGTTGCGTGTTGTATAATTTATTTATAAATAGTAAAAGTAAAAATACTTTAGAATACGGTAGAAAATGCATGCTTAAGAAATTCTTTTCTATTTATGGTTGTAACGAGTTTGTTTAAAGTAAACAAATAAATATTGTAGAACATTACACACAGCGCCATCTGACCGCAAACTAAGCAAACCTTGTACTATGGAAACCAAATAACTGATAGAATACTTATATACTTTTTTCGTAAATACATATATGTACGTATAATACATGCAGAAAACCCAACATTCGTGTATACCACAAAATGTTTGTCCTGGTTGGGAATCGAACCCACGCTCTTAAAGCAGATATACTTCCAATGAACCAACAGGGCCGTCAATGTGAACGTTTTTTTTTTACTAAATAGGTTTGCGTTTGACCACGCCCTGCCTGATATTAAGCAGGATGCAGTCTAAGATGAAGCACGGTTACCTAGAACAAACCTGCTTACTCTGGATTTAAAAACACCCAAGTTGTACTTCGCAGAAAAAACAGACGCCGGCAGAGAGTCCCATATCCTCGCTGTACGTATTAAGAATGTGGGATGGAAGCGTTTAATCCGTACGTGGGGAATATCCACCATGTAAGGATGGCGCTTTGGCCGTAAACTTACTTCGCTTACGTAAATGTAATGAAACTCTCCTGTTGGTAGGAGATGACGCATGTTCATGGCTATTGCAGTGATACACAGTACTTTGAGTAACAAACCTACTGAGCTACTGAGCTCTACGATCTTGTACTTCCATCCCCTTTTTCCTACAGGACAAGTAGAAAGACGGCCCACTACCACCCATACATAGTGGAATTTCCTTGGTTATGTACCACCATAAACGTTTTGACTACATTTCTCATCCGTACGGCCAAGGAATGGAACAAGCTGCCGGCTTCCTTGTTTCCTGAGAGATATAATCTAGATCTTTTCAAGGCCAGAGTGAATAGGTATCTTCTAAGTCTGCGTGCTTTATCTTCGACCACATCATCGCTTACCATCAGGCGACTTGGTGGTCAAAGGCGAACATACCCGTATAAAAAAAAAACGAAGTTCAGGGCATCGCTGCTTTGGCGCTCATTACTTTGAGTCTTTTGATGATTAGTCTCAACAGCCCTGTAATTTCGCTAGCTGCAGTGCAGTCTTTCTCTACAGTTGGTCGTTCGTAAAAAGGCAGAAATGTTATGAAGAAAGAAATTTAATAAATGCATAATTATTTCTAATTTTACACAAATACCTTACTCCCTTTATGTGTATCTATTCGTTATTCAAGCAAAACACATGTGTGGCCAAGTACCTAGAACCTCTTACGTAATAAAAACAGTAATAGATATCCTAAGTTTTTATTCGCCTAGTTGGTAACCTGATCTTTCTGCGGTGCGACGGCCAATGGTAGGTGACGACCACATCCGCGACCCACTAGGATATCAATTGACTTTAGAATTTTATTAATACAATTACAAACACTCGCATGACGTACGTAATATTATTATCTTATAATGAAAACTAACGTTTTCTTGACACATTTTTGTTTTACTTATGAGGGATTACTCACGTTTAACTTAATCGGAAACTCCGATTATAGTTTCCGTCACATTCACAACAATAACGGTTAGCTAAATAGCGCGAGGATCTGTCAAGATAGCAACCGCTACCTACTCGTGCGAGGCGCGCATAGCGGGCCGAAGATGTAGCCGAAACTATAGTCGGAGTTTCCGATAAAATTGAACGTGAGTAATCCCTCATAAGTAAAACAAAAATGTGTCAAGTAAACAATAATATTATTGTCCACAATATTTGCATAAACTCCTTTAAATATCTTTGATTACTACGCGCATGCTTGGGTCTATCCAAGAGTAGGTAACTACGCACGTGCGGGTGGCACTAGCTAACTAATGTCACGTCCAGGTCAAGTATAGGCCTGAGCGTAAGTGAAGTCGATGAATCAATGATATATGTTATTATTGGCTGTATTTTAAATTGATGTTGACATGTTAAATTGTGTTTATAAAAATTATTAAGTGGATGTTATAGGTGAGCTGTGGTCAAACACGTAGTCTGCGCCTATAAAAATATACATAGTTTATTGTGCTGTTGGTCAACAGAAAAAAAAAGTTATTTTATTTGAAGGAGAGGCAATAAGTTATGGCATTGATGTAGTTGATGTTTTGTAGCGATGATAGCTCAGTGGTTAGCGCGGTTGGTTCGCATGCCTAAGGGCGTGGGTTCAAACCCCAACAATGAGCTTGAGCTGCCGGTGAAGGAAAACATCGTGAGGAAACCGTAGCGTGGTGGAAGGGTACTTTCTAGTACTCGGCTGGCTAGCTACCACCCACAAGTTGAAAATCTGCCGCCAAGCATCTAACGGTGTGTTCAGGCAGCCTCACTTGAGAGCCAGTTCCATTCCAGGCTAGATTTGCTTTACCATCTTCGACCACAACGTCACTTAACATCAGGTGAGCTGTGGTCAAACAGAACCTTAAGAACCTTACTTGTAAATATTGCTTAAAGTTAAACGTTTAAAGTAGACCGTCTCGATTAAAAGCGTAATATTTGACGCCAAAGAAAAGTTTTCAGTGCATTTTAATTATTGACTTACTTTCGACCTGCGCTTATAATAATGCCCTAAGTATTTATTATACCTTACACGACTAATATATTTTCCGATAAGATTACTAAGTAAGACTAACTTAGTAATCTTAGTACTCAGGTACTTAGTAAAATTAAAATCTTTAGCTTGAGCTTCAACAAGAAGCGCAGACTACTACAAAGAAGCTGCATGGACAGTTTTCCCTTTTCTGGCTAATAAGTATCACGTAAAACATCCATAAAAACTTTCTCAGTAGCAATATTTCACAGCGCTAACTTTACAATCGTATAAAACGGGTGGCCACATAACTCAACCCCATTGATTTGTTATTACTCTGACGGAACTGTTGATTTCAGAATCGTTCCCATGGCCTATTGAACAGGCCCGAACTTAAGGGGACAACTTTTTATACCAAGAACAACTCACTTCGAAAATCTTTTCTGGTGCTCTTTTATCGAGTACGTTTGTTTTTAAAAGATTTTTTGTACATATTATTTAATTTGACATTATAAAAATCACGAAATCGAAATATGTGATAACATTTTTTTCCATAATTGTTTTCAAACCAAATATAAAATGGTTAGACAGAAATCGGAACAAATACATATATTTTATTGATAGCACCAATGTTACAAGTCAAATTCCGTAATATCATTTCAAATATGTACCTTTATCATTCAAAAAGTTTTAAAACATTGATTACATGTTATTGACTAAAAAAATAAAATGTCCAAATAAAGTATGCCTATAGAAAAATATGTCAATATAAAAATATGTTAATATAGAGCAGTGGTTCTCAAACTTTTTTGGTGACGGAACCCTTTTGGGAAGCAAAATACTTGATGGAACCCTACAATAAAACAATAGTTTTTAAAAGTGTATTCTTTATTAATAAGCATAATAAAAGTACAATGTAACAGTTACTAATTATTACTTACTTTACCACATGGCAAGTACAATAATAGAAGATATTAAAAAAGAAAAAATCTAACTAATGGGAGGTATGAAACTGTTTTTGATTTTTTCTAAATTCTTGCGGAACCCCTACAGAGGTATCGCGGAACACACTTAGAGTATAGCTGATATAGAGTATGTCAATATAAAAATATCTCAATATAAAAAATATTGCCTTACTATTAATTTAAAACTCAGGCAGTGAAGGTAAACGTTACGTATGGAAAGGGGGTCCCTATTTTACAATAGTCGCAAGCATTGTACGAGATCTTGTCCCTGCAACGCGACGGTCCCGACATCCGTATGTCGATCCCATCGAACGTTAGAGAAGAAATAAGTTTTGTTTCTATTTAGTTCTTTTTGCATTTGTTTCTACATAGAAGTATTGGACAAACAAATGTGTTATTTCCTTACTCCAACAAATAAACATATTTTTTTTACTTGATGGAAAGGCTGGATCTAATTTTATATCGGCGAAAGGTAAATTATTTCAATCTATTATCTGATTCGGCCCTGCACAAGTACATTGCCGAGTTAACATGCATTTAACCATAACACCACAAGTTCAAGAATAAGTCGTAAAGCTAAACGATAAGCTGACAGGTTGTTAAACATGAACTAGGAATCGAGGAAATTGTGAAACGACTGTAAATTATGTTAATTCAATTACGCTATAAACTTACCACAGAAATATAAGTATTACAAGTATATTTTTTTCTAAATAACTACTTAGCATACTGCGAATTACAAATCCTTAGCTTCGTACGCCAGAATCGGCTCTTAGCTCAAGTTGAAAATCTGCCGCCAACTAATCTAACGGCAGCCTCACTTGCAAGCCGGTTCCCATTCCGTGTTAGGTGTATTTGCAACCTTCGACCACACCTGAGCTGTGGTTAAATACCTTGCCTGTCCCATATTTTTTTTATAAAATGTCTAGCCGCGATTCTTTAAGATTTTAAATATATCTACTATTTTATCGGGTAAGAATATCGTTTTAAGGGTTAGGTAACCAAAGAGACCTTACGGAGCTTTTACTGAGCTCTGTCTTTTGGTTCTATCTTCTTTTATAGAATAAAACTTTTGAGGCCGTATAGCCAGTCTAAATATTTATTTGTATAATAGATATGTGAGATTTTCCGGCGGTGTGCGTAAATTCTGCACCTACTAAAATACTGTCGGAATATTTCATAACATTTAACTCTGGAGGCGAAGAAACATGTGATTATTTCCCATAATTAGGCACTTAGTTGTAACTTACAAGCAACCCACTAGTGCTTTGTGATTCATAGTCTACTAAACCTTTGAATTGCAAGACTTTACATTTCGATTTTGAAATTTGCTATAAGATATCTTGCTAAAGACTTACTTACTCATCTATCCTTGTTTACCTACAGTCCGTAACATTACTTGAGCCAGTAATAACCTGGATGTTGAAATTGTTGGATCCAAGGTATCTTTGGATCAAACCAAATTGCAAAGAATCAATATTTGATATAAAAAGCAATGCATTGGTCTTGAAGAAAATTTCAAAAAAATATTGTTGAACTGAGAAATATTGTCAAACTATTTTATTTTTTTGGTTATGTTCATAAATATATTAGGTAATAAATAGTTTTATTTATTAATTCGGGATTACTCACGTTTAATTTTGTTATATACCTACATAGGTTTTTTTTGCAATTATTTAAAACAGAGAACAAAGCACGCTTCGCATTACGAGATATAATTATAGATAGTGGTACTATTGATTTTATTTATTACTTGTTGGCACTAGCCCGCCCCGGCTTCGTACGGGTGCACATTATATTGGCGACATGACAACAACCACATTAACCGCAGATTTTCCAAAAAAATCTTTCTAACAACAAGAACACAACGAAAAAGAGAGCCAAATCGGTCGAGCCGTTCTCAAATGATGCTCCGTCATACATACACGAGACAAGATTTTTATTTACATTTATTTTATTATTGTTGACAGGCTAGGTTTTTCATCACAGCTCATGATGGTGTGGTATATAGTTTACGCTCTTCGAGCGTAAACTCATCTACCCTGGAATGGAACTGGCTCCTGGAACACACCGTTAGACTCTTGGCAGGATGGTAGCTAGCCAGCCGAGTACTAGAAAGTACCTAGCACCATCATGCTATGATTTCCTCACGATGTTTTCTTTCACCGGCATCGCTACAAATAAATAGATTGGTCCACATTAAAACAGCTATCTGTAAAATTTTATCGAAATTGTTCCTAGAAACAAATATTGTTCTCGTTTAGCAATCTTAGATTTATCTACGTTAAAAAACTATATAGATCTGAACGTATTTATAAAATGAGGTGCTTTGTGCACGAATAATAATGTTGCCTAAATATAGGTACATAAACTTAATGCTACTTTTTCTGTACAAAGCGATTTATGAAATAAAAACATGACGGTCGCTCGTATAATAGGTACCACAAGGAGTCGGAAGGAAAATGATTTGTTAAATCGTTAGTATTTTGATCCCGCATTCTTACTGATGTTTGAATACATAGAACATTGTTTGAGCAAGTGTTGAAGGAGACGCTTCAGGCTAGCAACTAGTAAGGTAAATTTTATTTGATTGTATCATGCTATTGACCTTATGTATCTATCTAGTAGCTTAAGCAGAAAATACTTGTTAGGGCTATTTTCTGTATAATTATAATAGCGGTGATAGCTCAGTGGTTAGCACGGTTGGAACATACGCCGGAGGGCATGGGTTCATACCCCAATAAAAAAGCTTCAGCAGTCGTAATCTTAGTATTATGTTAGGATACTTTCCAGTACTCGATTGGCTAGCTACCACTCTTAAGTTGAAAATTTGCCGCCAAACACCTAACGGCAGGCTCACTTCAGAGCCAGTACCATTTCAGGGTAGCTGTGATTACAATCTTCGACTACACCGTCACTTAACATCATAATTATACGAGCTGTGGTAATTCACCTCGCCTGTCACCTATAAAACAAATCAAAATAATAATAGATAGAAACTATTTATTGAGCACACCAAAAAAAAAAAAATTTTTTTATTGAATTTTATCCCGTAATTTTTTTTTGCCAAAAATCTTATTAATTTATCTTTACTTTAAATCTTATGTTAATATTACGAAATGAGTCGTAAACAAAAAAAAAACAGTCACTTGTGTTAAAGCACGCGCACGTGTACAGTTGTCACGCGGAGGAATTAAAAGTGATTCTCACAAAATTAATCATTCTCATTTTTTAAATAGTTTCGACAGAATTAATAGAAATAAAATCTAATCAAGGAAAGAAAAGCAAACTTGAAACTAAATCATTCTTTCCTAAATCATGTTATTCATTAGTATAATCTAAGAGCATCGACCTCCCAGGGCGACCTCTCAACAACTCGTGAACAAAAAATAACCCACTTCCATCATCAACTTAACCGGCTCTTTAAGTATTGATTTACTTATATACTGCCAGTTCAAAGTTGTCCGATATGTAATTACCAATTTTTATCAATAAAACATGTTACATAATTTTAAAATCGATTTCTCATTTTCAAATGAAATAATTCTTAGAAATATTGTTCGTATTAAAAAAAACTTGAACTTTTTTATAAGTATTGTAATGTTTATTGAAGTAATTCCTAATAATATATTTAGTACTTTTATAATTTACTAGCTTTCGCCCGCGATTTCGTTAGCGTTAACTGAAGAATTAGGTTGAGAGAGACATGAAACATGTGTAAGTACTAAATAAGCAATAGTCATAAAACTAACGCTATTTTATAAAGAATACCTTTTATCCCTGAATAATGTTCCATAAGGCTCATTTACCTATACCAAATTTCAAGTGGGTACGTTCAGTAGTTAGTTTTTTGATAATCCCACAGGAAACTAACATTTTTCTGATGTAATAAATATCCTATATGTTAATCCAGGTAATAAACTATATATGTGCCAAATTTCACCCAAATCCGTTCAGCCATTTTTGTGTGATTGAATAACAAACATCCAAACATACATACTTTCACATTTATAATATCAACTAACTGTGCCCCGCGGTTTCACCCGCGCTAGATGCCTACATCATAGTAGCTTTATGCATGCAAAGTCTCAGCCCGATCGGTTTAAAATTGACAAAGTTTCATACAAACTTTCATCCCCTATTTTATCCCCTTGGGGGTAGAATTAATCAAAATCCTTTCTTAGCGGATGCCTACGTCATAACATCTACCTGCATGCCAAATTTCAGCCCAATCCGTCCAGTGGTTTGGGCTGTGCGTTGATAGATCACTATGTCAGTCAGTCAGTCAGTCAGTCAGTCAGTCAGTCACCCAGTCAGTCAGTCACCTTTGAGCTATATATATTTAGATAGGATTAGTAAAATCTCATTGTACATTGTACTAGAACAGTTAAGTATATTTAATAACAATAAGAAAAGTTTTTTTTAGAAACATGACCGATTTTATCCATAATATGCCGCTGTGATAAAGCATAAATTAAATTTACTAAATTTAATCTGTATGCCCCGTTTTTTGCTTGCGGCCACCCGTTATAACATAGATCGTTAGTTAAAAATGACTGGTGGCTGACAAACAAACGTATTGTTTGCTTGTCTATAACAGTGATTTATTGCCTCGCCGCCAGCCACTAGACATGAGCAAATAATGTGAAGTTAAACGATCCAAGATCAATCCTTAAAAGACCGCTTCAAATTGTATCTCTTTTACAACTAATAATAAGTTAATTAATCAACTTTGAATTGGATTAATTTTGTGGAAAAGGAAATCCAACCATTGTAGACATCCCAACTAATACTTATTATAAATGCGAATGTGAGTTTGTTGGTTTGTTACGCCTTCACGCGTAAACGGATCTGGGTGAAATTGCATATATGTACTGGTATAAGACATAGGATACTTTTCATCATCATCATCATCCGTCACCACGCGGGTAAAACCGCGGGGTGCAGCTGGTATTAAATAAATATCAGAAGGCGTTTCAAACAACGCTATCTAACCTCAAACTGAGCAAGACTTGTACTAAGGGAATCTCAGAACAAACATCTTTTTTAAACATCTAAAAATCTTCATCACAAATGTTTGATTTAGGTGGGAAGAGAAATCACACCCTATAGCTACTACCGAGCGAGCTAACAGAAAACTACCAGCAGTAACACGAACTGCACCCGTTCGTGTTACTGCTGGTAATTTTCTTTAAACGTTACAGTCGGATACTAATTATTTTGTATTAGCGATCCGCTCCTGCTTCGCACGGACATATAAACTTTTCTGTAATTTAAACCGACTTCAGGCCCCTGTCCTCGTTCACGGTTTTAGGTATTATGATTTAAAAATCAAATTACTCTACCGATTTTACATGTAATTTCTATGGGACCAATCTGAAAGTATATTTTTAAAATAAAAATATATGAAAAACATTATGCGTCCTTACAAAATTTAAAGGTTTTCCTCGATATTTCTGTGATTCCATCATGAGATCTTGACTTGTGCCAATGGGACCACCTGGAAAGAAAAAAGAATTTCTCGATTCGGTCCAGGCGTCTTGGAGTAATCGGGGAACATACTCGTACATGAAAAAAACATTACGACGAATTGAGAACCTCCTCCATGTTATGAACTTGGTTAAATTTCTCTAAATTACGAATAGTGAAAACTGTATCAAAATCCGATGGTTCCATGGTTTAAAGATTTGTTATATGTATACTATTTATAGAAGAATAGACATTGATCTCATACCTATGAGTAGATATAATGATGTCCAAACTGGACTAGTGTGGATCGATAACTAAATAAGTAAAAACATTAATTAAATGTCAAGGCTACAATAATCGTAGTTATTGCTGTTTTTGTATAAAAATCAGCTTTAAAAGGCAAATTTAAATACTGTCTTCTGCGTATTTTCCTGTTCACACGGTACGTGCTATTAGAGCTTAATAAAGTACCAAATTATTAAATAACAAATGATTTTTAAGTACGCCAGAATTGTAATACCTACGTATCGCATAAAATACCTCAACAATAATTATCATAGTAATCAAATAATAACTAGAAGTGTTGTATACTATAATAGTCGATATGGTTTTCACTATAATATGTTCCAGGAAGCATATACGTCCGTGGAAATCCGGGGGAAGTCGCTAGTATAAGCTTGGGTAGCAAATTATTGTTTTTTGAAGGGTCAATTTGAAAACCAGTGCCGCTTGTCTGTGATAATGGGTCGATTTGTTCTATTTTGTATTAAATATAAATGGTTTTGTTTTTAACAATTATGAACTTACGATTCACGTTATACCTACTTATGTATTTGCTTCGCATCTGCCCACATTTTAACGTTCGTTTACTAAAATCTTCTTTTTGATTTACTAATTAGATTACTCTCTTTAGAGTTGGGTGTAGCCATCCGTGAGTAAAAGCTAGGTCTTATTAACTTTGGCGACTGATTCTGGCACCTACTTATCACTTCAATTTGTTTGGAGGTGAAAATAGCTACCAATACAAAGATCATTCCACAATGCCTATCGAGACTGGCTACCGTCTACCGTCTCATATATCGTCCGATACGACGTCAACTCGTTGAATTTCACCATTCATTCGCGCGTAAGCCTGGATCTGTAGCGGCTGGGTCTTGATTCTACCGTGTCCGACATCGATAATAGCATCGATATTTTCGTAATCGATTCAATTGAAAATAAATCGTCAATTTTTATTTATCACGTGTTAAGTGTTGTGCAGTGTGAAACGACATTAACTTTTTAAATTATTGCGTGTCAGTTAAATGGATTAAAGTGTTTTTGTAGCAGATTTGCTTTTAAGCTGTAATTGAAAGGTCAGTACCGTTATGATTTTATTAAAATAGGTTTAATCACAAACTTCGTTATTATAAACTGCCTATAATTTAAAAAATGACTTTACCGTTTATTTTATAAAGAGTAGATTTTATGTGTCGAGGTTGAATTTATATCAGATCGTACTGTTAATATGGTTTCTTATTTTTACGATTACAACAATTAAATAATTTGGTTCCACTAGTTACCATTTTTAGATACTGGGTCAAAGATATAAAATCGGATTTGCAGATAATCGTTGCAAAGATAAAGTGGCTAAAAGGCTAAAAATGTAGGTGGGTCGCAATCTACGCTATCGTTGTTGATCAACTTATTTTATCTGTGCTATTTGTATTTTACTTTAGTTGATGTGCATTGATAAGATTACAACAGTTAGTTGCATTTAGCGAAATTTAAATTGAATATAATTTGTACGTACTCAAACCGTAATGAACACAGTGATTGATATTCTATATCTTTAAACGAGCAATTCTTGTATATATATATATATATATTCTGAATCTCGGAAACGGCTCCAACGATTTTCATGAAATTTTGTATCCAGGGGGTTTTGGGGTCGAAAAATCAATCTAGCTAGGTTTCGTTTTCAGATAACGTCGTTTTATCCATGTTTTCAGCCGAGCAATGCTCGGTCAACCAGGTACTAATACTAATAGTAGTAATCGTATATAAACTAGCTGCGCTTCGCGGTTTTACCCGCTACATTTTTTCGGGATAAAAAGTAGCCTTTGTGTTAATCCAGGGTGTCAGCTACCTCCACACCAAGTTTCATTAATATTGGTCCAGTCGTTTGAGCGTGAAGAAGACATACTTGCACAAACTTTCACCCTTATAATATTAGTAGTACAAAACAAAGTCGTTGTTCGCGTTTATCTGATTTGTTTTGTGTATGTACAATACACAAAATACAAATCTTGGTTGCCTGAAAGAGATCGCTCTTAGCGATAAGGCCGCCACTAGCGGTACTAGCTCATGAGATTATTTTATTTTCTGTACTTTTTTCTATTTTTGTTTCGCACAATAAAGAGTTTCTCTATCTACATTTCAAACTTTTATAAAAGTAGAGAAAAACAATGTTTGGAAATCAAATAATTGTCACTTTAATTATTATCGTTAGTACATCTAAATAATGAATGATAAAAAATACGTAATAATGTAGCTAGGTATTATAAGTATACAAACTAATAGTGGCTTTAAGCATTTAGATTGTTTCTAGGCTTTTATCAATATTTAGACAATTAATTTGTTTTGTGTTAGGTTAGTTAGATTAGGAAATAAGTTTGTATGTTTTTTTGTGTATACTTCGTTAATAAAGAAACATGCCCACAGAAAGTAAATAAGTTTTTTTTATTACGGGTAAGTCCGCGTTTGACCGCCAACTCGCCTGATGGTAAGCGATGACGTGTTGAAGATGAAGCACGCAGACTTAGAAGATACCTATTCTCTCTGAGATTAATTTAATACCTAAGCATAATTGAGAAAAAATATTGTTATCAGAAGTACTGGTAGATGCTGAAATACTATAGTTTTCTGATTGCTGTATGAAAACGTACCTAATGTTAAACTATCGCGATAAAACAGCAATCAAACAGAATTCAAATTCGAATTCAAACTGAAATCAAAATCAAACGTCGATGTAACTAATTTAAAGTAATTAATGCGCGATTTAGTTCTGGTAATATACAAAGTTATGCTGGATTAGATACAAAATAATTGCTTCCGAAGATTAATTTAAATAAACTATAAAACATTTGTTTAGTTTCAACATGAAACTTAGGCAGCTGTAAAATACGCTCGATCCGCTATAAATCAATTCTGGATCGTAAGTGCAGCTGTAAAAATGATCAAATGAAATTACGTTTCTGTCCCTTGTCGAAGCGCAGGCGCCAACCATTCTCCTTGAACTGTCACGAGCATTAAAAGAGTAGCAGATTTAACGTCAGACAATATTAACACACACATGAAAATAATAAAAAGTATCTACATGATTTATACGATTACCTTATTGGTACCAAATGATAGATAATTTCTTTACATTGACTGCCCTTTTCAACCGAGATGTATATTCTGTGTCCAGTTGATTGTTATAGTAAAGTCTCTCTTTTAATCTCCATTATATGTATAGATATATAAGTGAGTATGTAGTAAGTACCCTGAATATAACTGCTATCCTAGTTCATTTGGTAGTAGCTCTGATAAATATAGGCTACTAGCTGCGCTACGCGGTTTTGCCCGCGTGGTGAAGGATGATGACGATGATGAAGAAAAGTATTATATCTCTTATTCCAGGGCCTAAAGTACCTACATGCAAAATTTCACCTAGATCAGTTTACGCGTGAAGGCGTAACAAACAAACTGAAATTCGCATTTATAATATTAGTTAGGATTTGTCGTGATTTAAAAGACGTTTTATAAGCGGGTCAAATTAAAACCGGCTACTGTTCCACAGACACACATTTATTTACTATTTCTGCGGTGACCTCAGTGGCATTTGACTAACGGTGATCCATTTCATAAAGAAAAATATATTTGCATTTTTATAGAGTTGAGATTAATGTTTACAAACACAGTTTAAAAAATATATATAAAAAGAATGTGGGGTATAAAATGAGTAAAACCTTCTTGACCTTTATTTTTTTTAAACTTTCACGAATTGAACACTTGTGTTTCTCACCTACAGTTTTTGCTAGTTTTACATTATTTGGTAGTAAATCTCCTTAGCAGGAGGTCGTCTAGGTATGTAAGTACCATCGCAGTACCAGATATTTTGCCGTTAAGCAGTAGTGTGTAAGCATTACTGTGTTCTGGTTTGAGGGCTAGCGAAATTACAGAGCTGCTGAGACTAACCATCAAGAGTCTCAAAGTAATGAGCGCCAAAACAGCGATGCCCTGGGCTTTGTTTTGCTACTCAAAGTTGTATGTATCGCTGAAATGTTCATAGATATGCGTTATCTCTTGTCATCATTTTTGTTTGTTAGCTAGATTTTTTTTCTGTATTTTTTTTACACCGTCATCCTTAATATCTGTGCCGTCATTACTATAGGCGATAAGACCGCCGTTGTACTACCATTTATTAGTCGATGTTGTATTTGTTTTGTTTATCTTTTTTTAAGTTTTTATGTTATAATGTATGTATGTTTGGTGTACAATAAATTTCTGTTCTGTTCTGTTCTGTTCTACTATTTCATTTTTTTTAAAACATTGTAAACACGCAACATTTCAATATGTATATTTGGATAATATGTAGGTAGGTAATACATTTTCATTTAGTGCAAATGAAAATCGTGTAATAATAGTAATGCTAAATTTTCCTTATCCCAATTCCATAGGCAGTAATTCAGGCCTACACATTTTGCGTTAAAGTGACTCACAAAGCTGATCTTGTTCAAGTGAGCTCATAAATAATAACAATCATTGAAACGTGTTTTTGCTCAGCACAATTAGAAGGTCCATGGTTCTACGAATCACTGGTAACAACAATGTGGCTAAACGAATTATCTTTAATTCCACGAACGTACAGTCAGATGAGCCTAAGAATAGACCAGGGTTAATGGGATATTTGGGAATTTGTCATTGAATTGAATTGGAACATTATAATGACGATATAATAAGGTACATATTTCTAAATGACTAACTGATGCCTGCTACTCATTGACTGAGCGAACTGAAGATTATCGAGTCTATTTTAGCGAATAAGCATTTGTTTTTATTTTTGTGTGTTCTGTACTAAGTATTTGTGAAACGATTACTTAAGAATGTAACTTCAACTTACGTTGTAATAAGCCTACTAATATTAAAAATGTTTAGATGTTTGTTATCACGTTGTTAATCACGCAAAAACAGCTGAACGGATTTGGATTAAATTTAGCATTTATATAATGTATCGCCTGGATTAATACATAGGATACTTTTTATCCTGGGAAAATATTAATTATAAAAAAAAACCGGCCAAGTGCGAGTCGGAATCGCGCACGAATGGTTCCGTACCATTATCTATGAAAAAGGCAAAAAAAATCGCGTTTGTTGTATGGGAGCCCCCCTAAATATTTATTTTATTTTGTTTTTAGTATTTGTTTTTATAGCGGAAACAGAAATACATAATTTGTGAAAATTTCAACTGTCTAGCTATCGCGGTTCTTGATATACAGCCTGACAGACGGACAGACAGACAGCGAAGTCTTAGTAATACGGTCCCGTTTTTACCCTTTGGGTACGGAACCCTAATAAAAACAGTCAACTCTACAACCCTCCTATCTGTAAGGATTGGGAGAAAATATATATAAGTCTAGAACTTTGTCATTACATTGTTTTTACATTATTATATTTCATCTATATTAAAATCTGCGGGGGTGAAGGCTAGATTTATCGGGAAATCCTCCGCTCGCCAATTTCCTCTGAGATCACTCTGTCGGCGTCACGTCTCCGGTACAATTGTCACGTCCGCAAGAATTCCACCCACACCAATTCAGCGCGATATAACCGAGATGCATTATAATGCAGTACTTCGGCGAAATAACTATTTAGTATTTTTATTTTCAATTTCATTTGTATCTACTGCTAGAAACAACGATATGCTGAATGGCGATTTGTACGATGTTAGTTTAGTAGTTAGTGTAGTCTGTTCATACGCCGAAGGGCGTGGGTTCAAACCCCAACAATGAGCTTAAGCTGCTGGTGAAGGAAAACTTCGTGAGGAAACCATAGCATGGTGGTAGAGTACTTTCTGGTACTCGCCTGGCTGGCTACCTGCCTCAAATTGAACATCTACCGCCGAGTCTAACGGTATATTTCGACAGCCTCTCTTAAAAGCCAGTTCCATTTCAGGCTAGGTTTGTTTAATATCTTCAACATAATCTTAAACATAATCATAATCTTAACCATATCGTCACTTAGCATCGGATGAGCTTGGTGAAACGCCTAGCTTAGTTAGGGCTTAATAACAAGGATTAAACTAAAGAATTTTGATAGAAGTTGAGATTGTATTTTTATAAAAGAACCTTACGCGTATTTATATTTTATTATCATCTGCTTAAATAGGTGTATTGACCACTGGATACCTCTTTTAAGCCATAAGCTCAATCTTCAGTGAATGCCGTCTTCTGTACATAATCACTACAGTTCATCATGTCAACCATTACAAAGCTCTCTAAAACTTTGAGTAGTTAAACCAAATAATAACTACTACTAATTAGGTATACAATATACCTAACCTGCCTACCTATGTGTTGGTATTCATTCCTAGTGCTTCATTTCTCATTTATCTGACTAGAAAGAATAATTAAAAACGCCTATTGAAATAGGTAATAAAAAGTCTACCATCAAATTGTGTAAGACTGTTAAATCTGCTCAAGTACTTATTTTTCAAACATAAATTGGACGATCCTACTGCATAGCTATCACAGCCAATTTTTTTGGAACACACCTAGTATACTGCCCCCATATAACAAACTATGATTGAACATATGACGTATGACAATGCCATTAGAGATGAGCTTTATAGCACAAGAACGGATTTCTTGATTGTTATCTTGGAGATAAAATCACATTCTTATGACCTCACGTTGCCATTGTAAAGTTTGTGTACTTAAAAGTAGGTCATGACAATCGAAATTACTTTTGTGCCCAATTATATGAAGATAATCAAGTGGTAAAAAACAAAATATTTGCTACGATAATGCTAATGTATCTAATAAATGTACCTATATACATTTTTAAGGCCCTTGATCCCTATGAAGTAAACACACTATAAACACTGCGTCATAGAATAAGTAATAATATTAGAGTATAGAAGGATCACTCTCAAACAAAAGTTTAATTTAGGTATGAAAATGTACCTACTCTAACGACCACCACCTTGCATGTGAAATTGCTTGCATGTAAAACTTATCTTGTGGGCCAAGCGTTCATATTTGGTCAGACTCCGCTGACACGACACTAGTTTAGCTGCAAAAGCACTTAAGCCCAGGGTAGCACCTAGTCGATATACTTATATAGTGAAATAACTTAACAAAGTATATAATTGTGTATTAATCCACTCACCTCGTCACAACAACAACCTTTACTTAACAACTTATTTGTCTAATTACAACGCAGATTACATCGCTTTGATCATCGTTCTTTACAAATCCTTGCCAGATACATTGTGCGAGTCGATTGACGAGCGACAACCAGGGCCGGATTAGGCAATTACTGCCTATGGGCCCCGCACCGACTAGGGGCCCACGGGGGCCTAGACAATGAGGGCCACGCACCAAGAAAAAAAACGTTTCATTCGCGACATTCCCCATTAATTACATCCGGTGATGTTGCCATAGAAAAAAAATAAAGTAAAATCGACTTTTGTAATAGAAAAAAATATATTTTAAAAATTAAGAAAAGTGTAAAGGAAAGGGTCCCCGATAATTGCATTGCCTAGGGGCCCCGAGAGGGTTAATCCGGCCCTGGCGACAACCGATAAATAATCATAATATCTGATATCTGATCTGGTATCAATAACATGATATCTTAATTTCAAAATGAAATTAACTTCCTTATAATCAACTAACAATACAAGTCAGATAACTATAACTGTTGTATAAAAAGACGTCAATAACAAATAACAATTACTACAAAAACTCGATAGCAATCATCAGTTTCGGCTACGATACACAATGTAAAAACAATGCCTCAATTTAAATACAAAAAACATCGTTCATTCATTATCGTTTGTTATCGATAGACGTTCAGGAATCCCTTTATCCTGTTCAACCGCTAGTCCAGCTGTCGAAATGGAGACGTATACTCAGGCGGAAATCTATGCATGTGTTTCATATTATTTAGCATAAGCATCCGACGCTGGTATGACCCTGAACTTAGAACAAAGTTTAAGAGCACTTTTTCAATTTGATTACGCTTCAAAAGTAATAAAAAATCGGGGCGTGGCTGTGTCGTTGATATGGCCGTGTGAACGTGAATAGGTATGTATACATATTTTAACAATAAGTAGTCCTTCGGACTTCCATGTTTTAACTCAACGTAATGATTTCTTTGACTATTTATTTATCCAGAGTTGGATTTTGGATGTAGATGATAGATAACCAAACCAAACTTGCAATACCAAACTCTATCCCTCGATTTTGTTATTATCAGTTTTTTTAATTGGCCCCCACTATGGATATAAATTAAAAGAATTCTTCACAATAAAATAAACTAAAGCCCAGGCGTAGGTTTAAAGGTTTAATACGTACCTATCAACATTCGGTTCCACTGCCTAAATATCTGAAAGTAAAAATGTAATTGTAATGAATTTCGAAAGTAGGTCAAACTTTTAAGCTACATCTATCACAATTTTTAATTTATTTGTGTTCTAGGTATATATTTAGTTTATTCCCGCTTAACAGTCGTTCCAGCTACAACAGAAATGAGGATTTAAATTTTAAAAACTTGACAAAAATTTAAAACAATTGAAAATAATTTTTAAAAACTTTAACAGTAATTTAAAATACTTGATCTTAATTAAAAAACCTATCCGGAACTTTAATTAATATCTAAAACGAAATTTGACATAAACTTAAAAGCTTAAATAAACACTAATTTAAAAAAACAAAAACCACAAGTCTTTATATCCTCTTCTCGCTGCAGAATCACTTGCCGACACGTGTTTCGCCTCTACATGTCCGAGGCATCCTATCCTCAGGACATGTTGACTCTCCGAGCGCTTGGACTAGACTGAGTAGTACTGAGTACAATTTTTAATATTGATATATTTATTGGTATCTTCTTCTAGTAATAAAAACTACCAGTAGCTCCTTGCCGCGTGATCCATAGAATTCGTGTCAATCATTCAACTGATCAAATCCCCACAGAATAGCTAATAGTTTCATTGGCAGTTTCGGCTCGTCGACCTTTCGTAACAAAGCCGTGTTTGAGAAGCCAACGGATGTTTTTATGATCTCAAGTGGTTTAAACAATGTTGGTTATCTTAACACATTATTTGTTGATAAAATTTCAACCGATGATAGTTATAATCGCTAATAAAATTAGACATTTCTACTTTTCCACGTCTAGGTTTCAACGTTTTTCATCTTGCTGCCAAGGTATTGAACGAGCTGCCAGCTTTCTTGATCCCCGTGTAATATGATCTAGATATTATTAAGGTCAGAATGAATAGATGTCTTTTACGTGTTACGTCTTTGACCACATCGTCGCTTACCATAAGGCGAGTTGGTGGTCAAACGCAGACTTACATACATTAAAAATTTCTTTATTTTAGGGACATAACGCAACGGAATTAGTGAAAGCGCTTTGCAGATTAATCGGAATTTTTCTGCATAAAATAGCCATGTACTTTATTATCCAATAAACTATTTTCCTTCTTATATATTCAATCTTAAACCGTGAAGCTGTTGTTACAGCGTGAAGAAGTAACAAACATCCACAGAAACATTCGCATTTATAATACAGTGAAACCTGTATAACTGGGATCTCAAGGGACCTATGTTTTTTATCACTTATGGCACTTATTTATCAGAGGCTTTTCATTTACCCAGTTTCACAAAAAGGCAGGTTTGACATGACAGTTCCTTTATTTATAGAGGGTCCGTAAAGCGCACACGAAAGGAATATATTTTTTTATAAAAAAACAGGCTATTGAGCTACAAATTCTCAATTATAGAGGTAAACACAGAAAAAATCTAAAAAATCAAATGCCAAATTAAAAAGGTTTCGAAATTCCTAGTAACATAGCTAATGCGAAAGTGTCGGGTTATTATTAGTATCAGAGGTTTCTCACATATCCAGAGCCCACTTAACCAGGTTTCACTGTATTGATTCCCAGTATTTCTGAGCATATATCATCTATCATTATATTATGTTTATTAATTGAAATTGAATTGGCTAAGGTTTTTTTTAGTTTATATCCTCAACCTTGTTATGTTCAATTATTTATAGACTAAATACCTAAACCATTTGTATTCATTTTACTTTTTTTATCCGTGTTCGCTCCAATTAAACAAGATTAGGTATAATTTTATTATTACAAGATGGCAGAATAATCTGGATCGATTGAATATGTACGACTAGCTGTGTCCCGCGGTGTTACCCGCTATATGTTTTAGGGATAAACGGAAGCCTATGTTAATTCAGGATGTCAGCCACATACACACACCCACACACACACACACACACACACACAAACACACACACACACACACACACACACACTCACACACACACACAAACACACACACACACACACACACACACATCATCAGCCATAGGTCGTCCACTGCTGGACATAGGTCTCCTCCTGGGGGGGTTTTGCCAATAATCGCCACGCTTGGCAGGCGGGCTGGTGAGCGCAGTTAGGTGTGATTGTTCAAGGAAGACGCTGCTGCCCATCTTCCGGATTACATCCCTTAGCCGACTCTTACGGCAACCGCGGGTAAAGAGGGTGGGGTACTATTCTTACGCGGGCACCACCACGGACCATGTCAGCCACAACCATACCAAATTTTATCAAAATTGATCTAACCGTTTGAGCGTGTACAAGTAACAAACATATAAACACACTCACAAACTTTCGCTTTTATAATATTATAGTGTGATTGTAGATGTAGGTTTTTTTTTAATACGAATAAATCCGCGTTTGATTTCCAACTCGCGTGATAATAGCCGCTGATGTGGTCGAAGATGAAGCACGCAGACTTAGAAAATACCTATTCACTCTGACCTTGAAAAGATCCAGATTATATCTCTCAGGAAACAAGGGAGCCGGCAGGATGTGCTATGTATAGTTAAAAACAGGCATTCCTTTGAGAGATGTAATTAGACGTGCATTCCTTCCTAATAAGATAAAGTGTACTTATTTGTAGCTATTAATATACTCGTAAGGTAATGAGTCCATTGTATTAAATAGATAATTATATTTATATTACATCAGCTTTACGGCCCCTGAACTATAGGTATTTTGTTACATAAATGTCAAGACATTTCTGCAATGGTCATGGCCAGGCATTATCTTTTACCACCACATGAGCGTTCTTTTCGTCTCGTTAGCTGCTACTTTTAAAAACATTCCAAATTGCTTTTCGCGCCAATTTAGAATATTGAGATACCAAAGTTAATATATTTTCTACTCGAATGTCTAACAATATTAGTTCAAAAATTATAAAAATGGGAATCTAGCCTGGAATGGAACTGTTGTATTGAATTTTTTTAAGAGCACAATTTTCAAATCATTTTTAGGGTTCCGTACCTGAAAAGGAAAAAACGGAACCCTTATAGGATCGCTTTGTTGTCCGTCTGTCCGTCAAGACTCCTTTTCTCAGGAACGCGTGGAGGTATCAAGCTGAAATTCATAATAAATACCCAGGTCTACTGTCTCTTGGAGCTGTAAAAAAATCAAACTTCTAAGCCAACGCAATCAAAAGATACAGCCGCTTATGCTGCAAATTTTCGACACTCGCCAGGGAATCAAAACCTACAGGGTACTTCCCGTGAACTCAGAATCTTGAAATTTGGTACGAAGCAACGTCTTATATCACAGATAAAGGAAAAATTACGAAAAGCATAAATTACCATTAAAAAAAAAAATACCATAACTTTTACTTATATACCTACAGGTTTGTACGGAACCCTCAGTACGCGAGTCCGACTCGCACTTGGCCGGTTATTTGTATTATAAATAAGGGCACAGTTTTACCACAGAACCCTAAAAATACGACACCGAATACCTATGATAATAAAATTGTTTTAAGAATATGACTTTGTCACATTTTCATAACATTATAAATATGCTTCTTAAATAAAATTCTTGGTAGTGACCTTTATCTGTTCTTGGTAAAGTGTTCCAGTGGTAATTTAATGTCGTAATTTTACCATTTTTGTCTTAATATCAGCTATATTTTTTTAAAATAAGTTATAAATAGGTATAATAAATAATATATAATAATAAATAGGTTACCTTTGACCGCCATCTCACCCGATGTTAAGCGATGATGCGGTTTAAGATGGAGCACGCTTGCCTAGAAGATACCGGATTCCCTCTCGACTTGAAGACACCCAGATTATATCCAACGGGGAACACCCACTCGGGCAGCGCATTCCACTGTCTAGCAGTCCGCACAATGAACGTGGATGTGAACTCTAATTTTCAATGTAAAAGTAATAAGGTGAATGAAACGCTCTCCTGATGGTAAGAGATAACACCTGTCCATGTACATCGTTGAAGCGGTACTTAGAACTTTGAACCCGAGTCAGCCGTTTTTATAAAGTGTCCCACAGCTGGGCGCGGGTCTCATTGTGAGAAGGGTAAGGCCGTAGTCCACCACGCTGGCCAAGTGCGGGTTGCCAGACTTCTCATATCTTTGAGAACTTTTTTTAAGATATGTAGGTTTTCCTCACAATGTTTTCCTTCACCGTTTGAAGTTATTGGCAATACACATAACTTTGAAAAGTCAGAGGTCCGTGCCAGAGGTGGATTCGAACCCAGGGCCTTCAGATTAGAAGCCAGACGGTGTCCCAACTAGACTGCTGAAAGTTTGAGTCAAAGCAAAATCCAGGGCGTCGCCGCTTTAGCGAGTTGTATTAGATTCACTAGTAAGCCTTAATAGCCCTGTAATTTTTGTCGCTAGCTATAATAGTCGTCAAAGCGGAACACAGATATATTTTTACTCTACTGTTCCGCCGCAAAACTTCTATTACTGGTGGTACCTACCTAGTATGTTATCTACCTTTACAAGTTACAGCCTCCTGCTGAGAATATCTACTACCTCTCTATCTCTATTATCTGTCTACATTATCTCGAGTTAATTTTTTTTACTTCTTTTAACAACTGTACAAATTTTATAACTTTTCGTAACCATCGCAATCTTCAAGTACTTACATACTTAAGAACGTCTACAAGAAAAATGCACTCACATTTCTCACGGCACTTCACATGGATACATTGTAGTTGAACAAAACAACTCGCTCATTCCATGATTTGTTACGCATGTTGAACCAAATCTAATGCACCTTAGCCGAAATGCATTTAGTTTGATATAGACGAGGAGGGTCATAGAAGATTGGTAAATTGGGGCTTGCTTGAATCTTGCACTGATAGCACTTTATTGTCTAGGACAGGGCTTCTCAAACTCATAGCGCCTCGTACCTCTATTAGACTAACAAGACAACGACGTGGCAAAACTGAATTTAGATGAAATTATGAGGTTTTTATATTTAAAAAAATAAAAAAGTGCTCTCATTTCTCTTAATTAAAGGTGTGGGCTCGTTATTTTTTTCGCAAATGAAGTTGATTATAAACTTCAATCTTAATTTAAGTTCAGCGTTTTAGACGATTCGTGTACTTCGTCTTTATAGAATCTAAGCTACTGTCATTACGTAAATTGACACGTACCCCCTCCGATGAACTGGCGTACCTCAAGTTGTACGCACACTTTGAGAAACTCTGATCTAGGATATTGATGTACCTACACTTAATATGTCTAAAAAATCGTTTGAAATGTACACAGCGCCATCTAGCAAGCAAAACGCCTCTAAACAAAGCTCGGTGACCAGAGAACCTACATACATAATTATAATTTCATGTAATATATTACAAATTGAGATTGTTTGTTTCTTTGTATTTGTTATTCATCGCGCAGCAACGGCTTAACGGATTTGGATGAAATTTGGGATGCAGATAGCTTATATTCTGTATTAACACTAATGCCACGCACACACATACGCAAGACTGTGTATTGCTAAATAAGTTGAGTGATAAACTAAGGTACCTGAACACGATCGCATGAAATACTAGGAGATACTCTGAAGTAACAGGCTTGGTATTATTTTTAAACAGCAAGGCGTGGTAATAAGGAAACAATCAAGATCATACAGACTACAGTTAATTTCTTTTACCGTAAACAAAATATCCAGAGAAATGTTACTACCGATCAAAAAAAGTATCTTGAACGTCAATCACCGCTCGTCTACGTAATCTTTATGAGCTAATTTGTTCCATACGACAGATTTATGACTCCAAAGGTGGTTGTTATAATGTGTAATTGAGAGTACCCACTCTACGGGTGAAAGTCGTTAATGGGCAATACTCGGACGACCAGGATAATTAATATCAGTGGAGTAAACCATCCGTGTCACTGGGTCGTATATGTATACTAGCTTTTACCAGTGAATACGCTCGCGTGACCAATTTAGGAAAAAAATTAAAACCTTTTTTTAAAGTGAAATATTCTTTAGCTGCGTTGGGAGATTTTTTAGTAGGAGCAAAACATGGGTCCGTGTCATAGCCATGCTGATGTGACGTGTTTTAAGTTTACGTGTTTTCTGTCGGCAGTCCCCGTGACTGCCTATTAACAAAGTAAAAACCTCTTTAGCGGCATTATGCGATTTTTTGTATGGGCAAAACTTATGGGTTCGCGTAGATGACATGCTAATGTGATGTGTTTTAAGTTTTTACTTCATTAGGCAGTCCCCATGACTGGTAATTTTTTTAAATAAGATTTTTCTGAGACCATTTATCGGACGGATAGACAGGCACATAGAGAAGTCTAACTAGAGAGCCAGTTATATTCCAGGATCGGTGTGCTATACCATCTACGACCGTCACTTGAGCATCAGATGAGCTGTGGTGAAAACTTAAAAAAAATCTAAACTAATAAAGTTCAGCTAGGTTTAGTTACGTTCCCCGGCTAATATTATTATCTTATAGTAATCTAAAGCTTCTTGTGTTCTTCCCGCGTCGCGCATTATCAATATTGCTCACCGAATTTCGTACAGAATTAATATGTGAAGCCCATTTTTTGTAAAGAAAATTAGTCTATCTTCAATCCATTCAACCAATGACAACCCTGTTGGCTCATTAGTAGTACCTATGTCTGCCTCAAGGACTGTAGGGCTTGGGTTATTCCCACCCATGATAAGCATTTTGTGATATAAACAAATGTTTGTTCTGTATCTGGGTGCAATGTAGATACTACACAAAACCTTGACAAATTATACACCAAAATCTTCCTCATGAATCACTCTATCTATTGATGAAACTCGCATGATAATCCGTTCAGTAGTTTTTAAGTTTATCGCGAACATACAGACAGACAGCGGCGAATCACTTTAATTTATAATAATATATGTTAGTGATAGTGATTAGTGATAATAGGTATATACAAAAAAACAGCAATTAATCAATTATCAGACTTCCATAGTATATGTTTTGCTTAGTTTGGGGTCAGATGGCGCTGTATGTAATGTCGTACGATGTTTATTTATTTTATTTAGTCGTGAAAAAGTAACACACGGACAGATTAAAGACAGAAGGACAGACAAAGTCACTTTCGGTTAGGATACGTACAGAATGCAAATCATTGGACAGTGTGTCTTACATATTGTATGTAAAGGAGTAATTAATTTTAAGTGTAGAGTCATCATGTTGTGTATAACTCCGTAAGCACATATTGCTGATGTTGGTTATGTAATTTTATTATGAAATTATATTGCGACTCAAATTACAAATGACTCTAGAGGGCGTGGTATATGACAGTTCATTTCTGTTTTATGATAGTCTTCACAATGTTATGGCTTTTAAGATCTTTCCAGATGTTGGCTACGAAAAGGTTCTGTATTACCTACTAAATCTCCGTAATGGCCCTATGAACCTGATGAATGGCACTTAGGTCTCCATAGACACCTGTAACACTGTCGCACCAGCTCGTCAAGTCGGAGAAGTCTGTATACATTCTGGGGCCCGCGGTCTACAACCGCGTACCCGTTTCCATCCGGGATACACCTTACACTGCGTGCTTCAGAACCAAGTTAAGATCTTGGCTGCTAAAGACCTTGTTTTATGACATTGACGAGTATTTCAAACTAAAAGATTATTAAATTACTAGTAAGTAATTATAATTATATTGACATATTTTATATTAAAAATATTTTTATATAGACAATATCATTTATACTGGCATATTTTTACATTGACATACTTCATTTTGTTTTTATTCATTAACATGACTGTAATCAGTGTTTTAAAACTCTATTACAGAATTTGACTTGTAACATTGGTGTTATCAATAGAATTTTTGTATTTGAACTACAGCAGTATCTAACTTATACTTTGCCTAGATTAGTTCAAGATTTAAAAAGCTGGTAACCTTTTAATTTTTTGATACCAAAACTCATTTCGCAAAGTTAGTTAATTCCCAACAGTGCTCACGCGAATGCTTTCAACATATTATCTTGAATTTCTATTTCTATCTATTATGGTGCAGACCACAACGTCCTCAAACGCAATCTTACCTGGGTTGATTTGAATGGAAGATCAGTGGCCGTACCGTGAGCACTTATTTCAATTTAATTTAGGCGATACAAATAAGCTACGCTACCACATCATATATGACCACGCAATAAGGTGCACCGCTTCCAACCGGTCTTTATGGAAGTCAATGGGGGAGGCCTATGTCCAACAGTGGACGTCCTACGGCTGAGATGATGACGATGAATAAAGTGCGCAATCGCGTAACATTTCTGTGATCGCCTAATTTGAATGGCAATAAGAGCTTACGGTACAGTCCTAGATTTCAAATCTGACTAGCTAGTGATCTTAAAGGTGCTTACGTTAGACAAAGAATACTGAATAATTATTTTAAAACCCGTGCTTCGTAATCGAGTTAGATTTACTTATAGTTATAGTTAGATAGGTACTACCGCAGTACCAGATATTCTGCCACCAAGCAGTAGTGTGTAAACATTGCTGTGCTCTGGTTTGGAGGGTACTGCAGCTATTGAAGTTACAGGGCTGTTGAGACTAACAATCGAAAGTCTCAAAGTAATGTGAGCCAAAACAGCGATGCCCTAGACTTTGTTTTGTTACTCAAAATTCTGTTTATCGCTGCAATGGACATGGAGAGATGGTATTTTTTACCATCAAGAGAACGATTCGTTCGTTTCATTGATTTCACATAAAGAAAAAAAACCGGCCAAGTGCGAGTCGGACTCACGCACCGAGGGTTCCGTACAATCATGTAGGTATATAAGTAAAAGTTATGGTATTTTTTTTAATGGTAATTTATGCTTTTGCAATTTTTCCTTTATCTGTGCTATAATACGTTGCTTCGTATCAAATTTCAAGATTCTGAGTTCCCAGGAAGTACCCTGTAGGTTTTGATTCCCTTGCGAGTGTCGAAAACTTGCAGCATGAACGGCTGTATCTTTTGATTGCGTTGGCTTAGAAGTTTGATTTTTTCACAGCTCCAAGAGACAGTAGACCTGAGTATTTGATATTTCAGCTTGATACCTCCACGCGTTCCTGAGAAAAAGGGTCTTGACATACAGACAGACGGAGAACAAAGTGATCCTTTAAGGGTTACGTTTTTTTCCTTTTGAGGAACCCTAAAAATTAAAGTTTTATAATCAGGTCGCCTAAAGAAAATTCACCCTGCGAAGACGGGTCGCTAGTTACTCATGAAAGAGTGTAAATTTAGCCGACAACGGTTTGTATTGTGAAATAACTGTATGAAACTAGCATTGAAAACATTAGAAAAGAAGGTAAGTATTTACGGACAACCCTAATTCGTCAATCACGACTGTCACAGTTCATTTCTTTGTTATTTTTGTTCTTAACCTCAATAATCGACTATCGTATACTGTGGCACAATAGCCATAGCTATACTAACTATACACTTCAACTACGTCACGGTCAGAGTAAATTTCAGCGGGACAATACCCATAATAGCATAATTATTACACGTCGGACACGTCTTTCTATTGCGACACAATGTAACGGCTATACAGTTGTTTAGCTAAGGTCGGATATTCGAAGTCCGATCTAACGCATATACATACACTTTTATTTCAGTGCGAATTTTAGTTTTTTTTTATGTCTGACATTATTTGACCACAGCTCATCTGATGTTAAGTGACGGTGAGGTCGAAGATGGTAAAGCACACGTAGCCTGGAATGGAACTGGTTCTCAAGTGAGGCTGTCGGAACACACAGTTAGATGCTTGGCGGCAGATTTTCAACACGAGGGTGGTCGTAGTATTTTATTTTTGCAGTACTTAATTTTACCTTATAAAAGCATATTATTAGTCAGGTCTAGAATAACTGCAGTAACATTTTCAACTTTAATTATCTTTAGTCGTATATTTCTTGCAGTTTTTTTTTATCCAAAATTATTTTTACTAATGCGTAAGCTAGAGCATTGCATCTATAATGCATAGCGATCGCGTGACTACCTTGCGTCGGAACAAAATGTACTGTTAAATGGTTATCTAGCCACTTTTCACTTCCCCTTAAAGAGGGGAATGTTATCATGATTTATTACAGCCCATAACAGGTAAAAAAGCTTTGACTACTAGAAAGGCTTTAATAACTGTGAATGATGTCGTAAATAGACAACCGAGATATTGTTTTAACGGCACCAAACTAAGCACTGGAGTTATGAGTGTTGTTATATTTAAGTGATAAAAAACGTTGATTTAGAATTTAGCTTTAAAATCATTTATTGATTCACACATCACACATCATCAGCCATACGACGTCCACTGCTGGACATAGGCCTCCTCCTGGGGATGGGTTTTGCCAATACTCGCCACGCTTGGCAGGCGGGTTGGCGAGCGCAGTTAGGTGTGATTGTTCAAGGAAGACGCTGCTGCCCATCTTCCGGATTACATCCCTTAGCCGACTCTTACGGCCACCACGGCTAGAGAGGGTGGGGTACTATTCTTACGCCGGCACCACCACGGCATTTATTGATTGGGACACTACAACCATAACAACTAATAAAAAAGTTTAAAAAACTCGACTATTTAGAAACAATTTAAAAAAAACATCAACATAGCGAAAAATAAACTTCACAATGTATTATTATACCTGCTAGGTACCTACTGATCTGTTTGAAGTCGGTGCCAAGCCCAAAAATAATATTTGTTGATATGTGCAAGTTTAAATTTAAATGAAAAATAACTCTAATGAAATTATTATAAAGACTGAAAGAAGATGGAATTTGAGATGTCGTAAGCTGTAATCTCATTCAAATAGCAAAATAGTCAAGATTCTATACGATCGGATGCGAAATACCTTCAACTACATACTAAAGACAATTTAAGCTCAACAACATTGGTAGTAACACTCTATACCCGAGTATAAACGTAATCTTTAATTTAATGTTTATAGCTCACTCAAAACAACATCCATGGCGACAATTTTTATTCCAATTTCAACCTTTATGCTTATAAAGTTAAAGTTCTTTTGTAATTGAAAGGATGTTTATATTTTTGTTAAGTTATAAATGTGTAATGTGGAAAAATCACTGCTTGACATGCGCCGTAAGGTGCGAATGATTGCGCATACACCGATAAGGCTCGTTCGAGTTTTGTGCAGGGTCACGACATACTTGCTTATTAAGTGTAGGGACAGTACATGAACTTGTGCTTTCGATGGCTGATTCGAAATCTGTAAAAGATTTCGATGTGTTCCGACAGCCTCACTTAAAAGTCATTCCAGACTAGGTGTGCTTTACCATCTTCGACCACACTGTTACTTAACATCAGATGAGCTATCGTCAACCATAAAAAAAATTAAGTCTTAGAAATGTTTTTATGATGGTATGTTGGTTCACTCCCTTAATGTATAACGGTTTTGTTGTGAAAGATAGAACGTAGAACATTAAAAAAAAACAAAAAAAAACTTTTCCATAGCTATGGACACGTATGATACACGCGCGCTGAAATCTATAAATACACTAGCTGCTCCCCGCGGTGTTACCCGCTACATTTTTTTTTTGAGATAAAAAGTAGCCAATCACCTAGTGGTATGAAATATACTTTACGACCTATTCTCATACCTACCAAATATACATTAAAAAAAAACATATAAATCGGTCGAGCCGTTTCGGAGGAGTGCGACCACAAACACCGTGACACAAAAAATTTATACCTATATGTATATACATACGTATTACAATACTGTCCAACTCCTGCATCAACGCTTCTTTTTCCATTATTTATTAACTTATATCTCTCAGTCTTTCCGGCCTTTTCTCTTCTGTTTTTATTCTGGCCTTCCGTTGAGATCGACAACTCCCGCGTCGTTCACTCCAACCCGCGAGCGCCCCCGTCTTCTCTCTCTGGTAGTAATTTACAGACAACGTCAACTATTCCATTTGCCCGCGAAATCAAAATGAAAGCTAACATACGTATATACTCAGATCAAACACTACCGTATATAGATTTAGCTGTCTCACTCTATCTTGACAGAATCATTCCCAATAACGGCACCTGACGGTCAACGAGCAGTTTTCAACGCCTATCTATGACAATTACAGCGGTACCCAGAACATTGAGTAACAAAACGAAGTTCAGGTATTGATTTGGCGCTCATTACTTTGAGACATTCGATGGTTTCCGATGGTATACGATGATTTGCCGTGGTGGTGCCGGCGTAAGAATAGTACCCCACCCTCTCTACCCGTGGTTGCCGTAAGAGTCGGCTAAGGGATGTAATCCGGAAGATGGACAACAGCATCTTCCTTGAACAATCACACCTAACTGCGCTCGCTAACCCGCCTGCCAAGCGTGGCGAGTATTGGCAAAACCCCCCCAGGAGGAGGTCTGTGTCCAGCAGCGGACGTCTATGGCTGATAATGTGATGGTGTATTCGATAGTTAGTCTAAATAGGCAATTAACTTAGCTAGATGCGTACATACCCTTCATATAGGAACATAATAATGTTTACATGCTACTGTTTGGTGCGGTGGCATCTACTTGGACCACATCCTGCTAAGGAAATCAACCTGCCTATTTATTTACCTATTTATATTTAAGCATACTCTTTATGTACAAACTGCCCATTAGAATAAGCACGTAGATAGTTTATATGTTAATGAGCCGACAATTATAATGTGCATGTGCATGCGTTGACTTCAATCACTGTTTTGCAATGAAGCCGCAACTTTTGCGCTTGGCTACACTTGGGCACGTTTGTGGTCGGTGCGCCATGACCTAACCCCGAATAACTGCACTTGACTTTCAGTACTCGCTTGCCATCTATGAGGCGATAAACCTATTTAGCATCACTTTCGGATATATCTAAGTAGGCGTCTCAGACGATATTACCAGCAAAGTTTTTATTTTTGGTATAGCAATTTTTGCATTTTGCCAGTGTCAAGTAAGTTTTTTTTCATCTGAGAGTTCTTTAAAAACACTTCTCGAAGATGTGGGAAGTCTGCCGAGCCGCACGTGGCCAGCGTGGTGGACTATGGCCTTATTCTTCTCACTATGAGAAAAGATCGCGCCCAGCAGTGGGCCAGTTTATAAAAACACGTCTGACTCGGAATTTTAAACATAAACAATAAAAAAAAAAAAATTTGCTATATACTATTTCATTAAAGGAAGACAATAATTTTTTTAGGTATCTCCTATATCTGCGTGCTTTATTATCAACCACATAAGGTGAGTTTGTGATCAAATACGGACTGATACGCGTTAAAAAATATATACGTAGGTATTTTCAAAGCCAGGACAAACTCTGTCAACCCAAAAAACATTCCGTACAGATGTTTTACTCTACTTTGCAGTGAGTCGTATCTTGACACTTGAGTGGCACTCTTATAAATCACGTACTTATTTAGGGAAATATTCCAGTTTGCAATTCGATTCTCGATACACAAAATAAGAAATTTTAAAAAATAATTCTCGTAATTCAGCGGCGTAACGCGGCCAACATTTTGGACAAGTCTGAAATTATAAATCATTTTAACCATGTATAAACCTTTTTGCCTATAAGTACTTAAAACGAACTCTATTTATGTTAGTTTTAACGACGAAAACTTCTAAGCATTCAATGGTATCAACCTGCGGCTGCTGGGTTCATAGCGTTGTAAAGACAGGAACCCAGAATCTTGAAATTTGGTACGAAGCAACGTCTTATAACACAGATAAAGGAAAAATTGCGAAAAGCATAAATTACCATTTAAAAAAAAATACCATAACTTTTACTTATATACCAACAGGTTTGTACGGGGTTCGGTGCGCGAGTCCGACTCGCACTTGGCCGGTTTTTTTATAACTGTTTTATATATCTCTGTATACACATATATTTATATACATATATACTTAACTGTTTTTTAGCTACAAACAAATAAATTTATTGCGGTCAAATAATATTTAAAAAAGTGTATAGTGTAATTTAAAACGAGACTTTACAATTGAAATGTGTATAAGGGATTTAATTTGGATATTTTCAAGGTCAGTGTAAATAGGTAAGTCTGTATGCTTCATCTTCGACCAGAACACCGTTTACCATCAGGTAAGATGGTGGTCAAAGACGGATTTATATCTACGTATTAACAAAAGAAATACAAAATCTTGTGCCTATACTGTTCACATCACACATCACATCATCAACCATCATTTAACACGTCCACTGCTGGACATAGGCCTCCTCCTGGGGGGGTTTTGCCAATACTCGCCACGCTTGGCAGGCGGGTTAGCGAGCGCAGTTAGGTGTGATTGTTCAAGGAAGACGCTGCAGCCCATCTTCCGGATTACATGCCTTAGCCGACTCTTACGGCAACCACGGTTAGAGAGGGTGGGGTACTATTCTTACGCCGGCATCACCACAGCAAATGTAAAGAGACATTGCAAGTTAAATAAAAGCTTGTAAAAGCTTGCATCCATATTATTGCAGGGAGCAATGTATAAAGTTTATTAACAACTTAGTAGAGGTAGGTTCTAAAGGGCATAGAGTTCAAGTTGCTGGCAAGATTGCACGTGCCAACACCCCGATATGGTGGATTACTTTCCATTTTTACGATAAGAAGCCTTGGCCCTCATTATACTCAGTGGCTTTAAAAATAGCATATAAACCTTACGAGATATTGCAGGAATGTGAGATTTTAATCACTGGCCCTTATAACTTTAAAGTTATCTTAGAGTTTTGTGATACTTACGAAATTGCAAATACGAACTCTAAAAACGTACAATTCAACCCAATTCGTGTCGTCGTAAATATGGGTAAGAGATAATAGTTGACCAACAAGCTGGTGAGTTTAAAAAATCTTTAACCCGACTGCGATTAAAATAGCTATAATTAAAGGAAAAACAATTATTAAACAAATGTATTATGCCTAATTAAATTTTAAACATATAACTTATATATATTTTTGTATTCCTGTTTTAATTGCCTTTATCTAGATACCCTATTTGATAGGTATGTTTTTTTTAATTAACTTTTGCGCTAAAGATCCATCATCTTGATTTTTTTAACCACCCTCTTAGGACACTGAGGTTATTGAGACGAATCTAACGATACCTTAATTGTCGTAATCCATTCGGCCGTTTGGAAGATACGAAGTTATAAATAAATTTACATATGTACATACATACAAAAAACCTAACCCTTGCTTAGTAGTCGGCTAAAAATGTACAATTCAAGTGGTCGTAAGTACTGGTAAGAGATAAAAGTCGACCAATGAAGCAGTATTCAAAACTTTGTGGAACAAAACAAAGTATTTAGGATTCTGATATCAGAGGGACATATCAATTTCCGAAATTTTCTACGTAAGTAATAGAATCATTAATGGAAGCTCGGATAATGCTCCTGACGGAAGTAAATGGGTTAAGCTCATTTTCATTTTATTTTGTCAGAACTTAGCATAAAAATATAAGAAGTTAGCAAGTACCCTGGATTTTGTACAAGGAAAATTTGTGGCACGAAATCCATGTTTTAAAAAAATATTTATGTAATGCGCCGAACGAGATGCTTTCCTGATGGTAAGAGATAACATATGTCCATGGTCATTGTAGTGATACATAAAACTTTAAGTGATGCAGGGCATCGCTGCTTTGGCGCTCATTGCTTTTAGATGTTCGATGGTTAGCCTCAACAGCCCTGTAATTTTGCTAGTTGCCTACCCTTCATACCGTAACACAGTTTTTTAAATATTTTTTATAACATATAGGCTTGCGTTTGACCGCTATCTCGCCTGATGTTAAGCGAAGATGCAGTCTACGATGGAACACGTTTGCCTAGAAGAAACCGATTCACTCACGACTTGAAGGCACCCAGATTGTATTTACCAGGGAATACCCACTCGGGCAGCAAATTCCAATGTCAAGCGGTTCGTACGAAGAAAGTGGAAGCAAACTGCTTAGTTCGAGTACAGTAATGTTTACACACTACTGCTTGACGACAGAATATCTGATACTGCGGTGGTATCTACCTAGGTATCTATCTACCTCCTGCTAAGGAGATCAATCACCAAGTAAGTGTCTGTCGATTCTTGCAGATTAATATGCTAGAGTAGCGAAAACTAAAGCCCTAAAATGTATTGCCAGAAAGTTTTCAGTCGGACAGGTCCACTTTTATTTGTCAATTCGGCACCGTTTAGTGTCTAATTGAAATAGCGTCGTGACATAATTGGAGCAATTTTCTCATTCTATTTCTGTACTAAGCCAATTTCAATCCCGTCCTCGTTGTATCGTAGCCACCTTCAACTCAAAGCGTTACAATGTAATAATTTCAGAACTCTAATTTAATCGGGATTTTGAATCGCAATTTTAGCTCGCTACAAATTAAAATACCGTACCATTAAAAATAAACTTGTCTATTTTTATGTCAAATTTAATGAAGGCGTTTTTATTATTACTTTTTCTATAGGATTAGTATGGGGTTAGGGTTCCACATTTGGGCAAGGGTCAAAGACATCTTTTTATTGGACAACTGTTTTTGTTTCAGTTTTACCATAATGATGACTACAATAACTTATGTTTGGCTTAGTACAGTCACACTTATAACTATACAATAGTGTAACGAGCATGTAGGTGGGCCCCCTGATGGTAAGTGGACACCTATAAACATCTACAAGACAAGGAGCATCGCAAAATCATGATCATTAGATCATTAAATTATTGTCATCATTATGAGCAACGTTCACTATTCACAACTATCAAATCGTGAAATCAGCTGTTCTATAAAAAAAGTTTGTTGACCCTTTATAATTATGTTTACTTAAAAACATTTTGATATTGTCGCTTTTAGCGCTCGCTATTTTAATATACTTTTTAGGGTTCCGTACCCAAAGGGTAAAAACGGGACCCTATTACTAAGACTTCGCTGTCTGTCTGTCCGTCCGTCTGTCTGTCACCAGGCTGTATCTCAAGAACCGCGATAGCTAGACAGTTGAAATTTTCACAAATTAGGTATGTATTTCTTTTTTTTTTTTTTAGCGGAAAAACAAATACTTACTAAAAAAAATTAAGGGGGCTCCGATACAATTTAAGGGGGCGCGATTTTTTTGCCTTTTTCTTAGATAATGGTACGGAATCCATCGTGCGCGAATCCGACTCGTACTTGGCCGGTTTATTATAATCTCCTTTTCTGTGTCGTCAATAAATAGTTACCTATTGTATTGTTATCGCGTGATCTCAGGGGGGCAAGTTTGAGCAGGGAATCAGAGTACTTGTGACCTATGAGCTCAGTGGTCAAGCCTCCTTGTAAGGCCTGGCGCCAACCGTGGCGCAACCCGCGCCGGCCCTTGGTACTATTAGATATTCTGTGCCAGGACACAGAATAATAAATATCAGAAGATATATATCACATACCTCATAGAACATCGATGCCGTCATTATACCCTTATATCGTGAATTATGGTACGCATGAAGCAATTTGAAAATTATGTTCGAATAAGTAGGTACAGTGTATAGACAGCTAAGGAGTGAAATGCATTCTCTAGCTCTATATTCCCCTTAAGGTACAATTTGGGACAGTGGGACTCTTGAACAAGAGTGAATGAACCTCATGTGCCAGCGTGTTCCATCTTTGACCGCATCATCACTTATCATCAGGTGAGTTGTGGCCAAACGATACTCTATTTCTCGTGTGGTCCCATTTCAATTTGGCCCAGTTCTGACAATGGCATCCATGAGAAAACCGCTATATATATTTTTTGTTATAATTTTATTATTTGTTATTGTCGTTGCATTTTGTGTATTAGCCAGTTTTATGCATTTAAATCCGGGATGAATAGCGTACAAGAAGAGAGGCCTATGCTCAGCAGTGGGCGATTACGGGCTATGAATGATGATGATGATGATGAAGCATATCAACAATTTTAAGTAAAGTTACTTAGTTAATGAATCCATCTTAGTCACAATCAAAGTTAAAAGTACACTTTGAGTTTTGGAAGGAACCCGAAAAAATCAGCACTATAAGAATAAAACACCACTGTTTATATTCAAACAATAGAAAAAAAAAACAAAAGTTTTGGAAAAGAATACAATGCGTCGCATGATTTCTCGGCGTTCCCTCCAAAATCTGTAACAAACATACACAATTATGTACAGACAAACTTTCGCGTTTATACTGTTAGTGCGATAGTTTGTAAGTATACCAACTACTTTACACAGTAATAGCTAAACGGATTTTGATGAAATTCTGAATACAGATTAACTTTTAACCCCGGATTAACACAGACTAATTTTTATCCTTGATTACGTGGGTAAAACTGTGGGGCGTAGTTAGAACACTTAGACAAAACAAATTAACATAAATGTTTGTCCTAAATGGGATTTGAACCCGTGCCCTTAGCTTCTGAAACAGAGCTACTATCATATGAGCTCACAGGACAGTCGATCAAGAACATCTAACATCGAAGCTTATCTGATGGGACAGATATTATACGCTAGAGGTCATGATGAAAAAACTTTCCTTCATTAGTGTTGTTGGAGGCATATACGGTCTTGTTTACTATCGAATTTGGAAGCGGTTGATGGATGGAACTAAAATGTTTTCTTGTCATTATAAGGTTACTGTGTCGCCATATAAGGAATAACAATTCGAGAGCATTGCAATGATATGAATGTACTTTGTTGATGATGTGATCCACATCGTTTAACTCAACTGCAGAGCAGTGTATACACCTTGTTTAGTAGTAAAAATATATGAATCTATCTAATAATACCTTTAAACGAGCAATTCTTGTATATATGTATATATATAATCTGAATCTCCGAAACGGTTTCAACGATTTTCATGAAGTTTATTATGCAGGGGTTTTCGGGGGCTTTAAATCGATCTAATTTTTGTCTAATTAAAATCGGTTTAATTTTTGGAAAACGTCTTTTTGTCCGTGTTTACAGGCAATGAAAAACCGAGCAAAACTACTTTATTTAATGTACACAAAATTAATGTACTAAGACGATATCTTCTTTATGAATAACTTTTACAAAAGGTCAATTATCTTTTATCAAAGGACAAATCAGCAATCTCAAAAAACAAAATTCAACTATTTTATATATTTGATCTGGGGTCAATATAACCTTTTTCTTAGAAAAATGGATGGAATTGGAAAACTTGAAATTGCCCATTTTTTTTTCTTTATAGTTACGATTTTAGTAAAAGTTGTTCGTAATAATGAGTACAATGACCCCGTTTCGTTATAAAACATCCCAAGCTTGTAACTATAGATAAAAAAGTGCATAACACATACATTTTCTCAAAAACCTCAGTCATCGTTCTCAAAACCTAGAGATCTACCTTGTTATCTTTATCGTGTCTAGTAACCTACTTAAGCCGTCCTACTCTATAATACCTACTATTTCATGTGAACTTATGAATGAATCAGACAGATATTATCTTTAGTAAATGTCTTTAAGCAATTTTCATGGTCAGTGCAGTAATGAAAAATGATGTTGATGGTGACGATGATGCTTATGTCATTTTCAGATATTTGTTTAATTTTTATTGTTTATAATTGCAAACAAACAAAAATGGATAACAATACCTATTAAGTCGAATAGATTTTTTTTTTTTTTTCATTGTAAATAGGTTTGCGTTTTACCGCCATAAACGCGTAATGTTCAACGAAGATGTGGTCTACGATGGAGCACGCTTGCCTAGAAGAAACAAACACTCATTATTTTTTTAATGGCTGACAGGCTAGGTGTTTCACCACAACTCACATGATGTTAAGTGACGGTGTGGTCGAAGATGATAAAGCACACCTAGGCTGGAATGGAACTGGCTCTCAAGTGATGCTGCCGGAACACACCGTTAGCTCATTGTTGGGGTTTGAACCCACGCCCTTCGACATGCGAACCGACCGCGCTAACCACTGAGCTATCGTCGCTACTTCATTTGCGACTTGAAAGCACCCAGATTGTATCTATCGGGGAACATCCACTCCGGCAGCAAATTCCAATGTTTAGCGGTTCGTACGAAGAATGTGGAATCGAACTGTTCGAGATTTTGGAATATAAACTTTTTTCTTCTTCAAAAAGTGTACTCGCTAAATATCTCTAAACCTTCATTGTAGATGTATCTACTCGTATTGAATAGGTCTTAATCATGTAGAGAGGCTAATTGATTAAAACTACAGCTATATTACTTCCAAATACTAATGTTATAATACCATAGTACTACCGTGACATCGCACGCGTATATTTCCAAACAAAACTTTCAACCTCTTTTAGACCCGTTCAATATCGCTTAATCCGTATCTAACTGACGTCAACTTTTTGTAAACTATAATGAGATTAATGAATAACTATAACGAGATTTCATGATCAGTTAGGATTTTGTACAGTTCCGCTACTTCGATTTGCGGTGAAAATAGGTGATTCTAAAATAAATTCCATTAATATTATAAATGTGAAAGTTTGGATGGATGGATGGATGGATATTTGTTACTCAATCACGCCAGAAAGGCTGAACGGATCTGGATGAAATTTTGCACGTAGATACTTTAGGCCCTGGAATAATACATAGGATACTTTTCATCATCATCATCATCCATCACCACGCGGGTAACACCGCGGGGCGCAGCTAGTATTATAAATGTGAAAGTTTGAATGGATGGATGGATGGATGGATGGATGGATGGATGGATGGATGGATGTTTGTTAGGTACTCAATCACGCCAGAACGTCTGAACGGATCTGGATGAAATTTGGCACAGAAATAGATTATAGTCCGGAATAGCACATAGGCTACTTTTTATCCCGGTAAAATGTAAGGTTCCCTTGGGATAGATTTGTTTTTTTTTTCGCGGGTAAAACGTCGTAAACTTAATTAAGAATTATAACAACAAAGTGAAAGAGAAACAAATTAAAAGATTTACCAATTTCTCATCACCATCACCCGTCAATTTTCCTCAGCCAACACCAAGCGTTCCCCAAGCATTGGTTTGGCTATTCGCTTCCGGTCTCTGGTAACACAACCTATTTTTTTCGCTAAAGCCATCGCCAGCCACGCATAAAAAGCATATCCCATTGTTTACTAAGTAGCTGCTATAAAAAAGATTATAATCTAATAAGTGCACGACACGAGAACACTATAAATTATGATATTTTGATACAGGATGTACTTAAACCGAGCTGAAAGATGAACCAAGAATACCAGAGTGTCGGACGGAAGATCTAAAATACTTGATTGAGTCAGGCGTTACTTTGCGGAAGTTCATCCTATGGTATTCTGGGGTTATTATATCTTTACTGAACTTCCGCTTATAAGTAATTTTATTACAATAAGAACGAGGGTTTAATTCAACCTAAAACAAAAAATATTTTTTGATTTGACCTATATTACGCTTAGCGCTTAATTACAAAAAAAAAGAAATGGTTTATCTATTAATAGTATAAATACTATCACTATGTTTCTCCGCTTACTTTTTTTGATGGTTTACAATATAGATGTTTGACCACAGCTCATCTGATGTTAAGTAATGGTGTGGTCGAATATGGTAAAGCAAAAGAAAGACACTCGACTAGCGTAAACGCTAGTAGAAACGTATAAGAAATATAGGATTGACATGAGCTGTCCATATATTACTTCGGCAGCTTATATCAATCCTGCACAGTTATGGACTTTTCCATCAGCATTATCGAATGTGTGTCGAATGTTTTTTTGTCTAGACCCTCTGTTGCTCCTATACATTTGGTTATGCGTTAATAAAATTTTTCTTTGGAGCAGCTGATTTATCTTTTACGATTTCAGAGTTGTGCCTTTTGTAAAAGTTGTTGACATGATGTGTGTGATTAAATCCTTTTGGCTTAGTAAATACATCCCAAGCTTACAACCCTGTAAAACTTTCAATTCTATCGTCGTTGTTGTTGGCGCTTTTCAGTGCGCCGATTTACACTAATAAAATTGAATTGCGTACCTACCGACTAAATATTACGTAAAACGCGGCAACATTTTTACAAAGCTTATTAGTTCTGTCAAGTAAAACATTGAAATTGTGAATCTTTGCGGTCTTCATCATTAAGCTACTCCTATGATATTTCAGCATAACACTCTGTATTTCGCGCGATTAGTATCAGTGGCATACATACTGCTCCTTATTCTGTGCCATTTCCATACAACTTTAGCTAGGTCCAAAGCTGCTAGAATAAATTGTTAGTGCATTCGTTATTTGGTTTCAAGGCCTGTCGTGTAGCTCATTGGGAACGCTAGTCATGTGAGGATGCGCGTGGTTCGCACCGTGTTGAATGTAAGCAATTCTAGTAGGTACCTACACATAACTTACCTAAAAGCAATCTCTACCTAAATCTAAATTACTTGACATCGTCAAGTTTCAAGTTTCAAGTGTTTTATTCGCTAATACCTATCATAAGTGCTTAGGTGTCTAGCTAAGTATTTAACTCCCAACCCGAATAAATACCTACATAAAATGAAAATATTGGTTGAAGACTACCCACTCTACCCAGGTTATCTACCTATAATAATTTTGAAATAAGCAATAAAATGTTTATTCTTTTCGTTTCAGTTGGAGAACGTGCAGTGCTGCCTGGACTTCCTCCACGCTCAGAAGGTCCAGGGATTGGAACAAGTGACGGCTGTTGATATTCGAGACGCTAAACTCAAAGCGGTACTTGCTTTATTTTTCGCGCTCAGCCGTCACAAACAAGCGTCGAAGCAAAGATTAGCGCCATCTAGCAGCAATGCTACGAACAACGGAAAGAACTCTGCTGAAGACGTGTCGTTGAGTTCTGTGCAACGCATCACAGGTGGCAGCAGCTGTGATGAAGTTTTAACATCAAGAGAAAGTGCTAGCGAAATGACGACGCTAACAGCCAACAGGTAAGATTTTTTACTGCATGAAATTTTAGACATTAATACACAATTTAGTATTACAGTTATAGCAATTAAATACTCTTTTACAATTTTGTTAGTTCGAGGCATCGTCGTCACGATAAACTTTTAGTAACGCTACTCCACACAAGATGGCAGTGCATTGTGTGCAGTTTGATCTATGCTCACTAGATGTCGTACTCAATAGCTATTTGTATTTTCGCGTAATTCTACGTTGGCTGTGATAATTTAATTGAAAATAAAACTTTTTAACTATTCGTTGTCTTCACGTTGTTTCCATTAACATTTACTTTCATAAATATGTTCTTTATGAACAACTCGCGTTTCAGGTACCAACATAATTATAACAAAACAAAAATAAATCTTATCTAGCTAGATTCAATTTTCATTTAGGTACCTCTTACTGACCAAATCGTCATAGCTAAAGCATATCTTCTATACTTAAATAATTCAAAGCCACCTTAAAACAATACTGAAAATAATGTGGAAACAAAGTAAGACCGTTTAGAATCGGAGGATCGGAAATGCCTACCGCAGGCAGACGATAACTCTTATGTACGGGCGCCAGTGACATATCTATTTCGGGCAGTAACGCCCTCTATTGGCGAGTTGCCGAGCAGTGTTTACTCATATTCTATGTTGGTAAACAATGACGAAAGGCATTAAGGCAGGATTGTCCACTATTAGAATTTGTGGGACTCTCTAAAGTGAAATAATCTGAGAGATAAATACGTCTCAGAATTTTATACACATTGAAAGATTGTTATGAAGTGATTGTGTAACATATAACAAATACCCAATTAATTTGGATGTGGGTAAGTAGAAGTACCTACTTACCTAGACGCTGAGTAGAAATCTTTACGATAGGTACTTACCTACCTACCACATACCTACTTAGCATAGATACCGTGAACACCATTAAGTACTTAAAGTGTCTATCTGAATATCTACGAGCCAAACATAAATACCTAACTAGAATCAGTTTCGATTCGTTTGTCCGATTGCAAGATCTTTTTCCAGTCATTTAAACACATTATGGCATTCGAGTTGATACCCGTACTTGGAGGTTCCTTCTAAGGAAAGTGGTTCCTATTGTGCTCGGCCGCCGCGGTTGCTACCCTCCAGAAAAACTTGCGGAATTCTAAAATGCCAGTCTCTGGCGGGCGCATGTCTTTGGTTCTGGAATCAGTTCGAATTTCAACTAATTTAGGGCCTACGTGTGTGACCGCTTAAAAAAGAAACCTGCGAAATGTTTTGGAGGGAACGCGGAAAAACTTAAGGCCGCCATTTTTTTTTCATCGCGCCGTCTAGCCCCACATTAAATTAAGGGAAGTTAAGAATACCTACTTTTTTATTGTAAAAACAAATTTAGAACAAAAAAGAATAGGTTCGTCACGTAATTATTAATGCCCTAGAAGCTAACGAAAGTCGGAAAAATAGAAAAAAACTGCAAATTAAGAATTATGATAAAGGACCACAACGGATAACGAGCTATACCTACTATTTTATTAGTTATACCTAGATTCTCTATCAGGTTTCTAGAGGACATTTTGTAATGTGATCGAAGATATTTATGGCAGATAGATATTACGCACCTATACTCGTAGATTGAAAGCGCGATGTCTGTAACCCTACCTCATCCAGTACCTACCTAGTAAAGACCTAGTACATTCCCACCGAGTACCTACTAGACCAATTAGGGTTGCTATCCAAGATCTTTCAGAATTATGGTAGATTTTAAGGATCGGAGAAGGGTTAATTATAGAAAAACTCGGGCGCTCGATTAAACTACCTAGTGGTAAAAAAAAAATCGTTATAGTGAGAAAAATAATAATTTTTTAGGTGCTAATTTTTTAAGCATTATTCAATATAAATCTGTATAAACTCGTAAATATAAGTTTCGTTTAAACTCCGTAATATACGAAACGAAATATCAATACTGATAGGTGAGCTGTTGACTCAACGATCACGGTCTCGATTGTCGCCACGGTGAACGGCCTTATAAAAAGAGTCTCGACCAACACCTTAAGAAGCTCTCAGACAGAATACATAGGGACTACGTAGTCAGTGAAATGCGTCTGGCATATCACAGATTACGTTTATAGAATTTTAATTAATAACAACATTTTATGTTCTTTAGAAGTTCATGGTGCAACTTAAATACTATTACACAGGCTTATATTATAATATATTTTTGTTATTATAATAATTGTAGCTAAACACGTCCGGACTGTTAGGGCTGACATCCCTATTTTTTCATAAAGCCGACGGTAGCTATCGAGGGGCATATAATATTATGGAACATTAATATCTTAACTGTGGTAAAACAACACAGTTTTTCTAAACCTGAAATCTGGCTTTTAGAAAGCATATGAATAACCATAATTATTATGCTAATCGAATATTATGTTTCCGATAATCTGCTTTCAGTGGGTACAATATACCACAAGGTATCTTCGAGATGTCAGTAAGTTTTTTTTTTTTTTGGCCTTTGCATATTGCAAGGCTTTTGCCAGTGTCAAGTAAGTATTACAATATTTTCAAGATTTTAGAGTTTTGAAAGCGACACGGAAAAATAATGTATCAGCACATTTTATCACTCTCACACTTACACACGTAATATGGCACTTTATGATTAAAACAAGACTATTTTTATTCACAAACACTCTAAAAACATACGTTTAAAAAAATAATATAATGCGGCTTCACGATTTTTTTGCGTTCCCGCCAAAACTCCGTCAGTAGGTAAGGTTGTTTGTTTACTCTTGCCATAAAAACATACAGAGTAATAGTATGTTTGCCTTTCCGCCAGTGACAGTCAACAATCGGCAGACAATGGCTTGTTAACCCGTCCGTACTGAGTCCAGACCTGACATCCTCGCTTTGTGTGCGTAATCAGGAACCATTGACTGGGGTTGAGTGTACGTTGTATGGCCTTTTCAGAATCAAGCTGAAAAGGACCTCTAATTTCGACCTATTATATTATTGTACAATGTTTTCTGCTACTGTGTTTAGTGGACCATAGACACTACTCTATATTCTTTGGCTCATGAATTACAAATACCTACTATCAATATATGTACAAGATACGCGCGAAAAACATATCCCTTCCTTGGCAGTCGGGTAATTAACATAATTAGTAGACATGAAAAATCACTTACATATAATAGTCCTTATTATCAATATTGTCAATATTAGATAACGTAGCTATATGAACCTATCTTAAAAGCATATAAACGAGTTAAGCAAGTAAAATGCTCTAAGTACTAACTTACCTACTTGTCTTCAAAACCAATAACTACAAACTGCAACATAATTATTTAACTACTATATAATAATAACGTGCTTGATTTTATTGTCCAACCCGAGTTCGATACCTCCAAACGACTTTACTATTTATGTTTCTCAGTAGATGCACTGTTTACAACATTTTAAGCTACAAACCGCAGGGTTCAAGCCCCTAAGATCGTGTTATTGGCACCACAGCTTCATTAACAGTTTCTAACCATTAAACCACAGATTAATGTATAGTTTGTATGGTAAAACGACAGATTAATTAGTAGTTAGTTCTATACGGTCAGCAGGCGGGCCGTGTCACTGGATGTTTGTTTACGCTGCTCTTTCAACATCTACTATCCATTCTGTCAACAGATATTGCGCCCAAACCCAACTCTCTACCTATCAATGGTATACAAATAGGCTCAAGAGTTAGTGGGATCACACTGATATATTAAAGGCGAAAGTTTGTGAGTGTGTTTGTATATTTGTTACTTCTTCACGCTCAAACGGCTAGGCCTATATTCATGAAATTCGGTATGGAGGTAGCTGACACCCTGGATTAAAACATAGGCTACTTTTTATCCAAAAAAATTTAGCGGGTACCACCGCGGGGCGCAACTAGTAAAATATAAAAAACATACGCAACCATGGACACATTTTATTAAATGGATTTTATCCCGAATTTATTACATTGATCGATGTGTCATTTCATATAATTTGACAATGTTATCAAATTGAAGAATCAGTTTTCGGTTGGTATGTTTTACTTAACAAAATATAAATTGTAATCGATTTTTAAATCTTCCTTACTTTTAGAAGAACAAGTTTTCGGAAATACATATCAATTGTTAGGTTAGTATTTCCGAAAACGTGTTAGTGTTTGTCACTAACAAGTAACAATACAAATAGAGATGTGATCTTTAAGCATATCGTATAAATATTTTTTGTTTCTGTAAAAAATATGTTTCATAATCGATTGATTCAGGCGTTACTTTGCGGAAGTTCATTTTGAGTGTTCAAGGGATATTAAATTTTAGTTATAGGATTTTGTATAATTTGTTTTATGTCATATTTTAGTTTTAGATATTAAGTAAAGTTTCGGATAAGTTTTTTTAAAAATGTTGTCATTTAGTTAAATTGAAATTCTCATCACCGCTGTAACTGAAACGACTTTTAAGCAGAAATAAACTAAATATATCTTGAACACTCAAATTATTAGATTTCAATCTTATACCGAAATTCTGCCAAAGCACAAAACCTGTTAACTGTAAAAAAAAGTGAAGCGGTTCCAAAGTTCTCTAAGCCGTAAATTTTATTCACGATCACCCATCCAAAGTTCCGACCGTTGTAACGGTTAAATTTCTTAAGACCTTATCTCGCGTTACTTAACGCGGCATGTGATACTTATCGAGCTATGCTGTCGGTACGCTTACCCATACATCTTGCAATGCTGAAAGTCCCACACCGACATTTTTTAATGATTTTCCCCGAACTTACGAGTGTTTAAAAGTTCGCGTCATGCTTTTGAAAAATTATATTTCAAAACCCTTTGCTTGTTGGCAAATACAATATTTCTTGTGCTGCAGATATCCAAAGGCGGCGATAACAACTTATTTACCGATAATCTATCTATTTAGAACTTTTTCATGTCAGAGTTTATAGAAATCTTTTAGGTCTGCGTCTTTTCAACTTTCCTCGTAAAGTTGTAAAACGCGGGTTGATTGATTGATTAACTCTTTATTGTCCACACCAAAAATTATACAAAACAATAGAAAAAGAAAATAAACTTAATTAATAGGTAGGTGTAACAACTGGCGACCATATCGCTAAACGCGATCTCATTCAGGCAACCAGTTTTATAGAATGTCTCCGAACTCTGCAAGCGAATATTAAGACATATTCAGGTCATAAACTTTACCTTATTCACTTTCCCATCTCCGACACCTCCAAGAATAAATAATTGATTCTGATCGTACCTGCTGGTCTATAAATAGAAGTGGTCTTCGTTAAGCTTACTCCACCCGTCATCGAAGGCACAAAAATATAATTCATATTTTCTCACGTTTCTATAATAAATCAGTGGTTACATTTAGATGTTCCACGAATAGTACGTTAACAAGCATAAGGAATTAGTCGATTCTTAGACTAAACGGAACATTTCCGCGTTCTCAAAGAATTCATTTTTAGTTGGAGTGTTGAGTCTAGACTGGTTTTGCTAAATAACGATAATTTTGTAGCGATGATAGCTCAATGGTTAGCGCGGCCAGTTCTTACGCTGAAGGGCGTTTGTTCAAACCCAACAATCTGCTTTAGCAGCCGGTGAAGGAGAACAACTTGAGGAAACCATAGCATGGTGGGTATTGTCTAGTACTCGACTGGCTAGCTACCACCCTCAAGTTGAAAATCTGCTGCCAAGCACACTGCTAACAGTGCGTTCCAGGAGCCTTACTTGAGAGCTAGTTCCATTCCAGGGTAGGTATGTTTTCCATCTTCGACAACCGTCATTTAATATCAGGTGAGCTGTGGTCAAACACTTAGCTTGTCAACAATAAAAAACAATTGTATCTTAACATGGGAATCCGTGCAGATGAAATCTTTCAAACGCAATTTTCGCCTCTTCAACGTTAAAGTTTGTTATTGACTTTACGAAAATAAACTGTGCCTTTATTTGCTGTTTTAGAATTTGTGATGTTTTCTTGTTGCCCTTATCTCCCCTCATCCCTAAACGTTCAAATATACTTAGAAACAAATTTAAATTCATAGATTGTTCTCAGCGAAGCAGTGTTTCTGAATAGTTGACTGAATTCGTTTTCCATTTTTTTTTTTAAACTAGAATGTCTAATTCATATATTTTATTATTACTATATGGCTAGTAGTTAATATCGGTATTCGGGCGATGGTATTTATAGAATTATTAAATAGGTAAAGATAAATTCAAAATTATTATTCACAGTTATTTGCCTTCTTGGTAAGCTCAAAGTAGCACATACGAGGTATAGAGAGAGCTATGCACGGGGAGTTTCTTTACGGGATTGAATCAGATATGAGGAGATCCGTAGACAAACTAAAGTTACCGACATAGTACAATAGCAAGTTGAAGTGGCAGTGGGCAGGGCACATAGCACGCAGAACTGATGGCCGATGGGGCCGCAAAGTTCTGGAGTGGAGACCACGGACCGGCAAGCGCAGCGTAGGACGTACCCTCAAGGTAGACAGACGAACGCAGGACCGCGCTGGATGCGAGCCGCTTCCAACCGATCTTCATGAAAATTATTGGGGGAGGCTATGGCTTAGATGATGATGATGATGATGATTCACGGATAACAAGTTTCAAAACTAATGAATATAAATTTTAAAAAATCCCATTTTTAAACATAATGTATATCACATATATGCAGAGCTTTTATTTTATTTGAGTAGCTTCAAAAGTTTTTCTACATTATTAATAAATAATTAATACATTAGTTTGATATACAGCAATAAACAGTTCATATAGCGGGTGTTATGAAAATCGACATCATTATCGATAAGCATAAATTCATAGTGACGCAAGCACGCACCCTCTCCCTCACTATAGCTAGGTACTTACAATAGAAATATTTACTCAATGCGAAAGGTAGCCACGATTTTAAGCATGCAGTTTTTGGTAATTACTTATAAATGCATTATGGCTTCGAAGAATAATTTCGCTGAATTTGGACGTATATAAATATTGGAAGATTTTACACAGCACCATCTAGCTCCAAACTAAGCAAAGCTCGAACTATGGGGACCAGATATGTAGCTGATAGTACAGTTACAAACTTTTTTAAATACATACACTACACCCAAACATAGAACAAACATATATGTTCGTAACACAAATGTTAGTCCTGGGTGGGAATCGAACCCACGGCCTGCTGCTTTCGAAACAGAACTACCAAAACAGACAAGTATCTCTCACACTTAAGCAGATCTATATGCACTTTTAGATATTATAATTCGAGTTAGTATTATAATTTTCGGAGGAAAGATACTATCCTTACAAATTTAACTTGACTGCACTATCAGCTCAATTGGTAATAGTATTAGGTAAGAGTAGGGCGTGGGTTCGATTCCCACCCCGAACAAACATTTATGTGGCGATACATTTTTGTTCTGTGTATGGGTATTCTGTATATATAATATTATAAGAATGTATTTATAAAAAAGGATGAAAGTATTTTATTAGTTCTCATAATAAAAGCTTTGTTTAGTCTGGAGCTCAATGGCGCCGTGTCAAATGTCTAACAATATTTATTTATTTATTTAAACTTGGGTACTTTAGATTTTACTTGTATTCATAGAAGATAAATCTGTTCTATCCATTGGATGAAAATCAAAGATGGAACTGAAAAATATGTTTTAACTTAACCTACTAAGATATCTCACAGTAAAAACATGCGAATGTTTTGGTGTAATATGTAACTAAATGATTTTATAATGATCTACTGCAGTAACAAACTCGCTTGAAATAGGAAAGATCTCGATTTAGAATTAAAAAATCAATATACTTTTAGTTAGTCGAAATTTAATTACGTACGTCCTATCGAACCACACACCATAGTTTCACATGGCTGGGCAGAAGTATCTGAAATCGTATAAAATTCACGGGTGAATTCCGCTGGACCCTTTTCAAAACCTGTAAGCGGCTGTAAAATGAATCCTGCTGGAAAGGTAATTCCATCTTCACGAAGCTTTTTACCGTTCGCTTAGGTTGGGGCAAAAGTTATTTATATACCCTGGTGGAAACAGTTTAAGTTAAATTAAAGTACGTACAAAATTCATTAATCTCCGAGCCTGACTGGGGATAACATGGAATGGACTGGAATTGAATGGAATGGAACAGAATAAAATATAACTTTATTGTAAACTAAAAAAAAGAGATGGAAGAAAAACATAATAACAAAACAAAAACAACATCGACTAATAATATATGGTAGCACAACGGCGTCCTTATCGCCTAGAGCGATTTCTTCCAGACAACCTTTGGATGTATAGAAACGACGGTAAAGCTATTAAGGTTGAAGGCGTAAAAAAAAAAAACAGAAAAAAGGTGAATAAAATATGTATATTTGGTAACAAAACTATACTATAATATATATACATATATATGCTAGCGACCCGCCCCGGCTTCGCACGGGTAACGATATAAAAAAAGTGGTATAGACCAACTTTGAAGCTATAATACACTTTGAGTAGTCAAAGTTTTAAAGAAGCCTGTGGTAGGGTGTTCTTAGAACTCTTACCATATCAGTTGGTTAAAATAAGGGATTCTTGTTAAAATTACTAAGTCTCACGAAAATCGTATCACACCAACGCCATTACAGTGTAAATGATTCGCAGGCGAGATAGCCCACGAACCCTTGTGGGAGTGCATAACGTCATCCCGCTAATGCAAGGGTCCCCTTCGCAGATGGCACCCGAGCCCTCAGTTTTTCATATATCTCTTGGATATTAGGGCTGAGCAATATCACATTAGGATTTCTCAAAGTTTTTGTTGCCATAGCCTAGAAAAACTTAAAAGTTCATTAAATAGTTACTCTGTTATACTATTACGTTTGTTCACTACATTACACTGAGTTTGTTTTGCAACCTAACTAATCACGGTAAATATAATGTAAATAGTCATATCGACTCGCGAGTGAATTGGTTTCTTTCAGACAAGCGTGATTAATCGTAAACCGTATTTTCGCAAAATAGGCATACAAATGGAAGCCTATCGTAAAAAAAATTGTTATATCATCACTTAGTTATTAGTAATTTGACTAGTACGTGATGAGGTGAAGTAGACTGGCGTGTGATTGTAATATCTTGTTAATTTGAATTGGGTGTTTACCCAGCAGTTAAACAGAAGATAACTGAGTAGTAGATCAAGAGGAATACGTAAGCAACACCGCAGTACCAGGTACCCTGCCAAGCATTAGTAAACAATACTGTTTTGGTACTTACAGTTAGACTATTGAGAGTAACAATCGAATGTCTCAAAGTAATGAGCGCCAAAACAACGATGCCCTACATTTTATTGAGTCTTATGTCTTATCATTATGGGAGCCTTGTTTAGAAAATTTCCTACTCCTTCGTTTGATGCTACTTAACTAGAATCGTGTGCGGTCAAGCTAAGCAGGCGCGTGGCATCGGCGGCAGCCCTAGCGATAGTATTAGCATTCGCTGCATCCCGCGCGATCACGGAAGGGGCGAAGGCCCTTCCTTGCGCTTTCGACGGCTCGGCTGTTTGGTCTGTCGTGCGTTCGCGATGGCCGCGCGCACACGCTCCCGTGCGCTTCTCGCCGCACGCGCCGCCTTTTCCTGAACCATCGCGGAGTGAAACGACCCGAGCCGAACCTCTCGCGAGTGTGACAAATTGTTTCAAACATTATTGTTTATGGTGTGCAAAGCTTCCTATTTATTTATAGACGTTCTAATCGGAGTTGTTCGAGTGGACGGAATGGAACGACTTTCATGTTCTTTCTTTTTATATCTATTTAGAGTTATTCCGCAGAATCCTCGTTTTGTTTACACGCGTGAATCACGTTTCAAGCTCTGACTTAACTTGGGGTTTAAATAAATTAAATTTATCTCATATCTCGTGTTGCGTGCGTTTTGCCAATTAGTAACCGTTTCTTCTGACGATTCATGAGCAAAACATTGCATTAACTTTGTGTTCGTTTTACGGCGTTCATCATAAAATCGGTGAATGGCCGGTCATTGCAATTGACAGTTGATGAAAAACAGCTGCAGCTAAATTGAGTCTTTACTTAATTAAAGCTAATGGATGTAAGTTGTCTTGACACTGCTGTAATTTAATGAAGCTTACCATAAAAGAAGATTGTTAATCTTTTCCGATCAGCCTATTCGCATGTAAGAAATCGTAGCGCAACGAGTTTTGCTAAGTTATTGCATTTGTTCCCCGTGGTCGGGCCAACTATCTGGTTCTACGCCTACGAGACTAGACGGGTCTTGAGCAAGGACCAATAAAGATCTTTAACAAACCACCTGATGCCTTCAATTGGGTTCCCTGTAGCGCACATAATAGCTTTCTGAGTTTAATCAATAAAAGAAACTGGTGTTTTTGATATTTTGTATTGGAGTCCTTGAATTCAATTTATGTAAAAGTTTTCTCGTTAAAATCTCATTAAATAAGAAGTTGACTCTAAATATGATTATGAAGTGAATGGTGAAATTAAATATAATATCAAACACTGCAATTGATATGATGATACTAAAATCAATTGAGTACCAACAATGTAAATGATACAATTAGTGGGAAGAGGTAAACTTCAACAGGAAAGGACGTAGGTTCTCTGAAATCCTCTTATCAAGAGTTATAATTCACTAACAGCGAAAGGTTAATGAAAAATTGCTGGCACAAAAGAAATAAAAAAAACTAATGATTTTTTACTTTTAACGACTTGTGGTTATTTCAATTAGTTTTTTGTTTTCGATTTTAAGTATATATCAAATTTTAGTTTTAGATATTAAGTAGGCAATATTTTGGATAGGTTTGTTAAATTTTAATTTAAATCACTATCACTTGTGAGCGAAACGATTAAGCGGAAATAAATTTAAACCTTGAACACTAAAGAAATTAATAAATAAATCAGATGGATAATAAGCGTTTTCAAATAACAATAAGAGACACGTATTAAAGCACGGAAATGAAACGGTTCGGATAAATATTAGTATTCAAATTGCAGCACGGTAATAGGTATTATGGTAATATAAAAAGTTATAAGCTCATAATAATATTGTGTGTAATCGTTACCCGTATCATTGTTATATTGACATTTACAACATGAGTGAATATTAATATAAATTTTGCTTAAGCTTTCGTAAGTTACTCGTATTATAACGACACAATCGTGAATGCGATTGCTCTCGAGTTAGACGAGTTCTTTTGAGACAAAATACCAAAGCCTATAAATGTAAATCAGATGTTATGTAAGTACTTACATCTTACTATATGCTAGTTTTAATGAAATGAAATAGTATAATCACGCATTTGTCCTCGTAAGGATAGACAGAGCCCAGAGACTATACATACATACATTCCTCAATCATAGATTAATAAGGATTCAAATAGAATTACCGTTTTACTCGGAAATACGCTAAGATAACTCGCAAAACTAATACATTTTATTACGAGAAAAGTAATTGGCCTAGAAAAAAAAAAATTTTAATATAAACAGGTAACTAAATTGTATGCTCGTGTCGTAATTTTTCGTTGATTTAACATATGTTACTTAAAAAAAAATTAAAATTATCTCGAAAAAAAAAAACATTGTTTTTATAAAATACCTGGAAAAAAATATTATTCTTAAATGGTAAAAGTATCGAACGAATTTCTATCTATCGTGTTTTTAGCTTGTCAATGGACATAAAAGGATTTGAAAAATAACATATTTTAGTATTACATCGATCCTAATTAGAGTTTATTTACAGTATCATAGCAAAAATCATTTTTAATCGCGCCGCCTCCCCTTTATTAGAGTTAGGCACAGTAAATAAAAATCAAAAAAATCGCCACTCTCTTGTTTCGAATAATAATTGGGGATAAATTAGTTTTAGTATAAAATTTCAGTGTGAGTTGATCCTAGTACAATGTAGGTGTCGATATATTTCAACTAGTAATTGATAATATTTTTTCTTAAATTTTAGTTGTAACTCCACTTTCCCTGAATTTATTTTGACTAAACAAAGAAATTAGAACGTATTTCTAAATACCGCGGCGTGGTTTCTAAGTTTATCGCGATTAAAAGATAATTTTAAGTGTAATTTTTACTTTTATTGCTGCAACAATGCAACAACCTGATATATACTGCTCTTTGCATCTTTGCCCAACAATATTCTGCTGTTACCGCTTTCATGCGTTTAACATAACGTTGAAATTGTAATTTAGCATGGTTTTCATACAAATTAGTAGGAAGCGCACCCACTCCCATATATTTCCATTTGCGAGGAGTACCTGGCCACGGGTTCCACGACACTAAGTCAGATTTATCACGTCAGCTTCCCTCTTTGCCCTTTTTCGTGTCGCGTGAAAACTTTCCAGAACAGATTCAACGTGTTCAACTTAGACGGTGATAAATTGTCTCAAATTACACAGTTTTAGAATGATTTGAGAGAATCTAATGGCTTCTTGTACCACTAGCTGATTTGGTTTTTTGTATATTGTTAGTAAATTGTGTTGTTTGTTTTCTTTTTAATTTCTGGTGAAAACAATAAAGAGTTTTTATCTATCTAATCTAGTAGGCAGCTGTATGTATATAATGTAATAATTTCGGAGTATATTTCACACAACGTCATCCAGCCCAAAAATAGGCAGAACTTTGTGTAATGGGAACCAGGTTAATTAATATAATACTAATTATTACATAGATATAGGAATTTTTTGTTTACATATGTATGTATGTATACATTTATGTACATACTAAAAAAGGATACGTACATTAAAAAATTTAGATATAGAATAACAACATGTATGTTCGTCCTGTAAATGTTTATCTGAGTGGGAATCGAACCAACCTACAGCTAATGAGACAGACCTACTACCAAATAAGCTAACAAAGTATATCTTGTGTATCTTGTTTTATTTCTACGGTATCGTTTTTTAGGTTCCGTACCTCAAAAGGAACGCGTGGAGGTATCAAGCTGAAAGCTTGGATCAAGTTATCAAGGAAGCTCAGGTCTACTGTCCCTTGGAGCTGCGAAAAAATCAAACTTCTAAGCCAACGTAATCAAAAGATACAGCCGTTTATGCTACAAATTTTCGACACTCGCAAGGGAATCAAAACCTACAGGGTACTTCTCGTGAACTCAGAATCTTAAAATTTGGTACGAAGCAACGTCTTATAGCACAGATAAAGGAAAAATTGCGAAAAGCATAAATTACTATTTAAAAAAATACCATAACTTTTACTTATATACCTACAGGTTTGAACGGAACCCTCGGTGCGCGAGTCTGAGATTCTGATTCTGACTAAAATAAAGTTTTCTGAATGTCACCGTTAAGTATAAATTAGTAAAAAAAAAAAATTCGACGTAATGACGGTTTTATAAATGTTTACGGGAAAAAAGTAGCTATTTATTTAATTTATTGTAAAAAAAGAGAGGTCAAGTTTAAAGTAGGTAAGTAGTGATACTTGTGTAAAACTTGAGATCCTTTATCCCTTTGGCCTAACTTGGAGAATGTGCGGTGACATTCACTTCTACATATTATACTCAAAAAAACCTTTATAACATATACCTAGTAATAAAAATTCGTAACGACGTTTGACAAAGTAGATATAGCAAATTTACTCAATTAATATAGTTACAGTTTGTGATATTGTCTACGTATTCTATATTATAATTTAGGACAGAACATTCTGTGATTCGCTAGAGAACCAAAGTCACAGATAGCTCAGCACATTAGCGAGCTGAAGTGGCAATGGTCTGGAAATATCTGTCGCAGAACAGATAACCGCTGGGGTAGACGTGTTCTAGAGTGGAGACCGCGAATTGGCAAACGCAGCGTAGGACTCTCTGAGACTCGTTGGAGTGACGATATACGTAATATAGCTGGCGGGGAAGTGGAAGAAGGGGAAGCATGGAAGTGAAAAGGTGAAGATTGGCCTGAGTGGCGAGTCTTGGGAGAGCAGTGGATTTCGATAGGCCGATGATGATGGTGATGAACTTGGCAACAACTCGTATTATTACGTTTAATTTGGCAACTTACTTGTCACTGTTATATATCTGTTCTAAGGTTTGCTTAATTAATTTTAATATAACACATCGTATGATTGATTCGCATAAATCTACCGTCTAACATCCACGTTCCTGTCCATAATGAATGTGTTTCTGATAAACGTTGTTATTCCTGACATATCTACTTGCTTTATTGCATGGAACTCCTTTTATCAATACTTTTTACTTTTGCTTACTAGAACTTGTTTTACATTGAAGAAAAAAGTTAGTGTGATATATTTTAACTTATACGTAAATAATGTGCAATCTAGCCGTTTTTTAACCGACTTCAAAAAAAAGGAGGTTTCTCAATTCGAAAGGAGGATTCGATTTTATAACTTTTTATGTGTGTTCGCGGATAACTTCGTCGTTTATGAACCGATTTTGATGTTTTTTTTTTAATTATACTTTTTGTTACCTACCTATTTTAATTCTGCCGCGATGGCTACTTTATTTTCAATTGAAATGGCTCCTCTGTTGACATATTTTTATTTGATAGTAGCTTTTCTTCTTAAGCAGAGGGGTGTGAGTTCGATTCCCACTTAGAACAAATATTACGTGATAAATTTAAATGTTTCTTCTGTGTTTTTATGTACTTATTCTAAAAATGAATGATTATAAAGAAGTATTTAAATTAAAAAAATATGAGTATTTATATTTTGCTTAGTTTAAGCAAGATGCCGTTGTATTAAATGTCCTCCAATATTTATTATTATTACGACTAATTAAGTTTTTTGCCAACATTCACAACTTTTTTACTTTTGTATTTTATTGTAAATTTTTTATACTTTTTCATTAAATTATTAAACTTTTTCTTTCAAATGTCGAACAAACAGTGCGTGTGCACAAAAGTATTAATTTAAAAATGGGAGTCGATAGACGAATGGCGTCAACATCGGGTGTTATCGATTATTCCGTGTGAACTATTGTTGTACAGCAGACGGGCGCAGAATCCTTAGGGGAGTCCGCCCCTTTCGAACCAGCGACACAAACAAATATACCACAGTTGTTTGACTTATTTGAACTTTAATGCTGCTAGACATTGGCACTCATACTCTTAGTTATTATTCAATTGGATAAAAATATCCGTAACGATACTTTGAGCGTAACAACATAGCTACAAATAAAATTAAACTAAACGTAGAAGAATTGTTTTATAGCAATTCCGTGTCTAATCAGATTCAGCATTTTAGCATTATTGGGTAGCGTGATATTATAATGAGAATACATAATAATGGTGTTCTGGTGAAAAATTATTTTACATTCTATTACATTACATAATAAGCCCTAAATCATTAAGGTTTATCGAATCCACCGCCCGCGAGCCGTATGCGGCTTATATGTTTGCGGCCCGCGAATACGACACGATGGTATCCTTGTATTTTTTTGTATTCTTTGAAGTGTATGTGGTCCGCCAATCTACCGCAGTGATTTTGTGTTACTATACAGTTTTTTTTTTTTTTTTAATCTCTGTCTGGCTATTTGTTTGACCACAACTTACCTGATGTTAAGTGACGGTGTGGTAGAAGATGGTAAAGCACACCTAGCCTGGAATAGAACTGGCTCTCAAGTGAGGCTGCCGGAACAAATCGTTAGATGCTTGGCGGCAGATTTTCAACTTGAAGGTGGTAGCTAGCCAGCCGAGTACTAGAAAGTACTCTACCACCACGCTATGGTTTCCTCACGATGTTTTCCTTCACCGACAGCTCAAGCTCGTTGTTGGGTTTGAACCCACGCCACCATGCGAACCAACCGCGCTAACCACTGAGCTATCATCGCTAACTGTATCGGGTTTGTGTCTGGTTGGACAGCCCTCCTAACTTAATGTTCAAACAAATTTCGTGGCAAATATCTCGCTGAATTTCTTTCACTTTTCTTCTGAGCCAGCATTGTCCAACTTTTCTAAATTTTTCCAAGTTCGTCACGCCTTCGTTATATGCACTTGAAACTGAAATGCTCCAAATCTACATACTTCTTGCATTTACTTCTTATTTGTTAGATTTTTATGTAACATTTCAAACAATAAAAGCATATTGTCGCGTGAAATCGGTAAGAAAATATTGCTATAGAAACTTGAAATCCGAAAAAACACGCCACGCATGTCGTAAAAATTTGAATACCGAGTATTTTTCGGGCCTTACAGTTTTATTGTATTTAGTTTTGTGGCGAGTTGCCACAGAATAAATAACAGGAGCACAATTGCATACACAAACCAATAGGGGAGGTCTTTGTTTTCCTAAGCGTGACAGAGAATCATTTATTTTTTAAACCACTTTAAATTCCAGTGACCGCTGAGACAAATTTAAGACCGTTCGTTGCATAAGTGGATTATTTTAGGGAAAAATTGGGGTTTTGTTTATTGGAAAAATATAATTATTGGCCGCTTGTTTTAATAACATAAGGTACGTAAATTGTATACAGTACTTAGTGCAAAAGTGAAGGGTCTCTGTTAAGGTCAACGTTAGGTAACTAATGCCGTCTATGGAAAGAGTAAACACAGTTTTACTTACTAATATTCCGTAGACTATTCGTTAAGTCAATATACAGATATAATTACTTGGAAATTCTTCTAATATAAGTATTGTAATCCTATTCCTATAATATTATAAATGTAAAACATTATATGTTTGGATGCTTGTTACTCAATCACGCGAACACGGCTTAAAAGATTCGGATTAAATTTGGAATATAAATAGTTTATTACCTAGAATAAGTGTAAGAAGATTCAGTTTTTGTTAGCGGGGAAACTGCGCCAGGCGGGAGTTCAGTAAACTGGGCCTAGACCTCGGGCAGAGGAAAACATTACCAATCACACAAAATAAACTAAAAATTAAGTAGTAGTTCATGAACATTACATGACATTACATTAGGCTTACTGGCTTACATTAGGGCTAGCCGTGTTGAAGAACGTAAAGTACGAACGTAAAGTAAGCAGAATGCGATGGAAGTTCGTTCTGCCGCAATAGAATCCGTTTAGTCCTGATGTCTCCCAACTTATTTGTCTAAATAAACAGTGATACATTTAAAAAAAAACGTGCTACTGTCTACTATTGGTGCACAGCACAACACAACTTTTTGGACAGTGCCACTTTTTAAAATCTTTCGCGTTGTCCACCAATGTTAGCCAGTGATATCTTTTTAAAAGTTCTGCCGTAGTCTCCTAGCATTTGACCGTGGTGTACAAGTGGGTGGGTGACATCGGGAATGAACAATATAATCCTGCTAAACGTTGCCGGGCCGTAATATAAAACGGCTAGCTTTTACATAAAACGGTGTATTCTACGATTTGGCTACGACATACATAAACTCGTATCTATCTAATCTATCTATCTATCTAATACCTTTAACCGAGCAATTCTTGTGTATATATATATATATATATATATAGGTATAATCTGAATCTCGGAAACGGCTCCAACGTTTTTCATGAAATTTAGTATGCAGGGGGTTTCGAGGGCGATAAATCGATCTAGCTAGGTTTCATTTTTAGAAAACGTCGTTTTATCTGTGTTTTCAACCAAGCAAAGCTTGGTCTTACAGTTACTTTTAAGTGCGCGAATAAAGTTTGTGTCAGTAATGGTAACATACCGAAGCAGTGGAAACGAGTAAATACTGATTAAATTACTATATTTTGTATAATATGCGTTCATTTTTCTCAAAATTTATTTGTGTCGAATTGCAGGCAGTTGCGCACCGAGCGCCGGGTCGAACGCCCACTGCAATGAAACTGGTTTAGCGAGATAAACATACCAACAAATATAATCACCTACCCGTGCCTATCTACGATCTAAAGACCTAACACGCTTACAGCATAAGGAGGAAATTCAAAGGATATTTTCATCTCTATATGATTCCATCTGATTATATATTTTTATAATTTTGTTAGTGTTCAGTTTCAGGACACTACTGCCAACTTAGCGAGTCTTGAAAGCTATCGTGAAAATGAGACAAAATAATTGAATCCATATTCAATATTTTACTGATTTCACGAAAGTAATTATAATTTATATACTAATTCATTTCAAAAATACCATTGAAAATTTCAAAATATTAATTAGTGTATATAGTGAAAAGACAATATAATGATAGATTGAAATATGTCAAAATAATACAATGTCAATGTCATGTGTGTTTTTGCGCATATTCATGACCAACTTTTGAGTAACAAAAATAGTCCAGTGCGTCGCTTCTATGACTCTCATTACTTTGATTACATCGATGGTTAGTCTCAGCAGCCCTGTTTATCATGCCCCCAACAGCACAGCAAAAAGCAACTTTGTCCACATAGGCCTCCTTCTTTCGCCAATCTAGTTTTGCAATGCAATTTGCTTCTAATTGCTAATAAATAAAAGAACTTACATTTCGATTTAATCTTTAGTACAACATCTCATAATTTTACATTTTTTCTGCATTAGATACTTATGTTACAATTTCCATTTTCAGATCCGTATAGTGTGATAGTAGATATTTATACCCGTCATGGGTTGGCTCCATTCCATGGCTCTAAATGGAGGTGATATTTCACAGTTTTTAAGAATATTCAACTCTAATATTATTATTTTTTCATTATTTTAGGCACAATACGTTTTTGTATATTCTTAAAGCGAGTTTAAAACGTATTTAAAAAAAAAAATAGTAATAAAATATTTTTTAGTATATAGGGTGTACTATGGGTTGTTGTACTTGGGGTGTACTTAGCCGACAGTCATTGTACTGATCATAACGATCAACTCATTATAAACAACTTGTAATAAAATCGGTCACGTCACTAGCTGTCAAAAAAGTAATGAATGTCAAAATCACAATAGGAATTTACGCGGTATGAATGAAGGAGTCTGTATTAAGAGTTTAGTATATCACTATATGTATGTATATCGTTAAATACTTAATTGCATAGCTCTTATCAGATATCTCCATGAACGTTAATAACGTTACAAGCAAATTTAAACCCAGCGAGCTAATAAACGCCTTGAAGTTTATTGCTCTCAGTAAACACCCGCTGAATACCAGCCTCTGATACCAGTTAAAGCTTGCCACAATAAAGGCGTGCAGATTATTTTCGCATAGGGACCGTACAAAAGGTTTTATGCCATTAACGGGAATCCAATGATATTAAATGATTTTTGCTGCGTAACGCACTGGACAAGCGACTAGATTAAGCGGTTGAACTACACGCTTTTAGCAAACTTTTTGGAACAAACAAATTGGAACTTATGAGTAGTCTTCCATGATTTTTATCGTTTTACTGTACCCAGAAAGTGTATTAAGACATAACTTCTTAGCAATGGTGTCGCTGAGTGGGTGCCGTGTTTATTGCGTTGGATGGACGGGAATCCGTGTAGTGCCTAAGTCTTACTATAAAGTTGTAGGTGGTGGTGGTATATTTAGTTATTTTTTTCTTATTAATGTAAAGTAAAAAGACGATCGAGACGCTCTCCTGATTGTAAGAAATAACGCCTATCCATGACCATTGCAGTGGTACATAAAACTTTTAGCAACAAAACAAATTTTCGGGCATGGCTGCTTTGACGGTCATTACTTTGAGACTTTCGATAGTTAGTCTCAATAGCCCTGTAATTTTGCTCGCTGCAGTACATTTCAAACCGGAACATGTAATGTTTATACACTACTGCTTGGCGGATGAATATGTGGTACCTACTCCGGATTATTATTGTACTGAAAATAATGAGTCAAAATATATCATGAGTATAAGTAACATTTTATACTTAGTAAAATTATAAATGTAGGCATTATTACTTAGGGATTTAGTTTATCCCCTGATGATAAACTCTATCAGGATGTGTTACGCGACAATATCAACAACTGCAATAGCGTTTCACACGGTGTCCTCGGATATCGGGATAACGGAAGGGTAAAGGAAAAAAAAATTGTATCCCTGAGTTGGTTGTGTTTTAGTTCAAAAAGACAAACACCACCGCGTGCTAACTCGCTTATATCGCCATCTAGTTTTATCGTCGATAACTAAACTAAACAGGTAGAACTTTGTAACTCGAACACACGGCGTGATATAAGACACTGTTTTTATTTTCGAAAAATAATTACTATATTTGTTTTACCTATATTAAATTATAGTACCTATATAATTTTCTTTCTTGTATATTATATTTCTTGTACGTACATTTTGTATAATATCATAGCTCGTTATTAGAAACTTTTATCCCTTTGTTTTATTCCTAGTGAACACATGCCTATTTGAAACGCTCATCTACTCTAACCTTAAATACTAATAAAATACGAGTGTTTCCACAATAAAAAAATACTGAGCCTTTTATCTTAATCTATTTATACCTTATAAGATTGAGATTAAGCTTTCGTGAAAAGTAATTATGTCCGCTACCGCTTATAACTTTCATCCATCCACCGGTGTTGCTTGTGCAGCATTTCTCGCCGTACGCCAGGATGCCGTATCCCACAAACAAACGCCCTGTTTATATACCGCCATTGTACGGGCTTAATTAATTTGCTTTTATATCAACAACCAACAGATTCAACAAATCATCGTAGGGTGATATTGCAGTTTTTACAATTGCAGATTTTCTGATCAAGAATTTATGTTTTGAATCATTACTACATTACATTACATCATTTGATTTATTGTAATCAAAAAGTAATATAAAACGTAGATCTGCGCTGCTATTCAAAACTCGACTATTAATAACAAGAATTTTAAACTTAATCGCATCAATTCTGTTCCAGTCTTAGAAAACCTTTTCAAGTTTCCCAATAATGGTCTTCAGCGACTCTCGTAAATCTGTCTCTTGCACTGTAGTTAAGTTGCACTTGAATTATTTACTGCCAGACGTCTGTATGGTGTTCGACCTACACTAGATTATTATGGTTTTCAGAAAACATAATCTTTTGTGTATATATTAGCGAACGCGCCCCGCCTTCTCATAGGTGCTATTTAATTTGGCACCGTGGTTACAACACATTGAATATATCTACTTTTACAAAAGTTTGATTAGAATATATTGTACCTATATACAAACCAAACAATATTGTCGACCCATCTTGCGGCTGGACGACTAACGCTGCACTTCTACTGCATACAAATTTAACACGATATCAATTTAGTTTTAAAGTGTGGTCTTTTTTGTATTTTTTAATATAACCCCTAGAAAAGAAACGACACGAAATGAAGTTTCAAGTTTTCTCAAAATTGACAAATTACCCGAAAAGTTTTATTTTCTTAGACCTAAATTTCGATTTATACGGAAATTTAAAATAATAGCCATATCGATAATGCCATTAAAGTTATGTAAAGCTATTTGAGTTCAATGTTTATTTGATTTTTCAATGCTTTTCAGTAGTATTCTCTATCTGGTTTGTCATATCAATGAGATAATGACAAAACGTACTAAGTATAACTTATTACAACTACAATAAAATACGATGATTTTTATTTATTTCGATACACTAAACAATATGTAAATAAGAAAAAGGTTTTGATTTAAATTAATTCCTAAACAAATGTGTATACAACATAAACATTATAAATAAGAAACATCATTAGGTATTAATCAGAAGCATATAAATAGTGCAAAGAGAGTGACACAAACCATATACACATTAATAATATTGAATGACATACATATAAAGAAACTACCTCGCCATTGTCTTCTCTAATGAATCTCTTTACGCCCAATCAATCCATTCGCGCAAATTAACATAAAGCAGAGCTATTCTTAACTCAGTTTGCGTCGTTTCTACGAAAAGCAATTTCACTCGTAACCCGAACAGACAAAGGAGCTTACGAGGTCTTTATTAAGCTCTGCGTGATGTATGACCTGTACTTAGATGTTTACAGTTGATAGAACACCTAACAATCGGAACTTAGGCGTTTTAATGAACTTCCAGTTTGAGAATCATAATGCACTTCTATGGACCAATAATAATTAAAGAAATCGAATACGTAGGTATTATTATTATATTTATATATTATTTTGACTACCCTGTTAACTCATTTGGTATTGTATCTGCTTCAAGAGCAAGCTTCAATGGTTCAATTCCCACTCAGAACAAACATTTGTATGACGGGTATAAATCCACATATTGTGTATTGTTGGTTTACATAATTACTTTTATTGTTGTTCATAAATAGTTACCGACTCGTAATTGGACTTTTGGGAGTTTAGGTAGCATTTTTCTTCGTCTATAGTCCCGGCCACGCCCGGTGGCCTATTTCAAGGAGTCAAAGCTGAGTACGACGCGCACGCATCGACGTCTTTCAAATTATTATTTTTGAAAATGCGTGAGTAATTCCATATAGCGCATATATTTTTTACACCAAACGTAAACTTATAATCAAAATCAAAAAGTCATTTATTCAGTTTAGGCCCTGGTAAGGCACTTATGAACGTTAAGTTACATTTTTGAATCCACTACTGGCTCGTAATTACACTTCATCTGAGAAGACTCGGCAAGAAACTCAGCAAGGCATTTTTTTTTGTGGATCTTTCTTTTCAATATTATCGTAGGTATGATAAAAATGCTAAATTTAATACTTAAGCGTGTTCTTTGCGTTAGTAATCACTGTATTGCAAAAAGCTAGCTGGTTAGTCATCTGCTATGTGTTGCCAGATTCGAAAAACATTCGAAATACAATCACTCAAGTCCAAACCGCCCGGTAAATAAACCAGAGATGACACACAGTTCCCAGTAAAGGCGATTAACGACGCACAAAAGGTAAAAGTCAAGTTTTGATGCCCGCAACTTGTAATTTTGTACCTAGTAGGTATATGGTGTAAATATCTTGTTTAATTTCAATGCATCATCGTGGATCTAGATTTAAAACGTACACCAAATAACAAAAATTCATTGTTTAAAACAAGATTTTACAGTAAGTACCCCTACGTGTTTTTTTTAACCCACGCCCTTCGGCGTGTGAGCCGGTCATGCTATCTGAGCCATCATCGCTGCAAATTATCTTCTATCTAAGTTTTGGCGATTCGTCGTATTAAAAAAAAACATGAAATGTACAATAGCAAAAAAAAAAAAAATTGATTTTGAATTCGTACATAAACACATAGAGGATACTCATAAATAAAAATAAAAAAGAGGGTTCGATTCTTTCTCTATTTTAAAATCGATTAAAATACAATTCTACCAAGATTTTTGTAGGGTCTTATTCATTTCAATCCTTTTTCTGATCCCAGACACGCTTCGGAGATTGTAAAATATCTATTCACACGATTTGTCCATTGTCATTATAGTGGGCGTCATAAGCCTACAGGCGGGTTAAGTGTGGTACTCATGAATTATTTACTTACCTCTGTATACGTTTACTTACTTTTTAGATCGGGAGATACTGGATACTTTTTTTTTTTTGTATAATTTATTAAGTTGATATTTTAGTAAGATTATACGAGTAAGTTATGATTTTATTAAGTACTTATATAAAAATCTTATAAGTAGGTAATAAAAAATATATTACATAAGGCATGATTATGTAAAATCGAATATTTATTAGATACGGTCATCAGTCCTGTTTTTTAACAGGCCCATTGAGCGCTTTGCGTAGTGAGAATGGTAAGGTCATTACGCTGATTTTAGTGCGTGTTGGCAGAGTACCTACCTACACATCTTCGATGTCATTAAGAACTCTCTCTTTCTCTTTCTGTCTCTTTTATGTTTGGTAATAAGGTTCATTATAGTACTCAGTTATAGGTTAGGGGATACTTCATAACCACCTTAATTTGAAAACCTGCCTCCAACCTACCTTAACGGTGTTGTCCGGTAATCTTGGTTGATAACCACAAGACATTCCAGACAAGGTGTGTTAACCATCTTCGACCATACTGTTAGGCGAGTTACCATCTTCCACCACACCGTCACTTAACATCAGAAGGTGTGGTATCACCAGAACACCTAGCTAGTCAAACATAAAATAAATGATGTGCAAGTAATAACAAAAGTTAATGTCTTCTGACCTATCCCTATACCTTCCCATTACGATCACCTCTCGCGAGATGTTTTGTGCGGCCGTGGTGCCCTCGGCTGTGTCGGTAAACTGCTTTATTATACGACCGGCATTATATTTACTACTCTTGGATTCAGGACTTATGTATACCTCTTTTAAAAGATTAAAGAATAACCTTTTGTGTGCTGATTTGTAATTTTTTCTAGATAGCAACAAATTTTACATACCTACTATATTAAATAACCTTAAAACTAGAGTGTGCGCAAAATGGCTAAACAATGTGCGTAGTTTTTTAAGAGAATTGAGACGTACGCTACTCTCGACGGCAAGAGAACGCCTGCACATGACCGTCGCAATGATGTGCCCAGAACTTTGAGTAACAAAATAAATTCCAGGGTATCGCTGTTTGAGCGTTCATTACTTTGAGACATTCAATGGTTAGTCTCAATAGCTATGTAATTTCGTTAGCGGCAATAGTGTGTAAACATAATGTTACAATTTGAAGGGTACTTATTACTGTAACTAGCGAAATTACAGGGCTGTTGTGACTCACCATCGAAGGTATCAAAGTGACGAGCACCAAAGCGGCGATATTCTAGACTTTGTGTTGATAGTCAAAGGTCTGTGTACCACTGCAATGGTCACGCATGCATTGTCTCTTACCATCAGGAGAGAGTTCGTTTTATTACTTTTATACAAAAGAAAACCTTTCAGATAGGAATGATATAATGATTACAAGCTACTGCTTAGCAGTATGATTTCCCCTATTTTTCCGTAGATATAGGTTATCCATGTAGAATAAAATCATTTATTAACATATTTAAACATATACTTAAACTATGTAATCATTATACTCACACAGTTATCAATACAGTTTAAAAAAATATGTTTCGTCAGTTTACAAATGTAATTATTAGCTGTAAAGGGACAATAATTATTTATTCCAAATAAATACCTAAATTTCGAAAGATATAAAAAAATACAGTACTAAATTATCAATCAATAATATAAATAACAGTAATTTAAAACAATAATTCAATAAATTTGTCATATTATTCACAACAATCAATTAAAATAAGTTAAGATAAATGACAACTATAAAAATATTATGTAAAACTAACAGTAGGTACCTATAGAAGTCATAGTCGTTTTCTAGATATTCTTTTATGCTATACAATGTTCCCTCTATGAGATTTTTTTAAATTTACTTATAAATATTGCATTACTGGTGGTGGTTTTATTAGTCTTTAGTAACTTATTGTACAATATTTATTACGCCACACCTGTAGATATACGAACCTACTTAGAAACTGCAATATAATTGTAGATTATTGTACCTACATCAAATATTACAAACAAACTTAAATATTGTTTCATAGATTGAAAATCAAATGGTAGTCGAAACTCCATTCAAATTCGTAGACAATAGTTTGGAAACATGATCGCGGAGCACGACTCGTGAATGTAAAACTTTATATTCCACGATTCCCTTTTGGTCTCGAATCAAAGTCACGTGCCGTCGATGTAGGTGTCGCCTCTAGTCGTGCATTTCAATCATCCTATTTATAGGATTTAATATCACGTATTGGGCTATATAAGAAAATATTCGAGCTCGAATCGAAGTGTGATGAAACGCTGATGCGAGTTGATAGCATTTCAAAAGTTATGAGTCAGATTATCTAATTTTCATCGGTCTGTACGTATTTATAAAGCTAATTTTGTTTTTATTTGCTTACTAGCTATCCGCCCCGGCTTTACATTGGTGCAATATAGATATGAGATGAGCTTTGCTCGGCAAAAAACAAGGCTAAAACGACGTTTTCAAAAAAAATATTTTTTTTTATGGCTGACAGGCTAGGTGTTTGTCCACAACTCACATGACGTTAAGTGACGGTGTGGTCGAAGATGGTAAAGCACACCAAGCCTGGAATAGAACTAGCTCTCAAGTGAGGCTACCGGAACACACCGTTAGATGCTTGGCGGTAGATTTTCAACTTGAGAGTGGTAATGAAACGTAGCTAGATCGATTTATGCTCTAAATATACTAAACCCTGTATACTAAATTTCATGAAAATCGTTGGAGCCGTTTCCGAGATTCAGATTATATAGATATATATGTAAGTATATATATATATATACATGAATTGCTCGTTTAAAGGTATTAGATAGATAAACCTTCCTCTTGAATCACTCTATCTATTGATGGAAATCCGCATCAAAATCCGTTGCGTATTTTAAAAGATCTTAGCGTATAGGTAGACGGCGGGAAGCGACTTTGTTTTATACTATGTAGAAAAGTACTTAGTAGGTTAGTTAGATTGTAAGTACTTATTTTGCATTAGATGAAAATCAATAGCCCATAATTGTATCGTTTATCATTGTGGAAATGATTAACTACTATTTTGTACAACTAAGAAAAAATTTACATACCTACCATATCTTGTATAGAAAGTTTTTTTTGTGAGAGGTGAAAATATAAAATGGTGTATGGGAACATCGTTTCAAAGACACTTAATACAAGACTGTTTTATTTATTTGTTAATTTGCCTTTTCGATTTGTTACTCACCTGCAAGCCTGTAACATACAAAATGCTTTTGAGTTTTCCCCAATATAATCGATTTATGTACCTTTTAAATATTTCCGCTATAAACATCAATATGGAACTCAATTTCGCATCCTTTCAGTTTAACGTAGTTATCTGAGCAGTTCAGAATAACAGCATTATAATAAACCAGTGAATATACAGACCGAAAGCGGCCAAATTGTTTCTAAAATGGCCAAATAATGGAACTAAAATTTACTCTGTGGGACTGTATGGAATAGACGTTGGTGGCTCCGTCGCATAGTGTTACAGAGAAGTTGGTAGCACTATAACAGCATTATAAACCCTTGAATACACTGAACGCACGCTTCGGCGGGCTAGCGCTGCGCTGGCTATGATAATACCAATAATGCACTTGAAACGTTAAGCTATTCTAGTTATTGAACAATAGACAATATTCAGCGAGTGTACACGTAGCTTTATATTATTTTATCTGTTTGTAGAATTAGGTTTTATGTGCTGAGGGAGCGAGGGATCAAGCTAAATGCGGATTTAGATCTATGTCCAAGATCAGCATTTGTGAAATAGCACCTGCATTTTTTTTTCTAACGAACAAGACGTTCCCCTGATCGTAAGAATACCCAGAGTAACAAAGTCCAGGGAATCGCTGATATTTATGAAATCTTCCATATAAATAATATTCAGAAATTATTTTATTTCAGAAATTACCACATTCATAAAATTACGTGGATTTTTTGATTTGATGCTCGATGTATAATGGCAACTCAAAAAAAAACTATTGTTAAGCTCGTTAATTAAAATCATTACAGGCCACTACTTATTAAAATTAAAACTAGTAAATATGTGTTTGGATTCGGGTGCATCAATACTTGAAAATTATAAAGGTTTTATTTTAGTGAAAACTCATATATCTAAGCCGATTTCTTTCCATAAAGTAGACTAACTACATAGATTAGATTTATTAGAGTTTTTCAAAATAAAAGATCACGATAATTCAGCCACACAATAAAAAGGTTAAAGAATATTAGAAACCTTTCTTGTATTAAACTCTCCTTGTCAAAACAAAACAGGTTATATTCGCTAATTAGCCTGCAGCCAGAGATGAAAATATTTTTTTTTATAGTAGGACATTATATACAGCTCCATCTGACCCCAAACTAAGCAAAGCTTGTGTGATGGAAGATAAAATACATAAATACAAAACAGTGGAATGCGCTGCCTGAGTGGGTGTTCCCCGCTGGATATAATCTGGGTGTCTTCAAGTCGAGAGGGAATCGGTATCTTCTAGGCAAGCGTGATCCATCTTAGACCGCATCATCACTTAACATTAAGTGAGATGGCGGATGACTTTTTTTTTTTTTTTTTTGAAACAACCAGACATATATAACGAATATTAAGATTTGTTTAAATCACAAAAATGTTTGTTCTGGGTGGGAATCGAACCCAAAGGTACAACTCTTGAAGCAAATATGCTACCAATGAGCTACTAGGGCTGTCAAACATTATATTTAGTACCTATATAGTCTTCACTAATTTTATAAGAAACGGTATCCTATAAAATTAGTGAAGACTCCTTAGTCCTATAATTTTGCTTCACATATCGCTACACGTACACAAAGCATTTTCTTGCCTACACTGATAATATTTTTGTTGTTACAAGTTTGAGGTGTTCAAAGCCGAAAGGGGGTAATTGTATTTATCATTATGAACAACTTTTTCGACGGTAACAAAGTAGTGCCTATATAAATTGCCGTGGTGGTGCCCGCGTAAGAATTGTACCCCACCCTCTCTACCCGTGGTTGCCGTAAGAGTCGGCTAAGGGATGTAATCCGGAAGATGGGCAGCAGCGTCTTCACTTGAACAATCACACTTAACTGCGCCAACCCGCCTGCCAAGAGTGGCGAGTATTGGCAAAAAACCCCATAGGACGTCCTATGGCTGATAATGTGATGTGTAATATGCCTATATAATGACCTTTTCGGCTTTGCTTATAATCCTGTAGGTATACATTTAATAAACTAACAACAAAATCAATTTGATAATTTATTCACGACCACCTCGTCGTGGTAAGTACTTTTAGGTACGTTTTTATGATTACTTAGTAAAACTAGTATCTCCTTAGTCTGTATCACATTTCTTTTATTTTTCTGTCTAGCTCTCTCTACACTTTTATTTGTTTTCACTTTATAAGTGTAATAAATGGGTCGCTGACCCGATAGCAAGCGACACGTCGCAATTAGGGACTTTTTTCCATTGTCCTCAGTTCTACGAACCCTGAGACAATAACGAATGTAATCGGTCCCCTCTCTATCCAGCCATTAACTTAATTGATGATTGTTAAAAATCAAATTTTTCTGATAACATTTGTAGGTTTGTTAAAGAATTGTAACATAGGCATTCTTTATTTATAATTATAAAATAGCATGCCAAGTATTGTCGATAAATATTTCAAGTTAAATAAGTAAACTTTTATTTACGGAATTATACATATAAACTTATCTAATTATCTATTACAATTGAAAAAAGTGGTAAGCGCGGTCGGTTCGCATGCCGAAGGGTGTGGGTTCAAACCCCAACAATGAGATTCAGCTGCCGGTAAAGGAAAACATCGTGAGGAAACCATAGCGTGGTGGTAGGGTACTTTCTAGTACTCGGCGGGCTAGCTACCACCCTCAAGTTGAAAATCTGCCGCCAAGCACCTAACGGTGTGTTCCGGCAGCCTCACTTGAGAGCCAGTTCCATTCCAGGCTAGGTGTGTTTTACCATCTTCGACGACACCGTCAATTAACACCAGGTGAGTTGTGGTCAAATATTTAGCCTGTCAGCCATTTAAAAAAAACAATCAACAAATCAGAACTATAACATATATTACCTACTTCTCACTATTATATAGTATACACATTTCAGAAGGCGTCTATTGTAAATTCATAAAAGGTTTTAGAGAATCAGAGGAAATTGGCGTTGGCCGCTAACAAAAGAGTCATCTTAATTTGGTCGTGTTATAGGAAGCTAGATTTTGCTGCAAAGTTCACACCAATCACTTGAATACACTATTCATAGGTATAGATATATAGTATATCTATGTATCTAGATTGCAATAAGTATCTAAGTTTACATAGATGCACAAAAAATTAGTTTTAACTAACCAAAAGCTGGGCTTTGCGAGGGCTCGCGTAGTTTTTCTATCGGGTAATAATTTTTAAGACAGTTTTTTTTTAAATTGAGTTTAGTTCTGTTGCCGCGATGTTAACTCTTTGGTTTTCTACCAGATGGTTTTACATACACCTCTTCGTATTGGTGTTCTCTTCTATCAAGCAACTAAATATATTCATGTAAGAATTCGCTGTACCGAACTTTATTTGATTGATAAACTTATACCGACAATGATAAATTGAACTTACTTGAGCCGTATGGAATTTTTGTTATGATACCCACTACCCACATTTATTACTCAGACTTATTAAGCTTATCAAATCCACATCAGGCTTTAAAATAACCAAGCAGAGATTACAATCAATAAGTATGCATTCACGTTCTGGCGACGGCAATTTAAGGCGATATTCTACAACTTTGAACTTTGGCATTTACTAAACCAATGTAAAGATTTTTGTTTATTAAAATATGTTAAAAGTAATTTTTCTTTTAAATAAAATTTACCCAAAAAAAGCTGTAGAAAATAAATCGAATAATAATCTGCCGTGGTGGTGCCGGCGCGGCGTAAGAATTGTACCCCACCTTCTCTACCCGTGGTTGCCGTAAGAGTCGGCTAAGGGATGTATACGGAAGATGGGCAGCAGCGTCTTCCTTGAACAGTCATACCTAACTGCGCTCGCCAATCCGCCTGCCAAGCGTGGCGAGTTTTGACAAAACCCTCCTCCTGGGGAGGGGTTTTGCCTATGTCCAGCATTGGACGTCCTATGGCTGATAATGTGATGTGATAGAAAATAAAAACAATTTATCAATACGATGAAAGAATAAAAACAAAAAACATATACTAAAAGATAAATTATTTTCCTTATTTAAGACTTCATTAGACAAATTACGCTAATTTAATCATCGAGTAAAAAGTGAATCCATGCCTTTTTGTACTTTAAAAAAAATGAGAGAAAACCCTCAAATATCGGAGTACGGCATATAATAATATTTTAGCTTGGTTTAATGAGATCCTATCTGACATATCATGAGACTGGTTTATTGACGGTAGTAACGCCGATAAGAATATAGGGTCTTAAAACGAAATAAAATAAACGTTATAGAGGTGTAATAAATAAAAATATTTGCGGCGAGGCGAGGTGGTCACATGGCTAAGAGAGTTATGGGACGGCTGGTAACCGGCCGCGCTGTGACCTTTGTTATACCATGCCAGAAATGTTCGTGATTGGCTCAGCATCGGAATTTGCTGTTCAGTTATGTCCTGTCAGCTTGAACGGGGTATTTGCTGGTATTTAGGTCCGATATTGGCTTTGGAAGAGGTAATCATTTGGCACACTGTTTTAGTGTATCAGCTGTTATCAAAGTGGTGGTTATTCTTACCGAACTTTAGTTTGTAAAATAGCTGGAAATTTTGTTCTTTTTTGTGTCACCATAAACGGGGAAACTTAACCTTATTAAAAATACTTCATGGACATTGTTAAATAGTTGTAAATAAATGCGCGCCACATATATAGAATAGTATATATAAAATACACAGATACAGAAGTTAGATGTTCACTTATCAGTATAAAAGAACAGACATTTATGTACTTACTAGCTGTTGCCCGCGACTTCGTTCGCGTGGAATTTAACATAATTTGTTCACTTTTGTTTTACTTATGCGGGATTACTCACGTTTAATTTTATCGGAAACTCCGACTATAGTTTTGTCTCTATTAAAAGACCATCGGATGTGGCAGAACTATAGTATGGCTGTATTTCTTGTAAAGACATACCTTAATCTTTGGTAACCTAACATTTTCTTTTATGGAAAGTATCCTATATATATTAATCCAGATAATAAAATTAACAAATATCCAAACATACAAACTTTTACATGCATAATTTATTAGTAGTTTTTTGATATAAAAAATATTATAATTATAATAGGTATGTAAAATAACGTAAACTTTAATATGTGTGCTAAATTTCATCCAAATCCGTACAGCCGTTTTAGGTGATTGAGTACAAACATCAGACATATAAGCTTTCACATTCATAGTATTGTAGTAGGATGATTCGTTTTTTTAACATACAATACAATACAATACAATACAATACAATACAACTTTATTATACACCAAACATTATAAAATACATACAAAAATTAAAAGCAGAAGAGAAAGAAAGTAACAAAACAAAAAATACAACATAGAAACAACAAATAAACGGTGTACAAGGGCGGCCTTATCGCCTAGAGCGATTTCTTCCAGACAACCTTAGGATGGAAATTAAAAGAATAGATATTTAAGTTGGTGTAAAAAAAAGCAAATAATAATAATTATATAAAATGACAGAGAGAGAATATTTATATATATACAAACAGAAAAACATACTTACTATAAATAAAAAAATAAAAAAAAAATAAAAAAAAACATACAATAAATATACAAAAAATATACATATAAAATACAAATATACATTAACATACTACGCCGGTCACGCTATTTTTTCCGTTGGGGGGTAGACAAAGCGTTTCCGTGATAAAATCAATAACTTCGACCAAATACCTTCTAGGAAAATGATTAATCCCCGAAATAGCTCTAAGTATGTGCAAAATATAACAAACTCTGCCAACAATGGCATCCAGTGCATCCTAAGCAATATGATAGTGAAGTCAGTGTGAAGAAAGAATGGGAAACACCAACTCTGGACATGGCCACCATCGGCAGAACAGCAAGAGCAGGAAGTCTAGGAGTCTGCCCACTTCCCCAGAAGTCAGGAGGTGAGTGCGAGTTGAAGTGGTAGATAAGGTACCATTAATCTTCTTGTATTTAGCATATTGCGTATGAATTACAATCGTTTATTGATAACACTACCAGAGTGACTAGACAGAGTTAAGATTCGCTTTCCTATTGTGATATTAAATATAAAAAACTTTCTGTTTTACTTCTGCGGGATTACTCACGTTACCAGCATTAACGTGAGTAATTCCGCATAAGTAGAATTAAAATGTATCAAAACCACGTCAGTTTCCATTAAAAAAGAAAATACTTACATAAGTATATTTAGCATAAAAAAACTTTGTAAAAACAGAAGAACAAAAAAACAGCAAAAACATTTTTTTTGTTCTTGTTATTTTTCTTTCTTTCGTGTAGCAACTGATGGCTTAATGGCTCTTTTATACGTTTATTATCTTTTTCCATATTGTTGAAGTTTTCACTTTACACGAAAAGCAAAGTTGGAGCGTTTTGTGTTTGTAGCGATGATAGCTCAGTGGTTAGCGCGGTCGCTTCAAACGCCAAAGGGCATGGGTCCAAACCCCAACGATGAGCTTGAGCTGCCGGTGAAGGGATACGTCGTCAGGAAACCATAGCATGGTGGTAGGGTATTTTCTAGTATTCGGCTGGCTAGCTGCTACCCTCAAGTTGCAAATCAGCCGCCAATCACCTAACGGTGTGTTCGGGCAGCCTCACTTGTGAGCCAGTTCCATTCCAGGCTAGGTGATTCACCATCTTCGACCACACCGTCACTTAGCACCGTTAGCACTTAGCTGTGGTCTAACGCCTAGCTTGTCAACCATAAAAATAAAGATAAAAATACCACTTTTCACAAGTATTCACTTAAAGCCAAGGTAACTTTGGACGGTTACCGATAGGTTAGATACATATCGAATTTAGTTGCACTATTAGTTATTTGTAGATTTTTTCATAGAATTTTAATATTCACTTTAAAACTATTTAAAATACTGTTTATAAATATTATTTTCTCTATCATGTTCTGATACGACAGTTATAGGATGTCAAAGACAGCTGGAGAACATCAAAAACCACTTTAGCTCAATCGTCACTTGCCTTTCAGACATGGATTGCGTAAAGACACGTTGTCATAGTAAAAGTACCTACTTGACTGATGCAAGACTGTTTTAAATCTATTTATGTATTTATGGATTTTGTTGCTCTATTACTAACATTTAAAAATTTTCTGTTTTACACATTTTTTGTTGTGAATACGTCTTTAAATTTGTTTTCATCATCATCCACAACTTTCTTTATACCACTTTGCCTTTTTCTTGTAATGCTATCTGGTTCGGTTCTATGCCAATCTGGTACATGTTCAACGTCTCGATTGACAATATCGTCGACCTATCCTGCGGCTGGATGACCGACGCTTCGCTTACCTTGACTAGGCCACCACTCTGTTGCAACCTTACTCCACCTGTCATCACTTCGCCTAGCAACGTGTTCTGCCCAGCTCCACTTGAGATTCATAACTGCAATACCGACGTCTCGAACTTTCGTTCGTCGCCGGATATCGATATTGCGAACTCGGTCTTGGAGTTTGATGTTGAACATGGACCTCTCTATGGCTCTCTGTGCGACTCTAATATTGTGCACAGCCTCATGCGTGAGTAACCACTTCTCGACGCCATATGTCACGATGGGCAGGACACACTGATTGAAGAGGCGAGTCTTCAGACACTGAGTTCAAACTGAGGCAGAAGTGAGGAAACCATAGTTAAAAAGTTAAAAATCTGCCACCGAACACCTAAAAAGGTGGCTCATTTAAGAGCCAGTTCCATTCCAGACTAGATGTGCTTAACCATCTTCGACCACATCTTCACTTAACATCAAATGAGCTGTGGTCAAATACCCAACTTGTCAATAATTTCAAAGAAAACTAAGAACCTAACAGTGTTCCGGCAGCCTTACTTTAGAGACAGTTCCATTCAGGCTAGCCTATCACATATATAGCGGCAATGCCTTGGACTTTATTATGTTACTCAAAATTCTATGCATCGCTGTAATGGTCATGGACAGGCGTTATCTTTTACCATCAGGAGAGCGTATCGCTTGTTTCATTGCTTTCACATTGAAAAAAAAATGGAGTACCACAAGTGGCGTAGTAATAACTAAACGAGACAACTATGTTTATAATAAAGTTCCTTTCATGTTGTGGAGAAAGAAAAGATAAATAAAGTTGACTATATGTTATGTTAACAAAATCTCACATTCAATTTTGTGCCTTATTCCTTCTTATCAGTTTCACCAGAATCTTAGATCGTCGATAGTAAATATATCAAGGCAAAACTTTCGTTTACTCTTTATAGGTCCCAAAGCCAATAAACTCGAGTATCGCTTACACTACTAAAAGCTCGATACAAAATACATTATTGCCCTATGATACATTAATCCCTAAACATTTATACACAACTACCTACTACGGCTGCAAAAGGGATTTTATACACTGAAACGTAACACAATACGGTCGAAAGTACAAAAGCAGACATACAGAAAATTCTGAAAAGATATTGTTCTACACTCGTTCTAATAGTAGTATCGGCTGTAGCAAAACTTTCACTTCTACGAGTATGTATATAACAAAGAACATGACTCAATTTAACAACACCTCGTTTTCTTTGTTCTAAGTTCAGAACATCTTATTTGGAATCACTTAGATCGCTGCGTTATAAATAACTTGAGCTACTTGGTTCCAAGTCACGATCCATGTATCGTTTACGGCTAACATTTCATCAATACCGTAAAAGCGAAATGTGAGAGTTAATCTTTGATCTGGCACTTGTTTATGTAAACAATAAGGGTGCATTCATTTACGATGCCTTTTATGGAAGATTTACCATCTTTGGAATATTATCTACTAGCTGCGCCCCGCGGTGTTACCCGCTGTTACCACGAAAATACAACATTTTTTTCGGGATAAAAGCCTATGTGGTAATTAAGGGTGTCAGCTACCTCCATACTAAATTTCATCAAAATTGGTCCAGTCGTTTGAGTGTGAAGAAGCAACAAATACACTCACAAACTTTCGCCTTTATAATATTAGTGTTACTAAATACGACATAGGGTTTCGCCCGCGCTTTTTGGAATTATCAAACTTAATTAAGAAAATTACGAAATATGAATGCAAACTAATAAATGTTTTTTTTTTTTTAAGTTATAGTAGAAAAAAAAACATACATGAACACTGAAAACATTTCACTCCTTATTTTGGCAATCGTGTAAAAATAGTCTGTGTGACAATCTATGATGTTATATATTAATTATTATAACTGCGTAAGGTTAAAAAGTTTGACGTGTTCTTTAAAGACTAATCGGGTGGTGGATGATAAATGAAACTTCTTTCCTCGGTGATCACCATTCATTAACATTAATTACGAACAGATTACATGGTTGTGAGCGAGTACACTCCAGTGCGGCTATGGAACAAGTGACGAGCGGCGACCAAGCTATGAAATGCGCCACTCTCAGTAAAAACGCTGTGTTCCTACACTTTTCTTTTTAATATTTTTAAAGAGCTGTTTTGTTTTCACTATTTCAAAGGTATCAGTTTTATTTTTTATGGCTGTCAGGCTAGGCGTTTGACCACAGCTCACCTGATGTTACGTGACGGTGTGGTCGTAAAGTGTGAAGTCGTTAAAATGTGGTAAAGCACACCTAGCCTGGAATGGAACTGGCTCTCAAGTGAGGCTGCCGGAACACACCGTTAGATGCTTGGCGGCAGATTTTCAACTTGGGGGTTGTAGCTAGCCAGCCGAGTAGTAGAGTACTTACTATAAAGTACCCTACCACCACGCTATGGTTTCCTAACGATGTTTTCCTTCACGGGCAGCTCAAGCTCATTGTTGGGGTTTGAACCCACACCCTTCGACATGCGAACCGACCGCGCTAACCACTGAGCTATCATCGCTACAAATAGTACACCCGCATCAGCTTAGTACACCCATTGTTTTTTTTTAAACTTCAAAGCCCTGTAAGAAAGTTTAAAGCCCCGTAGAATGGTCATGGCTCAGTCATGAAGTTCATGAAAAGAACCTTACAAATTGAATTTCGCCACTTTATCTGGGTACCTAGTTACTTAATGGAAGTACTTATGTATACCTAGATAGTAGGAAGGAAAATTTATGGTTTACCCTCAACATTGATCTCAGAAGCGCGTGTGTATACTGCCTGATGAATAAGCTCTAAAAGCTGCGTAATCTTATAGACTATAAAATGTACGAAGGAATAAATTAACGAATGAACTAGTGTATGCCCTATCACAATTATTATCATTCAATGTGCAATTCAATCAAAATCTCAATCTCTTCAGTATCACAATACTTTTTCGAGGCACTCGTATAATAAGTAAATACTGTTTTTTTTTTTTTTTTTCTAATGAGGCGTGCGTTTAACTTACTCGCCTAATGTTACCGTAATGAGGTCTACGATGGACTACGCTTATCGAGAAGAAACGGATTCACTCGCGACTTGAAAGGCACCCAGATTCTAACTATCAGAACACCCACTGGGCCAGTATAGCACACTATTTTTTTTTTAATGGTTGACCAAGCTAGATGTTTAACCACAGCTCACCTGATGTTAAGTGACGTTGTCGTCAAAGATAGTAAAGCACACCTAGCCTGGAATGAGCTGAATGGACTGGACTGCGGAATTCCACTGTAAATTCCACAAGCTCTGCTTAGTTTGCGGTCAGATGGCGCTGTGTAATGTGTCCTACAAAATTTATTTATTTATTTTTATTATTTATATAATGAAAGATCTGTTTGAGAAAGACTTTTTTAGATTTCGCGTCATTCTGTGATTGAATACCAAGTAGATGAGCCATCAAGGATGTCAGTGTCAAGGATTTCCATCAAAAAATCAATTTTAAATTTACATACCAGTTCAATATTAAATTAGCGCCCACTTTTGGTCGAAATGTCCTAAAATAGGGTAACCTCACGTTTTGGTCGGTAGCATGACAGCCTCCATTTCCGGTAGGAAACGCGCACGCCGGGATCCGTCGCGTGTAACATGCCTGGCGTTCGTAACCTCAATAGAGACTAACTGATATCAATCGAACTTTGGTGACAAAAGTTTGTAAGTGGCGTATAATATTTCTGTGGCCAATGACGTAGCTTACATTTCATAAAATACTCTGATGTGACAATGGAACGAGTTTTACTTTAAGCTTTTAAGCCTGCACCTCTTTAGACCTTACTTTGGTGAGGCACGTGAAACAATCACATCGACATCATAAATCCGAACGCTTGTATGTATGAATGTTTTTTACTTCTCCACGTTGTAACGGCTTAACAGATTTGAATAAAATTTGGATTGCAGATAGTTTATACCCTGGACTAACACATAGGCTAATATTTATCCCGGAAAACACAATAAAAAGAAAACAAATATCTTAGGACATTACACACAGAGCCATACGACCCCAAACTAAGCAAAGCTTGTGTGATGCAAGTCAGATAACTGATAAAATACACAAATACTTTTTTTTAATACATACTTTACATACAGAACAAACCAGACACAGAACAAACATTTGTCTACACCCCAAATTAATTAATTAAATTTATAATATAAAAAACCGGCCAAGTGCGAGTCGGACTCACGCACCGAGGGTTCCGTACAAACCTGTAGGTATATACCTAAGTAAAATTAATGGTATTTTTTTTAATGGTAATTTATACTTTTCGCAATTTTTCCTTTATCTGTGCTATAAGACGTTGCTTCGTACCAAATTTCAAGATTCTGAGTTCACGGGAAGTAGGTTTTGTTTCCCTTGAGAGTGTAGAAATTGCAGCATAAACGGCTGTATCTTTTGATTGTGTTGGCTTAGAAGTTTAATTTTTTCACAGCTCCAAGGAACAGTAGACCTGAGTATTTGATATGAATTTCAGTTTGATACCTGAACTCCACGCGTTCCTGAGAAAAAGGGTCTTGACACACAGACAGACGGACAACAAAGTGATCCTATAAGGGTTCCGTTTTTTCCTTTTAAGGTCTAAAAACTAAAATAAATGAATAAATTTAAATAAAAGAGAGAGAGAGAGAGATCGCTCTTAGCGATAAGGCCGCCACTTGTGGCACTAGCTCATAAGATTCTTTTGTTGTCTGTACTCTCAATGTTTGGTGTGCGCAATAAAGAGTTTCTATCTATCTATCTATAAAATAAACTTTAGCCCTATTCTGTTATCTTACGACCTCTATTTCACAACCCCTGCACCAATTTGGCTTATATTCAAACTTGCAAATCGCATTTGCACGAACTGCACACATACAAAACTTCAATACGATCGGATTAACGTTATTTGAGCTACAGTTTTATAAATTAATTGTTTCTATTACCTGTTCCATAGGTGGAGATCTTCCACCTTAATCGGTCATCTAGTTAACTTGCATAGACACCATATACGTAAGTGTCAACTATCCAGAAAAATTCTGCTACGATATCTCTGTACCTATAATTCTATAACTTTATAGTACTTGTATCCAAGGCCATAAAGTGCTTCAACTATAAGTTTTGTAAAAAAAATATGTAAGGCTTCGTCAACTATTAGACAAGTTAACCATTTTGTTAAACTTCCGTTCTACCAAAGGCTTCTCAAAGGACGTCATGTTCCTAAACTAGTTAAATGATCGAAGTTACATTTGACCTGTTATTGAATACAAGTTTTAATCCAGTGCAGTATTTCGTTGTTTGTAGGTGTGATTAAAACAGTATTATGTTTCACCCAGTGCCATCTAGCCCCAGACTAAGCAAAGCTTGTAATATCGAAACAATATAACTGATACAATACTAATCTTATTTTTTGTAACTATACACAGAACACCCAGGCGCGGAACAAACGTCTATGTGAAGAACATATATATTTATCACATAAATGGTTGTCCTGGGTGGGAATTGAGACCACACCCTACAGCTAAGCAAGCAGAGTTACTATCAAATAAAATTGAAAATACGTTACATTACGTAAAGTTATCTTATCCAAAAAATAATAAGATAAACTCAATATGATGTTGACGGGTACTCAAAATTTTGTAAAGTACTTATTACTCATTTTACAGTTTTAAAGTAAATCAGTGTCAGATGCAGTTAGACGTATCTAATTATAACAATATAACAATAGTAATAAAATTCTCAGAAGTCAATTGTGTGAGAAATTATTAACAACATATTGTTCTAGGAATGTTATTGATTCCTTTCGAGCCCTTTGCGCGATCGAAGCTTGTCTGATAATGAGGGCGATATCAAAACAATGAACATCTGGCGATAGCAGGGCTGTGCCTACCTAATGCGCACACGCAACGCAGTACAGGGTTGCCACGCGTGGTGTTTTGTTCTCATTATTTTATCAATCGCTAATATTGGGGTGTTAGATTGGCACCCCATATTTATATCGGTCAAGCGAAATAATAAGTAAAATAATAATAGAAGCCATATAATAAAACTAAAACTGGCAGAATACACAGAGTGAGGTAATACTAAAGAAAAAAAAAATAATGCGCTTTGCATATTTCAATTAGGGCTACAGTAAAACGGATTTTATTTTGAATCAGATTGGTATATCAAATTCATTTTATACACCTTCCTGATAAATTTGGTCCTTGTAATTAAGGATGGTGTAATATCGAAATCAAAGTAATAAGTGCCAAAGTAGAGATGCCCTGGACTTTGCTTAACTACTGATAGTTCTGTGTATCGCTGCAATGATCATATACACGTGTTAAAAATATAGGTTTTAAATATTATCACCTTACCTCTACAACGCGAGACTGTGATGGTTGCAACAAATTTATATAGGTACCTAGCTAGGTGAGATTTTCAAAACAAAGATCGGATGTTATTTAATACCTGCGTGATTCATTTATTTCACTGGGTGGCTGTTATTTTTTTAAACAGATTTATTTAAACTGTTACTTTTTTTTTTATAGCTGACAGGCTTGGTGTTTGACCACAACTCACCTGATGTTAAGTGACAGTGTGGTCGAAGATGGTAAAGCACACCTAGCCTGGAATGGAACTGGCTCTCAAGTGAGGCTGCCGGGACACACCGTTAGATGCTTGGCGGCAGATTTTCAACTTGAGGGTAGTAGCTAGCCAGCCGAGTACTAGAAAGTAGTCTACCACCATGCTATGGTTTCCTAACGATGTTTTTCTTCACCGACAGCTCAAGCTCATTGTTGGGGTTTGAAGCCACGACCTTCAGCATGCGAACCGACCACGCTAACCACTGAACTATCTTCGCTATAAAAAATACATTACTTCTAACTTGGGTATATGTTATATGCTTCTAACCAACTTCTAACTTTCTAAGAATATAATTTAGAAATATTTTATCAGTTATGTATCTGGCTCCCATAGTACAAACATTGCTTATTCTACGATATTTATTTGTTATTATTTATTTTTAGCTAGTCACATGACACCATGATCATTTCACCTAGGTGTCTTCTAGTGTTTTTTTTTTATAGCAAACATTTTTGTCGCTTCATTTAAAATAAAAATACACAGCACCCTTAAATGACATGTAACAAAGATGTTACCAATAAAAAAATCGAATTTGAATTTGAATTTAAAAGACCCTGTGTTATTGTGCGTGACGGGACAGCCCTACTGCGGACATGCGTTAGACATGCGTGCGTGTGCGCAAGGAAGTGAGAACACGACACGCGCTAGCATGAACTGTACCTATCAGGTTTACGCTTGCCTGCACTTGATGTGCTCATAAATATAAACAGGCATTGATAAGGCCTCTGTTCTCTTGCAGGTAGGTATAGTGAAACCTTTATTTTGTTACTAATTTTTTCTTTTAAACAGTAAAAAATTATTATTATTATTATTTACTTGGTAGTAGATTTCCTTAGCAGGAGGTCGTCTAGGTAGGTACCACCGCAGTACCAGATATTCTGCCGTAAGCAGTAGTGTGTAAACATTACTGTGTTTCGGTTTGAAGGGTACTGCAGCTAGCGAAATTACAGGGCTATTGGGACTAACCATCTAGGCTCAAAGTAATGAGCGCCAAGGCAGCGATGCTCAGGACTTTGTTTTACTACTCAAAGTTATATGTATCGCTGCAATGGTCATGGACAGGCATCAAGAGAGCGTCTCGTTCGTCTCATTACTGTTACATTAAAAAAAAAAACCCATTTAATGTTGTGTTTAGTTCCAAAAGGAAAATTTCCTCTGTAACAGTAAGTAATTAAGTTAAAACAAACACAATTTCACTGATCATAATGTTAATACAGTAGAATCCGGATATAACGACCTTCAAGGGACCGGCAATACTATGTCGTACTAACCGGATGACGTACAAAACGGATTATTTCTTAAGTATAAGTAAGTACTTAAGTTCTTTATTGTTGAAATTGTAGAATGAGATACGCCAAACTCCTTTGCGGTGGTTGCATTTGATTCACCGGCTTCTAATCGGAATAATACTGCACTTTTTTCTTCAATTGTAAAACACTTTCGCTTCACAGAACTCATTTTGTCGAGCTTTAAGAACTTGTCATAACAAGTGACAAACACTAACTATGATTTACGCACGCCACTAAGGATGCACGCGGGTCGGGGTGAAGTTGGGGCGCCGAGGTATTGGTGCGTAGGTTGTGTAAACAAAACATTGCGCGTCGTTTTAACCGGACGTATTATCATAAAAAATGGTCGCTATAAGCAGTTGGTCGCTTAAACCGGAGTCGCACTAAACGGTTACATTTTCTCAGTACCTAACTATGAAACCTAACTTGAGTAAACATTATCGTCGTTAAAAGCGGTTAGTCGTTATAAGCGAAGTCGTTATATGTGGATTCTACTGTACTATTATTTAGTTGTAGCATTACTTTTTTTTTGACATCGTACTTTGTTTCATTTTGCCAGTATCCAATATTTTGATAATTTCATGTATTTGATGATTAATTAAGTAAAATAAGTCTCAATCATAGACAAACTGTCAGTGTTAAGTTCGGTCATCATCATTACGATACTGTGTGTAACTGGGCACATTATAAATAAAACACTATTTAAAAAAATAATCAAGTAAAAGCTACAATGCTGCGTGGCGGCATGATCTTAACGGGTTCCCGCCAAAAACCACCAATATTGTTTTAAAATATAAAGAACTTTTCAATTTACACCATCTGGCGGGGAGTAGCGGCAGCGTTGTAAGCCTTTTTCTGCATGAATAAAATTTTACCGTTTCTACAGTTTTAATTTAACACCTAGATACACTATGATTAAGTCTGAACTACGCTAAAAGCCGGCTAAAAGCTATTTGTATAATTTAGTCTTCCTTTAATCTTAGATATGTAACTACTTTTGTAAATAGCTTTTAGCAAAGGTACTTTGATAGGTAGGTACTTATGGTAAAAGCTGCAGTAGTTGTAAGTCTAATCGTCTAGTCGGCGGTTGTTTATCGCCTGCTCGTGACTAGTGCGGCCATTTAATCCTCTCTAATGGAGGACATTTCGCACCCATGGCGTCTGACTTGTGTCTGACAATGTACAGGGTAGTAGAAGTATTTGGTGTTAATTTGTTTATAGGCATGAATAATCGGTACTTTCTTTCTTTTTTTGGCATCGAACTTTTTGTATTCTGTCACTGTCCAGTATTTTTTAATAAGACAACCAAAACGCTTTCCTGGTGGAGAGATGAGTATTGCAACTGTAGAAGTTCATAGTACATACATAGTTCTACTGTAAAACTATGTACTATGAACTTCTACAGTTCTTAATAAGTTTTAATAATAGTGGCGTCAATTTAAGTATCATAACCGCATTTTGAAAAAGAAAACCATGCTAACTTCGCAAAATACATCATAGCATAATTGAAATTCGCAAATTTGGCGTCAGAAGAGATGAAATCCACTGAGATGTACATTCTAAGAAAGATTAAAGTTAAAATAATCATTTATTTCAGAGTATAACTTATTTTTGTTTCTTATGGCTGAGGCTGCCGGAACACACCGTTAGATACTTGGCGGCAGATTTTCAACTTGAGGGTGGTAGCTAGCCAGTTGAGTACTAGAAAGTACCCTACCACCACGCTATGGTATCCTCACGATGTTTTCCTTCACCGGCAGCTCAAGTTCATTGTTGGGGTTTGAACCCACGCTCTTCGGCATGCGAACCGACCGCGCTAACCACTGAGCTATCATCGCTACAAATCGCTATAATATACAATGTCTAATAATACAAATTTATTAGATATACATAACACATCAAAAAAAAAAAAAAAAAAACTTGTTGATGTTAATAATAAATCAATAAAAAATTAAAACTGTTCTTAAACGGCTGAACCAATTTTAATAAAATATTTTTGTGCGTGTTTGGGTCTGGATGGTTTAGATTCACAACTAAACCCGGTAGGTGGCGTTGCAATCGTACAAGAAAGTACCAGCTATATAATAGTATTCAGCTAGTAGAAGAACCCAGAAAGAAACTCACTCCCGATCCGAAGACTGACTGTTAATATAGGTAATCGATCGAGAACAGAACATCAAGGTACGCCACGAGCGCTACACTTAATGTTATATTATGTTATGGATTTACACAAAACCAAGTAGAAAACATGGTGTGCGCATTCTAAGAGCCCCTAGCAAGTCGTGGGTCACGTTTGCGACTAACAACCCACTACTGTGCCTGTATAGATAAGACTAAAACAAGCTAAATAGGTTTTCAGAGCTATTTCTTTTATTTAATAGCTTATGATCAGTAAAGAATTTCTTTGTCGCTTTAATAAGTAAGGTAGCTCTTGTGATATGATTTCTTACTTCTATACTTTCATTTAACGATTGTCATGTTAGCTTATTTGACAGTAGTCTTTTTTCGTAAGCTGAAGGGCGATTCTCACCCATGACAAACATATTATACATATTTTTTAAATATGTGTGTACAAAAAATTGTATCTATTATACGTTTAGTACTTTAGTTCTCTGGTCACCATAGTATAAGCTTTGCTTACTTTGGGGCTAGATGGCGCTGTAAGAAATATTTTCTTATTTTCAAAATCTGATATGTTTTTTTTTCAAATCCAGTTGTGGAAATAATTAATTATTGATGTTATGGTTAAACACAAAACAGAAGTAAATCATAAAAACCACCGAAGAAATCATCGCTAATAGCTAGCAGTAGGTACCTATTATATAGACAGGCAGGTATTAAGTGTCGATAAACGAACCTTATTGTAATCTGAAACTATACATATAGGTATGTATAGTACTAGAAAATAAAACGTTTCGAAACTAATAAAGAATCCCAATGTGATTTAACTTTTAGAGCTAATAAAACTAATACAGAATCAAATTCATATATTATTCCGAGCACTCTTCCCGTAGAGACGCAGCATAATGTGCTAGTGACAAAGAGATAATTTACTATAGAGGGGCCATGTTGAACCGAACGCTCTAAACAACTGTATCCGCGCCTATCTATGATAGCGTGAATCGTTCCATATATCCGTAAAATCACAACAGTTGTGATTAATCGTATGCGGTTCGCGAGTATGTCGAAGAATCGGTAGATAAAAAAAAAAAAAAATCACACCATAAATTACACACAAAGAGATTTACTTATAAATATTGGTTAGATTTAACCACTGCTTAAAATGCAATGTTAATTTCGCAACGACGTGAAATATCGCGCGTAGAAATGAGACCATCTGCTTAAAGCATTGAACTTTAAACAGTGTTTGTAAGTGAAGTCACAATAATTAAATTACTTAATGATTAGTGTAACAAAAGGCGGACTTATGCTAAAAGCAACCTTTTCAAGGCAACCTTATAATGGAGAGCATGCAGGAAATGCTCGGTAGTTGCGTATAAAAAACCTAAATGAAAAGATACCATTTCAGTTTGTTTGAAGAGGACATAGACGCTGTTTATTGCATATAGTTGCACCAAGTGTTCGGTTGTAAATGACCCCTCTATAATATGTCTGTGGGTAGAGTCAAGTCGGTAGAGCTAACGACGCCGACGGTCACGGTAGAGACTTGCGAGGAATTTAATCCCCTGAGAGTGAAGCGTCGTTGTCACTCACTATCACTCGGGATATGCTTGGAATTGAAAGGACAGAAATTTATACACTAGAAAGGTCACAGGACATATAAGACTCAACAGTAGAATAAATACACCCAATATTATTATTTAGTTATTTTATTATTATTATAAAAGAAATAAATAGTTAGTGTAATTTGACAACCCATAGCAGTTGTTGCTAAAACGAGTTTAAGCTGTACTTAGACTGAGTGCTTTGGAAACTTAAGGGATTTCAAGAGATTTTCATTACCAAAAGGCCCATAATTCATGTTTGGGAATATTTCCCTGAATACCCAGCCGGCAATATCGTCTAATTGGTAAATAGGAGCGGAGAGTCCTTGAGTCACCTGTTCACTCCCAAAATGGAGAACAGGGTTGGTACTTCGATTTTTAATATTTATTTGCACATAGATAATCTTTATATTATTATATAAAAATTTCGTGTCACGTTGTTTGTCCGCGATGAACTCCTCAACTACTGAACCGATTTTAACCAAATCTTGCACACTGTGTGCAGTTTGATCCAACTTGAGAGATAGGAATATGAATCTTCTTCTATTTTTATTATTAAATGGAATCAAATAAAGCTTTATTATTATTACATGACAGAAGCCGGAGATAGAATCGTGGCAGTTGTAACACAGGGCTACCAAAACAGCTGCCAACGAAATATTTAAGTAGACACATAAATATACATACAATTTTTACAATTCACTTGGTGGTAGATCTGAGTTCTTCTAGGTACCGCAGTACCAGATACTAACTGTACTCTAACCTCGCCTTGTATAGTTCTGGCCCTAACTCGATGGCTGTAAAAATCTTTTAACAAGCTGCCTAACTCACTTTTTATTTTTCAGTTGAAATCTATCCTAATAGCCAAATGTTACTAGGTATACTCTTGACGATTTTTTCAATGATGATAATATTTATAAATAGTGACTAATTAATATTCTAATTCTAATTTGATTTAATAAATTAAGACGTCCTGTAATTTCAAATATTTTTTTTTTGCCATAGCCTAATGGGGTCATATGTATAGGCATAGCAATGTAATATATTTATAAGTCCTGAACCTTTACATATGCTGCAATAAACAATTGAGTATTTAGTACTCTTTTGCCAAGTAGTAGTGAGTAACCATTACTCTGTTGCGGTTTAAAGGGTACACCAGCTAGCGAAATTACAGGGCTGTTAAAACTAGCCATCGTATGTCTCTAAGTATTTAGTGCCAAAGCAGCGATGCCCTAGACTTTGTTTTGCTACTCATAGTTCTGAATATATATTCAAAGCAATTTACAAGTCTCATTGAAAAACCTTATTTTTTAAAACTAAAAGTAGACAGCCCTATGTAATCCCTTAATTAAAATTCCTCCGGAATACCGACCTTTATTTTTGGCGCGAATTTTCTAATGAAGACAGATAGGTGTTGTTTGGAAGTTTAAAGTTAAGTGTACTATTACTTATTGAGAAATTGTGACGCCACGCCCTTCGATGAGGGAACCTAACGCGTTAACCACTAAGCTATCATCGTTACAAATCATTACCTACATATTTTAGTGACCACACTTTTCTTGCCTTTTTTTATGGTTTACAATCTAGGAGCTCCTACGGGATTGAAGATAGTAAGCACGTAAGCTCTCAAGTGAGGCTGCCGGAACATACCATTAAGTGGTTGGCGGCAGTTTTCAACTAGAGGTACTAGCCAACCGTTAATATCCAACTAATTTATACTAAAAAGTTCCTTCCCATCATCCAATGGTTTACTTACGAAGTTTTCTTCACCGACAGCTCAAGCTTATTGTTGGAGTGCATCTACTTACTAAATGCGCTCCGCGGTTTTACCCGCGTGTTGATGGATGATGATGATGATGAAAAGTATCCTATGTTATATTCCAGGGCCAAAATTATCTACGTGCAAAACTTCATTCAGATCCGTTCAGGCGTTCAGGTGCGATTGAGTAACAAACATCTATCCATCCATCCAAACTTTCACATTTATAATATTAGTAGGATGACACGTATTGTTCCTTGTCCACAGACAAGTGTCGGTGCTGCAGACATCGATCCCGCTGCCGGCGTCGGCGGCGGCGGTGCGCCGCGCTCCACCCGATAAGAGACCGCTGCCAGCCACTCCCATCCACACAGGTACTACTAAATAACTAGTTATTATAGCATGTTACGTGTGCCTAGCAGGCTCATTCGTGTGGTGATGTTACACGGTGAGTTGCTTGTTTATCGGATCCATTTCGACGAGTTTTCTTGAGAATTACATGGTCTAATTTCCCCATTCTTATTCATACTGGGTCGATAAGTCCTGCAATGATGTCCCGCCTGGGGTGTTTTGTGCATTTCCCCCTACCAGCATCCACCCGAGCCAGACCAGCTCCTTGAAGTATCGGAGCGAGGCTCTGGGCCGATGACATAGTAGCTCCAGTGAGTTGGGTGGAATATTTAATGACGTTGATGATAATTTACCCATGCCCATTCTTCTATCGGACAGCCAGAAGTTCGAAAAGCGACAGCGTTTCATAAACTCGAACGGAATGATTTGATTCCACGTTCATTGTGCGGATCACTAAACATTTGAAGCAATACCTGAGTGGGTGTTCCCCGATGGTTACAATCTGGGTGTCTTGTCGAAAGTGGTTTTTTTTAATGGCTGACAGTCACCTAGACTGTCAGCTGACCACAGCTCACTTGATTTTAAGTGACGGTGTGGTCGAAGATGGTAAAGCACATCACATGCCATATCATCAGCCATAGGACGTCCACTGTGGACATAGGCCTCCTTCTGGGGGGGTTTTGCCAATACTCGCCACGCTTAACAGGGGGGTTGGCGAGCGCAGTTAAGTGTGATTGTTCAAGGAAGACGCTGCTGCCCATCTTCCGGATTACATCCCTTTGCCGACTATTACGGCAACCACGGGTAGAGAGGGTGGAGTACAATTCTTACGCCGGCACCACCACGGCAAGCAAGCACACCTAGCCTGAAATTGATCTGGCTCTCAAGTGTCTCTCTTCTAAGTGGTATCTTCTAGACAAGCGTGCTCCTACTTAGATCGCATCATCACTTAACATCAGGTGAGATAGCGGTCAAACGCAACCTTGTTTATTATGAAAAAAAGTTTTTTTTTTTTTATAGGCTAGTTATTTGACCACGGCTCACCTGATGTTAAATGACGTTCTGGTAGAGATGGTGAGCATATCTATCCCGGAACGGAATAATGATAATCTAATGTGCACCTTCTTATTCGATTAGCAATAGTTTTACTTTTACTTGGTGGTAGATTTCCTTAGCAGGAGGTCGTCTAGGTAGGTACCACCGCAGTACCAGATATTCTGCCGCAAAGCAGTAGTGTGTAAACATTACTGTGTTCCGGTTTGAAAGGCACTGCAGCTAGCGAAATTACAGGGCTGTTGAGACTAACCATCTAGTCTCAAAGTAATGAGCGCCAAGGCAGCGATGCCCTGGACTTTGTTTTACTACTCAAAGTTCTGTGTATTGCTGCAATGGTCATGGACAGGCGCTATCTCTTAACAGGAGAGCGTCTCGTTCGTCTCATTACAGTTACATAAAATAAAAATAAAAAGTTAAAAATGTACGAGATTGACGTATGTACGCATGACGTTTGTACGAATGACAGCTTATGTCAATTGGACTTCTTTATAAGCGTTTTCGCTAATCAAATTTTACTTTGCCTAGGCACTCTGCTCTCTTTTAATTATAGTGTTCACTTGCCGTGGTGGTGCCGGCGTAAAAATTGTACCCCACCCTCTCTACCCGTGGTTGCCGTAAGAGTCGGCTAAGGGATGTCATCCGGAAGATGGGCAGCAGCATCTTCCTTGAACAACCACACCTAACTGCGCTCGCCAACCCGTCTGCCAAGCGTGGCGAGTAATTGGCAAAATCCCCCCAGGAGGAGGCCTATGTCCAGCAGTGGACGTCCTATGGCTGATGATGATGTGATATTCACTGTGCAAGTAATGAGGCGAACGAAACACTTTCCCGATGATAAAAGATAACACCTGTCCATGACCATTGCAGCAATACCTAGAACTAAGTAATAATAAAACAAGGCCCAAGGCGTCACAACTTTGGCACTTAGTACTTGGCTCTGTTTTGTTTGGTTAATTTGGCTACGGACACTTTTTGAAAATTCTTCATAGCAAAATATGAGTAGATACATAGGTGAATAAATATTAATGCTAGAATGTTACACGTATGCTATCGGCGAGCCACTCTTCGCATTCGTAACATTAGTCAGCGTGCTTTCTGCCATCTGTCTTGTTATTTATTCACACGCGTTAGTTTATCTGGCGACTTACTTCGCCCCAATCATATCATCTGCGTTTTGTATAAATTGGTATAGTGGAAAATTTAGAGAAAAGAGTAAATGAAAATGTAAATGTGTGAATGAAAGTACAGTTGACATGTAAAATTTAAGTCTAATTTTTATGCGTATAATGTTTTTTTTCATTTGTTTCCATATTTCTAATCTATATAGTATTATACCGAAAAACCATTTTGGTTTGTCTCGGTACCAATTATATTGCACTGACAATTTTTTTAATTTTCTTTTTGGGTGACAGGCTAGGTTTTTGGCCACAACTCACCTGATGTTAAGTGACGGTGTGGTCGAAGATGGTAAAGCACACCTAGCCTAGAATGGAACTGGCTCTCAAGTGAGGCTGCCGGAACACACCGTTAGATACTTGGCGGCAGATTTTCAACTTGAGGGTGGTAGCTAGCCAGCATAGATCTATATATAGTATATATAGGTATTAAATAAATCAATTAATGTTTTTTTTTTGCTTCATTATGTAAACTCATTTACAGTTGCAGTATAGAGTTAAAATTTATTTGCGTTTGGATACCCATATTTTTATTTAAGGTATAATATGTTCTAAAAGTTTTCAACTTAGACTACAAAACACATTTGCTGCAACCGCAATACGATATAATAGATTTTCTGCCACCCAGCCGTAGTGTGTAAATATCACTGTGTTCCGTTTTGGAGGGTACTTACTGCAGCTAGTGGAATTACAGTGTTGAGACTAGACAGCGAAAATCTCAAAGTAGTTTTGACGCTTATCATAGCAGCGATGCACTGGATTTGTAACTCAAAGTTCTGTGTATTTCTGTTACGGTTATGGGCATGCATTATTTCTTACCATCAGGATAGTGCCTCGTTCCTCTTATCACTTTTACATCTCATACGTAAATACGTTCTTAAAACTTTTTTCTTAGTGAGAAAAATTCAGAGATACCGATGTTAACAAAATCGGGGAGTACAGCCACTCGATAGCCTAATACAAAAAAACATTACGTCAAGTAAGGACTTCAAACATGGAAACCAGGACAACAACTTAGTGTCAAAAATACGTATAAACATATTCATGTGCACATGACCGTGTCCACGACACAGGCATACCCTATATTTTTTATGAAGCCGATAACCTTTTTTTTTGTGCGCATCTATACGTGTGTACATAAATATGTATGCTTGAGATACTATAGAATCTAAAGTATCTATAGTATACCTACTTAAGCTAAGTCTGCCAACCAAGTACTTGGTATACATACTTGTATTCCGTTCTCTTCTAACTCCACTTGATTGAGCATCGATTCCTTCCTCTTATAGAATCTACTCACCCGTTTACTTAGCCAATGTAAACGAACCAGATATAATAACATCACTTAGTAGCAAAGTTATGAATGCAGATGCATCCTTTCTTCAGTCGTCGGCCATCACTCATTGAGTGCGCGTCTCTTCATTTCAATTTATTACATGTTTATTGTATAGTTTTAAACGAAGAATTCTATTATCTAAAGTGGTTTATGCATTGATTTTTTATTCATTATGAAGTGTAGAATATTTAAATTGTAGAGAAGTTTATAAATAAAGTGAATATGCAAATCTCGCTGAATAAAGTCATGGATATTCTAGATTCGAATATCTCGAGTGAAATTGTTTGTGAAAGTTTTTTGTTTTGATTCGGTTGTAATGAATTTAATTATCTAAGGTTTGTATTACTTTAAAACTTTTTAGTCCCTTTAGGTTAGGTTGAATACTTGAATATTGACCTGTAGGTACTGAATTTCACAAGAATGTCATAAATGTCTTCAAATTTAATTTTCTTCACTGTATAAATACTAACATAATATTTTGTCTCGTAATATTACTTGAGAGATATACGAAATGTGCAACAGCGAGTTTAAAGTCCAGTTATCTTATATTTTTGTGACCCCGCGATATAAGATTCATAAAGTTGCAACTGACCCGGTAACCTCACATTTTTTTTAGTTTTTTAATAAATCAGTGGCGTAAAACATTTGGATGTCACCTACTTTGCCAAACCAATCATAACAAAGTGGAACTTTTGATTTTCAATGAATAACTTATGTCTATAATTATGAGATTGTACTATACTTATTTACTATTAGCATTGTTTTCGGAACCCGGTGATTCTAGCTATAATCATAATTAATAATAAAATAATAATTATTAAGTATGAGACGAAATTTCCACACCACACCATTTAAACCCAAACTAAGCAATACTTTTACTATGAGAATCAAACAACTGATATAATACTTGTAAACTTATTTTTGTAAATACATACATACTTATAGAACAAAGGGAACACCCAAACACAAAATATTGTCCTGGGCGGGAACTGAACCTATGCCCCACAAGTCAAGAAGCGGAGCAACTAACAAATAAACTAACAAGGCTATTAAATTGTTAGAATTAGCAATTGTCAACATTGTTGCTTCCATGTCAGACCGTTTAAATTGATAATTATATAACATATCCGCTCGCGAACATTGCGAGGTTTATCTAATAAAGTACCAAAGTCTTTTTCTTTTATTAGCTGACTACCTATTGTAACCAGAAGATCAGTGACACATCAATTGCCCACCTACGGGCAGCAATGGGCTTCCTTAAGTGATGGATTGTCTGGCCTGGATATACAGCGGATGTAGGTTCATATGTTGATTGACCACGCTGTTTGCAAATTTTTACCTACGTAGGTACATATCTCAGAAATTTGCTAAACGACGCGGGATATTCTTCTTTATTCAAGACGAGAAAAAATCTTAATAATTTTCGGACTGAAACACTGTATGCCGCAAAATTAAGACGAGAAATATATGATTGAATAAAGTGCAACCAACGAAATCTGTCTAATGGAAAATCTTCAGTAATTTATGGCAACACAAAGAAAGGATGCTTTGCGAAAGCCGAGGATGCAAATTAATAAACATTATTGTGCACGAAGATCACAAGTACATTCTGCGAACTGCTTATACTATACGAGTACACACCGGCAATCATAACAGTTGCTAAATAACGAAAACAAACCACAATAGTGTACACTGTTCCTGTTCATGTCAGACAACTATGAACTCATTAACATGTCTTGTTTAATAGGGTTACCTACATTACGCACACGCATACATTTCTACCCAAATGTACAAGTATGACGTCACAAATTATAATTTTTAGTCGTTATAGCATCGATCGATACTCTTGACCAATTTATTCAGACCCGTAACATTGATTCTATGTTCTTATTTAAAGAGCTCCGTTTTAAAAGGGTGTACAGGTCTAACTATGGTAGTTAGAATTGATTTGAATGCAATGGCAGGGCATGGTGATCAGTCGCCCGCGCACAGTCTGCCACCCGTGCCGTTTTACGATAAAAGTTCGAACTTATCTAAGTGAATGTTGTCTGATAGTGATAATATTTACTCAGCTTGAGGTGTGAGATATCGTCATGAGAACAGACTTATTGTGATTTTATTTAGACGCCTTATCTATATTTACGAAGCACCTAAAATATAAAATGTTCACTCTAGTTTGCTCGTACTAGTGCTAAATGAAGTGTCTCTTCGCAGGTGGCAAGAGTGGCCTCTCAGCCAGTTCCAGTCGCTCTACGAGTCCTTTGGGTCAAGGAGCTGTCAGTTTTATACCGAGAGCACCCTCGTCGTCTGGGTAAGATTATGTTATCCTTATTACAAATCTATTCATTTAGTGATAGTTACATTAAATCAGTATCTTTAAAGTTCTTAACTTGTTAGTTTCTATGGAAAGGTTATATTTTTAGTACCTAAACTTAATGCAACATGAGAATGTATTCTTCTGGTATAATGTCATATTAATTTATAATTTTGCAGGTCACGACCGAATTCATCTTTATTAGCACCCGGAAGTAAAATACCATCCACTTTATCTACACCGAATCAACAACACTCCCAGCCACTGACCAGTCATAATGGAACGCCAACGAAGCATTCCATGCTCGATAAGTTGAAACTCTTCAACAAAGAAAAAATAAGTAACGAAAAGCAGCAAAGCAAAACCACAGTAGTATCAAAACGTACCAGTTCTTCCAGCGGTTTCTCTTCAGCAAAGAGCGAGAGATCCGATTCTAGTTTAAGTCTAAATGAATCATCTAACGCACATAACACACATATCAAATCATCTAATTTAATCGGACCTAAAGCAATAAGGCAACAAAATGATACATTATCAAAAGACAAGTCTGGCAAAACTGTGAAATCTAAGTTAATTAGTTCGAAAGCTCCTAAGGAATCTTCTTCAAATTTGAGCAAAGCCAGCAGTAAAACAAGTAGTAGTGATAAATCCAGGAACAGTCCCAAATTACTAGCTCGAGATAAAGAATCCAAACTGGCGACTCCCAAATCAGTCAGCAATACGAAATTGAATCAAATAGATGACCATTCAAAGAACCAGAAGTCTAAATTGGAATCAAAAATGGTGAAACTATCTGGAAGCCAAGTGAAACTCAGTGAGCAACGAACCGAAATCAATCCCGAAACAAGAAATCCAGAAAATTTTGCAGTGTTATCTAAGAATCAATCTAATCAGCCTCAATTACCACCAACTGGGCAAAATTTTGGCTTGCCAAATCAAACAGGCATCCCCAAACCTACTGCCGCAGTGAAAGGAACTTTTAAGATTTCTAAAGATGATAGGCATATTTTAAACAAAAGTACAAATAGTCAATTAAGTCCTATACAAAGCAATTCTAGTTTAAATTCTACTAATAACGTAAGTGCACTTCCATTTAGTAGAGAGCAATCTAATTTAAGTAAAGATATAACCCAAAAGCAAACGTTGGCAGTATCTCCTATGCCAGTAAATTCAGGACATCAAAATCAGACCTCGCAGATGTCAGAAAGTTCTCATTCGAATTCCACTCACAGTACAACAGGCCAGCATTCAAATTCGAGTGATAGTAGTAGCGTAATTTACCGTCCATCTAGTGAATCTGGTTCAGATATATCAAAGACTGCAAGCAATATTCCAAACAAGAGGCTTAATATGAATACAACTTATATAAATGAAGTAATTAACGAAGCCGAGATTTCCGAAAAAGAAGCTACACAAAATCGGATCCATGCTAATCTGCAATCGAAACCATCATTTGATCCTAATAGAACTTTGACTGAAATAAACAGAAAACGAGAAAGTGACAGTCGTTCGAGCACTCCGTCGCATTGCCGTGAAAATTCGTTAGGTGATGATGAAAACCCAATGATGAACGTTTTACCTATGCGACCATTATTGCGAGGCTATAATAGTCATTTGACACTACCAATGAGAACATCTGGCTTGACGCAGAAAAATATTCCCGGATATCCGCATCATGCCAATACCGTAAAAGCCAATTTTGGCCGTGAAAATGCGGGATTGAGAGATCGAATCAACTATGGCCCAGGATTTTCAAATCCAGATTACTGCGATCTTGATATTGCGTCGGGTTATATGTCGGACGGTGATTGTTTGAGAAGAATGAACATGGGTGAAATGGAGTGCGGAAGAAACAACGATATAATGGATGGTTACATGTCAGAAGGTGGTGCATCGCTATATGGCCGTCGAATGAACTATCAGCAACCTTCACAGCTTCAACAACTCGAAGAAAGGTTAGTCATTATTTTAACTCAAATTTGCTTTTACTTTAGCCGTGTTGGTGACTGTAGTACCGTAATAAAACTCAAATTAAAATGCTCCCTTAGGGCGTGAGATTCATTGCCGTGATGGGATTGCGCCGGTAATGGTTGCGCTTTTTAGAGGCAGCAGGGGCCGCGTTGGTATTCAACTGAATAATAATATCATTTTTTTACAACATCTCGATTTCAATTAAGTATATTTTTTCAACCACTTCTCCAGCAGCTCATAATTTCCTTTCGGCAGAATTATCAAAACTTTAGGCCGTTTTTTTAAACCTGTTTTAAATGAATGAACTTTACACCAGGTCATGGATAAATTCAACATTTCGTTAATTGTTAAAAAGTACATAGAGTAGCGTGAGCAAATCCATTTTCCAATAGCGTTGGCTAAGCCGCTCAAATCCACAAGTGGTCGGCCCGCCTTCCTTCATTCTCTATGTAACGTAACCTTGTTCTGTCTACATTAGATTGCTTGTTTCTGTAATAGGCTTACGGCTTGATGTGTAGGTAAATCTGTCGAGGAGCAACGTTGTCTAAGTGTGATATCTGTGATTATATAGTAATGAAAAAGAATCAAATCTAGTTTGATTCTTTTCACATACACATCAAATACTTAATTCATTAGTGAGAATGTGTAATCAAGTATGTCGTTGGCGAGAAAGTTAACGTAATTAAAGTCACACAGATGCGGGGAGTAAACAACGAACCCCAAGGTATACTTAGGTGCAAGGGGAGGATACAGAATCTCTTGAGATGGCGTTGCCCTACGCGCAGATTGCATACGTTTCTATAACTAGTATAACTACTAATAACGGAACGACTAAACGTTTCTGTTCCGTGATTCTATCGCTATCTGTCTGTGGAAGGTGACCGACAGACTACAAACAGTTCGACCGTGTCATTCGCAAACGTGTGCCGAGAGTGAATAAGCTTTTGTTCACCTTACTATATTCGGACGTTAGTTCCTAACGTGCAGCCGGCAGTCTTCCAGTGAGGACTCGCACGGCGCACTCACACCGTCGCAACGCTAGGGGAGAGGGCGGGGATACCAAAATCGATATTCCTACGTCTCACACCCCGCGCCCCGCTCCCCTGCCCACCATCGCCTCGACCCTAACCGCCCCTAACAGTAAAACACCATTCGGGACCTTAACCGTCTCAATATAAAAACGTACTTCGCCCATTACGATATGATATTTTACGCTTCATCTATGTCGCTGTCATGTTTTCCCGCACCTATTTAGAAAATCCTGTCGATAAATTGCTCTCGATATACTGTACCTAAGCTAATTCACATGTTACGGATTCTATGAATGCCTGAAGGAAGCCTGGAAAATTAATAGTAGGTAGCTCTGAAAGGGCTTAGTGCCGGAGCCGATGCTAAGTGATTGTGTAAACGTCAAAGTGAGCAGGGAGTGTGCGGGCGTCGCGGTGTCGTGGGTGACGAGTGTGTGCGGTGCCGGCGGCGGCGCGGCGGCTGGGCGGGCGGCACTCGGCGGCGCGCACTACCGGCGTGCGGGCGCGCCGTTCTCGCCGCCCGAACAACACGCACGTGGCAAACTTTCCCCGATTTCCTCCTCGGAAAATGTAAATCTGTTGCCGGCATCGATCGCTCGTGTCGCAGACGCGCGCTCGAACCGAGCTGCCGGTCACAGCTGACGCCATGGACCTTAACAAAGGATCGCTAAGAAACGATCGCGCCCGAACGTAATCTCGTGAACTGAAATCGTACGACTCTTTATTGGTGTTAGTTAAGTGTTAAATATGTAGTGGACCATTCGCGTTGTGCCTTCCGCATGGTCTCGGGTGAACGACAATACCTACTTGATTTGCTGTAATTTTACACGCTAAATAAATAGTTCCGCGAAAGTAATGTAATCGGTGTTGCCTTGCTAAGTGTCTTTGCTTCGCGTTAGACATTGTAAGCTTACGTACGGTGCTTTTTTAATGACAGAAACTTTTCTAACGTTATAGTGAATGTTTTCTTATAAAATGGATATTGGATTGATGCAATTGGTGAGACATACGTACTTACTTCAATTAGTATTAATAAGAGCTTGAAATGGAATAATTGCCGTCTATTTGATTGTCCAAGAGGCAATAACCTTGTTATAACATCTGGCTGTTGGCAAGTCGATGTTTTGTAATGCGACATGTGGTCACCATTCCTGGCACAATATTGCGTTTACATATCACTTTATTGTTGAAGGAATAGCGGTATTTGAAAGTTTGAATTGTAACGTCTCAAGGCGTCGTTACTTATTGTATTATAGCGTTATGTATTCGATTTGTTTCAAATTATCATAAATAATCTCGAGTTTTTGCCGATGAAAAGTCGAAATAGGTATATATCTACACAAACTGTGCACATTGACACAATAATTTGTTCCGACTTTGCGAAAACCGCTTTCAATTTTTCGGAAGCATTTTCTTATAGAACCTATTTGCATGATAGCATTTTGTCCGAGAACTAGCCAGTAAAACTTTTTAGAAATGTTTCGTTCTAATCATAGGAAATAGTTTGAATATTCTACCAATAAGGTCCAATTGCAACTAGTAAAGCTAATTATGTGACGTATAAATTTATGTGTATAGGTATTTAGATAGTATTAATAGTTATATGCAAGTCATTATTGTACACACCAAAATAACAAAATTTAAAATTTAACATTTAATAATAGTGCAACAAATGGCGACCTATCACTTCGAGTAATCTCTTCCGGATAACCTTGGATCGATAGAACTCGCTGATGTGGTATTCATATCTAGGAATTAATTAGCGATGATAGGTCAGTGGTTAGCGCGGTCGGTTCATACGCCAAAGGGCGTGGGTTAAAATCCCAACAATGAGCTTAAGCTGCCGGTGAAGGAAAACATCGTGATGAAACCATAGCATGATTGTAGGGTATTTTCTAGTATCTACTGGCTAGCTACCACTGCTTGCAAGCTCAAGTTTAAAATCTGTCGCCAAGTCACAATTTAGATAATTGTTTTACTTTAGTAAGTAAAACAATTATCTAAATTGTGTCAGATTACCTATTAATTGTGACCAAATTAATTATGTCAGATATACCGACTAAAGTTTCGGACTTATATGGTGGCTATTTTCAAGAAGTCAAACCACACGCCCTTTTTACATACTATGATGGTTACTATAGTCGGAGTATCCGACGTAATCTAATGTGAGTAATCCTGTAGGTAGAAGCAAAAAAAAAACAAAAACATGGCCCTGAAAATTAAAACAATATGTATCGACATCCCTAAGGATATTACTTAATATTGGTCCTTATAAGACAGGGGTGGTTCACGAGTCGATCCCGATCTTCAATAACATTGAATTCGCAATATTATTAAACATTTAAGCGAGGGTCGTATGTTTTTCGCGTTAGTCAGATTTTCAGTCAGTTAGTCATATATCGCTGAATACAAAAAAAGTATCTTTATTTTTGTCTGAATACAATGAATTAATCAGTGATTTCATAAAATTGAAGAGATTACTACTTTTTTTATTATTCTCCTGGCTCGAAGGACCAAATTTAATACAACTATAAAGAACTTATTTTTTTGGTGTAGATATGGCTGAACTTTGTTCTGATTAGCATGTTACTGAGGCATATGGCAGAGCATACTAAAATAAAGGCAACAGTAGCATAAAACGACGTAAATAAAAATAAAGATGATGAAAAAGAACCGTTTAAGGATGTTTTTTATGAACGAAAAAAGGAATATATCAAAATCCGGAGACGTTAAACATTTTAGTTTGGTACATTAAACTTTATCCCCCTAAACGTAAACCACCCGACCAAATCGCGACGTATGTTATTGTGTATATAAGTCTGACGTAAAGCACAATACCTCTTAATATTGTTGGGTAAAGTTCAAAATGCAAATGTTACCGAAGGATTTGTGACACAGCGTAAATATCGGAAAACAATAATGATTACTTACATTCAAAAACACACTAAAATGTATAGCGTATAGTAAATCGTAACATGAATGTATACTTGTATAGATATATGTATGTATGTATAATATTTTGTATTGACATGAGTCATAAGTCGTACCTATATGATGAGTTTTTACTAGCTTAGAGAGACTACAGCAATAGTAATGAGGCAACTAGAGACATTTTAGGGTAAGCCTTTTCTGATTTTTTTGACAGTTATCAAGCTTGGTCTTGACCACAGCTCAGCTGATGTTAAGTGACGGTGTGGTCGAAGATGGTAACGCACACCTAGCCTGGAATAAAATTTAACTGGCTCTCAAGTAATGATGCCGGAACACACTGTTAGGTGTTTTGTGGCAAATTTTGCAATTTGAGGGTGGTAGCTAGCCAGCCGAATAAAAGAAGGTACCCCTACCACTATGTTATGGTTTTCGGACGATGTTTTCCTCCACCGGCAACTCAAGCTCATATTTAGGATTTTAACACACGTCCTTCGGCCTGTGAACTAACTACGCTAACTACTGAGCTATTATCGCTATAATAGCTACATAATAGCTGATAGTATAAGATATAAGAAGATTGACTATGTAAAAATAAGTAGTCAGATAAAATAGATGATGATGGTATAGATATATGAAGTGTCTTATACCTTTTCATCGACTTCAAAAAAGAGGAGGTTCTCAAATAGACTGTTTTTTTATTTGTTACCTCAGAACTTTCGTCTCGGTAAACCGATTTTGAAATTATTTTTTTTTATTTGAAAGCTGGTGCTTACCGTGTGGTCCAATTTCAATTTGGTCCGGTTCTGATAATGGCATCCATGAGAAAACCATACGAAGCCGGGTTTTTTTCTTGTTATTTTTTTTAAGTTCGGCAAAGCTAAGCCGACATGAGCCCATTAAAGATCAAAATACATGAATAGAAATCAAAGAAATTGGAATACCGTATAAAGAAAATAATAAAAAGTTAAAGAGCATTGCAAAACGTTGGAAGTATTTTTAAAACTTCCAACGTTTGTGAAATTTGTATGAATTGCTACCCCTTTGTTTGGGTGGATGTAAATGCGTACATGCGATCGATTAGATTATTACTGCGCTTGCAGGGGTTTAGATGCTTATGATTCATGATAATATTAAAATGCTGCATGGAAACAGGAATGTTTTTGTACTTCATCACTACATAGTATAAAACAAAGTCGCTTTCTCTGTCCCTATATCCCTATGTATGCTTAAATCTTTAAAACTACGCAACGGATTTTGATGCGGTTTTTTAATAGATAGAGTGATTGAAGAGGAAGGTTTATATGTATAATACATGCATTGCATATGCACCACATATATATCTGCATTGCACCCGTGCGAAGCGGGGGCGGGTCGCTAGTAGAATATATTTTGTAAAATTAGGATACTAAAGTATTACTTCTAATAATATTTTATTATGGAAACTGACGTGGTCTTGACACATTTTTGTTTTATTTATGCGGGATTACTCACGTTTAATTTTATCGGAAACTCCGACTTTAGTTTCGGTTACATCCGGTGGCCTTCATCATGGGGACAAAGCTGAGACAACGCGCGCGTGCCCGCATCTTGCTTCGCACCGATATAGTCGGAGTTTCCGATAAAATTAAACGTGAGTAAATAAATAAAACAAAAATGTTCTAATAGTATTATTGCTAATGAGTTTTTTTTAAATGTTAAAGTAATGAGACGAACGATACGCTCTCCTGATGGTAAGAGATAACGCATATCTATGACCATTGCAGAGATACATAAAACTTTGAGTAGCAAAACAAAGTCCGGGACATCGCTGCTTTGACGTCATTACTTTGAGACTTTTAATGGTAAGTCTCAACAGCCCAGTAATTTCGCTAGCTGCAGTACCCTTTCAACCGGAACACAGTTTAATTATAGGAAGGGCATACTCTAGGATTACATTTAACCGGCATCATTTTTTTGATGGTTGACAAGCTGGGTGTTGACCAAATCCACTTGATGTTAAGTGACGGTGTGGTCGAAGATGGTAAAGCAACCCTAACCTGGAATAGAACTGGCTCTCAAGTGAGGCAACTAGAACACACCGTAAGGTGCTTGGCGGCAGATTTTTAACTTGAGGGTGGTAGCTAGCCAGCCGAGTACTAGAAAATACCCTACCACCTACTATGGCTGCCTCACGATGTTTTCCTTCACCGGTAGCTCAAGCTCTTTGTTGGGGTTTGAACCCATACCCTTCGGCGTGTGAACCGACCGTGCTTACCATTGAGTTATCATCGCTAAAAAAAATAGATTTGTCCTCAAGTTGAAAATCTGCCGCCAAGCATCTATCGGTGTATTCCGGCAGCCTCATTTGAGAGTCAGTACCATTCCTGGCTAGGTGTGCTTTACCATCTTCGACCACACCGTCATTTAACATCAGGTGAGCTGTGGTCAAAAACCTAGCATGACAACCTTAAAAAAAAATATACTCGTGATTAATTATCCTCTATCCAATAAACAAAATTAACCCACTGCTTTTTTCTTTAAATCAAAATCAATATCAATTTATTTGCCATAAACTTTAGAAGCATTAAAATGCCAAACGCAGACTTAAAAACTAGACAATTACATAAATATTAACCTATATCTTCTTTTTTTCTTATATACTCGTATAAAAATGAATCGCCGTGCGTTAGTCTCGCTAAAACTCAAAAACGCCTTGACTGATTTGAATATATTGTTTATTGTATTCTTCGCTATAGTTCAGGGAAAGTTTAAAAGGAAAAATAATAGAGAAAATCCAAAAGAAGAGCTATAAAATTAAGTAAAATAATAATCATAATTTTGTATGGAAAATCGCCTAACTGACGTACTATGCACAAGATGTCAAGTGTCACAAAACATTACTATTTAATTTGACGACATCTGGCGGCGTGTAGTGATAATATCCTCTAAAATTACTTCGTTTTCAAATCAATTTTAGGTGATACGAAGTTCATCGGGTCAGCTAGTGTATATATAAATATTTTAGGTTGTTTCAATGATCTCATAAACAGAATAGCAAGTACGTACATATCAGGATCAATGCATCTCGATTGCAGATTGCCATGATTGATCCCCATTAGCCGTATTCAGACCACGGATTGCGATTGGACACAGTGCAGTGCTCTCTGGTCTCGGGTGAATTACAAATGTAGATTGAATTCCATTACGGGTAGTTCAGTATTCGTCTATTAATAAATTATTTAAAGTTCAATTTTGTTTAGCGTTTGAATCATCTAATTTGGAGTTACCAGTTGGGTTCCGTTTACATTATGTATATGCTTAATCGAATTTAATAATCTTTACTTATATATTTAAAATTTCGTGTCACGTTGTTTGTCCGCGATGAACTCCTCAACTACTGAACCGATTTTAACCAAATCTTACACACTGTGTGCAGTTTGATCCAACTTGAGAGATAAGATAGTTTATATCTCGATTTATAATCGCAATATTTTTCTATTGCAAATTATTATGTGTTTATTATATGACAAAGAGGTATAATTATATATGAGTACCAATAAATTCTAATAGATGGCGGTGTAAAGTAATTTATTAACTGGACTGAGTAAGTATCCAATAGATGGCGCTACTTTAAAAGTCCAAACGTTTCATATGCGCTACAATTTATTTCACGTTACACGCGGCATGCCAGTGTAAACGGCATCTGCAACAAAAAGAGGAAAAATAATCAGACAATATGGGAACTAGCGGAAAATTTTTTTAAATTCCTGTTCAGATATTGCAGTAACGGTTTTCTGCCTGCTTTCTGTGTAACAGCTGAAATTTTAATGAGCAAACTGGAGCGTCTGCAGTGCTGCAAATATCTTTGTAGGGAATTTTCATTATTGCATTGTAGGTACTTTATTGATTATTTATATGTAAGTGGTAATCTCAGATTAAAAAATAGGGTACAGATATAATATAGCGTTGAAAATAGGTACGTGCAATTTTTTTTGTGGTTGTATTTCTTTGTTTGTGCCTTTGACATAGTTTATAGTTGTGTCTACATGCCTAGTATAAAATGAAGTCGCTTTCCGCTGTCTGTACGCTTAGATCTTTTAAACTACGCAATGGATTTTATTGCGTCAGACAGATTGATTCAAGAGGAAGGTTTTTTTGTATTTCTTTATTTTGTTATTCTTGTTTTTATTAGGGGCTTTAATCGCAATGCGATTATGCCAGCCCCGTATAACAACAAATATATGACATATCATAAGCATAATTATATGTCGTCTTCATTACGATGGACGAGTACTTTCGAGATATAAGGTCCTCGTCGCATCATATGTGAGGACGGTTTATATGTATAATACACACATATGCACCACATTAGTATTTACATTACACCCGTGCAATACCGGGGCGGGTAGCTAGTACGGAATATAATATCCGACGTGAGTAATTCCGTATTGGTAACTAAAATTAAAACGGGCGAAGTATCCTTGATAGAAGGACACTTGAGTATACATACATAATTAAATATACTGTATATACACTGTAAATAATGAAAGTGCTTTAACATTCTACAATGGCAAGTCCTAACATAATTGAAGATGTGTCTTCTAATATCTTGTACATGAACTAGGATTCATGAGTGAATAATTAATAACTAGATCGCAATACATCAAGGCCTTGCGTGACACAAATGCACCGAGCTATTTGAGTGCTTGAAATTCCCGTATGTCAAATAAAATTGTATGACCAAGTAGCCTTCAGCCATTTTTACGCAACGTCATATCTGCATCTTTTTTTATAATCTGGGGTTGTAAGTGGAATTGATTTATAATTTGTTCGTAAAACTGACGATTTAATTTAACTTTATCTTTTGACATATAGCAATGTTCTTATACTACTGCGTCAATTTGTACATAAATGTATACAGTTGGATACAAGTTCTATGACTGTTTTTTTTTAATATTAATAAATATTACAAACAAATAGTATTGATAAATACAGATCAACAAAGTTACTATACAGAATAGAAACCTAAACACTAAATTTAACAGACAATAAAATAACGCATAACTGGTTCTAATCGCTTTTTTGATACATTACCCTAGTGCTTCTGGGAACCATTCCCATTGATAGCGGCCTTTTAGATCAGATAGTTAATTATATTATTATGTGTATATATTATTTCATTGTTTACCATGTTGTTCCAAAGGTATGTTGGCATTTATATACAATTTTGATAATAGAAGCTTAAAGACCACCATCGTCTGCTAAGTCGTATAGTGCCCATCATTTATATCTCGTCATGCATAACGTTTTGCCAAAAACTGATTTGTATTACCACATCCCAATAAAGCTCATTGGCTCTCAAGATAAATTTCCCAATAAACTACAGGCTTTCATCTATAGGAAGGTCCGTAAGTTTGACGAGGGTAAAACGTCTGGGGCGCAGATACAGCGTGGATTCTTTGGCATCCAATAGAATTAATGAAGCGACTTCAATACGAAGTTTTCTTCTTAGGATGCCCTTTTTGTTCCGAGACTCGTAACTTGGATGAACAAGTTTGAATTAAGTTTGTTGTTGCTTGAAATTGTCGTTTTTGGGGCAACGTTTTATTTTCTTTGAACAACTTTTAATCTAACTCTTAAAATATTTTACACCGTAGTACTTATAATACGTAAACGGTAAAAATATACCCTCGTTTTTAAACAGGTGTTTTTTTTTTTTTCAAAATCCATGGCAATCTTCACACAAATAATAAACATTTACGAAATATAAATACACTAATGGCGGCAAACAGTGTAGGTATTAGGTAACTAAAAATATATTGTCATATTGAATACCTTTCCTTTTTACCTTTTGTCCTTTTTCGGATTCAGTTAAAAATCAAGTAAGTCAAGGTTGAGTCTGGTCATATCCTAAAAGAAGAGGCTTTACTAGAAACTCCGACGAAGTTTTGGAAGCAACACGAACACGTTTCGTCACATTATATCATTTTCGTACACTCATGCACGTAATTCAGCACTTATAAATTAAATACCACAATTTTATATACAAACACATGATTTTTTTCGACAATACCTATTTCTCTTCATTCAATTTACCGTCGTATCTCTTACCTCCAAGTTTGTATCTAACATCGATGCTTCTCCGGGAGCCAACACTTTGGTGATAACTAAGTGTATTGGAATTGAAATGCTGAAAGTAAAAACTCGGCTGCTAGGAATGTTGAAACACGTTTTAGCTCACGATGGGAGAAATTTTCTGCATTCAACTTGTCACTTTAAAAGTTTAACATTCAAAATATACCCGTTTGACATTGTAGTTAAAAAAATTAAAAGTAGATCTAATTGGCTTGATTATGTAGGTAACTACATAATCAAAGTTTTTATAAATCATAAAAAAAAAATTGGCAAAGTCACACTAAATAAGTCAGGGTCAAGTCCGATCATGCCCTAGTGAGGTAATGACAAAATTACTAGAAGTTTCGAAAGAGCTTTGGAAGCAACACGAAAAGTCATATTTCACCAAATTGTATATCTTTCCCATACTCTTGTACGTGATTCAACATTTTATGAGTAAATCATTACTTTTTTAAATAGATATTCAGTTGAAAATCATACGATGCAAAGCCATTAGCCTTTTTCAGTGTACACGCGAAAACTTTAAGAGTCAGGAATCATTTTATTATCAGTCAGTCAAGTCAATATTAACATTTAATAATAAAAAATGTTTTTTAATATAAAAAATACACCGAATAAAAAGATAACATTTAGACTGCCCTGTTATTTGGTAGAATATCTACTTCAAAAACTGTAGGGCGTGAATCGATTCCCACCAGAACAAACATTTCTGTGATAATAAATGTTTTTGCTTTGTATTATAAGTAAGTATTATATTCTACCAGTTATCTGGTTTCCTTACTACAATCTTTGCTAAGTTTGGGGCTAGATGACGCTGTGTGAAATGTCCTACGATATTTATTAGATTTTTATTTATGTTAGGAAAAAATCCTAACATAAATAAAAATCAAATAATGTTCGTTGGTAAGCGTAAATCTTGAGAAAGGTTGAACTGATTTAGATGATTCTTTTTTTAATGTTCGTGATACTTCGAATGCGGTTCACAAAGTTGCAAAACCAAAGATAGAACGCTACCGAATCGGGTGCGAAGTACCGGGTATTCAACTGCGACGAAATAAAATTAAGTTTGGATAATTGATTGATTCAGGCGTCACTTTGCGGGAGCTCATTTTGGGTGTTCAAAATCTACCTAATATACCTTGAACACTTTAAGTTTGGATACTATATCGTTTTGATTAGACAAATTATTCTTTTTTGACCTCAAAAATGAGATAAAAAGCACGTACTTTTTTATTTCCACCTGTTTTTTCAAGTTATTTACATTCAGTCCGCACTCGGCAGGCTTGTTTATTCCCGTAATTCATTCACGTCTCGTCGTGCCTCAAATCCGTATTGTCAGCGGTCTCACGTCGAAATATGACAAAAACCCTATTCATCATTGAAGGAAAATAATGATGAGACAGCAAGAATGAGAGGGTTCGCAGATAATGAGGAACTAGGCTGCTCCTTTCAGGAGATACGTCGTCATTAGTACCTGGCTAGAGGCGAACAGTTTTCATTTACACTCCAACATTTCGAAGACAGAGTCACAAAGACGTCGTGGTGATTAATGCACCTTTCAGTATATTCTCCATCTGTACAAGTGATTCTGGGTAAATTACAATACCTATGAAATATAGCTCACTTTTTTTAAGCGTAAACGTTATGAAAAAAGTATGATAGTATTATTATAATTGATTGATTCAGGCGTTACTTTGCGGATGTTCATTTTGAATGTTCAAGGTATATATTTAGTTTATTTCCGCTTAACAGTCGTTTCAGTTACAACAGTGATAAGAATTTAAATGTAACTAACTTGTTACGACTGCTAAGCGAAAATAAACTGAATATATGTTAGTATTATATCAGTTATCTGGTTCGCATTATACAAGCTTTGCTTAGTTTGGTATTTTTTAACCAGGTCCCTATAGATAGATATATAATGTGAAATGACCAAGGATATTTATTTATTTATTTTATGAGACGAACAATTGTTTTTTTTCATGGTAAGAGATAATCCCTGTCTTGTTGTATACACCAAATAATGTATTTATAATATAATAAATAATAAAAAAATTAAATGTCGTAGGACTTTTCACACAGCGCCATTTAGCACCAAAGTAAGCAAACCTTGTACTATGGGAACAAGATAACTGATATAATACTTACTTTTTTTTTGTAATTTCATACAGAACACCCAAATACAGAACAAACATTTATTGTCACATATGTAAATGTTTATCCTAGTGGAAATAGAAGCCACACCCTACATCTGCAGATATTCTATCAAATGAGCTAACAAGGCAGCAGTACCCAGTTTGAGTAACAAAACAATGGCTACATATTCCTACATAATTAATCAGTGGCGTAATACCCAATAGACATCGTTGTAATCATCACTAATAGCACTTTTCGCTTACAAGAATGTCGTAGTACAAAGAATGAAGCAGCTAATAATATAAATTGCTATTAAGCTAAAAATCAAGCCAAATCCAAGTCTTGAGTTAATAGATTTTTTCTAGGCAAGCGTGCGCGATAGTGGAGTGCGCGCACATCTACACTTAACATCGAGCAATATGGCAATCGAACGCAAGGCTAATGACTAAAAAAATACAATCGATAGCTGCTGAAAAATATTTCCACACTATTGAATTTACCTACAAAACCAACCTGTTAATTTTGTAGATAAGGTGTAAGTGTACAATAATAATTTCAAGAACATCAAAGCCATTTGCAGTTTATACTTTGTCAGAAATCACCCTGTATTCATTTTATAAAATCTATGTAGGTATGTGTACAGGTAGATATATCTAATGCATATATTCGTTTTAGATTTTGAACCTTCATTCAGGGGTATAAAGACGAGGTTTTTAATTCAAGGGATGTGGTTAGGATTGCGCGCAGATGTTTTTCATTTGGATTGCAAAGTGCGAGGGCAAACCCCACTGAACAACATTTTTCTTTTTATTTACTTCAAAGTTATGTGTGTTCTTCAAAGTGATAGCATTGAAGAGATTTTTTTTTTCTGAAGGCCTTAGCTCTCGTTTTTGTCCGAAACGCGACAAAATACAGCTTGCAAACCCATGTCGGAGAAAGCGCCGAATAATTCAAAATTAGTCGCTCTAGCGAAACTTCTTATCCATAAATTAGTTTTAGGGGTACTGTCTGAGGTTTGATATAATTCTAGACCAATGAAAATTGTTTATTTTTAAGCTATAGGTATATTCGTGTTAAAACTACACTAAATACTTTAAGCTCATGGTGCAGAATAGAAAAGGTTTTGCTATAACTTTGGCTGGCATTATGCCATAATAAAAGGTAAACAAGGGGTAACATGGATGGCGTTTTGCCAAATCATTCATCATGCATGGTTATGCTTGTACAAGAATATGAAACAGTTTTTAGTCTACATTTTTCAATCTGACTGAAACTTCCTGTTTGATATTTACTTTTTAATACTTAGGCAAATCAAAAAGATTTTTAGTAAAAAAATCTATGTTTTTTTTTTGTGGCTTTTAAAAAAACTATAATATCAATATACTAGATAATATATCACTTCAGAATACCATACCATGTGTTTATCATTATTTCGGTACAATTTCATATATACAACACAATAGCCCTTTTCGTTGATAATGCTTATACAAACATTTAATTCATAACAAACATAATTTTCCCTAAAAAAACCGACTTCATACCACTAAGGCCAAACACAGTTAAGTTTTAGGTGTATTGATTTAAAGATCAAACTACTAAAACGATTTTCATATAATTTCTATGAGACCAATCTGAAAGTATATCGTGTCAAACAAAAAAAAAAAGAATTTTTCAAATGTCAATAAACTAAATATATACCTTGAACACTCAATATTACATATTTATTTACGCTTAACAAATTATGTTAAGCGGAAATAAACAAAATATATACATTGAACACTAAAAATGAACTTCCGCAAAGTAACGCCTGAATCAATCAACTTTATTATAAATATGTAATATAAGTGTGAATACTTAGAAGCGAATGCAATTTTTACTAGCTGTATAAGTTTAATTGAATATTATGTAACATGTTGTTATCAAAAACTTGGCTCAAATTCAAATTCAATAAATATTGCATGCCAAGTTAGGCGAGTTCGTTTATATTGTCAATTTTTTTTCCTCTAAAGAGAAATATCGAAGAATAAGGTATACTGCATCTCAATTGCGATGCCCATAAAATAGGGCACTGCGGTATTCGTACCGCAAACTTGTGTACTGTAATCTGTTTCTTGCTTAAATTGCATCTCGAGGGAAAAAGTGTAAGTAATAGTTACTAACCTTACTAGTGTAGCAACGTTTCTTTACCAATGAGTTGTATCTATATCGAAAACGTGTTTTATGAAAATTTTATCGTAAAATTATTATAATTACAGTTACTAGATTTACCTAAGATGCACACTTACTTGTTGGTATATTCTGCCGCCAATCAATAGTGTGTAGGTAAACATTACTGTGTTCCGGTTTGAAAGGTACTACAGCTACCGAAATTACAGCGCTGTCGAGACTAATCATCGAAAGTCTCAAAGTAATAAGCGCCAAGCAGTGATGCCGTGGACTTTGTTTCACTACTCAAACTTCTGTGTATCGCTGCAATGGTCATGGACAGGCGTTATCTCTTAACATAAGGAGAGCGTCTTGTTCGTCTAATTACTTTTACAATAAAAAAATATACTGCAGTGCGGTAGGATCCATCCTACCGTCTAATTATTTACATTTAACTAATTACATATTCCAAACGAAACGCTAAACTAAAGCTTAGCTACAAAAAAATATTCTTCCGCATAAATTTATTTAAATATAATTAGAATAACGTATCTCCATGGCTATAGCAACGATATACTTTTGATTAACAAAACTAAGTCCTGTGCATCGTTGCTTTGGCACTTATTACTTTGAGACATTTGATGATAAGTCTCAACAGCCCTGTCATTTCGCTAGCTGCAGATTTAAAAAAAAGCCATCTAGTTAGCTGCAAATAAGTGTATTTTGAAATTGGATTAAAGTGTTTAGTATGAAAATTACTATTTATGTGTAGTAGATAAATAACTGGTCCAATTGCAAACCAATAGAGTTCAGATGTGTAATAAATGCCAATCATCACATATCACCAGATAGATCGTCCGTTTGTCTTTATTTTTACTAAAAGCATTCATTTCGATTTGACTGTCATTAGCAGGTTCACTAATTACAAAATACGAATGATTATTTATTAATCTTGTAATAGGTACTAGCAAATTAGTGATATATACCTACCTATACATGTGTATGCTACTAGATGACGTATTCCGAACACTCATTTCGTTAAGCTGAACTGCAGAGCAGTATATACACCTTGGTCAGTACTCCACAACAAAAATATAAAAACTTTAGAACGTACACAATACGAAATTGATTAAGTCTTTAATATTCATTTTTCGATTACAATGTAACATCAAGAGTGACAAACTCATCTATAAAACAATCACGCAATTTTGTTGGCTTTTTTGCACACATTTTTGTTCTTAAGTTATCTTCTATGTGTACGTACTGAATTTGTTGTAGCAAATGAACAATTTTTCTTTCCCACTCTTCCACTTTCATGAAAGGGCGCATTTCTCACTCCATGTACCTAATCACGATACTTTACCTAAACGGGCCAGTGAACCGGGGAAGTTAAAAAAAGTTTACGTACTTTTCCATCTTATCGTAATCTTTATGGCGAGCGAGAATTTTTCCACTTTGCAATTTTTGTGAAGAAAAATGCTTTGTTCGAGTTGGATTTGTAAGAAAATGAGTTTCATTTTTGTGTTGATGTAATTTACTTAGTGTTTTTCATACCTAAGTATTCGTATAATGATTGTATACCTACACGTGTCAGTCTTGACAATGGTAATGAGTTGTCGCCAACTTCAAGTGTCTCACACGTGTCAAAACGTACCTACCTACATATATTACATAACTAGCTGTTACCCGCGACTTCGACCGCGTGGAATTTAACAAAAAATGTCACCACCACCTGATGTCGTCATGTCATAAGTAGAATAGTCAGTACTATTGTTTATTGTGAAACTTGGCGACATCTGGTGGTGAGTAGTAGTAGTCCCCTTGATTTTTTTGGTAATCCCACACGAACCTATCATTTTTCTGCTATAAAAAGTATTCTATATGTTAATCCAGGTAATAAAATATACGTGTGCCAAATTTCATCAAAATCCATTCTGCCGTTTTTGCGTAATTGTGTAACAAACATCCAAGCATACACACTTTCACGTTTATAATATTACTAGCTGCGCCCCGCGTGATGATGGATGTTGATAATGATGATGAAAAGTATCCTATGTTTTATTCCAGAGCCTAAAATACCCACATACAAAATTTCACCCAGATCCGTTGAGTAGTTTACACTTGAAGGCGTAACAAACACACAAACTCACATACGCATTTAAAATATTAGTTAGGATTAGTAGGATAGGATTATTTCGGTATCATACGAGATCATCAGTTATTTATTTGATCTTAGTTTATTAAAAGTCTGTAACTAAATTAAAGTAAACCAAGTCTGTAGACTAAAACTACTTTTTAGGTAGCTATACTAAAAACAGATAAAATTAAAAATACGTAACTACGTATCTATGTGGAAATTCACGACGTTTCTCAATTTTCATTAAACATCAAAGTACTACTTAAACATTTTAACAATTTATAATTCTCTACAGCCTAACAAATATTTTTAAAGTCAATCAACTTTATCAAATAAACCAAAATAGCAACTCGATTACAGTGTTCTGAAATAAATGAGGCCTATTCTTCATTATAAAGACTCCATTGATGTCTCGAATGAGTGCAATATTGTTGTGATTAATGATCATCAGGAATAGTCTTGTATCGATAAAAATATCGATGCTTAATTTTATAGTTACTGCTTTAGCTACGTATCGTAAAGTTATGCATTTTACTTTATCCCAAAACTTTTTTTTTAAAGGCTGACAGGCTATGTGTTTGACCACAACTCACCTGATGTTAAGTGACGGTGTGGTCGGAGATGGTAAAGCACACCTAGCTTGGAATGGAACTGGCTCTCAAGTGAGGCTGCCGGAACACACCGTTTAATGCTAGGCGGCAGATTTTCAACTTGAGGGTGGTAGCTAGCCAGTTGAGTACTAGAAAGTACCCTACCACCATGCTATGGTTTCCTCACGATGTTTTCCTTCACCGGCAGCTCAAGTTCATTGTTGGGGTTTGAACCCACGCCCTTCGGCATGCGAACCGACCGCGCTACCCACTGAGCTATCATTGCTACGAATCTATCTTTATTTTATATGTATTGGTACTTATTGCTATATTATTATTTATCTGTGTCAATGGTAATATTACATAATCGAAATGTATGGCGAGTTGTACAACTTTGAGAGAAAATGATTGATTTTGAACGTTGTAACCCGTAAAAAAAGCAAGTACTTTAATAAATAAAATGTGTATACATTCTTGACATCGAACTAAGTTCCCATCCCTACTAACTCTCTGAATACGTCCATTATACTAAAATATTAACTACCCTCTTCATAATTATTAATTTACGCTCGTAGTATGCACCGCTGTTTGCCTACAATGTTATCGGTTGCTATACAATAACTGGGTAAGATAAACTAAACAATGAATAGTGAAGTTCGTTGACTCTTTGGAATTTGGTATTTCAGTATGTTTTAAAATAAGTACTAAAATTATATATTAATTAATCTTCAAATTATGTTCTTGCCATCATGCTAAGTAACTTTTCAGCTCACATTTTGTTACTTCATCATCATCATCATCAGCCATTTAAGACGTCCACTGCTGGACATAGGTCTCCTCCTTGGGAGAGTTTGCCAATACTCGCCACGCTTGGCAGGCGGGTTGGCGAGCGCAGTTAGGTGTGATTGTTCAAGGAAGACGCTGTTGCCCATCTTCCGGATTACATCCCTTAGCCAACTCTTACTGCAACCACGGGTAGAGAGGGTGGGGTACTATTTCTTACGCCGGCACCACCACGGCACGTTTTGTTACTCACTAATTACTTTCCTCAGTAAGTTAGTTTATTACAGTCTATTACATAGGTAATTGTATAGGGTTGTTTTGTGTTATAGTAATTTCAAAATTAAACTGAAATCGTGTTATTAAGAACATTTAATCAGAGGAGAGTCTCGTTTATCCATTACTTTCACATAAAAAAATAAAATGACAATCGATTAATAATATATTTTTTATGTAAAAGTAATGAGACGAACGAACGCTCTCCTGGTGGTAAGAGAAACACATATTCATGACCATTGCAGCAGTACCCAGTTTTTTTAAGTAACAAAACAAAGTCCAGGGTTTCGCTGCTTTGACGTTTAATACTACGACACTACACAGTACATACTTTTAATATTGGGGGATTCAGATACCTGATAGAATATTTAACGTGTATAGGTACTTACAATAAAAAATAAAAAATTGTAGGACATTACACACAGTGCCATTTAACCCCAAACTAAGCAAAGCTTGTACTATGGCAGTCAAATAACTGATAGAATAGACGAATACTTTTTTTTTGTAAATACATAGTTATAATACATACAGAACACCCATATACAGAACAAACATTTTGTTTGTACCATAAAATACTTGTCCCAAGTGGGAATCGAAACCACGCCCTACAGCTCTTAAGGCTGTATTCTACCAACGAGCCAATAGGACTGTCAAATACATACTTATAAAACATAAGACACCCAGACACAGAACAAATGTCTATGTTTGTCACATAAATGTTTATCTTGCGTGAGAATTAAACCCACGCTCTACGTCTCAAGACGCAAAGCTACTAACAAATGAGCCAACAGGGTTGTCATTATATCGATTTCAAACAAGGGGACTTTTTCGAGTATGAATTTGATTTTGTCTCGTTAAAAATAGTACCTGGTTGACCGAGCATTGCTCGGCTGAAAACACGGATAAAACGACGTTTTTTAAAAATGAAACCTAGCTAGATCGATTTAACGCCCCCGAAACACCCTGCATACTAAATTTCATGAAAATCGTTGGAGCCGTTTCCGAGATTCAGAATATAGTACCTGCATGACCGAGCTTTTCTCGGCTGAAAACACGGATAAAACGACGTTTTCTAAAAATGAAACCTAGCTAGATCGATTTATCTCCCTCGAAACCCCCTGCATACTAAATTTCATGAAAATCGTTGGAGCCGTTTCCGATATTCAGAATATATATATATATATATATATATAAACGAGCAATTCTTGTATATATATATACAAGAATTGCTCGTTTAAAGATATAGATATATAGATAGATAGATAGCAGATTAAGAGTATCGCTTTGTATTGTCCCTTTTTTTAGACTATCATCAAGCATTTGAAGCAGATGGGTGATATGAAACGGATCAGATTATCTTTTTCGAAACCAGGTCAAAGCGACATGTTGCGCTCAGGGGCTTAAAGGGTAGAGTCCGTCCTCTGTAGCTATCATCCGACATCAATTGAAGGCCTTTGTTCGGCGAACCTAGGCCTTTCAAAGCCCTGTGTTTAATCGCCTTTGATCTCAGAGCTTACGTAACTGGATGGCTCTGCTTGGGACCGTGTGCGTGTGAACATGTAGCATTTGACCTTGTCCTTGGTATGTCATGTAGACTTTGGTAGAAGATTAATGTGGCACGTTTGTTTATGCTAATCGTGTTTCCGTGAAAATTCATTTGACCAAAATATTTGCTCTGGAATCGCTACTTACAGAATTTATTTTTTCACAAAAAAGGCATCACATACCTGTTTTAAGTAATAGGTACCTGCCATTTTTCTGTAAAACACAGTTCAGTAATCCGACTGTCGGAGGGTAGACAGTAGACATGAGCTGACAAAGCCTCCTTTACATACTACATAATCGCCTTGCTCTAAACAGCATTTAAATAAAACAATCATCAATGAAGTGAATGAATTATTATTGTTTAGGGTTGACAAGCTAGGTGTTGACTACAGCTCACTAGGTGTTAAGTGTCGCTGTGGTCGAAGATGGTAAAGCACACCAAACTTGGAATGGAACTGGCTCTCAAGTGAGGCTGCCGGAACACACCTTGTTAGATGCTTGGCGGCAGATTTTCAACTCGAGGGTAGCAGCTCGCCAGCCAAGTACTAGAAAATATCTTACCACCATGCTATGGTTTCTTTACGATATTTTTCTTTACCGGCAGCCCATTGTTGGGGTTTGAACCCACGCCCTTCGGCATGCGAACCTACCGCGCTAACCACTGAGCCATCATCGCTACAAAAACTTTGTATAAAAACTTACTTTGTCTAGGCCCTCGTCTGGTAAGAATAGTTTTCAAATTTGAACGTTTCCGATTAATTAAAGTTAGTATGTAGCACATAGCCTGTCAACTATAAAAAAGAAGCACTGGGCAAATGAGAATCGTGAAGTTTATGTATTGATACCTACTTACCTATCTATACCTACTTACTTACTTACCTATCTAGGGTAGAGGCAGGCACAATTTTCACGATCTCCACATAACTGAGTCAAATATTAATGCAAATACAAATTGCGAAACTTTTGCGTAACCTTTCATGGAAGGTGCTGTGAAAGTTTTGTAATTTGTATTCATGTACATAAACTTTTCTTGTTTTCATTGTAATTGCTTCCATAGCTAACTATTATATTCTCTCTAATCTCCAGACGTAGCGGCGGACGCAGCAGAGGCATGGAAGGTGGCAGCGGGGTCGTGTACAGAGTGGTGGGCCGAACGCGGAGCAAAGCAGATTGTGGGCAGCAAACAGAGCGCCAGCCGCCCGCACCAAGACAGGATACTACGTGGAAGAAGTACACGGATTCTCCTGGAGTCGGCGCTCCGGTTAGTATACTGCATAAGTGTTTTATACTCCGTAAGTCCGAACAGGGATAGGTTTTTCATGGTTCGGATTATATATCCTATATAATCCTTGGACCATATAACAATACGAAAAGTTAGCTTTAAACTGTGCTTAATAAGTAATATCGGAGAATGTTTGTTGACAGAACCAGCCAGCACCAGCGCCTCCTAGTCCATCTCATGGACGTAAGAGCGAGCGTCGTGCTGGGCACCATTCGCCACAGCATCACAAGCGAGAGAAACTCACGGCAGCTCAGCAGCTCGGGATCGCACCGCACCCGCAGGTAACCTAGACCCAGTCTACGTTAGATGGGTGCCGATCTATGATGACAATCGACGATCGTGATCCGGTTTTGTAGGGCGTCCATCGATCAGTTCATTTTCTACAGAAAGGCTATCCAAGCCACATACAATCCAGGGTCATCACAACTTTTATCATATAGATTGGAGGGTAACAGAAACAATTTGCTATATAGTTTTCAAAATCTAATTTAAACGGCCAAGACTGTAATGGCGTTTGAACGACGTCACGCCGTGTGTAACAATCATATCATCTGTAAGACAATTAAATTATAAAAATCTGTGAAACGTCAACAACAGCAATGGCATTTCACACGGCGTGACGTCACAATCTGTTTGGTGTTCGCGGTCACGTGACCGACCGCTTAATTGTACCGAGAGTTTATCACTAATAATAATTTTGATGTTTACTTACGTATATTTATTACCTACTAAATAATTTTGTTCTTTATTACCTGTTACATATATTTAATTTGTTTGATATTTCAGTACGCTGCAAACTCTTCTAGTCAGCATTCGTCGCGAAGCGGAGGAGCCCAGGTAAGCAGAAAGCAACAAAAGTTCTCATCAGCACACCGGGCAGAATACCTGCTTATTTATTTTTGCACATTTAAGTACAAACAACTACATTAAGACGATATTTCTTAGCATTCAATGATATGGCGCGGGTGCCAAGTCTATCGCTTTGCAGGAACGTGTGGGTACAATGCCCGAGACTTGCGACTCAGGTGTAGTTTTTTGTTTGTAGGGGCCCCCTTTACATACGTATTAATGCTTACTTTTATTGCCCTCCCAACCCCGCATTGGAAACTCTTTCCAGCAATACATTTTAAGATGTTCATAATAAGCTTAAAATCTTTTAGTAGATTTATAAAAGATTTTTACCGGTATTCCAATCCCACTTCTACCACCGTTCCCATATTTTTTCTACTTCCGTTAAAAAGTTTGAGAATACTACTCTAATAAAACATTCTTAATACCGACATAGTAGATACCTATATACCTACCTACGCCCGCCACATATTATTATGTAACTAGCTTACATCATTTATCAGGTTAATAGAATTAAATGGGTACCTACATTTGTAAAATGGTTAGTTACGAATTAAGTAGGTCCATTTCAATACTTTTTTTATAAATGTTCAATCTTTCGTAACACAAAATTATGTTTACTACTGAGATTGAATCGCATACAAAATATTAGAAATTAGTTTTATTTAGATATTTAGATTGAAGTTTTGGTCATGTTATAATATTCATTATACCTACATTCCAGCTCCAATCGCCTAGTGGTTCTCAATCAAGGCCTTCGAGTGTATCCAGTGGCGGTAACGGTAGCAGCTGTTCCTCTAGCAAGGCGAAGGTCCCTCAGAGCTTTGGTTATGTGAAGAGGCAAAATGGGTCTCAGCAGCATGTACCCCAACCCAACGGCCCGCCACCGCAGCACAACCAGGGACATAGTAAGTATAATTCACGCACACGGGCATGTTATTATAAGAGAAATTGTGGGCAAAGAATACTTACAGAGAGATGGAGAAGGGCTCACCCCTATGTTTTGGGTAAAAATAAAATAAACATGAAAACGCCATCTATTTTAAAGAGTATTATTAAATACGGTGTGTAAGTTTGCTACTTACCACTAGATGGCAGTAGTAAAGTTTTTGACTGACGCAATGTACACGATGTTCGACACCAATGTTTTTCGACAGGAAAGTAAAAACAATAATTTTTATCTTTGTTTTTGGCGTCGCAATTTTATTGCAATCGCAATGCATGTACCTATACTTTTATGTATGTTTAATTTTTTTAAATCATGTGAAATAAGTTCTAACTACAGTCAAAGTGAATCGGCCAAGTCCAATCATGACCTATAAAAAAAGAAAAGAAAGTAACGAATTTACCAGAATTTTTTATTTGTACGAATAATATGATGACTACAAAAATTTGTCGCGTTAAAATGTTAACTTTAGAATTCCAACCCATAAGTAAGTACCTATAAGAACGTGGACTTCTTTCACAAATAAAAAAAATAACAAATTACAGGTGGAAGGACAGCTCAAGTTTCTGCAGTGCCAAGAACAAAAGTCAAAGTTTCAGGAGGTACACAAACCTGTACTCAAGATCTTCAAAACCTACAAATTCACAGTGAGTCATTTTCTATCTTTAAATTCTAATAGATTCATTCTCATAGCATTATTCAGTGCAATCACCTTTAAACATATTCTCAGTCTAAACCTCTTCAGATTATCGTTTTTAATTACAGAGAATGGAATTGGCCCTAAATCGTTTTCTCTTGGCGGCACAGCAGCGGCCCAGCTATCTGCTTCAGTTAGAGAGCGGCTTTTGGGGTCGCAGTCTTTGCCAAAACCTGGCACACATGAATTTGCTGCTTTTTTCCACCAGCACAGGTAAGATTTTATTTTGGTAATTAGGGTATTGCTGCAGTTGTTATTTTAAATAAATACTAGCTGCGCCCCGCGGTTTTACCCGCGTGGTGATGGATGATGATGATGATGAAAAGTATCCTATGTTTAATTCCAGGGCCGAAAGTATCTACATGCAAAATTTCATCCAGATCCGTTCAGCCTTTCTGGCGTGATTGAGTAACAAACATCCATCCATCCATCCATCCGAACTTTCACATTTATAATATTAGTGGGATAGTGGGATTGAAGGACATTTCACAGAACCATCTATTCCCAAACTTAACTAAGCTTGTATAATGGGAACCAGATAGCTGATAGAATTCTTATACATATACTTTTTTATTGGCAGATATTATTCTTCAATATTAAAAGTGTTTGTTGTCTTAACAATAATTATGTTAATTTTCTTAAAGTATTAGCTTGGTGAGATACACTTTTCTAATTTTCTATACTACATATTTAGTTTAGTCAATTTGGTCTAGCCAAGAAAGATAGAGCACATAATATATGTTTATGAAGCTAATTACATTAAGTTTATCCTAATGTTTTAACGACTCGACAGCCCTGTTGGCTCATTGGTAGTATGTCTGCCTGAGCTATAGGGCGTGGGTTCGATTCCCGCCAAGGACAAACATTTAATGGTATAAACAAATATTTGTTCTGTGTCTGGGTGTTCTGTATGTATTATAAGAATTTAAAAAAATTAAGTATGTAAGTATGTATTCTATCAGTCATCTGACTTCCATCACACAAGCTCTGCTTAGTTTAGGGTCAGATAGCGCTGTGTGTAGCATGTCCTATGATATAAATATTTTTTATTTGACTATAAATCAAGACTTCATGCGTCATTAGCTCTCATAGTCAAGCTGGCCATCCAAGGTATACAAAAATAGTATTTTCTATTTACTTATAGCAAGAATAACTTATAAAATATCAGATCAGCTGATACTGTTACACAATAGTAACAAGTTAGACCCTGACAATCAACTACTGTTATTGCTCCATATTATAAACTTAATTAATCCCAATTAGTCAGAAAGACAAACCAATACACAATTGTCTTGCTGTTTGGTACAATTGTATGATGACTATGTGTCTGTACTTGTATAGTTAACTATGTTTACTAGAATCAAATATTGTTATAAATTCTTAAGCTTGTTTATTTACGAGCCAATTAATGAAACTAAACTGTTCCTCGTAGATTAAATAAAATTATTAATATTGTCTGTGTCCACTTGTCTCGGTAAATGAATGTGACATAGCCTAATTACTGGCATTGTTAAGAGACATGTAGTGTTGTGAATACATTGCACAATTTTATGACTCGGTTAAAATGTTTTATCATGTGAGTGAAAAAATCATTTGAAAATGTCACATACATTCAGGTGTGTATTTTCTACTCAAGTCACACTAACAATTATCTAATACCTTTAAACAAGCAATTCTTATATATATCTATATCTTTAAACGAGCAATTCTTGCATATATATATATATATATATATATATTCTGAATCTCGGAAACGGCTCCAACGATTTTCATGAAATTTAGTAAGCAGGGGGTTTCGAGGGCGATAAATCGAGCTAGCTAGGTTTCATTTTTAGAACACGTTGTTTTATCCATGTTTTCAGTCGAGCAAAGCTCGGTCATCTAGGTACTATTGTTATAAATGCAATAAAATGTGTGATCGTGAATTTATTATCATTTTTACTTTGTAATGCCTGAACATATTCTGACAAAGTTTGTTAAAGAGAATATGCATTGTTGCTAGATTTTTTTTAAACTGATGATCCGCAATTTTTATATTTTCCAAAACTTATATAAAAAGTGTTAATAAATATATAAAAATAGTGGTGTCTTATTCTTAAAGTTTTGTTTGTTTTTTTTTTTAATGTAAAAGTAATGATACGAACAAGACTCTCTTGATGGTAAGAAATAACGCCTGTCCATCGCCATTGCAACGGTACACATTTGCCGAATTACGTGCGTGGATGTGGAAAAGTGATATAATGTGCTGAAACATGACTTTGTGTTGCTTGTAAAACTAAATATGTAAAAAAAACTAAAAACAAAAAAACTAAAAACAAAGAAAAAGATAATCAATTTTAAAACAGCGGCATATAACACTCTGACTCTAGGGCTGGTCACTTGGACTATACAAATTAAGGGAAAAGGATGGGCAAGAGGCACACAGGTTGTTTTTTAGCCGACTACCAAGGAAGGGTTATGATTTTCGCGCGTATCTTGTATGTATGTATGTATATTAATTTATTATCTCGTATCTTCGGCGTTTTTTGGCGCGAAATATACCTACTAAGTTAATGTTATAAAAAACTAAGATGTATCGAGTAGGTCATCAAAATATAGAAAATTAAAAGAGGATTACAAATATTAAGTTATGTGTTTAAATACTTACTTAATTTAACTTAATTTACTTAAGAGTAATAAATTTGTTTGAAAAGTTTATTTCCTTTTATTATAGCTATTTTAATCACAGTCAGGTTATAGATTTTTTAAACTCTTCAGCTTGTTATAAATCTCTAAATAGATCAGACATATTTACAAATATATCAATAATCCAATATTCCTTATCAGGTTATTTAAACACCTGACATTAACCGTGGGAACTCTGTCAGTTATGAGTGATATTTGGTGCTGAAAAGACCATTCATATCTTTTATAAAATTGTGACAATTCCTTAAATCCACATTCAAAGTGAATAAAGTAGAAAACAAGGTAGATTCTGATATTAAAATTTGGTCTAGGTACAAAGTAAGACCTATTTCTAAATGTCACATTTTGGTGTTTAATATATACTAGCGACCCGCCCCGGCTTCGTACGGGTGCAATGTAGGTACTAATGTGGTGTATATGCAATTATCCATGTATTATACATATAAACCTTGAATCACTCTTATCTATTGATGGAAACCGCATTAAAATCCGTTGCGTAGTTTAAAAGATCTAAGTGTACAGATGGCGGGAAGCGACTTTGTTATATGTAGTGATACCAACTTATGAAATTTCTAGTACTAACTCATGCAAGTTGTATGCTGTTTCTGTAATTTTTTATTCTGGTGTGAATAATATAGATCTATCTTATAATAAACTCAAACTCAAAATGTGACTTATTAATACTCTTTAGTGTTTATTAGGATAATATACACATTTGCTAACATCCCGTCATTTTCTTTGATTTCAGACCATCACCAAGAGGAGGGATGAAGATTAGTGATGGCAGTCTGTCTGACACTCAGACTTATTCGGAAGTCAAGTCTGACTATGGAATACCCTATGCTCCTTGGTTAAGGCACAGGTAGATATGTAGATGTACTTTTATATTTATGTTTAATGGGTGTTGAATGTCAAGTGATGTGAATGTTACATTTAGGATGAGTTGCACAATCCCTAAATACATAATTTAGCAGTTAAATAAATGTTCTAGAAATAAATATTTATACAACACTGGCATCCTATTATTAATTAAGTAATATTTAAATTTAAATTATGTACTGAAATAATTAAATAATAAAATGATTGATTCAGGCATTACTTTGTTTTAAATTTAATTGAATGCTCCTTTTTTGTAACCAAGTTGACTTAAGAAGAAATATGCTAAAGATATGATTCCAGCATATCATTTCAGAGTATTTTCCCTAAGTTTTTAAAGTTCTAAGACATTAAACGCTTCTTTAGCTGGATTGGGTAAACTTGATGCATAACAAACACTCGTCCGTCAGTCTGTTGTTTAAAATATACTCCATATTTTGTACTGTTTAGAACAATTTTATTTTTATTAACTTGTGATCATGCAACTTATCCATATATGATACAAAAAATATTGAATGTTTGATTCATAGCATTGTCATAATCATATACACATTTTCTAATCATTCTGTACAGTTTCACCAACTTATCTGTTTAGTAGACTGGTGGAGCCACAATCATATCTTTTTAACTAAAGGGGTCCACCTATCGTAAGAAACTTTTTAGTTCCATTTTTTAACCACCTTTACAAATAAGTTGGTCACTGCAGTCTGTATGTAGCCCTCCTGCATACTGTCGCGTACTCTGTCTTCCAATGTATATGAGGCTTATGAATGTTATCTTGTTATATGTGCATTGTTTGAATCAAAATCATAGCTTTTTGACTCCTATTTCCGTTGGCCAGTTGTACTTATGAATAAATATCAACAAGTAGTTAATATATCAGTTTTAATTTAATGAGTTCTTTTCTAATAAGTATCTATATAAAATGACAAATACTTGAAACTGAGAACTTTAAGCCTGTAACATTGTCAACTATGTAAAAAAATAATTGTGAAATATCTAGTTTGATTTCGGAAGTTGTTGAGCGATCGTACGTTAAATTTTTAACCAACTTCATAAAAGGAGGAGGTTCTCAATTCGACTGTTTTAAAAAAAATTTTTGTTACCTCAGAACTTTCGGCTGGGTGACTCAATTTTGATGATTCTTTTTTTATTTGAAAGCTGGTACTTTCTGCAGTTCTGACAATTAAGTAAAGTAGTAAGACCGTAAGAAAACCAAATGAAGTCGGTTCTTTTTTGTTAAAATTTTAGAATGCCCCATTAAATTATCCCACATTGTTTTCAGTATGTGTCATATAAACAAGGCACGAGTATAATAAATAGTACGATCTGTCCTTTTAATTTAATCATTTAATTTAAATGCTATTTGAAGGTAAAGCAATATCACCTTTAGAATTAATATTTCTTATGGAATTCGTCACTTTTTTATTTTAAAAACATCAAATGTAAAGTGAATTCTTTTCTGGGTAATTTTGATTCATCATGGTCTTATCCAACTTGTCATCTTAAGTTTAAACAAATGCGAATTCGTTATACATAAAAGATCAGTAGGTATAGCTGGCCAATCCCCCCTCATCACGTCTCCCCATTTCAGCAACACATATTCAGCAAGTGGGCGTCTCTCTGAGGGCGAGTCAATGGAGTCTCTAACGTCGCTGCACTCAGCGCAGGCCCACAACCACACATCCTCACCTAACTCACACCATCGCAGCTCACTCACACACAATAAGCTCATCATGCACCGAGACGCACAGGCCTCCAGGTTGAACCGGAGCAACAGTATTAGGTAGGTCTTGATACTTTAATTTCGTGTTAGTGATCTGTGTTTTGAACTCTTTGCCGGTGTTGGAGTTTGTTAAGCTGTACATACATAGATGGCGTTGGGTTTAGGGCTATCAATATATTTGGAAATAAGTATCAAACAAATGTTTGTTTTTTTATAAAGATGAATTTGCGTTTTATCTTAAACTGTAGGTTGTGTTGTGATCTAGGTTGTATGACCGTAATACAATGACTAGTTAAGCCAGTCACAGATAGACGCAGCCTGCGGGTGTATCGTGAGCTGCTACTGCCATTCATGTCACTCCCCCGGCTTGGGTAGCGGCCTATGTGAAAAATACAGCCAGAGGCTAAGACGCTACGGTAGAGGCTAAGTCGTGAGCGTCACCATGATTCGTACCGCAGGCCGCGCCAGTGTCAAAAAGACTTAATAGGCCCAGTTCTTGCCAAAGCTAACTCTTACGCATATTTTTGACAATCAGTGAAAAAAAAGTAGAATTATTATGAATTTATTTACAGAAGTACTAATGCATCAATTTTGTTGATTTTTTTATAATGACGAAGAAGAAGGAATATAATTATGTTAAAATTTAAAAAAAAAACACTCACGTTCCTTCTGTACCCTTTACACTGAGTTAAATACTGTTCTAGCGAAACCCGGACCAAATCCATAAAAAATATGAATCATCGAATCCATTTTCGTCCCTTTCAACATTGTAATTTGTCCGTATTGTATTGTTATCCACTATTAGTCTCCTACCTTCGGTATCAATTTGAATTTTATTCCTTTACGCATAAAACCCAAATTGGTAACACATTCTGAACTATTAACCCAAACATTGTCCTCGTAATCCAGGCCATACTTTGTTTTATCGCGTTGCTATTGAATCTATTGTATCTAATGCACACACACTCACTATCCATTATATAATGTTATGTATTTATTATGTATTAATATAAAGTACTGAATGTTGAATTTTTAGCTACCTCAGAGATAGGACGTTTCCAAGGTATGCCACGAGTGTTGGGGTTTGTACTACGTTTGGCTTCCATGTGGCACGCTTCACAACGAATATGCATGACTTGAAATGCACGGCTTAGTATTTATAACTCAATTGGTAACCGTCACCGTTATATTAAAAAAAAAACAGTCACTACATAATAAGAAGTACTTATACAGTATCAGCTTGGGGTGTACTAAGCAAACTAAGCATATCAAATGTCCATAATTGAAAACAACTTTTACTATGGACTCAACTTTGAAATCGTAAAGAATATCAGCTGTTTTATACGCTTGCTCAGGGATCAAAGTACTTTGAACAGCTGTTTTTTTTTCTCGATTGCAGAGTTGTGGTATCAAAAGTTGTTTCTAATCATGAGTACATTGTCATTCCGGCTTAGTACACGTCAAATTTATCGTCTTTTTTGCAAATGGTCAATTTAAAGGTTTTATAAAGCGTTCTATTTTTATTTTCAATATATTTTTTGCACAATCTAGCAAGTTTTTCCTATGAACTATTGTGAAGTATTTCCAAACTTACCTACATACCTATTTATAAATTTTATTTACTCAGCTATACCTAGCTTGCAGCAGCTATTTCTGCCTTGTTTTTTCGGCACACAAGGATTTTGTCGCATTCTGATAATTTTTTGACAATGTATTTTTTATTCACAGCGTCATCATGTTAACATTATAGTTGTGGCCAAACATCTTGACAATTGTAAAAGAAGAGAAAAAAAAAACATTAAAATTTAGGAGGCTATTTGCGAGAACAATAGTTTTCATTTAGACCCAATACCAAGGCGCTGCTGTTCCATTTTTCATAAATTTTTCTATCGTTTACGTGTCACATACTTTTGTAAACTATACTTTTTATTTTATACTAGCCCCATCGAAATCTTTCTCATAAAATCTACCCACACCTTTTTACCTTTTAAAAATACTTTCATTGAATATTTTACAGTAATTATCCTCCTAATTTTTTTTTTTTTTTCAAATGTACTGTGACTTTGTTTATATGCTTACCAATAAGTTGAACCGTGCCAAAACGGAGGCTGAGCCCTTATGTCAAAAAATGAGAGCAACAATGCGAGCGTTTGGGGTCAATAGGCTTTTGTCGTACACACGCTAAATGTATACACAGTGCTATGTCGCAACGTAAACCCAAGGCTTTTTCACAACATAACACTCTATAGTTTTAACGAGTGAAATCATTTTATTTGTACAAGAAAATTTCACGTGCAAATATGAACGGTAATAGATTTTTAAGTATCTCAATCTAAGAACTTAGGTTAGAGGGCCCATCAAAACCATTTTTTTTTTTTTGTAACAGTAATGAAACGAACTAGACGCCCTCCTGATGGTAAGAGATAACGCCTGTCCATGACCATTGCACCGATACACAGAACTTTGAGTAGTAAAACAAAGTCCAGGGCATCGCTGCCTTGGCGCTCATTACTTTAAGACTAAATGGTTAGTCTCAATAGCCCAGTAATTTCGCTAGCTGCAGTACCCTTCAAACCGGAACACAGTAATGTTTACACACTACTGCTTAGCGGCAGAATATCTGGTACTGCGGTGGTACCTACCTAGACGACCTCCTGCTAAGGAAATCTACCACCAAGTGGAACTAATTCATTTGCCTTATTGTATATTTTAATATTACTTTACTGTTATATCTTTCTGTCATCATTCCATCTCTCTCTAGTTGTCTAGAAAAGAGCAAGAGAACATTTAGCCTTTGTGAGAATTAAAAAAGCACAGATTATAATAAAGAACAAATTCAGTGTAATGTAGAAAATGAGTAACGACTCCTTAGTCTTGCAATTTCTGCGTGGCTTATACAAACTACACGCACACATATATCTAGATGCATTTGTACGACGGATTTGTTTGTATTTGTGTGAGTGTAATTCGTGGAAACGAACAAAAATTGTTCACAAATTTTGTACGCAACATTGTAGGTATATTTGTCCTTTTTTTTTCTAATCCGTTTATAAATTTTATGTCAATATCTCAGTACTCGCTTTGTCTTAGAACTTTTAGTATGTTAGGTTGTGAAAATAGCCAACGAAAATTCTGCCAGCAACAATGTAGGTATCTATCTATTCCATAAGGTGTGTTTACAGGTCAACAAAGTCGGAGAAACTGTACCCATCGATGCTGCAAAGGTCTTCTGAGAGCGACTATGAACCTTACTACTGTTTACCAGTGCAGTGCGGACCAGCAGGTCATGGTAATAACTTTACATTTATAATAAACTGACGTTGATTACATTTATTTTAGTCATAGATTACACTCCATACCTATTTATGAGTAATTAAGTACATGCAATATCGCACATTTTTCCATTTCAGTATAAAACTTATCATATAATTATCTGTCACATCATTTTGCCACCTTTTATGTTTTTGTCGATTCATATAACGGTTTCCATAGATAAAATATGTATAAAACGCTATGGTGATGTAAGTTAGGCAAGTTAAGGCAAGCGCCTTTTAAAGTTGTCGAAGATCCCAGCATCGCATACAGTTGAACTGCATTTGCGCATATCTATTTTCAATGTAAAACATCATCATCTTACTTTTTTCTTTTGATCCTTGGTAAAATCGTTGATCGTTGGTAAAATTATTTTTGGTAAATTCCCGCCATCACTTTCTAGATTGCTGACAGTCTTTTGTTTTGACCACAATCACGTGATGTTAAGTGCCGGTGTAAGCGAAGATGTTAAACAGGGGAATGGGAACTGGCGCTAGATTTTCGACTTGAAAGGCTAGCCGGCTGAGTAGAAATGCTACTAGAAAGTACCCTACCACCATGCTATGGTTTCCTCATGATGTTTTTCTCTTTAACGACAACTCAAGCTTGTTGTTGGGGCTTGATTCCCTTCGTGCGACTGGACTGCTAACCACAGAGCTATGATAGCTATACTTTATAAATGAAATGCAGTACCTATTGTGCAATATAAAACAAGAACAATTAAAACAAAAAAAAAAAAAAAATGTATTTCTGGAAGAGTATCCAAAGCAGCGTTGGTAGGATCATATCAAATTTCAAACAAAGGGTGAATAAGGTCCTTAAAGGTAGGCAACGCACTGACAATGCCCCGGATATTGTAGGGGTCCATAGGCTGCGGTGTCTCAAGTGAATCATCGCTTGTAAGCCACTTTAAAAATAAATATTAGTCAGGGAAGATAACACGGACAGTACTGGACGTTTGATATGTATCTAAAGGGGGCTTTTAAACCTATACCTACCTGAGCATTGTCTATGTCCTAGGTACTGTACCCGTCCCTGGAACGTGATAGATCCATCACGCGCAGTGTGATACCATTGAATTCTAAGATGTTTCGTTTCGTCCAGGCCTGAACTACGGCGTATCGGAGCCACCTTCGCCATCTCCTCGCTCTGCTCTCAGCCCCACACACCAGCCCAACGTGATGCATACGCCGCGGCACTCACACCACTATCCCAAGAAAAATGACGACGGTGAGAATTCATGAATGACACTTTCACTTTTTCGTAGAGTTCTTTTGTTTCTGCCTAACGAGGGAATACCAGATAAACTATATAAACAGGGCGAGCGAAGCGAGCCCTATCACCATTCCACAATCTGAGTATTTTTGTGGTACACTTTACTGAAAACCTATCACGCCTTTAGATTTGTGCCTTAACATAGTAATTTAACTTCATATCTAGATGTGTTATCTGTCAAAAAAACATACTTTTATAACCATAAAAAAAATGAACATTAACAGTTTTGTATTCATTGTATGTTATTGTAATTTAATGTTATTGTACTAATAACGCCACCTGTTAGTAAATCAAAGAGTTAACAAACTAAAGAACTAAACTAGAGACTAAGACTAACTAAGAGCTGCATTAGAACTAAACTCAAATAAATAAATAAAAACTTAAAAAATATTACCCGTTAGAAAAGTTACGCGAGCCCTCACAAAGCTCAGCTTTTGGCTAGTTAAATATTAAATTCTTTCGGATACATTTCGGAGAGTGTGCCTTAGAATTGCATAATTTGGTTCCATCAACGAGATAGAAAGAGATAAAATACGTTTCTCTCTTTTTTGCACTCGTTGGTCTGCACGTCTGTTAATATTATACAATCCTGGAGTTCTGAAATGCGGCTTCAATGTTTTCGCAACACATCATATTTCATCAGTTGTTTTCGATAATAGTTCTTTTACAACTTTGCGAATATTTGACTATGTTTCTCATATTGCTATCAATTTAATTTGAGAGTGCCATCGTCACCGACCACCAAATACCTATTATATTTCCCACATGATTTTCTCGCTGTCAAATAAAATTTAATGAAGTGTCCTTCCAGTGTCCTAAATCGGCTTCAGAACAGATGCCTCGGCACATTGCGACCAATTTATCTGTATACGTGGCAAAATGAGAGCACTAAAATGTTTCTCATCAGATTTGCTTAAATAGTTCGATTGTGGCGCCCCAGTTCATGTCACAAATAAGTTGGTCGTTGTCTGACCATCTTAACCGCAAACATGTGGCATGCGTCTGCATTCGATTGCATTAAATTTCACTAATGACTAAGAGAATTAAAGCAGAAGCATTTCATGAAATGATTATAATTATTTGACGCGCACGTATTCTTGGTAAAAAGATAATTACAAGCCGAAAATTGTTTTTTCGCACAAACATTGCTGGCTATTATTTGCAAGGTGTTGAATAACACTAATATGAATACAGAAGTTTGTGTGCATGTGTATATTTATTATTAGGGTTCCGTACCCAAAGGGTAAAAACGGGACCCTATTACTAAGACTTCGCTGTCTGTCTGTCACCAGGCTGTATCTCAAGAACCACGATAGCTATACAGTTGAAATTTTCACAAATTATGTATTTCTATTGCCGCTAAAACAACAAATACTAAAAACAAAATAAAATAAATAATTAAGGGGGGCTCCCGTACAACAAACGTTTTTTTTGCCTTTTTCATAGATAATGGTACGGAACCCTTCGTGCGCGAGTCCGACTCGCACTTGGCCGGTTTTTTATTTCACTCTGTAATGGCTCTACGGATTTAGACCAAATTTGAAATACAGATAGCTTACACTCTGAATTAACTAATTTTGTAATATTTTATTGAAATTGTTCTATTTATTTCTAATAAATAAAACTTGTAAACAGAATGAGTGGATAACTGAATGTTTTTTTCTTTACACAGTACATGGGTCTACTGCATCTTTAGTTTCTACTGCATCGTCACTCGCTGCCGGCGCCGGCTCTGAAGAAAGACAGGCCCATGAAGTGAGATTACTAAATATAATTTATTTAAACTATAGATAACTTTTACTTTGTAGTTAATCTTAGCAAGCAAATCTCCGTCTAGGTAGGTACCACCGCTGTACCAGATATTCTGGTAACACCACACTACATGGTAGCCTCGAACGGGAACTGGCTCTTAGGTGATGCTGTTGCAACACATCGTTAGCTTAGGTTAGGTTAGTTTGGATTATTAACTTAAGGTGGCAGCTAACCAACCAAGTAAGAGTACTAGAAGTTAGAACCTACCACTTTTATGCTTGTCTGACGATGTTTTCGTTCAGCTTATAGCTTTACATGTAATCAAACGATTATGTATGTAATATGCTTTATTTGAATTATTTATATACAACTACGAGTATCAAAAAAGGTTAACATTCTAATTAAAAAAACAATATGGTTGACAGGCTGCTTGTTTGACCACAGCTCACCTGATTTGAAATGACGGTGTGGTCGAAGATAGTAAAGCACACCTAGCCTGGAATGGTACTGGCTCTCAAGTGAGGCTGCCGGAACACACCGTTAGATGTTTCGTGGCAGATTTTCAACTTGAGGGTGGTAGCTAGCCAGCCGAGTACTATAAAGTACCGTACCACCACGCTATGGTTTCCTCACGATGTTTTCCTTCACCGGCAGCACATGCTCATTGTTGGGGTTTGACGCCCTTTGGCATGCACACAAACCGAGCTAACCACTGAGCTATCATCGCTACCAACTACTCTATTTACACATCTTCCACACAAAAGTTGCGATTGTGTTGATTTTTTGTCTGCATATGCAGTGCATACAGTTGACTCCAGCGCTAAGTAAGTATTCTGGTCTATCTATAGAAAATCATTTCTGTGACCTCGACGTTTCCTACGGAACAATGTAGTTGCGGTTATAAACATGATTACAAATGTGTTTAAAATTGGGAAAAGTTCAAAGTTACATACACACAAAACTGCCATATGAGATTGAACTTGTCAATTTTTCATAATAAAGCGGATTAGAACGGAAATTGGCAGATGATCTACTCAACGCGATGTAACCTTGTAGCTTTTGCGGTTGTAACTCATTAACAGAAATCATCTATCTTGAAAAATAACTAAAACGTACTAGCAATGGTATGTGTATCTAGAATAGATGAAACGTGTTATACTATACAGAAAACCCTGTTGGTTCATGGGTAGTTTGTCTGCTTTACGAGCTGTAGGGCTTGGGTTCGCGATTGCCAGCCAGAATAAACATTTTGTGGTATAAACAAATGTTTGTTCTGTGTCTGGGTGTTCTGGATGTATTATAAGAATGTATTTATAAAAAAATAAAGTATCTCAAAATCAAAAGTCATTTATTCAGTTTAGGCCCTGGTAAGGCACTTATGAACGTTAAGTTACATGTTTGAATCTACCACCGGCTCGTAATTACACTTCAACTTAGAAGACTCCGGCAAGAAACTCAGCAAGGCATTTTTTTTGTGGATCTTTCTTTTCATATTAGGTTACAATTTACAGTAATAAATATTAATACATACATTATGCTTACTACAATTGTCACTTAGCCAGGGGGATGCAAGTGCAGAGAGAAGCTACAACAACCATATATTCCTGTCTTCCACGTAATGAGCCACCTTATAGTAGGCTTTGTCAATCTAAGTATTCTATCAGTTATTTGACTTCCATAGTACAAGCTTTGCTTAGTTTGGGTTCAGATGGCGCTGTGTGTAATGTCCTACGATATTAATTTATTTATTGTTATATCAAAAATGAGTCATATAAAACGCTGCTCTTCTGTCAATGTCATTTGCGACCCTTTAGGTGACCCTACTTACGTCAATACTGGCCAGATTATGCGTCTTATTTAATAATATTTTTTTAGGTGCGAAAATTAAGAAGAGAACTAGCTGACGCTAAAGAAAAAGTACACACGCTGACAACGCAGATTACAACCAATGTAAGTATAAAACACGCTTATACATATTAAACACTGTTTTCTTTTCATCTGCAAAATGTTCTAAACATTCAGAAACGTTTGATTTTTAAAGAATATTATTAAAATATAAGAATAAAAACAAAACACATCTTACGCTTCAATATTTTTTTAATTCACTTAGTTTGTACTTAGTTACAAGTGGTTATAACAAACAAATATTTGGGGTTTTGGCGGGAAAGCTGAAAGTGTCGTGTCGCCCCATTGTATGTTTTTCTAGTGTTTATGTATAAAAATAGTGGTGTTTTATTCAAAAAGTGCCGAATTACAAGAGCTAGTGTGGGAAAGTTATGTAATGTGCTGTAACATGACTTTTCTTGTTGCTTCCAAAACTCCATCGAAGCCTATAGTAAAGTCGCCATTACTTTACTAAAGCATGACTAGATTTGACTGGGACGGACTGGATTTGACCAAGACTGAACTTTGAATATAAAGATAAAGAAGCTGAATAAATAAGACTGCACACAAAATACAGAAACATTGAACCTGGCAGAATGCACAGAGTGCGATGCCAAGAAGATAAAAAAAAAATATTTACCCGAAAGAGAATTATAAAAACAAATGAAACTCGATATTAATATCTCCAATGTCACAAGTAGCCATCGAGACCCGCATCTCTGAAACTCGATTCCACGTTAGACAAACCAATCACATTCAACCTTGTAAAGCCATCAGCATATCAATGATTACTCTTTTATTTTGTACTAGCTGCGACCCACAGTGTTACTCGCTACATTATTGCGTGATAAAAAGTAGCCCATGTGTTAATTTAGGGTGTCGGCTACCTCTATCAAATTTAATCAAAATTAATTTAGTCGTTTGAGCGTGAAGAAGTTACAAACACATAAACTTTCGCCTTTATAATATTAGTTTGATTTGACTTAAAACACACCTTACTAAACTGAAGAAATAAGTAATGGGGAAATGTCTGTTGTTAAAAAAACACTTTTATCTTTCCTCCTGAGAGGGTATATTATCTTTCCTCCCGGGAGGGTATAACTTTACAGGTGCTAGTATCAAATATAAAAAGTAATTGTAAATATCGTTAAACTACTAAACTTAAGTATGGCATAATCAAGTCAAAGTCATGCTGCTTTAATAGAGAACTGGTACAAGCTTCTGTGGCATTTATAACTTTAATATCTAATGTACGAACCGTTGCAAAGGTCAAAATCAGGCTTAACACCTGCCAAAATGGTCTATATATCTATTTTGGTGTTCATATTTTTACGCAACTTTGATGTTCACTGCGTCGCTTCACGTCTCATCTCTATCACCTGTTGTTGGATCTAAGCTGTAAAACGTGGCGCCAAGAATTGCTAATAAGGCTTACTATCGCATTTCTCAAAGAAATTATTACCTGACAAGTAGATAAACCGCTCACTGACATCCATTCACTGTAGATTTTCCCTGGAAACATGCCAAAGGATTTGATTCAACGTTTCTAACCCGTACAGTCAGAGAATGTTCAAGCAATAGGTTTGTCTCTTGAGAAATATAATGTAAAAAAAATAAGGTTAGAGTGAGTAGGTTTCCCTTAACCCTGTGTGCTTCATCTTCGTTCTCATTACCGCTTATTAAAAGGGTAGTAAAACGTGGCCTCGAAAATGCTGTGATGAAGTGATACGTTCTGTTAACTTCAGCAATTGCTAGGCAGAAGTTATCACTTATCATCTAGATCGTCTTACTACTTGTTACCATAAAAAAAGACTAGCATATTTATACCTAAGTAGTTTAAAAGTGTCTGGCGCCGCTATATTGCATTTATTGCTGTCTGGTGTAATAATATTTAATTTTGTAAGCGAGCTTACAATCGTATTCTCATAATATTTCTGTAAAATCGACTGTAGTATTTGCCCTTTTCTATATTTTTTCCAAAACACACAAGCCTCAGTCTCAATTGATAAAACAATACATCGACCTGCACCTAACATAGTCACAAAGTTATTAAATCTTCCTAATAAATATCTTCTCTAAATTATGTAAAATGAAAGTAGCTGACCGTGTCTGCCTATTTCTCCGCTACTTCTTCTAAACCGCGCAAAGGATCTACGATTTTCAACATCATTTAATCTTAGAGATTTTTACCCCCGAAAAGTTCCCGTGTCCCTGGGAAGCCGGGCGGATTGCTAGTTTAGAATAAAGAAGTGTGTATATCCTCTCGTTCCATCGATTGCTCCGTTTACGTAAACTGTAATTAATACAGTTTTAAGCTTCTAGTATTTCTCAATCCACATTCTGCGATTTACGGAAGGTCAGGCACGGTAACGTTTCACTTTCACTATGACATTTGACTCGAAGGACCATGTCGCTTGAGGACATTGTTATTTGATAAGTTGATTTATTGTATTAAAAATACATTTTATGTCGCGCAGTCGTGAGAAAATCTGTGTGTACAGCTGGGTCCACCCAGGTCAAGCGTCATAACCAGTGCTTACATTATTTATGACGTTACTGGTTTGACATGGCCACGTGAGAATCAACTAGGCAGCTAAATTGCCTAGTACACACGAGTATTTACTTCTACATGGCGCCAACACAGTCATAACTTTAACTAAATTACAGCCGATTTTAGCGGCGACTTAATTGGATTCTAGGCAACTAAATTATTTATTTGACGAGTAAATTGAAACTATGAATATGATTACTTATGATCGTTGACTCATTGCACAAAAATTTTGCGATAGTAACTGCTTCAGGTGCTTTTTACCGGACTACCTAAGGAGAGTAATATTTTTCGAGCGTATGATGCACAATGCACATAGGTATAATAATATTCTTAAGCACGTACAGCTTAAATCGTTTGACGGATTACAACATACATATGTATAAGGTGTCATTAGATTCGTTTCAGATGTGGGAGTGACATAATTATATATTTTAATATGGCGTCCCCGCGTTTTTTGTTTCAATAATCATTCTAGTCTATTAAAATATCAATTAGTTTTAGTAGTATGCCTGAAGGATCATGCAGCTAGTGAAATTACAGGGCTTTTAAGACCAACCTTCGAATGATTCAAAGTAATGAGTGCCAAAACAGCGATATGCCTAACTTGATATGATATCAAGTTAGGCTATGATAGTTAGGTTATGAACGATATGAATCCCTACGTGATAAATTCAAAAAAATTAACATAATGACAGTACCATGTCAATACATTTATGAAAACTTGTTGTACACTCATAAAAATATCAATCGTTTCCCTAAAAATAGCGACATACATAATTTAAATACTAGAAATAAGAATAAACTTGCTGTGCCCAAAACTAGGCTAAACAAGATAAATGTATCCTTTAAAGGGCAATGTATACGCTTCTACAACAAAACTCCTAGTGAGTTGCAAAAATTATCAATAAATAAATTCAAACAAATTGTCAAAAATATCCTATGTAAAAAGGCTTACTACAAAATATTAGATTATCTAGACGATTAAAAAGCTTGGGACGAGTTTTGCTCCAACTTGAAAACTAACAATCTAACAAGGTAAAGGTTTCTTGTTCGCTTCTTTACTTTACCTCAAAAAGATTGAAGTGAACGAAAGATCAAAGTGATCACTTTATTTCCTAGTTTTAAGTACATATGTTTATAATTTGTGACGTGTGACGTGTCCAAGAGTCCTGTAAGGTCTAAAGGAAATAAAGCTCTTTGAGTTTTGAGTTGAGTTGAGTTTTTGAGTTTTGAGTTGAGTTTTGAGTTTTGAGTTTTGTTTTGCTTCTCAAGGTTTTGGTGCGGCTACAATGGTCTCATTAACATGTTTTTTTTTTTTAAAGTTCGCATCCTTCCTGTATTATGTGCGTTTATCGAATTAAATAAATATACTTACCCGAACTTCCTAACTAATGTCATACATGCGATAAGTCTGACAGTTTAACAGTTCGGTCAAGTCTTTAAAATTTCATATAGAGATTAATTGGAAGTCTGGAAAAGCTACATTAATTTAAATTAATCATTCTTTAACTACTACGGAATAGGTCCCCATTTAATGGTCACAAGAGCTCGTGACATATTTAATGACGTACGCCATATCGGCTCACTGATAAGCCAAGGATCGTGGAAAGTATCATGAAGTATCACTCGAGGTCATCGAATAATGTCGTAGGTCCGTCCGTGAGACATGCGGTCGCCCGCTGTGTTTCCATATCTGGCGGGAATGTGTGCCAAATGCCAACTGTTAGCCTCTGTACGCTACAAATTTACCAACATATCTTTAGAGTTGGACAGATTATGGAACTAAAAATCTTTATTGGAATGAAAATGACAAAATCATTTCTATTTTTCTGGCAAATAAAAGTTTTACTCGTATGCTTGTTTGTCTTCAGAAAATCTTGAGTGAATCTATTTCTTCTAGACAAGCGTGCCATCGAAGACAGCATCTTCGTTTATCGTCAGCAGAGTTAAATGTAATAAAATAAAATCCAACAATGGCTCCGTTGTTCAACTTTGTATAAGAGTTGTTGTAGTTTTGTAGTTCGCAAACTATCTCGCTTGATGCCCAAGTAAAACGCGATAAAGCTTCCTTGAGTAAACAAATGCGTGACTCATGTTCGACACATTGTTTTAAATGCTCGCCACTGGCAAGAGGTTCTGCGGCTTAAATTTGTTTACTTTGATATCGATGTTATTGGTATTAAACTAAATTCTTTATTTAAAGAGTAATTTTGTATTTTGTGCTACTTTTTTTTGTATAAGTAAATTTTTTAATTTTTTTTTTTCAAAATAATTTTCTTAATCTGTACGTATAATATTATTTTTCCTGACTAACTGATTCTTCGACGCAGAGCCTAAACCTCTGGTGTTATAAACTTGACTTTTACTGAGGAAACCTTCAAGCTTAAAGGAACTTGTAATTAACGCTAATAATAAATGTAGTGTTTTACAATCCCTACTTTGTTTATGACAATAAAATAAATCAAATCATACTAATGTTGAAAGAGATGTTTATGTAGTTGTGCCCAAGGTAAAAGTTGTTAAAAATAATTACTATAATTACCTCCTTTCGGCTTAGTACATCCCAAGGCTATAACCCTATATATTTGGCCGAATTGGATGCAAATGTTTGTGTGAGTTCTATGCAATATCACTTTTGTCACTATGTATGAAAATTCTATGAATAAAATAGTACCAACTTAATAACAAAACATTCCCAATAAAAACATTTGCTATTTGGGACTTTGATGCAACATTTTTATTACATCACTAAGTAGCGATGATAGCTCAGTGGTTAGCGCGGTCGGTTCGCATGCCGAAGAGCGTGGGTTCAAACCCCAACAATGAGCTTGAGCTGTCGGTGAAGGAAAACATCGTGAAACCATAGCGTGATGGTAGGGTACTTTCTAGTACTTTGCTGGCTAGATATCACCCTCAAGTTGGAAATCTGCCGCCAAGCATCTAACGGTATGTTCTGGCAGCCTCATTTTAGAGCCAGTTCCATTCCAGGCTAGATGTGCTTTACCATCTTCGACCACACCGTCACTTAATATAAGGTGAGCTGTGATCAAACACCTAGCCTGTCAGCTATAAAAAAGTATCTATTTATCATATAAAATATGCAATATGATTCATTACCATTTACCGCGACAAATTACACTAATTTCGCATTTAATATTCCGAAGCCAACTATAAAAAACTACGCCCTTCAAACAACCAGACATCTCATCAATTGATTTAAATAATTTAATCACGTTTTAATATATCCCACAAGTATAAAATAATAAATATTCATTGCTTCAGGTAACTCATACAACCTCTATCATTAATTTATACTCCTTGATATAGTGGTATTTGAGTGGAATTCAAATGAAGATCAATGTGCTTGATAGTGAAATTAAAGACGTCGTATTCGTCGTTTCACACGGTTGAGTAGATGCTAGTTGAATTTATGCACTTTTATACGATAACAGTATCTTTTATAGCATAAAAACTGAAACGTCCAAGGTTACTTGCTTGATATATGTAAACGTTTATAATGAAACTAGCTGTGCCCCGCGGTTTCACCCGCGCTAGATGCCTACGTCATAGTAGCTTTAAGCACGCAGTCTCAGCCCGATAGGTTTAAAATTAACAAAGTTTCATACAAATTTTCATCCCCTATTTTATCCCCTTGGGGGTAGAATTAATCAAAATCCTTTCTTAGCGGATGCCTACGTCATAACATCTACCTGCATGCCAAATTTCAGCCCGATCCGTCCAGTGGTTTGGGCTGTGCGTTGAAAGATCACTATGTCAGCCAGTCAGTCAGTCACCTTTATTTAGATTGAAGTTGGAGTTTGACACCTTTCACACATTAGATAAAAGCTTGCATCTCTACATAGTACAAAAAAATGTCGCTTCCCGCCGTCTGTACGCTTAGATCTTTTAAACTACGCAACGGATTTTAATGCGGTTTCCATCAAAAGATTTATTTTATTTTATTAATATTAGGGAAATTATCTAATATAGTAATCTATCTATTATAAAAATCTAGTAATCTATCTAATCTAATACCTTTAAATGAGCAATTATTGTATATGTATACGTATAATCTGAATCTCGGAATTGGATCAAACTATTTTCATGAAATTTAGTATGCAAAGGGTTTCGGGAGCGATAAATCGATCTAGCTAGGTTTCATTTTTGGTAAACGTCGTATTATCCGTGTTTTCAGGCAATGAAAAATTGCTACAATATCATTAGAATACGAAGGTAAACGCCACCTTCTACAAGGTTATAATAGCTCAGATGGGAAATCGGGCGGTCCCGAATTCAAAAGACCCCGGTTCGAGTCCAGATGATTATATTTTTCCCCTTGTTTTTCAATTTCTTAAAAAAACCGAGCAAAGCTCGGTTATTTAGGTATTAATCATTCCACCCTAACACCACATTAGTATCTACATTGCATCGGTGCGAAACCGGGGCGGGTCGCTAATAATTGTATAAAGTAATCCCCGTTAGCTGATTTGGTAGTAGCTCTTCTGTCGGATGTGGGTTCGATTACTTCCCAGGATAAACCTTTATGACAAACGTAGATGTTTGTTATATAAGCTTGAGCTGCCGAATAAGGGAAACATCGTGAGGAAACCATAGCGTGGTGGTAGGGTACTTTCTAGTACTCGGCTGGCTGCCGCCAAGCATCTAACAGTGTTTTCTGGCAGCCTCACTTGAGAGCCAGTTCCATTCCAGGCTAGGTGTGCTTTACCATCTTCGACCACACCGTCACTTAACATCAGGTGAGTTGAGATCAAACATCTAGCCTGTCAGAGATAAAAAAAAAATTACTTAATTGCATAAGTATTATCGGTTTCATTGGCGTTCGCTTCAATTCCACAGGACAAAGGGACACGTCAGTTTCTATTGAACCTCAGTCGTTTAGATGTTTTTGTACACCTAATTTAGTCGACCGGTAAAGCAGCACCGCCATAAATAATTCAAGACCGAACAAGCGTCCATCGTTGTTCTTGCGACGCTATTGTGTAGTTTTAGAACGTTTGTTGTGCTTTACGTGGCTAGTGACGGCGTTTATTTCGTCTATATCGATACATCATTCTCCGAATCAAAGTCTATATCTGTTTAAACGATTTTACATCTTATTGTATACCATTTGGGTTGGTATTTCTTTCCTTTACAATTTTTAATCGATTCAGTAGCGTTCTCGTGTCAGGCAGTAGCTTTAGCTAATTTTTGCTTGTCTCTTTCTCTGTTAATTACTTACAGGGTTAAGCTTGTATGGTATAAGCTTGACTCTTATGGTATACAAGTGTGATACGCTGAAGGTGATACCTTATACTTCATCTTTATGAATAACTTTTCAAAAAAATCAACTATCCCATAGAAAAAGTTCGTCGATCCGTAACTAAATGTATAAATCGTTGTGCTCTTAGTAAAAGCTGTTCATAATTATGAGTAAAATCCCCTCTCGGCTTTGTACAACCCCAAGCTTAAAACCCTGTATATTATAAAGGTGAAAAGTTACTGACATATACACATACACAAAATCACTAGGCGTATGAATTTGAAGTTTAGCAATATGGAGATAGTTTAGAGAGGCCACATCAGCTGAGAAAATACTTCAGAAAAGTCATTCTCTTGGACTGCGTGAGCGAAGCCTCGGGCAGCAAGTAGTTTATATGAAATTTCGGTCGATGGTTACATACGGCCTACCAATTGTTCTCAATGGCGATTTAATTTGATGTATTGATTTTTATGGCATGCCCCTCATCGCTTCTGCGTGAAGTGTTGTTTATTTATCGATTCATCGACATATTGTCAGGCTTGCTCCAGTTGCTTTTATTTTGAGATAGTTATGTTCCAATCACTGCCGGACTCTTGAGAAATTTTCTTGGTCTGAGTTCGTTATCGGAAAATAATTTAGTATGTAGTTGATTTCACTTTTATTGTGCAACCCCAACAGTAAAATGAGCTGCCTGAATAGCCGTTCTGGGTGTTATGAGTGAATCGATATCTTCTAGGCAAGCGTGACCCATCGTAGACCGCATCTTCACACGGTCTACGGTGTTACATCTAGTAACACGGTAGTCATTCACATCTTTTCATGATAAAAAAAACTTAACTTGATCAAGTAATAGATTGATAGGTAAGATGGAAAGTCATTATCGTGCACACCAAAAATAAAATAAAAAGTCCAGAAGACAAAAGAATCTTATGAGCTAGTGCCACAAGTGGCGGCCTTATCGCTTAGAACGAGTAATGTTATTTGATAAAGTTTACTAAAGGACTGGTGTGACATTAGTGCCCTGTAATTTCATTGGAAACATTTTCAGGAAATACATAGCATTGTTTTATTCGAGTTCCTATTAATACTGGTTTCAACGAAATATTCAACGAATATTATTCCATATTCCATCTATTATAAGCTTGTTGACCTTCATCTAAATGCCATTTCGATATTATCATTATTTCTTTCTGTGGACCTTTATCTTTGTGCGTAAATGATATAATTAAAACAAAATAATGAACCTATTACTTTGTTCGAATAAGCAATTTATTTTTCTTATCCGTCTTATATGGTTTAAGCGAATTCAATGTAAGTATAGTGAATATTTGATATATCACCGCGCCTTGTTAGTTTTTCTTGGCTATATGCCAACTAGCAAACAAAGAAAAGTCAAAGCAGACAGTTTTATTTGTTACAAACTGATTCTTGTTATATATACTTATATTGCAAAATGATTCATTTGTACATGTAAGTAGTTAATAAACAGTGCTGCATGTCTTGATTGATTTCAAATGTTCAATTTCGATTTAATTGGATACAAGCACGCGGTGCATCGACCGATAAAATCTCTGCTTCATTACTACGGCTTATAGTAGGTATTGATAAATTTGTTGATATAGAACCGTGTACCACATGAGTAGATGCTTACCCAGAAATATTAACATAAATAGTAAAGGCACTTTAAACTTTATCACACCTAACATCCGTGTCAGCTTTGTTAGTAACGTTAAGGCTTCGTATATTTTTGGCCAGTTTATACTCTTACATCTAGTCACAATCTATTGTCATTTGTTTGCTTTGTGTAAGTTTACACATCTTTATATCTTACCACGTGTGCGGAGACACGTTATCAACAGTAACGCGAGCCCGCGGCCCATAAACCGTCCAAAGTGCCCGCTGCGCTTACGCAACAAGTGCCTCGCGTACGATAATAGGCTTCGTTCCTATTTTTTGCTCCATCTCCAACATCATCGTTTAAATTATTTCTCAACACACGTCCAATTAATTTGACGTTACTGTTATTCCCACATCTGAAACGACCTTCAAAATGATGTAGCTAAGTGTAGTTTTTGTTATTAGTTCGCTCCCCACACCCATAGAATTACCCTCTATCCTGTCTGTACTATAATCAATAGTATGTTGTTAGTTTGATCGGTGATCCGGGTTCTTGGGGTTCCGTGACTCAGTTTGTAACCCGGTGTTGTACGCTAACCCGGCACCATCAGTCAAGCAAGCCCCAAAGCAAAGCCCCGACTGGCTAGCGTTAGCAAGTCAGTGTTTACTGAGCCTTGACGGAGGGCTGACGCGCGTTCTCCGCGAACCGACAACTTGCACGTTGACACAACTACGTTATAAACAAACTTTAGTTAAATTGTGATTCCGTGAAAAAGGTTCAGTGTTTTAGTGATGGAGTGTTTCCACAAATAAAAATGGTATCATATAATGTAGAATAATTATATTTGATCTTCGTTACGAGCAAAACAAGTTTGATTGTAGTTTGTTGTTTTGTTACTAAGACATCCGGGTGTAATTTTGTTGTTAGTTCCCCATATTTGGTCGATAAAAGGATGATTGAATTGACGATGATGATTGATTTAAGTATAACTATTGAATTTGAGATATTATTTGAATTTGAAATATTATTTGAATCGAATAATGTGTAATGAAAAATAATGCTGTATGTGGCTCTAGTTTTAAGCTCGTTTAATAATAATAATAATAACTTTAAATAGTATCTGAAAATTTACCATATAATACAATACATTTTTATTTGTCTACTTTAAAAACATTTATATAAGTTAAAAAAAAGTATTATTTATATTCTACTTTCTTACGTGCGTGTCTCTCAGTAAAGGAGCAGGTAACTGCGTCCATTTTTTACCGGTGTTTGGAAGTCCCCCTTTATTGGCAGGTCCTGCGTCGAACCCAGGAACAATTGTTGTAGCTTTTGTATAGAAACTATTGTAAGTGGTAAACTTGTCACAGTCGCTTTACCCTACTTTGTATACATCATTACTAACAGGAAATGTTAACTAGTAGAGTTATAATAAAAGTAACAATTTTTTGGACTGTCAATAGTTTAATCAACGTAGCCCAGCTCTTGTCTCTACTTTAAAATAAAGGCGTATAATATAGACCTGCAATAAAATCTACCCATAGACAATATATCTCCAGACAGTAGACTGTAAAGTAAATAAATTATAAATTCAGGTATTGACTTGTTTTCAATCATGGTAAATAAATCAAATAATATTAGTCAATAAGCATAATGTTGTCCAACATACAACAACAATCCACTTTTGGCATAAACAACGAGTTTGGTATCAATATTAGCAGTGAAGTTAACGGCCAACTGTAAAACATCAAACACCATTAGAATGTCAATGAAACTTGTCAATTGAAAAGAGCTGTGCACACGCATGTGTCCCATTAGACGAGCGATAAAGATGGACATCAAAAGCAACACAACCAAAATCTGTTTACGGCCGGAGCTGGTTTAATTTGGGGTCAAACGTTTGATATCAATCTCGTTTGATGCATTTTATGGCTTAACTAACCAGCAGTTTTAAACTAGTTACTTGCGCACGAAAAACAAAATTAAACAGTTTACGCACTTTTTCATAACTATCTTCCTGGATATTTTGACCGTCTTTTATTATAGCTGATGTCTTTAAACAGCGTTTCATGATTTCCTTTGTACTCTGTTTCCTTTTTGGTAGTAACTGTGTCTTGTTTTTGTGTCACATCAACCTAAGTGAACTTTTCTGTAATCAATTCAATAGAAAAACCTTTTACAATATGTTGAAGTGCCAGTAAATCATTATCTTTACGGCATCTTACATGTAAGCGATGGCCTTCTTATGTACCTATCTACGCATAGCGTTGTATTGATACTTATTTCTTTGTATTCCCAATAGATGTTTATGGATGTTGTAAATCAATCACTCGAAAAACCTAATGAATAAGACTTTAATTTTGTTTGATTTCAATTTTATTATTTTCTTGTAAGTCTATTCGAGTTATTCTACTTATTTTGTACAATATCTGTAACTGAAGTTAAGGTAATATTTGTATTCCAAAGGATATTTTTCAATACCCAAATTTCATACCTATATATGATATGAGGTCATTTTTAAATTTGTCGTTGCTTTAATGGCTACAAATTTTTTCGTATTAAGTTGTTATCATAAACAGTTTGTGATTGTTTTACGGCGTCTATCAAGAGTATTACTCTTGTTTTCCTAAACGGAGTATGTTATACACCAGTCTATATTAGTAGTAGTATTATCAGTAGTATCTATATTATATGTATACATTAATTACGTAATATAAAACCAAAAGGGCAGCGATAAGTTCCCCATATTCGCTGTTAGTGGCAGTCACTTGAAGGTGTCACGAAAACAGGACGACAACGGTTCACGTCCTATTTACGCAATTCGCGACTGACGCTACTGTTTTAGTAATTTGAGCTCAAATGTAAATATTACTTCTGCTCTACTTATCGTATCATCTACATCAAAGATAACAATTCCAAGAACAGTTTGCTTGTGCACGTTAAAATGATCCTTGTCTTAACCGGACGGCGTTAAAATCTCTGTATTTATTATTTTTGCTCGTTAGTTATATATTAATTCACTCTGGACTTGACTTTGAATTCCTTTACTTGACTATGACAGCCCTTTAGCGTGTTCGATATAGTAGGTTCATTTACGAAATAGTTTATTGTCTCATCATTCCGTTTCTGTTGATTATAAGTGTCTACCAAGACTCATACCGATGTTATTATCATTTTAACTTATCGGCTGATAAAAGAGTCTACATATCTACAATTATCAACAATGCGAACACGCCTAGGTTTTGTTTGTCGTTTATCGACTAGTTTACGTAGGTTCCTTCATCTTGTACTTTATCATTTGTGTTGTTATTTGTACATATTTGTTCTCATCATAGAAATACATTATTTGCATCTTATTTGGCCTGAACACAAGCATATCATAAATTTCAGCATATTTCATTAAAATTATAATTTGCGTTGAAATGAAATATTATAATAGTAAAAATAATTAGTGATAATAATTTTATTATTAAACAAAACATTTACAGGGTTACGTTGACTCTTAAACTAGGCTACGTGACCCCCAACCCCATGCTCTGAACCCCATGCTATGGGGTTCAGAGTTAAAGATTAACAATTTTTAAAAATCTTAAAAGCTTGATATTAACCGACTAAGTTAAATTAAGTATTGCAATTTTTCGATTCCATAGGTATAAAAAAAGACTGAAGCTTGCCTGGTAAAGAGATTCATTTTAAAGCAACGTCGAAAGGGGCATTTACTGGTTGTTAGAATACAGTAGGTCCAATCAGCAGAGCGCCTTGTCGACTCTGTCAATTGAGGTTAATTCGTATGGAGACTCGCCAGGGATCTTTAGATAGCGCCCCTGCATTATTTATTTGTTCAATAAGCTAAATGGCCTAGTAAATAGTTCTCCCGTCCATAAATAAACTATGTGAAATTATTTTGCTTCAAGCAATAAATTTACTGCAGTATGTATATGCAATAAAGATAGTTATACCTTTTTATGCAACATGGGTGACTAACTTTCTACTGGGTTTCCTGTCCAGTAGTTGAATGGTTATTTGAGGAATGTATGTTGTAATAACACTCAATTATTTTGGTATTTGTTAGCAATTCTAGTTATTAGAAGTTCACACAATAAACAATATAGAAGGCAATAGTTGTGTTAATTGATATCCAATTATTATTATCTTTCATAACTTGTACAGAATAAATAATAGTACGGTCATAGTCTTATTTTTATTCAGGATTACGCGGTATGGTAGCATTAACCCGAAAGGAGCCTGTTATACTATCATTCATCATTTGTTCATTATAAACACCTTTTACTGTAGGACCAACTCTGAAATCGCTACAAAAACATCAACTATCAACAACATCAAACATCATCAGCATACATTTTGGAGAATGTGCAACTGAGTTGTACAAACTTGTACTTCCATGTCCTTTTTACTACAGAACAAATAGAAAGACGACCCACTACCACCCATACATAGTGGAGTTTCCATGGGTACGTACCAAACGTTTCTCATCCGTACGGCCAAAGAATGGAGCAAGCTGCCGGCTTCCTTGTTCCCTGAGAGATATAATCTGGATCTTTTCAAGGTCAAAGTGAATAGGTATCTAAGTCTGCGTGCTTCATCTTCGACCACATCATCGCATGACATTGGTGGTCAAACGCGGACTTATTCGTATTAAAAAACAAAATAATACTGTTTCATACGTTTAGTCGAAGTTTTTTTCGCGATTTCAGGTTTGGTCTCATAAAAGTTGTTTATAGTTATGAGTAGATATAATGAACTCCTTCCGTCTCAGCACTACCGTTTTGAATAACCCTGTATATGTTAGTAACATTTGTGTACATATATGTACTTTTCTTCGTACTCAATACACGTAACGTGATTGTCTTTTATTTTTTTACTGCATATAATACTTGTAGTTATGAATTAGCTTATATAATTAAGTCGAACAAGATTTCTTCACAAAGTACATATGGTTTGAACATGAACTCTAATGTTTATTCGGTTTGGGCGCAGTCAAAACTGAAAATAGTATTTACAGAGAGACAACGAACTCGTAAAAGATACATAAAAGCTACGCTTTCAGGTGTCAGCACGTTCTACTAACAATGCAGCCTCTACCAACGCTATGGTTTTTGTACTCGCCTTCCATAACCTCTATACAGAGCTATAAGTTTCGGGTATACTTAGTCACAAGGGGGTCATTGTACCTAAATATCTATACCAATAACTTTTACTAGGGGAACAACTTGACAGCCCTGTTGGCTCATTGGTAGCATATCTGCTATAAGAGCTGAAGGGCGTGAGTTCGATTTCCACCCAGGAAAACCATTTTATAAATGTTTGTTTGGTGTGTGGGTGTTCTGTGTATATATTATAAGTACGTATTTACAAAAAAAGTATTTAAGTAATCTATCAGTTTTCTGACTTCCATAGTACAAGCTTTGCTTCGTTTGGGGTCAGATGGCGCTGTGTTTAATGTCCTACGATATTTATTATTAGTCCTTAGTTGTTTCAGAAAAAGTTCAATAACTTTTAACCAAATGTAAGGAGCAGCTGATTTTATTTTGCGATTTCCGAGTTGTGCCTTAGTGATAACCCTTTCCGCTTGGTGTACCCCAAGCTTATAACCCTGTATAACTTACAAAATCGGATTTCAGGTTATGAAAAAACTTAAACATTTTTGACTACACCTAATGGTGTAGTCAAAAAAAACTTAATCGTATTAGGTGTAGTGAAGTAGGTACTTAATCAGACGTATTACCTTACATGTGAATTCATGTGAGACGTGCTCACAACCGATAGGTGCCTTTCAAACACACTTATGTGAGCAAATAGCAGGAAGCAGTCCCGACAAGTTAATTATAACATACCTAATAAATTTTGTTCGTGAACAAGTTTATCGATTCTACGGTATTGTGTTTACACAACTGCTATTGCTGAAAAAATCATAAAGCATACAAACAGACAGACGATCCGTCATTTTCACAAGAATCCCTATTTACACAATTGCCCAAGAAAAAGAAGTGTAATGTTTTCACTGCTCGTGTATTTATGTATGTGAGTTTCTTTATTCCTCAATAACTTTTAAATGCCAAAAAAGAGTTAGATGTATTAGAATTAGAAATTAGAATTCTTGTATCATCGCGAGTGATACTACCTATATTTTTTGTAATGAAATTCTTTTATTTGTGAAAAAATATCGTTTTTTAATTTCCTTTATTAAGCTCGTTCACTATCTTGGAATGATTTCATAAACACGTTGAACTACATGTTTTTTGTGTCCTATATTTAGGTCTCTTGTAAGCGTGTGTTTCTCGTTTTCCTGGCAAGGTTTTCTAAATATATTGTAGATGAAATTTCTTAGCATCGCGTTGCAGTGGCTAGAACACGTACATCGTACAGTACCTAGGACTTGCGACCTAGGTGTACATTTTAGGGTCCTCGTTAGTTATGTATCAAGGCACTACGGCCTCTGTATAAGGCCTTCACCAAATAGCGATTTTTGTAGCGATGATAGTTCAGTGGTTAGCGCGGTCGGTTCGCATGCCGAAGGGCGTGGGTTCAAACTCCAACAATGAGCTTGAGCTGCCGGTGAAGGAAAACATCGTGAGGAAACCATAGCGTGGTGGTAGGGTACTTTCTTAGTACTTGGCTGGCTAGCTACCACCCTCAAGTTGAAAATCTGCCGCCAAGCATCTAACGGTGTGTTCCGGCAGCTTCACTTGAGAGCCAGTTCTATTCCAGGCTAGGTGTGCTTTACCATTTTCGACCACACCGTCACTTAACATCAGGTGAGTTGTGGTCAAACACCTAGCCTGTCAGAGTTAAAAAAATAATTATATAGTACAATGAATTAGAAACAATTAAAATTTGTACCAGGTGCTTTATCAAAAAATAAAAAATAAATTTACATTGTATTGCATCGTACTGGTATATTTTAGGATCGGGTTATGAATGTGATATCCATATCTGTCTTGCCCTTATCTGCGTAACACGGGTTAACTTGTGTAAACTCGGGTCTCGTGTAATCTGACGTTTATGTTATTATCTCTTACTACTAAATCCGTCTTCAACCAAAACATTGTATGTATTTCTTCGATTACCATAATAAAGCTTCACTTTATAATTTTTTTTTTTTTTTTCATTTTAAATGTTTTTACCGCTTGCGTTTGCAGTATATCTATCATTAGATAATATGTACACCTTGAACTCGTTCAAATTCATACAATTTGACGTGATCGATAACTTTTGTATCTATTTTACATGCTATTAACTTTTTATGGTTTCTATTTGCATAAAACGAACTGAATCAGTAGATACCTTTCAATTCTATTGTATCGAAAGTAGACTTAATTGATACCTACTATTAAGGACGTTGTCATGACACGTGTGTATTCGGTTTCTAATTATGTAATGTACTATTGTTTAATTAGATATGACTTGCTATATATTTCTATTTGAATTTGATGATAGTTATTACTATATTAATATCTTTTCGCTATTTGGCTTTGTGTTTTTTTTATCCATGACATTTGCCATTAGCCTGTTTGGATTAAATACATATGTATTAAAGTGCAGTGTTGTGAATAAGTAATATGTTTTTTAAATCATACCTATTTTTAACGCTTGACATTTTGACCTGACTGAGACTTGAAATTTGTCAATGAAACGTGTACAGTGCAAAACCCGTTCAACAAATATTGCGTCATCACAAACCGCCATGCAACTGACCTTGACAGGATGACCACGGATCAACCATCTTAAAAACTCACATGACTTATTTCGACGTGGGCGGGTAATATATTTTCGGTCTCCTATAAAAACTGTAACATGGCATCGTAAAATGTACCACAAACCCACGTGTGGTAAGTAAAATGTAAGTAAGTCGCATAAATATCATCCGGTTCGAGCGGTTATCTCACCGTGTAGGTGCAACTTCCCTAAGTGGTTTATCCGTTATAACCTATACACAGGTAACAGCCGCCGCGGAAGGAAGCTCTACAAAACGGGATCGTGTCGTATCTACTCAGGAAGCACCGGTAGCTAGCTATATGCAAGTGGATAATCCAAGGATCAGACTCAAGTTACAATGAACTATAAACAAAGCTCTTAAATACACAGACGCAGCGCATACATTCTGCTAGTGAAGCTAATATACCTGGTGGTCCCTGACTCAGCTGAAAGTAAAAAGATAACGCTGACGACGGCCGTTGGCTATCACGACTTAGCTTTTTGATCTATCTTAATGGCAGTGCCTTATCAGTTTCACAAAAGCTAGAGCAAGGCTTAGATTGCGTTTTTTTTTGTAATGTAATCCGCAGTGATGTCCCTAATGTGTGCTATTTCAGGGAAGTTGGGTCTATCGACTTGCGTTCAATTTCGTCACAGTTGAATGCTAAAAGCGTTTATCATTAGCATGACAATAGCTCGGTATAGAGGTCGGAGGTCGTGCCGGTGCCCTTAAAATCCAGCTCTACGGTACAGTGCCGCAGACAATAGCCCAGCCCATGTGGTTTATCGTCTTCTTTATAAACCTCTTCATAAACTGCGAAGTTCACTCGAGTGTTACAAGACTGGTCTCGGTTACAGATACGAATCATATGAAACGTAGAGAAATCATACCTATCCGTTCCAAGTCACTTAGATTTCGGGTGTGGGTTTGACGCAACTCCTACTTTTAGATAATCAAGCCATAATTTAGATCAAGACGCCAACAAAAAAGTCTAAACACGTCTAATTGTATGTTTTGTGATAACTATCGTCTCATTACTCCACTACTAATTTGGAGTAACGTGATATCACGACGGTATACCATGTGATTTTGAAATGTTTGCTCTACCCACTTTAGTAGATTAGGCACTTGTAATGTTTTCACGATACTGTGTGTACATTATATCCATCTTAAAGTTCCTTGACCGCATTTGTGCATCTAATTAAAAAAATGCGCATATGACGTAGTTTTTGAGTTCACCTCGTCTTGGTGTCGAATGTCTTCCCATCGAATGCGTTCCTTCGGCATGCTATTGGGCCATGTGTACAACAGATGCTCCCCTTCAGCCTTTAGTTTCAAACCATCGGCGTCGCTCGATCGCTGTCTTGTCTTTTTGTTCAAGTGTGTAATATCAAACTGTCCTCGTTAATTCGTAACATATTTGCGTAATTCTTCTAGTAATTTGAAACTCATAGCAGGTTACGTTTACGCAAATTTTGCCTAGAATTCGTTTGTTGATAAGGAAAACGTTTTTCTAGTTTTATTAAAATCCTTGCATATTCAATCTTGACCTTAGAATCGAGGAATTTAACATGTTACAAGGAGAATACATAATTACATATTGCGATTTTATTGCGTTGAGATCATCACTATTTAAACAACGTAACGTACATTTGTACCTTTCTGCGCATCATTTACAATAAGATTTATGATACAACTTAAAGTTTGGTATCGAAATTTCAAATTTTATCCATATAAAGTGTGAAATTATTCAGATGTTCTAACGACGTGATTTTATGTGATACCTTTTGACGGGTCTATTAACGAGAAATTTACACGAAAACCGTCTTGTGTCTCAACTGTTACCTAACCATTGAATGGGACAAATTAAAACATGAGATTTGAAACCAGTTCTATACTTTCTTCGTAGAAAAGTTTACATTCATTCATAAATAATTTAATGACTTAATTTTAGTGTCGGGAATTATTTCCTGGATCGATAAATGAAAAATAATCAAGCATTTATACTTTATTTACCTACTACATATTTAGAGTTATTACGATAACTCAGGGTTATCAGCAGATTGTGCCTTTGTGCCAGAGTTGTGAATTATCTTTTCAACATAATGTTCTTTTTTCTGTATAAATCCTATCGGACCAGAAGCTTAACACACCACTTTAGAAGTAGATTGCTCTGTATATTACGTATGATGTGAAATTGGATCAAATTACTGTTCAATTACCTTACTGACTGCCATGTGAGCTCCTTTGGTAGTAGATCTGCTTCGAAAGCTGAAGGGCGTGGGTTTAATTTCCACTCAGGACATTTGTATGACGTACATAGATGTTTGTTCTGTGTTTGGATATTCTGTATGTATTATAAGAATGTACCTATTTACAAAAAAAATATAAAAGTACTAGATGCGCTACGCGGTTTTACCCGTGTAGTGATGGATGATGATGATGATGAAAAGTATCCTATGTTTTATTCCAAGGCCTAAAGTATCTTCATGCAAAATTTCATCCAGATCCGTTCAGCCGTTCTGGCGTGATTGAGTAACAAACATCCATCCATCCATCCATCCAAACTTTCACATTTATAATATTAGTGGGATTATATCACTATTTATTATATTATATTGTTTGTCCCATTGTACAAGCTTTTGCTTAGTTTGGATCTAGATGGTTCTGTGTGAAATACCCCCTCCAATATAATATATATTTATTGTGCTTGCAGGCATCTTCGTGATAACCTGTGCTTTGAAATTATTTTATTCTCAGTAAATTCACTATAAGAGGAACTCACCTTTTTTTTCGGTTCAATTTTGATTTACAATATTCAAGCAAAATGCAAATCAATGTTGAAATACTCAGAATTAATATAAACCCAGTGACACTTCTCTACATAGTATAAAATAAAGTCGATTCCCGCATTCTGTTCGTTTAGATATTTTAAGCTACCCAACGGATTTTAATGCGGTTTCCATTCAATAGACAGAGTGATTCAAGAGGAAGGTATATATGTATAATACATTATCTACATTGCACCCGTGCGAACCCGAAGCCGGTTGCTAGTACGCAATAAAGACAAATCTAACGACGGCATATCATTAATCAAAGTCGGTTTAGTAGTTATTGGGGAATATAAGAACGGACATACATACAAACACAGCTCTGATAATCTGATAAATATATGTTTTTATAGGAAACTTATCGATTTAAGTTTAGTACAACCTTAGTTTGGGGCTAGACGGCGCAGTGTGAAATATCCTACAATAATTATTTATTTCTTAATTATCTTCCTTATATCTCTTGGAAACATTCTTCCACATATTTATAAGTGACAATAATTAATTAATTAAATTACTGGTACTGCAACTTCAAGGAACTGCAAGTTTCTCATTTTAATTGCACGCAATCTAAGTCAAGCAACTTCTCATACATTAAGGTCATGCAATTCCTACGTTATCGTTTTCCTTAGGTAGTCGGGAACTGTTAATCACTATGTTATTGATAGTCCAAACAATCGATTCTCATAATGATCGAGAGTTCATGCCGAGACGTGAGGCAACAGTTAGAATCGTGATCTCTGTAACACACGTGTCTTTCTTGTGTAGAGACACTTGCAACTGTTTCTTGACCTATACCTGGTATTGAACGTAATTCGTAAGAGCGCGAGTTTTTCTTAGTTCTCAAGACCCTGTTGTGAGTTACTTATACTATCATACTACACTAGCGACCCGCCCTGGCTTTGCAAGGATATATTTTTTTTGGCGACTTGAATACAAAACATTGAATTTCTCTATTCATACTAAAGTTTACTTAGGATAATCATCATCATCATCATCAACCCGTAATCGCTCACTGCTAAGCATAAGCCTCTTGTACGCCATTCGTCGCGGTCCTGTGCCAATCTTTTCTAGATTCGACCCGCGATTTTTAATAAATTTAATTAGGATAATAAATAATGTAAGTCATTTCACACAGCGTTATCTAGCGCTAAACTAAGCAAAGTTTGTACTTTGTGAACCAGATAAGTGAAAGATAACTTAGATACTTAAAAAAAATATTAAATACATATATACATAATACAAACAGAATACCCAGACATAGAACAAACATTTATCGACACAAAATGTTTGCCCTGGTGGGAATCGAACTTATACTCTACAGCTCTTGAAGTAGATATTCTGTCAAATGAGCTAACAGGGCAATCAGATGTATGTATATACAAACCTTCCGCAAATAAATATCTAAATGACAGTGAAAACCGTATCAGAATCAGTTTTGTATAATAGTAAAAGAGGTAAGCGGAAAAACACAGACGCGCAGCAGCGTTTGGTTTGTTATATACTATTTAGAGATTAGAGTAGAGATATTTGGTATACAATCTTCTTCATAATAGTATACGTACGCTACATAGTGAAGTTACTAGAAATACATATACAGGTATAGAATGCCATTATTCGTTGCATAAGAATGTCTATTGAAAGTGATCTAATAATAAAATTAGAGAAATAATAATCATTAAACTATTATATAGCCGATTGTAGAACCAACAGTCAAAACCATTGTGCTGCGGGTGTTTGTTATATGGATAAATATGTTTTATTTACAAGCTTCCAATCGGAGAACACTAACATAGGGTTATTGAAATGTTACGAAATGACCGTGAAATGGAAATATATGCGATATTATGGTGAACGCACACTATTGCAACGGCCTCGGTAAGCTAAGGCTGCACAAACAGGTCGTTGATACGCGGCCGAGATGCGTGCGCGCATTAGTGTAAAGGAGAAAGGTATATAAACATTATGTGGGTCCCACTCGGTTTCGATCGTCAGTGGTTTTCAAATGTAGGTAGGTAAGTACTATTTTATACTCAAGTATATTTTTGACCCCCAACACAAACAAATTAGTGTTTAGTGTATGTATGTTTTGATGAGAAGTTGAGAGTGTATCTATGGGATTGTAGCTTTCAAACGAATTGATGAACTGATTTTCAATTAGTTTTTTTTTAAAGAAATCTGTTCAGCCGGTTAAAGATTATTATTATCATGTCATTCACCGGTCTGATCGAGTCGAAATTTGGTAATAAGTAACCAGTATCGTTTTTTTTTTTTAATTTATACTTGCGTCGAATAGAGGTTTTAATGTAATTTTTTAAATATACTAAATTCATGGTAATATTGATTGACAGACGTTTCTAGTGTAATAATTTAGGTAATATTTAATCGTAACTATGGCCTAGCATATAAACTAAGCCGCTAAGCAGTAGTGTGTAAACATTACTGTGTTCCGGTAATTGAAGGGTACTGCAGCTAGCGAAATTACAGGGCTATTGAGACTAACCATCTAGTCTCAAAGTAATGAGCGCCAAGGCACCGATGCCCTGGACTTTGTTTTTCTACTCAAAGTTCTGTGTATCGCTGCAATGGTCATGGACAGGCGTTATCTCTTAACATCAGAAGAGCGTCTCGTTCGTCACATTACAGTTACATAAAAAAAAGACTTATTTACTTTTTAGATTAATTGCTTCCATAACCAAAAATAGTTCACTGCTTCGTAGAATCAAAACTTTGAGCACCGCTGAAGACGCTAGGCGAGTGAGCCATACGGTTTGTTTCCCGACCTCCTGTGCTTGGAACCACAGATTAATGGTTAGTTCTAATAGGACGTTTGCCTGGACGCACAACAACGTCCTTACTGTACCCGTATTACATGGTTACCTATTGTTTGGCTACCGACTACCAGCAAGAGCAAATCCCCACTTTTCTCCTCAAATGGTATATTGTTTCGTCTCGCTTACTTAATAGACGATAGTTGATTTATGGCGTTAAATCAATGTAGATGTTGTATTCAATCAGATAATAATGATTTAGTGGTTAGGTGGCTAGATCGTAAAGCGAAATGCCAGGAAGGCAACATATCGAGTAGCAAATAGAAAATGTATAACATCATGCAAATGTATATCATATGTATATGTAACAAATAAACACGTATTTGTATAAAAATATGTATAACAGTTAGAATTTTATTTTTTATTAGCTATAAGGCTTAAAGACATTTATTCTCATTTATTCTCATTACATAATTTCTATGTGAACGCTACCTACCAATATTTATTTGTTTTATAGTTCGTCTTCGTAAAGCTAGATATATAAAACTAATAATTTAAATTGTTGGACATGTGCGAATCAGACTTCTTTAAACCCAAAATAAATCAAAGTCCCTGTTGCTACGCAAATTATAAATAAAAGCGGTGTCGTTGAAAAAAAATTACACCTTTACTCGTATGATGGACAGTCGTATGGTCATTGATCAAGACTACAATTTATTCATTGACCTGATTACAGAGCCGGTTGTACCATTGTGTTGTGCGTTGCAGATGAATAATGCAGCCCTCGTAACTCTCGGTTTTACGAGTTGACTTATCGCTTATAAATCAAACAAGTATGGTGTCATTAATCTCAAAATCTTCGGCGTTAAAGTTCAAGAGCATTCTGACACATGTTTTCACCATAAACATTCTCTTATTATCACGTTCTCATCTGCTAAAGTGCTAAAAGGTCACTTAGGTATACTAATTCAGTGTAATAACCACTGACGTATTACTAATCACTTTTCTACCATGTTTTATATTTGTATTTATTTGGCACTTATAAACAAGTCACAGAAATTACACGGCAATGGTACAGGTTGAGTGATCCTATGACCTGAACAGTAAGCACACAACTTGTTTTTTACACGACTGCGCAAAAAGAAGTATTTTGTTTTTTTTTTTTATAAGTAGGTAAGAAGTTTGTATTTACATATTATATCAGTTATCTAGTTCCCATAACACAAGCTTTGCTTAGTTTTAGGTTAGATGGCGTCGTATGAAAATATCCTATTATATTTATATCATTTTAATATGTGAGTTTTTTTTTAAATTTTATCGTATTGCAGCTTGGTATTTACCTAAATAAATAAAACTGAGTTTTGTTGTGTACATAAATACCATATACATACATTATACATAACTACCAAATACATATAAATCTACAAATATTTAGGATCCATAGAGATTAATTGTGAGTGTTATTTATTGCACAAAAACTTATTTATGTTACTGTAATGGTCTCATAAACTTTTTCCATATCAGATTTAACGACCCTCAGTTTTGAGAAAACGATGAATATTAGAGTAAGCCACAACCTTGGTTTAGAGTGGAAATATAACGGCTTCGGTGGCGATAAACGTAAAATGCTGTAGTAACATGAGGCAAAATGAGTCATAGCTAACCGACCTCAAGTCGAACATATTATGTTATATAATACAACACTCTTATTACAAAGGTACAAAGCTTCTAGTTCATTGACTTTGTAAAGGACTACGAGAAAACAGTCAACCGTCTGCACGTTCGGCCATTGACTGGAATAAAATTGCCGTTGGTAACTTTGCATATTTTAATCGTAAATGTATAGATGTGATGTATGAGCTTTATTGTTAAATGCTAAGTTAAATTATAATATACATATGTACTACATCATTTTGTCATGACAAATATAACGCCGGATTGCAATCTAAAGCGTTATCTACATTCGCGTCGTCATTGTTTCTAGAGGTATTTTTTAGGGTTCCGTACGATAAAAGGAAAAAACGGAACCCTTATAGGATCACTTTGTTTTCCGTCTGTCCGTCTGTCAAGATCTTCTATCTCGGGAATGCGTGGAGGTATCGAGTTGAAATGAAAACCATATACGCAGATCTATAGGCCCTTGCAGCTGTGGATAAATGAAATTTCTCAGTTAATTATCGAAAAAATAATACAGCCATTTATGTCGCAAAAAACCGCATATTTCGCCACTCACTGAAAAACCAATAGGTACTTCCCGTAACTATGATATTTGGCAAGAAGCATTGTCTTATAGTACATATAAAGGAAACTATAAAAATCCGAAAACTGTACATTTTAAATTTAATCACAAAAAAGGGTCTTTATGCCAGCAATGACAAGAATTTATCATACCTACTAGTTTGTACGGAATCCTCGGTGGACTAGTCTGACTCGCACTTATCCGTGTTTTTTATTTAATATTTACTCTTACTTAAGGCTTGACTGAATAATGGCTGCTCCGGCCGCAACATCGATTTCCATAAGACGAATTTAGCGGTCAAAAGTAGCTATTCTGCATTATAGCTACAAGCATAATAAATAAATATTTAAAAACGTATTTAATGGTACTGATATCATGTTTTAAATCAGGTAATTATTGTCATGCGCAAGTTTTATTAAATTTGTTTCTAATTATTACACTCACGTACTTTTAGAGGAATATGATCGTTGTAGAAACTAAAAGTGATAGTTAATTTGTTGTTAATTCAACGGATGTCAATTGCTGAATTAGAAAGTTCATGTCAGCATATAAGGTACGGTTATGGAACGAATAAAACCTGTCTGTATGTCCGTTCTACCTGAAGCGATATCATATATATCATATATATAAGATTAAAGAAACCTAATTTTAAATTTTTTAAATATTTTTAAATGCCATGATTCTAGAGCATGGTGATCTTATGTTATGACTTCTATAAATATTTAACCCATGTCTCTGCAAAATAAATGATTTTGATTTAAAGCCTAATAAATAATTGACATTGCTAAAATCATATTTGGATACAAATTCGCAATACATACCTACTTAATGGCGCAAAGCACTTTATAGTTAACTAAATTAGTCACTGGAGACACTCGTACATATAATCTAATACATGGTTTCAACTTCATAGTATTGTTTTTAGATTGGACGCTTACCTACTTCTACATATAGCACTTGAAGTTTCAAAAGAAGCAGAAAAAGATAACAAAAATAAACGTTACGTTGATTCAAGTGGTTTATCTAGTAAACTTTTATTGACCATGTGCCGATACAACCACACTGGACCAAAATAAGCCCTCTCTAGTCCCGACTACCGATATAAGCTTTTAAACGGGTCAAGAGCTTGAAATCGATATCGGCTTACACTAATAATAAAAGTCTCAATTACTCTAGCTTAATTTTATGATGATCTATTACATAAATGTTGAAATAGTAAATATGAGCCATTTCCAGCTTTATTATTCATTACACTAAGTATATTAGAGTACAGCAGGACTTTTAGTAGGATATAAAATAGATGTCTGTGTAACAAAACATTTTGATAAGTGAAATATTTTCAGAAATAACATTAGAATTTCTTCAAAATGCCTAAAACATGGACTATTCCCGCCATTGTGAAAGTGAACTTGAACAATAATCGTTTAATTTTGTGAAAATGCCAGAAATGGCTGTTTCTACATCTCACACATATCATGGGTCGCCAATTCATGATGGATTTGCAACTATACGTGCGCCAAGAAGCAGGATCAAGATAAGAAACTTAGTTGATCCAAGTCCAAATCCTATCGTCAATCTACCTCAGAGACATTCAGAGTACTTCACATTAAACAGAACTTCTAAAACGAATTTCTTAGATGGATGTGGAGTGCAGTATGTCTCAAACGCATCAGCAAACAAATACGAAGAAAAACGGTTGAGCTTTACGGAACCGATCTATGCAAAAGTTACTCCACCTCAATCGAAAAGCTCTTCTCCGGTAAAATATGCAAGTGGTAGACAAGAAGCTCATTATGATTCTATAGACACGAAACCACGTAGACGGCTGCGAAGTTTGGACTTACCGGGAGAGCAGGACGTAAAAAGTGAAAAAATTGGTATCGCGGTCTTGAATAACGGAGAACGGTTTTCGCATGACCAGCACGCCGTTGGTTACCAGGATGGCATGGAACAACATTCCATGCGCACGGATGTTACCGGCTCGTCGGGCGATTGCAGAAGAAGCCATAGCGATCGAGATAATTGCTCGGAATCCTCCTCCTACCTCACCGATAACGACCGTCCTATATCCAGCTACAGCGACAATTCCACTATACCATCCACCGATACGGAAGACGTTCTAAAAGAGTTACCGAATAAGTCAAAATTTCATAGATCTCCGCAGAAGTTTGCCACTCTTAATATGCGTAGACCAAAATTCATAGATCTAAAACCGCCGAGTATTCCAGAAAATTCTTATGGAACCTTGCATAGAAATCGAATAGGATACCACTCAGAACCTAACACACCTCTTAATGAGTACGGTGGTCTAAACGACGACCCTCCTATTTTAAGTGAAGTGCAGCAAATACCCAGAATGCCTTTGCAGAACAATAGAAATGGATTCAAGAGATCGGTGAGCGAAACGAACGGTTTCTCAAAACGACTAAATTATCGACATTCGTTCAGCGCTGACTTTAGACCGCAAACTATGCCAAAAAGGCCTCATAAATGCTGCGAATGCGTAACCGGTATTCCTGCAGATGAAATATCCAAAGAACCTGTATCACGGCCATCATCAAGAACTCTAGGAACTTTATACGAATCTCCGGATCCTAAAGTCGGTTGTCAAACGATACTACGATCAAAACCTCCCGTGCCTTGGTGGGACTTGGCAATAAGAAAATCACGATATAAGAGCTGTCCTATCCTGGAAGAGGTAAGCGTACAATCGTTTTTATTATCACATACATACATTAATGTATAAGGAAGGGCATTGTAAGGACAATTAATAAATAATGCAACTTATTGTATCATTACTATTTTTATGAGGCGTGGCATTCAAGTCACGTATCACGACATGAAGATGCCATCCACTGCACATGCACCATTGTTTTATAATAGACTCTACCTCATCTAGTCTCCAGACTCATAGCTGAGAATTACTGTGTGTAAATTGTTTGCTTTTTACAGTTTTCCCTACAAGAAAAGGCAATTTGTCCGATTTAGCTTTCTATTAAATTCTGTGTTTATATTTTCATTTAAGGTGCGGTTTTGTTCCCCTTCGTTTTAAGTTATGGTTTGACAGAAAACAACAAACGACTTATCAGATCGAAACACCAGTGGGGGAATATAAAATAGCATCGTCGCGTGTTCACCTAAAGGTGTATGTCAGCATTGTCTTCGCGTCCCTTTTATTTAAGCGAAAATTAAATTCAGACCGAAACCTCTATAATATTTCACACTTTCTATCTCATTACTAGTTATTACAAATCATCGTAACTGTGGGCATGACACAAGCAACTTTAATGTAAGAATATAATAATCATAGCGCGCGATTTGTTTTGCTTTCCAATTCGTGCTCTCCCAAGCCCTAACAGATGTATAAATCTTTTAAATCATTGCTTTTATTACAAACAAAAAATGCCGGCTTTATAAAACTTATGCGCAGTAAATTATAAGTAGAAACCAATCTGAAAAAACTTTTACCTGTTACTGATGGACTACCAAAAAAGTTCAAACTTTTTATATCTCTAGTCAGGTGTTGGCTTTATCTTCTTAGAGAAATAAAATTCATTGATCCGTTTGAAAATTCACTCTTTCCCACGATAATAAAAGGAAATATATAATCATGTTACATTGGGATACGAGTAATTGCTGCGTCTCTTTTGATTTATTATCGTTATAATATAATGATACCAAAGTATTTCTTTTTCGCCTATATTGACAGCCCTGTTGGCTCATTGGTAGTATGTCTGCCTGAGCTGTAGGGCGTAGGTTCGATTCCCGCCAACGGATAAAACGTTTTATGGTATAAACAAATATTTGTTCTGTTTCTGGGTGTTCTGTATATATTATAAATATGTATTTATGTATGTATAATTTCTATCACACAAGCTCTGCTTAGTTTGGGGTCTGATGGCACTGTGTGTAATATGTCCTATGATATTTATTTAGGTGTTTTTTTTAATGATTGACAGGCTGGGTGTTTAACCACAGGTCACCTGCTGTTAAGTGACGGTGTGGTGGAAGATAGAAAACAGACCTAACCTGGAATGGAACTGGCTGTCAAGCGAAGCTGCCAGAACAAACCATTAGGTGCTTGGCGACAAACTTTCAACTTGTGGGTGGTAGCTAGCCAGCCGAGTACTAGAAAGTACCCAACCACCACGCTATGGTTTCCTCACGGTGTTTTCCTTCACCGGCAGCTGAAGCTCATTGTTGAGGTTTTAACCCACGCCCTTCGGCGTGTGAACCGACCACGCTAACCACTGATCTATCATTGCTACATGTCTATACTGTTGTTCCTGAGCCTACTAACCAATATTTAACTGGTTCTTTACTAGTTTACGGCGCTATTCTAAGCAGAATAGCTTAGCTTCACAGTAGTTGATCTACAACGAGAGACGTTTTGCAATTCTGATAAAAGCATTGGTCATGCATGTCATTTTATCTACGCAATATTTAATATTGTCATGGCGTGCGTGGGTGAGTGGACCCGTCGCCGAACCATTGTTACCGCTGCAAAGGGCACCTTTGAACTTGAGCAATCGCTCCTGGCTTTCCGAAACCGGTCAAATATTCAGGGTTACAAGCCTGGGGGGCACTAGCCCGAAAAGGAGTCAATGTACTCATCATTATGAATAACTTTAACTATGGGCACAATTCTAAAATCATGTCATTTGTAGCGATGATAACTAAGCTGTTAGCGCGGTCGGTTCACACGAGGAAGGGTGTGGATTCAACTCCCAACAATGAGCTTGAGCTGCCGGTATAAAAAAAACATAGCATGCTGGTAGGGTACCTTCCAGTACTGGATTGGCTAGCTGAATTAGAAAATCTGCCGCCAAACACCTAATGATGTATTCCGGAACCTCACTTGAGAGCCAGTTTCACTCTAGGCTAGGTGTGTTTACCATTATTTGACCATATCATCACTTACACCAGGTGAACAGTGGCCTAACATCTAGTCTGTAGTTTTTTTTTAAATCAGCTATTTTGTATAATAAGTTCGTAGACCCTTGACCAAAATATGGAGCAGCTGATTTTTGTCGCATGCCCATAATAAAAGTTGTTCATACTGCCGAGTATAATGACCCCCTTTCCGCTTAGTATACCCCAAACTAATAGTCCTGTATCACGATATCAAACAACACTATACTCTTTTACTATAGTTTGAAGGAAAATTGCGTTCCGAAATAATTTGTTTTCACTTTGATGTTCAATCAATTTATAGAAAATTCTCCGCAATACTCACGGATAAAGTGAAGCCTCATTAACACAGTTGGCCGCCTCGGTGGTCTGCGCAGTGGAATCACGTATAAGTATATTGGGATCGAACGTGAGATAACTATCGTCCGAAGGCTTTGCGGCTCCCTCTGTCTTTCCGAAGGTGGTGTTTGCGACCACGGCACACTTTCCTAACGCAGCCGCATCCGCTTAGACCATTACTCCAACAAGCATAAAATTGCATTACTCGTAGGGCTTGTTTTATGTGAGTATTGTATTCTGAAAAGTTGCGCTACCGTTTCTAAACGTGTTTCATAACTCATTAGACGGATATATGGTTTGCTGTCTGCTGACTTTCTTTGGAACACGTGCAAAGAATTCTCGTCTTACAAGTAACTGTGTTGTACTCATAATTCTTCTCAGGAATTATGGTTCTCTACGCTCTCTTACGCAGGAATCATAAATCATTATGATACAAGTTAAATCTCCGAATTAAACCTACAACGTCAGAGTCAATAAAACCTTTAAAATGAGAACCTTATTAATTTTTGACGGCTCTTATTGCGTCGTTATTCCATGAGGTTTGTTCATAAATAATAATTGACCGTAGACGTGCAGCACAGTTAGTTCCCCGAATAAGGAAGGGTGCACTTGAACAAATAATCTCGTTCGTTTAGAATGCTGCTGCGTTCGTGAAATACGTCGGTGGGTTTCAAATAAGAATGAGGAATACATGTAACTCCTACTCGACCTGGTTTCTCTTGTTACGCGTATTTTGCTAACACTGTTAACTTTATTGTGCTGCGCCTACATCTTTATTTACTCTCCTTATGTATCGAATAAAATGTAGGAGGCTTCTCGATATCCCTTGAAAAGCTTTTCACTTTCTACGTCTTCGCTGTATCTACTAAAAAAAATGCTAACATTGAATATGTATTGAACAAATACGCTGTGTGTCAACCGGTAGGTTTGTTTTCTATTCACAAACAAAAATTGCTTGTTTGATTGGTCATCGAGTCAATACAAAGAACGTGAACATACAACACTGATTTCTAGCAGGTGAATAAAAATTCTCAATTATTCTATTTACCAGCGCTCGTGTTTCCCCAACTCTTTATTACTAAGTACTTGCTTCAATTATGCTGTAACAGAGATAAGATCTTAAGGTCGTTGCCCTACGATGCAAACGATGCGATGCACGAACCTAAATCTATAGAGCAGATAACAATACATTCTTCATTCTAGTTAACGCATCTAACGGTCGTCTCGTTACGCATTTCACGTGCGCAAGCGCATGTTTAAAAGTTTGAAAGTAAATTATCTTTCTGTTCCTCCAAAATCATTGGGACGTTTATTTTAATGACGCGTAATTATATTCGTTGAAATTACGCTAGCAAGAACGAGAGACGTGTCACTATTTACAACAGATATTTGCTAATGCGCGCAATCGGCTTAATTTCTTTCTTGCAGCAGCTGCGACTAGGAATTATATTGATGACTCGATCAAAATAAATATATATTTTGGGGTAACTGTACAGCAAGGGAAACGTTTTTTAGAGCTCAGAAGAAATGCTTGAGATCAGTGTGCTATTTAAAAACTACGGACTCATGTAAGTCTTATATTAAAAAAAAATTGAGATAATGATATTCCCATGTTTATAATATTTACGAAATGGCTTTATACATTAGAAATAATTCTAAAATTTATCTATGCATGCAAAGTTTTTGTAGCGATGATAGCTCAGTGGTTAGCGCGGTCGGTTCGCATGCCGAAGGGCGTGGGTTCAAACCCCAACAATGAGCTTGAGCTGCCGGTGAAGGAAAGCATCGTGAGGAAACCATAGCATGGTGGTAGGGTACTTTCTAGTATTCGGCTGGCTAGCTACCACCCTCAAGTTAAAAATCTGCCGCCAAGCATCTAACGGTGTGTTTCGGCAGCCTCATTTGAGAGCCAGTTCCATTCCAGGCTAGGTGTGCTTTACCATCTTCGAACACACCGTCACTTAACATCCAGTGAGCTGTGGCCAAACAACTAGCCTGTCAGCTATAAAAAAAAAAGTAAATGTCATGCAAATAAAATCTGTGTGCCTCGTCATTCGACTGCACTTTTCAACAAAAGTATTCTAAGAATGGGTCCAAAGATATACAATCATTTTCCTAAATCAGTGCTGGAATCTGAGAGCATAGGTGCATTTAAAATATATTTAGGTATTTAATTTTTTCTCGACGAAAGGATATTATATATTTAAGGAATGTATGGAAGATGAATTATTTTAAATTTTATGAATTACTTGACATTCTGAATAATATTATGGACATTACTTTAGTTTGACTTTTTATATTTTTATGGACTTTTGGTATTTAATTATTATTGTATGCCCAAATGGGCGCAGCATGTTGACACGTTTCATATAATAAGATCCTATACTACATATGATGACAATAAAAATATTTTGAATTTGAATAAAGCACAACTTTGAAGAGCTGGATTAACAATTATCCCGTAGATATCTCCGCAATTCATGAATTTTTGGGATTCCGTCGAATCGGTGGCAAACTCTTAGACAGTAAACCCAGGTGGTCAGCGACACTGTCCCGATTTAGCTAGTGTTGTACAGTAATGCGCGTAAAGCACTTAGAGATCGACTTGCTACAAACAAATATCGGTTATTCGAGATCACGATTAGCCAATTTGTACTGACTATATTTTAGCTGTCCAAATATTTCTATCGTCATGGAATGCAGCTGAATTACTTAACGCTGAAATCTGGAGATATAATCCCACAGAACAGGTAAAGTGCCTCTTTCGAAATCTTTAAAACATTTTAGCGGAACCGTTGCGTTTGCTATAATAGTAGAACCCGTTTAAGTTTACTGGGGCACGCGCAAAAGGTGTCCTGGAGAAGATCTATTAATGACACCCGGATACCATAATTGGCTAAGCAAGCTGAACAGGTGAATTACGGCTATTAAAAGATGCCTGTTCAAATTAGTCGGAAATACTTGCACGGAATAATGTAATTATAAGTTTTATTCCGCTGTTGTAATGCAGCACGCACTGACGCTACGCATGTTTGTACAGGGTCGTTACCCTCTATTTTAATTTTGCTAAGAGCCTTCCTGTGACGTGGCAAACAAAGGGCCCCTGTCCAGCGACTCCCACCGACACTATTACGTGTTTATAAAGCAATTTATTTCGGTGAGTCACTGCTACGCATCAGGAGCTCACAGCTAATATCTACACTAATATTACATAGTAAAGTATGTAGAAAGTAATCTCCCAAACTACTCATCCAATTCAATAAAATATTTCACCAATATTTAGAACCGACCTTCATGGTGGTCAATGGAAACAGGCTTTATTTGAATGTTTTTATATAAAAGCAATGAGACGAACGAGACATAATGAATAATTATAACCTTTGCAGCGATACACGGAACTTTGAGTAACAAAACAATGTCCAGGTTATGGCTGCGTTGACGCTTATTACTTTCGATAGTTAGTCTCGACAGCCCTGTAATTTCGCTAGCTGCATTACCGTTCAAACCGGAACACAGTAATGTGTACACACTACTGCTTGGCGACGAATATCTGGCACTACCTTGGTATCTACCTAGACGACCTCCTGCTAAGGAGATCTACCACCAAGTAGATCTACCACTATACGTATATTGTTCTATTATAATATGAACGCTCTCCCTGAAAGATCACTTGTGCAACGTAAATCGTCAATCTAATTTCATCTGTGCTAGTCTTGTAAAGAGGTAAAATTTGTATGTCATCATAAATAATTAAGGTAATCTTGAAAACTATTCATCCGATTTCAAAAACTCTGTTCAATATTTATAATGGACCTTCAGGGTGGACATAAAATAGACTTTATTCCGTTAAAATAAAAGGGATTTTCGTGGAGATCAATTTTGCAACGTAAGTAGACAAACCACCAAGCAAATGCTTACGAAAGCTGTATTCACGGTAAGATATACATGAATGATTTTTATAAAAAAGTTTTGGAGCAAAAACTTGTACAAAAGTCCGCGATAATCTGATATCGAGATCCGATACACGATATGTCTGTTACGAATAATTTACAAACGTATAAAATTTGGATACTTACTGATATTGTGTATCATCAATTCTACGCGGGTGAACCTGCGGGCACAGCGTGTATTTTATAAATCCATTACATCAATATATAGTAATTATTTCGTTCATTCAAGGTTTACGACCGGTTTGTTGGTGAGCAATTTAACTCATTAAACAGTTACAGACTTGTAGGTATGGTCACTAAGTAATATTATCATACCATATGAAGCTATGACAAGATCCATCTCGATCTGTGGTCATCTCTGATTACTTCGACCAAATAGAAATCACAGTTATCTTGGTTAACCAGAAGGAAGCTGAATAAACTCACTGATGCATTATGAAATTCTGATTATCATGTACTTAGAACATTCATGAAAAGTCTCAACAACTGCGAGAAAACATAAGAGCAAGCTAAATAAATAGTATTCGTACACGTTTATACTAAAGCGGCTTACTTGGGAGACCGTCTTACTACCAATTTTGAGGTCCTAGGTACCTCTGACGTTTCTGAGTTGTGTGTTTTTTTTTATTATTGTAAATGTACTGAGACAAACTTGTAAAGCGCATCACTTGAGAACGGCTAAACCGATTTGGCTATTTCTTGTTTTAATACGTTCGACATATTTCGAATTAGGTTTTTATGGAAAGAAATAGATGAAGGTAATAGATATGAGACCGAAGCCCAAGCGCTACAGTCAGGGCCGGATTTGGGGCAGGGCAGGCGGGGCTACTGCCCTGGGGCCCTCCACAAGGAAGGGTCCCATAATTGTAACTAATTACTGCATTCTTTTTTTAAATAATTTTATTTGTTAGCAACAATTGTTTGAAAGACTTGACGGAAAATAAGTAAATAAATATAAATATTGTATAACTTTTTTTTTGTGAATATTTTAGGACCTACGTAGTTTATTATTATTGACTACCAATTTGCGTAACAGGTGGTAGAATATAGAAGAGCGTTTAACATTGTTATAACAACTATAATATAACCTATACTGCAACGCAATAAACGCTTTTGATTTTGAATTTTTAGTCGAAAAATAATTAGGGGCCTCCGCTCCGTCGTTGCCCCAGGGCTTCCAGACCTCCTATTCCGGCCCTGGCTACAGTACCGGGTATGAAGTACCGGGCATTCAACTAGTAAACCTAATAATAAAATAAACACAAACAACAGTATCTCTAAACGTTTGTAGTATCAAAGAAAGTCTCAGGGAAATGTACCGATCTCAAAGAGATATATGCGATACTCATTTACACATGAATGTATTAATAAGTAATTTGTTTTCTATTGTTGCAGGCACACGTCGTATCGGCGTTTGAGCAGAGCCTGTCTAATATGACTCAGCGACTACAGCAACTGACAGCAACTGCTGAGAGAAAGGTAATAAAAAAAATTATTACTTGGTATAAATAATGTATTTAAATAGAAGGCCATAGGCAGGAATATACTACAAGATTACTGAAATCGATTTAAATGCATGGCTTTAACACGCTAAAGCTTAGCGTGTTAACTTCCGTTACTTTAGTAAGACTGGCGCTGCCATCCAAAGCTACTACATATAGGCAAAATCTCTATGGCAAATATATACATATCTATATTTATCATATGTAGGTATTCATATGCGTCGGTGACCACTCTCCATCAGGTGGCCAAAAGCTTGATTGCCAACGTTTTACTAAAAAAAAAGTTTGAGAACATTTAACAATGCTCTCGGAATGAGATCTGAAAAGTTTTCATATGATACGTTTTCTTCGCATGGTCATAAAAACCAGGCTCTCAAAATAGTATGTTTGTCCTATTGTCGCGTGCAGAAATCGGTTCCAAATAATCCGGTATATATATCCGATAGGTATTATAATAATGTATTCTATAATTAAAATTATATTTTTGTGAACTATTGGACAAGGTGTATATACTGCTCTACAGTTGAATTGAACTAAATGAGTATTCGAATCACCTCATCTAGTTCGAAGTATATCACAAGCTCGAAATAACTTACTACTTACTAGACACAGTTCCTTGATTCATTCGAAACTGACGTCTTGTGGCTTCAGATTTTTACTATGGCTGAACAAAGTCACGCTTTATATGCTTTGTTTGAGATCTGATTTAACGAAGGTGCGGAAATATGTTAGGAGTCAAGTATGTTCTTGCCTGGTGGAGTAACTCGTGAGAATCATGTCACAGATGGCAATATACTAAAACATACGTTCAAGCGCGCGGACACCCCGCAGTGTGATAGCCAAGAGGCCTACTGGAATCTGTTAGACGTTTTCGTGAGTATGAAGAAAAAAATCAACACAAAATTAAAATAGCCATTAGTTCCATCTGCCTCAGCTTTGATTCTCACGATTAACTTTGATTTGACTTCAATAAACTACCGAAACCCATTTTTCAATAAATTAAGTTATTTTCATGTTTGTGTGATACTTCTATATATATTGAATACGCGTTAGAAACAGTGTTGATCACTAATGGGAACTGTAATTTTTTTTTTGACGTTTATAGTCAGTGAATATAATACCAAGTAAAATAATAAGAAAGAGAAGACTGCGTATAAAACTCAAGTCATGGCGCCAAATTGTCGGTGAAGATCTTAAGAAAATCGCCAACAAGATCTTGGTACGTTGCATTAATGCAATCGCATAACAATGTCAGTTTACGAAACGAATTCACAGAAATCGATGCCTCACCTCCTTCTTTCACTTTTGTCTTGTGAACTATTGTGCCAACATTTCATTAGTATTAATTATCACGTTTGATAAGTACTCTTTCTCCACACGTCACGCAATTGCTGTCTGAGGTAGTGCGTCTGAACGCCCCGAGTGACTCGGGGAGTCGTTGGACCGGTCCCGGCGGATGCAAATTACTTTCTTTTAATCTCTACATATTTTTGTTTCGTGTTTGTTTTTAGGACTCGGAGCTAACGGAGCTCCGGCAGACAATCGAGTTGCTGAGGAAGCAGTCGATACAAGCCGGTCTTACTACAGCGCATATGCAATCTATGGGCATCCGAGCGGATGGAGTGAACGTCACTGGTCAGGTAAGTTATTTCCTACTCTTTTCAGTAATTTTTGAACGTTTGATCTGTTTGTTCTTCTTAGTCGGCATCTTTGCTGAAAGCCGTGTCTAGTTTGAAATGTTGGCCACTCCATACAGATTTCTGTCCTCGGCGGTCTTAATAGATTTAGGTATTGGCAAGCCAACGAGCGTCTTTATTAAGTCGGACCACTAGTGAGCTGAGATGTTTTTGCGCCTTTCTGCCTTACCTTCCAGAATTCGGTGCCAAAGAAGATTGAGAAGACCGACGTACGCACCAGCCTAACTTTCGTTTTGCGGAATATATTGAATGTATTAAATGTTTGATGACATGCACATAAAGAAAAAATATTACAAAAGTAATACACTACAGATAGACATAAACTCCCCAGTAAATTTGAGACGTTTTTATTACTTTTACGCCTAACGCAAACCAAAGACTCGAAGATAAGGAACAAACTTGAAGTTGTAAATTTCTTGGCGTGTTCCGTGACTTGAACACGGTAACAGCACTGTTACAGAGACAGCTCTTCTAGTTACAAATTCGACATGGTTATACCTTCATAACAGCAACACGAGTTCTAAACGGATATTGAATGCACTTGTAAACCTATTTGGTAATGAAAATATAAGCGATACCATCTGCCCTAACATTGATCGGAGGGCACGAATTAACTTTTCTATGGGGAGTGATTTTGATATATTTTTTTCGTTTTAATTAGTTGATTGGAAGTTAGTTGATGGGAACCAAGATACTACAACATGCATTTAATCAATTTTATTATCTGAGGTCCGTGTTATAAGGTTGTTAATCATCATCATCATCAGCCGTATGACGTCCACTGCTGGACATAGGCCTCTCCCATTGATTTCCACAAAGACCGGTTGGAAGCGGCTCGCATTCAGCGCGTTCCTGCGGTCTTTATTAGGTCGTCTGGTCTGGTCTGGTCTGGTCTTTATTAGGTTGTTAATACTGTTAGTTTATTATATGTATGTATATACTGTTAATGTATTTTATTTTTGGTAATAATATAATTGTGAACGTAAAAGATTCCAGTTTGATAACATATTTACTCATGTCATGCACATAATATGTGTATAAAGTTCACCTTACACAATACCGTGGGAAGTAAAACACTTCCGATCAAAAATCAATCTGCATGTGAATCCACTGTTTGTTGTCCATATTGAATTCAACTTGTACGTGTATTCATTTTATTGCATGCGAGATTGGGTGTACCTCCTCCCATGCATACATAAATTATTATGATATCGAGGCCGCAGCAGTAAGTACTTCATTAAAATGAAATCCCTCGAAAGTGTTAAGATGATTTTATCTCAATTAATATTCAAGCGAGGAGTCGCCGATATGTCGGTCGACGTGATACATCATCAATCATAATAGACATCAGATACGTAATGAGATTAAGTCCATCCAGAGGGATATAAGCTTAGGGTGTACTGAGCCGGAAAGGGGTCATTATATATTTTTTTTATTTATTGTATATACTAATCCCCTATACAGCTGACTTTAATATAATTTATATTTTATTACCCCGATAAAGCTTTATTATGTTAGTTTTTTTAATGACCATAGTGAACAACTACCTAAATATTTTTTTTAGCTGGTTTGTATTTTGTTTCGAGTCAACATTGGAGCATTAATAAGGTTTTATTTTAGTAAATTGTAGTGAACGTAACTTTATGATAACAAAGATTATTCTTTATAGACACAACTTTGATATTGCAAAAAGAATACATCTACTCTATACATTTATTAAGAGTCAATAGATATTTCTATGGAACAGCAGATTTTTTTCATAGTTGTTCGCAATGATGTGTACGGTGACTCCTTTTCGGCTTATACCCTAAGATTATAACCCTGTATTATATGGTTATAATTTTACGTGATTCGGAGATTTTACGAGTAGTGTTCTGATTATTAAGTTTAGTTGGTATGTCCTCATTGAGTGGTTACAAGTTTTTACACGAACCTAATTGTGAACAAAAGGCGGTTCCTTTTAGGCATTCGTTCTCTTTTCATATTTAGAACGTGCGATAGTTTCATTCTTTCCAAAATGAGCAAATCGTCCTTTACATCGGTTGTCAAACTTTTTAGTTTGCTACATAGCTAGTTTATTCCAGGCTCAATCTTACAATACTTTTGACCTCTTAAAGTTTTCACTTGTGCCTGTGAAACTAGTATCTGCATTTTCAAAACATGACATAGAGATATAACATTCAAATCTATGAACATTAGAATGCGCTGTCAAATAAATAAGAGTCGTATAAGGTGCGGTAGCATTTGCATTAAATTAACCATCAATTGAACTGTCCCCGTTCCACATTCTGTTCGCTTTGGGAATCGATATGTGAAATAAAATGCCATAACGTACCAACATTATATCTTAGGTGGATCCCACTTTGTTTCACTTATTAGCGATATAGCAAAGTTTGTAGTAAATTCTATAAAAAATATACACGTATGTTTTTTTAAATTGTTGACAAGCTAGGTGTTTGCCCACAGCTCACCTAATGTTAAGTGACGGTTTGGTCGAAGTTGTAAACACACCTAGTCTAGAATGGAACTGGCTCTTAAGTCTAGCTGCCGGAACACACCGTTAGATGCTTGACGGCAGATTTTGAACTTGAGGGTGGTAGCTAGCCAGCCGAATGCTAGAAAATAATCTATCACCATGCTGTGGTTTCCTCACGATGTTCGTGAGCTGCCGGTGCCCTCAACTCATTGTTGGGGTTTGAACCCACGTCCTGCGGCGTGTGAACCGACCGCATTAATCACTGGGCTATCATCGCTACAAAAATGTATTGTGCACAGGCCCAATTTCGCGGCAAAATCAATCTCAATCCATATATTTTCACTTGGTTATATACTTTAAATAAGACCAAAAACTGTAGGTATTATGTTGTATGACTCTAACACACAGCCACACCCCAATAATATTGACGTACAACTGAGTGAGCACTGGAGAGAAATATACTTGCGTACACCACTGAGTCGGCATTAAGAATGCTGTTTTTGCAATGCAGCGGAACATAAGTATGTACATATTAAACTTATGAATAGTCGAAATATTCATAAAATTATGTAATCTAAACAAAAATAAAACTTAAAACTATCAACAGTGAAAGTCCTAATTATTGTAGGTTAAAATGTAGTAAGCAGCCAAACATAAAACTTTATTTATATATAAAAGCATTTTTATATAGGTATCTGACAAAAATATTTTCATAATTTAGTCGGAAAGATCTTATACTCGTGGAAATGCAATTTTACCATAAAAGGGTAAAGTAACAAATGCCGTACTCAATAAGCTGACCATAACTCAAATCAAAATTGTGCAGGGGAAAGTCTAGCTATATTTTCTATTGAAAGTGATAAGTACCAAAGTAAGTTGGGTAAGGCGATACAAAATTTAAAGCCTTCTAATGGCTGGTAAAATTTCACCGGAACTTTGTTATAGCTAAGTTCATAAAATATGATAGTTCATTCATGACTAGAGTGTCCCACGTTTGCGCTGGATTTTTTATGGTAAGTAATTGACGCGAAAGAGAGATTCTCCTGATGGTAAGAGAAAAACCACTCCACCATTATCTAACTTAGATCAATTAATTATTTTTAAAAAATATATATATAATCTGAATCTCGGAAACGGCTCCAACGATTTTCATGAAATTAAGTATACAGGGGGTTTCGGGGGCTATAAATTGATCTAGCTAGGTTTAATTTTTAGAAAACGTCGTTTTATCCGTGTTTTCAGGCAATGAAAAACTGCTACAATATCATTAGAATACGAAAGTTAATTTTGCCACCTTCTTCAAGGTTATAATAGCTCAGGAGGGAAATCGGGCGGTCCCGAATTCAGAAGACCCCGGTTCGAATCCAGATTATTATTCTTTTCCCCTTTTCTTCCAAGTTTCTTAAAAAACCGAGCAAAGCTCGGTCATCCTGTTACTCCTCTAATTAAACGTATTTACGTTTTATTAGGGGTATAAGGAAAACGACAACGTGTTAAAACCGTGTCAGTTTTGTAGTAAAAGTCGTAACAGTAATTTTGTACAGGGACGCTTTACTTTGATGTAACCTTAATTATTTATTGTTAAAACTTGATTTTCTTCTCCAACAGGATCCCAACATCTCTCAAACGCAGCCGTCACCTCAGAGAACACTGCAGACAGGCAATGGAGCGATCACAAGGCATCTTTCCACCGACAGCGTATCCAGTATTAACAGCCTCAGCAGCGGTTCTTCGGTACCTCACGACAAGAAGCACAAGAAAAAAGGATGGGTATGTACCATGTATATTTTAATGATTGGCTCGACAAACTGGCTTTATCTCCACAACTCTTTCAATAGATTAGCCTGTTGATTAGATCATTTGGCTCATCATCATAATAGATTCGGTACATTATTTGTAGGGCGTGCGTTTAATTCTTGACCTCGACAAACATTGATATGTCGAACTTAGAGTTTGTTCGGTATTTGTATTCTGAATGTAAATTTATGAATTTATAAAAACGTAAACAACAGTTGCCTAGATTTGCTTAGTTTGGGGCTAGATGTGTCTAATTACCTCTGATATTTAAAAAATAATTTTATTAATAACGTCTTTAGTTTAAGGGTGAATAAAAATTTGCTAAATTAAATTTAATGTGATAAAAAATTAAAACCAAATTAAGTCTGGCATGTAAACTGGCTGAAATAAGTAAATAGGGATACATACTTTACATAGTTAAGGATTTAACATTAAAATTTTACACTATACTAATATAATTATTGTCATCGGTCAAGGCAGTTAGGTGACAAAATTTGATTGACAAAGCTACTAGTGATTTTATCCTAAGAAAAAGGTGGGGTATTTTGGCAGGAATGCAGAATAATCATGTTGTTGTATATTGTATTATTTCCCAAAACTCTTTTTCAATAGAGGTTTTTTTATCATGAATTGTTGAATAACGAACACAAGTGATATAATGTAGTAAAACGTCTTTTCGTGTTGTTTCCAAAACTCTGGAGATACTCGTAACGTCACCAGAATGTCACTTTATATTATAATTTTGAATGCAACTAAGACTCATTTTACTGTATTTTATTATAAGATCTCAGAAAAAAAAGTGCGAAGCCAATAATGACGAAAAGAAAAAAAGGCATGGCAAAGAAAAGATACATATTTGATCTATTGGATCTAGGCGTGCCCTACAAATTATTCACAGCAAAAATCACATCAATTTTGTGGCTAACATAAATCTTTGGTAACTTACCAAAAACATACAAAAGAGGCTACATACATTATCATCTTGACGCGTGTTGGAGCCAAACTGAGTCATTTATAAATTGATGGCTCAATTTAACCTGCTCAAGTTATCCTTGGTCGATAAACCGCCCACCAGCAATCAGCAGACAGCGTGGCGGGTCCACTTAGTACACTTAGACCTCGTTCAGAATATTAATATCAAACTTATACTGTACTGCTCACACTTCTTGGGATGAAAAAATGTTCCTAGATTATGTGTAACATGTCGCTTGTAAAGATAACTTTATATTTGTTTTTCTGTATAAACCATTTTTTTTCACAATACTCTTTATTTAATGTAAAAGAGATAACGCCTTCCCATGGCCTTTGCAGCGGTATCCAGAACTATGAGTGACATTGGCGCTCGTTACTTTTATGACATTACTTATTACCTACTTTATCATTAACAAAACTTTAAAAAATTATCTACTTAATAAATTATCTTAGTATACAACTATAATACCACAGTGGTGTGTGTGATCGCACTTCAAACTTCGATAATAAGCTTGAGTTGCTGTTGAAGGAAAACATCGTGAGGAAATCATAGTATTGTGTTCTAATTTCTAGTAATCGGCAGGCTGGCTATACACTCAAAATAAAAATTTGCCGCCAAGTAACGGAACGGTGTTCAAGTAGCCTCACTCTAAGCCAGTTCTCATTGCGGACTAGGTACCATATAGGTAGGTTTACCATATTTGACTACGCCGTCACATAATATCAGGTAAGCTGTGATCAAACACGTAGCCTGTCAACATTGATCTATTAGGGTTTTTTAGATCAATGCCTGTCAATCTTAAAAAACTAAAAAATAGAGTAACAATGACTATTTCTTTATAAAACTAAAACACTATAATAGTATTATATTTTTTTATAATCTGCTCAAGTTCAAGACGACGACTATAAATATTAACAGATTTTGACAAAAATCGTTGTTTGATTTCATTCGTACCAAGTTAGTATTTTTTTATATATTTGAAATGAAAATTAATTCTAAATCTTTGCAAATGACAACAATAGATACTAGATACATTTATACCAGTTAGATACTGATATAGTATTACCTACAGAAATCAAATCTAGCCTAAAGCATTATAAAAATTACGCATATGTAACGAGGTTTAATAATGTCTAAGAATAGGAATTATGTAATATCAGATTACAATACCACATTACCAGTTGCTAATGAACATCTGTGCTAACAATTTCCAAAAGTAAATCCACGCCTCTGGACAAAGTTTGACGCAATATTTCAATGGTATACATGAGAGATAAACACTGCGTAATTTATTTTATTGTTATTATACTACGAAAACCATCGACGAGTATTTACGAACTTATGAATGGTATATCAAAGACAAAGTACAAAAAAAATATCAACCATCTAAGCTGTGCAAAACAAAAGAATTAAAATACTTAGTTAAGTAATTAAAATTTCAATATACGTAATTCAAATTATTCATCACTAGCTTACGCCCGAGACTACGTCCGCGTTAACTTTAGAATTAGGTTCAGAGAGAAATGTATGTAACAAATAACCATAATCATGAGCCGTGCGCTAGTTTATTTATAGATTTAAGATAAAGGATACCTTTTATCCCTGAATAATGTTCCATAAAATGCATCTGTACTAAATTTCAAGTGGATATCGTCTAGTAGTTCGTGTTTTGGTAATCCCACAGGAACCTAATATTTTTGTGATATTATAAGTATATGTATACTATATGTTACTCCAGGTAGTAAACTATATGTGTGCCAAATTTCATCCAAATTCGTTGGGTCGTTTTTGCGTGATTGAATAACAAACATTCAAACATACACACTTTCACTTTTTTTAATGGCTTACAGGCTAGTTGTTTGTCCTCAGCTCACCTGAAGTCTCATTATTGTTACATAAAAAAAAAGCAAACAAGGTTTAATATAACCTACAATGAGTATATTTACATATTTGTTTCAGCTACGTTCATCATTCACCAAAGCATTCTCACGGAACGCCAAAATATCAAAGACTGCGAAGCATTCCTCCCTCGGGCAGTTGTCGTCTCAAGACAGCTCATCAGGATCGCATCACTACGACGACCCGCACACTATTCGAGAAGGAAGCAACGAGAACAGTCTAGAACATTCCCATGAGATCTTGCCCGATGTCAAAGAGAAGCCCCCGGCACCACCTGCTAAGACTGAAGAACAAACCAAAGGTGAGGTGATAACTACAGTTGGATACATTATTTTTAAGCAACTGTCGATTGGAAAATAGATCAATTCTCGTCAAGTACTAGACTGCGCTGTTTGCTTCATGCGTGAATACTGTAGGCAGGTCATAGAACAAATTGTAGTCCCAGTAAGAGAAGTTTAGTTAGGCACATTGCTTAGAAAACATAAAGGGTTATGTAGGATTGGATTATAACTTTACTCTTAATTATGAACTTTTAAAATGGGCACAGGTCTGAAATTCACGTTTTTTTTTATAGCTCACAGGCTTGGTGTTTGACCACAACTCACCTGATGTTAAGTGACGGTGTGGTTGAAGATGGTAAAGCACACCTAGCCTGGAATGGAACTGGCTCTCAAGTGAGGCTGCCGGAACACACTGTTAGATGCTTGGCGGCAGGTTTTCAACTTGAGGGTGGTAGCTAGCCAGCCAAGTACTAGAAAGTACTCTACCACCACGCTATGGTTTCCTTCAACGACAGCTCAAGCTCATTGTTGGGGTTTGAACCCACGCCCTTCGGCATGCGAACAGACCGCGCTAACCACTGAGCTATCATCGCTGTAAACGATTTCTAACTTTGAATAACTTTTTAATCCTACGATAATATACACAGAGTTGGTAATCTTAATCTGGACATAGTATAAAAAACATAGTCGCTTCCCGCCGTGTGTTCGCTTAGATCTTTTAAACTACGCAACGGATGTTAATGCGGTTTCCATCAATAGACAAAGTGATTCAAGAGGAAGGCTTATATGTATAATACATACATATTATAGAGAAAATCCGATAATTTCAAAGATTTGTAGTGTGATGTCGTAAAAAACATGTTTCTGTGCGCTTACATTGCACACGCTGGCTTAATACGAGATAGATCAAAATAATGTACAATGTTAGTATCTACATTGCACCCGTGCGAAGCCGGGGCGGGTTGATAGTATAAAATATAATAAGTTTCATATCTGTGTGTTGTCATAATGGTGAGGAAAATGTCTCCCTTCTCAGCTTAGTATATGGCAATCTTATAACTCTGTATAAATAAATTAAGACCTCATTGTTCACACTAAAATTTACACACAAGGTATTAAATAAGTAACAGTGCACGAGTGACATGCTTATTGCTAAATACAGATAGGTAATATAAGAACAATTTTTGTTTTAAGCCTGATTAAGTTATGCTAGATAAAAAAATATTAAAGATGTTTTTATTGTTAATCTAGCTGTTACCCTTAACATTTTACTTTAACATAACACTTGTTACATTTTCTGCACAAAAGCTAGCAAAAGTAGTTATTAAAATTATATTATTATTGTTAGCTCATTTGGTGGAATATCTGTTTCAAGAACTGTAAATGTTTGTTCTGTGTCTGGTAGTTCTGTATGTATAAGGACTCTAGATTTTATTCTCTCATAAATAATCTTGACATTCTGGAGAAAACTAAACTAACTTAAAATTAAATAATAATAAGTATGTATTTACAAAAAAAGTATACAACTATTCTATTAGTTATCTAGTTCCCATAATACAAGCTTTGCTTAATTTAGGGCTAGATGGCGCTATATGTAATGTCCTAAGATATTTATAAAATAAAGGTAAAATTATGATTTCTATATGAATATGCATACAGAACCTCAAACTAACGAGATATTAGAAATTCATCGTCTCACCAAACAATAGTTGACAGATACCGAGCTCCGTAAATTAGGTTCACGAGAAAGCTTATCGATCCTATTCTAGCACGCTCGAAATTACATCGGTCGCTGTCACGCACATAACATTTCTAACTAAAGAAACAATGACCTATTAGTCTCGAGTGTCGGAGAATAGGCCCCTAGGTCATGTAGTTCTCATTCGTGTTTACAATAGGTGTCCCTCGTTATTGCCTCACGGCCTTTTGAGTTATTATTTAAAGCGAAAATGAAAATTTAATTAACCCTAAGCGTTCGTACAGATTTCTAGCTTATAGTGGGCGTGAACAAATTGCTTACTCGCTTGCAATTTAACCGTATTCTATTGGCAACGAGCCGTAATAAACAGAATTGCAAGATCGTTTAACTTTAGTGCGTGTAATCATCTACAAATTAGGACATAATTACTTGCATCACAATTGAAATCTAAGTCCATTGTATCAGTAATATTGTCAATATGACTAAAGTGGTACTGAACGCCAGAGCAAGAACGTCCTAGACTTTGTTTTGTAAATCAAAGTTCAGTATACCGCTGCAATGATCATGGACAGACGTTTCTTTTACTATCAGAAGAGCTGTTTGTTTTTCGTGATAATTTGACGTAAAAAGATAAACGCACTGGTCATATTAGGAACTTGTTATAAGACTGAATAGGATTTTGGCTGTGAATTATCGTAAAGGATTTTTCCTCAACAAAAGGTCGTTTTTAAGACAATAGTCATATTTCGCGCAAAATGCAATTCTTGTAGTCAGGTTGGGCAACGCGAATAAAATGGCAACAGAATTTGAGACGCTACCTGAAATTAGAGATCGTATACACTATCTAGGTTTTTATTTATTTATAAATATTCTTCATTGTACTTGACGTCACACTTAGAGCTGACGAAAACAACCAACCGACTGATCGACCGTCTTTGTCTGCGTCGTTGATTCGTCGAAGACTTATGTGACTTTGACTGTGATTAAGATTTATTTAACTTAAGTTTCGATATTTTCAATGGAAACATTTGACTTTGGCAAATGTTTCGATATATTAAAGTATTCTATAAAAAAAATAAGTTAAATAAATTTAAATCAAAGCCGACGTCGCATAGAGGTCTTCATCGAGTCCGGCACTGCCCTAGTTGTGTTGACTTCACTACAAGTTTCGATAGAGTTTTGGAAGCAACACGAAAAGTCATGTTTCACATTAGGTACATGACTTTACTACAATAACGCACGTAATTCGACACTTTATGAATAAAATACCACAATTTATATACGTAAACACTCGAAACTTAACACGATACCGTACGATTTTCTCGATACTTTTCCTCATTCCCGCCAAAACTCGCTTACTTACCATACCATATATACCAATATTTTAAATTATCTTAGTTTAATTGTAAGTTAAATGAAAGCTTTCTAGCATATAATAAGATTATATTTTATAGTTTAGTTTAGTTGTAGTTTTCATCTCCATCATCACACTAATATTATAAAGGCGAAAGTTTGTGTGTGTTTGTTACTTCTTCACGCTCAAACGGCTGGACCAATTTTGATGAAATTTGGTATGGAGGTAGCTGACACCCTGGCTTACGTGTAACACAGTGTAACGGGGCACAGCTAGTGTTATTATAAAAGTATCATATGGGAAAGGAGAAAGCTGGATAGTTATGAAACAAGTTGCTACAGTTACTGGCTTTATTGTAAGATGATAACGATATTTCTTAATGTCACTAACTCTTATTTCTATGTAGTAGTGGTCAAAGTGATATATACTAAGAAACCCCAGTATTTGACTCAATTCCGCTAAGAAAAATTTGCGTGCGTTACCAAGCCGCAATTTTCTCTTAGCGGAATATTCATTAAAATATGCTTTGTTACAGAGAAAGATGAAACGCATTTAGTCGACGAGCTGAAGCGACAACTGCGAGAGAAAGATTTGGTGCTTACTGATATTAGATTGGAGGCTTTGAGTTCTGCGCATCAGCTGGAGAGTTTGAAAGACACCGTTATCAAAATGAGGGTAAGTCCAACGGGGTGCACAATCCTAACTTATAATATATTCTATGACGTCAAAGTAAATAAAATGGGGTTCGTGCTCAAATAAACATGATTATAAAGGGTTATAAGTTAAAAAGTTGCGAGCTATGAGAAGAGAAATGCTTGGCATTTCTCTGAGGGATCGTACCTGGAACGAAGTAATTTGCTAGAAAACTTAAATCACGGACAGCTCAGCGTATTAGCAAGCTGAAGTGGCAATGAGCTGGACAATGGACATATCTGTCACAGAACCGATAACCGCTTGGGTAGACGTGTTCTAGAGTGGAGACCGCGGATTGGCAAACGTAATGTAGCACGCCTTAAGACACGATGGAGTGACGATATACGTAGGATAGTTGGCGGTAGGTAGAAGCGAAAAGCTGAAGATCGGGCTAAGTCGGGACTTGGGAGAGGCCTATGTTCAGCAGTGGACTTCGATAGGTTAATGATGATGACTATAAATTGAAAAAAGGTTAAAATCCGAAATCGTGAAACAAATCTACGGATTCCTTCAAAAATAATCATTAACCTCTGACCGAATGTACGTATGAAGCATTTGATTTTGTTTATAAAGATCGGTACAAATGACTCCCTTTCGGCTTATTACATCCCAAGCATATAACCCTGTATATATGCAACTAACCCCTTTAAGATAAGCTGTAACCCCTTTAAGATTAATTAATTTGGTTCAAACGGGGCTTGGATAATCTTGATGACATCTGTTACAAAGATAGTAGAAACTGCGCGCCTAACACGTAAGGCCTGTCTCCCCACTCTTTTTGTCTCGCAAGAACGAGACCTAAGTTTCCATACTCAAGCTTTGTCACGTTTTCGCATAGGGGAAACCCCACCTCGTCATCCACTAAGTCATCGCCGCGTTTACTTTTCCTGAAAAAGAACTTTAATCATCGTCATCGTCGAGAAATTCTGTTTTGCGTTATTTAAAATGTGACAATGTTCGGTTTTTCCGAATATCCGCCTATTGTCTGATATTGCACCTACTAATAGTTTGGACTTGTGTACGCTTATTTAAACCTCTTAATTTTTCCGTTCATCCAAATCATTCATTTTTCAGCCGCTGTCATGTTTGATTGTCACACACATAATTTATCACATTTTACTCGCGCGCGTAAATGCCAGTGTCGTCGTACATTAGTAAAGTTTTAGAAGTTTCCAATAACAACGTTGACCCTTGTCGACCCTCGTTACACAGAAATACTTTGTGCGGGTAACTTTGCCGACTTCGCGGTTATATTAGTATTGATAACTTTGCCTATGAACTGATTATGTTCGTTAAATGTGAGTATTGTGACGTTTGTCCTTCTCGTTTGTCTCTTGCGTACCACGGGAATAGTGCAGAACTTGTTTATATTTACAAAATATAATCCAATTAGAAATAAGTAGAATGTTTCGGTAATAGTCAGAATTTCATGTTGACGAGTTCTAATCTGCAACTTTTCGTTGTAGCTGCAAAGAATGCCTGAGAACTTGAGATCGTGTACACACGTATAAGAGCAATTTAATCAGGAAATATTGCAATGTGCACAGAACTGTTAATGTTGTCGGTGCATTTTTCGTAGCAAATACCTAATATGCTTAAGTCTTTTCTCCGCTGCTAAATTTGGCTTCATTCTGTTTCATTAACATCCACAGAGAATCCTACCATAGTACGGTCTAGAATCGTTCTCCAGTTCTTAGTGGGAGATCTCCTTAGCAGGAGGTCATCTAGGTAGCACCATAGATTCTACCGTCAAGCAGTAGTGTGTAACCATTACCATGTTCCAGTTTGAACGGTACTGCAGCTAGTGAAATTACAGGGCTGTTGAGACTAACCACCGAAAGTCTTAAAGTAATGCAAAGCAGCGATGCCCTGGACTTTGTTTTATTAAAAGTTCTGTGTATCGTCATGGACATGACATCTCTCACCATCAGGGGAGCGTCCCGTTCGTCTCATTACTATCACATTAAAAAAACGGTCTGTTATTTTACGTCGAACATATTCAAAGCTTACTTACATTTCAACGGCATTCTAACTCATTTTCTTAATTTCAGAACGAAATGCTGAATCTGAAACAGAACAACGAACGGCTACAGAGGCTGGTGACGTCACGATCCTTAGCTGGCAGTCAGAGTTCGCTAGGAACGGGCGGCTCGGCTGTGGAAGACCCTAGGAGGTTCAGTTTGGCTGACCAGGCTACAATGCATCAGGTAATGCAATATTGGAATATAGTTTCACTGTTTCGTTTTCGTTTCCGTCCAGATTTCATAATCATCATCAGCCCTTTGCTGTCCACTGCTGAGCCTCACCTAATGCACGCCACTGAGTTCGGTCGATAGTGTTTGTCCAGATTTCATGCATCTTTAATATTGTGTATTTATTTTTTGTGGTTGATACCCTAGACTTTTGACTAAGTCATTTGTTTAGTGACAGTTTGGTCTAATATGATAAACGCGCCTAGACAGAAGTTTGAACCTGATCTTCATGAGCCTTTCAGAAGTCACTAGGAATTTGGTGGCTGTTTTTAACTTGACTTCTTGGCCGAGATAGCTAGCTCAGTACTAGAAATTATCTCTCTGCCATGGTTCTAATTGATATTATCCGTAACCTTATTCAATATTGTAATTTGGACCTACACACCACATCGCGGTTCAAAAAGAATTCGCGTGAATCCAACCCGAGTTGCGTCGCGTTGCATGTTTAATGCTTATAGGAAATACTGCCCCTAATTTCTTGTTACTAATCAACATTGCGTTCAATATTCTGTTTATGTCGAACTACGGAAAAAAAATAGTATATTGTAGAGCGCGTCATGGCGGATAGATGTGCATTGTAGCGATGATAACTCAGTGGTTAGCGCGATGGGTTCACGCGCTGAAGGGCTTGGTTTCAAAACCCAACAATAAACTTGAGCTGTCGATGAAGGAAAACATCGCAAGAAAGTTAGTTCAATTTGAAAATTTGTGGTCAAGCACGTAATTTTGTGTTCCGGCAGCCTCACTTGAGAGCCAGTTCCATTCGAGACTAGGTGTGTTTAACATCTTCGACCACTTCACTCACTTAACATCAGATGAACTGTTATCAAACAACTAGCCTGTCAACCATACAATAAAAACAATTCTATGTAAGTACGTAATAGAGCCTAAATTTGTATTCACAGGCGACTATCGACATCCACTCACAGCCTCTCGACTTAGACTTCAACTGTATGTCTTCGACACCCACCATTGACTTCTCTAAGAAGGGTTCGCCTAAATCTACAATGGTCGAGCCTATCTACGGGAACAAAGCCGAGCTCAATGAAAACAGCGAAGCCTTGTTGGGCGCTCTGAATGAAGCCAGCGATTTGTTTGCGAACGGACTAGCGGGCGACCGGCTTAGCGGGGACTACGATATCAATACCGTACTGCCGCCGCCGAAAAGTCGAGAACTCGCTATTGGGGAGAGCTACTCAGATATCGGTAAGAATTAAATTAAATTTATTTAGCAATTATATACATTCTCTAGACTAGAATGTCTTTAGGCAAATCATAATTTTGTTGCAAAAGTCAGAATGGCGGTCATGACGGTATAGATGATACAGCTTAAGTATTTCATTTATTTTATAATACTCGCTAATTTTATTGGTGCGCCTTATCAGTAAAACCAACTCGTATGCCGTGACGTCAAACGGCGTGACGCTCTCTTATACGACGCCCCCTCTACGCTACTTCTGTCGATTCCCTTGTATTTATGAGCATAATATAGGCATCATGTACGCTTTGCTGCTTCTCTTTGTGAGCTGTGTACTGTTCAAATGTTCTGATCTGCCGGACAAACGGTCTACTTTTATTTAATAATAGACCTTTTATACAGTCCGCTTAGTTGAATCTAGAAGATCTTTTATTCAAGTGCCAAGATTTACTATGCGTAGCTGCTCCCCACAATTTCACCAGCGTCCCCCGTATAAAAACTAGCCCTTATGTTCATCGAGGGAATAAGCTATCTACATTCCAAATAAATCCGTTAAGACTTTACAATGTGAAGCAATACTAATCGAATGGTTAATATTTCACCAAATTATCCTGAGCAAACACAAAAGTACGGACACTCAAATCACGCGCACCGAAAATTACATGGCATTCGCGCGCGGCCCTAGATTAGATAACAGTTACTTGTAGTCTAAGTATGGTAGTTATGTGTTGCGCTAGCTCTGCGTGTAAGGCTGCGCGCTGTCCATTAATTCTGGAGTCTTGGGAAACACTTTAACCAAGGTTTTCGTAAACAGCACATTATGTTAAGTGACGATATAATAGAAGACGGTTAGCCACAAAATTTTCTGATAGAATAATAGGTTCGACGTGGTTACACTTGAAAATTAGAGTTAGAACTACGTTGGAACACATAAAGGTATTGTGACTTGAGGGTAGTAAGTAGCTAGATAGTTATTACCTTCATGGTCGTGTTTTATTTATCAGATTTATTCGATATTTCGTAAAAGTAGAAACTTAATTTACAATAATTGAATCGATAGAAATTTGATGACAGAAAATATGTTTTTCGAGACTTCCTAAGAGATTCCATAGTGAAAACATGCGAATGTTAATAATAGATAGGTATTTTTATTTTTAAGAACTTCGTTATATTGAATCGGAGCAGGTTTTTTTTTTTCGAATTATGTGAGGTCAACCTCAAAAATCTAAATTTATCGCGCGTAAACTTGCGTACTATATTTTTGCATATAATATTTTTGCTTCGTTAAATATTATCCTATTTGACATAATATTAGACTGATGATCGTCTGCAAGAACAAATGTGCTCAAGTTATTAAGAGCCATAATACTAATGGAAAACTTGCCTTTTTAAACTTTAAAATAGATTCCCTTTAATATAACGTTTGCAACAAACTTTTTTATACGAAACGGAAAACTCACTACGTTTATACATGGCCTTTGTGAGGAATAATCATGTTTTTTTTTTTTTTTACATTTCACTTTAACGCGTTTCCATTGTAGGAATCACATTAAAATGTTGTAGGTACAAATCTCTTTTATACAGATTAATGGTCTGATTCTCTGTAATAAAATAGAAACAAGAATATGATTTACGACTGTTCAATAATAGCGCGGAAACCGTTAGACGTTAGAGAGTCTGAAATGGTCATATTACGTGAACCTGGGTACAATCGATCGGTAGACCAATTACTATAGGTACTTTAATATCTATAAAGTTTAATCGGGTGAAGGAATTTTTTTTTATAAACACATAACCTTAAACAGACCTATGTAATTGATTTATTGACATTAAATTTAAGTGCCGATCAAAAGCGACCGTATTTTCGATCGACAGTTATTGGTACTTAAATTATGTTATTAGTAACGTAGTTCATCATCATCATCCAAAGCTGGCTATAGCCGGTATAGGACTCTCTCTTGTTATGCCATTGTGTTATTTGATTATTTATAGCGATGACAGCTCAGTGGTTAGCGCGGTCGGTTCGCATGCCGAAGGGCGTGGGTTCAAACCGCAACAATTAGCTTGAGCTGCCGGTGAAGGAAAACATCGCGAGGAAACCATAGCGTCGTGGTAGGCCACTTTCTAGTACACGGCTGGCTACCCTCAAGTTGAAAATCTGCCGCCAAGCATCTAACGGTGTATTCTGGCAGCCTCACTTGAGAGCCAGTTCCATTCCAGGCTAGGTGTGCTTTATCATCTTCGACCACACCGTCACATAACATCAGATGAGTTGTGATCAAACAACTAGCCTGTCAGTCATAAAAAAAGTGACGATATTGTTGAAAATGGTAACTCATCTAGCTTGAAATGGACCTGGATTTTTAGTAACGGCGGCTGGAACACGCCGTTAATGCTTGGCGGCAGATTTTCAACTTGAGGGTGGTAGCTTGCCAGCCGAGTGTAAGAAATTACCTTACCACCATTACAGCACCGGCAGTTCGAGCTCATTGTCAAGATATGAATACACACCCGTCTGCGTGTGAACCTCTCGCGATAACTACTCACCTATCAAAGCCAGAAAATAGTGATTTTAATATTATATCTTTGATTGCAGGTGTGGCCGACAGTCAAGGTGATACCACAGACGGAAAGAAAATAGCTATAGCCGTTTATCTGGGACAGCCAGAAACATTCCAAAGATATTTCGAAGAAGTACAAGATACGCTCACGGAATCCGAATGCAGATTCTACGCGAAACAATCGTCCAGCTCTTACAACCATTTCGAAAAACAATCGAGTTTCGATTCACCGCGTATGTCGCAAAACCACAGCCCCGAGACAGAAACACAAGAATACCCGCCTATAAACAAATCAAACACAAATAGTTTAAAAAGCAACAAATCGACACACAGCAGCTCTTACAAAAACGTATACAACAGTGACTCTACAGTTAACTGCAACGAATTCACAATAGCGTACACTTACATCTCAGGGAAAACGACTTGGCAGAACTTAGATTACATAGTTAGAAAAACGTTCAAAGATTATTTGTCTAGAATAGACTTGGGCACGAATCTTGGTCTGAATACCGATTCTGTGACGTCATACCACCTCGGTGAAGCGACCAGAGGACCCGAGATCGGATTCCCCGAGCTCCTGCCGTGCGGGTACATTATCGGAACAGTGAACACGCTGTACATTTGTCTCCAAGGAGTCGGGAGCTTGGCGTTCGATAGCCTTATACCAAAAAATATTGTTTATAGGTAAGTTGTGCTGTTTTTATAAAGGTTGTTGACTTCAATTTCGTATGTGTATTAAATTTTATAGCCTAGGGGCATCGCTGCATGATTGAAAGATTTATTTTTGGGTCGATGACCATTAAAGTCTTAAACGTTCGACTGAATCGGTTTTTTTATAAGATAGATAGATAGATAGATACTCTTTAATGTGCACACCGAAAAAGAAAAAGAGTACAGAAAACAAAAGAATCTTATGAGCTAGTGCCACAAGTGGCGGCCTTATCGCTAAGAGCGATCTCTTCCAGGCAACCAATAATGGAAAAACGATATAAAATAAAGAGCAGACGGGAGATGTGTAAGTGTTCGTGATTGTTGTCAAGTGATATAATTTTGAAAACGTGTTTTTTATATTAAAAAAAGTCTAAAAGCCTTATGTAAAGTCTCCACTAATTTGCACATGACTTAGACTTGACCGTGACATACTTCAATTGACCTTATAATTTAAATACACTAACAAAATCCATAGAGCGAGACGTCGTCTCAAGAGCTAAGTTTATTTATTTATTTTATGGTTGACAAACTTGGTGTTTTACCACAGCTCACGTGATGTTAAGTGATAATGTGGTCGAATATGGTAAAGCACACATAGCCTGAAATGGAACTGGCTCTCAAGTGACACACCGTTAAATGCCACAGCTCACGTGATGTTAAGTGACGGTGTGGTCGAATATGGTAAAGCACACATAGCCTGGAATGGAACTGACTCTCAAGTGAGGCTGCCGGAACACACCGTTAGATGCTTGGCAAGAGATTTCCAACTTGAGAGTGATAGCTAGCTTTCCGAATACTTGTACTTGTAGAATATATGTACCTTACAGCATGCAGACACTGGAAAATACATAATCTTGCGACGCCATTTTCGAAAGAAAAAAAAAGTTACTGAAGGTAATAGTGGTTATTCTTTCCATAGATACGTATCGTTACTAACCGAACACCGTCGCGTGATTCTCTGCGGCCCAAGCGGAACAGGCAAGTCTTACCTGGCGGCGAAACTGGCCGAGTTCTACGTGCAGAAGACGCAGAGACGAGGCAACCCCGCGGAAGCTGTTGCAACCTTTAAGTGAGTTTAATTTTTACTCTTGTGTTTTTTTTAAATGTTTGGCAGGGTAGGTGTGTTGACGCACAGTTAACCATTGAGCCTTCATCGCTTATCAAAATGCATTCTTAATATTATATTATATCTAGGCAAATAAAGAGACACACGAAATGTGACTATTTTATATAGGTGATTAATCACACTAATATTATAAAGGCGAAAGTTTGTGAGTGTATAAGTGTGATTGTTACTTCTTCACGCTCAAACGGCTGGACCAATTTTGATAAAATTTGGTATAGAGGTAGCTGATCTGGATTAACAACGAATTCATCTCTTTTTATCTCGAAAAAATATAGTGGGTAACACCGCGAGACGCAGCTAGTATGTCAATTTTTTTTGCTAAGTACATATATTTGCTAAACTAAATTACTATTTTAAAAAAAATACAAATAATTAGGTATATAAAAAAAGTTAAATCAAATTACAATAAAAAATTCAATCAATAAATAATTAATTAATTTAATATACAGAACAAAAAATTATATGATTTTTAATTGGGTGTCAAAATGTTAATACATAAATTAAAAAGCCGCTTAGACCATACTTATTATAACATATAGGCTTGCGTTTAACCGCCATCTCGCCTGATGTTAAGTGAAGATGCGGTCTACAACAGAGCACGCTTGCTTATAAAAAAAAAAAACAATTTGCGGGACTACGTAGTACGTCAACTGTAGTCTGGTCAAAGGTGTGAAAAGAGCAATTTCCGTTTCCTCCCGCCAGAGGCGCTGTCATAAATGTTGATACGATACCTGTTTCTAAACTCACGCCCGCTCTCGTAATAAAAACATATTATATTTGTTTGTAGTGTGGATCGCAAGTCGTGCAACGAACTGCGCGCTTACCTGGGCAACATCGCTGAGCAGTGCAGCGCGGCCGCGACGGGCGAGGAGGCGCCGCTGCCCTCCGTCGTGGTGCTGGACAACCTGCAGCACGCGTCCGCGCTCGGAGACGCCTTCGCCGGCCTGCTGCCGCCCGACAACCGGAACATGCCCGTCATTATCGGTGAGCGAATGCTGGCCTTACATTGTGCGAACACCGCGCCAACGTCGAGGAATTTTGGATTGGGACGCAAAAAGTTCCGCATCTACTAAGCATTCTTATTTTAAACCTTGCACTTTACTGCTTTATAAACAAACAATTCCGTTAATATACATAGTTTATATATATATATTTTTTTATGGCTGACAGGCTAGATTTTTGACCACAACTCACTTGATGTTAAGTGACGGCGTGGTCGAAGATGGTAACGCACACCTAGCCTGGAATGGAACTGGCTCTCAAGTGACGCTGCCGGAACACACCGTTAGATGCTTAGCGGCAGATTTTCAACTTGAGGGTGGTAGCTAGTCAGCCGAGTACTAAAAAGCACCCTACCACCAGGCAAATTATTTGGTAATAGGACTTTTTCAGACTACAATTTTCCTGTAGTGCAGCCAGAAATCTGGAATGTCTGTCATTATCGGTGTGGTGCACACTACTGTTTACTAGTTTTATTTTATTACCCTAAAAAAGCTATAATAAATAGCCTAGACAACTAGAATCCATCTACTTCTACGCACACCGTAAACTATGCCAAACCGAATTTTCAGTTTAAAAATTATGTATTGTTGGAATGTAATCTTTGTCTGTTATTCAATACCAAGAAAATATTTATAAAGAAAATAAAATATTTAAAATATTTTTAGAAAGATATTTATTTCAAAAATCATTTGTTAACATTAAATAGCAGAAACGGTCCACATAAAAAAATAGAAATAGCCAAAATATAAGAAAAGTTTGGTAGGGTAGTTGGATACAAATTAATCCCTAAAAGTTCCTTGCCCGCTAAAATCAAAGTTCTAACTACCTTCCAGAAAAGAAAATAATGTTAATAGCACAATAGGAGAACAAATTCTTAGAAATATTTTCTTAAAAATGTGTTCGTTTCAGGGACAATGTCTCAGGCGACTTGCAACACCACCAACTTGCAGCTGCATCACAACTTCAGGTGGCTTCTCACCGCCAACCACATGGAGCCCGTCAAGGGGTTCTTAGCCAGGTATGTTTTACAACTTCCCACTACTATTTTTAATATCTTTGAAATCTACAAAACTTCTTAAATGTACTAAACGGAAAGGGAGCCATTAAACTTATCATTATGAAAATGATGACCTATTTAATGCTCTGCAGTTAACCTTGTACAGTAGAACGCCGATTATCCGAACGCCGAGTAACCGAATCGCCAATTATCCGAATCGGTCCTAAGCGTAATATGAAAAATTAAAACCAAGTAATTTTTGTATTGTTTTGTTGTAACAAGTTGCAAGTTGTTACTCTGATCGAGATGTTCAAGTGAGCGTTATTGTAGAACTGTGTTTGTTAAACTTAATAAAGGTTATTCTATGTGTGACAGTTCGTTTTTCTTTATTACCAGTCTATGTCCGACTATCCGAATTTTCCATTATCCGAATCGACCCCGGTCCCGATTAATTCGGATAATCGGCTATCTCGGATATCGGATAATTTAGATTACGTTCGCTGAACTCCCTGCCGGACTCAGTATTGTCAATATAAGAATAAGTTGTCCTCCAAGATTATTTTTTAATCTCTCTATAAACTATTAAAAGACATTGGCTCACCATGATAAATTACATACTACAACACACATACATAATATACATAAACACAGTCACACACACACACACACATACTTACATACACTACACACTACATAATTATGTCGGAAGTGAATGTAATTTTTTGATATTTTGAGGTATTTTTCGTGAATTTAGGAAGTTATTTATAATTATTAGTACAATCGGCATATAGTACTATCGATTCAATTAACCCCTATATATTCATTTTTCTGCAGGTACCTCCGCCGTAAGCTGTTTTCTATGGAGCTTCGGCTAGGGCGCCGGGACCCGGCGCTGGCCGCTGTATTAGAATGGCTGCCGGGTGTTTGGTCCACTCTGAACGCGTTCCTCGAAGCACATTCCTCCAGTGACGTCACTGTGGGGCCGAGGCTCTTCCTCGCATGCCCTATGGACTTGGAAGCTAGTCAGGTGAGAAACAAATTTAAACTATAGACCCTAGCAATAACATTTACGAAACATATATCTTACATATTCGATAGAAAATGTAGGAAAAATGGCTGTAAACGTCTCTCAATTTTTTTTTATGTTTGACAGGCTATGTTTTTGACCACAGCTCACCTGATGTTAAGTGACGGTGTGGTCGAAGATGGTAAAGCACACCTAGCCTGGAATGATACTGGCCCTCAAGTGAGGCTGCCGGAACACACCGTTAGATGCTTGGCGGCAGATTTTCAACTTGAGGGTGGTAGCTAGCCAGCTGAATACTAGAAAGTACCCTACCACAATGTTTCCTCACGATGTTTTCCTTCACCGGCAGCTCAAGCTCATTGTTGGGGGTTGAATCCACACCCTTCGACATGCGAACCGACCGCGCTAACCACTGAGCTATCATCGCTACAAAATCTATATATACTCTATCGGGTGTTAACGACGTAGAAGGGACACTATTTTTATTTGTTTTACTTTCGATTGTTTTTGTGCCGCCACTTTCCTGTAGAATATTTTTCTTATCAAAAAGTTTTAAAATTCTCAGCTGTCGTTTTTTCTTATATTGTTAAGTTATTTCTTGCATGTAATTATAGGTGTGAATAATATATATTAAGACGTTTTGATACGGCTTTCGCTGTTACTAAGAGAATTTATTTCGGAAGGTTTATATGTGTGTCGTTAGTTATTTTGACATGATCCCGTTTCGTAGGCGTGGTTCGCGGACGTATGGAACTACAGCATAGTTCCGTACGCGTCCGAAGCGGTGCGGGAGGGCGTCGCGCTGTACGGACGCCGGCGACACGCGGCCACCGACCCGCTCCAACACGTGAAAGCTACCTACCCGTGGCGGGAACCAAACCATTCACACGTATGTACCATAAGTAAAATAAGTATTTATGTATTTTTATCACTTCCAACACACAAGCTCTGACTTCCAACACACAAGCTCTGCTTGGCTTGGGGTCAGATGGCGCTGTGTGTATAATTGTATATGTCAAATAAAAACAATTATACTTATTTTTTATTTTTTTTAATACTAAATAGGTTTGCGTTTGATCACGCCCTGCCTGATATTAAGCAAGATGCAGTCTACGATGAAGCACGCTTACCTAGAAAAAACCCTGTTTACTCTGGATTTAAAGACACCCAAGTTGTACTTAGCAGAAAAAACAGAGTTCCACATCCTCGCTGTACGTATTAAGAATGTGGAATCGAAGCGTTTAGTCCGTACGTGGGGAAGGATGGCGCTTTAGCCGAGTCTGCCTAGCCGTCCGGTAATAAAAAGGAGCAAGTGGAACCAAATTATGCAATTCTAAGGCACACTCTCCGAAATGTATCCGATAGAATACAGACAAACAAGCGACTTTACGACGGTGCTCAAGGCTTTGCAACTGAGACGTGGCCAGAGTGTCGTCACCTATTAGCTTCCTGGCTCGACTCTCGATCGACTCCAGAGCCTCAAGTTGATACTTAGCAGAGCCGTCCCTTTAAGTAATCATTTTAAAATTTCCTTTTTTTGTATAAAAGTAACGAGACGCTCTCCTTATGGTAAAAGATAACGCATGGCCACGACTATTGCAGCGATACATAGAACTTTGAATAACAAAACAAAGTCCAGGGCATCGCTACTTTGGCGCTCATTAATTTAAGACATTTGATAGTAATTTCTCTGCTGCTGCTTTCTTCATAAGTAAATTAAATGAAATGTAATGTTACGGCAATTAAAATTCATTAATTATTACATTTTTTCAGACGTTGAGAGCTATTACGGTCGAAGAAATTGGAATCGAGGAATCGAATCCTGATCAGAATACAAATAACAATCAAGATCCTCTGGTAACTATTTCTGAAATACGAAAAAAATATTTCAGTCGACGACAAAGTGGCTTTATCTACCTATAAGAAAGATTAACCATTGATATAAGTACCTAGGTAATCTATGATTTCTAATTCCCCCAAAAATGTTGATAAATCAATTCTGACATGATTAATCGCAATGAAACCTTTATAAAGAGAACACTTGAAATTATTTCATCTTGGGTTTCGTGCCACATAACACAAGATCATTGAAATAGCAGAATACTTTAAATTTGCATGTGACAATGTTTGATTTTGTATAACTAGGAACGATATTCAAACGATACTGTAAATCAACGATAGTCCATCCCGAAGATAGATCAATCAATATGAACCAATCTTAGTGGCAAGCGTTCAAGTCGATGTTTCCTCAGACAAGCGTTCATAGTAGATTTCAACTTTGCTTATACCTAGTTCAAATAAGTGTGAAAAAGATGCAGTAACGTTTTAAATTTAACTTTGACATATTTAATAATTAAAGACGTACGGAGCCGAAACATGCGGGAATGGTCCACAAGTTCAAAGCGACATTTCTCTTTGGGATCTTACCCGGAATGAAGTAATTCGCCAGAGAACTAAAGTCACAGACATATTAGACTACATATTAGCAAGCTGGAGTGGCAATTTGACATCTAGACGTGTTTTAGAGTGGAGATCGCAAATCGACTAACGTAGTGTAGGACGCCCTGAAACTCGATGGAGTGACGATATACGAAGATAGCTGGTGGTGGATGGAAGCGAAAATCTCTTGTGAAGACCTATGAACAGCAGTGGATTACGATAGGCTGATGAATACTTAAAATTCTATGGCTTCTATTTTTCTTTACGCTGCGTTTCGCAAAAGCGGTCATAATCAGTGCTCATATCGAATAAGGCTTTCTTACTAAATTTTTTTTCCACAGTTAAACATGCTGATGAGGCTGCAGGAAGCTGCAAACTACAGCGGAAACCAAAGCCAAGACTCCGATAACGCCAGTATGGACTCGAATCTCACTCACGACAGCTCAATGGGAAATGAAATATAACTTTGACATTTGCGATATATTTGAGATTTTGCTGGTACCATCAACAACTGCTTCTTACAAATTCCAAATTACCAGCAAAACTATTTGGTTAAACATTCGTATACGTGCAAATGGGACACGATAAATACGATTTAAAAAAAATAAGCCAAATATTTGCCATACTTACTGTTTATATTATTTATTTTACGTACCTACACTAAGTGTAAAATTAATTTTGATTGTTTATTAATTAAGAATTCAGTGATGTTATTAGAGAGAATTGTAGTTTTTGTTCATTTGAAAGGATTGTACTCTGCAGTGTTTGTTACGAAAAGCAAATATTATTAGTGAGAGTATTTTCATCTTTCCCAATTTTATTGACATTGTGTTGCAGTATTTTTCTTCTAGCAGTTATGACTACGAATGAGAAAATAATGACAGTGCCTGGAGCGATATTTTTTTCACTTTTATAAAGAAAAAATCATACTATGTAGGACTGTTACTGTTTATATGAAGCATTGGGGCTTTTAACTATGTATTGTTATATTTTTTCAGAGTTAGGATACGGACCGCATTTGTATTATCTGTGACACGTATATATATGAAAGTGTAATTTTTATACAATTTTCATATTAAAACTCATGTACCTACTAAAGATATTTAGGTGTAAATATGTTTAATATTTTTTTTTTTCTATGCTACTTTAGTGACTAACCGCTATTATGCCATAAACATTAATTTTGTATAGAAATATGTAACGACTACCTTAGTTAGTTACTTGTTCGATATGGATTGACTTGTGTGCATATGAAACGTGATATCTACAATCTATGCTTTACAGAAATTGTGAAATAAAAATTGATTATAAAAATGTTTTAGTGTATTATTCTGTATTGATAACGAAAGATTCTATAGGATACATGTTAAAGAAAATCGTCTATAACAGAGTATTATATAGTAAGCCGTTCAGAGATGTTTCCACCCCGTGCCTCACGCGGCCGTTCCCGCGCGTTTTCTCGAGTAGGCGCATACGACCCTCTCGCTCGCACCTACACAAGTTCCACGCTAGGTGTCTCTGCCGTGCACCAATGCCTCACATACTCCTCTCATATGAGGTATATATATCTCCTAAGTATGCGTGCTTCATCTTCGACCACATCATCGTTTACATCAGCCGTAGTCACACGCAGACTTATGAGCATTATAAATAAAGTTTTTAGTGTAAATCTTTGCAAATCGTGAAAACAAAATAAAATCAAACAAACATACAAACCTACCTATTGATTTTTGACATATTTTTTATTGTGACCTTGTGACTGTTTTATGAACTGAAATAAAGTGATATTTTTATAAAAACGTAGGTTTTGCATACTTATTCGCACTTATGAGTTTATTACCTATCTATCTAATACTTTTAAACGGGCAATTCTTGTATATATATAATGTATATGTGTGTTTCTGAATCTCGGAAACGGCTCCAATGATTTCCATGAAATTTAGTATGGTAACCCCCTGGGTTTCGGAGGCGATGAATCGATCTAGCTAGGTTTCATTTTTAGAAAACTAAAAAAAAACCGAGCAAAGCTTGGTCATCCAGGTATTTATAATGATATAAATAAAAACTAGAAAAACCAATACAATGAAAAACTCGACATCCTTAACAAATTAAGTTTATTGGCAAATTATGCTAAACAACACAGCACGATTACATATACAGTTACTCATCAGATAGTGAGAATGGAGCAATTTGGACGGAACCAGTTTGTAAATAGGACTAGAATATATACTGAATGTCAAAGGAACATTGTCAACTTAGTGAATTCTAGTGAAATTAAGGCACAACCGTTTTAGTGTCACAAATACCTGAAATTACTACCTATTATTTATTGATAGGGCACAGCAGCTGAAATCTCTGTTGATACAAACCATCAGAATCATTAGTCAAGATCAAAATGTGAACTGTTTTAAAGGCATACCAAACCATCCTGTGGAGGGACTATGGGCACGAAAATGTTAAGCGAATGTATTTCGTATGCTCGTGCAATAAGGTACGCAGTCGTGTAATTTTTTTTTAAATTGTCTATTTTGAATTGCAGTTAGAGTTAACTGTACGCAACCCTGCTGAAAACCCAAAGCGGTAATTCTGAAACAATCAGGTCAACGGTTTGCAATCAGAGGGCCTAGCATATCAATTTGCAAGATTCTCATAATAAACTATTATATGAATAGCAGGACAGTAAAATTTATATGAAGCAAATATGGAATATGTTTTTTTCTCATTCAAATGTTAATTGGATGAGCGTTTTCTTTGTGTGTCAAAATAAAACATTATTATTAATATGATGTGGTTGTACGTAACGTAATTCTTGGAAAATAATAAGCTAGATCCACAGTTGTTGCCGTTCAGCTTTAGTGCCTCCTCTCATGTCGGCTTTGGTATGCACAGGAATTGTTATGAATTATAAAATCTTATAGCTGGCTTTATAATATGAATTAAATATAGCTAATATTTGGACTAGACAGCTACTGTACCCACGCTAGTGACTAGTAATACCATAACAATATTAGCTTTTTGATATAGAAATGAAAGCTATTAAATTACGAAATAATTTTAAAATAACAGACATTAAACAGCACACAAATAAATGCATTAGAACATCTCATAAATACTTAAGTGTTATATTATATCACCGATCGATTTGCGACAGAATTCAAAGCGAGGCGGGAGTTTGCTGTGGACGCCATTTTGTACATTCTCGTACGACAGTGAAATATGTCGTTGTATTAGCTTTCGTTTGCTGTTTCTTCGTTTTCAAAGTAGCAAAGCTATCAGCAGTGTTTTCTTGTAACGTTGCAGAAACCGCGGCGTATTCGCTGCGCTACGCGTTAACAGCTAATTTAAAGCGGGTTCGCTGGGAATTCGGACGTAAATCGCCAGTGTGATAACAGCCTTAACCAGTATGAAAGCAATTACAAATCAATTGTAAATACTAATTACAAACCTACTAAATATATTTAGGTATAGGTACATAAAAATAGTTAAGTATTAACTATGCTATTATTATTATTATAAGAATGCTATACAATTAAATTATTTTTATATTCATGTTTTTTTTCTTCATAGCTAGCAAATCTACAATGTTTATTTATTTGTACCAATTAATTATAATTCTATATTATCACTGTATTTAGTTTTTTCGTTTTCAAAAGGAACTGTTTTTTAATTTGTATATATTGATTGTTTATTTAGATTTGTATATATATGCATATATATTTATTAGTGGATTCACAGACAAGGCTCCAAAATAAGGCTATATATAGCCACAATCATTACATACTTTGCAAGGAACAAGTGCTGACAGACAGAGATAACTTAAATTATCACCTGACTACCCATGAAAGGTGATATTTATTGTACTCATTTGTTCATGTGGACATACCACATGAACAAATGAGTACAAAAGCATGTACAACTTGTAAACTTAAGCCTTAAGTCATATTGAGTGCCAGATGTTTATTTTAATGTTTTGAATATTAATTGCAATGTTTATTTTGTTTCTTATTATTATTTATATTCAATATAGTTCCAAATATGACAATAGTTATAGATAAGTGCTTCAGTATAAATAAGCTTAATAAAGTGATATTTTATAATATGGAGGCCAATTTTGAAGCTTGAAAGATTCAAATTTACTAAAAAAATATGCAGTTCTGGTCTAATAGACTGCTTCAAAGAAGACATAATTTTTATTATATATTGCTAAACTTTCCAAAATTGGTCCTATTGACTGATTCATAAACCATTCAAATATTATGTGAGCAGCATTTTAGTAATTACTAACCCCACCCTCAATGGTCAATGGTGGACCAATGTCCACCCCCATGTCAGCAAAAGTAAGTAAAAATCTTACTTCCCTCTCTTGTGCGTGCTATAGAAAGCAAAGAAGCACCAAAGGGGGGTGGGGCTTACATAATACTTAAACGGCCCCTAAGCCATGTAACAGAGTTGGATATAATACTTCAGTTAAAAAAGTTAAAAAAAGTTTTCTAGATAGTTTACAAATAAAAAATACATGCTACAAACTTTTGTATAAGTAGAGAAATTCAATGTTTTGTAATTAAGTCACTAAAATAATGCACCTGTGTGAAGAAAGTTTGAGTCACTAATAGAATATAAATTATAATTCATAATTTAACAATAGCTCAATTTGAGTCTTATAATTTAGAGAATAATCAAATCAAACAAGCGCAGTCGGTTCGCATGCCGAATGGTGTGGGTTCAAACGCCAACAATGAGCTTGAACTGCCGGTGAATGAAAACATCATGAGGAAACCATAGCATGATGGTAGAGTACTTTCTAGTAAAAGGCTGGCTAGCTACCACCCTCAAAGTTGAAAATCTGCCGCCAAGCATCTAACTGTGTTCCGGCAGCCTCACTTGAGAGCCAGTACAGTTCCAGGCTAGGTGTGCTTTACCATCTTCAACCACACCGTCACTTAACTTCAGGTGAGCTGTGGTCAAAATACTAAGACGGTCAACAATAAAAAAAAAAGTGGTATTGGTATGGTAGGGTTTTGTACTTTGCTTTTATAACTGAATTAGCAAAAATAAAGTACCAGTAGTTTAAATAGATATTAATATATCCAATGTTGTACATATGCTAGTTAGTCAACAGCTACATTTATTTATTTAAAGAGCCTAGGGAGCTAGAACCACTTTAAGCTTTGCCTCTTTCTTTTGCCATTAGAATAAACAAGACTAACTTGAACAGAGATTTTTGAATTAGGTAATTAAGATTTTAATACTATTCTAGAACTAGCCTGGGAAGACCGCAACACACTCAATAAATGATTCTTGATGTAGATTTTACTGCGAATCCTTCTTTAACACAAGTAATAATAGAGGTAGATGTTGACAGAGGAAATGCACAATACCCTGCAATAAGAAATGCAAGTTTATAACCACATTACACATAAAAAAGTTTCAATCACTATGAAAGTCTAAGCTGAGATTTGACAAAGACGGCACTGGTGATTCAGTATAATCTCCGGAATCATCACTATTTAATTTACTGCTTAAATGTGGAGACTTCTTTTTAGAAGTGTTGCTTAGTATATTAGATTTATCAGGTGACTTTTCGTTGCTGTGTTGATCAAACGAAGAACTTTTTTCACTTATTAAATCCGCAACATCAGATATTGAAACAGAGCTGTGTGAATTTTGGTGAGGGCTTTCTATAAGAGAATTTTTTTCTATTACAAAATCTTCTGGAGATTCTGGCGAAGTTTTCTTGTCAGAGCTTTCCTTGTGTCGTAATTCATGAGAAGTAGAAAAGTCATAGCTATAATCTACTGTTTCGCCATCTGATTTTGTTGAGTCTTGGAGTTGTTTGCTTGCCATATCTCTCTTGTTGCTATCATTCTTCATTGATAGTGAGGATGCACTACTTAAAGTTGCAGACTTACTTGAATCAGACTTTGTATTCAAATCACTATTCTTTTTATAAATTCGCTCATCTTGCAGATCATTCATATCCGTTGTTGGTAGGCCTGAAGTGTTGAGCATTTTTTCATCAATAGAGCTGAATGGTTTCAGCTCTACATATGATGTCGATTCACTACTAGTGTTGCCAGCAACTTTTGAAAAATAATTGGGTAAGCTTAAGTCTTGGCGAGGTGAACTTTCGATTTTAGGCAAGGAAACTCTTGGAGAGTTATTACTGTTTTGTGTCTCTATAACATGTTCATTGGGTATGTATTCTGAAGCACTTTTACCTCTAGAAGAATCAGTTGATGTGTCAGTATCTGAATTATCTAAATGTAGCCTTAAATGTAGTTTATTTCTCTCATCTATAGAGTTATCAGATTGAGAAGTACTTGTGGCACTGCTCTGTGAATCTTCATGCACAATATAGGAACTGTTTTGAACATCTTTATACATACTATCCCCACATTGTTTTTTATGTATACTTTTGTCGCTGGCATTACTATTTAGCTTCATGAAGTTTTTAATAAGTGTTAATAATATAGGTTCTTTATCGTTTCCTTGTTTGCTGAGGTTTAGTTTATCATATAATTTTTTTTTACCGTCGTACTTGTAATCTTTTCCTTGACGTGACTCAGACTTGTACACAAACAATGTGTTCTTGAGGTTACAAAACTCCAGAAACTCGTGGATAACAGAAAGTGAGTAAATACCTTCAGGTACCTTCAATATTGAGTCCAGACTCATATTGTGTCTCATATTCTCACATTCGTCTTCAAAAGCAAGAAAAATATTTGCTCGCAACAATGCACGAATTTTTGCTAGTGAACCGTTCTTCTCCAGTGCTTCTATTACCATGTCCCTCAGTTCGGTATCTTCTGTTTGAGCCATTTTAACAGATAAAACGAGCAACCAATATTTTACACTTAATAAATAAATAATAACGCAAAACACATTCAAAACACGCTAGAACGCAAACTTATTTCTTAAGTTTTTGGCAACTGAATACGAAGTCCATAATACTTAAATTTCGTTTCTCACTTTGCTTTTTGCTATTTATATTGAATAATCAGTTCAGTTCAGTCTTTGTCACAGTCAAAGTGCCACTAAATCAAGTCTCAGTCAAGTCCAGTCCATGTTTTAGTAAAGTACTTAAATAGTGGTGGCTTTATATAAAAAAAAATGGAGTCAATAGATATTAATAAAGCTCACCGCATCATTTCACTCATGCATAGTCATAATTCAGCATCTTTTGATTACAAAACCCACTATATTTAAATATAAATAATAGGAGAAAAAAGAAATAGTTTTTAAAATGGAATTCAATGGTAATACGTACGTGATAGGTACGTATTACCATTGAATATACGTCAACGTAATAGGTACGTGGTTTTTCTGAGTTCCCGCCAAAACTCCAAACTTGTTTTTTTTTTATTCTTGGCCATGGATGCTACTCGTTTAGCCAGCGTTTAGCCGTAAACATTTTTTTTTTTATTGTTTCTTGTCTGGCTGGCCTTATTTGGAATTACAGCACTTCACTTGTCTTTTAGTAAAGTAGCGGCGACTTTACTATAAGCTTCTGGATGGAGTTTTGGAAGCAACACGAAAAGTCATGTTTAACCACATTATATCATTCTCCCACATTCGCGCTTGTAATTCGGCACTTTATGAATAAAACACCACTATTTTTATGCATAAACACTCGGAAAAACACTAGTTTTGGAAAAAATACAATGGGGCGACACGACGCTTACCGCGTTAATATCTAATTGAAAGTAACGATAAGATGTAAAAAAAGCAGCTTACAATACTTCAGTAGCTTTATTGGCAGCAGTTTACAAACTGTCATTCTACAATGTATTATCAAAATCAAAAATCAGATCTAGTATTTTTTTTCGTCTAGTGGCTTCTGTTCACAGACCAACTTTTGAAAGTCTTTCGATCAAATCGCCTACCATCCCAAAAATTTAATTTTATTGATAGAAACCTAAATATATATTACACGTATTATGATTTTAGGTCGTGCTAAAAAAATATACTTGTAATTTTTTGGTTTTTTTTTTTATGGCTGACAGGCTAGTTGTTTTACCACAGCTCACCTGATGTTAAGTGACGATGATTCGTGTGGGGATCGTACTAGATTTTTCTACCATATGGCATAAAATTGGATGCTACATGGAAATTATAATAGCAAATTCATAGCTAAGTATTACTAGCAGTATCTTTACGTCTAAATGTCACTAAGTAGGTACTTACTCTTAATGTGTCCTAAATATATGTATTTAAGTTTATTTATTAAAATGGTATGTACAACAAATAAGTACTTACATGTACGTACTTACGGTAGGTACTTATGTACTTTTTACAGCAATGGATAAAGTGGTAGAAGTAAAGTTTGACGAGTTAGTCAGTACCTATCATAACCTTTAAATATTAGTGAACAGGTAAGTAGGTATTCACTAACAAATGAAGATATATAAAAATATTTTGCTTATTGTAGAACTTATAACCTTATTAGACTTGTAGAGCCAAGGTGTAGACACCTAGCGCAGTAAACAATATTATCATATAACAGATATTATCTGCCACGTTATAAACATGATCATGATATTTCATAACGCATTTTAATTCATGCTACTACCCTAATTTCTGACTTGTCCAGACTGCGGGTAAAATCTTTTTTAGATTGGTTCAAACCGAAGTAGAGAGATACCTACGGCGCATCCAGATTCCATTTTATCTCCGCGGGCCAAGCTCGATTACAGGGGTGAAGGCTTGCGCCGGGAAAATGTGGGAAACTCAGTCAGTCGGGGCGAGCTAGTGCGCGAGGTCGTCGCTCCGTCCGTCGCGCTTCAGCCTAATAACCAAAGTTTCACCCTGTTTCCCAAGCAAACATTCATAAAAACACATTAATTGTCACCCCATTTCGTGTTCTGTGACGTAAAGTTACATACAGTGCCGAAAAACCGACGCAATGTCCGAATATGTGTTGAAATACTAGTGGCGGGAAACCGTTTCGATATCTCACTTGACGTGTTGTGTCCTATGTGTACGTAGAGCGGGAGGAGCCGTCTGCTCGCTCTAGAGGGCGGCCGACATGCTGGATTCGCCGTGAATCAATATTTTTGGAACGTTGTGGAGAGACCATGAGCTTCGAAGCTTAATAAAGGTACGACAGGTGATGTTATTAATAGGTTCCGTCCAGTGGTATCGCAGCTCTAGCTCGATAACGACTCGGCCACACGTTGGGCGCCACTAATGCTGCAGCTTGCCACTTTCCCGTGTTAGAGGTTAAGCGCAGGTCCTGAGCCCCTGACACTATTTATTTTTCAGGTCTTAAGGGCAAATGAGATTGTGAAAAGGGGCGTAAGGTAGGTGAGATAAGATATTGGATTAAAAAGAAGTAAGTAGTAAATAATGTAGCTTACTTTATATGACGTGTCGTACGTCTCGAAGTTGAATTTTCTAACGCTTGAGTTATTAAACGGATTACTGACCAAGTCTTTTTTAAAATAAAGTTTTTAACACTTGTTTTCTCGAATCTTTTTATTGAATAAAAATGGCAGAGTTTATTAAAATCGTGGAGCCCTATTGATGTACATTGCTAAGCAATCTCCTAAATTTGATATTTTAGCAAGAACATATTAATTTAGCTACTTTTGCGCCTATATGTAGGTACTTACCTTACTTAAAATATAATTTTATAAAATATTTAGCAAAAGCAGAACTAGCACCAACATAGGTTCGAAGTTAAGGGGTTATCTCGTCGTTTTTCCATTAGGGTTTCTCTCGAAAGCTTCGACTTTTTGCCCTTGCGCCGCATTTCGCTAAACTTCGTGCTTTCATCTCAGAGCGGGTCTCTTGATCGATTAAGTCTAACTATTGAACTAAGTCCCTATACCTAATCAAGTACTGATCGTCATCAAATAAATTAGCATCAGGAACAAACACTTTACAGTAGATTAATTAACAGATAATATTCTTTACTTAGGTTGTGGTTATTTAATATTCACCCTTTTGTAAAAACGTCGACTCGGAACGAGAAGGGTTAAAGGAGAAATTGTTTAAGATAATTTAAGCATCGAAAACATTTGAATACTGAAGTGATCCTTATTTGTTTTTTTTTTTGTTGATTGTTTTAAGCTTTTAGATATAAAATAAAATAAAACTTTATTGTTATTATGTGGTAACAGAATTAGTATTTATAGCACAACCTTCCGAAGATTCAGCACTATTTAATATATTATATGTATTTGTATTTTTAAGCAAGAAAATCCAAATTATTTTTATAACATAAAAAGACATTTCTAAGTCGATCTCAGTAGGTATTATTCGAACATCGTAGCAAAACTAGCTCTGTACAGATCAAGTGCAAGCCAGCAAATCTAACAATGCCCCGGTGCGGTTTTGGTTTGATCCAGAACTCTAATTAAACTTACCTTGTATCTCGTATATGATACCTTATTAGATTGTATGTTAATTAGACCACTTCAAAGATAGATAGGATAGACGATAGGCGTTAGATTGCTTTACGTGGCTCGTCATCGACCAATATCGTCTCACAAATAAATTAAAACATAGGTAGGTATCTATTATTTATGATTATGTTTATTATACAAGACAGGTTTTATTTGTGATGCTACTCAAGTTACGAACTAGGTATATTTTATGAAATCTCAGAGTCGACCATGAATAAATTTAGTGTAATCTGGACAAAATCTGATCCATACTTATTTATGTACATAAGTAATTACCTAGTCTATATGTCTTAGCGAATGGTAGGTACTTATGTATAGTTATTTATTTATCTATCAAATCCGCCAACACAGTGTACACCAACACATTAAACATTAAATTACTATATTACAATCTGCGTCTGAAGAGCTTCCACTCCGGTTTGTAGGCCGAAACAGTCTTTCCTGTCAGTCTTTCTGGGCCTGTATGTATCTGAATACATTCAGCCCCACGTCTATACATGGGTTTACTGCATAAGAATGATATTTCGATTTGTATTTTTATTATATTAAATATAAGTAATTTTGTAAGAAATTTTTAATATTTGTTCAATTCCACATTATTAAATTTTACTTCTAGTTCATAGACAAATAATTTTAACTACATTTACCTATTTACCAACCGTATTACCTATAAGCTATCCGAATATTTGATTACACTGGTTAAATTATTATTATGTTACTTTACAAACTGAGTTAATTAATATCGAACTTTTAACGATGGCGTAGAAATAGCCCTCGAAATGAACTGGTTCGAAACTGTTACATACTAAGTTGTTAGGCCTAGCTAGCAATCATTTTATAAAATGGTAGCTTTATTAACTGATTAGAGATAAATATATACATTTTTGACAGCAGATCGTACCACTCCGCTCTCATATATTCTGTCGCCTTGCAATAGTAGGTATATAAAAATGACTTTGTTCCGATATAAAGGGCTATTGAATAATTTAAAATTATGATCCCCTAAGCAACATACATTTTGTTGTGTACTCAAAGTTCTGGGTACCGCTACAAAGGTGATAGACAGGCGTTATCGCTCTCCATTATAAGAGCTTCTCATTTGACTTATTACTTTTACATAAAGTAACAAATCCCATGAGTCAACTTTAAACTTTGATGTATATATTATTATTATTTTTGTAATGTTTTGGTTTTACGTTTTGCCACATAAAAATAAGTAAATTATAGCCTCAGTAGACTGAGGCTATAATTTAACACATAATTTTTACAAATATAATGTTTAATTTCCTTCGCGTATGCCTACATGATGGTTAACTTACTTATAGTTTTACTTAAATATTATGATTCGTATTCGCATGTCACCAGAAAAAATACAAGTACCTATAGTCATAATTCATCACAATTTTTAACCGACTTAATAAAGAAAGAGGTTCACCATTCAATTGTATTTTTTTTTACTCAGAACTTGAACATTTATAAATCGAATTCATAAACTATTTTATTTATACTTTCAGATTGCTCCCATAGAAATTTCACGGAAAACGGTTCAGTAGTTTTTAAACCAAAATAACGAGAATTAATACATATATCCTCCAAGTAAATAAAATTGCGTATTTTGCTTTCATGTGAGTTTACAGTAAGTGTTTACGGTTACTAGAATAGTGTCAATGAACAACCTACTTACCTTCCGGCACAGGAATTCCGTAATAAAATTATGGATTCTGGATTATGGATTTAAACACAGCTCTACATTTTGAAACCCTCTATTTAAGATGCCGCCTTTTACTACAAAAATAGATAAACATTGAGCTCCATACGAGCGGTGGCGGTGGCCGTTGAGGGTTCTAACGGGGTTTATTCTTGGAGACAATCGATACAAGCGTCTGCATATTTAAATCTGTGGCGAGGTGAACGGCTGGCTCGTGTGTGACGACGTCTATTTAAGTAGAGAATAAGCTCGATTAATTTTCTAAAAGCAAATATGTACTATATAGGTATGTATAAGTATCTAAATAGATACAATAATATGATTTTTGAATGGCTATTAGTTACCAGCTCCATCTGAAACTCAGTTATCAATCTATCTATATATCTAATACCTTTAAACGAGCAATTCTTGTATATAATTATGTACATATGACGGTTTCTAGAAATGAAACCTAGCTAGATCGATTTATCGCCCCCGAAACCCCCTGCATACTAAATTTAATGAAAATCGTTGGTGCCGTTTCCGAAATTCAGAGTAACAAATGAACCAAGTCATTATAATGATCAACCGCGTCGTTTTGGAAAAATAAACACTGAAGTACATAGGTACTTAGTTTGTTATTGAAACTAGCTTATTTTTGTTAGCACTTTGAATTATTTGTAAGATGAAGATGAAACAAACTATCTAAATTACAACTAATTTGAAATAGCTGTAAACTCTATGCTTCATAAAAAACCTTTTTTTTAAATATCTGACAGGCTAGGTATTTGACCACAGCTCACCTGATGTTAAATGACGGTGTGGTCGAAGATGGTAAAGCCCACCTAGCCTGAAAAAAAATTGGTTGGAATTTTACCATCCTTCTGGTTGTATCCTTTACAAGTTCTACAGTATGTAAATAGAAAATAAAATAAGTAATCTCGTATAAGCTGTGTAGAAAGTCCTAGTATCAGAATTAATATATCTCCTAAAGGCCTGAGACATGGCTTTATTGTAATTGTAGATATAATTATACAACAAAAATATAGAATAAACAACCAGGACTTTTATTTAACGTTATTCGATCCAGATCAAAACAAAACAAGAATAAACGCCACTTACACTGAAATACTGGCTGGATGTTCCATTGCTTATTATTATTGGTGATCGTTTGAGAATTCTTAGTCAAGTTACATCACGAACATTACGTATAAAATGTTTTTTTTTTTTATGGCTAGGTGTTTGACCACAACTCACCTGATGTTAAGTGTCGGTGTGGTCGAAGATGGTAAAGCACACCTAGCCTGGAATAGAACTGGCTCTCAAGTGTGGCTACCGGAACACACCGTTGGATGCTTGGCGGCAGATTTTCAACTTGAGGGTGGTAGCTAGCCAGCCGAGTACAAGAAAGTACCCTGCCACCACGATATGGTTTCCTCACGATGTTTTCGTTCACCAGCAGCTCAAGCTCATTGTTGAGGTTTGAACCCAGGCCCTTCGGCATGCGAACCAACCGCGCTTACCATTGAGCAAATAATGTGTACTTGATAATAATATTATTATAAGCTTTAGTTGCAAGTGGTTTAGGTAACCGTGACAATGATCAGCTCACTGGCTCGGGTTTATGGCCCGGTGATCGGTAGTCGGTACTGCACTAACAGACCGCGCCCGGTTAACGGTCCGGAAATAATCGTTGATTAAGGTTTTTCAGTTGACCGCGCAGTGTTAGGATCGGTGCAGTAACAGCGACATCGGTTATTAGCTTCTATTGCATAACATGGACCCAAAACTTATTTGTCGTTATCATTCTACTTCTTCTTTGTGTCAAAATTATACCTTAAAGTCTCGCTCTCATAACAGTAAAGAGAACGAGACAAAGTTATTTTTTTTTTATTGTTGGCGTCGTACGTTTTGTATTCTACCAGTATTAAGTATTTCGAATTTTCTCAAAATGCATTGTAAGTAAAACAATTCTTACTCACTGTTTAATTCTCATAATGGACATAACGGTAAGTCTAACCTGTGCCCTAGTAAAGTAGTGGTAACTTTTCTACAAACTTTGATGGAGTTTTGGAAGTAACATGAAAAGTCATGTTTCACCATAATATCACTTTTCACACTCATGCGAGTAATTCGGTACTTTATAAATGAAACGCCACTATTTTTAAAAAAATAATTATATAATGAAAATAATGTAATACGGCGACATGATTTTACTACGTTCCCGCCAAAACTGTATTTTTTTTTCATGTTGATTTTTGACATTGCACTTTATGCATTCTATCAAGTATTTCATATTTTAAGAGCCTCAAGATAAAGAAAAATATGTGTTAGTAATAGCCAAAGTCACAAAAATCAAGTCCCAGTCTAGTCCATGCCTAAAATAAAGGTGACTCAACTAAAAGCTTTTAATTTTTTTAAAACAAAAGTAGCATATATAAACTAATACATTTCCCAAGAAGCATAATACTTAAGCCGTGGCTTAGCCTTAATCCTGCGTGTTCAAAGACGTTTTAACTGTTTACGGTGTCATGTTCCATCAGGTGTTTAGTGTTAGATAAAAATGGTAGGTATTAACTGTAGGCACTAACCATATAACCATAAATTTTGAATCTGGAAAAGTCTTGTAAAATAAAAATAAAGCCTCAACCTTATTATTCGACCGACCGAGCTTAAAGAGGCTTTCAAGTCAATGTGGGGTTTTGGCGGGAACGCAGAAAGAGTCGTGTCGCCCCATTGTATTTTTTCCAAAACTAGTGTTTTTCGAGTGTTTACGTATAAAAATAGTGGAGTTTTATTCATAAAGTGCCGGATTACAAGTGCGAGTGTGAGAAGGTGATATAATGTGGTGAAACATGACTTTTTGTGTTGCTTCCAAAACTACATCGAAGCTAATATAAAAGTCGCCACTACTTTACTAAGGCATAATTGGATTTGACTGGCACGGATTGGACTTGACCAATACTGGACTTTGACTATAAAGATAAAGAAGCTGAAAAATAAAGGCTGTACACAAAATACAGAAACATTGAAATTGGCAGAATGCACAGAGTGCGATGCCAAGAAGAAAGAGAAAAAAAAACAACAATGCTAATACAGAAAAAACGCCAATTTCTATGAACAAAATTAATCAGTTTTGATGTTCTGACGATATGAATAGTTTCGACTTTACTTATAAAGTAGGTACCTACTATAAAAGTATTTGAAATTTTATCAAAATTATATCCACAAGTGTGTATACATACGTAATTAATATAATGTGGTGAAACATGTATTTTTTAGCACGTAGTTTTAGCACTCCGTAGAAACTCCGTAGTCACCCCTACTTTACTAAGGTACGGATTGAACTTGAATATGCATTGATTTATGTGATTATGACCGTGACTAAGACTTATTTCTCTTGATTTTATCATAACATGATACTTGTAAATATGAAATTTTTAAAATTGGCAGAATACACAAAGTTCGATGTCGAAATGACAGAAAAAGACATCAAAATAGTCTTCATTGCTGCCCTCCAAAAGTCTAAGTCATGATCACGTATCACACACAGGCCCAGTGTGGGTTTGTCAGTACAAACAAACGTTTCTTAGCGAAAAAATCCAATGAAAATATTGAGCTATCGACTTGAGTGGGCGTACGTCTATGTACTTATGTCATTCATTATTCATTTCTTTAATTTTCTGTCGTCGAGGCTTTGAGTATTTGTCATGACCCTCGAGAGGTCTGCATGAAATATGAATTCGTAAAATTGTAATAAATTTGGTTGAATAGGCGTTTTGTAGAAACTGAAACTTTTCGCTTTTCAATGGGGCTAGAACACAATAAAACCGTTTAGATTTATTGAGGTTGTACACGTGAATTTGCAAATCTTGCATACAGCTTTTTAAAAAAGTAAATCATACACTTATTTGGAGAAAAATGGAGTTAGTGTGACATGTACATTTTTTAGGACTAACTTTTATGCGAGATTTTTATCAAGCAAGCTTCTCCCAAGACATGCCCACTCCGCCTGATCTTCGGCATTTCGCTTCCAACCACTACCAGCTGCTTATATCATCACTCCACCTAATCTCAGAGTGTCCTACACTACGTTTGCTCATCGTGATCTACACTCTAGAACACGACTAACCTAGCGGACATTTCTGAGGCAAATATAGCTAGTTTACTGCTACTTTAGCTTACTAATACGCTGACCTATGTCGAAAACTTTAGTTCTCTGGCGAATTACTTTGCTCCAGATACGATCCCTTAGAGAAACATTGGGCATAGCCCTTTCCATAGCTCGCTGAGCAAATTTGCATGATCAACAATCGAGGAATGAATAAATAGCGTTACATACGTCACCACTTTAATCAACGATTTCTATGTATCTAGAGAAGGACTTGAGGACTAAGAAATGTGTGCAAAATCCGGCCAATTTGTGCCTATCTTTAATTTGTTGTTTGTGACGTTTTCTTGATCGAAAAATTTATGGAACCTATTTCGTATTACGCAGTTCTAAATAATTCGCTTAGTAATAATAGGTAAGTATATATTATGAAAAAAACGTCATACTTAAATATCACTGATGGCACTGACTGTAAGTACTTACCTTTATTTTTACAAAACAGTGAACATATAACTCTCATTGCTTTAGCCACTATCCTATGCTCTTTCAACTATTCGTGGTTGTGCAGGTTTCTTTATCATAACGTTTTCACTTATACTCAAGACTTTTGAGACTTTACTTAAGAACTATTATAGTCTAGTATTAAGTCTACTTGAATAAATTTGAAAAATTGATTAACTCTGTACCATCATATCTCAGTTTTCATTAAAGATGTGCGTTTGAAATAGCAAATTTACATTGTGTGTTTTGCTTTTAAAATCAATTACTATTTACCATCAATATGGGTTGGATTTGCTGTGGTGGTGCCGGCGTAAGAATTGTACCCCACCCTCTCTACCCTTGTTTGCCGTAAGAGTCGGTTAAGGAATGTAATACGGAAGATGGGCAGCAGCGCCAACCCGCTTGCCAAGCGTGGCGAGTATTGGTAAACTCCCCCCAAGGATGATGGGCTAGACCGTTCTGCCTGTGACTGCCTTGTGAAGAAATTTTATCTGTATGACAATTTTAAACGTAACACTGCTTGGTGTTAAGGTCAAGTTACTAAAGCCATTTTTTTTTTTAATTTATTTTAGATTTTATTTAAGATATTAGAGATTTACAAAATTAATTATTAGAATCTTTTATTATAAATTATATTTTTATTTTTCTACCTACATATCAAAATAAAAAATTAGAAATTCTGGTCATCCGTTTATTGGACTCAAGCATATTGTAAGAATGCACTATTATTAAATAATTCGATATCTAAAACACAGATACTATATTAGCCAATTAAATTAAGTAATTTGGATCGACGTACCATTTTACTGACAGAAGTTATTTCTTACCATCAGGAGAGCGTCTCGTTCGTCTCATAACATTTGTATAAAAAAATTAAATATCTATTCCCAATGTTTTTTTATTAAGGTTTTGACGTTTATAGACACACGCCTGAAGTTCCCACACGTGTCAAGAAGGTTCCTGTATATTATTTATTCATAAGGACCTAGAATGGCAGCCCCTGAAAGCCTACTAAACACCTTGTACCCTTTTGATGGAGACAGTTACGTAGTGTTATTCAAGATAACCGGTAAAATTCAAATTCGCTCCAGTTGAAATCAATTATCAAATCATACTATGAAATCAGTCACTCAACTCGTGACCACGGCTATTGTAAAATGGCTGAAACGTCCTCTACGTTTCAAAACGAATTTCATAATATTTTGTGCGTGATTAAGATCCGATCCGATGATAAATATAAATATATGTTCAAGTCGCGAAAGTTAAAAAATTTGCAAGTGAATAACAAGCAAAAATATATCACTAAACTATAATTATGCATAAACAATAAGTAGTGTTCTAAAAATTGTGGATGAAGTGTGGGAAATATGATATCAGTATAAGGAGAATGCAGGAAATCTTTAGCACATTTCCTTTACTCCGCCGACCTCACCTAGTTGGATAGGAAGAGGAAGACGATAGTTTAACCCATCAAGCGTTCCTGTTTTACTGTATATTAGTAAAACTTTGGTAATGACGTATCAATAGCGAACTTTTTCGAGATTCTTCCTTATAGCTATGTACATATTTATGTATGTGTTCGAATTTCATACGCGGCAAATAAATAATGGTTAAGGATGTCGGGTTATTGTATCCTATAAACATCCAATACAACTTGATTGATTTATTTTTGAAATTAATAAATTTGTTTTAAGAATATTCATAACTTAGTACCCAATATGAAAATATTGTATACGTGGTTTCTTTTATAATGGCATTTTAGCTGGGCAATGACTACGCTTCCCACTTCCAACTATCCTGACACAAATCTCTAATTAGTTTTACTTATTTTTATAAAATGATCGTGACATATAAATTACTCAGCGCTCGACTAAAATACACATTCAGGTTACTGTAACCCGAACAGACGTTCCCAATAATGGCGGTTTCCCAGTTCGCAGTTTCTACGGCAACCTTAGCTCTTAATCTGTTTTCCGGTCACGTGCGAATTGAAAAATGGAAGGGTAGTTGTGTTTCGTCGCGTGTCGAATAACAAACGATGTAATACGCTATGCGTTGTGGTTTCGATAAGTGCACAGTCACAGTCTGAAACTTTATTTGTAATAAGAATACACGAGAATTTATAAGTATTTAATTACTTAGTGTTTTTTTTTAATTTGTCCCTACTTTTTATTGTTAACAAAAACATATTTTGATAGTTTAGTGTTGAATTATACGCATGATATAATTTGGTGACTCAGGTGTCCAAAACTCTCTTTTCACTCCATCTAGCTTATTTTTTATACCTAGGCTAGGCCGAGTGTTTTTCTACAGCTACGTGATTGACATAGGTAATCTGTGCACGTAACATGTCCAAAGTTAAGTTAATCTCGTACATTTTGGACTTTTCTATTAGCGTTATTGCTAATCGAATGTTACTTTGTCTAGACCCTCTTATATTAAGTGATGATGTGATCGAAAATGGTAAGCATACCTAGCCTGGAATGGAACTGGCTCTCAAGTGAAATGACCGAAATACATCGTTAGATTTTTGGCAGGATATTTTCAACTTGATGTTGGTAGCGGCGGGTAGTAGTGGTAGCTCGACAGCCCGGTACTAAAAATTAACTTACCACCTTACTTAGAGATCGCTCTTAGCGATAAGGCTGCCACTTGTGACACTAGCTCATAAGATTCTTTTGTTTTCTGTACTATTTTTCTATTTTTGGTGTGCACAATAAAGAGTTTCTATGTATCTATCTATAGTTTCTTGGCGATTTTCTTCATCGGCAGCTCAAACTCGTTGTTGGTTGTTGAATTCACGTCCATCGGCGTGTGACTCGACCGCGCTAATCACCGAGCTATCATCGTTACAATAATTTGTAACGATGATAGCTCGGCAAGCGGCAGTGAAATACATATGTTTGCACTCTTATTGCACAATCGTATTATCGCTTAACATTAGGAAAATTGTGAAAACCTAACCTGTCGATAATAAAATAAATTAGGGTGTGGATGTGTTGTGGACCCGGCCTTGTGTACCTAAACCGGCATGTCAACATTATTGAACATAAAGAAGTACTTCAGCTGTCGTGTAGTTGTTTATAATTAACTTCTGAATGTAGATGATATATATTTATTTGCAACGCCAAATTTTATCCCCCGATTTCGTTACCATCAGCTTTCTGAATTGCCTCCCATTTTGGAAAGAAACTTAAAGATGTATTCACATCAGTCGTCTCATTACTTTTACATTAAAAAAAATATATTGACGTGTAATTAATATTTTGATATATTTAATGATACATTTGAAATGATATTACAGAATTTTACTTGTTACAAACACTTTATTCATAACACCAACGTTGTGCTATTATTAAAGTATTTGTATTCGTTTGAGAAGTATTTATTGGTATGTTAGCTCTCCTGTTCAGATCAAGAAACTTTTACTTAATACTTAAGAAACAGATTTCAAATGCCCTCATTATTTATCTCGTGCCTCTTCAGGCTAAAAATACTAAACAGGACTGTGTTATTCTACCGCCTTTACAATTTTGGTCTCTAATCACCGCTAATGAAAGCCTTTACGATGGCTCGTTCACTGCCGAGATAATTAAATTCCGGGGACCACTTGTTTCCAAGCACCACAATATAATTTTGCTAAAGATTAAGAAGCTGATAGGACGGAATCCTAACAAAATCCCGCTGTGTAATGAAATTAGGGATGAACAAACAAAATTCAAAGCCAGACATACAAACAAGCTTACTTACAACTGCAATTCTGTTCAAGTATTATTGGACAACTTACTTATGTCTATTGTATTATTTATTAGTAGCTGTGTTTCGCGTTGTATTTTTTACGAAATTAAAGTATAAAATATTCACTGTACCATTGCGATTACGAATTCTACACTTTATGAATTATATACTTGGGGGTAGATCTTGATTACGTTTTCATTTTCTATAATCGAAATATTCGACACAATCAAACGTAAGTAATCCAGTATCAGTAAAACAAAACACATTGCCATTTTATTTATACGTATACCAACAGCACACATATTGATAATTACAAAGACATACAAAGAGTTGTGTTCTGATACATGCGCAGTTTAGTTATAGGCATACACAAAATTCTTGTTTGCTTAAAAAGAAACAATGTCAAGAAACTTAAAAAAAAAGTAATACGAACGAGGCACTCTTCTGATGCTAAGAGATAACGCTTGTCCATGACCATTGCAGCGGTATACAGAAATTTGTGTAACAGAATAAAGTCCAGGGTATCGCTGCTATGGCGTTCATTACTTTGAGACTCAACAGCACTGTAATCTCGCTAGCTGCCGTACCCTTTAACTGGAATACTACTGTGTTTACACACTACTGCTTGGCCAGAATATCTGGTACTGCGGTGGGACCTACCTAGACATCCTCCTGCTAAGTAAATCTACTACGTACTTACGTATAGATAAGATGATAACTCTTAAGAATAAAGAGTTCCTAACTATCTCGTTATTATCGATTAACAATGACAAACTTACAACTGCACAGTCACAAATCTTGTCTAATCGCGTGTCACTTCATGTAGATAGGTATTGGAGATTAAAGTCTACTGGAACTAAAACGGCGCATTGTTTATACGTAATATACAATACAACAGCTTATAGAAAGTCGATAAGGATGGGTCATGGTTGGGTGGATAGCTTAACCAAATCTAGAGTCTATTTTCTGACTAGATTGATATTCATATCACCAAGTATCCAACTCAGTGAGCAGAAGAGCTCGAGATAAGAACGTTTATCTATTCCATTATTTAGGGAATGTAGCGTAAATGTGATGCATAAATTGAATCATTTTGTTGGCAAAACACTACTTATGACTTCCAGAAAGTGCAAACTAGAAGAATCTAGAACTGTTTGTTGCTATTTAAATAAAATAAAATATCGTAGGACACTTTACACACAGCGCCATCTGACCCCAAACTAAGCAGAGCTTGTGTGATGGAAGTCAGATAACTGATAGGATACATAAATACTTTTTTTTTTGTAAATACATACTTTTAATACATACAGAACACCCAGACACAGAACAAACATTTGTTTATAACAAACAAACATTTGACCTTGGCGGGAATCGAACCCACGCTCTACAGCTCAGGCAGACATACTTCCAATGAGCCAACAGGGCTGTCAAAATATCTGGCGATTAATTGATTTGGCTACTGTAATATCTAAAGTAAATAAAATGTAAGTTCTTTACTGCGATTTGAATTCACATGGAGTTTCAAACAATAGAATTTGTTGCCCGAGTGGGTGTTCCCTAATAGATACAGTATGTGTTTCTTTAAGTCGCGAGTAAATTGGTTTCTTCTCAGGGCTTGATTTGGGGGAGGGCAGGCGGGGCGGGGCTACTGCCCTGGGGCCTCCACAAGAAAGTGGTAATTGTAACTAATAACTACATTCTTTTTGAAATAATTGTTTGAAAGACTTGACGGAAAATAAGTAATTAAAAATATATATAGATATATCAATATACGTATTAGGACCAACATAGTTTATTATTTTTCACTATCAATTTGCATACTAGATGGTAGAATATAGAAGATTATAACAATGTTAAACAAAATTGCTATAACAACTATAATATAACCCATACTCGCAATAAACGATTTTGATTTTTAATGTTTATTCAGAAAATAATTAGGGGACTCCCTTCCTTCTTTGCCCCAGGGCCTGTAGACCTCCAAATCCGGTCTTGTTACTTCTAGGCGGGCGTGCTCCACCGTAGACCGCATTTTCGCTTAACATCAGGTGAGATGTCGGTCAAATGCAAGGCTATCTTTAGTTTCAGTTAGAACAGTGATAAGGATTTATATTGAACTAACTTGACAATAATTTAAAAAACTTATCCGAAACTTTACTTAATATCTAAAACTAAAATTTGACATAAACTTAAAAGCTAAAACAAATTAAACAAAAAACGAATTAAAATAAAATAACTGCAAGCCTTTATATCCTCTTCTCGTTGCAGTAACCACTTGCCAACACGTGTTTCGCCTCTACACGAGGCATCCTCAGATGTGTTGACTCTTCAAGCGCTTGGCCGGGATCGAGTGATCCTCTTCGACAGGAAATAAACTAAATATATACCCTGAACCCTCAAAAAAATAAATACAATCAACAATACCAATGAAAAACAGTATCCGACCTCAATATCACAATAGCTTAGCATACCTACTTTTTACCCAACTATGGCAAAGCCAAAAGGAAGGGTTATGTCTAGTTTAGCAGTCTATGTATGTATGTTCCACCGTAGCGTCGCAACTACTTATCCAATTATAATGAATGAGGTGTCAATCGATTTGTTATTGTGCTACAAATGACATAAGCTAAATTTTTTCCTTTAATGATACCTATATTTAATTTTCCATAGTCGGGTTATAGTTTTTGAAACTTTTAGCTTTTCTATCATAAGCAAAATACAGTAGCCAGTGCCAATCCATTTCAGTCAGTAGGTTCGGAAACAATTTATAGGTTGACTCACACCTCTTCCATCAATCATGGCACAGGCTGAAGGAACAGAATTAAATTACAGGCTTCAAAGATTCGGTACGAGTACAACAAATGAAAAACTAATAGTGTTTTTAAGGTTCCGTGCCTCAAAAGGAAAAAAAGGAACTCTTATAGGATCACTTTGTTGTCCGTCTGTCAAGACCTTCTTACGTATCGAGTTGAAATTAAAACCATATACGCAGATCTGTAGTCGTAAAAAAGTTACAGCCGTTTATATCGCAAAAAAAACATCTTATTTTGATACTCACAAGGGAATCAAAACCTATAGGATACTTTCCATTGATCTAGAACTATAAAATTTGGTAAGAGCATTGATTACAAAATTCCGAAATCTGTGAATTTTTTAATTTAATTACAAAAACATAGGGTCAAAACCATAACTTTAACAGTCGATTCCCGAACTATCATACCTACTAGTTTTTTTTTGACCTCGGTGTCACAGTTCATTATAAATATGTCACATATTGTAGTAGCACATTTGATAGTAACAATGAGTAGTATAAATATAATTGGGGTTATTCTACTATAAATCTCCAGCGCAGGAAGTAGTGTGTACACAACATGTATCCCGGTTTGACGAAAACTGTTGCTAGCGAAGTTACGAACGCTAAGCGAAGGTATTGAGACCAACCATCGAAGGTCTCAAAGTAATAAGCACCAACGCATTGATGCACTAGACTTTGTTTTTCCACCAAAAGTTCGAGGTACCACTGCAATGATCATGAACAGGCGTTATCTCTTACCTTTATTACGTTTAAGTACTTCTATTATGTATTACGATTGTTTCAATACTTAAACTCAAAAATTTCAATTTAAATTTAAAAATTATGAAAGTTTTTTTTAAGGTTAAAAAGTGAGAATTACAGAAAAATAATCGCCAGAAAATTGTCTTTTATGACTAAACTACCCAGCCGAAATGCCAGGGGTATTTCGATCAATTAAATAAGGGTCGGCTTAAATCGGGATGCTGGAATTAGAGCCGCAACTTCTCATCTCTACTTTAACAAACTGACAAGAGATATTGGAATATTGATATCATAATTGTTAAATTTTTCTCCTTCTCAATTCTTCTAAAACTCAAGCTTCTCAATTTTTTTTAAGCTTAAAACTTGGCTGAATTTCGAAAGCTCCAGGATAGTATGAAGGAACCCTAATTATTCTTGTATTAGTTGATGAATGCTATTGAATGTACTATGTCTGTACTTGTTATCCGATGAAAGGTTCCCAATATCCCATTCACAGTCAGAAGGCCCTAAATAAGTAGTTAAGTAGTTGTTAAAATAATGCTCTGTCAACTTTTGGCTGATGTGAAATGTTGCGTGGAAAAAGAGACGGGTTATTTGTTTTGACTTGCTAGGTCACCTCACCTGATGTTAAGTGACGGCGTGGTCAAAGATGGTAAATCCACCTAACCTGAAACGGAACTGGCTCTCTAGCGAGGCTGCACCCTGATTAACTTTACGTAACGTTTATTAAGTTTCGTAAGATCCAAATTTCTAAGTTCCGGAAATATTTTTCATAGGAGACATGCAAGGTGTTTGATCCAAATTCACCTGTTAGTGAAGGTGTACTCGAAGATGGTGTGGTATACAGTATACACCCAGCCTGGTATGGTACACACCCAGTCTGGTATGGGAATTCAAGTGAGGCTGCCGGAAAACACCGTTTTTTTTAAATTACAAACATTCTGGTCATCCCTATTACATCGCATACAAAACTAACAAACCTACCCAGTTTTCATTAAAAAAAAACCTAATGTAAACAAACAATTCTCCTATTTCACTAAGCGCACTTGCTTAGCGATCTGTATTCGGCTCGACCCGGGCCGAACACGTGTCGACTGGGAACCCAATAAAGTGGAATTACCTACACTCGCGCCTACTACATGTAACCCTCTCCCACCCGAGACGTGGCCCTGACACAAGTTATGAATATTATCTGCTGTCTCACTCTTTACTACCTATAACTGGGGTCAGATTTTGTAACAGAATTCACTCTTACATGAACAATCAAAAAATGTACCACGGCTAACAAATCTTGCTAAAGTCCATACGATAAAAAAAAAAAAGATATTACATACATACAAACATACATACATACTTACAAATGAATGTTATAATTTAAAATATAATTTAATGTCAAAAGTAAAAACAACAATATAGGATATAATTGTTGTTTTTTTTTGACATTAAATAACCCACCTCTAACTGTACCTTCATACGTAAATTCATTGTTAGAAAGAGTATCCAAAGAAGTGTCGGTAGGATCATATCAAATTAGGTAGTATAGGTGAGCGGACGTATCTTCTGGTGATTTTTAAACCTACACTACGGTCACTTGTTTCAGGCACTATTCGTATTTCTGCAGGTGCCGGGTCCACGTCATAACGTATGTACGACAATACCACTGCTAGTGTGAAGTTTCGTTTCTTCTTATCCCTCCTAATTTCTGTGTCTGACTTTTACTAAGCGCCCTGATGATTCTTACAAAAGATAACATTCTTGAACGATCGAGATTAACATGTTCTCTCTTACTTTCACACATTTCTAATAAGAGGTAAAATTATTCTGTTCTTTTTTCTGAACAATCTCGGTGTAGCCGACTAGAGCCGGCACAACACGTTACTTTTGTTTTCTACAGTTTAACAAATGAAATTTTTACATGCACTCCCTTTATAAGAATATATCAGTTCATCCTCACCCTAGATCGCTCCTTTACAGTTTCAGATATACCTTTCCTTTATAGATTTAAACTTTTTTTTTTATACGCAATAAGTACGCGTTTGACCACATCCTGTCTGATGTTAAACAACGATCTGGTCTAGGATGGAACACGCTTACCTAGAAGGAAGCTGTTTACTCTTGATTTGAAGTACTTTTCGGGAAACGCAGACTCAGGCAAAGAGTTCCACATCCTCATTGTGCGAATGAAGAATGTCCGAGTGATATCATTTTTAAAGAACAATAAGATAAAAAAAAAAATATTTAATATCTTTATTAGTTAGTTATTTATTGCCGGGTTACACTTAGCAAAACTATAGGGATATTGAGACTCAATATTGAATATCTCAAAGTAATGAGCTAGAAAGTGGCGATGTTCTGGACTTTGTTCTGCTACTCAAAGTTCTGGGCTCCGCTGTAATAGTAATGACCACGCGTTATATCTTACCGTTTAGGAAAACATCTAATTCGTCTCGTTATCTTTGCTTTAAAAAAACCACCAGAAGAGCGTTTCGTTCGTGTCATTATTTTTATATTAATAAATCAACCTTTATGTGCAAAAGAACTCTAGAAAGAAAAATGCACGTGTTTTTTTCGAAGTTTACTCACTTAAAGTCCAATCTGAAGGATAGTTATTTATTATTAAGAAAATACTTTTTCCATTTTGCATTAAATACGGATTATTGAAACAAGCAAGTCAGCCGGTCAGTACCATTGTTATTATTTTTTAATGGCTCAGTTTTATATGCTTTTGATAATTGTGAGCCAAGATTTCAAAAATATTGCCCACATGCCAAGTGGTTAGCTTTCAGTTAAGTCTAGGTTAGCAAGAGCTAGTCTAATTAAACTCCCCTCCATGAAGAAGTAATCGATATAGCCTTGTTAACTCCATTCTGCGGCGGCAGTTAAACTTAATAACGTGAGATGCTTTATGAGTTTTTCTACAAAACAGATGCTCGGGTCTGGAATATTTTAATGATTCTATTATATGACAGTTTGTAAAAAAAAACGTCTAATTTTCAAAATATATAAAAAACGTTAAATTTTGCGCTTCACGTTTTTTTTAGTTTTTCGTACATTATGCAACGAAAACTCGAGAAAAGGTTTTTTCGCAAAATGCCATGCAAAATATTCTGAATGCTTTAATAAAATTAATATGAAAACGAAAGTCAAAGAATAAACTCTCTAATCCCTAAAATCGTCTGTAGAAACTACCTACTTATAAATATTATTGACTTCTTATATATTCTGACTCGAAAGTAGATTCAGACATCGAGAATGCTTTTTAGAAAGTACATGGATTATGGTCTTTATTAGAACGCTATCGCTTTGCTAAGCAAAGGCTTTCCCAGAAAGCCAACTGAGTTGAGAGATATTAACCTTCCAAAATCAAAACATTCAAATTGTATACTCTACTTCCTTTAGCTTATATTTGGACCGTGTAAGAGCTTCCTCAAAGATCAGCTTAGTCAAAGAGTATAAAGTTTATATCAGTATTTTCAAGGACTTCTTCAATCCTTTTGTGTTTCATCTCTGAAAGAAAATATTATTTTATTGTGAAACGAGTGGAAAGTTCAGATACGGATTGTGTAAGTAAAATATACAGCTGTTCACTTAGATATATCTAGTACACTTCCGCTCAAACGGTAATGTTATTTTGCATTATTCCTACATGGTGTTTGCCTTTGTTGGAATACGTGTATAATAAATAGGTGCTATAGAATCCGATTACATAGAGGAGCAAATAAATCATCAGGATTATATACCATAGCGCCCATACTATAAGCTTGCCGTGTTCTCGGACGACCATAGGCGATTCGACCAGTCTTCGGAAAGGTGACCATGAAGGTATTTTTGTCTGAACACCACCGTAAGTCAGATGATACGTTACAACGTAGATACGGGTTGTTTATTCTGTGTTTGTATAACAGCACCCATAGCCACTTTACTTGATGTTAGATTTCCTGAGCAGGAGGTCGTTTAGGTAGGTATCGCCGTAGAACCCAGATATCTGCCGCCAAGCAGTAGTGTGTAAACATAACTGTATTCCGGTTTGAAGGGTACTGCAGCTAGCGAAATTACAGGGCTGCTGAGATTAAGCGTCTAAAGTCTCAAAGTAATGAGCGCCAAAAAAAAAAGAGTATCGCTGTAATGGTCATGGACATGCGTTATCTCTTACCATCAGGAGAGCGTCTCGTTCGTCTCATTACTTTTACATTTAAAAAAGGCATGTCGGAAGCCTGCCTTAAATCTGACACTAGGACTGGCTAATCTGGCTATAGGTACTTACGTACTTATTTATCTTTATATAAAGTATGTTGAAGACTCTAAAAAGAGCGATGCCAAATATAGGTATCGTAAGTAATTGCCAGGTGTAATCATACCTGTGTAATATCTGTAGGCACATAAACTGACTAACACAAGCTTTGATAAAATATCGAGTGGTAAAGTTCAATTTTATCAACTCTGGTGTAACTGTTCGTAATAAGTCGGCGGAGTCGTAAACAGATTAGGAAATATCGAAAGTTTTTATTAAAAAAAACCTCGCCAACTTTGATAATTTCCCTTGCCGACTTTGTTAGCTTCCTGTTAGAGACAGAACCACATTGGGACCTGGAATATTTAAATGATTCACAACGTTTACCCATGTTTCAACTTTTACCCCTGGACGGTTTTAAATTGTTCTTTACATTGCCTAATGGCCACTTAATTAAACGTGGAGAAACTTTTAAAATTTATGAAGGTACGCGTACATTTATGTCTGTATGTTTTGCCTGTTAACTTTATTATATTTATTTTTATTATAATAAGAAAACTTACAGCACATAGACAAAATTAAATACAATAAATAAGAATGGAAGGTATTAAATACAATTAAAAGTTTTCACAGGTAGTATAGAAGAATATGGTAGGAGATGGATTCCCACAAAAATTATAACACACTTAAATAGAAACAGGTTAAATTTTTTTTACTTCTAAGCCGTTTTCAATTTAGAGACTTAGTTTGAAAAGATCGATTTATAGTACATTATTGAAATAATTGTAGCACCTGCATGCCCTTATAGAAAAGCTATAAATACTATGCACGGATGGAACATAGAGGAGACTAGGGTGTCTTAGGGAAGCGCTTAAGAGATTTTGTGAGTGTTAAGTATTTTTACATCTAACTAATCAAAGACTGAAATACTTAGATACTCGCGGAAAAACAATTGGTCAATACTAAAGAACTTTCATATTTACCTACTTGCCTAACTTGCCTTTGATGTCAACAATTAATAGTTAACTGATTTACCTATCTATTTTACCCAATTAAAACTTTTCAATATCACCGGGGGAAAGTAGGGTGGTTATGTGGGACAAGGGTGTTTTTAGCTGACGTCTTTGTGCCGGGGCTATAGCAATGCTTTCAGACTTGTCTACCTACGGCGTCGGCGACGCTGGCCACCTGCTCGCTTTTTTATTATGGGTGGAGCGGGAGCCCTTCCTCCTCTCTTTCATTCAGGAATGCGTGAAAACACCATACGCGCTTTCTACTCTTTTCGAAGGACTGACTGAGCGTGTTCCATTGCCGGCGTGTCTTCGCTAAGTTGGCGGTGAAACCTGTTGCTTAATCATAATATTAAAAAAAAAAACTGAAAAGCACTGTTAAATACTGGGTGACAGAACTGTATACTAGCAAGTTGATCACTAGAAAATAACCACATCAAACAGGGAATATTTGCAAGTTTCCATCTAAAGTTCAAATTTATCCCAAGCGTTTGACTCACATCCCCTGGAGTGGCGTAGTATTTATAGTCACTCGCCGACCTCTGTCCTTATACCTTCTGCTGTACCTACCTAAAATGTAGTTATAGAGTTGAAAGTATAGTCAAGTCCAATCAATCGAACTTAGGAGTTGTTGGAGTTTTCCAAAAGTTTCGTAAGTAAACCGTGTAGTGTCAGTCAGTAGATAAATTTTCAACACAGCTTCTGTGGGGGTTAATGAAGTATTACTGATGACGTCATCTATGAGATTTATCGTCAACTTCCAAACTATCTGCGTGTTCCTCTGACTGTCGGGTAATGGTATATATTAAAACTCTATATTTCTGGTGTTCACCATTTCTATTCCAACACAATAATTACGGACAGATTACATAGTTAAAGTCGAGTGCACTCTAGTGCGGCTATGGGACAACTGACGAGTGGTGGCTATGCTATGGAATGCGCCACTGTTAGCAAAGACACTGTGTCGCTACAGCTTCTAAGCTCCATAATAATTATAAATCCCGTTTTTAGAAACATATTGTCCCATATAGCTGTATTCTTTTATCAATTCATTTCAATGGCCATTCGTCCACCATTGATCAGAATAGAATAAACTTGATTGTAAAACTGTACAGAGATGGTAATGTAAGAAAATTAAATATCCACAGTTTTGTTTAGTTCGAACATACCATAATGATACAGTTATTTGTTGTTGCTTATCCTACTAATATTATAAATGTGATGACTTACGGCGCAGAAACATGGTCTCTGACTATGTGCCTTCTTGGTAAGCTCAAAGTTATGGAGAGGGCTATGCTTGGAGTTTCCCTACGAGATCGAATCAGAAATGAGGAGATCCGTAGATTAACTAAAGTAACCGACATAGCCCAACGGATTAGCAAGTTGAAGTGGCATGGGGCACATAGCACGCAGAACTGATGGCCGATGGTACTGCAAAAAACTTTTAGATTCTTGTGGGATTATTAAAAACCGAACTACAACAGGACTTGTCCACTTGAAATTAGGTAAAGCGTCTTTAATGCGTAATTGCGTCTTACGGAACATTATTTAGAGATAATAAGTATCCTTTATCTTAATCTAATAATAAAATAGCGCATGTTTCATGATTATTGCTTATTTGTTATTTACACATGTTCCATTTCTCTCTGAACCTAATTCTAAAGTTAACGCGGGTGATTTCGCGAGCGTAAGGCAGTGTTTACTAAAATCTATTAAAATAAAATCGTAAGAATAGTATCCCACCCTCTCTACCCGTGGTTGCCGTAAGAGTCGGCTAAGGGATGTAGTCCGGAAGATGGGCAGCAGCGTCTTCCTTGAACAATCACACCTAACTACGCTCGCCAACCCGCCTGCCAAGCGTGGCGAGTATTGGCAAAACCCCCCCAGGAGGAGGCCTATGTCCAGCAGTGGACGTCCTATGGCTGATGATGTGATGTGAGGCATATTTCTCATACAAAACAAAATCTACAGAACAAAATATCAAAAAAAAATATAACAAGCAATATACAATTAAACACAAAAACAATTTTAACTGCTTCTAATTTAAAAATCTTACTATTAGCTAATTAATAATGTGTAAAAAATTGTTGCATTTTGGATTGAAGTACGTAATTATGTCATTACAATTTTCCTCAGGATATATCATGCAGATTTGATGACGATATAGGTCAGTGGTTAGTTCGGTCGGTACGCAAGCCGGTGTCTTCAAGTCGAGAGTGAATCGGTATCTTCTAGGCAAGCGTGCTCCATCTTAGACCGCATCATCACTTAACATCAGCTGAGATGGCGGTCAAACGTAAGCCTATCTATAATTTAAAAAAAAAAGGATGGATTCAAACCCCAACAATAAGCTGGAGCTGTCGGCAAAAGAAAACATCGTGAGGAAACCATAGCATGGTGGTAAGGTACTTTCTAGTACTCTGCTGACCAGATACTACCAGTAAAAAAAGTAGTAGTAGCTGAAAATCTGCCGCCAAGCGTCTAACGGTGAGCCAGTTCCATTTCAGGGTAGGTGTGTTTACCATCTTCGAGCCCACCGTCGCTTAACATCAGGTGAACTGTGGTCAAACTCCTAGGCTGTCCATACAAAAAAGATGTTTTTCTTCCTTTATTTACTTCATAAAAACATTAAAAGTTATTTGACTAATGCTGGTCTCCACTATTATGTTGGTAACCAAGTCACTGAATACGATCATTCCAGAGAGCTGGAAGGTTCATTAGCAGAATCCACGGCTTAATTGAAATGTCCCGAGAACTTATCGGAACTTTGATTTGAAGGTAGTAAAAGTCAGCTGCCGTACCAGGAAATGGCTGTTAAACTCATAAAAGTATAGGGCTAAATTCTATTACTTATTTTTTAGTTGCGTAGTTTTTTTTTGTAATTATGACACTGTATGAAAATGAAAGAGACAGAAGCATATTGTTACTTATTGACTGGACCTTCTACACCTGTTGTCATGCAAATAAAGACTTTGGCTTTGACGTATAATCAAAATCAAATTTTCAAAGTAAGTACCTTGATATCTATGCAAGGTCACGCGAGGAAGTAAAACAAAGTCAAAACGAGTTTACTGTAATTATTATAACCAACTTTTACTATAGGACCAACTTGGAAACCGCAAAAAAACTACATTTTGACCAAGTTTTATGGTATATCACGATTAAGGGTTGGTACTGAAGTAAAAGTAATCCATAATAATAACCACAATTACCCTCCTTTCAGTACAACACCGTTACGCATAACCTCGTATGTCAACGGAAACTGACATGGTTTTGACACGTTTTTGTGTTATTTTTTTTATGTATGACAGGCTATGTGTTTGACTACAGTTCACCAGATGTTAAGTGACGGTGTGGTCGAAGATGGTAAACACAACAAGCCTGGAATGGAACTGTGAACTTAATGTAAATGTGTTAAAACTATACCAGTGCCAGGTATTCTGCTGCCAAGCAGTAATGTGTAAGCATTACTGTGTTCCAGTTTGAAGGGTACTGATAAAATAAAGAAACTCATATGCATTCATACATGAACCATGAAAACATTACACTTATTTTTTTGAGCAGTCCTGTAATAAAACGAGCATTTTGAGGCTTTTTGCGAGCGAAAAAATTACTATAAAAGTACAACCAAAACCTTAAATAATTCAGTTCCAACTTAAGAAATGGCATTTAAGTGGTCTACGATTAAATCGACCATGTTACTTAATGGACAAAAACAAACATCTGAAGAGTCATTATCAAAAACACCCAATGTCAATTCCACGACCTCCCTTAAATACCCCCACTTAAGTACGAAACAATGCGATTTGTCGCGTAGGTGGCCATAACCAGCAACTGTATAACGTTTTAATTAAAATTTTAGGAATTCCAAAGGGTCGTTTGGTTCCTGACTGGTTCACGGTTGACGGGCTCTGAAAACAGACCTTTTAGGGCATAGTTAAAAATACGCCAGGAAGACATGTTGTAGAGCCTGTGCAACTGAAACAATATTGTATGGTTCTGAAATATTAATAATAATAATAACAATACTACTTTATTAATATATATTATTTTGCGCGGTGCTAGGGTACTTTCTAGTTTACTCGGCTGGCTAGCTACCAAATTGAAAAGCTCAAGTTGAAAATCTGCCGCCAAGCATCTAACAGTGTGTTCCGACAGCCTCACTTGAGAGCCAGTTCCATTGCAGGTTAGGTGTGCTTTACCATCTTCGACCACACCGTCACTTAACATCAGGTGAGCTGTGGTCAAATACCTACACTATCAGCCATAAAAAAAAAAAAAAAACTCAGAAGCGAAGATTAATATCTTTACTAGTATTATCCTAAAAACATATCTAGATACTTTAAAAGAAACAGGAGTGGTTGCGTATCGTCCACTAGTAAGGTTTTGTTATGCATGTACCTACTTTTAACAAAACATAAAAATTATAAATCCAACATAACACTTAAAACAATAAAATAAATATTCTTATCTATTTCTTATATATGAAGTACTTGGGTGACCGAGCTTTGCTCGGCTGAAAACACGAATAAAACGACGTTTTCTAAAAATGAAACCCAGATAGATTAATTTACCGCTCCCGAAACCCCCTGTATACCAATTCATGAAAATCGTTGGAGCCGTTTCCGAGATTCATATTATATGTATATATATTATAAATATGTATATTTATAATATATATACATACATACAAGAATTTATCGTTTAAAGGTATTAGATAGATAGATTACATAGATAATAATAGATATTTACCTATGAAATTGCTGTTCTGCAGTACAGCAGGCGTACCATGAGGTTTTACGTTTCCATACAATTGCGGGGCAGTTCAGTTTAGGTGCCTAAACTGAAAGGCGAAACTTTGTGAGTGTGTTTGTATGACATCTTGCATAAACACTTAAGCTACATTTTATCCCGAAAAAATGTAGAGGATAACACAGCGGGCACAGCTAGTGTAAAATAAATCTTCCATTACAATTATATTTAGCTAGACGAGTTTTGAGGCCCATAATTGTAATATAAAATATTTCTGTAATCTCTTATATTTTGACGTACCGCATATTTCGTAACAATATCTACTGGTTGCCGCACTAGTTAAAGCCCTAGATATAGGTTTTATTCCACAAACAGATATGATCATATGTCAACCTCATCAGAAAGAAAGTTTTTTAATTTTCTTAAAAGCTCGCAATATCCATTATATATCAGCTGATGCTATGATATAATCTTATTTCCTTAGGGATATAATCTGGATCTATTCAAGTTCAGATATTTCCTAAGCCTGCGAGCTTCATCTTTGACCACATCGTCAGTTATCAACAGGAAATTTCGGGGTCAAACGCCATATAAGACCTCGTTTGTACACCAACTATTAAAAAAAAGGATAATGAACGACCCCGAATGAACTCCAGCGTCAGCCATTGACATAATTATATTGTCGTATCAGAAATTAATGGTATCGCTTGTTGGTTTAGTATATAATTTTACGATAATTATCTATCTAATACCTTTAAACGAACAATTCTTGTATATAGGTATGTATATATATAATCTGAATCTCGGAAACGGCTCCAACGATGTTCGTGAAATTTAGTATGCAGGGGGTTTCGGGGGCGATAAATCGATCTAGCTAGGTTTCATTTTTAGAAAACGTCGTTTTATCCGTGTTTTCAGCCGAGCAAAGCTCGGTCGTCCAGGTACTGTATACATAAAAAGAAGCAGCTTACATTTAGGTACTCACGCCAGGCGCGCTGTCCTATTTCCATACATTCTCTCAAGCACACATTCACAAAAATACGTACTCCGTGTTTTATTTCAGAAGATTCTGTCTTCGTTTCGTTTTTAACTTAGTTTAGATAGCCTACTGCTTTTTCGCTGCCTTCAAAAGGCAAGCAAACAGTGAGGCGGGAGGGTGCGTTAAATTACAATTATCATGTTTACTACCCTTGCTCCATCGCGTGGAAGACTTGATTCTAAGACCGCGGCCATTTTATGGTTGGAGATAGGCTTCTATCATTCACGATCGCGTTACTGAATGCATTTTAACTTGTAAAGAAATTGATGGCCAAGAAAATATCGCACAAGTACGAGTCTGAATCGTGCATCGAGGATTCAGTATAAACTTATATACTTACTTGATAGGTCCCTTTTTTGGAATTTCGAAGATTTTTGTGCTTTTTTTTCCATGAGTGAGAATGAATACAAACTATTGTAATTGTATTTTTTTTCTCATAGACATCTCTATACGTCATGTTTTATATTTCAACTACAAATGTAAGTTTGTTATCATACAACAATGCTAAGTTTCATATAAATTTATGTGTGTAGAGTGTCGGTTGTTCTTAATGTATTTGTTACAAGTATTTAAATACATACTTGTAAATACAAAAAAATAGAAAACTATGTAAGTATTCCATCAGCTGTCTAGTTTTCATAGTACAAACTTTGCTGAGTATGTTGCTAGATGTAAATCGTCCGCCATTTTTTTTATACGGACAAGCAAATAGAAAAACTGACAACGAAGTAGGTAATCCTATAAGTCGATAGATTACAAAATGTATGGATCATACAAAAATGTCTTGAAAGATGCGTCATATTAATGTACACCGTTTGCCACCGGTTTGTTTGTTTGTACATGTTTGCCGTGGTGGTGCTGGCGTAAGAATAGTACCCCACCCTCTCTACCCGTGGTTGCCGTAAGAGTCGGCTAAGGGATGTAATCCGCAAGATGGGCAGCAGCATCTTCCTTGAACAATCACACCTAACTGCGCTCGCCAACCCGCCTGCCAAGCGTGGCGAGTATTGGCAAAACCCCCCAAGGAGGAGGCCTATGTCCAGCAGTGGACGTTCTATGGCTGATGATGTGATGTGATGTGATGTGATTAATGTACAAAATATACCTTGGTACCATAGTGTAGGTGTTAAAGATGGTTACCTATGACGTCATCTATGAGATTTATCCGCAAACTTTCTGCGTGTTCTCGTGATAAATGAAACGTTATTTTCCTGGTGACCACCATTTCTATTAAGTCACAGTAATTACGTACAGATTACATGGTTGTGAGCGAGTGTACTCTAGCGCGGCTATGGGACATCTGACGAATGGCGACCAAACTATGGAATGCGCCTCATATCATTAGAAGGCATATTAGCATTTTTTCTCTATTCTACATTCTTAGTAAAAAAGTTTGACATGTGAATTTTAATTACCTAGTTGCTATATTATTTGTTTTTTTTATCTATAATATGATTGAAACTCTCTCTTTTGATGGTAAAAATTAACGCCTGTCCACGACCATTTTAACAACAAAGCCTTTCTGCCGCAGTAGTGTGCAAACATTACTGTGTTCCGATTTAAAAGGTACTGCAGCTAGCGAAATTACAGGGCTATTACGACTAACCATCTAGTCTCAAAGTAATGAGCGCCAAGGCAGCGATACCCGGGACTTTGTTTTACTACTCAAAGTTCTGTGTATCGCTGCAATGGTCATAGACAGGCGTTATCTCTTAACATCAGGAGAGCGTCACGATCGTCTCATTACTGTTACATTAAAAAAAAAACACCTTGAACTTCTAGTCATAAGACAAAGCTCAGAGCCGAGAGTTAGCCTTGGCTCTCATTACTTTAAGTCCTATGAAGAACATCTGATAGTACTGTAGTACCTACTTATGCGACCTACTAAAGAGATAAATCACGAGCTAGAAAATCAATCTTTGTCCCTTGTTTGTGTATTTGTGACGTAGACTATAATTACTTGCAGGTGTAGTCCAACGCAATACTAAAAGTATTTAGTTAAAAAAAATTCTAAACTTGGGTAAAACTTGAAATTTGTGTCTAAATTTTCTAACATAGATATCCAGGTATCTTTGAAACCAAAACTATAGTGCTAATATGTTTGCACTATAGGGATACTTATAGATATATGTATTAAGTCGCATTTAACTTGGGAAATGTAAAAGTGATATATATAATTAATGTTACTGAACGATGATCAAAAAGAGCTTTTCCGATTTAATTATGGACTACGATTTACCAATCTTATTTAAAACATATTTGAATAAAAGAAAAAATCTACATAAGTACTATAATATTAAATATTAACTTTTTCATTGTTTTCAACTAGGTTGAGCATGGTGTCGTTTTTTAAGATACAGTTTAAAATTTATTACAAGATGGAATCCCAGAATTCCAATAAAACTTTTTTTTAACGTTATCAATTCAATTTTTTAAAGAGTTTGAAACTGCCAAGTTTTCTTACAAATTCATCAACGCAACCCCTGACTTTAATGACTTGAGCGCCGGCGGAACCACGTCGCTCGTTGTCACCCGCGACCGAAAAATATTTGTTGTTTTAAAAAGTTTGTTAATTAAAACGAGTTTCGGTTACAGGCGACATTATAACGTTAGTCTCTGGGGGCTCGGTTTCAAGGAAAACTTCCTAACTTGGCGGGGATTCGTTAAAATTTAAACCTAGATTGCAGTCGCAGCGATAATAAAAGATAAACCTATATATATATATGTTTATCTATATATATATATATAGATAAACACGAGAAATTGCTAAACTTCACAACGTACAAAAATGTATACTAATAACATCACTGTGCCTGCTAGATTAGATTATACCAGCTACTCTTTGTTCAACATCCCTAAAAAGTAACTTCTATAATACCAACTTTGAAGGCTTTAGTGGACAGATCAAAACTTACTAAAAATATTGTAATCTTACTCATTATGGCATTTTCCACAAGATTTTAATAAGTTTAAATCTGGCAACTACAACCTTCTAAATTAGTCTAAATCCTCAAGTGGAATAAGCACGTTATATGCAAGCTTTTACCATTGTTAAGACCACATCTTCCCTTACTATCAGGTTAACGCGCTAACCCATATTATGATAAATGAGTAAATTGGTGTTTCCCAAATAATAAGGTAATCAACAGAAATCATAAACGGCACTAAATTTTATCACAAATTCAACTACTGAACTAATAATAGTATGTCTTAAGTCAAAAAAGTTAAGTTACGTTTGCAAACTTAAAAATAGCTACGCATACCTATATAGATTCTCCAATATTTTTTTTATTTGATCTTAATAAAGCCCCGCTTATTCAACAGTATTATACGGGGTAAATAAAAGCCTATATGTTAATTCAGGCTAAAAGCTATCTACATATATTTCTAATTTCATGCAAATTCGCAGCGTGAAGAAGTAACAAACATAATATACTTATAAACTGACAGACATTCGCTTTAGCGTGAAATATCATACTTACTATTAAATAAATTGTATTCTCGTAGATTAAGGTTGTATTTGTGTGTAGAATAAAGTGACGATCAAAGATAAGCGCTTTTCGTGGGAAAGTTCGAGGTATGATCCAATTAAAGCTACACCAAACATTCCACTAACTAATCAAAACCATGTATTTTGTGTTTAATTTAATCATGGCAAAGTTACTTTCTTGTTTTAACAGTAGAAAGGTTATTAACATGAGAAGAATGGTCACAAAGATTAAGATAAAGTAACTTTTTTTTTTTAACCCAATAATTGATTGATTGACAAAGAAATACTTAACTAATAATAAGCATTATATTTATTACTTTACCGGAAGACCAACGCTTAGTACGTTACCTACCTTAGTACCTAGTACTACCAGCATTATGCCGAAGTGAGCCCCTATTTCGTAACTATCTCTTATTTGTCTCTGTTTGTTTGTTTTTATGTTACGAAATAAAATTTAATTCTTTCTTCTTACTAGCTGTGCACGCGACTCCGTCCGAGTGGATGTTTGGTGAGGGCTATAATTGTTTTCTGCGTCAAGCAATTTAGCTTTTTCACACGAATAAAACTTGTAATTATTATGGGAAGCTTGCCACAATACATTAGTGAAAAATGCATTCAAATCGGTTTAGCCGTTTCTGAGATTAGCGTGCACAAACGCAGAGACAAATAGACAAACATTCTAAGAACTATTTAAGTACTTGTATTAATTGTTTTCTTAGTAAAATATTAAATGTACACGCATGGCTCGTTTTTTATTTTGTTATATGTATAGATTATATAGTAAATATAAAAAAATAAGGATTATGTGTATGCCTCGAGCATTCATGCTTACCATCGAAGGCTCCTTGGCTCCTGAAGGCCTCTTCCCTCAGATATGGCTGAAGAGAGCAATGGCTGGCAGATGCGTCTTACTCGAGATCGGGTGCTGCTCGTGGGTCGCTGGTCTGCTTTCTTAACTTTCTTTCTTTGTATTGTATTGAAAGTAAAAAAAATATTGTGTAGTTCAAAAGTTGACAAAGGTCACAGACCCCGATGTCTGTGAAGCGTAAATAATAAATAAATTAAAAAAATACTTACCTAAAGTTATTTCGTAAATAAATAGTTTATACAAACATATTTTTTTATGTTTCTCAAGCTAGGCGTTTGACCACAGCCCACCTAATGTTAAGTAACGGAACAAGCTGTTAAGTGAGGTTGTCGGAACGCGCTTAGGTGCTTGGCGATAGATATTCAACTTGAGGGTGGTAGATTGTCAGCCCAGTACTAGAAAGTACCTTACCACCATGCTATGTTTTTCTTCACCGGCAGCTCAAGCTCATTGTTGTCTTGGAAGGGAATTGAACCCACTTTATACAGTCAATAGGCAGAGCTAATACTGAATGAGCTAACAGGGAATTCTAGATATAACTATGATATTTTGAAAGAGTTTCGCTCCACAGGCGATACTTAAATAAGTAGGCATTGTACTCGAGCTCTCTACGTTATTTACATACACACTAATCTACTGTAAGTGCTTAGCTCCGTATTCCCATTTGAGACTGCGGTTTCTCTAGTTTGTTCACACAATGACGTCATCAGCCTGTTAGAAGCCATAATGAGGGAAATATTAAAATAAGGTGGCTTGCCGTTTAAACGCGTCTTGTTTGACTTTTCTATGGCGTAACTTCTACTTTCCACGTTTTACTGGCGGAATATACAAACTCTGCTTTATATGGCCTATGTTTGCAAAATAAAAAGAGACGCAGCTATGTAAACTGACCTATGTGTTTGGACCTTTATGTTCTGCTGCCAAGCAGTAGTGGGTCAACAGTACTGTGTTCCGGTTTGAAGGGTACTGCAGCTAGCGAAATTACTGGGTTGTTGAGGCTAACTATTAAAAGTTTTAAAGTAATTAAAATTACTTTAGTTGATAGTCTAGTTTTATTGCCGCTTTGGCTTTAGCCAAAGCGGCGAACAACAATGCCCTTTGACATTGATTTGCTATTCAATGTTCTGTGCGTCGTTGCAATGGTCATGGACAGGCGCTATTTCTTACCAACAGGAAAGCGTGCTATACGTTTCATCACATTTACATAAAATAATACCATAAAGATATAAATATTATATTTAAAAATGCGTACTCAAATCGAATGATATAATTTGAACTAATAACAATAGCGTCCCATCTAAAAAACATAATCTACAATCAATTATCTAGATTTAAAATCTGTAAAGTAATACGCATAAATCACAGAACATTTCACAGACAAATCGTTTCATTCCATCAGCTTTTACAATCTCCTTTGACAAACTTTAATTCTAAAAGATTGGAGGTTTGTCTCGTCACAAAAGTACCTAGAGGAGAGACTAATGCCATAAAATGTCTCAAAAGACGTCGTTAGTAATGAGGCGGTTCAACGTAACGAAAACAAATTGCTTTAGGCGCAATTCTACCGATGAAAGCCTTAATGGAGCTTCTACACGATGACAGTAGCCGGTGCAAGTAAAACACAGTTTCATAAATGCACGGGGCACATAATCACCAAGTATATAGATCAAGTTTTATTTCGCGTATGTCTGTCTGTTTATGAGTATGCTGTTATATGCTTAAAAATCACGTTTGTTAATTAAATCAGTCCAATGTTTAGTCAGACAAGATCAATTTTAGCGGAGCAAAAACATGGCGGTTACATAAGCCCATGCGTATCGAACTTCAGTTTTGTGATATACCTAATATTATTTGAAAAGTAAATAGCTGAATCCAATTTTGTCTTGCTGGCATAGAACATCCAAAAAAAATCTGCTGCTACAATATTTGCATATTTATTTAACCATGGAATCTCTTAGTGTTTTTTTATTTAAGACAAAGATTCAATTATTTCAATACAATATTTTTAGACAAAAAGGCCGTCAGATGAGGGATATGTGGCCAGAATGCTGGCAGCATTGCCACGTTGAATGGCAATGCTAAGCTTTTGACCAAAGTAGATGCCAGCATTCTGGTCACCTGAAGCCTCCTTTAAACGTTTGGCCAGGTCCCGATACAGATTGTGAGCGGCCGGCCCCCACGGTCCTAAAGTTTCAACCCCAAACGGCACAAACAAGTACATTCTATAATGGAATCTCTTAGTAGGTCTCGAAAAATACATTTTTAAGTTATATTTTTGATTTATATTTCTATTCTGTAAAATATTTCAAATAACGTTTCTACTGACGTTTCTGAGCGAAGCCGTTGCGGTTTGGTATTGAAAATCAATTGCTCGATTTGTATAAGTTGCGCAACTAGCAGAATTTCATTAAATACATTGCTTTACAGAGTGCTTTCTGTACTTGTATCACCAACGTTTTTTTATTTACTGGAATATACTGCTATATTCGTATAATGAAGCAATGTAGAAGGACCTATATTGTTAGTTAATCCCCTAGGTTTCTTGATGACATAAATACATACGTAAATCGGTAATGTGATGAAACCTCCCGAAGAGGTCGATTGTTTTTTTTAAATCTTTTACAGCGTGATTATTTTATATAAGGACTTGATGACATACTGCTAATAAGAAATAATGTCTTTAATGTAACAATATGGGATCATTAAGAATTTTATACCAATTTTTTTTCAATGTTCAGATATTTATTTTCATTGAAATAATCCCTAGACGAAGTGTATTCAGGTACCCGAGTTATTGAACTCTAAGCCTTAATTAATTTCGGTATAAGCGGTTCTGGGCGCGTATCAAAACTCGAATACGTTTTTACTGATTTAATTTTTAGATTTTAATACCTTTATTTTTTATTAATCAATAAAGAAAGCAAGACAAATAGCTGTCATTCCTTTCGCGCATTTGCAAGATTTGAAATGCGAATCTTGCGAAGATCTTTCTCCAGAGTGTTTTTTAATGGTTTACAGGCTAGGTGTCTTTGACACAGCTCACCCGAGGTTAGGTGACTAGTGGATTGGCCGAAGTTTTTAAATGAATTCTAGTCTGGACTGGAACTGGCTCTCAAGTGTGGCTACCGGAGAATTACAACATAAAGCATTAAAAAAAGCGTGCTTATACATATTTCTGGGTTAGTATTTATAGTATATAGTTATAGTAGCGTCGGCAGGTGGACATTGGTGACGTTAACCTGAGAACCAACTGCCTGTTTCTATAAAAAAAAAAAGAGAATGTTTTCCGATGGTCCCATTCGTTGAGATAAGAACGACCGTATTTTCATTCAACATCATTGTAAAGTTTCTTTACATTAAGCTCATTACTTGTAGGTACAAACTCGTATAGTAGAAATATTACGACTAAAGAAAAGGGAAAGCCATTTGCCGAGGCAAGGCGATCACGAAGGTGAAACGAAAAATTTTCATGGACATTTCATGTCGGCAATAACCATTGAGCAACCCTGACCTAGAACCACCGTCTTTCATAAATTTATTGACTACAGTGACAGGTAACGTGACTGGTGAACAATTTTGGAATGTTTTTCCCTCGTTCATGACAAGATTAAACATCAAGGGTCTTATTCATTGGCGTTACTTAAAGTTAATGCTGAAATGGTCTATTAACTTCTCACCGACGTGAAATGTCACGCCTAGAAATGAGACAGTCTAAGAGTATATAAGTCAAGCTCTTAAGGAACTGTACAGCGAACAAAGTCTAATGACCTATCCAATAGCAAAAATAAAGATAGTTTTGGAGATTGCCGACAGAAGTGAATTTATATTTTTTATTTTTACAATATAAAAGTACCGATAAACCAATTTGGTAACACGCCACATTTACAAGCATTAAACACGTCACGTCACAGTAACATCATGTTGGTGACGCAACCCCATAACCTTTCCCCCTACCAAAAAATCACTCAACGCGCCTATAGAAGTTTTCACTTCAAAAAGATTTTACGTAACCTCATTTCAGATGATCCGATATAATGGACCTTTAATTGGATTCTAGGCGTCCTATTTGTTCACCCAGATAGTGGGACAATAGAATACAGGATCGGTTTAACCTGCTTACAGTAAGAGCCAGCTAATAGAAGACTAGACTCAGTATGATTGGAGATTCTGGAGATCGGTCTGTAGAGAGGATGAAAACGTTGTATGGCACGCGTTGTCGTAGGCGGGTCTGGTGTTTGGGGCAACGTCTCGCTGTTCTAGGAGGAATAAAAACGCAGCGCTGAGGGCGTCACTGCCTTCCACTAGACAACACGAAGCATGCATTATTATTGTTTGCCAAGGGGTTTTAGTGGGTACAATCATGGGATGCACCTACTTCTATTGCTCCGCAACACAAACAAGGATTTTTTTAAAGGTTTCCCTCTCGTCAACATAAACAGATGCCTGATTTGCATTCTATATGGGGTCGATAATTCTAGAACTGACGTTTAGTAAGGTGTAAATGGTGCATTTCTCCGTAGCAGTAGTTACTTAAACTAAATTTGCTTCTCAATATACTTGAAGAGGTTTCATACGGCAAACTCTATGTTCTGAACCACCACGTGTCTTCTCTTTAAAGCAGTGAAAACTTCGTATGCAAAGTGTGCCAAGGAAATTCTCAAGTACGTACTCTAACTTAACATTATAAATGCGAATGTGAGTTTATTTGTACCTAATGCTTTCACTCATTATGTAATAAACCGATTATCATGAAATTTTGTGTACATATTGCCAAGGGCACAGAAAAAAACACTTTATCCCGAAAAAGGGGCTGTTCCTGAGGGCTAATCATTAATGTAGACTAGTCTCCCATAATAAAAAATAGGTAGTCATAGGGATTGCCGACAGAAGTGAAAACTTAAAACACGTCAGGTTAACATGTTGGTGACGCGAACTAATAAGTATTGCCCTTATTAAAAAATCGTTAAACGCGGCTAACGAACATTTTTACTTAAATAATATTATTTGCCTCTGTTGAATTAGACTCATACGTTAATATCAATTACTCCGCCCAGACAGAGTATCATCTAGTGTGAATAGAGCTTTACAGAGATCGTCGTGGCCCTGTATTTTATAGACTATCAGTTTACGTTGTTTACTGCTTGCTTTTAGATCCAGAATAATAATTCGCTGCTTTGTAAGATTGAATATCGATCTCTGGGAAGTCTTATTTATGTATGTACAAGTATTTATGAGTGTACCGATAGCTCAGTGGTTAGCACCGTGGGATCACACGCTGTACGCTTATATCCCAGATATGTTCCCAGAAATGTAAAATCGTAATGTTTAATTATTTATATAATTACGAAGAAACCATAGCATGATGGTAGGGTACTTTTTAGTACTCGGCAATAAATGACATACATTTTAGTATAAAATGTATGTTATTTATTAGAAACTGACTTGAAACATTGACTGATTCAACTGAGATTCAGATTTATGATAAAATAATTTGTCCGGCTTAGCTCCGTTTTGTATAATTTAATTCCAGTTTTATCTCAGAAAAATTAGGAATTTCTAGTTAATGATTTTTTAATAAAACAAATTTCAATTCCACCGACGTCGCTGGAAGTACGTTCGCTATTATTTCACAACAATGTTTCGGAAACGTGGCGAGTACAAAGTCAATATTTTCGTGAAAATTACCTAGAGAAGTGGTAAATGAGCTTTTGATGAAGGCAACTATAAAATTGAAATAGGTTGCTTGTACATACCAAGCGGTAGGTTGGTATCATTTCTGAAAATAGTTTTTATTATCTATGTATATAAGTAGCCCTTCATACTGACGCGGGATACCGTAGCGCCTTTGTTGGCTACGAATTTAGTCTTGATGCTACCGCAAACCGTGCTTGACCGGAACACAGCTTCACTACGATAGTATTTTAGGCACGCTTAGCCGCGATTTTAGTCGGCTAAATTTAAAGAAACGTCTATTTGAAATAGTCGTTACTTGTGTGTATGTATACATATAAACTACCAACCGTACACTATTTCTCAAAAATCAAAGAATGAAAAACTGAATCAATTGAGAAACAATTGAACTGAATTGTGAATCAAATGGAATTTGCTGCCCGAATGGGTGTTGTCTGATGGATACAATCTGGGTGCCTTCAAGTCTCGAGTGAATCGGTCTCTTTTAGGTGAGCGTACTTCACCGTAGATCGCATCTTCGCTTAACATCAGGCGAGTTGGCGGTCAAACGCAAGCATATTAGTAATAAAAAAAACTGAAAATTTTTCATAACCTAAATACATGCTATTGGTAAAAAGTTTTATGAAAACTGTAGGTACATCCAATTTAGGCCAAGCTTGCTAAAACTGTAAACAACTTTGGCATCCTCTTTTCCTAATCAAGAAACTTCGGGCATTTTGTCTCAAAGCAAAATGTCGGAGATCAAACAACAGATATAACTCGTTATGGCTTAAATGTAGGTATTTACGAACTCGATTAAGGTATATCGGGAAATGAAGAAAGTTCCTAATTGTGGGTTGGTTTATTGTAAACATGCTGGGCCTTCGATTTTATCCGCATCAATATTCCTTCAAGATCCTTACGTTTATCCCAGATAAAAATAATCCGTGTCTCTATTATTCTTTGTAATCATCTACATGGAAAGATATCGTTACATACCTACATACATCTATAACACCTTGAAAAAAAGAACATGTACTTTTGAATTTATAATTTATGTAAGAAGTCGCGAGAATTAATGAAGAGAAAAAAAAACATACTTTAAGAAAAATAAAATTGGAGGTTTTACATGTTCTTTGTTAATCCATAAGGCCCGATTCAGTGCGACGGTGGTGCCAAATGTAGAGACGACAACAACCAACTAATCTACTCAAATCCAAAGATAACACGAAAAGTACAACGACTGGGACGAGATTTACTATGAACGTAGAAAATAGCTGTTTTATAAAGGTCGATAATCAGCTTAATAGTGTACCAGATAGGGTCACAATTCGTAGAGCAAAAATATGGCGATTACGCGCATCGAGTGTGTGAAATTTTGATTTCAGCGAATTTTTCACGTTACTCGAAAAGTGAAAAACTAACAATTCTATCATACAAAGTCCTTAAAATATAAAAAATAATTGTGTATAGCTATAAAGTTTGAATATCTCTCTCTAAAAATACATCTTTAGTGTCATTTTTGATTTTAAGTTCGAGTCAGTCATTTTAATTATTAACGTTCGTGTTTTTATATTTAATTTAGTGTAATTTTATTAAATCGCGGATCCAACCTGCACTTATTTGGTACAGGACCGGGATGAGTGGCGTACAAGAATAGAGGCTTATGTTCAGCTGTGTACGAATATGGGGTGGTGGTACTTAAGAAGTACTTGATCAATTGTAATACATAATTTTTTATAGTTCAAATTTTATATTTTAGTAGAATAAAATTGAAATTAAAGTTGTTGAACGCTGGAGAATCGCCATGACAAAAATAAGCCTGTCCAATACTGATATGGCCGGTAGGGTTACTTCGTCGGCTACGGTGGATTGTAGTGACGTATGACAAGAAGCAGAACATGCTCCACACAAGCACGGTTTGCGATAGCACCTAAATTCGAGACCAGCCAAAGAGCCTTTGTGTAGCAGGATTTATTATTGTGTAAGTTATAAATCCACTGCATGACAAGGAACTTATAAACCTTTACATTGATTGCAAACTTTCTCAGATTTAGGGCTCAGAACTTGTTTATTAAGCCTCTCTTTAAGACGGTATTTTTCTTCCTAGCCAATTCTTTGAAACTGGGAGCTATGGAGAGCCAACTTTTCTGATAACGCAAAGTAGCCGACCACAAACTAACGTCGAGGTTAAACGAACTTAGCGGTTAATGGCGGCTGAAGCTGTATCTACTTGGTCTTAATTGGGTCTCGCGTTAAGTATCAATTTCGGGGTAGGAAAGTTTCAGAGGCTGAGAAAGGTGCGAGAATGTTCTATTGACCTCTATAAATCAAATATAACTGGGTGCTCTAATTTATTTATAGACCTTTTCCGTAGTCCCCGGAAATTCAAAACTTGTATTAAACTTCTTGAAAGGAATGCCCTTAGTTATATTGAAAGTTTATAAATTAACAAGTAGCGATGATAGTTCATGATAATAACGCGATGATAGCGCAGTTGGTTCGCATGTTGAAGGGCGTGGGTTCAAACCCCAACAATGAGCTTGAGCTGCCGGTGAAGTAAAACATCATGAGGAAACAATTGCATGGTAAACAGAATAAACGGAAATTGGTATCAAGTGAGCATTGATAAACTCATGCCACATGTCTGGCATATGAGTCCAATGAGTAATTGACACAAATCCTTAAATTATTTTTTATCTAACATTGCGAACACGAGTGTAATTACGAATGCCACGTTATTGATGAATGAATAACTTAATAAACGAGGAATTTATTAAAATACATTTGGAATATTATTATCTTCAAACACATTATTTTAATAAAATTACAATAATCCTTTGGCAAAAAATATATCAATATAACGTGTATACCGAGATATTATATCAAGAGTGGCGCGGGTGAGTGTTCATCAATCTTGCCATAGGCAGAGAGGTACTTGTATTTTATATCAGCGTTACAAGCTAATCTTCATAGGTGAAATTCCTGACGTGGCAAGATGAGAGGAGGATTTTCTGCTTTATACGATGTTGCGATAATATCTAAAAAGCGTTTTTGTGAACGTATTTATCTTAAATTATGGCAGGTAAAATGCACGATTTGTTTATTGCTTCAATTTACTCCAACAAACTCATTAAAAAGAGTTACATAAAATAGGTATAACGTTAAAACCATACAAGAAAGAAAGAAAGAAAATAATTTTATTTTGTACATAACACAAACCGAACAACATAAAACAAACAAACAAAGACTAACAGTTACATACAAAATAGGGGGTCACCTCAGCATAATGTTGGCCATACTAAGTGGTATAACCAGTATTGACCAGCGCTGGTCTTCCGGTGAGCCCTTGTAGGTCGAACAAATACATACATATAAAACAAAATTACGAACAACAAAAAACCAACAAATATAAATAAAATTAAAATAAAACAAAACAGAAGAGCTAAACAATAACAACAACTAACAACAATTAGGCTAAATCAGCCAGATAACAAAAAAAATGTCAATTGTTTTTTTTGTAGACTTTGTAGCTGTTACGCTATCAGTGCCAAACTGATAAAATATAAAATATAAAGTATTTTCCATGCCAAAGAAGTAAGCACAAGTGTGACGAAATCAGGAGATGATGCAATCTTGGATGTAGCACACTTGTCTAGAGGAAGCATTATATAGCACTAGTATACAATACTATTTTATATTTTATAATAATACAATATAAAATCAATGTGAAATTTTAAAAATCCACTTTAATATTATATCAGTCCACGTTTGGTTACTGTTTTTAAAAGCTTTGGTAGACTCGCATAACATAAAGTCTCAAAGTAATGAGCGGCAACACAGCGATGCTCTGGACTTTATTTTACTACTCAAAGTTATGAATCGCTATAATGCTCTTAGACAGGCGTTATCTCTGACCTTCAGGAGAGCGTCCCGTTCGTCTCAGAATATTTAGTTTAAAAAAATTACATAATTCGAAAATGTTTGAGATTTCTGCCACATTCGTAAGGTTGGCTATCTCTTTTGCAGAAGGTCGTTGGTATCACCGCGGTTTTAAATACTCTGCTACCAAGCTGTAGTGTGTTTACTGTATTTCAGTTTGAAGGGTAGCTAGCGAAATTGTTTGGCTATAGAGATTAAGCATCGAACATTTCAAAGTTATGAGCGCCAAAGCTGTGATTTGTATAAACTAGTCCCTAAACTTTGTTATATTACCTAAATCCCTATGGTCATAGACATGCGTTACTCTTACCATCAGAAAAGCGTTTCTGCTTTTGCAAAACAATCTTTTTATGTGAGAATGTAAGTGTGCAATATATTTTAAAAATGTCACCACAATTGTACACTTAAGGAAAAATATCAATTCATAATACCATAGGTATGTCTATATTAGTTGCCCTCACGCCAACATGTAGGTAGTCTGCCCGACGCATACCTTCATTTATCCACATCACGCAAGTTTTCGTGACCGTCGCTTTTTAATTAGTATTTTGTCACTCAAGTAAAGAACTCCCTAACGAGTCTTCAGTCTTCAGTCTTCCTTCCTGCATTCGTGACGGAAACGGGACCGACAAAAACTTGGTAATTACGGAAAGACAACACTATACAGAGCTTTTCATCCCTTTATCTGATAATTTGAGCTGAGGAAATCTTTTATTCTATTATCTAGCTTAGAGTTGTAGAGTATAATTTATTTATTCGGGGATATTATCTCTGTAGTCGTGTAGGTTAATGATAAAACTATGTTTTTTAGGTTGTAAGTTCGGTTATGGGCTTGTATTTTTTGGCATAGTTTGCAATTTACTCTCGTGTTTTAAGTTTTAAAATACTGGTTTTTTGCCAAAAGAAAACACTGAATGAATCTGCACATTATATCCGTGAATCTGCACGAGCAAACTTTTTGAGATTAATATGAGTGGATATTGTTCGTGGAAAACAGCTAACTGGTAAATTAATGCATGACAAAGCTTTCCATGCATATGTAAATCATATGCAGGCAATAATGACATGAAAACTTAATTCTATATAGCCTCGCCCACTGTACTACTAATAAAGAATAATGGTTTACAATTTTATTGACAAGATACTTAATACAAAACTTAATTCTAGCCTCGCCTAATTCACTGCACTACTAATAAAGAATAATGGTTTACGATTTTATTGACAAGATACTTAGTACAAAACTTAATTCTAGCCTCGCCTAATTCACTGCACTACTAATAAAGAATAATGGTTTACGATTTTATTGATTTAATACATTTTCTGAACTGCTCCATTGGTTCATTATTATAATTTTCGTGAATTCCGCCATGCAATTATTTGTATTTATCTACCTAGAGACCTCCTGCTAAAAAGATCTACCACCAAGTAAGTAATAGTAAACCAAAAAAACACCCAAAGTAACATCTAAACTAAGAGTAACAAACAATTATTAATTTATTACTCTAATGTTATGAACTCTTTATTTTAATGCCGCTGTTACGTACACAATCACTCGATGACCTGTTTCTCGTAAGCAATAAACCTCTAGCATGTACCCAATCAATTTCATTTAAATCAAACAAAATCTTTATTGTTTCAAGGAAATAGCAGCCATTACTACATAATAGTCGTGGGCCCCCGATCGCTTGTAATAACGATACAACTTTGATCAAACTTTTGATACTTACATCGTATAGGCAGTTAAAAGTTAGACGTAACCTTGTCTACGCTTTTATAGGGGATTTTATTGTTTTTATATCGTAATGGAAGAGAATAAGTAGGTGTAGGAACGTGCTCCGCTGGTTCCTTTTTATTTCTTTTATTGGTTAGTTGTAAAATGCTATGCGTGACAGGATAAAAAATATGTCAAGTGCGTGTTATGACGACTTCATAATAGCATTTCGTACGTTAAATATAATGTAAGGTTCTTTAAGCTTGGAGTGTACTAAGCATCATGGAAGCCACAACAATGTTTAGTATGGGCATACACCTCTGAAATCGCGAAAAAGAAAGCTGTCCTGTCTCCAAATGCTCGTTGATTCTGCACCTAATGTATCGAGCAGCTGTTTTTTTTTCGCGAATTTAAAGTTGTGACCTTCATTATGAGAAGTATAATGGCTCCTTTTCGACTAAATACATCCCATGCTTCACATTATCAGCCATAGGTCGTCCACTGCTGGCCATAGGCCTCCTCCTGGGGTGGTTTTGCTAATACTCGCCATGCTTGGCAGGCGGGTTGGCGAGCGCAGTTACGTGTGATTGTTCAAGGAAGACGCTGCTGCCCATGTACCAGATTACATCCTCTTACAGCAACCACGGGTAGAGAGGGTGGGGTACTATTATTACGCCGGCACCGCCACCCGGTACATCCCATGCTTATAACCCAGTATAATGATCATCCTCATGTCGAGTTGTTAGTGAAAACTGATTGAAAGATTTGAAAGTTTTTGATCTTTATCAATTACACTTGATATTATAAATGAGAAAGTTTATCTGTACCTTTGTTCTTACAACCCTTTTGGCTCATTGGTATAAGAGCTGGAAGCCGTGGGTTCGATTCTCACCCAGGACAAACATTTTGTGGTATAAAAACAAATGTTTGTTCTGTATCTGGGTGTTTTGTATGTAAAAAGTATTTAAGTATTCTATCAGTTACCTGACTTCCATCGTACAAGCTTTGCTTAGTTTACGGTCAGATGGTATAGACGCTGTGTATAATGTCCTACGGTATTTATTTCATCTCATGTAATTTTCTTCTCATTTGTGGAAAAACATCTGTCCTTAGTCAAGTTTACGTAAACCATTTCGACAACCCTATCCTAAACCTGTCCTGATAACCACACTCGTCTGCCGCTCGCACTGGGATAAGCGAAAGATAAAATCACATTTGACCTTTTTTCATAAGAAAGGGCAAGAGGGTCATGAAAGGCGGAAATCGCATCGATTTTACAAACTTCACCTTTTTGCATTAAATTGGACCCTCGCGATCGGTCTCCTTACTGATAAACAAAACGTAAATCATTATTTAACTATTGTCGAGAAATGTAAAGGGATAGAAAGGACGGGAAATTCAATAAAGCGAAAACTCCGCGTTTGAATATTTTTTGTGGCATCAAACGATTAATGTTCATGATAAAGTCGTTTGCTTCACTCTCCTCTATTTTAGTTGGATGTTTGATGTTTTCAAAGCTCGTTTTCGTTCTTTGTTTTCTTTATGTCTTGCAAAAAAGCTGCCAGTTTAATCTTTGAAATCAGACAAGATCAAGTTGTAGACGTGAGAAATTAATTCTATTTTCTTGTAAATGATTTCGCTATCCTTGTTCTTTGCTTCACGTCAACACGCTGTTGTTAGTACAGAAAGTTGACATGCACTAAATATCATGAATGATATGCTAATGTCGTTTTCTTACTCCCGCCTCTGTTCAACTTCATTGTTCTTTTTTAACAAAGTTTGTACTTAATTTTCTGGTTTATGACAAACTCTTAAAGAATACTAATAGCTCAAGAATCCGCCTCAACTTTAAACAAAGTTATGAACCTAGACTTTGAGAGAATAAGTTTACAGGTTTATAATACAGGGGTATACGTTTAGAATGTAGTGAGCCGAATGGAGGTCATTACTATGAACGACTGCGCGGAAATAATTAGTCGCTTCAGACATTTGATCAAGGATCAATGAAATGTTTTAGATTATAAGATTGAATCTTTCGATGGTTAGTCTTAACAGCCCAGTAGTTTCGAAGTACCCTTTAAACCAGTACACAGTAATGTTTTCACACTACTGCTTGGCGGCAGAATATCTATAAAATATATATAGAATAATATATATAGAATATTACATCTGTGGTTTTATCACATCACTGTTAAAATATTAAATTACTAGGTGCTACATTTCTACTAATGATGACTAGTAGATATGTGTTGTTTTTCTTTCCGGTGTGCAATGAACCAAGATGGTAGGATGTTATAGTAAAATAAATTACTAGTAAACAAATGAATGCTTTTTATTTAAATAACTATAAAAACTTATAATTTTTAAACTTTCGCGACTTGAACACATTATTATGTTTATCACCGGGTTTTCATTGCGCACGAAATACTATGCAATTAGTTTTGTTTATTTACCTCTACGTTCCGGCCATGTTGCAATACGAGTTGACAGTCACGGTTGACAGAAGAGTGCGGGTCGTCTCAATGAAAAAATGAAAGTTTTGCAATCTTCTACCCTCATTTTGGTCTTTAAAAACCTATTATTGTTACTACGGCATGATGGTGGTGTACTTTCTAGTACTCGGCTGGCTAGCTACCACCCTCAAGATGAAGATCTGCTACCAAGCGTCTAACTGTGTGTTCCGGCAGCTTTACTTGAGATTCAGTTTCATTTCAGGCTAAGTGTTTACCATCTTCGACCACATCGTCACTTAACATCAGATCAAACACCTAGACTGTTAAACATTAAAAGGCACAGTACACTAACTGTATCAGCAGGCCGTTCTAAAACTACACCGCAATACGAGTATGGTATGTGATAAGGCATCTAGCCTATCACCTATTCAAAAAAAGTACAATATCCTTTAGGCTGGAGTATAAATATTCTATAGCCCCTGTTTTCGTAGATTTCTCGTAGCTCCTCTACGCTATTCATTATTCATTCCTACTTTTATTAAACTTGTATGTATATGGATAATAACAGTGATTTATATCTTAGTATAGATTCTTAGAAGTCAGTCTTATATTTTAGAAAACTTTATTTGCTTCTTCGTCTTGATGTCAGATGTACGCACGAGTATTACAATTGAATTTTGATACGTAAACTCTTTAGATTGTGAAATTGTTCCGACAGTGAATTCGGTTTAGCCAGCGAATTTAGAGCTGCCGATTGGTTTTCGTCCATAGATTCGAGTTATTTCGCCTGTCACAATTTTTTTTTTCTCTTTCTTCTTGGCATCTCACTCTGTGTATTCTGCCAGTTTCAATGTTTCTGTATTTTGTGTACAGTCTTCAGTTTTCAGCTTCTTTATCTTTATAGTCAAAGTCCTGTCTTGGTCAAGTCCAATCTTGGTCAAGTCTAGTCCGTGCCAGTCAAATCTAGTCATGCTTTAGTAAAGTAGTGGCGACTTTAATGGAGTTTTGGAAGCAACAGGAAAAGTCATGTTTCACATTATATACTTTCTACACTTGCGCTTGTAACTCGACACTTTATGAATAAAACACCACTATTTTATACATAAACACTCGAAAAAATACTAGTTTTGGAAAAAATACGAGAGCGACATGACTCTTTCCACGTTGCCGCCAAAAAACCGTTACAATATTATATGCAGCCAATGATTGCCCTCCGTCTAAATTTGCTTTCATTTTATGGCACCACTCCACATGCTTTTGTTTCTGGTTTTCTGTCATATCGTGCTGTATCTATTGAGTACATTAACCATCTAGTCTCAAAGTAATGAGCGCCAAGGTAGCGATGCCCTGGACTTTGTTTTACTACTCAAACTTCTGTGAATCGCTGCAATGGTCTGGACAGGCTCTCGTTCGTCATATAACTGTTACATAAAAAAGAAAAAAAAAGTGAGAATAGTCACTTTAATTTAAAAAAAACTAGGTACAATAATTAAAACACCTATACCAAATGCGGTTCTTTAAAGTATAACATACGTATTACTTATCTATTTCCACAAAGAAGTCTAAAGAAATAACTAAGAAGATTTCTTAAGGAAAATGTTTAAGGAGTGCGGTCATGGCGAAGCAATTTAGCTTCCTTAAGGGCCTTTTTGGTGCCCATGTGTATAAACTTACTTTGACTTTGATTAAACCCTTATCCAATTAAATTCTCATGTCCTAGTATCTACCTATACTGTAAGTATGGAAACATTCACTAATATTGGTGTTTCTTAAAATAAAATGCATGCTTTGAAAGCAATAATAGAGTGACTAAGTACCTAGATATTAAGACTATAAAGTTTACCTATTTTGCAAGAAATAAATATTATAAAAAAAAAACTGATCACAGTACTCGTTTGTGTTTTTTAGGGTTCCGTATCCAAAGGGTAAAAACGGGACCCTATTACCAAGACTTCGCTGTCTGTCTGTCACCAGGCTGTATCTCAAGAACCGCGATAGCTAGACAGTTGAAATTTTCACAAATTATGTATTTCTGTTGCCGCTATAACAACATATACTAAACACAAAATAAAATAAATATTTAAGGGGGCTCCCATACAACAAACGCGATTTTTTGCCTTTTTCATAGATAAAGGTACGAAATCCTTCGTGCGCGAGTCCGACTCAAACTTGGCCGGTTTTATCCTATTATAATGTTTGTTGTTCAGAAGTATTGGCTTATTTTTTTAAATAAATGAAATACTCTACATTTTATACTAAATACAATAAATATATCCAAATAAATATATGTATTTATAAAATACATTTTCTGTTTCGTGTGTGTGTTGATACTAAAATTCGAAATTTTATTTTTAATTGCAATTCAATGTTTTTCTTTGCTTTAGCCTAAAACTATATTCTCTACAATATCTTTATATTGGAATTATTTTTGAATTAGATATATAAAATATGATCTAATGGAGTGCAGCAATTAAAAAAAAATTGCATCGTAGACCAAGGGCCACATTGAAGTTATGTGTGTTAGAATATAAATATATATATTATAGTCGTACTAGCTAACGCTTGCGACTTCGTCTACGTTAACTTTAAAATTAGGTTCAAAGGTAAATGAAACATGTATAAGTAACAAATAAGCAATAGTCATGAACCTGTTTAGATTAAGATAAAGAATACCTTTTATCCCTGAATAATGTTCCATATATACTATATGTATGCCAAATTTTATCCAAATCCGTTCAGCCATTTATACGTGATTGAGTAACAAACATCCAAACATGTAAAACACACAAACTTTTACTTTTATAATATTAGTAGGGTACTTGATATGAGTATACAATTCAATTTATAACATTAAAATTAGCACCAAATTTAATAAAATTAACTATATCTTAGTAAAAACCATCTTAATTTACAAACAAAATTAATTTGTATTCTCGTTGGCAGCTATACTAAGTAACTCTGTGCTGTAGCTGTCAGGATTCAACCTCCTCACATCACACTAATATTATAAAGGCGAAAGTTTGTGAGTGTGTTTGTATGTTTGTTAGTTCTTCACGCTCCAACGGCTGAACCAATTTTGATGAAATTTGGTATGGAGGTAGCTGACACCTTGGATTAATAATACATAAGGTTTTTATACTGAAAAAAAATTAGTGTTCATTTGGGAAAAGCGGGTAACACCGCGGGTAACAGCTATTAGATAATAATATCTTACAATCGAATCTTTTGCCGAACTTACCTACACGTTGATTAGTTAAAATGTAAACAATTAGCAGATTAGCAAGTTGAAGTGGCAGTGGGCAGGGCACATAGCACGCAGAACTGATGGCCGATGGGGCTGCAAAGTTCTGGAATAGAGACCACGGACCGGCAAGCGCAGCGTAGGACGTCCACCCACAAGGTGGACAGACGACCTAATAAAGACCGCAGGAACACGCTGGATGCGGTCTTTATGGAAATCAGTGGGGGAGGCCTATGTCCAGCAGTGGACGTCATACGGTTGATAATGATGATGATACAATAATTACATTACGCGATCCAGATTGACATACTGAGCTACTTTTTCGGCACAAAACCATTAACTATATACTGTGAAATTTTTGTCGCGTGTGAAACCACGAAGCTAATTTAAAATATTTCAACCACGATTCAACTATACAGTTAAACATTGATAGTTGTATTTCAAAACACGAAATGATTCATTTTACAGGCGGTTAAGTCCATTAAAACAGTCGTTTTACTCCAAACATTCGAACACTAAAAATAAAACAGTAGTAAAAGAAAAGATGTTTGTAATAGAAAGCCTGACGTTGCCTTGACCTCGTTTTCGTTCAACGTTACTTGATTTATTTGTCAAGGCTTGTAATATTTGACCTTGCATTAATAATAGTAGGTACGCATACAACTAAGTATTCCGTTCGTCAAATAAAACGGTGTGTTTATCACATATATTTTCTTCGTAGCTGTGAAATACGCTGTCAAATGGGTGTCCCTTAATAATAAATGAATGTCTAATGATATAAAAAAAGAAATTAATTATATTTTGTAACACAACCGAACACACAGAAACAAACAAACATAGACAGACAGTCACAAAACAGTTAATCGAGTTGTAGAGGTTTTTTTTTTAATTCCAATTTAGTTAAGGTACTTTTGTGACATCCATATGGCAGTCCCATCGTATTTTCTAGAATGTTTTTTTACAAGTAAAAATTAATAAAATAGTACCTAGACACAACACATACTTATACACACTCTCTCACACATTCACTCCCCTGCATACACACTAAAAATCAAGGTAGGTCACTTGAGGCGACTCACATAAATGAAAGCTCCCTGGCTGCTTCAGAACAGGGTTCTGAAACAGTTGATTCACGTGGATGGCAATTAGGAATCCTTCATTATTAGAAAGAAAAAATATAATTACACTTCTCTAGCACAGCCTTTACATATCATGTTATTTTTGTAGCTCAGTGGTTAGCGCGGTCGGTTCGCATGCCCAAGGGTTCAAATCCCAAGAATGAACTTAAGCTGCCGGTGAAGGAAAACATCGTGAGGAAACCATGGTGATAGGGTACTTTCTAGTACTCGGCTGGCTAGCTACCAACCTCAAGTTGAAAATCTGCCGCCAAGCATCTGACGGTGTGTTACGACAACCTCACTTGAGTTCCAATTCCATTCCAGACTAGGTGCTTTACCATCTTCGACCACACCGTCACTTAACATCAGGTGAAATGTGGTCAAATACCTAGGCTGTCAACCATAAAAAAATAAAACAAATCTATTACTATTTCTATTACCCAACATACTAATTTTATAAGCTTAGGATGTACTAAGCCGAAAGTGAGTCCTTGTATCGTGAACAACTTTTACTATGGGCACAACAGAAATCGTGTAAACAAGTCAACTCTTCCATAGAAAAAAGTCAGTCATCATTGACGGCGACAGAGCTGTGCCCATAGTGCCAAAATGTTGTTCATAATAATGAGTACAATGACCTTCTTTTGTCTGAGTACATTTTAAGCAACCCATGCAGAGCTTATTAACAAAATGTTTGGGCTAAAATTACTTACAAAAATCCTCTTTCACAAAATTATTTTGTTTCTTCGCCTAATCTTCTAGAATATTTATCGCTTCTGCCGTTATTTTTGGCTTATCTAAACTAAACTCTCTTCACACAGCTTGAAGTGTGTCTGGATTAAATTTTATTATAGGACATAGGCAGACATTATAGCATAATTTTACTTGGTGATAGATTTCCTTAGCAGGAGTTTGTCTAGGTAGGTACCACCGCAGTACCAAATACTTTGCCACTAAGCAATAGTGTGTAAGCATTACTGTGTTCCAGCTTGGGCACTGCAGCTAGCGATACAGTTCAGAAAAGATAGGTCAGGATAAAGAGAGATAGAGAAAATAAACAGGTACAAGGTAACAGGTAGGCTTAGCAATAAAAACGTTTCACTTATTCTACGGGTACGAAATCCTAAAAAAATACAGCTGTGATATTAAAATTGGTAAATTTCTTTGGGCGAACATACATTTGTTTATTTTACCTTCCGAACTTACAAATTTACATCTTTTACGTTATTGAAAAACAAAATCCATAAAACTCGACCCTTTAAGGAAAATCCGATCCTGTTATGAGATAAATCCTAAAACATTGATTGTGGTAAGTCATAAATATGGAAATTATTTTCCCGTCATTTCGTAACATTTGGTGCGTTCATGGAAGCCGGCAACAATTATACGGGTCTTGGACATGACTAAAAACTTCGAATTATTGCGTATATAGCCGCTAAAATTGTAATAATATCTATGGGAAATTAAGATACTTTTTGAATGGTGTTTCGGTGGCCTAGTTGGGAATCCGTCTGGCTTCCAATCTTGAGGTCCTGGTTTCGAATCCCACGCCAGATATCTGTTTTTTCTAAGTTACGTGCATATTCCCGCTTAGTACTTTATACGGTAAAAGAAAACGTCGTGAGGAAACCTGCACGTTACGGACGTAAACACATCTCTCGCAGTTTTATTGTCACGTGCGAAACCAGCTCTCATATCTTATATTATATTGTTATATAGTAAACTAGCTTTTGCTATGTAAATGTAGAATGTATAGATATAATTAATATAAGAAAAACTAGATTAGGGAAAAATGTAAATAAAACGAGCGGCGCACTCGAACTAAGGAAGCGAGTCCATTTTGTAGATAAAAAGGCACTGTTTTGCTAAATTGTTCAGTTCACTTTTAGTCGAGTAACAGCAAGACTGGAAACTAAAATAAGAAGAAAGAATATACAGTCCACTAGTATCAATTGAAAAATTGGTTTTATTTGAAGAACACGTTAGGACCATTTCACTGCATGGCCAAATGATATTATTTATATTCAAAAATCCTTTACTACCCAGCGCACCCAATACAGTAACGCCTTTAGGGCGCTAATGAGGTTACCATCATAATATATGTAGGTACGCGTCGAGGATGTTTGCGGAGGCGTGCAGAACTCTGGGTACTACCTACTGCAATGATCGTGAACAAGCGTTATCTCTTACCATCAAATAAGCTAAGACATTTAAACGTCAAAATTGTCCACGTGACATATCGACAGCTTATGTCAATCCCGTACATTTTGGACTTTTCTTTTAGCATTATCGCTGATCGAATTACTTTGTCTAGACCCTCTGACTTGCAAACCGATTTTGATAATTTTCTATGGGGTATGATCTGAAAGTAAAGTAATACGGTGAGATAGCGGTCAAACGAAAGCTTTATTTTATTTAAAAAAAATATATAAACCGCATTTCAGTAATAAACCTGTCGTCTTTTATTATTGTCAAACCGGGCGGTTAACGTCACAGTCTGTTAATAATAATATTATCATAAATATGTAAATGATCAGTGGTTCGTTTCACGGGCGGGTGATGCCTTCTTGGCTGAAAAGGCAGACGTTAATCAAAGATTACGGGTCAGTTGACGGGTTAAAGGCCGCCCTTGTTGTTGGAAAACAAGTCTAGATAGACATATAAAATTATATCAAGGAAAATGTTTTTTTCCCTGGCCAAGCAAAGTGAAGGTCGCAGAGTCTGTTGAAAGAAAAAGCATTGGTTTGTTTGTATATTCGTTCAACTTTGAGTAATTAGTAATTTATGTTCGCCTGGTTATCGAACCTGGCTTTGGATACTGGACAGCCCTGGCCTTAACTGTCCATGAAGTGTTATTACTATGTTTCCTTAGTAAATTAAAAAAAAACTTTCAAATGGTACCAAATGCAAGAAAAAATCAAAAAACTTTTACTTCAACCAAAAAAGGCAAGGCATTAATTAAAATAGGTTAGAAAAATCAGAGTTTTAAAACCTTTCAGAGAACTCTATTTTTTTGTGCCAGTTTGCCTTTTTAATGAAACTCATAATACGAGTAACATAACAGTTACGAGTTATAAAGAAAAACTTAACACTTACTATTATTCAAGAAAACTCGCTCCAGAGATAGTTCTGAAGCATGATCGTTTTCATACAACAATACAGTCATACAATGTTATATTATTTTATACGTATTGAGGAGAACGAGTCGCTCTCCTGATGGTAAGATATAACACATATCCATGACCATTGCAGCAATACTCAGAACTTTGAGTAGCAAAACAAAGTCCAGGGAATTGCTGTTTCGGCGCTTATTATTTTGAGATATTAGATGGTTAGTGTCAAAAGTCCTGTGATTTCACTAGCTCTAGTACCTTTCCAACTTAACCTTGTTTTCTCTCTCAGAAATTAAACCAATTTGGAAAACTATATCTTTATTTGAAAGAATGTACCTTCAGATCGGTCCCATAGAATCTCATCGAAATTGGTTTACGAGTTTGATATTTAAAACAACATAACTAAAAAAAAACTGTCACCCATGTAAACGAAATTGCGTATTTTTAGTTTTGTTTTTTACGTTACGTTACGTTACGTTCAAGATCACTGCTATTGTAACACGGCCTAAGCATCGAGGTAAAATAAAAATAAAACTAATTTCATAGTATTTTATACGCAATTAAATCATAAAACATGATCAAATTCGAATTGCGAAATTAAAATTACATTACAACTGTAAAGCAGCAAAACAAAATCCAGGATATCGCTAATTCGGCGTTTATTACTTTTAACAATAAGACTAATAACACTGTGATTTTGCTAGCTGACCTTTTAACTAAAACTCAGTAATGTTAACACATTATTCTTGCAGAATATCTGATACTGTATGGGTATCTACTTAGACGTCCTGCTAAAGAGCTATTAAAAACTACCGCATCCACGTAAGGTTATTTCTAACTTTACGGCTATCTCCTCAGTTTATATTAACTTTATTTTACTTAAAAATAAATAAATAAAGTAAGTACGATATTATTAACCCTTTGCCACCTACTTTTATTCTTTTATCTTCCTGCAAATTCATTAGCAATCCTTTCATTTTAATGCGGTCCTTTTTCTCAAAATGCAAAGACGGAACCCTTTCACCTAATAAGGATTTTCCTTCTAAGCCTTTTTATGGAAGTAATGGGAACATCTTTTTAATTACAGTCTGTAAATTTACCTGCATTCATTAAGATTTTTCTGTTAAATCCTTAGCTATGTTTAATTAAATTTTTTCTTTCATGAAATGTAGACAATAATTTCTAAGATATTTAGATCTTATCGTAATACATCAAACCTATTATATTTTGATGGGCGTCGATATAATCTTCCTATACTATTAAAATCAATTTATTTGGCATACATTTTGGACATATTAATAATTATATAATATTTATTTATTTATTATTCATAAAAACTTAAAGCCTTAAACCTTAAAGTACATTAATATTAACTTACTATTAGAGTTACGACAATTGGCATTATAATTTTTAGGTAAGTACCCTAGACTTCACACTAGGAAAACCTGTGTCGCGAAGTCTAGTGTCTTTGTCTCAAATGCGTAATAATTTTAACTATTATATAGCGTTTTATTATTGTATTATTTTGTAGCGATGATAGCATAGTAGTTAGCGCGGTCGGTTCACACGCCGAAGGGCGTGGTTTCAACAATGAGCTTGAGCTGCCGGTGAAAGAAAACATTTAACGGTGTGTTCCGGCAACTTCACTTGAGCCAGTTCCATTCCAGGCTAGGTGTGTTTTACCATATTCGTCCACACCGTCACTTAACACTAACACCGTAACATCAGGGGAGCTATGGTTAGACACCTAGCTTATCAACCTTTAAGGGTGGTAGGTAGCCAGCCGAGAACTAGAAAATACCCTACCACCTTGCTATGATTTCCTCACGTTGTCTTTTACCGGCAACTCAAACTCATTGTTTGGTTTGAACCCACGCCCTGCGATGTGTGAACCAACCGCTCTAACCACTGAGCTATCATCGAATAATACTTTTTAGATAGTATTACATTTTATCTGTGTCGTTAGTTAGGTAAGTTCACATGCGTCAACTGAAATATTAAACGATAAAAACAAGATTTTACTATCGCGCATAGTAAAGTAATCCACTTCCTTCTTTAAGCAGAAATAAAAGCCTTCATAACGTTCAGAAGTTCGCACGCTGCGTATATTCTAACAAAATATAGACGAAAAGTTTATCTTTATATCCTGAGTTGTTTTTACGAGGCTGGAGTTAGGAATGTATTGGCATAGGTGCGTTATTTACTGCAACTACCATAAAAGTCAGGGTTCTATTTCGTTAAGTAACAATTTCCTTTTGACGTTGTGTTCTATTGTCTTAACAAGAGCTTTCTTTGAATCGAATGCATGCAGCTGGTTTCGTTCCTCATTTATTTTCATGCACGTAATGGCGATATCGACGACTAAGGTTAGGTCTCTAAAGAAATAAATATCGTAGGACATTATACACTACGCTATCTGACCCCAAAATAATCAAAGCTTGTACCTAGTATGGAAGTCAGTTAACTGATAGAATACCCATTTTTTTTTGTAACTACATACATTTGTTTATACATGTTTGTCCTGGGTGGGAATGGAACACATACCCTAACAGCTCTTAAAGCAGATATACTATCAATGAGCCAACAGGGCTATCAAAGAAAGTTTTTCTATTGACGAGTAATGTAGAGTGGAGTGAAGTGGAGTTACTCTACTCACTAGTGAATGTACTTTTTTTATGTTTGACAGGTTAGATGTTTGTCAGCTCACCTGATGTTAAGTGACGATTTAGTCGAAGATGGTAAAGCACATCTAGCCTGGAATGGAACTGGTTCTCAAGTCAGGCTGCCGGAACACACCGTTAGATGCTTGGCGACAGATTTTCAACTTGAGGGTGGTAACTTAAGAGACAAAAACCGACTTATAGGTAACTTTTAGTAATTGTGGTGACTTTACTACAAGCTTCAATAGGCTTTAATGCAACACGAAAAGTCATGTTTATTTATTTTCATGTAAAAACAATGAGACAAACGCGACGCTCTCATGATGTTAAGAGATAACGTATGCCCATAACCATTGCAGCGATACACAAAACTTTGAGTAACAAAACAAAGTACAGGGCATCGCTGCTTTGGTGTTCATTACTTTGAGACTTTCGATGGTTAGTTGTTTTTTTATGTAATGAGACGAACGTAATGCTCTGCTTATGGTAAGAGATTACGCCTGTCCATGAACATTGCAGCGATACACAGAACTTTGAGTAGTAAAACAAAGTCGAGGGCATTGGTGGTTTGGCGCTTAAAACTTTGAGACTTTCGATGGTTAGTCTCAACAGCCCTGTATTGACGGCGGAATATCTGGTACTACGGTGGTACACACCTAGACGACCTAAGGAAATCTACCACCAAGTGGTAGTCTCGACAGCCCTGTAATTTTGTAATAAATTTATAATAAAGTTTTATCACACACACACACACACACGCACGCACGCACGCACACAATGAACAAAACAATTTTTTACATAAAAAAGTTTTGGAAAATGAATAATATACATCGTAACTACATGCATTTTTACCATTGCCGACAAATATTCTAACAAACTTTCATTAAACTCTACCGTTTAAAATATGATCAGGCAAATGGCAAAAGACAGGCACCAGTTAAACATATTGTTGTAGTTAGCGGGTAGTCACGCAAGCACCCTTGCCTTTTTCATCATGTCAACTAGGCGTGTCTGGCATAATGTTTTTCTACAGCTTTATCGTATGTAGATTTAATTAATTTTATTTTAATGGCTCAATTGAGGTTTTTTTGTTAGTTGGTTTTGCATTTAACCACATATTATCTTATATTAAGCAACGATGCGGTCTGGGAGAAACCCGTTTACTATAGATTTCAGTACACCCGTATTCTACCTTTCAAGAAGACTCCGGCAAAGAGTTTCTTATATTTACCGAGCAAATAAAATTTATATGAAGTCGAAGCGCTTATTATGCACAAAGGGAATGTCCACCATGTACAGATGACTCTTTCTTTCGCGTTTGTCTTACAGAAAGGCGGAATGAAGTTATACAATTTCAAGGCAGATCTCTCAAATCGTACATGGCTAATAAAGTTGCCTATCTAATTTTCCTCCACTTGATGGTCTGCAAAAGACCGGTAACTGTTCGTGACTGTTACCAACGCGTTCGAAGGTCTTTTACATTGGAAACCTTCCACGTTCACTTGATGAGGCATATCCTACGGTAGCAATATAGCACAGCGATGATAGCTCAGTTGTTAGCGCGGTCGATTCACACACTGAAGGGCATGGGTTCAAACCTCAACAATGAGCTTGAGTTGCCGGTGAAGGAAAACATCATGAGGAAACTATAGCATGGTGGTAGGGTATTTTCTAGTACTCGGCTGGCTAGCTTCCACCCTCAAGTTGAAAATTTGGCACTAAACACCTATTGGTGTGTTCCAGCTGCCTCACTTGAGAGCCAGTTCCATTCCATTGCCAATTTCGATCACACTGTCACTTAACATCAGGTGAGCTGTGGCCAAATAACTAGCTTGTCAAATATATAAAAAAAACTCAAAAAAAAACTACACAGATGTCAAAAATTTAATTTGCTTTAGTAGGTACCTACTCTGTCTTTAAACTCTAATTTATGTAAGTTTGTGATGACGTAAAATTGTATAAAAAGTAGAATTTCAGTTGCATCTTACACATTTCTCACCGGTTTAGTAAATATGTAAATGTAATTTGCGAAATGTCAAGGCACATCTAACAATTTACTTGGCGAAATATGAATATAAATACCACCTGAATATAATACAAGATGTGGAGTGAGAGCGACACTGAATTTGTAGCAGTGAACCTCGAAATATTTTAATGGAGAAGCAAAAAAATAAACGAGAAAATGTAAAGTCATATATGTTTGAATATTACACTAGCTGTTATCCGCGACTTCGTTCGCGTAGATGAATGAATGAAACAATAAGCATTTACATGAAATCTGATATAAAAAGTATCATATATGATAATCCAGGTAATAAATTATGCTAAATTATTATAGTATGCCAAATTTCATTCAAATGGTAGAAACATTTTTGTGTGATTGAGTAAAACATCCAAACGTCCAACCGTCCAAACATCCAAACGCTCAAATGTCCAAACGTCCAAACGTCCAAACGTCTAAACATCCAAACATTCAAACGCTCAAACATCCAAACGTCCAATCGTTCAAACGTCCAAACGTAGACACTTTCACATTTATAATATTAGTAGGACAGGTAGATCCAACAAACAAAGTATATGCAAGTCATGTATGGAACATACAGTTATCTAAATAAGGACTTATGCTAAGACTGCTCTAATTTGGTGTGTTTATTTACTCCCAAGCCACTAGCGTAGCTTCAGATCCTTATACACAACATAGTAGTTATTATGGAAACTGACATGGTTTTGATAAATTATTGTTTTACTTATAATTTACGTGCAATTATGTCGGATACTCCAACTATAGTTTCAGTTACATCCGGTGGCCTTCGCAAAGCAAGCAAGCAAGAGAAGGATGCGCGCGTGTTGTTCTCTGTTTTGACTCCTTGAAGAAGGCCGCCAAAAGTAGCCAAGAATATAATATATTGTTGAAATCTGAGAAGATGTTAATACCATCTAATAATTAGTTACGTTTCATAATTATCATCCACAGCCTTTTGTATCCCACTGTTGGATAATAAAGGCCCTCTCTCTTGTTATGCCATCTGCCTCGGTCCTGTGCCAATCTGGTCCAGAATAGTTACGTTTATCATCAATAAATTATACGGGTATCAGCCGCTCGGGGCGGAAGAAAATTTTGCCGCCTCTTCATATTTTTTTTTTTTTTTTTTTTTATTTTTTTTTTATTTTTTTTTTTTTTTTATAGCTGACAGGCTAGGTGTTTGACCACAACTCACCTGATGTTAAGTGACGGTGTGGTTAAGATGGTAAAGCACACCTAGCCTGGAATAGAACTGGCTCTCAAGTGAGGCTACCGGAACACACCGTTAGATGCTTGGCGGCAGATTTTCAACTTGAGGGTGGTAGCTAGCCAGCCGAGTACTAGAAAGTACCCTACCACCACGCTACGGTTTCCTCACGATGTTTTTCTTCACCGGCAGCTCAAGCTCATTGTTGGGGTTTGAACCCACACCCTTCGGCATGCGAACCAACCGCGCTAACCACTGAGCTATCATCGCTACAAAACGGTTCATTTAGGTATTTCAATTTAAAAGCATTAAAAGCATAAAATACAGGAATCCCTGCAAGTCAGTACGTTGTTGCCAGTCGCTACAATGAGCAAGATATCATTATCTTACATTTATTTATAGAAAAGGGATTCTCCGATTTCCTCTCAGTAATGGAAAATTCCATGTTTAAATCGGTCCGAATCGTAGGTGCGACAAAAATATGAAAAGATTCAAATATTTATAAGGTATTTTTACTATTTATTGCGAACTTTTGCCGCCCCTAAAGGTGCCGCCCGGGACGAGCCGCCCCTGTCGCCCCCACTATGCTACGCCACTGAGTAAAAAAAGTAAATAAATCGTCAGGAAACCAATTAAACATTTTGTACGTGATTAAGTCCCGGTAATACAAAAACATTTGTTCAAATTCCGAAAGTTTCACCTTACGATTGGTTTTGATATACTAACTTGAAACCTAGATCCCATTCTACCGCTTTCCAATATCAATAAGTTTTAAGTTGTAGTCAAATGCTTAGCCTATCATTAACCATGTCGTTAGGAAATGCACACACTTTACTGTTAAAAAAAAAGTAGAAATTGCAAAAGAGTTTTTTCAAGATGTGCTCGTAAATTATATAAACACTAAACGCCATAAGAACGTTGATTTAGCTTTGTCTATTTTAGTACATTTGTGACTGAAAAATTATATCTTTCTTTGTTGACGTACCGTGATTTTTTATCCCTCGAGATCTCGTATTATTACGTCTGCGCACATTACAAATGCGCAGATTTGTATTCGGAACCTCCCTCATTATTTACACAAACCCTGAAGAAATAAAAGTACCGGATTAGGCCACCTTACGTCTTGGAGTCCTTGCATAGATAGAGCGACGCTGTAAACTTTCATTACTAAGCCAAAATGATCGATAGGAATATTTATAATATTTCATTCAAATAGACACAATTTGAAATGCGAAATTTAAATTTAAAAAACAAAACAAATATTCAAAGCCAATGAAAACCAGTATTAGTTGACGAGGAAAAATTAATTTATTTTTGGTAGATTTTAGCCAAACAGAAATTAAATTATGCTGCTCTTTCTAAAAATTAATTATTCAAAGTTTTAATTAAACATTTGCAATTAAGTACTTGACGGTTTTAAACATAATTACATTTTTATGTTTTTACGTAAATCTAATGAGATGAATGAGACGCTCTCCAGATGGTAAGGTAATTACCAAGTATAACGCTTACCCATGAGAGGTACCTACCTAAAATGTTGAGCGACAAAACGCGGTCCAGGGCATCCCTACTTTAGTGCTCATTACTCTGACATGTACGATGGTAAGTTTCAAAAGCCCTGTAATTTCGCTAGCTACAAACCGAAAGACAGTAATGTTTACACAATACTACTTGGTGACAGAATATCTTGTACTTCGGTGATATCTAACTAAACGACCTTGCTAAGGAGATTTACCACTAAGTATTCAAATCGCGATAGTTTGAAAGTTGCCGTGCAGTAATCGAAAACAGTAGAAACTCCTATATTATTAGGGCCACTACGAGGATTTTGTTTATATGAGGGTAAGAGCATCAGTCAGTAACTACGCCCTGAGTTATAGGCGGTAACATTTGTTACAGAAAAATATCCGTTTTCTGTGGGAAGCCAAGCCGAAACACATTTCCGAAAGTTGATTTTTCCGTAGATTTCTGTAAGTGTTTTGCTTGGTAGTGGAAAACAACTTAATCACAATAACTAAGTAGGTGAATATAAGTTATCTTAATCAATGCTATTTTTAACTGCCGACGCAAAAAGAGGGGTGTTATAAGTTTGACGTCGATGTCTGTCTGTCTGTGTGTGTGTCTGTCTGTGGCGACATAGCTCTCAAACGGATAGACCGATTTCGATGCGGTTTTTTTCAATTGAAAGCCAGTTTACTTGCGGTGGTTCTTAGCTATGATTGGTTAATTGCGTTGGGGGTATTTTAAATTTTTTAGTCGGATTTTTTGTAGTCCGGAAGGAATATTTAAGTTGGTGCTTAGAAACTAAATGTAATATATATAAATGATGTATGGAGTTTAGGATTTGCAAATTATGACACTATTTTTACTTCTCAAATTGTTACCTATTTTGGGTATGCAAAAAAGATTTAAACAAAAACTACTATCATCATTTTTGTATTTAATATATTATGTTTAATTTACTTGGTAATTCGCTCCGTCCTTTTCCTAGTAGAATCCAAAAATTGGCTATTGTATATACAATAGCCAATTAACACTATAGTGAGGTCCAACAGTGATACTAAGATGTTATCGAGACCAACACGGAGCAAACATTAAGGGATTCTCTGGATTTTTTATCGGTTATGTTGACCAGAGTAACAAATTTAGGTTAACATATAAAAATCGTTGTATGCAACAGTCTGAATTGCATTGTGAGTAGTGGCAGACCACACGACAGGCAGCGGTTGGAACTGAATATTGGGGTGGCCGCAAAGCGTTGTCCGAACCAACTAGGCGCATTAACCGCGTGTAACCAGCTATATACTTATATATGTAGGTAGGTCGGTAAGAATATTATGATGCCCATAGATATATGACTTTTTAATGCACTAACATTGTGAATTCGAAAGTAATTCTGGGGAGTTTTAGCGGGGACGGAATTATTTTGTCAAGTGTTTGTGTTTAAAAGAGAAGTGTTTTAATGTGTCGAATTATACCCACAAGAGTGGGAAAGTTATACATATAATGTATTTTTGTGTTGCTTACAAAACTTTGTAGAAGCTTCTAGTTAAGTTACCAATATTTTACTAGAGCATGGACTGGACTTAACTGTGAACTATTTATATGACTTAAACTGTCCAAATGGCTTGTTTTACTTTATTTTTAGTCATTTAAAAATGTGTACTAGTTGACACACTAGCAGAATGCACAAAGTGCGTTGCCAAAATTAAAGAAAAAAGAAAACTAATTCTATGTCTCTCTGTCCGCTGTGTATCATGTCCGTTTGTTCAAACAAAAGATACAAATGTATTACACAATTCATTAAATAAAAATAATATAAAGAATCCTCTACATATTTCTACTATATTAAATAATAAATTAAGTTTACAACTCAATTATACTTGATGGCTGTTATTTTAGTTATTGTTCAATTGTTTATATTTCTATATTTTTAATTATGGCATCAATTAAAATTTCAATTATATTTCAGATATAAACTTCTGTGCTATGCTATTTTTGTAGTTTTTAGTTACAAATAAACAAGATGGAAATACAGTGTCATTCATAAATGCTTACCACAACAAGAAGTCAAGAATAGTCTTTATTGTAATGGAATAAAAGAAACGACCAAACTTCTTTGTTTAGATTGGTGCTACAAAAACTCAGGTATACATTCTTATGCAAAGTTGAAGCGAATTATGTCGGTCTCGCTGGACCGCACGGTCAAATCTCTTTCCAAATCTCTTTTATAATGCTATCAAAAACTTTGAATTTAGTAAACCATTTCCCACATTCGCTGTCATTTACTTTAGCAAGGATTTTCACTGAATAGTTTGAATGGAAATAACCGAGTTTGGTTAATCTTAAATCTCAAAATTTCAATTTTCCTTCTCAAGTTATGTTAAATAATCAAATTAGGAATTATTTTCTTTCAGTTTTTCTACTAACTTACTGTTTTGATTATTCTCTAGACATTCAACTGTTATTAACATTCCCCTAAAGATTACTCGGAAGTAAATGATCTACTAAACATTGACTAAGTAAGTATCTCTAGTATGAAGTTTTGTAGCGATGATAGCTCAATGGTTAACGCAGTCGGTTTGCACGCCGAAGGGCGTGGGTTCAAACCCCAACAATGAACTTGAGCTGCCGGTGGTGGAAAACATCGTGAGGAAACCATAGCGTGGTGGTAGGGTACTTTCTAGAGCTCAACTGGCTAGATACCACCCGCAATTTAAAAACCTGCCGCCAAGCATCTAACGATGAGTTTCGGCAACCTCACTTGAGAGCGAGTTCCATTCCAGGCCAAGTGTGTGTTTACCATCTTCGACCACACTGTCACTTAAAATCAAGTGAGCTGCTGTCAAATATCTAGCCTGTTACTAATAAATAGTAAATTAAAAAAAAAGCACTTCACTAACTTTCTACGATACATTGTCCGTTTGTTAATTTCATTGTATTTAACATGAATAGAACAGATACTTAGTAACGTTTTATAATAGATTGCTTAGAACGGGAATTTCAACAGCTCGAGCTCGAGGATATCTGAATGTATCCTTTCATTTAATTCGGGAAACTTACAATGAGCGTTAAACCTCTCCCAACTACAGTTATCCATCAACGACATGACGATTAATGGCGTCGCAAACGTTCCACGCGATGCAAAAGTTCCCACAGCCGACGCAATTCTTAAATCATTCTAGTTTCATTTCACCCATCACCAGTTATTCAAATCTTATTTGGCGGTTATGTAAAACCCGTAATAAGGTACGCACCTCATATTTCGGAGACAAAGGAAAACGCGTCGCGATACGACGACGAAAATTAAATTGTGTCGAAAGGGAAAACCTCAAACAGAATTCCAACATGACTCACATACACGGCCCTGTGCGACGTATAGTTCGATTTTCCAATAGTAATGGAACAATAGCTGCATTTTTTCGCTCGCTCTCTAAACGGAAAAATCCCGGGTTTTCCAAGAAGATACGATCGAAATGTTACAAAACACACAACGTGAGTGCATGAAATACCAGAGCAGTGCTACGTGCATTAAACGGGATTTGAATAAAGAAAGTATGTAGGGTATGCGTTGGTGCTAACACGCATGTGAACCCCATAGGTACGTTATCGAAGCTCCATGCAATTCTGTCACGCCACCGTCTATTACGTCACTTACCAGGTTCCTAGAAATGTAATAAAGGGACTTATTAATACGGGACGTGTTATTAAGAGTCTACTTTGAAATTGTGAAACAAAATTTTGCTATTAGCAATACAATTAGCAGTTTATTAATTAAAATTAATAAATTAGTAGGCCTTAGAACGTTAACACAATCAAGTGTGTGCAAAACAAACAAATCAAAAAAATCTAAATCAATAGTCATTTATTCAGTTTAGGCCCTGGTAAGGCACTTATGAACGTTAAGTTACATGTTTGAATCTACCACCGGCTCGTAATTACACTTCAACTGAGAAGACTCCGGCAAGAAACTCAGTAAGGCATTTTTTTGTGGATCTTTCTTTTCATATTAGGTTACAATTTACAGTTATAAATATTAATACTTACATTATGCTTACTACAATTGTCACTTAGCCAGGGGGATGCAAGTGCAGAGAGAAGCTACAACAACCATATATTCCTGTCTTCCACGTAATGAGCCACCTTATAGTAGGCTTTGTCAATTAACCTCTGCTTTATAAAATCTTTGAATTTATTATAGTTACCTCAAGTGGGATTTTATTATAGAATCTAACGCAATTCCCGAGAAAAGACTTATTAGCTTTAGATAACCTGAATCTAGGTGTGTCAAACAAACAAAAAGTGTGTGTGGGACCAAAGCGTCACCCGTATACGATGTACGTTCCCCATGTGCGCACAAAGCTCTTCGAATCCACATTCTTTATTGGTACAGTGAGTATATGGAACTCTTTGCCAGAGTCTGTGTTTCCCGAAAAGTTTAATTTGGGTGTCTTCAAATCGTTGCTTAACATCAGACAGAATATTCCGTATCGTATATATGTATACATATAAGACGGTTAACCAACCTATAATTGTTCTGTAGATGATTTTCTTTACGTTTTTTATGGTCGAAAAAATTTGACTAAATCAACTTCGTATCAAATTAATTAATTAAACGTTTAAAGGAGATGTTAGGTGATCAGAATCCTGGCATTTACTTTGGTCAAAAGCTTAGTGTTGCTATCCAGCGCGACAATGCTGCCAGCTTTCTGGCCACGTTTCCCTTCTGTGATGGACTATTAGATTAGGTTGTTTTAATGCATTTGTAAATAGTGTAGGTAGTTTTAATTCTGTGATATTTTAAGGTATTATTTGTATGTTATAATTTTAATTCGTTTTTGTAAATAAAGTTGTAATTTTACATTATGTCGTGTACCGATTTAAAATTTTACTGTGGAGATTTCAATAAGGTGTATACTTATGTTACTGCAAATCCCTGTATATGGTAAATTATAGTTATACTAGTGTGGTAGATGAAGAATTTATAAAAAATAGACAATTTTGAGTTGTTTTTTTTTTGAGGTTATTAGTTATGTTTTATCAATAATGGGTTAGTATGGGTTTATTTCAACCCAGAAATCCTTACTACTCTTGCAATACTGTATTATAATATTTGACACGTTTTATAAAAGAACACACGTCAAGAAAATGTTTGTAAAATAGTTGTTTGTATTGCATTATTATCCAAAACTGTGTTTTTAGGTATTTATTTGTATAAAAATGTATAAATATCATATGTTTAAAAATAATGGTGTTTTATTCATAAATTGGCGAACTACGAATATAAGTGTGTGAAAGTGATTTATGATAACTTCACCAAGCCATGACCGGACTCGTCCGTACTTTGTGTGACTTGGACTATTATTTGCTGTGATTTTTTTCTCAAGATTATAATTATACAATATGCAAACACATTGGCAAATGCACAAATCGCTATTACAAAAAAAGACTAAAGTATTCCGTAACAAATGAAAAATAATATGAACAATGTCTCGTCGTCAATCCTATTACCATTGTGAGCTTTGAGAGTTGCCATTATTAAAATTATAGACTCACACTCACACGATGGCAGAGGCTTACCGGCGTCTGCATTGAAAATTATATGCGAATAAATTTATTTACGTGCAAACTCGAGGATTTCCGAGGAAAATTGCTGCCAATTGTGGCGAGAGCGTTCGACGCGGCCGCTTCTTTTATAATAACACCCCACTCACCCGAACCTCTCGGAAAGTTGAAGAAACGCAGGGGGCTCTGAATAAATAATGGAGCGGCACGCCAAAACTTTTACAGATATTGGCTTTGTTTCGTAGCGGGAAAATATTAACGTTAGCAGCTGTGACTCATCCTGCACACTCGAGTTAAGCTGCCCACTTCCGTTCCAGGCAAACATTATCTCTTACAGGAAACGGCTAAATGCTTTGAGCCATATACAAAAGACATTTGATAATATTAATTTGGTGTCAATTGTATTTATGTTTTATATCAGTTTTCTTTCGGTTGCTATTTTAATTTTTGTAAAAGTGATAAAATAGTGGAATCATTCTCCTGGTGGTATAAGATAACACCTGTCCATAACCATTGAGTAAAAAAACAAAGTTCAAGGCATCGTTGCTTTGATGCTCATTACTTTGAGACATTCGATGGTTAGCCTCAAAAGCCCTGTAATTTAGCTAGCTGCAATAACCTTCAAACTGGAACACAGCAATGTTGACACACAATTACTTGGTGAAAGAATATCTGATTTTGTCGATATTCTATTTTATATATAATATAAAATATATTATATAGTATATATTTTATTTTAGTTGGTCGCATTTATCATATCTTAATGCACTATATGAGTACTGCATATTATAGAACACATGAACAAAGTTTCTTCCTCTTAATAGAGACAGTGTTGATAGACACATTCTTCGATTTACTCAACTTAGCAATTTAAGTTATATTAAAATTACTTATTAGTCTCAATTAGGTTAGATTGTAATAACAATGAGGTATCTAACACCAACCGATACAACATTAGAAGAAAAAAAATTACAAATCAAAAGATAAACATATAATTATTGATTAAACCATAAAACCACTTTCAATAGTTCTACTGACGTTAAAAAAAATATTGTATGTATAAGCAGATCAAAGTATTATTTGTTCAGTAAAAAATTGTCGTAAAATTTTCCAAGCAGGCATTCATCTAGGCCGTACCCACATCCATTTCTCTATTGCGGCGGCGGTTACATTGTTTTGCAGCAAGAAATACGTCCCACGATCAAATAAATTGAACGTAGAGTCCGTTTAATCGAGCCCAGGATTAGAGACGAGTGAACAAACAGACTTTACGAGAAGACTTTAGTGTAATTATAGGTTTGGTACCGACTTTGAGGTCGCCGACGGTAAGCGCGGTTGAAATATTGAGGAAGCAATTTAAGTAATTAGTATTGATCTGTTTTTTGTTAATGATCTACATACTGTTAGATGTTATTTGGACTCTCCTAATTTGTAGAAAACACTGAATATATTATCAAAGGTCTCCATTTGTATATCATTTATCATTTTCGGTTAATAATTTTTACGGCAATCAGGGTGGATACCGTTTATTTCGCGTCTCTTGTAGAGATGTCCCATAAGCAAAGATTACGCTTGTGTGAGGTCATCTTCTTACCTCAGGCTAACATTACTCAGAAATGTTTTCTAAGAAGTTGCAAGAGTAAGTATTTATCAAATTCACAGACATAGGTCAAGGTAAGGAGAAGTTTTAACGGCGACGCAGAAAAATTATGTCATCGTATTTTATTATTTGAAGTTGTGGTATTTTATTAATTAAACGAATTAAGTTAGAAAGTGTCAAAATGAGGTGAAATTCGCGCTACTTTCAAAACTACGTTGAAGTTTTTAGTAAACCTGCCACTACTTTACTTGAGCATGCCTGGGTTTGACTTTATTATTTGTTTTTTTTTTTTAATTATGTTCTCTCCACAGACACTGAAGTCCGTGGCCTTTGTCAACTTTTTAATTGCATTTTTTAAAACTCTATATACTATACAGGGAGAGGAAAGTACGTTAAAATAATCTTAATCTAAATTTAAAGTAGGTACTAGTTCGTGTGTATACCGCGAGCAGACCGGCGACTCGCAAGCAACACCCAATTACGAGTATAACCAGAGTTTGACTTTATATTACTTTGTATGACTTTGGTTGTGAGTAAAATCTATTTTGTTTGATTTTTCATTAAATATCTACTCAAAATTTTAATATCAAACAATGCAAACAATGATTATATGTATATAATACGATGCCAAAAAAATAAGAAGACTAACATAAAATGATTTAGCAATGGGTCTGGAAAAAACAAAAGATCGCGTTCAATAGGATGCCTTGGGAAAGACGAACTAAAGTGGGCTGACAATGCTAACTACTTAAGTGTTAGTATGAAAAAGAGTACTTAATCACATAATATGATAATATACTTATTACAAGGTATCTAAAACCAAGGGAAGTAATCACAGCTGGTAAAGTTTGTTTTCGCAGTTCTAACGAAACGTCCAAATTACATCAAAACACTTCGAGTTACAACCGAGTTCTCAGAGAGCTGACGTCTCTCAAAAAGGACATCCGGAAAGTTCATGTTTCGCCTAAATTTGAGCCTCGGCTTTGAGGCTGCTTTCCGGAGATTTGATTTGGGTTATTTCACTAACGAAGGCTCTTGAAGGCCTGCCTGGCCTCCTGCAGTCCAAACTGAGCACGACTCTCGAATCTTCATATTACAAGTTATAAGTTTTGTGATAAACTACACTTTATATTTAAAAAAATATGTGATTCGGTTTAATGAAATAACTATTTTAACCTACTATGTAGATAATAGACAAAAATTGGTAATTTTGTACATCATCATATCCAGGGGATACTTTTTAAATCAAAATAAAATTAAGTTCCTGTGGGATTAACAAAAAACGAACTACTGGACGTAACCACTTCAAATGCGTCTTATAGAACGTTATTCAGGGATAAAAGGTATTCTTTATAATAATCCTAACTAATATTTTAAATATGAATGTGAGTGTTTGTTTGTTACGCTTTCACGCGTAAACTACTAAACGGATTTGGGTGAAATTTTGCACGTAACAATGTACGTACTTTAGGCCCTGAAATAAGACAGAATACTTTCATCATCATAATCACCACACATCACATCACATCATCAGCCATAGGACGTCCACTGCTGGACATAGGCCTCCTCCTGGGGGGGGTTTTGCCAATACTCGCCACGCTTGGCAGGCGGGTTGGCGAGCGCAGTTAGGTGTGATTGTTTAAGGAAGACGCTGCTGCCCATCTTCGGGATTACATCCCTTAGCTGACTCTTACGGCAACCACGAGTAGAGAGGGAGAGGTACTATTCTTACGCCGGCACCACCACGGCAAATCATAATCACCACGCGGGTAAAACCGCGGGACCCAGCTAGTCTTAAAATAAAATCATGACTGTGACAATACAACGGACGATCATGGACGTGAGATTAAGGCTCCTGATCATCCATTGCAGATCTTTTGCAATAAGTTAATAGGTGTGGGTTCTGTGTCTCATTTTTCAAATTAAATTCGATGGCTCTAAAATTATTACTTTCGTCCAATACTAAAATAAAAAGAAACTCTGAATTTCTGAAAACTTTAATTATCTCATATATATTTAAATTGGAGAGTGTGACGAACACAAACATTTTTGTTAGTAAAAAAATTCCAAGCCCCTGGATTAAATTAAGCTATTAAAATTTTAGAACAAACTTCTATTACAACATAAAATTAATTTCAGATGCCTATTCCTTTGGTTTTGCAAGTCAAATGTTTCCTATAATAATTCGAGTTTGAATTACAAACTTTGTTCAATTTTACTGGGAAGGATTAAGACTGGATACCGAAGTTAGAGAGTTAGCGAAAAGCAATTTAAAGTGCAAGTACGTTTACCAAAGGAGATTGCAATGGGTCTGTGGTTGGGATAATGACTTGGCTATTCTTGAATTTATCGAACATTGGCTACTCATCTATAGTTGGTGTTGACTTAGATAAGTAAGTAATAAGTCGCTGTCCGCGTCTATATTTATATCCTCTTACTTCGTCTAAGCCCCTAAATACTTTGGTTTTCACCGTCGTCTGTTATTCTCAAGTTATTGTTTGTATTATTATTTGTATGTGCATATATGTTATACATACTATGTTTATATATTAGTTTCCATTACATAGCGAAATTGACTCATGATATAATTAAAGATTAATGTCACTAAGGAAATCTTACCAAAGAATCTTGTTCGTAAAAGTAATGCCCACCCATGACACTAGCGTAGACAGGTATAGTAAGTATAGCGTTTTACTACAAAGTAAAGTTGATAAATACAGAGCAGAAGCACAGTTTTACTTTCATAAATATGTTTCCCGCTAATTGCTTTTGAACGTCAAGTTTATTTTATACAGCACCTGATATAACGAATATACTCCGAGCGCGACTTGAGCGTAAAAGACATGGATTTTCATTTTGTTTTAATTTGAAAGCTCTTTTAATGAAAATAAAAAACACATTTTCGACACTGCTATATTATTTCCAAATTTTTACTCATGCTGGTATTGCGGGGAAGGGGTTTACTGTTGGTGTTAAAATTTTGGAGCTGACACAATTTAATTAAATATGTAAAATGTTTACTTTATGCATCTGTGACTAAAATTTATCTAAATAATATGTTATGAACTTAGAATTATGTAAGTAAATGCAAAATGTGCCGTGCAATAATACAATTTAATATTTTATTGATAACACTAAAGTTACAAGTCAAATCATAATCCTCTGGGAGGAATAATAATTACAGTCGGTGTCGTCAAAAGTACTGTTTTTTTTTTGGCGTCGCACTTTTTGCATTTGCCAATGTCAAGTACTTCGATATTTTCAAGTATTTATGAGACATTAATTAATTTTTAATTATATATAAATTATCTTTAAGCAACAGTTTAGTCATGGTTATAGTCACGCTTAAGTCCACTCATGCTTAATGTTAAGTAGTAGTTACTTTACTACAAGCTTTCATTGAGTTTTAGAAGCAACAGGAAAACTCATATTTCACCACATAATATCACTTTCTTGCATTCACACACGTAATTCGGCACTTTTTAAATATGCACCTAAACAAAAACACTTAACATAAATAAACAAAAAAAAAAACAGGTTTTGGTCAACATAAAAAACAGAATCCCTTACTCAAGAATTTGAAGACTGCACTCTATAGTTTTTGGTCAACACAAATGTAGACTTAGTAAGAAAGCTATGTCCAGTAAGATGTTTTTTTCTTACATGTGTCCATCTGTTCTAGTCTGTGTTACTAGGGCATGAAGGAGAATCCTCCACGTAATCCGGGAACAAAGCCGGGGCAAATGGATAATCGATGGAGCCTTCACACGTATCCACTTTTAAATAATGAGGGAAAAACGCCCGGGAAAATAGACGAGATAAATTGATATTGTGTTACGTAGTTGAGTGTCGGCTAGAGGGGTGACAATGGGACAATATAATTACTGAAGGTTGACCAATTCTGGTGGCGTTTATCTTTGGTGTTCTTTCGGTCGTAGGAACAATATGGTTGTAATATTGTGTTCATATAGTGGTTTATCTTTGTGAATTACAACATTTAACATTGGATTGTCATCTATTTATTATTAATGACACGCAAATCATCTGTTGAGTTAATTATTACATGAATCAAATAAATTGTGATTCAGAAGTGACCAACAAAAATACAAAATATCAATTATATTATGCGGTAAGTTAAATAACTACAGAACATTTTTTTTTTTTAAATCATGTTTAATTAATTTGTAAATTGCTCAATAGAACCAATTATTCTAATTTAAGATACATTTAAATCAATTAGTTACAAGTCAGTCTTATAATAAAATATACTATAAATAATTACATTCAATTCCTTAAACTAAAATAACCCGCCCTTGACCGTTCCCGGTGCAAAGGTGCCCATCACACTCGCCGCATCGCACACTGAATGGTAATGACCAACTTCTGCACCAGGAACAAACCGGAGCGGGAGACACCTGTTATATCTTTAAGCCTGAGACATTTAACTTAATTTTGTCGCTTACCTTATCAACTAAATAACTGCTTATATATTATATAGCTACACGCATAGTAAAAAAGGGATGTATGGGAGTGCATAATACCTCTCGCTCCAAGCCCGTCGGTGCATCCTGCAGAATAACAAACGAGGCTCTGGCGAACCGATAAACGGCGGTATAACCATTTCGAACTAGCATAGCTTAAATAAACCAGATCGGAAATGGTCATCAGCATTTCCGATGCGAAGGTATATTCTGCGATCGCCAACACGTTTGCCCAGCGTGGCGATTATGGGCATAACCTCCAATGAACGGCGCAAATAAAAAACGGCCCCTAGTTCCCGGTCGCATTGTTTTCTCTGGCCAAGGTTACGGTCACGGTAACGACAGGGTAGGGGGTGCGAAGAATCCCCGGGCTACCACAGGCCACCAAAAATGGACGACCTGCGCAAAGCGGCGAGCAAACACTGAATACAGAAAGCTGTCGACTGGGCTCAGTGGCATGCATTAGGAGAGGCCTACGTTCAGCAGTAGACAGCAAAGGGCTGATGATGATAGTGAAAAAAGTTGTTTCTATGGGTGACAGGTTAGGTGTTTGACCACAGCTCGCCTGATGTAAAGTTACTGTGTCATCGAAGATAGTTAGCATACCCGGAAAGGAAACTGGCTCTCAAATGAGTTTGCCTGAACACACTTTCAGGTCTTTACCCAGCCGAGTACTAAAGAGTAACCTACCACCATGCCAGATTTCCGTAAGCTGTATACTGGTAGCTCAAGCTGTTCGAATTTGAACACATATTCTCCGGCGTGTGATCGGAGCGTAAAACCACTGAGTTATCATGGTTACATTTCTAAGATAAAACCGTTCAAATATATCTAGTACAAATGCAAGTATTAAGTCTCAAATTAATAGACATCGTTTTAACTTGTGTGCGTTTCTTTGTGGTGAGCTGTCGTGGTCTCATAACAATTTGGTGCAAATTAACTAATATTAACTGACTTCTAAAAAGGAGGAGGTTCTCAGTTCGTTTTTTATTTGTCAAAAACCCGTTCGGAAAATTATTTGACAGGATATTTTTCTGATCCCATAGAAATTTAACTAAAATCGTTTCAGTAATTTGATTTATAAACCAAAATAAATATTAAAAATATATCATCGGAGTAAACTAACTTTACTCTCCTGTGACTTCGGTGGTGTTTACTGCCATTAGAATAGTCCCAACGAAACACCTACCTTTCATCATCTGATGATGGAACCGGAATGTAGACCGGTGCTTTACATTAGTTCCGATGAACTCCGTAATAAAACAATGTAACCTAGTCGTGTTTGGACTTAGTGAAACGGAGTTGGTTCTTTTTTTGTAAAAATTATACATAATTATATAATTGATTGATTCAGGCGCTACTTTGCGGAAGTTCATTTTGAATATTCAAGGTACAAATTTTGTTTATTTCCGCTTAAAAGTCGTTTCAGTTACAACAGTGATGAGGATTTAAATTTAACTAACTTAACAACTATTAGAAAAAAAAAACGAAACTTTACTTAATATCTAAATCTATTCATAAACTTAAAAGCTAAAACAAATTAAACAAAACACTAATTAAAATAACCACAAGTCTTTATATCCTCTTCTCGCTACAGTAACCACTTGCCGACACGTGTTTCGCCTCTACACGAGGCATCCTTAGGACGTGCTGACTCTTGGCCGAGAACGTCAAGCGATAAGTTTTTTTTAAATTGTTATTATGTTAGTTAAATTTAAATCCTCATCACTGTTGTAACTGAAACGACTGTTAAGCGGAAACAAACTAAATATATACCTTGAACACTCAAAATTATATATTATTCAAGTAATTAAATTAAGCATATGGGTCCTTGACTATGACCAATAGGTATATTGAATATCATGTTACTCACCTTTGGCACGATAAAGGATTACAAGTAGGGAAGGAGCTTACCTGATTCGAAACTGAAACAATACCTACTCGGACCTAATGAAATTTGGACGCCCTTTGGGTGAGTGAATTTGTTCCGTTTATGTTGCTGTCTATTTCATTTTCGTAGGCGAATGTATCTTACTTTCCGAACTGGTGAATGATTCATTGTTTTTTTTAAATACATTATATAAATAAGTTAGTTTTACTTGGTGGTAAATCTTCTTAGCAGGAAGTCGTCTAAGTAGGTACTACCGCAGCACTAGATATTCTGCCGCCAAGTTGTAGTGTGTAAACATTACTGTGTTCCGGTTTGAAGGGTACTGCAGCTAGCGAAATTACAGAGCTTTTGAGACTAACCATCTAGTTTCAAAGTAAAGAGTAACAAAGCACCGATTCCTTGGCCTTTGTTTTGTTACTTAAAGTTCTGTGTATCGCCGCAATCGTCATGGACAGGCTCTTATCATCAGGAGAACGTCTGTATCATCTCATTACCATTACATTAAAAAAAAAGTTATTGTATTGACGTTTAATATGGCAATAGATATCATATTTAATTTTATGGTTAAGGAAAACGTCGTGGGCATGGTTGTTGGGTGGGCAATACTCGGCTAGCTAGCTACCGCCCTCAAGTTGAAAATCCGTCGCCAAGCACCTAAAGGTGTGATCCGGCAGTTTTACTTGAGAGTCTGTTTCATTCCATGCTTGGTGTGTTGGTACCGTATTAGACTACACCATCACTTAACGTAATGTGCAGTGGTCAAACACTTATGATGTCAAACATTTAAAAAAATGTCTTCACCATTAACTGTGACCATCGTTTCAAAAATCAAACTAAAATTATAAAGGCGAAAGTTTGTTGTGTAAATGTGTTTGTTACTTCTTCAAGCTCAAACGGCTGGACCAATTTTAATGAAATTTGGTATAGAAGTAGTTGACGCATACGTGTTTTTATCCCGTAAAATGAAGTGTTTATGTGGGAACAGCGGGTAACACAGCGGGGCGCAGCCAGTCTCGTCTCGGCGTCGTCTTTTCAACCAAGCTGTATCCCAGATGCTTACTTGATTAAATATGAAAAGTAATATGATATAATTAAACTAAGTTGCTCAAACTTTCTACGTGAGGGCCGCGGTAATACGACCCAGACATCTTCAGAGCTTGCCCCTTAATATTTTAGTTAAACAAGTTAGACGAACTTCGCTATTACTTAATTAAGAGGATGCTTCCATTTCCTACTAGGTAGGTAACTAAATTACAATTTCTTGGGATGGTGGTGCACAAAATATGTGTTCTTAACAAACCAAGGGTTTAATGTAAACATCACTGATGAGATGTTGTTTACCGGCGACACAATTTCAATATTTCTTCGCTATTTAATGTGTTAATATCGCCAGCATACTCAAAACATTTCATACCAATTGTAAAAAGAGTGAGAGAAACAAGACCTAACTACCATTGTTACTTACCGTACATATTTATTTCCGCCTTACATTTGTGTGTATAGTTGAAGTAATTCCTAAAAGAAATTTATTTTTGACCGTCATTTAGAAAATGGGGCAGTAGATGAAATCTCGTATCCTCAAGTCCATGAGGCTTTTCCAAAGTATGGTAGAATGCTAAAAAATCACCACTACTGAAATTCAATGAGCGGTGCGATGGAGACGCATAAAATTGTGACACAATACCTCAACCACGAGGATTTGGGAAAAGGATCTTGAATCTTTATGATCGTAAGTCGCGAGACCCGTGAAACGTCGCGTCCGAGACGGTCATAAATAAAATACGATGATTGACCCTTTGAATTTTAGGCAGATTATGAATCAGACGCTTGAGTCTACCTAGACAGAAAAAAAAAAAAACATTTTTTTACTACCTACAAACTGTTTTTGGTTATTTAAAAATATATCGAAGTTTAACCACCATTGTTGATGGTATACATCAGTATAGCCGTATTTGCTCTATACTTAAAAATGGCCAGAATGTTGACTGTTAGCTCGTTTGGTAGAATATCCACTTCATTTGGTAGGATATCTGCTTCAAGAGCTGTAAGTCGTGGGTTCGATTTCAGCCAGGACAAACATTTGTGTGACGATATATTTTATCGTCACATAAATGTTTGTTCTATGTTGGGTGTTATATATGTATGTATTTACAAAAAACAAGTATATAAATATATTATATCAGTTGTCTGGTTGCCATAGTATAAACTTTGCTTAGTTTGGGGCTCGATGGCGCTGTATGATATTTTCTACGATATTTATTAAATGTATACTACTTTTTGAAAAATAAGGCATGGGCGCACATTGTTTCTTATAAAACTACTAATAGTGAAGATTTGATGCTAAAACCTCAAACGCTGATAGAGTATAACGCTGTATTTAAATACAAAAATATGTAAGCATACAATTGCCAACATTAAAAAAAACTTTGTGAAGTATTTTCTAAATCCGCGTCGCAGTATATCATATATCACATCATCAGCCATAGGACGCCCACTGCTGGACATAGGCCTCCTCCTGGGGGGGTTTGGCCAATACTCGTCACGCTTGGCAGGCGGATGTGCGAGCGCAGTTAGGTGTGATTGTTCAAGGAAGACGCTGCTGCCCATCTTCCGGATTACTTCCCTTAGCCGACTCTTACGGCAACCACGGGTAGAGAGGGTGGGGTACTATTCTTACGCCAGCACCACCACGGCAAACATCACACGTACGCATAGGCACGTCGCAGTACATCTATGGTCAACTCAAGCTTAGTCTACTAAGTTTCATCATTCACCAAATCGTGGCTTAACAACGCGCGATTTCGTATTCTAACGTAAACGTATCCGCAATAAAAAATACATATGATCCTTGCTACAGAGGCATTACGAACAATCGTATCCGGTCAACTTCAGAGCACAAAGGAAACAAGGCGGATAGATTAGCAAAGTGATGTTGGGCTAATCTTATCTCTGGTGATACGGAGCTACATGCGACCCGACCCGCGCCCCTTGTTACGTTTTGACTTCACAAGTTACTTCACTGTTAATTTTCTCACTGAATGTGTAATTTCCTACGGAGATGTTTGTTAATATCTTGGAAACATCACGGAAACTTAACAATGTTGGAACTTGACTGCCCTGTAAGATCATTTGGTACTAGTTATGTTTCTAAAGCTGAAAGGCGTGAGTTCGATAAGTTCTCACTTAAAACAACAGTTTGTGTGACGGACATAGATGTTTTTCTGTATCTTGGTGTTCCAAATGTATGTATGTATTATAAGTATGCATTTACAACAAAATGTATTGACGAATTCCAGATAGAAAAATAGTAATTAATTATAAGCCTTAATTGACCGATGTAACGCTGTAAGTGCGAAATTTCGACATTCCTGTTGGCTCATTGGTAGTCTGCCTTAAGAGCTATAGGGCGTGGGTTCGTTTCCTGCCCAGGACAAACATTTTATGGCTGGAATAAGCAGCTACGATGTATTTAGTAAAATTTAGTGGTAAAGCTAAAATCAGTGTGCATATTTAGGATGAATACAAAATGTTTTTTTTTTCTACATACCTAGATAAATTATGTATGATCAGTGAAATGGAACTGTTTAAAATACTAGTAATTAACTTTATAATAGAATAGAATGGTAGGCTTCCGTAAGAACGTAAATATTTTAGTTAATCTCGGTTGAAAAGTTATCGTTTTCATTTGTAAAACATCTATGTATTATAAATTAAATATTATTAAATTAAACATTACACACAGCGCCATCTGACCCCAAACTAAGCAGAGCTTGTGTGATGGAAGTCAGATAACTGATAAAATACATAAATACTTTTTTGTTGTTATAAATACATACTTATAATACATACAGAACACCCAGACACAGAACAAACATTTGTTTATACCATTAAATGTTTGTACTTGGCGGGAATCGAACCCACGCCCTACAGCTCAGGCAGACATACTCCCAATGAGCCAACAAGGCTGTCATTCTCGTCAATTTCTCGTGACTCGCAAAATTTGGCTCGAGTTAGCAAAATTACCCCGTATGCAAACACTTATTCGCACACACGTTGTTTGTGTGTACCTACAGAGACATTTACACCAAGTGCGCCTCACTTTTTCGCCAAATAAAATATAAAACAAGTGTTGGCAGGAACGCGGAAAAATTATGTCGCTGCATTGTATTGCTTTCTAAAACTTCTTTTTCTTTCGTTTAGAAATAAAAGCGCCGAATTATACGCACTAGTGTGAACTACAGTTATAACGTGGTAAAGTCTTTACGTATTGTTTTTAAAACTACGTAGAAGTTCTTAGTAAAATCATCACTACTTTACTAGGGCATGGATTGGACTTGACCGTAACTCACTATGTGACTGTGACTGTAACTAAGACTAATTTTAAAAGATATTTATTTGCTATGATTCTTGACGACACCCGCGGCAGAAGTACAAATTGCGATGCCAAAAAAAAAAAAAAAAAAAAAATGCTTCATCGTTTAGCAGTTATCTTAACCTTAATGTTGCTTGGAGATACACGATAACCTATTATTCATTCACGGTTCATTACTTACAGTGCCTACAACCAAATTCTGTGTAAACACAAGAACAGCTTGAAACGTGATTCGTTTGGGCTTTTGTTTTATATTCAAATAGAATTTTCCTTAATTAGACGGGAAGTATCTCAAAAAGAATAATGCGAGATCCCTGTTGCGGATGGTGGGAGGTGAGGGCCGGCCCGGCTCGCTTAATACGAACTTAAAGCTTAATAAATAACCCGTAAGTGGACACTTTAAACGTGAAACTTGAACTTTATGATTATGAAGCTGCTGAAAGTATCACATTATAAACTGTTTCGTTCCAAATACAAAGTAAAACGTTAAAACGTATTCTCCGCCGCTGTGGCTGGTAGCTACTTACTTAATTTGTTTGGCAAATGTGCTACAAATTTCGCATCACACAATTACGTAACCTAATGTAATTTGAATTTTGGTTCATGTTGACAAGGATATACCTACTATACAAAGTGCTTAGAGTATTTGTAGGATAGGTGATTAGTAGAGTTAAAAGCTGAATCTAAAGATTCTTATTTCGCTATCCCGGAGTCTTTTGTTGTAAAGTACTTGTAACTACAACGTCCCTGCTAGGTGCCTACCCACGTAACAAAATCTCTGACGTTTTCATAACGGCACCAGATTGTAATTAAAGCGTGAATGTTATACTAGATCTTATGAAAGCTATACATAATCTGAGGGTTATCAAGTCTTCGATTCTAAAATTTATAAAAAAAAAAATATATAAAAATATTGTAGGACATTTTCAGACACCGCCATCTAAGCAAAACTAAGCAAAACTTGTACTATGGGAACCAGACAGCTGACATAATACTTAACATAACAAATAAATAAATTAAAAAAAAAAACATATAATTCTAATTTTCATACAAGCCGAGAGAGAGCGGAGACTGGCTACTGCCATTCAGCGTGGGATGCGGCGAGCGTAATGGATACTTTTGCACCGGAAACAGTTATGTAACGTTTGATTGGAACTTTTAAGATTTAATACAATTTAAAAAGCCTTATAGCGTATAAGGCTTTTTAAGGAAATAGCAAAAAGGTTAGTCGACATCACAGGAGACCGAAGAGCTGGCAGCTATCTCGGACAAAGAATTAGTCTAGCTATTCAAAGGGGGGACGCTGCCAATATCTTCGGAACCTTGTCTAAAGGGACTCCTTTTAATAATATATTTTAGTTATTATATATTTATCATTTATGAATATCATACTAAATGGTATATAATAAATATATATTGTAAATATATATATTGTAAGAATCTGCTAAAGGATGTAATCCGGAAGATGGGCAGCAGCGTTTTCCTTGAACAATCATACCTAACTGCGCTCGCCAACCCGCCTGCCAAGCGTGGCGAGTTTGGCAAAACCCCTCCCTAGGAGGAGGCCTATGTCCAGCAGTGGACTTCCTATGGCTGATGATGATGATGATGATGATGATGATTATGATGATGATGATGATGATGATGATTAAAGTACTATTTAAAAAATATATAAACTTATAAAGAGTGCAATAATTGGCAGCCTTTTACTTAATTTTTTTTTTTTATTCTGTCTGTTTGTTATTTATTCAGGATGAAACGGTTCGGCAGAACTTGGTAGAGAAAATCGATACTTGTATAGCTGAAACTATAGGCAAGGACATGGGCTCTATTTATTTGTCGTCATCAGCACCATTTCTATTCTTTGGTAATAGATCTCCTTAACAAGAGGTCCGCTAGGTAGGTACCACTACAGTACCAGATATTCTGCCGCCAAGCAGTAATATGTAAGCATTACTGTGCACTGGTTCTTATGGTACTGCAGCTAGCGAAAATACAGGACTGTCGAGACTAACCACATGCGTTATCTTTTGTCATCAAGAGAGCGTCTTGTTCGTTTCAAAAAACGAACTTAAGTTCTTATTTTCTACAAGCACGTGAACACGTAACACTCCGTATTTACGTAGCGCCGCAGAATTCGAGTAGATAATTCGAAAGGAACTCGCTATGCCGAAACTAAATTAAAAAAAAAATGTGACGAGATAATTAATATAAGCTCGTTTTAAACTATCAAAGTAAACTTACTATATATGCGTATAACGTTTCGGCAAGGAATCTCATGTGAACTAGAGATTCAAGGTCTAGTCGTAATATAAATGTATATTTAACATTAAATCTCTATTAACAGGTTTACTTAACGAGTAGACACGGCGGCAGCGGCAGGTTCATCCATCAAAGTAAACGTGTTATGTTTCTAATTAGTTTGGCTCAAAGACTTATGCCTGCCAATATCTGCTTAGTTATTCTGCCACCTACCTGATAACGTATCTACGCCTACTGCTTACCACAGTTTTGGCAGTAAGGAAATTCTAAAGGCTAAGGACGAAGTTAATCCATAAAGAATCATAAATGATGAAGTTCTTGTTTTACTTATGCGGGATTATTCATGTTTAATTATATCGAATACTACGACTATAGCTTAGGCCACATCCGGTGGCCTTCATCATGGAGACAAAGCTGAGTACAACGCACGCGCGGCCTCGTCTTGCTTCGCAGCGCGTGCGTTGCATTGCATTGCGTATCCAATATAATTTAAAATAAGATATCCAGCATAAGTAAAAAAGTGTCAAAGCCACGTCAGTTTCCATAGTAAATTATGAAAATCATACATTAAAAATTTGCCTGTCCTGCTGATTCGATATTTTACATATATTTTCATGACGATGGAATTTTTCAAATCGTTAGCACTCCACATAGCACACAAACCAAATAAGCATAAACTACAAATGAAAGAAAGAAGACAAAGCTAGCCTTGAAAGAATGTGACTTACAATTACAATTTATTGTATATTACTATAATCTTCTAATGTCAAATTACAATTAAATATAATAATTATTTTAATTATACTACATATTATAACAATACAAATTCTTAAACTAAAATAACCCGCCCCTGACCGTTCCCTGGGCAAAGGTGCCCATCACACTCGCCGCATTCCCACGCTGAATGGCAATGGCCAACCTCTGCACCAGGAACGAACCGGAGCGGGAGTCACCGGTTCTATTACTAAGCCTGTGACCTATTTATTGTATTGTATTGGTAGGTATATAGCATTACAGTAAAATTTGCACCAAAGTGATACCTATTTTGTCTTATATACTTAGCTAATGACCTTATAATGAATATTTTATGAAGCTTGTCTCTTATTTTCAAGAATATATTTTAACCAAAGAGTGACAATTGGACCGAATTTGATTTGCCCGCTAAAAATTTAAAGATTCCATACTGAGTATATCTCACATTTGTGAAAATGATACCTGGAAGTAATGAACCGTACTCAATGTTACGTAGGTACAACCGAAACGGAAAGAGATTGATGAGCACCGAATTGTCTCCCGAATTCGCAACTAACACAATATTGCAGCAAGCGTTTCATAGATCTGAAAGAGCTGATTACATGCTCGAGCGGTAACATCTTGGAAATATATATGCCACCATGATGGCCAAGTGCAGGTTAGCAAACTTCACGCATCTTTGCGAAAAATTAAAATTCTGAAGTTTTCATTTGAAATTAACAGCATTATACACATAACTTAGAAAAGGCAAGAATGCGTTTCGTGGGATTTGAATGCAAGACCTCCAGATTGACAGTTAGAAAGTCTCCCAACTAGGCCATCGTAGCTCAGTAAATGTCTCATATAAATCAGTCTCAAATATATTGTATATTTGAAAGGCATCTTCTAAAGCATCGATTTCCAGGACTTTGTATTTCTACTCAAAGTTCTCTGTATCGCTGCAATGGTCAAGGTGCATTATCTCTTACCATCAGGAGAGCGTGTCTCGGTCGTCTCATTACTTTTATATAAAAAAGTGTAAACTTAACTTATAGAAAAAAAGGTTGATATTATATGTAAAATTGATTATATACAGATCTAAATATAAATGCGAAGGGCGTTTAAGATTATCGCTGACATCCATCGAAGGACAAGAGCGTGATCGATCCAAGTGGCTCGCTATTGAGCATCGCAAACTCGCACAGCGCCCTTAATGGCAGTTGCCGAATACGCTTATACGACAAAATGGTGATATAAATCGAACATTATAAAACCTTAGTAATTCTCGATAATTCGGATCGTGGTTCCTTTGAATATATTACGTATTAACGACACCTAAGAGGCTTATGAAAAGTTTGGAAGCAGGAATTTGGGGATATTCGCAATGTGGGTTCCTCGAACTATACTCGAGTCATCTTGTTTCCGACTCAATCTTAGTAACTTTAAGTGGACTTATTTCGGTGTCTAATGGAGTATTTAGTTAATGTGTATTAGCAAAGTATGTTACGGACACAAAAGAAAGAGACGGGTTTAATCGTAATACATTTTTAGGGGCATGTTCTCGGGAAAATATGTACTAGATTCTATATACCTAATGTTTTTTTTTAAATACATAAATAAAAATAAAATAATAAATATATATAAAAAGTAACGAGACGCTCTCCTGATGCGCATAACTTTGAGTAGCAAAACAAAGTCCAGGACATCGTTACTTTGGCGCTCATTACTTTGAGAGTTCGATGGCTAGTCAACAGTTGAACAGTCCAGTAGTTTCGCTAGCTGCAGTACCCTTCAAACCGGAGCACAGTAATGTTTTAAACACCACTGCTTGGCGGCAGAACATCTGGTACAGCGGTGGTACCTAGACGACCTCCTGCTAAAGAGATCTACCACCAAGTAAAATGTAATAATGTTTAGTGGTTCGTGTGTACTGACCGTTTATTATGATAATATATAATTGCACAATGCTTAAACTAAAGGGGATGCAATAAAACGTGGCTGCACCACGCTGTCTTGAGCTTAAATAAAATAAATACTTATTGGTGAAAATTTAACACAAAGCCATCTAGCTCAAACTAAGCTTGAGCAGTTGAATCGGATTGTCTCTAGAATTTTATCGATAATGCAATTTTTTCTCGTGAACATAGCTTACTTGTTATTAAGCGAAGGTATAGTCGAAGATGGTAAACTGAAATGAAACTGGATCTCAAGTGAGGCTGCCAGAATACACTGTTTAGTGTTTGGGCGCAGATTTTCTTGCGTGTGGTCGTTAGTACTAGAAAATACTCGATGCTTTAAAAGCAAGCTAAGATCTTGGCCTCAAGAGACCTTGTTTTATGACTTTGACGATTATTTAAAAATAAGAAATTATTGAATTATCTACTAGTATTTTTTTTATTGACATTTAATCATATTGACATTTTAATTTTATTGACATTTGTTACAGTTTTGATATTTTTAAATATGAACCCACTAATATCATAAATGTGAAAGTTTGGATGGATGGATGGATGGATGGATGTTTGTTACTCAATCACGCAAGAACTGCTGTACGGATCTAGATGAAATTTTACATGTAGATACTTTAGCCCCTGGAATAAAACATAGAATACTTTTCATCATCCTTATCATCCATCACCGGGTATCGCGGGTAAAACCGCGGGGCGCAGCTAGTTTTTAAATATGAATGGAAAAACGACCTGTAATAAAATATTGTATCCTACCACCATACTATAATTTCCTTACGACGTTTTCCTTCACCGACACACACACACACACATCATCAGTCATAGGACGTCCACTGCTGGACATAGGCTTCCTCCTGGAGGGGTTTTGCCAATACTCGCCACGCTCGGCAGGTGGGTTGGCGAGCGCAGTTAGGTGTGATTGTTCAAGGAAGACGCTGCTGCCCATCTTCCGGGTTACATCCCTTAGCCGATTTTTACGGCAACCACGGGTAGAGAGGGTGGGGTACAATTCTTACGCCGGCACCACCACGGCAAACCGACACCTCAAGCTTATTATTGTGATTTGAACCCATAGCTGCAGGCGTTTCAACCAACTGCGCTTACCACTGAATTATCATATATTTATAACCATCGCTACAAATCATGTAAGTATTTTGTACTTAGTAATAAAGGCTCTCATTCACAGCTGTGAATATTGTCCGTAATGAAGTGGAAGGGGTGAGGCGATAATCTGGCAACGGGCAACGTTGATTGCGACACTCCGATACCTCATTACGGTACGGTCACAGCCAATAGGTATGAAAATATATCATGCATACTGATTGTAAATGCATATAGAATAGCAGAACTAAGTAGTTACATTTATAGTGCTAAATTGAGAGATAATGATTTGTGACATAGTACCATTTTGTTGTATGTTGTATAATGAGTGTCATCATCAACGATTTTGTTGTCACAATTTGTTTTTTTTTTCCATGTCTTCTTCAGACTTCCAGTCTAACATTAGGAAAATTACAGCTGATCTGTGTTTGCTATAGTTTAACAGGAGATGTTGTATCATGAGGAATAACATAGGCTACTTTTTTGTAATTTTATATCACACTAATATTATAAAGGCGAAAGTTTGTGAGTGTGTAGTGTGTGTGTTTGTTACTTCTTCACGCTCAAACGGGCGGACCAATTTTCATGAAATTTGGTATGTATATAGCTGACATCCTGGATTAACACATAGGCTACATTTTATTCTGAAAAAAATTTAGCGGGCATCACCGCAGGGTGCTCCTAGTATGTACATATGTCCACGCGAGCGAAGCCGTAGGCACCAGCTAATTGAATAAAAATAGTTAATTTCTAATAGTTTGCTTAAATCTAGCATGTGAAATAGCTTTTGTACGTCAAAGTACCCATCGTTAGCACCTCCTAAAACTGAAATTCATGCACCTGCCATACGCTGCTTCTAAGCTTCTGACACCCGAACCGCATTGTGGGCGAGTAGCAAGCACTAATTACCTACTACACTGAAACTTACCGGCACCTAGCAGACTGTCGTCTATACTGTAGTTATGTAAGATGCTTTGACTTATACGGACCCGCGGTTTCATTCAGCTATTCTGGAGTAAAAAGTTGCCTTCGCGTTAATGCGCTCCGGAAACTAATGTGAGCGTATTTTGATAGTTCAGTCGAGTACCAAATGTATGCGTTGATGCAGTGTCGCGATTAGCAAAGCAAAATATGGCACTTACGTATCAGCGTTTTGATTCGTAAGATTAATTAAAAGGATAATAAATTAAAAGCATTAAAACTGTTGTGCTATTTAAAAAATAAGATGACAGTTAGTTTTTTTTTTCTTTTTTTTTGGTCAATTTAAATTAAAACTTCGTGATTATGTTTAGACTTAAGCCTCAAAAATGATTTATTTATAAGTATTTCACACATATGTATTATACACTTTTGTGTATTGAAAATTACACTACTAGTATAAATGCGAATGTATGTATGTCTGTGGGGTTGTATCTCTGAAACGGCTGGATAGATTTGGAACGAAGATAACTTATATTCTAGTTTAAGTCATAAGCTATTTATCATTTCGGAAAACGATGGCAGAACCGCGGGGCGCAGCTAGTAAAATTAAGATATTTAAAACATGTTTATTCATTGCTGCAAACAAATAGTCAATTTCAATGGATTTTGAAAATATCAGTCCTCGTCTATATCCTTACAAAATTTCGTCAAGTTTGGTTTAGTAGTTTTTTTAAATGAACCGTTTGGCGATTTTTCTATACTATAAAAACATCACAGAAATTAGTCAAATGGCGGAGAAATCAATGTACACAAGAACAATATGGGTCGAGTTGAGAACCTTCCTCCTTTTTGTCACAGATCAGTTTTCGGAAATAAGACTCCTTGTCTAGTGTCTGGCGCACCCTTTTACCTGTAATTTAAAATATTTTATACATATTTATATTCTAACAGCTGTTCATTCGTCGAACAGTAATTTGCATTGTTAAACAAAGATTTATCTTGCTTATTCATATCTAAGTATGTTAACCAAAATGACGTAACTGTCGCAAGCGTCTTCTTATTACGCAGACGTTGGAAATATGTATGTTTATCTCGAAGAATATTACAAATATCCCGCCCATCAAAGCTGTCTGATCCTGTCTGTCGTAGTAGCTACCCCGACAATACTCTAACGTCATTAGACTTGACATGAGCTACTGGACAGTCTCTATTAGCTCTACTTATTCTTCAGGATATAGCTTTCAAAGCTCAAGCTAAGATCTTGGCTTCAAGAGACCTTGTTTTACGATTTAGACATTTTTATTATATTGACATATGTTCTACAAATAATTCATTATTCGTAGCATATGTTAGGGAACGTACTCATACTTGACGCATTTTTAGAATTTTTTACGACTATGATTTTGAGATTTTTAACGTTATTTTTAAATATGAATGGAAAAACTTTTGTGTTATCAATAAAATATTTGTATTTACTTTGGGTACTTACATTATGAACAACTTTTAGTATGGGCACTTGTAACAATGATTGCTCAATGGTTAGCGCGGTCGGTTCATAAGCCGAAGGGCGTGGGGTTCAACGATATTGATCTTGAGCTTTCGGTAAACGACAACATCGTGAGATGTGTTCCGGCAGCCGCACCAATGTGTTATCAAATCATCACTTAACATCAAGTGAGCAGTGGTCAAACACCTAGCTTCACAAAATTAAAATTGAAAAAATTTGTTAAATCGTTTACAGTTATTTCATCATTTTAGTGTATTGTCCATAGTAAAAGTTGTTCAGTGTACATATTTACTAGGTATAGCAAAAAAATATTTGACAATAAATAAAAAAAATTGGGAACACATAACGAAAACGAACGAATTTTAATGAGAAAGTCATCTAAGAACAATCATAGAGTTTTGGCGGGAAAGCGGAAAAAAATCATGTCGCCCCATTGAATTTTTTTTTGAGTGTTTGTATAAAAATAGCGGTGTTTTATTCATAAACATAATGTTGTGAAATATGACTTTTCGTGTTGCTTCCAAAACTCCATCAAAGTGTGTAGTAAAGTAGTTACTAAGGCATGACTAGACTCGACTGTGAATTACTTTGTGTGACTTTGACTACGACTTATTTTACTTGATTTTTCTTGATATACGTGAAAATATCGAAATACTCGACACTGACAAATGCACAAATTGCGACGCCAAAAACGAGGAAGAATAAGAAAAACAATCATGCAAATTATTATTGGTCTCACACTTCTTTGTTTTGTATTTCTCTTCTACGTACATGAAATTCATTGCATTAGCAGTGTAGTTTATCTCTCCCTCACAACTATACGGTGTGCTATCTCCTGTATGAGCAGCTAATTTAACTTCAGCATTTCCCTAATGAAAACAGCGGCCGCGCTCGATACCGTTGTTATTGGCTAAATGCCGCACACAGACCGCCAAATCCAATTAACGGCAAAATTAGATTTGATTTCAATTCTAATGTTTTGCTTTATTCATTTGGCTTCTCGACAAAATTGACTGGTGTAAAAAGTACCCATTTAATTTCGATAGTAGACCTTACGTCTTTTTTTATATAAACAAAAAAAAAATGGACGTGTTAGTAGGTAATATATGAAATAGATACCTGGGTATTATCTGGATGTAGTTCCGCCCTGTTTTTGAATAAACTATTCCACTGCTGCGTATGGGCTGGCTCAGTGCAGTAATTTAGTAATGTAGTACTCAACTGGGTAGCTACTACCCTCAAGTTGAAACAACGGTGTGGCTTCCGGCAGCCTCATTTGAAGGCCAGTTCCATTCTAAACTAGGTGTGTTTTACTATGTTCAACCACACCGTCATTTAACATCAGGCGAGCTGTAGTCAAACACTTAACTTCTATATCATAAATAGTGCAAGTTGGCAGATTTCGCCCATATTCGAGAACATTATAAAGGCGTGCGGGTTTGAAATTTAACCTGGGTTTCAATTCCAATATTAACGTCCTATGGCTGATGATGTGATGTGATTTTCATAAATCTATTAGTAGGAAGAAATTGGAGAAACCGATAGACGCGTACAGCCGTTTGATTAGTACAGATACTCCGACTAGGTATAGTTTCGGCCACATACGGTGGCATTTTCTAGAAGTCGAAGCAGAGTACACGTCCGCTGCGTAAATGTGGTAAACAGTGTATACTACGTAATTTACACATTACGGTTTCCATAATAAGTCTGTGAATTCAATTTCAGAATTCATAGAAAAGGTAAAATAATTTCTGAATACACTCGCCATCTCATCATTATCCTTTGTCCGTGTAACAATGTAATGATTACAATAAAAAATAATAAGAGCAGCAACAAATACAATGAAAGAGGTACTGTTACGATCTAGAGAGCCGAAACACCTGCTCCGGGCTGGGCCCACTCCAAATCGTAAAATTGTTTCACGTTTGTTGTTCCAACCCGTTTTCAACCCTTTGAAAGTAGCTGTCATCAACAAATGCCTTCCCAGAGATCATTTCGGCATTTACCTACATCGTGTACAGGGCGTTTTATTAGACGTCGTACTTATTTTGAGAGAGTAGTTTATGATTCCCAACCCAAATGTAGTGAAAAAGTTAGTACTCCGTACTACAAAATTCGGGTCGATTGCCATTTCGTGTGATGTCACATAACGCGAACAAAACGTGTCAACTGGTACCGTGTCTGATCTTTTTTGGAAATACATACAGAACATGATGATATACGTAGAGAGAACAAACACTTATGATCGATATGTTAATGTCTGTTCTGAGTGGGAATCAAATCCACGCCCTACATCTCATAAAACAGAGCTTCTACCAAATAAGCTAACAGTGCAGTCGACTATTTGTAGTGCTACGTGGAACAACTCCATAATTTTTCGAACAACCTGTATTACGTCATATAATGTTAAGCTTCGAGCAGCGTTGTGTTGTGTCACGGCCAATTTAAGGGCGAAAGTGACTGTTTATGAGGCAGTAAACCTTATTACCCTTTGGGATAGGTAATACATTACAAATGACGTTATGTTACCGTCGGTTATACAATAAGAGTCTGTTGGGAGTCACTGAATACGGCCAAATAGTACATTAAAATTAATTCATTTTTGTTTTACTTATGTGGAATTACTCACGTATAATTATATCAGGTGCTCCGACTATAGTTTCGGCCACATCTGGTGGTCTTCATTATGGAGACAAATCTGAGTACAACACACTCGCAGCTCGTCTTGCTTCGCTAACGGTCGTCGGAGTATTCTATATAAATAAACGTAACTAATCCTGCATAAGTAACACAAAAACGTGTCAAAACCACGTCAGTCTCCATTGTTGAAATGAATGTTAATTAAATATTGGACGACATTTCACAGAGTGCCTAGCGCCTGGGAGTCTAGGCTTAAACTAAACATAGCTTTAATTAAAAGAACAAGACAACTGATGTTCAAGTTTTTGTTATAATTAATATATATTCACTCCACAGCCGAGGTCTGTGACCTTTGTCAACTTTGAATTACAATGTTTTTTTACTTGATATACAATACATTGTATCAAGTTTTTTTGTAAACACATACTTATAAAACAAACATTACTTTATAAATATGTTTGTTTTTGTTGGAAACCGAATCCACGATCATGAAGCAAATTATATTCGTTGTTTCGTTTTCAAAACAAAGCAAAAAAAAAAATATCCATAGCTGCGTTGGTAAGAACTTTTCATATTTGGGAAGGTAACTCGGGCAGTAAAGGTGAAATAAAAATCAAAAATATTTTTATGACATAAATACACATTGCTAACTCAACTGTGATCCATATGCTCCGGAACTAGTCTAAGATTGTGTTGGGAACCGGTCGTTTCTTAGAACTATAAATTAAACAAAAAAAACTTGGGTCGCAAATCCAAGGCACTGTATGGATTTCCGTCTCCGCGTGGACCTGCTACCTACTCAGGACCCGCTTTTCAGTTTTTTCTGCTTAAAAATAAGAATATAAAATTTTCTTATAATTATGTTTATCGCTAGGTCTTAAACACGCACAAAAAAAAACTACAACTAACATGAACAACCGGTGATAAACCTAATTATGAGACTAAGACGCGAATGTTTAAAAAAAAAACTAGTCTGAGAATTCGCATTTTAATTTCGTAATTTTTTATTCCAGGTACGATCTTCCAGACACGTCCTCGAGATATTAGTAAAAGCAGGAGTGAGTAATAAAATGCACGAAGGAATTACATAAATATTAAACGAACTCCGTCGTTTAAATTCTTTAAGCTTTCCGAGTTTTTATTGCATACCTACGAACAGCAAGCACACCAATTTTACTGCCTTTACTTTGTAACTATTCCTACCGAAATATTTTAGGTATTAATCTAAAATGAACGCTGCTCACACTGCACTGGATTATGTTCCCTTTGTGCTAATATTTGAAAAGAATTTGCTTTACGGTCAATGTTAGTTGAAATTCGGATGAAACTCTATGATATTAAATTCTGCCAGGTTTCACTGTTTTGACTGTTAGAGCAAAATTTTAATCGGTACGCTGTTTTGCAACAGTGTACTGATGAATTAAAATTTTGCTGTGATCTTTTTGTGTGATTTTTAATGGTGATCATGTAGCTACAATGAGTTTTTTTATGGTTGATACTACACGTCCTTCGGCATGCGGACCGTTCGCGCTAACTACTAAGCTATCATCGCTACAAAATAAATTATTTTACTTTAAACATTGCTCGGACTCTGACATCGCTTTTATGAGGCTATTATATAATATTTTTTCTTTCAAAACAATAAAATGTATCAAAATAGCTATGTATACTTTTTTGTTTTACATGGCACGGGCATATATACATTCAGCCTATTGTGTGACGTCAGCGCTGTAAAAAAGTTTGTAAAGGTATTAAAAATCAACTACCGCGTAGAAAAACAAATTATTCAAATTAGTTTCATAAAATAAAGTTTATAATCAGTAAAAAATACAAAAAAAAATAACTTTAGGTACATACTGAATTAACTAATAAACTAAGAACTCATAAAATCTTATTAAGACCTAAATAAAACATATCTACCAGCTTATTGGTACCTGTGCGCCTCAAGCAGCCAGTTTTATCCGCTTCGCAAAACCTGAGCTGGCTCGTTCCCTTCGAATAAACCAAGTAACAAATTACACAATCCTTTATAAACAACGGCCGGTTAGAACACCTGTAAAGAAAACCGGCTCAGGTAATTTTTATCCACGGAAATGTTTGCGGAGTACGCGTTGTGTATTTTGCATTAGAAAGAAATGCGTGGAGAAAATTTTACCGCCAACCGCAATGCCGTAGCACCAATTTATTTAGATGATTGTGACAAAAAATAACACTTTTGTCTTTGAGCTTGAATTTTTTGGTATAGGTTGAAATGTATGACGATATTTTTATAGTAACTAAAGTAGTGAGACAGTCAACGTTCTCATGATAGTAAATTATCTTTTACACAAAGTTATCGTATACAAAATGTCCTACACTAGCTGCATGGCCAGGGGCGGACTAGCAGTTTGTATGGGGCAGCAGTTTGGGGCCCTGGGCTAATAGTACTTAGGGGCCCGCCTAAATAATCAACCAACTGCTATTTTGTCAGAAACCTGTATTCGTTAATGTGTACTAGTTACACGGTTTAGGGAAAAAAGAGAGTAATCAAATAGTTTTTTTATTTAGTATGCCGTAGACACACAAACAGCAACTGAGAGACATTATCACAAAAGAAATCAACAGGTTATATGATACATAAATTATAAATCAATATTTTTGCATTTTTGCGCCGCAAATTCCTTTATTTGCTCATCACATTGTAAGTCCTTTGTTAAATCACAATTTACTGAATGAACTGATAGGTAAATGATTCAGTCAATAGTTTAACATTGTTGTTCTATACATATAAATATTTGTTTTATATATACAACATCCTGGAGAAAGATAGCTCCGCTTTACCGGTAGTAGCAACGTTAAAAAATATTTTAAAATATAACAATAAAGTAAAACAAGTTTGTTTTTATGAATTAGCATTAAAAAAATATTGCATCTTTTTTTCAACGGGGGTTGGGGGCCTTTTATTTCCACGGGCCCTGGACTGCAGTCCAAAAAGCCCTTATATAGATCCGCCCCTGTGTATGACACTGTTAGATACATTTAATTCATTCATACCTACTCATATATATTAGTTGAGAGTTGGTCGTGTAACTTACCTCGAGTTTTTGCGAGAACATGGAAAAATCATATCGCACTGTATTAATTTCCAAGTTTTGTTTAATAAAAATAGTATTTTTTCTTATTTATCAAGTGCCAATTTACGATCTTGAATGAGGGAAAGTGATATAACTTGGTGAAACATAACTTTTTGTGTTGCTTTTATAACTCCGTCGAAAATTGTAGTAAAGAAACCGCTATTGTACTACGATATGACTGGATTTCCCTTGTCTTACTTTGAGTTATTTTGACCGTGAGACATTTTACTCGATTCATAAAATACTTAAAAATATTAACACTGGCAAAGTGTGTGATTCCAAAACCAAATAAGAAGAAAGAAAACCTTACGTCATCAGTTACCGATTGGAGAGTAGGTTGGAACTTATATCCAATTAATTATATAAAACTCAAAATATAATCATCATTTTCATATTCAAATCAATCGCCAACCGCAGCCACTGAAGCCTATCGACGTTTAAATCGAAATCATTAATTATTTATTAGTGATTATTATCCAAACCACAAAACCAGCCAGACTACGAGAAGTTATTACTATCATGCGTTAATTTAAATTACACAAACCCCTTTCATAAGGTAATTTGATGATCATTAGTGAGCTTGTTTCTGTGGAGCAAAGTGACGCACGTTGACCAAACATCAAAATTCCGTATGGATTCAGTAAATTACAATGGAAACTGAAGTAATTTTGACACATTTTTGTTTTACTTATGATAATGAAACGTGAGTAACGTTTAATTATATAGGGAACTGCGACTATAGTTTCGGCCACATCCGGTGGCCTTCATCATGGAGACAAAGCTGAACGGAGCTGAGCTGACCTGGCCGAAGAGCGAAGCAAGACGAGGCCGCGCGCGCGTTGTACTCCGCTTTGTCTCACCGCTTGTGGCCGAAACTATTTAGTCAGAGTTTCTGATATAATTAAACGTGACTAATCACGCATAAGTAAAACACAAATGATTCAGTAAATATAATATCGTTTAAGAACTGGATGTCTTTAAAAAAATATATGTATTAGTATGTAGCTTACCTTTGTATATTATTTTGTCCTCTTGAAAATGACGCCTGTCCATAATCGTAATAGCGATATACAGAATTTCAAGCAAAAATCCAAGACATCGTCGCTTTGACGCTCGTTACTTTGAAAGATTCGCTGGCTAGTCTCAATACAGTACATTTTACTGCAGCACCCTTCAAACCTAAACACAGTAAAGTAATAAAAATGTGAATGAGTGTGTTCACGAGATAGGAAACGTGAGTGAAAAATCGCGAATAATACCACAAAGTAGAGGTATTATCGGCTTCGAAACTCGTTAAAACTGACACTGCTATGCGATGACACACTCGATAGGCGACGGGTACGGCAGTTCCACGGTAGGCAAACGAGTAACGTATTTTGTTGTGTGCTCATCCCAAAACAAGGTAAGCGGCACTGGATCCATTTTGCATGAGCTGTCTCAGCAGAGGGCGACGTACGACGCAATGCGGATTTAAAAACGCACACGGTCATCAAAATTCGTGAAAAAGGTCGTTTGAATGTGGGCGAGCAAATATTAGCGCGGTTTCTACCTCACTGGAACCTCCGATCAATGCGTGAAAACACAGATATTTTAACTACACGTTGTAACTTACATTCAAAAAAGTTTTTTAAATCTAAAAATGAAATAAATGAAAAACGCGTTTGTTTTAGATGGGATGGAGCCATAAAATGGTATCAGTAATTAAGAGTCCAGTTGAACACTTCAGGTTCTGTTTATGGTACCTCTTTGTCCAATGAAGATTGGTAGTTAATTCTAGATATTATCTCTTTTCCTTGGCAAGGCTAAAGATTGGCATTCGAAATCTCCGTTCATTCTTTGATCTTACGCAACCAAGATTTCCTTTTAAAACCGGTCTTCCTTCTTCGTCATTTCCGGTCTTTTTCTCCTGTTAGCTCATTTGGTTCTGGTTTGAGAGCTGAAGGGCGTGGTTTCGATGCCCCCTCAGGACTAACATTTGTGTAAATAACATGATGATTATTCTGTGTGTGGGTGTTCTGTATGTATTTACAAAAACAAAATATGTTAGTATTCTGTCAGCTGTCTGGTTCTCATAGTTTTGCTTATTTTAGGGCTAGATGATGCTGAGTAAAATATCCTCCAATATTTATTTATTTACTGTCCCTCGGATACGTTAACAAAGAAAAAGATAGTAATATCCAACCGAAGTAATCTCGTAAGTCATAACCGCGCATATTTTCAGAAAAAAGTTTTTATTTAGTTTTATTACAGTAACAAAAGCGAAATAATGCGGAATTTTTGAAGATAGAGCTATTAGAAAGAACTAATTATAAACCTAAGCCCTAACATTTAAAAGGTAACAAAAGAATTTGTCATAAAACAAAAATGTCTGAGCACCTGGACGTAACTGGCTCCGACTTTGATAAGTATCGTAGTCGACGTTAGGCTAATTAGACGTCCTCAGTCCTCGTTATAACACTAGTACAAAGCGACTGGCTTGCCTACAAACTTCAATGGACTTCATGTACTACACAACTGCATAGACTTACACTTAGAATTTCTTTTGTAACCTCCACCTCTAAACTTTATAAGGAAGGACTTTATCTAATCTATATAAAAGCGAAAATAACTTTGTCCATCTGTTCTGTTTGTTACCATTTCACAACTAAACGGCTGAAAAGATTTCAATGAATGAAATAGTCATAGTGTTTCTCGACGACGGACATAGGCTACTTGTTTCTTAAAAACGAGCTTTGTATTAAATTCTGATTAGAATTTCCCATTATATGCGCCTAACGAACACAAATTTTCAAGGTCCTATTGCTTAATCTGTGGCAGCGTGACACGCATCTCAAAGCACGGAAAAAATATTCACTGGTTACTTATTTAGACCCCAGACTTGGTTTGTCAGGAAACACACATTTGGGCAGTATAAAACGCGTTTGTGAAAATGGAATCAAAGCTCTTAACGATTTTTTGGTAGGTATATCAATCATGAAACGACGTCCCTCACCGGGAAATACAGACTCCGACAAAGAGTTCCACATCCTCGCTGTGCGAATAAAAAAATGTGGATTCGAAGCGCTTAGTGCGCACATGGGGAACGTTTACCATGTTCCTACGGGTGACGTTTTGTTCGCGTTTGTCTGGCCGTCCGGTAATGAAAAGGGGAGGGGGGACCAAGTCGTGCAACTCCAAGGCACAATCCCCGAAAGGTATCCGGTATGTCAAATTTATAAAACTCGTTAAATTTATAAAGAGTTTGCTCGACAAGTAATTTTTAACCGACTTCAAAAAAGGAGGAGGTTCTATGTTCGACTGTATGTATTTTTTTTTTGGTACGGAACTCTTAACACGAGATATACTCACATTTGACCAGTTTCTTACCAAATATGTAAAACACAGTATAATCGTAAAAACCCGTGTAATAAACACAAACTCACGTCGGTTGTAAAGATAAATGCATACCTCTTGACCTTTCCCGTAATTGAATAGACATGAGACAGCAGGTCTTTTGTCGGTTGGCCGGCCAGTTGCAATTTGAAGGCATGATGGCGTCTCTTTGTCCTGTCACCAGCGAGAGATATACGACTTGGTCGAAGCAGACACGGTCTGTGTTTTAGATTCTGTACTTCGGTTAGTGGAATGTCCGCCCATGTATAAGGGAATGATTAAATTCTCTGTCCTGTTATCGCCGATTTACTGTGATAAATCTATTCTCACCAATGTATACTCAGTTCACTATCTCAGATTGATTTGGCAACCTCCAGTTTACGAATTCCATTTTTGGAAGAAAATTTAAAATAAAAAAAAAATTACACTACGATTGGTTACGTAACGTTACGTTTTGACGGGAGTACGTCTTACAAAAATGTACACTTATTAACGTTGCCCTGTCCGCGGTACAGCCAGACCCCAATCTTTTCGCATGTAACAGGTTTCCTTACTAGGCAATTCTGAAATGACAAAACATTATCATTGAGATTATAGCCGAATTACTATATTTTAATTCTGAACAATCATAATCCCACTAATATTATAAATGTGAAAGTATGGATGGATGGATGCATCACGCCAGAACGGCTGTACGTATCTAGATGAAATTTTGCACGTAGATACTTTAGGCCCTGGAGTAAAAGATAGGATACTTTTCATCATCATCATCATCCATCACCACGCGGGTAAAACCTAGTAATATTATAAAGGCGAATTTTTTCGGGTATGTTTGTTATTCATGCTCAAACGGCTAGACCAATTTTGATGAAATTTGGTATGAAGGTAGCTGACACCCTGGATTAACACATAGGCTAAAAATTGCAGTGGGTACCACAGCGAGGTGCAGCTAGTTTGTTTAATATCTCTCAACTTTCAATTTACGTTCTACCGTTTATTGGTTTCCACACCTGAGAACTGTCCAAGAGGATGTATTATTACCTAGGCAACCGTTCTTACTCAACCAACTCTGACCTATATCTTCTAAACTTTAATAGGTAACAGCATGAAATTGTCAGATTATAACACCTTAAAATATCTGGTCATGGTCTAAATATCTGTCTTATTTGTATCTCGTTACATACCAAAGAGGCTAGCATATCAATTTGCAGGTAATACGTAACCGATAGAAAATATATAGAAAATGGAACATGGTTTTCCCCTGGCGGGAGTAAATGGGTATCTGCTTTTTGTCACTCTATTATCTACAGTTTACGTACTAACGTAATTTTAATTAATATGCTAAAAGCGCAGTTGAGTTTTCGATTATGTCAACCACCTCGAGATGTCTCTTGTTATTTGACCGCTATAAATCCTATTTATATTTTTCTCTGACAATCTTTCTTTCAACCCTTTTTCTATATTTCACTTTGTTAACTTTATTAGTCACTTGGCCTTCCCTAATATTGTTTTTTATGTGAACTTAACAAGGCGAACGAAATGCTATCCTAATATTTAAAGGCAACGTCTCTTCATGACAATTGAAATCTTCTACATGTTCACAAATTTATTTTTGTACCACTAAAAATTCCATAATAACTCCTAAAAGATAACGAGGGCTCTAACCAAATTTAGCAACGTCATCCCTTAACGAACTATTTATAAGCTGTTTGCATCTCAAGACAAAGCACCATGATTAATAGCCCCTAAAATGACATCGTCGACTCCACAGCGACGTAAACAACAAAGTTTTACTTAAATCGCTGTTACACTAACTACGAAGCACCCCGTTAATTGCAGAGAGACAATTTTGACAGATGATTGTTAGGAAAAGCAAGTGAACAGCGAACGCAGTCATTTAGACTGCAACCAAATAAAATATTGCACTCATAATTAAAGTACCTGGATGGCCGAGCTTTGTTCGGTTTTTTTAAGAAGGAACTTGAAAACGAGAGAAAAAAAAAACATCTGTACTTGAATCGGGGTCTTCTGGTTCCGGGACTGCCCGATTTCCCACCTGAGCTATTATAACCTTTAAATGGTGGCGAAATTTACCTTCGTATTCTAATGATATTGTAGCAGTTCTTCATTATCAGAAAACACGGCTAAAACGACGTTTTCTAAAAATGAAACCTAGCTAGATCGATTTATCGCCTCCGAAACCCCCTGCATACTAAATGTCATGAAAATCGTTGGAGCCGTTTCCGAGATTCGGATCATATACATATATACAAGAATTGCTCGTTTAAAGGTATTAGAATAGATATTCGGTGGGAAAAGCGGGAAAAAATAATTGTTAACACATTGTATTTTTTAACTTTCCATGACTTGTGATATTTCGACTGTTTATCTTTAGAAATAGTAGAGTTTTTTCATAAATTGCACGCATGAGTTTAGGCAAGTGGTATAAATTTGTATATATATAATATAATAGCAAACTAAACTTCACGAAATTCACTATACGTGGTTTTTGTGGGCAAAAAAAACGTTTTAGTAACGTCTCATCTTAGTGACAACACATTTTCTGAGTTCAAAATTTTGAATATATCGAGCAAAATTTGGGTGACCGAGGTTTGTTAAAAAACTGAAAGAATATGTACAAATGACTGGATTCAGCCGCTGGGTTTTGAGTACAAAATATTTTAGTAATGAAATGTTTAATTTTAATTACACGTAGGTATTTTATTAAAATAAACATTATTTACACATTAAGATTAATATTATTATGAAGTTTGTAATTTGTTTTTTGTTTATTAGCACTTTGATCTTGCGAAGTGGGTCGACGTATGTCTTTAAAAGTTACGTTATTATTTTATAGTTTAAATGTCTGGGTAAATCTCATTAAAATGTAAGATAGAATAAGAACTTTTACGTAAGTAGTGATTATCTTGCAGTAGACAACTGCAAGATTACTGGAACAATCTCAATAAAAATAAAGTATTGAAGGTAAGAAATTCAATTTGTTCCAATGGGTGGAGAAATCCCTAAGGATTACTGCCCACGTCGTACATAACTTTAACCTTTTGTGAAAATACCTGCGAGGTTCGGACTCCCACATGTGAACCGGTGACATTGTGAATTACGCACATCAATTATGAAGGAAGAACTCACCCGAAATGTCACGGCAAAGTTCGAAATACCATTTAGTAAGTATTCAATGTAATATAATAAAGCGTGTTCCAAATCTGTTCGGCTTTTAACATGTATTTGGATGGCCTTGGCATGAACGAACTGAATTAAAGGAAACTTCTTATGATAAATAATATGGTTGCATTAAACTCATCAGGTAAAGGAGCGAGATTTTCATGAATTTTTGAAATGAAAACTTGTTTAGCCGTGTTAAGCGATTTTTTGGTACTTAGAGCCAAAAGTTATGGGTTTTTCATCACTAGTATGCTAATGTGCCGTTTGCACAGTAATTGACACAGTTTTCCAAAGTTTTAAGTTTTCACTTCTGTCGGCAGTCCCCAAGACTGCATTTTTTTTAAATTACATTTGATTAAATCCTGTTTGATTTTAAGCAACGATACAGATTATAATGGAACACGCTTATCTAGAAGGGATTTTAATTTAATTTACTCTGGATTTGAAGAAACCCATATTGGTAAAGAGAACCACGTTCAGAGTTCCTCATCGCGGAAAATGAAAACAAACATAAAAATAAGTGACGGTGTGGTTGAAGAAAATTAACACACTTAGTCTAGAATGGACATTGGCTCTCAAGTGATGTTGCCGGAACATACCTTGAGGCTCTTGACAGCAGATTTTTAACTAAATGTGTTAAAAATTAAGACATCTTGTAATTTCAAATAATAATAATTTTTGCCATACCCTAATGGGGTCATATGTATAGGCATAGCAATGTAATATATTTATAAGTCCTGCACCTGTACATATGTTGCAATAAACAATTGAGTATTGAGTATTGAGTAAAATAAACAAATATCGTAGGACATTACACACATCGTCATCTGATCCCAAACTAAGCAAAGCTTGTACTACGGAAGTCAGATAACTGATAGAATACTTTTTTTTTTTTTTAAATACATACAAAATACCCAGACTCATAACAAACATTTGTTTATACCACATAATGGTTGTCCTGAGGTCGAAATGAACCCAGGTACAACAGTGAACCAACAGTACTGACGGTAAAACCCACATTGGAACTATATTTTTTTTTTATGGCTGACAGGCTAGGTGTTTGACCACAACTCACCTGATGTTGAGTGACGGTGTGGTCGAAGAACTGTAAAGTTATCGGACAATTCGATAATTAACTTAACACTGACACAGCACTGGTAACTAAAAACTAAACCACACAATAATGAGAAAAATATACACAGATTTTATCTAACCCTCAGCACGCAGTTTGTTGTGTCGGTCAGCCCTTGGGGAATAGCCGCGGTCGGAAAAGCTGACCCTTTTAAAGATTTCCTTACAATCAACAAGCAAAAGTTTTTCAATTCAAAAATACTCGGCAGATAAAGTTTTTTTAATGGTTGAGAGGCTAGGTGTTTGACCACAACTCACCTGATGTTAAGTGACGATGTGGTTGAAGATAGCACACCTAGCCTGGAATGGAACTAGTTCTCAGGTGAGGCTGCCAGAACACATTGTTAGGTGCTTGGCGGCTGATTTTCAACTTGATAGCTAAAATAGCTAGCCAGTCAAGTACTAGACCCTACCATCATGATGATTTCCTCACGATGTTTTCCTTCGCCATCAGTTCAAACTCATTGTTGGGGTTTGAACTCACGCCTTTCGAAGCGACCGCGCTAACCACTGAGCTATCACCCCTACAAAACTGTACTACGGCATACTGGTAGGAACCTAAAATATTAGACATGTTTTAAGATTGGATGTAAACGACTGTCATACTGTAGTTTTATTAAATAACTAGCTTACGCCCGCGACTTCCCCCGCGTTAATTTTAGTATGAGGTTCAGAGAGAAACGAAATCTAAAAGTAAAAAAGAAGCAATAGTCATGAAACTTGCCCTATTTTATTATTAGATTAAGATAAAGGATACCTTTAAAATTCAAAATTCAAATTCAAATTCTTTATTGGTAACATCTTTGTTACATGTCGTATTTCTACGTACATTAAGTTGAATAAAATAAAATTAAATAAAATCAAATAGAATAAAAGAAAATTAAATAAAAAATAAATTAAATACAATTAAAGTCAAGTATAATTAAAATTAATAAAATAAAAATTAACAATTTATTTTTATTTTTAAAATATCGTCGAATGAGTAAAATGCCTGTTCGACAAGACAGTTTTTTAAGAATTCTTTTGAAAGCTACCCTGGACGGCGCATCTCTTACCTTCTCCGGTAGCCAGTTGTACACTAACGGCGCCACGACATGCACCAGCTTCAGCGTCTTTGCAAGTCGGTGTCGGTTTGTTTTATCCCTTAATAATGTTCCATAAGACGCATCTATACCAAATTTCAAGTGGATAAGTCCTATAGTTAATTTTTTGATAATCCCACAGGAATTTAATGTTTTTCTGATGCAATAAGTATCCTGTATGTTAATCCAGGTAATAAACTACATACATATGTCCCAAATTTCAACCAACAAACAAACATACAAACTTTCACATTTATAATATTACTAGGATAATAATTTAAATATAACAGTTAACACAGTAACATTCCAGGCTGGGTGTGCTTTACCATCTTCGACCACATCGTCACTTAACATCAGGTGAGCTGTGGTTAAACACTGAGTCTGTCAACAATAAAAAAAATAACACAGTTTATCGACAAAAACACTTATGACCAAGATTTTGAACTTATGCTCACGGAAATACGTATGTATAGTAAAAATTAAATGTATATAATGTCCACTTCATTTCGTTAAGCTTTTATTCTGTTCGTCCAAGATACATTACTCATCCAAGTACTCTTGATCTTTCCCCTGAACTCCATAGCGTTGAAATACCTGCTAAGTTTGATACACGACAACGACATTCGGCCGACTCCATCTACCGTACACAATGGCCTTGCGAAAAAAAACCTCCAGCGAATCTTTTGTACCGTCCATCACTTGTCCGGTGAAAGGTTTCGCCGATAAAATCTAAGCCACGAAAGGCAAACGTTTGCAAAAGCCTCCCTGAGTTCCGGCGTGGACAGTACAAATGCAGTGGAAGACAGTGATTAAAATGTACATGGTGGCTTTTTAGCCTATATCTTTTTGCTAATAGTGACATACCTTGAGTTTAATGCGCATTTATATATACAGCATAACTTTGCTCTTGTGCTGGATAAGCTAGTAAAAACAACATAACGATAGGACCAAGTAATTGTTACCCTGGAGCCAGGGTCTCGGAATACGGCTTCAGTATGGCTATCGTAAAAATGAATTTAAAGGGAATCTTGTGGCTTGCAAGTCAGAGTTGGCATTTGACCTTACTATTTTTTTTAAAATATAAGACGCTTTCCCGATTGTAAGAGATAACACCTTTGAATACCATAATGCCATTGAACCAGTGATACACAGAACTTTGAGTTGCAAAACAAAGTCCAGGGCATCGCTGCTTTGGCGCTCATTAATTTTAGACTTTCGATGGTTAGTCTCAACAGCCCTGTAATTTCAATAGCTGCAGTGCCCTCAAACCGGACACAGTAATGTTTACACACTACTGCTTGGCGGCAGAATATCTAGTACTGCGGTGGTACCACCTAGTAATATCTAATACTGCGATGATATCTACCAAGACGACGTCCTGCTACCACTACCACCAAGTAATATCTGGTACTGTGGTGGTACTTACTTAGACGACCTCCTACCACCAGGTAAATATGGTATTAGCAGTACCAGTAACGTACGCTAAGTTTGACGCACTGACGTTGAACGTGTTTCCCAGTAGCGTCGTATGCCGAACATACCGAAATTGTATGATCACATCATCAGCCATAGGATGTCCACTGCTGAACATAGGCCTCCTCCTGGGGAAGGGTTTTGCCAATACTCGCCACGCTTGGCAGGCGGGTTAGCGAGCGCAGTTAGGTATAATTGTTCAAGGAAGACGCTGCTGCCCATATTCCGGATTACATCCCTTAGCCGACTCTTACGGCAACCACGGGTAGAGAAGGTGGGGTACAATTCTCACGCCGGCACCACCACGGCACTTGTAAGTGTATACAATTAAAACGGCAATTGTATGGTACTGACTTGTAACTTTGGTGTTATCAATAACATATTGTTTTGCATTGTACTATCGACCGTAGAAAATGATTTAATACCCGTAGTAAAAATACCTAAGGACTCTGTGAAATTTTCTACTAACTGGCAGAGTTTAGACGACAAACATTCAAAACGTACAACGGATACTAATTTTCTCGATATTACAAATACTGTCAGATAGAATTTTGTTCGCTGTATGGTGAAGTAAGGCCGATTGATACCACGATGGATGTTTTAATAATTCAGCGGGGTGGCGCGACGTGCTCGCACACTCACGGCCGCTCACAAAAGGTCAGCTTTTGATTCGTATTTGGGTTACGAGAGAAAACTTTGTTTGGATACTATGAACTGTTCTATCTATCTCTATAAGTGAGTATTTTAGTCTGTATTAGATACTATACATATATACTATTTAATTTATACTCATTAAGACCGCCTGCGCTTTCAGACGATATTTATAGGGAACTTTATTATTTTTTTTCGGTACAAAAAGTATTCATTTTTAAAGAATAAAATTATTAACTGAATATAATCCTTAAACTGAATATATTGTCGTGGTGGTGCCGACGTAAGAATTGTACCCCACCCTCTCTACCCGTGGTTGCCGTAAGTGTCGGCTAAGGGATGTAATCCGGAAGATGGGCAGCAGTGTCTTCCTTGAACAATCGCACCTAACTGCGCTCGCCAACCCGCCTGCCAAGCGTGGCGAGTATTGGCAAAACCCCCCCCAGGAGGAGGCCTATGTCCAGCAGTGGACGTCCTATGGCTGATGATGATGAATCGTTAACTATGTTAAATTTTTATAGGACCAAATGGCAACTATTCCGCATCAAACTAAAAAAGAATCACGTAAAACAGATCATAAATCTCAGAGTAATCGGTGTACAATGTACATACATTTAAAAAAAAAACAATCAAATTGAGAACCTCCTCCTTTTTAAAGTCGGTTTAAAAGTAACAACAAATAAACATACTTTGTGGTAGATCTCCTTAACAGGAGGTCGTCTCAGTAGGTACCTACCACCTAGTACCAGACATTCTGCCGCCAAGCAGTAGAATGTAAACATTACTGTGTTCCAGTTCAACTGCAGCTAGAGAAATTACAGAACGAAAATTTTAAGGTAATGAACGCCAAAACAGCGATGCCCCGTACTCTGTTTTGCTGTTCAAAGTTCTGTTATTGCTGCAATAATCGTGATCTCAAAAATCTCTTACCATCAGGAGAGCGTCTAGTACGTCTAATTACTTTTACATAAAAAAAAACATACATGACAAACAACAATATTCACATTTTTTATTTATTTATGCGGGATTACTCACTTTTAATTAAGTCCACGTCAGTTTCCATAATTAAAAAAAAAAAACACATTTTAGATTGTAGACCATCTCTATTTTAACTGAGCAGAAAATTGAAAAGAAGAGTTTTATAAAACTAACTATAAAACTTTTATGCTCCTTAAATATCACAGGCAATCATTAACACAAACAATTGAAATAATGCAAACCTCACTATATCTCTGTGTAGATCTCATAAAGCCTAATACACACAAAGCTTAAGGCTATTCAAGAAAAACTTTGCCATTTATGTGCAAACAACACCAATAAAATACATTTTTCATCTTTAACTCCGGAGTTCACGAGAACTTTCAACCTTGTCAACAAAGAAAAACAAAATAAAGTCATTTTAATGTCAAAAGCTCTTGCGTGTCGTACTGCGGGACATGACATTGACGTGTCAAACTTTTGTGGTAAGCAGCGCCCCGATAGTATAATAACATTAGTATCAGGGTCTTCGAGGGTGTGATATTTTTAATTATGAGTTACAGTCAAGTTTATTTTATTTTTCTTTTGTACTATGCAATTTTTGGTATGGACAATATAGAGTTATTCAATCAATCAATCACAAGACTTGACAGAGTTTGAAAATGGGACCGCTACCGTAAGCCTTGTTTGTATAAAGATTGCTTGTATGGCTTTTATATTTGTAGCAATGACAGCTCATTGATTAGCGCGGTCGGTTCACACAACGATAGGTGTGGGTTCAAACCCCAACAATGAGCTTTAGCTACTGGTGAAGGAAAACATCGTGAGGAAACCATAGCGTGGTGGTAGGGTACTTTCTAATACTCGACCGGCTAGCTACCACCCTCAAGATGAAAATCTGCCGCCAAGCATCTAACGGTGTGTTCCGGCAGCCTCACTTGAGAGCCAGTTCCATTCCAGGCTAGGTGTGCTTTACCATATTCGACCACACCGTCACTTAACATCAGGTGAGTTGTGGTCAAACACCAAACCTGTCAGCTATAAAAAAAAAGAATCATCAAATTCGATTCATAAATAATCGGCGGAATGATCGCATAACAAACATACAAAAAACCGGCCAAGTGCGAGTCGGACTCGCGCACCGAGGGTTCCGTACAAACATGTAGGTATATAAGTAAAAGTTATGGTATTTTTTTTTAAATGGTAATTTATGCTTTTCACAATCTTTCCTTTATCTGTGCTATAAGACGTTGCTTCGTACCAAATTTCAAGATTCTGAGTTCACGGGAAGTACCCTGAAGGTTTTGATTCGAAATCGTGTGTCGAAAATTTGCAGCATAAACGGCTGTATCTTTTGATTGCGTTGGCTTAGAAGTTTGATTTTTTCATAGCTCTAAGGGACTATAGACTTAAGTAGTATATAAATTTCAGCTTGATACCTTCACGCATTCCTGAGAAAAAGGGTCTTGACACACAGACAGACGGACAACAAAGTGATCCTATAAGGGTTCCGTTTTTTTTCCTTTTGAGGTTCGAAACCAAAAAAAAACATACAATCGAATTGAGAACCTCCTCCGTTTTTGAAGTCGGTTAAAAATATTCTTAATCATAAATGTTTTACATCTTACTTAAAATTACAAAAAAACTTACTGAAAACTTACCTAATAACAGAGTTATAGAAGCTCCTCTTCTCTTTAGTTTCACTTTACTATCGTTATAAGCACTTATTGAAATTAAAATCAAACTATTCTATGAGCAACTAAAAGCGAAATTTGAAACTTATTTCATTAATGCATATTTGTGTTTCAAAGTAAAGCTTTCGAACTCTCAGAAGTCTGGCTTCTGAACAGAGCTCCAATCGAAGAGAAAACAACTATAACAGTTGAACTTTATAAACAAAACTTATTAACAAGCTTTTACTCGCGACTTCTGCGTGGAACAACGACTATCATCATATTTCAACTAATTTATACAAAACTTTGACAAATTATATACCTTCCTCATGAATCACTCTATCTTTTGGTGAAACTCGCATGATAATCCGTTAAGGAGTTTTTAAGTTTACCGCAAACAGACAGACAGACGCGTCGGACGACTTTGTTTCATAACATTTAAAAATAATTGCAAAAAAAAACAAAAACCAAAAAGCATATATATATATATAATATAGTTATAAAAACCGGCTAAGAGCAAGTCGGACTCGCGCACGAAGGGTTCCGTACCATTATCTAAGAAAAAGGCAAAAAATCGCGTTTTTTTATTTTATTTTGTTTTTGTTGTTATAACGGCAACAGAAATACATTATTTGTGAAAATTTCAACCGTTTAGCTATCGCGGTTCTTGAGATACAGCCTGATAACAGACAGACAGCGAAGTCTTACTAATAGGGTCCCGTTTTTACCCTTTGGGTACGGAACCCTAAAAATCACGTATGTGTACTATATTTCTTTATCTTTTATTTCTTATCTTATTTTTGTCTTTACTTTGGCATCGTACTATGTGCATTTTGCCAGTGTCAAGTAGTTCATATTTTCAAGTGTTTGAAAGTATAAGACTTGCTCGTAGGCAAAATTAAATAATATACAAGTCTGGTTTTACCCTAGTAAAGTAATGGCAACTTTACTAGAAACTTCATCTTACATAATATGTTTCTGAAACAACACGACAGGACGTGTTTCATTACATTATATTACTTTCCCACACGTAATTCAGCACATTGAATAAATAAAACTATTATTATTATCCATAAACACTCGAAAAACGCAACTTATGAAATCCATTATTTTCCAGATCACAATAGATTTTTTTTTCTAATTATTCTTGAATTTCTAAGAGGTTAGCATATCCTTATGCACGTACCTAACACTTCTTCATTTATAATTAAACAAAGGCTGAGCTCAGTGAGTTTCATTAAGTCTAATGAGATTAGTCAAACTTTGACCGAGTGAAAGTTGCCTAAACATAAGGGATTCAGACTACTCTATCCTAATAGTAATAACTACTGTTTACACATGTCAAATTTTAACAAAAAAAACCGACTTCATCTGATTTTCTCATGGATGCAATGAGTTACCTCATTGCATCATGAGAAAATCAATCAATCAATTCGACTGTTTTTTTAAATGCATTTAAAAAAACAGTCGAATTGAGTACTTCCTCTTTTTTTGAAGTCGGTCAAAAACAAACTTTATGGTATTTTGTGCGCGATTAAGACCCAGTGATAAACATAATGGTGTTAATCATTAATTACCGAATTATACGCACAGAACGTGTGGGAAATATGTCCCTTCATAGGTTTTCCAATATTCTATAGGAACTTCATCACTATTATTTCGGGAAACATGGAGAAGGCTTAAATAAACATGTGATGCCCAGAACATTGTTTTGAAATGCAAAGTTCTAGATAATACAGCGATGGTAATGGATGTTTCCTTACTAGCGATAGAGTCACGATCGCTAGAAACACAAAAATGTTTTTTCAGAGCTCAGTAAGCAGTCATGATGATAAATAACTACAAGAAATCACAGTGGCAATACCTGGAACACCTATTAAAGAAATATGTCAACTAGCTCTTGGCCAGCGTGGTGGACTATGACTTTGCCCTTCTCACAAACATCTATTTCACAGTCTGGTCACGTTTCTCCTGCAAAGCCCTGAGCACCGATGTAAGGTCGCTTGTTTATCAGTTTTTACCGCACACATTTCGAAAAGTTTGCTCCGAAATTGCACAACTTGATTTCCCCTGCAACTTACCACTACCGGATGGTCTGACAGACGTTATCAAAGCGCTATTCTTACACGATAGAAAATTTCTTATTATGCCTTGATTCTATGTTTTTCAAACGGACAGCGTAGATGTGGAACTTTTTATTGGCGTCAGTATCTTCCGTTAGTTTTTTCTTTCTTTTTATGTAAACTTTATGAAACTAACGAAACGCTCTACTGATGGTAAGAGATAACGCCTGTCCATGACTAATGCAGCGACAACATACAACTTACATAATACTTATATACTTTGGCACGCATTACTTTGAGACTTTCGATGGTTAGTTTACTACCCTGTAATTTCGCTAGCTGCAGTACCCTTCAAACCGAAACACTATAATGTTCTCATAATGTTAAACATTAAAAATATAAATTAAAGGTGTAATTGTTGTTGTTAATGCTTGGGGGCAGAATATCTGTACTGCTTAGACGGCCTCCTGCTAAGGAGATCAACCACCAAGTAAAGTAAGTAAGAGAATATAATAGAAGAAGTCTTTGAATTCAGAGTAAACAAGCTTCTTTTACGTAAGCGTGAGCCATCCCAGATCGCATACTGCTTAAAATCAGGTAGGATGAGGGCAAACGTAAACATATTATGAATACAAAAAAAAAATGAGAATCACGCCCAGTAGTTTATAAAAAACAAGGCTGGCCCGAATTATAACAAAGTCTGAATAGGAATTTATGGTCGCGTGATTCGTTATGTGATACGTGGGCTTCATTAAAGAGTTTATTTTGACGAACGCGTGGGCTCATTTAGCCACCAAAACTCTTAATTGGTGGGCTGAAAGTTCTACGGCTTCATAAAAGGAAAATAACCAGGAAACTGTTGCTGTTTTGTTTATAAATATACACGCATATTTGCTATAGCTTATAGTGTTTCTTTGGTGTATACCTATTAACATTATAGTGGAAAATTAAGGTAGGGAAAGTTTTGTCTTTAGTAGATAGTTATGTATGTAGTAGACAGTAAGTTCGTATGGGTAGAGTAACTGGGTTATCCCAGCGGTTCAGAGTCTCGTTCGGTTCTTCAAGGAGCTGGGTTGGTTCGGGTAGAGGCTGGTAGGAATGTTTTTGCTTCTTCGCAATTGGTAATAGGTTTCCTAGCAAGATATCGTCTAGATAAGTACTCTCACAGAATTCGACATTCCGCCGCCACTGTGTTAACATTACTGTGTTTCAGTTTAAAGGTTACTGCAGCTAGTAAAATTCCAGTACTCTTGAATCTACCCATTGAATGTCTTAAGGTCATCCGAAGCAGCGATGCCCTTGAATTTGTTTTTGTAGAAAAAGTTCTAGGTAATGTAGCAATGGTCATAGATAGCTGTTATCTCTTACATCAGGAGAGTGTTCGTTTTTTTATTATTATTATTATTAATACCATACTAGTAAAAATGATTTCAAACACTTAAAGTTTTGGTGCTTTAAGCTCTATTTGCATAAATATCCCGGCTGCAATGACTTCAGCAAGTCTACATAGCATTCGTATAAATAAAGTGCGACAAAATATCAGGCCGTCAATGAACAGTGTTCATAAAGCGTATAAAATTCGATACCTACTAACGAATGGAAATATTTCGTGGCTATGTTTCCGATTGCGAAATTTGTCGCTTATCAAAATAATTCTCTCCAGTAAAAATGTTTTAGATATGTTACCATTTGGATTTTTTTCTACTAATACAATAACTTATAAGGTGTCTCAATTTTATTATGTTTTCGAATAAATGTTTACAAAAACAATTATTTTAAAATACATAATCTATCTATCTAATACCTTTAAACGAGTAAATCTTGTATATATGTATATGTATATATATAATCTGAATCTCGAAAACGGCTCCAACGATTTTCATGAAATTTAGTATGCAGGGGGTTTCGGGAGCGATAAATCGATCTAGCTAGGTTTCATTTTCGGAAAATGTCGTTTTATCCGTGTTTTCAGCCGAGCAAAGCTCGGTCAACCAGCTACTTAATAATTATGCAACAAAAACTAATACGAAAATAGAAACGTCTAACTAAAACTATATATATGATCTAACTATATTTTATATTTCATAGGATACATTTATATTTTTACCCTCCGACGCAATCAAACGGCTCAGTTTACCTTTTTTTGTTTGAAAAGTATAATTTCGAGTGTTCTTAGCCATTTGCAGCCGTTTGGAGATTATTAGCTTTTTTCTAGTCAATAAATAGATGTTAGCATTCTACAGGTCTGAAATTAAGTATTTTTTTACTTGTGTCGGGCGTTTTACATTATATTCGATTATACTTGTTGAAATCAAGACTCAATTTAATTAAATGCTATACACTTGAAAACTTTAAAAATGTTTACATATTAGATTTGGCTACATGTCTGGCCGAAGTAGCCACATATCTAGTGCGTAATCAAAGCAAATAAAAACGCACATAAAATATTATTTCAGTTACACCGAGTTGTATAAACATGTTCGTATTGATCTTGCTATTGAATTTATTAGTATGTCATGGTAAAATTCACAAGCCCGCAGACGAAGCAACGGACGAAGATTTTGGAACGAATCTGGTGGCTTCTATGAGAAATGATGCAAATTTAGATTTGTCAGCCGATGAAGAGTACGAAGATCTTCGGGCAGAACTGCTTGCTTATCACACGGCGTTAGCGTCTATTTCATCAACGCCCAAGCGAAGTGAGTTGAGTTAGATAAAAAATATTGTACAACAACAATAAAATAACATTAGTTTAATTTTGTTTATTTCAATAAACTTAAGTTTCACGTGATTTAATTTAATACATAATCAAAATCATAATAATACATAGTTGCAAAATAATAATAATAAATTGAAAATGTCAAAAAAAATAACAATAAAATAAATAACAGATAATAACAATAGTTAAATTGTGACATTGAGCATGTACAACAAGCTAAAAAGTTTTAAAAACTATAACCCGTCTACAGAAAAATAACTTTAGTTTATTAAACGAAATAATGTATGTTGACCGGACCATGATAAAGAACCGATTCATTTATCACAATTAGATGAGTAGTTTCGGCGTGACAGTAGAACTGACATAAACACATCATAATAATTAATAATAACAAATATCCTAGGACTTTTTCACATAGAGTCATTTAGCCCAAAATTAAGCAAAGCTACTAGGGGAACCAGATAACTTTATAACACATACAGAACATCCAAACATAGAACGAACATTTATGCTTGTCACACAAATTTATCCTAATTGGCAATCGAACCCACGCCCAACAGCTCTTAAAGCAGATATACTACCAATGAATCAACAGGACGGTCAATAACATTTTATTTATGACACTAACAAACATATAGAAAAAAATCTTAAGGAAAGAAATATCTCTCCACTATGGCGGAGATGCTAAGGTATATTACTGGACTTGTCTGTGACTAACTTTATGTGACTATGATTGTAACTAAGACTTATTTTACTTGATTTTGACTTGAGACTCTTGAAAATATGGACTAATTTGCACTGGCAAAATAAACATAACGCTCTACAAAAAAAGACAACTAACACGTATACTAAACGGAATAAATAAATAAATATCGTACGCACAGCGCTATCTGACCCCAAACTAAGCAAACCTTGTGCTATGAAAGTTGTGCAGATAACTGAAAGAATACATAGACACAATCTTTTTTTTTTTGTAATACTTAAAATAAAAAACCTAAAATAATATTCTATATTATTCTTAATATAATTTAAGGAAATTAAATACACAAGTCACACTTTTTGTTCCTTCATATCTCGCCAGTCTCTGCCGGCCTCCGGCAAAGTCAAATTTATGGAATTTATTTCTGTGAACAGTCGCGCTTACAATCTCTACATCATTGTAAAATCAGTTATTGAGAGAATCGTGAAATTTGGAATTTCGAAAATGGAGATAAATAGAATTTATCTCTGAATGTTAAAACTTCATTAACCTCCATTATGAACTCTCACGACCACGTTCACGTTTACGATAGGACAATGAGCATTTGCGTACCTACAGCCACTACTTCTAAACTATGTTGGAGATTTACGAGCACTTTTATATAATAACTAATTCTTATAATAACTAATTCTGGGTGAATTTATTTGCTTTTACTATAGATTAATTATTTATACAAGCACTATTAGTTTATTTATTACCCACTCTCGATATGGAAGACCATAAAACAATTTACTCATACGACTAAAGGCTACCTTTAAGGTCTTTGATATTAGTCGAAATTGTACGATACTGTTTTCTTTTTAGGAGCGCATTTTGTGTATTTCAAGTGTCTCATGATAAAATCAAGTAAATTTAATCACATTAAATGTGACACTCATTGCGATTCCTCTTGATTCTATAAACTGTACAAATATTAGATAGATAGTCAATATTTTTTTCTAAAAGTAATCGCTTGTTCCCTAGGGTCTATGATATCGACGCCGTGTTGGAATCTCGGTGGAATCTGCGTGGACCACAAGCTTTGTACTGGCTTCCGTTACTTGACTGAAGTCCCTGGCTGCAAGGACAGACTAATGGTGTGCTGCTTTGCATGGAATAGATTCAAAGTGAAAGATTGGAGGCATAAGGGATTGGGATCACTTGCTATGCCATGGTCAGAGCAATTAGAATTTGGGGGTCTTGGAGTAATTATCAAAGGTAAGAAAGATCCAAGGAATAAAGACAAAAAACTAAAGAAAAAATCTGGTAAAAAGTCGAGACATAAAATAAATAGTCACAAGGATCTCAAGACTAATCAAGAAGCGATTAAAAAGAAATTTCACTTCGAAGAAATAGACAATGAAAAAAAGTTAGCGTAGAAAAAGACAGTGACAATGGACACAACTTAAAAACTGACAACGAAAGTAAAGCTAACATTAAGATAAAATAACTTAAACTTAGAAATTGACAATGTAGAACTAAAAGATAACGAAGAAGCTGAAAATCTACAATTTAAAGACGAAAAAAACGACGCCGTAGATAAGGACGGCGAAAAGAATATTAGTATTGAAAAAAACGTAGGGAAAAAAAGATTGGCTAACGTCCTAAACAAAAAGAAAACCATAGCTCTAATATTAAGAGAAAATAAATCAACATTGATTTATTTCAATGGACCACTTTCTCATAATATTTTAAAATACAGCAAATTAATACAAATTTAGACCATAGTATTTATATATTTTGCTTTGTTGATACTAAAGCAGAGTGTTAACACGTAGTGTGCATTTGTAAAGTTGTTATTTTCCGTTTTGCGTTTCGTTCCTTATATAACAAAAAAAAATAATTAACTCTAGCTTTTCAGCTTTCTTAATTGAATTTCCTTGATTGACACATTTTTTCTAGATTTTAGTGGCAATTTTATTTGAGTTGTTTTAGGGGAAAATATAAATTATTTTCCCCTAAAACAACTCACCAATTTTTAGGACGTCGTGCGTTTATTAGGCTATAAAACTGCAAAATGTAAGAAATTTACTAAAATAGTTGTTATTTTATAATTTCACTTTACTTTTAACAATGTAACGCTCCTTCCATCACTGCGTACTCAAAACAAGCGAAATGTGGTATTCATATTTAAACTTCATTATGATCTTTCCAGGACAGTAAAATGTTCAAAGGGCACCAAATATTTTACGACTTATCAATAAATTTGATCAATTTGAATCCAGTTCATAAAACCTGATGTAGAAATTTTATTGGACATAGCATGAAAACATTTCATTATTTTCTATTCTAAACATATTTACTATTTTGCTATGGAAACTGACGTGGTTTTAGCAAACAAAGGATACTATTGTTTTAATAATAGTGAAGTATAGAATATTTCACAGGGATATTCCTAGTTTTCCTCGTAAAAGCAATTGCTTTCTTTCAGAAAAATTCGATATAGTTATATTATTGTTATGAGTAGATGAAACTATATAATCGATATTTACCCTCTTTTTATTATATTAGCTTATGGAGAAAATGTTACGTAAGGAAACGTTGAAAAACATTTTCACTAAACAAATAAACGTTTATGAATTTGTGAGTTCTATATTATCTACAAAACGATTTCAAATTGAAAGCTATTGCACGAGAAGTAGCCTTACCGTGAGCTTCAAATGATGCATTGAATTTCATCTTGGAGCTTCATCGACTCCGTGGCCGCCCGTACTCATAACGTAACTAACCCTTTGTGTCATTTGCTGGCCTCGCAACTACTCGCAAGTCACTGATATAATACAGTCAAAGCTTTTATGTCCCTGAAATATCAAAGGTTATTACAATTTTATCTATTCTTTATTTTCGGTTTTGCATTCTGCCAATGTCAAGTATTTTCTATCTTGTGTGCCTTATAATAAAGTCTACCAAAATAAGTCGTAGTTACGGTAAAGTAGTGTTGACTTCACTTGAAATACTTACTAATAAGGAATTTTACAAACCACACACAAATACATTCTTTACAAAATTATACCACTTGCCCATATGTGCATTGGCGCTTTATATACACTGAAAAAGCACAAGTTTTTTTCTATATAATATACGATCTCACTGTTGGGTTTTAAGAATGTTATTCAAAATGAAATTCTAAATAGAGAGTCTATTCTAATTTTTTCTGGTTTCTTTCTGGTAGGTCTCGAAATAAACCCAGTGCACACCGTATACGGATTGATTAATAGACTCTTTATTGTCTACACCAAAGATTTACATAGTACAGAAGAAAAATAAACTCAATTGATAGATGTAACAACTGGCGACCTTATCGCTAAAAGCGATCTATTCCAAGCAACGGAGGAAACAGGATTAAAGAAAGAAAAATTTTTGTCAATAACGCGAATATACTTATAGAATACGTCATACATTAAGGTTACTAAGGATTATAGACAGCGAAAGCTGAAAGTAAGGTGGATTGTACGTAAATTTTGCTTATCAATAATATGTTGAAAATATATATTAACAATAGCAAACTTGTAACCGTTATGCCTTTCTAAACAGAGGTAAAGTTACGCGTAGCAAACATCAAGTGGCTATGTCATGTAGTGCGGCTAAACTTAAGCCATGCCAAAGTTTGTAAATTATTCGAATAGTTTATCTTAGGCTTCAAGTTTCCTTCCAAAGATTATATAGCACGTAATATCTGTTAGCTTTACCTCACACATATTATATTAATTAATTATAGCAAGTATTATATTACACTATTAGCTATAGTATATAATATATACATATAGTTAACTATTATATTGCTTTTCCAAATAAACGTACCTACGGATTTGAAAACTCATAACTCTGGCTTTTCGGTGAAGAGCAACATTGTGAAGATACATTGATATATATTAAAAGCAACCCGCTCCGGCTTCGTACGGGTGCAATATTGATACTACACAAAACAAATTATATACCTAAACTTTCCTCATGAATCACTCTATCTATTGGTGAAACTTGCATGATTATCCGTTCAGTGGTTTTCAAGGTTATTGCAAAAAGATAGACAGACAGACGCGGCGGACGATTTTGTTTTATAATACGTGCTAGATACGATCTGAACAGTCACTCCGGATAATCAATTGCAGGACTAAGCTTCGAAACGTCGGATTAATGGGAGATCTACTGATTTTAGCTGTTGTCTCCCGATGTTTCGATTTAACATCCTCGCCTCCCGTTTTTTACAATTTAAAAGTTTGTCACCTATCTAATACCTTTAAACAAGCAATTCTTGTATATATGTATATATATAATCTGAGTCTCGGAAACAGCTCCAATGATTTTCATGAAATTTAGTATGCCGGAGGTTTCGGGGGCGATAAATCGATCTGACTAGGATTCATTTTTAGAAAACGTCGTTTTATACGTGTTTTCAGCCGAGCGAAGCTCGGTCATCCAGGTACTTAGTGTTAATGCTTATAATATAATTATATAATGAGGTAAAAAAAAAATAAGAAACCACTTTTAAGTCAGATAAAATAGATCCAGTGTTAGCATGATAACTTTTGTTGATATTTTAGTATCTTTACCAGGTGACCATTGTCAATGGCAGTTTCGTAAAATGTAATCTGGTCACCCAGTGATGGGCCCTACCGGCCGATCTGGTGCACACTTCAGTGTTCTAGGTTCATAGAAATCATTGTGAACTTTTTTCCCAATCTGTTTGATCTATCAGGTTGGATTCATTGAAACTCAATGAATCGAAAATTATACTCTAGTTTTTACCCGACTGCCAAGGAAGGGTTGTTTTTCGCGCGTATCTTGTATGTATGTATGTAAATTTTTTTTATAACCTCCTATCTTCCAAACAGCCGAATTGATTACTATAATTAAGGTATCGTTAGATTCGTTTTAATGACCCAAGTGTCCTTAGAGGGAGGTTTTTAATGCAGTGCATATATGTTAAACCGGGATGGCTACAGAGTCATTATAATTATGAAACGCCTATGTCTGGATGTTGAAAACTAGTTCCAGTGTAGAATAGAATATTAAAGGTGATTTCTAGTATATTTTTTCTGTACTTGAACTCCTAGTGACATCAATAAAACAAATGAAAACACTGCTTCTGCGCTAAATTAGATGCAAATTAATTGTAAATAAGAGCTTGATTTTGATTTCACAGCGTCTCGAGTGCAGCACAGAATCTCAATTTGTTTTACGTCTCGACATCAAAATAGTATTCTTAAGAATTAAATGAAATTCTCAGAACTGTAGTACGTGTGCTTGCGAACTTTACAAAACAGTATTTTACGTCTGAACATAAATAAATATGTTACTATTTTACTGTAAGCCCATAGTTCAACACGCTGACCAAATGCCGCAGGCTTCACATATCGTCGAGAACTTTTTCAAGAACTCCCGGATATATGGGTTTTCTTACGATGACGTAGACAAGACAAAGGCGCCTGCCGTGGGATTCGAACCCTGGAGCTTCAGATTGGAAGCCAGACGGTCTCCCAACTAGGCTGGCGAACCTTCACTATAATTTTGTTTAACTTATTTACCTCGCCGTTTTGACCATGTGGTCAGCCGTGACAGCAGCCGTTGTCACAATCTGACAAAAGAAAACAAAACTTATTCATAGTTAATATACATAGTATGTTATGCACGATCAGTCCTAGTAATAACCCTAATAATAATTAGTAATAACCCTAATATTATCTCTGAATAAACGATAGATTTATCTCTGAAGAACAGCTACTCGTCGGCACCTAAGAAAATATTTAGGAGAAAGTGCTTAGAAATTACACAACATGATTTTACCTGCTACTTGCTGGTCTTATTACAGTAATTATTTTCGCAATTTAATTCCGTATTTGTCAATCGTTTTATTTTTATTTTTTATGTTTGACAATCTAGTTATTTGCTCGCACCTCACCTGATGTTAACGGTGACGGTGTTGTCGAAGATGGTAAACACACCTAGCCTAGAATAGAACTGGCTCTCAAGTGAGGCTACCGGAACACACCATTATGTGGTTGGTGGCAGATTTTCAATTTAAAGAGTGGTAGCTAGCCAGGTCGAGTACTAGAAAGTACCCTACCACCGCGCTATGGTTTCCTCACGATATTTTCCTTCACCGGCAGCTCTAGCTCATTGTTGGAGTTTGAACCCACGCCCTTCGGCGTGTGAACCGACCGCGCTAACCACTGGGCTGTCATCGCAACATAAGTATGTTGATGCGTATAAATATGTTTGCGCACTCCACATAAAATATACAAGTTAAGTATTACTAGAAATAAATAAGAATTCGTCCTCCTAAAAGCGAAATCTTCGCGAATAAAGGGAACAGCGGAAGAAGGAACAGTAAATGAATCGACAGCCCACATGGGAGCTAAAAGGTGGCAACATTCAATTTGTTACAACTTATTCCATTACCATAATCTGAAAGCCAACAGCGCGTATACAAAAATGTAAATTTAAATTGCGCACTTTTATCAAAACTCCAACGAAATTAATGCTCGTCCACACCTCAAGTAATCGAGTTACATAGAATTAAGAGATTTGATATCTTCTCATCACGTTTTACGACTTAACTTTTAGTTAATTTGAGATCTCTTCAGTTCCAAATTAAGCGGCACAGAACTGTCGGAAATAAATTGAGGGATGCTAATTAGACAGTGCTTAGGCAAATAGTCTCAAAGGAGAGTTGCTGGGCGAGGACTGCACAGCTAGTTGCTCTCTCTTGAAATCTTCACCAAGTAATTGCTTGGTCACGTTTTCTATATTTTTCGTAGTCGACGTCGACCTAACTTCAATTACTAGAGTTTTATGCAAATACGTTATTATTTATGTAAATGTAATGAGACGAACGAGACGCTCTCCTGATAGAAAGAGATAATGCCTGTCCATGACCATGACTAATACAACAAAGTCCAGGGTATCGTTGCTTTGACGGTCATTGCTTTGAGACTTTCGATGGTTAGTCTCAACAGCCCTGTTTTGTCGCTAGCTGCAATACCCTTCAAATGTATAACAATACACATATGTATATGTATGTAAAATAATAATATTTATATGAAGTCACCTTACAAGCGTGACTAATTTAGAGTTTTTATTTATTTAAAGATTCTCTTCAGTAAGTGTGTATTTTTTTAGAAAAAAAAAATGTAAGTAGGTACGCTATCAGTTTTTAGGGTTCCGTACCCAAAGGGTAAAACGGGACCCTATTACTAAGACTCCGCTGTCCGTCCGTCCGTCTGTCACCAGGCTGTACCTCATGAACCATGACAGTTAGACAGTTAAAATTTTCACAGATGATATATTTCTGTTGCCGCTATAACAACAAGTACTAAAAAACAGAATAAAATAAATATTTAAGGGGGCTTCCATACAACAAACGTGTTTTTTTGCTCGATATTGATAGCGATATTGAAAAAACAGGTAGACGCTTGAAATATTCACAGAATATTTAGTTATATACTTACCTACTTTTAAAATAAATAATTAAATTAAAATAAAACAAATATTTAAGGGCTCCTATACAACAAACGCGATATTTTTTGCCGTTTTTATAGATAATGGTACGGAACCCTTCGTGCACGAGTCCGACTCGCACTTGACCGATTTTTAGATTCCCCTTAGTACCTACAAGCTTTGCTTAGTTTCATGCTGAATGACACTAAAAAAACTAAGTGAAAAGTCTTCCGATGTTTGAAAAAATAGTTCACGTTTACAATTCGAATATCCTCGAATTTAAAGACCAGTGTCTTCAGCCCTTACGAACATACTTTATAAGTATGATCTTATTTGAACTTGATATTGATATCTCACAGTTAGAACATCAAATAACGTATATATTTCGAATGTCCTCGGATATAAAGAGAGGATGTTAATTAGCAAGCACTCAGCCGTTCAGGCTCCGGAGGGTTCTCAAGTTCTCGGGGAGGTGCGATAACGCCGCTCGGGCTCGCGGCACGTTCCCGATTTATAGCTCGAAAAAATCCCAACGATCGTGAACAGTTCTTTCTCTAAAGCTCGCCAATGTATCGATACATTTTGATGCACTTAAAATTATTAAGCTCTAGGTTAGATGTGATATTTATGTTAGTGGAGTGTTTATCGATTTAGTTGGGGCTGGTGTTTTATTGTAGGCTACATTTTCCGTCTAGCTTATGATAGGTGATGAATGGAACATCACCTATCACAAGCCAGACATTCAAGGCTTTAAGGTTGGGGTATACTAAACTGAAGGAGATTGTTGTACTCATAATTATGAACAACTTTTATATATATATAGTCCACTACTAATTAATATCAGTGTACTTGTGCCTACCTACTAAACTCCTGATGATGATAAAATTAAGAAAAAAACTCATCAATTTTATTACCATGATAGCAATTTTTAGGGTTCCGTAACTCAAAAGGAAAAAATGGATCCCTTATAGGATCACTTGGATGTCCGTCTGTCTGTCTGTCAAGACCCTTTTTCTCAGGAACGCGTGGATGTATCAAGCTGAAATTCATATCAAATACTCAAGTCTACTGTCCCTTGGAGCTGTGAGAAAATCAAACTTCGAAACCAAATTTGCTGCAAATTTTCAACACTCGCAAGGGAATTAAAACCTACAGGGTACTTCCCGTGAGCTCAGGATCTTGAAATTTGGTACGAAGCAACGTCTTATAACACAGATAAAGGAAAAATAGCAAAAAGCATAATTTACCATTTTTTAAAAATACCATAACTTTTACTTATATACCTACAGGTTTGTACGGAATCATCGGTGCGCGAGTCCGACTCGCACTTGGCCGGTTTTTAATCGTTTTATTTCATATATTCCTTTTATCAATAACTACTAACAAGCTGGAAAATATTCAGGAATACTTTTTTTTTTTGTAGTGAAAGCGATCAGATGAGCTGTAAAAAAATTCTATTTATTTTATACCCACGCTAATCAACTACATATATACCTAAATACAGCTTCATTGATAAGGTTGGTTCAAAGTAGATACTTCAAATGAATCCTTTATGAATTCAACCAATCACTGAAATTACCTGAAATTAGATTGGGAATGGGCCGATTGAAATAGGAGCAATTAGACGCAGATTGATTCGTTGCGTAGCATAATTATATTCGTGTCCAGCCACATTTATTACTTTTCTAATATATTATGTTTTTTTAAATAAAAAGAAAGTTTAAAGTTAAAGTTTCGGAAGTCTAGTTTGGAGACCATCTGACTTGACTGACATCTGAATCATGAGGTCCTCGGTTTGGAGACCATCTGACTTGACTGACATCTGAATCATGAGGTCCTCGGTGTGGAAGAAAAACAACGTAAGGACATGTCTGAGAATTACTTAAAAAAAGTCCTTAAAAAAGTTCTTGAAGATGTGCGTACTGCGTAGTCTGCCAACCCAAACTTGGCCAGCGTGGTGGACTATGGCCTTACTCTTCTCACATTAAGAAGAGATCCGCGCCCATTAATAGGCCAGATTATAAAAAAACAGGGCTGACTCGGAATAGAAAATGCGAAATGTAGATTTTTTTTTACTACGGAATCTGACGTTTTACTCGTTTTTGTTTTATTTATGCGGGACACAAAGTTAAACACAATGCGCGCGTACGGCAAAGCTAGACAAGGTCGCCCGCGCGTTGTACTTTGTTACCATGATGAAGGCCATCGTGACCGAAGCTATTATCGGAGTAACCAATGTAATTAAACGTTGTAGCGATAATAGCTCAGTGGTTAGCGCCGTCGGTTCGCATGCCGAAGGGCGTGGGTTCAAATCCCAACAATGAGCTTGAGCTGCCGGTAAAGGAAAAACATCGTGAGGAAACCATAGCGTGGTGGTGGGGTACTTTCTAATACTAGGCTGGCTAGCTACCACCGGCAGCCTCACTTGAGAGCCAGTTCTATTCCAGGCTAGGTGTGCTTTAACATCTTCGATCGTACCGTCACTTATTATCAAGTGAGTTGTGGTCAAACAACTAGCCTGTCAGATTAAAAAAAAAAAAAAAAACGTTAGTAATCCCGCATCAGCAAGTTTTTTTTTTATTCAGAATTAGTTTGCTTTTTACCACACCCTATCTGGTGTTGTTAAGCATCAGCAAAAGCTACAAAGTCAACTCATAAATAAAACTAATTTGTAGTGACATCCTATTGGTTCATTGATAAAATGTCTGCCTTCAAAGTCGTAGGGCATGGGTTCGATTCACACCCATGACAAACGTTTTATGGTATAAACAAATGTTTGTTCTGTGTATGACTTCCATCACACAAGCTGTGCTTAGTTTGGGGTCAGATGGCGCTGTGTGTAATGTCTACGATATTTATTTTATTTATTAGTACCTGGTTGACCGAGCATTGCTCGGCTGAAAACACGGATAAAACGACGTTTTCTGAAAATGAAACTTAGCTAGATCGATTTTTCGCCCCCGAAACCCCCTGGATACAAAATTTCATGAAAATCGTTGGAGCCGTTTCCGAAATTCAGAATATATTATATATATATATTATATATATATATAATATATATATATATATATATTATATTATATATATATATAATATATATATATATATATATATTATATTATATATATATATAATATATATATATATATATATATTATATATATATATAATATATATATATACAAGAATTGCTCGTTTAAAGATATAGATTTGTAGTATTTTGTGCACGATTAAGTACCGGTGATACACATAATCATGCGTCCAAATCACAAAGTTGATACAAATTTAACTAATACCAATTTATGTACACCTATTATAATTTATACATAAAACGTGATAGATTTCAGAATTTACAAAAAACTAAAATGGTAACTTTTTCGAAAGACAATATAAAAATAAAGCCGTTTATATACTGTTTAATGAATTGTGTGATTACAGTTTATTTGTTCAGTGGTTATTCTGTGTTACATGTGTTAAATAGAACAAATTTTGAATATTTTGTAATGATTTAATATTTTGTAGCGATGATGGCTCAGTGGTTAACACGGTAGGATCGCATGCCGAAGGGCGTGGGTTCAAACCCCAACAATGAGCTTGCGCTGCCGGTGAAGGAAAACATCGTGAGTAAACCATAGCGTGGTGGTAGGGTACTTTACTCGGCTGGCTAGCTACCACCCTCAAGTTGAAAATCTGCCGCCAAGCATCCAACGGTGTGTTCCGGCAGCCTCACTTGAGAGCCAGTTCCATTCCAGGCTAGGTGTGCTTTACCATTTTCGACCACACCGTCACTTAACATCAGGTGAGCTGTGGTCAAATAACTAGCCAGTCAGCCATAAAATATATATATATATATATACGATTGTGTGATGTTTTTCACAGAGCCCGCACAAATCCCCGCCACGATATATAACGTGTGACAAAAGTAATTGAAATGTCGCTTGACAATTTTATTGCCAGCTCTGAGTCTCTCTATCTTTCAAATAAATCTTTCTTTGGTAGTCAGCTGAAAGCTCTATGACTTGTGTGTTTATGATATCTATTATTTTAGTTACCGTTATGTAACAACTAACATGAACTAATCAAAGTGAATTCGTGTTGAATTCCATATCGTTTGAAACTGTTATCTGGAAAATGGGATGGCGATATTTTCGCACACTTTAGCATATAACTCTCGCTAGTTTCTTTTGTTTTGTTCCAACTTCTAATATGCGATGCTTGCACGATCGGAACGATAACACGATGTAAATGTTCTGCCGACTCAATATTTACCTGTCGTGTGCGATTTCCATTCCAGAAAACCATTAACGAAGCAATATCTCCTTGAAAATGTTCCATCTGCCAAATTTGCAACCTAGTGATTTATTCCCAACACCACAGTCAATAGGATCGAATGGAATTACCTATTCCCAGGCATTCAGGGGTCGTGTAATAAATTGTTCAATAGGCAGGTTAATTAGACATTTCTCCAAATGGTACCGCGTAAATCGGAATAGCCCCTCACGTAAATGGTTCGTGGAAAACGCTTCGCCGGAAAACAAATGAATTCTTAACAGGGTTAAGCCGATAGCAATCGTAAACGTGGATCTAGGAGGTAGGTGGTGCGCCAAACTAGTGATAAAAACCCCTAATTTCGATTTCGTGTAACTTAAAACAACGGCATGCTAATATTTGACTCAACAGTTCCTGAATTAAGGCCCGTTTTGCATTTTCAATGGAATAATGCATTATAATTATAATTAATTTCATTTGCGAAAATAATTCTGCGGTTCGTTAAGAATTCGCAGTAGAATTTCCTAGGTACTCAACGCTTTTGAAGCTGAAGATAAGGGTTGTTCGAGAATTCAAGAAGAAACTGTGCCAAATCTTCAAGTTGAAATGTTTTCATTTGACCGGGCAATTATTGCGGATTACCTTCCGCAGCAGACATTTTATTCTCGGCGGCGATATTAGAGAGAGGGATAGGTATTCCGCAATTTTCAGCGTTTTGATGGAAGTTGATAACTGAAGCTTATACGGGGAATAAACGAGTCAAGTCCCGAGTTCCGCCGGGCCCGCTTCGCATGCAAATGTTCTACACTACAATACATTGTGCTATTTGCATTGTAGCTAATTGCTTTTCCTTTCAACAGCAAACAAACGACCGTTAATTTCTTTGTACTTTGGACACCTTATCGACTTTGTTAACGAGGCTCTATGTAAATTCATTTATTTGGATAGTTTTAGTTTTAAATCAGTGGTTTTCTACGTATTCTATTATACGTTATAAAGAACTAATTTTGTAACAAAATGATACACTTTTCATTATTACATCTCATTTATAGGTGAGATTCTCTCATTTTTGTTCAATTACGTAAGTACAAACAAAACTATAATGAGTTTTTGTCTAGGTAAAGCGAAGATGAAAATCTTATTAAGTCTACAGTAGATATAGGTTAATATGTAGGTACTCACATGGATGGCGCTGTATTCACAATAGCATTAACTAAATATCTTATAAGGAGAAACCACTCTAAAGTTAAATGGGCACAATCAAAGTTGCGAAATAGAGATGTGGCCCTCTAATGTGTCTTTCAAACCCCATTCAATATTTATGTGAAGATGGAGCGAACTAATAAGATTCAAAGTTCAATTGCCTTTACCACTTACCTACTTTATCATTAATTTAAAACTAAAGTTTAATTTAGGTAACTATATATCTTTATTGCTATCTTTTCTTGATTTAGTTTTTAACTCAATATGACATCACACACGCATCATCAGGACGTCCACTGCTGAACATAGGCCTCCTCCTGGGGGGGTTTTGCCAATACTCGCCACGCTTGGCAGGCGGGTTGGCTAGCGCAGTTAGGTGTGTTTGTTCAAGGAAGACGCTGCTGCCCATTTTCCGGATGACATCCCTTAGCCGACTCTTACGGCAACCACTGGTAGAGAGGGTGGGGTACTATTTTTACGCCGGCACCACCACGGCAAAGTTATTAATTTATTCCACCCTAACATTTAAATGTGTGAGGTATCGTTGGAATCCTTACACCATCCTTAGTGACACTGCTATTTTTCCGCTATTGTTTTATTTTAAAGTCATTCTTGCTTAAATTAGAATCGCAATTGAATTAAATTAAAAACAAAACATATTTTATTGTCTTCACTGATTTGTCTATTAAATCAGATAAAGATCTCCGTTTTTAGTTTAATGAAGTTCTTTCTTATCAAAAAATTACTTTAGTTGATAATAACGCAATTAAAAATTACTTAAAGTCTAAGAATATCGCCTCAAACGATATTTTAACAAAAATCGTACGTTTACTTTCTTCAGTTGTTGTTTACAAAAATAATGTGATGTACTTAAATGCCCCAAAATCTTGCTTAAAAGCACCGTATTTTATTTGTATTGCTGAACGCCATTATTTCGCTTTTACAGCCGCAAACTACGCAATACCGGAACTATTTAGAAACCTATCATCAGACCCTTCGTGTTGCGAATAAATTTAGAAAAAAAAAGTCTCTACGGCCACTTCACAGATTTTACTGGCTCATAAATATTGTGATGTTGATTTTGGCGGAAGCGCGGTCGTGTCGCTGCTTTACATTGTTATCCAAAACTTGTATTTTTTTTTAAGTTTTATGTTTAATAGTAATGAGGTTGTAATCACAAGTTATATAATGCCATGAAACATGTCTTTTTGTGCTATTTACAAAACTCCGTAGAAGCGTCTAATAAAGTCACTACTTCCTTACTTAGGCATGGATTATACTTTTTTATTACTATGTTTGGGTTTGACCATCTCACCTGATATTAAGTAAAGATGCGGTCTGCGGTCTACTTAGAAGATATCGATTCAATCTCGACTTCAACACACTCAGTATCATTTATCCATCGAGGATCACCCACTCAGGCAGCGTATTCGACTGTTTAGCGGTTTGCACAATGACATTTTAAATGATTCGTTTGAGTTTTTGAACGTCAACTATAAAACGATGTCGCTTTTCGATCTTCTGGCTGTCTGATAGAACACGGGGAAACTAGACCATGTAAATCTGGTCCGATAAAATATCGATAAACTAGCAACTTTGCGACGATGTTCAAAACATGACTTGACTTTATGTGACTTTGACTGTTATAAAGACCTATTTTACTTGAGATAGCCTTGACAAATAATTTACTTGTCACTTGAAGAATGCATTGAGTTCGATTCCAAAAAAAAACTATTCAGTATTCTGAAATTGTCGGGTTTGAATTATTAAAGCTCATAGCAAACAGAACCCGGATTCCACGGACTTAGACTTCTATGCCAACTTTTCTATATCTATTTTATCTATTTAGCGATGATAGCTCAGTGATTAGCGCGGTCGGTTCGCATTCCGAAGGGCGTGGGTTCAAACCCCAACAATGAGCTTGAGCTGCCGGTGAAGGAAAACATCGTGAAACCATAGCGTGATGGTAGGGTACTTTCTAGTACTCGGCTGGCTAGCTACCACCCCCAAGTAGAAAATCTGCCGCCAACTGCCCGCATTTAACAGTGTGTTCCGGCAGCCTCACTTGAGAGCCAGTTTTATTCCAGGCTAGGTGTGCTTTACCATCTTCGACCACACCGTCACTTAACATCAGGTGAGTTTTGGTCAAAACACATAGACTGTCAGCGTTAAAAATATATTATATATATATATACTATTTCCGTAGAATAGAGGGTAAAACTATAGCGCGTTGTTAGTGCTGTATAAATATTAATCATCCAGTTTATAGAGATGGAGCAAAGCATATCCTATATTGAGAGTTAATGTTCTAAAGCCCGCACTTAGCAACGACTCGGTCGTAAATTCAACACTTTATGGCTCTCAATACAATGTTGCTATGTCATAATATGTAAGGGCTTAGCGTTAGTTAAACTAATATCATAATTCATGAGATGGTAGGTAGATACGTCATCGCATTCATGCGTTTCTAGTAATATAATTATAAGCTTCAGTGTGTATTACCGCACCCGCCACCGTAAGCCGCGATAGTTTCAGCGGGCTTAACCAATTTCTGGTAATGTTAGTATAAAGCCTGCTTTACACTGATGCGGCCTGCGGTAGCAGCGATGATGACGGCCCAATATCTTTCGTAACATAGTACTACTGCAGGCTGTTTTCATATGGAAAAGGCTTCACAGTGCATTACCGCGCCTGCCACCGTGAGCCGCAGCGGTTTCAGCAGGAAAGGGTTTTAGCTGGCCGTTATTCAGACCGCTTTTTCTCTGTGACACGATTTATGTATGTAAACAACTTTTCACTGAATTTTTATGTAAAAGTAATGAGATGAATGAAAGAAACAGTCTCGTTTTTAGGGTTTTGGACCTAAAGGGTAAAACGAGACCTATTACTAAGATTCCGCTGTCCGTCCGTCTATCTCTCTGTCCGTCTGTAGACAGGCTGTATCTCATGAACCGTGATAGTTAGACAGTTGAAATTTTCAGATGATGTATTTCTGTTGCCGCTATAACAAAAAATACAAAAAAAAAACGGAATAAAATACATATTTAAATTGGGAGCCCCCATAAAACAGACATGATTTTTTGCCGTTTTTATAAACAATGGAACGGAACCCTTCATGCGCGAGTTCGAATCCCACTTGGCTGGGATTTTTGTTTTACTTGGAAACGTCTACCATGTACGGGTGATGTTTTGGTCGCGTTTGTCTGGCCATCCCGTAGTAAAAAGGGCGGGGGGAACCAAGTCGTTCAACTCTGAGTTGTCTCTATGACACATGATGTCTCTGTCACAGGTTTTATATCTTGTTAGTGTGAAGTTAACACAAGATTTTGTACCATGGATAACTTACTAACTATAGATAAGGGTTAACCTTTATCTACGTGATGTACGGCATTTGCCCAGGTCGAAACAAAGTAGGTTAACCGATTTGGTTTTAGTGTCACATGCCTTCGCATAGTAATACAAACTAACTCTAATTAATCCTTTGTTAGTTAGGATGGGATATATAAAGCCTCGTGTTTATGTTTACAGTCTGCCAAGGTTTATTTTATGATGGTTGACCCTCAGCGAACCTATTTCCGTACGATACCGTGAATAAACATAAAATATCTAATGAAATTAATTCAATAAATTTGTTTGCTTAGCTGTTAATTAAATTAACGCTAAGTAATTTTCCTATTTTGATTAATTTTAATTTGTGTTGTTTTTGTAATGTTCGCCAGGCTAGGTGTTTGCCCACAGCTCACCTAATGTTAAGTCATGGTGTGGTCCAAGATGGAAACTTACCTAGTTTGGAATGGAACTGGCTCACAAGTGAGTCTGCCGCAACACACTTTTAGGGGCTTTGCGGCAGATTTTCAACTTGAAGATGCTAGCTAGCCAGCCGAGTACTAGAGAGTACCCTACCACCATGTCATGGTTTCCTCACGATATTTTTACTTCAGGTTAAGCTCATTGTTGGGGGTTGAACCCGTCTGGCGTGTGAACTGATCGCGCTAACCACTGAGCGATCATCGCTACAAAAAACTTATCATGTATTTTTCCCAAAACAGTTCATTTGATGTTTACTGCACCTGAAAACTAATCACTAAAAAAGAAACGAAGAACTTATAAAAAAGCGTGAACAATATTTTAGTAGCACGGAAATTTATGCGCCTTAGCGGCCGTAAAGGCCGTACTCTTAAAATTATAAGAACCCGAAATTGAAATTCTTTAAGTGTTTACCCTTCACGCCTTCAGTAAAGCTAGACCCATACTTACTAAAATTTATTGATTGTAGATTAAAATTTAACTCAAGACAAAATTCCAGACATCACAACGAAATGTTGCGATAAGAAATCGTAAAAGTTTGCTGGTTGTTTGCCGGCACAATTTGGACAAAAGAATTCAACTTTAATCTAAAAACTTCGACAAAAGAGTTTAAAAATTCTTAACTCGCCTTCTTTTTGAGTTGAGCAAATAAACACGATTCAAAGATTTTTTTCACAACAACCCAAAAAAGTAGATTTCTGTTTTTTAAATTTATGTTTATACAAATATATCTACAGTTAACAGTACAGTTATCCATCGTTTATATGCATCTATCTATAGTTAGTAAATACATGGTGTTCTTCATTCTGAACACTTTGAGTAATTTATGTTACGCGAACAGTATACATGAGCGTTGGGTAAAATGCCGAAAATCAATCTATTAAAAAAAAGACAACTGCAAGCTATAAAAAAAATACAGTCGTGGGGACTGCCGACTGAAAAGTATAAACATTTGACACTGGCATATGCACAAAGTGCGACGCCAAAAACAAAGAAGAAGTAAAAAATAGACACGTCAAATTATTGTCAGTGAAGAGAATCCACAAGTTTTACCCCACCAAAAGATCGATAAACGCGGTTATATAAGTTTTCACTTTAAAAAATATAAAAAATAGAAATACATTGATTGCTTCATGTACCTATACAATAATTCTAATAACCCTGTCTGTCTGTCAGTCAGTCTGAAGCTGTAGCTTTCGCTGTGTTGCTGCAGTCAGTGTCTTTCTACTAAAAACACATTAAAAAATGTCGCACCATTATGACCAACATTACAATATACATCATTATGACCAATACAAGTTAATACACAAGTTACCTACAACCTACAAGTTACCTACCTTTTGATAGCCCTCTTGGCTCATTGGTAGTATATCTGCTTTGAGAACTGAAGGGTGTAGATTCGATTCCCACCCATGACAAACATTTTGTGGTATTAACAAATCTGTGTTCTGTGTCTAGATGTTCTGTATATATTATAAGTATATAAGTATGTATGTAAATAGGTACATTTAGATTTAAAAAAGTATTTAAGTATTATATCAGTTATCTGATTCCCTTGGCTTAGTTTAAGGTCAGATCGCGATGTGCAATGTCCTACGATATTATTTATTTACAAAGCAACATTTTCTTATACCTCGTCTAGTTGACAAAATCATCTCAAAAACAAAATGAATCCTGAAAATGGCAAGGAACTAAAACAAATGTAGCTACTACACCATAAAAACGAATGGATGATACACTTCATAATGGTTTCACTCTGCGCTCTGACAATTTTTTTTCTGTACATTTCCCGAGTTTTATTGCAGTTGTAACTGCGTATCGGGCCGATTCCAATACAAACCTCCAGTCCAGCCTGCGCGGGAAATTGGCATCGCATTTATACACAAATCATGTTGGTATAGAAAAACTGGAATGTATAGATACAGCAACTGTCATACATCATAAGTCACGGATTTCACTTTTCGAGCGAAGCGAGTGTTAGTTTTGAACAATTAAAATTTTACCCGACAACATGCTCAAGATGGTTTTGTTATGTTTTATGGTTTTTACCAGTCCGTTTATGATATCTAGTTTTGACGAGAATGCGGAAAAATCGTGTCGCCCCATTGTATTTTTTCCAAAACTTATGACGTTTTATTAATAAAATGCTGAATTAAAATCGCAATAGTGGAAAAGTGATAAATTGTGGTGAAACGTGACTGTTTGTGTTGCTTTCAAAACTCCTTCGAAGCTTATAACAAAGTCGCCATTACTTTATTAATATACTAGCGGTCCGCTCCGGCTTCGCACGGGTATAAACCTCAAAAATAACAGTATTTCTCCACTATGTAATGGGTGTTATTATACATATTATAAACCTTCCTCTTCAATCACTCTATCTATTAAAAAAAACCGCATCAAAATCCGTTGCGTAGTTTTAAAGATTTAAGCATACATAGGGATATAGGGACAGAGAAAGCGACTTTGTTTTATACTATGTAGTGATAGTGATGACTGGACTCGACCGTAAAAAACGAAAAAGTAGAAAGTATCTTCACACATACATAATAATTGTACTTATAAATCAATGTACACATGCCACATATAACCTATTTTAACAAATGAGGTTTTCATCAATGCAACTGACGACGCTGTAGGTGCCCAATATATTTTATTAGAAAAATTGAACATTTTAAGGCATCAAAAAAATATGTACCAAAGGGAACGGCCCAATATATAGATATATAAAAAAATACTTCTAAAATAGTACTGAAGTACCTACGTTTGTTAGACTAATTTCGCACAATATTTATTGTAAAAGTAATGAGACGAACGAGACGCTCTCCTGATGACTTATCATCAGGAGAGCGAGAGAGATCATATAACGCTTGTCCCATATTGTTGCTACGCTAAATGCGACCCTGCGTCTCGCAGAATAAGTTTACTAATCAACCAAAACACGCTCGCATTTAGTTATAGTGGGTGTCTTTATATTCAGCGTTTCATAAGATATATGAAATGGTTGATTTCATTCGCTAAATTCGCAACCCAATTTTTTTGTGACTAACTTTTTTTTCTTTTTGGTGGGAAACATTCTCAATATGTATAATGGGATAGTTAAAAAGTTCCCATTTCTCCTTAGAATATAACGATTTCAGTTTTCCATCCTAATATCTTGTTTGTGTAAAAGTAATATTAATATCAATTTTATAGCGATTGTGCGACGTACGTCTAACTCAAACCCAGTTCGTAAACAAAGCCATTTTCATAGTCAATATCACCACAACGCGTTTGGCTTGAAGACAACAATAAGGAAACATGTTACGCGATTGGTTGCCACTAAAACTAAATAGAAAACCTTTATGAAAAGTGGCTATAGGAGGGTTCGATGGTTCTTTTATGTGATTTCCTTGGAAATTGCCTCTATAGCCTTCTTTGATTGCATCAGCCTCCTGCGAGCCACTCGCCGGAGCTAAGTGAATGCTCTTTAAGCACAATGTGACGTTTTATTGCCTGTACTATTATTAGCGTAATGGATTTCACTGAGATTGAAATGGAGTTCGTTAAAGATTTATGATAAGACTGAATAATATTAGAGGGTATATCATAGAAATTTGCGAGACGTACGGGTACGGTAGTTTTATAGCATGATAGCTCAGTGGTTAACGCGATCGCGGGTTCAAATCCCAATAATACCCTTGAGCTGCTGGTGAAGGAAAACATCGCGAGAAAACCTTAGCATGGTGGTAGGGTACTTTTTAGTACTCGGCTGGCTAGCTACCACCCTCAAGTTGAATATCTGCCGCCAAGCATCTAATGGTGTGTTCCGACAGCCACACTTGAGAGCCAGTGCCATTCCAGGCTAGGTGTGCTTTTCCATCTTCGACCACAACGTCACTTAACACCAGTTAAGCTATGGTCAAACACCTAGCCGGTCAACCATTAAAAATACATTCCATTTAGTTTGGTCATCAAAAATGTGTTTTACAAATAGCGTTTTATAGTTAGCTTTTAGCAAATACCCTACCACCATGCCGGCTCGGCTGGCTCGGCTGGCAAACTACCACCCTCAAGTTGAAAACCTGCCACCAAGTACTAACAGTGTGTTCCGGCAGCCTTACTTGAGAGCCTTTTCTATTCCAGGCTAAGTGTGCTTTACCAACTTCGACCACACCGTCACTTAACATCAGATTTGTGGTCAAACACCTAGCTTGCCAACCATAAAAAAATGCGCATTACCTTTTTAATGTAATGCTCAATAACTCTTACTTTAACGTTGCAAACACAAATAACATTTATTTTGTACATTTTATAAACATCATTTACGTCATCATTTTTAAGAGGCATAATCTTCTTGCGTTTGCATAATCCCCTTTTATTTAGCGTGAAATGGAGCACTTTCTGGATAAAGATTTTTCTTTTTAAACACGACTAACACAAATAACTCGCTAAAGTAGGTATTATTCCTTTACCATTCCTTTTATAAAACGCATCAGAAAGAAGTCTATTCAAAAAGCGCTTGAGAAAATAAATTGGTTCCATTCAAATGATGATGGAAATGTAGTGACGTTACAACTATTTATATTCTTTAACGTCTTTGTCCTGACGCTATCACGCTAACTGGAAACGATTCAATCCAACGTAGAAAACAATAAATCTAGTGTAAGAGCGTTTCAAATGATCTTATAGAAAGAAATCTAGACTTTTCTACTTTTTTTTGTTCCAAATAGGTTTGCGGTTGTCCTTCATAAGGAATGATGTGGTCTAGGATAGATCAGCTTACCCTGAAGAAATCTATTTAGGCACACTAGATTTGAAGACACCGTTAATTTTCCATTAGTTTTTGTGATTGACAGACTATACTATAATATTGACTTATACATATTGTACCATAACTTACTTGATGTTAAATAACGTTGTGATTGTTGTGGTTCCTGTAATGGAACTAGCTCTCAAGTAAGTCTGACGGAACAGATGCTTAACTTGAGGGTGGTAGCTTGCGTACCGAGTACTAGAAAATACTCTACCACTATGCTATGTTTTCCTTCGCTCATTTTTGGGGTTGGAATTTTTGAACACAAAAATTACATAAATAAATAAACAAATATTGTAGGACATTTTTTACACAGCGCCATCTAGCCCCAAACTAAGCAAAGCTTGTACTATATAGCTGATAAAATACATAAATATATGTATATATACTTTTATTCTTAAACACATACTTATAATACAATCAAAGCACCTAGATAAAAAACATCTATCTTCGTCACACAAATGTTTGTTCGGGGTAGGAATCGATCCCACGCCCTTCAGCTCTTAAAACAGAGCTATTACCTAATGAAGAAACAGGGCAGTAGAAGTCTTATTTTGAAGTTTAGAGTGGAAAATAACCAGTCAAGTTCCTACTAAAAATCACCCTACCACCACTACATGAAATGGTTTTCTCACACTGTATTCTTTCATTAACAGCTCATTGTTAGGATTATTATCATTCCGCGCCTTTCAGCATGCGATCGAACTGCGCTAACCACTGAGCAATCATCGCTACAAAATATCAAAAATATTATATCGACACATCGTACTACTATTCATTGACATATATGTATATATAAGAAGAGGTAGATATCTCACTAGCGTGCAAAAATTTTTGCACCAAGTTCAGACAATCGCTGCAATATGATTTGCACTAGTGTACATTAAGCGCAACACACTACTTATAGATATCTCTTTCTGTACCATACGATCCGTATCATCTATCGCATTCGCGGTTGAAAATTAATATACACCTAGGTAAGAACATTTGTAATTACAACGCAAAGAAAACTGAACTCCGCTCAGTATGAACGTAGCGTATCTTTATAATACCATTGACTAATATAGTACCTTCATCAGTTTTGACTGCCACTATTATTTGTATAGAAAAAACAGTATTAGAATACCACCGAATAGACGTTCCATTATAATCTTGCCTCAAGCTAATAAGTGTTTATGTAATTTGAATTTTCTTCTTTATATTACATCGAAGACACAATTTTCTTTGCAAACAGCACTTTCATTATAATCACGAACTTAAGTGACTTGTAACATTATATCTAGGTCGGGTGATTTCAATATCTTTCATCATCATCAAAAACCTTTCATAGTCCACTGCTGGACATAGGTTTCTCCCAGGTCCCGATCTTCAGCTTTTTGCTTCCAGCCACTGCTAACTGTCTTACGTATATCGTCACTCAAACTAGCCTCAGGGCGTCCTACACTACGTTTACCGATTCGCGGTCTCCACTCTAGAACACGTCTACCCCAACGGTTGTCGGTTCTGCAGCAAATATGACCGGCCCACTGACACTTCAACTAGCTAATACGCTGAGCTATGTCGCTGACTTTTGTTCTCTGGCGAATTACTTCGATCCGGATACGATCTCTTAGAGAAACACCGAGCATAGCCCTTTCCATAGCTCGTTGAGCGACTTTAAATTTATGAACCGTTCCAGCTAGAGCGTCCACGTTTCGGCGCCGTATGTCATGACGGATAGAAAACACTGGTTGAAAACTTTTGTTTTGAGACTTTGTAGGATGGGTGACGAGATGACTCGGCGTAGTTTTCCGAACAATGAACGAACGATTTCAATATACAGAGTTATAATTAGTTATACCGCTCCCACAACTCGCTCGTGGTTGCGGTATGAAACTGGGACTTCAGCCCACTACACAAGACGCGGAGAGCGTACCACACGCTTTGATTAGAATTAAATTGTTTTTTAATTTATTTTATCTCATATTTTACATTTTATTTCCATGATATTCAGTTTAAAGTAAGTAGGTACATTTCAATGGATGGCATAAGATTTTATTTTTGTTTTTATTTCAATGATTAAGAAATTCAATTTATTATTGATTTGGGAGTTTTGGCAACAATTCCAAGAAATCAAATCGTTGCATTGTATCCATTATTTTCCAAAACATAAGTTTTAGGGTGTTTAGTGTTGTTAAACGATTGCCACGGTATGGACTTTACTAGGATATTGACTGGACTGCGTCGTGACTTTATGTTATATAACTGTAGTCACAGTTGACTTTACTAGGACATTGACTGGACTCAATCGTGACTTTATGTGATTTGACTGTAGTACTTGATCGTCATAAACTTACGATCAAGTCTAGTAATTGTTAGTCACAGTTTATACAATTGAAATCACATAAAATCATGATCGAGTCCAGTCAATGTCCTAGTAAAGTCCACAACCTAGTAATAATTTGATACCAACTGTGACTACAGTTAAAATCATATAGTCTTATTTTCAATCGACATGTATTATACGACACTTAAAAACAATTAACTATTTGACAGTGATAGAATGCACAAACTACGATGCCAAAAATATAGAAAAGTAGATTAGTTATTATGGTAGGAATGTTCTAGACATTGATGCATCACTTACAATGTTAATGTAGTAGACATAGGTTCACGATAGCCAGGATACACGCTACAAACTTGATATACTTATTATCACCATTCGATACCTTAGCTGATTGATCACCTTGCGTGTAACAGGTTTATGTAGCTATTAACTGCTGCCTGCGGCTTACCTCGCGTAGCCAAGTGATTTGCGATTTAAAGAATTTGTAACGTAATAGCTATGATTATTTTTTTTTTAATTTCTTTGGACTCGTTACACGCAGCACCATCTGACCCCAAACTAAGCAGAGCTTGTGTGATGGAACTCTGATAACTGATAGAATAAATAAAAACTTTTTTTGTTGTAAATACATTCTTATAATACTTACAGAACACCCAGACACAGAATAAACATTTGTTTACCATAAAATATTTGTCCTTGGCGGGAATCGAACCAACGCCCTACAGCTCAGGCAGACATACTACCAATGAGCGAACAGGGCTGTCAATATGAATGTACAATAAACTGTTCAGATTCAGGAAAATACCTACATTAGCTGTTTTTAGTACAATATGGATAACGCTTTATTTTGGAGCTCAACTTGAACCTACTTTTTTATGTAAAAGTAATAAGACGAACGTTGCCCTCTGCTGATGGTAAGAGATAACGCATTTAAATAACCATTGCAGCAATACACATAACTGTGAGTAGCGAGCATCGCTGCCTTGGCGCTTACCACTTTGAGACTTACGATTGTTAGTCTCAACAGCCCAGTAATTTCGCTAGCTGCAGTACCTTTAAAACATTATATGTCATGACTTCATTTTGTCTAAATTAATTTTAAAAACAAACACTAAATGTTACTCCACAGGACGTATATTAAATTTAAATCCGAAACATAGTTTCTTAGCTTATCATAAACAGGCAGACAACAAATTTAAAACTGTATTATTCTACCTACTACTTTAACATGAATAAGTACTTTAAAAATATATTTTCATAATTAACTTCAATGTACAATAATCGTCGTGTTGCAGTTTTACTTCCATAAATAAATATCTTAGGATATTTCACATAGCGCCATCTAGCCCCAAACTAAGCAAAGCTCGTAAACGTCAACCAGATAACTGATAGAATTATTTTATACTAGCTGCGCCCCGCGGTTTTACCCGCTGTTCCCACGTAAACATTACATTTCTTCGAGTTAAAAAGTCGCCTGTGTGTTAATCCAGGGTGTCAGCTTCGAAAAATGACAAACTCACAAACTTTTTATCTCAAATAATTTAGTGATCACGTGGGAACAGCGGTATCATCATCACTATCACTACTCACTACATAGTATAAAACAAAGTCGCTTTCTCTGTCCCTATATCCCTATATGTACTTAAATCTTTAAAACTACGCAACGGATTTTGATGCGGTTTTTTTAAATAGATAGAGTGATTGAAGAGGAAGGTTTATATGTATAATACATGCATATGCACCACATTAATATCTACATTGCACCCGTGCGAAACGGGGGCGGGTCGCTAGTATACATATATGCGCGTGAATAAATTAGGTTCGTTAATAAAATGTAAGTATAGCAAAAAATAAATCCGTTTTATTATTTTATTCCAATGCAGTCTGTTGGATAAAAAATAACTTTATCATATTGCCTCTTCGATTGCCTCTGACGTGACTGAGTAGCACTCTGTTAAAGTTGACGTAATTTTCATATGAATGAAAAGGAAATGTAATTTGATTTCCCGGCTATATATCTGAAACGAAACGGAAGCCTGATTCGTTTTAAACAAATTGGTGGTTTAATTTAAGACCATTTCCTCTCATCGATCATCGGCAGTGTTACGATGGAATCAGCTACGAATCATTTACTTTTCATTGTAACAGATGCTTTAAATTATATTGTAATTTTAGCATTTTCATATCGTCCCGAGAAGTTCTTATTGAGTCGTCTAAGCTTGATATTAGAGTTAGCTGACAAGTCGTTTTCTTTTGTGTGATCAGCGGTTATCGAATCGCTTTCGAAGGCACTTCCAAACGGCAATATTAAACTGAGCTTACACTAGTGGAGATGATATCCGTGAATGGCAACAATTGTTCTTGAGATACAATGGACGGCCCAACTATTGTTAAAATAACCTACTGCTTCTCTAGAATAGATTTTGACTGCACAGCAATATTTTGACTGCGAAATTTCAGAATTATTCTTATCCTTACCAATATTATATAAGAAAAAAAATGTGGTTGTTGGTTTACGTGTTTCTGTAAGTTCGTATGAGCTGACAGGCTAGCCATATATGCGGTTGCCATATATAGTATATGTATGATTACGCTTATTACAAACGGCATCATCCGTTTAAAAACACTCGCAGTATTGAAATATGCCGAAGGCAAATAGTAAATTGCCTTGTCACTATATAAAATGCCACAACAAATGGACACTTCGAACGTCGTTTACAAAATGCCGCGGCTAATTGAAGCATTCCTACTTATTGTTTTGTATGTAATGCCATCAGTTCAAATAAGTATTGTTTTTGTTAAGTACTATAGGTACTCGAGAAGGACTTAAGCACGTATTAATTTACTCTTATTTTAAGTCTTGATAGGTACCTAATTGCCAGAATAAAGTCTGATCTGTATATTATGATAGTCATCCTACAATGACAATCAATGTTGAAATCATAAGATTGAACAAGTTAACAATTTGCCTTTGGCATATTTCAAGGCTGCAAGTGTTTTTAAACGGACGACGCCGTTTGTAAAAAGCGGAATCATACAAATTGCCTGCGACATAATATAGAACAAATCCAGATCTAAAATTAGAAGTGTCATCCGACCCGCGATAGCGCTCAGAAATAAATGCCTTTCATGGTCCATAACTTAACGCATTCCTCTATCACACTGCAACTATATCCCGATAAGGCAAAATTTTCTGTGGGATTATTTTCGGGAGTGAAATGGCGGGCACAGCTAATTTTAGATAATTATAGGTCACGACCTATTATCTACTCGTATATTGTAGAGAAGGGGATTTGTTTACAAAGTTTAAGTGAAAACGTAGAATGTTCATTTTAGTGAGTAATTTCAGTCGTAATTGTCTATTTGCATTGCTTCAAAGTGTAAATTGTTTGTTACAGGAGAGACGATGGAAAATGAGAGAGAAGCTGAACAATGACAGGATGTCCCCGCCGCGAGCGATGACCCTGCAGGGCGGCGGGGGTCGCGAGGGACCCGCGGCGGGAACCGCCCCACACCCCGACACATCGATGCCCTATATTATAGAAAAAATCACGCTTATTAGGTTATGTCTACAGTACCTAGGTATGTACGCGTCGGTCCCGGGAACGCGAGCGAACTTTATTTCAAAGCGTCCTCTAGTAAAATTAAAAGCCGTGTACAGTGTTGTTAGCTTTCGAACTAGGACATTGTGTTGTGATGTTAAATCGTTGTTAGTGAACACTGTAGTGCAATTATTTGTTGTTGGGAAGTGGGTCTGTCGGGGGGCGGGTGGCAAGCGTGCGCGGGCGCTACTATTGCTTTGGCTGAGCGGCTGTGGGTACAGCGAGGGCCGGCGGGACACCGATCTCCACATCGGAGGGATATTCCCGATGGAGGGCGAGGGCGGCTGGCAAGGAGGGCAGGCGTGCATGCCCGCTGCAGAACTGGCGCTCGCAGACGTAAACAACAGAACTGATCTTTTATCTGGATTCAAGCTAATGCTTCACAGCAACGACAGCAAGGTATGTCGAAATAGAGTTATATTTTTTTATTAACAAACACATGGGTCTTAAATACTAAAATTGATGAACTAATAAACTGATTATGACATCCCGTTTAGGCGTAAATATATGGGGTCTTAGTTATAAATATTCTGTAACACTATTTAACTACGACGGTGCGATTGAGATTCAGTGCTATTTAGCTAAAAAAGAAGAAAAGAGAGATGACATCTTTCATGAAACCTCTTCGTTCTTAGTTTGTTCTACTATTTGTAACCGACGTCAAAAAAGTAGAAAGGATCTCAATTCGACCCGTAATCATATCTGTATTTGTACGTATATTCACTAATCCCTCCGCCATTAGTAGACAGTATACCTTGATATTTTTTACTGTACAAAGTTTTGCCTTTTGAAAACTTTTACACCGTTTTTATTATTAATTTATTTATTACTAGCAGACCCGGCCACGCGTTGCTGTGCCCAAATTGAACACACGCGTGTAACGTGAAATAAATTGTATCGTATATGAAACGTTTGTACTTTTAACGTAGCGCCATCTATTGGATACTTACTCAATCCAGTTAATAAATTACTTTACACCGCCATCTATTTGAATTTTATGGAACTCACAGATAATTATACCTCTTTATCGTATAATAAACAAATGATTTGCAATAAAAAAAAATGCGATTATAAATTGAGATATAAACTATCCTATCTCTCAAGTTGGATCAAACTGCACAAAGTGTGCAAGTTTTGGTTAAAATCGGTTCAGTACTTTAGGAGTTCATCGCGGACAAACAACGTGACAACTTTTATATATAAAGAATTATCTATCTATTAATACTTCGAAATAATAAACTGAAGTTCTGGTTCAAATTCTAACATTGCTGGCGTCATAACGTAATTTATTTTATTAATCGAGGTAAGCGAGAATTGCTCGGCAATAACTTTCTAGTCATTAGTTCGATGATTAAATTATTAATGCGAGAATTAACTTTGTTCGTTATGTGATTCCTAAAATATATGTTTTATGATTATTTAATAAAATTTAAATAATGTGAGGTAAAACAAGAGTAATTGTAAAAAAGTGGGACTCGCGAGGAATAATTCGGTACGAACTACCGTAAAAGTAGTTTAATATAATATAATAACATTAAATGCAGGCATAAACCCATAAAACAATAGTCCATATTTTCTAATTTAAATCTAAAATAATAAAAATTAAAATGTTTAATTATCAAGCGAACGTATACAAATACTTGTACGTGCAATTTAAAAATTTTAACTAATTTATTTGATGGCGACCAATAACTAACCCAACCAAAGACTTTTTTATTAATAATTTTTTTTCTCACGGATATTCCAGAAACCGTCAAGTTATACTTCAAGGGAAATACAGGCTTACAGGAGTTAAATATTATGTATCCAAAGCTTAGAGACAATATTCACTCAAAACCTGAAACCAATTAAAATATTCCAATTAAATTAATGTCCATACCGTGTCTTCACCCGCATGAGTGACAAGGACCCGGCTAATCCATTAAGTTAAAACCAGCGCAGCTGACTGGCCCTTGGCTGGTAATTAGCAAAAAGGGCCTCTTCGCAAAGCTTTTTTCAGTTATTTTCATTATGATAAGAGGGTGCCACAAATTTCACCACAAATAAAAAACAAAAGCGTAGATTGACCATCTCATTACAAATAATTATACATGAATAAAAGTTTGGGGTGTGCCAGATAACTGACAGATTTTACTTGGTGGTAGATCTCTTTCGTAAGAGGTTATCTAGGTAGGTATTACTGCAGTACCAGATATTCTGCTGCCAAGCAGTAGTGTGTAAACATTACTGTGTTCTAGCTTGAAGGGTTCTACAGCGAGCGAAATTATTGGGCTGCTGAGACAACCATCGAAAGTCTCAAAGTAATGAGCATCAAAGCAGCGATGCCCTGAAATTTGTTTTGCTACTCAAAGTTCTGTGTATCGCTGCAATGGTCGTGATAGGCATTATCTCATACCATCCAGTACTCATCATGCAATGAACTTATCGTTGTTCGTGAAGTCGTGTTTAGTTTTTATTTATTTAGATAGAAAATAACTAGGCATTCAATAGGAAGACAATACGGTATTCAAATATTTAAAATTTTCCAATAAATAGCAAAAGTCTATTCCGAATAAACTGCCACGAATATTTTATCTAGAGGCAGCTGGCAACACCGGCCGTTTAACACCGACAATGTCGGTCGACGGGGCCGCTCATAAATCCAAATGAACTAAAATCATAGGCTCATGATATTGCAACCGAGAGGGTGAGATCTGACGTTGGATTCAATTATCGGCTACAAATGGCCCACGGCAGGAATTTTATTCGATAGAATTCACCCACCGGTTCAAGGTGATCCCACTTTATCGATTCTCACCTATTCACGGACAAATTGACGATTCCAATCACTTTTTTATATTGATAACGTCGCGATTACTGAAGGAAATTGTGAAAGGGAGCTGATGTCGTAATGGAGAAAGAATTTATTGAGGATAGCCTGACAAAGCCTTTATAATAATAGCGGTGTTAGGTGAAGCAGGATTATTGAGGTCGAATGTTACGGTAACGACGATTAATTTTATTAACAAAATGCTTAAATGGCCTTTTGTAAATTTACTGAGTACCTACTGCGCAAAGGCCGCATTATTGTATAAAAATTTCTAGTTTTTTGGATGTAAAAATGTAAAAGTTACCAGCTTATCCTGACCTAAGTTTCACGTACTCTAATTTAAATATTCAAGATCTTTCCAGTTGGTTCTTGGATCAGAATTTTCTTTGAAGTGAAAACATCTTTAGCCCTTTTGTTATTTACCCCTTTTATGGGTTCGCGTCACCGATATGCTTCTGTGACGTGCATTTCGACAGTCCCCATGACTACCTATTTTTTAAATAAAAAGATGCCCATTTACTACCTAATTTGCTTAGAGTGACGCATTCAAAATCTTAACCACTGTCCATCAGTTTTCCCACAGCCGCGCCAGTGTGCCTTCAACTTGTATATTTTTTCTTTAAAAAATGTTGTCTTCTAAAATATGGACTTTCATTATCCTCCACCCGACAATCAAAGACAACCAAGACCATACAAACTCTTAAGATAACTTCAGACAAAATAGATGAGAGAAGCCAGAAATAAAAAATTATGTTTAAAACTGGATGACACCTACGCCAATGACGTGAAATGTATAAAAAATTACATATAACAACTAAATCACACAACAAACAACGGTATAATTATAATAATGACAGCACTAAATATAATTGAAATATTGACGCAATTATAAAAAACAATAAATAATAGTATCAATTAAATAAAAATATATATAAACTTAGTAAATTAGTATAAGTAGTGTGAAATTTTTATTAGGGTAGGGCTGAATAGTCTCTTTTTACTTTTACTTTTATCGGACAGTCATTACGCAGATATGTTTGGAGGTTGACGATAAATCCCTAAGATGAAGTCATAGGTATAAGTATGTTACATCCTCCACACTTACATACAAAACACATTAAAAAGGTTATCGACATTTTATAAATATAATAAAAAAAGGTTATTTTTTTAATGTTAATGAATAAAAACAAACTATACAAAAAAATATCTACTAGCCCCCATGAGGTGGGATATATGATCATCTATTTTGACAATGGTTTATTTTTGGCTAAACTAGTACCAGCATCCTGGACACTATTCTAATATCTTACTACTTTTGGTGCACTTCGTTTTACACCTTTACGTAACAACGCATTTAATTGAAAGTTTTGATTAATATATGTACATTGAACATACATATGTATATATTGGAACATTGTTTGAAAAGTAACTCACTCTTATATAATATCAACACACAATTTATTTAAAGTAACCAGATTTAAAGCTCATTCCCGCTCACTAGATAGACCACCCGTAGATTGTTACTGTATAAGATTTATTTTCGCTGTTGAAAATATTTATTTTCTTTTTCAAGTCGATATAAAAATCCCTAATTACGTCTATAGATACGAGTATGATAAGTACAACAATGTTTACGATTTGAGAGAAATTATATATTTTTTACATAAAATGAAGCATATAAAACGGGTTTTTTTATTTATATATATACCTTCTTTCAATAATTATGTAGCTATGCGTAAAATGTTTTTAATTTCAAATTAACAATTTCGAAAAGGCACATCAACGGTTCCTATTACCTCTTTTGGAAGCTTAGAAAGCTCATATCAAATTAATAATGTAGGTAGTGCTTACCCGATGAAAAGCGAGCAAACTCTAGAGAATAGATATTATAATTTGAAACCGGTGGCAGTTTAGGAAACGCTCTACATATATGTAACATTATATAAAATCATTTCAGTATACACGTACGAATGATAAACTACCCCCCGTGACCAATTTAAGGATAATTTAGGAAAAAAAGTCTTGTTTTTATAAAGATTTATTTCTGTGCTTAGTTTCGTTCTAGTTTAAAGATTTACCTCAGCTCGAACCGCATGAATAGACAGACACAGAGGGAAGCTTAACAAATAACGCTCAGCTAGGTTGAATTATAGTTTCATTGTCTTCTCCGGCGAATATTATGTCATAGTAATCGGTAATCTATGATCCTAGTGAGTTTCCTTGTGCGCTTTGAATCTCGCACCACAAATAAAGCACTATGACACAGAATAAGCAATAGAAAATATATATGTCATCATCATCAGTTATCTGTTTCACATAGCACAAGCTATTCTTAGTTCGTAGCTAGAAGGCGCTGTGTGCAACGTACTACAATATCTGTTTATTTATATGTATTTATGTTATTTATATTGTACTTTATGTAATTTCCTACATAAAATATATGGAAAACATTATAAGAATGCATCGGCTATTCATTCTTTATGCAAAAAAAGTGTTGTTAAATAATATAATAATATCTTTTAATGCCTTTGGTCAGCTGTAACTTAAACCTAGGTAAAGACATATCCTAAAATGGAGTTTGGTCAACGCTAACGGTATGAAGCGGCTCACCGCGCAGTCCTGGTGCAAATTGACGCATTGAATTTCTTCTCCAAATATACACATAATGCAGATTTCGACGCAATGGTAATTATGTTGAGCTTATTAACTCGTTTGTTACAAAGAACTTATTGGTAAGGGCCTAGAATCAAACCCACGAGGGCCAAAGGGGCCCTTTGCCCCTTCACGCCGTGAATAAAACTCATTCCCTACGCAGAACCGTGACAAACTAAGAGTAAAAAAAATATAAAAATCTTTATATGAGCCAAAAACAGTTTGCATTATTAAATTGAGGACAATTGATCCCACTACTGGTGGAGCCGTGAGTAATGACATCTAGTGCTTTCCATAGCCAAGCAAAGAAATATGAAGTTACAACAATATTTACGCATCCTTAACCTTAACAACCAGCCGCTTACAAAATTGTGTAAGTCATAAAAAGGATACAAAGGTAGAAGTTGGAAATGTCTGTCTCGTTTTCACAAGTTGGAAAGACTTTTATCACGACTCACTCGCTAGGTTAACAGTACACACTGACAAAATAGTAAAATCAAGACACACTTGTAATTCGGAATGTAAAGAAAAAAATATACAAAACCTGTGTCCAAAACCATTTCGAAATATTACATTCCTGTAGATTATTTTTACTTTTAAATCTTTTTAAACTATGAGATATAGTTTATTTCAATAAAATACATAAAATATACTTGACTTCCATTTGACCTATAATGACGTCACATAAGGCTACTTTCAGTGCTTGATCATTTATGTATACTTTTTTGTTTGACATGGCAAGGGCGTATATTCAGCCTACTTTATGACGTGTTCGCTATAAAAAGTTTGAAAACGTAATGAAAATCAATTACTCTATAGAAAGCCAAACTATTCAAATTACATAGTTTCATAAAATAGTAAACTTTATTTTATTATCAGTAAAAAATATAAAATAAATACAAAAAAATAACTTTATATACTGAATTTTTCTCTGTCACAACGTTCTCGCTTTTATCTTGTAACCTAATCTTTATTCCATCCATAAACTGAAACTTTAATTCCTTGATTCTCCCCGAGGTCAGAATAAATTCTTTATTGTTTAAAACAATGCAGGAAGCAAACGAGAAACAATTTCAAAGCCTGTATTGTGCTCTTACTGGAGTAATGTTTGGAATAGTAATAAGTCCGTTAATAATACCTACTTATGAAAAAATATCCAAGGTTTTCGATTTTGTATTATATTTCTATTATTACCCGACCATGCGTAACAGTGTGGCTTCAAAAACGGCGATAATAAAAAACCTCATATACAATAGCAACGTTATACCAAAACAATCTCGAAGAAAGGTGAAATCGAAAGATTTGAACAAATATGAATTTGAACAAACAAACATTAAAAAGTTATTTGATAAGAAAATATATTTTAGATAACTGATTGATTCAGTGGTAACTCGGAAGTTAATCTTATAGAGTTAGATTTCAAAAATATTTTGTTAGTTTTTTTTTTAAATGTAATAGTAATGAAACGATACGCTCTCCTGGTGGTAAGAGCAACAACAATAAGAACTTTGAGTAGCAAAACAAAGTCCGGGACATCGCTGCTTTGGCGCTTATTACTTTGAGACTTTCGATGGTTAGTCTCAACAGCCCTGTAATTTCGCTATTAGCTGCAGTACCCTCGAAATCCGAACACAGTATGTTTACATACTAATGCTTAGCGGCAGAATAGCTGGTACTGCGGTGGTACCTACCTAGACGACTTCCTGCTAAGGAAATCTACCACCAAGTGAATTGAAGTGTATTTTAGTGTATGTCTTATTTTTAATAAACCCGATCTAACTCGAGAATTTTAGACATTTTAATCCATTGGCACTGTAGGATTCGATACAATAACTAATCAATGTACAAAAACGTAACGTGACCAACATACAATAACTTTAGTGCCAAAAAAATTACATAACCTGTACATAAATGTATGTATATGATCTTCCAGCATCTCGCCACACCATAGCACTTAAATTACTATCAGTACCCTACTCATAATATTATAATTCTAATTGTCATCTCTGATGTATGTATATAGTGATGGTAGAGCATTGGTTAGCACGGCCGGATAACATACCTGATAGCGTAAGTTCAAACCCCAACAAATTGTTTGAGCTACCGGTGTAGGAAATCATGGTGATAAAACATGGCTATCAAACACATTCAAATCGATTTTTTTTAATAAGAAATAGACTTACGTTGGACCGCCATCTCACCTGATCTTAAACGATGATGCGGTCTAAGATGGAGGACGCTTACCTAGAAGATACTGATTCACTCTCGACTTGAAGAAACCTAGATTATATCCAACGGGGAACTCAGGATTACATTCCACTGTCCAGCAGTCCCCACAATAAACGTGGAAATAAATCGTTTTGTCAAACCTTCCAGCCTAGATGCGTTTACTATCTTCAACCACATCGTCACTTAACATCAGGTGAACTGTATCCTAAACGCCTCGCCTGTTGCCCATAAAAATGTGTTTAGAATAAAAATACATACATAGATGTTTATCAGTAGTTGTATTGACAGTGCGAGCCGGGGCTGGGAGCGAGTGTGATGTACAACCTGCTGTACAACCCGCCGCAGAAGCTGCTCCTCCTGGCAGGGTGCTCCACCGTCTGCACCACCGTCGCAGAAGCTGCCAAGATGTGGAACCTTATGGTTGTAAGTATTTTACACTCTCATACTTTGCTTAAAAGATGGGGCGGTAGTGGTTAAAAATAGGGCTGTAGTAAACCCAAACCTGGAGCAGACTTAGATTGCCATTTTAGTCCTGTTTTATTTTATTTTGACTGTGATTAAAACTTATTTCACTTGATATTATCTAGAGGCTCTAGTATTTGATTCTGACAGAACGCACAAATTACGATGCCAAAAACAAATAAAAAATACTCCATCTAAACCAGGGTTTCTAAAAGTTGATACTTGTAACACTTGGGGTACACCAGTTGATCGCCGGTTAACCGGTTTGCCGACAACGTAAACGAAATACAAGAATCGACTAAGATAGAAATTGAGAATTAACTGCATTTGCAATAAAAATCAAGTCAAGCCTTCATATTAAATAATAAAAAACCTAACAATTATTATCAATGCTCGTTTGTAATCTATCTATGGTCAGTTTTTAGAAGGTATTATTTAAAGTCTAATACGAAATAGTCAAGATGAAACCGTAAGTTTGAATAACTGTGATTTAAACCATATGTGTATATACAAAGCTTATAGATCATCAATCTATACAAAACTATCTAGCACCACCACATTTAAATTATCGACGTGTGGAAGAAATAACTTCGACCCTCATATTTATAGCGCCCTTGGTAGAGGTCAACTCTATACATACAGGCACATAGCAGCAAGCCTCTCGTAAAATACCTATCAAAATTTGATTCCACTATTAAACTAAAACCAGATTGATACTTCAGGGCAAGGCACGCGGTTTCCCTGTCTCTGTAGTCGACATACGTTTGGAACATTGCCAGAACGTTCTGTCGCGAATGTTCTTGCAACTTCGGGATTCTTTCTTTACTGTTTTTCCACTCTGATTTAATCTGTGACAAGTCCGGTAATTAAAGTCATATGGCTTCAGGAAATAACAGGACTGAATAGGAACCGCCACTACAAATTTCCAATGTTAGCCAAATAATTTCTAAAGCTTTTTTTTCTTATTTCCTGTAGACACGGATGAGAAAATCGGAGGTGTCGCTGTGTCTTGAACACGGTTGCGTACGTGAATACGTGTATATAACGGGTAAAATTTTCTATGAGCGTATTACATTTATGTTTTATTAATCATTTTTAAGAAGTCCTTCGAATTTCCATGTTTAAAATTTTCACTCAACGTAAAGAATTCTTTGTTCTTTTAACTAACGAGTGGTGTAATTAATTTCGGATGTAGATGGTAGATATATAACTGTAATTTACTTTTTACCAATAAAATATGATATGATATGATATGATATAACCAAACAGCATCTTTTGATTTTGTGATCAATTAATTAAATAAAATTAATTTTGACGGAATATTGGATAATTCATGCCGTCTTATAATTGCGACACTTAACTTAACATTTTGTAATTTCGTAATTTAATTTTATTGTATTGGTGTACACTGTGTTGGCGGACAATATAAATAAATAAATCATCAGTATTTTGTATGTATATATACTCCATTATGGAAGCAAATTTAAAAACGTATTCATGTCGAAACTCTATGCATTGTATACGAAGAAATAAATGATTTACAATATGTTTCTATCGTTGTCGTATTATGTAGCGATTCTAAGAATTGCGATAACAGCTCTGTCGTTAGCGCGGTCGATCACAAGGTAATAAAGGGTTCAAATCCTAACAATTATCTTGCTGGTCAAGAAAAACTTCGAGAGTAAACCAAAGCATGGTGGTAGGATTTTAGTACTCTAGCTACCTTCAAGTTAAAAATCTGCCGCTAAACACCTAACTTTGTCTTCCGGCAGTTTCACATGAGAACCAGTTCACATTGCAGACTAGGTGACAACACTATCTTCGACCACACTGTTACTAAACATCGAGTGTGCTGTGGTCAAATAACTTTTGTTATGCATAAAAAACAATCATGTTCTTTAAGTAAGACAAACTACTTTTGAACATGGTGATGATTCCACACTGATTTCAATAAAATCACTACTAAATATTCTTATTTTTTTTAATACGGACTAAACAAAAATGTGCATAGGTAATGGTTTTATCATAAGTATGAATTTCAAAGCATTTGACCGATCGGACCAGTCCTAATCATTCCCAATTCACAGCCCAACTTAAAAAACATAAAATGTTTTGATTGACTAAAGTATCTGCAAACGATCGACAGCTTGAAATACATACCTATATACAGTTTATACAGCTAACAGGTTTTTTAGGGTAATGAGTTTCGACGTCACTCTTCCCTTTACCAAACCGTTAATGGAGTATAAATAAGGCTATTAGGTAAACGTAATTTAGGCGTGGTAATTACTAAAATAAAATTCTGCTTTCGTTCACTCGCGTTGATTGATTTTGAATGAATTCTGACGATTCAATTAGTAAGAAATACTCGCAAGCAATGTAATACAAAGCTATATGAATACCATTCCAATTTTAGATATTGATTTTATAGAAGTGTGTCGAGTATCCAGTTGTCTATTGAGAAATTTCTAGAAATACTTTTATAGATATTATTATATTTTGTTTCTTATGTTTGAAAATGTATTTATATCGTTTCAATGTACGACGGTGCCTCTCTTGATCAAAAACTCGACATTGCCATCCAACTTGATAACTCTGACCGTATTCTGGCAACTTTTTCTTCAGCTGAATATCTTTTCGAATAGGTTTATTATTCTGCATTTTGTGGATTTCCCCGCGTGACTATGTAAACTGAGTGTTCATATATTGGAACGTAGTATTTATTACTCTTTGACCCTTAGATTTACATCCGTTTTATTCGTTTTCCCGTTGTAACGCAAAAGCGGAACAAATGCGCCTTTCGCATTTCATTAATATCACAAACTTTTGTTTTACTTATGTGAGATTACTCACGTATACTTACGTCAGATACTGCGACTATAGTGTTAGCCACATCCGATATGCTTCTTCAAGGAGTCAATGCTGAGCACGACGTGCAATCAATCATAAATAAAAAGCAAAATAGGGTCAAATGACGTCAGTTTTAATAGTAATATACAATTGCTAAACTCTGTTTATGAGTCTGTTACTTCTTCACGCTATAGCGGCTTCATGGATATAAATGAAATTTGGAATATAGAGAGCCTTTTTATAGTTGAAAATTTCGCGTAGTTTCTAACGGGTAATAATTTTTAAGACAGTTGTTATTTTGACCTGAACCTGATTATAGTGGTGTCATTTATGATTAAGTAGATTAACTACGATGTATTTGAGTATTGAGTTTAGTTCTGTTATTATGTTAACTCTTTATTTTCCTAACAGATGGCGTTAGTAGTACAATAACATTCTGTCCAATGAATACAAAATTGTTATTGTTCATTTGTTATATTGGTTATAAAAAAAAATTACAGATAACACATCTAAATATGAAGTTAAATTACTATGTTAAAGCACAAATTTATAGGCGTGATAGTTTTTCAGTAAAGTGTACCACAAAAATGCTCGGGTTGTGGAATAGTGCTAGGGCTCGCTTCGCTCGCCCTGATAAAATACTAACTAAACATAAATAGCTAACCATGTCAGTGCAGAGCGCCGTGGTAATGATTTTGCAAGCTTTGCATTCAAATGCCGAGAACTTCTGTGAAGTTACACAAGGGATCGCACGTGTAGTCGCCTAGTCTAGGCGTGAAACAAAAACCAGAGCTCTATACAAGAGGTAGGCTCTATACGGCTGACCTAAATCGAAACGAGAACAAGGTCAAGACAAAGATCTTCTTATTAGTGCAATGAAACGGGCTGAATGTAAATGCATATGGAGAACGCGTCAATCTTTAAACTATAAACGTGTATGTGACTGGCAGTACATTTACATGCGTATATATAACTAAAGGTCAGGTCAGCTTAGTCGGGAGACCGTCTTCCAATCTGGAGGTCTTGGGTGCAAATGCCACGGAACGCACCTCTGTCTTTTCTAAGTTATGTACCTACTGTTTTTATAAGGTTTTTCACGGGGAATTGATTACAAAACACTAAATTGAACTTGTAAGTTATTTGTCGTTTGCAATAATGGAGCACGCCCGACCGCCAGCGGAATTGAGTATAGAAAGCGGCGTGTCGAGTTAAATCATTGCGAAAATGTTATGTTTATAAGAGCAATGATTTGCCAATTGCGTTGTTTGGAAGCGTCTGGTATATATAAGGAACCTCCAGACGTGCAAGCCAATTTATTCGTGAACCTAATCTACGCCGTTTGAATACGACCTTCAAATTCAACAAGGAATAAAACAAAGATAGATATGCTTGTCGAGAAATACAACGAACACTTCAAGACGAAGCAAAATACAACTATGTTTTTCACACGGAATCTAGAAAGCGATGAGCCATGCTACGGAAACTCAGACAGCGTAGTCGTAGCGCTTCTACCAATTGTGCCAATGTACAATTGTTCGTAGCATATCTCGTACAGATAACAGTCTTGTTATTAAAACCATTAGGGTTTTTGTAGCGAAGATAGCTCGAACGGATTATACAACGGAAGGCGTCGTTTCAAACAAGGACTTTGAGGTAAGGTGAAGGAAACCATAAGGTGGTAAGCTACTTTGTTTTTTTCGGCTGCGTTGGAAGGTGGTAGACCTTCAAGTTTAAAATCTACCACTGACCATACCGTCACATAACATCAGGAGAGTTGAGGTCAAAAATTAAAAAAAAAATCAACGAAAATTGCGTGCCATATTACTGACAATGCATTTCAAATACAGGGTCATAAGCTTAGAATGTACTAACAATAAGCTGAAAATAGATATGTACTGATCATTATTATTTATTTAATGAACACAACTCTAAAATATTTATCGGACATAAACAGCTGCTTCATACATTTGGTTGAGGGTCAACGTGTTCTTTATTTACAACTGCTGCTCTTTTTCTCGATTTTAGAGTTATGTGTCCGTTCGATGGTGAATTTGAAGCTTCAGAGCCTAGCACATCGGCTCGAAGTGGCTGTCGGTTTTTTATCGTATACACTACGGTGAGTTAGGCCAAGAACTCCATGACCTAATCTTGCCATCGCCGTTTTACAACAAAACGACCAGACGCTCGACCAAAAGATACCCTCTTACAGTGGAAATTCCCTATAAACGCACAAAACGTTTCCAGACCACGTTCCTTGTAAGAACTGCTGATGTGTGGAACTCGTTACCAGCGTCTGTGTTTCCAACTAAGTACAACCCGAGGTTGTTCAAGAATAACGTGAATAGGTATTCCTTAGGCAAGCGTGCTCCATATTCGGCCACATCATCGCTTTCCATTAGGTGAGATCTTGGCCAAATGCAATCCCATTCTGTGGTTAAAAAAATGTCCGTTCATAATGTATGTATGTGTGTTTCAGTTGAGTACATTCCAAGGGTATATATAAATCATCTTTTCACCTGTCTTCCTTTTTGTCTGTCGGCGTTACCTAACATCAAAAAACGTTGTTTTTGTTTCAGTTATGCTACGGAGCATCTTCACCAGCGTTATCGGATCGCGCCCGATTTCCCACTCTGTTCCGAACCCATCCATCGGCAACTGTACACAACCCCACCAGGATCAAACTGATGCAGAAATTCGGCTGGTCCAGAATAGCTATTCTACAACAAGCTGAAGAAGTTTTTATATCGGTAAGATTATACTTAACGTTGAACATTTTGACTCTTTAACAGGAGTTTGGGCGGATTCCGCTGCAGTATCAAGTATTCTGCCACCAAACAGTAATGAAAACTTACTTGGCTCTAATTTCTTGATGCGTACGGCCCATGAATGGAACTCATTGCCAGCTTATTTAAATCCTGTAAACTACAATTTAGGCATCAAAATCGACGTACTCCGTCGTCGGCTGCACCGCCGCCTTCCATCAGTCGAGTTAGAGATCAAACGTAGATCTGTTTCATAAAATGCTGCGTTGCGGTCTTTAGGACTCTGCAGCTAGCGAAATTACAGCACTACTGAAACTAATCATCAAATGTTTCCAAGTTATGAACGCCAAAGCACCAATGTTCCGGACTTTGATTTGCTACTCTTAGTTTTGGATACTGCTGCTATAGTTAAGGAGACATTATCTCTTAGCATCAGAGAAGCATTTATTTCGTCTCATTACTTTTACATGGAAAAACTTTTTTGAATAAGAATGGAAAAAAGTAGGTTTACTTGCATGTTTTTTGTTTGAATTATGCGGGATTACTATCGTTTAATTATTTTAATGTGAAAGTATTGAATCGAAGGAGACGCTATCCTAATAGTAAGAGATAACGCATGTCCAAAACGATTGCAGCGATACACAGAACTTTGAGTAACAAAACAAAGTCCAGGGCATCGCAGCATTGGCGCTTACTTTAAAACTTTTGATGGTTAGTCTCGACAGCTGCCCTTCAAAGCGGAATACGGTAACGTTTACATACAACTGCTTGGAGGCAGAATACCTAGACGACGAGTAAGTTAAGTTTTATTAGTAACCAATATAATTAAACGTAAGTAATCCAGCATAAGTGAAATGTGTCAAAATCACGTTATTTTCCATATAGTAACTTGTTTAGTTGCATTTTATTAAAAATATAAGAATAGTAACTTGAACAAACCGAAACATAAAATGACTTTCAAAACTTTTTTATAACTACATATACAAGTCACGGTCATTCCTCCTCGCGATGAACTGCACAAAATAATCATATTTCACCGACAGGGTTACTTCCTGCTCTGCCCAGACTTGGAGACAATTTCCTACAAAGCTTACTTTTAGGTACCTACAGTTAGCAAGACAAAAACAGTTAAGAAAGTTTACACAAGAAATAGAAGAGTAATTGCGACTGCGGCGAACCACCCCACCCCATTCCGCCTTGTCTCTTGTGATAAAACGTTCCCGTTTTATGGCTAAACTTGAATGTATTTGGCCGTACTCAGGACTCACTATCACAATAAGTTCCAAGACGAGTACTCAGAAATGCGATGGGAAGGAAAATACATTTGTCTCGAGGCTGTTATTCATTGTGTCTATGTAAACAGCGCTCGTCTTCTACGAGTGTTATCTTTACATTACAATAGGCTTCGATAGCTCAACCTGTGGAGCGAACATGGCGATAATGTGGCTCGTATCGAAGTGATTATATCGTGTAGGCACCGTCGTGTCGGCAGCTGTCCCCATATCGGTCGCGTGACTAAAATCGTTCGAACATCGGCCCTTCGAATCGACATCGAGTGGAGTATGACACGCTAAGCGCTTTGTATGTCGAATGACAAACTACCTTCGTGATTGGCCTTCAACGAATCGCCGATTCCGATTTCATTGCATATTGAAAACGAGCCAACCGTACCATGAGAGCTTCAAGCGTCTGTATTTTTAGAGAATGGCAATTGCGGAAAGCGAGACGAATATATATAAGCTTCGATCTGAGCATAGGAATGACTAAATAACGTGATATTTCAACGATATTGCTACCAGTATAAGTACGAGAAATGTTGCGGCAAATGGAAAGCTGCTGCAACTGAAACACGCTTTAGAAAATTCAGACTTAGCTTTTGACCTAGATAGATTCGTGAGTAACGCAGAGTATAAACTTGCTCGCTCACTCTGATGTATTATACTACAAACTGTGCTCTGTTAAATCAATTTATTTTCTCAAAAGAAAATTACAATAATTTCACTGAGAAATAAATGAATTAGTTAAATATATAATTATGCTACGAAAGTACTTCGATGGTATAAAGTTAAATAATAGTTATAATAGTATATCGTTCTATTCCTTTGTTACCACTAGGTAATAAATATGAATAACAAGTCCATTTTAGCCATACCGTAATTTTAGCGACGAATGCTGTGTGAATTGTTCTAAGAATAAAAACCATGTACTATATTAAAATATAACATGACTGAACTACTTCTAAAGTATAAGCTACACACAATTCGGTATGTAAAGAAAAAAAATACTTTGCTGATTCCAAAACCATTTCGAAATATTACATTACTGTACATTATTTTGACGTTTAAAACTCTCTAAACTATGAGATGGGGTATATTTCAATAAAATACACAAGATAAACTTGACTTTCAATGAGTCCCATAATGACGTCATGTAGTTCGCTGTGCAAAAGCAATGGCGAACCTAAACAAAAGCTGTCAATGTCAAGTCAACGCAGCGTTGGATTTTTACTATAATTACAGTATTTGTACAACTATTTCATGCTCCGTACTAGATACTATCCATATCTAAGGATAGTACGGAAAAATACTATAATTTCGTTACTTCATTTATAAAATACCAAAATAGGTAAATATAACACCCGTGCATTGCCAAATCACGTAAAAAAAAAGTTCATTGGGTTTGTCCTTTTTCTTTTTGGCATCATACTCTGTGCATTCTGTCAGTTCTAATGTTTCTGTAAAACAGCTGTAATAGATCCATATATTTTTTTAAATCTTAATAGATTTGCCAGCGGCGTAATAGCGTAATAATCCATACAAAAAAGTAATAGATTAGCAACATTAAGAACATGAAGCTATAGGTAAAGATGGAGTCCAAACTTAGAACATCGACTTGAGTCAAATACCTAAACATCTCCATCTCACTCGTGTGGGCTGAGCTCTCTTTTTGTGTTGGACTACAGTATTGCTATGTCTTTATATTAAATCTCCTATCAAATTCTTAGGTTGATTTGCACACGCTACTAAATCAGAATTTAAATATTTTTCTATCGTTCTATCGATGTCAGCCAAGAAGACAGGAACACAACACATTCAGTTTAAGTTTTCTTAAGCAAGAAATAATTAGAAAAGGTACCTACCCAAATCAAACAAATGAGAATTTAAGCACTCTAATAATTTGTGAATATTTAAATAGTTACATTACGATTTATTGTATTCGAAATAATAACAATGTGGTTAACGAGAGCATAATTGTGTTGGTGAATCAATAATTACAATCCCATTTTCTAGGGATTCGATAGTGCGGCAACATTAATCCTTATGTCAACCATCAAGATGTCATATTTATGATAATATGGCGTTTGTTTACATTTGATTCGTAGCGTCGTTTCAGATATTATCCGGTAATTACTGATTTTATTCAAGAAATGGTGGTAAATTGTATTGTACGTGGTTGCGACAGTACGTGGTATCCAGAATGTGGCATAACATTTCACATGTAAGTGTTTAAATCGTGATTTCTGGCATTGAATTATTGTATACTTACTTCTTTACATTTTCACTTGATTTCTTTCTGAAACCTTTGACCAGTGTTTTCAACATGTAAATAAATAATAACTAAGTCAAGATCAAATCGTTTTACATTGGATTTGAGTGACCTAGGGCAATTTTAATGTATTTGTTTGTAATACATCGCATTGCGGTAGTGTTACCATATTGAGTAACTTCTGGGACTTTCAAAGTTTTGTTTCTTATATGATCTTTTTTTTTAGATTTCCTAAAAATGAAAATCAAAGGAATTTGTGGTTATCCACTTTACCATTGAAAAATAAGTTTTATGAACGAGCAAGGATTTGCAGTTTGCATTTTCAAAAATCAGATTATGATTTGATAGCAAAGCGCTTAAAACCAACGGCAGTTCCTACTGCTTTAATACAGCGACAAACATTGCCACAAACAAGCACGGTAAATTTTTCATTACCTATTCCATACTAATTATTAATAGTAAAATAAAATTTGAAATCATCATCATCATTATATTTTCTTGATTTACTCTTGGATGATGCTTTTTCTTCACACATGGTGGTCTTATGCTCCTCTTATACAGTCCTATACACTGTTGCCTGCCTCATCCATGAGCATTAACTTACTACTACATTACTGTGATGGCCAACGATAAACATCCATTTCGGAGAAGGGTCCTGCCCACACTTTTTTTTGTTATGTTTCTTAATATCAAATTAAGAAAAAAGTGACCTACTAGGTCACTTTTTTCTTAATTTGCATCTGATTATTTCTTTTTCAATTATAGACCATTATAATACTGTTTTGTGTAATGTTGTGTGTAGTTCATGGCATCCTCGACACAAAAGAAAATCCTAGTAGGGAGCTATGTATGTGAAAAACATTTGTTTGCTTGTTTTGTGAATTACATGCTCTCGGCGCTACAGGTGAACACAGGCATGAAGCACTGCTAGAAAATAAACCTTTAGATGTAGGGCAGTTTTCTAAATAGACTGATTGTTGAAATATAATTGTTCAAATCACACATTTATTTAATTTATTATGCAGGTATTTTTAAAATAATATATTATAATTTTCAGACAACAAGTTCTTTACATGAACAGTGTAAGATGCAAATACTTGGTGTGCCTGGACCAAGCACCAGTTCTGGCATTCATGAAAGTAATGCTCAAATTAAGGAAACGGGAGTTAAACATGTTGGCTGCAATATTGAAAACCAGAGTAGTAAAAAACCATGTCGAAAAATTCTTGAAAATATTAGCAATTCACCTGTAAGTTTTCCTTTACATTATAAAACGTGTATTTCATTTCTTGTATGTGTATTTCTCATGTTTGACATAGCTTGTGTCAAAATATTTATATTACTATCTTTACCTTGCCAAGCTTAGCTGTATGAGATAAGAAATTAAGAACAAAGACACATAGAGTTTTCTTGTTTTTATTTTCCAGGTCAGCTGTGAAGATCACGATCCCGCAAAGATTGATAGGGGCGTGCAAGTGAATATTAAATCTATAAAATAAGACATTCTTCGGAAGAAAACTAAGCTCCTTGGGCAAAAATGTACATGTACATGTACGTGCTCATTTAAAGACTCATACTGATAATTTATTGAGTATTTTACGCGGTAAAAGACAAAAACTACATAGAGCGTTGATGTTTAGCCATGTGTAGTAATTAATAAAACATTAAAATATATTTAATTTCGGAAGGGTTTTTATTTTGATGTTTTTTCACATTACCTATATCCATTTTATATAAGCCCAAGCTCAATATGTCGATATATGTCAAAACTTTGTGTGTGTGTATGTTTGGTTACTCCACGCTAAAACGGCTGAAACGATTTTTATGAAATTTGACATGCAGAAAGATAAGATCCTGAATTAACACGTGTTCTGAAAAGTACCTATATAAAAAGGTGTATGTTTGTCTAAAATGAAAATTGCGGTACGTAACATACAAATGAAATTGTACTCTGGTTTGGCTGACTAACCTAGAAAAACTCATTTATAGGAGTCATAGGCAAGGCGATTTGAACAAACAGCTTTTCTAGTAATTCAATAATTAAATTATTACATATTTCATCTTTATGGGCTAGGTTTATTTTTTTGTATTAAACAAACACGTAGATATTAATAATAATCAAATCACTTACATAAATACGTAAGTTATATCCTGGGAAACATTAAATAAAGGTTACCCTATTCAGAAAGAGAGGGTTAGCCAACACAGAGCAAGATAGAAATAAATAGGTATGCTTCAAATAGGTATTCAGAGTTTGGACTCCATCTTTACCTATAGCTTCATGATTAAGAAGCTTTGATAAACAAAATTCTTTACTTCATGTCAGTTGTCAAAGTCAATCAAATGTGTCAAAATATTATTTTTTGTTTTACATGGCAAAGGCCTACTAGGGATATTCAGTCAACCTTATGACGTCATCGCTATCAAAAGTTTGAAAACGTATTAAAAATCAACTACCGCATAAAAAGCCAAAATATTCAAATTAGTTTCATGAAATAAAGTTTACTATCAGAAAAAAATATAAAATAAATACCAAAAAAAAACTTTACATACCGAATTGTTGAGCTTCGAATTTCTAAACGAAGTTACAAGTAGTTTATTTTATTATTATAAGAAATAGGCTTACGTTTGACCGCTCACCTGATATTAAGTGATGATGCGGTCTAAGATGGAGCACGCTTGCCTATAAGATACTGATTTACTCTCGACTTGAAGACACCCAGATTATATCCAACGGGAACACCCACACAGGCAGCGCATTCGTATATGACGAATGTAGTATTTATGTAAACATTTGTTTCTCTAGTTAGCACACACTATCGTTTTACTTAGTCCTATCCATACCAAGGTTACCTGGAATAGATCGCTCTAAGCGATAAGGCCGCCGATTATTGCACTTCATTTAAATGTTTGTATTATATCTGTTCTGTAATCTTGGTGTGAACAATAAAGAGTTATCTATGTATCTATGAAAAAGTAAAATCACCTAAAAGTATTATAATCTTGATTATGTATGCATGATAGATAAAAGAAGGTAAATATATGAGGTATCATATTAATATTGTAAATAGAATAGCTTAGGAGTATCATTCTTCTTCACGAACACGTCTTGCAACAGCTCGATGAATTTGACTTTTTTCTCCCACCTTCTAATAAAATGTTCCAATTTACAATTTAAGTATATTCAATTTGTTCTAGCAGTTCGTACAAGTTTCATACATGCATGCAGCTTCTTTCTACTAAGCTGAAAATGTATAGGAATCTGCCATCCTTCTTTAGAATGGAGATGGCTCACGACCCCGATAACCGTACCTATAGATAGGGTTTCCATCCCGAAGACAATATACGGTTTTCGTAGGATAGCGGGTGAAAACGTGAGGTGCTACTCATTACACAAAACTTAATTGCCCACAAATCAAAATTAATTAAATGCGTGGGTTAATATATATGGGTTGTATCTTAAAGTTCTAGAAATGTTTTGCGTAACCCATTTATTAGACTGATCACTAACTCCAGAAATTAACTGGTAATTAATTGCAATAGTATATCCCTACCTTCATGTTAATGAGTAAAGATTATAATCAACATTTGGTGCTGTTAATATATATACTCAGGGATCTATATAGGGCTTTTTGGGCTGCAGTCCAGGGCCCCGTGGATATAAAGGGCCCCCAGGCCCCATTGAAATCAAAATGCAGTGAAATTTTTATACTAATTTATGAAAAGAAACTTGTTGATGTTTTCCCTATTTATTATAACATCTTAAAATATTTGAACGTTGTATTACTACTTGTAAGCTTTGCGCTCTTTCTCCAGGGTGTCGTATATAGACAATGCCAAACTATTGACTAAATAATTTATCAGTTCTTTTCGTAAATTGTGATTTAACAAAGGACTTACAATGTGATGAGCAAATAAAGGCAATTGGCGAAAATGCAAAAATATTGCTTGATAAAAAATCAATGTATCAAATGTGACTAGACATAACCTGTTGATTTATTTTGCGATAATGTCTCTCAATTGCTGTTTGTGTGTCTAATGCATAAATAATTAAACTATTTTATTGGCCTCTTTTTTCCTAAGCCGTGTTCCTAGAAAACAGGTGTTTGACAAAATGGCAATTAATGATTCAAGCAGGCCCTTATGTAGAGTATTAGCCCAAGGCCCCACAAATTCTTGGTCCGCCTCTGTATGCTGGATGTTCGTAAGACAATGCAGTCAGTTTTTGGATGGGTAACCAAACATAAATAGTTATATATGTCGGCGCGAGACCGACAAACATCAATTATTTAATTGTTAAATTAATGTTTGAATAATTTGTTATGATTTGTAAAACTTAAAATCAAACTACCCGCAGATAATGTTATATTGTGTTGACAAAACATTGTTTGTGCAGGCGTTGGTTTTGGTATAAATAGGGCCGTCCAACGACTTGCAAGTCAGTCAGCAATGCTGACGTCACGCTTTTTAAAAACAATGATGCCATTGGTCTTCCATCATGTATAATACAAAAAGAAAATAAATAAAAACCAACATCAGCAGCGAAGTACAAAAAGTGTCTGATCCGTCTAACGGCAATTCTAATTCAGTATTGTGACAAATAATACAATTTTACTCTGTCCAAATATATGTCTGTTTATCTTTGGGTCCAGTCATTTTTGTGTACTGGCACGAAATCCACATATTTGTAAATCTGTGGATCATATATTTCGTAACAATAGCTTGCTACGCATACAGAAAAAGTAATCGTTTTCTAGAGGAAGTACCTACTGCTAAAGCTTTTCAGTATGATAAATGGATACTACTCGAATGGGTGAATATTTTTTTCTTTATTACAGTATCCACTTAAAATGCTTTTGTATAAAAGCGTTGTTATTCACATTTGGAGAGATATGAGAGTTCACCAATTTCCTGCAGCGTGGAAAAAGTTGGACGTGGAAAATGTGTTATGACGGGATAACAACTAATATTATATTACGCTAGCCTCATACAGACGCAGCCTGAAATGCGGCCAACTAAAACCGCGGCTAGACTTGCTCAAACTGCTGCGGTTTGTGGTGCCGAGTGCTGCAATACACAGTGAAACTCTTTGTACTCAAAGACGACCTGCGGAAGTGGCTAAATTCGTAGTCACCCATCGCTGCTACGGCAAGTAGCGCCTGTATGTAGCAGGTTTTATATGTGTACATTCTAAATATTGGCACGAAAATTTGAAAATTGAAAAACATTTTTTTTTCAGCAATCAATCATTGCTCTTCATAAACATAAAGTCACAGTTAACAAAGCAATTTTACTGTGTTTGTTTTTTGTATGTGTGTGTTTTGTTTTTGTTGTTTTTTTTGTTTGGATTTACTTCGAACTAGCGACCTGTCCCGCTTCACTGAACCTTCTAGAACAAAATTTCTAAATGATTGAGAAAATTGTAACAAAATTCGATGCTTAGTTTAAAAAAAAATGTATAAACAGAGACATGCAAAATGCGACTTTCATGCAATGTAGTGAGAACTTTTTGGCATGCATTTTAGTATTACCGGGTGAGTGCTGGGTCCGTCGTGTTACAGGGAATAGGAACCCATATGTGCTTAGGCCTTGCAAACCAAAGGGCCCTTATATACGCTCAGCTTCACTGCTTCACTGAATTTATAGATGTTCATAGCAGACTGAGGTCTTGTGGTAGATCATAAAGAGATTTTGCTAGAAGTATTCTCTCTCCCACTTCTACTGCATATAAAATTACCATGAAACCATTTATAATCAACTCTTTTGTAGGGTCAAAATATAAATTAAGCTTTATCAGGATAATAGTTTCCCAAGGTACAGTAATTCCTATAAGTACAAGAGGTTTTTCTTGATAGAAAGTAATATATAACTGACCTAGATTGCGAAAGTGTCAGGTCCTTAGGGATAGTATAATGTTTTTCATTCGCGTCCATCATAAAATTTCAGTCTGGAACAGTATACATAGAATTGTATTGATAACTAATATGTACTAAAAAACTAAATAATAACCATAGAAAATAGAGTATGTTTTTCATTCACACTTTTACTTTCGTAAGTTTTAGATTAATCTGTGTTTGGGATGTAGATCATCTCACTATCTTTCTGGAAAGTTATCACATATTAATTAAAAGGATTTTAGAAAAACTTCTATCAGCTGTCTGATTCCCATAGTACTTACAAGGTTTGCGTAGTTTGAGGCTAGATGGCGCTGTGTGAAAATATCCTTCAATATTTATTTATTTATATAGTGAGTTTCAAATAACTGATGACAAAAAAAATTTAAAAGCTATATCTATGATTCGACTTCGTATTTTACTCTTACCCTACAGCAGACGGTAGTAGCTCATTGAAATTCAAAGATCGGAAAATTGAGATTCCTGAAAATATGCATGAAATTCGTTTTCCGTTTGGACTCGAACGTTAAAACCTTCTACTAAAATCAATATTATGAATATGAACTTTTGTGTGTAAAATGATATATATTGGCACTTAGTTCCTTAGTACGGTAATATACTTTTGATATGTAAATCTCTTTCTTTAAAGGAGGAAGGTTCACAGTTGTATTTCAATTTTTTAACCCCCGACGCAAAAAGGTGTTATGTAAGTTTGACATCGATGTCCGATGTACCGATGTTTGTCGGATGTACCGATTTCGATGCGGTATTTTTTTCATTTCAAAGCCAGTTTCCTTGCAGTGGTTCTTAACTATGTTTGGTTAATTGCGTAGGGGGTTTTAAATTTAAGTAAGTTCGCGGAAATTTGTCATGTCTGTCAGAAGCTTTAAGAAGTGGCACCGCTTCATAGTGGATATTCCAACAACTCGAACTAAGCGGTTTGGTTCCACCTTCTTCAAACGAACCGCTAAAAATTGGAATTCGCTGCCTGAGTGGGTGTTCCCCGATAGGTACAATCTGGGTGCCTTCAAGTCGCGAGTAAATCTGTTTCTTCTAGGCAAGCGTGCTCCATCGTAGACCGCATCTTCGCTTATCATCAGGCGAGATGGCGGTCAAACGCAAGCCTATTCGTTATAAAAAAAAAAAAACCGCACTTGCGTGATGGACTACGATTTTATCCTTCTCACAATGAGAAGTGGCCGACGCCCAGAAGTGAGACAGTTTATAAAAAAACAGGGCTTTTTCGGGAACCATATTGTTCAGAAATCAAAAGTACTATAAACATGTATATCCAAAGTGTGCATGTTCCCTCGAACTAACGGTGTAGGTAGCAACAAAGGTTAAAAAGGAGTGTAAAATATTTTAATACAAAATATGTGCCCAGTTATGTGCCGTGGAATGGCCACAATTTAGTATAACCCAAGCCAAGTGTCATCTGCACCATGCGATGTTAAATTACTAAGTTTGAAACTGCAATAAAACTCAATAGTACCTACACGTAGATAGGTATTTATACTATTTCACGGCAGCTAAATCCTTATTTTTACTAATAGGTACAATTTTTTTATGTTTTATAGGTTAGGTGTTTGACCACCAAAGTGTTTTAGGTACATAAAATTAGTAGAACAAATTTCTTTTCTTTATTTAAAAAATATAGGCGTTTCTGTTGATGTTTTTTGTTGAGCTCTTGGGAAAACGAAAACATCGTGTTTTTTAAATTCGCTATAGAACACTTGATTTCGCAGGAAAATTGTGTTGAAATCAAGGTAATTTTAATTATATTCTACAGCTAATGAACGGACAATCGTGTCTATTAATACCAACGGAAAAATTTAAAAAAACAACCATAAAATTTTATATTCAACATTTTGACTTCAAAACATTACAACCATAAAAATTTGTCATAATTTTATATGTCATTTTTATTTTTAATGGCTGGTAGGTTAGGTGTTTGACCACAACTAACCTGATTTTAATTATATATACATATACTAGACTAGCTGACCCGGCGAACTTCGTATCGCCTAACAGGCAATAGACATATCGACAGCAGCGCCACCTACTGTGCAATTTGCCGGGTTGCCGGGTCCAATTGTGTTTTCAAACCATCCAGATCAGAGTTCAGATAGATTCAGTTCTGCCTATAATAAAAGTTTGTAACATTGTTGTTTATAATATTGTTCACAATGCCCCACTATTATTATTAATTTATTAATATTGTTCAGTTTCGTACACCATAAGCTTAAAACCTCATCGAGAAGCAGAAACTCGTTCATAGAACGGAATTCTGTAATATCTAAAAAAGGTTATTAATATGGAACCATTTAAGTTATCGCATATTTCTTTTTTATGTAATAGTAATGGGACGAACGATATACTCTCTTGGTGGTAAGAGATAATGCATGTCCATGACCATTGCAGCGATACACATAACTTCGAGTAGTAAAACAAAGTCCAGGGCATCGCTGCGTTAGCGCTCATTACTTTGAGACTTTCGATGGTTAGTGTCAACAGCCCGGTAATATCGCTAGCTGCAGTACCCTTCAAACCGGAACACAGTAATGTTTACACACTACTGCTTGGCAGCAGAATAGCTGGTACTGCGGTGGTACCTAGACGACTTCCTGCTAAAGAAATCTAATTAATTATAATCTAACTAAGTAATTATTTTATTAGAACATATAGAAATACATGTCTCACATGCTTTTAGACTAGCAACTCCAGGTGAAATGCCAGTCTTATAAGTTAAACAACGATTGAGAATAGGGCACGTCGATTAACAAGACATTTGTTCACCGCAGAATTAATAATGCTCAGATACTATTACAATACTTTGTCCTTTATTTGTAATGAGACAAAGGCAATTCGAAACATTAAATCTATAAAACAAACAAAAGTAATATACATACACTCGAACATAGAACCTCCTCCTTTTTTGAAGTCGGTTAAAAGTGGGTAATATATAGCATATGACAAAAAAAATTAAAGACTGAAGGAGTTTTCAGTTTAAACACCCACAACTTGTGTCTGTACAACTGCTTTTAAATCTGTGGTACAAAATAAGTAAGCTTTCTTACAATTTACAACGTCTTCTAAGAAACATATTTTACATTAATGTTTTTACGGAAAACGAGCAACGCTTTATTAAAACAGTTTTGTTTCTGCAAAAAATCTCCTTTGCCCTTCCTCATCTTGATGTCTCACAGACAATTTAATTTTTAAAGGAAGGAAGCTTTTACTCTAAAGAGGAAAAAATCCCATTGTCTCTCATGGGGCACGAGAAATGACGGACAAGAGGAGTAACCCAGAAATACGTGTATACAGTGTTTCTTATTACCCAAGCACGATAAAATAAAACTTACAATTTGATTAAAGTAATCATGAGGAAACTATAGCGTGGCGGTAGAGTATTTTCTAGTACTCTGCTGGCTAGCTACCACCCTCAAGTTGAAAATGTGCCAAGCACCTAACGCACCTAACCTAATGTGACCCGACAGCCTCACTTGAGAGCCAGATCCATTTCAGACATAGCTACCATTTTCGACCATTATACTGTCACTTCATAACAGATGAGCTGAGGTCAAACACCTAGCTTGTTCCTTATTCTTTTTTGGTGCCATGCCCACTATTAAATTATTTGTTACAAAAAAAAAATATAGCTATAATTAAAGGGATTCTAACGATGCCCCATAAATACAAAACTGTTCAGGCATTTAAAAGTTATGGTGGAATAAAGAAACCCACAAACATACATACATACATACATGACCTAAAAACATTACACTTCTTGGGTACTTGTGTAAAAAGTTCACTGGATATGACCAAAACTATATAGTATCTCAATATCTATCTCTATGGTAACAAAAGTGGTTTTGAGACATTTTATCTATCTATCTATCTATCTATATCTTTAAACGAGCAATTCTTGTATATATATATATATATATTCTGAATCTCGGAAACGGCTCCAACGATTTTCATGAAATTTTGTATCCAGGGGGTTTCGGGAGCGAAAAATCGATCTAGCTAGGTTTCATTTTCAGAAAACGTCGTTTTATCCATGTTTTCAGCCGAGCAATGCTCGGTCAACCAGGTACTTTTACTTAAGCGAGATTACTCACGTTTAATAATATCGGAAACTAAAGCAGTGCGAAGCAAGACGAGGCCGCGCGCGCGTTGCTCTCAGCTTTGTCTCCATGATGAAGGCCACCGGATGTAACCGAAAGCATATTCGGAGTTTCCGATAAAATTAAACGTAAGTTATCCCGCATAAGTAAAACAAAAAAGTATATCAATCTTTATAATCCCGTAAAAGTAAAATAAAAATGCATCTAAACCAAGTCAGTTTCCATGGTAACGCAATAAATATTGTAGGACACATTACACACAGCGCCATCTGACCCCAAACTAAGCAGAGCTTGTGTGCTGGAAGTCAGATAACTGATAGAATACATAAATACTTTTTTTTTGTAAATACATACTTATAACACCCAGACACAGAACAAACATTTTGTTTATACTATAAAATGTTTGTCCTTGGTGGGAATCGAACCCACGCCCTACAACTTAGGCAGACATACTCCCAATGAGCCAACAGGGCTGTCAGATTATTACAATATTTAACTAGGGCTATTATATTTTTACAGTAGCTCTTGTGCAATAAAAAAATTTAGATTTATGTCTGGTATATCTAGGCTAGGAAGTGTGCATACAGTACAGAGCAGTCTGAAGTGAATGAGACCGAGCCTTTCACGCGGGATTCAATGTAATTAGAGCGACTCCGGTTTTTTTCATAAGTTGGTTTGAAGCGTTCTGGCGCTCCTGTTTCGCTTTCATCATTTCGCTGCAAAAAAACTGAACTCCTCATGAATACTGACGCCAAAATATAGATATATAAGGATTACACAGAATGGTAGTACCAAGCTGAAAGGAGTTTATTCTCCTCGTCGAAAAGATCGAAGAGTCCTTGTCGAAAGTAGTTTGACTTTTAGTACGATATTTTTACATCCTATTAAAATATTAGAAATGTGAAAGTTTGTAAGTTTGGTTGTTTAGATGTTTGTTACTCAATCAAATATTTCACTTTTTTTTTAATTAGGTTCCTGAGGTATTAATTAAAATTGAACTACAGAACGTACCTATCCAATTAAATTGTGGTATAGATGCCCCACATTATTCAGGGATAAAATGTATCCTTTACTTTTTTGTAATAATAAAATAAGTTTCATGAATATTGCTCTTTACTTACACATATTTCATTTCTACCTAATTCCAAAGTTAACGCGAACGAAGTCGCGAGCGTAAGCTAGTAATACATTGTGTAAAAAGTATATAAAGACTACTATCAGAAATGTGGATCCGCTTGTGACCTCTGCTTAGTTCGGGATTACTCCCGAACGGAATTTCCCCTGAACTCCAATTCGGGATTGTCCTCCAATATTGTATCCTAACTAACATTATAAATACGAATGTGAGTTTGTTTGTTTGTTACGACTTCACGCGTAAACTACTCAACGGGTGAAATTTTGCATGTAGGTTCTTTAGGACCTGGAATAAGACATAGGATACTTTTCATCATCATCATCATCCATCATCACGCGGGTAAAACCGCGGGGCGCAGCTAGTGTGAAATAAAATGTATGAAACATTTTCGTATGGAATAGTTTTTTTTTTTGTTTATTTAGTGTTAGTGTTATGACACAAACACTAAATAGTTGTTCACAATGATTACAGTACAGCTTAATAGTAACGTTTCGCGTAGCCCTGTATAAAATACTCACTCACACATAATCAAATCATGAATTTAAATGCTAAAACGTCGGAAAATAAAACGTGAAAATTTAGGGAAATTCAATGAGTACTTTCAAGTTGATACTTATGTAAATACAGGTTGAATCTTTCTCGGTGGTCTGCGTTACTTAGTGAGCGATTTTGTAGGTACGAATAACGTTCGCTTGCAAAAAGCTCTTAGCGCAAAATAGGTAGTCACACTTTGTTAAACGATGTTTTACGTAAAGTTGCACGTGTACATTTAGCACTTAACCCAAAAAAATATTGTTAGAAAAATAACACGGGTCAACATGAAATTTGACTTTGATTGCAAAGCATTAAATTTCGGTAGTTTAGGTCGTAATAAGACGGAAAAAAAATATATGGCATGAAAAACTTTGCTTTTGTGCTTAGAAGACTGATTGAACGAAATTTTAAAAAATCTCGGATTTTAATTTTTGATTGAAAATAAAACTATTGAAATAAAAATGTTTATTATTTTTATTAAGTTTTACTATCAAATTAGCTTACAGAAAAGTGGAAAATAACTTAAAAGTGCACACTTTTACTTTTTCTTTTATGTTCATAGCTACTTTCTCTCAATAAACCCCAAATATAGTCGCCCATCATGTTTTCATTGTATTGGCCTTGATAGCGTTGTTCAAAATTCATGATGTCCTGATGGAAACGTTCTCCTTGCTCTTCGGAATAGGCTCCCATATTGTTTTTAAATTTATCCAAATGAGCATGCAGCATATGTACTTTTAATGACATCCTGCAGCCCATGGCCTTAAAATTTGTAAGCATATCCTCAACCAACTTTTCGTAGTTTTCAGCTTTATTATTTCCTAAAAATCCAGAAACTACTGCTTTAAAACTGTTCCAACATGCTTTTTGAGTACGATTCAGCAACGTTGGAAATTTTTCATCGGCGAAAATCTGTCTTATTTGCGGACCAACAAAAACCCCAGCTTTAACCTTTGCTTCCGATAACTTCGGAACTACAATAACTACAAGCAACATGTGGAGCCCATGGCTTATCTTGATTCCGTACAGGACAGTCAAAATATGCTTCATAGGCTTCACAGAGAACGTGAGATGTCTATAGTTCATATTTCACGTCTCGAACTTTAATAAATTAACCACATATAAAACAAAATGCATCAGCATCGTATTTGCACTTTCGTGACGACATTTTAAGTTATTCTGGGCTTGTAAATAACACCTGATGGTTGTTTATCACTCGGGTGCCATCTAGCGGCACAGTGTAAACGTTCATACCCCACTCTCACCGCGCGGTCTTTTTAAAAATATTAAAATCAATTAAAATTTATGAAAAAATTGAAAAATGAGTATTATTATTATAACTATCACAAAAGCAAACTTTATACCGAAAAAAGGTATTTTCTTTTCGTTTTTGTGCATAACTAACTGGAAAATAATAGTATAAACTTCAGGACAAAGAACGAAAATTTTTTTGTAGAGTCGTGTAATTCATTCCAAATCTTTTTGAAGAAAAATTACGTAGCGTAAAAAGCATATTTTTGTTATTTACGAGTATGTAGATTTCTGCTTGAAGGTCCCAATGGAGATCGTTGATTCTTTTTATGGAAAGGTTTTTATCTATATTTTCCTATTTTTCGTGAACTTACCTTGAGAATATTTTCTAGTACGGTCTACTAGATGACGATTCTAGTTTCTGGTTTTCTTTTCAATAACCTTGTATATAACTTGAGATAAGATAGCTCTTAATTGCACCAAAAATAATATACAATAACAGAAACATATTAACAATAGTTCATCAACTGGCGCCCTTATCGCTTTAATATTTTTTTTTTTTTATATATTAATTTTTTTTATGGTTGACAGGCTAGGTATTTGACCATAGCCCACCTGATGTTAAATGACGGTGTGGTAGAAAGTGGTAAAGCACACCTAGCCTGGAATGCTACTGGCTCTCAAATGAGGCTGCCGGAACACACAGATGCTTGGCGGCAGATTTTCAACTTGAGGGTGGTAACTAGCCAGCCGAGTACTAGAAAGTACGATACCACCACGCTTCCTCACGATGTTTTCCTTCAAGCAGCTCAAGCTCATTGTTGGGGGTTGAACCTACGCCCTTTGGCATGCGAACTGACCGCGCTAACCACTGAGCTATCATCGCTACAACGACTCTACAATTTTCGAATCATTGGTAATGCTGTTTAAATTGATATGCAGTAGAAGTAACAGTGGGAGGAGTACAAGAAAAAAGTCTCCATAATGTTGTAAAAAAAACTTAGTCTGACACGTTTAAAGCAACCAAATCAGCATTGGTGGGATTAAATCAAAATTAGTTAGCTTGCAGGTGTTGCGATTACTAACAACTTATACCTCTTTATATGTAATCCTCACCCTCTGTCTACCCTCATTTATTAAGTCTTTTAAGTTATTTCCAGTTAAACTACTATGTTTTCTTATTTCAACCGCTTTTCGAACCATTCGTGAATAATAATGTCGTTCAGTAGAGAGGACTTCCGGACCGTGGAGCTCAATCCAATGTCCGGATCCAACTTTGAGCAAATGCTCAGCTATTGCAGAGACCGCTTCAATGTTCTAATAGTTTACGTTAAAGTACGCTTAGTTTAACTAATGCAGATGAAATCCACCTTGTAAACACTAGATGTAAGGACGCCGAGGGATGCCATTCCTTCCCTTTATTGCCTAACCTTTGAAATCAAAAATCATCGCAATTTCAACCGGGAAGATGAATTTAGGTTATCGTCGTCGTCAACGACGACGAAAGCAATTTCAGGACCATCTACAGATATAGTTTTAGTAATATATATAAAAGTAATGGGACGAACGAGACGCTCTTCTGATGGTAAGAGATAACGCTTATCCATGACCGTTGCAGCGATTCACAAAACTTTGAATAGCAAAAAAAAGTCCAGAGCATCACCGTTTTGGCGCTCATTATTTTGAGACATTTCGGTAGCTGCATTACCGTTCAAACCGGAACACAGTAATGCTTGCAAACTACTGCTTGGCGACAGAATATCTGGTACTGAGGTGGAATCTACCTAGACGACCTCCTGCTAAGGAGATCTACAACCAAGTAAAAGTAGTAGTTAGTATAGTGTGACGTGGTGACAACCTTACGTTTTTCGAGATTATTTACAATCGCTAGTCAGTTCGTGATCACGTCCGAAACGTCGAGATAAATAAACAAAACTAGTTTCATATTATTTCGTGCACGTTTAAGTCCCTTTGATAAACGGTTTAGTGCACTTCAAACTTATAATCGTGTATATAAACGTTTATTTCCCCAGACGGTGGAAGATCTGGAGGCTCACTGCAAAAAGTCCGGAATAGAGATAGTGACCCGGCAGTCCTTCCTGTCCGACCCAGCGGATGCAGTACGTAATCTCAGAAGGCAGGACGCTCGTGTCATCGTTGGCTTGTTCTACGTGGTCGCCGCGAGGAGAGTGCTCTGTGAAGTCTACAAACATCGTCTGTACGGGAAATCTTACGTCTGGTTTTTTATCGGTGAGTCCTCATAATAATAATATAACTTTTTATTATTCACACCAATTATTACAACATTATCTTAACACTAGTGGAATAATTGGCGGCCTTATCGCTAAGAGCGATCTCTTCCAGGCAACCTTAGTATGGAGAGGATTCTACTAAGTTGAGGGCGGGGTGTCTTGACAAAATAATTAAAATGAAGTAAAAGCGTTTTAAGCATTATATATAAAAGACATACATATCATACATAACCCATCCATATTGTAAAATATCAATACCACGGGTAGAGAGGGTGGGGTACTATTCTTACGCCGGCACCACCACGGCAATAATTAACTTATTAATGAATTATTTTTAGTGACTTTTTAAATATGAAATTATATTGCACCTAGATATACATATTTTTGGAATGTGATACAAATCTGAATTAGTGCAGTGTTATATAAATAATCTCTATTTATATTTTATATTAATTTAACACAGATTATTATCGCGGCTCGAAATGATCCTTCTTGATCACATCTCAGGTTTATTATGACGAGAATGTACAAGCAGTAGCTCGGAGCGTTTCAGAACTAAACCCTATGAAAGGTAAATAAAGCCTTTGTTGACGAAACCTCACGGAGGAATATCAGTCTTTGAAGTAACCTCATAAATAAGATTATCCACAAGCCCAGAAAATCTTGGCCATCACGGGTCCGGCCACCGACAGTTAAACAAAAGATCATCCCTTTACGTAGGAAGCACTCACGTCTTTACATTATAATAATTCCTTAGAAATGTCCCTCACAAGAATTCAATCCCATTTTTTTGAGCTATTATTGTTCGGTGTCTGTGACTTATAGCCTCTTTTATTAACTCTTTGATGTCATTACGTGACGCTGTTCGCACGAAGAAATTTAAAACAACGTGTCGTTAAAATGAGACACGAGCGTGGTAATAAGAGAGCTTTATAAATGACGGAAAAGACGGGATTATGAGAGAAATAATGTGTGGCTGGCGACACGTCGCGGCCGCCTTGCCTCGTTCGTACTCCGCCAGAAACCATTTACGTTTATGAAGAATGATTGGAGGTATAACCAGTATTAGTATGGCATTAGTAATGAAACAAGAAAGCGAACAATGTCACTTTATTACGAAATATTATAAAATATTCATCTTACAATATTAAAACTCTCTTTGAAGACTTGATTATTGTTTCTTTTCATTTCGTTTTTTTTTTATAAATGGGTCTCGCAGGTCTCACTGAGATATTTATTAATGAATTTCTCGGACGGATTCCCTAGAGAGAAACCACTGCTCGCGACAGTAATGGAAGTGGGGAAAAAAATCTTAGATAAAGTGAACAGGAGAGGGCGACGTAACGATGCCCCAGCGTCCGATAAACCAGCGAAATAGATATTTGCATGATGTATTTTGGCGCGATTTACGCAGTCTCTGCCGCTCACAGCATTTTAAAACGTCATTTTGAAAAGTTTTTGTTTTGCCGATAACTGCCTTTATAGCTGCTTGATAGCTTTTGATAGCCCTGTTGGCTCATTGGGAGTATGTCTGCCTGAGCTGTAGGGCGTAGGTTCGATTCCCGTCAAGGACAAATGTTTGTTTGGTATAAACAAATATTTGTTCTGTGTCTGGGTGTTCTGTATGTATAATAGAATATATTTACAAAAAAAAAGTATTTATGTATCCTATCAGTTATCTGACTCCCATCACACAAGCTCTGCTTACTTTGGGGTCAGATGGCGCTGTGTGTAATGTGTCCTAAATTATTTTTTTTTACTTCCAAACGGTGAAGGAAAAGTCCGAGAGATCTTAAAAAAAGTTCTCAAAAGTCTGTGAACTCTGCCAACCAGCACTTGGCAAGCGTGGTGGATGCTGACCTTACCCTTTTCACAATGAAAACTATTTGGTGGTAGATCTTCTTAGCAGAAAGTCGTCTAAGTAGGTACGACCTCAGTACCAGATATTCTGCCACCAAGCAGTAGTGTGTAAACATTACTGTGTTCCAGTTTAAAGGGTACTGCAGCTACCAAAATTACTGGGCTGTTGAGACTAACCATCGAAAGTCTCAAAGTAAGGAGTGAAAGCAGTGACGCCCTGAACTTTGTTTTGCTATTCAAAGTTATATGTATCGTGGTCATGTATATATAGGCGTTATCTCTTACCATCAGGAGACCGTCTCCTTCGTCTCATTACTTTCCATAAAAAAGAGAAGAGCCAGAGGCTGTCCCCAGAGACAGTTTAGATTCGGACCTAACATTAGCTTACAAAGTTAAGCTAAAATTATTAAACTAACCATCGCGTAACGTCCCCGGCCGTGACAGCGGTTCCGTAACGTGTTATTAACACCTTACTTTTGTTAATGTATTTTGTTATACTGTAACATTGACTTTGGAATTGTAATAATGAAAACAGAACGGCAATAAAACGCGATTTGTGTATTCATGAAGGCAGAGGCGCGGGCGCGGAGCAACGCTTGTTGCGAATGGTGATTGTCTTTTGAATCAATTCTCATTATGGTATACTGAACTTGGAAACATTTACATTCCGCCCCTGTAGCTAGTGACTGGAATAGACAGTTTGTGTAGACGCGTATGCGGTTGAATACTTAGGATAATTGCGAGGGTGTGGCATATGTTAATGTGTCTTGATTTCAACATACATTTGCTATAAAGCATGTGCTACACGGTGATGTTACGTGACAGTCTTTGCTAAGGTGACCTTTTTTTATTATTAACAGGCTAAGTTTGATAATTGATTGAATCAGGCGTTACTTTGCGGAAGTCCATTTTGAGTGTTCTAAGTTCATTTTGAGGCTAAGTTTGATCACAGCTCACCTGAAGTTAAGTGACGGTGTGGTCGAAGATGGTAAACACACCTAGCCTGGAAAGGAACAGGCTCTCGAGCTCAAGAAAGTTGGTGCGAATCCTGCTCAAGACAAACATTAATGTGATGAACATAATATGTACATGTTTGTTTTGTGTCCAAGTGTTTTGAATGATATTAAGTATGTATTGACAAAAAAGTCTGGTTCCCATGGTGCAAGATTTACTTAATTTGAGGCTAGATGGCGCTGTGTAAAATGTCCTCTAATCTTGTTAATTTTAGTCGAGTCTGATCTAACGCATGCGTATGCAAATGAATACACGGTAAATTATACTATTGTTTACGTCGTGATCAAATCATGTTAACTAAGTGCACACTAACGTCGACAAATTCGGTATGTAAAGTTAACTTTGTATTAATTTTTTATTTTTTACTGCTAGTAAACTTTATTTTATGAAATTAATTTAAATATTTTGGGTTTTTATACGGTAGTTGATTTTTAATACGGTTTCTAACTTTTTATAGCGATGACGTCATGAAGTAGGCTGAATTTAATATATGCCCTTGCCATGTAAAACAAAAAGTATACATAGCTATTTGATACATTTGATTGACTTTGACATGAAGTAAACAAATCTTATATCATATCCTCATAAAATCGATATCAGAGGTCGAGTAACAATTAAAGTAAAATAATCCAGATATTTGTATCAATAAAGCGAAAAACAACTCGACGTACATGTATGGAAAAGGCTGCCGTTGACTTGACATTCATAGAATTTATTTTGGTTTGTCATTGTTTTTTAGGCACTAAAAGTAGCCCTATACAGCCTACTATGTGACGTCATTAGAAAGTCAAGTTTATTTTACATATTTTATTAAAATATACCCCAACCCATAGTTTTAGACCCAGAGTTTTAAACGTAAAAATAATGTACAGGAATGTAATATTTCAAAATGGTTTTGGATTAACTAAAGTATTTTTTTCTATACATAGTGAATTGTGGGCATTGCTTGCCGAGCGCAGGCATCAACTTTAATTTATGCAAAAAGGTCAACATGGGTCTGAAGTGAGACGAGTCATGGCAAACAATTTAGGGCACAATATAGGGCAAATACGTTCACACTAGCTAGCACTCTACCAACTAAGTGAAGAATGACGAGCAATGGCTAGGCGATATAATTGTCTGCGAGTTGCTTTATCGTCTTTGCTCGGCGAGAAGTATAACTGTATTACCAGAGACATTGAGTGGTGGTAGGGTACTTTCTAGTACTCGGCTGGCTAGCTACCACCCTCAAGTTGAAAATCTGCCGCCAAGCATCTAACGGTGTGTTCCGGCAGCCTCACTTGAGAGCCAGTTCTATTACAGGCTAGGTGTGCTTTACCATCTTCGACCACACCGTTACTTAACATCAGGTGAGTTGTGGTGTCAAACACATAGCCTGTCAGCCATAAAAAAAAAATGGTATATCACCAAAGCACTAATAACAGGCACTAGTAAACTTACTTAGGTTACTTACGGTTGTAGATCTTCTTAGTCGTCTAGGTACTACAATTGCAGTATTATATATTCTGCCGGCAAACGGTAGTGTATTATCATTACTTATTAAACTGCTTGACAGTCTTAAAGTAATGAGGGTAAAGTAGCGAAATATATATAGTCTTGAACTCTGTTTTATTACTCAAAGTTCTGCTTACCGCTGCAATAGTCATGTTATCTCTTTCCATCAGGAATCCGCCTCGTTCGTCTCATTAAGTTTACAACGATTTGAATCTACTTTCATTGTTTGAACGGCTAAAGCGTGGAACACGTTTCCGAGTGGGTGTTCCCTGATAGATAGGGTATAAAGACTTGTGATTATTTTACTTTAATTAGTTTTTTGTTTCATTTGTTTGTTTGTCAAATTTTGGTTTTAGATATTAAGTAAAGTTTCGGATAAGATTTTTAAAATAGTTGTCAAGTTATTTAATAAATCGTCGTCACTATTTTAACCGAAACGACTGTTAAGCGGAAATAAACTGAATATATACCTTCAACACTCAAAATAAACTTCCGCAATGTAACGCCTGAATCAATCAATTATTTATCTGAATCGGTATCTTCTAGGCAAGCGTGCTCCATCGTTGATCTTATCTTCACTGAGATGGCGATAAAACGCAAGACTATTCACAAAAAAATAATTTTAAAAGCTCACCTTGTACAGGCATCTAGTGCAGGCTTTATTAGCACTTCTAATTAGTTGAAGGTGCGGTGAAGCTCAGGTTACAACCTCGGTTATACGAGGAAATTCAATACCTGATAGCAGCTGGCATACTGCCAGAATTATGTCCCACCGAGTTCAGCAGGTTATCAACGTCCGGTCGGTGCAGATCTTTTTCTTTTTCCGTAATAAATCTTTATTACGTCATAAAAATGCCACTAAAGAGATCACTTCATAACTGTAATAAAAATAATCGAAACGTTCACTACTAGTGACCGGCAGTTCGATTTCATGATATCAAGGACGAGCGAGTGACAATTCATATTTTATATTTCTCCGACAACGAATTCTGTACGAAGTAAATGTAGATCATTCGTTCGTGAATGTCAATGAAAAACTTTCATCGTAATCATTTTTAGTCTGTAATTTCTCACTATTGAGCTAGTGACTTGTGCCTCTGTTTTATTACGTTATAAATACTCGTATGTAGTTGTAGGTCTTAGCAGGAGGTCGCGTAGGTAGGTACAACTGTATTTTTTATAGCTCACTGGTTAGCGTGGTTGGTTCACACGCCGAAGGGCGTGGGTTCAAACCCCAACAATGAGCTTGAGGTGCCGGTAAAGGAAAACATTGTGAGGAAACCATAGCGTGGTGGGTACTTTTTAGTTATCGACTGGCTAGCTAAGTTGACTTGACTGGCAAGTTGAAAGTCTGTCACCTAACTGTGTATTCCGGCAGCCTCACTTCAGAGCCAATTCCATTCTAGGCTAGTTATGTTTACCATCTTCGAGCACACTAATACTTAATATCATGTGAGCTGTGGTTAAACATTTAGCCTGTCAACAATAAAAAATCAGATATTCTGCCGTCGAGCATTAGTGTGTAAATATTATTATGTTCTATTTCGAATCACATCACACATCATCAGCCATAAGATGTCCACTGCTGGACATAGGCCTCCTCCTGGGGGGGTTTTGCAAATACTAGCCACGCTTGGCAGGCGGGTTGGCGAACGCAGTTAGGTGTGATTGTTCAAAGAAGACGCTGCAGCCCATCTTCCGGATTACATCCCTTAGCCGACTCTTACAGTAACCACGGGTAGAAAGGGTGGGGTACTATTCTTACGCCGGCACCACCACGGCACTATTTCGAATAGTACTGCTAAATTATATGGAGATAGGCTAAACTCCGAACGTCTCAAATCTGTGACAATCATTTATTTCACAAGAATTTTGTTGTGTCACTCAAAGTTCTAGGTACCACCGCTGTAAACGTTATCTTTTACCATATTTTTTTTACTTCATTCTTGATTCAGTTACAAAAAATGCCTGTCGAGATTGCAGTTTATGAACCTAAATTTAATTACAAACATACCTGAAATTTTACGAAGGGTCGCCGCTTTGTTAACCTACATTCCTATGGTGGCCAGATTTCGTGGCGCACAAAATGTAAACAATGCCTTACAGCCTCATTCTGGAATAAACGCTCGCTTTGACAATACCACTTGTGTTTTGAAGTATGTCCCTCGGCACATAAAACAAGTACGTATTACGAAATTGTTTCCAACAAAACAGACAATGAGACACCGCTCGCCCCGCTAATATAAATTGTTTCAAATATGATTTATTCTACGAGTAGCGGACTTTTGCAATTTGAACTGTCAGAAAAAAATACGAAAAAGTTATTATTGCCTCCCTGAAACGTCCAAGTTGTATGAAAATTGGAGGCCGCGAGCGCGCGATTCCGGAGACACAACAAATACACATTTGTTCGCCTCAGGTTCTCCCAACAAACAGGACAAAGGAAGCGGATAGAAAGAAGATAAATAATGGTACGAGGGCGCACTGCGTTCATACAAATAGGCAACCAATTCTGCGCCCATGGCTCGCACAATACTAAGAAATAATTGCCATGCGATATGAAACTATGTTCTTTATTAGACACATTCTTTATTACGCGGATATTTATGCTTTCATTCATATATGTATTTTGATTAATGCCAATATATCTTTTACTTATTTCTCATAATCGTTTTAATTAATTACAGTAAGTTATGGAAAGTGTGACAATACTTGAAAGTACTGATCTTTGAATGTATGTTATGTATACATTGAAGGTACTTTTTTAATATATATAGTATATATTAAAAAAGTACTAAATATGTTAGCCATCTGTTTCCCATTGTATAAGCTTTGCTTAGTTTGGGGCTACATAGTGATGTGTAAAGTAAAAAAACTTACTTTTTTCACAATTTTTTTTTTCCTTATATTTATATTATTAAACGCCAATGTTAGAATTAATTAGAATTAGAATGTTACAGCTATTTTAATTTTACAGGTTGGTATGAAGACAACTGGTTCGAAACTAACCTGGAGCGGGAAGGAATTGATTGCACGGTGAAGCAGATGCGAGAGGCAGCCGAGGGTCATCTCACGACTGAAGCTCTCATGTGGAACCAGAACTCTAATCAGACTACCATCTCAGGAATGACTTCAGAGGATTTTCGGTATGAATTTCTACTAGACATTTGGATTCTATCACAGTATAACTAAGCATACCTCAATCAAGCGAAATAAGTCAAAACTATAGTCAATGTCAAAGAGAGGGTCAAGTTCGGTCATGTACTAAAAAAGTACATAGAGGCAACTTTATTAGAAGCTTGAGGGGATTATTTCTTCTATGTAAGTTATACATAAAATGACCAACGCAACAAATGGTATTATTTCACTACATTATATTATTTTCTCATATGCGCAAAAAAAACTAATATCAGCGCTTTAAGACTAAAATGTACTATTTTCAAACATAAACATTAACAAGCTAAAGAGTTTAAAAAAATCTATAACCCGACTTCAATTAAAATAGCTATTTATTATTCCTAATTAAATTTAAATATATATAACTTATAAATATATTTTTGTAATTCTCTTTTAATTGCCTTTATTTAGATGTCCTACTTGATAGGTTTGGTTATTTTTTTTATTAACGTATTAGTAATTCGCGCCAAAAATCTACCATCTTGTTTTTTTTTATCCATCCTCTAAGGACACTTGGGTTATTGAGATGAATCTAACGATACCTTAATTGTCGTAATCCATTCGACCGTTTGGAAGATACGAGGTAATAAAGATATTTACATACATACATACGATACAAGATACGCGAGAAAAACATAACCCTTCCTTGGCAGTCGGGTAAAAAATCACCAAGTTTTGGAAAATAGCCAAATGTCTCAAAGAAATGAGTATCGAATCAGCCCTGAACTTTGTTACTCTGGCTACCGCTACAATGGTCTTGGACATACGTTATCTCTTACTATCAGATCATTACTTCATCATTACTTTTAAATAAAAAACACAATGCAAAAAACTCCTACGTAGTACTCACCCGTAACAATCGAGACCCAAACCCACAACACAAACTTAGGTAACAACGTGAAGCATATACTCTCCCAACTTTCGAAAAGTCGTTTTCAGACGAACAACTTTTTATACGCCACAATATTTTTATTCCAACTCCCTTGAATTTTATTCCTATTCACACGATCCCAACGTAAGTGGTCATATAATTATCAATTAAGGTTCGGTTGAGTAATTTTCGTCTTTTGTCAGCTTATCTTACTTAAATACCTCAGCATCGGTTATTTCATCTTGTTTCCATGACAGCTGTCCTTTTTGCCGCGGAAAGCACCACAATAGGGTTAAACAGCCTTTTAACTTCGTGATACGAGTGCCATACGCATGTTCGTGAACTTGATATTTCCGAATCACTGTTACAAAAATACCTGGGACTGCGAACTGGAGGGAAACGCGTAAGATACGAGATATCGCGGCGCTTACCGGCATTTTATTGTTATACCTGCCTCGAATGAAAACCTTGTTGTCGAGGAGCAATAAATGTTTCAAAGAGCACTTGCTGAGCCAATTGACGAAACGTTTATTTTCTGAAAAGAGTTGAGCTTTGGATAAGCTTAAATTTCACAGTCGATTATACACTGAAAGGATTCTTTTGAAAAAATAAATACACGATATTTTTGCTGTTATATTTCGGTTGTTTGCTTTCTATGGAAAAGTCACGTTTTGTAAAACCTGAGGAATTTTATTCTTAATTAAGATTATATTATTATTATTCTTACTTTCGATTTTATTCTTTTGCGTGGTGGTAGGGTACTTTCTAGTACTCGGCTGGCTAGCTACCACCCCCAAGTTGAAAATCTGCCGCCAAGCATCTAACGGTGTGTTCCGGCAGCCTCACTTGAGAGCCAGTTCCATTCCAGGCTATGTGTGCTTTACCATCTTCGACCACACCGTCACTTAACATCAGGTGAGCTGTGGTCAAACACCTAGCCTGTCAGAAATAATAATAATAATATTCGAGTTTTAAAAAAGACTACCTAAAAGACGTTGTTTTTAAGTTGTGTTATGTAATTAATATTTATTATCGGGGGACATTTCACACAGCGCCATCTAGTCCCAAACTAAGCAAAGATTGTACTATGAGAACCAGATAGCTGATATTAGACTAATATACTTCTCTTTTTTTTGTTGTAAATTCATATAAGGACCACAGAATAGAACAAACATTTATATTCGTTACACAAATGTTTGTCCTAGGATTCGAATCCACGTTCCATAGCTCAGAAGCAAAGCAATTAATTGGTGATAGATCTCCGTAGCAGTTCGTCTAGGTAGATACCTACAGTATGAGATATTCTTCCGCCAATTTGTCTGACGAACATAAATCTTTGTAAATGTCTGCGTGATTGATTATAAGTATATATTTAAAACAAAAAAAAGTACCATATACTAAAATAATTACAAGTAAAATTTTAACAAAAAAACCGACTTCAAATGGTCAATGTTCAATGCAATGGTGGAGGGCATTGTCAGAACTGGACCAATTTGAAATGGGACCACACGGGAAGCACCAGCTTTCAAATTAAAAAAAAAATCATCAACCACCCAGTCGAAAGTTCTGAGGTAACAAACATACCAGTCGAATTGAGTACGTTCCTCCTTTTTTGAAGTCGATTAAAAATACCACACAGCTTGTACTATAACTTCCATAGTACAAGCTCTACTTAGTTTGTGGTCAGATAGCGGTGTGTGTTACGTTCTACGTTATTTATTTATTTTACATGAAATTAAATAATTTCCCAAAAACTATAAACATAAAAAACCGTGTCCATGCCCCTAAGCTCGAACACAGCTAGGTATTAGGTATTATGATTTAAAAAATCAAACCACTCAACCGATTTTTAATGTAATTTCTATGAGACCAATCTGAAAATATATCCTTTAAAATAAAAATATATGAAACACACTTCACATCATAGAACGTCCACTGCTGGACATAAGCCTCCTCATGGGGGGGTATTGCTAATACTCGCCACGCTTAGTACGCTCGAGCGCAGTTAAGTATGATTGTTCAAGGAAGACGCTGCTGCCCATCATCCGGATTACATCCCTTAGCAGACTCTTACGGCAACCACGGGTAGAGAGGGTGGGGTACAATTCTTACGCCGGCACCACCACAGCAAAACACACTATGCGTCCCTATAAAGTTTGGTGCCAATGGGACTACCTGGGAAGTATACCCTTTTATGTTTAAAAAGGTATACTAAGGGTAAAAAGAATTCCTCGAATCGGTCCAGGTGTCTTCGAGTAAGCGGAGAACATGCATAATAAAAAAGATTCCGACGAATTGAGAACCTCTTCCTTTATTCAAGTCGGTTAAAACTGGCAAATAGCAAACAGTTCCTTAATCCGACTGATCCCGTCTCACTGACCACTATTTGCTACAGTATCCTCTTAGGCTTTGTAAATTGGGTCACGTCGGTCAATCGAAAAACAACTGCTAAAGTATCGATGTATCCCGGATATTAACTTGCATTGAACACTAAGCAGCTTGTATTGTTTTCCTGCTTCTGTCACATATGCTTAGTGTTTTTTAATTGCGCAGTCCTTTCTCTGGTATTCTGTCACATATGCTTAGTGTTTTTTAATTGCGCAGTCCTTTCTCTGGTATTAGTAATGTGCACTCAAAATAAATAATATTATGTTTATAGATAGTGTGTCACTAACAAACGATCCGATTTTACTCTACTACGCAAAAAATAAGAAATATGACTGGCAATCTACGCATGTACAATTTGTACATCTTGCATGTATATATACGTTATTCTACTTATCTTTTAAACTACCCACAATTTTTTTTTTAATCGGTTTTGCGATGTATCTTAGTACTCTGCGTGACATGTATCAATATAAGCACAAATTAAATCCTGTTCCTTGGTAAGCGCATCACTTTTGAACGGCTGAACCGATGGAGCTATTTTTTGTTCAAAAAAAAATAATGTTATATTTTTGTTTTTTTTTTGTGTTTTTGTTATACGTTTGTCAAAGTAGCTTAGGTTTCAAAAAATTATAAAATACACCTGATTTTTTTTATTTTCGGAAAATATTTTAATGAGTTTTTTTATATGAACTTCAGAAGCATTCTTACTCTATACGTTAATGTTGTTCGTTGGTAAGCGCACAGCTTGAAAATGGTTGAACCGATGTAAATTCTTTTTTTTTAATGCTCGTAATATTTCGATTAAGGTGTGTATAAAACCGAAGGCCAAGCGGTACCGCATCGGGTAAGAAGTACCGGTCATTTAGGTAATATGACCCCAGTTAATAAAGTTATAGCAAAAAACTTATTATTTATAAGACTATCAAAATTTAAAAAGTTTAGATCGGTCAGTTAAATTCAAGCCCCGAAGTTGACCCTATTGACACAAAAAATCCAACATAAGTTACGTTACGACAAAATGTAATGTTATTACATTTTGTCTTTTTTTTTGTCATCAAAAATTATAATGTTTGATACATAAAGTGACGAAGTGTGTGTTTTTCAATTGTTTTTGATAATTATCAAAAACTTTTCGATTTTGCCAATACGATTTTTCCTCGTACACATTTTATGACTTGAGAGTACATAATTCAAAAAATATGTGGCCCTGGCAAACAGTGATATTATTGTCCGATAATTAATTTAAAAAAAGGGGACAATACATCAATAACATGTTAAAGTGAAATGTTTGGATCAGGCATATTATTAAGCAACTCCATGTTCAAAACTAGATTTAGTGTAATCCAGGTTTTGTTTCATTGGTAGCTTAGAATTCAAACACACATTAGAGATTTATCGAACTATACTGAACTTAAACTATATAAATATTTATTGCCTGTTCCTACCGGATCGACTGAAGCCACTTATGAGTCAACTGAAAAGCCACACACAGTTCCTTTGAACTATATAACAAATTACGACATCTATTCTGCACTCATGGCAACTACGACGAACGCTTATTGCTTTAAAAGTCTCCGGGGGAACTCCGACAGTACTTAGCTTTGTTCTGAAGCGTACTATTTCTGAGAAATAAGCACAAGCAAAGGGAAAACGGGCAACTTGGGTGCATTAGGAGCTTTTAAAACATTTACATGAGACGATAATACTGTCTTTAGGTAAATTCATTTTCTATATTTAAATGTTATGACGATGGTAACTGTGGAGGTAACTGGGGTCTTATTTTATTTTCTAGCTCACGTAAAATCTCTATCCAAAAACGCATATGATGTTTTTTTACCTAACCACACAAAAAAGAGAGTTCTGAGCTACCAATGAGCCAACAAGGCTATTGCTATTGTTATTTTAACCTATTCAATTCAATCCGTACCTGTTTTGTTCTGAACCGTGTCTAATGTCTAATAATACTAGTTTTATTTTGTAATAGATCTTAGTATATAAAAAAAAATTCAAATTTTGTTCTTATCTGTTTGGTTAGTCATAAAAAGGCAACGAAGGATTACTTTTTGTTTTTATAAATTTATTTAGGACTTGATACTTACGTCTGTTGATTCCCTTAAAACATTGTCACAAAATAGATCGTTACTTCGAATTTAATAAACAGCCTTACCTGAAAAAGGCGGGGAAGCACCCCCAAGCGATGCAATAAAAGACTAATGGCCGATTTCACGAGCTAAACTCGGAATTAAATGATTCCCTAGCCCGATTCTCAATTGTTTTTGTACAACACAGTATATTTTTTTTCATTTGGAGAGGCGCGAAGTCCGCAAGAAAATTTACTACTAGTTTAATTAAAAATCAAGCTTAAAAACTACATTATTTACATTGTACATTATTAGTTTATACATTGTTTTACTAGTGCAGATAATTTCGTAGCGATAGCGCGGTCGAATAACACGCCGAGGATCGTGGGTTGAAATGCCAACAATGAGGTTGAGCTGCCGGTAAAGGAGAAAATTGTGAGGGAACCATGATAGTAGGGTACTTTCTAGTACTCGGCTAGCTAGCTACCACCACTGGGTTGAATAATTTGTCGCTAAGCACTTAATGGTGGCAGCCTGGAGACTTAATTCCTAGCCCAAGCTAAGTGTGTTTACCATTGTCACTTAACATCAGGTGATCTTTGGTCTAACGCCTAGCCTGTCGTCAGAGGAAAAAATAGTATTTGTGATTTGGGCTCACTAACTGCTGTATTTCGATACTCTAACCAGCGAAATTATAGAGCAATTAAGTCTAACCATCGAATGTATCAAAGTAATGAGCACCAAAACAGCGACGCACTGGACTTAGTCTTATTACTCAAAGTTCTACGTTCCACTGTCATCGACGGGCGTTATCTCTTACCATCAGGAAAACGTCTCGTTCACTTCATTGCTTTTACATTAAAAAACTAAAATCCTGTAATAAATAAAAGAGCTACAACATTTCTAAATTATTCTAACCACTTCATCGCGCTTAATGCAATCTGTCCGGAAATCGTAGACAATTGATGTTTCCCGTTACTATTAACACGCTACAGTTAACATTTCTATCAACCATCTACAGCCCTTGCGAAGTCATTAAATCTAGCAATGTTTGCGTAATATTCACAAGCAAATATTGTTCAGAAAGTTACAAAGAAACAATGTCTTATGTAAACAGCATACGATTGAATGGAGCATTGAAAGACGCGGGCTACGACATAGAAGGGGAGAGATTTCCAGAGGGATACCAAGAGGCGCCTTTGGCCTACGACGCAGTGTGGGCCGTGGCACTCGGTACGTACTTATGTATCTCCAATAAGTTACACACGACTTATTCGTGCTTACATGTTATTTTGCCAAGATATTCCTTTGTTTTGATAACACAGACGGAAACTCATGCTGAATGACTTTGTTCGCTTGTTGTTTTTGTATTATTTGCGCTGTAATTTGAGAATGAAATTTATGTCTAAATTTATAAGTGAAGTTTTTTGATGTTGGTTTGTATTTGCGCGGATGGAACTATTCTGCAATAACCCATACTTATATATGAAAAAAATAGAAAAAGATACATTTTAAATAGTATCTTAACTGACCACGTATTGAAACTAACGGTGTGGTCCAGAAGCCTCACTTGACAGCTTGTACCATTTCAGGCTAGATGTGCTTTACCATCTTCGACCACATTGTCACTTAACATCAGGTGAGCTATGGTCAAACACGTAACTTGTCACCTATAAAAACTAAGTTCGTCGTTGCTTTGAAATTTGTATGATTTTTCAGTCACATAAATATACAGATACCATCTGATTAAAACTACATGGTATTTTGCGATCTACAAAAAATATTAAGTAGGTTTTTGATATAGCAAACAGAACCTGATGGCGTAAGGTCTCATCACGAAGAACTCTAAAACAAATCACTCAAAAAAGCACCATCTGTTGATTTGACGTTTCACTATTACGAAAACCGACGTAAATCTAAAATATCACAAAACATGCAGCGCCATCTAGATTCCCTACATGACGCTAGATTAATGTAGTATTGCTTTTTTTGTATAAGCTGTTTTTCTGTACTAATATTATCTATGCTGACGGTAAGCAATTACCATAGTCTATGAATATTTGCAATACCAATAGCTATACATACAAAATGTATTATACGAGTAAAGAGCCCAATGTTCCAAAAAACGTGAAGAAAATTCCATATTTGGTTGTAGGGCAAGGAAGGTCGCGTAAATTGCTTAGTGTGCAGTACTCATTTTGAATTATAATTGAAAAACCTTATTAGCTACGCATACAAAGAAATAGTAAGGATGAAAATGAGGTGTAATTGAGCACAACACAGCATTAGTAACTTGATACGCACTCTAGTTCATTAGTATAAGTAGGTATAACACTAAAGTTGCGTCGCGTGCGAAATAAGGGCAATTATTTTCGTAGTTAGTATAATTTTACACTTCCATGTCTAGGACACGAGTCAAATCGTGACACCAATACCTTCACATTGATTTCATTTTTGTATCATAAAAATCAGTAGTGTTGAATAAAGCCGTAGATCTTCCAGTTTTGTACTTATACATATGTATATGTATGTATAATGTATATACGGTTTTCAATTTGTGTATGAAAGAGCGGACTATTTCTATGTTTGCGTTTGATTCAAATACGCGAAAAAATCGATCACCATAGTACACCTTTACGCAAAGTACGTTTTATAGATTTTATGTGACATTCTTGTTTTGCCACTTCAACATTGTTACCCTACAACTATGTTTGTAGCGACGATAACTCAGTAATTAACGATTACCATGCCGAAGGGCGTGGGTTCTAATCCCAACAATAACATTGGGCTGCCGGTAAAAACATCATAAGGAAACCATGACATGTGTGCTTTTTAGTACTTAGCTGGCTACCACCCTCGAATTGAAAATCTGTCGCCAAGCACCTAACGGTGTGTTCCGGCAGCCTAACTTTACAGCCAGTTCCATTCCAGGTTAGTTGTGCTACACCGTCACTTAACATCAGATGAGTTGTGGTCAACCACCTAGCCTGTCAATCATAAAAAAATTACTGTTGTTTATCACTTTACTTAATTGCGGACAAATTACTATGAACTTAGTTTTGTTCATTCGCCGTTTATCAATATAATTATGTATTCAAATTGTGAAAGCTTAAAAATTACAATCATTATTGTATTATAAATAAGCTTCGCTCTGAAGCAAAGTAAAGTCTTACTCAAATTTCTTATAGTAAACGATTAATTCACAGCATTCAATAAAACCATGGAAAAGTTGGAAAAAAGCGGCTTGAGTCTCAAAAACTTCACGTACACCAACAAGAAAATCGCTGATGACATCTACGAAGCGATAAACTCCACCTCGTTTCTCGGCGTTTCGGTAAGTGTAATCAAATTCCATTTACTCTTAAATCATTCCATTTCTATTTTTATTCAACTTTTAGAACATCTAATCAAAGAGAATAAATTATCAATTTATTTATAGCAAAATCTCTCATCTTAAGTAACCTAAAAGGAAATGTTTTATGAAGTTTTAACGCTCCAACAATGTTTGGTGATGTGAGAGAAACATAGGAAAATATATTCATACTTCTATTTCGGGGCTTCTATTTCTTAGTATAACATATCACTCGCTTTTCTACAAGTACTTGGCTGTTACCGTATATCTACATATCCTTGATGGAGGTGTTTGCCGTTTTTATGTACCAACATTTATTACCTCGGGGTATTTTTAGTCCCCGACGCGCGACGCTACGTGCGGAAGTACGTAAGTAGGTATACGCACTTAAGTATGTGTTTGGGGTGAGATACTACGTTAACTTCAACCACATTTTCTCCTCTTAAGGATGTACTCGTATCATGCTTAAGGAACTTTACGCAAATTAAACGTGAGAATGTAGAGATGAGGTAAATGTTGAGCAATTACTTTTTCTTTATTTTTGGCATCGTACTTTGTGCGTTCTGCCAGTCAAGTTTCTCGTAATAAAATTAAGTAAAATGGCTCTTAGTACCAGTCAAAGATTCATAAATTAGATAATTCAACGTTGAATACAGTCCTTGCCCTAGTAAATTAGTGTTGGCTTAACTAGAAGCTTCTGCGAAGTTAAGTTTTGGAATTAAGACAAGTTGCATATCGCTTGTACACACCACTTTTGCGTACAGGTACGGCACTTTATGCCTAAATCACCACATAATCATAAACAATTGTTTTTTTTTTATTGCTGTTAGTACCTACAATGCATTAGCACGATTCGTCTCCAAACGCCAAGGCACTTACAAAAACATTCATAAATTATTATATTTAAGGCATTGCTTCCATTGGTAGGCATTATAAAAAAAGAAAAGAAAAATGGCTAATTGCTATGGCACTTAACATTAAAATTACATTATTGTACCCTAATGTGTTGGAGGGACCACAACTAAGTATCAACACAAACACAGAATAACTTGGTACAGAATGTTAGGTAGGTCTGTAAATAATTATTAGACGAAGTTTAGTGAAAAAACACTAATGTATTTTGTAACACACATCAACATGGATTCTTAATAGAATTTAGATACCAAACTTAACTGAGACCTCTTAATTATTTCAAATTTGATAATAATATATACTTAGCCAAAAGCAATTGTAATCAACATTATGAACAACTTTTACTATGGGCACAGTATAAAAGTAATGTACAGTATGTACAAAAACCTCCTTTCGGCTCAATAGACCCCAAGCATCCAACCCTCTATAAGTATCTCCACGACAACGTTTTAACTTATTTAGATTTATAACAGAGTCGCTACGCCACGAGTACCTATTTACATTTCTTTAGGTGCTGTGTTAATTCTAGTGAAAGCATTAAATAATTCATTCTTTCATTGTGGACTCTGTTCGGGTTTTAAATCCATGTGGAGGTTTTGAATCCAAAAAGGTTTAGTTTCTTACAAGCAACTGTTTAACTAAAATCAAAGAATGCATTTTTTTGGCTCGTGTGATGAAATCGTATAGTTCAGTAACATATATTTAAAACACACCAAAATACCGATGCTCTGGACTTTATATATTATTATTCAAAGTTCTGAGTACAGCTGCAATGGTCATGGACAAGCGATAATCTTTTACCTTCACGAGAGCGTTTCGTTCGTATTATTACAATTAAATAAAAATAAACGTATGAATATCGAGTTTCTAATAAAAAGTTGCTAGTTTCCAATAAAAAGCTGCAAGTTTCCAATAAAAAGATGCTAGTTCCCAATGACAAATAACGTCATGTTTTCAGGGTTTAGTGGCTTTCTCATCGCAAGGCGACAGGATAGCGTTGACGCAGATAGAACAGATGTATGGCAACCACTACGTGAAACTAGGATATTACGATACGCAAGCTGACAACCTGACGTGGCTGGATCGAGAGCGGTGGGTCGGTGAGTACCGAATACGTGCAACTTGACTTATCTTTATTCATTTGGTAGTATCTCTAGTTCATAAGCTTTAAGGTATGGATTTGATTCCAACAGTGTCTGACTGTTCTGTATGTTTTTTTATAACTAAATAGGCTTGCGTTTGCCCGCCAACTCGCCTGATGATGATATATAATATACCAATTATCTGGTTTCCATGGAACTGAGTTCGAGGCTTAATGGCAATATGTAAAAAAAAAGTATTATCACGAATTTATTGTCTTTTTAATGTTTTGTAGGTAAAGTACGTCATTAAAATCCTACTGCTAAGTTTTTTTTAGTAGGGGGGGAATTCTTGCAAGTTGCAACAAAAAATGGTCTACTGTGTTGGGGTGCAGCTGGACTAAGACTGGATAATATTGGACTAAAGGATACTATTATATTGAATATGTATTTAAGCGACACCGCTTCATGGTCCATATTCCAGAAACTCGAACTGAATTCGCTTGGTTAGTTCGATTCTATCTTCATCGTACGAACCGCTAAACAATGGAATTTTCTGTCCCAGTAGGTTTTTCCCTGATAGATACAATCTAGGTTTCTTCAAGTCGCGAGTGAATCAATTTCTTCTAGGCAAGCGTGTTCCATCGTAGATTGCATTAAGCGAGATGATGTCCAAACGCAACTCTATTTGTTATTAAAAATAGTGAAAGTGCGTCATCTATCTATCTAATCTAATACCTTTAAACGAGTAATTCTTGTATACTCGTATATGTATATATATATAATCTGAATCTCGGAAACGGCTCCAACGATTTTCATGAAATTTAGTGTGCAAGGGGTTTCGGGGGCGATAAATCGATCTAGCTAGATTTTATTTTTAGAAAACGTCGTTTTATCCGTGTTTTCAGCCGAACAAAGCTCGGTCATCCAGGTACTATTATTTTATTTGTAATATATTTCTTTTTTGTCTTATTTTGTTATTTTTTTTATAGTTCGCGAATATAGCTGGGTAACATTTTTACTACAGTATTTATTTCTATTATAAGACCGATCTGAGTTTACAGTTATAAATAAATGTAATAACTTGGATAATAAAAGACTAATTTAGTGATATAAAACCATAAAGATCAGAGACTATGAATGCTTCAAACTCTCTGTCTCGTTACCTTCAACAAAATTATTTAAAAAATAGCCACTTTGGGTAAAATACAGCTGATATTACTGAGAGACTTTTTCCTGTATCAAACAACATTGTTAATGCAAATTATGAGACACCAAAAAATACAAAATGTAGAGCAGATCATTTCCCTAGAGTACGCGGTAATTTAGATCGCACGTGACCAACATTTTTGAATATTTATTGCATCGTCATCGATATATAAATTGATGAACGAATACGGAAGTTTCTGTTTCATTCACATATTTCACGGAATTGAAACTATCTGCACTTTATCGAAAATGCATTTCACGTTCGACGTCTAGTTTTCATATTGTGTTGGAAGTTTCAATTTTATGAAATAGTTTCCATATGAATATGGTACAAATACCTAGTTTTTCATATAATTCAAAAATATCTGGTGATTATTTCAATCTTTGAATTTGCCAAATAAGAAATTTTTAAACGAAACTAAAGCTTTGAAATATAATCTATATGTATATATAACATTCTCGTGTCACGGTGTTTTATGATTTTTTTAATGTATATTTGGTAGGTATGAGAATAGGTCGTAAAGTATATTTCATTATAGATTGGCTACTTTTTATCCCGAAAACATGTAGCGGGGAACAACGCGGTTGAAAAATATTATAAATTACTAGTTGCGCCAACTAGTAATTTACAATATTTTAGATAAGACGCTCCTAAACTAAGCCAATCGATATAGCACTGTGTAACAGGCTAAAGTGGCCATAGGATGGAGTGACGATATACATAAAGCACCTGGCTGTACTCTCACTTGTACATTTGACAATGTCAAATGTTTTAATATTTTCAAATAAGTATAAATCACAGTCAAAGTCATGCAAAATCTTGGTCGAGTCCGATCATGCCCTTGTAAAGCAGTGGTGACTTTACTACAAGCTTTGATAGAGTTTTGGAAACAACGCGGAAAATCATGTTTCACCACAGTAGGTATATCACTTTCCCACACTAGCGCACATAATTTGGCACTTATGAATAAAACATCACTACTTTTACACATAAACACGGGAAAAACACAAGTTTTTGAAATATAATGCGGTGACGTGGTATTTCCGCGATTCAGCTAAAACCTGCATTTCAATTTTGGTTATCTCACATTACTCTAAAAGTAAAAAACTAAACCCAATTCCATCTTAAGAGTCCTAAAAAGTTTAAAGTTTATCTATTGATAGCACAATTTCATTAATTAGTAACGGAATCTCTTAACTCTCGGAAAACCCATTCTTCGATATCATCGTCGATTTGAATTACTATTCAGTCAAATATTCTAATTGTAAGTTACGTTTCTACTTTATCGACTTTTTGAATATATGTAATTATTAGATATCATTTTTATAATTAAGGTTTAGTTGTAAAATGTTAACAGTAGGGAAATAACAAAATTCTTAATTTAAACTAATAAATTATATAGGTACCTTGTTACTATAATGTTCATAAGCTTGCAAATTTCCATTTTTCCCAAAGTTGCCTCAGTCTAAAGAACATATTTGTTTTACATATACGAGATTACTCACGTTTAATAATATCGGAAACTCCGACAGCAAAGCAAGCAAGCTTGTTTGCAAAACAAGACGAGGCCGCACGCACGTTGCACTCAGCTTTGCCTCCATGATGAAGGCCACCGGATGTAGCCGAAACTATAGTCGGAGTTTGCGATATAATTAAACGTGAGTAATCCCGCATAAGTAAAACAAAAATGTTTCTAAACCACGTCAGTTTCCATAGTTTAAAGAACAGTCATTTTAGTTTAGTTTTATTTTGATTGAACATTATTTTTTCGTGTAGTCAGTTAAGTAAATAACTTAGAATATACTTTTAAGCGGAAATACATAAAAAATGTAACTCTTGAATACTTAAAATGAACTTCCGCAAAGTAACACCTGAGTCATTAAATTATCTAGTATAATTTTATTTTTATTATTTTATGTTTTTGCTAATAAAAGGAATTGGCCTCAAAAAGATATTAAAATGTTATATATTATAAACATAAATTCTCCACAGCAAAATTTTATACCAATATTTTCTTTTTACGGAATGTGGGTACGGGCCACAACAAGATTACCAAACTCTGTTATTCCGGTCTTGTTACCCTCTGGCTCAGTACGCAACTTATTAATTGAATTCATGGAGCAAGACTTGTTACTCTTTATACCGTAAAAAAGAAATAAAATAAAAAGAACAACGAAAAAAGTGATACGAAAACATTGACGTAATTATGCCAAGTTACGACACTAGTATCAAATGAATATCGAAAAGGATTTATCGATAGTCGATATTCTAATAAATAGAGACGTCTCTAAACCGTTTGATTTTATTAGTACTTAGTTCGTTGTTTTTATTACGCTTTCTCTCATGAAATATTATTATTATAGCTTGCGCCTGCGACTTCGTCCACATTGACTTTTAAATTACGTTCAGAAACAAATGAAACATATATAGGTAACAAATAAGCAATAGTCATGAAGCTTGCGCTATTTTATTATTAGGTTTCTTAACTTAAAAAAAGGTACCTTTTATCTCTGAATAACGTATTCAAATTAGCTCTCACCAAATTATTAACTGAAAAATTATATTACTGTATTGAAGATTTTTTAATGATAAAAACCTTAAGCGTATATAGCGTAATTTTTGTTTTGTAAATACATAGTTATTATACATATAACTTATAGAACACCGAGACACGGAACAAATATTTATCGTCATATAAGTGTTTGGGAATCGAATCTACGCCCTATAGCTCTTGAAGCAGATATTCTACCAAATGAGATAGTAGGACAGTCGATAGTGTTAATTATTTTCCATCACAAGTCATGACCAACTAACAAGGGCGGACGTTAGGATCGTATTCTCTCGGCGACGCGCGACAGCCACACTGTAACTTACCTTTCAAAAACGTATCAACGACTGCTAGAAACTTCATTTCAGTTCTTGGAAAACTAAATAAATGTACAGATATACGACATTGTACATACAATAACTATTTTAACATAATATAGCAATGAAGCAATAAGAGCTCAATAGCTTCAGCAACTCAGATTTTTCCGAATAAATAATAAAATGTATGCTCATTACTACCAAGTAACATCTGTTTCATTTAGTTCAATCGTTTAGTCTTGAAAGGTAATGTGAGGGCTTGTTTTGCTTGTGATAGAAATGTATATACATTTCTATTACATTATTGTTATAGAAGAGTGATAGATATCACCGAATCAAAAACATTTTTATACATATTCATCAGGGATATATTTTGTCCATCCCTAGTAGTAAATAAAGCCCGATAATCAAAGAGGGCACATGTTTGCGAATTATTTTGTTACGCATCCCTAATTTAGGGGACTCCTTAAATATCAGGTAGTATTCTTTTTTTTTTATAATGATGAATAAGCTTACGTTTGATCGCCATCTCGCCTGATTTTGAGTGAAGTTATGATCTACGATAGAGCAAGCTTACCTAGAAGATACCGATTCACTCTCGACTTGAAGACACCCAGATTGTATTTATCAGGGAACACCCACTCGGGTAACGTATTCCACGTATTTTATAGAACTGCTCCACTGTTGGGCGTGGGCCTTTTCTCATTGAGAAAAGGATAAAGCCATAGTCACCGGGAACAAATAAAAGGTTTACAGGTACACATGTTCGAAAACTCTTAAATATGTAGGTTTCCTCAAGATGTTTTACTTGGTCGTTTAAATTAAGAAACAAATAAAAGAGTAAAAAAGCCAAAGTAAAGTAATGAGCGCCAAAGCAGCAATGTCCTGGATTTTGTTTTGCTACGCAAAGTTCTGTTTAGCGCTGCAATGGTCATGGACAAGTGTTATCTGTTACCATCAGGAGAGCGTTTCAAACTTAACATAAAAATCATTACATAAAAAAATGCATCATCATCATCATCAGCCGTATGACGTCCACTGCTAGACATAGGCCTCTCCCATTGATTTCCATGAAGACCGGTTGGAAGCGGCTCGCATCCAGCGCGTTCCTGCGGTCTTTATTAGGTAAAAAAATGCGCGAGATATAAAATACATACACGTGCCGTTGCATTCCAATCCAATATTAAAAACCAGATGATCTCTTAACTAGGCTAGAATCCGTCTCACGAAAGAAGTCGCGCAGACGCGGCGCCTCAGTCATGCGACGGAATGTTGTTAACCTCTAATATTTTTAGTTCCACTTTTTCCCGAGGCACTTCTCTCATGAGACGGAGTCTACCGTAACTTTTCGTAAGGTTTTTTTTCTCTTTATTCTTGGCATCGCACTCTGTGCATTCTACCAGTTTCAATGTTTCTTTATTTTGTGTGGAATTTTCAGTTTTCAGCTTCTTTATCTCTATAGTGAAAGTCCAGTCTGTACCAGTCAAATCCAGTCACGCCTTAGTAAAGTAGTGGCGACTTTTCTATAAGCTTCGGTGGAGTTTTGGATGCAACACGAAAAGTCATGTTTCACCATGTTTGGTGAAACATAGCTTATTGATCGATTGATATTGATATTGATATCACTTTCCCACACTCGCGCTTGTAATTTGGCACTTTATGAATAAAACACCACTATTTTTATATATAAACACTTGAAAAAACACTAATTTTAGAAAAAGTACAATGGGGCGACACGACTCTTTCGGCGTTTCCGCCAAAAGTCCGATCGTAGGGTTGTATATAATAATAAGCCTTTATATCTAAAGAGGTTCTATAACTTTTTATTGTTTCACAGGCGGTAAGGTGCCCCCAGATCGGACGGTGGTCGTGAATGAGCTCCGCACGGTGTCGCTGCCTCTGTTTGCCTGCATGACTGCGTTGTGCATAGCTGGAATGCTAGCGGCAATTGGACTCATAATCTTCAATACTATTCACAGACGAAGAAGGTAATATATTTTTTTCATAAGAAAATTAATAGAAACATAAACTCTTTATTGTTCACACAAATCGAATGTAACAATTAGGAAACTTATCGCTAAAAGCAATCTCTTCCAGGCAACCTTAGGATGGAAAGGATTCAAGAAGAAGTAGAAAATGGTGTGTGCCATACAAACGAAAAATAAGCTAAATACATATATGATCAAGTTAATATGCATAAGTATAACATAGATATATTATGTACATATGTATATATGTAAATTTTTATTAATGCCTTGGTTTTGATCACTATTCTTATTCCTATTGAAAGTGGGGGCAATAAGTCCTGCACCAACCCGCTTAGGATATTTTGTGCATTTCTCCCTACCAGCATCTACTCGTGCCAACCCAGCTCCTTGAAGTATCGGAGTAAGGCTCTGGACCGCTGGCATAGTAACTCCAGTGATTTTGATCACTATTGTAGGTGTTCATAGACGGCGTTGAGCTCACCATCACGCGAAACACCTGCCTATTTTTCGCTCTTATAACTTGTACTGCCTATTTAATATTATGGAAGAAAAAGACGAGTGGGCTTATTTCCGTAAAGATATTCTAATCCAATAGAATTATCGGGAACTACACACGCTTAAGCCACTAATGCGTATTAGGAAAAATATAATTTCTTCTATTACGTGAAATAAGAATTTTCCCTGCGACGAAAATATTTCAATACAGGAGTACCGACAAAATAGTTCCATATCCTCAAAGACGTTGCGCTTCATCATATGGCCATATAACCGAAATTAGTATGTAAGGCAATGTTGTTTATCCCTAACATTCAAAACACATTCTCAAAAGCGATTCTGTTTGTTTAGCGCAAGTAATTCAAACAATAATCACGTACGTATTCGCTATCTCCAACCCCGTAGAGACACGAAGATGATAATAACGATATCAAACCACTCCACACACATCGAAACCGTTTGTGAGCGCAATCGAGTAAAAAAAGTCATGTGAATCCTTTATTTCACGCGGCCCTTGTCAACGTCAAATTCCACCCCTTCCGAGATAAATGTGTAAGTTTAGGGTGCTACATGATATTGACAGGGGCACTGAAATACAATCCGGCCATTTCCCGGAATGCCGACCCCGGCTGCGACCAATCGATAACGCTAAAAATTTCAATCCCACACAAATAAAACAAATGCCCGAAATAAAACTGTAGCCGTTTCCTGTGATGCCCGGATCGCTTTGGTAGAATATTTTAACATTCGTCTCCCACTAACAGGGGCTAAGTCAGAACGCGCTGCTTAAATTGCCTAATAGTAATGGTTAGAAGATTAAGATAATGTTATATCGAAGATTTTCGCCGCCTTGTCCTAAAAAGCACATTTGTATGCGTATCTATTCAGCGTTCGATATTCTACTCCCATTATCGTAACACTTACTTCGATAGCGTGTTTTGGCTTATTCAAGAAATCCTGTACCTTAGATTAGATTTAATATACAATGTTATTGGTAACTATAGCTAACAGCCTCTTAAGATCAACATATGTCTATAAATAACAAAGGTGTATTGATCTATAACTTTATAAATTTGTTAGGAAAACATTAGTTGTTATTTAACAAGCGTAATTCGGTATGTAAAGTTCTACTTTTGTATTTATTTTACATTTTTACTAATTGTAAACTTTATTTTATGAAACTAATTTGAATATTTTTGCGGTAGTTGATTATATTATTAATACAAGTTTAAAGTTTTTATAGCGATGACGTCATAAAGTAGGCTGAATATTGCCATATAAAACAAAAAAGTATACATAGCTATTTTGACACATTTGATTGACTTGACAATTGACATGAAGTAAAATCTTATATCATAGCCCCACTAAAGCGATATCAGAGTCCACGTAACGTTTAAAGTAAAATCCAGATATTTGTATCAATAAAGGGAAAAACAACTCGACATTACATTAAATTAAGTCAGATTCTCCGACGTTAGTTTCAGACATATGCAGTATTTCAGTCATATCTTTTTCATGGAGTCACAATACAGTATGACGCGCGCGCGGCCTCATGTAGCTTTGCAACCAAACATGCTTGCAAAGTGTAATTGCAGCTGCTACCAGCTAGGTATAATATAAATATATACATATGCCAAGCTTCCCAAGCATAGGCGCAGATATCATCTCCAACGATATTATTAGAGTTCCGTGGCAAAGCGCGAGTCTGTCGATATCCAACTTCATTCCGCTAACTTTGTTTTCGTTTTTATTGCGAGCGAACGCCGAGTCAGTCGTTAAACTCCGACATTTGGTGTTCGTAATATTTTTGTTACGGGTTTTACGGTCGGATAACGTTGGGTTCGTTTACTGCAGGGTGATACTGTGGTCACACCCTGCTTGCAACACTGTGATGCTGTGTGGATGCTGCGTTTGCCTGGCGGCAGCCATCGCGCTGGGTGTGGACGGCCGGTGGGTGCAGCCGCCTCACTTCTCTGGTCTTTGCGCAGCGCGGGCCTGGCTTCTAGCCACCGGCTTCTCGATGGCCTACGGAGCGATGTTCACTAAAGTATGGAGAGTCCATCGCCACACTACCAAACCGAAACCGGATCCGAAACCTGGCAAGGTAAAATATTAACATTTTTTTTGACGTGTAAACGTCTTTAAAGTTGCTTCCATAGTGGGAATACAGTTTGACGTTGCAGTTATATTTCCATCATCTACCTCTAAATTTAATAACACCACTCGATAGCTAAAGGATCAAAAAATAATGTAATAAGGTGAGTTCCTGAAAAATGGAGAGCCAAAAAAATCTTAGTGCTCAAGAAAAATATACACGTGTTCACATACACAAGGCCATATCCACGACACAGCTACTCTCTGACTTTTTTTCTTTGTTGTTGGCACCACACTTTGTGCATTTATCAATGTCAAATATCTTAATATTAAAAAAAAAAAACAACTAATTTAAGTCACTCAAAGTATGTCAGAGTCAAGTTGGATCAAGCTTTTAAATGATACGATACCAAAAATAAAAACAACCAAAAATTGTCACAGGCAAAATGTTAAAACAATTGCCATAAAAAAAAAAAAAAAAAAAAAAAAAAAAAAAAAATGCCGCCCATGCATCCCTATCCTTATCCGTGGATTGGTTGCGGAAATTAGTTTGAAATTTCAAAACCGCTGATTTAATTTTGGGCAAAAGTAAGGATCATTTGTTAAAACCGGTCGTTTGTAGAGTGAGATTTGCAGCCATATCGATCGCGTCATATAGAATGTAATGTATCTCAATTCTATAGATTTTTCCAATAGCCTTTCATTGGATCATTTATTTTGTTTTGTATCACGTCACGAGTTATGATTGGCCCTGGGGATACAATCATATTCGGAGTAGACGCTTATTGACGCAACTTGGAATAACATCGGACATAAAATATTTAACGGCCTCGTTTCAAGCACCGGTATTCAATACATATGTACATTGGAAATGGATTTTGACAGTAACCCGCGTTTTATTTCCCATTTTACGTATCTGTTGTTTATTAAAAGTAAACTCTGAGTGGCTAGCACTAGTGTTAGAAATAATACCTCTGACTTAGTTTCTGGTTTACTTAAACCTTGAGCTTGAACTATTAATCAATTCACTTGGTAGTAGACCTCCTTAGCTGGAGGTGGCTGGAATGGCGTTGCGTCTTCAGGACGTGTTGACTCTTCGAGCGCTTGCTTGTTTCGGATAGATTTTTGAAAATTGTCGTTAAGTTGGATAAATTTAATTTAAATCGTTATCACTGGTTTAACTTAAAAGACTTTTAAAGCAGAAATACGCTAAATATATACCTTGAACATCATAATAAACTTTCGAAAAAAAAACGCCTGTATCTACAAATTACATTTATTATTATTATTATTTATTTATTTAACCTGTTTTGTCCCACTGCTGGGCAAAGGCCTCTCTTCCTTCTTTGCATGCCTGTCTATTTGATGCTATTGAGGTCCAATCCTCTTCCTTCATGAATCACAATTAAATTTAGTTGTGTTAAAAACTTTTTCAAGCGCATGTAATAGTCTACGTATTTATTGTCAAGACAAATTCTGAACAGTCTAAGCTAGACTATTCGAACAGAGCCGAACTCTGTCAAGGAATACCATAGCCGGCCTAAACGGTATTTATCTTATCAACTCCGTATAATTCGGTATTTAGGTACACAACAGACAGAACATTCAATATTCATTAAGCGAAAACAATTTCTGTTGTTTGTTTATTTGCCAACTTGGCCCAATTTTATGCAAACGATTTTCCTTTTATTTACTCTGAGATAATTAAAGTGAAGATTAAAATAGACTATCGATTTTTGTTTCTCATTCATTATCATCAATCTATTAGAATTTATGGAGTTTTTCGTTTGTATATTTGACAGTCTAGGTGTCTAGGTTTACCAACAGCACACCTGATGTTAAGTGACGGTATGATCTAAGAATAAGATCTAGCCTGAAATGGAACTGGCTCTCAAGTGAGGCTACCGGAACACACCATTAGGTGCTTGGCGGCAGATTTTCAACTTGAGGGTGGTAGCTAGCCATCTGAGTACTAGAAAGTACTACCACCACGCTATGGTTTCCCCACGATGATGTTTACTTTCACCGGCAGCTCAAACTCATGGCATTAACCATTTACATTTTACATTGCATTACCTATGCACATGCAAAATTTCATCCAGATCCGCTGAGTATTTTACGCGTGAAGGCATAACAAACAAACTCATATTCGCATTTAAAATATTAGTTAAGATAGTAGGATAAAACTAAATCTCCTTGATCTGTACATTTTTATAATCTTTGGTTTGGTATTTGGCTTATACATTGTTTTGTATTCATTGTGGTAGCGAGGCATCCACGGCTGGAAGCTGTACACTATGGTGGGTGGGCTACTGCTCGTAGACACGGCGCTGTTGACCGCGTGGCAGATCCGGGATCCTCTGCAGCGGAGAGTGGAGACCTTCCCCCTGGAGGCTCCGAGGCATCACGACGATGACGTGCACATACGGCCAGAGCTGGAGCACTGCGAAAGCGAACACAACGCTATATGGCTTGGTAAGTTTTATTACACAAAATGGAGGGTTATTTTTGTTTTATTCATACGGATTGCTTACGTATGACTAGGTCGGGTACTTTGACTGTTAGTCCATTTGGTAGAATTGCTGCTTTAGGAGCTGTAGGGTGTGGGTTCAAATCCCACTCCTGACAAACATTTGTGGTAATAATTAAATGTTTGTTCTACGTCTGGGTGTTCTGTATGTATTAAAAAAGTATTCTATTAGTTATTTGGCTCCTATAGTACAAACTTTGCTTTGTTTGGGGCTAGATGACGCTGTGTGTAATGTCCTAAGATTTTTATTTTTATTTTGATCACAGCCGGTTTTCCTTTTTCAAAAAGAACCATAATAAAAACATCAAATGTAGGTTGCATTAAAAATCCATCGAAACGTTATTAATACTACCTGGATGACCGAGCTTTGCTCGTCTGAAAACGCAGATAAAACGACGTTTTCTAAAAATGAAACCTAGCTAGATCAATTTTTCGCCCCCGAAACACCCTGGATGCAACATTTCATGAAAATCGTTGGAGCCGTTTCCGAGATCCAGATTATATACATATATACAAGAATTGCTCGTTTAAAGGTATTAGATTAGATAGGTAGTTATACAAATATGTATATTGTTTGTATCCTAGACAAAATCAGCCTCGCCTTAATATAATAATATTGATATTATAAAAAGTCGTCCGCCGCGTCTGTCTGCCTAATCACGACAAACTTAAAAAGTACTGAACGGATTATCATGCGAGTTTCGCCAATAGATATGATTCATGAAGAAGGTTTAGGTATATTATTTGTCAAGGTTTTGTGTAAATTGGTAGAAATATGAACAGATCAGCCCTACAAGAGACGAAACATGTAAGCATAATATGCTCTACTACCCGTGCGAAGCCGGGGCAGGTCGCTAGTAATAATATAAAAGAAAAAAAGACAATTGACTTATGCTTGGCATTTTTTTGAGGGTTTGTAACTGGAACGAAGTAATTGACCAGAGAATTAAAGGGCTGGACATATCAGTCATAAAACCAAGTAACTAGATGACCGAGCGTTGCTCGGCTGAAAACACGGATAAAACGATGTTATCTAAAAATGAAACCAAGCTAGATCGATTTATCGCCCCCGAAACCTCCTGCATACGAAATTTCATGAAAATCGTTGGAGCCGTTTCCGAGATTCAGATTATATATATACATATATACAAGAATTGCTCGTTTAAAGATATAGATTAGTACCTGGATGACCGAGCATTGCTCGGCTGAAAACAAGGAAAAAACGACGTTTTCTAAAAATGAAACCTAGCTAGATCGATTTATCGCCCCCGAAACCCCCTGCATACTAAATTTCATGAAAATCGTTGGAGCCGTTTCTGAGATTCAGATTACATATATATATATATACAAGAATTGCTCGTTTAAGGGTATAAGATTAGATAGATAGATTAGATAACCACTGGGATAGACGTGTTCTAAAGTGGAGACCGCGAGTTAGCAAACGTAGCGTAGGACACCTTGAAATTCGATGGAGTGACGATATACGTAAGACAGCTTGCGGTCGATAGAAGCGAAAAGCCGAAGATCGGGCTGAATGGCGTGTCTTGAGAGAGGCCCTTGTTCAGGTGTGGACTTAAATAGACTGATGATGATGATGAGAATTCTTCACATCATTTTAAAATATATATTTTTTACGCAACGTACAATGTAGCCTGGTTGTTTGTAAAGTTAAAAGATACGGTAGTATTTTTTGCAAAAAACTGAACAGGACTTGTATCTTTCCGTGATAAGTTATAGTTCCCACTTTTGCCCACCTCCACATATACGAGTACATTATGCAGTCTTATATTATCTTCCGCCGCAGTTCACAACAACAACTCTCCCAGAGTTTCTTGTTCTGCAATAACAATCCAGTACCAAGGGACTTCAGGTGCCCAGCTTTGAAACTGGCAAAATTACTTTCACAACCAGCAGTCACTGTTTACCCTACAGAGACAAGTTTTGGCACTAGGTAGGAAACAACTACTAGAATAGGGGCACCTGCAATTCTCCCCATGAAATTCTAAGCACCTAAATGGGAGTTTGAGTACCTATATTAGAATATCTACATAGTTCTCGTTGTGAATAAAGACTATAAACGACTGAGCGTGCCTGCTTCATTATCTTTTTATGGAAAAACCATTAAATAACTTAGTAAGACTGGAGCAAGCTTAAACATATTTTACAAGCTTTTATTTAACTTGTAGTTTATGTATGTATGTATGTATGTATGTAACTATGTTTGTTCGGGTGGAATCTTTCAAGTGAAATTGATTAGTGGAGCTAGATGTCGCTGCGAGAATGTCCTCCAATATTTATTTATACTATAATATATATAAGTACATCTACGTTCATCAGAATTTATACGCCTGAATATCAAAATACAGAAACTGAAGAATACTGCCACATTTCAAGAATAAGAGAGAATTTGCCTACTTGAAACGTAGAAAATAAAACATTTTTGCGTTATGATTTATATATAATACATTCTGAGCAGCGAGAGACGGGCAAAGCTTATATTTTGTAGCTTCATTTTAACTCTTTGATGTCTGGGATCTCATGAAAACAAAATAAACTTTTAAATTACATAACAAAGGAAACAGATGTTAATGACGACTTAAAAAAAAGTTTGTACCTACATACATTGTTAAGTTAAACTCTCAAACGAGAACGGTGAAAGTAATTACTGCTTGCTTTTATAAAATGGAACTTACTGTTTACCGTACTTTAAATCACGTCACATATTTTGTTATTATAGTTAATTCATAGAACGAACGAACTGAGGGATAATTTAAGTTCGAAATGAGAGTGTTATTTAAATAATTAAGTCAAACAAGCTGAAGAGTTCAAATTCTGTAACCCGACTGCGATTAAAATCTATCTATCTAAATACCTTTAAACGAGCAATTCTTGTGTACATGTATAATCTGAATCATGAAAACGGCTCCAACGATTTTCATTAAATTTAGTATGCAGGGGGTTTCGGGGGCGATTAATCGATCTAGCTAGGATTCATTTTTAGAAAACGTCGTTTTATCCGTGTTTTCAGTTAATGAAAAACTGCTACAATATCATTAGAATACAAAGGTAAATTTCGCGACCTTCTACAAGGTTATAATAGCTCAGATGCGAAATCGGGCGGTCCCGCATTCAGACGACCCCGCTTCGAATACAGATGGTTATTTTTCCTTTTTTTTTTTCAAGTTTCTTAAAAAACCGAGTAAAGCTCGATTATCCAGGTACTAGCTATAATATTAAAAATTGTTATTTTTTTTTTTTTATTATATTTAAGTTTCGCGTATACTGTATAATTGCATGTGGTTTATACCTATAATTGAAGCAGCACTTAATTTTTGCCAACTTTGTATCTAATAATTATCAACTGTGTTTAGTGGCTGCTTTGTTGGTATGACAATAAAATAAAAATAAAAGGAAAAAAACCTTTTTAAACAAATGTATTAATCCTAATTAAATTTAAACATATAACGGCATAAATGGTGGCATATTATCTGGTAGTGCGGTGGTACGTACCTAGACGACCTCCTGCTAATCAGATCTACCACCAAGCAAACTGAGCTTGAGTAACACGAAGTTCGCTTTACGGGAGTTTTCATTTTTAAAATTCAAGTTTTATTCTAAGTTTAGTTTTAGTAATCTTACTAACAAACTCTAGCTCAGCATTTATAGCCTTCTCCATCAATTGATAATCCCCTTAATACTGTTATCAGCTAATGCCTATAGAAACGAGCGTTCATAATATTCCTGAACGAAATTTGCACATCGCGTGCCGGAAGCTACTTACAGTGATCAGATTACTGTAAGCTTAGATGTTGGCAGTATGACTAACCTCTAACAGTAATAAGATAATAGTATGTTTAATACAGGAAGTTTGTAGTACGAGCAAAGTGAAATATTACAAAGCCAAAATATTATAATTTTATTATTATGTAACGATGATAGATCAGTGGTTAACGCGGTTGGTTCACACATCGAAGGGCGGGGGTTTAATCCCGAACAATGAGCTTGAGCTGCCAGTAAAGGAAAACATCGTGAAGAAATCATAGCATTGTGGTAGGGTATTTTCTAGTACTCGACTGGCGCCAAGCATCCAACGGTGTGTTCCGACAGCCTCACTTGTGAGACAGTTCCATTCCAGGCTAGGTGTGTTTACCATCTTCTACCACACCGTCACTTAACATCAGATGAGCTGTAGTCAAACACCTAGCCTGACAGCCAAAAAAAAAAGATTTGAACCGGCAATCCACTCTGCTGCTATCCACTCTTCTCCAATCTTCACATTAACAGCAAAACTTTGTTTTTTGTTGCAGGTGTAATGTACGGCTACAAAGGCCTAGTGCTGGTGTTTGGGCTGTTCCTAGCATATGAGACACGCTCCGTGAAGGTGCGAACGATCAACGACTCCCGCTACGTGGGCATGAGTATCTACAACGTGGTGGTCCTGTGTCTAATCACGGCGCCTGTCACGCTGGTCATAGCGAGTCAGCAGGATGCCGCGTTTGCGTTCGTGTCCCTCGCGATCGTCTTCTGCTGTTTTTTGAGCATGGCGCTCATATTTATTCCTAAGGTAAGTTCGGATAAGGTCTTATATTCTAACGTTTCAAACACGTTCTGGACTGCAGTCGATGATCTTTCTAATAATGTATTATTAACATATTTTTTTTAACAAAATTAATTAGTGATATCTGCAAAAGCATCGTCATAATAAAACTTCTTGCAATTTAAAAAATATCTAGAATTAAAAGACAATAAATGAGTACATAAAGTATATAGTAAAATAAACCAAACCTCACAATTAATTTAATTTAATTCGTTAAAACAGCTAAAATCCAGTTACATTAAACAATTAAACAATTTTATAAACAGAAGATGATCATTAATCAATTAAGATTATAAATATTTTTATTTTTACTTAGTTTTATTTTGAATAGACCACCGACTCGCCTGATGGAAAGCGATGGTGCGGTTGAAGATTAAGCACGCTGATCGGCACTTGTAGAAAAATGCAAACTAATATAGCTGAAAGACGTAGAATATCGTGTTAGAACATTTTTTATGATGATAGGGATCAACGTGATGATAAGTAATGTAGTATGACGACTTCTTCTAACGTCTTCTAGTCTTACAAAAATATTTCAAAATACAAGACGAGTGGAGCCATAAAATCTCAAGCTTACGATTGCGGATCGTAACGCTACCTAAGCGTAATCATAATAAAATGTTGATTAAGTCAGTCTGAAACCTTATACTTTTTCCATTACCCACATTTTGTGGAGCTCTAACCCAACCCTTACTTCGAAATATTTGGAAAATAACTACCAGTATGAACGCCGGTAATAGTAACTTTGTAATAAAGATCCCAAAAAAAAATTGCTTGCAAAACATAAACTTACAAAATACGAGTACTGTTAATACAAAGACTGACTGTTAGCTCATTTGGTATGGTATCTTTATAGCGATGATAGCTCAGTGGTTAGCGCGGCCGGTTCACACGCCGCAAGGCGTGGCTTCAAAGTCTAACAATGAGCTTGAGCTGCCGGTATAGGAAAATATTGTGAGGAAACTATAGCATGGTGGTTGGGTACTCTCTAGTACTCGGCTGTCTAGCCCTTAAGTTGTAAATCTGTCCCATTGCACCTGACAGTGTGTTCCGATAGCCTCACTTAATAGCCGGTTCCATTCCAGACCACACCGTTACTTAACATCAGGTGAACTGTGGTCAAACACCTAACCTCACATCATCAACCAAAGGACGTCCACTGGTGGACATAGGCCTCCTCCTGGGGAGGAGCCAATACTCGCCACGCTTGGCAGGCGGGTTGGCGAGCGCAGTTAGGTGTGATTGTTCAAGGAAGACGCTGCTGCCCATCTTCCAGATTACATCCCTTAGCCGACTCTTACGGCAACCACGGGGAGAGAGGGTGGGGTACTATTCTTACGCCGGCACCACCACGGCAACCGCATAGCAAACACCTAGCCTGTCAACCATAAAAAAATAATCTTAGGTTTAAAATTGATTTCCTATTATTACATAGTTAATGAGGAAAAATGAATCGATCTAATATTTGGTCACAGAAATAATAATTAAGTAGTATGCGTGTCTGTTTATTAGGTTTGAGGTTGTATCTGATAAATTAGACTCATTCTTATTCATTTATCTGTAAGGTTGTTACAGTGTGACTCTTCTCGTCGACTACGTCCGCCTTTTGTCGGTTCAACGCAATAAATCTTAATGTTTAAATTAAGCAGTTTATTTGAAAACATAATTATAGAGATTTCAGTATAATTTGAGCTCTTTCTGAAAACCAAACAAGTATTGCCTCGAATTGTGGCCTATTTATATTTTCCTAGAACCAGTCCGTTTTATACTAGGTTGTTGGAACTGTCGATTTATATTGATTGAAGGTACCAAATGTACGTTGTTAGTCAATAAGTGTTTTTCATTCATAACAGTTTCTGATTGACTTTTTTAATGTTAGCAAGAATATGATGCAGGATGGAGCATGCTTACCTAAAAGGAACCTGTTTACTTTAGATTTAAAATCATTAATATAGTACTTTTTTTTAGAAAACAGGCTTTTTATTTCTGGACGTTAATTAACGAATTATAATTTATTTTTCGAACTATTTTTAGGAAGATTTTCTCATTATGGCCAAATAAAATGGTCGGTAATATTTTATGCTCGATTGTAGATAAGTGATCAAAAATGTAGTGATTTTGTGTTGTTACTAAAACTCTCTGGAAACAATAATTAAGACATTAAATAAATTTGTCCTAATATTCCACTTAACTTTGATGTCAAGTATGTTCAGTTAATTATTATTTGACACAAGCAAATGCGGCACGTGCAACGCCGTAATCCTTTCTAGAGGAAAGTAGAAAAGCTCTTTAGTTTTTCGGAAGTACTTTACTAAAGATAAACAAAAGACAACCCAACTCAAAACATAATCTAGCGGAGATCCCTTAAAAGCGAGATGACCCACATAACTTGTAGAAATACTATAAAATTACAAAGCCTTGTCGGTTACATAAAATACAAAGTGTTATCTGTGTACCACACCAGGTGTTTAATTTCAGATATGAAGTTAGGCCTTAGCACAGGGCTCGGAGGCTGCCAAAAGCCTCCCCACCTGCGCCTCTCATAGCACTGAATTTGTACTGTGAATTATTTATTGTAGACGCTTCACTTGGCCTTCACTTAAATTTCAAGACAACGTGCTTAAAAGAAATTTACTTATACATATTTACTAAAGATGTTTTCTTCATCCTTCATCATTTCCAACTGACTACACAGAGTAAGAATAAACAAATTAATAGTTGAAATCATTTTTAAAAGCAAACTTTCTTATACGCTGAAGCCAGATAAAGCAAATTAAGAAAGGCAACTTTTATTAATTAACTAAAAAAGATGTAGTTGTAAATTTACTTGATAGTAGAGATGATAGCTCAGTGGTAAGCGCGGTCGGTTCGCATGCCGAAGAGCGTGGCTTCAAACCCCAACAATGAGCTTGAGCTGCCGGTGAAGGAAAACATCGGGAGGAAACCATAGCATGATGGCCTGGCTAGCTACCACCCTCAGAGTTGAAAATCTGCCGCCAAGCATCTACCGATGTGTTCCGGCCTCACTTGAGAGCCAGTTCCATTCCAGGCTAGATATGTTTACCATCTTCGACCACACCGTCATTTAACATCAGGTGAGCTGTGGTCAAAAACCTAGCCAGTCAAAAAAAAAAAAAAAAAGAACTCGTCGATCGTCTAGGAAGGTACCAACTCTGTATCAGATATTATTTCGCCAAGCAGTAGTGTGTAAACATTTCTGTGGTCCGGTTTGAAGGGTAGTACAGCTAGCGAATTTACAGGGTTACCTATGGAAACTAACCACCGAATATCTCAATAATTAGCACTAAAGCAGTTAAACAACCTGGGCTTGTTTTATTACTCAAAGTTATGTGTATCGCTGCATGGATGGATGCCGTCATACCTTATATCTTACCATCAGGAGAGCGTATCGTTCTTTTCTATTATAAAAATTAAAAACATTGTTAATATCTATAACATTTGAGAGTTGCCCTCGATTTCTCTGGGATTCCATCATCAGAACCTGACTAGGTGCCAATGGGACCACCTCCGGAGTATAAAACCACCTCTTCCAAATAAAAAAGAATTTTGAGAATCAGTACACAAATAGGGGAGATATCGGTATGCATACATTTAAAAAAAACATACTGTCGAACATAGAACCTCTTCCTTTTTTGAAGTCGGTTAATTACTGACTATTTAATGTTAGGCACAGACCGGGTCAACTAACCCAAATAACGTGGTGCAGACTTAAAAACGAGATAGCACTACATTCGTTGGCGTTTGTGGGGCTGTTAGTAGCCAGCTTAAGGCAAACAATACTGACGTCAATTTTGATCTACTACTTCCTCTTACAACACACCATCTAAAACGTGGTATCACTAATTTGTGGAGAAATCATATTTACGAATCCTATCCCGTAGAACGAACGTTTCTTAGGTTACATAGTCGCAAAATGCCTGAATATAAAATTAGACGAACCGTAAAACGTTGACATTTGCCATCGTTGTTCTACGAAAAGAGTTAGTTAAACATAGCAGTAAACTAGTAGTTTGGTAGCCAAGATCTCGTGTTCCTTAAATTCTCACAATAGGAACATACAATAAAACTTACTAATTATTTCGTCATCAATCATTTATTGACAATCAAGTACAATCGTCTATCAATCCATTCATAGCTTGTCTGGAAGAGATTACTCTTAGCGACAAGACGGTCTTTTGTGCCTATCTGCGTATTGCTTTTGTAATCTTTCTTTAAGCAGCATCAATGAAGTGTTTTATATTTCATCAAATTTTCTTAATTACTTACAAAATTTCGTCTAATATTTTTTTTATTGTTGACAAGTTAGGTGTTCGACCACAGCTCACCTGATGTTAAGTGACGGTGTGATCGAAGATGGTAAACACACCTAGCCTGGAATGGAACTGGCTCTCAAGTGAGGCTCCCGGAACATACCGTTAGTCGCTTGGCAACAGATTTTCAACTTGAGGGTAGGACAATAGACTGCAATAGACTCGATTAGTTCAATCAATAAACAATTTTCGCGTAATTAGATACAACCACAAACCCTTAATATTAGGACATTGAAAATATCCCTTATATTGGTTGCTTTCTCTTTGAAACCTATAAAAGACTTAGCTCGATAGTGTTGTTAAAAAGACTCTAGCTTAGCTTTTAAGTTCAAAAGAGCTAGATTGCAGGTTATTACCACATCACTGAGTAACATATGAGTAACTTTGATTCTCATACTGTTATTTATAGGTACTGAAGTACTGCAAAAAATATACTATTGTACTAATGTAGTAGAGTGATACAAATAATTTACGTTCACCTGTTTTATGTTTCGTAAAGGTAGCCTACTACATTAAAAACTCTAAACAAAATGTAATAATCAAGCTCACTACCAGTCAACGAATCCAGCTTTGTTGGATTTGGTTGGATTCGTTTACTGAATATTACATTGAATTACAATACTGACGTAAAACTGAATTGTAATACGTGAAGCTATATATAAGTGCTGCATTTTGACCACGTGTATTATATCTGTGACAATTAATATTTAAAATCGTGTTCCCGGTTGACTTCACTTGATTATTTTAGGTAGGTTACTAAAATATTCTTTTATATTTTTACCTAAGCGGAATTACTTACGTCTAATTACGTCAGATATTCTTACTATTGTTTCGGGTACGTCCGATAGCCTTCATAAATGTTTTTTTTTATTTTTTTATTATAGATAGGCTTACGTTTGACCGCAATCTCACCTGATGTTAAGTGATGATGCGGTCTAAGATGGAGCACGCTTGCCTAGAAGATACCGATTCACTCTCGACTTGAAGACACCCAGATTATATCCATCGGGGAACACCGACTCGGATAGCGCATTCCACTGTCTAGCAGTCCGCACAATGAACGTGGAATCAAATCGTTTCGTTCGAGTTTTTCGAACACCGCATGAAACGATGTCGCTTTTTTGAGCTTCTGGCTGTCCGATAGAAAAATGGACATGGGGGAATCAGACCATGTAGTTCTGAAGCACACTCTCCGAAATGAATCCGATAAAAAATCGACAAACTGGAAACTTGATGTTGAGATTACGTTGAATCGCATTGCGTGAAGCCATATAAATGCTGCAATTAGACCACGTATTGAGTATCAGGGACAATGAATATTTAAAACCGTGTTCCCGGTTGACTTTACTTGATTATTTAAGATAGTTACCTAAAATAATCCGTTTATTACTTACGTTTAATTACGTCAGATATTTTAACTATAGTTTCGGGTACATCCGATGCCCTTCTTAAAGTGCAATACAAGACGAGGCCGCACGCTTTGTACTCTCTTTTGACTCCTTGATGAAATTTGTGGCCGAAACTATAGTCGAATCATCCCTAATAATATATATAAACGTGAATAATTACGCATAAAAAAACAGAAATGTGTCAAAACTACGTCAGTTTCCATAGTAAAATATTCCGCTTGTAGAAAATTTCATAAAAAAAACGAATTCCCTTCTTCGGCAGTTGGCTCACAATGATGAAACTCATGACGCAGTTCCAAGGATTATGGAAATGAAGTGTCAATCAATGATGGTTATCTATCGGATATTGAGAGATTGATTAATATTTCTGATTGGGTAATGAAAAATAGCGACGCTACCGAAAATGTTACGGGAAATGCTGAAATGAGAAGTTTTAATTTTCTTGCAGCTTTCCTTGTAGCGCTCCTATGAATAATATAGCAATATAATGAACGCAGATCTAAAAAGTACAATAACAAGCTGTTACTTTGCTCGCGTATTCGTGTGTTTTGAGATTCAGATAAATCTCAAAGAAATACCTATGATTAAGTATAATTATATTGTAGGTATAATACACACTGATCGCCTTCAAAAACAAAACCAGTGTAAGCCGATTCTCCGTGCACTATTGATAGCACAATAATTACGGCTCATTTTATAGTAGGCATTACATTTTTTCTCTTAATATCATAGCTTTTTTCCATCAATCGATTTTAATGCATAAAACAGCAATTAAATGTTGCCCTCTACATAACGTATAAATAACAAAAACCACGTCTAAATCTGTGGCGAAACAGACGAAAATTTCTGATTCGGTTCTGAGTAATCTAGTACAGGCAATAGTAACAGATATCCAATTCCATCGACAGGTGATCGAAGTGATCCGGCACCCCACGGAGCGCGCGGAGAGCGGCCGCGGCTCTGGGTCGGGCAGCGCGCCCGGAGAGGAAGAGAAGTACCGGGAGCTCGTCAAGGAAAACGAGGAACTGCAGAAACTCATAGCTCAGGTGATAAACCAACTTATTCATAATTATAACCATTCATTAAGAGATTCGTTTTTCTTCTTAGCGTCTAGGTAGGTATCAGATATTCTGTCGCCAATCTGTAATGTAAATACAGCAGTCGTCCGTTTTTACGGTTCCGTACAAAAGGTAAAAAAAGGAACCTTTATAAGATCAATCTCTTGTCCACCTGGCTGTCCGTGTGTCACCACCGATTTTCTCAGGAACGGGTGGACCTAGCACATTGAAATTTATACCAGATGCTGAGGCTTATAGTCCTTATTAGGTGTATAAAAATCAAGATCCTGAGTCAACACGATAAAAAGATATAGGCAAATTTAGATTTTCGCGAAGACTTGTACCAAAATTTACCTCAATTTTAACTTTTTTACTTTTCGGAACTTTCCCTTTTTTGCTGTAAGACCTTGCTTTTAACCAAAATTGACAACTCTAGATCAACCGCAAGTACCCTATAGATTTTGGGTCGAAAACCTATATGATAGTTCCCGTTAACCTACAATAGGTATATGTAATGCGAAAATGGTGTTTTTACTTACTAAATAGCAAAATGTAAGTGAGGTTAATGATAAAAATTGAAAGTGACAGTTTTACAAAATGCCAAGTACACCCTCAATTCGAAAATCTACCACCGTTAGGTAAGTACTTGGCGTAATGGTGTGTTCCGGCCGCCTCACTTGAGAGCCAGTTCAATTCCAGGCTAAGTGTTCTTTACCATTTTCAACCACACCGTCACTTCACATCAAGTAACCTGACTGTGGTCTAAACCTAATCAGTCAAAATTAAAAAAAAAAAACATTTTTAAGTCAACGAAATCTATATTCTTTTGTACTTCCTTAATGTTCATTTATAAACTTTGTTTCTTAAGAAATGTTCATTTTTAAAGCCCTTATTATATAAGTAACATGCAGTAGCCCGTCTCTGAACACAAAATAATCCATAGTATGAATCGCCAAAGCAGCAGTCCAAGCGCGTGTCAGCTATCCATTATCCTCTCGTCTTTTTCTATCTTATCAAATTTATCGGTCTACACTGAGTGATTACAACCGATTGAAAAGCAATTTACCATAGCCAGTAGCTCTTCCAATAAACTTCACAGTTTGTTGGAGTTGAAATAAGACTTTGAAATTGTTTTAGATCAATTTTCTTAGGCTATCTATTCTTTATTCTTTTTTTTTTTTATGTCTGGCAGGCTAGCTTTTGCACCACAGCTCATTTGATGTTAAATGATGGGGTCATGACTTTTCGTGTTGCTTCTTAAACTCCATCGAAGCTTATAGTAAAGTCGCCACTACTTTACTAAGGCATGACTGGACTTGACCAAGACTGGACTTTGACTGTAACTAAAGATGAATTGCAGAAACCGAAGACGAGGCAATAAAGAAGCTGAAGACTGAAGACTGTACACAAAATATAGAATCATTAAAACTGGCAGAATGCATAGAGTGCGACGCCAAGAAGAAAGAGAAAAAAAAGATTATTTTGTTTCCCGTACTGTTTTTCTATTTTTGGTGTGCACAATAAAGAATTTCTAAGTATTTTATCAATTATCTAATTCCCATAGTACAAACTTTGCCTAGTTTGGGACTGGATGGCGATGTGTGAAATTTCCTACGATTTTTTAAGCTTAGGGTGTAGTTTTTAAACAAATTTTTGTTTATATCAATCCCGAAATCGTATAATAAAATTAGGGATCAACATTCTAGAACCTGATATTTACTATTGTGTTTATGTGGTTCGAATTACATCTGCCAACTATTCAAAAATATATAAATCAATGGAAAAAATAAGTACATAAACTATATATGTACTCGTATATAAGTGATGTAATGCATGGTTTGAACTGAGATTATTATCTCTACCCCCTATCACAATCTATTGACGTACTTACCTTTGTAACAAGTCATAGTGTTCGAGAAAGCAAATGAAATTGATATTGTCTACCTCCCTATTGTTGTCTGGATCCAATTTTATCCCCAATCTATCGTTTTTTATCTCAATACTTTATCAAAGAAAGTGCTTTTGTAGAAACAAACTTGCTGACTCTCAAATACTTTCTATGAAAAGGTACAAGTAAGATTTTCGATAAATGTAAGTGTACAAAACAGCGCTACTGCCTAATGAACTAACAAGGCAGTCAGATCTACTATATCTATAAATAGGTATACCTATAGAATCTATATCTAGGTATATCTATATACTATATGTAGATATGAAGCCGTGGTGGTGCTGGCGTAAGAATAGTACCCCATCCTCTCTACCCGTGGTTACCATAAGAGTCGGATAAGGGATGTAATCCGGAAGATGGGCAGCAGCGGTGTGAACAATCACACCTAACTGTGCTCGCCAACCCGCCTGCCAAGCGTGGCGAGTATTGGCAAAATCCCCCCACGAGGAGGCCTATGTCCAGCAGTGGACGTCCTATGGCTATGGCCCACTATTTAACGCCTCACTCTTTATGTAACATCAGATTTGGTTACGTTCTTGTACAGAGATCGTTTCGTAGGATCTTATTGTCATAAGTTAGGCGATGACCAATAAGCTACGTGCCGTATCGTATGCCCGCGCAATAAAGTTCGCAGTCACGTACCTTTTTCGTGATCGCAAAACTGAATTGCGAAAAAAGTTTATAGTACGGTCCCATCATCACATCGTAATTTCAACTATATAGTCAACCCATCTTGGCGTATGGGCAAAGTCTTTTTATCTTGCAATAATGGACGTGAAAAAAGGTAGCAAAACCGCTTCAAAATCAAGATCTACTTTTTTATCAAAAGACAAATCAGAATCAAAGGTAATCGTTAATCTTAAGATAAAGCATGTATATTGGTATCTTAAAATTATTATCACTAAATGCTATATTTATAAATATTTTTTAAACAAAGATTATTTAACTTGAAAGCCTGTTGGCTCATTAGTAGTATATCTGCCTTAAGAGCAGGAGGGCGTGGGTTCGATTCCCCCCAGTACAAACATTGTATGGTATAAACAAATGTTTGTTCTGTATGTATTATAAGTATGTATTTACGAAAAAAGGTATTTATGTATTCCATCAGTTATCTGACTTCCATCAAACAAGCTCTACTTAGTTAGATGGCGCTGTGTAAATAAATAAATATCGTAGGATAATTAATATCCTATTTATATTTATTCATTTATTTATCTTTGGAAACTGACGTGGTTTTGACACATTTTTGTTTTACTTATGCGCGATTACTCACGTTTAACTTTATCAGATATTTCGACTATAGTTTCGGCCATTCTTCATCAAGACAAACTACAACTCGCTAAAATAAAGTCACTGTTTTTTTTTAAATGATGTGTTTTCACAAAGTGCCGTTTTACGTGCACGAGTAGGAAAAAGTGCCCTAAATATTTCTTTTGCGTATTGCTTTGCTTCCAAAACTCCGTCAAAGCTTCTATCAAAGTAGCCACTACTTAACTTAGGCATGGCCGTACTTAACTCTGATTTACTTTGTATGACAAATTTTTCGACTGCCCTGTTGGCTCATTGGGAGTATGTCTGCCTGAGATGTAGGGCGTGGGTTCGATTCCCGCCAAGGACAAATGTTTGTTTGGTATAAACAAATGTTTGTTCTGTGTCTGGGTATTCTGTATGTATTATAAGTATGTATTTACAAAAATAAAAGTATTTATGTATCCTATCAGTTATCTGACTTCCATCACACAAGCTCTGCTTAGTTTCGGGTCAGATGGCGCTGTGTGTAATGTGTCCTACAATATTTATTTATTTAATCAAATAATTCACACTGACAAAAGTCATAGAGGGCAATATAAAAAAAACCACGGATAAGTTTTAGACCAGTTTTAATCTTTTTATATGTCACGAACGTTTCTATAAGGATACTCGACGCTTTTACCACAAATAGCGATTAACGTATAACATTTAAAAAGTTTTATATCCCTGGATGTTTTATATTTATTTAAACAAAAAACATTTTTCAAAAGAAGTTTGAAAACAATCGTTTGATGGTTCGGTAAACTCTTTTACTGTGTTTTGATAAAGGTAAATATAAAGGGAAAGATATTTCAACTTCAGTTGAAAATCAGTCTGTTGATATAACAAAAAATTTGGTTTTCAGAAAGTTTGTGAACTTTGTAAATATATCCACTTAAAATGTTAAAAATAATTATGTATCAATATAACAAGCTTAATAAAGTTACATAAACATAAAAATTACATAAAAACGAATGCCACATATTTTTTTTCATAATAAAATGTGTTTTGTTCCACTCTGGATCATGTAAGGATTCTAACGATAACTCATACACCCAATTTACACCCAAACTTATTGTGGAATAAAGAAACTCACATTCTTTTATACATAAACAAAAACCCTGAAAATATTACACTCCTTTTTTGGGTAGTGCTGTAAAAATATGTCATATCTTAATAATATTGTCCTGTTATATCTATGTCATGTCTCAGCGGATTGATTCTAGAACCCTTTTTTGAACCCTTGATTTGTTTTAGATTGATTTTTGAACCCTTGCATTTATCATAATTATTGTTGTTTTACTTATCTGCGTTTACGTTTACTGTCAGTCTACTCCGAGTAAGCCCTGTTTTTATAAGCCGGCCCACTGCTGGGCGCGGGTCTTTTCTCATTGTGAGATGGGTAAGGCCATAGTCCATCACGCTGGCCAACTGCGGGTTGGCAGTCTTCACACATCTTAGAGAGCTTTTTTAAGAACTCTCCACATGTAAGCTTCCTCACGATGTTTTCCTTCACCGTTTGAAGTTATCGGCAATACGCACATAGCTTAGAAAAGACAAAGATGCGTGCCATAGAATTCGAACCCAGGACCTACGTTAAACGGTCTCCCAACTAAGCTGCCGAAACTTCAGTCTACTAATTATTACCTAATATCGATTCTGAATTCACGATAAATGCACAGGTTAGACAATAGTCTCTTAGATAAACTTATAGTGCAAGAAAATCAATAGCATTACTGGTCCTTGACATGATTTCAAAGGGACCTGTTAGGCAGTCGAATGGCTTCTTTTCATAGATACTATATATTCGATTCTCGGATAATTCTAATTATTTATGGTAGTAAAGGATAAACAAGACGCTCTCTGGATACTGAAATCCCAAGTGAGTTATCGTTTAACTGACTGTAAGTTTTGTTTACAGAAAGAGGAGCGCATCCGGGTGCTGAAGCAGAAGCTAGCGGAGAGAGAAGCGGCCGCGGCGGACGGTGTGACGCAAGGTACAGGCGGCGGCGTGGTGCTGGCAGATCTAGCCACTGCCACCTCCGACTATGGCACCTCTACCAACTACACCCGCTCCTCCCGAGCCTCTGTCTCGGACCTTGACTTCTCCGAGAGCTACCTTTAATAAAATTGGCTGTGTCCCCTTCCCTAGACTCCTTTTATACTTACCTGTGTTTTACTACTAAAGAGTGATCGTGACTGAAGGTCTTTGTAGATTCTACTGTGACCGAAATTCTTATGAATACCTATGCCTATTTTAACTTTATTTATTCTCGTCAACTGTTTTACATAATCTTAATATTTGTTATCCTAAAACTTGGAATGAAAAAGTGATGTGTGGATATTTTTTCAAAATATCTCTTCCGATATTATCTTAATATTTGTCTCGTGCCTCTAATTTATATTTACTTTGATATTAGATTTTTAAAATGTATTAACCACGTGCGTTTGCCTTCATTGTAGCTTAATACTTTTTACACTACTTTCGGAACTAGTAACTCTCTATTCCTACTTTGGATGTCATCACAAACTTTGGTTTCTACTGGTGTTCACAAAGTTTGCGTATTCTTTCGATGTCACACGCAGCATCGTTATTCACCAACTTTCTTAGTTTTTCCGGGAACCTCGGTAGTTTGAATGTCATCGCCCGTGCCATGATGTTTCAAATTAACCCGAAGATTAGGTGCTTCTTCCCAGCCCCTCTGTTAACCCAAATTGCCAAACGTGATTCGGGTCTGTATGACACGTCAATGTTTTTGTGCTGGTTACTCCAAGACTAACATGTTTTCAAACAAAATTAATATGTGTTTCACCTTAGTGCCATGAGAATAAAAGTAAATGATTACTCGTGTACGAGTACGATCAATAGAATAGTTATGTAATCTTTGTATTTATAACTTGTCAAAATATCTTTCGTTTCTTACGTAACAGAGTTTTTTTGTTCAATTATCTATGATGAGTTTAATGGCCTCAAAGTCAGCCTTTTTATTTATAAAGGTTAAATCAGTCGCAAAATTAGATGAATACAGTCGCTGAACATCGATCCTCTCGATTGAAACGCGGTGAAATTGCGGCGTGATTAGTCGATCTCCGATGGTACCACACTTAACCCTAATTACTTTCCCGTGGCCTGCCCCGATCGCTAACCTGTTTCCCTAACCATTGTGTCGAAGATGACATTTGTATTCAATTGCAGATAGAGAGATACCAACAATTTCTCTTGGGCCTGATTGTTTCGAGAAAATGAAACATCATCAGTGTGGGAGATTGTTAAAATTACTTTGGTCTTAGTTAGATTTTGTTTTTATATGTGTTTTCTACATATTCATGTTTATCTGCAATGCCACAAAATTTTAAAATTCATTCGATATTTAGGTTTTAGGATTCCGAGTTAATTGCTGTTTGCAAATACTTTGAAACATTTTCCTGTTATTGTTGGCTAGGTATCACGGAGTTGGAAGCAGAGTTTTTCAAAGGGTTATAAATTCATTCTGGCGAATCGAAGGACCATAAATCCGTCAACACTTGACACCTCTTACTGAGACGTTTTGTGCTTTACCCCTTTTTATTTCATTTCGGCAATGGGCGGCATAAAACGGGCCTTTTCCTTTCGTTTGTACACTTCACTGGTCCGTTCTTGAGTTAACCTAGCTTGCATAATTCAAAGCAATAGCGGCATGGAAATGGCAGCGTATAGAACGTCTTTTTAAATTCTGTCTGCCCTTTATTTTATTTACACAGGTATGTTTCCACATTGCGTATTAAATTCTAAAACCTAGTATCTTCGAGTGATTGTGAGTATGCTCTGATAAGATTAAATGTTTGCTATCATAGATGGGACGAATCAAGATGTATTTAAGTAGGTACTACAATCGCTATTATTACAGGTTTTTATGTAACTAGGTGATACTGATTCCTGTACGCCCAGTATATACATCCATATACATACTTTTGCAATAGCTTAGGAAATATTATAAATTTTGTTGTAGCTAACATCTGGAAAAAGTGGGTTATTATATATTCATCATCATCAGGCTAGTGAACTACGACCACTGCTGGACCTCCCAAGACACGGCATGCAGCCCGATCTCCGTCTTTTTGCTTCCACAATTTCCCTGTATATCGTCACTCCATCGAGTGTCAGGGCGTCATACACTATGTTTACCAATTCCTAGTGTATAATCTAGACCAAGTTTACCTCGGCGATTATCGGTTCTACGACAGATGTGTCCAGCCCCCTGTCGCTTCAGCTTGCTAATACGTTGAGCTATGTTGTGACTTAATTCTCTGGCGAATTAGACTATATTCACGTTCCCCGCTATTCATTGAAATAGTGACGTAAATAAATTGCAGTATTATGTTGATTAACTGATTCCCATTTTTCTATAAGCAAAGCAGTAGCAACAAAATCTACAGACTCAACTTCTATAAATAAAATGTGATTTTACCATACATATTATATTATATATACTATTTAAATTTGTTAGTCATTAGTTATTTTTATTTACACAATCCTAAAAATATTTTAACACACATTTTCATTTTAGTTGCACGAATTCGTGTTTTATATTTTAAATATTGATAGTTGAAGCAAAAAGTTAATTTGTTTATTTATTTTAACATTTTAACTGTTGGAATAGAGTTTAAAATGTCGATGTTGTGTAACTTTTGAATAATAAAATAGCGTCTATATATGGATTACATGATCATAAAATGTTCTCTTATCCAGTTTAAAACATGCATGATATCAGTATATTTTCTATTTAATAACTGTTAGGTTATTTTATAGTTTATTTTGTTCATTTTATAATTTATAGAAATAAGTACTAGTCTACTGGAAACAGACGTGGTTTTGACACATTTTTGTTTTACTTATGCGGGATTACTCACGTTTAATTTTATCGGAAACTCCGACTATAGTTTCGGCCACATCCGGTGGCCTTCATCGTGGAGACAACGCTGAGTACAACGCGCGACGCGGCCACGCACGCCTCTTGTATCGTATCGCGTGCGTGTATCTCGAGTTTTCGGAGTTTCCGCATAAATAAAACAAAAATACTAATCCTTTGTTTAGTTAGCGTATTTTTATTTAATTATAAAATTATTGAAGACGACATGCATTAATGTTCGTCATTTATTAGGTAACCTAATTAAGGCAGGTCTAAGTGGCAACAGTTCGAAGTTTATACACTTATACATATAAGTACTATACCAATATTTATATAAGCAAATGTAATGAGACGAACCAAACGCTCTGCTGATGGTAAGAGATTGCGCTTGTCTATGACCATTGCAGCGGTACCCCATAACTTTGAGTTACAAAACGAAGTCTAGGGCTGCTTTAGCGCTCATTGCAATATTACTGATGACACTTGATTTTTTAAAAAAATACGTAATATTTGCTTTGCTAATTTTGCTACCGTAACAGAAGAGCAATCAAAATATATAATTACCTACACATTTCAGTATACTCGGACTAATAAAGGTGCCTACACACTAAAACTACTGGCTTCTCCTTCATAGCCCGAAATTAAGCCGTAGGTATAACTTTGAAATGACAGTTCGCTAACAGTAGATATCGCTACTGTCGTATCACCAGAAAAGAAACATCAATTTTGCAACAGACTCACTCGCCGGGGTATGCTGGCCATCAACCAAGTTCAGTGTGTAAACAGCTTTATTATTATTTATTACCTTACCATTGTGAAAGATCTAAACATATTGCAGTTAAATAAATAACTTTTTATATGTTTTTGCTGCCATTAAGACCAAAGCCTTGTCTACCTCACTTGTTATTTTACATATGCACGTGATTCTAGTTACGTATATATCTACCTAATAACTACTCCTACTAGACTGATTTAGTGGTACTTTAGCAATATTACATCTATTCAACTAAAATACAAAGTATGGGCACTTGAACAATTGACAATGCATAAAAGTCTTGAATCAATGAAAATTTATAGCATTATCAAGGCGTTTCATTTTGTAAAGGTTGCAACTTAGCTCCGAATTGACAGAATTTTTCAATGGGATTCATTATAACACACTGCGTAATCCAGGATTTTGGCGTAGGCTAAATTAAGGGGCTGTCGTAACGGGCGTTGCTATACGTCGCGTCAGTATGGGGCTTGCACATCACTAATATAGAACATTTCAACTATTAGGCGCCGCTAAATCCGATTTAAACGTGGCATATTCTAGTCTATTCTAGTCATATTTGAAGTGTCCATACTACTAATCATCCATTTTGAGCCGTTTGGGTATCGATATCCTCAATCGGTTATATTTGTGTACGAGCAATAAGAGCTTTTCATAAAGTTATATAGTAAACAGTACTAGATGGCGCTGGTGATGCTTTTTATTATTTACAAGCTGAAAAATGAGGGTGTCAATCTCAAGCGCATTAAGCTTGATTCTAAATCATAATAAGGTTATTTATTGAATTCGTCGTTATAAACAACATTTACTATGAGCACAACGCTGAAATCGTAAAAAAATTAGCTTCTCCATAGAAAAATTTCATAGTTCAAGTGAACGGAGCACCTGATTTCTTTCACAGTTTCAAAGTTATGTCTATAGTTAAAATAATTCAATATCATGAGTACAATGGTCCCCTATCGACTTAATTTATCCCATGCTTACAACCCTGTATTTTTTGGAAACATAATTAAGTCAACGTGGACGCAAACCTCATAAGTTTCTTATGTACGATAAATGACACCCCGTTTTCGTTTAGGGCCAACTTAAAACCACATTGTTGCGATCACCGCCATCTATCGAGTTAGCAGGAACTAAGTACTTCTTTTTAAACGTCACTGAAAAGCTCTTAGGGCAAAAGGCTGTGTTTACGATACTCGACTTATCGTTACATTGAATTGTGAGTTATAGTGTAGGAACCTCCATTCATCTATTAACTCCTTCTCATTCTCTACAGGCGAGTAACTTTAGACTAAGTATCGCTACAACGATGTAACTTTTATGCATTTTAAATTTAATATAATTATAATAGGTACCATAAATAATGTCACACATTGTCTTCAAATTTTCACATTTCTAATTTATTGGCACGAGTTGAATTTTTAAATATAATATATGATTAAACGAACTTGCAAAGTGAAGTTCTATCAATATTATATGAGTAAGCTTCATGCGAAGATATAAACAACAGGTAGTACTTTTATCCTACAGGCAACACTGCACGTATTTTAGAGAAAGAGAGAAAAAATGGAGGTAGTCCATAGCCTTCATGGTCGTCCGCACTGTGAGAGCTCCTCATTCTTCAGAGAAAGCATTAAACAAAATTTTCTTATTTGGGTTATTGGGAGGGTGGGAGTATATATCTTCGCATGAAGCTTACTCATATAATATTGATAGAACTTCACTTTGCAAGTTCGTTTAATCATATATTATATATACGTAGCTTCATGCTTCAGATATAAACAACAGGTAGATGTTTAGAGCCAAAATTTTGTTAAAGTATAACATATTTTGTTTACAAAATGAATATCTTTTGTATTTATATCCTACTATAAAATACAATCACATTTTTTAACTTCACATTCAATATTATAATTATGTACATCCAAAATCTTAAAGTATATTAAGACTATTTGACTGCCCTGTTAGCTCATTTTGAAGAATATCTGCTTTAAGAGCTGTGGGGCGTGGGTTCGATTCCCACCAGGATAAACTATTATGTTTATTCTCTGTCTAAATATTCTAGATGTGTTATAAGTATGTAATTCCAACAAAAAAGTATATAAGCCATTATCTGGTTTTTATAGCACAAGCCCTGCCTTATCTGGGACCAGATGGCGCCATGAGAAATTTTCTACGATATCTATTATGTATTATTCGATCGCAATATAAGTTTTAACAATATCAAAATTAATCAATTTGAGTCAGTTATAGAAAAAAATAAAATAAAAACTGTTTCTTGCATTTCTTTAACATATAATCCTATTTGCTTTGAGTTGTACAATTGATCTAGCAAAGCTACATATATTCGATTATAAAGTTTGGCAAATATTTGTGATCTATATTGCTCTAGCCTGCCAATTTTTAAATAATATCTATAGATAGGCCGATGCATATGCCACGGATGTTGTGGCATGTCGTGTGCTGTGCCCAGTGAATGTTGACTTATCAACACCACTAGCACTCGGCACCTTCCTAATTCACCGGCTAATAGTTTGCAAAAATTGCTGACTTACGCGGTCGTTTTTCATTAATATAAGGTTTTTAGTTGATGATGGTCTAATGTAACATATATTTATGTAATTCTCAATTACCGTAGCGACCCGCTACGGTGTATTGTTGAGCCGTATTTTCCTGGAAATAATGCAAAACTGCTTGGTCACGTCTGACGGCTAAAGTTTTTATTGCTTCCTAAATTCTATTTTTTTATTTTATTTTTTTATTATAATACTAAATCTAATGTAATTAGTTAAGAGATCTGATTAAAAGGCTATATTATACTATATTATTATATTTTCTAACGGAAGATCCTATTTTTATACTTTCTGTGTATCAAGGAGATGGTTTTGAACTTGATGGGCTTTGTATAACACCAGTAACATCGTTAGTTTCTTCTTAATGAGATATGTCTATTGTGATCTCATTTTGCAATGTAATTCAATACTACTTGTGGATTTCAAGTAGTAGATCATTTAGTTTTTTATTTGATCATTAAAGTTAATTAGATAGCGATATCTACCAATAACCATAAAACGGAACGGTGGCTAAGGAAAACCGAAAGCGGCACCTTTCTTAAAATGTTTATTCAAAAACATTATGTGAAAGTATATTTTTATACGAATTTATACTATTACCGAGACAGAACTGCCACCATAATTCATAGGTCCCATTGTACTGAGCTAAGGTATTTTGAGAAAGTGATGCCATTGTCAAGTCTTAGGCTTGATGTGGGATGTATCTTCCAACGAACGCCATCCTAAGAGTAGCGCTGCAATTTACTACAGGCAAATTTCGTACGTATTTCTGTTCTGGAAATGGATTAAACTATCGAGTCAGGAGTAATATATATAACTTGTGATCTAGCTCTATCAAAAGAGGAAATGATAAATGGAAGGCCATTTTTGGGAAAATGAAAATTCTTTTGGCTTCGTCATCGATGATTTTTTGTAGACGATTCAAAATCATTGTAAATGGGAGAAGTACGCTTAGAAAAGTATCGATTTCCAGTTTAAAGTAAATGGATCTACAATCATAGCGTCTGTATTTGGTCTCCAGGAGATGTTATTTTTACATTTTTTATTAGTGTGAGAAGAGCAAAGATCAATTACGGGTTCTCCAAAAGTTGTAATAACTTTCTTATTGAGAATTGAGAATCAGATAGCTGCCATTCTATGTCAGAATTTACTCTTCGGATTCCTTCGATTCGGATTATGTATCTATGGATAAGGTTAGCACAGGACCGGGATGAATGGCGTACAAGAAGAGAGGCCTATGCTCAGCAGTGGGTGATTACGGGCTGTAAATGATTAATGATGATGATGCATATAACCAGAAATTTCGCTTTTCGCATCATCGTCAAATAGTTTTAGTCAAACCGTGAAGGTGAAGAAATCGGTTTCTTCCTATACATGATAACAATTTTCAGCTCAAAACTGTATATTACAATCGTGTTAATCACGAGCAAAACATTTTAAGTTTAAGAAAACAGCAAGTAACTGAGTAATTTAAAATTCGAGTTCACTATTAATCCAATCCCTGCCGGTGCGTTTATTGTTGCAATATGCGCTCCAGCTTGTGTGAGATGGGTCACTAAAAATTTCTATACTAAATGTTGGTGCCACTAGTTTTGGGCTGAAATAATATTAACTATCCAGCGAGTCAAGTCTGGTAAGATATTTATGTCAGGTATGGATTTTCCATCGTATCTGTCGTTATTTACTGCCAAGTTTTTTATAATAACTTTATGATAATCTTCTCTTCTTAACGTTGCTGAGCCCGAAAGGGTCCATATTTGACCATGCACCATATTCTTATTATTTTATACCTATCAAATGTGCAAAATCCCGTATTGTACAAGAAGGTAGATCGAAAATCGTTCGAACTTACCGTAATATCTTACGTTTGTCAGATGGGAGTGAAATAGTCATATCTACGGAGTTATAAAACTTAACTTTTCTAGTTCTTCTTTATTGTATAATTTTTGGTGTGGACAGTAAAGAGTTAATTAATCAATCAATTTTAAAAACTTGCACCACTGTTGTGGTTGTATACCGCTTTTGTCATAGTTGACACAGTTGAGGGACTTATTTACGTTTCTCAGACATTCGTCTCTGCTATCACCTAAATATAATTAATCGTGAGAATATCTACTTAACTGATTCAAAAACCTTGAGCATTGAGATTAGTCACTATATTTTTGTAAAAGTGCGCGGTGCAGAAGTCAAACCGTATAGCATTGAAATATTATCCTAAAATTTGTGAATCTTAGTTGGTAAGTGATTTGGTGGCGGTGATACTGGCGCTGTGGTGAGGGAATTCTGATTCAGAAAGCACATCCTCCTCTGCCTGATTGTAGATATGTAACGAGGAGGAGCCAGCCAGTTTGTTTGATAACGGTTACGTAATTATGTAATTTTTTCCGGCAAGTAATTGCCAAAAAAAGTCTTGAAAAGCCATTGATATAGATTTATCTAAACTTAGGGTGATCAGCTTTGTCCTTATTTTAGGTTCAATGAAAAGTCTATTATTATGCGACAAAGTCGCGATTAAGGTCTATCAATATGCGGTAACTATCAAATGATATCATAAGTGGTTACGCATTATTATCGCTTGTCAAAAATAATGCAATTGCTTTATGTATAGTATATATGCCTAATTGGTCCTATTTAGTCTACTTCTTGTCACGACTTTACGAAAAGTAGGGGAGAGCTGCCGCTATTGCCTGGTGTAAGATCGGGGGTTTTGGCAGCTTGTAAATTTTGGGAATTGTATATTAATTTACAATTTTATCCATAACCTCAACCTTGCAAATAGGTAACCAGTACTAGGCTAATTTATAGTCTATATTTGGATTGTGGCTATCTTCGGAGGCTTCTTCTAATGCATCAAGTAGTTCTGGAACTAATTATGGTATGGGTTCTTTATTTAAATCTTGATGTGGTGGTTACTTTGTCGAGAGAGAAAGAGGTCTTATGTGGTGGTAAGTCAGTTGACGTTATCATTACCGGAGACAGTAGTTGCGGTGTGAACAAAGACGGTTTCTTCATTTTCGAAAATATTTGTGCTATATTCGACTATTCGTATGTGATGACATCATCGTTATTGTTTTTACGAAATACGAGTATAAAAACTGGGTACTTGAAAATTAAAATGGGCACAAACTATTATAGACATTGCTATTATGGTTTTGGAGTGATCTCCATGCTTTTAAGCCTTCGTGTTCACCCACGGACAATCCCTAAGCATTTATTAAACGCCAGGCTAATCCATCATATTAACTCTCGGTTAACCTCAAGCCAAAATTTTTGTTTTGTGCAATTACTAAATGCCATGCTAAACCATAGTGTTAACTCTCGGTTAACCTCTAGGCAAGCTATAAGCAATAATTAAACGCCATGCTAAACTATTGTGTCAACCATCGGTTAATCTCCAGGCAATTTTTTTTTTTTTTTTTTTTTTTTTATGCGAATACTAAATGCTATGCTAAACCATCGTGTCAACTCTCGGTTAACCTCCAGGTAAGCTTTAAGCGATAATGAAATGCCATGCTAAACCATCGTGTTAACTCTCGGTTAACCTCAAGGCAAGCTTTAAGCAATAATGACATGCCATGCTAAACCATCGTGTTAACTCTCGGTTAACATCCAGGAAAGCTTTAAGCAATAATTAAATGCCATGCTAAACCATCGTGTGAACCATTGGTTAACCTCCAGGCAAGCTTTAAGCAATTATTGAACGCCATGCTAAGCCATCGTGTCAACGCTTGGTTAACTTCCAGGCAAGCTTAAAGCGTATTTAATGTATCCAAAAAAGGCACTGAACATACTGAACAAACTAATTAAATAGTTGTTTCAATTCTCGTTTTTATTGTTCCGAGTTTGATTAAGTTGAATACACAATTCTATAACGACGAACTTATCGAACTATCAGTTACGCACTGTAACTTTTAATTTTTGCACTGTCGTGCATAATTTTTTCTTCCAAACTCCGTTTCACCATATTTAATTCACTTTTTAAACGCGGACGAAAGTACGTGTGCTCGCTGCCATGCACGAAAAAAGAATGAGGAGCTCTCACAGTGCGGACGACCATGAAGGCTATGGACTACCTCCATTTTTTCTCTCTTTCTCTAAAATACGTGCAGTGTTGCCTGTAGGATAAAAGTACTACCTGTTGTTTATATCTGAAGCATGAAGCTACGTATATATAATATAGTTTTAAACTCAAGTTAATATTGTCATATAAATTTTCCTTTAAAATGTTTAAATAATAAATGTAGGCCTAAATAAAAATGTTTGTTAATTGTTTTGTTTTGTAAATTTTTAATTGCTATAGACGCTGCGCGGGTAGTTAAGATTCATGCAGTCAAATCTCGTTATGACGCTTCGGGTGCCGAGTTTATATGCCGTTAAATTTAAGTTGAAATTCGAAATTCAAAAGAGAAAAAGACCATTGCGAAATTGTGCGCGTTTCGCCGCTCGCTTTGCAAGGATACGTAAAGCTCATAGGTATGTGTAAGTGACGTGTTGTGTTAGTGTGCTGTCTGTAGTTTGAGATGTTATCCGCCCCCGTAGCACCCGTTTTACCCACACTGTTGCATGTTACCTGACCACACCAAACCCACAATGTCGCCTTCTCCTACGTAGCAATAAATGTACTAAAGTTTGACTTGTTGTTTGGTAAAGTGATTCACTGCAGTAATGAACAGGTTACTTCTAGCTAAGCCTGCTCAACCCTGAATCTCATCGCGGCTTAACGTTTAGAAGGATGTGGTGTTCAAACAAATTCTGAATTAAAAATAGGAAAACTGCTACTCCATCAACTTAATATACTAAAAGTTATTAATCTAATAAAATTAAACTCTCAACTCACTTTATAAGCTAAAATTAAATAACTAAAAAGTCATTTTAATATAGTAAATTTCAACCATTCAAAAAATATATTACACCACTAGAGCATGGTGGTTGAGTATTTTCTAGTACTCGGTTGTCGTCCACGTTGACTAGCTACAACCTTCAAGTTGAAAATTTGACGGCAGCCTCACTTGAGAGCCAGTTTCATTGCAGGCTAAGTGTGTTTATCGTCTTCGACCACATCGTCACTTAACATCAGATGCGCTGTGGTCAAACGCCTAGCCTGTCGAAGATTTTAAAAAAGTTTCCCTTTAAAGTAAATTATTTGCTAAATGTATTTATAAATAATAGCCAATAGTAACAAAATATTCTTGATTGTATGCTAGACCTTGGCTATATAATAATGGTATGACATACTCTCTACAACCACGTTCCACGACATAACTTACCCTGAAGGCATTGAAAAAGTCGTTAAAACTAGGCAATGCTACAATAATACTTCCAGCATACAAACGATCACTGACAAAGGGAACCACTTACAACTTTAATGTCTCTATAATAAAACCTGCATTTTCTTTCAATAGGAAGTACAGAGAATCACTATCAAACTAAGATAAACTTAATACTTTAAAATATATCTTATTGTTGCCTGTACTTTTAGCACTTCTTAACTGTCAAAACACACCTTTTTGCTAGCAATATAGCTATTGATAATTAGCTTATAACCTCTTTAGGGGAATTCATTCAATCCTAATAAACTAGGTCAATTTTATTTTCCATGCTAAATAATATTCAAAGGGAGTTGGCGACACCACGATGATGACGTGTTCAATTTTGATATGTAGATTTACACAAATCACAATTTCAATTACATTTTCACATATGAGTCAAATCAAAGTCCAAATCTTAATGTGTTTACAATCTTCATTAACATTAGGTGAGCTGTGGTCTAACACCTAGAATCTCAACCATCACATTATCAGTCATAGGACGTCCACTACCGGACATAGGTCTCCTCCTGGGGGGGTTTTGCCAATACTCGCCACGCTTGGCAGACGGATTGGCGAGCGCAGTTAGGTGTGATTGTTCAAGGAAGACGCTGCTGCCCGTCTTTCGGATTACATCCCTTAGCCGACTCTTACGGCAACCACGGGTAGAGAGGGTGAGGTACTATTCTTACGCCGGCACCATAGCGGCAATAAACAAGCTTAATTAGAAAATTAATAATCATAATTGTTATACATAAACCCCGAAAACATTATTTTTTTAATGAAAGTTTCGCGACATAAGAAAAATCTGTTTATGATATAGCCTATGAGAGGTTGTTAGCATATTATCCTGAATATAAATCGCACTAATTAGGTTCCCACATTAACAAGCATCCACCTTTATAGTTTGCAAACAAGTGTAGTTATATGTTTCAAAAGCAATTTGGTCTAATTGGCTAACATAATTCGGGAATCTTAGTTTATGTTACACCATCAGACTTGTATGTTTGAGCATCTCAACACTCGTACAATATTATATGTTATTGTATATATATATGTTATGTTATCTGCTGAGTAACGAGATTTCCTTGCATGAATGAGTATTGTTATATTTGTACAGCCTGTTTTATTATTTACGCCGATATGGGATTTCTGGGAAACATTCAACTTCCGATATAATCGACTGATTATCTGCTATGAAATATTCTGCTATGAATTGCTATACTATCTGTTATTTTTATGGAAATAATATATTTAATTACAGTTAATATTTTTATTTGTAAACCAGATAAAGCATTTTAAAAATAAATATATTACTATACAGTTGTAAAGAAAATTGGGCCACAAACTTCTACATGGGTTATATAATATTTATGATTCTTTTTAGTTATTCAACTAGCTGCGCTTCACGGTTCCACCTGATTTTTCGAAGAAAAAAGTAGCCGATAATCAATGGTATAAGTTATCTTCGTTCTGAATTGTATTTAAATCCGTTCAGCCGTTTCAGCGTATAGCAGTATCAAACATATATACTAACAAACATCCAAATTTTTGCATTTGTAATATCAGTGTAGCGGGTTTTTTTTTTTAAATTAAATAATGTATAAATATAAACCTACAAACTCAATATACAGGATTATAAGTTTGAGGTACAGAGCCTAAATAGGGTAATTGTAAAATATGAACTAATTTACAATGGGCACTCTGATTTTACTGCCTGTAGAAAACCGACAGACAAGTAATATTGCGTCGATGTTCAAGTCTTAGAAACCTTTTCTGAACAAGCAAATCGTTGCTTATGAGTTTCTTGGCACGTTTCTCAATAGACTCCAATGCCTCAAGCTGGTACTTAGCCGATCCGTCCTAAAGGTGATATATTAAAAAAACAATTGTTCCATCTGTCGACCCTTTACCAAATTCATGAAGCAGTTTTTTTTCGGAATTTCAGAGTTGTGCTTATGGTAAAAGTTTTTATTATAAAATAAGTACAATTACCCTTTTCGGCATAGTACCCCTCAAGCTTATATGTAAGCCTTTAGATTCAATATATATATATGTATATAAATTTCTACTATCCCAGCTGTGAATGATTACTAGTGAACCTATATACCTATGTTATTAAGATCGCTTCGAGCTTGGTGTTTCATATGCTTAAATCGTAGAAACTGTATCGGCTTACTAACGCTTTAAAATTCCTAGAAAGAAGGTGACAAAAATGAGTTCCGTGTTTAAAAAAACTTTTTAAACAAATGTGTACTAAATGTTCTTTTTCTCTCTTGACAGATGTAAAGGACGAACACATCTGATCGCCGAAAACAAACTGCATCTAAATTAATACTAGTTTATGTATTAGTTTAAGACACGATAGAAAATTTTCGTTTACAACAATTATTGTAAGAGATAAAAAGTGTTCTTATAACTTATCTATTTATTGATAGTTAATTGAAATAATACCTAAGTAGATAATCGTATATAGCACCATGTATTTTTGGTCGCTGAACGCTATTCATTTTGTTAATATTTTATTTATTTAATGTTGAAAATTATAATAAACGTCTGACAGTTAGTTTATAAAAAGTACCTAAACCATAAATAAAGAAAATATGTATATTTATGAAAATCACAAGAGTTCAAACTGCTCTATTGTTCATGTGCCAATTATATAACGTTACAACCAATAGGTTTCAAATTCTAATTTATGTTATACATATATTCTACTTATGCAAACATTTCTAACTATATAAACATACATATATATATGTATAATTACGCAGTATTGCTGATATGTATATTAGTTATATGACTTGGCAATGTTTATAATTGAAACCTAATATCGTGTTATCTCTTTCAGCACTCAACAAACCATTTTCATTTACTATCTATGATTTGATGTTCTGTGTCAAGTATATAAATACATATAGCACATTAATGTGTCATATATATTTATATACAAGAATAGTATATATACTATCACTGAGTTTGGGACTAGGTGGCACCGTGTGAAAGGTCATCCGATATTTGTTTATTATATATTTATAATTATTTTGACGCATTTGAAATGGCTTTACAATACATTTAAATAGATTACTCGTTGTATAAGTCTCAACTTAAAATTAATAAGTATAATGTAACATATCACAATAAACTTTAAATTTTGATGTTGTTGCAGTTAAATAAAAAATAATCTGTACTTAAGGAAGCGTTACTGGATTTTAACTGGATTTCAAATAAATGTCATCAAACATGTCGCATCTTGCGACGCAAATAAAGTTTAAATAAAATGTTAGGGTTTATATCTTACAAACAATGGCTCATCAGAAGTGATAGTGATATCAAATGCCAAAATAGTACCTATTTCGATGAAAATAAGTATTGTAATGTACCTTATAACTCTTTTGAAATGCTGGTAGGTATGAAACTCTTTTGAAATGCTGGTAGGTATGAAACTTTTTTGAAATACTGGTAGGTATGAGTTCAGTAACTTTTGAATGAAGTTAATTTTAATTGGCAGAACACATTACTAGCTCTTATTTCAGAAGCAGATATTGGGAAAGAGATAATTAATTTTACTAACTACTGTTAATTTGAAAATGAAAACATATTAGTAGTTTATTGAAATAATAAGGTTGTTCTAGTTTAAGTAGCATTTTTAATTTAGTACACTAGTATAGTATTATGTAGTCTATAGTACGATATAGACAAAATGTTTTTAATTCCCATTTCACACTACTTGTTTCTTGACTAAACGTTTTACATCAGCCATTAATTATGTACAAATTAGTTTTTATGACCATACAGATGTTAAAGCACTGCCAAGTTTATGATTATACACTAGTAAGTAGGCAGAATGAAAAAACTGTTCTAGTTATAGAATAAGTGACTTTAGAATTGTAGATTTTAGTTACAAAATATGTGAAAACATAAGTAATTGACAATACTGCAATAGCAGTAACAAGAATTAATGCTATAAGAAAAAAAAACACTAAAATAAAAATGACATTTGAAATCTATTGACAGTGATAAATTCACAATTAGAAACTAGAGTCATAAAACGTAATTTATTTTATAAAAGTAATTTGATGAACGATACGTTCTCCTGATGGTAAGATATAACGCCTGTCCATAACCATTGCAGCGATACATAGAACTTTGAGTAACAAACAAAGTAAATGGTTTGAGACTTTCGCTGGTTAGTCTCAACAGCCCTGTAATTTCGCTAGCAGCAATACCCTTCAAACCGGAATAAAGTAATGTTTTTTTTTTATGGCTGACGGGCTAGGTGTTTGACCACTACTCACCTGATGTTAAGTGACGGTGTGGTCGAAGATGGTGAAGCACACCTAGCCTGGAATGGAACTGGCTCTCAAGTGAGGCTGCCGGAACACACCGTTAGATGCTTGGCGGTAGATTTTCAACTTGAGGGTGGTAGCTAGCCAGCCGAGTACTAGAAAGTACCCTACCACCACGGGAATTATGTCTACACATTATCTGGTACTGCGATGGTACCAACCTAGACAACCTACTGCTAAGGAGACCTAACACTACAAGTAAACCGTAAAACTAAAGTACATATGAAAAATATTGCCCTCCTTAGGGTAAACGTGCAGAGATTATATATATTACAGAATTTTTTAGCACAATAAAAACCCATTTACGTTATCTATGTCAGATGTACTTTTGGCTGTTGTTCAAATTCCTGCAGCCCCGTCCTCAATTTTAAATCGGGACAATCCATCCAAATATTATTGGTGAGTACAATTTTATTACATTATAGTAATAAGCTATTCATTGTGGACGGAATGCTAATTTACAAATAGTATTTTAAACACTGAACATGATTATTATTATATTATTTGTTATTATCTTGTTTAATGGTGGTCTTGTTCATTATACATTATCGTTCAATGGACATATTTTAGCTTATTTCTTTTATATTAGGACCAAGCGACGTATCTGTTTAGTCTGTTGCTATAAGAAAGTTGTAACACAATATCAGATATAGCAAAAGGATATAAAATACCATAATTTTGCTATGGAAAAAATTTAATAAGTTGAATTTAATTGTGTATTTATTCTTTAAAATTGATTTTCTTTCTTTTGAATTCTTAGATAATGTATGCATTACATTAATTTACTTTTTTTTAATTATGATTTGAATTTAATTGTATATTTTGTGTTTAAAATTGATATTTATTTTGATTTTTTTAGGCACTCAAAAATTATATACAAATTAAAAAAAAAAACAAACAATTACTTTTTTATTTTTTAAATAGTAACTTTAAACTACCTACAAAGTAAATGAAATTGGTTTTAATTAATTTTAGTTTTAATTATTTTTCGTTCTATTCATCTAGTACAATTATTATTATAACAATTTCAACTTTATTCTATTTACTACACGTAATATTTTCCGTTAGCAAGAATTTGATGGCTAAAACATGTGTCTGTTATACGTTTATGAATAAGGTATACATATATCGTGAATTCCTTTTGCATAAGTACATTCGGCCTTAGCGGAAGATTTGACTGCATAGAATAATATGAATCATTGATTTCATCGTAATTGTTATCTAAAGTTGTAAATAACATTGTTTCCTAAATTTTAAATGAGTATAGTAAATCGTTGACATTCGAAATTTTATTACATTTTGAGATCATTTTGTAATCATATATGATGATAGTTTCCACTGGAAATAGTGCACAACTTCATTGATAAAGTGATATGGTTCATTTAGTGTTAGTTGAATAGTAAAATATAAGCTTCGAACTACTTAGTAAATTACTTTCCTGTGATCTATACCTTTGGTTGTAGATATCGACCGTTCACCCATCACTATGTAAATAAAAATCATCGAATGATCTGAATGTAATGTAATGTTTTATTTTGCTGCCCTTTTTACAGGATATATACAATATATAAATTAGCGAAGTAAGTGGAAAATTTAAGCACAAAAGCAGAAGCATCACCTCGTAGAATGTTAAAAAAATTTCAATATTTGTTTTACATCGGTCTTTGTCTGCGTTTTGCCACGATCTCAGCTGATGGAAAGCGACGATGTGGTCGAAGATGAAACACGCAGACTTAGAAGATACCTATTCACTCTGGCCTTGAAAAGATCTAGATTATATCTCTCAGGAAACAAGGAAGCCGGCAGCTTGTTCCATTCCTTGGCCGGACGGATGAGAAACGTAGAGTCAAAACGTTTGGTACGTACCCAAGGAAATTCCACTATGTATGGGTGGTAGTGGGCCGTCTTTCTACTTGTTCTGTAGTAAAAAGGGGATGGTACAAGGTCGTACAGCTCAGTAGCACATTCTCTGAAATGAATCCTATAAAAAATTGACAGTGTATTGACGGTGTGGTCGAAGATAGTAAACACACCTATCCTGGAATCCTGGAATGCAACTGTCACTCAAATAAGGCTGCCGGAACCCACCGTTAGACGCTTGGCGGCAGATTTCCAACTTGAGTGTGGTAGTTAGTCAGTAGAGTGCTAGAAATTACCCTACCACCACGCTATGGTTTTCTATGTTTCCTTCACACGCAACTCAAGCTCATTTTTGCCCTTTGGTGTGCGAACCGACCGCGCTAACCGTTAGCTAACATCGCTATCGCTACCTCCAGATTAAAAATCCAGATGAAAAAGGTAGTACACGCGTTTCAATAGCTCTCGGTAGCGCTCGGCCTGTTTTGGGATATAATGGTGAAAATATACAGGAGGTACTTAGAGTACCTAATGGTCGGGTCACGTTCGCTTACAGAGGCCGACGCTCCGCACAAAGCACCCAAACTGCAAACAAAAGGTTTCTCATAAACATTCAAGTAATACTCTAAGTCGACTACAAAATTTTCTTGACGCTTAAGCAAGCCCTCCTTAAAAGGATTAACTAGCTGTCAACATATGTATACTTAGCTGTTTGGAGCTATGCTCTTTTTTATATGTACATATGTATATTTAGTATTTTGAGAGTAAGAGTTTCTTAATACAAGTTTCTCATAATATAATTTTCGACAGGCTAGGTTAGACAGGCTGGTCCAAGTCTGAGATGGTCATTTCCCTCCCGTGACTGAAAAATTAATTGGCTGACAGGCTAGGTGTTTGACCACAGCTCACCTGCCAAAAATAGTAGCCACATCTTATTACATACCAAACTATTATGTATGTACGTAATAAGCATGTGAGATCTTTCTTTTGTAAGCCAAAACTTAGAGAAATATGTTTGAATTAAAAAGACTAATTAAGAACATTAAAAAAAAAAAGAATGCGCGTTTATGTTTTCTTTTTAATTATAGCTAGTGTCACACGGAATGTTGCAAGGATTCTGACGATACTCCATGTATCAAAATCTGTTCAGGCATTTCAAAATTATGGTGGAATAAAGAAACTCTCTGCCGTGGTGGTGCCGGCGTAATAATTACCTCACCCTCTCTACCCGTGGTTGCCGTAAGAGTCGGATAAGGGATGTAATCCGGAAGATGGGCAGCAGCGTCTTCCTTGAACAATCACACCTAACTGCGCTCGCCAACCCGCCTGCCAAGCGTGGCGAGTATTGGCAAACCAATACTTAAATATTTACTAAAATTTACTAAACTTCATCATCATCATCATCATCAGCCGCATGACGTCCACTGCTGGACATAGGCCTCCCCCATTGACTTCCATAAAGACCGGTTGGAAGCGGCTCGCATCCAGCGCGTTCCTGCGGTCTTTATTAGGTCGTCTGTCCACCTTGTGGGTGGACGTCCTACGCTGCGCTTGCCGGTCCGTGGTCTCCACTCTAGAACTTTGCAGCCCCATCGGCCATCGGTTCTGCGTGCTATGTGCCCTGCCCACTGCCACTTCAACTTGCTAATCCGCTGGGCTATGTCGGCTACTTTAGTTCGCCTACGGATCTCCTCATATCTGATTCGATCTCGCAAGAGACATGTCTATTGGGCAAAGTCGGTTGACGAAGCTGAAGAGAGAAGATGGTAGTATAGCGTCGACCAAAGCAGAGGTATTAGAGGAGGTCGAAAGGTTTTATGGACGGTTATACACCTCGGTAGCTGAGCCTGTTAGCAGCGCGGCCAAAGACCCAAGAGCCAAGCTGACCCGGCACTATACCGAAGATATTCCGTACATCAGCCTGTACGAGATTAGAATGGCCCTGAAACAGCTTAAGAACAACAAGGCGCCGGGTGATGACGGAATCACATCGGAGCTTCTGAAAGCGGGTGGAACACCGGTACTTAAAGTCCTTCAGAAGCTCTTTAATTCCGTCTTACTCGAAGGTGTAACGCCAGAAGCATGGAACAGAGGCGTGGTGGTGCTGTTCTTCAAGAAAGGTGACAACACTTTATTGAAGAATTATAGACCCATCTCGCTTCTGAGCCATGTTTATAAGCTGTTTTCAAGGGTCATTACGAACCGTCTCAGTCGCAGGTTCGATGACTTCCAGCCTTCCGAACAAGCCGGTTTCCGTAAAGGTTACAGTACCATAGACCACATCCATACGCTAAGGCAAATTATACAGAAGACCGAAGAGTATAATTTGCCTCTATGTCTAGCGTTTGTGGACTATGAGAAAGCCTTTGATTCGATCGAGACATGGGCGGTGGTTGAGTCTCTCCAACGATGCCATATTGACTATCGGTATATCGAAGTGTTGAAGTGTTTGTATAATAACGCTACTATGTCGGTCCAAGTACAGGAGCAGACTTCGAAGGCGATTCCACTGAAAAGAGGCGTAAGACAGGGAGATGTTATATATATTTTTTATTTTTTTTTTAAATACTGTAGGACACATTACACACAGCGCCATGTGACCCCAAACTAAGCAGAGCTTGTGTGATGGAAGTCAGATAACTGATAGAATACATGAATACTATTTTTTTGTAACTACATACTTATAATACACACAGAACACCCAGACACAGAACAAACATTTGTTTATACCAAACAAACATTTGTCCTTGGCGGGAATCGAACCCACGCCCTACAGCTCAGGCAGACATACTCCCAATGAGCCAACAGGGCTGTCAATATCTCCGAAACTGTTTACTGCCACAGTGGAAGACGCCTTCAAGCTCCTGGAATGGAAAGGATTCGGCATCAATATTAATGGCGAATACATCACTCACCTTCGATTTGCCGACGATATAGTGGTCATGGCAGAGTCGTTGGAGGAACTCAGCACAATGCTCGAAGACCTCAATCGAGTTTCTCAACGGGTGGGTCTTAAAATGAACATGGACAAAACGAAGGTGATGTTGAATGCCCATGTTGTGCCCACCCCAATATCAGTTGGGAGCTCGGTTTTTGAAGTTGTTGACAAGTACATTTACCTAGGACAAGCAGTCCAACTAGGTAGGTCCAACTTCGAGAAAGAGGTCAATCGTCGAATCCAACTCGACTGGGCAGCGTTCGGAAAACTGCGCAGCGTTTGCTCGTCCGAATTACCTCAGTGCCTCAAGTCGAAAGTCTTCGACCAGTGTGTGTTACCAGTGATGACTTATGGCGCCGAAACGTGGTCTCTGACTATGTGCCTTCTTAGTAAGCTCAAAGTAGCACAACGAGCTATGGAAAGGGCTATGCTCGGGCTCGCTGTACTAAACTTACTTTTTGCTAAATACTTAAATACTTTTTTTTTTTTTTGTAAATATATACTTATAATTCATACAAAACACCTAGACACTGAACATACATTTGTTTATACCACAAATGTTAATCCTGGGTGGGAATCGAACCCACGCCCTTATAGCTCTTAAAGCAGATATTTTTTTTTTTATGGCTGCCAAGCTAGGTGTTTTACCACAGCTCACCTGATGTTAAGTGACGGTGTGGTCGAAGATGGTAAGCACACCTAGCCTGGAATGGAACTGGCTCACAAGTGAGGCTGCCTGAACACACCGTTAGATGCTTGGTGGCAGATTTTGAACTTGAGGGTGGTAGCTAGCCAGCCGAGTACTAGAAAGTACCCTACCACCACGCTATGGTTTCCTCACGATGTTTTCCTTCACCGGCAGCTCAAGCTCATTGATGGGGTTTGAACCCACGCCCTTCAGCATGTGAACCGACCGCGCTAACCGCTGAGCTATCATCGCTACAAAAATCTATACTACCAATAAGCCGACAGGGGTTTAAAGATGTGAGTTTATATAAGTGGTTCATTCCAAAACTCATCCCCCGCTCTCACATTGTGTAATATAATCTTGGCAAATACCAACGCAAACATGACCTAGAGAATCTAAAAGCTTAGCCTGAAAAATCTATCCCCGAGGAAAACAATTATTTATATTATCAGAACGAATCCGTAACGAAAACATCAACAGATTAGTTAGTTACAACTCGCAGGACCTCTTTTAGTTAACGAAGCAAAAGCAATTTGTTGTAAAAGCAAGATTATGAGAAGACTGAATGGTAAGATGTGACGCAAGTTCTTAACTCAGTTATACTGATTCACGGAGGATTACAGTTTCTAGTTCTAATCGAGTTACGTTTTACGAGGTATTCTCCTTTATTATTATGTTTAGTAGAATTTTCTCTAAAATGGGAAAGATACGCAATAATTAAAAAAATAGTGAAGCGAAAATAGCAAAGCGATATATGAAATAATAAAAATGAACAGAATCACAGATGCCAAGAAAAAAGGCAGATAGAGCTTTTACATCAAATGCAGTGAAGTTACTCAGCTAGTTATGAGTGGTACCGCACATATACATAGGTACATAGGTATCCGCCGTGCACTACGCGTCAGGAACTCGTACGTCTATGAAAGCTATCATACTGACCGACAGTGTATAGGTTTTGTGTTCCAAGTTATAAATAGTTAACGATATTTGTCAAAATAATGAAACTTAACTGTAAAAAGATAATAAATCGTGGTTCTTTTAGTTTTTAAACTGTTTTGCAGTCTTTGAACGCACTGTACGATATAAATTGTTCATTTCAAAGAGATCCTACTAACCCCTCCCCTTGACTGATACCCTTTAGATATACATATATGAAGGTACAGGTGAAGGTGGTTTATATCCCAACAGGAGTGACATAAGTGCAGTGGACATCCTATGGCTGATGATGTGCAGCGCAGTCGGTTCACACGAAGCGTGGGTTCAAACCCCAACAATGAGCTTAAGCTACCGGTAAAGAAAAACATCGTGAAGAAACCATGCATATCATGGTGGTAGGGTATTTTCTGGTACTCGGCTGGCTAGCTACCGTTAAGTTGAGAATCTGCTGCCAAAAATCTTACGGTGTATTCCAGCAGCCTCACTTGAGAGCCAGTTTTTATTCCAGGCTTGGTGTGCTTTACCATCTTCTACCACACCGTCACTTAACATCAGGTGAGCTGTGGTCAAACACCTAGCCTGTCGCATCAATAGATGGCACCTCTTGTTGAGTGAATCTTTTTTTGTTCAAGATGCTAAGAAAATAGACACGACTGTCAACGGCGCAGGTTGTCTCTCAGAACGTAAGATTTTAGACAGCTATTCCTGGCGAAGCAACATCTGAATAATAATCACGGCCATTACGAATGTACGTCCATTAGGGTGACGACTATCACTAATAAGTATTACACCTTTTTCTAAACAAATTCAGTTTAAGAATTTTGTAAATTCGTTAATCTTAAAACGTACCCCTACTTAGTGAAAATGCGTCTGAAACATAAACTTCAGAATGAAACGTGACGAAAATATAATTTCCAATGCGAATAGCGTATTGCCATCGTGAGAAAAGAACTGGCTTTCGTCTGAGCTTTATAAATTTTTTGTACTTACAAGCTTATTGTGACAAGTTTTTCGTGACGCAAGTGTTGCGTGAAGTGGAGCCAAACTGAGTAATCTGAGTATGCATTAACATCGCTTGGCCAATTATCAAATACAAACTGCACAAAATTGATTTACAGACTGCACAGGTCAAGGCTACAGGACACTTAACATTCATCAAATAGCTTTTGACTTCACGGCATCAGAATGGGAAAGATTTGCCGGCTTCCTTGTTTCCTAAAGAAGTACCTGGACGACCGAGCTTTGCTCGGCTAAAAACACGGATAAAACGACGTTTTCTAAAAATGAAACCTAGCTAGATCGATTTATCTCCCTCGAAACCCCCTGCATGCTAAATTTCAGAAAAATCGTTGGAGCCGTTTCCAAGATTCAGAATATGTATGTATATATATATATACAAGAATTGCTCGTTTAAAGATATAAGATATAACTTTTCAAGGTCAGTGTGAATAGTTTACGTGCTTCATGTTTGACGATATCGTTGCTTACCATCAGGCGAGTTGATGGTCAAGCGAAGCCTAATGCTCATTAAAATACGATAGAAATTAAGTATTATACAAATAGTACTTAAAGGGCAGTACAGTAGTTATTTACGGTAAGGTAAAGTATATATTATTTATATGTATTTTATAATATTTTTATTTCAAGAAAAAGGAACGAAATTGGTACTGTTTTTGTGTACAAGTATATTTATAACACTATCACTTTTTAATCACTATTTAGCTCTCTATAACAAAGAAAACAATTTAATGTTTTAGACACAAAAGTTTAAAACACTAAAACCCTACCACGGAAAATATAACTACAATTTTAAAAAAATAACAATTTAGAACCAAATATCCGCCATTTTGTCTTTTCTATAATTTAAAGATTTTTCGCATGTTTTTTCAATGGAATCTCCTAACATGTCTCGAAAAAATATATTTAGTGACTTCTTTATTTCTATATTAGTGTGTTAAGTTTCTATCGGGCCCATCATTCTTTACTATAATAAACTAGCTGTTACCCGCGATTTCGTCCGCGTTCATCACACTAATAAATCGCATTTATTAGTGTGATAAAGATTTTAATAAATGAGATTTATTATATTTGTAAATTTTTTTTACTTAATGATCGTTATAATATGGCAGAAGGTTTACTGGTATCAAAACAATGTCCACAATAGACATAGTGCTTACAATAAATAGACTAGGCATGCGTTTGACCACTATCTCATCTCAAGGTATAACGATGATGTGATCAAACATGAAACACGCCTGCCTACCTATTCCCGTCTTATACCTAAGTGCAAATAACAAAACGAGAGTGGAATTTCAACCAATCGCCATCAAGTATGTACTGGTTCCAACAGCAAATACAACCAGGTTGATCCAATAAAGAGTCTTGTTTGTCAACTACCTTCAGAATCGTAATTTCTTGTTCCTCGCCCTTTGCGTAAAGGTTGATCCTATTTACTCTAAGTTTCGGCTTTTCGGCCAAGATTGGAAAACGAAAGCGATGTTTACTAACAAAATATGTATGTATAGGTTCGACCAAAGCTAACTGAGTGTAATCTACAAGGTTATTGGAGTGTACTAAGGCGAAAGTAGGTTACTCATCACTTCTACTATAAACAACGGCGTTGTACAACAAACAACAACAACAAAAACAATGTTGTAGCGATGATAGCTCAGCGGTTAGCGCGATCGGTTCGCATGCCGAAAGGCGTGGGTTCAAACCCCAACAATGAGCTCGAGCTGCCGGTGAAGGAAACATCGTGAGGAAACCATAGCGTGGTAGGGTACTTTCTAGTATTCGGCTGACTAGCTACCACTCTCAAGTTGAAAATCTGCTGCCAAGCATCTAACGGTGTGTTCCGGCAGCCTCACTTGAGAGCCAGTTCCATTCCAAGCTAGGTGTGCTTTACCATCTTCGACCACACCGTCACTTAACATCGTGAGTTGTGTGAGGTTAGTTGTGGTCAAACAACCAGGCTATCAGCAAAAAAAAAATGTACTATGGTACTTGAAAATTGTGAAAAAGAATGCCCATAGAATAAGTATAGTATTGACTAGTCCAAAGGCAATAAAATTTGTGCGCGAGATAGGGTGTCGTTTGAGGGAGAAGGGAAGAGATCCTCGGTTGGACTGGTTCTTGACCTAGCAAATATTCCTGGCCATCCAGCGCGGTAACGCAGCCAGTGTTTTGGGGACGTTCGAGCAAGGTTCGGCGCGCGGGGGACTTTTTGAGTAGTTAGATTTTGACTGTATTATATTTCGACTACAAAAAATAAATTTATGCAATTATCTTTGGTGTGAGTAAAAAATATTGTCATTCACTATTTAAATAAAGGATTAAAATGATAAGATATGCAATAAGGACATTAATAATATAAAAAAATATCAAAATAATACAAATGTACAATTTTGCACCGTCACATCTTCCAAGAACTCAGATTAAGGCTGGCGCGACTGCAAATTTTGCAGAAGACCTCAAAAGACGCAAATATGTGTACCTGGACAGTGGGTACATATTTGAGCCATTTCGGGTAGAAATTTTGAGACCGTGGGGAAAATATTCAAAGATTTGTCATCTCGTCTGGTCGACGCACTATGGAATATGGCAGAACAAGAGCTCATTAAAAATACTTTTTTAAAGTGATGCAATTTAGGTATAGAGTCATTGTTTATGTTCAGGTCATTTTACTATGACTTGTCATGTAAAATATTGCATACAACACCTTCATTCCGACGCTTTGAAATTTCTGTTCATTATACCTCGAAAATTGTATACTTAGACAGTTAAATTTTGCCTATTTGTTCAAAGAAAACTCCTCTCATATATATACCATTCGAAAGAATGTTTATAAAAGATATGGAAACAACAGTTTTTATTTCATTTTTTATTATATTTTTAAATTACATCAAGACTTTTAATAGTTAACTACACTTGCCTACATTATGAATTTGGAATTGGTTCGTTCGTTAGATACCTTAATTTTCCCATTGAGCAGTTTTGAAGGAGTATGTGACAGAGGTAAACATTTTCGTGATGAATTGGGTTTAAACATCGATAAACCCCAACAAGTTAGCGGTAACACAAATGATGGCAATACTGCAAGAAGATTTTTTACAATACTAGCTGTACTGTATAAATCACGGGTACAACCAGTGTAGGTACAACTCATACGCAGACTAATATATACAATATTGATAATATTGATATAATACAAGCTTTATCATTCGGTATGATTGACGCTCAAAAATTCGGCGAATATACTTTGGAAACGGCAAGAATATACGTTAAGTACAATTGGTACTATATGCTCTCATCTGTACACAAGATACTGATTCACGGTGAAAGCATCATCAATCACTTTGCCGTATTACCGATCGGACAAATCTCTGAGGATACGCAAGAGTCGCCTACTCGTAATAAAGACTGTAAAAATTTTAGACTGCATCATGCGAGAAAATATTCAAGACCGGCTACGAACGAAGATGTCTTCCATACATTACTTTAGACATCGGATTCCTACATAACAATTAACCGTAAACCATATGTTAAAAATGTCAAGGAACTTGACGAAGACACTCTGTTACTTTTGAAGGTACATCAACTTGTCTCAGATCCTGAAGTTGTTCAAGCACAATGGTTCTCTGCACCTACTTACATCATAAATATATAAGTATATAATGCTACGTATATACCTACTTATTTTATAAGTGTGCTAGACTGAGCTAGTAAGAGATATTTTATTATTTACCTATACCTAGATGTTCTTATGTTTTCTGCATAAAATAATAATTATGTGTATATTTTTCTAAGTAATATAAATTTCGTAATTGTAATAAATAACAAAACATGTTCTTTTTTAAGTAGTGTGTATTAATTACTTATAAAAAAAAGCATTACTTTGAAGCCAAACGGACAATTTTACTTAAAGTTTTTACGGACTCCTGAAATAAAATGCTAGTAAAACCACGAGCTAACACTAGTTTTTTTTATTTTTAAAGTATAGTTGATACAATTCATATACTATGTCCGGCGAATGTATCTTCATTCGCCGATTATGTCCTCTTGCAAAATTTCAAGTCAATGCAAGAAGTTATGGATTTTTAATCAGCAAACTACTCCTATATTCCATAGTGCGGCGCCACACGTGAACAAAATGCTGGCCTTTATTTTGCCCAACGTTTGAGTATTGTCATACAACGCGACAATGAGGCCAGCGTTTTAGAAACTATTCCATTGATAGCGGCCTTTTTATTTTATTTTGTTTATTTATTAGTTCCTCAATGGTATTAGAAACACTGTATGTCAGAGTATAATTTGTACATAGTTTTATTATGTACATAGAATGTAAAATTAAATATTGTCAATAAACAATTATGTTACGGAAGGAATAAATTTATAAACATGTTAATACAATTATGTTACAGAAGGAAATACATATATCCACCCGCAAAGTATCGTTAGAAATACAAGCATATTTGTGCATAAACTATACGAACGACTTCAAAATGGAGCCTCTCTCAAATAGCCCCCGTACAAAAACAAACAATAGGAATAGAATTCAGCCTCCTAACCCTAACGTTCCTACTCTGGTTAAATTGTATTATCTTACAATTTGAACTGAATAATTAATTTAGAAGGCTAAATTCATAAATGAAATTAAGGTCTCTGAAATTAAAACACCCGCATATCCTAATTTTAATTGTCAGATGTTAAATCTAAAAGTCAAAAAAATCCTCCTGAATGTGTAAACAATATTAATATTACCTAACTTTTCTTTCCTATAGCATTAAATACTTTAGCATATTTTTTTTTTTTGTATCACTCGTAATTTTAATCATTTTTTTTACAGTTTTGTTATAGGTTTGTATTTTTCTGATTTAATGTATAATTACCAAAGAAAAGCCAAGTTTCTACTATTTACTATAACCATCCATTCTCATGAAGATAACTGCTTGAATATCAATTTCCATAAACAATACTTAAATCAATTTCGTATAATCGTAGTGGCATGATAGAAAATTATAGTTTACTAGCTTGCGCCTGTGACTTGGGTTTTGTGAATTGGGTTGAAAGTGAGAAATGAAATATGTATAAGAAACAAAAGAGCAATAATTTATTTCATTATGAAACTTGCGCTACTTAAATACCTAGATTGTTATAAAGGATACCCTTCATTCTGGAATAATGTTCCGTACGACACATGTATACCAAATTTCAAATAGATACGACCATGAATATTTTTTTATAATCTCACAGGAATCTAACATTTTCCCGGGTTAAAAAGTATCCTATATATTAATCTGGATAATAAACTATATGTGTGCCAAATTTTATTCAAATTCGTTTAGCTGTTTATGCATGATGGAGTCACAAACATCCGAACATCTAAGCATACAAACTTTCACATTTATAATATTAGTATAAGTTTATATATGTGTGTCCAATTTCATCCAAGTCCATTCAACCGTTTTTGCGTGATTGAGTAACAAACATCCAAACATACAAACTTTCACATTTATAATATTAAAAGAATTCACAAAAGAAATATTTTTTGTGGAGTGTACAGATCATGTGTATTTACAACCTTAAATACCATCATCACTTAACCCCATCCTACCGTTAAACCACCATCCATACTGTTACCACCGATCCAATTGTTATACCACCGTACAATCATCAAACGCATTGTGGGTTTGGACCAAATAGTGGTAAATTATCTAGTTTGTTAATCGTATGTGTTATTCATATTATGTGTTTTGTGTAAACAATGTACCTATTGTTTGTTCATTGTTTCAACCATTCCTTGTTTTTATGTGTTATAAAAATCGTTGACTCTATATTCCACCTTTTTGTGTTTGTTTTTACAATCGAAAATCAGTTTAGTGAGTTAGATAAGATCTCATATAGCATGCCAAAAAATCGGTTACGCAAGCATCGTACGTGTGAACTTAAATTTTTGTGGTGTATTTGTCTAAAAAGTGTTTAAGAATTACACCTTCTTTTTACACAGTCCTAAAAAACAAAAAGACTTATCTGTTACTATAATATTCGTATGTTTTACATTAAAATCACAGAGATGGTCTCGAAAAATATATTTTTAGTATCGTCTTCTATATTATATAGTTCATCCTAAAATACGTTTTTACTTTTACAAAGTTCTTGAGTATACGATCAATTTTAATAATTAATAATTGTTTATGCAAAAGTAATATTTCTGTAGATAAAAACCGCATTATTATTTTTTTGCTTGATAAGGTTAGTATTTGACCACAACTCACCTGATGTTAAGTGACGGGGTGGTCGAAGGTGGGTGCACACCTAGTCTGGAAATAAACTGGCTCTCAAATGAGGGTAACACTGTTTGGTGCTTGGCGGCATATTTTCAACTTGAGGGTAGCTAGAGGTGGTAGCTAGCCAGCCGAGCACTAGAAAATACCCTACCACCATGTTATGATTTCCTCACGATGTTTTCCTTCACCAGCTGCTCATTGTTGGGGTTTGTGTGAGCCGATCGCTGTAACTACTGAGCTATCATCATATTAGCAGCTACAATTGGTATTAGTAGTTAAATATCAACTTAAGTATTTCTAAAATTCGATAAAACACGTTGTATATAGGTACTAAACTTCAATTGAGAAATCAAATGGTTTCCTTATCTCACGTTATGGGTAAACCGAAGGGTCGGACGTGATCCTTCAAGGCTTGCTTGAATAACTATGGCCATAACATTCCGGAAATTAAGAATCCAATATACAGGACCCATTCAAACATCAATTCACGAAGAAAATAACGACAATGAATATTTTTCTTATCTCTACGGACACATAATCCGACTATCATACTAAGTTTATAAAAGTGAAAATATTTTTTCAGTTTCAAGTTTCAATGTTTCTGTATTTTGTGTGCAGTCTTCAGTTTTCAGCTTATTTATCTTTATAGTCAAAGTCCAGTCTTGGGCAAGTTCAGTCCGTGCCAGTCAAATCTAGTCATGCTTTAGTAAATCAGTATCAACTTTACTATAAGCTTCGATGGAGTTTTAGAAGCAACACTAAAAGTCATGTTTCACCACATTATATCACTTTCCCATACACGTGCTTGTAATTCGGCACTTTATGAATAAAACACCACTATTTTTATACATAAACACTTGAAAAAACACTAGTTTAGGGTAAATACAATGGGGTGACACGACTCTCCCCGTTCCCGCCAAAACTCCTAAACACTTTGTGTTTGTTACAATGGATTACTGATACAGAGCGGCAGACTAAACGGCTGTACAGATTTTAGTAAAAATTTAAATTAGTTTAGTTTTTCAATAGAAATTTGACAGCCCTGTGGGCTCATTGGTATAACTGCTTTAAGAGCTGTAAGGCGTGGGTTCGATTCCCACCCAGGACAAACATTTTATGGTATAAGCTAATGTTTATTCTGTGTCTGGGTGTTCTGTATGTATTATAAGCATGTATTCACAACAACAAAAAAAGTATTTAAATATTCTATCAATTATCTGACTTCCATAGCTTTACTTAATTTTTCGTCAGATGTCGCTGAGTGTAATGTCCTACGATATTTATTTATTAAATTATAAAAACCTAAACGTAAGGCGCCGCCGGTACCAGGGCAGAGCTCAAATGGAAAATAGGGGCACAGAATGAGAAAATTTCTAACAATGCGTAAGTACCGTTTTAAAAAAACACTGCCTTTTGGGTCTGACCCTTGACCTAACCGCTTAGCAAAAGTCTCTAAGATGTTGGTTGAGACTCTTCGCTATACGGTCGTTCACCGTGACGACTATCCAAACACTGATCGTCGAGTCAACATCCCACATGGCGGTTATCTCGTGAGTTAAGTCAAGGTACTGGCTTAGCTTGTATACATTATTATGAAGGCAAAGATGTTCAATATGTATTATTATGAGTAGTTTTTATTATGGAATAATAAGACCAACCCTGAAATTTTAATGGTTTAAAAATACATAATACACAGATCCTATTATACTTATTAATTAGTCTCTGTGACATAATACTTACACACTTAAAGAAATGTACGGAACCACTGATTCTTTTTTGTAATTTAGTTGTATTAGAGAAAAAATATTTTAGTTTGACTAAGTAGAGTTTATCGTTTTGCGTATCCCAGTATAATAGCTTAGTAGTAGCTTAGTAAGTAATTATTATTATTAACCTTTAATTTAATTTAAGTACATATTTTTATACTAGCATATTATTTCGATATCATTATAATGACATGTAATTATTGTTTTGATATTTTTAATATGAATTGGGATATTACTTGTTACTTTGTTATTACAAATAAAATATTGTATTGCATTGTATAAATATGTAGAACTGCTTTAGACAATAATCTTTATGTAAAAGAAAAGCGACGAAAAAGATCTCCTGATGCTAAAAGATAACGCATGTCAATGATAAAATCGCAGCGACACACAAAACTTAAGAATTACAAAACTAAGCCCTAGGCATCGTGGCTTTGGCGCTCATTGTCTTTACTTTGAGACATTCGATGGTTAATCTCAACAGACCTTGAAAATTTTCCTTTAAACCGGAACACAATCTAGAGCGAATCAAGAATTTGAACTCGAGTTGTTTACATTATATTTTCTTATGCAAAACATTGTTTCTGATTACTTTAAGTTAATTTGAAAAAGATCGTTTTTTATGTAAAGAATAGTTAGTAAATTAAATACATATACGTATACGTACGTGTATATTATTATTTTAAAGGAATCACAGATTTAAAAAAGAACAGATACAATATAGCGTACAAAATGAGTGAATGCTTATTGGCTCCAAAATTTTGCTGGTTTTGTATCAACTACACTAGCACAAATACATTGATGTATTTGTGTGACGTATTTGTGCCAGCGTAGTTTGTGGAAACGACCAAAAAAAATTAAGTGCCGAGGAGTTTTGACTCATTTTCTACGTAACATTGTATCTGTTCTATTTTATAATCTATGTATAGTTAAACTTCTAAATGTCACTAGAAATACGAGTATCTCTACACTAATTAGTACAAAACAAAGGCACTTTTTGCGTCTGAGTGTTTTCCGCCAACGTTTTTTTATTGTTTACAAGCAAGGTGTTGGCCACAGCTTACCGGATGCTAAGCGACGATGTGGTCGAATATAGTAAAGCGAACCTAGCCTGGAATAGAATTGGCTCTCAAATGAGACTACCGGAACACTCCGTTAGGTGCTTGACGGCAGATTTTCAACTAAACCTTAAACAATAAACATTTGTATGAGTAGAAAATGTTTTGTGATCGCGATAAATCGCACCCATGCGAAGTCAGGGCACGTTGGTAATTAAAGTATAAATCGATTTCTCACCCTTACGAATTTTTGTGAAGAAATAATATTACTACGATTCATAAGTATAGAAAAATCTGCCAATTACATGACGTTACCGCTTATCGAAGAATTCCCTATTCTACTGTTTTTTCGTTTTAGGCCATCTCTAAATAGTATCAAACAAAATAATTGTCCGCGACTGTCTGTTTATCCGCTTATTTCTAAACAACACAACGGATTTTGATATTGTTTTTACTATCGTTTAGTTTTTTTTTTCCGGAAAATTATAGGTCATTGCTAAGCCGGGGGGGTCGCTAGTATTCATTAACTTACAAGGACTCTTACCAATTCCAAAGTGACACACTACAGGCGACTTGTTTCGTGGCCAATGTGCCAACAATAATGGCCCTACCTAATCCAATTGTGCTCAAATTTGTTTAGGGCGCCTGGTTAACTTCGATAGCAGTAAAGCTATTTCCACTCACGCTTAGTCAGACAGTTTATTTTGTGGCTTAAATTGTATTGCGATTGCTTTGCGGTTTAAGTCATAGTACAAAGTAGAAAACAGTTTAGTCATAGTGAAAGTGCCAAATTTATTTTTCCTCGCGTAGAAACGTGACTAAGCTAGAATAGATAATATACGCCTGTCTCGTTTTCGCAAGTGGCTTGATTTTTATCACGGCTCGCGTGCCTGACGGGCACGTATGGAGATACGTGATATATGGGCGCTGTATTGTAGTCGTGATAGCTCAGTGGTTAGCGCGGTCGGTTCACACGCCCAAGGGCGTGGGTTCACACCCAACAATGAGCATGAGCTGGCGGTAAAGGAAAACATAGTGAGGAAACCATAGCAAGGTAGGATATTTTCTAGTAGTCGCCAAGCACTTAACGGTGTATTTCGGCAGCGTCACTTGAGAGCCAGTTCTATTCTAGGCTAGGTGTGCTTTACCATCTTCGAACACACCGTCACTTAGCATCAGGTGAGTTATGGTCAAACATCTAACTTGTCAAACATTAAAAAAAACTCGGCCTCGGATTCACAGACTCCGGTTTAGGCTGCCGTGCTGTCAGTTAGTGGTTCAGAATTTCATTAAGTAGGTGACGTCAATAAATTTGCCCGATTATCTGTGTCAAGGTTTACGTAGTATCGATTAATAAATTATTATATTATCTTTTTATCGGCTTATTGTAAATATGTTAAGACATCAAGAAATATATTCCCAATAAGTGTTGTTAGTAGGTTATTGTTCATAGGCTTACTTTTATAATTCTGTTTTTTTTTTAAAGTAATGAGTCGAACGAGACAACACACAAAGTCCAGGGCATTTCTGCTTTGGGACTTACGATGGTTGATCTCAACAGCCCTGTACGAGTAATTTCGCTAACCGGAACACGGTAATGCGTTCTTCTGGTACCACCGCAGTACCAGATATTCTGCCGCAAAGCAGTAGTGTGTAAGCATTACTGTGTTCCGGATGAAGGGTACTGCAGCTAGCGAAATTACAGGGCTATTGAGACTAACCATCTAGTCTAAAAGTAATGAGCGCCAAGGCAGTGATGCCCTGGACTTTGTTTTACTACTCAAAGTTCTGTGTATCGCTCCAATGGTCATGGACAGGCGTTATCTCTTAACATCAGGAGAGCGTCTCGTTAGTCTCATTACAGTTACATTAAAAAAAATGTACCATAGGAAACAATCATACCTAAAGATCACAAGATAAAGCTAAATAGATATTATGACCTTACATTTGATTATACTGATTACTTATAATAAGGTACAAAGAGTATACAAAATAACGTTGGTGGGATTATATTAAATATTGTTAGACAAAGATGGGAACACGGAACACGATGGGCGGTGAATATCATCGATAATAAAAAGGAGTATATAAAACCTTCACTAAGTTTCGATAGGCTAGTTGAGAGACCGTTGAAGTTTCGGCAGCCGCAGCCTGGTTTATGATTGGTCCTGGGTTCGAATCCCACGGCATGCACCTCTGCCTTTTTTCAGAGTTATCAAGCGTATTGCCACTAACAACAAACGGTGAAGGAAAACATCGTGGGAAAACTTATAAAACGTGGGAGTTCTTAAAAAAAGGCCTTAATGCATTGGCTCGTCGTGGACCAGCCTTATCTTTACAATGAGAAGAGGCCCGTGCCCAGCAGTGGGAAAGTTTATAAACTGGGGCTGAATCGGAAACCTACACCTGTATCGCAAGTCCTAGGAACTGTACAGGTTCCTTTGAGAGCTATTCGCGATGATAGCCCAGTGTTTAGCGCGGTCGGTTTACACGCTGAAGGACGTGAGTTCATTTTAGTGAGTGAGTTGTTTACATTATATTTTCTTATGCAAAACATTGTTTCTGATTACTTTAAGTTAATTTGAAAAAGATCGTTTTTTATGTAAAGAATAGTTAGTAAATTAAATACATATACGTATACGTACGTGTATATTATTATTTTAAAGGAATCACAGATTTAAAAAAGAACAGATACAATATAGCGTACAAAATGAGTGAATGCTTATTGGCTCCAAAATTTTGCTGGTTTTGTATCAACTACACTAGCACAAATACATTGATGTATTTGTGTGACGTATTTGTGCCAGCGTAGTTTGTGGAAACGACCAAAAAAAATTAAGTGCCGAGGAGTTTTGACTCATTTTCTACGTAACATTGTATCTGTTCTATTTTATAATCTATGTATAGTTAAACTTCTAAATGTCACTAGAAATACGAGTATCTCTACACTAATTAGTACAAAACAAAGGCACTTTTTGCGTCTGAGTGTTTTCCGCCAACGTTTTTTTATTGTTTACAAGCAAGGTGTTGGCCACAGCTTACCGGATGCTAAGCGACGATGTGGTCGAATATAGTAAAGCGAACCTAGCCTGGAATAGAATTGGCTCTCAAATGAGACTACCGGAACACTCCGTTAGGTGCTTGACGGCAGATTTTCAACTAAACCTTAAACAATAAACATTTGTATGAGTAGAAAATGTTTTGTGATCGCGATAAATCGCACCCATGCGAAGTCAGGGCACGTTGGTAATTAAAGTATAAATCGATTTCTCACCCTTACGAATTTTTGTGAAGAAATAATATTACTACGATTCATAAGTATAGAAAAATCTGCCAATTACATGACGTTACCGCTTATCGAAGAATTCCCTATTCTACTGTTTTTTCGTTTTAGGCCATCTCTAAATAGTATCAAACAAAATAATTGTCCGCGACTGTCTGTTTATCCGCTTATTTCTAAACAACACAACGGATTTTGATATTGTTTTTACTATCGTTTAGTTTTTTTTTTCCGGAAAATTATAGGTCATTGCTAAGCCGGGGGGGTCGCTAGTATTCATTAACTTACAAGGACTCTTACCAATTCCAAAGTGACACACTACAGGCGACTTGTTTCGTGGCCAATGTGCCAACAATAATGGCCCTACCTAATCCAATTGTGCTCAAATTTGTTTAGGGCGCCTGGTTAACTTCGATAGCAGTAAAGCTATTTCCACTCACGCTTAGTCAGACAGTTTATTTTGTGGCTTAAATTGTATTGCGATTGCTTTGCGGTTTAAGTCATAGTACAAAGTAGAAAACAGTTTAGTCATAGTGAAAGTGCCAAATTTATTTTTCCTCGCGTAGAAACGTGACTAAGCTAGAATAGATAATATACGCCTGTCTCGTTTTCGCAAGTGGCTTGATTTTTATCACGGCTCGCGTGCCTGACGGGCACGTATGGAGATACGTGATATATGGGCGCTGTATTGTAGTCGTGATAGCTCAGTGGTTAGCGCGGTCGGTTCACACGCCCAAGGGCGTGGGTTCACACCCAACAATGAGCATGAGCTGGCGGTAAAGGAAAACATAGTGAGGAAACCATAGCAAGGTAGGATATTTTCTAGTAGTCGCCAAGCACTTAACGGTGTATTTCGGCAGCGTCACTTGAGAGCCAGTTCTATTCTAGGCTAGGTGTGCTTTACCATCTTCGAACACACCGTCACTTAGCATCAGGTGAGTTATGGTCAAACATCTAACTTGTCAAACATTAAAAAAAACTCGGCCTCGGATTCACAGACTCCGGTTTAGGCTGCCGTGCTGTCAGTTAGTGGTTCAGAATTTCATTAAGTAGGTGACGTCAATAAATTTGCCCGATTATCTGTGTCAAGGTTTACGTAGTATCGATTAATAAATTATTATATTATCTTTTTATCGGCTTATTGTAAATATGTTAAGACATCAAGAAATATATTCCCAATAAGTGTTGTTAGTAGGTTATTGTTCATAGGCTTACTTTTATAATTCTGTTTTTTTTTTAAAGTAATGAGTCGAACGAGACAACACACAAAGTCCAGGGCATTTCTGCTTTGGGACTTACGATGGTTGATCTCAACAGCCCTGTACGAGTAATTTCGCTAACCGGAACACGGTAATGCGTTCTTCTGGTACCACCGCAGTACCAGATATTCTGCCGCAAAGCAGTAGTGTGTAAGCATTACTGTGTTCCGGATGAAGGGTACTGCAGCTAGCGAAATTACAGGGCTATTGAGACTAACCATCTAGTCTAAAAGTAATGAGCGCCAAGGCAGTGATGCCCTGGACTTTGTTTTACTACTCAAAGTTCTGTGTATCGCTCCAATGGTCATGGACAGGCGTTATCTCTTAACATCAGGAGAGCGTCTCGTTAGTCTCATTACAGTTACATTAAAAAAAATGTACCATAGGAAACAATCATACCTAAAGATCACAAGATAAAGCTAAATAGATATTATGACCTTACATTTGATTATACTGATTACTTATAATAAGGTACAAAGAGTATACAAAATAACGTTGGTGGGATTATATTAAATATTGTTAGACAAAGATGGGAACACGGAACACGATGGGCGGTGAATATCATCGATAATAAAAAGGAGTATATAAAACCTTCACTAAGTTTCGATAGGCTAGTTGAGAGACCGTTGAAGTTTCGGCAGCCGCAGCCTGGTTTATGATTGGTCCTGGGTTCGAATCCCACGGCATGCACCTCTGCCTTTTTTCAGAGTTATCAAGCGTATTGCCACTAACAACAAACGGTGAAGGAAAACATCGTGGGAAAACTTATAAAACGTGGGAGTTCTTAAAAAAAGGCCTTAATGCATTGGCTCGTCGTGGACCAGCCTTATCTTTACAATGAGAAGAGGCCCGTGCCCAGCAGTGGGAAAGTTTATAAACTGGGGCTGAATCGGAAACCTACACCTGTATCGCAAGTCCTAGGAACTGTACAGGTTCCTTTGAGAGCTATTCGCGATGATAGCCCAGTGTTTAGCGCGGTCGGTTTACACGCTGAAGGACGTGAGTTCAATCATCGTGAGAAAACCATAGCGTGGTGGTAGGGTACTTTCTAGTACTCGACTGACTAGCTACCACCTTCAAGTTGAAAATCTGCCGCCAAGCATCTAACGGTGTGTTCCGGCAGCCTCACTTGAGAGCCAGTTCCATTCCAGGCTAGGTGTGCTTACCATCTTCGACCACACCGTCACTTAACATCAAGTGAGCTGTTTTTTTTAAATATCGAATAGCCTTGCGTTTGACCGCCATCTCACCTGATGATAACATCAGGATGATTAACATCAGGTGAGTTGTGGTCAAACACCAAGCATGTAAGCTATAAAAAAAAATAAGCAAAAATGCGGTCTATGATGGAGCACGCTTGCCTAGAAGAAACCGATTCACTCGCGACTTGAAGGCACCCTCACATCAGTTTGATCAAACAGTTAGTCTGTCAACCATTAAAAAAACTAAGACGTAGGTATGATTCAAAAATACATGGAAAATAAACTGAGCGTAATATTCCTAGCGAAACCTAATGGCTCCCGCAACATAGTTTCTTTCCTAAAGATAACAGGTAAGTTCGAGCAACTTACCTTACCGGCGCAGACGAGGTATTACTGAATAGTAAAGATATCCTTAACAAACTACTATTTTTTACAGCTCTTTGTTAGCATACCTAGTGCATAGTGCATTCGGTTCATATTTTGGAAGGTGTGTTATGTTAACATTACATGTAATGTTAATATTGTTAACATTAGAACAATGTTAACAATGGAATTGATCTACTGGTGAAGGAAAAACATCGTGAGGGTTTTTTATATCAAAAATTATTAAGACGAACGATGCGCTCTCCTGATGTTAAGAGAAAACGAATGTCCATGACCATTGCAGCGATACACAGAACTTTGAGTAGTAAAACAAAGTTCATGGCGTCGCTGCTTTGGCGCTCATTACTTTAAGATTTTCGATGGTTAGTCTCAACAGCCCTGTAATTTTGCTAGCTGCAGTATCTTTCAAGCCGGAACACAGTAATGTTTACACACTACTGCTTGGCGGCAGAATATCTGGTTCCACGGTAACCATAGCATGGTGTACGATACTTTATAGTACTCGACTAACTAGCAACCCTTAACCTAAAAATCTGGCACCAAGCAACAGCCTGACATAAGAACCAGTTCTGTTCCAGAATAGATGTATTTACGATTTTTTACAACAGCGTCTCAGGTGAGTTGATTGACAGGCTGGATGAATTATCACAATAAGTCATCCAGCCTGTCAATCATACAAAGAGAACCACCGAACCGCAAACCGCAACCGAACTAGAGCGGGAACCGCAAATCAATCAGCGTAGTGTAGGACGCCCTGATACTCGATGAAGTGACGATATACGTAGGACAGTTGCGATGGCTAGAAGAGAAAAGAGGAAGATCCAACTGAGAGGCGTGTCTTGAGAGAGGTCATGTCCAACAGTGGACTACGATAGGCTATAATAAATAATGATGATGAAATGTTTAATTTTCCATAAATAATATAAAAAAGATTGTAGATAAGACTGTAAATTAGAATTGTAATAGCTTCTTCTCACACAATTTGTCAAAAGTCGTTGCGTAACATAACTCATCGCCATTGCGGAAAATATACGCCAGCCAGATACGATTTTTTTTAAACATATATGAGCTCTGACGGAGAATAACCACTTAATAATAATTGACTGGAAGAGAACGCTCTTAGCGATAAGGCCGCCAATTGTTCAACTAGTGTTAAGTTTATACTGTTAAAATTGTTTGCAATAATAATTGGTGTGAACAATAATGAGTCATAATTAAAGAAGCATCACAAGCCTATCTATTAAAAAAGCATTGATTATTTTAAAAAACAACTTAATATAAACATTGTTTTGCCAACGCGGAAGCTTGATAGAATTGTATCATACAAGATATTATGTTACATCTAATTATTAGTGAATATTAATGAAGTAGCTAACCTTGTTGTAAGGTTGAAAATATTGCCGTTTGAAAACTGTGTTCGTTGGCAAGGTCAAAGTTGTTTATATATGTTTCTATTCACCTTCACCTTAACCGTTATTATTATTATCTAATAAAACCTGTACGCCCCTTTATTTCGTCTAATATCCTTATAGAGAGATAAAGTGTGTCTATAAACATTGCATTACATGACATGCGGCGCTGAAACGTGGAACTATTCATAAATTTAAAGCCGCTCAACGAGCTATGAAAAGGGCTATGCTCGGTGTTTCTCTAAGGGATCGTTTCCGGAACGAAGTAATTCACCAAAGAACAAAAGTCATCAACATATCTCAGCATATTAGCAAGTTGAAGTGGCAGTGGGCCGGTCATATTTGACGTAGAAGTAGGCGTGTTCTAGAGTAGAGACCGCGAATCGGCAAACTTAGTATTGGACGCCTTAAACTAGATGGAGTAACGATATACGTAGGACAGCTAGCAGTGACTTTATTATAAAATATTGAATTATTTACACATAAATTTAATTATTACTATACAAATCTTACTAATTTTATAAATGTGAAAGTTTGAGAGGATAGATGGATGCTTGTTACTCAATCATGCAAAAACGACTGAGCAGATTTGGATGAAATTTGGCACACATATAGGTCTATAAAAAATATTTATTTTATAGTTAAAACCATATCAAAACCCGTATAGAGGCTTAAAAGAAGTAAGCGGAGAAACAGAAACGGACATCCATTTTGTTTAATACTATTTAAAGAAAAGACGAGGTCGTTGGAGCTATATTTAACCTCCACCTTAAGTATATTCAATATATTCAGCCACCATTAATTGATATTTTATTTGCATTAAAATAATAGATACAGTTCCAAAATATAATTCATGCTCAGCTATGTAAAGACACGGATAAATAACCAGGTGTACAATTTACACATTATATGACGTAGTAAATAAACATTCATACTATTTTGAAATAGATTAGTAATTTTAACTGTTAAATAGCTTTGAAGACTGTTTTTTCAATTAAATTGTCTTGTTAGTTTCTTTGCTAACTTTGGTACGTAAGACACAAATAGAGTTTTTTACATTTTTTTGGAGTTTTGAATGTAACACGAAAAGTCATGTTTCACCACATTATATGACTTTCCCACAGTCGCGCTTATAAATCGGCACTTTATGAATAAAATACCACTATTTTTAAAGGGTTTTATTTAGCTTGCCCTGTTTGTTGTTATACACGAATACTCGGAAACGAATAGCTTTGAAAAAAAATACAATGGCGTGACATGATTCTTTCCGCGTTCCCGCTAAAACTCGGTACCTACTTTGTTGTTAATTTAATTCGTATTCGATTTGTCATTTGAACCACAGACTGGATATTAGCTTTCTTTAATTTAATTTACCAATACAAGATTCCCGTATTATTTCATTTGTTCGGGATTGGAGAAAAATGTCCTGTTCGTGACTGAAATTCGTGCGGCGCTAAAACACCCCGGTGTTATCGTAGGTAGCCGTCAAAACAGATCCATAAATATCATCCCCTGAGTGGACTGTGGAACTATGAGGGGGAGAAGATAAAAGGATAAGGTTTTGCCTTGAATTTTGGATATCTATGTATTATTTCATAGCAAGATAACGTAAGCATAATAGATTAATGCTGTGAGATCGTTAGAATCATTCTCAAACCGAATTTTAGTTCTTACATTAAATTAAAAACTATTATCAGTAGCTAGTCGATGACACTTAATATTTATGAAAACTAAAGCTAGACACAAAAAACTATTTTTATTTTATTTGGAAAACAAACAATTGCTTAATAGCAAAATGGACATAATAACTAGAGTAATTCTTACTAGAAGAATCAAGAATGACAATTAAAAGTATCCCGTTGCCTATCAACATAAGTCCTTAATAAAAAATATAAAAATATAAAAAAAAATAAGTACCTGGTTGACCGAGCATTGCTGAAAACATGGATAAAATGAAACTTAGCTAGATCGATTTTTCGCCCCCGAAACCCCCTGGATGCAAAATTTCATGAAAATCGTTGGCGAGGGACGTCGCAGGGTGGCCAGGTTAAGTTTTACGTAACTGCCAAAGCGAACTTAGTCACCAAAGATAACAAAATATCAACAAAAGTTATGAACTAAACTCAGGAAACTGTTTATCTAATTTTAAAAGGTTTATTATTCGTTTTGATAATAATTATTATCTTTATTTTTATTGCATGAACTTTATGTAACAGACCATTGCACGGGCGTACCTATTTTATATACCATTTGGTCCGGGGGTGATTTTTTGCGGTTGACAGGTTAGTTGTTTAACCACCTCTCACAAAATTCACAGTAAATTCAAAGAAGATTCGTGTTCATGAGCTAACCACTAACTTTCTCACCCTTGGATTAGGTAAGACAAAGTTGAAAAGCTGGGCCGACGCTTAAGTATTAATGTATAATAAATTGCCTAAGGGTATTACAGAATTAAATCCTACCGAATTTAAAAACACTCTTTGCAAGTAATCCTTTTTACAAATTAAGTGAATATATATCAATGATGTTCTCGGAATCCTCATTTATTTGTAACACATAAACGGAGCCTGCACTTTAAACAGAAGTATATTCGTTGTTCTTAACTTATTAATTAATTATATGGCTTCATTCATTAAAGTGTAATTGTAAGTTTTTTTTACAAGTGACTTGCCTGTATCATTATTGTTATATAAGGTCAGTAAATATTACTGATTTAATAAAATGTTGATTTTCCCAAAATTTACCTACCAAAATCATCCTGACTTCCGCAACTTAGTACAAGTTAAATTTACTTAGGAATTTTCCCCCATATACCCTCAGTAATGAACTCTATTGTTGTTTCGTGTTGCAGTGTTTATAAAGTACTTTAAGAAACGGGTGATATGATTACTAAATCAAAACATTGAGAAACAATAACTAAAATCAGTAGATCTACCGAAATTCAATTATCACTAAAATTCTTGCAGGATAATCCTACAATTTCAAACGTGTCATCTAGTGGGTTCGTGTGCACGAAGATGAATTTTAAAACATTACATTTCGTATTACTACTAAAACTCCATTGAAGCTTGTAGTTCTAGCTAAGCATCATCTTTGGGAAAGCACGTTATTCCGTGTTCTCATTAAACAATTAATTTCACATACTCGTCCACCGATCAAAACTCGGCCGCCTTGGTACAAACTCTATAATCATGTTATGTGCGTAATTACGATAAATAAATGTTAAAAAAATAATGACTCGTAAACTCTGACGTCTCATAGTTTTGATAATTAATATTTAGATCTTACATGTATACATTTTTGCCCACGTCGTCTAACGCCGCCGCAATATTTACAAATGTAAATTAAAAATGTAGTTAACCAGTACCTAATAAAATACCAAATTTCTCCAAAATCATTCATTAATTAGAAAAAAGATGATAATCTTCAGACAGCCAAAAAGTTTTCTTTGAATCATGGCTAAACCTTTTTATCAAGACACCTTACAAACAAAAAAAAAACAATATCGGTTCAACCGTTTGGGAGTTATGATGCCTAAGAACGTGCAACATCCCCTCAATCAATCCCTTCAATCCCCTCCGTTTGCGTCGGGGGTTAAAAACACTCTTATGTCACTTAGAAATAGCATTCTATCGATGAATGATTTATTTAAATTGAATCAGCAGATTTGGATTCAATTTCCAGTCCCAAGTCATAAGGAGGGAAAAGTCGAGGTGACTACTTCAGACGTCAACTAAAAGGGAGACCAAATTAGTGGGAAAAACAAACAAGGAACATTCCCATTTGCGCAAAACTTTTTTCTAAAAACAATCATTCGTCAAATTCTGTAATAACATTTCAGATACTTTATTAAAAATTACAAAATATTGGTTAAAAAAAATATGTCAATATAAAAACATGTGGATGTAAAAAAATATGTTTTTTATATAAAAATAAGTCTAAAATAAAATGTCTATAAAAAAATACTTACCAGTAATTTAATAATCTTTTAAAAGTACACATCAACAGCGTTGTTGAGGAAAGGGACACCAATTTAACTTGACGGTTTCGGTATGTAAAAAATATTTATTGATCGGAAGCTGAGATTATATCTGAGCATACTCAATTAAAAAATTAAAAACGTACCGTTTTCTCATCTCATACCACCTCTTCATAATTTCTTGCGACTTAATTTTACAAATACAATATTATATGTAAATAGTTGTTGTGTTTTCACATGATTATGTATAGACACAGTTGATTTTTTTGTTTACTCTGTTACAATACCTTATGCGTCATACCAACTACTAATAAAGGTGTTTGCCATTAACAGCGAAGCGAAGAAATAATTAACATTTGACACTAGCGCAAATAAATCTATGTAAAAGTAGTTTTACTTAAGTTGGAGATACACAGTTACATTATTATATACATTGGTGCCTAGACAATATACCATCGTTTATCAGCACTAGCTAAGATTGGTTTACCAGACAAGTTGATGTCTAAACAGACTGTAGCATTATTAGGTACTCGTACATCTCTACTTATCTCAAAAACCCTCGATTCACAACTTTCCACGCATTTTACTCAGATGCCTAAGTGTGTGGTAAATTACTATGTGGTCTGGGATTGAGCACGCTTACCTAAAAACAACTTGTTTAATCGACATTTGACACCCAAATCGTACTTTTCGGAAAACATAGATTTCAAAGAGATTCACAGTCCTCTTCATCCGAATAAAACTTGAAAACGAAGCATTTCCTGGCTACTGGTGAATGTCCGTCATGTTGGGATGACGCTTTAGTCGCGTTTTTCTGACCGTACGGTAACAGAAATGGTCAGACCAGATCAAGACAATCGCGCATATATTCCACACGCGCGATTTTCAGTTTTCCTTACGTTTTACTTCTAAATACATTTCAGGTTCCAATGAATACCAAAAATGTTTCACCGAATAAATTTTATTTCAAATTAACAAATGGTCTCTTAATTAGGGCAAGACTGGAGGCTCTATGTATACTTCGCGGGTGTCGTTCTGTGGTGGAGGGGGGGTGTAATCCTTCCAGGCCACAGCGGGGAACTTAATAGAATTTTCGTAGCAGCAAACCAGATCCCACTTGTAGCAAATGCGGGAAATATACAACATCTCACGACCGGTGCACTGTCCTCGTGGCACACAGTTACCTTTCTTAGCTGTACAGTCCGGATCTAAAAAATTTGTAAGATAATTCCATTTATATTATTCCATCATTTATGGCTTAGTCCGACTACAATTGGCTGCCAATTCACGACTTATTTTTGCGAAACTACTCGAATGGCTACGATACGATAAATGACGTAACTATGAAAGTTTGAGTAAGGAAATTCCACGGCTTCACGGCATTACCTCGTTACTTTGAAACAATTCTGAATGATGCATGTGTTTTTAAACTGCTACTTCTAGAACTTGACTAGAACTAGACTATGTTACGTCATTATTGACGTAATACTGACTGCCCTGACATTTGGTAGTGTATCTGCTTCAAAAGCTGTAGGGCGTGGGTTCGATTCCCACTCAAGATAAACATTTGTGTAACGAACCCAGATGTTAGTTCTGTATCTGGGTGTTTTGTATATATTTACAAAAAAAAAAGTATTTAAGTATTCTATCAGTTATCTGAATCACATAGTTCAAGCTTTGCTTAATTTGAGGCTAGATAGCTCTGTGTGAAATGACCTAAGGATATTTATTATATATTATGCCGCCGTGAGTGGAGAACATTCCGTCGCCAGCTTCGAAAATAAATTGATTTCATGGCTAACGCAGCAACAACTTTTAAATTTGATAAAGGACTTTTTAAAGCTAAATTTGGATTGTATTGGTATAATACATATATAAATGTTGTATAAATTAATGAGATACATATTTATTCGTTAAGAATATTAATAATTAGTTTTAAATAACCAAACAACGCCAACGATTGAATTGTAAATAGGGTGTTATTAATAAATTATTTGTATTTATTACTGAGTAAATCTCCTTAGCAGAAGGTCATCTATATAAGTACCACTGTATTCCTGTGTTCTGATTTAAAGGTTACTGCAAAACTATCAAAATATTAAGACCGTGGAATCCCACTAATATTATTAATGTAAAAGTTTGAATGGATGGATGGATGGATGTTTTTTACTGAAAAGCGCAAGAACAGCTGAATGGACCTGGATGAAATTTTGCATGTAGTATCTACATGCAAAATTAGGCTCTAGAAGAAAACATAGGATACATTTCATCATCATCATCATCCATCACCACGCGGATAAAACCGCGGGGGGCAGCTAGTATAATATTATAAATCCGAAAGTTTGAATGGGTGGATGGATGGATGGATGTTTGTTACTCAATCACGCCAGAGCAGCTGAACGGATCTGGATGAAATTTTGCATGTAGATACTTTAGGCTCTAGAAGAAAACATAGGATACTTTTTATCATCAGCATCATCCATCACCACGCGGGTAAAATCACGGGGCGCAGCTAGTATTAAATAAATCTAATACTCACGTATGTTTAGAGCATAAAACATTTCTTTTCCCATTTTGGACAGGGTGTGATAAACGTGGTCGCGGTACAACACAGGGTATCGAAGCTTTGTTACAACTGTGGTATCATTTTTTTTCTTATTGGTTACTTGGCAGCTTCCAAACCAAATGAAGCAAATTGCAAAAACAAGTAACTCTTTTTTCAACATTTCACAAAAACAATGTTTGCAATTGAAAAACTGTAAAGTATTAAAAAATTTAGTCATTAGGTTTTATGAATAATTAGTTTGCGTCTAATTTGATAGTAAACGATTTTAAAATAGTCATTAAGATAATGAGTTTTAAAATAGTAGGTACAGTTTATTAGTACCTACAGTTTTTTATGTTTGATAGGCTAGAATATTGACAACAGCACATCTGATGTTAAGCGTAGGTGTGATCGAAGATGGTAAACACGCTTAGTCTGGAATAGAACTGGCTCTCAAGTGAGGCTGCGGGACACACGGTTAGGTGCTTGACGACAGATTTTCATCTTGACCGTGGTAGCTAGTCAGCCGAGTATCACAAAGTAGTCCACCATATGGTTTCCTCACGATTTTTTTGCTTCATCAGCAGCTCAATCTCATTACTGGGATTTGAACCCACGCAATCCGGCACGTGAGCTGACCACTCTAAGCACTGAGCTATCATGGCTACAAATATATAAAAGAAATGAGACGGACTAGACGCTCTCATGATGGTAAGCGATAACGCCTGTCCATGACCATTGCAGTGGTACCATTTATGTTACAAAACAGATTCCAGGGCATCGCTGTTTTGGTGCTCAGTACTTTAAGATATTTCATGGTTAGTTTCAAAAGCCTTGTAAGTTCGTTTTTTTTTATTGTAGGTAGAAGATGCGGTCTATGGTGGAGCACGCTCGCTTAGAAGAAACAGATTCACTCGCGACTTTAAGGCACCCAGATTGTACCTATCAGGGAACACCCACTCGGGTAGCAAATTCCATTGTTTAGCGGTCCGTACAATGAAAATAGATTCAAACCGTGCTGAATATCCTATATACCGGAACACAGTAATATTTACACGCTATTGCTTGGCGATAGATTATATTAACTGAAACCGTGGTGGTACCATACCTTTGTATATTTCGCTTGCATAATATGCCTACTTTGTCTAAACAGTAGCTTGTTGTTCTAATTAACAAATTCATCAGTACAAACGCAATAAAACCAAAGGTAACAGGTACTCGCCATGTCGCAAAATGTAGGCTTTCACGCCCCAAAGTGGGTTACTTACGTTTTACGATTGGGCGACGCAGGGCGTAAAACTTTTACATCAGCACTTAGAACATTAGTGACGCCGTGGTCCTATAGCTGTGGACACCAGCTCTAACTTATATTATGGTAACTTTTGATACCTACCTTTTTGACACGCATATATTAGACATTACTGCGATCCGGTTTTCAGGAAACTGAAGCTAGCGAAATTACAGAGCTATGGAGACTAACTATTGAATATCTCGAAGTAATAAGTAAGTAGTTCAAGACTTCCTAAATTAACCTTGCAATCCGCTAATCGCTATCTCTTCGTATATGTTTAATGGTATGTATAGTACCATATGTAAATGTATATCTATAGGTATATATCATTATCAGCCATAGGTCGTCCACTGCTGGACATAGGCCTCCTCCTGGGGGAGTTTGCCAATACTCGGCACGCTTGGCAGGCGGGTTAGCGAGCGCAGTTAGGTGTGATTGTTCAAGGAAGACGCTGCTGCCCATCTTCTGGATTACATCCCTTAGCCGACTCTTACGGCAACCGCGGGTAGAGAGGGTGGGGTACTACTATTCTTACGCCGGCACGACCACGGCATATTAAAAGAATTAAAAAACATTTATTCCATAACTTAGTAGAATCCTCTCCATACTAAGGTCGCCTGGAAGAGATCGCTCTTAGCAATAAGGCTGCTAATTTTTCTACACGTGTTAAGTTTATGTTGTTATAATTGTTTGTCATTGGTGTGAACATTATCATAATATTGAGTCTCAAAACAGCGATGGCCTGAACTTTGTTTTAGTACTCAAAGTTCATAGTACAGCTGCAATGGACAAAACAGAGACATTGGGGGAGGCCTATGTCCAGCAGAGGACATCATACGGCTGATGATGATGATATTTAAAAATAATTATTTTAAATTGTTTGATTGCCTAAAAGGTAATGTGTGTCAAAAGGTTGTTGATTTTGTAATTTTTGTAACAACTTCCAAAGGGAACCAATTGCCAAAAGAATTGTCCAGTTGTTGATACCAAAATTTACAAAAAGTACCTTATCAGAATAGAAATAGAGAGAAAAAATTGTGACAAGTGTCGTATACAGTAATTACGCCCGCCAAAGGCGTTGTCCCAGTTTTCACTAATTTTGGCTATTTTATTTAAATTTGCGGAGGGTAAGGTTTGTTGTTGCAACTATATATATATATAATATTATCTTCGTCCCAAAGTAATGAGCGTCAAAGCAACGATGCCCTGGAGTTTGTTTTGCTATTATTCAAAGTTCTATGTATCGCTGCAATAGTCATGGAGTAGTCCCGCCTCCGCCTTATTATTTTAATATAGAAAAATAGCTTCATGCTTACAACCAAGAGAGCGTTTCGTTCTGCTTACTTTTACGTTCGTGTTATTGTGGGGGTTAAAGAAGAGTTTCGCTAACGCCATCTAAGAGATTTATCGTCAATCCCTAATAAAAACCATCTTATCTGCGTGTTCTCCTGACTGTCGGGTGATGGATAATAAATGGAACTTGTTTTCCTGGTGATCATAATTTCTATTAATTCACTTTAATTACGTACAGACTACATAGAGGTAAGCGAATGTACTCTAGCGCGGCTATGCACTCAACCGTCCGTGGTCACTGTGTTAACCAGTTTGAAATTCCGGTCTTACGTCCGTGGTTAACACAGTAACCAATCGCTCTCGTTTCAAATAATTCTGAAAAGTAGCACTTAGCGATATACTTTTGAATTAAATCACAATATATATCGATAGTCTATGAAATAGTTTACTAGAAGATACAAAGATGTCATTGTCGAAGTAATTTATTAAAGAGAGAAAATTTTTTGAAACTCTTTTGTTGGTATATGCGCGTGCAAATTTTGGTTTGGCAAATAAGTCGTTAGTTTTTTAAATATATTATGTATTTTAACAATTGTAATATATTTAAATTATGTTGAGGATCTTTACTGTAGGATTAAGTTAATTTATCAGTGTTTGAAGTGGTATATAATTAACGAAATCAACCTCAAAATGGTACGCGCTCGCAAACAATAGTTGGTTAGCGCTTTTTTGTCTATTTTTTGTGATAATTGCTTTATTTTAGTAAAAATTTGGTAAAATATTAAATAATGTTTCATAAATATTGTCCTTATTTACTTTTCGAATCGTATTATTAAAAGATTTACAAAGATTTTAAGGAAATATCGACGCGTTCCACAGACTTTTCTTCACTATCACACCAATATGACATTGTGATATGATGGTGTGATATTGACTTCAATATCACACCAACAGAATGTGATGACTATGTCTAAAGATTTGATTAATTTACTTCTTTTAAGTAAATAAAACATAAACATCATAGTACCATTAGAAATGTAGAATCCTCTTCTTTACATTTTAACAAGCACATTTAAAAAATAAGGTTGAATTAATAACATTAATCTATAAATAAATAAAAAATTACGTGTTTTTTTATCAAATCCGCATGTTTTACTCAGTTTTTAAGGCTTAAGATTAAAATCCAAGAGTAATTTTATAAAGTTTGAATCTGCGTTTTTTGTAGAGTTTTTACATATTTTTTTATATTCTGTAGCTCCTATAGTTTAGCCATAATCACGGGTTTTGTTGACAAGGTTATGCATAGCAGGCAACGGCGCTCGCGCGCGAAAACGCTGGACGTATGACGGTAAAGGCGATTTAGAGGTCGGACGGCCAAGTGGCTATGGGACAAATGACGAGTGACAAAGCTGTGGAATGCGATACTCTCAGCAAAGCCACTTTGTCCTTACAGAGTAAAGACTTGAAACATGGAAATCCCAAGGACTTTTGTACACGTATACCTTGAAGTTTTTGAGACTAACAATATTAATAAGAGAGGACTACACCATTGGTGTTAAGATAAATTACTTATTATAATTCTTGTTTATTTTACTTAACTTATTCAATTTAAATTTAACATATAGTCTCGTTTTTGCATTGAAACATGTATACGTTGATCTCTCTATTATATTCATACTCTGTTTCTGTTGATTAATTAATCAGCACGTATTAACGTTAAAAGACCAGTGCGCATTATTATAAATTAAAAACATGCCTTAAGTCCAATAACAACATTTACCATAATTGTTGTAACAAGTTTATGATACGAATATTCCGGCCAGTTAATACCTACGAAGTAGTGCTACCTGTTTAATTAATCACATATCGTCTTACTTAGCTGACCCAAGTTGCAGAGGTCAGATTAATGTTAAAATTGTCCCTCAAGGCTTTTCCTCGAAACCTTAAGACGATTTTATCAATAGCGCAGACTAACCTTAAATTATACGTATCGGATAGATAAAATATAGCAATAAAATTTATTAAGTGTAATACACACACGACCAGCAGGCGGATAGATTGTGTCGAACGAACCAATTAAAATGTTGCAAACTGTGTTAATGTTTACATTTTTAACGGCGTTCTTGTTTTTTTTAAGAAAAATATCAAACAGTGAACCTAATGTGCTGAAATATCATTTTATGTTTTCAATATATTATTTTACGACATCTCTAGTGGCCGGTTTGATTTGGCCCTACTTTTTACTACGGCCCAGGAATGTCCTTAATGCGAAGTAAGTTTTTTTTTTACAATTGATAAATGATTGTTGAATGTTGGGTCCTCTTTTTTCAACACTAACACTAACGCTACAAAATGCTTCAGTATTGGTTTTATTAAGATACATTTTGAAAATATTTTTTATTTTTAACTAATCTGAGCATACAGCAATTTAGTATGTACTAAACTTAGTATGTACAAGTAATTGTCGTTCCATGAGTACTTATCAATTGGAACACTCGTGAAGCGATGACAAAACAAATTCTCTGGGCACCCGTTGCCAACATACCTACTCAATATAGATACTTCAAGATTATTCCTTGATTCACTATCTATATATACAGTGTTTTCTTGAACAACATACGAAGGTATGTTGTATACTATACTTAAGGTGGTATACTTAAGGTGGTGGTTCTACCGATCAATATGAACAACTTCATGTATGGTAACAACAACAAATATAAAAAAAATATTTTTGAAATGTCCATAAAAATATTCTGATCATAATGTTTTTCATGGAGATGTCGTATATATTTTTGAGATTTCAATATTGATGAATAGAATCAAAGAGTTAGAAGTAAGTACGTTTTTCAAAGAAACACCCGTATATGTAACATAATATGCAATTTGCCAAATTCACATGACCGTCTCCATAAATACCACAGATATCTGTAAACAATGAATTAACCACAGTTTAACATTTTTTACCTAACAATAATTAGTTAGACGTAGAGCATAATTACTATATCTGCGTTGTGTCTACTAATTATATTACGTATTATACCTACCCAATTGAGCCACCAGCAGGAATAGTCTTATCTAAATTATTTGCCGATAGCTGCAATCAATACTCACTAATTATTTACTAATATATCATACCTCAAGGACAATATTTTACACGCGCCTCTACATAGTAGTAGTAGTTTTTACTTGGTGCTAGATTTCCTTAGCAGGATGTCATCTAGGTAGGTACCACCGCAGTACCAGATATGCTGCCGCTAAGCAGTAGTGTGAAAACATTACTGTGTTCCGGTTTGAAGGGTACTGCAGCTAGCGAAATTACTGGGCTGTTGAACTAACCATCTAGTCTCAAAGTAATGAGCGCCAAGGCAGCGATGCTCTGGACTTTGTTTTACTACCCAAAGATCTGTGTATCGCTGCAATGCTTATGGACAGGCGTTTTCTCTTAACAGCAGGAGAGCGTCTGGTTCGTCTCATTACTGTTACATTAAAAATATATATATATATATAGAACGACTTTCCCAAGCATGAAGTGATAAAAACTATATAAATTAATAAATCAAATAATTAAAAGTTAAGCGCATAACTTGAGAACGGTTGAATTGATTTAGTTGATTTTTAGGGTTCCGTACCCAAAGGGTAAAACGGGACCCTATTACTAAGACTCCGCTGTCCGTCTGTCACCAGGCTGTAACTCATGAACCGTGATAGTTAGACAGTTGAAATTTTCACAGATCATGTATAATCTGTTGCCGCTATAACAACAAATACTAAAAACAGAATAAAATAAATATTTAAGAGGACTCCCATACAACAAACGTAATTTTTTTGCTCGTTTTTGCTCTATATTGATAAGGGCAACAGATAGACGCTTGAAATATTCACAGAATATTTAGTTACTTTAAAAATAAATAATTAAATTAAAATAAAACAAATATTTAAGGGCTCCCACAAAAAAATCCCGCAAAAAAATCATGTCTACAACAGACATGATTTTTTTGCCGTTTTTATAGATAATAATAATAATCTTTTATTTCTTAAAAGAATCAACATATTCACTTATGGTATACAAAAAACAATGACATAAAGCAAAACCCTCAGTTATTAGACGTTCCAGCGGACCCCAAACAAGGTGAAACCTGTTTCTTGGGCTCCCATATACACAGTTAACAGATAACTTGTTTCCATGCGCTTTAATGGTACGAAACCCTTCGTGCGCGAGTCCGACTCGCACTTGGCCGTACTTTAATACTTTGAATAAGGTTTATACACATATATGTATGCGAGGGTAAAAGTACAGCTCTACCGCGCCGAGTACAAAGTACAGAACATTCATTTGATATCTCTACATAGTGTAAAACAAAGTCGCTTCCCGCCGTCTATACGCTTAAATCTTTTAAACTACGCAATGGATTTTAAAGCGCTTTCCATAAATAGACAGAATGATTCAAGAGGTAGGTTTATATACATAATACATGCATATTATTATGCACTACATTAGTAGTATAAATATAACATACAGTACCTGGTTGACCGAGCATTGCTCGGCTGAAAACATGGATAAAACGACGTTTTCTGAAAATGAAACCTAGCTAGATCGATTTTTCGCCCCAGAAACCCCCTGGATACAAAATTTCATGAAAATCGTTGGAGCCGTTTCCGAGATTCAGAATATATATATATATATTTATATACAAGAATTGCTCGTTTAAAGATATAGATATAATTATATTGTAGCTCCCTAAAATCCTACATTAAGCGCACGTCGAACATCAGGCCTCGTTGGGGGTGGGCAACGTGACACACTAAACATGAGGCGCAACATAAATTAAAAATCTATAAGGTTGCTTCCGGAAGCGAAGAGCACGTCCGGTGTTTGGGCATGCTAGTATCCAGGTCAAGGCCTACTTATTGGCTGCTCAGAAATCGGAAACTTTGGGGAAGGTTTTTGATGCTGAAGAAATTAATTTGCGGAGTAGGGAGACATCTCCCGCCAGCTCTGTCGGCAAGCCGAATTAGAAGCACTAATGTGCTGTTACTAGTAAGCCATAGCATGAGGGGTAGGCTAAAACTAGTTCTAGAATTAAAAAATATAGACAGTCGTTCCTATGGCTCAAAAACAACCATTATTTTCATCTTTAGAATCAGCCAGTTTTGAAATTCAGAACCAAGCAGCTATGACCAAATAACCAGAAAGCAGTAGACGGCTATGTTTAGTCAAACAGCTAATCTTATTCAAAATAAATTACATTTATAATTAGTTATTATATGTATTTTGCTGCTCTAAAATGTCAAATATTTGCTGTTTTTTACAAGTCAAATATTGACAAGCTACTGCACTTAACCTTTAAAAAACGAAAGGAATATAGCTTTTTGCCTTCTGAATTTTAATAGTTGTAAGGCAAAAGTTGTTAACCTTAGATTTACTCGTAATTGTCCACGACTCTGTGAACTATTTTTATTTTTATTTGTTCCAGTATTGCTGTCGCTATTATATCTCACATAGTCAACAAGATATACGACATCAAATGGGTGCTAAGAAGACAGGAGATACTAGCAGAAGAGCGAGGCGCAGTCATCGTATCCAACCATCAACTCTCCCTAGATATCTTAGGTAAATCTTTTAAAAACGAAATAAACATAAAATGCTCTATTATTCTGAACGAGAGACAATTTCAGGACATCTAAGATATCAAAAACAATATAGAAATGTAACAACACATTTATCATTTTTGCGGGGGAGGGAGGAGGTCATTGCACTCTTAGTAAACAATAGTATTCTTCTTAGATAGTCGAAAAATTTTCGGCAGAATAGTTCCTTAATTTAGGTACCTTAAATAAATATACGTAATAACGACTAAGTACTGGATTTAAAAGAACTATTTGGTTTTATACCGCAAACAAATTAAAAAAATCAAAATAAAATACGGATCCTACAAATTTTATAAAAAAATATTTATGTACAAGAATGGAGAATGTTCTGATGGTAAGAAATAACTAATTTAAATATATCCATGGCTATTGCAGCGACGGAACTTTTAGGTTCAAAACAAAAGGCATCGCTGCTTTGGCGCTCATCACTTTGAGACTTTAGTTAGTTGGTTAGGCTGGTTAGTCTCGACAGCCCTGTAATTTTGCTAGCTGCAGTACCCTTCAATCCGGAACACAGTCGTGTTTACACACTACTGCTTGGTGACAGAATATCTGGTACTGCAGTGGTACCTACCAAGACGAACTCCTATTAAAGAGCCACCAAGTAAAATTGCATAGATAATCTTAAAGAAATCTCAGGCGAAAATAAAAGTTCGATCCAAGGTATACAGGTATTTTAATTGTAAGTTTGTCTGTATTTAAAATAATTTTTAAAAACATGTATTGAAAGTTCTTAACATCCTAATGACGTTGGAAATATACAGAAAAATTCAATGCACCAAAAAAAACTGGTTATTTTGGTTTAAAACTTAGTCTATTGAACCGATTTTACTGATATAAAATTTTTATGGGACCAATCTGAAAGTAAGTAGGTAAGTAAGTAACCTATATCCTTTCAAATAAAAAAAAATTAAATCGAATTATTAAATGACAAAGTTCTGAGGTAACAAACATTTTAAAAAATGTAACTATATTCCTTTATTAAAGTCCTGTAAAAAATATCTTTTCTCTTATATACATATATGTATAAGTACGTCAAGAAAATTCTTAGACATAAATTGTTCGTTTTCAGGAATGTTCACGATATGGAACGTTGTCGGCAAAATAGCGGCCATAGCTAAGAAACAACTTTTCTACGTGTTACCGTTCGGACTGAGCGCATATCTTGCAGGAGTCGTGTTCATCGACAGGAGTAATCCCAAGACTGCATATAAGCAGCTAGAGAAGACCTCGGAAATCATGGTGAAAAATAAGGTGGGAAATATTACGAATTATTCAAGCGCAAAGTCGTACTTTAGTCATGAGGAATAATAAATAACAAAATACGCCAATCGCCTTGGCAATCCTGGATGAAAAACTTCCGGTTCAACCCCGCTATTCGGAACAGCAGCCTCAAAAATAAACACCACACTAATGCTGTTTACCTTCCGATTGACCTCTTCCAAATAAGATGTATCAGTTTATTATCAAACATGAAAACTAATATATAAGAATCACAAACGTCTACAGGTACCGTGACTTAATTTATTAAATCAGGCATAGTAATTACTCCAAATATTTATATTTCGAGTCGAATGAAGTACAGCTAACGTTTTAATAGATTTTTTGTTTAAAAGATAGTTCAGTGTAATGATTTTGTAAGAATTCATTTTAGGAGTTAGTACCGCGAACCTCTTTCAACCAGTCTTTTTTTTTTATTGCTGACAGGCTAGGTGTTTGACCACAACTCACCTGATGTTAAGTGACGGTGTGGTCGAAGATGGTAAAGCACACCTAGCCTGGAATGGAACTGGGTTTCAAGTGAGGCTGCCGGAACACACTGCTAGATGCTTGGCGACAGATTTTCAACTTGCTGGTGGTAGCTAACCAGCCGAGTACTAGAAAGTACCCTACCACCATGCAAATGGAAGTCAATGGAGGAAGCCTATGTCCAGCAGTGGACATCCTACGGCTGAGGTAATGATGGTGATGATGATAAATAAATAAATATTATCTAAACGTTTCTCTTTTATATCAGACGAAGATTTGGCTCTTCCCTGAAGGCACCAGGAACAAGGATTACACTAAGTTGTTGCCGTTCAAGAAGGGCGCCTTCAAGATTGCAGTGGCGGCCCAGGTGCCAATCATTCCCGTTGTGTTCTCACCTTACTATTTCGTTCACGCACAGAAGCACATTTTCTCTAAAGGTGAGAAGTTAGAACAATTTATACTTTAAAATTAGTAAAATAAAATTATAAAACTAATTTATTTTTGGTGGTCTAAAACTGGAAAACAAGTTGGTTCTCCATAACTGATCTGTTCTTATAAGCTGTGTCGTAAATAATTTTCCTTTTGGTTATTTTATTTAAATAATTTCGATTTATGACGAATGTGGAAATATTCCAAATCGCTACCGCGAAATTGAAATTGATAATAGTAACACTGTAATGCCGTAATTATTTTTTGCTTTTCATGAGCGTGATGTTAGCATTCCTAAATACGGGAGCTCAACGTAATAAGCATTGCCATTCAACGGGGTATAACTACCAACATGCTGACGACAGATTTTTTTATATGGTTGACAGGCTACGTTTTTTGACCACAGCTCACCTGATTTTAAGTGACGATAGGGTCGAAGGAAGAAGGCCTGGAATGAAACTGGCTCTCATGCGAGGCTGCCGGAACATTCCGTCAGGAGCTTGACGGCAATTTTTGAACTTTATGATGGTAGCCAGCCAGCGGAGTTCCACAAAATACCTTACCACCATGGTTTTCTCCCGATATTTTCTTTAACCGGGAGCTAATTGGTCTAAGTACTTACTTTATGTAGAATTGGTAGTTAGATTGTATTTATTATATTTTGGAATGTTCTGAACGCCAATCTGAGTGTCCTAAATTCATGAGTGAACCAGATCTAATAAGATTTAGAAAAAGAATAGGGCTCCAGTTTAAACTGCATCTTCTCTTTCAGCAATTGAGATGTCAGTCATACACAAGCTCGTAAAATCTTACTTTTTAATTCCAGGTCATATCATAATCCAACCTCTAGAGCCCATCCCAACAACTGGACTCACAATGGATGACATCCCCGATCTTATCGCGAAGGTTCACGATAAGATGTCGACAACATACAAGGAATTATCGAAAGAAGTTCTCACTGATCTCCCCGCCGACTATCCTTACAGTAATATAGGCTAAATCTTAGGATTATTATTTTATTTTTATGATTATAAATGTACAGATTGTTATAAAATTAATGTAAGTAGAGTACAGGCGTTACCATTTACCAACCCTATATTAATGTATAATATTACCTCTGGAGTTCATATTTTATGAATTCATAAATGAAGCAAGTCCCTCTGGTTAGTTATATGGAGTGTTTCAACTAGGTGTAGCAATACATAAGGTGTCAAATCACAAGTAAATATTATATAACAACAAGAATACAATTTTTCTAAATTCCACAACAAAAATTAGGTATTCAACTCAAAAAAAATATTATATCAGTTATTTGACTTTCATAGTACAAGCTTTGCTTAGTTTGGGATTAGATGGCGCCGTGTGTAAATATCCTGTGATATTTTATTATATAACTCTCAAAAATGGGCCATGTGATAAGTTTGTTTGTATGGGACGTTTTTTTTTTTTTTTTTAATTTCCGAATCCGCTTTAACCCTGTTTTTATATACTGTCCCACTGCTGAGCGTGGGCCTCTTCCCATTGTAAGAAGGGTAAGGCCATAAGTCCACCACACTGGCTAAGTGCGGGTTGGTAAACTTCACACACCTTCGAGAACTTTTTGAAGAACTCTTAGAAATTCTTTCCTTACGATGTTTTCTTTCGCTGTTTGAAGTTATCGGTAATATGCTCATAACTTAGAAAAGACAACAGCGTGCCGTGGGATTCGAACCCAGGACCTCCAGATTGGAAGCCAGATGGTCTCCCAACTAGACTACCGAAACTTCAATTTAAGCGGTGTTTTAAATGGATTTTACGAGTATTTACTTTATTTGGTCGACACAAAAGTATTGCTACAGTTCGAAACTTCTTATACAACATATTCAGGACTTTTCTGGGACAATAGATAAAATTTCTGTCATCTAGTCACCTGTCACTACATACAAACTCCTAATGCAGATTAATATGAGAGTAACAGGGACAGGAACAATATCGATTGCACCAGAGTTAACTAGCTGGGTGTCCACGGTCCAGCTAAACAGTGGATTTTATATTTAACACCTTAGAAATAGAAATCAGATTTGATTTAGCGAATGTGAGTACCAATTACAAATTGTGAATAAGTAGTTATAACAACCTATATTAACTTTAAATTATTATTTTCATTAAACACCATTAGTTAACTTATCATTAGTGTGCAAACATTTTTTTTCTTGGAGTTTTAGGAGGAGTATACCTCAGTAATTCCATTGATCATTTTCTGACACCTACAACTATAATACTTATATGACAAGCATAAACTGATAATTGTATCTTTATGTTTGTACATGTTTGTTACTTCTTCACCTTGTTATGGCCTAACGAATTTGGTTCTTTTTTAGGGTTCCGTACCCAAAGGGTAAAAACGGGACCCTATTACTAAGACTTCGCTGTCTGTCTGTCCGTCCGTCTGTGTGTCACCAGGCTGTATCTCAAGAATCGCGATAGCTAGACAGTTGAAAATTTTCACTAATTACGAGTAAGTATTTCTGTTGCCGCTATAACAACAAATACTAAAAACAAAAAAAATTAAGGGGCCTTAAAGGCCTTAAAGTTTTATACAACAAACAACAAACCATACAACAAACGCGATTACTTTGCCTTTTTCATAGACAATGGTACGGAACCCTTCGTGCACGAGTCCGACTCGCACTTGGCCGGTTTTTAAAATAGATTTATGTTATCAATGTGACCGAAGCGATGGTGGATATTTCTCTCTAGATTTCAACATACCTATACTGTAGTTCTCATGAAACAAGAAGGCTGTTAGTGTTAGACCCGGAATGAACACACAGACACATTATATCTTGGTAAAAGAGTGTAAAACCGTGGAGGACAGCTATATAATAAAATAAGCGAAGGTTATATAAATCCTTTGTGCGTCGCGACAAAAGCTTAAGATAATTACGAAGAGCACGTTTTGCTCAATAATAAAAAATAGAAGTAGCGAAAGATCGGGGCCAGGATCGTACTGAGTGAAAATATATAATCTCTGAAAAAGTGTAATTGGACGTTTTGCTACACAGATTTATGCCTGCATACATTATGCCTGATCTTAAAGAACGAATTCGTAGCATGCAAGTAAAAATATAAAAAAAAACAGTAAATTTTCCGATACCATCGACTCCACTAAAACTTCAAAAATTCCTTAAATTTGGTTGAGATAGGTACCTCATTATTTCTTGCAACATAAACTACTAGGCAAGCTTACAATTTATGTGATTAAGATAATTAGTTGTAAGTAGTAGTTATTATAAACATTGTTATCAAAATAAAGAAAGATAAAATTACTTTTCTTTCATTATACCTTTTTTTTCTAGCTGAAAACTTATTGAATAAGTAGGTTTTGTGTCAAAATATCGTTAATAAATAAATCATATATAATACAGGATTTAAAAAGAAAACATTATTTAGATAAGTTATCGAAAGCATAATAAAAACTGCTGTTTTTTTTACCCGACTTCCAAGGAAGGATTATGTTTTTCGCGCGCATCTTGTATGTATGTAAGTTTTTTTTTTACCTTGTATCTTCCAAACAGCCGGATGGATTACGACAATAATTAAGGTGTCGTTAGATTTGACTCAATAACCCAAAGGTCCTTAGAAAGAGGCTTAAAAAAACATGACGGTGGATTTTTGACGCAAAATAGGTTTATTAAACGTCTGCTAAAGCTAGAACATGTTTCTTCATTGTGATTATAAAGAGACTGCTAATATTTTATATTCAGGCGCTAATATTAGGTCTTAGGTCAAAAGGCAACTTAGGCTTAAAGTTGATGCGCCTCGTGATCCACGCTTTAATCTCTATCCAGACTATGAAAAGTTGGGCAGCCCAAGCGAGACAGAATCGTTGATCGCAAGACAAGCTTGATGCCTATATCAGTCTGAATCAGTCGGTCAGTCTTTTGTACCCATGATTTATCTCAGTGCTTAGCGTGGTCGGTTCGCATCCCGAAGGGCGTGGTTTCAAACCCCAACAATAAGCTTGAGCTGCCGGTAAAGGAAAACACAAAAAGTAAAAAACCATAGCATGGGTACTTTCTAGTACTCGGCCGGATGGCTACCACACTCAAGTTGAAAATCTGCCGCCAAGCATCTAACGGTGTGTTCCGGCAGCCTCACTTGAGAGTTAGTTGATAGTTCCATTCCAGACTATGTGTGCTTTATCATCTTCGATCACACCGTCACTTAACATGAGCTGTCACCACCTAGGTCCTAGCCTGTCAACCATAAATAAATAAAAAATTAATCAGGCTAGTAAAATGAAGCTTCGTAAATTATTTTAGGAATATCGGTGACGGGTGTACTATCGTTCATTCACACGAGTGTCGCGATAACGAGGCACGACTCTGTCGTAAATTCCAAATTAAAAATCTACAGATTATGACGCTTTACGTCCAAACGGTATCAACAGTAGCACAATATCTTATCAGATGTCTAAAGTTTTGTTCGTGTGTTGTATTTATAGGTGACTCACAGGAGGGCATGACGAACATAAGACGCTATAGAATAAAACCGGCCAAGTGCGAGTCGGACTCGCGCACGAAGGGTTCTGTACCATTATCTATGAAAAAGGCAAAAAATCGCATTTGTTGTATGGGTATGCCCTTAAATATTTATTTTATTTTGTATTTGTTGTTATAGCGGCAACAGAAATACATCATATTTTGTTTTACTCCTATACCTAGAAGAAAAATAGCCAGGTGATAGTAGAATTCTAAGATAATTTCATAATAACGTAAAAAACAGTACATTTCACTATAAGTTCTGTGTAACATTGAATATTTTAACAATATTGTAGCATTGTTTTTTTAGTAATTTAACATGTTTGGTTTAAAAATATGTTCAATTAACGTAGTTTAATTTTTTATTGGTAGAATTGCTGGGGTCAGCAACTTTTTCATGATTATGTTTATTCGTGTTTTATTTCTTGGATTAAAATATGTTTCTGCTTCCCCGTTTTTTTTGAATAATTTTGTTACTAGTTGGAGTTTCTTGTTGTTAGTTTTATGTTTTATTTTCGGTCACCTATTGTTATAAACTTTGCTGATATATACAATTTATCTATGTGGTGGTCCACGTGGCGGAAATATTCCTCTATTCCTTTACATACGGTTATGTGGCGAAGGATAGTAAAATTCTCCCTTTCACTTGTAAAACGTAAATTATTATTTTTAATGTAACAAAAGCTAAAAATGTTTATTACGCCTGAACTGTTACAATAACATTGACATAAAATTATTTTTGTTAATTATAAAACCGGATATAATTGTATTATATTTTTAGCAGTAAGGTAATTAATTTTATTATGTTTTATTTCAAATAATTGGTATCTATTCTTTAATTACTTTTTCTGGGCAATAAAATTTTATCTATAAAAAATACAATACAATATGTTACTTATAACACTAAAGTTAAAAGACATATCTAATTCAATTAAAAAGTAACACTAAAATGACAAAAATGATCATAATATGTGAATAGTGTAGCAAGCAGTAGTGTGTAAATATTACTGTTTTCTGGCTTGAAGGGTGCTGCAGCTAGCACAATTACAGAGATGTTGAGACTAACCATAGAAAGTCTCAAAGTAACGAGTGCGTAAACAGCGACGCCCTTGTTTTGCTACTAAAAGATCTGTGTATCGCTGCAATGGTCCTGGACAAGCGTTAACTCTTACCATCAGGAGAACGTCTCGTACGTCCAATTACTTTTACATTAAATACAAACAGAATAGAATATCTCAATAACATATTATTAGGTACAAAGTCTGGAACTACATATTAGGTATGGCCACGCCTAGTCATAAGCTTTTTGTAAAACTTTAGTTAAAAAAAAAATTTTTGACGGACAAACTAAATTAAATCAAAACAAACAGTTTGCGTTCCACAAACATCCTGTATACAAATATTGTTAATTATAATGTACAGAAAAACTGGGCAGGTTTTTCTTCTTTGCAAATAAGCTGCTCAATTGCTAGACATTCAAAATCAGTGATACTAATCGTACGCGTCATGGACGAAATAGTTTTGGCTGCAATTTGCTCAATCTTTTATTTAGGAATCAAAATAACTGATAGCAAGCCTAATAAAGTTCAATACTATTTCAAATGGTATTCATATTATTTATACGCTTTCATAGTTACAACAATAATGAGTTTCGTTTTAGTTTGGAGGGGCAGATCCACGCGTAATCTACCGTGAGTAATAATACAAATTATATAATAGATTATAATACTAGCAGCCTACCCCGGCTTTGCACGGGTGCATTTTGCCAGCTTGATTAAAAACGTTGAATTACTTTAAAATTCTCGGCATTAAATGGTATCGCAGTCCATCGTGTTTCAGGAACCCGTATAGTAGACGTACCTAGCGATCTAGATGTAGGTTTAAGGGACTTTTTATTCGTACCTATAAACTATAACGAGCCAAAGATTAGCATAAAAAGCATAGCAAAGATTAGCAAGCCATAATGTTTTTCATACGCGTTCATGATAAGAGTAAAGTATGACGCGCTAACTTAAGACTAGTGGAATGCAGAGCTTCCCAATAATTTTATATAATCAGGCGAAAAACATTCAAATTCTTAAATCAAACAGTTATAAGTATGTAATTAAGTTACTCCAATTTCTAAACGTAGAAGTTTTAAAGCTTTGTGATGAGAATATGTGTAGACAAATAATTTATAATTCTAATCCTAATTAACCAATGACATTATTTGCTTTTATATTAATTCTCTAGTGACTTTGTAAATATATAATTATAAATGCGCCAAGACATACATAGTTTTGGAATGTAATACAGATCTGTAAATTGAATTTTGAGTTGTAATTGTAATTAATTGTTATTGCATTCTGTTTTGTGTGTTTTGAAATAAATAAATAGACAACCCTGTTGTGTCATGTAACCTTAATAATAAATAAATAAGTTGCAATTCTTGTTATACAAAAAGTTTTATGCAAAAAGTCAACTTATAATAATCACTTTACTCGTTTTAATATATTTTTTGTTTTAAAATGTAGTGATTCATTCAATATTAAGTGTACAAATGGCCCAAAATGGCTTACAGTGTGCTCCTTCCAGCTTATTCGTAACTTTTTCAGAATTATCATGAAGTGGCTACGACCCATGACAAGATTTCACGGTATGACATGGCACTTGGAAAATGTGGAGGTGATGGATACGTGCGGCAGAGCAGTCATAATTTCGAACCATCAGTCCTCCTTAGATTTGTTAGGTATGTATAACATGCATATCATAATAAATAATTTATTTCAAATATGGTCAGCGCTATAAGCAAGATATCACACAGGCACAAGAAATAACACTTAACAGATTTTTTTAAAGTAAGCTAAAGCAATATATTAGCAAAATTTTTTTTAATCGACTTGTTTTGTTTTGAATTGTTATTATAACTATTTATTATTTCCAACTAATATTGCAAATACGAAACTTTGTATGTTTGTTTGTGTTTGTTACTAAATTACGCAAAAACGACTGAACGGATTTGGATGAAATTTGGCACACATATATTTTATTACCTGGATTAACATTTAATTTTGTAATAATGTTTATATCAGAAAAATGTTAGGTTCCTGTGGTATTATAAAACGAACTACCGGACGTATCCAGTTGAAATTTATAATAGATGGGTCTTATGGAACATTATTCAGCAATCAAAGGTGTCATTTATTTTAATCTAATAATAAAATAGCGCTAGTTTCATGACTATTGCTTGTTACAATACATATGTTTAATTTCTCTTTGAACCTAATTCTGAAATTAACGTGGACGAAGTCACGGGCGTGAGCTAGTAAATAATATAATATTACTAATACAAATATGTAATCCTGCCTGTTGAAACTAAAGATAACTAATTATTATTACTACAACAATTTCAAAATGATACATTTAAGCCTGTTAAATAGTTCTGTAAGAAAACTCGTAGCTTACAATTGGAATTTCAATATAGACATAAGAATTACTTTGAAACACGCACAAAGGAAATGGTTAGTGTCTAGATTATGTACGTCTCCTAAATTAAACTAAATTGGCGAATCCGTTGCAACTATTGCCGAGTAGGCGTAGATTGATCTTTATGTGTCAGACAATATAATGTGAATTATGTATCCGAAAATATCTCGTTATAATTTTTTTTTAGGTTTGTTCCACGCATCACCATACGTGAAGCTTTGGATCCCTACGGCCAAAAAGGAACTGCTCTACATGGGATCTATAGGCCTTATAAGCTATCTCATAGGAACAATTTTCTTGAACAGAAGAAATCCAAAGGATGCTTACACTAAATTGAACAATGCTGTGGATATTATGAAAAAGAATGAAGTAAGTACGTGAGGTTTAATTAATTTTAATAGATGGCAGATCTCCTTAGCAGTATATTGTCTAGATAATAATAATAATAAAACTCTTTACTGTTTACACCAGTTACAAAGAATTATAACAATATAAACTTAACACTAGTAAAACAATTGGCGGCCTTATCGCTAAAGATCTCTTACAGGCAACCTTAGTATGGAGAGAATTCTACTAAGTAAAGGATGGGGTGTGTTGAGAAGAGAATTAAAACGAAAAACATAATATAAAAAGACATACATACCTTTCTATATTATAAAATAGTATAGATGTTCATGTATATACATAAACATTAAACATAATATAAGAAGAGATAGTGATTAGCGTCTTGCAAGTTTATTTACCTAATTAGGTATCTAACACTGCAGTATTGATCGATTGTAGTATAACGTTGACGTTGAATACAATTATTGCTATAAACTACGGAACAATGAGAAATAAAGGTTTAAGAAACTATATAAGTAGGTACATACGTTTTTAAAATATTTTGTGATGCGAACAATGAAAAAAATGTTAAGCACTTCATTATAAGCACTTCCTAATTTAATACCGCATACCAAAATGTTCTATAAATAAGTAAGTACCAGAAGTCAGTTCATCTGAGGGCCTAGCATACCAATTTGCTTAAATTATAGAAAAACGTATAGATGTATGGCGTTCCTGGCGGGAGTTAAAGGAAAACGCGTTTTTTCATCAATTTAAGCACTATACATTCGCAAATGAATATGCTAGAGCCACTGGTTTTAAGCGATGATGTGAATATAAAAATGATAGTAAAAACACCAAACCCGGTTCGCTATAACCATAAACAACCCAACATATTGGATCGTCTGTAGTTATAACCCACCATTTGGTGTTCGGCGGCAGATTTTAAACTACCCAACGAGATTTTGCACATAATATTTTTATTCACCGACAGCTCATGCTAATTGTTGGGACTTAAACGAACATTCTGCGACATCCGACCTTGCTTAGCCACTGAGCTGTCATCTCTACATGTTTCAGATGAAGATGTGGGTGTTCCCCGAAGGCACTAGAAATATTCAAAAAAACGTGAAGCTTCTTCCTTTCAAAAAAGGCGCATTCACGGTAGCTGTGGCCACTGAATCGCCTATCATTCCCGTGGTCTTCTCACCATATTACTTTGCGCGTGAGGACAAACCAGTTTTTGAGAACGGAGGTGAGACTTAAGGGAATAATTCTTGCCTTAAAATAAATAAATGCTGAATATAAATGCCCAAATAAACAAAATAACAGAGGCTTTTATCATATAAATTTACAATATTAACGTTTTACATAAAGTCATAAGCGATGTACAAATGTTTGGAAAGTCGGAAAGCGCTGGAGTTAATAAGAATTGTTCTTCCATACATTTGACTATCGTTTATATACCTTCTACGTAATTCGCTAACGAAAATTTGTACTAAGCTACTGTAATATCCTCAGATATTGTTTCATCAAGGTATAGCAAGATTATATAATGCTTTTATTTAAAGGGAACGAGACGCTCTGATGGTAAAAAAGTTAGAGACAACGCTTATCCATGACAATTGCAACGGTATCCTGAAAAAAAAGTTTTGCCCCTACCCAGGCAAGAACGATCCAAGACTATGAAACTTGGTAGTGGTGGCTTTGGCAGAAAACAGGTAGTAAAGGTGTATTAAATTACACCTCAACTACGTTATAGTATAAAGCTCAGTTTTTATATATTTTGTTCGCAATAATATTAGATATCACGTCGTCCATTGCCAGTCGCTTAGTACGGTTCCAACCCCCTGTCAGACACTCTTAAAGTATAATAAATTTGAATTATACTTTCTTTCGTAAAAACTTTTAACCTTTATAAAATGAAGCCTGAATGAATAAATGAATAACCTTTATAAACAAAGTCTAGCGCATCGCGACTTTGACGCTCAAACTTAGAGACAGTCTATGGGTCACAATAGTATTTATAAATAAATCTACCTATCAAACTAAATAGCTTTTATGGACTGTACATAGGTCATGGGTTCGACATGAACAAACATTTATAAAACGAAAAAAATAAACATACATACCTATTCTTATTTGTCTGGGTGTTCAATGTTCATATTGATACAATTAATTGATAACAATATGCCACTGTTTATACATTAACAAATAATTTAATATGTCCGTCTAACAGATAAATAATATTGACAATAAATAAACAATTTATTATGTACATAAGATAATAATTACACGTCTCAAATGATTTTACTCGGTAGTAATCTCCTTAGCAGGAAGTTATCTAGGTAGGTATCACCGCAGTACCAGACATTCTGCCGCCAACCAGCAGTGTGTAAACATTACTATGCTTCAGTTTGAAGGGTACTGCAGCTAGCGAAATTACAGGGCTGGTAAGACTAACCATCGGAAGTCTCGAAAGTAATAAGCGCCAAAGCCCTAGTCTCTGTTTTGTTTGTCAAAGTTGTGTGTATCGCTGCAATAGTTATTGACATGCGTTATCTCTAACCATCGGGTGAGCATCTTGTTCGTCTCGTTACATTAGATAAATTCTTGATGATTACCTATTTGTCTTTGTCTTTTAGGTAGAAGTTTGTTCATATTTTATTATAAAACCAGCTGACCCGGAGAAATTCGTTTCGCCTAACAGTCAACAGACATTCTGACAGCATCACCACCTACCGGGTCCAAATGTGTTTTCAAACCATCCAGGAACCCTTTAAAATATGCACACAAAATTTCATTCAAATCAGTCCAGCCGTTTAGGAGGAGTTAGGTGACAAACACACATACAGAAGATGGGATGGACCGATTTTTAATTTACTTATTTGTCTAGTAAGTGTTTATGATTCGGGTGGTTCTATAGAAATATTAGTGACCTAATATTAGTAACTGTATGAGACAAGCTTGACAAACTCAAAAGATTACGTTCACATTTAAATAAACGTTTTAATCTTGAATGTTATTCTAGGTCACGTAATCATGCGATGTTTGGAGTCAGTCCCAACTAAAGGACTTACCATGGACGATATTCCCGCGCTAACAGAGCGCCTGCACAAAATAGTTTCGAATGCGTATGAAGAACTATCTAAAGAGGTGTTATACAGATTTTCAATCGCCGGCCACTCGACTACTGCTGAAGAATTTGGAGAATGATGTGTTTGATTGGATATGTTGATACCTAGTTACTTGTAAGGTCGAAATTTTGCCCATGGTGAGTTGCCAGTGGTGAAAATTCCTCATTATAGGTATAGCTACATACTACAACCCTACTACATACCCATCCTTTGCCTTACATTTTATTAGGAAGATAACTACACTCTTAGGCATAATTTTTAAGTACTTACATATTTATTTGAGCCTGTAATAATTTCCTAACAATGTCTGTTGTACAATTTTTGATGCCTTAAACTCACGAATGAATAGATTTCTTCTAAGAAACGTTTCATCGTACACCGCATTTTTGCTTGACATCAGACAATTTGGGGGGAAATGCAAGCCTTTTAAAAAACACAGTTTAAAGCACTTAGAAAGTTGTTAAGCCACCTATTCACCTCTCTTGCTATAAATTACATGATATTATTTTCAAAAACTATAACTTATTTTTTTCATCGCTTCGTAACTTAGAAGTTATTTTAAAATAAGAACTAGTATAATAATTCGATTTATCTGGTGGCTTAGCATAGTATAATGTAAGGTAGGTTTAAGTAGGTAATTAAATATAAATAAGCAGTATTCTTACAAAATATAATTTTAAATTATGACACAAAAAATTGTAAATATAGGTCAATTTATACATGTAAGCAATAAAAAGAATCAATTAGCCATTTGAATGAAAATTATGGTTTTGTATCTACATAGATCCCTTTCCCAAAAAGTATCGATGGTACCATTTAGTATTAAGAAGTAGATATATTAGTGTTTCTGACTATCTAGTAATTAATATGCCAATCTAAGAATAAAAATAAGATCATTATTAATTATGTTTGTTTTTGGCATCACGCTAGTGCATTTGTCATTATGTCAACATTTTAAAGTACCTATTTTATGAAAATTTTAATGATAAGCTTTCAGTAGTGATTAACGTCACACAAAGTAGGATCATAGTAACATAGTCGAGTCGAGTCATGCCCAAGTAATATGATGGCAACTTTAATAATATGATCTATATCGGAGTCTTGGAATCGACAAGAAAAGTTATTTTGCACCATTGTATCATTTCCCCCAAACGCACGCGTAAAATTCAGCACTTTATGAGTAAAATACATTACACAATCGAAAATTTGGAAAATAATATAATGCGACATGATTTTCCCGCGTTCCCGCCAAGACTACAATGCCATCTATTCATCATCTACTTTTTTGACATTGCACATTGTGCACTCTGCTAATAGTAGTGGCAATTGATCTAATTAAATGAGACTGCGTCGCTTTCAAAGTAACGAAAAAAGTTATGGTTAAGCCCAAATAAATGCTTATTAGAGTTGTAATGATTCTACTAGTCGCTTCGATGGAGTCTCAAAAACACATAAAACGACAATATTACAACGCCAATATACAAAGAAGAAGAAAAGACTAATGTTTTCAAATAATAAGTCTGCGGTGGGATTAATTCTTATTAACACATACAATGAATAAAATGTCACTATGATTACACACTCGAAAAAAACTGCTATAAAAAAATATACCTAAAATGCGTCGACGTGATTTTTTCCGCGTTCCCGCTAAAACTCTAATGTGCAAGGTTCGAATTTAGCTCGAAATACTAACGACCAAGCTAGACTATACAAACCAACACAGTCAAAATAAAATATCCTAAGTATTGCGTTGGTTTTATTAGCAATCGTAGCACCATAAGCAATATTGTTTCGCTTCGGACTACACCAATTGACAGTTTATTTATACTGACAAATAGTAGCATATTCACTATTATTCACCTCAGATATTCACATATTAGTTTTTGGCGGGAACGCGGTGAGCGTCGTGACGCCCCATTGTATTTTTTTCTAAAACTAGTGTTTTTTCGAGTTTTTATCCATAAAAATAGTGATGTTTTATTTATAAAGTGCCGAATTACAAGCGCGAGTGTGGGAGAATGATATAATGTGGCTAAACATGACTTTTCGTGTTGCTTCCAAAACTCCATCCAGAAGCTTATAGTAAAGTCGCCACTACTTTTTTACTAAGGCATAACTTGATTTGACTGGGACCGACTGGACTTGATCAAGACTAGACTTTGACTGTAACTATAGATAATAAAGAAGCTGAAAAAGAAGACTACTCACAAAATATAGAAACATTGAAACTGGCAGAATGCACAGAGTGCGATGCCAAGAAGAAAGAGAAAAAAATGACATATTTGTTTTTTATATCATTTGGCAACTGGATATAGAACAATACACAGTTCATCCATAGACACATCTATTTTGTGAATTATACACTTTAGTTTACATCATTCATGTTGAAAAAATTCAGTCATAATCACAGTCAAAGTCACACAAATCAATTCATGGTGAGTCAAGGTCAGTCCATGTTCTAGTAATATAAGTAGTGTGTATTTAATACAATCATCTAGAAACAAAACAAAAAGACACGTTTCATAATTTATGTCACGTGGTTAATAAACCCCAAAATTCATGTTTCACCACTACACATTCGCGCTTGTAATTTGGCATTTTATCAATAGAACACCACTATCAATAAAAACTCGAAAAAACATAAGTTTTGGAAAAAATACAGTAGGGGCGGACTCTTTCCGCATTCCCGCAAAAACTCCAACACTCGTCTTTTTTTTTTAATTTTATTTTTGGATACTAGTCCTTCAGCCTCCATTTCAACGCAGTAATGCCAGATGTACGATTTAAATAGTAATTGTACTATTTTTTTGTTTACCCAGATTACTCAATACTCTTACGTGTGTCTACGTGAAGCTTCGAACTTAATTTAACGGAGACTCGAAGCTACGATAGAACGATCGAAATTTTACGTTTCTGTCATTTAACGTTCAAACAAACTAGAAACCCAAAATGATTTACTTCCCACTATCTGGAGATTACTTAATTTAGAGGTGGGCAAAATAAAGTATTCCTAAACTCCACATGTATTAAATAGTTATAAGTATCTTTTTCGCTTAATTTAATTAAAAAACATTGAACCGCAACAAACTTAATAAAAAAAAATAGTATGGTAATTGCTTTAAAAAAAAACAGTGCATTTAATATAAGATTAAACCAAAAATTCTCTATATCTTGTACTCGTGATCATAAAATAACAACAATAACCAATTTTATAACTAATTGTCAGATTGTGGCACGTTCACTGGCAACCCTGCTTAACAGTGTTTTTGTCCGGCGGCAGACGAGCAAGCTGACGAATTCATTAATGTTTTAATTCACTTCGATCGAATTCAATCAATTAACGTTGCTGCTTCAATATATATTTACCGTTTGATTTGTTTGTAGAATCAGAATGTTAGATAAAATCGTCTACCTGATAATTTTCAGTGTGGTGACATACGTCCTGAAAGAACTATTCTCTGAAACACCGAATTTCATCAAGTTTAAATCAAAATTTCTGATCTACTATATTTGGACTTCTTTAACCTCTGTTATATTGTTGCCCTTTTTTGTGTTCAACCCTAAAAACGTGAAAAATGCTCTGTAAGTATTTGCAAACATTTTACAAATTAATATTTATTAAATTCTACTTTGTTTTGTTCTGGCTTTAAACTAGACTAATATAGTCCTAAACCTAGTGAGTCATTTAATTGATGTGGGCTAAATACATATGCTTAGTGGATTTTATTTCACTTCGAAATATTTTTATGTACTTAGTATGTAGTGTAACACCACAAAAAAGGTATTCTAATGCACTTTAAAAGCTAAATAAAACTGATGGTTAGGTTTTTGATTGTCTACAGGTTTTCATTCCTACTATCCTTTGGATTAAAATCACTAATGCAAAGTATTCAGATCACCATGAATTGATCGCTGAAAAACAAAATAAGGCAACCTTGTACTTTTATATCAGCCTGTATCATTTTACCATTATTTTAAAATGAACCTAATTATTACCTAAGATAATTGCTATAGGTACATAACAGATTCATAATATTAAATATTTTATAAACCCATTAATTCTAGATTTGCCGCTCAAATAGTAAAGCATGTGACAAAAGTAATTGAAGTAAAATGGCATCTAAAAAATGGACGAGTCTTGGCTGAAGACAGGGGAGCAGTGGTTGTGTCAAATCATCAATCCTCCATTGACATACTTGGTAAGACTTATTTATTATGGTAGAATAGAGGTATAATAATTAACTATGTTTTTATAATAATGTATACATGGAGTTTATTTGAAAACTACTATTCATTACTTATTATTTTATTATTAGAATTAATATCTGACATACCATTTTAAACTAAGACATAAAAGTTGAATCTGTTGTTATTCCCTTAGCGATAGATTGTTATCCGGTAGAGTAGATAGTATAGTATTTAGCCCCCATCCCTTTTAGTATCCATGGCGACTTTAAAAGACATCCAGCTTTCTGAAGTGAATTCAGAAAGAAAATAAGAATAGCCAAAAGGTAAAGGACCATTATGATTTTGAAAAAAAAATGTTCATAATTCTAAATTGTTAAAAAATCAACACCAATGGTATATTATGTTGCTTGGCTTACAAGCTATAAAACAATAGCAATCAAAAATCCCATGATCGCTATCTATCTGATCAAGTTCTAGTACAACTATTTATTTGAAACAATAAAAAAAAAACTATAATTTATATTCACCTTTTATTACTATCATGTCATTGTAATAATCACATCATTTTTTATTAAGGTTAATTGGCAATTGTTAAGACAATTTCAGTCTTAGAGACGTATGTGTTTGTTCATATTTACCTTTGAAGAACTCCCACACAGATTTTTTTATTTTATCCATGTGACAGTAATTTGTGGATTTTTTATTTATTTTATTAAGGGACACATTGGGTATTGGGTTATTTTGTAAAATCTACCCTTGGGTCAATCAACTCAAATCTACTTTACCTATAGTCCTTCTACTAGATCTAAAGTACCTTTAACGTTTGAAATATACCTATATGGAATTTAAAAAATTCATCATTTGATGATTTATATTTTTTTTGGTAAATTAGTTATTAATTATAATTTATTCTGTAAACTAATGCTAACAGGTGGAGGTCTTAACTCAAAACTTATACTTTGTACCCAATGGGGCCCGTATACTAAATACACAATCAGTTTGTTTATATCTTTATTCCCCTACAGTTTTGACATATTAGTGAGAATCGCTATAAAATGGTTGTCTGAAAAAAGAAAAATTAAATAATGAGTTTATTTGCATATTTTTTTTTTCTTATTGTTATTTTTATATAAAATATTATGTCCGCCATTAAATATGTAAATAAATGCAAATTCTGTAAATATTCAAACTGGCTGCCTTTTACGATTCGAAAAATACAACCTTATGTAAGCTTAACAATAAAATCATTGACATCCCTTGAGTCCAGAAACTTGTCCAGAAAGCTGCTCCACAGACACTGGGGTCCGTTTGTCAACTTTGTTTTTTTTTTTTTTTTTACAATGTACGTCGAGAAAATTTATTTAAATAAATCTTAATCTAGGGTTAAAGTTATAGTTTGTGCATATACCACGAGCGACCAGCAACCCGTAAGCAGAACCCGACCACGAGTATGATGCATATGCCAGCCATCACCCTCCTCAACCATATCTGAGGGATGAGGGATCGTAGGATATAACATACAGCGCCTACATACATCTGACAAACTAAACGAAGCTTGTACTATGAAAGTCAGATAACCGATAGAATACATATATACTTTTTTTTTAAATAAAAACATACTTATAATATATACAAAACACCCAGACAACAAACATTTGTTTTTATACTACAAAATGTTTGTCCTAGGTGAAAAAATAAAAACATAATTATGTTACGAAGAAAAAATAGTTATTTTTCGCAGGCCTGTGTTATAGGCCACTACACAATTACACATAGGCAACTCGCAAGACAAGCCACTCGCTCGATAACTGGCTTTTGGTTGCTGGCTTCCAGCAACTGCTAATGGTCTTACGTATCGTCATTCCACCGAGACTCAGAGCGTCCGCGACATTTCCGATTCGCGTTCTTCGCTCTAGAACATCTTTTATATTCTATTATCTAGGTCTAGACTCAGTCGTAAAATACATAATAATTAATTACATCGCTGTTTTTCGGCTTTCATACAAGAATCGCATATTATACAAGATAATTAATGTCCTATCTGCATTTGCTGTTTCACTTAAATTCATTAGGCCGTTACACCGTAAAAAGGTGACAAACGTTCTACCACAGTCTACGTGCTTCATTTTCGACTACAAAGTCACTTACCAACAGGAGAGTAGATTGACCATCACTTGGACTTGCACGTGATCAAACTTTCGCATATACAGGGTTACGCTAAACGGTAGTAAGACGAGGTCATTGTAGTCATCGTCATGAACAACTTTTATTATGGGACCAAATCTGAAATCGTCAAAAAAAACACCTGTTCTATAAAAAACCCCATTTACCAAACGAAATGTTTTAGAAAAAATCGATTTTTTCGCGATTTCAAAGTTAGCTCCGTAGTAAATACGTACAGTGACCTTTTGGCAAGTGTGATCCACAACATTAGTACTTTCCAGGTATGTTCAACATATGGCACGTGGTCGACAAGATAGCTGCAATCGCGCGGAAGGAGATATTCTACGTGTGGCCCTTCGGCTTAGCGGCTTATCTGGCAGGGGTGGTCTTCATCGATAGAAATAACTCTAAGGACGCTTACAAGCAACTGAAAGTTACGTCTGAGGTCATGGTTAAAAACAAGGCAAGTCGCTATAATTTATAGAATTACCACTTAATCTCTAGGAAATAGATGTTCTATTATAGCCCCTTTGCATAGTGGATCTACTTTGCATAGTCATCATCTATAGAAACAACTCTAAGTATGGGATAAAGCCACTACGAGGTCATAGTTAAGAATAAGGTAAGTCGCCGTAATTTATAGAATTATCAGATAGTCAAAATAATCAACTATTGTATAGAAAAGGTTCGTTGGCCCCGGACCAAATGTATGGAATTTATTTTTCGATTTTATTTCTAAATAGCTGTCATATAAACTCAAAAAGTCTGACACAGATTAAAAACAAAATTTAAAAATAGTGTTAGACTTATGAAGCTGAAATTTGGTTAGTTAGTATTATAATTTTAAACAGGTGAAATTAAAAAATAATTTTGAAAAAGTTATTTGCGGAAATTAGTTGAAACAAAAAATCTTAAAAGACTTTTCTGTAAAGGAAAACAAAAATATGTACATACCATCATGGCATCATCATAATACAATAATAATATTAGTTCAAACTACTAAAATAACGCCTCCTCATTTTAAATGTGATTTTAATGGTTTAATAAAACGTCTTTTATTTGCCTTTTGCGCTCATGTAACTAATGGATGCCCTCTTTTTGACCGAATGCCCGCGCCAACAAACTGTATGCACCTAGAAGCGAACTTGAAAACGAAATGTGTGCAAAACTGACCCTTATTGTTTTTTAGACGACTGTCATTCGTGACGTCATTATAAGTTTTTTTTTTTTTTAATTAAATCAATTTCAGATTGTGTCATGTTACGGATTTTTTAATTTATTCCCTAAATTAACTTGGTGAAGTGATGAACAAGGTAGGTATATGCACTGCTCTATAGTTGCCTTCGTGTTGACGTCATATAGCAATAGCACTTAGGTACTGCCATACAGTTTTATACGTACGGCTACATAGAAACAGCTATTGTCACAATAGACACCTAGTTTATTCATTGAACTGATACGTGGAAGTCGTCGTTTGGTACCCGACCCGTTGGGACAGCAATACTAATTAAATATGGGCGATTACTGTTAAGAAATAAGGGTGATTACGCGCGGTCTATTTGCATATATGCGTTAATAACTGGACTGTATGTGTAAAGTCTGCGGATGTCTCGTATTAAGAAAGTTAATCACTCTCTAACAGCACTCAGGGGTTTTATTCTCAAGTAAATTTTCCCATATACACTACTTGACTAAATTTAAAAAATTGGCTAATACTTTACCTTGATATTTAGCCTACTACAAAAAGAGCTCTTTTTTAAAAAAATCGCAAATTTACTTCACTTATTTTGCTATTTAACAAAACAATGTGAATTTACCGGGAAAATGGCCATGACTGTCATAACGTCTAAATGATGTCATGCTGTGTAAATAATGATATCTGTATATGTCAGTCGTGGTATGAAAATGCCGGCTACAGCTATGGCGTTTCGCATGGCATGACGTCACGCTCTGTGTTCGGTGTTCACGGTCCCAGGACTAAATGCCTAATTATCCCGAATTTATTACCCAAATAATTAGTATTTAATCTTTTAAAATAACTATTTTTTATTTTGTTACCGACATACTTTTGCGTGGTAACAATACAGGGTTATAAGCATGGCCAAAAGGGGGTCATTATACTTATCATTATGAATGACTTTTACTATAGGAGCATTTATTAAACCGTGAAAAAATAAAGCAGATATATTATAGACAAAAAGTACTTTGAGCCTTGCCGAAATGTATGGAGTACCGGTATTTTTTCGCGATTTTAGAGTCGCGCCTATGTGAAAAGGTGAGCAAAATAATCCCCTTTCGACCTAGACACCCAAACCCATTACCCTGTATATTTATAAATGCCACCTGACAGCTCCGAATATTTGTACCAATAAGTAAATGATATTGAAACGTAAATTGTCCAAGTAGGTACGAATTACCTCACGATATAAATTAAAAATCGATAAATGAATATAATCATCATTTACAACATTCCTTATAAAATTGTCATTTAAAAAAATTACATAAATAAGCAATTGACAAATAAGCAAACGGGATGCCTGGTGGTAACTGTCACCGTCGCCTATTTGCCGTACCAAGCTTTTAAGATACAGCATTGCGTTCTTCAAAAACGCAGTTCGCAGTTTTTTGAAGAACCCAATGCTATAATTTCGAGGAAGGAAATTCGACTAAAGAAGAAATATCATTCAATAATTTGCAAGTGTATGACAAAAGGAACCCGTGGATCGGACAGTGTGCAATATCCTTAGATCAATTATTATAATAGATGTAAAATATAAATGATTTAGTTAGGAATATTTAGCAATAGCCCGACACTGAGTCGATCACTTTTTAGCAGACTATTTATTATTTATTTGTTGTTTTACTTTCGCCACAACCACAGCAATTTAAATAATTTAAAAAAAAGTTGACAAAGGTCACGAACCCCAATGTCAATGGAGCGTATATTATAAATAAATTTAAAAAATAGTTTTATAGAGTGATGTTGTTCACTACTATTATTAAGATATATGCATATTAAAAAGAAAAAATAAAGAAATTTAACATTTTTCGTATTTTTATCTTGTTGTATTATTTGACTAGCAGCCCGCCCTGGCGCACGGGTGTAATTCCGTTAGAAGGATTAATATTTAATTATTTAGAGCTTCTCTGTAAACGCTTTTTGATGTATGCGTATTTGTTTCAGACAAAGATATGGCTGTTTCCCGAAGGCACCAGAAACAAGGACTTCACGAAACTTCTCCCTTTCAAGAAAGGTGCCTTCAACATCGCAGTCGCGGCACAAGTACCCATCATACCAGTCGTCTTCTCGCCATACTACTTTATCAACTCTAAGAAGTATATATTTAATCCAGGTAACTAATATTGACTTCAATATGCCACCACCAGAATAAATACCAGCAATATTTTTATATCTACATAGTATAAAACAAAGTCACTGCCCGCCGTTTGTACGCTTAGATCTTTACGCAACGGATTTTATTCCGGTTTTCATCAATAAACAGAGTGATTCAAGAGGAAGGTTTAGATGTATAATGATTTAAAATTTGTGCAAGCAAATAAATTCAATGTTTTATTATCAAGTCGTCGAACTATATAGCACCCGCGCGTAGCCGGGGCGGGTCGCTAGTTTGGAAATAAAATATAATAAAAATAGCATCACTATTTTTATGCGTAAGCTATCGTAACGCTTGACTTTTCCGTGTTCCCGCCAAAATTTTAGGCTGGAAAATCTCGCATAATACAGTTATGGCTGTTATTTTCGTGCATGTGCAATGTGTAGAAAGCCCTTCCTCTAAAACCAAAAGGTTCTAACACGGTGACTATAAAAATGATCTGCCTTGGCAACAAACGACAATACAATACAGGGTTATAAATTTGAAGTCAAAAAGGGATTATTGAACACATTACATTGTGAACAATTTTTACTATAGAATGTAATAGCGAAATAATAATCAAGCACTCCACACTCTACTTTGGTCAACATACTTTTGTTTAAAGAGCAGCAGATTTTTTTACGATTTCAGTGTCTTTTAAAAGTTGTTCATTATGAAGAATACAACAACCCTCATTCGACTGTGTACATCTTAAGTTTATAAAAAGTCGGCTATACCTACTGCTGCCACTATATCACCCTTTATCATCTAACTACTGGGCATGGGAACTAAACGGCTTGAATCTACTTTCATTGTCCGAACAGCTAAACAACGGAATTTGCTACCCGAGTGGGTGGGTGTTCCCTGATAGATACAATCTGGGTGCCTTCAAGTCGCGAGTGAATCGGTTTCTTCTAGGCGAGCGTGCTCCACCACAGACCGCATCTTCGCTTAACATTAGGCGAGATGGCTGTCAAACGCAAGCCTATCTAATATTTAAAAAAAAAAATACCCTTGAAAATTTATTTGACTATACAACGGTGGCTCAATGCGGGTGTCAATGTGGTTTCAAATCTATTTTTACCAACTTTACCAAAAAGCCTGTGGTGTGAGTTTTTCAATTCGTACGTAAATTTGAAAGAATATATTGGTATAGGGACCGTACCGTGAGCTCTAATTACTATTCAAGATTCATATGCACTCACGAGAAAGCTACACGAGCGTATATCGATTCGTATGCCCGCGTAATAAGGTTCGCAGACACGTAACGTTTTTGTAATCGCCTAACTTGAATGGCAATAAGGGCTCACGGTACGGCCCTGGGTCTTGATTTACACATATCTCACAATTGTTAGATGCATATTCTTCGAAAGGGTACCATTGCTCGAATCGAATCGCTTCGCTTATTGTATTGGTAATTAGACGAACGAGACACTCCTGATAGTAAGAGATAACGCCTGTTCATGACCATTGTAACGATGCACCCAACTTTGAGTGGCAATACAAAATCCAGGACATCGCTGTTTTGACTTTGAAACTTATTATGTTATTTATTTGAATTTACGGATCAACAGAACGATGATCTTTTTAATTTATAAATATTAGGTACCGCACGGGTGTTAACCCGGAAAACCTTAAGTTTATTTACTAAAATCTGCTTGAGTTTACTTATTTTGATTGTAAATATCGCTTATTATCAAAATAAGTAATAATTATCTTTAATTATCCGAATACGGTAAAACCATAATGGTACATATGTACAATTGTACATATGTCTAGGTGACATAGGCTACTTTTTTCTTTTAATTATAGTTTTTTTTTTTATGGTTGTCAGGCTAAGTGCTCAACCGCAGCTCACCTGATGTTAAGTGACAGTGTGGTCGAAGATGGTAAACATACCAAGCCTGGAATGGAACTGGCTCCCCAGTGTGGCTGCCGGAACGCACCGCTAGGTGCTTGGCGACAAATTTTTAACTTGAGCGTGGTAGCTAGCCTGTGGTGTAGGTACTATGAAGTACTCTACCACCACGTTATGGTTACCTCACCGGCAGCTCAAGCTCATTGTTGGGGTTTGTACCAACGCCCATCGGCCTGTGAACCGACCTCGCTTACCTCTGGGCTAGCATCGCTACAATAGTTAATTTTCACCCGTAGTCGAGGTTTAGTTTTTTAAACTTTATTGCTTGTTTTCTCTCTTATTTTTTGCTCATTGAATGCAGCCAATATATTTTTTTTGGAATTTTTTTACATATCCTCTCTTCCTCAATATTAAATTTCAGGTCACGTGATCATCCAATGTCTAGAACCGGTACCAACGGCCGGTCTCACAATGGAAGACGTTCCAGAACTAATAGTCAAAGTACGAGACACTATGGAATCTGCCTACAAGGAACTCTCCAAAGAAGTGCTGGCCTCACTACCCGCTAGCTACCACGGACTGAGTAACCAGGTATACTGAGTATACAATTATAGATATACCTTTTTTTATGTAAATTGTAAAGTAAACAGGGGTCGTCAATATTCTAACTACCGTGCGCTGATACCAAACTTTATTACTAAAGTGTGTGTTACGCAAAAGCGGATGATAGTTTGTAGTTAGTTTATAAATAATAATGGTTTTACTGCCGAGACATGGCATATGTAAAAACAGGTTTTTTTTATATATAACAGATTTTATCAAATGATTTATAATAGAAACGAGATATAGGAATGAAAAAGCTTGTAAAAGAGGGCTCTCTGTTTTCTGTCGTCCAAAGTTTGAACTCGATCGAATGTGACAAAACACAACTAGAATATTCCAAAGCAACTACGTATAAGATCAGGTATTCATAATAACAAGAGTTCAGTGGCTCTAGCATATTAATTTGTGAGTTATGTAGTTCGTAAAATATTGACAAATGTATGAAAGAAGCAGTTTTAATTTACGTATTTCGTAAATCTCGCAAATGCTAGCCTCTGTACTAATTTGTTGCAAATATGCGCAGTGGTTAGATTAGATTATTACCATTATTGGTATTGACCCGACTATTCTAAACAAATGACACAAGCATCACTAGCAATACGCAAGAAACGATCACATTATTTATAATATTTTAAGACACGTTGGCTGATCAGGCGTTTAAAATAGTTATAATATAGCTACATCACAGAAAAAAATATAATAATAGGTATACTGACGATAGAGAAAAAACGGTACCGATCTACAAATTTAGGGGCCATTCATTTATTACGTAAGACAATTGAGGGGGGAAGAGGGTCTTGATAGTCCTTACTTAAGATCACAAACATGCGCAAAGTTAAGATTATACCGCAGAAGAGTTTAGTGCAAGCATTATACTTTGAAAAGCGCGTGTGCCAAAGTGATAAATAAAAACTTTAAAACAAAACCAAAGTTAATTATATGTATTAATTTTTTCCTTTAGATTCTTACGTAATAAGTAATAAACAGGAGGAGGGCGTCGGCTTATTCTTATATTTTTTTTATATAGGGTGGAGGAGGTCAAAAATCGTCTAACGTAATAAATGAATGGCCCCTTACAACTTGCTATCGACAAAATCAATTATATTTATTATCGATTAAATACAGTGTAACCTTAATATAACGATTTCCTCGATTTAATAAATTCATCGAAATCCCCTAAAACTTATAAACAAGTAAGAGTTAACGCAAAATATACCTTTACATCTACCTTTACTTCTTGTTAAAAACCTCATCATAACAAATTAATATAATTAGTATAATTTACCTCGATTTCTTACAACTTCTAACCTTTACGTACCTAACGTATCCTACCGTTCGTTATAACAGGGTAAGTAGAAGAGAACGTAGTGTTTAGGTTAATAAACAAGTTTACTTAGGTACCTTGTTAAAACGAATCTTATACCAACCTAACCTCTATACAACAAACCTCATTATAATAAATTATTTTCTAATTCCCTTCAGCTTTGTTATATCGAGGTTGCACTGTATCATGTTTGATATATTAGGTAACGAATAAGATTTCCATTGTCAGATAACTAATGATACACTATGAAATTCATAATGAAACTTGTACAATCGTTTTAAAAAACATTTAAAGTTTATGACGCAGAGAGATTTCCGATTCACATGAACGCTAAATGCGTAAAATACACTTGTACCGTGCTTACTGTTTATGGATTATTCTGTGGACGTTTGATCACCAATTCAATTAGAAGATAAATTCAATTCGATCGATTCGTTTTTTTTTTTAGTCATTATTATACTTTTTTATACAAAAGTCCATTGGAGAATTAATAACTCCAGTTTCTTGTAGCTTCTTGAAATGCTCAGATATAATTTTTGCCATTATCGTTAATCCTATATACAAAGTAAATTTTCTTGCTAACGATTATATTTATAAAAACAGGTCCAAAGATTTTTTAGAAAGCTTTTTTTTTTTTTTTTGCTTGAAAATTTGCTTAGGAAAACAGGCAAGACAAATGAAAACAGAGTTTCAAACTCTTTGATAATATTTCACCTGATAGAAGTTATGAGTAGTTCTAATAGAGAACGGATAGTTAGCCATTTATTTTTAAGCACGATATTTACTGAATTCGAGTATTTTAAATGGAGCATTCCAAATTATTATAGGTTTCTTTCTATAGTTATTGTTAGGACTTGGTAACACTTTTTAGTCTAATGTTACCTAACCTATGATAATTGTATAAGAATATCTTTACTTGTGCCGTATTTGTAGCTTTAGTAATAACGCTTTAAATTTTAATTTTAATTATTATAGTTATTTGTTAAGTCAGTAGCATAACAAGAATATTATTTTTAAGTAGCATAATATATGTTTTGATGATATCATCGTAAACCTTTATGACTTTTTGCACACTTTTGCTAGTTGTTCCACCGCCCGCTTTTATCTTCGATATTTTTTGCAAGAATTTTATTCGTTAGTAAAAAAAACATGCAGTATTCATTTAATGTATGTATGACTATGTTATTGAGGACTTCTTAAAGAGCAAAGGCCTCTTCCATTTTTCTCCACTACTTTATGTGTTTCGTCGTATCTGTGCAGTTTCTTACAGTTATTTCAAGTATCTCGTCCGGTAAACGCGCTGCTGGTCTACTACAGTTTCTCTTGTCCTGTTCTCTTTCGTCCATTTGTCATTGCTTATGCTTGCAATGTAGACAACCTACTTCCATGTAGGATTTGTATTCTAGCACTTTAGTTGCTTTTCTTATCTCTATATTCTATTTTTGCAAGAATGTGGATTCGATATTGCATTGGCTAAGTGGCAATGTTTGTCTCTTCTATTAATTTATTTACGACAATAAAGAGGCTGATTTTAAATTGAATTTTAGCTATACAGCTATATATATAGCTTACACAGTTATTATCATTGGCACCAATGAAAGAGAAAAGTAACCACAGGGACACTATATTTTATCATAAATTTGTACAATACTAACGATCCGCCCCGACATCGTACGGGTGCAATTTATTTTGACGACTTGTTTGATAAAAGATTTATCTATTTGAATATCTAAATGACGTTGAAAATTGTATCATATAGAGCGTATATAGAGCGGAGAAACAGACAGACAGCGACTTTGTTTTATACTATTTCGAGATACAATGTTTCCATTTCCACAATTTCTTGTCTAATATGTATGTATAGTTTTCCTTGTCAAAATTTAAATGTGTATAGTAGAAATCTAAATGTAAATATGTCTCCCTGATTTATCCAAACCAAAGTGAGTAATGTGGGAAAAATCAAACACTAATGTAAAAGTATTATGTACACTTTAAACTTTTTCAATTTATTGGCGATCCATTTTTGGTAGTATTAGGTTTATTACATTCTTCATAACGGCACACTACTATAAATGCATACTTGATAAACAAAATTGTGTCGAAACATTCTACGAATAAAGATTAAATTCAAGATTTAATTCTTTCTTTAAACTCTTGAAATAAAGTTTGAGTCTCCTTGTTTATTCATATGGTTTTCGCAAATCGAACGAATTGTTCGCAAATTCGTCATATCGGTATGCGAACACTATATGATTAACAAGTATAAATTAAAAATTTAAAACACCCTCGACATGAGTAACTCTATACCAAATTATAGCTCAATCAAACCTGTTGCCCGTGAAAGATGCTCACATGCAATCTTCAACCGGCTGAACTGATTTTATTCAATCATAGTTTAGAACATTCTTGATTAATTACTTTTCAAACAAAACTAAATCAATATTTATTCAACCGTTTGACACACTGCTATATACGATAAACTTACAATTACAGCATCCCTTTGTCAGATTCGTCAGGGGGTACAAACACCCTGCACTTTTCAGTCAAACGTAATTTGTCGAGGATACTCATGTCTTTTACGATTCTGTTAACAGTGTGAAGTAACAGCTATCCATCAATTATTTAGCCAATGTAATATTGTTTTCGCATTCACTGCGCATAGAATTTACGTAATTAAAAACTTTCTTGATGCAACTGTTCGATTGCCAAGTCACGCGTTCCGTGCTTGTTTTATTTGTTAAGTCGGTATGGTATGGAATATATATTTTACGCCACCTACAGATGTAGCATACCTAATTATTTTGGTTCGTGTTATTTATTACACTGCGATCCCTCTACGATTGTTACCTTAATCTGATAAACGTTTTATTGCATAGTATTTCGCTGCATAATATTCCAAATGTATGGTGAAGACAAAATTATTCCATTGGCAAAAATTGTAAACTATTTTTGATTTTAAAAAGTTCCTACGCACTAATCAATGTCATTTTCTGTCTGAGATTCAGAAATGTAAGAATATAAGTATTTATATAATATAATATCAGTATTTTCAGTTTCTATGATTTGTTTAGTACAGGTCCTGAACGGGAAAACATTTTACGAAATATCGATCTTGTCTAAGTAAATTATATCAAAACTATGTATAACATTTGTAATGTTTTTATAGATGTAAAGTACGCTGTTTAGAAACTTACTTTTTATTTAACATTTTCAACAATATATTGGGTGGAATACTAAAACTCGAGTTAAGAATTTTTTAACCACAATTATAGCTAACAACCTGTACATATAATTGCCATTTATATTGGCAATATTTTCTAACTTTTAGCAGATATAGTTTACGTTTTCATCTACAAAAATATTTTGTTCCAATGAAAATAAACCTCATTTAAAATTGATAATTCAAAAACTTCATATAAGTCGAAATGTTGTATTTTTTATTTGTGAAAGTAATGAGAAGAACGAGTCGCTCTCTTGATTGTAAGAGATAATGCCTGTCCATGACGATTGTAGCGTTACCCAGAACTTTGTATAACAAAGCAAAGTACAGGGCATCGCTGCTTTAGGGTTTATTACTTTGAGACTTTGGATGGTTGGCCTCAACAGCCCTGTAATTTCGCTAGCTGCACCGGAACACAGTAATTGTATTTACTGCGACGCCATCTACTCTGACATGATAAACAGAGTGATAAGATGCATCAATAGACACCTCATTTTATCAAAATATAATAAACAATTTAGGAGATGTGTACATGAGCATGCATACATAGACTGCTAAAATTCTTACCCCTCTTTTTGTGTAGTTAGTTAAAATGTGGACGCGACTAAAAACCCATTACATAAGGTTCTAATACAGTATTTCGTTAAATGCTTGCCCGTTTTAGATGCTACTTACCAAGTTATGTATTGTAATGTTTCTTATAAAATTATTAATAAATTTAATATAATAGAAATGTATAACTAAGTGTGTATTGTGATATTGTATGAATTTTGAACATTGTTAGGCGTATATTGTTGTACTAATACTTTTATGATTGAAATTGCCTACAATAGTAATTATAATGCATTTAGATATATTAACGATATTATTATTTAGTTATTAATGTTTGAAGTGCATTGTATTAATTTTGTAAAATGTAAGATTTAGACATAATTGATAATAATCGGAAATTATAACTCTTATAACTCGCAATATTACTAATCCGGGAAATTTGAAATTATGTACGTACTTTTTTCATAAAATTTTAAATGATTATTTTTTTTATGGTTGACAGGCTAGGTGTTTGACCACAGCTCACCTGATGTTAAGTGACGGTGTGTTCGAAGATGGTAAAGCACACCTAGCCTGGAATGGAACTGATTTAACTATTAAACGATATTGCTAACATTTTTTCAATAGCAATGATAGCTCAGTGGTTAGCGCGGTCGGTTTACGCGCCGCCCCGAATGAGCTTGAGCTGCCGGTGAAGGAAAACATCGTGTGTAAACCATGGCATGGTGCCAGGGTATTTTCTAGTACTCAGCTGGCTAGCTTTGTAGCTAGTTGAAAATCTGCCGCCAAGCACCTAACGATGTGTTCCGGCAACCTCGCTTGAGATTCAGTTCCATTCCAGGCTAAGTGCGCTTTTCCATCTTGGACCACACCCTCACTTAACATCAGGTGAGCTGTGGTCGAACGCCTCAGCGTGTCAACGATAAAAAAATATCTTATAGTTATTCTTTTATACGGAATTGTTTCGCATTTGACCACATCCTGCCTGACGTTAAGCAACGATGTGGTCTAGGATGGAACACGCTTACCTAGAAAGAAACATGTTTACTCTTCATTTGAAGACACTCATATTGTAGTTTTCTTTTTATTGAACATGATTTTGCTATATGGGAATTACTAATGGAACACCTTTTATGCACATGATGTATAATATAATATTGTTCCATATAAATAAATTATCGTTATCTTTAATGTGCCATGCGACAATGTTACATTTTGACAAACGTCTAAAATACATTTTCTGATATAATATTATATCATTTTGATAGATATCTAAAATATTGTCGAAATGATAAAAAAAAGACCATGATAATTTTGTAAATGCTATATATTTGCTTGTCAATAAAATGTAACTAAAATTTATGATCGCTTAAATTGTAAATAGCTTAATATTGGTAACAATTCTGACATGCCAAGCAATAAACTAATAACTTTAAAGCTTTAGAACTGTTAAACGATCTCTTTCTTTTTTATGTATACTTTAGATATGGTACATAAATCAGAATTGTAACTATTATGCGAATGTTTGCGTATGTATTATGTGTTTTAACTTACTCGTAACTAACAATTTCACGATCATTAAGCACCGACTCAACTTCATTTAAATATAATAAAGAGAATAATAAGAGGTAGGATTATGGTCGAGAATATTGTCTGGTAAAATTGATGACGCAATGTCTAACTTAGATCAAAAACGCTCTGTCAGAAGTTTGTTTACTTTATTACATAGAATAAATACCTTCAATAAAATGGAACAGCTGATGTTGTTTCGCGATGTCATGGTTGGTTCCATAGTAAAAGTCGTTTATAATGTTAAGTATAATGAGTCCCTTTCGGCTTAGTACACCCTAAGCTTATAACCCTGAATACAAGACAATACTCGGAGAAACAAACTTTTCAAAATGTTCACTGCGTCTGCATCTTCAGCGCTTAGACAATATAGCACAATTACGAATGGCCCGGTCTTAGTATCAACTAGCGACCCGCCGGGGCTTCGCACGGGTGCAATGTAGATACTGATGTGGTGCATATTTGCATGTAATTTACATATAAACTTTCCGCTTTAATCACTATGTCTATTGATGGAAGCCGCATTTAAATCTGTTGCGTAGTTTAAAAGATCGGCAAGAAGCGACTTTGTTTTATACTATGTAGAAATAGACGGGATACAAAGTCAAACAAAGTACCTAGTGCGCTTTCGACCGTATGATCATTTATTTAGGTACTTCATTATATTTCTTTGATAACTATAGGCGGGATAGACATTCAAACTAAGTACCTAGTGCGGTTTCAACCATATGGTCATTCATTTAGGTACATCATTATATTTCTATCATAACTATAGACGGGATAGACATTCAAACTAAGTACCTAGTGCGGTTTCAACCATATGGTCATTCATTTAGGTACATCATTATATTTCTATCATAACTATAGACGGGATAGACAGTCAAACTAAGTAACTAGGGCGGTTTCGACATTATGATAATTTATTTAGGTACTTCATTATATTTCTATCATAACTATAGACGGGATAGACATTCAAACTAAGTACCTAGTGCGGTTTCAACCATAGGGTCATTCATTTAGGTACATCATTATATTTCTTTCATAACTATAGACGGGATAGACAGTCAAACTAAGTAACTAGGGCGGTTTCGACAGTATGATAATTTATTTAAGTACTTCATTATATTTCTATGATAAATGTGCTAGTTTAAAATGAGTAAATCATAAATCATATTTATTGATAACGGGTGTTACAAGTCAGTAAAATTGGATGATAATTAAAATTCAATAGTTAAAATAAAATAAAAAGATGTCATAAAAAATAAAAATAATGATAATAATAATAATTAAAAAATGTCAAAACTCACAAAATTCATTGTAGCTGTAAAACGTGTGCTCGACAAGCCAGCGTTTCAGTCGTGACTTAAAGCTGCCCATAGAAGGCGCTGAAATGATATGCTCTGGCAACTTGCTATAAACCGTTGGACCCATAACATGCGTCGACTTGGCCGACCTTTCTAGCGTACGGGGGACCTCCGCCAGCTTACCCCCGGCGCGGGCGCTGCGGAGCGTTTTGTAAGAGGCTTGGTTTAATCTGACATATACCGCGACATGAAATATCACCAGTGCAGGTAATGTCAAGATCCCAAACCTCTTGAAATGTAAGCGTGCAGACTCGTCCTGGGGTATTCCAGCGATCGCCCGGACAGCGCGCTTTTGTAATTTAAAAACACGCTCCCATTCCGCAGCTCTGCCGTACAATTCTGCACCGTACTGGAGGAGAGAGTGAACAGTGGCAAAATAACACGATCTTATTAATGTATTGTACTATTTTTTATTGTAATATGTAATTGCATAGATAATATAATCTGCAGTAAAAATTATATCTATTCTCTATAATAACTTTCTACTCTATTCTCAGGATAATCTTTGGAAAATTTATATGGAGTAGTATGTAGTGTATACATTTTTGTGTCAGAAAGTTAATACTTAGGTACTATTATGAAAAAGTACTATTTTTGTAAGATATTTTCAAATAATTAGCTCCAACGTTTTCGATGATGTTTATAAAAAGTTTCCTATTAAATTATATTGTGATGTAAAAGCCAAAGATAAAAGTTTGTTAAAATTTCTAATAGAGCTTTTCTAAATTCGATATTCGTTAATATTTAAATTAGTTAACCATCTTTGAATATTTTTCTCACAAAGCACTTGATCGTTTATTTTATTCGTCACATTTCGACTCTGCATTCCACTAAACTAGTTACTTTAATCAAAATATTAAAGTGGCAACATCAATCACATCTGTCAAAGCGACTCGAACATATTGACATTTTGTAAGTATTTTACGCATTTATCTCACTCTTTAAAAATAAACTCTTTGTTATCTGTGAAGTATTACTGCTGTAAGTTTCAGGAACCTATTCAATTATAAGCGCTAGACCTGGTACTGAAAAGTGAGTCTTATTGCCATTCAAGTTGGGCGATAACGGAAAGGCTACGCGATTGCATATCGTATATTCACGCAAGAAAGTTCGCATTCGCGTAACTTTTTCATTATTGCCTAGCTTGAATGGCAATAGGAGTTCACGTTTCGAGGCCGTGTACCTTCCATTAGTTCAATTGATTGTACTACTCTCGGGTTGTCCCGCAACCCGCGAACTAGTGATGTGATTGAAATAACAGACATTCTACTTTCCATCTTTCAGTACAATTACTCTTAATTCAAAATGTTTGTTTGAATTACATTCTTTTGTCAATGTATTAAAATGCTATAATTTTAAGACAGCCTCACTATATTGCTAAGATTAATATCATAATTTATCTTACAATAATTGCAATGAAATAAAAAAAATGAATATTTTCATATGTGAAGTCTTATGATTAAAAAGAAATCACAGGGTGTTTGTGGATTTTATTTAAAAAAACCTTTTTAATTCTTATGTTTATTAAAAAATAAATACACATATCTTTAACAACAACGTGGACCCACCATTTTGTCACAGTTTATACATTTATTAAATTGTTCGCCAATAACACATTATGTTTTGTTTATCACAGCTCTATTCACGAAGGGTTTCGTTCAGGAAACACCTGTGAAGAAAATGTTACTTTCTTAATATTTCTTTCAAAAGACGTATAACGTAAGATTAAGAGCACGTGGGCACACGCGGAAATGAGCGAAGCCGTGAGATGTAAAAATGGTACAATCACAATAAAATAAATTTGATCTGATCATCTGTTTTATTGGATATTCTATTATCCGATCCTATTAGGTAAATTTTATAAGGAGTAACTGAAAGTTTTCTCGGAGACGCAAAAAGATCGTGTCACCGCATTATATTATTTTCCAAAACTAGTTTTTTTTTTTTTTTCGAATATTTATGTAAGTAGGCATGTACTGAATTATGTGCACGAGTGTGGAAAAGTGATAAGATGTGAAATATGACTTTGTGTTACATACAAAACTCCATCCAAGCTTGTAGTAAAATCACAACTACTTTACTAAACAGAACCGGACTCGACCTTGACTTATTTTGTGTGACTTTGACTGACTTATAAATTTGTTTTTCCATGTAATACTTAACAATATTGAAACAATCGACAATGGCAAATGCGCAAAGGGCGACGCCAAAAACAAAGAGAACTTGGATCTATCAAAATTGTCAATTACCCTTTTTTTCCTTCCTTCTTGGCATCGCACTCTGTGCATTCTGCCAGTTTCAATGTCTCTGCATTCTATGTGCAGTCCTCGGTCTTCAGTCTTAATACTCATGTATTTTAAGGCTCAAATTTACTTTTCAACTTAATATCGTTAGATATCCCTACCTGTATGACGTCAGCATGAATTTATTTTTATTATTGGCTGTATAGACTTTTAATAATGTAATATTGACTAAAGCCAAAGTCTGTTTGCTTTATCTTCGATGACATCGTCATTTAGAAGCCTCCAAATTTGTACACCCTCTGTGTTAAAAGCGTGCTGATACAACACTAATGTTTAAGATTTCTACTTGTGCACACGTGGTTTAGCAAATAAACGTAGGTATTACCTTTACCATTAGATATTTAGGTTAGTTTGAGTGCCAGTTTATATGCCGTCGTTAGGACTATATAGCTATAGGACAAGCAACCGGTGCATTTCTCTAATTTTCAAGCGCATTTGACAGCTGGTATAATCATAAGCCGTCTGCTTTTGGAAATTATCCTAAGCTTGTGAATGTGTAATTAAATAGGTTGAATTTAATAGGCGAATAAGACAATTCGATGTATCAATGTCATTCCTTAGTTGTTTTTTTTTTTCATTTCATTTGCCCTAGGATGATGTTGAAGGTTCAAGACTTACCCATAAAACGTTGTCTATTCCGCCTTAGCTCTCGCGACGTGTCGTTCGAGCACCTCGGCGGACGTTCTCGAGAAAACCTCCTGCATGTTAATCTGCGTTTTCTCCACCAGTGCGGGAATATCTTCTTTCTTCATGTTCTCTGTCTCGATTAGAGGCAGGACCGAGATGATCAGCTCCCCTGGAAATACAAGAAAATAGCATATTCAGATTTAGCTGGTAACTTTGTATGCATCATATATTAATTTAATAATTGATGGATGACCGTATGTGACAAATTGACAATTGAATGGAACCGTGTATTGGATAACAATTTAAATTGTTGGTCCTAGTTGTTTTCCATATAAGAATTTGTAGTGATGATAGCTCAGTTGTTAGTGCGGTCGGTTCACACGCCGAAGGGCGTGGGTTCAAACCCCAACAATGAGTTTGAGCTGCTGGTGAAGGAAGCCAAAGCATGATGGTAGGGTACTTTCTAATGCTTAACTGGCTAGCTACCACCACACTCAAGTAGAAAATCTTCCGCCAAGCAATTAACGGTGTGTTCAGGTAGCCTCACTTGAGAGCCAATTCCATTGCAGGGTAGGTGTGTTTACCATCTTCGACCACCCCATAATCTTCTCTTCTAAGGACTTCGGGCGACACATCATATAAACACAGTCTGACATGGCCACTTAGTTTATATGAACTTAATAGTTACTTATTTGTTTACCTATCGACTTGTAGGTAGTGTAACAAAACTGTTACATTACCTACAAGGGGTGAGCCAGATTCCTGTTTGGTTCACTCCACTATTTCTCGAGTTAGCACTTCTCAGTATTTGTCAAAATTTAAATCTATGTGCAGCCGTTTGGACAGACATTGCATTAAACATACATGCGTGCAGTCTTAATAACATGGCATATATAATAGCAAGTTGAAAATACCAAGTGTGAATTGGGCTCACGCACCAAAGTCGTATTGGAGACATGAGGCTATAACCTGGTAATATGCAAAAACATTTCGTGAAGTTTTCAATACCAAAATATAAACGAATATTGAAGCTAAACGTAAAGTTCTATTATTTTTATTAATTTTGGTATCGAAAATTCGACGAGTTTTTTCGCAAATCGTCATACTTAGGTAGGTACTAAGTAGATTGTAGTACTCGTAAGGCAAAAAATCAACAACATAATTTTTTTATATTTTTAACATAGGTTATTATTTTGGGTTCCATTATTTTTAACAGAAAGTCATCATCATCTAATGTGATAAAAGTAGGTATATGATACCATGTGTCACATACCTGATTAGGTATTATTGCGTGTCAAAATTACAAAATGGACTAAGTACACGAGGTTAGTATATCCGAGATAACGTTAGTGATAACTATTTACCAGCAGCTTAATCATGTCGCCATAGAATTTTATGAATATGTGATTAGGTACTATCATGTTTCATTCTGTTTACTAGAAATAGGTAGGTACTTTGTCACTTCTCACTAATATTATTAAAGCGAAAGTTTGTTTGTATTTCAGTTACTTCTTCAGGCTGTAACGGTTTATTTAGAAATAAAAATTTGGTATGGAGATAGCTTATATCTTCTATTACCACATATATTTTTTTTACTTGGAAAACTGGTCAAACTGCGAGCACCAGTACTCAGGAAGTGTACAATATTTATACTTAACTTAAAATATAGACCTAGGAAAACCGCAAAATTGAAAGATCGTCCGCGCAGGGGCGGACAAGTAATTAACTCAAGATCAATCCCGAGATAAATGTTTGGTGGACGCAATATGAAATAATAAGTACATATTTATCTCGCTGGGTTGGATTTGCAACATAATATTTATTTTAATTATTGCAAATAACTACAATAATTGCAATAATTCATATTACAAAACAACAAATTACGCTAGCCCCTTTTAAAATCAACAAGGTCGCGACGCGACGCTTTATCGGAAGATCGTCTCGTTCGTTTTAATACATTTACATATTTAAAAAAAAACAATAATATATGTAAACAAAATATTTTTTCTCGCTACTTTCATACCACTATCTTGTCTATTCACTGTCTTGCTAAAAATATTAGGGCCATTCATCTTGGGATTGATTGTGACACGTTTTGTCTCATGCGCAAATAGGTCAACTACAGTTCGAGATCCGCAAGTGAACTTTCGATCAGGCACTTGAAAAAAGTTTCCTGCCCCGTAACACCCTTTTTTTTCCAGGGAAAATACTTAATGTATAGGTACCACCGGCCCTGGGGCAGGCACGGTGGTTATGTGGGACTCTCCGTCCTAATGACGGCCTACCCACTAAAAACCCTGGAGTGTTCCCTCAGCTGCAGTGTCTGCCCCGTAACACCCTGACATCACTCTCCACCCGCTCTCCACCCGTTAACATCTTACCCGGCGGACAATCTTTCAATTCCGTGTTTTAGTTATAGTTATTCATTTAAATCTCCTCCTAATAAACAAACAAATTCAACCTGCAACTATCTACTACCTGCAACCTGAAGCTGTTTATTCGAGAGTCGATCTAGACTTTCTTGTAATGAAGCATTGGTCCAAAATTCACACTTAAAAGCCTGGTTTCAAACCATAGTTTACAATTTGACATTACGAAAACATAACTTTTTTTACTAGCAATAATTTGACATTTTATAATATTATGACAAGTGTATGCGAAAATATTTTCTTATTATTATTAAAATAATGAAACTTAGGAATCGCACAAACTAAGCTCAACTTAATATTTCCATACTTATATTGAGGATTCTGGCGTCTTAATTTGTTTAAGTGCTTATACTATGTATTTGTCAGTTTCAAGTATTTTAAATATCTAAAATAGCTTTAAATATTACTTAACTAGGAACTGTTAAAATCACACGACGCAAGTCACAGTCCAAGACATGGTGCAGTAACGACGGAACCTTACTGAGGCTATGAAAACTTTATACTAAAAGTATTTTACAAATTTAACCTTCACCTAACCGGTAACTTGTTGAACCGTAACCTTCGAGCAGATAACGATACAATTATCCGCTACTTGTCCACCACGTGTTCACTTGACACGCCAAGTAGTTGTGCAACGTCGTGCGAGGTGCATCGTGTGATATCCGATATGCATAAGGAATGTGCCCTCACCTTAGGGTTTCATACATATTGGCATCGAGAATTTGACGAAAGTATTTTCGTACAATATATAATAGACCACACCATTGCGTCAAATAAAGTACGGTGTGGTCAAACGCAAATTTGTTCATTTATTTCTATCCATATTTAACATTTATAGCACAATCAGAGTAACAATCCAGGTCGTCTAGGTAAGTACCACCGCAGTACTAGATATTCTGCCAAGTAGTAGTGTGTAAACATTACTGTGTTCCGGTTTGAAAGGTATTGCAGCAAGAGAAATTATAGGGCTGTTGAGACTAACCATCGAAAGTCTCAAAGTAATAAGCGTCAAAGCAGCGATGCCCCGGGCTTTGTTTTGTTACTCAAAGTTCTGCGTATCGGCGTATGACGTATTGACACAGCAGCGCCATAAAGCCCCAAACGAAGAAAAGCGTGTACTGTGTTTTTATTTTAAACTAGAAGTAAAGGAACGAACGTTACGCTCTCCTGATGGTAAGAGATACTTGTTCATTATCATTGCAACGGTACCCAGAAATTAGAGTAACAAAATAAAATCCAGAGCATCGCTGCCTTGGCGCTTGATTACTTTAAGACCAAAAATCTGTGCAAATGTCTGTGCGTGTGTGTCTGTACGTGCGCGCGCGTGTGTGCGGGTGTGTGTGAGTATGCGTACCCGCGCGTGTGTTGGTGTGTTTACATTTGTTGATGATTGATCTCTGAACTGAGTTTAAGTTCTCTGTCTCTTGGTAATAACTGCTAAGGAGATATACCACTTAAAAGATTTATATAGGCCTCATCACTCGCATGCATAGGAAAGCCAACCGCCGCGCGAGGTTAGTAGTTTCACCTTTAGGTAGGAAGGGTAACGTCAACATTTAATTATCTTATGCCAACCACTAGAACTCAATTTCATATTAATATGTAAACAAAAACATTTATGTAAGTATAGGTACAAAGTCTGAAGATAAGAATGTTGAATTTGGACTTGGACCGTAATTAAATATATAAATAACTATTAATCATCGCCATTCCAGACTGAGTTGCTGCTGTCCTTAGCTGTAGCCAAAGAGCGTACGGGCTTGCACTTCCGTATCGAATGCGAAAACATGATTTGGCTAAATTTTAAATAGGTAAACACTCAAAGAAAATATTTATAATTGAACTGAAAATTAACGGACCCTTTATCGCAACGAAAACCGTTGACCGCAGCAACATGACGTTTCGCTAGTTGAAAGTAGTAAGATATGCAGACTTGAGTCAGAAGCCATAAGTTTCCGTTTTCCAACACATTTCATGTTAGAATAGCTCGAGTTGGCCGCAAATTCTTAGTCTGAGTTTTGGCGAGAACCATGTAATATCTTATATCGCTGTATTGTATAATTTTTCAAAGCTTGTTGTTTGTTCAAATAAACATTTAAATATAGTGATAATTTGCTAAAATACACACACGAATGTGGGCAAGTGATACCTATAATGTGTCAAAACATGCACCTATTATGTTTAATGTTATTTCCAAAATTCCGCAAAAGTTTCTAGTGAAGTTACCGGCACTTAATGCATGAACTAGCATAGCTGACGAGCTGTCACAAAAACTTATTTTACTTCGTTATATCACACTTTTAAATTCGTTATACTAGACTTTAGCCATACGCAGAAAGTGATATGCCACATAGTGACATAGTTTTCCACAGAGAGAGAGAGCAAAATATCTTTTTTTTTTGAGGTGCTTAATATTTTACTGCAAGTTATCTGGATGTTAAGTGGCGGTATAATCGAAGATAATAAGCACACTTAACCTAGAATGGGAACTGGCAGTCAAGTGAGGCAGTGGGTTACACCATTAGAGGTATGCTGGCAGATTCCAACTTAATGATGGTAATTAATCAACAGAGTAGTGTGTAGTATTCAGAGCGTATTCATAGTGTAGTTTCCTAGTGATATTTTCCTTCACTGGCAGCTCAAGATCATGGTTGGGATTTAAACAAACGACTAGCTGTAACTTGTAAACCAAAAGTGATATTGCTACAGAGCTTTTATTAATTATGCTCAAAAAGCTAAATAAAATGTTGCGATGTCGATCTCTAAGGAAATTTAATTACCTGATCCGAACCGGTGCCGGTCACCGTCAACGAAGTGGTACTTGGAAATGACGACGGGCTGGATGGGCGCCGCGGCATCAACTGCCACATGGAATGCTCCCTTGCGGAAAGGCAGTAGTCGGTCACCGCCGTTGCGGGTGCCCTCGGGGAACAGGAGCAGCTTCCGCTGAAACCACACGAGGGAACGTTGAGAACCTGATCGACTCAATTTCCCAAATAGATATTTTTATTTGATTTGAGTAAAATGATTGATGTTGGACTGAGTAACACCATATTAGCCATATACACCATGTAATCCGAAGAGGTCAAAAGTTAGTTTTGTTATTTTTGGTAAGCGGAAATTGGCGTGAAAAATAATGCATTGTTAAAATAATATGATTTTTCTTATAAATGAATATTGTTTATGGCTGTCTTACAGGGGGTGGTAGCGACAAAGGCCTTCAAATAAATTTTCAAAAAAGCAAATACTCGATTCAGACTACCACTACATCACATTTTCACGTGTCATTGCTAAGCGTAAAGGAAATATAATATCATCTTTATGACTTAAGCCCACCCTTGAAGTGTGTGTGTGTGTATTTTTTTTTTAATGCTGACAGTCTAGGTATTTTACCACAAATCACCTGGTGTTAAGTGACGGTGTGGTCGAAGATGGTAAAGCACACCTAGCCTGGAATAGAACTGGCTCTCAAGTAAAGCTGCCGGAACACATTTTACCACTCTAGCCCGGTACAACTTAGTATTTTTCAGCTATGCCATTGATTTTTATGTAGGCATCGCCATTTTTTTTTTTTTTTTCTATATTCTTTTTTATGGAAGAGTAAAGTCACATATTTATCTTTATTGGGGTTACAGAGGTAGATACACAAAATAATAATATTGAGCATCAACACTACATACATACTTAAAGTAGATATAAATATACCTACTTCAAGTAGGCCAAACAAGCATCCTGAGAACTCTAGATCACAGAGGGCATGACATGGCACTGATAAACTGTACGGACGTAAACACACTTTGTTACCAGCAATGCAACGTGCGAAACTACGTAGGTATCTACTTAATAAATAATTTAGCACGAATTACCATTAACGTAACTTCCGAAATCACGTTTCTGGCGATAACAGGCGGACTAGCATATCGACTTACGTGCTACGTTAATGATAGAAAATTATTTATTATTGGAACAACTTCTTAGACAAGTGAAATTTGCTTTTTATAATACATTTGACTATCGTTCACGTACTATTTAAATCTTAAATTAATATACTAGCACCACAAGAGACTTGGTGGTAGGTCTTCTTAGTAGCAGGTCGTCTAGGTAGGTACCACCGCAGTACCAGATATTTTGCCACCAAGCAGTAGTGTATAACCATTACTGTGTTCCGTTTTGACGGAAACTGTAGCTAGCGAAATTACTGGGCTATTGAGAGAAAAGTCTCAAAGTAATAAGCGCCAAAGCAGCGATGCCCAGGACTATTACTACTCACAGTTCTGTGTATCGCTGTAATGGTCATGGACAGGCGTTATCTATTATAATAAAGAAAGCGTCTGATTCGTGTCATTACTTTTATATTTAAAAAAATAGAGGTGTGGAACTACTTACATGTATTTGTCTGTTCAAGTATAACACGGAGTTGTTGAAGAGAATCGTGAATATTCTCATATTTCCTAGACAAACCTGCTCCATCTTCGATCACATCGTCTCATTCCATCAAGCCAAAATATAGTCAAATACCTTCCTAGTCTAATGTACTCTAATTTTAACAACAATAAATAAATAATTGCCAATAAATAATAAATAATTTAAATATTTGTCTTGGTGGTGCCGGCGTGGGAATTGTACCCCACCTTCTCTACCCGTGGTTACCGTAAGAGTCGGCTAAGGGGTGTAATCCGGAAGATGGGCAACAGCGTCTTCCTTGAATAATCATACCTAACTGCTCAACCCGCCTGCCAAGCGTGGCGAGTATTGGCAAAACCCCCCCAGGAGGAGGCCTATGTCCAGCAGTGGACGACCTATGACTGATGATGTCTGTGATGTGTGTGTGAAATAAATAATCATTGATTAGAGCAACCTTTTGATTTCATGCATAACAATAAAATTCTATACCTAAGTATCCAATACGAAAATTTCGTAATATCATTTCAAATATACCAAATATATCATTAAATGTGTCAAAAACACTGGTTACATGTATATAAGAAGATATTGGCAGACTAGTCTACTGCCAACCCGCACTTTGCCAGCGTGGCGGACTATAGCCCTACCCTTCTCACAGTGAGAAGAGACACGCGCCCTGCAGTGGAACAGCTTATAAAAACATGGCTGATTCGGAACATGTCAATATAATAAAAATTACAATTTTCTTTTTAAAACCTTTTTTTTAATGAAAGATGCAGTGAAAAAGCCTAAACCCTATTATAATAACCCCTTTAAAATACGATTTAGGTAATATAGTATAGTAAGAAACTATAGTAGGAACAGATTAAAAGTGGACTTCTGAGTTTGCAGATAGTTAGATTTGGGAATGTTACTTCCCAAATGAGCCTACGGAAGACAAAGCTAGCTCACGAAGAGTATTCTTTTTTATTCTAAAATGGCACGGGCTACACCGTGTCATTGTAGAATTAAAAAAAATACTCTCCGGGAGCAATGCCAAAGATAAACGGGTAACTGGTCAGTAATACGGAACCTGTGCGTTGCTCTGGAGATACCGGTATCCGTCACGCATGGAGGCGAAGGAATCAGCGGTGCAATAAGCATGTTTATCAAACTATTCATAATAAGATATCATAAGTTGAGCATTGGATCACGTTTATGGGTTATCTTTGCTTGATTTGACCTTATTTACCTACCTATTTATAATGACTTGGCCACTGTCATGGTCACCACGCCGATACGCCGTGCCCTGTATAATTATCTACCAGAATCGGATGTTTTTCTATCGTATATACTATATACCTACTAATTGTATAATCTATTTTGATCCAACAACTTATCCTGTATGATTTAATTAAAAGGCATTTGTCTTGAATTGTGAATACACGTTTATGGTAATCGATATCTCAGCGTTTCGAAGAACGGGATGCGAAAATTCCAGATAGACCAACCATCTGACCTGACATTAATCTGCCACAAGATAAAAAAATATAAGAAGTCAAAATATGTAAATCGATCATCGTCTTACTCTCAAAACTGTACCAATCTACTTAAAACGAACGAGATAAAGTTTGTTTTTGGCAGTTTACCACCAATCACTATAGGTCAAGGAATTCTATGTAGTACATATAGGTACATAGATCAATGCTATACGCAGAAACCTATTTGATTATAATGGGTATATGTAGCACTTAGCATGGAAGTCAAGAGCAATGAACTCAATTTCAATACGACATTCATCAAATTGGAGCATGACCTTAAGAGACCACGTATTCTCATACACTACTGCCAAGTTATTCTATTGGTTTAAAATCTTAGATGGATAGACAACATAAATAAATTTTTTTTTGGCTATTTTGCTAAATTCACTATAAGTAACTTATCTGCACATGAATCTATCTATCTAATACCTTTAAGCGAGCAATTCTTGTATTTATGTACATAATATATATTATTTATATATATATATATATAATCTGAATCTCGGAAACTGGTTCCAACGGTTTTCATGAAATTTAGTATGCTGGGGGTTTCGGGGGCGTTAAATCGATCTAGCTAGGTTTGATTTTTAGAAAACATCACTTTATCCGTGTTTTCAGCCGAGCAAAGCTCGGTCATCCAGGTGCTAATAAGTACTTAAGTACTCAATATTCAATTCTATATCAATAAAACATCTCAATAACAGACATATACCTATAGGTACATAATTGGCCTGTATTTTTTGTTTATAAGTAATTTTTCATAGTTGAGTAATCAAAATGTACTCATTCATAATTAGCTAATTGTAATCAATTATAATAGTATGATCATTATAATCATAATCTGCTTTTAAACTACTTATATAAATAAAAGCCGCCGTCAATTTAAGGCGGTGTTACTATCTGACTTATAGCAATTTTAGTTTGCGTTTTTTCAAGTTTAGTTGTAATTAACTTCAATTTATGATCGTTAGTTGATTAAGATCAAATATACAAGCAAAATTAGAATTACTTCCACTGATCCTGCGAAGTTGAAATTTGATACATTGGTTGAGTTCTAATGACAATGTACATATTTATATGATAGGTAAGCATGACTAACATGACCATTATTTTTTTGTACAAAACGAGACATTTTCTAGTTTAAGGAGACAGTCCAAAAGACACCCTCCTACAGTGGAAATTCCGTATAAACGTACAAAACGTTTTTAGACCACGTTCCTTGTAAGAGCTGCTGATGTGTGGAACTTGTTGCCAGCGTCTGTGTTTCCAACTAAGTACAACCCGGGACAGTTCAAGAAAAACGTGAATATTTATTTCCTAGGCAAGCATGCTCCATCTTCGGCCATATCGTCGCTTTCAATAAGGTGAGATCGAACTTGACAACAATTTAAAAAACTTATCTGAAACTTTACTTAATATCTAAAACTAAAATCTAAATATATATAACTCAAAGGTGACTGACTGACTGACTGACTGACTGACTGACTGACTGACTGACTGACTGACTGACTGACTGACTGACTGACTGACTGACTGACTGACTGACTGACTGACTGACTGACTGACTGACTGACTGACTGACTGACTGACTGACTGACTGACTGACTGACTGACTGACTGACTGACTGACTGACTGACTGACTGACTGACTGACTGACTGACTGACTGACTGACTGACTGACTGACTGACTGACTGACTGACTGACTGACTGACTGACTGACTGACTGACTGACTGACTGACTGACTGACTGACTGACTGACTGACTGACTGACTGACTGACTGACTGACTGACTGACTGACTGACTGACTGACTGACTGACTGACTGACTGACTGACTGACTGACTGACTGACTGACTGACTGACTGACTGACTGACTGACTGACTGACTGACTGACTGACTGACTGACTGACTGACTGACTGACTGACTGACTGACTGACTGACTGACTGACTGACTGACTGACTGACTGACTGACTGACTGACTGACTGACTGACTGACTGACTGACTGACTGACTGACTGACTGACTGACTGACTGACTGACTGACTGACTGACTGACTGACTGACTGACTGACTGACTGACTGACTGACTGACTGACTGACTGACTGACTGACTGACTGACTGACTGACTGACTGACTGACTGACTGACTGACTGACTGACTGACTGACTGACTGACTGACTGACTGACTGACTGACTGACTGACTGACTGACTGACTGACTGACTGACTGACTGACTGACTGACTGACTGACTGACTGACTGACTGACTGACTGACTGACTGACTGACTGACTGACTGACTGACTGACTGACTGACTGACTGACTGACTGACTGACTGACTGACTGACTGACTGACTGACTGACTGACTGACTGACTGACTGACTGACTGACTGACTGACTGACTGACTGACTGACTGACTGACTGACTGACTGACTGACTGACTGACTGACTGACTGACTGACTGACTGACTGACTGACTGACTGACTGACTGACTGACTGACTGACTGACTGACTGACTGACTGACTGACTGACTGACTGACTGACTGACTGACTGACTGACTGACTGACTGACTGACTGACTGACTGACTGACTGACTGACTGACTGACTGACTGACTGACTGACTGACTGACTGACTGACATAGTGATCTATCAACGCACAGCCCAAACCACTGGACGGATCGGGCTGAAATTTGGCATGCAGGCAGATGTTATGACGTAGGCATCCGCTAAGAAAGGATTTTGATTAATTCTATATAATTTATTTTTGAACTCAATTCTAAAGTCAGCGCGTACGATGTCGCGGGCGTAAGCTAGTTTTACATATACTTAAAAGCTAAAACAAATTAAACAAAACACTAATTAAAATAACCACATGTATTTATATCCTCTTCTCGCTACAGTAACCACTTGCCGACACGTGTTTCGCCTCTACACGAGGCATCTGAACGTGTTGACTCTTCGACCGCTTGGCCGAAGGCTGAGACTAATGTTCATAATTTCAATTCATTAAAGAGAATACTTGTTTTGCTGATGCATTTGTTCCACGCAGACACTAGATATATGTATATTATGTATTCTATCAAAATGGTAAAATTTGTACGACTCAGATTCGGTTTCGGCAACGGTTTTCGTCATGTTAGTTCTTGGTAAAATTTAATATACATTTAGACAAACCTTAATTGTCTTTTATAGATATCAGTATCGATCATTTTGTAACTGAAAACGGGCACACCTGGACGGACTCTCACTAAAAAGGACGGTTAACACGTTAAACATGACCTGATTCTACCTCAATAATTGGATCTTGGCGAAAGAACTCCTTAACCACCGACAATATAGACACGAAATTTAGTTTTTTTTTTTATATACGTGAAAGTAGCAATCTAGCGACGAGCGACCTGATGGTAAGTGGTCACCATCGCCTATGGACACCTACAATACCCGAAGATTGTCAGTGCTTTGCATACCTTAGTGTTTGAATACACATTTAATAAGCACTAGCGACCCGTCCCGGCTTCGCAATGTTTTTTTTTTAATATTAGATAGGCTTGCGTTTGACCGCCATCTCGCCTGATGCTAAGCGAAGATGCGGTCTATGGCGAAGCACACTCGCCTAGAAGAAACCGATTCACTCGCGACTTGAAGGCACCCAGATTGTATCTATCAGGGAACACCCACTCGAGTAGCAAATTACTTTGTTTAGCTGTTCGTACAAAGAAATTAGATTCAAACCGTTTAGTTCTAGTTTTTGGAATATCCACCATAAAGCGGTGCTGCTTTTTAAAGTTCCTGGCTGCCCGATAAAAAAATGGGCAGGGTGGAATTAGGGTCGGTGGGTTTTGTAGCGATGATAACTCAGTGGTTAGCGCGGTCGGTTCGCATGCCGAAGGGCGTGCTGCCGGTGAAGGAAAACATCCTAAGAAAACCATAGCGTGGTGGTAGGGTAATTTATTACAAAAACCTATCCTTAAACCAAAAATAAAAGAAAACTGTAGAAATTCAAAACTGAAATGTCCGGACTTTTGTAAATGACTAATTGTTAGGTATTTCGAAATGTTATTCCTTGCGCCTTATTTGATGGACTGCTTCGCGATAACCGCTGGGTGAAGGCTGAAGGTGCGGCCTGCTTACGACATCCTTTGTGTATTCAGGAAATAAGTTTTCCTGCAAAAAGCCGGGTCCAAGAGTTTTGACAACAACGTACCTATACTGTACCTATTATTACTTTGTTATTTATTATCCAAAACTAGTTAGGCATCGTATCACATAACTAAAAAACACGGACGAATGCGAGCCAGACTCGCCCATCGAGGGTTTCGTACAAACTAATAGGTATGATACTTTCTTGTTCTCACTCCTTGCATAAAGACCCTATTTTATTGTGATTAAATTAAAAATGTACAGTTTTCGGATTGTTTCCTTTATGTGTACTATAAGACAATGAGTCAATTTGCTTCCTGCCAAATTTCATAGTTCTAGGTCAACGGAAGGTACCCTATACCCTATAGGTTTTGTTTCCCTCGTGAGTGTCGAAATATGTGGTTTAAAAATAACAGCCGTTTATTTACAATTACTGATAAGATGATTATTTTACTGCTGCAAGGGACTACAGATCTGCTTATTTGGTTTTAATTTCAACTCAATCCCGAGATAGGCTTGCCGACGGACAGACGAACAAACGGACAACAAAGTCATCATAGAATATTAAGGGTTCCGTTTTTATTCCTTTTGAAGTACAGAACCCTAAAAAAGTACTCCTTACACGGCTCAATCACTTGACTGTCCATGTCTGACCAAATAAAGCAAAATCATTTCTCGTTGACTTAGAATAGAAACCTTGATAATTTTAAAATGCTCGACACTGACATAAACACAATGTAACCACGATTACGAACGTTGTCAGCACAAGATCTTTTTTCCTGACAGAAAAAAGGAGAAAACATCCGTTTACCTAAACCATCTAAACTAATTTTAGCTTTACACGCATTATAGGTCCCTACTTAGTAAGGTGACTGGTTACGTTAATGTGTTACGTGATTTAGTACTCGTGTGTTAAAACATTAATCTGGACTAAGCTTTACACAGTGTCTGACCTCTAAAAAAACGACCTCGACATTGACACGTTTTAGGAAAATGTAGCGTAGGTACGCTTTACCTTCGAGTCACGTGTTTGTCTGGTCCGACGATACTTGCTATGAATAAGCAATTAGCGACACAGTATCTCCTGCGTTGCTTTGTTATGAAAAACTTACCGCAATGACCTAATTGTAAGGTACACCGTGGCAATTAACACAAACTATCAGTCAGCTTTATATTCGGTACTGAAATTACCGCAGTGTCATTTGTTTTATTACGGTTTCGTAGGAACAAGATTTATACGCTGTTGGTAGGTCAAACGGTTTCGCACTGCCTTAAAAGTAGTTTAAAAGATTTTAACAGTTTTAGTTTTATATAAAGTGGGTAGTGCACTGCAGTTACAAATGAAAAACACATTGTTTTTTAAATATATACTCGAAATAACGATAGTGTTGGAAAATAATGAATACGATTCGTACAAATCATTTATTGGAAAATAATGAATTGTCTTTAAATTAAACTAAGACAATGGTTTTATTGAATTAAGTATTGTGGGTATAACTTTAACAAAATTAATTAATGTCTTGGCATAATATTAACACAGAAAACTTACTTTAGTTTCATTTTAGAGGATAAGAAAAATGTAATTATAGTACACCTACACATATGTACATAGTTTTGAAATGTGATACAGATCTAAAAAAATGTGTCTTGAATTGAAACTAATAAATAGTATTACATTCTGCTTTGTGTGTTATGAAATAAATAAATAATAATAAGTACCTGGATGACCGAGCTTTGCTCGGCTGAAAACACGGATAAAATGACGTTTTCTAAAAAAGAAACCTAGCTAGATCGATTTATCGCCCCCGAAACCACCTGTATGCTAAATTTCATGAAAATCGTTGGAGCCGTTTCCGAGATTCAGATTATATATGTATATTTATTATATGTATAGATATACATACATACAATAATTGCTCGTTTAAAGGTATTAGATAGATATAACACTGGCAAAATTCACAAAGTATATTTTCCGTGCAATTTTTGAAATAAAAATGATACAATGTAGGTTTTAGATTAAATATACAAGGGAATTTTTAATGGAAAAAGTTTATTATGAAATCAATGATTTTATCTATGACAAAGACTCTCGCAGTTTGTGTTTAATAAATTATACTAATGTTATTATTATTTTTGAGTCATTTATTCATTGTTTTTGTTAAAAATTTATTTTGAATCATTTTTATGCATTGAATTTTTGAACTTGGTGTGATAAGCTTAAATTGTTAAAGACACTGATCTACCGAATATTGTACAAAACCATTGAATTGAAGTGTAATGCCAAAATCAAAGAAGAATATTCGGCTGTTATACCTACTTGGCAGTTTTTTGATTCCTTTGTTTTAAAATTGAGATTAAACATATAATCTAAAAGTAGTTCTATGTGAATATTACTTTAACCTACCATTGTATCTAGGCTTTTTTATTTTACCTACTCTTATAAAGTTTATTTTTATGACAATGGTACGTACCTACACAAGTTACTGGTACGAAACCAGTTATCATAGAACTTGAGAGAAGTATAAAATAGGTTAGTAACAATATCAATTATCGTTTTTTTTTTTTTTGATATTATTAAAACGAAAAGAACAGTAAAACAACGTTTTTTTTTTTAGAAAACGTGTATTACCTAAATAATTTAAAAAAAATAGTTGCCACAATTACCATGAATGGTTTGATGAATGTAATGTTATTGGTTTTATGGCTATGAGGTGGAACGTAGGCCAAACAAGTTATTTTGCATAATTTACTAGCTAATGTGTGTGCCGTGGTGCCGTGGTGGTGCCGGCGTAAGAATTGTACCCCACCTTTTCTACCCGTGGTTGCCGTAAGAAATGTACCCCACCTTCACTACTCGTGGTTGCTGTAAGAGTCGGCTTAGGTATGTAATACGGAAGATGGGCAGCAGCGTCTTCCTTGAACAATCATACCTAACTGCGCTCGCCAACCCGCCTGCCAAGCGTGGCGAGTATTGGCAAAACCCCTCCCCAGGTGGAGGCCTACGTCCAGCAGTGGACATCCAGCAGTGGCTGATGATGTGATGTGACTAGCTAATGGTATGCGTATGGCGAGTTACGCTAACAATATGCAGTGTTAGCGTAACTCGTATAAGTATTTACGACGCTACGGTGAGACATACGTAAATGCACTCATAGACTGTTGAAAACATAACTCTTAAGCAATGCTGACGTTCAGAAAATAGTGAAGAACTTCTTTACCCAACTACGGCAATGCCAAAAGTTATATGCAGTAAGTTATTTATAAATAAAAGGCTAAAAAGAACCTACTCTATACAGAGTTATAAGCTTAGGGTGTACTACCCCGAAAGTGGGTGATTGTCAATAGCTTTTTCTAAATGCACAACTATTCGCAAAAAAATTGAAAACAGTTATTCCATACATTTTATCGAGGACATTCCTCTATGGAAGTTTTTTTTTTCTTTATATCTCTTTTTGTCTTATACAGACCCAAACTTATCGGAAACGCTTTACCGAGTTTTGGCGGGAACGCGGAAAGAGTCGTGTCGCACCATTGTATTTTATCCAAAACTAGTAAGTGTTTTATTCATAAAGCGCCGAATTACAAGTATCAGTGTGGAAAAATGATATAATTTGGTGAATCATGACTTTTCGTGTTGCTTCCAAAACTGCATCGAAGCTTATATGTAAAGTTGCCACTACTTTACTAAAGCATGACTGGATTTGACTGGCACGGACTGGACATGACCAAGATTGGACTTTGACTATAAAGATAAAGCTGAAAACTGAAGACTGCACACAAAATACAGAAACATTGAAACTGGCAGAATGCACAGAGTGCGATGCCAAGAAGAAAGAGAAAAAAGGCGCTTTACCATGACCATTGCTAAGCTAATTTTCTGAGCTAATTTTAAAAGATTCAGATGACAGAATAAAAATAAATAATTAAAAAAGTTGCGCTAGTGAACTGCAATGAAAAAAGATAGTGACATTTTTAGTAAATACAGATCTGTCAACTAAAGCTTCAAATATTTAATTTGAAACCACAGTTTGCTTATAGCTTACCTTCTCATTTCTGACAGCATGGGATTGCTTGTTGAGTGCATCACGCGCAGATTGCGCCCCTCGGTCAATGAACACGGTGCCCCAAAGCCAGGCTGCCGTACCAAACGGGGCCAAGTACTGGAGAGATCGCTTCGACACCACCGTGCACCGAGACATCAGCGGCCACAACACCGCCAACACTGTAGAACAACACAGATATAGTCACACATAGTTTTTTTTTATTTTATTTTGATTTTGATTTTTTTTAAACGAACCATTTTTGAGGTAAGCTAGATATCAAGGTACAATCAAACGAATTTTTCAAATTTACTCTACAATACTAAGATTTTTTGTTTGCTTTATTTTTAATTGTGGTTGCTTTATTTTTAAGTAATTATGTACCTACTTTATACAAACGGACATGGATTGTTTGCTCGAAAAGCAAACTCTGATAGCCAAGTGTTGCGAATGTGACATGAGATCATAGGTCAACTAAAAATGTAAATGCACAACATGTTTTGTTATCTAAGTAATTGTACTTAGGTACAATAAATAGATACTCGTGAACATTGACGTAGTTAGCCACTCCGGAAATAGTTAAATCAAGAATGTCCTTGGAAATCCGCAATGATAGATAAATGATTCAATTAATGACAATTAAAATTATGACTAATTTTTATGGTTATGTTTTGAAATCAAAATGATGAATACAAAAAATTATGGTTGATTATTAAAAAATATATTTATAGATACGATTGTCCATTCATTATCTGTAAAGAAGATTCAATTAAAGTTACCTTGATTTCAAAATAATTTTCCTGCGAAATCAAGTGTTCTATGGAATTTAAAAATACGATGTTTACGTTTTTTCAAGAGCACAACAATAAAAGATAAACAGAAACGCTTATATTTTTTAAAATAATGAAAAGAAACTCGTACTACTAATTATAAGTATGTACCTTTAACATAAAACTTTAAAACGAAGAAGTGTGTACCAATCTTCTTCTTCGTTTTGGCGTCGCACTTTGCGTATTTGCCAATGTCAATAAAATTATTTCGATATTCTCACGTACCTACCTATATCATGAAAAATCTAGTTAAGTAAGTCATAGTCTTAATCACACAAAGTAAGTCAGGGTCCGGTCATGCCCTAGTAAAGTAGTGGCAGCCTTACTAACAGTTCAACGGAGTATCAAAAGCAACACGAAAAGTCATGTTTCACATCATATAATTTTCCCGTATATCATCATATCATTAAACATAAATACTCGAAAAAATATAGGTTGTGGAAAATAATACAATGTGGCGACACGATTTTCCGCCAAAACCAAGATAAGAGTTCCACGTACCGTACAAGTCAAGGCCAGTCTGATGGTTTAACAGTACCACGGCGCCTCGACTGTTGTCTACATTCTCCAATCCTCGCACCGTCCACCGGATACCGAGCATGCGCGCTGATAATCTCAACAACGCGGATGGTAATCTGTCACATAATAAACAATTTCATGTGTGTTATAGTAATTTGACAAGACAGCATTAAGACTCCATATACAGACACAATGGTTTCGCAATTCATTTTAAAGCAACAAAAAAATGTTCATACATATATCTTGATATTATTTCTGAAGGGACTATTGTTTTCGAAAAACGATTTCGTTATATTATCTCGATAAAAAAAAATCTGTAAGGAATCTTTAAAATATAGAGTCGCCTAACTGTGACGAGTGTGGTAGGGTCGAAGACGTCCAGCACATTCTAACCGAATGTGTCCGGAACGAGGCTGTGCGGCAGAACTGTCAGTTGTTTGACAATAACATGGGTGTGTGTAATAGTCTCCTGGCTACGCCGACATCAGAAGAAGCCAGGAATCTAATAAAACTGTACCTTTATATTTTTGGGTAGTGATAGATGTTGTGCGAAGTGAGGTGTACATGTAGTATGTTATTATGAGAGTGGCATAGTCGAATATCGACAAAACTCCAAAAAAAAAAGAATAAAAAAAAAAAAAAAAACTTTAAAATAGTGCTTTTATTCCCTATGAACATATAACTCGTATTGTGGTTGCGTTAACGTATCGCGGCGCAATTCAGGTTGACGTGGAACGGCATAATATATGTCAAATTTAAAAATGTGATGACGTGTGTTTTGCTGTCTTCTCAAATTGTCAAAATAAACTTTTAGCACGTAACGTTATAAACGCTACGCGCGTTTTTGGCAAGAAACCTTATATAGGTTAGAGAATCTGAGGGCTTAGACAAAGCAACATTACGATTAGCAACGCTATTAGAAACGTAAAAAAATTACAAGAATGACATAAGCTGTCTTTTTGTCATGCAGGCAGCTTAGGTCAATCTTGTACATTTTGTAACTTTTCTATCGAATCGTTATCAAATATATCGAATGTTACTTTGTCTAAGCCCTGCTGCTCATTGGGAGTATGTCTGCCTGAGCTGTAGGGCGTGGGTTCGATTCCCGCCAAGGACAAATGTTTGTTTGGTATAAACAAATGTTTGTTCTGTGTCTGGGTGTCCTGTATGTATTATAAGTATGTATTTACAAAAAAAAATATGTATTTATGTATCCTATCAGTTATCTGACTTCCATCACACAAGCTCTGCTTAGTTTGGGGTCAGATGGCGCTGTGTGTAATGTGTCCTACAATATTTAAAAAAAAAAAAAAAAAAAAAATGTATTTGCTTAAAAAAGTATTACTAGCTAAAAGAACTGGCTTAGTAGTTAGTACTATGCTTCTGCGTAACCCCGAGCACAGTTCAAAGTAACTTCAAAACAAAGAGTGTTTATAATATTATAAACAAACAGTGTTTTTCTAATACGCAAATCTGTTAACTTAAGTAACTATTTATTTAACTACCTAGGTACTTATAGTATTATGAGGAAGATAAACATGCATTTTAAGCACTGAGAACTTATGTTGGAAATATCAAAATTACTAGAAACGAGAAATCAGCGGAAATTTGAAAATAATAACGCAAAATAGCCATCATTTCGTCGCAATAAGGTAAACAGTTCAAAAATAATCAAATGACAATCGAGCGTTCCACAACGTAGATAACTAATGATAGGTAGGAACAGGTAGATACCTACCTACTTCTAGCATATATAGTTCATCATCATCAGTACTGAACATTATTCCACAACTGGACATATGTTTTTATTTTTATGTAACAGTAATGAGACGAACGAGACGCTCTCCTGATGTTAAGAGATAACACCTGTCCATGACCATTGCAGCGATACACAGAACTTTGAGTTGTAAAACAAAGTCCAGGACATCGCTGCCTTGGCGCTCATTACTTTGAGACTAGATGCCTAGTCTCAATAGCTCTGTAATTTCGCTAGCTGCAGTACCCTTCAAACCGGAACACAGTAATGTTTACATAATACTGCTTAGCGGCAGAATATCAGGTACTGCGGTGGTACCTATACCTAGACGACCTCCTGCTAAGGAAATCTACCACCAAGTAAATATAGTAGTATATGTGTCGCCTAATGCACGCCACCTAGCTCGACATCCAGTTTTTAGCTTCCAGTCACTGCCTTACGTATATCGTCACTCCACGAAGTCAAGGAAACAAGCAAGGATGGCGAACCAATGGCACGCGTGCCACACATGTACCTCAATAGTTATCAATTCTACGATGGATATGTTCAGCACACTACTATTTCAGCTTACTAATACACTGAGCTATGTCGTTTACTTTGGTTCTCTAGCGAATTCGGTATGCAAAGTTTTTTTTTGGTATTTATTTTATATTTTTTTTTGGTATTTAACTTGAGTATTTTGGCTTTCTATTTCAAAATTTTTATAGCTTTGACGTCATAAAGTTGCCTAAATATTTGTATGCCCATGTAAAACAAAAAACTATACATAGTTATTTTGACACATTTGATTGAAATTGACAATTGACATGAAGTAAACAAATCTTATATCACCTCTTTAGCCTGCCCGATGGAGCAAATTAAATTAAAGAAAAGCATAAATATATAAGGATAATATATATATTAGCATAATATATTCAGCATACTATGTGACGTCATTAGAAGTAAATTGAAAGTTAAGTTTATTTTATTAAAATAAACCCCATCTCATAGTTTAAAGAGATTTAATCGAAAAATAATGTACAGGAGAGTAATATTTCGAAATGGTTTTGGAATCTGTAAAGTACTTTGTCTTTTTACATACTGAATTACTTCGTTCCGCATACGATTCCTTAGAGAAACCCCAAGCATACCTCTTTCCATAGCTTGCTGACGACTTTGAACCTGTGAACTGATCCAATTCTTAGTGTTTGGCCCCATTGGTAGTAGGCACTGGTTAAAGATTTTCACTCATACATCCTTACCGTCTAAGGATTTTCACTAGGTGGTAGATCTCTTTAGCAGTGATACAGTTTGAAGGGTACTGCAGCTGACAAAATTACAGGCCTAGAACTTTAGACTGGCATACCTTTATGTTTAGATTATAATAATAAATAAATCAGCATAAACATTTTTTTTAAACATAAATAATAACTTACGCACGTCACAACATAGGTAATCATGTGCGTATATACATACATATGGTTTTAAAATATTCCAAACTTACAAAGCATTTTTGGGGTCAAAAGGTCGGAACAGCATAAGCGGCATGGGTGCAGTCGCAGATATTAGTGACAGCACTATAAATAGTGTAAACTGAAACCAAAAAAATACACATTAGACACTTTCACCGTTGTTGTGTATTTATACGTAATTACATATATATAAAGCAATAGATATGTCGTTCTGCGCGCCTCGCGGTATCAATCCCGCACAACTGTTTTATTTTTCGGGATAAAAAGTACCTTAATATAATAAAAAGTCAATCATTCTCCATAGAAATTGTTTTTTTAATTATATGCCAGAGTTTTCGCATATGAATATGTCCACCTTTCATACGATATAAATCAAAAGTTGGCCATATACTTACAAGAAGACCATGCAAACAATTGAAGAATAAAGCCCCACATCTATGTCAAAAATCACGCCCATTCTTTGCTGCGCGAAAGAAGAACATTTCAGTTTTTTTTTTTAATGGTTGACAGGCTAGGTGTTTGACCACACCTGATGTTCAGTAACGGTGTGGTCAAAGATGGTAAACACAACTAGCTTGAAGTCTATAGAACTGGGTCTCAAGTGAGGCTGCCGGAACACACCGTTAGATGCTTAGCGGCAGATTTTCAACTTGAAAAACTTGGGTGGTAGCTAACCAGCCGAGTACAAGAAAGTGCCCAACACCGCCACCGCCTTTTACTAATTGTGTCACCTATTATCGCGAAGATGTTATTTTTATAGATATTTTACTTACTTTGCTATAAGCCCAAATAATTTACGTCGTAAAGATCATTTTGGAATCAATCACAGTTCCGTGGCGCCTAACAAATCTTATCTGTAGCTGGTGAACCAAACTGACATTAAAAAATGAAGTCCTGACGCAGAACGTCACAATGTTTGTGAGATCACCTCGATATTCTCTCCTGCGCCAAATCCCCGACATAAAATGTATTAATCTAGTAATTATGTAATAAATAGTTCCTACGCACTTTATCTTAAGTATTTGACTTAGCGCGTGAATAATCTCTTTGCAAAATCGATACTCTGTAGATAATATAGATACCTAAGCAGATTAATCTAAGTAATTTAAAGCACATTTGAGATAATGATTATTTTGCATTAGTACCTTGCCTAGTTACCTATACGTATCAACCTCTTCCGGCAATTCGGTATGTAAAGACAAAAAAACTTCACTAATTCCAGAACCATTTTAAAATATTATATTCCTGTACATTATTTTTCGTTTAAAACTCTTTAAACTATGAGGTGGAGTTTATTTTAAAAAAATACTCTAATGGCGTCACATAGGCTGTAGGGTTACTTTTAGTGCATACATATTCAGCTTACTTTATTACGTCATCGCTATAATAAGTTAAAAAACAAATTAATAATCGACTATCTACCGCATAGAAAGCCAAAATATTCAAATTGTTTTCATATTTTACTATCAGTAAAAAATATAAAATTATTACAAAAATAAAACTTTACATACCGAATTACTACAAACACATTATTGTTTTAAATGTTAGATTGTCTGCTTCGTTGTCTCTATCCTTGTTGAGAGTACGAAACTAACCAGCCGAGTACTAGAAAGCTCAGTGGTTAGCGCGGTCGGTTCGCATGCCGAAGGGCGTGGGTTTTAACCGCAACAATGAGCTTGAGCTGCCGGTGAAGGAAAACATGGTGGGTATTTTCTACTGGGTACTCGGCTGGCTAGCTACCACCTTCAAGTTAAAGATCTGCCGCCAAGCATCTAACGGTGTGTTCTAGCAGCCTCACTTGAAAGCCAATTCCATTCCAAGCTAGGTGTGCTTTACATCTTCCATCTTCGACCACACCGTCACTTAAAATCAGGTGAACCGTGGTCAAACAACTACCTTGTCAACCAATAAAAAAACCTAGATAAATGTAATGATAAAAGCTTCTTTATTGCCTGTAGATACTTTCTACTTTGATTCGTTCATTTCGGTTGGATGTTATCGGCATATTCGTGTAATTTACAATTGCATAAACATGCGGATGACTTTTAAACAACATACCTTCAAGTAGTATCTCGCGATGGAACTTATCGTGAAGAGGATTAGCAGCAGAGCCATCACACAGCCCAGCACAACGTTAAACGCCGACATTTTATCTGGTCTACTATAGCCCTGCAACAAAAATGAATCATGTTAAAACTAAATTATATTCGTTGCGAATTGTAATTTCGTATCTTCACAACCTCTTTATTAATGTAGCTTAGATTAGTACTAAAGTATGTATTGGCACGTAAGAAACGAGATTTTTCTTCGATAATATAATCTTCACTTCCGTGTGAACACGAATTGGCGACTTATATTTCTTACAGTTGTACTGGTTTGCGTTTGTTTTACTCAAACACTACATATACATAATCATGTATATAAAAATGCATAATTTTGGTTCAAAATGGTTCAGATAGCTTGCATAGAAGTTTTGAAAAACTTCCACCGAACGATTTTAGTTCGAAATGTTTTGATTATTATTTTCAATCACTTATCCGCTAAGCTAAACACTACGGCCTTAATTGTCTTTTATGAATTCCGATATCAGTATTAACCTTTCTGTGACTAATAACGGGACAATTTAGCGTTCGAAAGCTAACCCTGAAGACACCGGGACGGATTAGCAAAGAATGGGACAGTCCCGTTCAAAACGGGACGGATGGTCACTTTAGGTATACTTGTCTACATAATTTTGATTTTCCAGTTCATTCGCAAAATATGATTTGTCACAAAGTTATTCAGCATACATGTCAAAAGACTTGACGTACTGTAGTGGTACTTTGGACGCGCATATTATTTCGTAGTCATACTTATTTGTATTTAATTGTGAGTATAATGGTTACAATTTCTATTGTTACATGTCATACTGTTTTTATGAGTTTTCAAGGTATATATTTAGTGTTTTTCCGTTTTGGTTACAACATTGATGACCATTTAATTGACAATTTTAAATATCTATCCGAAATATTACTTAATATCTAAAACTAAACTCCGACTTAAACTTAAAATCTATCTAACATAATCTTTTTATTGGTTTTTATTCTTATCTGTATTGTGTCGAATAATGTTATTCAATCTATCTATAAATTTGTAAATGTCAAAATTAAAACAAAACAAGCATAGTAATAAATTTATTACCAAAGTTAAAGATATCGGGATCAATCACCAGCCACATACAGAAGGCGTTTTGATCGCATTATATTACATAGAATCATAAGTTAGAAAAAATTACAAAGTGAATGTTGCGTTGTGAGTGAATGCTAGTAATTGTAGGGCCCTCCAATTTTATTGTTTATACGACCTACTCGCACTCAAATACGTCATGTATTTACGTCACACTAATGCAGCAAAGTATTTGTATAACTACGCATGTAGTTCGTGTAAAACAAACAAAAATTGTAGGGCCAAAGAGTCTTCACTCATTTTCTAGACAAAATTACAATTTTTTTTTTTTTTTCTAACCTCTGAATAGAATGACAGAATATATATACGTATTAGTAAGGTAATTAACTAGTTTTTTATTTAAATCTGTAATTAAACTTAAAATTCATACTTATACCTAGTATAAATTTATAAATGTAGGTACAATATAATTGCCGAAAACAAAAGAATATAACTATGAACATACTAGAATATTCTTTTCTAGTTGAAACTGGTTTCTAAATTTAATTTCCAAAACGAATGGCGATTGTAAATCAACCTCTAACTAAAGCAACTGTTGTACATACTCATATATTAATACTAGTATATCAATTAATACATGTATATTAATACAACATACATGATCCATAGGTAGTGTACGTGTTGCTAAATATAACCCAATTGGAGTTATATACATTGACAGCCCTGTTGGCTCATTGGGAGTATGCCTGCCTGAGCTGTAGGGCGTGGGTTCGATTCCCGCCAAGGACAAATGTTTGTTTGGTATAAACAAATGTTTGTTCTGTGTCTGGGTGTTCTGTATGTATTATAAGTATGTATTTACAAAAAAAAAAAAGTATTTATGTATTCTATCAGTTATCTGACTTCCATCACACAAGCTCTGCTTAGTTTGGGGTCAGATGGCGCTGTGTGTAATGTGTCCTACAATATTTATTATTTATTTATTTATTATACATTGACCTTACTTAAAACTGTCAATGTTTTGCCCTGTGCTTTGCTTTGCTAATAATCTCTACATAGTATAAAACAAAGTCGCTTCGCGCAGTGTGTACCTACGCTTAGATCTTTTAAACTACACAAAGGATTATAATGCGGTTTCCATCAATAGACAGAGTAATTCAAGAGGTTACAGGCCCTGGAATAAAACATAGGATATTTTTCATCATCATCATCACCCATCACCACGTGGGTAAAACCGCGGGGCGCAGCTAGTGTATAATATATGTATATGCACCACATTAGTATCTACATTGCATTCGTGCGAAGCGGGGGCGGGTCGCGAGTTATTCTATAAAATACTAAATTAATAGAAGTTAAAGGCAGCGTAGTTGGGACACCGTCTGGTTTCCATTTCGGAGGTCCTGGGTTCGAATCCCGCGGCACGCAATCCTATCTTTACTAAGCTTGTGCGTATTGCCGCTGTCTTCAAACGATGAAGGAAAAGAGGAAAACTTACTTGCCCGAAAGTTCATAAAAAGTTTAAATAAATAAATATCGTAGGACATTACACACAGCACCATCTAACCCCAAACTACGCAAAGCTTGTACTATGGAAGTCAGATAGCTGATATAATACTTAAATACTGTTTTTTTGTATATACATACTTAAAATATATACAGAATAGACACAGAACAAACATTTTTGAATATACCACAAAATGCTTGTCCTGAGTGGGAATCGAACCCACGCTCTTTGGCTTTTGAAGACATACTAGCAATGAGCAAACAGGGCAGTCAAAGTCAAAGTCTCAAAGATGTGTGAAATCGCACATCGCACGCACGGGCCGCACTTGGCCCGCACAGTGGACTATGTCCTGCCCTTCTTACAATAAGAAGAGGCCCGCGCCCAGCAGTGGGACAGAGGGCTGATTCTGAATAAATTTGGAAATAAAAGTACATTTTCTTTATATACAGAAAAAATGCAATGGCAATACAAAAATCAGCAAAATATACATAGTGTAAGGCCTTAAAAAAATAATTTAACCTGATGATATTTCCAAACGGACCGTTGCTCTTGAAACAGTATTATGATAAACTTGTTCTATTGAAATAATTCTTGAAGTAACCTCTAAAATAATACGTACCTATTTAAGTACCTAAGTTTTCTGTGCAAATTTTATATCATGACAAAATAATTAAAAGTTTCGTATATAACTGAACTCGATGATGCTTAAAGCTTTAGAGCCGAAACTCTAGCAAAGGGTTCGTTGCCAATTAGTCTACTAACGCACCTTACGATCGACTCCAATGCCTTGAGTTGATAGTTGGCAGACCAGATAATACCAACAATAAGTTAGAAAGTAAAGTAATATTGACTGTTGTTTAATTATTTGTATAAAATCAGATAGAAACTACACGAAAAATAGAAAAAAGTAAAATTTTAACAAAAAAAAACTGACTTCATATGGTTTTCTCATGGATGCCATTGTCAGAACTGGACCAAAATGGGACCACACGGAAAGCACCAGCTTTCAAATAAACAAGTGCGAGTCCGACTCGCGCACGAAAGGTTCAGTACTATCTATGAAAAAAAAGCAAAAAAAAATCGCGTTTGTTGTATGGGAGCCCCCCTTAAATATTTATTTTATTTTGTTTTTAGTATTTGTTGTTAAAGCGGCAACAGAAAAACATAATTTGAAAAAAAATTCAACTGTCTAGCTTCTTGGGAGACAGCCTGGTGACAGACATACGGACGGACGGACAGACAGACAGCGAAGTCTTAGTAATAGGGTCCCGTTTTTACCCTTTGGCTACGGAATCCTAAAAAAAAATAACCAAAATCGGTTCACCCAGTCGAAAGTTCTGAGGTAACAAATATTTTAAAAAAAGCCGTCGACTTGAGAACCTCCTCCTTTTTTGAAGACGATTAAAAAGTACAGAAAACAAAAGAATCTTATGAACTTATGAAGTACCACAAGTGGCGGCCTTACCACTAAATGCGATCTCTTACAGGAAACCAAGAATGGAAAACACGTTTAAAAACATATTGACAAAATTATTGGTATAGACATTTTTTTTATAAGAAGTAGGCTTACGTTTTACCGCCATCTCATTTGATATTAAGTGATGACGCGGTCTAACATGGAGCACGCTTGCCTAGAAGATACCGATTCACTATCGACTTGAAGACACCCAGATTCTACCCAACGGGGAACACCCACTTAGGCAGTCCATTCCACTGTCTAGCGGTCCGCACAATGAACGTGGAATCAAATCGTTTCGTTCGAGTTTAAGAACGACTAAATATTTTTTATTCTTTGAATTAGATAAGAAGGTAACTATTTTATTCATTCTGATTCGAATGCAAACAATAGGTAGGCACGTTGTGCAATGTTTATTTTATTTATGAAATTACACAAATAATCGTGTATTGATATAAATTTACTAAAAAAATGTACTATGGTTTAAATGCATAAACTTATGTTCGGGACTATTCCCGAGACGGGTGACCTATCTAATATACAGTTTTATTATTTTCTATTCTATTACTTAGATTTCGTACCATAGCCAATCGAGATAACGCCTATACGTTTGCATGCTATAGGTACTATAGGTACATATGTATGTATAATTGTATATGGCATGCAAACTTATAGATAACATAAATTAGTCGATGATAATTATATATTTATTTACAACATTTCTATGATGCTATAGACGTATTGAGTAAACACGGAAGCTCTTGGCTCGCCCAGATATATTATTTTTGCTTTGTTTTGTTTTTAATTATTATGACAGAATATTTCATTATAATGCATGCCGTCTTCGCCTATAATTGCTGTGGCACTTAACTTGACATATTGTAATTTCGATATTTAATTTTTAATGTATTGGTATACCTACACTGTGTTGGCGGACTTATTAAATAAATAAATAAATGACCTTTAAATTAAGACGTATTTGAATGAGTTCTCCGCTCGTGTCGAATAGCACAAATTATAAATTTTCTTTTCTTTTTTTTTCGCAGATAGATAAACGTAAATATATTAATTATGATGCCATGAAAGAAGCTACAAAGGTAGATATACATATCTATATAAATGATAACATTGATAACCTTGTTGGATCGTCAATAATATTTACAGTTAGGTAGGTGTGTGTTATGGACGAAGAAAATGTCGCTTACGCTCACAGACAGGAGTTGATGCAAGATTTCGTCCTCTATCTCACAAGGAATTCTTTGCCGAAAACGCCTACAGCGTTAACAACATTACACATATATACAGTTTATATTGACAGGTTAAAAAGAGATCCCACATCTCGTTGCGTTTTTTAAATATGGCATTCGCATAGAGAGCAAGATTTACACGAATTATATTAGAATTTCTCCACGTTACGTAAACGCGAGGCTTTCCATGTTCATGTCCTCATAGCGAATAAGGGCCCTGTGGTACCGTGAGCTCTTAACTTGCATAAAGTTACGCTATCATGAAAAAGTTGCGCGACTGCAAAACTTATTGCACGGGCCCATTATTTGCAATCGAATAGCTTTTTTCTGATAGCCTCACTTGAATTGAAATAAGAGTTCAAGATACCCCCAGGGCAGCAAAGATAATCCCCCAACCCCTATCCTACCGTGCTGTATTCACGACTACTGTGGTACGTTGTGCGAGCGATGATAGCTCAGTGGTTAGCGCGGTCGGTTCACATGCCGAAGGGCATGGGTTCAAATTCCAACAATGAGGTTGAGCTGCCGGTAAAGGAAAACACGTGGGGAAACCATAGCATAATGAGAGTGCTTTATAGTACTCGGCTGGCTAGCTACCACTTTCAAGTTCAAACATCAGGTGAGCTATGGTCAAACAGTCAGCGTGTAGCTATTAAAAAAAGGCAGCATTTTTATTGTTACGATGCATTTTTCACACTTCTTGTACATTTAAATGTATGAATCCTATATACAAACATGTTCGTTGGTAAGTGCATCACTTAAAAACGCTGAACCAAATTAAGTGTTTTTTTTAAATAGTCTTGATACTTTGAATGAGATTTATATATGCGAGGGGAAGAGCGAGCTCTAGCGCACCGTGTACGAATTATTTTAGCTAGTTTTAAAAAATATATGATATCTATAGGTTCGTAAGTATACCATACATATTTTATGTACCTATAATTATACCCAACCAGGAAGCCATAGTTAACCTAAGAAAAAAATATTATTACATATCATAGAATATCATGATATTATTATTATTCAACCTGTATTGTCCCACTGCTGGGCAAAGGCCTCTCTTCCCTCTTACCATGCCTGTCTATTTGGTGCTATTGAGGTCCAATCCTTATTATGAGCATCAAGCTCATCTCTCCACCGTAATATAAAATAATAATATTATTTTAATCAATAATAAATAGTAACTGGTTGACCGGTTTTTTTCCGCTATCTAAAATTAAACCTAGCTAGATCGATTTATCACCCCCGAAATCCCCTGCATACTAAATTTCATGAAAATCGTTGGAGCCGTTTCCGAGATTAAGATTATATATATATTTATATATATAATCTGAATCTGAATAGATTATATTATATGTATATATTTATTTTGTGTTCCCGTAGCTTAACCGGTTTCAATTCAAAGGTGACCAACTGAATATGGACGCTCGTGCCAAAAGATAAGTTTCAATTATGCGAACAAACAGGTGACGGCCATAAGAATATATTTTTATCCCTCTAATCTACTTTTTCTTGAAAGTGATTCTTCTGTACGCTAGTACTGTTGCTTATTCTATGACACAAACTCAGCTTGAAAAGCACTCCAAACGCAACCCCTCTCCGAAAACAAAACATCATAATCTTTATAGTGATTTGTAAAAATAATATAAAGGAATTTCAAGCAAAATTATCACCCAAAAATACCCGTGTCGGTATATATTTATCAAACTTGTTTCCACGTTCACAAAAATCAACCAGTTTGAGCAGAATGAGATGTGGTAATAAGGTAAGTTATGTAATTGGACCATTTGATTCATATTTCCCTGGTATGTCTCACCGATTAAATGTTTTGTACTTTATAGATGAAGTATTAAAAATCAATAGGTGAAAGTTTAATTTGTGTCGTTTCCTACAATGCACGTCTCCTGGCTATAACGATTATTTTATTACAATAAAAAGAAAAAACCAACTGCAAAATGTTACTTAATATTTCAGACGATATTTTTTTGTCAAAATTATTGGAGCTAAGAAGGTTTGTGTAATAAAGGTAGATAGACGCACAAACCAGATAAACATTGCTCCCCTTGCGAATCGTTGAGCACAGAACGAATAAAAATATTTTTATTTGCTCTTATGAGCTATAGGACACAAATACTAATCTAAGCCAGGTAGGTGAACTGTAGCAAAATAGGTTCATATATTTGTAAATACATGTATAGGAAACGAACCTAAATTATTATTATAACTTTAGAGGTTATTAAACCCCCAGAGTACGTCATAATAGTATTCAACAAAAAAAAAAACTGGCATCTATCCATCTATTTTGTAGTGATGATAGCTCAGTGGTAAGCGCGGTCGAAGGGCGTAGTTTCAAACCCCTACAATGAGCTTGTGCTGCCGGTGAAGAACAACATCGTGAGGAAACCATAGCATGGTGGTAGAGTTCCTTTTAGTACTGTGCTCGCTAGCTATCAAGTTGAAAATCAGCAGCCAAGTATCTAACAATGTGTTCCGGCAGCCTTACTTGAGAGCTAGTTCCATTCCAGGCTAAGTGTGCCTATCTTCTACCACACCGTCTCTTAACATCAGGTGAGCAGTGGTCAAAAACCTAGCCTGTCAACCATAAATAAATAATAAAAACATCACATCATCAGCCATAGGACGTACACTGCTGGACATATGCCTCCTCCTGGGGAAGGATTTTGCCAATACTCGCCACGCTTGGCAGGCGGGTTGGGTATGATTGATCAAGGAAGACGCTGCTGCCCATCTTCCGGATTACACCCCTTAGCCGACTCTTACAGCAACCACGGGTAGAGAGGGTGGGGTACTATTTTTACGCCGGCACCACCACGGCAACGGTAAAAACATCGCGATAGTATAATGCCCCAAGTTCAAAATTTTGCAAAAATATTTATTGTAGATACAGATTTAGCTCGTCTACAGATAATAATATAAAAAAATAGATGTGAAAATACAATTGTGTGTATTATGTAAAATAAATTTAAAAAAAATGCATTAAGTGGACACCTATAGCAAAAAACAATAACATATTCATCACGTTGATAGGTTAGTGATAAATAATTAGCAGGGGACTTAAGATTAATAATAAGCTGTAATTTATCTTGATGATTATAATATTTAGTACCTACAGGTGCGTTAAATCGTATTAAATCATCAAATTGTGTTTAAATACCTTTGTAACTATTATTTTTGGTTGTTAGGTAAGTAATTATTTAAAATAAAGATCTTTCTAATCAACAAACTGGCTTTTACAAAACGATCAAATCGTAAAAATCCTCATTTATTTCAATTCTTAACTTGAGTCTATTTTTCTAGCCATAATACACAACATAGAGAAAATAAACAAATTATGTTAAATTAAACTATTATGAATGTTGTTTATGTGGTGTTAAAAAACTATCTTGCAAGTATAAATACTGTTGATGAATTCAATAACTTAAATATACGTCCCCAAGTTATCAAAATTAAAATTGTCAGTTTCCATTTACAGTAATGGGCAACTAACAAATTTGCTATAAATTTATGTAATCCCATTGAATACATTAATAAATCATTGCTTATTTTATAGATATATGCATAAAATCGGTAAGGGTCCAGTCTAATCAGTAGGGAGATTTTTTCATCAGAATACAAACCTAAACGACATATTCCAAAATTATTACTACACCACCTTTTGTAGGGTAAAAATCCTCACTGACTGGACTATATCACGTAGCTACCTAACTTAAGTAAAAGTTTACTTCTACAAAGTACCTACTTATTCTAATATTTTTGCAAAGATATACATATGTACTTCCATTGCTCCTTAGCTAAAATTTAAGAATTATTTAGAAAACTTGTTATCCTATTAATTTGATTTAGCTAATTGTACACAATTACATAAAAATTCCTTTCGGTATATTGGGACGTTATGTGTAATAATAAAGCTATTATGATTTAGAAATAATCTTAAAATTATAACACTAGGAAACCGGACAGAACTCTACGCTATATATCTCTGAAAAACTTTTACGAATAATAAAAAAAAAAATTGGTGCATGTTAATAGTGCTATAAAATAGCTACTTAGCACATCAGTCAACTCACATAATAATATTTATCTTACCTGCCTTTGATATGATGCCACAAGAATACCCAAACGAAATGTGGGTAACTCGCAAGTGCAACGATATATCCCGGCACGACTCTTCAGTGGCACGCTGGGACAAACTATGGCATACGACCGAAACTATATCCCTATTTTATTTTTCATAAATCGAACGGTCGTGGTTTAATAAAGTTTTACAAGGTGCGTATGTTATGAAAACATCGATGTCGATAAAATGCAACGGGCGCGGCCTCCGTCCCGTGAGCACCGAACACACTGACTGTTTCTGTTAGACTCGGTGACAACAGAAACCCACTGTGTTAAACACACACTATCACTTCAGTAAGGGCAACCAACTTTTACTGATTGATTTTTTTTTTCTATTTGTTATTTTCTTTGTATATTGCCGCTCCACAGTCACCTGTCTCCGTGAACTTTATCAACTTAGTGATTATACAAAATCTAAATATATATAACTCAAAGGTGACTGACTGACTGACTGACATAGTGATCTATCAACGTACAGCCCAAGCCACTGGACGGATCGGTGAAGTTTGGCATGAAGGTAGATGTTATGACGTAGGCATCCGCTAAGAAAGGATTTTGATTAATTCTACCCCCAAGGGGATTAAAATAGGGGATGAAAATTTGTATGAAACTTTGTCAATTTTAAACCGATCGGGCTGAGACTTTGCATGCATAAAGCTACTATGACGTAGGCATCTAGCGTGGGTGAAACCGCGGGGCACAGCTAGTATATATATATATATATATATATATATATATATATATACTTAAAAACAATACAGGGAGAGGAAAGTTATTTTAATCTTAATCTAAAGTTAAAGTACTAACTTGTATACTGCGAACAGACCAGCGACCCGTAAGCAGCACCCGATCACGAGTATGATGCACATCCCAACCAGAGCCCTCCTCAACCATATCTGAGGGAATAGAGCGACCCGACACACGACGCCGCGTCACGACCCAGCTTCGAAACAAAGGGATGCCTCGAGTCCGTTTCCCTACCTCGCCGAAATGAGGAGGCAGAACACGACTGCCGCGGCAAGAATGGTGAGCATGAATGCTCGAGGCATACACACAATCCTTATTTCTAAACGCTTAGATATTTTTGACAAAACTTGATTTTTTAAATTAATAATTTGATAAATAAATTATTGATGTGAAATTTACACAGAAAAGTATTTAAGTATTTTTATAGAGGTTGATTTAAGATCTTGTTTTGAGAACAATGTTCCCCTCGGAAACATAATCAAGACCATATAATATTTTTTTGTTGTTTTTAAAATGTTTTTTTTTTTTAATGCACTTCATATTTTTTTACTGCCTACAGTGCCTTAACATAAGTGATTGTTTGAGAACACTGTCAAGCTATACCATGAGCGCATAGGATAGATGGTTTACTAATGTAGCTAGAATCCATACTGTTTATAGCGTCTCGCGACATCGTAAAACGTGGATCAGGCTAAACTAATGCTGCACAGCTCACGTCATCACTGATACCTATGCGATAACACACACGATCACATCATGTGGGTAAGTAAATACAATGCGACAACGTCTTCCTTTATCCTTTATTACATATCCACAAGTGTCATCATAAAAAAATAGTTTTCTATTACCATCATTAAGATATTACAAATGAAGCGAAGTGTTTAAGTATATGTTTGTACAGATATTTTTTTTGTAACAAAAGTTGGACTTATGTTTTGCGAATCGTTGACCTGTTTTAACCTTTAAATTTCTTCTAGATTGACGTGGCGTCGCTTTCGATCAGGCCAGTTAGTGGCCAAACAAAGATCAATCGTTAATAATATAAATAACAATCAACTGATTTAGGAGATTGGTTTTTTAAATGTTCACGATACTTTGAAGGACGTTTATATGTTACTAGCTTTGGCCAGCGGTTTCACCCGCGCTAGATGCCTACGTCATAGTAGCTTTATGCATGCAAAGTCTCAGCCCGAATGGTTTAAAATTGACAAAGTTTCATACAAACATTCATCCCCTATTTTATCCCCTTGGGGGTAGAATTAATCAAATTCCTTTTTTAGCGGATAACATCTACCTGCATGCCAAATTTCAGCCCGATCCGTCCAGTGGTTTGGGCTGTGCGTTGATAGATCACTATGTCAGTCAGTCACCTTTGAGTTATCTATCTATATCTTTAAACGAGCAATTCTTGTATAATATATAATTATATATTCTGAATCTCGGAAACGGCTCCAACGATTTTCGTGAAATTTTGTGTCCAGGGAGTTTCGGGGGTGAAAAATCGATCTAGCTAGGTTTCATTTTCAGAAAACGTCGTTTTATCCGTGTTTTCAGCCGAGCAATGCTCGGTCAACCAGGTACTATATATTTAGATAAACAAGATATGATGCCGAAGGTCGAGCGCTACCGCACTGGGTACGAAGAACTGGCCTTTCAGCTAGTTTTAAATATTTTTTTAACTAAGTAATTGGTACATATTACATGAAGCATGTACAATTTTTAAGTCCTAATTTTAACTTTTGAACCAAATCGGTCACCAGACTGGAGATTTTACAGCAACTATAAGATAGTCTCTAACAGAACTCTGCCAGTCATTTTCAATTATGATTATCATTATACTTCATTCAGTCACAATGTAAATAAAATTATTCGCCAAAGAATTCTATGTGTAAGTACAACACAATTTCAAAACAAAGAGGTGTGGGCAAAATGCCAACCAACCTGTGTGATTGTTCAGTAGACGACTAAGTCGTTAGTATCAAAAACATGTTTTGATTAGTTAAATCAATTTCATAAAGTGTCATATTAATTACGAAATACTTAATTTATTTATTAACTAGCGACCCGCCCCGGCTTCGCACGGGTGACTGGTGGGTGATGTCAGTGTGGAGTGATTAATAATATTATAATATGATTATGATTAGATTATACTACAGCATATCTTTATATACAATGTTTCAAAAGCATGTTTTTACGACATCACATTACAAATCTTTAAAATTCTCGGATTTTGTCATAAATGCAAACTCATAAACAATACATATAAACTCTATTGCTGGAAAGGGCATCAAAATCCATTGTGTAGTTTAAAAAATCTAAGCGTACAGACGGCGGAAAGCGTCTTTGTTTTAAATGTACTATGTAGAGATAGAGAAGCGAGTGTACGGTACGGGTCACGTCGTGTTATACGTAAGTAACGTGCGTGACCATACGTCCCGTTTTGAACGAGAACTGTCACTTTTTTCCGCTGCTCCGCTTCAGTGTCCCCGACATAAGCTTTGGTACACCGAATTGTTACAAAATCTATAATAGTCAATTAGGCTCCTGGATTCTAAATGTATTATAAGATGACTAACGAAACGTGATACATTGAAATAAGTTGTGAATCGGTTTCTTCTATGCAATTGTGCTCCATCGTAGACCGCATCTTCGCTTAACATCAGACAAGGGGCTAACACTGTGATTTAAAAAATCTCATTGTTTCGAACGAAAAATGCTGAATGGAAATGTTTCAATACTTCCACGGAGCAATCTGAATAATGCAAAGTTTCGAACTTTACTATGGTAACTGACATGGTTTTAACACAATTTTATTTTACTTATGCGGGATTACTCATGTTTAATTATATCGCATACTCCGACTATAGTTTTAGCCACATTCGGTGGCCTTTTTCATGAAGACAAAGCGGAATACAAATCGCGCGCGGCTTGGTCGTATGTGACTATTATAGTCAGAGTATCGGATATAATTAAAATCGTGAGTAATCCCGCATAAGTAAAACAAAAATCTTGAGAATTTGATAGAATATATTTAGTGTCTGCCTTTGTAACAAACGTACCAGTAGAACAAGTAGGTACCTATCTATTCGCTTTTATTAAAAAATTGTGGACATCTGAAAAAACTCAGCTTTAAGTATTCATTCTCAAAGTGATATTAATAGATAAGGAAAGAAAATATTATTGTGACGCCGGTCACAATAATATTTTCTAATTCTAATTCGTAATTATGAAATATATGTATAGCAATGATTGCTCATGCTATCGTGGTTTGCCGAATGGGGTGGGTTCAAACCCCAACAATGAGCTTGAGCTGCCGGTGAAAGCAAACATCGTTAGGAAACCATAGCATAGTGGTAGGGTATTTTCTAGTACTCGGCTGGCTAACTACAAATCTGCCGCCAAGTACCTAACGGTGTATTCCAGCAGCTTCACTTGAGAGCCAATTCTATTCCACGCTAGGTGTGTTTTACCATCTTCGACCACACTTAACATCAAGTGAGCTGTGGTCAAACACCTAGCTTGTCAACAATAAAAAAAATATCTAGTTTTAAACAATAAATGAAATGGTCACGTTATCCAGAATAAGTAGGTATCATCATCATCATCATCAGCCATAGGACGTCCACTGCTGGACATAGGCCTCCTCCTGGGGGGGTTTTGCCAATACTCGCCACGCTTGGCAGGCGGGTTGGCGAGCGCAGTTAAGTGTGATTGTTCAAGGACGACGCTGCTGCCCATCTTCCGGATAACATCCCTTAGCCGACTCTTACGGCAACCACGGGTAGAGATGGTGGGGTACAATTCTTACGCCGGCACCACCACGGCACACAAGTACACAAGTAGGTATATCACTGCCATATTCACTAAAAATCTCAAGATCAGATAAAAATATGTTTTAGTGTATCATAACTCGTAGTACCTCCCCGGGGCATATTTGTATATTTAAAGCGTGATCATAATGTTATGTAGATCCACAGATAATAAACAAAAATATATATACACTACCTAATTATTAACAACACAATTCAAATAGTACAGTCATATCCAAATTTAAGAACGGAGCTGTAGTCAATTAGTCAATTTTCTCAGCGTAATCAAGAGGTCTGTACCAACCAATCTTTTTCGGGGCAATGCCTCCAATGTTCTGGGAACCCTACCGCGCGGCAGCGATCTCGACGGCGGCGTCTTTGCTTCATGTTTACCTCAAATCTTACAATAATTACCTACGTTCCGCTATTGAAATGTACCTATTTCAGTATAGATCCCAAAGTCCTCATCATTTATTTTTTATGTACCCTTTGTAATGTAATAGTGACTTAACACATTTTTAAAACGGTATCCTCCGCAAAAGTTATACAGGCCAGGTTTATCTTTTTCCAAAATAAAATAAATTAAACAATAAAACGTTAATCATCCTTATAACACACGCCACCTGCGGTACAGTATACCGAGTAGGCAGGTAGTTTTATATAGCACAGCCAACTTTTCTGTGCTGCTACGTGATGGAGACACCATCGCATTTTCCAACCAAAACTCATAGCCTTTCATAGAAAAATGTAGCTGCATGACTAAGCCACTTCTGCATAATATTATATACAGGTAGGTTAGACGTACCTTTACTGGGTTGGGTATGCGAGGGTGTGGGTGGACGCCGTTATGAGTTAGATGTTTTTCATGTTTGTACACTAAATAGATAAAAGACTAGTATTTAACGTACCCGTGGGTATAACGACCAAGCTATGATCTCAACCGGCCTTGAAAGACCATGCATATATATTTTTTAAATAATTATGATAGACGAAATTTACCAAATTGTAGCAATTTTTATTTGCGTTTATAAACGACTAATTGCGCCGTGCGGTGTTACACACAGTTCCCACGTGAACACTACATATTTTTAAATTAAAAAAATACCAATAAATTGAGAATCTCCTCCTTTTTGAAGTCGGTTAAAAAGGAGCCTGTTTTAACTCAGGGTGTCAGTTACCTCCATACCAAATTTCATCAAAATTGGTCCAGCCGTTTGAGCGTGAAGAAGTAACAAACATACTTCACTCACAAACTTTCACCTTTATAATATTATTAGTGTGTCTTCAAATCATACTTTACAATAAAACAAAATATCATTTAGTAAAATTGATAATATATTAAAAGAAAATACTTAATTTAGAATTATATTGACTACATAGAATTTTTAAGCAAAGATGAAACAGAAAAATGTACATTTCTAGACCAGCTAAAAGAATCCATTGCAAAGACATGTGAATGTATCTTTTTACGACTTCGTAAGACAGAACTTGCGTAAGCGCCAAATGTTTACCCCGCTAAATGAGACTCTATATAACTCTATATATAAATTAGACTATGATTTACTGCATTACCGAAAGCGTGTAATATGTGTATTTCGATAATTTCAAGTCATTTATGACAAATCAAGTAAAACAAATCTAAGTCAAAATCACATAAAGTGAGTCAAAATCAAGTCCGGTCATACCCTAGTAAAGCTTTGGTGTCATTTTCACCACATTTTAGCAGTTTACCATTCTCACGCTCGTAATTTTAATTATGAATAAAACATACTTAAATATAATAAAACTACTTTTTATGTATTAACATTTAAAAGAACGCGACTGATCTGACATGGCTTTTCCGCGGCCCCGCCAAAACAATCCTACCATACTGCTACGAGTATGTTAGTGAGTATATACGACCTATGTATGTATATAAGACTAAGAAATCGCGCATATTCGCTAAGTTCTAAACATTAGTTTCCATTTACGCCCAACGTCAAGGCGCTGCTGTCCGTTTTTACCCTCGACGCAATAAGAATTAAGTTTATGTGTATGTCTGTAGCCTCGTAGCTTGCAAACGACTGAACCGATGTTGATTTAGTTAGTTTTTTGTTTAAAATGTGACCAGAATTTAGTGTTCTCATATAGAATTCAAGTAAATCTATTCAATTAGAAAATTGTCAACTCTTTTCTGATTAATTAATTGATTGATCTTCCACAGGTCTGATAGAGTTGAAATTAAGTATATTGTTACATCTCGGTTTTATTTTTAATTTATACTTTTCATCTATCGTTTTAATTTCATTGCAAATTTCTATGCAAGCGCCTCAGTAACGTTAAGCAATAAGCTATAATGGCACATTTTATACAAAAAGAAAATAACTATTTACTCAACTAAAGCACCAATATTAACGCTAATTACTAAAGATGAAGAAGTTAGTATTTGTGAAATGTGAAAATATTACCTACCTCGAATTTAATGTAGCCTCAAGGTTGTAGCTGTTTGTGTTCTGCTCTTAAAACTACGTACTTATTAGGTTTTACGAATTTACAATATGGTCTGTCTGACATTCATTACTTTCACCCTTCACCGGTGGATACCGGTTATATTATCATATTAGACCAACACTTAGTTATTCTGTATCAGGTACATACACGTACGTACGTAATTTAGGAAATGACTATAAATACCTAGTTAATTTTATCTGTCTACCTCTGGTGGATCTGGATATCATGCTTGTTTCAATTTTACCTACCTATGTACACTTCTGTTTGTTCTACTTAAACATTAAAGGTATTTAGGATAGGGAAAAACTAAAATATAAAAATGTAAATTACCTACCCATTCATTTATTACGTAAGACAATTTACGAGTGGAAGGGGGTCGACCATTATTTTTTCTTACAAGGGAGTGAGTGGGAGTCTCGATAGTTCTTACGTAAGATCACAAAAATGTTTAGAAAAGCGCCATCCACGCGAATGCCGAGGCGATGAAACCAAAGTTGATTATATGTAGTTATTTTTTCCTTTAGATTCTTACGTAATAAATATTAAGCAGTGGAGGAGGGGGTCGGCCTATTCTTATTATTTTTTCTTATTATATTTTACAAAGGGGGAGAGGGTTAAAAAAAATCAAAAATCGTCTTACGCAATAAAATAATGGCTCCTTAGCTCAACAGTCCGACAAAAGGGGGGGCATGACAATATACGAAAAGAACTTATGTCAAGTTTTGTATACCAAAATTTAAAACCTACCTAACCTAATAAAACTACCGTACGTAATTTACGTTAGTTTTAGTCTACGCTCGCTAGTAACGCTGGACCATTTCTCATATATTATACTATAGAAGATTTCGAAAAAAAATTACACCCTTTATTTCTCAACTCGTACTTACCTAGGTTTTGATGAGAACGTGGAAAAATATTGTCGCCACATTGTATTATTTTCGAAAACTTGGTGTTCTTTGGAGAGTTTACTTTACGTGCGAAGTGTCAGGTTATAGGTATGTGGTGAAATATGACTTTCCGTGTTGCTTCCAAAACTCCATCTTTGGAAGCAACATGGAACTTTTAACCATCAAAGCTTACAGTAAAGTCACCACAGTCAGGGCATGACAGGACTCGACCTATATAATTATACTTTGCGAATTTAATGTTTCTTAAAATTAACAAGCTTGAAAATATCGAAGTACATACTTGACACAGGTAAATGCCCAAATTACGATGTCAAAAATAAAGAGATTATTACTGGCGTCCGCAGTTTTTATCCAAAAGTGGTAAAAATAAATATATAAAAAGTGAGGTATCGGCACCCCATTGCGTAAAAACACGCTATAATGAGGTTTGTATACTAACAATCGCTTCTTATATATGCAGGTTGTTTTCCTAACATAATAACAATAATACAGCCTTTTGTGTTGGTTCTCCACCTATCTCTAATGTATTGGACAATAAATATATAATTCCCTTATTGTGATATCATTAAAGTGATATTGTAAATTGTATGAATATTTGCATTCAACTTAACTATATATCATAGTTGAATTTAAAAAAACAACATTTTTTTTTCAATTTTTTTTACAACTCTCAGTTATAACCTGTAGTATATAAGCTACAGTGCATATTTAAAATTTAAATACAAACAAAAACAATGTTACATAGAAATATTCTATATTGTAACAATTTGATAATAAAAAATTACTTTAAATCTTGTGATTTGTTTTTGTGACTTATATGTATATACTTATATTAAATGTGTATTAATCGCAGGGGCAAAATTGTTTTGTGTTGTATAAATATCACAATGAAAAATTATTCTAAAAGCTGACCAAACTAAGAATGGAATTAACAACTTTATTGACATGCCAAAACGATATTTTTTTTAACATCACATCATTAGTGTATGCATACTCAACAGATAACTATGAGCATAAGCATTGCTATTTCTAAATTTATAATTATAATTTAAAATATTAATATTGAGGTGAAATAGATTTCTCAGTACACAAGTGTAAATGCAACTAGACTAAAATATTTTACTACGTTGTAGCTGACAGGTCCATTCATAGTTTAGTCAGAGTAATGTGTATGGAGAAAACAAAAGCTATTTTATCTGCCCTTTCTCATCTATTTAGGAACAAACTAATGTGATTAATAGGTGCTCACGGGCTAGCCTATCTTATGAATAAATAATTGAATAAGCTTAAGGAATTAAATAATCAAATAAGCTAAATGAATGAATAACCAAGACGCTAAAATGTTTTCTAAAGAAAATAAAAGACAATTTCTCTAATTATATAACTCACAAAAGTGCTTTAAAAGAAGCATTGAGTCTGTAATAGCATATTTTATCTTAAAATTTTGAAATGGCTTTATGCATATCCTAGCTTGTATTAGTGGTCACCTATCTCATCATATTTAATATTATAAATGCAAAAGTTTGTATGTACCTATATACATGTTTGTTATGCTGCAAGGGACCATTCAAGTATTACGTGAGCAGAATTTAAGAAATTATTAACCTCTCGCTCCCCCTTGTAGCATAAGTAAGCAAAGGTCTTGCTCCCCCATCCTATATGTTAACATTGGTTTAACCAGCAACATTATCACCAAAAGCAATCTCTTCCAGATAAGCTAAGTATTGAGAGGATTCAAGAACATGTAGAAAATGTGAATCTGCCAATAACAAAGAAAATTAACAATCAGTGTAATTTGTATGACATTGCTGACATTATCACCATTCAGACCCATCCATCATCAAAATTCCACCCTTCAATTTGGTGCTTACATAATACTTGAACGGCCCCTAATGGCTACACAGATTTTGATGAAATGTGAAATGCAAATAGTTTATACCCTGAATTAACACATGCCACATTTTATCCCAAAAATTCAGGTGAAACTGTGAGATGCAGCTAGTAATTTATAGACATTCAATGAGAAAATAGTCAGGTCCTTTGTCAATATTCACAACTAACATCGGGTGCCATATTGATGTTGTGTTTACTCTATACCAAAACATTGAATAAAATTGTCTTATCATAAAAGTGACACATTAAAAAAGTGTCACTTCTTGTCAGTGAGAAGTGACACATTTGTAACAAAAGTAAAATAAGAAAACAGGTTAGCTTATGGCAAATGTATGCATAGCCATATAAAACAAAGATGAAAATTGAACAAAAATAGTAGCATAATATATTATTATAATTTCTCACTAAATACAGTTCCTGTCATGAGTTATATAGACTAAGTGGTAAGATTTAATTTAAAATTTTGCTAATTTCATCAATTACTTTATAACATATCTTTTCAATGAAATAAATATTAAAACTTTCCGCTCACATCTCATGACAGTAACTACAAACCAGTTAACACTATAATAAACATAAATTATAGTGACAATTACATCAATTTTTAATGCATTAGTTGACAGACATAAACTTACAAAAAATTGGAGTCCTTGTCTAATGGTCTGCAGTAAAAGGACTAAGATTAAGAACATCATATTTTTAGAAGTTCATATATGTAAAACATTAATAATTGATTGCAATAAATATCTACAAATTACCAATATTATTTGATTATAAATAGTTGTTTCAAACAGCCATATTTCTTTACAATTTGTGTTACACTAAAACATTTTTTTCTTCATCGCTGTATATCTTTCAGTATATTCATTATACCCTTCCATTGAAACTAACTGTTTTGAGTCAAAGAGATTGCCTTCCAAATTCAAAGTATGAAGTTTCGAATCGCGCAGTAAGCTGGGAGATATTGCATCAATGCTCAAACAATTTTCTTCTAACCTTAAAATTTTTAATCTTGGTGCTTGATGCATGTCTTCACTAATCTTAGATATTTCATTTTGGCTTAGATTTAGTTCTATTGCGTGGAAATCAGACATGCCGCGGGGAATTTCTGTAATTTTATTATTGGATAGCTCTACAACATCTAAATTCGGAAGACCCAGTAGCTGCAGTGGGAAATATTGTAATCCATTGTTGTTCAAGTATAATTGCTTCAAATTGGTCAAATTTGAAAACATAAGCGGTAAAGAGGATATATGATTGTTTGAGACATTCAACATCTCCAATTTCTTCAAGTTTACTATGACATCAGGCAATTTTTCCAACCTATTGCTGTCTATGTTGAACTGTTTCAAAATCTTAAGCTGTGCAATGTTTTCAGGCAAACTCTGGATTTTGTTTTTGGAGAGGTCCAAATTTCTTAAAACGTTACACAAATTGAACACTTCTGTAGGCACTTCCTTTAATTTTTGTTCCGCTAATTGTAAAACACCAGTTTTTGACGCAGTTTCATAGTGTAGTTTTACGTTTGAATTTCCCATAATTTCGTTTTGTAATCTCATGCACACATAATTTCAAAACTTCGATATAAATCAATACGTGTTCCAACAACTTGTCTAAAATTTGATCAATTTGATGGTAAACAATCCAAATGGCAAATTTATCACTTCAACTATGTAGTTCCTGTGATCATGACACTCGTCAAATCGTCATCTCAGTTCCATCATAAGTATTTTTTTTTTCTTTGTTTTAGGTGTCACACTTTGTGCATTTGCCGGTGTCAATTAATTCGATATTTTACTATGAAAACTGGTGGTTTGGACACATTTTTGTTTTATTTGTGCTGGATTACTCAGGTTTATTTATGTCAGATACTCTGACCACATCCGGTACGCGTAACTCGCGCGTGGGCTCGTCTTGATAAATCCAGTAAAATAAGCAAAATAAGACAAGTCTACGTTACTAAAAGTAAGTCAAGGCGCAACAACCCTGAGCAACCTCAGTGAGCAACAACCAAATATTTGACACTGCCAAATGCACCAAGTTTAGTACAAAAAAAAACAAAGAAGAAGAAAAGGCTCAGATGAGGCGGATGAGGAAAAAGATTCATTATTTTTTTTTTCTTCTCCATTTTAGACAAAGCACTTATATTTTGTTAATAATCCAACATATAATATAATACAAATATTTTAATGTTTTGAGTAATAGTTTTATCAAGGTAAACAAGCAGTGATGTAGTTAGCCATTGATGGGCCCTGTATCAAAATTTGTAGAGACCCTTTACTCGATTGCGGCGAAGTCATAACGACGCGCGTGAAATTCGAGATGTCCAGTGCTGCCAAATTTTGACCATCTGCATAGGTTTAGCATACGACTTGTTACATTTTACAAAATTTTGCTTATACTATGTAGCTTTGTTTGACGCTTAGACCACTGTATCCTAGGTTTCGTATCATTAATACAGCTGAGAGTAGAGTACAGCGTTAGTAGCTATGCCCCTGGAAATAAGTTTAAGTCACTGTTAAAATCAAACAAAAAGTGGCGGTCAAGTCATGCCTTAGTAAAGAAGTGTAACTGGAAAGTAATCTGGCGATCTTAGGTCGTGGATTGATTCTGAATGTGATCCAAATAGAACATTTTCGAGCTACCTTACAAGTATATCTCATTATTCATTACATTACATAACATCATTCCATTAATAGTCATACTCATATCCATAATAATACACGGGTAAATGCAACTGAATAGTACATCAGCTACCGAAGTCGGATTCTATGCCGGGCTCAAATCAAACACTACAAGCCTAGCAATTTCCGTACATAATATCGGTTTAGCTAGCGGTGATTCCAACCTTCACAACGGTGAAGAATAACTGGCGCACAATAACAATAATGAAGTTTTTTTTTTTTTGTTTGCAGTTGCTTTTAAAAGTCTTTAGCTAATGAAGACAATGAAAAATTGAGTCTCCATCTACAAATAAGTTGCTACAATATAGATATCGCAAACATTTTAGATCAAAATCGGTAAGAACGTAATTTTGCTTTTTCGTGGGCATGTGTAATGTTCTTATCTTGTATAGTTTATATTTACAAAATACGCATCGGCAGCGCCTCGTTAATTCGTGGATGGTCTTAATGATGGAAATCTTTGATCTCTCGGAAATCACTAAACAGTAACCCAACGTACCTTTGAAGTTATTAAATTCTTGTACCAGGCATAATTTTCTGTGATGCCGACGGCGACAGCTTCAACAAGCACAGTCTAGAAAAACTTCTAAATCTGTGGCATTCTGATATAATATTCATTCATAACATACGTAATCTATGTTTGTTCATTCATTCTTATACTTTTTATACAGTTGTTAGTTGTAATTCAGGAGGTTATTTTATATTTATAGTAAATCTAGTTAATTTTTACAATAGTTTTAGATAGTTAATCATAAACACGTGACTGTGGATTCTTAGGATATTCTCTAAATGTATACGATTTGACCATTTTACAATTTTGCATTACCGCGGGAAAACTGAGGACATTTGAGTGAACTGGAACTTTAATGGCCGCAATAGCGCCAATGCTTTACGTGTTGTTCCCGTAGCATGAAATTTATTGAAATTATGCTTAACACATGATTTCTATGAATTAAATTCACAGTATTGACATGGATATCAACGCTGGTAAGTTTACACTAACTATATGATCGACGCTGACTGGTAACTTTTCACATTGAAATAGACGACTCTTTAGTTTACTTGCCTCGTTATTTTCATACTCTCGTATGCTTCTTTCATTTGATCAATTCGTTTATTTTGCTATGTTTTAGATTGATACAATCACATCAATGTTATTATTCATTTGAAATATACTTAGGACATTAAAGTACAGGCAATGGTTTCTATATATCAATATGTACCTACCTATGTTACGGGAAGTAAACCATCCCAAATCATGTTCAGTACATAATCGAGAAAATGTAGTTAACTTACCGATGTTTCGTGGAGCTATATCCCATAATACTTGCCAATGCCATAACATATTGACAAATCATTAAAAAAGGTAAGGGTTCTGTTCATCTGGCTTCCTGTGTGATAACTCTATGAAGATGAGCCATTTAAGCAAATTGTCTAATTCCAACAGGGTCAAGTATTTAATAGCAATAAAAAATCCTGGATTTATAATACATATTTGGGTATTATTATTAACAAACAAGAGGTTCAATCTAATTTGAATAACCTTACAAAACCAATGATACCATTGCTATTTGTTACAGTAAAATTAAGATCATTTCAAACAGGCCCTTAAATATCAGTAGAATACTTTGGCTCTTGTTTTAACTAAAAACCAGCAAACTAGTTGGAGAAGATGCTATAAGAAATGTATTTAAAATAAAAACAACTATAAAATTAGCAAACAACTTGGTGAATTGTATCATAATTAATACAAAGTTCTATAGAAACTTACTTTAGAACTTTGTTTTTACTTGTAGTATAGAGCATTAGTTTATTTATATGTATAATATATATTACTTAAAACATAGCATGGATTGTGGACTGTTTTACTGAAATAAAGCAGCAAGCACCTCTTTTTCCTTGTTTCATAGTTTATCCATACACTTGTGTGTTAATCTGTGGGTGTATGTATAGTGGGATATTCATGTTCTGTTATGCATTTTACTGAACAGGTATAAATTGGTATCATAATTTTCTTTAAAATTAAAATTGAAAGATACAGTTGATATTGGTCATCATTGGACTAAAAGACTTGCATACTTGAAATAAGACATTTTCTATATGCATGTCACTAATGGGAAACTCACATGACATAGTAGTACTTACCATTTATCAAGAATTGAATAGAATAGTAGTACTTATTTCTTACTTCTTAGTACAAAAGTAATGATAAATTTGGCCACTGAGGGGATATAATCTCTATCTATGCATTGCTTAAATTCGACTATCACTTGACACATCAGCATTGAAGTGTGTTGTCCCATTGTTATAACTGTAGCTCATTAACTAATAGTTCATACTGGGTCTTATTTAAAAATACTCTTTAAGCCAGTAAAGTATGCATTACTAACCTAGAATTTATCATTGAACTTGGTCTAATGTTTTCGTAAAACATATGTTCTATAGTTAGATGAGAGGTTACTTGTAATTAGTTGTATTGCCTCTTGGCAACAATTTTGGTCTAAATGACAAAACTTATAGAATCTTATCATAGATTACTGACAAGTATTTAAATCTAGCTTTAGTTAAAATATTTTCAAGAACAAAAATAAAATTGATGTGTTCAGTAGATAGATAACTCTTTATTGTTCACACCAAAATTACTTACATAACAAAAATAATAAAATGTGTAACATTCAAATTAAATGCAACAATCAGTAATTAAGTATCAACACATTACATCTATAAAAAATATTTGAAAACTATTCCTCTATTTATATTCAAAGCTTACTACCAGCACACTGCACTTTTAACTATGACTACCTAATTTATGGCATTAACTAGGGAGAAAATGTTCTTCCTTAATATATTACTATCGTGCCAAATTTAATTAAAATCAGACCTAGCTGTACAGGTGTGAAAAGAGAAATAATAGTTAGGTATACAAAACATGTATAAATAAAGTTGTATTGCATGATCTTTTTATTTACTTTTAGCATTTAGCTCCATTTATAAAACAATTTAAATTAAGTATTTATATTTAATGCTTTCAAGTCACAAATTGATTGGTTTCTTCTACTGAAGCATGCTTTATCAAAAACCACTTTTTCGATTAATATCAGTCAAGATGGCGGTCAAGCGCTAACCTATATATATATTATATAATTTAAAAAAAGTAATTTGCAATGATGATTTATTGAATAATATTTTTTTCCATAAATAATGTTTGATTTAACTGTTTTTTCATTGCAAACCTATGGAAATAGCTAATTTAAAGTGAGTATCATAATATGTACACATATACTACTTTATTTATTTTCAGTAAACCAAATAAACTTAGATTTAAGTAGATTTCTGTGCACTATATCTTTACAAATATAATGAAGTTGAAAAGTTTAATTGTTTGAACACACTAATGTCTGGAAATTTTTAATGGAATAGAATTAAACTCTGGAAATCTTTTTGCATTTCATAGCTCAATTCTTGAGGAAGGTTATAGGCTATTTATCATCACAATATGACCCTTCGAAACTGATGGTGGGTAAAATCGCTGGACAGAGCTAGTCAGTGTATAAACACAGTGACAGCTTGCCTAGCACTACATTTTCTGCTTATATACATAATATATAGAGATTCTAATATAATATACACAAAAAATAGGTATGGCTCAAGTAGTAATCTATTACATGAAAGTCCAAGAAAATCAATATCCAAGCATTCAAAATGACACATGGCTTTGCTTTGTTACTCCTTTTGGGCAGGTTAATAAGGGGAAATGCACTAAATACCCCAAGCAGAAAGTCAGTACAGGCCTTATCACACCCGCTTTGAATTACAATTAAATCACTAACCTCTCACAAGTCACAGCTGACCTCTTCTGCCAACACAATGGCTCAGCAAATTTAATGGCAGACCTTTCATATGTTTGATTTTTAGTTAGCTCCTATTTTTACAATTTTAATTTAGATTTGTGTACCAAATACTCTCAAAGTATTATCCATTACAAAACATTGAATTGTTTCCATCATCATTTGCATATGTATGATAAGGAAAAGCAATATAATATTGATTACTTATTGGTTTTCCATACACAATGGTCACATAAATGGCATAATTGTGTACATATTGATAGATGATAGAAATTCTTTATAGTGCACACCAAAAATAGAAAATAAAAGAATCTTATGAGCTAGGGCCAAAAGTGGCGGCCTTATCGCTAAAACATGTAATTAATACATTGTTATAACATCAAGATACATGCTACAGGTTTAATTTATCATTGGAGCAACAGTGGAGCATCATTTTCATGAAACCATGTTCTGCAATATCTGTTAGCACATATATGTTAATTGTCTTTCTGGTGTAGGTAACTGTTTTACTCATGTACCTACCTCCTTGTTTTGTCTAAATAACTGCATCTGAAATGTTAAAAACTTGAATTGTTGAGGCTGAAGTACACTGCATCAATATTTATGGGATTTTTGGAATAAATTTATATTATCTTAAGATAAAAATAAAATCTTATTTTTATATAATTTTAAATATTTAATGTATAAGAAGATTATTGTCTTTCCATTTATCTCTATTTTTTCACATTTTTTTCCCGTTTAGCTTGGTTTCCTTCTATATATTATGATATTGGTTTAAACAAAGCAAAGCTATAAAATCTAATTGTCAAAATATTAATATTGCAAGTTAGTTTAGCGATGATAGCTCAGTGGCTAGCGCTGTCGGTTCGCATGCCGAAGGGCGTGGGTTCAAACCCCAACAATGAGCTTGAGCTGCCGGTGAAGGAAACCATAGCGCGGTGGTAGGGTACGTTCTATTACTCGGCTGGCTAGCTACCACCCTCAAGTTGAAAATCTGCCGCCAAGCATCTAACGATGTGTTCCGGCAGCCTCACTTGAGAGCCAGTTCCATTCCAGGCTAGGTGTGCTTTACCATCTTAGACCACACCGTCACTTAACATCAGGTGAGTTGTGGTTAAACACCTAAACTGTAAGCCATAAGAAAAAAAAAAGTTTTTCTAAAACTAATCACATTTTAATTGTTTCAAAGAGGTCTCAGCGCAATTGTCCCTGATCGATGCGCTGTTGAGCGACCTTGACAACAAAGCAATTACACCATGCACTAGCAAAAAGAATGAGAAGAAAGAGGAAGAAACACAGGATGCGATGCCAGACTCAACTACCAATACGGAGAAAAACAATGTGAACCCATTCCACTGTGGAGATGATGTACTTGTACCTAACAAGGATGGGAGATATTACTTAGGCAAGTATCTTGAACTCTTATTTAAATCAAAATCATATTTGCTTTAGTACCCAGTACAAAAAACTGTTCATCTGATGGATTTTACAATATTCGGAACTTAGCTGCACAATCCTTTTTACCTTGTCTGTGTCAAACAATTTATGGCTAAAATGATGTATTCTACTACTGAGCTAAAGTACTTATTATTATGACAATTTAAATTTAGTTTTGGACATGTACCTATAGAAGAAATATAACTATAATTTTGGTGTTATCATAAAATAATGTATTGTATTAGCGAAATAAAAACATCTGGAGATTTTTAAGAAACTGAGTTTATTGATATGCATAAATTTCTAATGCATCTGAATTTTTGAATGAATTGTCGGTAAAGTACAACCATTATAGTTTTTAAAATTACATTGTGCAATAAACGTTTCTAGTTATAATTATGTATAAGTCGATTGCTTAGTCCTTTTACTAAGCTTAAAGCTAAGCTTGAATATAGTGCAGCGGACATTCGTCCAACCGTTATACAGACCAGTAAAAAGCTATCCGCCGTAATACAAAACGCCTCTGTTTTGACGTGAATATTCATTATTTTTTTCTGCAAAAACTTAGTTTAAGACCAAAACGTTCTTAAGCCAAATACACAGATACAGAACTAATGTGAACAACTACTTAAATATTACTTATAAAAGCATCACATCATCATCAGCCATAGGAAGTCCACTGCTGGACATAGGCCTCCTCCTGGGGGGGTTTTGCCAATACTCGCCACGCTTGGCAGGCGGGTTGGCAAGCGCAGTTAGGTGTGATTGTTCAAGGAAGACGCTGCTGCCCATCTTCCGTATTACATCCCTTAGCCGACTCTTACGGCAACCACGGGTAGAGACGGTGGGGTACAATTCTTACGCCGGCACCACCACGGTAATAAAAAATAAAAGCATAAATTTAGTATAAACTCTAAACATAGATTCACTACCATACGCATTATTGGTAAGCGCTTACAAAAAGCAACGCGACAAATTGCCAGCGCATTAAGGTTTTCAGTCGCGTAGCTTTTTCGTGACAGCCTAAACAGAAATCGCAATAAGCTCAGTATGGGCGCTGTACGGCATTGTTATCACATTCTGATTGGATTCTTATATACTCTAACAGGAACGATTGTAGAACTAAGCACGAGTAATGACAACGACTCGTGCGAGGTTGGCGCGGGCGAGGCGCGGTGCCTAGTCAAGTTCGGTGATGGAACTCACGCTTGGGCTCCTGTCGCGACCCTCAAACTATTAAGCGCTCCACCGGCCGACGATGGCCGCATCATGTGTGTGGTCTGTAAGCGAAGAGAAGGCCCGGCCGCCACGCTGGCTACAAACGCTATCATTGCGTGCGACATGTGCGGAAGGGGGTACCATGCAAAATGCCACTCGCCGCCTGTCGACGCTTGGATCAATGGTAAGAAGAATTTTCAACCTAAGAATTTCTCAAAATTATTATAGGAATGAAACGATTTGTAGTCGCAAATTAATATTATAACTCACTTTCGCAATTAAAATATAATATATACTGCATATATGTTTGTATAATATTAGGAAAATGTTCCTTTCCACAGGAGCGTCATGGCATTGCAAAAGATGCGTGGACCAACGGTACAAGGTGGCCGCGGCCGAGAACCGAGCCCTGAAACGGTCCGACCTATTCCGGTACAAAGGGGGGCAACAGCGGCGCCAGCAGCAAGAACTTACGGCGCCCTGTGATGTATGTACTTACATGTTTTTCATATTATCGATTGATCAAACAATGTGCACAATTTAATAATATTCAGACTGAACAAATATGTATAAAAAATGCTGTTCCTTTCGGCTAAACCCTCAAATACTCGGTATCTCGAATTATTTTGACTTTGTAACTCGACCAATATGTTATTTCCCTGCGTAGGCATTTTAGTACATATTTATAAGCTATAACTCGAATTTCAAAAATCAGACTCTAAATGGATGTTAGTAAAACATAATGACGTCTTACTTGGAATTTCCCGAACTTGAAGCAATAAAATCGAAAACGAATGTCCGGTGCATTTCAGCGTTGACATTTTAGCGATTCTGTTACTTAATCTAGATAATTTTCGATAGTCTTAACGACTTACAAAATTGATTCCAATAAATATGTAAATAGATATTTGTTTTGACTCAACACCTCGAAGAATATACCTACTAATAATCGCGCCTTCTTAAGTCGAAGACTTGCATTTCCCTTGACATTCGAGATATTGAGATGCTGTATTTGTGTTCATTTGTCTAAGTTGTTATTTTTGAAGCTCGTCGTTGTCCCAACTTTAAACATTTGTAGCGATGATAGCTCAGTGGTTAGGGCGGTCGGTTCACACGCCAAACGGCGTGGGTTCATACACCAACAACTTGAGCTGCCGGTGAAGGAAAACGTTGTGTGGAAATATAGCGTGGTGGTATTTTCTAGTACTCGGTAAATCTGTCGCCAAGCACCTAACGGTGTGTTCCGGCAGCCTCAGAGCCTGCCATATATTACAATCTGGGGTAGGTGTCTTTACCATCTTCGTCTACACCGTCACTTAACATTAGGTGAGTTATGGTCAAACACCTAGCTAGCTCAACCATAAAAATATCATTTACCAGAAAATACCCAAAGTTATGCGTTTATTATAGTGTAATTAATTTCGAAAGAAAAAGAAATTAATATAATTTGTTTTCCAGACTGCATCTACGACATCGTCGACGGCTTCTGATGTTGGGAAGGACCAGAATGAGTCTAACTGCTATTGCGGGGAGAAGAGTGATTATCTGGCGCAGGTAAATAACATGTGTGTACATGTCGCAGTCAAATTGTAGAAACCATCGTATTATATAACGGCTAGCCTTAAAACATAGCCGTTTTGTATTGTGTTTATTTTTTAGTATGAAAAAGATAATCAAATAAAGTTTAATCTTCTTGCAGTATTATTACGATAAAATTAACTATTTTAAAGGGACGCTATCAATGGGAATAGTTCCCAAGCTAATAATATATTTCAAAACGGCTAAAAAGCAAAATGTTGAGTCATCAAGTCGCGAGTGTCGGAAATTTTATCTGAAACGAAAGCTGCATGAAATTACATTGTGGCTAGCAGTGTTAAAGAAAGCTTACCTCAAACATATTGCGGCGGGCATTCGTTCAACCGTTATACAGACCAATAAAAAGTTTTTCCGCTGTAATACTAAACGTCTCGGTGTTGACGTGAATATTTATCAGGGCGAGCGAACCGAGCCCTAACACTATTCCACAACCTGAGTATGTTTGTCGTACACTTTACTGAAAAACTATCACGCCTATAAATTTGTGCTTTAGCATAGTAATTTAACTTCATATCTAGATGTGTTCTGTAAAAAAAATAACATAATTTTTATAACTATTAAAACAAATGAACAATAACAATTTTGTATTCATTGGGTAGAATGTTATTGTACTACTAACGCCATCTATTAGGAAACCAAAGAGTTAACATCACTGCAACAGAACTAAACTCAATACTCAAATACATCGTAGTTAATCTACTTAATACTAGATGACACCACTAGAATCAGGCGTAATCAGTGTTCCCAAATTTGAGGTTTTATAATAATTTAAAAAAACTGTCTTAAAAATTATTACCCTTTAGAAAAACTACGCGAGCCCTCACAAAGCTCAGCTTTTTGCTAGTTTATTTCATTTTCTCCAAAAACTTAGTGTTTAGGGGCAAAACATTTTTAAGCCAAATAAATACACAGATACAGACCTAACATGAATAATAACTAAACTTAAATATTACTTATACAAACAATATGTACTTATAAAACATAAATTTGGTATAAACTCTAAACATAGATGCAGTACTATGCGACGGTTAGAATACAAAATATCAATATATGGAAGGTAAGTATTGAGTTGGTCGAGTAGTGTGATGTCTTTAAATATGCTTGGCAATTCAGAAAACCGACAATAACAAATTCAAGGGATACAGTTTGGATAGACATACATGGCTATCATCTATAAGCAGAATGTTATTAAACCACTCGATAGCTAAAGGATCAAAGAAATCAAAGGAATACTGAAGGACTTCTTAGTGTTAAAAATATACACACATTCACACTGCCGTGTCCGCGACACAGCCATACGCCGATTTTATGGAAACTGACGTTGTTTTGACACGTATTTATTTTGCCTATGCGGGATTACTCACGTTTAATTATATCGGATACTCCGACTATAGTTTCGGCAACGCCCGGTGCGAACCAATACGAGCCAGGCGCGCGTTATATTATTCATTTCTTTTTCTTTCGAAATTAATTACACAGCTTTGTCCATGATGAAGGCAACCGGGTGTGGCCGAAACTGTAGTCGGAGTATCCGATATAATTAAACGTGAGTAATCCCGCATAAGTAAAACAAAAACACCCCGATTTTTTTATGAAATATCTAGCCGTTATGTACTAAGGCGAATTCTACGATTTGGTTGCGACATATAGATAGTCTGCTGCACAAAGACTTTGAGTGGACATATGTTTATGTGCATACTACATATTATGATAATTATGGCTATTCGCTATGTGATTTTAACATATTTTTGTTTCATTTATACAGGAATACTCGCTCAAATGAGCCATTTCTTTTCTAAATTTATTGATAAAAGTAATTTGTTTTGCACAAAAATTTAATCGATTGTCCGGCTCAATTACAAATGTGTCCAGTATAAATAAAATAATAAATACAAATTTAAAAAAAGATACCCTGACTCCAACAGAATACAAAATTTCGGCTCGAGCGGACTTGTCATGTTGAAGAGCTGATAATCTTCAAACGGCTGAACAGATTTTCTTAAGTCATAGCTAAGAACAGCCTCGAGTCACCTGTCGAGCAAAGAAAACTATATCAAAATCAGTTCAGCCATTTGGGAGCTACGATGCCTCACACAGACAAATTTAAATGAAATTTAATTCATTAGCAGAACGTTTGTGCTTTGTGTACGCCCTTTTGAAAGTTTTGAAAACACTTTGATTAGTTTCATTCTTCGTTTCATTTTGTAACTTTGTTTAGTTACTTAATTAAACGTAGTCTTGCTAATTGATTCTATTTCTAATTATTATGTTATTTATATACATAAGACAATAATCTACAAACTTCTAAGTCAACGCAATTAAACAATAAAGAAAAAATATTTAAAAAATATTAGTTATAAAAATAAATATTTTTCTGCAATTCAACTATTTAGCGTTGGTAAACTGACCGCGACATATGTCGATGTATGCGGACAACACTTTTCCAACTGCAAAGTTAAGTTTGTCTCTCAATCCGATTTATTTTTACCTTAGTGCAATGTTTAGTGATTTTATAGTTCCCGCTATGGGCGAACTATTTTTTCATACCTACAAGTTGTACGGAACCCTTCGGTGTGCGAGACTCGCACTTGACCGGTTTTTTCACAACCTACATGTCACATCACATCATCAGCCGTAGGACGTCTACTGCTGGACATAGGCCTCCCCCATTGGGGGGGTTTTGCCAATACTCGCCACGCTTGGCAGGCGGGTTGGCGAGCGCAGTTAGGTGTGATTTTTTTTTGTGATTATTCAAGGAACCTACATATACAAGCTTTCAAACTATAATAAATAATTTTAAATTACAGTTATTTATTATAATTATTATCATAATACCTAACTTTAATCATTTCCTTGTAAAAGGGGGAAACAAAGTAAATATTGTGGTCTTAATCTCAAGTACTTGGACACTCTATTTTCGCTGTCAAAGCATGCAAGTATTTTCACTAACATATGCATAATTTAATAATTAGTAATTTTATTCTTTTTCGATTTAAACACATACTTATGTTTATCACCAAGACTTGGTCACTTTTGTTATATTTAGCTAGGTGTTCTCACCTGACGTTAAGAGATGATGTGGCCGAAGATAGTAAAGCACACGTAGCCTGGAATGGAACTGGCTCTCAAGTGAGTGCTGTCTGAACACACCGTTTAGTGCTTGGCGGTAGACTTTCTACTTGAGGGTGGTAGTTAGCCAGCCGAGTACTAGAAAATACCATACCACCATGCTATGGTTTCTTCCCGATATTTTCCTTCACCGGCAGCTCAAACTCATTGTTGGTGTTTGAACCCACGCCCTTTTTTTTCCCCAGTGAAAATACTTAATGTATATCACCGGCCCTGGGGCGGGCACGGTGGTTATGTGGGACTCTCCGTCCTAATGACGGCCTACCCACTAAAAACCCTGGGGTGTTCCACCTCGGCGCTTTGTGTCGAGGCTGCGGGCACGCTTTCGCACTCTTCCGCGGCCTCGACAGCGCATGTCCTCGCGGAGCCCGAGGTCACCTCGCTACGACCAACCGCGCTAACCACTCGCTACAAAAATACTACAAAATTAATTGCTCGGGACCGTGGCTATTTTGTTAGTGCGTGATTTAGTCACGGTGATAAACATAATTATCCATAATTAGTGTCAATTATATAATGCCATTTATGCATATTCAGATTCTTAAGTCTAAGATCTTTATCGTTTAAGAAGCCATTAATATTACAATAAGCTTTTTTCAATTAGTATTTAGGTGAGAACTGATTTTAATATTATCTTATTTCAGTAGGTAAATTGTTAAAAAATATTGGTAGCATGCAGAAAACGTTGCTTTCAAATGGTCATACTTGTTGGTGATCCGTTTTAATGTCCCCTCGTGTAATTACGTGCTTAAACGACATATTTAGCATCTATTATTATTACTAACACATTGAAATCTGTATTTAATTTTGAAAATGTTAAATAAAAATAAGATTGTTTTTTTTTTTTAAATTAAATATCTAAACTGATATTTCTATCGTCAGCTTGCCTGGACACGGATCCCCCAACAGGTAGGCACATCATTTTTCTCTTTGTTTTTGAATCTTGTAATTTTTCGTTTATCTATTGAAAAAGACGAAAATATACAGCATGGACACCCTGTGTGAAATTAATGTCGTTAAAAAAACAGCTATTATGTCATTATTTTTTATAATTTAATAAACCAGTAAACTTAGTTTCGTTTTGGCGGGAACGCGAAAAGAGTCTTGTCGCCCCATAAAAATAGTGGTGTTTTATTAATAAAGTGCCGAATTACAAGCGCGCGTGTGGGAAAGTGATATAATGGGGTGAAACATAACTTTTCATGTTGCTTCCAAAACAAGCTTATAGTAAAGTCGCCACTACTTTACTAAAGCATGACTGGATTTGACTGACACGGACTGGACTTGACAAAGACTGACTTTGACTATAAAGCTGAAAACTGAAGACTGCACACAAAATACAGAAACATTGAAACTGGCAGAATGCACAGAGTGCGATGCCAAGAAGAAAGAGAAAAATGTCACTATAGGGTGTCCATCATGTATTTGAGTAGAATGCTTTGTGAATTTATTCATTAGTTTGATCAGTTTTCAATAAAAACTCTTTCTTTCAGATGTTGCTATGTTGTCGTTGTGATCGCTGGTTTCACCAAAGATGCGTATCGAGTTTACAGTACCCACTGTATGCCGGTGATAAGTAAGTTGAAATTAATAATTTATTGTTAGACTGGATTTCTTAGCTATTTCTGATTAATTTTGAATAACATTTTTTTTCTTCTATTTATGTTATGTTTATGCTATACTCAAACAATATTTCGCTGTGCGAATGTAGAGAAAGGATTTTAATAATAATGTAAATTTATTTCAGAACCAGTCCATATCGATTAGTAATAATTAAATGCTCTGTTAAAAATTTCAATAAATTTAAAAGAAAATTGAGCTTGTCAATTAAAAAGTAGAAGCGTTTTTGAAACGTGCGGAATGGCTACGGTAAATGAGGTTATTCTACATGCTATTTTCTAGTGTCATACGGGGGATCTAGATGGCACCACTCTCTGAGAGTGTTACTGGTTATTTGAGGTTTACGTTCACAGTGGCGAAGCGTCAAATGGCGCTATGTTTTGAGTGATGTTTCGTTTCTCCGTGTTAAGACTTCGTTGTACTATCGATACGTAATCTCGTATATTTGTTGGCGTTAGGTTGTACATATTCGCGTGCGGCGTTTGCAACTCTGGACGCGAGTACCTGCGGCGCCTAGAGCTCTGCTGGTTGGAGCTGGCGCACCTGGCGCTTTATAACCTGACCGCGTACAACGCGCCTAACTACTTCGACCTCGACACCGTCATCATGCCTTACATCATGGACAACTGGCACGCGCTGCAGCTACCCGAGAAGGTTTCTTTTTCTTTGTTTTTGACATCGCATTTTGTGCATTTTGTCAGTGTCAAATATTACGATATTTTCAAATATTTCAAAATATAACATTGCAGAAGTTAAGCAAAATGTCATTTAGATAATTAAATCATTACAAGCATTCATATTATTTTATTTTAACTGTGCTTGTCCTACTGTAGGGCACAAGCTTCCCTTCCCTCCAGATAAAGAAAAAATGCGAAAGCATTGTCAAAATTGGAATTGAACATTGTCCATTAAATATATTTGATGATAATGCCAGAAAGTTCCGTTTGTAGACCAGCTGTGATAACGTGAGCTTTTTATGCCATTCAAGTTATGCGATCACGAAAATACACGTGACTGTGAACTTTATTACTGTCACGGAGCTTTTTCGAGAGCGCCTCCGTAATTGCAAGCTCACAGTACCCCCATGGGTATGTTTACCATACCATACCATACCATACCAACCACACCGTCACTTAAAACATCGCGTGTGGTCAAATTAATAAAAAAAAATATATAAACACGTTTATTCGTTCGTGCAGATGTGGCGAACGCCGGTGAACGAGCGTCGGGAGAAGATCCTCACAGCGTTGACGTCGTCCCGCAAACGGTTCAAATGTGGCCGAGAAATGAAAAAGCGCGCCACCATCTGGGGGCTACGACTGCGCCGCCCTCCGCCGCCGCCGCAACAGCTCGCTGCCTTGGAACAGGTAACCTCTAACAAATCCGAATTGGAGTTTTGGCGGGAACGCGGAAAGATTCGTGTCGCCCCATTGTATTTTTATTCCAAAACTGGTGTTTTTTTTCGAGCGTTTATGTATAAAAATAGTGGTGTTTTAGTCATATAGTGCCGAATTATAAGCGCGAGTGTGGAAAAGTGATATGGTGTGGTGGAACATGACTTTTCGTGTTGCTTCCAAAACTCGCATCGAAGTTTATAGTAAAGTCGCCACTACTGCTAAAAACTGAAGACTGCACACAAAATATAGAAACATCGAAACTGGCAGAATGTACAGAGTGCGATGCCAAGAAGAAAGAGGAAAAAAAACAGATCCGAATCAGTCCTGTATCTGTCAACTGTCCCACCGCTGGGCGCGGGCTTCTCATTGTGAGAAAGATAAGGCCATACTGGAAAAACTGTGGGATTCGAACTCACCTTTACGAGATATCACTCTAACATTATAAATGCGAAAGTTTGAATGTCTGTTACTTCTTCACTTTGTAACGGCTCGATTTCCATGACATTTGGAATGCCGATAGTTTACACTCTGGATTAACGCACGAACTTTTTAGCTTTTTATCTCTAAAAATGCGGGTGGAACTACGACGTGCAGCCAATGTACCTATTTTCTTTATGGCATGGGCGTAAAATTATTAAATCTATTTCTAAAAGTTTTGTTGACGTATCTAAATAATAATATTTCAGGGGAAGATCTCTAGGGTTTTATAGTATGTATTTGGAGGTTTAAGTAGTATTGTCGAGATATATGCCCCAACAGTATCAGATATTCTGTCGCCAAGCAGTAGTGTAAACAATACTGTGTTTTGATGTGTAGGGTACTGCAGTTAGCAAACTTGTAGGTGTATACAAACCATTGAATGTCTCAAGTGGACTTTATGTTACTAAGTTCTGGGTACCGTGTATAGATGTTATCTCTTACCATCACGAAAGCATTTCGTTCGTCTCATTAGTTTTACATAGAAAAATGTAATTGAATTCCAACAAAATGTATTGAACAGGAACTGCTTATTTTTAAAAACCTATTTTAATATTGAAATAATTTTACTCACATCATAATATGGACTATTTCATATGATCAGCCATAGGTCGTCCACTGTTGGACATAGGCCTCTTCCTGGGGGGGGGTTTTGCCAATATTCGCCACGCTTGACAGGCGGGTTGGCGAGCGCAGTTAGGTGTGATTGTTCAAGGAAGACGCTGCTGCCCATCTTCCGGATTACATCCCTTAGCCGACTCTTACGGCAACCACGGGTAGAGAGGGTGGGGTTACTATTCTTACGCCGGCACCACCACGGCACGACTACTTGATTTGGACTTCTTGACAAGTCCTTATTATTATATGCATTACGTAACTCTGGCAGAATGCACAAAGTGTGAAGCCAAAAATTTAAAAAAGTTAAATGAAAATTTGACATACATATGTATGAGAACAGAATGTGGGTAGTCGGAGAAAACATCAGCCTTTCAACTTGAATGAAATAATTCCGATGTTGAAATAATTTCTCGTTGACTTTCTAAGCATAATCTGTCTGGGTGCCTTTTTGTTACGAATAAATCGTGGACCGCATCTTCGCCTAATATCAGGTCGGTTAGCGGTTAAACGCAAGTCTATTTAGTAATATAAAAATATAACAAAGTGATTTTGAAAATTTATATCTTGAACCTTTTCAAAAATGTTATGGAAAAGTCTTGCAAAATCTTGACATTATTTTAGTATAGTTTCTGTTTATAGTGACTAGTGACAAAAAGAAGTAAACAATAGGTATGTTTTTTAAATTAATTTTATTCCTTTAGGCAAATTATAAATAACGCAACCCTACTAGTTTATGATAAAATTCTTAGATGTCTTTTTTCTTACGTGTTTTTCTAAGAAGATAAGACTTAGGTGATAAAATTTACCGATGGGTAACATTTATGTGTTTGGCATTTGCGAAAGCGCGTCATCGTAAGACGAATGACACGTTGAGTTATTGTATCTTGTTGTTTTCATCGGGAACATTTTTTTTTATTTGATTCAAACACATGTACACGTACAATTAGTGTAGTGTGTTATAGTAACCACCTTACGTTTTTATAAAACTTAAATGAGGGTAGGAGATCACACACCGTCATTTATTTCCAAGTTAACCCGCATTTTCCTATCGAGTCGTAGCCACGGCTATTGCATCATGAACGAAATTAAAAATCATCATCATCATCATCAGCCATTATTTAAGACGTCCACTGCTGGACATAGGCCTCCTAGGGGGGTTTTGCCAATACTCGCCACACTTGGCAAGCGGGTTGGCGAGCGCAGTTAGGTGTGATTGTTCAAGGAAGACGCTGCTGCCCATCTTCCGTATTACATCCCTTAGCCGACCCTTACGGCAACCACGGGTAGAGACGGTGGGGTACTATTCTTACGCCGGCACCACCACGGCAAAAAACCAACATAAAACTAAAAATAAACCAACATTATTTCATAATTAAGCCCCTGTGATGTACGTAACTATTTGAAAGATTCGATGATTAATATAGCCCTGTAATTCACTAGTTGCTCGTTTAGACCGTAACACAGCAATTCAAGCAGCATTCTATCCTCCTTGTAGACTATTCATCTGATACGAACCTACTTTATTGTGTTAACGATATTATTTTTCTCTATGATAGCCCCTTTGCCTTTCCCGAAAGGGAAAAAATTAACCAAAAAAAAAAAATCTCTATGATAGCGTCTAACATTGTAGCTCAATAGATAACCCTACCATTCTTACACAACTTATGCCAACAAAAGAGGTTATAAGTGATAATCCTAAACTCTATGATCGACGTTCGATTCAACTGTTTTCAACGTTCGGAATGTGTTTTGTTTGATTAGAATCTCATATTATGTGATGTGAAACTGGAAAAACTAGTTATAAATGATTTTATCTAGATTAACGATTACTAGAAAAACGCCGTTAAACAGTGGAATTTGCTGCCTGAGTTGCTGTTACCCGGTAGATAAAACCTGGGTGCCTTCAATTCGTGAGTGAATGGATTTCTTCTAGGCAAGCGTACTCTATCGTTGACCGCATCTTTCCTTAACTTCAGGGGAGATAAAGGTCAAACGCGCAAGCCTACTTGATTTAAAAAAAAAAAAACGATTTAGTAAACATTGTATAGTTTTTTTTTTTTTTTTTATGTAAAAGTAATGAGACGAACGAAACGTTCTCCTGATGGTACGAGATAACGCCTGTCTATTACCATTGCAGCGATACACAGTACTTTGAGTAGTAAAACAAAGTCCAGGGCGTCGCTGCTTTGGTGTTCATTACTTTGAGACTTTCGATGGTTAGACTAAACAGCCCTGTAATTTCGCTAGTTGCAGTACCCTTCAACTACCAGAACACAGTAATGTTTGCACACTACTGCTTACCTACCTACGTAGACGACCTCCTGCTAAGGAGATCTATTACCAAGTAAAGCCTACTTAGTCCTACAGTTTCGTTTTGTATACAGAAACTACAAGTACATGAATACTTTGATGTATTGCCCGTTTTCTGTGTAACATATTTTTTTTTTTTTTTAATCTGTGACTACTTAAGATTTGATTTAAGAGTTCAGTTTAAGTTTGTTCCACTTTGTGAGGCCAGCGGCTGCGGAATTAGCAGCTATTGGCGGTTCCACACTATCGTCCAACTGTTCGTCCAAACTTTCACGTATAGAGAGATAGTTCGTGCATGTTTTACAATGTTGGAACGTGTTGGCGAGTTGGCAGGAGTTTTCCAACTCAAACGAATAGTGAATGAGGTTGGAACGTCCATATTGATATGTCTGGAGAGTATGTTTTGATCGATCGTAAGTTGGGACAGACTGGGAGTCATGTTGGACTGTAGGACGATAGTCTGGTGCCGCCATACGTCTAGTCATGCTTGTGTTTTGCATGGTGGTAGGGTACTTTCTAATACTTGGCTGGCTTAGACCCTAAAGTTGAAAATCTGCCGCCAAGCATCTAACGGTGTGTTCCAGCAGCCTCACTTGAGAGCTTGAGAGTTCCATTCCAGGCTAGGTGTGCTTTACTATCTTCGACCACACCGTCACTTATCAGGGAACTGTGGTCAACAGCTAGCTTGTCAACCATAAAAAAGCAGGCTTCACTGTTTGTGACTGATCAATAGTGAATTTATAAAATGTGTTTGTTGTCGTCAGGTGAAGAAAAGCGAGCCGTTAAACGACGAGCTGGTGCACGAGTACGCCCCGCGGCTGCGGTTCTTGCCCCGGGCACCGTCGCCGCAGCCCTCCTCCACTATAGATGATAGGTAAGATTTCCTTTACAACCTAATCCGGATCAATCCTGGTTTTCATAAACTTTTCTTTTTAGGGTTCCGTACCTCAAAATGAAAAAACGAAACCCTTATAGGATCACTTTGTTGTCCGTCTGTCTGTCTGCGAAGACCCTTTTTCTCAGAAACGCGTGGAGGTATCAAGCTGAAACTCATATCAAATACTCAGGTCTACTGTCCCTTGGAGCTGTGAAAAAATCAAATCATAAGATACAGCCGTTTATGCTGCAAATTTTCGGCACTCGCAAGGGAATCAAAACCTACAGGGTACTTCCCGTGAACTCAGAATCTTGAAGTTTGATACGAAGCAACGTCTTATAGCACAGATAAAGGAATAATTGCGAAAAGCAAAAATTACCATTAAAAAAAATACCATTACTTTTACTTGTATACCTAAACTTGAATTTAACTAAATATATACCTTGAACACTTAAAATGAACTTCCGCAAAGTAACGTCTGAGTCAATCAATCACCTTCTTGCATGCAAAATGTTACCGATACTATCTATATCCAACATCATCGAACCAGTGTTGTTTGTTCTCCTGATGATATTTAATTAATGTATCTTTTGTTACAGTTCTCAACCTTCTAGCAGTAACGGCGAAAAAAGTTCCTATAAGAATTCCAATCAACGCATGATCGTACCAGTAGACGGTCACTGGCTAAATCTCATGATGGGAAAACGGTTTCACGAAAATCTCAACTCAAACTCGAACTCCGAGAACGATTCCACTAGTTCGTACGAATCCATAAAACCGATCGAGGCAGATGACCAGACGCAGCCCACGATCACCTCTACCGCTAGAAAATCTGATACCAAAGCAGATGACTTAGAAAAAATTAAAGAAATAATCGTACCCATTACTAACGAAGCGAAAGCAAACTATGAAATCACTCCAGTGCCATCCTTAGTTTCCTGTACTGTTAAATTAGACAAAATATCCAAAGAGAACATAGTCGATGTGAACTCCGGCAAGAGTGAGATTGGAAGCATCAATATAAGCACGCATAACTCGAGAATAGCCACAATGAACTTAGAAGTATCTAAGTTATCGACTAAGAACATTATTGAACATTCCAAAATAATGTCATTGCAACATATGGACAGTCTGCCCTCGTTTGGTAGCAGCTTTAACCATGACATCGAGTCGTCGGGAGACGAGACCTCAAGTAGAGGTACACTGGACGCCATCATACCACCGCTAAAAGACTTTCAAGGGAAAAATAATCCGTTCTTAATGCAAAACACTTACCCATCGAAAAAACATCAGTATAATCATAAACAGAATGGTAAACAGAATCTTTTCAAAACGAGGTTATCTCTGCCGATGCAGTTGAACCCGTTGAATCCGTTTTTGGGTCCTTTAGTGAGACCGTTGAAAAGAAAACTTAGTGAGAAAGATATAATAATCGGACCAAATGGGGAAGTGAAGCGACGGAAATACCGGCGGCCGCGGAAGTATTTACAGTTACAGGTATGTAGTAAGCACATCTAATAAGGACTCGTTGATTAAAAAAAAACAAGTTTGTCACACCATCTGCTTTACTGCATCCTTCCTAAATCTTCGCGAATATGCGTCACTTGCTTTATACAACATAACATATATCTTTGTTTATTAAACATCAAAAGGCTATCAAACTGTCCCTTTTCATTTGCAACCTTAACAACCTTACATTTATTTTTCTCTCAGTCAGCCTTATTTATCTCACTGCTGGATATTGGTGTCTCTCTTATTATGCCATCTGCCTCGGTCCAATGCCAATCTGCTAATCTGGTCCAGACTTGCATGTACAATTGTTTCTTAAATCAATTTAAAATTTATCCTTATGTATAACGTAGGTAGCCAATGTGTACTTTTAATATTTGGGTTGTCGCTGACAGTAAGGTTAATTTTGGAAGCTTTACAGTCATAAAATACTAAAAATGTTGCTCTTGTCTAACTACAATGAAAAAGGCAGCCATTTTTTTTTACTAAACTTAGATCTGTCAAAGCCTTCAAAATTGGCCTTCTTTGTTCTTTTTGGCATCGCACTTTGTGCATTTGCCAGTGTCAAGTATTTCGATATTTTCAAGTGTTTTAAGATAAATACAGTGAAATAAGTCTTAAAACACATAAAGTAAGTGAAGGTCAAGTCTGGCCATGCCCTAATAAAGTAGTGGCGGGTTTACTACCAGCTTCGTAGTAATTTTGAATACAAAAAGTTATGTTCAAACATTATATAATTTTTCCACAATCGCGTTTACAATGAGTCAATTTGTGAATAAAACATCGCTATTTATATACATAAACACTAGAAAAATATGTGACGAATCGATATAACTGCGTTCCCTTTTCAAAAAACTCCAAAATTGATTTTATTGTGTTTTTTAAGCACGCTGAATGACAGTTTTTACAATAATATACATGTAAGCTAGCGCCGGAATAATAACTGCTGCCGGAGCTTGTTTCTGTTATTTTTTCATAAAAAATTGAAGTATGTTTTTTTAGACGTCTAATAATATGAATACCTTTCAGCTGAACAAATCGTGTCCACTACCTGAAGACAGCACGAAAACTGCTCAGACGACACCCGAGATTTTCGAACCACCGCCGCCCGCGCACACCAACAAGTTTCACGGCAGACGGCTCCGGCAACGACAGGAGAAAAACTACTACGAAAACGCTCGTCGTAACAACACCAACAACAACACAGCCAGTATCAACAGTGTGAAGAGCTTACAACTTAGTCCGCATAAGGGAAACAATAGCGCTGTGGAAGTTAATGCGGAACAACTGTCGGCTCTCAAATCAAGTGTGCAGTCGTATTTCAGAGCAGGACAGACGTTCAGTGTGCTCGCGCGCCGCCTGGTGCACGGCGCGCCTCCCGCCTACCTCATAGAGTGGGACTCCAGCGCTTCTTGAACTCACATCAACATTGCTGTTGACTTTCCTACGCTGTGAGTCGAAGCTCGAAAACTCCGTTGTACATTGATTGTCGTGGCGTCGATATGTTCCTACGTCCGTCGAATGTTTCGTAAACACTCGTTACAACGGTGTGGTCCTACGTAGTGTAGTTTAAGAATTTATTTAATTTGTATACATGTTATCTATACTTATAAGAGAGATCCTGATTGACTGATAGATCCGATACTACTCGAACCAGACATAACGTTTATGTACATACGATTCTGAAAAATTGTTCGGGATGATCAAATAAATCATTTTTCACGTTTTATAAATTGAATTGATATATCTTTACCACATGGACGGGTTGTATCTTGAAAGTATTATACTTTAAAAACTTGATTATTTGTTTAATTCTTGTTGTCTTAACTAGAATAACACATTCAGACTAGTTTTGTAAAGTAGCCTCCTTATTATTTTTTTGTTGACAAAAATTGTTAACAATTTTAATATAATCATGAAATCTAAACAGATTCAAACTTATATTAATAATTGGGTATTAATTATGTAGGTAGGAAAATGTAATCACTGGCCGGGTCAGGGGGTCTACCAGGTACCCAAAGGCCCATATTTTAATCTTAAATTTAGAATTTACAGCAGTTTATTATATCCGAGAGATAATGGTAGGCCTCCCGGGTCAATTCAGCTGATTGTAAATAATATACAGATATTAGTTTGTCTTGAGCCCGTGAGACAATGGTTCAGTCGATATGAACTTGCCCTTTGGGGTGGACACTGCCAAACAGATTTAAATTTTAGCCTCGCTGTCTTTTTATAAAATTCATGTTCTAAATCTTTTACTCACTTAAAAAGCCTGCAGTAGCCGCGGTTGACGGCTGCGAATTTAGTCTTGTTTGTGTGCAGTAGGCTTCCTGCAATTATTTTATTACAGTTTGTTGCGTCCGCCACCACAAACCGAGGCAGTTGCAAACCTAACGGCAGTTTAACCCATTTGCGCACGAATAAAAACAAGCAATAAAAGAAAAAGTTTTTTATTACGAATAGCTTAACTTATCTACTTATAAAAAAACCAAAAGATTAACTTTTTTTTTAATGACACTCGCTGGCCCATTTTGGGGACACCGTTATAAACTACACTCTCAAACTATAAATTGCATAAATATCTCTAATTTTATGTATTTACTAAAGAATAATAAAGATCACAATACATATAGAAATTTTATGAAAGGTTATTCGAAAGAAAAAGTGAAATTGTGAGCAAAACAATAATACTTACTTCTCCTTAACAATTATTGGCAAAATAATTCTCAAAAACGACTTTGGGAAATCATTGCTTTAGTTACAAAAAATAACACTATTTTACTTGAAACTAATATAACTTTGAGAAAAAAAAATGTGGGTATTTTAACAAACGCTAAGCGTAAATTGGTTAAGCCGGCCACTGCCTGCAGTAGCACCCTTAGTGCTACCGCAGCCCTACATAAGCACAAGTTATCTGCTCAGATTTATCGCATAGGTCAGCCGACCGTATTTTAGCCACTAATTGCAAGCCGCGTCTAGGATAGGCTGAACACGTCCGATATGAAGGTTGCTTTCGCCTTTCATCGATCGAGCAGTTGTGTTGATCAGATATCTAAGCATACGTAGGTATCCTGAGCTTAATTTTTAAATCATTCGAAAGTCGCTATTTGTGTGAAAAATCATCCGTACGTTTCAAAAATCGAGCCACAAAACCATTCTTAGTAAAAATTTGGCCTTGCTACAGCAATAAAACAGTTTTGAAATTTTGTCTGGCTACCAGGGTGTGACTCAGGCTAGGTTAATTTAGATTCGCCTATCCACTAGCACTGCCAGAATCGAGTCATTGTTGTGCGTTTGATTAGTAACTTGGAAAACGACATGTGGTCAGGATTATAGTTATAAGAGCGGTTTCCGCTATGTATAATATTAATATATATAAGTACTTGTCTGTAGTTGTAAGATCAAGGAATGTGATAAATATATTATTATTCCATTTGGATTCGATTGTTTCATTTTTTGTTTATCTGGGCACACCTCTACTGGAATTTGTAAAAATCTAAACATTATTGTTGACACCTTCACATCCAGATTAAACGTATTTTTTATAGAACGGGTGGCAATCAAGTTGTCTGTTAGATGGTAAGTGCACCGTCGCGTATAGACACCTGCAACATTCGAGATGTCGATGAGAGTTCAGAGATATACTTCCATTTTTTTCTGGATGGAGTATGCTTCGTATTCTATCCTGAATTACATCAGACAATTGAAAATTCATAAACATTAAAAAAGAGCAAAAAAAGGTACTTATCCTTTCAGGTCAATCCCCTTTGATGCATTGTCGAAGTGCAGCAGCGTCAAATCATTTTCGTCGCGCGAATGTGCGTACACTAAAACCGTTGTACGCTTTAGATCGCGTAAATATCGAAATACCTGACGATGGCAAAATGGATACATGTACTATGTACTATGGCAGTAAAATAAAATTTCTCGCTTATAGATCCTATGATTTTTAGAAAATTCTATGCAGTGAATTTTTTGTACCTAATACATATATATATATGTATATCTATGAACCATAACACAACATGAATTGAATTGGGATCAGTCTTGATACAATTTGTTTGTAGATAGAAAGTTCAGTCCGCTTACGACATCCACACGACATTGGATCCCGCTCTTGGAACAATAAATACTAGTGTTTATCATATTTCAATTATCTTCATTTTAGTTATTTAGTAGTTCTTCTGTAAAAATATGAAATACTCTATTGGGTAAGCGGGTCCTACGAGGGATTGAGTTAAAAACATAACTGGTATTATGTAGTGACAAATATAAAAATAAAATTACCATTTTTAATAAACAACACGGTACAATGTGGAATGTCAATATATTTTACTTCATATCTACATTTGATTTCGAGTTTTCGAGTAATGACTGAAATTAAAAATCTTAACAATATACAAAGTTTTTGTGTATCATTTTCTATCGTTATTTTATACCCTAAGCCTTACGAGTATGCAGAATCTGGCTAGATTAATAATAATTACTACATAGTTCTTCACTGGAGCTATCTACAAACATAAAAAGACGATATTTTCATGTAAAATAAATATATTTCAAATCAAATGTATGACATTTGATCTGTTTTTAAATGACAGACTGATAAAAAATCTACTAACATTCAGTAACATTTGTCCAAAAACTCAATCTACTAATAAATACAAGCCACGCCTTTGCCCATTGCACGACGGTAAGCGGCATCCTTATGGCAATAACCAAGTATCCTGTCAGTATAATCTCAAAGCAGTAATGTGGAGGCTCTATATCTAGCCATGCAATGAGAAAACACGTAGAACACAGAACAGATTTCATTATGATGATTAATATCTAATTTATCAATACATACATAAAACATTTTTTGATTTTTTTTTGTCCAGTTCAATTTCTACCATACTTAAAGTAATTAGTACATACTACAAAACAGTTACGGAAGGCCGAAGACACCTTCGAACGTAATAATATGTATAAATATAGCCTTACGAATGTAAAGAGAGTTGTTTATTTTAAAAACTTACATACAAACTTATTATACAATATTAATTAAAATGCAACCCTCGGAAGGCCCACAATACGCGACCATGAAACAATATTAGATCGTACAACAGTTTAATTTATAGGAAGTACATAATTATATCTATTCACAGCACTTATCCATATGTTAGTCAACTGTTTCACGCACAAAATGACCACAAAATCACTATGGTGTCACATTGTCACCGCACAACGATTGCATTGACGTTAAACATAATATTTATACATACATTATGTACAGATAACAAAACTAGTCCTGGGCGCACATTACAGCGATTCCTCGAACGCGGCCATCAAGTCACTTTGCATATTCATGTCTATTTGACCCGCCATCTGTAACAAAATACAATAGAAATTATGTGCCTGGATATCAAACTCTACTTTCTAATATCTATTTTATGTTACATGGAAAACGAACAGCTGCTAATTGGTAAAATAAATAGATGAGGGATAACACAAAAGCCAAAAAAGTTTTCACTTGTGCTACCTAGATTAGGTTTAAGTGCCCCAACTCGCTCCAGCGCGGGAACAGATGTAAGAATACCATATTATACACATATAAATATAAATTCAAAATTTAAACAAAATGTTAAATTAAAAACAGATAAATAAATAATAAATTGAAAATATAAGCCTTATAGAAGTTTTATAAAATTTTAATTACTAATCTTTTCTTTCTTTTACATTTTTTTGCTATCAAAGTCTTTGGGATATCATATTTAATTTTAGTGTTATATAAGGTATAAGGTTTGTTGTTTGCATTAAAAAAGATGCGATATCATTGAATAAGCAAAGTTTTGTCAACATACACAAAGCAAATTTTAAGAATAGAAATTGTGGTAGCTTTTATCACTATTGATTGATTCTAGAAGATTTATTTTATAATAGAGAGAAAGAGTTGATTGATTGATCAACTCTAGAGAGACAGACTCGATCGATAGAATCGATAGACTTTAGAGGAAGAGATTTTCTATTGCATGTCTTCATTAAATTCACGTTCACCCGATGATTCACGACTAATCTTTTTTTATTATTGCTGACAGGCTACGTGTTTGACCACAGCTCACCTGATGTTAAGTGACGATGTGGTCGAAGATGGTAAACACACCTAGCCTGGAATGGTACTGGCTCTCAAGAGAGGCTGCCGGAACGCACCGTTAGATGCTTGGCGGCAGATTTTTAACTTGAGGGAGGTAGCTAGCCAGCCGAGTACTATAAAGTGCCCTACCACCATGCTATGGTTTCCTTCACCGGCAGCTCAAGCTCATTGTTGGGGTTTGAACCCACGCCCTTAGGCATGCGAACCGACCACGCTAACCACTGAGCTATCATCGCTACAAAATATTACAAAAAAGCTTGCGTCTAATCTAGTTCGTACTATATATATAACTACGGGTAATTACGGGTTGAAAATGATAACGATGCTTGTATATATATATATATATATATATATATTTGTATATTGTATATATATATATATATATATATATATACAAGCATCATTATCATTTTCAACCCGTAATTACACATGCTCTCTTTGAAATGTACTCTTTCCGGTCCTGCGGCTTTAAGGAGATTTATACCATGATTTTTACGACATGAAGCATATAGGCTAAAAGCTGTTTATTTCTAGTTAGTTTTGGCGACGCCGCCCCTCGGCTATCATCAGTGGGCAGGCTATAAGTTATATTAGTCGGGCTGAGCGACGCTGTTCGCGTCCTGTATCGGTACATAGACAGAGTGCACTCACGGCCTCGCGCCTACGGCGCTCCTGCTCACGCTGCCGCAGCCGCTCGCGCTCCGAGGCAGCCGGCTTGTCGCCCGCGGCAGCGGCGGCGGCGGCGGCGGCGGCGGCGGCGCCCGCGGCCGCGGCGGGCGGCGACGCGCGCGCCACCGGCGACACGCTCGGCGACTGGACTTCGCCGCCCTCCGGCTTGCGCACGCCCACTCCCACACCCACTCTGCACACACGAACAAACATTCTTATAACTCTCTGTTAAATGTAACTTTTTTGCAATCAATCGATCTGAAATTTATGAGGTCTATATTATATCTAGTGGAAACTCTTAGTGATTTGTATGTTTAATTTAAGTTTCAATAAAACAATAAGTAACCTAGTATAGTCACAAGCTGTAATAACGAAATTAAAGGCCTAATGAAAATCAACACCACTGTATCGAGGCATGACACTGATTTGACTGTGACTTGTTTAATTAAGCTTTCACCTAAAAATAATAATGAAAGTAACCCTAGAACTATAAACCCATTTTTTTTACCTGTAACTAAAAACCGGGATAAATATTTACCCCACGAGATTTTTGCTCGTAAAATCCTTCTGAAAGCAGTAATCTGACTTAGAAGTACATGAATTTTTTAGTTTTTTCAAGCCAAAGTAAATGGTAAAGGGCAAACTCAATTGTTGTTTGAACCTTGAACTAAATTATGGTATAGGTCAGGTATGGGCAACCTTTGGCTAGTTGCGTGCCAAACTTACTAAATTAATACAGTCGCGGGCCATAACACAAAATAAAAAAGCCAATTTTATTCGGTTATTGGTGAAGTAAATTTACGTGTAACGATTAATATGATATTTGTGTTTGAACTTCATAAACAAGTTGGTTCAGATCCACTTGTACAGAGGCGTAACGAGTTTTCCACATTTTCATCTGTGACTCTCTTAACGGCATTTCGACTTATTTATTAGTCTCCATCATCGAGAAAAATTGTTCGCATTTATATGTACTTCCAAAAACGCAAACAATTCTTCTCGCTAACTCTCTAAGTTGTTTGTATTTCTTTTCGCGCGAAATTTCAAAATGTCTCGCGGGCCGGGTCAAATGCCGAGGCGGGCCGGATGCGGCCCGCGGGCCGGTTGTCGCCCATATATGGTATAGGTCTTCAGTCGACAATGTCACTGACTAACTTAGAATCTAAGTTCAAAATTTACCTGGGATAGATTGATTGTTTTTTGTTGACCCCGGTTTGTTGTTCTAGGGTTAAAATTATAAAAAACTTGACGCTGATAGAATACTCAAGTGTGATACATCATTTTGTCATACGGTGGTCTTAAGGTCTATACAATTCTAGAAAATGGAATGGCATACCTAGTCTTATCCTCGTCTGGATGTCGTCTCTCCGTAGCTTCCTGTCTCTGCCTCTCTCTCTCTGCTTGTTCTTTTTTCCTCAGTTCTTGTTGTTCTAAGATCGCCCGTTGCCTATCGATCTTCTCTTGCGCTTGTTTTTTAAATTGCTGTAAACGTAATAAAATACAGTTAGAAATATCTCTATTGCAGATTTATTTTTTATTGAAATTTTCTTTTAATATAATGTTGAACTCACTTGGAAACTGTTAACCACGACAGGTTTCTGTTTGACCTGTTTGTTGGTGACCGCGGTGGGGTTACTCTGCGGGCTGCCCGCCTGCGCCAGCGATGACCACGAGCTCGCGTTTTTCAAATTCTGCTCCTGTTTCAGGCGAAAAGCTTGAGCGAAGCTGGAATTCTTCGAATCTTCCAGTTTCTTTTCCATTTCATATTTAGCCCTGTCGGACATGGCAGCGGGCGGCATCGCCGACACCCCCATGAGATCTTCGATAGGTTTCGGTGTGAGCAAAGGTTTTATGTCCTCCTTTTTGATGGGCGGCGTGATGAGGCCGGGCCCGGGCGGGAGCGCGTGGTGCGACTGCGCTATGACCGTGTGCGGCGCGCCGGGAGCGCCGGGCGCGGGCGCGGGGTCGAAGATGGAGGACACGGAGGTGGCGCCGGGCGGGCCGGGCGCGGCCGGGGCCGCGTCCGCGCGCTCGTGCGCCACGTTATTCTCGGCGAACCCGTTGTGCGGCGGGAGGAACATGTCGCTCTTTATCTGGTCGGGCAGGCGCGCCGCCTCCGCGAGGCCGCCGAGTTGCGCCATGAGCGTGTGGTGCGCCGCGTCCGCCGTCAGCGTCGGTTTGGGCAGCGAGAACTCGTCGTCGAGACGCAGCGCGTCCGCGGCCGGCGGCGCCTCCATGGGCACGTCCGCCTTCAGGCTGCGCTCGAGGCTGGCGAGCGACCGCTCGATCGGGTCGATGTACTGCGACGCGTCTATCTTCTCGAGCCCGTTTCGCGGCTCCGGCTTTACCGCCGGTTTCGTTTCCTCCGCGACACGCGCGCTCGCCGCCAGGGCCGCGTCCCCCGCGCCGGCGGCCGCCGCGGGCACCGGGTGCGCGGCCGCCACGGGCGCAGGAGCCGGCGCGGCCGCGGGCGCAACCGGTTCCTTTTTCACCTCGACCTGCGGCTCGGGCTTCGCCTCGGGGGGTACCGGCTGCTTCACCTCAGGCCCGGCCGGCGGCTCCGCTGGAGCCGCGCTGGTCGGCACCGGCGCCACGCTCACGTTCGGCACGATCATCGGCGGAACGATCTTCTGCGCAAAAGAATACGAGTTTGGTCGACAACTCGCGATACATAAAAGAAGAAATACGACGATCATAGTGATTGCTATACTTACGTTCAGTTGTGGTGTTTGATGAATCTTCTTAGCTTTCTTTTTAGGAGTTCGACCGGTTCCTGAAAAGATATGAATATTGCACGGGATATTAGACCACCCGAATGAGGGAACGCGCCTACTCGTCGACCCGGTCGAGTTCAGTACGACCTCACCTAGTCTTAAGATCGGAGGCCGCTATCGTCTGGTGCCGGTTATTTCTTTCCTCAAGTGCAACGCGACGTTTGTCGATCTACAACTTTGGTTTTAAATCAGATCTCAGGGTATCTAAATGAAATACGAAATAAATTACTTAAAAGATTTACTTAAATCGTTATATACTGAAATATATACATTGTTTATCTTCATTCGTTCTTACGTCTAGTCAATTTATTTAAGTCATGAGTTGATTAAATCACCTTAAAATGTAACACACAGTGTTTCCGTACACACTCGACTTTCTACACCAATGTTTCAACTATAAATACGGTTGTGTTGATATTGTTTTATTTACTAATTGCACCTCGTACGTTTCAAAGTAGGTAGTGATCAGGCGCCGCAAGCTGCCCGCGACCCGTAGGCGTACTCTCGTTCAGTCAAATACTTTATAAATACTGATTACAGAAATAATAACGATTCCAAATATATAACTAAGGCGTACATATCTGAAACCTACAGACCTAACAGAGTCGCATTGCTCACTGACCATATCTACTTTAAAACATTAACAATCTCATACTTATTGGAAATTAAAATGAGTTAAAATATACAATCCAAATTTGTTCTTTCCTTTCTGTAAAGGAACTATGGATAAAATATATTTATTAAAATCTAAGGTACACAAAAGTCAGTATAAGATCTCTAAAGCAATCTGCATATTGTACTTTGCAAACATAATTTATAATATTAAGCAGTGCTAAATTCTAATAAAAACATTTGTCGTATTAACACAAGTTTAATGTACATAGGTGTGTGTTTAAAAAAATGGTCTAAATGATACATAACATAGTATATAGTAAAACATATCTATCCCTTATGAGTAAAATGGTCAACATTTTACTGTATGGTAGCAGTACTAAATTACAACTTATGCACGGTATACTATATACTATAATTTTAGGACATATTCTATTATTATAATTGCAACATATTACATTACAAAGATGCCCCATTTTGTGTCTGTGTAAAATAAGAACATGGAAACACTTCAACTAAATTTTTTGACGAATTAAACATCAGAATTAAACATGCTTTGGAAAGTAACGAGTGGTCAAATCTTTTGAAATACAAGCAACGACTTGGATACATCTTGAAATTTATTTTAACACAGGGCTGTTTTTAATTTAGGCCTCCTAACATAGCAGTTTCTATGTTTTTAAAATACTGTGTGCTACATAGACTAACCACTTTTAAATAATGACATCTGAGCGTATATAACTTACATGGTTAGGTTCGTACGGTATAAGTAGTACTTATATACAATAAATAAAAAAAAGATACTATGTCTTACTTCTCTCTTTATAAATATAGGTTAAAATAATCACAATATAAAAAAAAAACAGCTAATTAAAAAAGTAAAAGAGGTAAAACGTGTTTCAAGATTTAAAACATGTGGCATAAGAATAGTTATTGGATATAACAAACATTACTGTGACTATTTACCAAATCTGTACTCGACTAAAGCACATAATATCATATTAATGAGAAAGGGTAATGTGTTTAGCTTGGTTCTCTTTAAAAAACATGGATTAATATATATATATATACATTATTTTCAGTGAAACTAGGTAAGATATATTTTGTATACAGGGTGTAGAGAAAAATGTGCCTGGCCCGCGATGATAATTAAAAATAGGTCTGTATACTTCTCTTTTAATTTTATTAATTATTTTTAAATAAGTACACTCTTGTGGAAACTTGATTTAAATACAAACAAATAAATAAAAAAATACAACTGATATAAAGTACGCGGTGCCACAGATAAAACATGGTCTGATGAAACAATTTGTTCTAAAAACTTTACGGAAATTCTATTTTGCAGGTATACTATTTTTATTTTTTTTATTGGGACCACTTTACACAACTCGCGGATCGGACCCGATTTATACACCACCTGTATAGCATGAATATCACCAACATAAATTGCATGTTTCAAAATATCAGCTCAACAACCTCTGGCTGACATATACACAAGACACATAGAGCTTTGACATTGTAATCATAAAATATATTAGGAATTTATAAAATGTTATTACACTTATGTAATCAAGACTTTTTATTCTTAACCAAGGAATCTGTCCCTGTAGTTACAGTTAACATTCAATTACTGATTACTTTTTACAATAAACATAATATGTATGGGCGACAATATTTATGAATCTGCAATAAATTAATTTAAGTTTGCAAACAATTTGTGAAGGAAGGAGGCCAGCTTTAGGATATATTCGGTAGTTACAATATTAGGCAAGAAATTTTGATAACATGTCACATCAAAGTTGAGAGCAAGCATCGATATGGTATAATTTAAGCATCAAACCAATAAAACATACCTTTTCAAAGAAAATTAATAAAAACATGTCACAAAATACATCCTCGTTGTGAGATAAGAGAGAGTACAACAAGGGGGTGAATTTTGCTTGCTAATGTGGTATCCGTCCTCACACAATTGTTTGCAACAGATTCTACGGGCTGCGGGGAAGGGCCGCCGGCTGCGCGATGCTCCTCTTCTCTCTACGCGAGACTCGGACGTACCGACACTATTCACTAGCCAAGTTCGAGCTTACTGTTATCTATATCAGCTTCCTCACTATCGAGACAAGTTTCAATTTCACACTCGTAAGCGATTAGTACCGTGAGATCTGAAGTTTCCAATAAGAATTTATAAAAACTTTAAGGATGCAAATGAAATACTGCACTTGACATGTTAAGATATTAGGTAATGTGAAAAGGTATATCCTATTGGTTTATGAAAGCAAACCAAACGTTACACGTCTTGCCGGCACCAATGACAAATGAACGGCGGACACCAAAGCTGGCTTCTCCTCCTCACTACCCTTCGTGCCTTTACCAACATTTCTTACATTGCGTGAACCATTTTTATTCAAATACTTCAATGTGTCAAACTGAATCAAAACATTAGGTGGTTACCCTCTCCGATATCACAGAATTAAATAAATTCAAACTACTCTCAAACTCTCACTCATGCTCAAAACTTAAACAGCAGTCATTATCGAGACCTCAGCTTGTCCATTGGACAAAGTTGAAACACATGTGTACTGAAAATATTTTAGGAGAAAGGTCTGGTACTGATTTATACCAGAAATAGCATGTGAGATTTCAAATATCTCAGGTACTTAATAATTTAATAAAAATGAATGATTTCGACTCGACCATACATCATTAAATAGTACCATTCATACATATGTACATTCATTAAAAAAAATTAAACATAAGGTTCACATAAAAAGCATTTCTATCAACTTCATATATGCATAACAAAATGTGGGTAATGAACACCCACAGTTACAATTAAAAATTGAATCACCAAAATCAAAATGATTCCGATGTCTTTTACAATTTATGTAAATCGATAAATAATGATTAACCCGTGGGAGTGGGTTTAGTATATCTATACTCCCAAAGTTACTATCGTACCATATAATCGAATAAACAACATTCAGATACGAATTCATATTATTATGCCATGTGTCGTCTCATCACTCATTCTTTTATTGACATCAAATTCAGACTAGATATTTTACTAGTTAAACTGTTAAAATTCAGGTTGAAACGTAAAAAATGAAGACAATTCTTTTAAAAAATACTGGCAAAGGTATAAAAAAAGATTTCCGCTTACAAAATGGAAAAAAATAATCGCAAACAACCTACGTCTACCTCGTGGGTACACTCAAGCTTTTGGACATATCCCTACGTGAAATATTCGTCTTAATTTAAATGCAAGTATCATAATAATCTAATACTAAAATCGTAATTTATGTATCGCGGTTCGCGGTATAGTTCCGGGTGTATAGCGGGATGGGAAGTCTAACCTGCTTCGCTGTCGCTCGTGTCCGAGGAGCTGGTGTCGGTACTGGACGACGAGTTGGACGAGTCTGAGGAACTTGAGGATGAAGACATGCCACCGCCCAGCGCCTCCTTGCACCCCTCTGTGGAGAGAACACGCTTATTACTCATATGACGCATCAAAGATCAAAAGCTAAAGATCTTTCTATAGCTTAAGATTCCACTTTCTGTAAACTGAGGAATTTCCTGCCGAGGGTATTGGAAAACACAAATACTTAATACTTTGTGGTTACTGCAGCGAGAAGAGGATAACTTTGTAGGTTTGTAGGTAACTTTGAGGATGGACTTGTAACTTATGTTACCAAATTTGTGTTTTGTAGTGTATTAAATTGTAACATTTAATTATTCTTATATGGGTCTTGTTGCCTGAAATAAGCTTTTTTTTTTTTTTTTTTTAAAGGCTTGTGGTAATTTTTATATTAATTTATTCAATTCAAACCGGGACACCTGCCCCTGCCGGCAGCTCCTGGGGGCGCCAAAATCATAATATAGGCCACAAAGCCCAGTGCACGTTGTTCTATCGACTATATTAGGATATAGCCACTATTGAAATTTTCTTCCCCGGTTGGAAAAAAGGTATATCCAGGGCTGCCTATATAACCTTCGTCAAGAAATGAGTTATCAAATCAGATTGGTAGTTCCGAGATTAGCACATTCAAACAAACTCTTCTGCTTTATTATATTATAGTATAGATTCGTAATGATTACATATAACTATTACATATTACATAAAACAGAAAGTTCTGAACACTTATGCAATGAACATATAACCTGTTAGTAGTAGTTTCACTAATCAAAACGCTTGCATGTAAAAAAATGCCTACCTTTTTTCTGTTGCTGTTTCTTGTTTGTCCCCAGTTGCCCGGAAACATCTTGTAGTCTTTTCTCCAATTCTTGTTTTTTCTCGGCCATTTGTTCATCTTTAGATTTACCAGAAACTTTACGATCTGTGTAAACACACAAAACTTGTTAATATTTCGTCTTTACTGAAAAAAATACAAATCAAAAGCTACCAACATTGTAGGATGGGAAAAGGATAGAAAGAAAGAGCCAAATAAGGATTAGTAATTTAGGCCAGTAAAAAGAGCAGTTTTTTTGGTCCACCTCACACTAAATTTCCGATCCAATTTTTTTTTATAAGGTTTTGGGTCACTTACTGTTTTTTTAAATTCTATTTTTACTGGCCTAATTCTATGGTGCTCAAATCGTCAACAGGTGTATGATTACAATACAAAAATGAAGGTTAATTAAGGAAGTAGGAATAGGTAGGACAATTAAGGAAGTAGGAAAGTAAGGAATGTCGGTGCCACTCACAATATGGCTTACGTGTCTTTTTTCGAAGGCAGGAGGCGACGTAGTTCTCCAGCTCGCGAAGGGTGGATGGCTTCAGTGTTTCGAAATCTATCTCGATTTCATCAGGATTCGAGTCTCGCAGTGAGGGCTCTCTACTTTGAATAATATGCACCACTTTACCGAGTTTGTCACCTAGGAAAGAAAGTAAACACGTTTTACAAAAATATTGTACTTACTATAAACAATAAGCCTAATAACGATTAATTTATCTGGACGAGTGAAGCGAGCCCTAACACTATTCCACAACCTGAACATTTTTGTGGTACACTTTACTGAAACACTATCACGCCTATAGATTTGTGCTTTAACATAAAAAAATTAGTTCATATCTAGATGTGTTATCTGTCAAAAAAATAATTATATAACTATAAAAAAAAATTATTTCGATAATTCTTTTTTTATTTGAAAGTTGGAAATTTGGTTCAATTCTGTCAATGGCATCCATGAGAAAACCATATGAAATCGGTCCATTAATTTTGGATTTAAAGGTTAGGAGCACTCACCAGGCAGCTTGTTGATGTCGAGCGAAAGCTGCCGCTTCTCGTCGTAGGACATGGGTTTGGCGACATCTTCGTCGTCGGTGTCGGGTGGCGGTGGGTGCGGCGCGGCCGCGGCCGCGGGCGCCGCGCTCTTCTTCTTGCCGCCGGCCGCGGGGCGTGCGCCGCCCTTTCCGCCAGCGGCCGCGCCGCCCCCCGCTGCCCCGCCGCGCGCTCGCCCTGCCTTGCCGCGCGGATTCGACGTTGCTGCACACGTTCGAACTACATTACACATCGATATTAAAAACTTTACTCGTACTGAAAGTACGGCAATTTCTGGTTATGATTTTATCTACAGCTAGTGGTTCCAGCTTCGCACCAGACGCGTAGCTACCACCGTATCAACCGTGTCAATGATACGGGGCCCCCAGGCTATAAGGGCCCCAATATGTGTAAGCAAATATTTGCAAGCCTCTTAGGCCGCGGCAACAATGGACGTCCAAAGGGAGACTTGTACGATTATATGTTCGTTAACAAGTTTGTGACAATAGACATGACCCCAATGGAGAAGAAATGAAAGTCGAGTAGAAGGGCCCCCGACAAATTATGATGCAGGACCCGTCAAGGGCAAGCTACTTCACTGCTTCGCACGGCTATATGCACAATATTTCCGGAAAAAATATTCGAATGATAGTGAAAACCATATAAAAATTTGTCGTCTAAGGAGATCGTCTAGCACCATCGTAGGTACCACCGCAGTACCAGATATTCTGCCGCCAAGCAGTAGCGTGTAAACATCACTATGTTCCGGTTTTAAGGGTACTGCAGCTAGAGAAATTACAGGGCTGTTGAGAATAACCATCAAGTCTCAAAATAATATGCGCCAAAGAAGCGACGCCCTGGACCTTATTTTAGTACTCAAAGTTCTGTGTATTGCTGCAATAGTCATTGACAAGCATTATCTCTTACCAACAGGAAGAGCGTCACGTTCGTCTCATTACATTTACATCAAGGAAATAACTAAAAAATCGTGATTTAAATATAGCGACATGTGCACAACAACAGGGTGATGGTATGCGCAATATTTTTTGTGTAATAAGTATGTATCTAGAAAAATATCATATACATTCTATTGGTTATCTGGTTCCCATAGTACAAGCTTTGCTTAATTTGGAGCTATGAAATGTATCCTGTTGTTTTAAATTATATTCAATGCCCAAGGTTTAATCGATTCGTGACGTGCATGAATATTCAGTGCATATTTATATTTAAAACCAATAGGGCTCCTTGCTTTCATATTGTTTGCATACTTTTTTTTAGGTGTATAAGTCTGCGTTTGACCCCCAACTCGCATGATAGTAAGCAACAATGAAGCATGAAAATAAAGCATGTAGATTTGAGAGATACCTATTCACTATGATCTTGAAATAATTCAGATCATAGATCATAGAAACAATGAAGACGACAGTTCCTTGGATCTATGAATGAGAACATTCTGCATTGTATAACAACTATGAACATAGGAAGTAGACAGTGTTGTGATTGATGTTTGTAATGTTTGATATTCAGAGTCTAAAAAGAATGTACTACCACTTTTACTTACCGAGGTTTTCAGCGATATTGTTAGCTTTAGCTGCATATGGGGTGGTGGCGTTCGGTTTCACTGGCACTGTATTGTTTGTCAGTTGCTTCTTCTTATCCTTCATCTTTTTCTTGGCTTTTTTCTTGTTGTTTGACTCTTCAACCAACTTTCTCATCTTCTCCTGTAGAGCATGCAATTCCTTCTCGAGGAGTTTCACTTTGTTGTTCCTCTCTTCTTCTGAGTCGTCCGATTCCGAGTCTGATTCTGAGCCCGACTCGGAACTGGAGGCCGAACTACCCTTGTCCATCGCGTGCGGGACTCCTGACACGGTGTGGACAGGCTCGTCTGGAATCTTGGCATATCTGCGGGGAAAAACAAGAATTACTTTATTAAATATATATTTATCAACCATCAACAAGTCTTCAGTAAATATCATGAATAAGTTTCGACCCTTGTAATAGTTACCTTGTACTTTTACATGTATTTCTAAGTTAATTTGTATTTTCTTATGGGAAATATACATCTTAATAAACTACAGGTACATAAACTGTAGAGCATGTGCTTTTGCGTTGCGAAGTTACAGAAGCCACTAGAATTGCTCATGTCGCTGCAATACCTTGAATGTTTCTCGTCATCAGCCATTTCACTATAATCACACTTCCATCACACAAGCTCTGCTTAGTTTGGGGTCAGATGGCGCTGTGTGTAATGTGTCCTACAATATTTATTTATTATATATTTATTCACATATATATATATAAAAACAGTTTCTGAACAGTTACCTCATTTCGAAGACATCCTGTAGTTTCCTCGCCATCGCGACGACGTCGTGGTCCGGCGGGTTGTATTTGTAGCAGTTGGTGAATATTAGACGCACGTCGGTCGCGAACTCGGCGGCAGTTTTGTAGGCGCGGTTGTCCATCTTTTGCTTCACAGTACCGAGATCCATCGGCTTCTTTATAATATCAAAGTAATCGTGCAGCCCAAGCAATTCAGCGTCGACGGGTTTGTAAAACGGCCAGGCATAACCCTGTCGGAGGAAGATACAAAGTGTGAACGATCTATTTTAATATAGTAAAATAATCTATATCGAAAGTGTTGGTTCTTACCGAATGTTTCTTGGAGAAGAGTTCCTTGAGGATCTCGTTGCAGCTCTTGAGCGCATCGGAGAGTTTTTCTTTGCCTTTGGCTAGCTGCGGGGTCAACACGGAGTGATGGGAAGCGCCAGCTGCCACACTGGGCGACATGCCACCTATTTTGAATCCGTCTTCTCCTGCTCTGCTGGTCTGTGAACAAATAAACTTGTGTTAATACCACATTCCTTAGTGAGAATCTAAATTGTGTATCATAGAGTTGATTGGCACGTTTCTTACCTTTTTCTGGCGTCCGCTTTCTCTTCTTGTGGATATTTTAGCAGGCTTCGGACCTCCTTGCTGGTCTATTGTGGGCGTTGTGTAACCGCCTTCAAATGAGCTGCCCATAGGCGTGGTCGTATCAGCTTTTCTTTTCACACCTTTTTTTACCTAAAAATTACGATTTTTTTTAAATGTCTTTTGCGAGAATTAGAAAGTGATATGTACATGTATCGCTGAATCGGAGCCTTTGTTGACCGAAGGCAACAATACGGTCGTTGCATAATCCAGAATTCTCAAAATATTATATGTTTATATGTTTGCCTAGTTTGGGGCCCAACGAATTACGCTATACAAATCGTAAATAGTAATTAAATTTGTGAAACTGTTAAATTGCAAATTGTATGTATGGTAATAAAGATTATTATTATAGTTTTTTTTTTAGCATTGTAATTATTTAATGAATTGAAAATAATATGTATTAATTTTGATGATAAATATTGTTTTCAAAGCATATCATTTATTTTTTCATTAAAATAATATCATTTGCCTTTTAATAAATACTAAAATAGGTACAAGTTGCAAACGACGTCTACTAAAGTATTTTTTTTTTTATTATGACAGTACAATTATTATCCGTTTTTTTTAATTATGGTTGCCAGTACTTGCCAGGCTATGTGTTTAACCACATCTCATCTGATGTTAAGTGGATGAATGATCGAAGGTGGTAAAGCACACCTAGCCTGGAATGGTACTGGCTGTCAAGTAAGGCTGCCGGAACACACAGTTAGATGCTTGGCGGTAGATTTTCAACTTGATGGGTGGTAGCTAGCCAGCCGAGTACTAGAAAGTACCCAACTACCATGCTATAATTTCCTCAAAATGTTTTCCTTCACCGGCAGCTTAAGCTCATTGTTGGGGTTTGAACCCACACCCTTCGGCATGCGTACCGACCGCGCTAACCACTGAGCTATCATCGCTACAAAAGTAAAATATATTGTTCCAATCATAACATCAACACATAACTGTCATATTTTTGTTCCGCTAAATGCGACTCTGTTTTATGTTTGATAAACTTAGTAATAAACTGAGATAACAAAACACGCTCGCATTACTACTAGGAGCGCCTTAACATCAGGCAAGGTGATCAAACTAGCACATATTAAGTTAAAAAAAAAGTTTATAAATTTAGTGGTACGTTTTAAATAGCTTTACCTTAGCAGGTTGCGTTTGGGACAAGGCGACTGGCGGGATGGTGGGAACGGGCGTCGTTGTAGGTTGCGCCACGTGGAAACTCGACGGTTGGCTCGCAACCTGGAAACATTCTTTACTATAGTGACTTTTGTAATAGAGCTTTTACATACATATAAATAAATATAAATATAGCCACTGGCGCGAACTGTTAAACCGTCCGATGCAAGTGTCAAATCTAGCGCTAGAGACCGCTCAGTATCTTCTTCCGATAAAAACGATTGTCAAAAGAAAACCATACTAGAGCTATATTAAAATTAAAAATATCGTAGTATAGCTTAATATATACACAATACGATTATTTAAAAGTATACGCTCCAAACCCAAATCTAAATACTTAAAATAAATGACAATCCTCAGCGTAACGCACACACAAAATAAGTCTACTTCAAACTGGCTGATGTGAAACAGATTATAAAGAACTGTACTGTTTGTACGTTTCAGCGCCCTCTATGTTTAGTTTCGTGTCCAAAATGCCAGAAATATTGCAAATATGTGCTTTATTTTAACCGTATAGAGCTTATTTTCATCACTGCCTATTTACACGACACTTTAGTGTACCAAGACGTAAGATGACAAACTTTTCAGCCATAAAAAAACAATCGACTAATTTACCTTGCAGACAAAAAAAATAATAATAATAATCGGTTCATTCGTTTGGGAGCTACGATGCCACAGACACACACAGACACGTTTTTGTGTGGGTGTATAATAAAAATGCGATGCCAGAAACAATGAAAAAGTATCACCTGCTGCGGAAGGCCGGTATGCGTGGCGGGCGGTGTAACGGCCGCCGTGGTAGTTGTGTTGGTGGATCCGACGAGCGCGGGCGGCGGAGCAGCCGGCTTGGCAGCCAGCGGGGGCCGCGGAGTCGCCGCCGGGGTAGCGCCCGTGCTCGCGCCGCCTCCCGCGGCCGGAGCCGTCGAGCCGCGCTTCTTCGGGCCGCCGCTTCCGCCGCCCTTAGCGGCCTTTGACGGCGTCTCGATCTCGCGCTCCTCCTTGTCCATCTGAGCTATCTGTACACAGAGATGCAACAGATAAGACATGCTTACCTGATGAACAGGTATGGGTTACTGGGAACAACGAATTAATTGCATATGTATCAATTATGAAGTTATTTTTTGTACAAAGGTAATGAAGACGAGACGCTAAATTAAAGATAAGTACCTGGATGAAGGATTTTTTTTCGTTTTCTAAAAATGAAACCTAGCTAGATCGATTTATCGCCCCCGAAACCCCTGTATACTAAATTTCATGAAAATCGTTGGAGCCGTTTCAGAGTTTCATTTCATATATACAAGAATTGCTCGTTTAAAGGTATTAGATTAGATAGATAACATCATTCATAATAGTACCCATTAATAACAGTTTTTTTAATGGGACCGACACTGGATTCAAAAATTAAACATCGTTTCCTTAGAAAAATGTCAACAGATTTTACTTTTTTTGGTATTACAAGGTGCCTTTGTAAAAGTTGTTCATAATGAAGAGTACTATGACGTCCTTTCAGCCTGGTACTACCGTTCCGCGTAATCCTGTATTTATGTATGTTTCATTGGTGAACACTTACATAAACATTATCATGCTTGAGGGAAACTATTAGAATTATGAGATATAAATCACGTACATAGGAGTAAACCCCGAGATATGGCGATAGTTATTTAGTTCTTATATTAAAGATGTTTGGTCACATCTCGAGACGAAACAATGACTCAATTGCTCGTCTTGTTGTCCAAGGCAAGGTGGAAGGCACTAGGCCACGCGGAATGTCCCCAATGCGGTGGGTTGACCAAGTTACTGATAGGCGGACCCATACACGAGTGCACCAGAATGACTTCTAGCAGGGAGAGATGGCGGGACATCGTACGGCGAACTATACCTGCCACTCGGAATCATACAACATGTCAATCACGACCACTCTGCCAAGAGTGATACGAATGAGAAGAGAAGAGATTTAGTTCTTAGAGATTACCATTAAAAAAAATTGGCTATTTGAAATGTAAAAGCTAAATTAGACAAAGTAATGAGCGCAAAAGCAGCAATATCCTGGACTTTGTTTTGCTACTCAAAGTTCTGTGTATTGCTGCAATGGTCATGGACAGGCGTTATCTTTTACTATCAGAAGAGCGTCTCGTTAGTCTCATTACATTTACATTTTAAAAATCTTTTTTTTTATAAGTTTTCAATTTTTTACCCATAACACAGTAATTATACGTAAGTGCTTACCCTATTGAGGAACAGCTTTTCCAGGGTCTGTGCCATGACTACAACGTCCTCGCCAGGTTTGTTGTAGACATAACAGTTCGTGAACATGGTATTGAAATCCTGAATACATTCCTGCGCCGAGTAGTAATAGTTCGACTCGAGGCGCTTCTTGATAGTACCCAAATCCATGGGTTTCTTGATGATCTTATGGTAATCCTGAAACCATACCAAGCCAAATTGCAGATTTTGTCCAGACAGAACTTACACTACTTTAATTACGCGAAATATACTTACAGGAAGATTTAACTTTTTCGCGTCGACTGGTTGGTGGAAGGGCCACGCGAATTGGTGTTTCCACACGGCCTTCATTACAGTCTTTTGAAGGAACTGTAATTGATTGGTCATGCGGCCTTGCCGGCGCGGACTCTCGTCAGGCGGGGCGCCATTCACGGCTTCCGCGGCCGGCTATGAAATTATTCACACATTAGACATTGTTTTGTTTACATAGGCCGTGAAGTGATCCATTGAAAGAGCAGTAATTACCGTGCTGGTGGTGGCGAGAGGATCGACTGCCTGCTGCATCGTGCTGGAGTCAGCAATCTACCTGCCGAAGTGACACAACCACTGTAGTAGGTTACCAACTTAGTCACAAATATCTTAACATACTAATCGAGACTCTCACCTCAATCGTAACAAGAGGCTCATCCAACTTCTGGCTAAGAGGCATCAGCTATATCCTCTTAAGACACTGAACCATTCTATCATAATAAGTAATTTTGGTGCCTCTGCACCTAGGAAAGAGGCTTCTCATTCATAGTCACACAAATCCTACCTGAAAATAAAATGGAAAAAATATCTTTAAAAAGTATTAAATTTCAATTCATCAGTAATAATACAGATTATGCTTAAATATTCCTATAATTTATAGCAGGGATCACCAATTAGATTTTTCAGGGGTCCGGTTTTTAAAATAAAGTAACCAGCGCGGTCCGTTTCTACTGAGTTTATTAACTAAGCAAATGTAATGTACAGAAGTAACAAGGAATTTTTATACATATATCAATGTGAAAATTATATGTTTTCCTTGAACTATTTGTCTGAAGTTTGGAGTAAACCATTAAATCCTGGAGATGTTTATCAGTAAATCGAGATTGAAAAATATTATTACTCAGTAATACAAGTTACTGTTTACGGTCCACACAAAATAGGTCGGTGGTACAGATCCGGACCTCCATTTGGTGACCCCTTATTTATAGAATAGACACATGCACACATAAAAAGCATTTTTACCAATAAACATACTTCCTATTGGTATAGTGCCATTAATACAAACATGATTGTTTTATAAAACCTGTTTAGATTAACTAAGCACATCCATTTCTAAGGCAAAAGGGTCAAAACACAGGGAGCTTTTTTGAAAATAAAACATATCTTGTTGTTTTTGAGCATTCTCGTCATGTGGTTTGTTTTAGGGCAGAAGGGTCAAAACACAGGGAGATCCCTTAAAAATAAAAACATTTCTTCTTGTTTTTTAGCATTCTCGTCATAGGCTTTGTTATAGGGCAGAAGGGTCAAAACACAGGGAGTTCCCTTGAAAATAAAACATTAATTCTGGTTTTTTTGTGCATTCTCGTCATGGACTTGGTTAATACATAAAATGTTTTCACACATATGCTACCAAATAGCAATTCTTTAATAATTTAGCAATATTATTGTATATGTGCCTTTACAGTTTGCATACCTTGCTTAAATGCAGGGTAGACCACTGGAAGAGCACCAAATAGAATGATGCTTAGAAGATATATCCAGTACCTAAAAATGAAAGAAAGAGGTATAAACATTCTAAACCACAACCATTGTTGGTTTTGCAAATTTACATACAATATCGAGTTAAAATTAAACTACAGTTAAGGTTTAAGTTATCATCATCCTTAGCAAATGTATTAACTGAAGAGAAACAGAAAACCTTAGCATTGTAAACCAACTGTAACCGATTTTGAACTACCAATATAAAGGTATTAAAACTGATGAATGACTTCTGCAATAGAATATCTTAACAATGTTTAATTACATATTTTCATTTTAAATAGGGTGTTAAATTTAGCATGGAAATTGAATTACTTATGTTTTAACAATTCATAAAGTAAATAATTTTGTGTGTAATTTAGGTATAAAAACTTCAAGGGCAATTTTTTTTACTATCAATCAAAACAATATATTGAATATCTTTGTAACCAAAAATTTAAGATTTAAAAAATGTTTTGCACACACACACACAGACAAAGATAAGAACACTTTCTTAGAAGATTCAGTTTTATTTTGATTTAAGATATTACAGGTACAAGAACAAACACTTAGATATGGCAAGTTGATTACTTCTTTATTGTATAAAGGCAAGTAAAGATACCAGCAAAATTAATTATTTTAATATTTTATTTTAGTCTAGATCATACCTGGTAATGTAATAATTCTAGCTATTAATATTCCTATATTGCTATAAGTTTTTATATATGACTAACAAACTTAAGAGATATTGTGCCACCTAAAGACCTATCACACAAGTGAAACCACAGTTACATTAGAAGAATGAGCAAGTGATTAAAAAGTAATTATTATAACCAGTTTACATCAATTTTTCATTAAGTTATGACATGCTAGTGCAATAGTCATTATCAGCTTTCTCATTAGTTTTTCTTTTACCCAACATATATGAGACAAGCAATTCAATTGTGGCAAGTTTCAATCTTCCCTATTACAATTCAATGTTTACCAGAATTAACTCCTGTCTCCACAACACTGTACTGTGCTTATTGTAAGATTTAGAATTTCTTAAATGCCTAGTATTTTCACTCACAACACAACACACAAAAACATCACAACATTGCCCTGGGCTAAGGTGTGGTCTTCCCCAGGTGAAACCTATAATTTTTTATTGTTATTTTATTGACTTTTTTTGTTAATGACATATCCAAGTTAGATATACAGGGACAAATAATTCAGTATGCGGATGATACTACGGTCATATTATCAGATGATACTATTGAAAAGCTAAAAGTAAAAATAAAGGAAACCCTATCAAAATTAGACCAATGGTTAAAAAATAACGGACTTCAACTAAACTCGGACAAAACTAATATTATGTTTTTTAATGCTAAATCACCAACCGCAGAATGCATTCCTATAGATGTAGGACCCTCCACTTTATGCAGTACTAACCATGTAAAACTTTTAGGATTTGAGCTGGACTCCTCTTTAACTTGGAAGATTCATATAGATGCAACGTGTACAAAAATGGCTAAAGGAGTCTATGCACTAAAACAAATGAAACATATCAGTACTCCTGACTGTCTCAAAGGAGTCTACTACTCTTACATACATTCTATAATGTCGTACGGCATAATTATGTGGGGATGCTCAACAGACTACGAACGAATTTTAAAGATGCAGAAACGGGCCATTCGAGTTCTAGTAAACGGAAAGTACAAGGAATCATGTCGGGAACATTTTAAAGACTTGCAAATCTTGACAGCAGTGGCAGTATATATTTTGGAAGCCATAAAACATGCTCGCCAAAATATAATCATGTATCAACCTAATGAGACCAACAGCATTAGAAATTGCAAGAGCAACCCAAGTCTGAAGCCAATATATCCTAGGTTGTGCATCTCCAAAAAATCTCCGATGTGCATGGGTCAAAAACTGTATAATAAGCTCCCAGATAGAATTCTAAACACTGCTAGTGACAAAGTATTTAATAGTAAAGTTAAAGTTCTTCTGCTGGACAAGACAATATATACAATTAAGGAATTTTTGGACAACAAGTACACCTAATACCATGTTCTACACCTACCTAGCAATAAATATGACGATGCCCCTTTACAGCATTAATAATATTATTTTAATAACTGTTTTTATTATATTATACTCGTAGAAGGAAATTGTGAATTAATTTAATTTTTTTTTTTTTGACGAAATATGTATGATGCGCAACTCTTATTATATATCATAGGATGATTGTAAATCTACTTATTAATAAAATTATCTTATCTTATCTTATCTTATAAAAAAGCTCTGCCACCACAACAGTTTTGTTGGGGTATAGAGCCACAGTCAACACTAAAAATTTTACCGATACAAACTCGCTTTCATACTTGCTATTCCCTTTTCTCTCAGTTAATCCACCTCCTCTTACTTTCTAAAACAAATAGGTACCACTCATAAAAAAAAATTCATACCTCCTTGAGGAAGGAATACCTACTAATAATTCAAATCTCATGCATGCCTAACACAAACATACCCTTAAAAACACAAAACATACACATTATTTATTACCCCAACCCAACTGTCATACCTACCTACTTACATAATTTTCCTACACAGATACACACAACTAAAAAAAGGAATGTGATGTTTCAAGGTTGACATATGTATGTATGTATGAAAGTTTATTGCACCATAACTTTAAAAACGCCTGAATAGATTTGGATGTATAGGGTTTCCTTGGAATCTTTACATCATCCTTAGTGACTTTTCATCATCTTTACATCAATTTTTCGTAAAAATTAATTTCTTATTGGACATTCATGTTTTTTAATGTTCTTAATTAAGCTTGAAGCTGCATCACAACAAAAAAAAAAATTTCAATATTTCATTTTAGGTTCACATAGTTTTATTATAACTTTGTGTACCATGGTAATTCTTGTGAGGTTTTAGTTCTTTAGTTAAATACTCCCATTACAAATATTATTAACTTATTCTAAAATGGATCTGAGTTTTTTTTTTTTTGTTATTTGATATAATATTTACGCATAAATATCTAACATGAGATTGATTTTAATTTTTATAAAACTGCCTATAAATTGCTGTTCATCCGATATATGTACATACATACATATAATTATCTACTTAAACCCAAACAACTGGAATATATTGGTTCATTGATTTTGTTGTAAGATTCATTTTTATCTATAAGTCACAAGATTTATTTAATAAACTATGTAGGACAGTACCTGGGCCATCAAGCTTTGCTTGGTATATGCATTGTCTAATGCATATTATATGCAATATGCATTAGACAATGAACTAAAGAACTTAGAAAAATGTGTTTCCCCGAGATGAGACTAGAATATAGCCATTTTCGAGATCTCAAAATTTTCACACATATTGCTCATTTAATAGTATTAAAAGTGTCTCATAAAGATTATTTTGAAGGTGTGTAAGGTTCATTGGATAAAGTAAAAAAAAATTATATCTCAAAGTGAGAGCATTGATATAGACATCGCTAGGTATAAGGAAATAAGTAGTTAGACTAGAGCTTTAAATAAATGTGTCCAATCATAGAGATGATAAACCCTAATCATGCACCTGTGTATATTGTGACTTTCATAACAAGACAAAAAATAAGTAGGATAAAGCTAGTTAGTTGCTTTGGTTGAAGCTAGTTGTTGTCTTTTCAAGTTCTTAGATTTACCCACAACCTATTTAGCTGTCTATCCAGACAAGTTGTAAAAATGATACTCTAGCATTATATATACTTCTTCACTATCATGTATGTCCATACAAGCAGGTAAACTATCCTATTTTTGTTTGTTTACCAACAGGCTAACCCTATTTTTTATATATTTAAATCTTCTCTTGGCTATGTAGGCAATATTTTTGGTAGATTTATGTTCATAGCATAGATTTTAGGTCTTGTATGTAAATGTATGTTGGTTCCTAGCAAGTGTATTAATACAATGTATAACTTGGCAAGCTAACTAAACGTTTCTCCAAAGCATTGATTTTGACCAGATTGCAACAGAAACTGGAAGCATCATAGAAGGTCTAGAACATTCTTTAGATGTCTACAAAGGAGATTTTCAGGAGATCTTAGGTACAGGTTTGTACTTACTTATAAACATGAATAAAAAGTAATACATTTGGAATATTATATATTCAACAACTGTCTTGATACACGATATTGAAGAATAAAATTACATTTTAGTGAGCATTGAACAAGAGATTTTGGTAATGTACATGTACAGGGATGCTTTGAACTAAACAACTAAAAATAGTCTACAAAACTAAACCTTACGCACAGTAATGCATTTTTAACATATTATATCAACTCGAAGGCATTGTGTAACATTAAAATAACATTTTCGATACTGACTAGAAATGGTGAAAATTGGCTAGAAGGAGGCCACGAACAGAATGTTGAAATATAGGCCAATTCCAAAACATGCAATTTTAACTTATACAATAAAACGAAGCCCTACAAAAACGGAACCTATAACATAAGAATCTACAAGAAAATAATGCGAGTAAAGCCCAAATATTATAAAAAAAGACTTACGAAGAAATATTAACGCCAATATGGCGGATGGACTAAAAATACGATGTAAGGAGTCACTTCTCCAAACGCAAAAAAATATTGATTCGTTTCACTTTAGGTTCACACAACACAATAAACATATATATCGTCATTTAAGTCCTTTAATAACTCATTGTTTTTAATGAACTAATTCCACAATACTCTGTAAACAATAAAGAATAGCACAACACGAACTCCAAAGACTCAGCGAACTTCAGACATGGCGGCTAAACAAGCGAGCAAGGGCAGCCGATTCTCATTATCATTATTTTCGTATTTTTTACACTGTAAAAGAAAATACTGAAAAACCATCATAGAAAATTGTGTGAAATAAATATATTTTGCATGCTCATCATCAGATGACGGAACAATTCATGCAAATCATTGGATTGAAATACGAGAATATAAAATTGATTTCATTTCATTTCTCATTTTTCCGGTTCATTCATTTTAATTATGTTCATTCATTCGCAGCGTATTTTTTTTTTCTTAATTTTGTCAGCATTCTTTACATTTCGGCTATCTCAAGTTTTGATAATTACAAAGATAATTATCAAAAATTGAGATTTTAGATGATAAATATCAACTCCAAAGTTGAAAATTAAAAAGGATAAATTAGTAAAGTTTCAAAGTATAAATTAGTAAAAATAAACCTACTACACATATAAGTTAAGTGAAATTATGTATGTTTCACTTGTTACTCAATCACGCTAAAAAGGCTGAACGAATTTGGATGCAATTTGGGACATTAACATATAGGAAACTTTTTATTCCGGAAAAATGAGAGATTCGCCTGGAGTTATGAGTTCAAAAAACAATGACTTAAAAGGTATAAGTACTTCATCTTTATGTAGGTGTAGGTAGTAAAATACTACAAGTTTCATGACGGATGAAACTATTGCCTCTTTATTACTTACATAATATGTATGTTTCATTTCTCTCTAAACCCAATTTTAAAGTGAGTGCGGACGAATTCGTGTGCAAGCTTGTGAATCTATAAAAGCAAATAACTGTGAAACCCGAGTCATGCCCTAGTACAATAGTAGCGACTTTATTAAAAACTTTTACGAAGTTTTGGAACAACATGAAAGGGTATCATAGATTTCACCATATACAATTTAAACCCTAGAAAACATACAATTTTAGGTGAATAATTCAATCCTGTAACATAATTAGTCCGCGTTCCCGCCAATATTCTCGTTTCATAGTTCATTCAGTGCTAAAGATTATTTTCACTTATTTTTTTTTAAACCTTCATTAGGAGCAGTGTTGCCGATCTATTACAACTTGTTATTCCTCTGAGATTACAATTGTAATCTCAGATCAAACACTACATTGTAATAGATCTATTACTTTTTTGAATGGATCAGTACGCTATTACGCCGCTGGCAGATCTATTATAGTTTTCTATCTATTTTTCGCAAAGATAAAGGATCTATTATAGTTTTAATACATCTATTACTTTTGTATGATTATGATTAAGTACACTATTGTGTTTAACCAAATCATTATTATGATAATATATGTATATTTCAATAAAGAAATAATTGAAGTCATCGATTATTACACCCAGTTATTTATTATTTTAAAATGCGACCTACAAAACACCCAAAAATATTACAATATGTGGATAATTTCATGCGTCTTTTCCCCTCTCCTTACTTGTTACGTTTTATTACGTTTTCTTGCCGCCGTCTATTACGGGATGCAATTCTCGAGTGGCAACGTTGTTGGTCGCTTTTTGCAAAATTGTTACATATCATAATTTTCTCAGATCAAACATAATTTTACTCAGATAATTTTATTACCCTTACTAGTACTGTCCAAATCAAACGATATTAGATAGTTACAGTTAAAAACAAGCACGTACCTACGTGCCTATCTCGATAACGAAGCAAGTAGCGATGTCTTGTCTTGCGTTAAACATGTGGTGCCAGTTATGAGCTGAAGGATTAATCATAGAATCGCTTAAATTAATAAAGTTGATATATAATTTGAAGGGAAGGGGAAGACTCAAGGTAGGAGGTCTACATATAATTTTTTATTGGGTCAGGTTTGTTTCTACCAAGCCTATGTAAACATGACGTCACGCTGAAGTACACAAGGAGAGCTAAATTACTATAGCCATGAGAAAGAAGGAGACAAAATGTTTATTTTTTGTCCCTATCGGCGAAACCGGTTTTTTCATTGGCTAACTGTCACCTAAAGTCACATTGAGACAGGCGGTTGCCAAACAAACTGGCGTTCGGCGCAATTTTTGTTGATTTCATTAGTTTTACGTTTTTTTTATTGGTGTATTGTGTTTATTTTGAGATAGAGACTCGTCTAATATTGTTGTAAAGTGTTTTTAAAATGAGTGGCTGCAATATTTTAGGCTGTAAGAGCCGCAGTGAGAGAAAAATCAGTGGCATCACATTTCACTCGTAAGAAATACAAATTATTGAATATTTTAGATTCCAATGTATTTTAAGATAATATCCTGATAGATTCAAATTCAAATTCAAATTCAAAAATTATTTATTTGACATAAACGATACAACACAGCAATAAAAACAAATGCATTGATAATTATCCTTGTGAATGACCATATCAATGGTTTAACAGTATTTTATCGCAATAATAACCTCTGATGTTATGCGACATAATATTGCCAGTGTTGGTTAATAATTTTCCCTAATCCCAGAATTGTCAATACAACTAACTTAATAATTAACGATTTTTCTTCTTCCAATAATTCCTCTCACTTAGTTACACATAATAATATATATATTTTCACTTGTAAAAATTGCAACTATTAATCTTGTAAATAGTAAAATAATATACTTAATACATTTTACTGAGTTATTATTTTCTTTTTAGCTTCCCATCTGATCCTGAAGTACGGAAAAAATAGATTGATGCTACCTGACCAGTCGTCAATATTGGCAACCGAAACAATAATCAAAAATATGCTCTGTTCATTTTGATCCTGATGTTTTTATGTACGCATATGGATAAATTAACTTATTTGAAACCATTTGCAATACCTACAAAATTCACAAAAGTAAGTAAAATAGGATATTTTGTTTTTTCTGATATATGTACCTAAGTTTCAGGATTCCGTACCTTAAAAGGAAAAAAACGGAAAACCAGCAGTATTTAATCTTCATATTAGGCATGAAATGAAATAAGTATTACCTATACTTGGAATCAACTTTTTTATGTTTATTGAAATTTAAAAATTTCTGTCCACGAAATTGTCAAATAGTGTGCCCCAGAAACAGTACAGTATAACAATAGACTAAACATTCATTAAATAATAAATAATTACAGGTAAAGGCGCCTATTGAATACTGCACTAAAATATTGCAAGAAGTGCAAATGAATAATCTACCGGCTTCCAATGTCCCATCTTCAGAGATGTCATCTAGTAAAAAAGGGTAATGATTAAAATCCATGTTTTTATAATTGAATTTATCCTATGAATATTTAACATAGTAAAATCCTCAGTGTGCCGGATTCTTTTTTATATTTGCGAATTTGGTGACTCCGATTTCATATAATCATATAAATAAGTCATTTATTCAGTTTAGGTTTCTGGTAAGGCACTTATGAATGTTAAGTTACATGTTTGAATCTACCACCAGCTCGTAATTACACTTCAACTGAGAAGACTCCGGCAAGGAACTCAGCAAGGCATTTTTTTTTTGTGTTTTATATTTGAATAGAATAATAAGCACAATAATATATTATACTATTTGAATATTTGTATAGAATTTGTGAATCATGTAATAATTAAAGATTGCTAATAGTATTAAAATGAGTCTAAAACTAAAAACCGTGTTTTATTTAAATGCGTGCCACAAGGCTTAGCTATGGCTATACATAATATAAATAATGCGGGAACGAGAGAAGCTCTGGTGGGCACACGCGTTTGATATCTAGTAGTTTTTGAAGTTTTTGATCTGAGGTTTCTACCTTACAAATCAAATCAACTAAAATATCATGACGTTGACGTTCGTACAGAGTTGCCATGTAAAAAGTTTGCAAATAATTCCAGGATCAAGACTGTAGCTAGATTATAGTCGTATAATAATATAGTCGAAAAAATTTCAATATTGCAAAAGTACTTTTTCTATATTACAGATGTATTACGTATCTACTGGAATAGTCGTTACAATACGATTTTAATTGATCGAAGTTAATTGAACGTATAATTAAGGATTAAAAGTATGTATTAAGTTAATTATGAAGAAGAATCTGAAACGTTGAGCTGAATAATAATATTAAACCTGACTGAGTACACAGAATGCGATTTATGAAGAGAAAAAAAAGAGTTTTTTTTTTTTTTACTTTCTTCTTTGCATCGCTATATTTTGTTTTTGAATTTTGTGTGCAGTTCAGTTTCAGCTTCTTTAACTTTATACTCAAAGTTCATTTTCGTTCAAGTCCAGTCTATGCCAGTCAAATCAATTCATGCTTTAGTAAAGTAGTGGCGACGATACTACAAGCTTCGACGGAATTTTGGAAGCAACATGAAAAATCAGGTTTCACCACATTATATCACTTTCCCATACTTGCGCTTATAATTCGGCACTTTATGAATAAAACACCAGTATTTTTATATATAAATACTCGAAAAAACACTAGTGTGTGTCTAAAACACGACACTTTACGTATTCCCGCCAAAAATCCAAAAAGTTTTCGTTTGCCACCCTTGTTGGTAGCTCTGATATCTAGTGTTGTCATTATAATTATAATTCACAGTGTTTTGGCGAGAATGCGAAAAAATCTTATTGTTACATTATATTTTTTCCAAAACTTGTGTTTTAAAGGTTTATTCGAAAATATAAAATAAATAAAATGTATTTAAAAATAATATTTTTTACCATAAAGACTAAAAAAAAACAGCAGGTTTGGAAAATACTGAGCGAAAATACAACGCGGTGACATAAATTTTCCACGTTTCCGCTAAAAAAAACAAGAAGATGATCTTATTTTATAATATTGACTTACTCACTTTATTATATTATGTCTATGGCTATATCTAAAACTTATTATTGAAAGTATGAAATACTTGGTGCTGGCATAATAGTCATTGTGATGTTAAAATAATGATCGAAAAATATGTGATTGTCAATAAACGTTTAATTATCAAAGTCACAGACACTTGACAACACTTTTTTAATCCTTTCACTCAAATTTATTTTGATTAATTTGATTTTGATTCTGGCTGAAGTGGTAGTTTTGGTAAATTAGATGAAAATTATGAATTAAAAATTGAGCGCTGTCTATACATTTCTTTGCATTGATTTTAGTTGTTTTCTCTTTGGTAATCGAGTGTTTTATAATGGCTAAAAGAAGTCTCGGCTACTTTTAGTAGTTGTATTGAATGGACTCTTCGAATTTATGGTTTTGTAATATTTTTTGTTTCCACTGCCACGAAGTTGTTCTTTTGAGAAGGTAAGCGTTTATGTGATTATATAAATATTTTCGTATGAAACAAATATATTAACTACGTTGTACTTTGTTATTAGTTTAGAATGATTGAATTAATGCATTTGGAACTCAAGGTAACCAGTTCTTATCTTTGAACTTGTTTGTCGTGTTTATTGTGTGTCTGTCTTTGTCTATAACTAAGAAAGTTATACATTAGAGAAACCCATTGATTCATTTAAACAAAGTATATATATATATATATATATCATGAAGTTTATTATATAAGCTCTATATCACACTTTCACTCCAGCTTTCTTGACATTGACAAAATATCAGGTGATAGTGACTGTTACACTTGCAGTATACTTTCTAAATTGTACCCAGTATATGTAGGTCAGATTGTAAATAATTTTAAGTAATATAATTGTAAGTACAGCAGGTATAATGTTCATCTGTCATTTTATATATATATTTTAATACAGTTAAACCCAACAACAATCACTTGGACTTGGTTATATATTGTGATAACATTTATAACAGATCATTTCGTGAAAAGTTTCTAACTTTATTATAAATTTTTTGTGCATAATTATTTACAAGTAAACATAGCATTATTTTCTTATTGATATTTTCATTTATATTAAAGGTTAAAGGCATTTGTGTAACTTACATTTTTTTGCATTTAAATACTAGTAAAGCTTTTGTTTGCCCTTTTACACTTTTTTCCGTACTGGCTCATATATTTCGAATTGATAATAAACTAGTGTTTTAATAATAAATTTGTGCTTATGATTTTCACATGTGATGTGATTGTGATTCTCACTCAAACACTGTTTGAGTGAGAATAGTATCATAATAAGCAATACAATACAGTTTCCTGGAATTAGATTTTTAAAAGTATGCATCAATTACACACAAAATTAAATAAACATATATAAATCACAGGTTATATTTTACATGTTCCAGTTATTATTAGACCCAAACTAAGCAAAGCTCCATGAGAACCAACTAACTGATAGAATACTTATATACTTATTATTATAAATATACTTATATAATACATACATGATTCAGACTCAAAACAAATATCTGTTATTCACATTTTGGATGGGAATCGAACCCACACCCTACAGCTTTTGAATCATAAATATGAATAATCTTTTTTGTTAAAGAAAATGTTTTTCTGTAGGTAAGTTATGAAAAAATAATTAAACTTCTGATTTCAATTCTAATATTTAACCATCAATCTATTAAAAATCAAAGACAATCACAGGCATGCATATCTCAATCGACAATATGATAACAAACAAAACATTAACATTTTAAGAAAAAAATATAGTAAAAACTGAAAGCTATTACTTATATATACATATGTACCTATATTACTAGTAATCTTACATCTTAAACAGTGAAGTAGCTTGCCCTTGACGGGCCCTGTATCAAAATTTGTTGGGGGCCCTTCTACCCGACTTTCATTTCATTCTCCACGGGGGTCATGTCTATTATTCTTTTACAAACTTGTTAACGAACATGTCCATTGTGGCCGCGGCCTTAGACTCTTACGAATTTTTGCTTGAACATGTCAGAGCTTTTGTATCACCATGTCATCGATACGGCTGATACGGCAGTACCTACGCCCCTGATCTTAAAACAACAAGGAAACATATTCGAAATACCACAAATCACAAATTGTGCACAAAATTCATTGGTGCAAGAAGTATAAGACTATTTTGAAAAGTAGCACATATTGGCTCTTATGTGTGGATTGCATAATATTGATTTTTCATACCTTTACTTCAATATGATTTTGTATGATAAGTATTTATATCAAAGAAATCTTTGTTATGCTCAATTAATAAGTGATATTTGCTCAACTTATCTTTAAGAGGAGGATTATATAGAATGTAAGAAACTTACTAATATCTATTGATATTATATTGATGTCTTATTCATAGCAGTCCATTGGTTCAGAACTGCTACATTTTTAGTAAATTACTTCAAACTAATTATTCTCGATAGTCATTTATACATATTTACATCTATATTATGTATATGGCAAAGTAAAATTGTCTCTATATTGTTTAAAAATTCTTATGATTTTTCAAATGCCTCATTTTGAACTAGGTATTTAAAATTTCTATTGACAATTATTCATGATTATAAATATAGTTTTTAACCAACTTAAAAAAGGAGGAGGTTTACCAACTTTTTTATATGATTACTTTTAGATTGGTCCCATAAAATTTCATCAAAATGGTTTAGTAGTTTGATTTTTAAACCCAAATTATTGCAATATAAATACACATGTTATCGAAGTGAATGAACTTGTGTATTTTGCTTTTCTGTGACTTTGCAGTGGTGTTTACGGTCACTAAGATAGGCCCAATGAACTACCTACCTTCCCGCTATATCATCAGATGATAATGAAACCGGATAGCAATGTTTGAACTTAGTGGAATGTAGTTGAGTTTTTTTATAGAAAATATTTTATTTGAGTTGTATTGTGAAGTCGTTTCCGCCAATTCACATAATATCGTACTGAAAAACGAAAAACAGAGCCCCTCGGGTATTCCAAAGAATAACATATTTTTATTTCGCCAGGACACTCACGACATGCGGTTAAGCGTGGTGTTACACCAAGCTGCTATTTAACCTATTTTCTATTTAGCGTTAATCAATATTTTAATCTTATAAATATATTACAATTCTATGCCTATACATATGACCCCATTAGGGTATGTCATTTTTTTTTAACTTAATTTAAATTTAAACTTTAATCATATAGTGTCTTTATCAACAAAATTATGAAAGAGGTGTTCGGGTATTTTTTTTCTAGTAGACGTTTCACACAGTGCCATCTTTCCACAGACTAAGCAAAGCTTGTACTACGGGAACCAGGTAACTGATATAAAAATCTTTAATTACTTTAATAAAGTAATTAAAGGTTTATTAAAACATATGTTATATGTATGTGGGTACATATATTTGTGGCACAAGCTGTTAAGTTTCTTGTTTGTGTTATATTTTTAATTTTTCTGATTTAGAGTTGCCTTTGAGTTACTAATTATCTATAAACACCTATATTATATATTATACTAACTTATATTTAAGTAATTCATAGATGTATAAATACAGCAAACAAATAAATATAGTACTACATAACATTAATAAATAAAAAATTATGTTGCAAATGTACAATTTAAAAATGTTCTAATTTTATGTTATTTAACTTTAGATTGCATAATTTAGTAGTTAAGTTCCTATGTTTTTTGCGCATAAATAAATATTATTATTATTATTATTATTATTATATACAACCAAACATACAATTCTCACACAAATACTTACTTGTCCCGGTTGGGAATCGCAACCACATCATACAACTCTCAAATAGTCTAAGATCCGGTATAAGAAATATATACCCTCATCTGTTATTTATTAATGATAAGAAATATTATCTAATATACACATTGACACATCGCAAATAGGTTGCCCAGCTAAATTGCGTGCCGATAATATGAAATAATTAATTTACATCTAAAATCTAGGCAACCATGGTTTCAACCTAATATGGTTGGATTGAGAATGAAATAAGCTTTCATTTGATATACGATTAAATAACTGATCAGGGCTTATTAATAACACTTACTCACCTGTTTATACCTGGCAACTCCTAGGTTGTTCAGAAGAGGAAGTAAGCAACCTTTATTCTGTTGGTTATATTCTCTCAACTTATTAACATATTTCTTATACCGGATCTAGTACTAAAAGCAGAAGCACAAGCCAATAAATTAATAGCAATGATAGCTCAGTGGTTAGCGCTGTCGGTTCGCATGCCGAAGGGCGTGGGTATAAACCCCAACAATGAGCTTGAGCTGCCGGTGAAGGAAAACATCGTGAGGAAACCATAGCGTGGTGGTAGAGTACTCTCCAGTACTCGGCTGGCTAACTATCTCCCTCAAGTTGAAAATCTGCCGCCAAGCATCTAACGGTGTGTTTTGGCAGCCTCACTTGAGAACCAGTTCCATTCCAGGCTAGGTGTGCTTTACCATCTTCTACCACACCGACACTTAACATCAGGTAAGTTGTGGTAAAAATCCTAGCCTGTCAGCTATAACACAAAAAAACTCTGGGAAACCCCTTTTTTGCCCCAGTCTATTTTCCAAACAGTAATAATATCAAACATGTAAATACTAATACAGGAATAGTATTATAGTATACTTACGATATTTTTTATCTATATGTTATTATGTATCTTTTACGACTTTATTACTTTACGAACATCCAGGAAAGTGTAAAATTTACAATAAATACAGTAAACTTTATAGATTCAATAAACTTATATTAATAAATATTCTCTACCTAACTAAATATTTTGTTAATAGCCTAGGTATATGTATGCGCCACAAAGAAGCCGTACCTATCTGCTGTCGTTATTTTATTACATGCATTATACTTGTACGTCATCCTACAGAATGAATAATAGTTACCAATAAATATTTATAATATTCAGTTTTATCTCCGTCAATATGCAGTCATTTGAAACCTAACAAAGACCGCACTATTAACGATGATAAAATGTTAAAATCGGTTACGTCAGTTTCAAATTGATTTTACATTTATGCCGTCTGCTATAAACTATGTTATCTGAATTGCCTGTGCTATGAACGACATAACTGCGGTCTATATTAGATAAACATCCTTAACATATTTCCAGTTAATGCTCCTCTATTACCTTAATAATGATCATAATTATATATGTTACTGTAAAAGCCCGAATATTGGTTAATCTTAGGTTTAACCAGTAAATCTTAGAATTTACCAACACGAGTTGGTAAATGTAAACGATTTTTTTTCGAGATTTTACCATTGGAATTTAGTACATGCTAGGTTTTACCAGTGACAGTTGGTAAATGTTGGTTTTAGGAATAAAACAATGAGTATTTCTTAATTCACATATTTTTATGTAACATATGAGCGTAATTATTAATCATTTATATTACAAATAAGCGAGCGGAGACGGTAGAGAGAGATGGAATGGGTAGCGGGGAGCTGCCACAAGTACGAGACCATTTGCCGAATACATTCTGACATACATGTTTATTTCAACATTTACCGCGTCTTTAAGACAAATCCTAAGATTTATCAAGTGAATGGTGGTAAAAGTTCGAAATAAACGATAATCCTAGACGGTTCGGACTTTTACTATTTAAGAGTTGGTAGATCTTAGGTTTTACTAGAAACTCTTAGGATTTACCGTAGTTCGGGCTTTTACAGTAACATATTATTATACTTATACCTATTTAATTATCAAGTAATTATGTATGATATAACTAAAATAGAAATAAAATATGTAGAAATTTAATATAAAAATAAAACTTTCCTGTTATACATTTATGTATACGTTAGAGTGCTAGATTTTGAAAAATAAAAACATTACCTGCATACCTTACCTACGCTATTTTATTTTACTATATACTTAACACAAATATATAATATATCTGGATGTAATAATGGGTTGTAAATAAAGTGTGACGTTATTATTAATGAGATAAATTGATTGACACAATAACCGGATAAATCTAGTAACATTCCAGCGTCCAAATGCCCTTCTAAATAGTGAAGTACTTTCAAGACTGTGCTAACTGGACTAAAGGAGACTCATAAGAATATGTTTCGTAAATGTTATGGTAATTCATATAAAACACCGTGTGAGCTCAAAATGTTTTCCAAATTGAATAGCAATGTTATGTAAACTAATGAATTACGGGACGCTTTTCATCGAGACGGCTATTTGAATACTAAATATGTATATAGAGAAAGTACCTCCACACCCCCGAGAACAATTTCCAGACATATTTTCGCAACAGTCTAACCCTATAGTAATCAAAATTATATATATCTATCTATCTATCTAATACCTTTAAACGAGCAATTCTTGTATATATGTATAGGTATATATATATATATATATTATATATTCTGCAGCCACACTTGTGAACCATTCCAGACTAAGTGTGCTTTACCATCTTCGACCACACCGTCACTTAACATCTGGTGAGCTGTGGTCAAACACCAAGCCTGTCGAGCATTAAAAATTACTAATTTGTATTCTCTATACTCTCGTAATAATAAGCACCTGGATGACCGAGCTCTGCTCGGCTAAAACACGGATAAAATGGCTTTTTCTAAAAATGAAACGTAGCTAGATCGATTCATCGCCCTCGAAACTCCCTGCATACTAAATTTCATGAAAATCGTTGGAGCCGTTTCCGAGATTCAGAATATATATATATACAAGAATTGCTTGTTTAAAGGTATTTTCTATGTGACAATAGTTTCAAAATGTCATGAGCTGCATTAGTAGTGGTTTGTGTAGTTGTTATTTCTTTTAATAATACAAATTGTTTTGTGAGTTGCAAATAGTTTAGAATGAGGAATGTGTATAAATAAACTCGATGAAGGTAATTGGTTTTACCAAGTTGTAATAAAAGGAAAACACCGGTTACGACTCAATTAAAATGTCCTTTCAGTTGTTTTAGTTGCCTGTTAATGGTAAGCGTTGTAATCGGTATCTTATCAGTTCAATAGTTGTTTGTGAACCAGCCTCGGATTTAAGGGGTCTAGCAAACCGGGGTATCTGGCCCAGGCAGTAATGTCGCAGGGCGCCATATTCATATTGTTGAAGTAATTTCACTTGGTGGTAGATCTCCTTAGCAGGAAGTCGTTTAGGTAGGCACCGCAGAATCAGATGCCGACAAGCAGTCGTGTACATTACTGTGTTCCGGTATAAAGGGCAGTACTGCAACTAGCAAAATTACAGGGCTGTTAAGACTAACCATCGAAAGTCTCAAAGTAATCATCAAAACAGCGATACCCTGGTCTTTGTTTGGATACTCAAAGTTCTGTGTTTCGCTGCAATGCTCATGGATAGGCGTTATCTCTTACCATCATGAGAGCGTATGGTTCGCCTCATTACTTTCTTTCCATACCAGGTTACATGTGTTTACCATTTTCGACCACACCGTCTCTTAACATCAGGTGAGCTGTGGTCAACAATAGCCTGTTAACCGTAAAAAAATATTTAGTAACTTTTCCACTTTTCTCGCGTTTGAGTCTGCGCTTAGCCACCACCTCGCCTAATACCTATTCACCCTGACATTGAAAAATTCCGTAAAAAAACTTAAGAAGCTTTTTCGTTTTTTTTTTCTAAGAAGTTATGTTTTTAACGGGCTTGTGAAGGAAGACAATATTTATATCTGTATCTATGATACAGCTGATTATTTGTTTCATGTTTTCTGATTTGTGCCCATAGTAAAAATTATTCATAACTAACTGCGCCCCGCAGTTTTACCCGCGTGGTGATAGATGATGATGATGATGAAAAGTATCCTATGTTTTATTCCAGGGCCTAAAGTATCTACTTGCAAAATTTCATCCAGATCCGTTTAGCCGTTCTGGCATGATTGAGTGACAAACATCCATCCATCCAATCCATCAAAACTTTCACATTTATAATATTAGTGGGATGAGTAAAATTAGCCCTTTTCGTCGTAGTACACAAGCTTACAACTATGTTTAAAGTCCGTTGCGTATATATGTATAGGTACGTATATTACGTGTATTATGTCACCAAAAGAAATATAATATGATGAAGTTTTTTAGCCATGAAAGTCGTTTGTTTGTAGGCACGATGGAGGGCATGAACCACGCAGAACACACCCACGCCATGGGTTCCGAACATCACCATAATATGGGACACTCGGACCACCAGATGTCACCTCTCAACTTATCAGACTACGATATTATGGTAAATATTAATTAATAAAATTAAACAAGCAATATATATTTGCTAAACGGGTGTTTCTGAGGGCGTAAATCTAGCTATGTCTCGTCTTTGTGAAAACGCGTTTTGCCAAGTTTTCGCACACATCGTGCACTGAGCAAAGCTCGGTCGCCCAGGTACTATACTTTATTAATAAAACTGGTTTGGTATTTATTGGGAATTTTTAGGATACCGTGTTAAATGGAACCCTTTTGTTAAGACTATGGCTTTTATCTGAAATCAAGAAGCGCTGTGGAAGCTCTTGTACATAATTGGCGCTGAACAGCGAAGATTGGTAAAAGAGTGAGGGATGGTACTGTGAGTTCTTATTGCCACCTAAGTTAGACGCTAACAAAACAGCTTCGCAACCGTATATCGTATATACCTGCGCGTTAAGGTCCTCAGTCCTATGACTTTTTAGAGAACGCCTAACTTGCTTGACATTAAGAGCTCACTGATCGGTGAAATCTTGAAATATTCAGTATTTGTTTATTTATTATTATTATCTTATCATTAATCCTTATGTTTACATTGAGTATACGTTTATCTACAGATTACCTGGTAGGCACCTATTACTTAGTTATCTTTCTCATTCATCCGTTAAAAACCCTTTTGTTTCACGTAGTGAAGACTAAGCTCATATACAATTGCTAAGTGCGAGATATTAACGTTCTGTGGCCTTTTATCTTGTTGTTGACAGACTAGATGTTTGACCACAGTTCACCTGATGTTAATGTAGATATAGATTATGCAGATGTCAAGCTGCAGGAACATACCATTAGGTGCTTAGCGGCAGATTTTTAAGTTTTTTAATAGATTTAGGCGTCACTTTGCTGAAGTTCAGTTTATGGTATTCTAGAGTTATGTCTTTAGTGCATTTTTTATAAGCGGAAATACACTAAATATAACACCAGAATACCATAAATATTATTCTCAAAGCTACATAACCATAAACGCGCCGTTACACGTAAGTACTTGTCAGTTTTTTGCCCACTAGCCCACTAATAATGACTACGAATTACAATACTTTCAAAAAAACAAGCTGCTTGTACAGTGTTTAAATTTACCTACATACAGCATAATGGTTAAGCAACGGATTTATAACTATGGGAACTTATATAAGTGTTTCATATTTCGTAAGCATGATCTGGTTTGTATCAAGGTTATAATTTTGGAGCAACAATTAACTATCTATCTTTACAAGGTTACACGGAAAGGTAGGTGAAAGGACTTATGAACAACTTTTTGATACATGAAGGGTATCTGGACCTCCAGACGCACCGGTACCAAAAGCAAAGCGAAGTGCTTAGCACTTTGGTTATGACTTTGCTTTGGAATAATGCGCTCCCGAGGAGTAATCTCCATTTGCTTCTAGAAAGGCACGGGCAATAACGCGCTATTCTCTTCCCTGCCCCTGGGCTCTTAAATCTCACCACTCGCAAGACCAGAGGTTCTCTTTTAATCTGTTCTTGCGATAGGTAGGAGATACCGAACCCGTATTCTAAAACGCGGCTCCAAGTTTATTTACTATGAAACCAACCTTACAGTCCTGAAAAAATTCCATATATTTCGTAGAGTTTACATTTACAGTTTTATTTGACAGTTGTTTATAAACATGAGTACAATAACCCCTTTTAGTTTAGTGCTACCGTTCCGCTTAACTACGTTAGTATATATATATATACTATCTACAAGTCATATCTAACTATTACGAGTATCGTGGTAACTGGGAACAGTCTTGCAGTCTTATTTAAACGCCGCGCGCTGGTTACTCAACCAATTTAAACAAGTGAAATTTTATTGGCGCTCCAGTCTTGATTGTAATTCAATTATGTATTGATATAGATATGTAGTACAGGGCATTGGGCACATTTTTGAGCCTTTTAGAGTTGAAACTTTAGGACCGTGGGGAGCAATAAAAATATTCAAAGGCTTGTCATATCTTCTGTTCGATACCACACGTGACCAGAACGCTGGCCTCTGTTTTGCCCAACGTTTGAATATTGCCATACAAAGCGGCAATGAGGCCAGCATTTTGGGGACTACGCCCATTGATAGCGGCCTTTTATATTATTTAAATTTATTGATTTATATATGTATATGTATATATATATATGTTGTTTTATTTAATAAGGAAATGTATATCAGATAGTAACTATGGTAACTTCATTTACGAATTGTATGGTTATTGTATTTGGTTCAGCAAGGGATGATCCTGTCAGTCTTTGGATGGGTGACCGTGGTGGCATTTATTACTGAGAGCTACCATGCATAAATAATTGGGTCACTTAAAATGTATTTTTTTAAATTAATTGAAAAATGACATGTAGCTTTGGTGTTATGTTATAAACAAAAATTTGTTTTATATTGATACTTTTAAATGGCCTGAGGTTCATCACCTTGTGGCACTCCGATGACCAAAAGTCCTGAATATTTTTTCTTAACAGTTGTCGTATTAACGTATCCAGAACGAAGTAATTCGTCAGAGAACTAAAGTCACTGTCAAGTCAAGCTTGTTAATACGCTTAGCTGTGTTAGTAATTTTACAGCTCCAGCGTATTAACAAGCTGATGTGGCAGTAATCTGGCCATATCTGTTACAAAACCGATAACCGCTGGGGTAGATGTATTCTAGAGTGGAGAACTTGGAGTGACGATATACGTAGTGGCAGAAGTAAAGCCGAAGATGTATAATAAACCTATGATAGTATTCAAAAAACTAAGTTAGACGCTAACAAAAAAAAAGTGATCACTTTGATCTTTCGTTCACTTCAATCTTTTTGAGGTAAAGTAAAGAAGCGAACAAGTTAAGATGATGAGTTATGAAAACATGCATGAAAAGTTTTATTTTTATATGTTTTGATTTTTATTTTGTTTTACTTAAAGGGGATTACTGACTGTTGATTAGGTCTGGGACTCGGGCTATATTTCGGCCACATTCGGTGACCTTTTCCAAGGAGTGAAAATATACGACGATCAATATTGAAAAAGATGTTAAAGATACGATTAAAAATATGCATTGTATATTTTTATATTGATCAGTCTAGAAAATTGGTTTTAACATACATATATGTAGTTATGTATGTATATTGTACTTCAAAATATTTTCGGTATAAAGAATTAAAAAAACGTATTTTCACACAAAAAAGGGACGAAAAACGCTATTTCGCGACCAAAATCTGTTTTTAACATCTACTATTAATAAATGTACCTTCTTCACAAATGCCAACTTGTGTTCAATAAATAATAATGAATAAATAAATATAAATATGTTTCAAAACATGTTTCCATATTATAAATAAATGCATTTTTTATTTTCAGAGCAAGACTACTGTAGCAACGGATCCGGATTACAACAATATTTATTTGCAAAGTTCCGATATGAATAGTCTAAGTAATCACGCTGTGCACAGCAGTAACGGAGAGCACAATGGCCACGGCGCTCATGGAGCTGGTGACCATGCTCTCTCAGCTCACTCGCACATGATGTCAATGACCGTGAGTATTTAACTGCGCTCCGCTTTTTTTGTTTGCAATTTCCCGAATTTAATGCATCCTGGACGGATAAGAAACCTATTGTAACCTGTCTATTGTTAGTTTGAATTCTTATCGCCTCGCCGAATTAAGGCGTCAAAAAGTAATAAAGACGGAGATAGTTACGATACGATAGTTACGAGTATGTATAATTAATAGTATGGTTTGATAAAAAATACTGTTAAGCTGTCTTTACCTACACATTTCTTCTTTTACATCATAACAAGCTCTCATGCTGGAGTTTATTCATTTCTAGAGTTCCGTATTTCAAAAGGAATACAGGAACACTTATAGGAGCCATTCGTTGTCTGCCTGTCAGGGCCAAAAAAATTCAATAGGCTCCCGTGGATATTGAATCATGAAATTTGGCAAGAAAACTAGGCTTTACAAAACAAGTAAAAAAATCCGATTTTTTAAATTTGTTACTACTTATATCACATTTTTGTGATTACAAACTTAAATTAAGTTGCCATGTACGGATGTCCAAAATGTCATCCGTACATGGTGGATGTTCCCCATGTAGGTACGCACAAAGCGTTTTGATTCCTCATTTTTATTCGCACAGCGAGGTTGTGGAACTCTGCTGGAGTCTGTGTTCTCTGTTAGTACAATATGGTTGTATTCAAATCTAGAGTAAATAGGTTTTTTCTAGGTAAGCTCCATCTTAGACAGCACTAAAAAAAGTTTTTTTTCTACATTTCTACTTATTTTTCTCTTATATTTTATATTTCGTTGCTTTTATTGTTTACTAACTTCAGTAATGAACCCTCGGCGCGCGCATCAGACTCGCCTTGTCTGGAATTCGTAAACGGTTTTCCGAAGCTCGATTATTGTCACATAAACTTAATTCGCATTATTTGGAAACTTGGCAATTCGTCACTCAAGCTTTACGAATGGGATGACAATTCCTAGAACGTTTTCAACGGGTATAAACATAAATCCTATTTCGAAATACTAATTCAGCTCAGAATATACTAGCACGTATTGGATGAGCTTTCTTTCTATCGCGTTTTTACGTTCAGGCTTTTAAATGCCTGATAAATACAAATTCTTGTCTTATGGTAAGTTGCATGATAAAAGCGGTCCTATTCTAAGTAGGTTGTATTGGTTCCAGTTCCACGGCGGGATCAACGAGACAATACTCTTCTCGTGGTGGAACGTGTCAGAGGCGGGAGAATTCGTCGGTTCTTTCTTCGCGATATTTTTGATGGCTCTGCTTTATGAAGGGTGAGTTTGAGTTTCTAGCATGAAATTAAAATATCTAAAACTTTCCATCTCGATCTACGGTGCAATGATGCGTATTGATGAATAATTTAAATGATCTTTCGACGTAACATATTACGGTGATAACCAGACAGGCTAAATTTAAACTTAAACATATAAATAAGGCTCATAATATTTAATCAACATCAAAATTAATTTAGCTGATTACATTATTTACGTTTCGTATTTTAACACTCTTTTATTAGCTTCACTTGTAACTGAGTAACAATGGAATCAAACCTTGAAAGTCAATTTTAACAAGCTTTTAATTGTCGTATCAACATCATATTGTCCAACCAAAATCAAGTGGGTCTTAAAATGAACATAGACAAGAGAAGATAATGTTGAATGCCAATGTTGTGCCCACCCCAGTATCAGTTGGAAACTCGGTTCTTGAAGTTGTTGACACGTACATTTACCTAATAGGACCAGTGTGTGTTACTAGTGATTACTTAAGGCGTGGTCTCTTGACTATGTGCTTTCTTGGTAAGCTCTAAGTAGCACAACGCGCTATGGAGAGGGCTATGCTCGGAGTTTCCCTACGCGATCGAATCAGAAATGAGGAGATCCGTAGACGAACTAAAGTAACTGACATAGCCCAGCAGATTAGCACGTTGAAGTGGCAGTGGACAGGGCACATAGCACGCAGAACTGACGGCCGATGGGGCTGCAAAGTTCTAGAGTGAAGACCACGGACCGGCAAGGATGTCCACCCACAAGGTGGACAGACGACTTAATAAAGACTGCAGGAACGCGCTGGATGCGAACCGCTTCCAACCGGTCTTTATGGAAGTCAATGGGGGAGCCCATGTCCAGCAGTCTGAGATGATAATGATGATGAAATTGATGAATTGTCGCATCGAAATGAAACTTTGTATGTTTATATAGGATGGATGCCAATACTATAATTTACTATCTTTTAAGCTGATGATGAAACCAGGAGATGGATAGTGGAACTTTTTAATGGCATCTAGTAAAGCTCTCGAGTTTGGTGTCATAGGATTATTTTGTTTTCATGAGTTCAATGTATTGTACTAATTCGGTTTCCTATCAAAGCTTGTTTTTTAGTTTTTATTTTGACTATAATTTATTACTTTTTTTTATCGCTTACGAACGAGTTAAGACGTGTTGGTGATATAATGCGGGTTTGTTAAAAATCTCTTTCTGTCATTAGAGTCAGAAACTCTATTAAAAGTGACTATATACATATATTCACATAATTGATGTTATAATTTCAATGCAACACTATTCGCTTAGGCAATTAGCATACATATTAGGGAGTTGTTAGTTGTACTGGCAGCTATTATGCATGACTTTATTTAAAATAATCACGTTCTGCAAAGTTTGAATGATCTAAGTAGGTATGTTCTATGGAAACTGTTACTTGGCGTTGATTTAGTTATTAATAGATATTTATTTATTTCTAGTATTGTGTAGCTGCATATATAAATCGAGATTAGATAAATGGAATAGATAATTGGAAAGTGTAACGATTGTATCGTTTATATTATGTATTATTTTCTATAATTGGAGGTTAGAGCTCCACTTTGTACTCCACTTATACCTAAGTACGCAGTACATAGATATTACCCAGCTACTTGATGCAAAATTTTCTGAATAGCATAGACATCAGTCATCAGCCTCAGCTTATAGAAGCCCACTGCTGGATATAGGCCTCTCCCAAGAGACGCCACTCAGCCCGATCTTTGGTTTTTCGCTTCCATCCATCGCCAGCTGTCCCACGTATATTGACACTATATCGTTTCTCAAGGCGTCCTACGTTGTTTCCCAATCCACTTCAGCTTGCTAATACGCTGCGCTATGTCTGTGACAGATTTTAGTTCTCTAGTGAATTATTTCGTCCCGGATACAATCCTTTTGAGAAATGCCAAGCATAGCTTTTTCCCACAGACCTTTATTTAAGGTCTGTGCTCTTTCCGTAGCTCGCTGTAAACTTGTGGACCAATCTCTCTGTAAGTGTCCACGTTTCGGCTCCGTAGGTTGACAGGTAGAACGCACTGATTAAAGACTTGTCAAATGTATTCTTCAGAATAGACATCTGTACAAATAAATTATTACATACATTACTAAGAATATAACGTGGTTTTGACACGTTTTAGTATTCAACGTAATTAAACGTGAGTAATCCCGTATAAGTAAGTAGGTACTTATTAAATGAATTGGAATTATTTGTACTCCAGATTTATATCTAGCGAACTGTTTTTAATAAACTAAAAACTGTTGACACCAATTTAACGTACTTAGTAAATAAATTAAAATGTCAATTTGCTGCCAGATTTATTCGCAGCGGACAGTTTTAACCTTTTGAGCGCCACGCTACAAACGCATTCCCGTGTCCTGTACGCCAAGGCCCAAAGTAAACAAATTGCTTGAATAAGAATCCATGTTTTTTATTTTAATATTTCTAAGTACTTGTGGCTCTAGAGACTTGTTTCTTTATACTCATATGTTGCTGTGATATTCTATTTTGAGGAATGTTGAATTAGAATACCAGTTATAATTTTTCAATATTTTTATTTCATATTATTGTGGGCCGGGTTTTTTGTCGCCTATAGACGCCGTTAGCGCACAGGACCCGCAAGTGCTAGTCACGTATGGTGGTCAATATGGTGACTTTGGCGCTCAAAAGGTTAACAATCCCTCTCTTGTTTCAGGCTTAAGTACTACAGAAAACATCTGCTTTGGAAGACATATAACGGGCTCCAATATTGTGCTGTGGCGCCTCCAGATAAGGGTGTATCGAATATCTGTGCCCCGGATGAACCGCAAGTTATCCAGTAAGTAATACTGATTGTTTTTTTTTATAGTTGGCTTTGATTAGTACTTACCTTGTGGTACTTAGTCGATGATTGAAGCATCGAGCCGATATTCCGGATACAGTAATGTAATAATACATTACTGTATTTCGAAATCAATAAATCCAATTAAATAATTGGGCATAAAGTAATTCACACTCATTATTATTATGCACATAATAATAGGTATAGTTCAGAGTCATGAGCGCAGTTACGTACCTACCCGCAATTTTTCAATGTAAGTTTCTTTAATGCCTTTTCTGGAATAAAAATATGTATTTATTATACACGCTTCATACTTAATTTTCTGAGTGAGAAATAGCCAGTTTGTTGTTATTTTTTTGTCTATATTGAAGCAATTTTATTTGATATCAATTGCCCAAAATCATCTCATTCGACTGTATCTTTTCAGTGATGTTTGATAAAATGTAATATTACCTCATTTATAAAAGTAGAATTTCAACATCATTTGTTTGATGTTTAGTTTTTGTAATTGTTTGATAATAATCCATTATTCAATAGATCCATTACAAGAGTGAGGCTAATTTTGATATTTTTCGTGTGTTTAGATATTTGATTTGTTTAGATGCGACTTCTGCCGATTTATTTTACAATAGGCTCGATGACTGGTATCAGATATCTTTTATTAATTAAAAACTAGCGACTTGCTCCGGCTTCGCACCTATCAATAGTACTTTCTCTGTATAGCATGAAATTAAAACACATTTCTTATTTTTTAACAGATTTAGTTTCGTTGTCGTGTATCGATTTATGGTCACATTTTCTATCTTCTAACAATAACAAATTTATTCATCAGTCTACTAACCTACTATGTATCTTTGAATATAAAATAGTTTGTAACATATTTACACTAATGTGCATTTCTAATCATAACGAGCGTGACATTGCCATCTTAATGGCCCTCACTATATGGCTTTAGTCTAGAATACTAAATGCTAATGAGTCTGTTGTTAGTCTCGCTCCTATTTATTTTACGACACCTATCGCTGAGTTGAATGTACTAACAAGATATTTCTTTTCTTTTTAAGGCCGATACAGCATGCCCTTGAACCAAACGTGTAAGTATTTTTGTAATTTTAAACGAAACTTATTCAAGTAATTTTTTAAGTTGCAAACTTAAAAAATTACAGAATTTTTTAATAAGTCAAAACTTACAATATAAATTCTGTTCTGCTAGTAGGTTATATGGTATCTCTGCTTGAAGAGTTACAGGGTGTGGGTTCAATCCCCACCCAGAATAAACACGTGACGAACATATGTTTTGTTCCGTATGTATTTTACGATATTTATACTTTTATATACTTACTTCATTGAAATTCCATTTAGCCATCTTGAATTATTAGATTATTAATTACTGTTACATAAATATTTTGAAAGTTGTATAATCTAATCTAACATCGGTGGGTCAAATACTTTACATAATTTGGTTGAACTAAATTCGATTTGAAAATTTCAACATCATAAAAGTGCATAATGCTCACTAATATTCATTTTCGTATTGCAAAATAGATCACCTGGCAGTTGTACAATTTAGAGATATGCACTTCATGTCTCAGAGAAACACATTAAAATCTTAACTAATAGTTAGATAGTTAAGATTTTAGTACTACTATGGTTTATGGTCTCATCTCTATGGATTGCCAATTCTAAATATAAACAGACTACAAATTACTAGCGCAGAGTTTCCTCAGTATAATGAACACATAGAAAGTTCTACAAATATCAGAATAATCTGTGTACAAAAAAGAACTAATTTTTACAAAAATAAAGACCAGCAAAAAAGTTGTACCGATAAGCAATAGTTAGGTACACCAAGTTGATAAAATCTTCTCCATTTTTTTATTACCAAGATTCATTTTTGGAAATGTTTCCGTTTCAACTGACATAACTGTGTTATTTTTGTTTCAGCCCCACAATGTTAAGCACGGCACATGCATGGCAGACAGTTCTACATGGAGTGCAAGTGTTAGTGAGTTATATGCTGATGTTGGTGTTCATGACATACAACACGTGGCTGTGTGCAGCCGTTGTGCTCGGCTCGGCTACCGGCTACTTTCTCTTCGGCTGGCGCGAGTCTGTAGTTGTAGACTTCACTGAACATTGTCACTGACAAAACCGGTAATGTGATGTGGAAAGAGTATTAAATATTTTTTATCCTCGCTGAACCGCTCAAACATTATATAAATATCATGGTGTGTTATTATGATGTTATAAGAGGAAAGCCGTTATTTAAGTGCTGTGGTTGATGTTTATATACCAGTTATATATTTTTAGGATTATACATGTATTTAGGTTATTGTAAAATAAATGCTTTGGTCATGATATCAGTTTTTTATTTGGCAATATTTTAAAACAATAGATTCATTAGTGAAATTTGGACTGATATCCAAATTAATGACTTTCATTTTTATTTTATACAGGTACTGAACATTTCACAACTATTCAAAATATTGGAAGAAATGTAATTTTAGCCTTGATGAATCTAAAGCTCCAAAAATCTTTGGTTGGTTAATTGCTGAAAATCTTAAACAGTTTAGATACGTGCTAATCCTGCATTTACTGTACTTTCTACTACACTGAGAACACTAATTTTATGTCTGGTGCCAGAGTGCTTTTTTAAATTTGAGACACTATTACATTTATAATCACAATTAGCACACTGGTAGGGTCTTTCTGTTGTATGGAGTCTTTTGTGAACCTTTAATGAATTGCTAAAGTTAGTCCTGAATGAGCATCTATCACAGAGGAAGGGTTTTTCACCAGTATGTCTCCTTGTATGCTTTTGAAGATTAGAAGATAATTTTGTAGTATAGTCACAATTTGAAAATTCGCAGGTATGTAATTTTGGTCCTTTTTTTCTGGAACAATATGAATATAAAACAATTAGTATAATGTTAAACAACGAAGTACCAATAGGTAATATTTTTAATATACATACTTAGGTTTGGGGTTTAGACAGTTCTGAATTGGATCAAATACATCAACTGGGGCAGAATTGTAATGAATATTCTTATCAGGATCACTTTCAATTGGAAGTGTTACATTGTTTTGAGATATCATCTTTTGTATCAGCTGTGAAACTATCGATTGTGGCTGAGAGCTGAATGTAATGGACTGTCGTTTACGTGGCCTTCCTTTAGGATTTTTATCTCCATGTGGAGCGTCATGTGCAGTACTTGCAGGAGTAAATTGCAAAGGCTTCCGCTCACACATATCTCGTTTACAGTTTTAGCTGCTTTGCTAAAACATCATAGTGGACATGAAATTATATAAGGTGAACAAGTTTATATGGAATGTTTAACAAACTAAAAACTAAAAATAATCTAAACGTGAGGAAGGAATTAAACTAGAACCAAAACAATTCAGATCCAGATTCCAGATACCCAAATTGTTTGAATTTGAATGCCAGTAATAGATTTCCAAAAGTTACGACTCACAGCTCACACTTAGGTACGACAAGTAACATCTTACAAAAGTTTATTTATTACAGAATTAACGAAATAAGCAAATGTTTGGTAACATTTAGGCAACACTTTTCCACAGAATAAATAAATTGAGTGAAAGTCGGAACTAGATAGCACAGGTAATAAAAATAATATGAGTATAAGTTATTATTGATTACTAGCTATTCGCCCCGGCTTCTTACGGGTGTACTATTGAAGAAAAAGAGACCAAATCTTTCCTTTACAGTATGATTATGTAATAAAATAAAATGAAAATTATTAAATCTTTTTGACCTTAGGTTCGGCAAAAACTGTTTTTTCGAATGTTTATGTATAAAAATAGTGGTGTTTTATTCATAAAGTGCCGAATTACAGGCAAGAGTGTGGGAAAGTGATATAATGCGGTGAAACATGACATTTCGCGTTGCTTCCACAACTCTATCGAAGCATATAGTAAAGTCACCACTACTTTTTAAGGCACGACTTGATTTGACTGGCACTGACTGGATTTTGTTGAATTTTTCTAGAGCAGAAAGTATTGCTATCGTAACGATAGAATAGATTTTTTTCTCTCTCTTCAAGAATAGCACGTTCGTGCATTATGTTCGTTTACAAGTTTTCTGAATAGATTTTATCTTAGGAAGTGGTATTTATTCTACTTCCTGTAGTTGTTTGCATGAATAATTGAAAAATGATATATAAAATAAATATACCAAAAAAAAAGTTTTAATACATACGAAATGTCAATGTCAATGTTTTATTTTGTGCAAAATTGACAAATTGATGCACCGTGCAAGTTTGTTGTGCCGCGCGGTATTTAATTGATTCTCAACGATTTAATTGGTGGTTTATGTTGCTATTTATTTTATCAAAATAACTATAAGCACTTTATAATACAGAAATGTCCCATCAAGATATATCTTGCGGCTTGGAATATGGTGTCACGCCTGACTTACAAGCATGTTTAACGGAAGCCTTAGAATGCTGCTATTCATTTATAGTTTCGCCTATAATTCATCCCCGTTTTAGCCGTCACAATTGCTCTAATTCTGATAGAGTCGGTGGCTTCACACGGTCCGATATGGTTCTGTCGCCTCAGGATTGGACAAGCAGGATCGTGGCTAAACTGTCTTCACATTTGAACGTAGACTCCGCCTCGCCTATTGCTCGTCAGAGGCACGAGGATTGCCTGCATGAAGAGCTGTTGTACTGTAGAGGCCTAGGTCTTCCAGCAATTATGTTGCATTTGCATGGCAAAGACTCTAATAATCTGGCTCGGATATTGTTGTCTTATTATGAAGCCAGGTAAGATCGTTAGATTGTATTTGGTTATTAAATATATTATTACTTAAAACGAATTATTTACTAATCACTATCCCAAGCAAGATATCCTAAGCTTATAGTTGTAGATTGTAGAACAATTTTTTCTTTTTTAGAAAGCATGTGCCCTCTATGTCTATGTCTGTTACCTATACCTACTCATTCAAACAAAAATGTGGATCTCTTGCTTGGTTACCATGTGTATAAAGGGCAAAGAAAAATACTTATTGCAATTGTAATAAGTAATGTCATAGGCTTACAGATTATATTTAATTCCTTATTATTTGATTCAGTTCTAAAGTATAGTCAAGAACAACCACAAATTTGGTTTTATTTCTCAATTTTTATTATTATTAGTTTGCAATAATAATAAAAATTGAGAAATGAAATAAATTATTTATTATAGTTTAAAACTTGAAAGATAATCGCTATTATTAAGAAATGTCTAAATAATTTTAAGTATATATATAAATATAATATTGGTAATAAAATAACAATGCTTTATCTAAAAGTTATTTTATAAAATCTACTTTAACTCTATCATACTATAAATCATTACCCATTTTTTTCAAATTCGTACAAAATTTGTTTTGTAGGACATCATCTATAAATATTATTTTCTGTTTTTAGGGCTATAAATTGCATGTATTAAGAAAATCCGCCTCAAGTTAATTCATGACAGCTTACTTTAGTATATTGTTATAAAATCTATAAGATTTTAACACAGTACATACACACATTCAACACTGTAACTAACCTCCTCGTTTGTTGATCTATCTTACTGTGTCATTGGCAGAATAGTAGAACTCTTTTGTAGAATTCATTAATCAAGAGTTGAAGTTGCTATAGATAGATATTTCGGTTTTTAGCTATCACCCATCACTAATATGGGCTCAGGTGCCATTGGTCTCCAGGAGATCCTTCCGCAACATTGACTCTGACGCAGATGAAGATGAAGACCCTACTTGGGATGAGACCTGGCACTGGTGGTCACAGTTTCATGAGCGTCTGGACTGGGATAAGAGAGTTGGAGTTGTTCTCGAGTTGTCAGCTGACCTACCACCTGAAAATGTACTGAAGAGATGGTTAGGAGAGCCAGTAAAGGCTATAGTAGTGCCTACATCATTATTCTATAGTAATAAAAAGGGGTTGGTATGATTTTGTTCTAGAAAATCTCATTTGATTATCACACAATGATATTATGTAAGTTGGATTTTATGGATGTAATGTGCAATTTACTGTGAAAGTGTCTAATCTTTTAAACAGTAAGCTGTTTTTAATTACAATAAAATATAAAACAATACATTTATAAAATGTACTGCTACTAATTACTTCTTATAAAGAATAAGCTTACATTTCACCACATCTTGCCTGATGATAAATAATAATGCACTCTAGGGCACTCAACTTAGAATGATCATTGAATGAAATATTAAATACTACTTAGTCTGAATTCAAAGATACCCAATCATAATAGTTTTTGGGGTAAACAGCCTCTAGCAGTCTCAAATTTTGGTATGAATAATATGGAATTGAGGCTAAGCAAATTTTAATGAGTGTTTTGGTAGTGTAACTATAGGTAAATAGATTGATATATAATTTAAATTTAATGTGTATCTGACACTTCTTATCAGTGTTTATAATTACTGTGTATGTGTATAAATTTTATCTAAGTCGTCAATTAAAATTGTACAATTAATGTAAAATTATTTTATGTAATTTTTTATTCTAATTATGTTTCAGATATCCTGTTTTAACCCGGACCCACCAAGAGTTAGTTATAAGAATGGTTGAGCATGAAGCTCAAGTGATAGTCAGCGGTGCGAAAAGACATGACACCAAGTTTTATTTGCAATATTTGCAAAGGCTGTGGATGAGAAGGCCAGGCATCATTGATGATCCTATGTTGAGTTATGCTAGAGGGTAAATATAAGTTACCTATAGCTTTAAATTTAATAATAGCTAAGATAAGCAGGAAGCAGAATTTCTACCAAATGAACTCTATGAACTAAATGTTTAAATAAATATTTCATTGTTTTTTCAGATGGGAAGATTATCTACAAACACCATTGCAACCTCTAGCCGACAATTTAGATACACATACATACAACGTATTTGAAAAGGACCCTGTCAAATATGACCAATATCAGAAAGCCATTACCCGAGCATTGATCCACCTCAAGACAAAAAATGAGGTGACTAATAAACATAATATATGTACGAGTTCTTAAATTATCTGTTGAAGTGAATGTGTGCATGCTAATGTTTGTGTACATTCAAAAGTAATTTTTTAAATTCTTTGTCATTAGATACAAAAAATATTAATAAAATGCAACCTTGTAATAAATCTTATTTATTAAAATTTATTACACATTTATAAACTTTGTATTAGTAGAAAACTAATTTAGAAAGTAGGAATCGAACATAACACTGAAAGACATATTATTTGTAATACGCTAAGAATAACTTTGTAAGACAGTATTGGTAGTTCTGTTTCTTGTTCTGTGTGTTGTGAGAAAATCCTCAAAACTCAAACACACATGAACTTGCATAGCCACATGTTTGCTGTGATAAATAAGATGTATTATGTCATCATTAGAATAATGTGTCTTTGCAATAACAAATTTAATATGCTGTAAACGCCTTACAGGTTGTTACGGATAACCCATCACTATCACATTGATTTAGCCATTAGTATGGCTAATGGGCTTAATCTAAATAAATAATATAGGGTGTTTTTCTGTTTATAGAATGAAAGTAACGAGAAACATGGTGCAGAAAATGCAGTTTTAAATTCAGAACTTGGACAAGGCGATGTACTGGACAATAACAATAAGCAACCCATTACAGTGATGGTACTGGGCGCGGGTAGGGGACCACTCGTCAGAGCTACATTCAACGCTGCAGATTTGACTAATACCAAAGTTAAGGTGAGTTGATATTGTACCAAAGCACACCCCCGATTTATTCCGCAAAAAGTTTGATATAATAAGAATTAAGGCAATTAAAACAACACAAATACCAATTATTTATTTTTTTAAATTATTGTTTTATTTTTATTGCTTACAGGCTAGTTGTTTGACCACAACTCACCTGATGTTAAGTGATGGTGTGGTCGAAGATGGTAAAGATGGTGAACTGGCTCTCAAGTGAGGCTGCCGGACCACACCGTTAGATGCTTGGCGACAGATTTTCAACTTGAGGGTGGTAGCTAGCCAGCTGAGTACTAGAAAGTACCCTACCACCACGCTATGGTTTCCTCACGATGTTTTCCTTCACCGGCAGCTCAAGATCATTGTTGGGGTTTGAACCCACGCCCTTCGGTGCCACTGAGCTATCATCACTTGTGTCACTCGGGATGATAAAAGGATTCTAACAATACTCCAATCCAAATCTATTCAGTCATTTAAAAGATATGGTAAAATAAAAAATCTCACATACTTACATAAGCCCTTTAACATTACACTCAATTTTTTTGGCAGTCTTGTAAAAAGTACACATTAAATGTGAATGATTCGAGAATTTATTAGTGTGTTGTGGCAATTGCAGGTGATAGCCGTAGAAAAGAACCCGTGCGCAGTAGTTGTGTTGGCCGCGCAAGCAAGGGAAGTGTGGCGGGAACGTGACGTGACGATCGTTGCGGGTGACATGCGCCATCTCAACCTCTCGCCCAAAGCTGACATCATCGTCTCCGAACTGTTGGGTATGATTTACATGTAGCTTTTTTTTGTCTTTGTCAGGTTAGGTGTTTGACCATGGTTGCATTCAAATCTATCTACACATGCCTTGTCTGATGTAAATAAAAAGCCTAGGCTTTTCTAATCGTCTTAGTTTGAAATGCGTAGTAGAACTTGCAGAGGGCCTTGAAGAGTTTATAGATTTAATTTATTATTCGCAGGTTCGTGGGGTGACAACGAACTTTCGCCTGAGTGCTTAGATGGCGCAGCTGGTCTGCTCAAACCCGGTGGTATCTCCATACCTCGCAAGTATAATTCTTACGTCGCGCCGATCTCATCGCCGCGGCTCTGGGCAGCCGCGAAAGTTGCCTCTTCTGGGCTCAATCACAATAAAGAGAAGAATCTAGAAACTTTGTGGGTGGTCTATATGCAGAATAAGCACGATATTGGAGATACTAAGGTACGCTATATCTATCTACATATCTAATACCTTTAAACGAGCAATTCTTGTATATATATATATAAATAATCTGGATCTCGGAAACGGCTCCGACGATTTTCATGAAATATAGTATGCAGAGGGTTTCGGAGGCGATAAATCGATCTAGCTAACTTTCATTTTTAGAAAATGTCGTTTTATCCGTGTCTTCAGCCGAGCAAAGCTCGGTCATTCAGGTACTTTATTTAAAGTTCCATCGTTATCCTAAACCATTTTAGGGTGTCATACGTGGCGTGTGTCCAATGTAACCCCTATGCCATCCGATGGTTGGTAATCACACCGCCCCTGCAACAGTTTTTATTAACGTTAATGTATTGAGACGAACAACCCGCTCTCCTGATGGTAAGACATAACGCATGACCATGACCATTATAGCTATAAACAGAACTTTGAGAAACAAGAGGCAAGGGCATTGCTGATTTGGCACTCATTACTTAGTAGAGTGATGTTGTCTATGCGTTTTTATCCTAGAGAGATATGTATAAACGTCTTTTACTTAATAGAGTGATGTTGTCTATGCGTTTTTATCCTAGAGAGATATTTATAAACGTCTTTTTTAAACCACTTCATGTTGTAGCTCTCTGGAAAGATCATTGTGGGGAGGATAATCCATATTTTGCAAATGCATCATAAAATTTGTACATTTCAGCTTGTGTTCACATTCGAGCATCCGTCCAAAGGAGCAAAAGACAATCAAGGGCAGGAGATGACGGATTGGCGAGGCCAGCCGCTCACAGACAATCGTCGCTCTGCCACCATCTCTTGGGAAGTTGTGCAAGACAACATTATGCACGGCTTTGGAGGATACTTCGACTGCGCCTTATTTGGAGATGAGATGATCAGTATAGTGCCTTCTACTCACAGTCCGGGAATGATTTCTTGGTTCCCAGTGTTTATACCAATCAAAGTAAGGATATTTTAATACTGCATTTTATTTTTTGTTATACCTTAACAAATGATGCTCAAATTCCTGGATTTTTACACAACTGCCTAAAAAGGAGTGTATGTTTTAAAGGTTCGTGTATAAATGTATGCATATGAGTTTCTTTATTCCGCCGTAACTTTGAAATTCTTCAAAGATTTGGATTTTTTATATCATCCCAAATGACACAAAGTGTAATTTTTTTGAGCTATTGTTTAATTATTTTTTTAAATAAGCTTGTTTTACACTTGTGATCTGTGTGCCCTTTTTATGTGCCTCCATAGTGGCTAATGACAATTTCGAAAGGCTGCACATGGGCAGGTGAAACTAAATCATATCGCATTTACGACTTTTAACTAAAAATGGGCTTTCGAAAGCGATTTTCCTTGACGTCAACATAAGAAAAAAAAAATCATATGTAATAGATTTAATACTGTAAGTAATTCATTTCATAATAATTTCTAATTCGTTCCAGACACCATTGCGTGTGCACCGTGGCGAAGTTATAAAAGCCACGTTCTGGCGTTGCGTGGATTCGCGTCGAGTCTGGTACGAGTGGATAGTCCAAGTGGGCGAGAGAATCACTGCCATGCACAACACTAATGGACGAAGTTCAGAAATGCTCCTGTGATGTTATTTACTATTAATAATAAGGACAGATGAAAATAAACAATGTTGCTATAAAAAAAATATTTTTAATTTTTTCTTTATAGAAACACAACATAATTTGTTACCTAATAGTTCTAGTAGGTAGTAGCTGAACCATGAATAATATGTAGTTTTTGATCTGAGAATAATATCATACAATATACATGATTATGCTACATTATACAAATGTAATATATGAGAGTAAATTGTATGAAATTTTGAAGGGTTATAGTAAAACTTATATCACAAAGTGATAGACATTCTTACTGAATTAAAAACTAATAATACATTCTAATAAATATACACAACAGGTTTATAAACTAATAAAAAATAATTTAATTATTTATTTCTGGATTAATCTGACTACATTAATTTCTTTGTGGAAGTCATCAATGTCTTGCTCCCACCTTTTTTCAAAGTATATACCTGTAAACAAAAAAATAATCACATAACTCGATAACATAATTGTGAAGGGCAATAGTAAATAGAGAAGTTAGTATATACAACGTTTTGGCAACAAAAAACTATCGTTATTTAATAGATTTAATACAAAACATATTGAATACTATAATTTTGATGACTACACAAAGTACCTTGCAAGAATTTAGCATTATTCCCTGTGTGTATAGCCCAAGGCAGGTAATGTTTCAAGTACAGCTGTCTGTGCTTTGGTTTCAGTCTGCCAGCCCCCCAGATGCCTCCGCTGACACACATTGGTAGCTTTGTCTGGATACCTTCCACCCATTTCACTGCTACCTGGAATAGTTTTACTGATATTGATAGTATGCAAACCCAGTTTTACCATCTATATCCTACTGAAGTAACATAAAATATGGAAGCATTTGATCCTCTATGCTAGTAACAGAGCAATGGATTAGCATGGATGGAAAGGCTTGGAGAATGACAGGTCACTTTTATGTTAGAAAAATGAACAGTTTCTAACAGTTAGTGGATTAATTATTCTTAAATAAAAAATACTATATTTACTATCCACTCTAAGAACTCTTCAAAGATGGAAGTCAATACTTAGTTTGTTAATAATATGTAGTGGTTCAAGATTCGGAAAGATTATGCCTTTTAGTAGCTGAGGCTGGTTAGTTATGACCACTCTCATAAATCATACTATTTTCCCACAATTTAATCAAGATCATGAGCTTAGGCATGTTAACAAAGACACTGGTTTATTTTAATTTTAAATAATACTCTTGCATTAGACCTCCATTTTGCATGATCTTAATCAAAGAAGCAGTCTATGATGGCGCATTCTTGCCTAGAAGAAACCGATCTCCTCACAACACAAAATCCTGTTTAGTTTTATGTATTTACAATATTGTTGTCTAAAAGTATAGGTACCTCTCCTAGCATTGTGGTTTTCATAAATAAGACAGCATGAACTAAATCATGCACTTCTCGATAGCGCTGCATAACATAAGCGAGTTGTGGATCTGTTATAAACTGCACTGGCAGCCGAGAATCGGCTGTGATGTTGTTGTCTCGCATAAAGTCTGCATACACACGACCTAATGTGTTCTCAGGCATTGCAGAAAGTTTATCAAATAAAATAGTTTTAGAGTTTATTCTCGGCATTTCCTTCAATATCTGAGCACCTTCCTCAGTCTGTTGCATTTTTTTTTGCATGTATTGTAAAGCGCCTTCGCCTGTGACTTCTCCTAAACAAGCGATCATGTCACCACGATGTGGGTTGAGAAGAGAGATAGCAGCTGAACCACATGCTAGTAAAGTTTTTTGAAATGGATTAAGTGGAATAAAATTTGATTGCATTTCCTCCAAGAAATTAGAGCTTTTTGGCGCGCTCGTAGAAATTTTTCGGAGTAGTAACAATTGGCGCATTTTTACTGTGAGAAATACCACACTTAAATAACAAGTTACACAGTAACAAACGAAATACGGAATATAATTATTTTGTTCTTCGAATTACCAAATAAATGATTGTGTAATTATGTACTGTTTCTTAGATAATTATGACCCTAATTTGTAGGTGCATAAACAATTCGCAGAGGTTATTTTAGTTTAACAAAAATAAAAATCAGCTGATTACATATGTCACACTTTTTTCAACAATTCTTTTTGTCCGTATAAAAAAGCACAATTTTTTCTTTGGTGCGGTCAAGGCCGCTTAATATAATGTATGAACAGCTAAAGCCTGTGTCACACTGGCGCGGCCTGCTGTTGTGGTTGTTATGGTATGGCGACCATGAATACGTATGATTTAGTGTTACTTTTTCTTTAATTTCAGGCTATTAGAAATTAAGTGAAATCGTATGCCAAACAAACTATATACTCGAATAATATTTATCTTTGTATTCTCAACGGGTTCATCAAAGCGATATTAGCTAGAAAAACAAACGAAAACACATATGTGTCTAAGAATTTCGACAATGAAGCAAGTTGTTTTAAGTATTTTCATGGTATAAGATTTAATAAAATTTAGGGATTCCGAAGATATGGAATGTTTTTTTTTTTTGGAGCTTTTCGTGATGCTTCCAAAACTCCATCCAGAAGCTTAAGTAAAGTCGCCACTACTTTACTAAGGCATGACTTGATTTGACTGGTACCGACTTGACTTGACCAAGACTGGACTTTGACTTGAAGTGCTTGATTTCAAAAGACGGTTAAAAAACACTGACAAAATAATAATAAAAGTGAAGACATGGTTCAAAGGCCTCTGTAGCCAAACCAATTCGGACCAAAAACATTTAAAAAAAATATTTTAGGATTTTTAGGTTAAGTTATGTTGTTGTGTGCGCGTATTGAACGTGGTTATGTTTATAATTCTTTAATTTGACTTACTTCGGGAAAAACGTAAGATATAAGAATTACAGATAGTTTGTTAGGTGCAAGTGCAAGGAGATAGAACTACTGCGAAACTTCAACAATGTATGATCTTAAAATTACATGTTAAAGCTTGTCTTGAATGAAAACCTTAAACATATTTGCGAAATATTAGAAGTTTTTGGTATTGATTATCTTATCTAAATTTGTTAAAATATTCAGCGTGCACCCTTTCATTAGAAATTTTAGGACTAATATAAAAACCGGGTAAAAGCGAGACGCCACACATTATATAGTGCCATTAATAAAAAAAATGTGTTTTCTTTATGCAGGTATATTCGTAAAGCCATTAAAGTACTAACTCTTTCTTATTTTATTTACAGATGACGATGGCGAAAAAGCCTATGAAAAATAAACAACTAAAAGCTCAAATAAGCAGAGAACTAAACTTCTTAAAAAATGTTTTCTCTGTTATGTCTATCCCAATTCAAATGAAAGGTATGGTAATTTAACCAAGAGCTAGATAATTTGTACTTCCTGTCATCAAGTCATATAATGTGAAAATGTTTTTGTGTTGTGTTGTTTCTATTCCATGAACAAAACTCTATCCTGATGGTAAAGGAAAATGTATGTCCATGATCATTACAGTGATACATAGAACTTTGAATAGCAAATGAAAGTTCAGGGCAATGCTGATCATTACATTTAAAAAAACCTAAATTATGGTATTTAGATATATTGTAACTTTACCTGTGACTAAGACTTCTTGATATTCAAATACTTGATATGACAGTATGTTTTAAGGGTGATGTCAAAAATAAAGAGAAATCAAAATAGATATATCATTTTATGGTAGCCTATATTGGTGGAAAAGTGACCTTAAAATTGTCTTATATTTAATAAAGAAATAATTCTACAAATGCCAACAGTCCTGGAACATTTAAATGAAAAATTACCTAACTTTTTTATTTCTGTCTTATTACAGGCGAAAATGATGATAACGTGGATTATGAGATCACAAATGAAAAGCAAAACAATAATGAGGAACAAGAAGTTCTGCAACGAGCTCGAAGTATCTCAGAGCTTGAAGAAAAGCTTAGCAAAATAAAGTCTCAACATACATTCAACTTGAAAAACAAACTGGTTAAGAAAAGCTTGAGCAGTAAGTTAAATAAAAAAATTAAAAAGAAAGAGAGACTCAATAAGAAGAATATGAAACCAGTTGGAGACAGTACACCCCTCACTGAAGATTATGCACAATCTGATAATGTTAAAGAAGAAAAATCAGAGAAAAAGCCAAATGTTAAACCAAAACCTGTTTTCAATCATGATGGGAAACTTGTATTCTCAAAGTTCGATTTCGCAAATGTTGGCCAAAAAGGTAATGTATATCTGCACCAGTCATAATATCACATAATCTTGAGAGCTCTAAAAAACCAAACCCCATAATTGTTGGTTAATACCAAAAAGGAACATTTCCTTGGATAGTTTGTATGTGTGTGGGCTGTGGTCCTCACTTAACTCTATAAAGGATTTGAATGTGGTTTGTAGGTGAATCAATACATACAATTCTTATTCAAAGTGATATGTCCTGCACTGATAGTTTGCTTGTGGTGTTTGTTCATTTTCCTGTAAAAGCATCTACCCAAACCAACCCAGCTCCTATGTAAGCTTCAGAGCAAAGCTCGTGTCAGCTGATATACTATATAGGATTAATTTTTATCCCAAAAAACATAACTGTTGTTAATACAGTAGAACATCTATAAGTCGAACATCAAGGGAGACGCCAAAAAATTCGAGTTATAGAGTTTTCAACTTATGGAGGATTTCGACTTAGGCGGATTTTGATTCGACATAAAGAGTTTGAGGTTTATTCTTATAAATTTTGAGTTAGAGAGGTAAAATAAATAAAAATTCAACTTGCAGAGGTGACAAACATATTTTTATTTATTATAAATCAACATTATTTCAAAGCATTTTAAAATAAAAAATATGGCATTAAAAAACTACTACCAAACTACTTCTGACAGTATTTAAGTCGAAAACAAATGACTTGCTTAGCTAAATTTCAAAGGAAATCAAAATTGAACACCTGACACCAAGCAAGCAAACACGTGTTTACGTGAGTCATAAATTTATTATCATATACTCCTAAAATGTTTTCTAAGAAACAATAGTGTACTCACATTGTCTGCAAGTTCTTAAAGTCGGTAACTTATTTTTGTTCGAACAATACAGGTAATAAATTCCAAATGATCAAGTTGTAAAGGTTGTAAAATAAAACGTTGCTATGTTCGAGATACAGACGTCAAATTTAATTTTTCGAGTTATAGTGTGAAAATATGTACCAAAATGGCTTGGAGGGACTCGGTGATTATTTCGACTAACAGAGGGTCAAGATTTCAAGTAATGGAGGTTTTGGTGTTTGAAGGGAAGGGAACAAAACATTTTTTCGAGATTTGGAGGTTTTTGACTTATCGAGGTTCGACTTAACGAGGTTCTACTGTAATAAATTAATAAATAGTGTTTGAAATCCATGCCGGTCATTTAATCTGCCTACTTAAAATAATAATGTTTGGGAATGAATTTTCAGATAGAGGCAGAAAAGCAGAAAAAGATCCTAAAAAGATTCTAGAAAATTTAAAACAGCAAGAGCAGAAATTCCGCCAGCTAGAAGAAACAGATGAAGGCGATAAAGTTAAGGAACTAAAAGAAAAGGTTGCTTGGAAAACTGTCCTGCAGAAGGCTGAAGGCCAGAAGATTAAAGATGACCCCACATTGTTAAAGAAATCTATAAAGAAAATGGTACTTATTTTTTTAATGATTAAAATTTTGAACTGTACAAGAGTAATTAAGTTTAGTTGCAGAAGAAGGATTAGCTTAAAACTGCTGTCACTGTTTTTTTTTACATTTTATTCAGTTGTACGATTTCAAGCAATATGACACTGATTTTGGTACTGATAATATGTACATTTAGTTGTTATATTAAATTCCCACTGTCCCCATCAAAGGGGACAATGGAAATAATTGTTTAATGCTGTTTAAGAGCAAACATTAGGCATAGTAGTGAAAATAATGATTGGTTGGCTAACTTTTTATTGTCCACACAAAAGATTACATACTTTTTCTTTTGTGAAAATAAACTTAAGTAATAAGGCATGCTGTGGATGTAGATCACCATGCTAATGCCAGGGCCTACGTCACTAGTGTATATGATAAAAAAAAACACCATTTTTTGCCTGTAACATTGTACTAATACACCAAACAACGCAAACTGTTTGTTGTTGTAGCGATGATAGCTCAGTGGTTAGCGCGGTCGGTTCGCATGCGGAAGGGCGTGGGTTCAAACCCCAACAATGAGTTTGAGCTGTCGGTGAAGGAAAATATCGTGAGTAAACCATAGTGTGGTGGTGGTAGGGTACTTTCTAGTACTCTGCTCGCTAGCTACCTCAAGTTGAAAATCTACCGCCAAGCATCTAATGATGTGTTCCGGCAGCCTCACTTGAGAGCCAGTTCCATTCCAGACTAGGTGTGTTTACCATCTTCGACCACACCGTCACTTAACATCAATTGAGCTGTGGCCAAACACATAACCAGAGAGCAATAAAAAATAAAATGTGATTTGTCTTTTCAACGTTGACATTGAATGATAAAATATAAAACACCCATAATTTTAGTCAAAATAATTATATGTATATGATAATTGTAGCAAAAAACTATTATCTGATTAATTGTGTCATTACAGGACCAAAAGAAAAAACACAGTCAGAAAAAATGGGACAACAGAATCAAAGGTGTTGAACAGAAGAAGGAAGAGAGACAAAAGAAAAGGAAAGAAAACATCAGTAAGAAAAAGAAAGAAAAGAAATCCAAAGTTGTTAAAGCCGCTGTCAAAAGAGGAAGAGTTGTTATATAAAAAAAAAAAATGTATTATAATAAGGAAAATAAATGTTCAGAACACAGCAATGCCTTATTTCTGCTTTCAAATAGAATCCAATATTTGTATAATAAGAAAAGTGGCGTGTAGTAAATATGTATAGTAATACCCTGTTAGACATCTGCTTTACGACCCGAGGAGCGTGGGTACGGTTCCTAGGCAAGACGAATATTTGTGACGAACAGTTATGTTTTAAGTACATACATATATATACAAAAAAAAAAGTATTCTATCAGTTCGCTAGTTGCCATAGTATAAGCTACGCTTCGAAAATTAGTGCTTATTTCCTATTAGCGGATAGAACTACGTAATTTGCGCAAAGGAAAAATAAAAACAGTAGATCCTTTACAAAACACCGGAACACTATGATGTAATGTGAACAGCTGCATCGGTAGCAGCGTAGTTTAAGTTTTCGCGATATCATTTTATTTCTTTGAAGTCTTAATTATAATACCTACATAGAGAATCCGTGTGGGCTTACTCAAAAGTTTAGGTACAAGGTTCGAATAGCGAATAAATAAAACAATTTTTCAACAGAAAGGAAATGTCATTTAATTGTTATATAATAGAATGGTATGTATGATGTGTTACAGTAGGTAGGTAAACTAAGCATCGCATCAACAAAAAATTGCAATTGACAAAATAATATCCTAATTTGTATTAAATTTTTAAAACAAAAAATAACGATAAATTTAAGTTATTGGTAAATAAAGAAAGTAACAAAACTCAAAAGTTTTTTAACAGCAATGAATGTTTCATTTGGAGTGGATTAATAGCCGATTTTTGTTGAATTTAAATTTAGCAGAACATACTGTTTTACAGCCTATACTAATAGACAAATTAAGTAATAATTATTCTATGAACCTAACTAAATTCATATGAACACATTTTTTCTTATTCTAGGTGCATTTAAAAATTACATACCATCTTTGATTATATTATGGAAAATAATGTTGGTAGACAGACATATATATATATATACATATACAATTAATGATAACAGTACAATAGATAAATTGAACGAAACAGTCGCACAGTTAAAGCTATGTGAGTAGACCTAAATGTCTCTACCTCTGTCGACCGTGAAAATATCGCTCTACATTATGTTTCAGTACAAAGATATTGCACCTACATGGATGAATATTTTAATGTGTTTCCCGCGCAGGTTTCCACTAGCATAGTTTATGTGTATGCAGTGAATACATTAAGCTGAAACCCTTATGTCAGCAACCCTACCTCATCGGGTACCAAGTAGAGCATCTCATGATTTCATGTAGTATAAGAAAATAGGGTTGCCGCTAAGATATATTAGCTCTAGTTGAACAGTGGCAGAATTTATTGTCTCTATTACGGTACCCGGTTACCGACATTGGGGGTCTTAGTTTATATGCGTAAAACCCTTAGTATGTGATGTCCATTAATATTAGGGGTTTGATTTTGTCATTAATGCGCATTGCAAAAGCTTAGGACATTTTCCACAGACATATGACTTCCACTTCCATATTTTGTTGTTATTCAAAAAGTAAATATGGACGTATTTATTTATCCACATTAACTACTAGGCCAAAACATCTTATACTCTTATTGAAACCAAATCAGGATTGTTTTAATTAATTTCTAACTGCACGACTGCAAATATTGAAAGTGGAACTGCACTTTGATGATCTTGATGACCTTGCAAAACTAGTGTTAATATACTGAAATATACTTTTCAAATATTAAAGCAGTTCTGATTCTAGAGGAAAAAATGATATGTGCCGCGTCTGCACACGTCGAGTCGGCCTCTCAATTGAACTCCCGCAACATGCGTATTTTTTACTAGATGGTCGGATTTTCCGGATAATCCTATTGCAGCTTACTTTGTGTACTTATAGGCCATAACACATCCACAGAAAAAAAATATTTAGAAAAATATTCAACTTTGATTTTGTTTTTTCTTCTTCACACTAAAGTTGAACATACAATTAGGTGGGTTTAATTGGCGCAGATGTTGAAACTGGGGCTTAATGTGTGTTTTGAATGTGTCAATCGGATGTTTAGTTGCAGTTTATAACCGCACTAGAAAAGAGAAATCGGGCGGACAGGCTCTCCACATGTGGTGTCACGTTTATGATTTCAATTGCTCACAGTCTAATTCATTCCCATTTTTCTCCATGAATAATATTTTTTTAAGTATCTGAAGTAATGACTTCATAAAGTACAAAGTTTAAAAAAAAAAAAAATTGCATTTGTCGAGGCAGATGGGACTAGACCGCAACACGAGTCATAAACCAGTTTCAAATGCATCACACCGTATGTGTAGAGATAAACTAGGGCCCAACCACAGTGGTACGTCCACGTGACTACGAAATAAGGCGGATTGGTCGAAAAAGTGGAAACTAGTACACATACGAGTACACTATACGTAAGATATACGTATATCTACGAAAGCCTTGGCGTTTGCCTTAGAGGCAAGTTATAATACGTATCAGTAAGTGATAGGTAAGACGCTGTTACATGGAATGTGTTAATTGAGACGATCTGAGGCCAGCATAGAAAGTTGCGAGACATAAGTAAATGATAGAAATACGCATGGTAACTTCTGTTTTTCATAGATTTATAATCGTTACGTGCAACGTATTTCACGTAAATTTCTATGGTAGCCCTCCGTTGATCTCTCGCCACTAAACTTGCCTGCTGCGGTGACCCTAGCCTTACCATAATATGGCTATCATAAAGCAGTGATTTTAAACCTACATACATATTTGTACGGATCTATGCACCTCATTATTAAAAAAAAAACAACAAATAATAATAATAAGTGAATATTGAACAACCGAGACATTTATAAATTATTTTTATTCAGTGTGTATTTTATTTCAAAGGAATTTTTGTTGTTGCTTTTATCTCTTGCAACTATTTATAGTTCGCAAGGTACATTGGTATATACCATACTGCAGTCATGTTTAAAACGTGTATAAAATTATACAATATATCATTATTTATGTATTAAGAGACATTAAATTATTTCATTCAGTTGTATTCACAGATTTAGAGGGAATGGCTAATGCATGTTGTCCATCACTTCACACTAGATACTAAAAAGTCTGTGGACCAGTCACTATTTCACCAACTAAGTAGGGGCGATTGGGAATGAATCCGAGGCCAGCAAATCATAACGTGCGCGTTTCGATAAAGTTTATTTACCTTTTTACGTGCGACAGAAGACAGATGGCATATACGTATTTCGAGTTTTGTCTCGTTTTCGCTCATCAAAAAGATTAGATTTAATTTTTGTCGCAGTATATGCGATTACTGGTATCACATATTTATGCTTAAGCAATTCTTATTTTTTAAAAACGCCTTTTAGTAATAGTATCTGCAAATAATAAAAACTTTGTCGCGCTTCATAATAACAATGTTCTTGCCATATCTATTTCGTCTAAGTCTGTGGCTGTACAACAGTAATTCTTGTGTAAAAATATAAGATTCCACGATTTATCCTACTAAGTTACCTTAACTTTGTTAGCTCTTACACTACGAACTGATCTTCAAACACACGGCATTTAAATATAAGTATAGCCAAATTACACATTGATTAATATTTTGTAATTAATGGAAAATATACTCTATAATGATAACACATACACTATCTTAGATTAGGTAATCTTAAACTTAACCATAAAATAAACTAAGATTTAGAATTAAACAAATGTAAATAGCAACAGCTAATAATATTAAAAAAAGCCTCCAAATACAAGTTTTTTTTTTTTATAAACAACAGTAATAAAATAAAAAAAATAAGATTACAAAAATACAAATAGTAGGTACATATTTTATTTAGAATAAAATTTGAGAGTATAACTACATACTTTGATATATTATAGTAAATGAAGGCATGTTAACTTTGAATATAGCCTCTAAACTTACAGTTATTCATCCAGAAACAAGCCCAAATACTAGAAAAATCTTTATAGTACCAATTCATATATGTATTTTATGCTTTGCCTTCCTAACTAATATGCATAGCATGTCTAGTATTTGGGAGTGGTTCGATATCATTACATTACAAACATCTAATATGGAGTTGATTCTGGTATGCTATTTCATAATCTGAACAAATAACAGCTTAAAATTGTTGCTTTTTCTTTTTTATGGTTGACAGGCTAGGTGTTTGACCACAACTCACCTGATGTGTGGTTAAGTGATGGTGTGGTTGAAGATGGTAAAGCACACCTAGCCTGGAATGGAACTGGCTCTCAATTGAGGCTGCCGGAACACACCGTTAGATACCAGGTGGCAGATTTTCAACTTGAGGGTGGTAGCTAGCCAGCCGAGTACGAGAAAGTACCCTACCACCACACTATGGTTTCCTCACGATGTTTTCCTTTACCGGCAGCTCAAGCTCGTCTTGTACCCACGCCCTTCGGCATGCGAACCGACCGCGTAACCTCTGAGCTATCATCGCTACAAAAGAATGAAGGCAGATGCAAATAGTTCTAGTGCTGCCATATTAGTTTATTTTATAAAATAGTATAACAGAATCAATCCCAACCACACAATATTTTTTATATCTAAGTATACAATATACTAACATACAATATGTATTATACCAATAAATAAAATTGCAGAATTTTCGTGTACATGTTAGTAACACTTCATGAATATTCTTACATGGATAAGAACTCAACAAATATATTTGATAACCATAATTATGTTCAAGGCTTTGCCAATGGTACATTGCACTTATAAGCTTGATAATTTACTTATCTACTCTAAAACGGTCCTCTTGACCTCAATTTAAATTAGCATCTGTATAAAAGTTGTCTTGTATTAAGACATTTTTTATTAATGTACATATTATAATATGTAAGTTTTAATTCTTTTCATACACTTTAATTTCTCTTCGCTGAAAAAGTACCCTAGCGCACTGGAAAAATTATGTGCTCATGATACTTTCTTCTGAGAAAACTTGCTTGCTTATTATTAGAAATAAAGTTCATTATTAACAACTAAAAATGTTAGAATCTAATAATATAAAAATAATATACCTCTTACAACTTCAATATAGAAAAATAAAAATTGTTTTATGAATGTAATACTGCACATCATGTTTACTCTAAATCAGTCAAAGCATTGTAAAGTTTAAGCCCTCAAAACAATGTTATTTTAAAACCAACAAGCAGATCAGAAATCAGAGCCCCGATAGTCAATGAACATATCCCTTCAACATAACTTTACAATCAACTGTTTATTTGCCACACATTGAGCATGTTCACATAAAGTCACACCATTACATGCTCAAAATGTTTTATCGCTTATCCTAACTGCATAATTATCCTACTAAACTAAAGCTTAAATTTTATACGGTAATAATAAAGCAAGTCGTGAGGCGGGATATTTGCATCAGTCTTGTGAAATTTTCAATCATGAAAATCATTACTGTCATTATTTATCTATTTGGTAATCTTGTTTCAAAACAGAAATGGTTGAATAATCTATATTCTAAACAGTTTGGATATTGGTGCTTGACATCAGTTCATTTCAGATTTTAATGATGTTAGAGTGGCATCTAATACTCGGCCTGCCGCATAGCCAGGTATGTTCAGGTATGCAGGCTTGTCATGCTCACATATGCCCGGCTGTGTACAGCATCTGTTGAGAGCAGTGTTAGAGTTTCCTGACCCGCCATGACTGCCGCCGGCGTCCGACATTGACGTACGACAAACCATTTTATGATTTGTAAATTGTTCTAAAGAACGCAATTGCTCCCCACAATTTTCACACTTTAATTCTCTGGCATGGACCTTTTTATGACTATTGAGTGATCTTGAATTATCAAAAACCTTAGTACACATGTCACAATACTTCAACACTTTCTCACCAGTACAGACTACTTTGTGATTATTAAGTCTGTCCAATGACATATAGCGCTTGTTGTTGCACAGGTCACATTTGAACTGTTTCTGAGGCACTCTTCCTGTATGAACTTGCATGTGCTTACGCAGATTGCTTTTGTCTTTTATATACTTCGAACAAACAGAGCACTTGTTGACATCTTTTCTTGTGTGATTAGCGTCAAGATGTCGGCGCAGCTGAGATTTTTTACTGAATGGCTCTAAGCAGATCTGACATCTGAAGGGCCTCTGAGCTGGGTGGACTCCAGTTAAATGAGTGTTGAACTCTAGAATTGTGGGATAGCTTTTTCTACAATGGGGGCAATGAAATAGCTTACGACATATTGCTGAGCTGGAGTCACAAAATGGATCTGAGCAATCATCACAGAAAGATTCCAAGCCTGCAGGGGGTGTGGCTGTACCTGGTTGGTAGTGGTCTAAATCAGTCTGTAGAGGGTCTCGGTCTGGAGTGCCTGCACCAGATGGCTCCTGTTTCACTTTAGCATGGTCACTGTTTTCAGCATAGTCATCTTGCATAGGAATATTTCTTGAAGTACTTGCAAGCATCCACCAAGGATTATAATGCCAAGCCCCAAGGCTGGGTTGCACTGTCTGATTTTTAATATCACTAGTCTTTGTTTGTGTTTCTGCATTTGAAAATCCAGGAAAACTGGGTAGTTCCTGATGCTTAGACCTCGAAGATTCGAATATGCTGTGTTGAGATATAATGTTTTCGTAATCGCTCGGGTCCAACTTCCTTTCGTTGCGGTCGCTTTGGTCTCTTTTCGACATATTTTAAGGTGGCGATCTACAAAAAAATATTAACATTATTAAAGTATCACAAAACTTTTGTAAATAATGCATTGCTACGAGTTTATGCAAATCTTGCAATTCTGAAATAATATCACGAAAGGTAAACAAACAACGCAATTGCGCGCCCAATTACTCACGAACACAATAGATCCAACCAAATACTGAATATTTCATACGTTTTAGCAGCAGTTCAATTGATAAATTTGTAATAACACATTAATTATTTATTTATAAAGGCATGTGGAGGTTCTTAAAAGATTCTAAATAGAAGTCAAATTTTTCATTTACCTACTTTACGAGAATAAACAAACAAGAAACATTGCTAGTAAGTCTAAAAACCACCTTTTTGTGACATTTAAAATCAAATAATGTCCATACAAGTTGTGGAAAATACAAATACTATATTTGTTTTCGTAAATTTTCTAGGAATAACTGCAAATAAACCTACTTACACCGGATTATCTTTAAAATTTCTAAAAAAATATTTAAAGATGATCAGCCATTTTGTTAGTTGAATTGCTTTTTAATTTTTTTTTGTCACAACTTACGACTTTTGTCGTTTACAAACTTCACAATACAACGATATGATTAAATAGTAACAAGCACAAAACGATATAAGTCGGCTCAAATAATTATAATACTCAATCGAGACTTGCTTTTGTGCTACAATTTCTGAGCTTCTAGTTCAAAACCTTATGAAATTGTTGTGAGTCTTATGAAATAATATTAACAAGTTTCGGTTTCAGCGGGAATGCGTTAAAATTATGTCGCTGCATGGATTTTATTTTCCAAGATTTGTATTTTTTCATGTCCGTATGAATGTAATACTCACATAGAATTCATAAATAAAATTATTATTAATTTATTTATATTATTGATTTTAATTTTTCTTCTCAATTTATGAATGTATATATCAAATAATATAAAGTAAACTTAAAAACTGGGGTGCCACCGGCAGCAAGGCAGGGCTTGTTATTTATATTTATTATGTTCGACCACACAAGGCTTTTCTTTCTTTTTAAAACATGATTTTTAAATGTACACATATTTAATGGTAAAATTACAACGTACTACACTCGCACTTATAATTTAGCACTTTTTGAATAAAACATCACTATTTTTAGACATATACAGTATACACTCAAAAAACAAAGTTTTGGAAAGTAATACATTGCGACAACGCGACCTTTCCACGGGAACGTGGAAAGGTCGCGTTGTCGCAAAAGCTCCATTATTCTAGCAGTTTGGCTGGCTGGATTGCTGTCAGTTAACTTAGTTGTCACTTGTCACCTCAAGTCACTCAAACTCAAGTCAAGACTCGGCAAGAGGGATCTTGTTTGTTTTCTTTTCTGATTTTAGAAAACGTAGTGTTTAATTTTGAATGTAATAAGTTGTTATAAATGTGCCCATTATCATAATTCAAACAAACCAAAATGGTTTCTTTAGGATCTTCTTTACTGAACACATTTTGGAGGCCTGCGATAAACATAGTGAGGTTAGAAATTATTACTTATACAAAGTACATTAAAATCTCTTCTTTTTAGTCGGACACTTGGCAGAGTGGTCGTGGCTGTATATGAACAGGGTTACATCCGTCACCGCTGGTGCCCATGGCTGCTTCACGTCGCGCGATGTCTCACAAACTTAAAATAAGAATATAGTAACCGATAGACACTTATATGTGTATTATATGCCTTTTAGAACAAGATATCATGCTGATAAAACTCGCGTCGTAAGAAGATACGGCTTCGAAGAAAAAATATGGAGTGGTGGATTGCTACCCAGAACCCTTGGAAAACCTTTACCGATTCCAGAGTACAGGTAAATTCTTGCATATTTTATGAATGCGAAAATGTTGATTCGTGAGTTATTCTTTCACGTAGCAGAATATGACACAATGAGAGTTACAGGATACAGAAACAAAATGTAACCTTTAATACTGCTGGAAGCAGCTAGTGCATGAGTGATGGAATGAAATAAGTATTTCGAGTCTTTCTCTTTTATTTACAGTTAAGATGTCTTCAAAAAGAAACAACAACATACTGTTGTGGATTCAGGTGTCTGCAATTATTTGATTATTATTAGGTGTCTTAGAGTGTGTGTTAATGTATGGCATATACTGCTTTGAAGACATTAATTAAAAGCTGCTTAGCATTAAGTAAAATAGCTGTTAAGTGATAGAATCTCAACTACACTTAAAGGTGATTCCATCATTGATAATAGTTTCAGTAGAAATATCTTGCTAAAGAACTGAGTGTTTATATTATTTTATATATTCATTTATTAAATTAATTTTCAGGCCCTCCAATGTATGGGTGGAGCGCAAGGCTCTCTTTGGTCAAAATGACTACATTGACATCCTAGGACCAGGCAATATTCACCCTGTTAAAACTCTGTACAATATTCCTAGTTGGATAAGAGGTGTTAGCGGTAAAGAATATCATGTATGTATTTCACACTATTATATTGCTTAAAGCTTTACACTAATAACATGTATTAATGTTTATTATTTTTACATTTTAACTTAGGATTGGGTATGATTAATCATAAGTCAAGTGGCAAATGTAATTCTGTATGCTACACATATGACAAAAACTTTTCATCTGAGAAATGCTGGTTTCATATTGTTTTCCATCAGCTTAAATTCAGTGGAATGAGTTTTTAACACACTTACCATATTGTAGAACTTATGATAAAGGGGCTTGGGATAATTATTATTATTTTTTAAATTTAAATTTATTGAGACGAAAGATTGCTCTCCTGATGGTAAAAGACAACGCCTATTCATCACCAATACAGCTATACACAGAACTCTGAGTAACAAATCAAAGTCTAAGGCACCGCTGCTTTGGCACTTATAACTTTGAGACCAGAACACAATAATGTTTACACACAACTGCTTGGCAGCAGAGTCTGGTGCTGCAGTACTCTGGATTGAACTCACAACATCACAATTGTGGAGTGTTTTAGTCAATAGGCTTGTATTTTACCTCCATCTCACCTGATGCTATCTGCGACGAAGCATGCTTGCATCGAAGAAACCTGATCTCTCACGTGTTCATTCTGGCAGTAGTTTTACTAATGAATGTTTAAAATTCTTTTTCAGATACTTCTAAGAAAACAGAAGATGTGGTCCAAAACAGCTTCACCAGTAGTCCGGCCGACCAAGTGGAAAGATATGCAAAAAAGAATTAGCTTCCTGTACAGAAAACTTAACAGAAAGACTAAGACTGGAATGTCTCCAAACTAAGTTGCTAATCATGATATAGTATAGTAGGTAAATAAATGTAATAGTAATGTAGAATGAATTTTTGTTATGGCCTTACCTTTAGATTGTAGAATTTACACACTGGTTACTGGAAAAATGTAAAATAGTATGAATGTCATGAGACTAATTTATATAACTAATAATTATATTAGGTTTTGTATTGCAAAATGTCCATTGGTTTATGGATTTATTAAATTAAAATTTTGATTCAGAAAAATTAATAAGTTTTAATTTAAGAGTTTAACTTAAGTTGGATAATGATACTGTTTTATATCTTGTCTATGTGAAGGATATTGATACTAAAAGTATATAATTTGTAGCAAAGATAGTTTAGTGGTTAGTGTGGTCAGTTTACACATCGAAGGGGTTTAAAACCCCAACAATGAGCATGAGCTGCGGGGTGAAGGAAAACATTGAGAGGAAACCATAGTATAGTGGTAGGGTACTCTTTAGCACTCAGCTGTCTGGCTACGACCCTTTAGTTGAAAATCTGTCGCCACGCACCTAACAGTGTTCCGGCAGCCTCACTTGAGAGCTAGTTTCATTCCAGGCTAGGTGTGTTTACCATCTTCGATCACATCGTCACTTAACATCAGATGAGCTGTGGCCAAACACTGAGCTTGCCAAACAAAAAAAAATTAAAAAAAAAAAACCTGCGGGGTTGGCTCTTTCGTCATCCAAGCCAATCATATTACATTTATCAAGAAAACTCAAATATGGAGTATTTATAGAATAAACTGTATCCCTAGAGGCCACACATTAAAGCTAAATATATATTATGGTTTTATGAATGTGTTGACTATAAATAGTTTTATGATGAATTTAAATGCAGTAGAAGTGGAAGGGAGATGAATTCTAGCATAATCTACTAAAAGACCTCGGCCTACTAAGAACATCTATAAATTAATAGCTGAAACTCTTTCCTGCAGTATCCAAAGCAGTGTTGATAAGATTATAGCTTTGGTTGGACAGGGATGGGAACATGGGCAGTAAACAGGTGATCATTAATACATATATGTACATATAAAGGGACCCCTTGAACTTATGCTAGGCACTGTATGGGTTGCCGTCTCTGCAACGTGATGGACCCGGCACTCGCCTGGTTACCATTGAATGTTAAGAAGTTTAGTCTGTACGTTTAGTAATCCTCGATTCCAGGGGCGGACTAGGAGTTTGAATAGCTAATACTACTTAGGGGCCTGCTCAACCAATTGCGATTTTGTCAAAAACCTGTTTCGATAATGTGTACTAGGTACACGGTTTAGGAAAAAAAGAGGGCAATCTAATAATTATTTTATTTAGTATGCCTTAGTCACACAAACAGTAACTGAGAGACATTATCGCAAAAGAAATCGACAGGTTGTATGTAGTTACATTTGATACAAATTATAAAGCAAAATTTTTGCATTTTTGCGCCACAAATTCTTTCATTTGCTCATCACATTGTGAGAGTCCTTTGGTAAATCACAATTTATGGAAAGATCTAATAAATGATTAAGTCGATAGTTTGATATTGTCCTATATTTGTTTTCTATACTTACGACAGCTTGAAGAAAGAGGGCTCCGCTTCACAGGTAGTGGTAAAGTTAAAAACATTTTAAGATATTATAATATCAAAACATCAACAAACATCTTAAAAACATCATCAAGTTTCCTTTCATTAATGAGCATAAAAATTTCACTGCACTTTTGTTTTCAATGGAAGCTGGCGGCTGGGGGCCCTTTATATCCACAGGGCCCTGGTCTGCAGCCCAAAAAGCCGTAGGTATAGATCCGCCCCTGCTTGATTTATACTAATGCTTCGAAAAAGAAAAAGCCATAGGTTGGTTGTTAATTGTTTATTACTTACAAGTAATAAGGTAGGTAGATATGTCATTTATGGTAACTATAAAAAAACATTGCTATTATTTTAGACTAGACAACACAGTACAGACATTTGCTAGAAATCACACGAATGGTGCTTATATTGTTACGTGCTACGGCTTATTTTATCATTATTTAATATTCTATCATAACATTTATCATTGGTTCATTTAACTATTATTAATGACTTAGCCATTTCTTAATTGAACTAATCTTCAAGGTTTTAGTCGTCAAACGATGCTGCTATCTTATTGTGAATTGAGCCTTAGTCTTTCCGATGTCGCGTCGGTATTAAAAACGTCTCATTCTGTTAAATCATTTCTAATACTTATTTAAAAAATGAGGTGAATGTATTTGGGAAATGAGTAATTAAGGAACCGACAGTTATAATATTACGTACCTATTCGGTGCTTAAGTAATAATGCCATTTATTGTTAATGTTAACCAATAGTTTTGAAGATCTTTGGTTAGTATCTACTGAAGTGTTGCAGCTTGTGAAATTGATCAATTGGAGGGCACAAAGTGGAACGATGACGTCGTCCTAGTTTTTTACAATTTCATTGATTCAAGTCACAGGTCGACGTTTTTGTGGATAACGGGATTAGGCTAAGCGATCTAGATGCTTTCGTGTTTAGACTACCACAGTTATACACCTACTGCACCAGTTTAACATCCTGGGCGTCCGGCATAATGTGATCATTTCAGATCACAAACTTGAAAAACCATAAGGTCGAAGCGGCGTCTAATTTTAAAGAAGTATTCATGTCTTATTTGTTTTAAAAGCTTATTTTCTATTAAAGATCTATGTTCTTTTTTGATATTGTGTGTAAGCAAGCAAATCATAACCAAGGCACTCGACACTCGTATGCCATGTATGCCACAGCTTAGAAGTCGCGAGGATACTAGTCTGTGATTCTATGTTTAACTACTAAGGATTCCCCAGTCTTCAATGGTAGAGTCTGACGCCTTCTTAACGATAATGATTATGATAGCCGGTGAATGGGTGTGTGATGATGCGTGACATGGGTAGACGCCCGCTCTCATTTATACCATGGCCTCAATGTCATAAGGATACCGCCATTATTCCTAGATTTAACTACTAAGGATCCCCCAATCTTCTTTGATCATGTCAGCCGCCTTTTCAGCGATCATGACAGTGGGTGCATGTGTGTGGGAGGCGGGTATGCGAGGCATGATCGATGCATCTGACACGCGTAAGCCGCGCATGCCGTGGACTAAAAGCCGCGGAGACACCACGCCTGTGGGGTCGCCTGGTGGGGCCATCTTGCATGTGCCAACCTGTAGACACAACAAACGTTTTTTATTCAGAATAAGCGGGTGTCACGGGTGTAATTTATGTTGGCAACTTCATTACAAAACATTAAATTTTGCTACTTAAACAAAAGTTTAATTTGGATAATTGTAACCTCCTGTGAAAATATCTGAATGTCAGTGAAAACCATAACAAAATCCGTTGTGCGGTTTAGAAGAAGTAAGCAGAAAAACAGACTGACACGGACAGCGACTTTCTTTTATACTATTTAGAGATAGAGTTATACAACAATTCAAGCATGGCAATCAAGTTTTACATGGCAAACAGCCACAGTAATGATTTCCATCTTTGCAAACAGTTTTTTTTTTAACGCTTACAGTCTAGGTGTTTGACCACATCTCACCTGATGTTAAGTGACGGTAAGGTCGAAGATGGTAAAGCCTAGAACACACCTAGCCTGGAATAGAACTGGCTCTCAAGTGAGGCTGCCGGAACACACCGTTAGATGCTTGGCGGCAGATTATCAACTTGAGGATGGTAGCTAGCTAGCCGAGTACTAGAAAGTACCCTACCACCACGCTATGGTTTTCTCACGATGTGAGTTATGATGAATTGAAAGGAGGGCTAAGCGGCTTATAGGTAAATGATGATTCGATGATGAATTTGAAGTTTCAGAGTCTAGCACACCGGCGTGAAGTGGCTAGTCTGTCGGTTTTATATCGTAAGCACAACGGTGAGAGTGCCCAAAAAATTGCCCTAATCATGCCATCACCGTTTTACAACAAGACGACCAGACACTTGACCAAAGGACACCCCCTCTAACAGTGGAAATTCCTTAAACGCACAAAACGTTTTCAGACCACGTCCCTTGTAAAAACTGCTGATGTGTGGAAAAACATGAACAGGTATTTCCTGGGCAAGCGTGCTCCATCTTCGGCCAAGACATTATCTAGTAAGAACATAATGCAGTATGGAAAACATGGTAAAAACTTTTTTAAACTTGAAAATAAAATAAATGCTAACTGACCTGATGGTCCAAAGTGATGGAAGTCTGCGAGATGGCGCATTCCCAGTACTCGTCTGAATCAAAGACCAGGTCCTCGCAGCCGGGGAATGGAGTATCATGCAGTCTCGCGCCGTAACGTTGGAAAGCGCTTGTAGCTATCAACTTCTTTATCTAAAATAACGATAATTATGTATCCATTTCAGTTGTTTTCTTATCTTTACGGCGAAGCGTTCAGAAGCATTCACAAAGTAACTCTGACTCTAGGGCTGGCCACCTTGTCTATATGACTTTGGTTACTTAATAGCTATATGGTATTAATACAATAATTAAGTGTAGTTAAGTGTTTTAATTTAATGGCTATCTGTATCGTTGGTGCAATGAAATTAATTTATAGGACCAAACTAGAAATCACCATAAAACAAAGTAATTTTCGACGAAATATATGAAAAGGATATTGTTTTCAGCAATTTTAGTTTGTCGCATTGAAGACTACAATAACCTTTCGGCTAAGTACTACCGTTCCGTGTAACCCCGTACATTTGATTTAATGAAGCTTGTATTTAGTCTACTTATGTTGTAAAATTAAACACGAGCAAACTAAACCTATGTAACGTTAGACCAGAGAGCGATACATTTTTGTTTTACTAATGCGGTTACTTACGTTTAATGATATCGGATATCACCTACTATGAAAATACAGCACTGCAACTTGCCGCCAGTCTAATGACTTGCTTGACATTAGAGCCTAGGAAGAGGCTGTCATAAGGAAATATCTTTATTTGATAGCGAGTAATGAGACGAACAAGACGCTTTCAAGACGATAAGATCTAAAGCCATATTTATTTGGAACGGTACCCAGGACTTCCCCTTACCACTCGAACGGCTTCTACCATGGTCTTGATATCGTTGGGATCATCGAAGTAGTTGGGTTGGATTCTGGGATGATCCTCGAAGTTAGCACTCCTCAGCATGAGTCTCCCGATGCTGCGCGGCCGGATCAGGACCGGATTTATTGAGAACGTGCGCTGTCTCACTTCCTTTGGTAGATTGCTGTACATCTTCCAGTACCACTCGTCAGTTATCCCTGAAAGGTGAGACGTTTCTTTAGTATGAAAAAGAAAGTGCTTTTCCAAGCTCCAAAAAAAATTTTTTTTATGTTTCTGTAATGAGGCGAACGAAAAGCTCTCCTGATGTTAAGAGATAACGCCTGTCCATGACCATTGCAGCGATAGAACTGAGAACTTTGAGTAGTAAAACAAAGTCCAGGGCATCGCTGCCTTGGCGCTCATTACTTTGAGACTAGATGGTTAGTCGTCTCAACAGCCCTGTAATTTCGCTAGCTGCAGTACCCTTCAAACCGGAACACAGTAATGTTTACACACTACTGCTTAGCGGCAGAATATCTGATACTGCGGTGGTACCTACCTAGATGACCTCCTGCTAAGGAAATCTACCACCAAGTAAAACAACTCGACAGGGATTTCTGGACTTTTAATTAGGGATAATTTTAGAGGAGAAAAATTGAAAAGCCGAACTTAGTTCATGCCGAAGTTTGCTTTGGCAACTTAGGGCCGTGAGGATATGCTTTCATCATCTAATCCGCATAACAGTATGAGATTTGAAAGTCAACGAAAACTATATCACGTTAACGTCAAGTATTTATTGCTCTATTTGTTTCGTACGCGGCCACTAATATAAATAATCAGGCAATGTTTTAGTCCTGACATTATTCTGCCTAGCGATTAACGAATACCTAAGAAAACTTTATAACGAATAAATTGAATTTTTGGCAGGAACGCTTGTGTGTTTCGAGTGTTAAAGTCTAAAAATGTGACGTATAAAAAACACGTGGAAAAAATCATATCGTCCCATTGTATTTTTTCCAAAACTTGTTTATGCATAAAAATAGTAGTTTTATTCATGAAATGCCGAATTACAAGTGCGAATGTGAGAAAGTGAAATCGCGAAAAACATCGGTGAAAAAGATACATTTGGCTAAGAGTCAATGTATTTTTTTTATGGGACAGCGAACTTTTTTTCATGATTTTGGAGTTGTGCCCCTTGTAAAATTTGTTCATGGTGATAAATAAAATGAACCCGTTCTACTTTTAGTGCATCTCAAGCTTATAGCCCTGCATTATACATTTAGGTATAAAGAGTAACTTAACTATTCGCTATATATACAGGATTATAACTCTAAATACCAGTTGTACCATATGGAATGTATGTTGCCTGTTTGACCAAATGTATAAAACAGCTGATTTATTTTCGCAATATCAAAGTAACATTTGTTCATGATGATGGGTATAATTGCTTTGGCTTTGTAGGTCCCAAGCTCATAACCCTGTAAATGTAGTGTAGGATTAAATCTCTAGGCAATACGCTTCACGAAGTAGATATGACAGAGTATCACGGCAACACCGTGCCGTGGTGGTGCCGGCGTAAGAATAGTGCCCCACCCTCTCTTCCCGTGGTTGCCGGAAGAGTCGGCAAAGAGATGTAATCCAGAAGATGGGCAGTAGCGTCTTCTTTGAACAATCACACCTAACTGCGCTCGCCAACCCACCCGCCTGCCAAGCGCGGCGAGTATTGGCAAAACCCCCCCTGGAGAAGGCCTATGTCCAGCAGTGGACGTCCTATGGCTGATGATGATGATAATGATCACGGCAAAAGATGCCGTACTTATAAATTAAGTAGGTATATAAAAACTAAATAGTACCTATGTACGTAGTTCCCCTTATGTGGTGGCCAGAGAAGCATGGCGATAGGTAAAATGCTCGCCTAGAGGCTAGAGGTGCTGACACATTTAATCCCTTCCTGTGAATATAGGTACAGAGGGGTTGATGTGCTTGCTTAAACACCTGCTAATATAAAGTTAGTAACCCTCTTTACCCCTAAACGTCTAAGCATATACCTACAGACCAACACGTTCGCGATTTATGAAAATTCTTGAAAGATGTTTTCAAGGGACGGCTCTCTGAATCAAGTCAATTTGCAAGGTAAAAGAAAGTTTTGTCGGAGTTTGGACTCGTAAAACAAAAGTTATTGATCCTGAACATTTGGGTGAGTTTTCGATTTTATCATTCCTGCTTTGTACAGGTTGTAGGTATTGCGTGCTTCGTTGAAAAATACCTAAATATTTTGTAGGTAGGTCCTATTTTTTTCGTTTCGTTTTGATCAATCAACAGTTGTCAAATATATCTTGCATTATGCGAAAAGGTTAAGTTAAGGAAAAGTTAGGAAAACTCTGTTTTTGCGATATTTGTATATTATCCTTATTTATTTCATTTTAAGGGTTTCGTATTCGAAGGGTGTCTATAAAATAACCCTATTACCATAGTACAAATTTGATTTTCAAGTTGATTGTCCAGTACTGACTTATACAGTACAATTCGGTACTTTATGATTAACACATTGCTATTCCTTTTTTATGATTCTAGGTGTTTAGCCACAGCTCACCTGATGTTAAATGACAGTGTGGTCGAAGATGGTAAACACACATAACTTGGAATGGAGCTGGCTCACAAGTGATACTGCCGGAACACACCGTTAATTGCTTGGCCGCAGATTTTCACCTTGAGTGTGGTAGCTAGTCAGCCGAGCATTACAAAGTATCCTAACATACTATGGTTTCCTTACTATGCTTTCCTTTACCGGCAATCTTATTAATTTCGTCTCACTCGTATGTTTGCAATTTGTCAGTATCTAAGTACCCTAGTTAAGAATAAAATGTATTTTTCTCTAATAAGTGAATGTTAATATTCTTTTGAGAAACAAATATCTTAAACCATATTATTGTGGTTTGAACTCACGTCCTCCGGTGATTTCAAATTAAAATCCGGTGATTTTCGACCATGCTAACCACTGAACTATCACAGCTACAAAATGTTGGTTCTGCGTGGCAAACGAACTTAGGTCTTTTAGGTTAAAAAACAGACCAACTATCAAATTAGCTAAGGGTTATCGGGGCAGGGATCTTATATTTTTAGTTTTTTACCTAGTAAACCCCTTAATATTCCAAGCATGTCCCCAGCTAGCGAACCAGCTCCCATCACGAGTTCTATATCAGGGCGGCTCTTGGCGTAGTCGTTGGAGACTCGGGTGCGGATGAAGGCCAGGCCCGAAGCCCCGCCTGGCAGCGTAAGCGGTCCACGGCCCGCCAAGTACGCCGCGGCAGACAATGGCGACCCCGCAGTTAACTAAAAGGTAAAAAATTGTTACACTATTATCCAGGCGCCAGAGGAGTAAAAGTGTTGCTATTAAACCAAATATCTTTAAAATAAAATATAGGTATGTGCTAAAGTAATTGAAGTTAAGTTACTAATCGTTCATAGTCCTGAACATCGTCGCAAAGTTGTTAGTTTGTCGGTTTTTTATCAGATTCATTTCGGAGAGTGTGCTTCATATCTGCATGCTCTAATTCCCCCATGCCTTTTCTATCGGACAGCCAGAAGCTCGACATCGTTTCATGGTTAACGTACCAAAAACCCGTACGAAACGATTTGAATCTACTTTCATTGTTCGAACGGCTAAAGCGTGGAATACGTTACCCGAGTGGGTGTTCCCTGATAGATACAATATGGGTGACTGCAAGTCGAGAGTCAATCGATATTTTCTAGGCAAGCATGCTCCATCGTAAAGCGCATCTTCACTTAGCATCAGGTGAGATGGCGAACAAACGCAAGCCATCATAAATAAAGTCTAGATGAAATAAAATTGTAATATTACCATTACCAAAATTCCAACACTGTATCTACTTATCTGTACAGTCAAAACATCGTTACTTATGTGAAACTGAAGGGCTATAGGGAAGGGATATCAATTTGCGAGATTTACGTAGTACGAAAACGATAAAAAATGTACGGAAAGAGGGACAGCGCCTCTGACGAGAGTAAATGGGAACTGTTTTTTCATACATTAGACTAACTAACGTATTATAATTTTCGCAAATTGATTATCTTAACCTCTCTGGTGTCCATAAAACAGGGAGTCTTTGTATGGAGACTGCCGAGTGTAATATAAAATAGAAATAAATATCTACATTTTGTTATTTACTAGCTGAATGCCCGGCACTTCGTACCTGGCGCGGTAGAGCTCGGTTATTGCCCTTGCATATAATAATATGTAACTAAACAAAGGCCAGGGCATCGCTGCTTTGGAACCTCGCTAGATGCAATACTCTTAAAAAAATTGTTAAAAAAATTAATTAAATCCAGTCTAGGTCGAGGTCCAGCTGTCTCTCAAGTTATGCGCTTACATGGGGAATGTCCACCATGTACGGATGACGCTTTGTAACTTTTTTGTTTTGTTTGATCGAAAACTGAAATATACCTACTCGTACTTAAATGACTGATGAGCACAAAATATATTAGTATTTATTGTACTTATTTTTCTGTCTGTGGAATTAAATTAAATTATTAGTGTAGTAATAGGTCAAATATCCTTACATCATTGACACAGATTCCAGATTGGTTGACTATGAAGGCATTTCCGGAGAAGGTGACGTGATCTTGAAGGTTGTAACCCACTGGGAGGTTGACTAGAGGTTCAATGTTCAAGTCACGGAGGTGATCTTCTGGTCCTACCCCGGAGAGCATGAGTAGTTGCGCGGAGCCCATGGAACCCGCTGATAGGACCACTTCACGGCTAGCTCTGACTTGTCGCCTAGGAAACGAAAAAATATGAGAGTACTAAGGGTCGAGTAGATATATCAGAGAAAAATGGATCAGCTAACGTGGCGAACGGAAACTGAACCTAGCGGGAAGTGCTGTTGTTTTACGTATATTTTGGTAATAAAAACTCAACGAAAGTTGTTTCGCAATATAACTATAATAACAATTATTCAAAGAGCATACCGCATTTTTGCTCAGTAGGTACTTGTAAGTATTCAAATGGTGTTTTGGAGAAGTGTAGTAATATTGAAGGTTTCTGTTTATCAATGTCAACAACTTTTAATATGAGTCGACACTGATTTTGCGAAAAATTTGCTGTTCTATACCTACGTTTTTTGAAGGTCAATGATACTTTGGTAAAATGGTTCATATTTAATATCAGCATCTTTATGTATTATATTTCTTCCAAACACTCTGTATGCGGTGTTACGCAGAGAGCCCGAATAAAGTTAATTGTATTTTACCTAAGTACTAAACAATAATATTTATTAGAGCGCTCCCAGCCGTAGTGAGCATGCTTTATTAGCTCAGTCGATTACCAGAGAGCAGTAAAATTGTTGCGTTAAAAAAAACTATTAAAAATTTATTATTGAACGTAATCTGCATTATTTTAAATTACATGCCTTGATATAAAATTAACACAGAAAACGTACTTTAGTATTATTGTAGAGGTTATTTTAAGATATTTTCTATAAAGAAAATTTGTCGTAATCGTGTTTTGAGAACAAAAGTCTCCTCAGAAAAATCACCAAGAATAATCTAAAAATCAGAAAACGGGAGATAATTTATGAATGTCTTATTTTTTAACTGCTTCAAAATGACTATACTTTGCTAAAAAAAAATATTGCGAGACCATTTTGACTGCCTATTGCGCCTTTATACTTTACGGACTCTACGTAATCCAAATCCAACGACACATTACATGTGCGTGTTACAAGGAAACGACTTAATATAAATTATGTATTGTTAGTAAAATACATACCATACGTTATTCTTCTTAAATTCCACTCCATAGGCAGTTTTAGTATAGGGGTCTATTAGAATTTTCATCGCAGTTGAATACTTCGAAACTTTCAGGTTTGGTCTATAACGAATTGGTTCTAAGAAAGCTTTTGAAGAGCTACACCTTCGACCTTTTCTCAGTGTAGCTTGAGGCTTCGAGAACCCTATCAGATGTTCACCATTAGGGTCTCGCCACTGGTAGCCTAGTTGCTGACCACCTTTTCTGAAAGCTGTCTGCAAAGGACTATAAAATGGAGAATATTCTATATCCAAATACCCACCAACCCCGTGATATGAGGAATTTTTTAATTCGCTAATTTGTATATTTTCAGACTTTTTAAAATATGGCAACACTTCGTCGTAGCTCCAGCCTTCGTTTCCCATTTTGACCCAATCATTGTAATCGTCGGGATGCCCCCGTTGATAGATTAAAAAGTTTAATACGCTGCTACCGCCGAGTACTTTGCCTCGCGGCAGAAAGCAAACTTTTCCTCTAAGATCTTTGCATGCTCGCTTCTCTGGTTCGGAAACATAGCCCCAATTCATAGGCGTTAAGGATAAGAATGCGGCGAATATAGGCACATCAGAGAAGAAGTTCTCGTTTCCTCCTGCTTCCAGAAGTAAAACTCTCCAGTGAGGTACTTCGGTCAGCCGGTTTGCTATAACGCTTCCGGCTGAACCAGCTCCCACAACTATGAAGTCAAACTCTTCAAACTCCTTGGGAGTGTAGTCCTGTATAAAACCTTCGTTTGGGTTATGTGGTAGAGGGCGGAAGAGGTCGGTCCATAAATCAAAAAAATTCTTGACGTCAAATGTATTTGCGGTCGTGATAAATATAAGGTAGAGTAACCATCGCATGGTGGGATTCTTCGTTCTTCATCACTGAAAATTTAAAGTAATTATGCAGTTTCGTAATCTTGAATTTTTAATACAGTTTGATAGCAGGCATTTGTTTAGTTTAGTTACGAACTAAATTTCGTAATTGAGTTACGGGTTTAAGAGAGTTATTTTCGTAGGTGGCGGTAATGTAGAAGCAAGAAAACGAGTGCAAAATGTTGCAATACGTAAACATATAAGTACCTACTGAGGTAGGTACTTTTTGAAGGACACTTAACTCTTCGAAGTTATTCTAATAGGTAGTATTTTGTACTGAATACAAATACCTTGTAATGTATAACGTACGTCCAGGTGAGATCATGATAAACTGATCAGTGAATCGAGTCACATCCTCGTTCGTAGTCCGTACCATTCCTTGCTAGCTACCTAGTGAACTGATTGCGATCAAATGAACTCTTATTCATGTAGGATCGGTTGCTATAGCATCAGGCGAAGGGTTCGGATTACGTACTCATCTATTCGATTTCAAACATCTATGTTTACGATAGAAATCTATATTGAGGTAGATATTGGAACCTCTTTATGCTCCCCTACTTCCTAAGCCGGCGAGATCATGTTGTCGATTACGTGTCAACTTACAAGTATCATACATAATAATAAGCAATTTAGTGTTCTTGACATAGTATTGTCGTAGATGCATGTGTCATTAAGACCTTGCGTAGGTACTCGTAGTCGTGCTAGAGCTTGACTTCGTTGCCCTGTTACCTCATTAGGTTCAGCAACGAGACCTAAAGGCTTGATGTTTGTTCTGTGTCTGGGTGTTTACAAAAAAAGGCATATACCTACGTCCTTAATTTGGCGCTAGATGACGCTGTGTGAAATATCCTGCGATATTTATTTATTTTTAGTCGAATGCCTGGTACTTCGTACCCGATGCGGCCGCGCTCATCTTTATGTCTACAAATATCCAAAAAAGTATCACGACTAAAAAAAAAAAAAACGTTTTTTTTTATTTATAATAAATGTATTTATAATAAATGCAAAGTCTGATGTGATAATGTTTTTGTATTTTAGACAAGATTAATAACTACATATTATTCTAAACTAAACGATGACCGTTATATACATATGACCTACAGCTGCAATGACCTAAAGAGCATGGGAAGCTTGCAAATTCCTTATAACGTTTAGCGATTTATGATTCGTCTTGTGATTATGCAATTTGCTCGAGGCGAGGCTTCTCCCAAAGCCATTTGGCCGTACCTTCGCATAAAAATGTAACATGAAATTTCATGGCTATCAGCCTACTCTTGAATATTCAATCTCATTTCAACGATTTATTGTCTTTGGAACGAAGACGAATACGCAATAAATATTTTATTGAAGAAAATATATTAATAATGAGAGAATGATGTAGCCATGCACGTTTCCGAGCAATTGATTTTATTGCCAAATATTTTGATAGATAGATAGATAGAAACTCTTTATTGTGCACACTGAAAAAGAAAAAGAGTACAGAAAACAAAAGAATCTTATGAGCTAGTGCCACAAGTGGCGGCCTTATCGCTAAGAGCGATCTCTTCCAGGCAACCAATAATGGAAAAACTATATAAAAAAAAGAGCAGACGGGAGATGTTATGTTTGAGTTGATGAAAAATGTTTTAATTTGTTTACAGTAGGCAATGAAGTTAAAGAGATTTAGTAAAAGAGGCGCAAATGTCTTCTGAAAAAATGGAGCCGTTTTTTTCTTTCTTTTGTTGCTGGCCAGTAGCCGCACATCTTATTTTTTTTTATAATTCGTCTGCAAATGGATTCGGATTCCTTGATGACAAATCTTTACATGTACTTCGTTTTTTTGCTAGGCTAATCTTTATATGTAAAACATGTTTAGTTACAGTCAAAGTCCAGTCTTGGTCAAGTCCATGCCGTTCCGGTTGAGTCCAGTTATGCCTTAGTAGAGTAGTGGCGACTTTACTATTAGCTTCGATGGAGCTAATTCTTATATAGATTTCGTTTTGCTTCCAAAAGGAAGCAACACGAAAAGTCACGTTTAAACACAGTGGTGTTTTACACATAAAAACTCAAAAAAAAACTAGTTTTGGAATAAAAATACAATGGCGACAAGACCCATTCCGCGTTCCCGGCGGTAAAAAAGAAAACCGCGCATGCTTAAACAAACCCGTTGTTGCCTACCATTTTGTATAATAAAACAAAGTTTTTATTTAGAAATTAACTATTTCTTGTAAATGAAACTATCACCGAAAACTCCCTAAAACAAGTATAAGAAAATCGTAATTGGTCATACTTTATCCTATACAAATTCAACGTTCAAAAAAATTCCATGAGAATGTGAGCAATGAAGTCTAAAGCTAGTAGTTAAGTAAGTTGGTGTTATGTTATATAAGTAGATAGTATATCAGCCTTGGACTTGGTCATGGTCAGATAGCTATAATACATTTGAATTCGTCTTGTAACTTAATCTGTTCTTCGAGTTAAATTTCCGAGTCTATGCAAATGTAGAGACAATTAACGCATTAACGCTAAATAGATACAGTAGCTATACAGACACTGTGAATCCTGTGCTCATAAACTTAGAACATAAAACTATGTTGCAATAAATAATCCTAAAAATCTTTTACAAATAATGTACAATTATTAAATCTTTTATTATGACAAGGTATTAAAAAGTGCACTCTTGAAATTAGAACCTTTGCTTAGATTTTTTCTTTCATATTGTGGATCACGCTTTTCACACCCTGACATCGCAAACATGCACCCGACCGAACAAATATTGAGATCCTTGTTCATAGATATAACTATAAACGTAAGTATGTATATTAAGTATGTATATATATTCGTAGGTATGATAGAACTGAGTCAAGGGCTCTCTTACATGAAAAGGGAGGGCTCGGTAAATCTGTTAGCAGACTTTACAAGTCATTAGTCTATCATATGAAAAAAACTCTTTATTTATACGATAGATAATGTTTGAAACTTCTTATTTGTTACAACGAAAAATGGATGTTTGTTTCATAAGTCAAAACATTTTACGCTATTTGAAACACTAAAATACACACACACACACATTAATTTTAAATAAAAGAGAATATTGATTAATAGGAGCCCGAAACGGATTTGGAGCTCTTGTTTATCAGAAAGGGTAGCAGTACCATTCTATCAAAAAAAAATCTATTGAAAACGTAACGAATATTTATACCTTTTCTAGCATAATAGCTAGCATATACCTATTTTGCAAGCATTATGTAGTACAGAAATATAGTCAAATGTACGAAAAAAGCAGTTAACAGGCAGTTACCGCCTGTCAGGGGTGCTGTCCCACTTTCCGTACATTTTGTCTCGTTTACGTAGAACGTAAATCTCCCAAATTGATATGCTAACCCCTCTGTGATCGAGAGAACTTGTTCACTGAAAGTGATTTATGCTTCGTAATTGTGAGAGTAGGTACCTTAGAAGATACTTAAATAAATCCTATAATGAACTAGTTCTTTAGATAATTTGATTGATTCAGGCGTTACTTTGGGGAAGTTCATTTTAAGTATAAAAGAGGCTAAAAAAAATCTATTTCTCTTCACTGCTGTAACCAAAACGATTTTATCGTGGAAATATACTAAAAATATAACTCATGAATACTTAAACTAGTTCTTGATATTCGTGGCCCCTGAATGGTGAATCTATAAGGTGATAATCCCCAATTACTGGTATTTTTTTTATTGGAAGCAGGTTTGGCCGTAGATTTATTTATCTTTCATTTCAAGCGGAAAAGAGCTTCAAGTGTCATCTTTGTTTAGTAATATCTACTGTAGGACGTAGGTATGTATGCATACGTATCCAAGCTGTGAGAAAAACCTCGGCCATACTTGTAACAACAGATATATTTCGAAATGTAAGTTAAATCACCAAATTATACGACAAACACCTCAAGGCATGTGTTTACATCGACGTTATTTAATGGTTCTTGAAATCCTTGGAGATCAAAGGAATTTTGTGATGCAATCGTCATGAATGCAATCGATAAGCATTGAAATGCCCACGTTCCTACAGCTTAATAGGTCATTAAAGTGAGAACAATAATGATGAAGGTTACTCCACCACGAAGCGAAAATTAGTTTTGCGCAGAGATAGGGCATCGAATACACGATATAAGAAAAAACCTCCGAAAAACCTAGCCTACCAATAAAAATAAAAGCGATTTTTCAAAACCAACGGCAATATCTGTAAAATATGAATATACTCAATTTAGTTTCGCGTTTAGATGAGACAATTTCGGATTTGCGATACAATAGACCTACAATCCACCTAGCTCTCGTATTTCACCAAAAACAATAGCCATTGTTGGAAACCAATATGAATAAGGTATGTAATAAACATGAAAGTAATCTAGTTTCGTATTCGAATTTCAGAAGGAAAGACGATGAAGACAATATTGTTAACATTAAATAGCACAAGAATATCATTAGAAAAATAATAAAACGTTCTATATTTTTCACAAAAAAAAAAGAGATTTCTTGCCTCTAAGTTAGCCGTGGTGGTACCGGCGTAAGAATAATAACCTACCCTCTCTACCCGTGATTGCCGTAAGAGTCGGCTAAGGGATGTAATCACGAAGATGGGCAGCAGCGTCTTCCTTGAACAATTACATCTAACTACGCTTGCCAACCCGCCTACCAAGTATAGCGAGTATTGGCAAAACCCCCCCAGGAGGAGGCCTATGCCCAGCAGTGGACGTCTTATGTCTGACGATGTGTGTGATGTGATGTCACTAAGTTCAAACACAGCAAGGTTATAAGTGTTTTGGTTTAAACAATCAATGTACTAAACTGATTTTGGCAAAATTTCTATGAGACTGAAAGTACTCTATCTTTTGTGGAATGGCTTACCAGTTGTATTTACATTTTTCGAGACAGTTCGGATTTCATGTTATAATAATGTGGTGCATAGATAGGTGTGGTGATGTGGTTTGGTGTGACAGCCCTGTTAGTTCTTTGATTAGTTCAGGTCAGTTCCATTCCAGGCTAGGTGTGCTGTACCATCTTCGACCACACCATCACTTAACATTATGTAAGCTGTGGTCAAAAACCTAGCCTGTCAATCATAACAAAAAAAAAAAAATTGGTAGTATATCTGCTTAAAGAGCTATTAGGGCGTGGGTTCGGTGGTATAAACAAATGTTTGTTCTTTGTCTGGTTGTTCTGTATTTATTTACAAAAGAAAAAAGTATTTAAGTACTCCATCAGTTATCTGATAGCCGTAGTACTTAATTTTAGTTTGGGGTCAGATGGCGCTGTGTGAAATGTTTTACGATAGTTACTTATTTATTTACATAGAGCATGGGTACTATATTTAAATTACCACTTTGAACTTTGTATATATAAATTTATTAGAACTTGATGCATCAAGGCAGTTTAGGACACAAAGTCCACGGAGCATGTGATCGAGTTGAAAACTTACGAAATTGTTCATTGTCATAATAAAATTATCACAAATCCCAAAGAGTTCAATGCCAGCTAAAATTCGCTCGTCATTGTCATTCGACCTGAGTAGACGAATTTGTGTGCTTGGTATGAGTAACTTTATGATCACATTTTTCTTTTTATGATCATTTGTTTCTCTGGTTAAGCAAGAAAATATAATTTATATTATTTTAACTACCCGCTTCTGTATGTGTAGTAATACAATTTAAAAAAATATTTGGCAAATATAATAATATTGTGTTATTAATTTAACAAAGATTAAGTAAATGCGTGTCTCGGGAAAAGCTTTTTGTATTGTTATTTACGTGAATTGAGTTTAATTGTCAATACCTTTATTATATTAACAATATTTTTTATATTAACAATATTTTTTATTATATTGACATATTTTATTTTGAAATTTTGTTTTTTTTTATTAATTGACGTGTAATTAGTGTTTTAAAACTCTTTTAAAGATATATTTGAAATGATATTACAGAATTGACTTGTAAAATATTTGTATTTGTTTTGTAATTTAATGATAACACTACTAAATATATATATGTATATAGTAGCAGTAGCAGTAGTGTGTAAACATTACATTGTTCCGGTTTAAAGGATTTAGTTAGAGAAATTACAGAAATTGAGACTAATCATCGAATGTCTCAAAGTAATTTTTATATCAAAGTAGAAAAGCCCTGGACTATGTTTTGGGCATCGCTGCAATGGTATTAGATACTTAGATAGGCGTTATGTCTTAGGAGAGCGTTTTTTTAACCTCATTACCTATAGAAAAACAGAGCGACAGTAATTGAAGATAACAGGTTGTCTGTGATGTTGGGTATGATATTTATGCGCTGTGCAAATTTGGTATATTTATCCGATTACACATATCTCCGTGCGGTGGTCTTGAAAACGAGTTGAAATAGTTGCAAAATTATCCAGTAAGTTATTTCTTAACTGGACTCATACCACAGCTGGTGGAAATTGCGATGATTGCTAAAAACTGGTTTCTGCTGGATTTGCTATTTTCGTAAAGGGTTCCGAGTGACAATATCGAAAAAAGTGAATTATAATACGATGATGTGTTTATTGAGGAAGAATTTATTTTTGTTGTATCGATTTCGTAATGACACAAATCGAGATAGGACCATTTCTGCATCAGTTTTAGCTTTTGAAAATGAATTAAATTACATACGTATTTAGATAGCTAATGATACTGCCAATTTAATTTTGATACGTATAATTATAGGGAATAAATATTGTAGTTGATTGCATTTTAATTATGTCATTAGGATTTAAATGGTATAATAATTAGGTAAATTCATTGCCCGAAGTTTACTTTAATAGTTTAGTTTAATTAAACGTAGTAGCGTTTGTAGCGATGATGGTTCAGTGGTTAGCGCGGTAGGTTCGCATGCCGAAGGGCGTGGGTTCAAACGCAACAATGAACTTGAGCTGCCGGTGAAGGAAAACATCGTGAGGAAACCATAGCGTGGTGGTAGGGTACTTTCTAGTACTCGGCTGGCTAGCTACCACCCTCAAGTTGAAAATCTGCCGCCAAGCATCTAACGGTGTGTTCAGACAGCCTCACTTGAGAGCCAGTTCCATTCCAGGCTAGGTGTGCTTTACCATCTTCGACCACACCGTCACTTAACATCAGGTGAGCTGTGGTCAAACACCTAGATAGTCAGCAATAAAAAAAAAAAAGCAACAAAAATGTAACAAAACACGTCAGTTTACGTATAGTAACATAATAAAGCAGTTTTAATCCGCGTTTAGTTTAAAACTTTTTGTATTTCAAATTTCACTCAATCCGTTCAACTGTCACAGTGCGACGAAGTAACGAACACTGTTACTCGTATAAACAGATAAACTTTTGCTATATAACAAAGCATTTCTAATTCCTCGAAGCATATTACTGAGATTCGTGTCTGGAACATCGTAGACGTTTTGTATGTTTAATGGTTACGTACCTACTGATCCTTAGTATTAAGTATATCTATAAGACTATTATATATAAAGCTTCATGTGGACAAACTATTCAATACGCGCTGTCTAGGGAATCGTAGGAAGGTTACCTCGCGGGCTAACATACCTGCGTAGTTTCGTAACACGCGTTCAATTTAATACATGAACACCTTTGAGATTATCTTGTTATTATATACGTATGTATTTACCACGTTTGAAATATAAATTTACAGTGACAGGCTAGGTGTTTGACCACAGTTCATCTGATGTTAAGTGACGGTGTAGTCGTAATTTTCAACTTGTTTTATACTTGTTTGGCAAAGAAGTAAAATATCGCGGGTAAACCATAGCATTTTAGTTTCCTCACGATGGTTTTCTTCTTATTGTTGGGATTCGAACCCACGCCTTCCGGCGTGTGACACTGAGCTATTAAAATATGACTATATTTTTGCAATATATGATTATATTTGGAGTTTGTGCAAATTTAAGTTTTTTAATGTAAAAGTCGAACGAAACGCTCTCCTGTGGCACAAATATATTAATTTGCGACAATTAAGTAGTACGAAGACTATAGTGTTTGGAAAAAAAGCCGTTTTTATTTACTTAAGTATCTATCATATGGTGCTATAGGTTGCACTCAGGTTTTATTTTATGACGATGTATAAACAACAGAAAGCAGATAAGGCTTTCTAGTACAGTAACTTGCAAAAAAACTTAAAGTTTTCGATCAAAATGTGTGAAATCAAAGCGGACGTAAATAGAAATTGAAAGTAAAGTACCGACATTATAAATACATTTTGGTATTGTCAACTTGAAAGTCTTTTTGCAAAGTGTCATGACCTTCTGTACAGTTCAGGCAAGGTCAGCGTAAGTACACTATCGGTAGGTAGTTTTTTTTAAACCTAATTATACCAATTTTAATGAAATATAGATATATTATATAAAGTGGACTAGATACTTAAAAAATGTTGTTTAACATAATTAGTTATTATCACAGGATATACATATTAAAATATACACGTGGGTCATTCGGCAAAAGTTTTTTGTTTGTTTGTATTGTGTCGGATAATCCGACAATAATACAATGACAATAATTATGTCTGGAATTTCTAATCTAATTTTCAATTCTAATTTTTATTGTCAAATTTTTATCTCGACGTTCCCACGGGATCTGGACCAACGCGGGTGAAACCGCGGGGAACAGCTAGTAGGTTATATAGGTTCTCAATTCGTCGGAAACTTTTCTAACCGACTTCAAAAAAGAGGAGGTTCTCAATTCGTCGAAATCTTTTTTTTAATGTATGTTCGAAGACGCCTGAACCGATTTGGAGTAAAAAAGATAACAGGAATGATAATAAGAGGTTGAAAAAAAAATAGCCAGTGTCACTCGGGATGTTGTAAAAATTCTAATGAAATTAGATATAATTAGATTATAATTCTAATTCATACTTCCAAATCTGTTTAAGCATTTAAAATTAAAGTGAAAAAAAAACACTAATTCCTACATATATACCTACTACCCTGATATGATACTCCCTTTTAAGCCGTCGTGTAAAAAAAACCGATAAATACCGAAGTATTTTTATTTGAATAAGCAATTTCGAATATACTTTGGATATTCTTCACATAAAAATTTAACCGAGTGTCAACAAATTTTTCAGTCTTAAGAAAGTGCTCTCGTTGATGTCTCGAATTATTTTGATAGACGGTATACTTAACATATCATCAATTTTGTATCGCAAAACGTCAAACGTAACTCATTTAATAAAAATCAACCAATCGCTTACAATGTTAGAAACGTAAAAGAACTTACCCCGACAGAAATTTTAATGCTCTTGTTTATGCACTTATCACAATCACTACGTTTAAAATAACCGACACTACACGAATTATTCAATCTGTAGTTTGTTTATAGTCGGATTGTGTATTCGGCAAATGTATTCTGTATGTTTTATTCGCGTGTGTTCTGCTGCATAATCGATGGATGCACGCACCGGACAGCGGACCATATTACTATGTTTCCCTGTATAGGCAGAGCTGGCGTGCTGGCCACGCGTACTCGCCTCTCTGCCCAGTACCCTGCGACCTTGCTACTAGTTCACCTATTGTGGAATCTGAATCGACTCTCGTTTGGGTCAAGTTGTGCTAATTAAATATTTTGCGCGCATTTTTGCAAGTCATCGCATACTTTAAGGTTTTTGACCTATTTTGTAAAGTATGTACAATTCTATTCTTCATACGCCAATATCAACATCTATAATTTTATAGGAAACTAGCAAGAGATAATATTGAGGACCTTCTTCCTTTTTGAAGACAGTTAAAAGACGACATAACTTATAATACCGAGCCCTTTACGTCTAAAGATAAACATGTCGCTTTGATATAATTGTTTACTTATATATATTAAAAGGCTCAACAAAAAAGTTGCATATCCTCTATATTTCTTATTAGTACCTTAAATTTCAGTGGTATGACAATATAAAAAACAATGGAAGATCATAATAAAAATGCGATAGTTTATAACGGTTTAACAGATTTAGATTAAAATTAAAATGCAGGTAGCTTATACCTTAGATTAACACATAAGCAATTTTTTATCTCGGGAAATACGAGGCAAATCTAGTATTCAAATGATGAGAAAAAAACATTAAAATAGCTGTTATAAACATTGCAAGACATAAAGGTACACCCTAATACATATTTTGTAAAATGTGGAAACAGCCAGGTCTTCTTATTTTTCTTTTGACTAAAGTAAATTGATAGAAACTCTTTGATGCAAACCAGAAAAGCCTCGCTTCGCACTGCAAGCTGCTGTGCGCCTCGCATGTGAGATTTGTGGCTAAAATGCAAGCGCGGGGGTGGGGGTGTTTAGTGTGCTGAGATGCGCCGGCGCGCTCTGGAACCCTTCCACACCGGAGTCCTCTACGGTGTCAGGAATATTTCGGCACGCAGAGCTCACCGTGACGTCTTCAGATCTTTGACCACTTTCACGAGCTCCATGAAGACAAGGTCTCCATGTCGCTCCAACTTTTTTATAATATCATAGAACAAAGAAATACTAATATTAATAAAGTAATAAACGTGGAAAGTTTATCTGTAACAGTATAGTTTTTCCCCTCGGTTGCTTCCACATAGGTAATATAGGATTGAATAAAAGTGTCTTTTTATGTTTTGGAAATGGAACTGAGTAAACAAAGTCGTATGTCAGTAGAATCGTCGCAGTAATGTAAATGAAATGTGTCAAGTTCAAGTTCCCAGTTAGGTTCATTAAGTAGGTACTAATAGCTGTTTGTTCATTTTATTTTTTGCAAAGAACTTTGAGCTGCTGTCGTCAGTTCAATTGACTTTTTCTGTAGCAGTAAGTGAATTGCACAAAAGTGAATAGAAGTAGACACCCACTGTATTTTCACTGCGTAGTCTGCGTACGAATATTGGTAATCACTTGACCATGATCTGGTTTTAAAATACATCCGGTTAGTAAATATTTTTTGTCGTTCAACTATTACTTTCCCCAGTTTAGTCTGATGGTTAGTCTAATCTTTTACTTTTTTATTTGTCAAATATGAATGCACCAAAAACAAAAGTGAACATGTGTTTTTTTCGAGGCCCAAGAAGTTTTCATTACTTGCAGTTTTTTTATCGCCAACGCATATCATTATTAACATTGGTTTGTGCTCGCTACTAAAAAAAAAATATGTGACCTAAAATCTCTAGTTTCTCTAAATAGTAGAAAACAAAATTGCTGTCCGCGGCTGTCTGTTTCACCGCTTATTCCTTCTAAACCTGCAAAGACATTCCTTCGATTTTTCTCAGTTTTTTGCACCCTGAGTTCGGTCTTCAAGCTGGACTCAAGTTCGTCCCTTCAATTGTACTTAAACATTAAATTTTGTCCCTTAGTTCCTCCCTTTAAACGCACCTTAAGTGTATTTAGATTTCTTTAAACGGAAATACACTAAATATTTATCTAAACGAATTTCCGCAAAGTTATACCTAACTCAATATAACCTCTTCTATGAAATACTTCTGGCACTTTCACGGGCTTTCTGAGAGCAATTGTTTCATATTGAAGGGTTATATTGAGTCAGGAATAACTGTATGGAAGTTCTTTTAGATAAATATTTAGTGTGTTTCCGCAAGCTATAAAAAACCTGTTCTATATTGGTGCAGCTAACTGTGGTGATAGCGGCTTTGGATTTGATCGTTACCGCAGACCGTACTTGAATGAAGCAGTTACTGTTCTTCTACTGTCTCGTCTCACAAACCGTGGCATTTAGCGATTGTTGCCGCATGTCTGGGGCAGGCTTTAAAATAATTGCAAGCTCTATCTTGTCTACTGACTAATAGGTAAAATTAAAATTCTGCAAACAGATGCCAAAGTTATCACTACCAATATTGACTGGCTTGGCGACAAGTGTTTATTTTAGAGCTCAATGCTTGTAAAGTAAGTAGAGTTTGTTTGGAATAACGCAATGCATTTAGTAATTAAAGAAAGAATTAGCTTACTGTTCTCTTGAGTTTTTCGACCTTTACATTAAGCTATGCGAACTTACTACATAAAAGTATGGCATTAATACTTTAATGTAGTCGGGTGATAATTATAGGTTATTTATAATTTTAAACTGTTGAATTGATTTAACAAACTCTTTATTATCTACAGCAATTTTTCATACAGTAAACAATAAAATGAAACAAACGAAGATGTATGTACAACTCGTACTTGGCTAGCACTTATGACCTACCTAAGTCCACTGTTGGTTGCTGAACGCATTTTAAAAAATTGTTAGATCAGATTGGCAGCGAGGACAGCAGTTGGAGAATCCGTGAAAATCGAGAGATTCAAGAGCGGTTGGCGGAGCATCCACATTATTGGTGAGACGAAAAGCCACAGGCTCCGCTGGCTTAGGCATCTTGAAAGGGTGGAGGAAGAAGAGCGTATCTCTGACTTCCTGAAGGCAAAGGGCCTGTCGACTGTCCCAAGGTACATGAAGTAGTTAATCATCTCCAAGAACTGAACATGAAGTAGTTCTTACCGAGAAATGGCGCTTTTTAGTGTCAGTGACTCATTTTGGGTCGCTGCGCCAGCATACTTAAAACAAGCGAGTAACAACATTAAAGCGACGATATCCGCGAAAGGTACAAGAAACATCATGTAAATCGATTTGTTATTTTCCCTGACCCCATGAAATTCGGATATTATGTAGGTTACTGTTTCGGACGGTTTCAGTCGCTGGCAAGGTCGACACGCCCTCCATTAGCTTCTGTTTAATATATAACCCATACAATGTATCAAACTGTAGCTAAAATAAGTAATTAGTAGCTTTCTTTATCTTCGGCCATAACGTTGCTCTTTCAGTTAAAATAAAATTCTAGCTATATTATAAAAAAGAAAGTTACCTTACTTGTTATTTTTTTTGCAACTAAAAGGCTAAATAGATATTAATGAAGATTGGTTGTAGTATATGTGTATTGAGGACGAACGTAGACAACCTTTTTTTTTCTCAAAAATGAGCTTTGTGAATTCGGATAAGAACTTCGGTAAATATTTTTTTTATATGTAAAAGTAATGAGACGAACGAGACCCTCTCTTGATGGTAAGATGTAATGCCTGTCCACGAACATTGCAGCGATACATAGAACTTTTGATAATTAATGATAGCTCAGTGGTTAGCGCGGTCGGTTCGCACGATGAAGGGCGCGGGTTCAAACCCCGAACAATGAGCTTGAGTTGCCGTTCAAGAAAACTATTGTGAGGAAACCACAGCTTGGTGGTAGGGTACTGTCTAGTACACGGCTGGCTAGCTACCGCCCTCAAGTTGAAAATCTGTCGCCAAGCATCTACCGGTGTGTTCCGGCAGCCTCACTTGAGAGCCAGTTCCATTCCAGGTTATGTGTGTTTACCATTATCGACCACACCATCACTTAACATCAGGTGAGCTGTGGTCAAACACCTAGAGTCAAGTATAAAAAAAAACATTAGTCGGGAAAGGCATCCCTATATTTTATAAGTCTAGCTGAACTCTATTATATTTAACTTCCTTAAGTCTGTCCGTCTAGTTCAAGTTCACACAACAAAGTCGCAAAAAAATAATCAAAACGACTTTTTAGAACGGACTTCCTTTCGCACGTTATTGTTCTCATTTGTTTGGGCTGAGGCAGAAAAATGTGTAACTATGAAAAACGACACCAAAATCTGACATCTATTTGCAGTGATTTTTGGGGCACTTTCCTATCACCTAGGAAACTAAAACTTGTTTCAATCGATTCACCTTGCCGTCAATTTTGAGAATATGCAAAAATGTTTTATATTTAAAAAAAAAAGCCTTCAAAGGAACTCCGTTCCAACCGGGTGTCCTCACGACACCTCTCAATTTTTGTCTAAAACGATCCTTCAGAATCAGCCCTGCGAGCAAAACCGCGGCTAAAATCTTGTAACTAATAAAACTATGATCAGTATGATATTTAATATCAACCAAACATATTTTCATGATGATAGAATAAGTAGGTGCTAAGTGAAATTCTAAATACTTTTTGGCTAGGTACAGTAGGTAATTAGATATTAGCTAATGGAAAAATAATTGGCTCATTTAAATATTACCTACTTAGTACCATGCTAATTTTTTTCCAAAACTAGTTCCATTCTGTATCGTAATTCATAAGTATGGGGAAAGATTGCGTCAACAAGACGCCTACGTGACTACAGTCAGTACAAATGAGAAGTTAGTACTGAAACTGATTTCTATTTTAGCGTATTACGTACTTACCTTCAGATTTACGATTAGGGTAAGAACCTATAAAAGAAAGAAAGCAAGGGGAGCAAATTGATTTACGTAATTTATGTTTATACGGATCTGTAGGTATTACGCTATCCCCGTGTATGTGCAATCTGTCCTTGTGAAGCGGCGATGCCCTGGACTTTGTTTTGCTACTCAGAGTTCTTCTGTGTATTGCTGCAATGGTCATGGACAGGCATTATCTCTTAATATCACGAGTGTCTCTTTCGTCTCATTACCTTTACAAAAAAATACAAGGTAGGTACTAGTAATCGTCTGAGATTTTTTGACAAGCTAGGTTTTTGACCACATCTCATCTGATGTTAACTGACGGTGTAATCGAAGATGGTAAATCACACCTAGCCTGGAATATAACTGACTCTTATGTGAGGCTGCCGGAACTCACCGTTGGGTATTTGGCGGTAGATTTTCAACTTGAGGGTAGCTAGCCAGCCGTGTACTAGAAAATATCTTACCACCATGCTATGGTTTCCTCACGAAGTTTTCCTTCACCGGCAGCTTAAAATCATTGTTGGGGTTTGAATCCACGCCCTTCGGCGTGTGAAACGACTGCGCTAACCTAATGATAGCTAAGTAGCTATCATCACTACAAATACAATTTATATCCTAAAATCGCTGATCCATAATAAAAGAACGTTAACTCTTGACCAAATGTATAGAAAGTATAACCATGTATAATACTTACGCCATAAGTAAACGGGAAGTCGAAGATAAAATACACACAGCGCCATCTAGCTCCAAACTAAACAAAGCTTGTACTATGTGAACCAGATAGCTAATAGAATATCTATTTCTTTTTGTAAATACTTCAATTTTTAAGTTTAAGGCAAACAGACAGATGGACAGACAGACGCGGCGGACGACTTTGTTTTATAAAATACCCAGATACGGAACAAACGTCTGTGTTCGTTACGCAAATGTTAGTTCTGATTGGGAAATGAACCCCCGCCCTTCAGCTCTCGCAGTAGAACTTCATTAATTGAGCTAACAGGGCAGTCAAATTGCGCTAGATAGCGAGTATTAGAAGAGGCCTATGTGTTAAGTAACGTGGGCTGATGATGATGATAATGATATGGGTTTACTATAAATACAGACGTACCTATGACAGTATTTCCGTAAATCTGAGTGTTATCGTTTTAAGCTTATGTTAACCAAACTAATTTTCAATTAAATTATAACGTATGCATAAAAAGAGTCCAGGGTATGACAATGTTCGCAAAAGTTTAGAATATAGATAGAAATTCATATTTTAACTGCACAACTCCATATAGCAGTTGCGAAATATTTGACAGCGGAAATTAATACTTGCCTGTTATTGTGTATGAACGAGTTTGGACTCGTTATACTCCGAGTATATTGGATTTCAAAACTGGACCTTGACTTACCGGTAGATCAAGGCGAGCAGCCGAATGCCATTGATAGAAAATTATACCATATATATTAAATAATACACCAACTAACGAAATTTACATTTTATTTACACTTCCAATATGATTATGTATTGCGACCTCGGGAAAGAAACTTTGAGAACTTTACGATATTAATAAAAGTGACATAATGGTTTATCATAAAGTTTTACAAGTATCGGTACAAATATTTATGTAATTGTAGTGTGAAAAATACATTTATTGTTTATTGAACACTTTAGATATGGATAGAATAGCATATTAGTTTCACATTCTCAATTAATTATTATTTATTAATAAACACTTAGGAAAATGCAGTTAAAATAGCGTCCAAACTGCACAAAGCATAACATTAAAGCTGACGGTGAGTAATAAATTTAGTATGAACAAACTTAGCTTAAATTAATTGATACCAAAAAATGCAGATTTTTTAAATGATGAATTGCTTTGCGTTTTATCGCCATCTCACCTGATGTTAAGTAAAGATGTGATATACGATGAAGCACGCTTGCCTAGAAGGTACTGATTCACTCTCCACCTGAAGACACCCAGATTGTATCTATCAGGGAACACCCACTAAGGTAACGTATTCCACGCTAAACCCGTTGAACAATGAAAGTGGATTCAAATCGTTTCCTACGGGTTTTTGGTACGTTAACCATGAAACGATGTCGCTTTTTCGAGCTGGCCGTCTGATAGAAAATTGGGCATGGGGGAGTTAGAGCATGCAGATCTACTAGCAACTTTGCGACGATGTTCCAGGCTATGAAGATTAGCTTCAACGAGGGAGTCGTTGCAAAGTCTCCTGACACGTTTCTCAATTGACTCCAATGCCTCCAGATGGTAGTTGGGGGATCCATCCCAAAGGTGCGAGTATTATTCCATTCACGGTCGAACGTTGATCGAAAGTTGTGATGGAAAATTGCTGGTTTTATAAAATACATTGATATAAAATTTTAAGCAAGTTTTATTAACACTTTAGTGACGAGTATGTACTAACTATACTATTTTCCATTTAACAGGGTAACTATAAAGATTTTTATAATACTATGTACAGTACAATTTTGTAAATGTAATGGTCAAAATTCACCCTAATCTACTCTTAAAGGAGATATTACAACGATATTTTTTGTTAACATATCTATGCATACTATACTATCTATAATTTACAATCATGCTCAAGCATTATACTCAAGTATCTCAATTTTTTTAAAAGCTTTATGCTAATTTATGTTAAAATATGTAATAGTAAACAACTCAAAATATGAACAGATATACGTTTTTAATATTGGAATTGATTATTATTCACATTTAAACCTATTGCGTTACATTATGTGAAATTATAAGTATGCCGCATAGAAACATAGCCAAGTTTTAGACATGAAGGTATATTTTGTTCAATCGTATAATTTACTTTATACATTTAGAAATCAAGTAAAACAAATTATTATTTACTAAGGCTGTCTGGCCATGTTAACCGCATGTCGGGAGATCGTTGTGCCAAAATTACGATACAGTGGTTCCCTCAAGATGGCAAACGACCTGCTGGACAGCCTAGACGGAGATGGAGGGACTTGACTCCTGTTTGAAACACTGGACTCAGATTGCAAGAGATCGAGAAAGATGGAAGGAGGGAAGGGAGGCCCTTGCCCTGCAGTGGGACAGTACAGGCTGATAATAAATAGTAAATAAGTCTAGCACAGTTCTTTTTCATATAGTGGCTAAATACAATTCTGCCAATATAGTGCCTATGGTTGCGTTTCTGCCTTATGATCTAAAAAGGTCCCAGTTATAGATAATCGTATCGCTTGAGCAGATTTTGGTTCAGATCGATGGTCCATGATGAGCTATGTTTCATAAAGTAACTCGATAATATGTACATATGGTCAATTTTATGAACGGCATAAATGTTCTAAAAAATCTTCTAAAATTCTGCCCACTGTTAGCCATTTCGCGCAAATTCAATTGACCTAGGTAATATTAACATTCTAAAGCTAACATGTGCTATGCACCAATGTTTCTAGGTCCTTTAGATGCAGTGCGTAATTTAAAATGTGCTGTTTTCAGTAAATATCATCTACAATATTTTTACATTCCTATATCATTTATATGAACATCGAACATTTAAATTCTTTATTTTAAGACTTATCTTATTATTCTAACAAATAGTCGTGTTTCTTAACTATTTGTAGACAAAAACAAGAAAAGTGTCTACTGCTGTTGCCGTTTAATAAAAATATTAGTAATGAATTACTTACTTGTCATTCTATTAGATGCCAAATAGGCTGTAGGTAGGTATTCAAGTTAATTAATAAGAATTAGTTCTTTATAAGCTTTGACAAAATTAATGCAATTAAAAAAGTAAATTCCTTGATCACATTGAAGAGAACAAAAAATAGAGGTGTAAAAATATAGATGCGTATTCTTATAATGCTATAGGTAGGTTCTTCTAAAGCTACAAGCTCCATGCTATAAAGCTATAAATTGACGACTTGTTTCGAAACGACGTCGCGATTCGAGAAATTCATGTCAAGTTGCTTATCACCGTAAAATAGGCTTATAAGTGCTTTCAACGCTCTTGATATGAGAATACGACATATCTTAATGTATTATTATATAAAAGACCAATTTTATCTCGGTGTAACAGGAGTTATAATTATTTTTTTTTTTTATCAGAGACGACTTCTCAGATCATACCAATAAAGTTAGCAGTCTCGTATTTATCAGATAAAATTGGCGTGTTAAGAGGAGTGTTCGTATTACTTCGGTAATCGTCACGACGATGTAGGTATAAAAAAGCTGTTGGCAGGATGGGAATCATTATTATTTAAACTGTTCTAGAACCTAAGAGGGATGTCCAGGAACAGTTTCATGCGCTCCCCGATGTCGACGACGGAGCGCTCGTCCAGATGTTAGCTATCGTCGTTAGTGATGTCGTCTTCGTCGACTTCGTCTATGTCGACGTCTAGCGGCTGGCTGGTGAGGGCGGCCCAGAGCGGCGAGCGCGCGCCCAGAGCCGCGGAGCCCCGCCGCTAGCTGTCCTTACAGCCGGCGGCCGCGGCCGCTGCGCCCGCGGCTCCCATCGCACCGAAAAGAATCGCACCCACTTCGCGGTCTGGCGTCACTTCCACCTGGGTTATAGTTTATCATTAGACGAAACTTAAAATGTTGTTTTAGTTTTAAAAACGAATTAAAAGCTATGCCACATAACTTACAATGGGACAGTTTATTATAATGATAAAATCTTTTATTTTGGGCATATACAATAATCCCCTATAAATGTATACTAGAAATATGATTTTAAAAAAAAGTAGTTAATAGACAAAAAGTTACATTATTTATTTACGATTCGCACTCGCTGTACTTTCCTCCATGCTTTAAAAAAAAAAAAAAAAATTATAATAGTCACTCAGCAAATGCAATATTCCATTTTTCGAATGGAACTACTCTGGATGAAATGACGGCATAATCGTCCGGAACCCTTGCATCGGCGAACATGTCCGACGCGTTGCAGTAACGTGCTTTTTTCATGAGGATGTGGAACGCATCATTGTACTGCACCTTTATTGTGTGATACGTTTTTTATTTATAGGCACAAACAGTAGGCTTGGAAAAGCTTTTTTTTAACGTCGATGGTACAGCTGGAAAAATAGCGGCGCGCGAGCATATTACACCTGATACACAGAATCCATCGCTCACGTTCCATATTCTTATTTTTTTTTTTTTTTTTTTTTTTTTAATTTATAAAATTACACTCCACAGACACCGGGGTCCGTGACCTTTATTACCTTGAATTTATACAATATTATATTTTTTTTTTTTTTTTTTTTCTACAATATGGGAAGAGGAAACTTAAGTCTTAACTAGGGTTAAAGTACTAGTTTATGTGTATACCGCGAGCAGACCAGCGACCCGCAAGCAGCACCCGATCACGAGTATGACGCATGTGCCAGCCATCGCCCTCCTCAACCATATCTGAGGGAAGAGAGTGACCCGACACACAACGCCGCCGCAAGAAGGAGCCTTCGATGGTGAGCATGAATGCTCGAGGCATACACACAATACTTGAATAAGACTAATGATTACATTGACAACATACTACTAAAGATTACATTTGCGTTTTAATCGCCCCCTCTCGGCCTAGTGCCTCCATCACCGCCACGTTCCGATCTTTAATAGCCATCTGCAGGTTGTACTCCTTGATGGTCTTTGGTGACGCAGCCGACGCTCGACGCACGAACCGACTGATGGCATCGTCTTCAATGTCGTCGGCGTAGTAGACGAAGGTCCCAGTGTGCCGTGATATTGCAACAATCGCGTGTGACACGCTCTCGTGCAGCTTCATCCTTGGCTTGGTCTTTATGGCGATTACCGACTCGTACGTTAGCCCCTGAGCTTCATGAATGGTAAGAGTGCGCGACCCCGTGCCTCCCCCATAACCTTGGCTGATGAGGGTTTCCTTTTCTTCCTGCGTATGCACTAAGAAAAGGGTGTTGGGGAGGGTGCTGGGTATTTGCGCTCCCTTGTACCGTCTTTGCTCAAGAGACCTAATACGGGTAGCTGAGGAATATATACCAGAGTATATTTCCCTCAGCGCATACGCGACATCCATTGGGTTCCTGTGTGTGCAAAGCAGCTCCTGACTGATGGTTGTAACCAGGTTTGGGCGATGATACCTCATTTCGAAGATGTTTTCTCTGTCAATATAAGGTAGCTGATTGACGTCTCCGATAAGGACAATTTCGCTAGCACCGGACAGCCGTGCAACCATTACTATAGATCCGAAATGGTTCATAAGAGCTTCATCCACCAAAAGGCGGCTGAAGCTATTTCTTCCGAAACCATTTACGAGGGAGGAAGCCATGGTTCGCACCCTGGTCTTTACCAGGTCTCCTATGCGGTGCGATAGTTTCTCTCTCAGATCTTTGGCTGCTTTTGTTGTTGTGGTGATAATAGCATCCCTGTTGACTTCGAAATGTCTGATAGCCCATGTTGTCTTGCCACACCCTGGAACTCCGTTGATCCATTGTATCTTTGGCACCGCCCATTTGTCCCAGTTTGCCTCGACATTTGAGTTCCCTTCGATAGTCTTAGCCATCTCGAGGATCTTGTCATCCAGCATTATCTTGGTGCACTTCGCGGTGACTACGATAGGGTCATTCGATGGTATTGCGTATTTTGGTCTTCCTGTTCGCCCCGTCTCGGCCTCGTCCAATGTCACAAAGCCACTTTCTGCACTGTAAGCTGCCATATATTGTCCTTTCATGGTTCCCCTGATGACCTGGGAAGTGACGTTATTGTATATGGCTGCTTCTGCCTCCTCAAGTCCCTCTTTTAGTAGACTTTCACTTCCTAGCCTGAAGGACTGCAGGATATTATGGCAGTTCCTGAGATTGACTTGTTTTGTCGCTCTCAATGTGGCTAGGAATTCGAGGAAGGCGTTTCTAGCATGGTCCTGTGGCCCCGAAGCCAAGATGTACCGGGGTGGATCGACCTGACCCATGTCGGCTCTCGTTCGTTTTTTTTTATTTAAAAATTTACACTTTAACTTGGAATTACAATATAGGAAGAAGAAAGAGGAACATATTCTTATTGTCGGTAGATCTTCCGTTAAAATAATTATGCCCTAATCAAGAAACGTATCTATAATACGCTTGCAGTGTTCTGTATTTCATAAAGTTTCACGATCAGTAGCAGCGCAATGCAACGTTTCTGACGTATTGCGCTAGCCAGAAACTACCTACTAGTTATTATTCAAATTTAGACAAATTGAGCGAGATCACTTTCAAGACATTTTCATCACTTTCTAATCGGTTTTCAGCATTTCAAAGCCTTTTATCGAAACTATGTTTCATAATTGCTCGTGCATTCAAGTAAGTTACATAAGAGTGCAAAGGTTGTAGTTACTGAAATGGCTCAAAGCAATAGTAAGTAGGTACGCTAAAGTTGTACTAGGCCGAATTTCCTGATAGACCGATAATTATTGGGGCCATAGACAAGAGGGGGTAGTGTGTGTGGCTGGGCTGTGCTGTGTCTAGGGTAGACGGTCTCTGGAGAGATTATGGTCTGTCAAAAGTAGTTGATCGAACTCTACGGCGGTAATAACTGCATTCAGAAAAAGTCGATCAAATTCAGTAGACAAAAAATAAATAAATTGGCAGCCTAGATGTTTGACCACAGCTCACCTGATGTTAAGTGACGGTGTAGTAAAAGATGGTAAACACACCATACCTGGAATGGAACTGGCTCTTAAGTGAGGCTGTCGAAACACACTGTTAGGTGCTTGGCGACAGATTTTAGCCAAGTACTAGAAAGTACCCTACCACCATAGGTACATAAAGACAAAGCTACTTGTAGGAATGGACCATAAAAGTCCGACTGAAGTATTATCATTAACGCAATAAAATCTTATGACTGTTTCGTATTGTTTTAGAAAGTAATTTTTTTTTGAACTTTTATCATATAACACTAATTACATGCATGATTATTTTCGTGCTATTTTCGAAACTCCTTCGAAGCTTAGAAAAAACTCGCCACTTCTGTATTCTGACTATGACTTACGTACTTTGCGTGACTTTGACGGAAAGTTTCTTACATTGCTCCATGCCATAAAAAAAACAAACAAAGAAATGCACAAAGTTCGTAGCCAGAAATAAAAAACAAAAAATGCTGAAGATTGATGTATTTGTGAGAATTACCTGTGAAAGCGTAGTCTGTTCAGGGTCTGAGCGTTCTTCGAGTACAGTGTCGAGTTCTAGCGTGGGTGGCGGCCGTGGCGACCGCAGGAGGCTCACGGCCCGTGGCTTGGCCTTCACCGGGGACAGCCGCACCACTGATAATTCTCCACGGTCCAGCTCACAGTTGCGGCGGCGAGCTCGCTCCCTGCATGCAAAGTTTTGTTAATTCTAGAGTCCTCAATATTTATATTACATACTTTGGATTTTGTCATTTATATCCAACGGATTCAGTCTTAGTCATAGTCAAACACACACAAAGCAAGTCATGGTCGAGTCCAGTCCATGTCCTAGTAAAGTAGTGGTAGCTTTATTAAAAGTTTCTACGTAATTTTGCAAACAATATGAAAATAATGTTTCACCACATTTTATCACTTGTCTACACTTGTGGATATATGTAGTTCGGCACATTTTGTAAACATAAACACTAAGAATTAATATAATGTGGCGACAAAATTTTCCCACGTTCCCGTCAACATTTTAAATATTATATTATACTAGCGACCCGCCCCGGCTGTGCACGGGTTTACACGGGGCTTTTGATTTATCACAAAGGGATTAGGCAGCGTTTTATATACCTTCCTCATGAATTAGTCTATCTATTGGTGAAACTCGCATGATAATCCGTTCAGTAGTTTTTAAGTTTATCGCAAACAGACAGATAGACAGATAGACAGACACGGCGGACGACTTTGTTTTATATGTGATGTATAATATCCTAATTTCATCATCACACCTCACTTCTCATTTTATCTTATACTATAAAATATATATTGAAAAGTATACTTAATTATAAGTTTATTAACTATGATAAGATACTTGGAGCAATAAATCAATTTTATTATACTATACTTCACTAGTAAAAGCTGTACAGATTTTTTGAAAGTTGGACCTTACATTAACACAGACTACTTTTTATCTGGTAAAATATTTAGAAAAGGTGGGCAAAACCGCGGGATGCAGCTAATAATATTATAAAAGTTAGAGTGACTCTGTTTCTGTTTGTTACTTTTTTACGACTAAACGAGATACGTTAGATAGTTTTCCCTCGGAAGATCCATAAATGCGGAAGTTTGTGAGTCAGTGTGGGTATTTTATTACTTCTTCACACTGGACAACGACTCAACGAATTTAAGTGAAACTCGGAAACTCAATAGCAATAACTTGAAATCACTCTTATGTTAATTTTTTGTGGGTAAAAATGTGCAGAACTTCTAAAATATTACTCGGCAGTAGTAGATATTTTTACTAAGTACAATCGTAGTGTCACTACGATATTATTCTGTCACAAGGCAGTGTGTTAACATTAATGTGTTCTGGTTAGTAGAACACTGTAGCTCGCCAAGTTACAGGGCTAATGAGATTTATGAATGAGACACATTATGCAGGGCAAAGCAGTGATATCGCCCTCTGGACTATGTTTTATTAGCTACTCAAAGCTATAAGCATCGCCGATATGGTTCTATATTTTACAAGCAGTTCTTCCTAAGACCCTGAAACATACCCGATCTAGTTAAATATATTTTTAGCTTTACTCTTCTGTCTTTGGCATGATAAAGAATCTTCTCCAACCCTTGTATGTTCTTGTCACCTTTTATTGCAGAGGTGTTATTTAAGAATTAGTTTTGGAGAACAGGCTAAAATGTGCCATCTGTGTTCCACATATAGTATACTAGCAACTCGCACCGGCTGCGCACGGGTTTACGCGGGGCTATAGATCTATCTCAAAGGGATTAGGCAGCGTTTTCGATGAAAGCTCCCGTGGATTGACTTTTTCCAACACTCCCAACGATTATCATCATATTTCAACCAATTTACACAAAACTTTGACAAATTATATACCTAAACCTTACTTATGAATCCTATCTATTGGTGAAACTCTCGTGATAATCCGTTCAGTAGTTTTTAAGTTTATTGCGGACAGACAGACAAACGCGGCGGAGGACTTTGTTTTATAATGTGTAGTGATACATCGTTTCGATGCTTACACCGAGCTGTCGTAGATGACTCGTGTTTATTCAAGTGTTTATCTATGAAAATAGTGATGTTTTAATCATATATTAGTTTATCCTTTCGGGCGACAAAGTCTTGTTCGTCTCATTATACATTCATAGCCATGAAAAAGAAAGTTGTAAAACCATGCAAACTGCATTTAATTAGAGTTCTCACAACTCAACTCGTACTACGGGTCTGGCTGCCAATTAGAAAAACTACGGCTTTTTGCACACAGCTTCGGGGGAAAATTAATAAGCGCTTTTCGTGACCGAGTTTGGTAAAGTTTTGTTGCCAGTAAATTTTCTTTTTTAGATATAAAAATCGCATATTCCATCAGCATGGCTTTTGTGGATCGCATAAAATGCGAGATAGTTTACTATTTTCATCGGTGAAACGAAGCGTACTAGCGTCTACGTTTTCGAGATAAGAAGATTGAATGTATTTTGGGTTTAGATGTAATATTTATATATTCCAGATAACTTGCGGGTATTTTATGGAAGATCTGGTGGGGGCCTCAATGTGGGAGTACGTATTTATATTTGAGCGGTACGTATATATATATTTGAGCGGTACTTGGACCCGAGCGATGTCAAGGGGTGGCCGAAGTGATACTTAGCGACGCTTGACGCAGATGAAAGCTCTAAACTGAGCCTTGATTCTGATTCCTTGAAGAAAACGCGTTCTTTCTAGCACAAATAAGACATAAAAAACACCACACATATAAGTTCCTCACAATACATTGCTGATAATTTATTATTATATATATAAATAATTGTTTATTACAACGCCCTAAGCTACGTAGGAAGTTGTTATACTACATGGAGTGACGATATACGATAACTGGCGATGGATAGAAACGAAAAGCCGAAGATCGGGCCAAGTGGAGTGTCTTGGGAGAGGCTTATGTCCAGCAGCGGATTTCGATCGACTCATGATGATTTATTACAGTTGCTAGTGTTCATGCTGGCAGCATCGCCACGTTGGATGGCCATGCTAAAATGACCAAAGTAGAAGTATCACTGTGATCACATTTGAATTATCCAAATAAAATTTATAAACCTTTGGAATGTTCAAAACGAGCGTAATACATACATATGTCGTCTTTGTGTTTATCAGCGGGTCTTAATCGCGCACAAAATATGAAAACTAATTTGATGCGCGATTAAGACCCGGTCCTAAACATAATTATGTATTCAAAAACCGAAAGTTTTAAAATTACATATTATGTCGTCTTGTTTTAAAATTTGATATAGACTTATTGACCATTCCACAAAAATTCACCCCGACTAACCTGCTAACCCGTGTTCTGAAATTCTGATCGCTCTATGCATAACTGCGTCTACATTATATACAGTATGTAACGCATTTTATAAATGTAATCTTAGCATTAAGACACGGCTATTGAAACTAGTCATTGAATATCCCAAAGTAATGAGCGCCAAAACAGCGATGCCCTGTTATTTGTAACACAAAGTTCTGGGTATCGTTGCAATGTACATGGGTAAGCGTTATCTCTTACCATCAGGACACGATCTCATTCGTCATTAGTTTAACACGAATAAGGCATATTTTGTGATTAAAAAATTCACTCAAAACAAGCCTAAATACAAAAAAATATACAGTAAACGGTTCATTTTACATTTTCTGCATTGTGTCGTTAAAAACGCCTACATTAAAAATGTTGGTCCATTTATGATTGCGTACGGCCCGACGTAAAATTGCTTTGAGCATTATGTAGGAATAAAGAACGCAGGTAAAAGACTTTTTTTCGCAAAGTTCGAAACATTTTCTCTTTGTGATGGTACTTTTTCTGCAGCATATGGTAATTAGATCAGAGACTACAGATGTGATTTTACTTCGAGCTGACGCCTCTGTCTTGGAGCATTAGCAGTAGCGTCGAAATGCCGTGTTCCTGTAAGGTCTTAATGTGATTTTTGTTTCCTTTTGTGGTCAATTCGCTCTAGAGCTCCAAGATACAGTGCTTAATTTGGGGCGCACTGTGTCCTCACAAATCAGTTAGATTAAGTAATTATATCATTTCCTACTTTTAAGATTTTTTATTTTATCATTTATCTTCTTGGAATAAATATTCTTATGTTAACATTATCTAACATCACATTTGAAGTTTTGGCGGGAACGCGGAAAAATCATACCTGTACATTCCAAAACGTGTGTTTTTTCGAGTAAGACATAAAAACAGTAGAGTTGAGTTCTATCCATAAAGTGGCACGACTGTGGAAAAGTGATATAAAATAGTAAAACATGACTTTTCATGTTGCTTCTAAAAATCTATTGAAGCTTGTAGTAAAGTCACCATTATTTTACTAGGGCATGACTGGACTTTTGGACTGGACCGTTACTTCCTTCATATGACTTTGAAACTTAGACTTATGTCACTTGTTTTGTCATAAAATACTGGAAAATATCGAAACATTTGACACTGGCGAATGCACAAAGTGCGACGCCAAAAACAAAGAAAAACAACTTCTAAAAAGTCAAGTTACAAATACTCTTCGTAAAAAACATTAGAATTGGTTCAATGTACGACCGAGCTATGACTCAAGAGAAGGAAGAAAAAAACAATTCAAAGATTAAATAATACCTACACCAAATTAGTTTCTATTAGAAACTTAAAGAAAAACTTGAGATGTTAGCCTGAATTAGGTAACAATTTTAATCTCGGTAGACCCAAAGAGAACAAGACGTCCTATAATTACGTTTTGTTGCTAACCTTTCTTGGCTAGTCTTTCTTTTGTTACTGGAAATTGTAATTGCAATTCCCGAATTACGTTTATTTTGGAAATGTCTCTACTTATACTACTTACCTACGATATTTATCGCGACAAGCCTAACAACGACTTTATTTATTTCTGCACTGGTGAAAACGGCTTAGTATGGATATCAAGTATTTAATAAGTTATGTAATTAATAGAATTAATAGTCTGATATTATTAAATACTAAGTATTTACTTATTTATAAGGGACGTATTTTAAGGTAGAAATAAATATAAATACGTAAGTACCAAAACTTTGTCTTGTAAGATTTATAAACTGTATATAGTATTGAAATTCGTACGATAAATAACTTTCTAACTTATGTTTTTCACGTAATTTTTAAATCGAGATGTAAGTACCTAATATCAAAATGTTTTCGGGTCAGCCTTGCTGGGCGTGGGCCCTCTACTCATTTTGAAAACAGTAAGGTCATGATCCACCACGCTGGCAAATTCCGTATTGGTAAACTTTATACATCTTCAGGAACATTGAGAACTTTCTAACAGGTTTCCTAACAATATTTTCTTTAACGATCTGAATTTAGCGGATAGTAAATACACAGATAACTTAAAAGATACAAATGCTGGAGATTTGAATTCCAGTTGAAGGCTTGGTGGTATCTCAACTTTAAAATACTATTAGTAATTAATTAAATACTTGTCTTACTATTTTTAAATTAAACGACGTCGAAAGTGTCAAAGCAATCGCCAAAGCAGCGATACCCTGGACTTTGATATTCAAAGTTCTGTGTATCGCTGCAATGGTCATGAAAATGCGTTAACATCAAGAGAGCGCCCCGTTTGTCTCATTCCTCTTACAGAGGAAAAAAATAAAAAATATTTACTAAGCTTAAATTCCTTACCTTGCTAACTTTGCCCTTCGTCGCAAGCAGCAGATGACTGTGAGAGCCAATAGAGGAAACCCGAATATACACGACACTATTGGCACAACTATGGACTCTGGCGTTACTGGAACAAAAAGAAAACATACTCAGGTTCTCATTATTATTTTTTGCCATTGGTTTTTGGCGTTGCACTTTGTGTTTTTAGCAGTGTCAAGTGTTTTAATATTTTCAAGTATTTTATGAAAAATCAAGCTAAATAACTCCAAGTCGCAGTCAAAGTCACACAAAGTAAGTCATTGTCGAGTCCAGTCATGTAATAGTAAAGTAGTGGTGATTTTACAACAAGTTTCAGTGGTGAAAAGTCATGTTTTACTACATTATATCTACTACACTTATCCACACAAGTGGGACTTTGTGAATAAAAATAACACTATTTTCGATTGTAAATGCGGGACCGTGATTTTTCTAATTCCCAACAAAGTTATAGAATTCTGCATTCACTGCGATGTTTTGGAACGTTATACTCACAAAGTATAACGCTCATGTATAATACTCGCTGTAACTTAGAGCAACCTTATTCATATTTAATTCATTGCTCTGCTTAATATTCTTTTTCCGCGAGAAGAATCAAGCAGAATATTTTCTGACTAAAAAAATAATATGGAAATTTATATCATTGAACATGTCTTTTCTTATTTTAGCTGTATTATTACAAAGCAATGTAGATTTTATGGTTATTGTATGAGATAGCTAACGTTTACTTCATAATAATGGGGCAACATGATGATGAGTTTTTGTAAATAAGTGATTATTTGCAACGGTTTTTTTGAATGAATTGGCTTGATATTTAGCATTGTTACGCAAAATAGACATGCTGAGTCTTTAGCAAAAGTATATACTAACATTCTCGTTACCTAACATCTTTAATCTTTTGGCCTGGTTCCTATACAGCTCATGCGCAGCCGGCTCTTACAGGCCTAAAGATGCAACTTAAGATGGCAGAAGCAAGTTCTATCTAAAAAAATCTATCTATCGTCTATCGATATCTGCAATACCAGGGGCACTACAAATATACGTTGCTGACCTTTTAAGATTTATTAACATGCCTTTTGAAGAACCCAATGTTGTAACTTCGTGGGAATACGGAAGAAGGAAGATTTTTAAATCGATTTCGTATAATAATACTCTTAATTATTTCACTAAAATAAATTAATGTTTTTGAGGAGTAACAATTAAGTACTGCACAAACAGTATTGCTGCACACTGATTTGGAGTTGAACTGAACAATGTAAATTAGGTAGTATATATAATTATATATATATCATTGTTACCTGCCAACTATACTTAGTTATATAGGCAATAATCCTAAAAGCTCTCCTTAATGGTCGATGTGTCCAAATGTGTTTCGAGAGACAGATAAAATTGAAAATGGACTTCTAAAATGTACGAGACTCGCTAATAGCTTTTAAAGCTATTCTTCTGTTTACCTACAATCACTAATGGCTGAAAATTTATTTGAAGGGCATGACGCACACGTTGAAAATTTATATTATGACCAATAATGCCCTGCGATTTTACCCATTATCACACAGGAAAATTATTATTATTGTAGAGAAACGCTAAACGTTATCGTTTCGTGTTTGATCTCCCAAAAACATTGATTCTGTTTTAATAATAAACCGCGAAACAGTGGAATACACTGCCCGAGTGAATATTTCCCGATAAATATAATCTGGGTATCTCCAAGCCGCAAGTGAAACTGGTTTTTGAAAAAGGTGCTCTCTAGTAGACCGCATTTAAAAAAAACCTAAACCGACAGTGTGATAAAAATAAGTTTTTCGAGATAAGATATTAGACGAAGTAGACGATAGCCTGCAGTAACGAACGTGCTTGAAATGTTGGTATATGAGCCCATAAGTCTGCACCAAATTCATTCATAGACAAGATATAGCGAATAGTTTTTTTAAGAGTTTTGACTCATATTAAATGTTGCAGTCTTGTCAGCTCTATTAAATGAGGTCAGATTCAGTTGTAATGGAGTTTAATGAATATAAGTAAACTAATACACTAACAGCACACAATTTAGCATTCGTAATTTTAGTGTGGAAGGTAAAGCCCTTAACTCCGTTTTTAGTTGTTAAGCGATTAAAGTGGTTTAGCTTTGTTTTGTCTGATTTTAGGGGCTCATAATTTTAATGGGATTCGTGACATTTTACAGTATTTAGAGCTTATATAAACTTGTGATAAGCGGTTTGGTAAAAAGAAAACCTTATGGCTACCTTTTCGCATTTTGGCATGAAGCCCTAAATGGTATGAAGATCGAAATAGGAATTGGTGACATTAGCGGCATTAACCCTCAATTTGTCTTAAATGCCAGCACAACTTCCCACACAAAGGGTGTTCGCAGCTCGCAGCCCTAATGTATCAAATTACGCATGAAATAATAGTCATTAGTGAGCAACAACAAACCAAGCCAACAGCAACAACTTCGGGTGTTCAAATAATTACATTCGGTAGCGCTTCGTGAGCAACTGAGGAAGCCGATTGTTAAGTTGCCTTTTGCGACAACTTTCTCTGCCTATAGACATCGTATTGTCAGTTGTTCTGAAGTTTCCAAGTCATTTAACTTGTGTTTGTGTTATTCAGGATCTCTTTACAACCGGTAGCCCGTAAAATGTAGACGGAATGGGTACTCGAGTTTTCTTCGAGTGAATAAGCTTCTCCAATCGTATTAAGCGACAGAGTTCACTAATTTAGCAATCAAGGCACGATTGGTGTTTAGGTTAAGAGCTTTCAGCCGTAGAACTAACACTGATTAATCCTTGTGACACTGAATTATTTACTAAAACATTCTAGGGAGTTGGAACATACCTTCAACGTAGGTATTCACGGTTCCAAAGGTTTGCTTATGTCCAAATTCTTCAGAAATACCTAACTTAGTTTCTCATAATTGATAAGGATTCGTATTCTAGGATTTGTAAGTGATATTGTTAAATATATTGTAGGACACATTACACACAGCGCCATCTGACCCCAAACTAAGCAGAGCTTGTGTGATGGAAGTCAGATAACTGATAGAATACATAAATACTTTTTTTTTGTAAATACATACTTATAATACATACAGAACACCCAGACATAGAACAAACATTTGTTTATACCAAACAAACATTTGTCCTATCCTATATTCTCTTTCAGGTTTTTGGTTTATATAACCATCCTTCTTGTTGAAGTCAGTTAAAAAATATCATAAAAGTTTAATGCAGTTACGCACGAATATTTTAACATTTTACTACGTGGCTTAATGTAAATATAGATTTGAAGAAAAAAGAAGGGACTTTTTTACACTACAATATTCATTCATAGTTTGTTTCATAATAGGTATGAGTTTGACCACATCTTTCCAGATTTTTGCAACGATGTGGTCTAGGTGGAGCACTCTTACCTAGAATTTACCTTGTTTACTTTGAATTTGAAGACACTCCTATCGTTATATTTTTCAGAAAACAGACCAGCATTAAAAAGTTCTTAATTCGCACTTGGGGATTCCCCAAGTACCGAGGTTGTCTTGGTCGCGTCTGTTCCGTCCGGCAATAGTAATTAATATTATTAATAGTTATTTACCATATTACTACTATTTATATATTACTACTATTTTATATTTTGAAAATGTGTTTTGACACTGGTAGAATGCACAAAGTGTAATGCAGCATGTAAAGAAAAAAAACGTGCTTCTCGAAATTTTTATGTTAAGAGTACGAGTTAAAAGTGACTTACCAGTGGGGTATATGATGATGGGCGTAGGACGCTTATTAGTGCTAGCGTTACTCTTCCCGACGCCCACACTCGTTGGCGTGGTGGTGGCCGTCGTGGTGGAGGTGCTAGTCAGCCGGTCTAGCAGCCCGGGGGGCGTGGTACTCGGCCGCGTCATCTTTAACCTAAACAAATATGTGATCAATTTCATTAAAGATTTATGAGCGAAAATTTTGGGGGGAATTCAGAAAATCGTGTCACTGCATTGCATTAATTGCCGTAACTTATTTATTTTTTTGGTAATATGATAGATTTTTTATTCGAAAAAGCCGTAATTAGTGCACTACGGTAGGAAAATAATGTGATGAAACATATATTTTTGTGTTACTTCTGAAACTCCGTCGAAGCTTCTAGTAAAATTGCCATTACTTTGATAAAGCATGACATGATTTGACTTCGACTTACTTTGTGTGGTTTTGACTTACTTTGTGTGGTTTTGACTGACTCTAGACTCAATGAACTTGTACTACCGGTAAAGGAAACAATTTGAGGAAACCTACATAATTATAGGTTACTTTCTAGTACCCGACTGGCTAGCCTGAAGTTAGAAATATACTGCAAAGCATCTAACGGAGTGTTCCAGCAGCCACATTTGAGAGCCAGTTCTATTCCAGGCTAGGTGAGCATGTAGTTTATGTAACGTAAGAAAAAATTGTACTGTCAAAGAGTCTTCACTTATTTTCTACACAATATTGTATCTGCACTTATTTTAAATCTGTGTTTGTAACCTAGATAATAAATATAAGTAGACCTTCACCCGCCGAAGAAAACTTTACGACGAGATCTAAAATCGTTCGAAGCTATTATTTCGAGATATCTCATTCCATTACGAACAGAAAAAGAGAAGAAATGTATAAGAAATATATCAATAAACTTCTAGGTTTTTCGTATCCTATAGGTATATATAATGAACTACAAAGGGCGGAAAATAAACAAGCTCGTTATAGCCTTACACGGGTCGAATGTAGCGCAAATTGCAGGACTGGATGGATTCTGTAGACAATAACTAGTGATGTCGGTCTTTCGCAATCCATGTACCTGCCTGCTTCGTTTCTTTCTTTAGATACCTATCCTTGCGTGTTGACATTTAGTGGGTTCCGCCGTATAGGAAATTTTGTTCAAAAATAGGCTTGTACTTGAATGTTACCTTATAATGATAAAATGAAACATAAAAATATATTAATGAAGTCTGCGCGAAAATATGCTTGTCTTCATTTGAAATTAAGTTAAGTTTTATAACACAACCGACTGTATCCAGTGGTCTTTTAAATTTTAAGCTTTTAAGTGTGGGTAAAACTATAGTGATAGTGACATGGGATAACAGAAGGTATAGCAATTTGTAAGTAGTTTGTAATAATTTGTATTATAAGTATGTATTTACAAAAAAAGTATTTATGCATTCTATTAATAATCTGACTTTTATCACATAAGCTCTGCCTAGTTTGGCGTCAGATGGCGCTGTGTGTCCTACCATAATTGATAATCATAATTGTGTTCGAATCGCGAAAGCTTAAAAATTACATTTTCATGATTTGCCGTACCCTATAGACATAATAACCTCCATCCCTTGGCAGTGTTTTTCCGAGAAAATATATTTATATTACAAGGCATTTGTCTTTTTCACAAACAGAGAATGTAGTTCTGAGAAAAAATCTCGAAGTTAAACCATTTATTTTCAAGTTTTATTGGAAGTCCGCAACCTAAGGTAGGTAAGGTAAGACTTATATATTTTTTATATCTCAATAAAGTCTCCTTCAAGGCTAATACATTGTTCACGTTTGCCATTATAGCATTACGTTGAAAATATATACTTTTTTTCTGAGAATGAAGAGAAACATTTTTTGAGACTGAAAATGTTCTTTCAATTTAAAAAATAAATGGTAACGTCCCATGATTCCAAGCTTGTTATTTGAGGTAAGTGGTTAATTTTTAAGTTCAGTTCTTCAGAGTTTTCTTACTAGGTTAAAGTGTCTTATGTTTTCCGCTAAATTATATCATTACTATCCGCAGCTTTCTTTGTCCCATCGCTGAATTTTGCTAACTCATTACTTTTATTGATACCGTCAACGTCATTTGGCTAATATGTTTTGACCTTTTAGCTCAAAGTACCTGGTTGACTTGTTATCAGGCAATGAAAAATGCATTGCCTGAAAACACGGATAAAACGACGTTTTTTAAAAATGAAACCTAGCTAGATCGATTTATCGCCCCCGAAACTCCCTGCATACGAAATTTCATGAAAATCGTTGGAACCGTTTCCGAGATTCAGATTACTCATATATACAAGATATATGTATATATACAAGAATTGCTCGTTTAAAGGTATTAGATATATAAATTAAAAATTAAAAGCTCTTTGTTGATAATTGAAAACTTTGAACTTAGTCATTCTAAAAAAGAATGGACCGATTTTAATAATAAAAAAAAATTGTTATCTAGAAAATTCGTGAAAAAAAAAAACTAAAAGTAATTACCTTCTTTTTTCTATGGGGTTTTGTTTAAACATAAAATGTAAAACAAATTTATTATTATTTGATCAGAATAACCTCTGTTAAGTCAGCTAGTATAAATTAATATAAAATTAACGATTCATATAAAAAGTGGATCAAAAATCATTCGAAATTGTTCGCAGAGATAACGTAACCAATCTGAGATGACAGAAAATAAAATTATGTTTCCTAACTCGCTTCTCTTATTGCGGATGATTTCCGGCATTGTTTGAAGATGTTAGTATCACTTACAGATAGTTGACAAAACTAATATCGTAAGTGATTGCGGAAATCCTAAACTTACCAACTCTACTTGTCCGCGAAGTATTTGATATTTTAATAAATATCTGTATAAAGTAAGTATATGTCTAAGTATTTATAAAAAGTTAAACCACGAATACATGTACCTATTTACAGCGATTTATTTTTTCCCAAAACACACGAGTACACAGTTACTGGTAAATATGGATATGGAAAAAGAAGCGCCCGCGGCGGAAGGCTCATTCAATACGCACACGAATACAACCTGACAATTATAAATACAATGTTCAAGATAAAACCCAAAAACAGATGGACATGGATTTCTCCAGATAAAAATACAAGAAACGAGATAGATTACATTATGTCTACAATACCACAATTGTTTTCTAAGTATGAAGTATTATCATCATTCTCCTTTGGATCGGACCATAGATTCCTGAGAGCCACATTGAACCTGAAATCAATCAAAAAGAGCAGGCGCAGTTATTCTAATACTTCGACATTGCTAAAAACGGAGAAAGAGCAAGAAATATATCTCAAAAACTTAAATCGTTGGATACCTGAACTTGTGACGACATATGAAAATTTTACAGTGATGAATATTATCAAAAAATTGCATATTCAATACAAGCGAGCTTAAAAGGGCCTAAAATAAAAGAAAGCCACAAGATCTTGTCAGATAAAGCACTAGAGCTCATGAAGGAAATAACTCTTTTACAAAATAAAACAAAACTGAACAATACTGATAAAGAAAAGCTGAAAGAACTCTACAAAACAACTAACAAAGAAATAAGAAGATGCTACGACACTTACAGACTAAACACTGTACAAAGACACCTGGAAAAAACTAGGTCCGCCAAAAAAGGGTATAAAGAATTGAATAATGCAAAGAAATGGATTCCATCACTTCAGCTTGGCTCTATCAAAAGAAATTCCAGAGTGGATATTATAAACATAGCTACAGACTTCTATGCAGAACTATACAGCCAGCCAGAATCATTTAGGCAATCACGTGTTATTCAGCAATGTACAGATACTTCTGAAATTCACGAGTTCACAGAGCCTGAAATCCTGAAACAAATAAAGAAGTTAAAGCCAGAAAAAAGCCCGGGGCCAGATGGGATCACAAATGATTGTATCAAATTTGCAAGTACTCTACTACTGGCACCTATCATGATTCTATGGAATAAAATACTAGTTGAAGAAGTTGTGCCACACCTATGGACAGAATCTGAAATCATCTTACTATATAAAAAAGGCAACCCTGTAGACATAGGGAACTATCGCCCTATAAGCCTCATGTCTAATCTCTACAAACTATTTGCGTCATGCCTGCTTGAAAGAATTTCCTCTAATATTGACGAGCATCAACCTATCGAGCAAGCCGGATTTAGAAGTGGATTCAGCACGGCAGACCACATTCAAGTGGTCGACCAGGTGATAGAGAAATACTTAGAGTTCCGCAGGCCATTATATTATGTAGCTTTCATAGACTACAAAAAAGCCTTCGACTCTATAGCACACGAAAGCATCTGGGAAGCTCTAAAAACACAAAATATACAAGAAAAGTATATAAATATTTTGAGAAACATATATACTAACAGTACAAGTAGAGTCAAATTAGACAGAACAGGTAAAAAAATTAACATAAATAGGGGCGTAAGACAAGGTGACCCAATTTCCCCAAAACTATTTATAGCCATCCTTCAACACATAATGAAAAACTTACCATGGTCTAAACATGGTATTTACATAAATGGAAAGTTTCTAAGTCACCTCAGGTTTGCTGACGACATTATCCTATTTTCGGAAAGCGCACATAAATTAAATTTAATGATTAATGACCTACATCAGGCTAGTATAAAAGTTGGATTGGAAATGAACCTCGACAAAACGAAAATTTTGACTAATCACCACTTTATACCTGTCTTAGTAAATGACACCTCTCTAGAGTTTGTAGAAAGATATGTCTATCTAGGTAAACAAATCTCTTTTAACAAAGAAAGAAATATAGAAGAAGTAGACCGTAGAATAGCGATCACCTGGAAGAAGTACTGGGCTCATAAAGAAATATTTAAATCACAACTTCCGCTGTCCACTAAGAAAATAGTTATAGACTCAGAAATACTTCCATGTCTCACTTATGGTTGCCAAACTTGGACGTTTGATTCAAATACAAAATCCAAAATTCGGTGTACTCAGAGGAGAATGGAAAGAAGCTACCTAAATATAAAACTAAGAGACAGGGTCAGAAATGCGACTATTCGCAAAAAAACAAAGGCGACTGACGCCTTGACTTTCGCACTACAAAGAAAATGGAAGTGGGCAGGTCACGTGGCTAGATATAGCGACGACCGATGGACGCTGAGATCAGTGGCGTGGCCTGGCCCACGAGGCACCAGAGCGAGAGGCCGCCCGTGTGCTAGATGGGCGGACGAAATATCGTCGGTGGCGGGTCCAAACTGGCTAGACATAGCTAAGGATAGGACATCGTGGAATTCCTTGGAGGAGGCTTTTACCCGAAGGGGGTCCTTACATAATTAACAATTGAATGTTTGTGTTAATTATTTTAGTTCATGTTATTAATTATTAAATATTATTACTATTATTATCTATTATTATAATGAAATTATGAATTTATTAAGTATTCATTATTATTGTATGGAATGAATAAAGCTTTATTATTATTATTATTATTCTTATACAGCGATTTATGGCGATGATAGCTCAGTGGTTAACGTGGTCGGTTCACATGCCGATGGGAGTGGGTTCAAACCCCAACAATGAGCTTGAGCTGTCGGTGAAGGAAAACATCGTGAGGAAACCATAGCGTGGTGGTAGAGTAATTTCTAGTATTGGGCTGGCTAGCTGCTTCCAACCGGTCTTTGTGGAAGTCAATGGGAGAGGCCTATGTCCAGCAGTGGACGTCATACGGCTGATGATGATGATGATGGCTGGCTAGCTACCACCCTCAAGTTGAAAATCTGCCGCCAAGTATCTAACGGTGTGTTCCGGCAGCCTCACTTGAGAGCTAGTTCCATTCGAGGCTAGGTGTGCTTTACCATCTTCGACCACACCGTCACTTCACATCAGGTGAGTTGTAGTCAAACACCAAGACTGTCAGCTATAAAAAATATATATTTAGGAAGTATAATTTAAAAAATAAAACCTGTTACCAGTAAAAAACATATCAATATTCGACACGATCAGATCTCTGTAAAATCTGAAAGAAAGTCACTTTTCAAAATCTGGAAACTATGATGCCATAGATACACATGTTATACTGTCTGCCAAAAATAGTGTTATAATATCTCTCTTTTTACGTCGAGGTACATAATCATAATCATATTTTATAGGAAAAATCTTGACGTCCAATCTTGCTGAGTAAATATAGGCATCGCAACGTTTGCTTATTTGTCGGATCGTATACAGCTCGTCTCGACGTAAAGCTTCTTCAGTTAGTAACGCAACCTCATATTTTTAGAATGTTTATAGAAAGATTACTGTGTTGTAAAACGTAATGTTGAAAATATGTTCGTAGGAGTAGCTAAATATGTTACTTCCTTTTGTAAATCTTGTATTGGGAACTCGCCGTGGCCATGGCCATCTCTATGATTCTGTCTTATCTCACATTATTTATTGGTATTTTATTTCATTTTCTTTGTTTTTGGCGGCGCAGTTTGCGCATTTGCCAATGTCTTGTATATCAATGGCTTTCAAGTTTTTTTTAAATTAAAAATCGTGTAAAATAATTGAAAGTCACAGTCAAAGCCACAAAAAGTGAGTCATGCTCGAAGTCGGTCACACCCTAGTAGTAGTAAAAGTAAAGTAGTGTATTGTAAGCTTCGGAAGCAGCACGAAAAGTCTTGTTTCACCAAATTATATTACTTTCTTAAACTCACGTGCATGGTTGTGGCACTATACATATAAACAGACTTTTTTGTACATAAACATTTGAAAAAAGAATTTTTTTGGAAAATTATAGTATGTGGCGAAATTTCCGTTTTCCCGCCAAAAGTTTCTTCTGTAATTGAAGACTACGCAAGCGTATAACTTTTTTTTTGGCACATTTTTGACATTGCATCTTGTGCATTCTGGCAGTGTAAATTGTGGTTATAATTTTTAAGTGTCTCAAATTAAACATAAGTCTTAATCACAGTCAAAGTCACGTACAGTAAGTCACGGTCAAATAGGTAGAAGTAATAATGACTCTAACAGAAGCTTATAGGTATAGAAAACTACACGAAAAACACGTTTTTCTACATTATACTCGTAACACTTGTATTATTTGCGCTTTATGATTAAAACACAAATTTTATGTTTATATTTTATTTTATGTACCGCCTTTGAGAAACCTAGAAAACTCGTCTTTAGAATTTTTGCTTTAGATTATTTAAGAAAGCATATTACTTGGTTGTTCATTTTAAACGTAAAACTTTATGTAAATGTTTATTACGTTAAAAACTCTTTATTGGTTTTACGACAGTTTGTACGCCTTTTGGGGTGAAACCCAAATGGGTCTATTATGTTCTTAGAGGTGAGAAGCTGTGTAAAAAGACATTCATAGAAATAACAATTACTTTTAGACTAACTAGGTCATGTATCGGTTGTTGTTCAAACTTATTTACACGTTCATAATGCTAATTCTGGGGGCTTTAGTTTTTATACCTTATTACAAGCGTGACGTTGGTGGTGACAGCTTAATAGACCACATTGAATAGAATATCTCTACATAGTATAAAACAAAGTCGCCTCCTGCCGTCTGTACGCTTAGATCTTTTAGACTACGCAACGGATTTAAATACGGTTTCTATCAATAGACAGAGTAATTCAAGCGAAAGGTTTATATGTATAATACATGTTTATACGCATAATGAAGTGCATGCATGCACTTCATTAGTACCAACATTGCACCCGTGGAAACCGGGGCGGCTCGCTAGTTGTCAATAAGATTTAATGGGTAAATTTAAGCATAGTTTTTTATCACTAATTAGAAAAATGAGACTAAACTATCAGAATCTAAAAGTAGCAGCATGGTATCGTAAGTCTTGCCGACTAACCCAAACTGTAGTATGAAGATGACACTTAATGATAGTGGTAATTAAAAAAAAGTAGTGTTAGTATAAACCACCACCACAGTTTCATTCTGCCGCCAAGCAGTAGTGTGTAAATATCACTGTGTTACGGTTTGAAGGGTACTGCAAATCTGTTGAGACTAACCATTTAACGTCTCAAATTGCGATGCCTTGTACTTTGTTTTGCTACTCAAAGTTATTTGTAACGCTGCTCATGGTAGGTCTTTTACCATCAGGAGAGTGTCTCGTTCGTCTCATGACATTTACATAAAAAAACGAAAACTCTTTGGTCCTACAATTTTTACATGTCAGATGTAAACTATACGCACATCATTACGTCAGGCTGTACGTTACTCAAATACATACCTATATCAATGTATTTGTGTGCGTGTTGTTCCTGTATATCAAGTGAAATTATACAAATAAGGAGTATTTACTTATTTCCTACATGATGCTATGTTTGAGTGCCTTCAAGTCGCGAGTTAATCGGTTTTTTCTAAGCAAATGTGCTCCATCGTAGACCGCATCTTAGTTTAAAATTAGGCGAGATAACGGTCAAACACAAGCCTATTTATTGATAAAAAAATAATCGGCATGTGGTTGTATCGTGGGTATAGCCATGTGTATGTGAATATGTGTACTTTATTGAATTCAGCTTTAATCATCATCATCATCATCACCATCATCATCATCATCACCATCATCATCATCATCATCATCAGCCTATCGAAGTTCACTGCTGGACACAGGCCTCTCCCAAGACACGCCACTCAGCCCGATCTTCAGCTTTTCGCTTCCATCCACCGCCAGCTTACGTATATCGTCGCTCCATTGAGTCTCAGGGCGTCCTACACTACGTTTGCCAATTCGCGGTCTCCACTCTAGAACATGTCTACCCCAGCGGTCATCGGTTCTACGACAGATATGTCCAGCCCTTTGCCACTTCAGCTTGCTAATACGCTGAGCTATGTCTGTGACTTTAGTTATTTGGTGAATTACTTCGTTCCAGATACGATCCGTCAGAGAAATGCCAAGCATAGCTCGTTCCATAGCTCGCCGAGAGTCTTTGAACTTACGGACCATTCCCGCTGTGAGTGTCCACGTTTCGTTCATAGGTCATGACAGGTAGAGCGCACTGATTGAAGACTTTTGTCTTTAGACTTTGTGGGATGGATGACGAGAAGACTCGACGTAGTTTTCCCAATGCTGCCTTGCTTTGCCAAACCATAGCGTGAAGGTAGGGTGCTTTCTAGTTTTGCCGCCAAGCACGTAACGGTTCCGGCAGCCGCACTTGAGAGCCAGTTCTATTCTAGTCTAAGGTCCATCTTCGACCATACCGTCACTTAGTATCAGGTGAGCTGTTGTCAAACACCTAGCCTGTCAACTTTACAAAACAAAAATGAAATTGCTACTTTAATGACTAGAATATTTAGTTTTTTGTTTTTAGGTGTTCACCAGAGTTAGCTAAAAAAGATCTATCTATTCAGGTAGGCTTATTAAAATCATGGTTGAAAACTTTCAACCATGATTTAAATTTGTTAACTAAAAATATAAATAAAAAAAAATTAAGATGACAGATTCAAATTAATCAAATATGTCTATTGGACTGCAAAAAGAGAGCAACAAAAAAAACCTTTCAAAATGGGTCTTATTGAATTTTGAATATAAACAAAGGACTCAAAGAACTTGTAAATTAAATTCAGACAACAATTAGTAACTTTTAAATCGTTTTCCATAAATCAAAGCTCGAAACTTGTAAAATCGGACCAAGCACTTAATTCAATATTAAACAACTCGAAAATGTTAATTTCGTCCCTAAAACGTAAGAGACTTTCATGAATTCGACATCTGCTAAGTGCTAAAACATTAAAATTACGGCTTTACTTTAATTTGGGTCTCTTGCTACGCTGCACATTAAATTTTGTAAATCTATTTCGGTTGGTATAACATACGGGCCATTCGAGACTCACCGATGCACAGTATTAGGCAGCCGCTATGCACTTATCGTCCCCTCAAACTCACTCACACAATAAGACATTGCTATTAAAATTTATGTATCGAGGTGTGCGATGTTTAAACGTACTCGTAAAATGCGGGTAGACGAGTTCGGAAGGGTAGGATAGCGGGCGCTCACCACCGCTCCCGCCGACAGACTGAAGTTAGGGACTGGCACTGGATTGGCGACTGGACTTGTATTGGAACGAGTAAATTTAAACCGATGCTGAAGTTTTCACTGAAATTTACAGTTTCTCCGCGTGACTCGATTGTTGACAGCTGATACTTATGTTCACTAATATCAGTTCGATTGCTATTATGATAGTTTCGATACTAATGGGTGATTTTTTAAGCAATTGGTTTTTAATTTTCAAGAAAAGCAGGCTAATTGAGAATTTTTAAATTTTTATTTGGGACTAAAAAATTCTTGCCATTTATTTTTTAATGTAGACTACGTTTTAGGTGATCCATACGAGAAGTCTAATTTTGAGTTACTTTTTTGGCCATATCGTCTGTTATTTCACCAATAACACCTGTGATGTTGTCTTCTAGTGCTTAAATAGATGCTGGTTTATCGGCATAAACAATAAATAGAACGAGCTGTATCTTATATGCCTTAAAACCAAGATCTTTGTACAACACAACCACAGTTGCTGCGAACTACGACGAATGGACAAATCACGATCTTCAGCAACACTAGTGGCTACAGCATCAATATTTTCTTCTGTACGAACTCAACGCACACGAGTGGGTGGTTTGATATCCAATAACGTGAAATTGGTGCGAAATTTGGTCACTACTGCTTGAATAGCCTACTCAGAAAGTCGATTATGACGACCATAAAATGGTCGAAGTGCGTGAAACACTTTTTTACAGAGCACTGATTTAGATAATTAAAATTCAATGATTTGTAAGCGTTGTTCGTTTGTCTTTCCATAATAAAATGACAATGAAAACTACACAACTTTAATTTTGACACGTGGCATGAATCACGCGTGATCTATCAAAAACAGTGCGCTGAAAAACCAAACGGCAAAATAATCACCCTCATACTTAAATATTTCGTCTTGGGCGGTAAATGAATCCTTAGTTAGCTGAACCTTTAAGCCCAGAAAGCCGAGTTTCTACTAAATAGGCTAAGAGGGTTACAAAAAATTTACCTTTTCTTGTCGACTGTACAAAGTGCTTCGAATTAGGCTTTGACATAGACATGAGTATTCTGTAACCTTATTTTGTTAGCTTTTTAGACATTAAGGCGACTGTAGCATGTAGCTGGCACGCTCTTCTATACAAAGTCGCTTCCCACCCGCCGTCTGTACGCTTAGATCTTTTAAGCAACGCAAAATTTTAAGACCATCAATATACTAAGTGATTCAAGAGAAAGGTTTATAAGTATAATACATGCATATTATAGTAGCGAAAATCCAAGAATTTCAAAGATTTATAATATAATGTAAAAAACATGTTTTTGTGCGTTTACATTGCAAACGCTGGCTAAACCTTACGAGATAGATCAGAATAATGTAGGTACTACGTAAGTATCTACATTGCATCCTTGCGAAGCCAGGGCGGGTCCCTAGTTGTTTATGAATGAAGTGTGCTGTACCGTGCGCTCCGTAACTGGCAAATTGTATTTCATATTTCCGATGTCAAACGTTACGATCGAGACGACCGGATGTTTTATTGCCTCGGGAAAACTGAGTGCAGGTTCTAGCCAACACTTCCCGTACTCACTGTTCGAGTTGCTCTGATTAAAATAGTATGTTAGAACTTTAGCAATAGGTCAGTGGTTAGCGCAATCGGTTTTGCACGCCGGGGGTTCAAACTCTAACAATAAGCTTGAACTGCCGGTGAAGGAAAACATCGTGAGGAAACTATGGCACGATGGTAGGATATTTTCTAGTACTCGGCTGGCTAGCTACCACCCTCAAGTTGAAAACCTGCCGCTAAGCACCTAGTTGTATGTTCAACCATCTCACATGAGAGCCAGTTCCATTCCAGGCTAGATGTGCTTTACCAACTATGATCACACCTTTTCGTTTTAAAGCTGAGACAATGCGCGCGCGGCCTCGTCTTGCTTTGTCCCCATGATGAAGGCCACCAGATGTGGTCGAAACTATAGTCGGAGTTTCCGATAAACGTGAGTAATCCCGCATAAATAAAACGAAAATGTGTCAAGACCACGTCAGTTTCCATAATATAATCACACCGTTAAAATATTCTATCTATGCTATCTATACTCTATAGTATTATATCCTTATGATGTTGTCTTTTAGAGCTCAAGCTCATTGTTGGTTTGTTGGTTGGTTTTTGAACCCACGGCCTTCGGCGTGTGAACCTTCCGCGCTAACCACTGAGCTATCATCGCTACAAACATTACATTATATTCCGAGAAATGATAAACAAGTGATTTCATTCCGGGATTTGTTCATCAATTCCGCTAAAAATAGCTTTGCTCCGCGCCATTTGGCTCAAGCTCCTTGTAGCTTAAGTTTCGATAAGGTGTCGAGGACTGCCGGGAACAAGACGTCTACCCGTGACGTGGCATAATGGATTTTTACGCTAATTAGTCAACGTCTTGGAATCTCCTTCCACAAACGTTAGCGCACTTCTGTTTGTTATTTTGTATTATATTTTATTATTTAGCTATAGGTACCTATAGGTCATATTTCAATTCAAAATAAGAAAATGAAAAAGCTAACCTTACAAAAACATTGTTACCACTCTTGAAACTTTCGTTTGAAAAAGTGTACAGTTTTATTGTGGTAATAAATAACGTGTTAATTAAAATATAAAAGCGAGCAGAATTAATGTCAAATTTAATTAAGCTCATCCAGTCCTTGGCAGCAGACCATCTTTCACCCGACGTCACTTTTTTAATTATTTTTTATGGATGACTTAATAGTTATTTGACCACACCACACCGTGTGATCGAAGATGATAAACACATCTTGGAATGGTACCTAACCACCAGCCACTTAACATCAGGTGAGCTGTGGTCATACCAAGACTGTAAACAGTAATAAAAAAAAAAAAAACATTTTGGTTATCTGGATTTAGCGTAGTAGAACATATGTGCAACTATGTTAGCGTTACAAAAAATATTAGCTTTGGGATGTTGTTAATGACACCGTACAATGTACATAGAATGCGTACGTATAATTTCAGAATCAAACAAAAAGAATAATAAAATGCCATCGAAACTTTTAATAGCTCAGTAGTTGGAGCGGCCAATTCACACGCCGAAGGGCGTGGGTTCAAACCCTATTAATGAGCTTGAGCTGCTGGTGAAGGGAAACATCGAAAGGAATGGATAACTTGGCGGTAGGGTATTGTGTAGTACTCATTTTTTTTAATTTTTTATGTAACAGTAATGAGACGAACGAGACGCTCTCCTGATGTTAAGAGATAACGCTTGTCCATGACCATTGCAGCGATACACAGAACTTTGAGTAGTAAAACAAAGTTCAGGGCATCGCTGCCCTGGCGCTCATTACTTTGAGACTAGATAGTTAGTCTCAATAACCCTATAATTTCGCTAGCTGCAGTACCCTTTAAACCGGAACACAGTAATGTTTACACACTACTGCTTGGCGGCAGAATATGTGGTACTGCGGTGGTACCTACCTAGACGATCTCCTGCTAAGGAAATCTACCACCAAGTAAAGGCTAAAGGCTGGTTAGCTAGTCAGCCGAGTACTAAAAAGTACCCTGCCACCACGATTTTTTCTCACGATGTTTTCATTCACAGCTCAGGATCATGTGGTCAAATATATTTAGCACGTGCACGTTTTTCTCATATCTTCTCGAATAGTCGGTGGAGCTGACAATCGATCCTACAGTTCATTCCCGTTCAACGCATAATGTGATTTGGTGATTCAGTCAGGTGGTAAATAGCCAAGTACCTACTTATATAGCTAGAGTACCAAACAGAATGCGCCAAAGGTAATTCCTTATATAAGCATTTGCGTCCTAGTTTGTTCAGTACTTACTGGGAAAAAATAGCGTTTCCTATATTATCAGTCTATCCAAATATTTAAGAGAGAACTTCAGAATAAAGAAGTGTTTACAAAACGACCTTTGACAAACGTGACGAGTTTTATAATTAAAAAAAAAACCTACGTCTATCACTTTGTTTAGCTCAACTGCAGAGCAGTGTATACACTTTATTCAGTAATTATATTAATTTACTAGCTTACGCCACGACTTCGTCCGCGTCGAGTTAAGAATTGTCGCTAATCACCTAGCGGTATGAAATATATTTTACGATTCTTCTACCTACCAAATATACATTTAAAAAAAAATATAAAAATCGGTCAGCCGTTTCAGAGTGCGACCACAAGAACTATGACACGAGATTTTTATATGTATAGATACATTCATACTGAGTAAGCTGTATGCGCAGTACATACAACTTAAAATTGCAGTTAAACTGAACGAAGTGAGTGTTCGCATCACGTAATCTAGTAAGTAGTACATATACAGAGCATATAGAACATACTGACGTAGTGCATGTAGTACATATAGGCTTGGAGTGTAAAAAGCCAAAAGGTCGTCATTGTACTCACCATTATGAACAACTTTTACTATAAGCACGACAAACTCGCAAAAGTAAAATCTGGTATTTCATACATTTGGTTAAAGGTAACGAACTTTTTGAATAAACTGCTGTTTTTTTTTTCACAGTTTCAGTGTTGTGTTCATTGTAAAAGTTGTTCATTATGATTATTACAATGACCTTCTTTCGACTTATTACACCCCAACCTAGTATGTCACTGGCCTCCACTATCAATATGCATCGCGTCGCTCTTGACTTCTCGAGCACTATCCATCAAATGAAGTTAGACTACGACTTATATCACATAAGAGATGATGATAAGACTGTGAAAATGTTCCATTTGCCTCGTCCTTAAGAAGTAATATAAAAGTCAACGGCATCGCGAGTGATTGGGTTTATTTTCACTACGTGTGGGCTTGAACGTGCGATATTCATGTGCAATAAATAAAAATCCATATAACTGTCTACATTACAAAGGCTTACGAACGCACGCATGATTTTAAATCTGACTCTATGTCTATTCTATTTTGTGCGCGATTCAGTCCTGGTGATAAAAATAATTGTACTTCTAAATTTATTCTGAATAAGTTTGAAAATCTGTTCTCTTCTATGATACTGGTAAAATCTCTTGAAAAAGAAAATTGTGCGCGTGTAATCAACCCAAGCAAATAAAACAAACATTTATGATCCATGGTTTTATAAGCCAAAAACATGTCGTTTTTGGAATCGGTTAAATATATCTTGAAAAAGAAAATTTTACAAAATTTTCTCTATATAATAAAGAAAGGCACGGAAAACGTCCCACAAATGGTGGAGTTCCGGAATGACAAATAAATAAAATATCTTAAGCACGTCTACCTTTTTGAACTCAGTAAAAAACTTTTTAAAAGCCACATTCCGCAAACTTAATGTTCCAATTAAAAAAAAAATGGAATTCCACATGTATCTAAGTCATCAATGTACGAGTATATATGTATATATACATGTGAGATATACATATGTACATGAAAATAGTGCTTTCACAAAGGCCGTAAATCAAGAGTGGAAGTACATAAAAATAGTGATCTTTTTTTTTTTAATCGTCTAAAAAGAGGTAGCTAGCCACTTAATAGAAACTCTTGATACCTTCCTATATCAAAGTTTAAAAAATTTGTTCCTGGATGACCGAGCTTTGCTTGGTTTTTCGTTGCCTGAAAACACGGATAAAATGACGTTTTCTACCTCTGTATACTAAATTTCATGAAAATCGTTGGAGCCGTTTCCGAGATTCAGAAAATATATATGTATACTTATATACAAGAATTGCTCGTTTAAAGGATAGAGAGAGATATAACCTTATCTTTTATTTCGGCCTGTAGATAGATTTTCTAAATATAGAGAGCCGTACTACATTCGATATCAGAAAGATTTAGTCCGATTGAGTGCGAAGATTGATGACTATTGAATATTTTATATTAGTACAAGTAATTTTTTTTAGATCTATATGTTTGTAGTGAATGCGTGATACATTAGAAGGGTGTGGTAACAATTAGAAAATAAGTTTATCAAAGACCTTTACGAGGTCTTTGTCTACTCACCTTTAAGTCAGTAAATTGTCGCACGGCAAGGTAGAGTGTCTTTTTTATATTACATTAGGCTTGGGTTTCACCGCCATTTCGCCTGATGTTTAGCGAAAGAAGACGCGGAATAAGATGGAGCACGCTTGCCTAAAAAAAATCGATTCGTTCGCGACTTGGGGATGCTCAGATTGTATCCATCGGGGAACACCCACTTGGGCAGCAAATTTTATTGTATAGTGGTTCTTCTACATATTATTTATGGATATACAAAGCTTCTATTGGAATCAAACACCTTAAATATTATTAATCATCATCATCATCATCTCAGCCGTAGGACGTCCACTGCTGGACATGAAATATTATTAATAATATATTTATTTTTTATAAATATATGTATACTTTTAACACACAGACACAGAACTAATATTTGTATTCGACACAATTGTTTTTCTTAAGTAAGAATCGATTTGACGCCCTACAACTTACGAAGTACAGCTACGACCAAATGAACTTACAGGTCAGTAATTTGAAAAATCGAGAATGTTTTTTTTTCTTTTCTTTCAACGCTGACAGGCTAGGACTTTGACCACAGCTCACCTGATGTTAAGTGACGGTGTGGTCGAAGATGGTAAAGCACACCTAGCCTGGAATAGAATTGGCTCTCAAGTGAGGCTGCCGGAACACACCGTTAGATGCTTGGCGGCAGATTTTCAACTTGAGGGTGGTAGCTAGCCAGCCGAGTATTAGAAAGTACCCTACCACCACGCAAATGTGTATTTTGATCTGAAATAAAATAACCGATTCTGTGTTTTGAACCAGGACAATAAGACAAGTAAGTCACTTATCTGTCACCGGTACAAACTTTCTTTGGTGTATAGGTATAGGTATTGAAGCAAAGCTCCGTCCATCTTTTTTTCTTCATTCAAACCAGCATCTAGAAGGGTGTGAAAACATGGGTAACAATAGAAATCTCGGAGGTTCGTGTCGCGGGACGTGTCTCGCGATTTATTAGATCCGTCTCGGCGTCAACGTCTTGTCGTGACAGTTTCGAAATGCGACGGCTTCGCTTTATTGCGAGCACTTACCCATCACTATTGTTTTATTCACACAAAACTCGAATAATAACTCTTTATTGACACAACAGAAAAGAAAATCTGTCTAGATTTTGTCTCAAACGATTGTTCATTACGAAAATTAAATGGCATATCATCTGTTTTGGATCTAATTTTGTGATGATTTTGATTCCGAGTTTTCATATTATCAAATGCGACCCTTGGTTTCGCACGGTTGCCATTTATTTTGGCGCCTTGATTGAAAACATTGAATTTCTCTACTTATATTGCTTTATATATTTGTATATTTACAAAAGCTTAATTGAAATTGTATGGTGGTAGGATATTTTCTAGTACTCGGCTGGCTAGCTACCACCCTCAAGATGAAAATCTGCCGCCAAGCATCTAACGGTGTGTTCCGGCAGCCTCACTTGAGAGCCAGTTCCATTCCAGGCTAGGTGTGCTTTACCATCTTCGACCACACACCGTCACTTAACATCAGGTGAGTTGTGGTCAAATACCTAGCCTGTCAGATATAAAAAAAAATAAAAAAAAAATTCGTATAAAAATATCTAAATGATAGTGAAGACCGTATTAAAATCCGTTGCGTGATTTAAGAGAAGTAAGACGGACAGACAGACCTGGACTACGATTTTGTTACATACTATTTAGAGACTAGCTGCGCCACATGGTTTTCTAGCCTGTGTGTCAATCCAGCTAAAAAGTTATGTACACAGACAAACATTCACTTTTATAATGTTAGTGTGAATTATTAAATTATAACCATCGCTTGAAACATTCCTAAGTGGAATATTATTTTTCTATTTTCACCAAACTTACCAAAGAGATAGTAAAGTGATACTTATGTTTTGTATTACAATTTCTCTAAACGTTTAGTTATGAAGTCGTAAACATTATTCAAGAGTTGAACATTTAGCACGGTTCGATGAATCTTCATCACAATTGTGGAAAGAAAGAAAGAAATTTTTAATTTTGTAACAATAGACAACGAAAAAGAAACACATAAAGACAATTTAAGGATTCTTTCGCTGATCTTCCGGTGAGCCCATGTAGGTATCGCTAAACCACTCAAAAACAACAACACTATACATGACAATAACAGAAATTAAAAAGAAAAATGACAAATAAAATACAAACAAATATCGTCTTCCAAAACAAATAATAAACGAACTTACAACAAACAGTCTCGCGTTTGTCGAACATTCTATGCATAAATTTTACTTACGGCTATTGTATAGTCTAGGTAATGAATTCATTTTGCTTGCGACCATTTTCCTTGAGCCAATAAGTATAGTATACTTATCGGAAAAATCGTAGATCTACCAAAGGCATCTTACTCTACGATTTTCCAACCCGGGGCAGAAAGTAAATAGTGGCGCCATCTTCTCCAGCATTTGAGATAGCTTTTTAAAAAACTCAAATATATTTGATATAAACAGAGTATACTGGATTTTTGAGACATTTTTAACCGACTCTAAGAAAGGCAGGATCTGATGATGGCATCCCAGAGAAATAGAGGGGAACCTTTTACTTTTTAGTTTCCTGAATGAGTCGATTTTTTTTGTTAAAAATTATAATTGTATATTTTTAGAACTTTACCTAATAGTTTCCTTGCAATGAAATATAGAAAAATAGATAAAGAAACAGATTTCTTTAATGCTGAAATTTAAACTCCGAATAAGAATTTGGTGCCCTCTAAAATCCACCCAGGTTTGATGTTCAGGTTTGTAGCCATGGAGTAGGCACCTAAGCGAGCTTTCCTTTATCAAAATAACAGCGACAACCATTAATCTACAGATTACGAGTAAAATAAAAATGTAAGTGATATTTAATACTCGTAAGCGAATCATCAATCAAGGGAAATGGTCCGGGACGCAGATAAGTTACCTCTGTTTCTAGTGCCTTTAACTGCAACTAAAAACATAAAACATAAAACATAAAAAAATAAAATAAATATATATACAAGAATTGATCGTTTAAAGGTATTAGATAGATTAGATTCATCATATATTCAAGAACTTCATAAACGTAGAAACGTAATTTAGAACTATTTCTGTACTTATTGTTAGTATTACTTATTTATGTGCATATATTTTATAGAATATATATATTTAAGTAAGTATGTAGTATTGTAATGTATGTTGCAATTGTGTCTTATAATTTCTGACATAAGAATACCCCATCCTCTACTTCTTAAAATTCTTTATGTATTAATCTAAAGAGATATAGATAGTAGTAGAGATCGCCTTAAGCGATAAAGCAGTCGGTTGTTGCACGATTGTTAAGCTGTCTGTGTTATTGTATATTATTTCTGGTGTGAACAATAAAGAATTATCTTATCGACTCAAACTTTTTAATTTAAAGGTGACATTAAAAATGTTTTAGATTGCATGAAAAACATGTGAATGTTATAGCAATAGATAATTTTTTTTTAAGAACTTCGCAAAAAGGAATTAGGTAAATTTTTTATTTTTTAAATAATGTGAGAAAAAACTCTAAGTCCAAGTTTGGCAAACGAATGTACACGCTATATTTTTACTTTGTTAAATGAGACCTTATATGAAACTATATGAGGTTGATGATTAATTGTAGTATATTATGTTGATAATTGTTAATTATTTATAGCGATGATAGCTCAGTGGTTAGCGCGGTCGGTTCGCATGGCGAAGGGCGTGGGTTCAAACCCTAACAATGAGCTTGATCTGGCGGTGAAGGAAAACATCGTGAGGAAACCATAGCGTGGTGGTAGAGTACTTTCTAATACTCGGCTGGCTAGCTACCACCCTCAAGTTGAAAATCTGCCGCCAAGCATCTAACGGTGTGTTCCGGCAGCCTCACTTGAGAGCCAGTTCCATTCCAGGCTAGGTGTGCTTTACCATCTTTGACTACACCGTCACTTAAGATCAGGTGAGTTGTGGTAAAACACCAAGCATGTCAGCTATAAAAATAAAGTTACAAACGTGCTCGAAACGTAAGAATGTTGGCTTCAATGCTTCAAAATATGTTCTTAAACATTGTTTTTTATAAATAGGCTTGCGTCTGACCGCCATATTACGTAATGTTAAATGAAGATGCGATATAGCAATACTGCCAGCATGCTAGATTCGGTCGGTTGAATCCATGGCCAAGAATAAATTAAAAAATAAGAAGCTAGATTGAGTTCACCGATCATTAGAGTAGTCTTTAACGATCTTGATCGATCGATCTTTATGCAAACACATTGTTTTCAGTGTAGTAGACTAGGTATTTTTTATGGTTTACGGGCCAGGTCTGACCACAGCTTACCCGATGTTAAGTGATGGTGTAATCCAAGATCATCATCATTCATTTTTGGTACTCTAGATATTTGCTTCAAAAAAGGTATAGTATCAAAATGAAACAATCAACATTCATTATGAGCAAAAACATTTTCCAGGCCAAGTCAATAAACTAAGTAATAAAAAAAAAAACACCCAAACAACGGATTTCTCAAAAGTTCAATAAAACAATCGTTTCAGATCGAATTTGTTTTTGTTTTAATGTTCAGTACACTGCTGATTAATCTGAATAACAATGAAGTTTTTTTTTAGTGATTTAATAGAAAACACATACAAATCAAAGTTTTCGTAATTAGAAGTAAACAAATATTTTGGTTTATTTATTTGTGATTTTATGGGGTGAAAGGTTTCTCATGTGTTAATCCACGCGTGTTGACGAAAGTTTTTTTTACTTTCCACGCTAGACCATGTGAATCTTGACTCAATTTTCTAGCAACTAGACAGGTGTAGGATCTAGCGACAAAACACTTTTATTATATTATCTTATTATCATTATACATATGTATATCTATAATAATATATCACTGACATTTATCGACTAATTAGGCAACGTACGGCCAGAAATGACGTGAGCTTACACGTCCTCGATACAATAGGGACGAAAACATTGTCGAGTACGTGGAAATTGCACACAGATCGTTAACGCAAGGTAAATTTAACCCGGCCTCCGTTGAGGGGCGCCAGAAATATGGCATAAGGGTCAGACTTGATATCATAGGGGTTGTTCAGGTCTGGTTCGATCTTGTACGTTGCCAGCGTCTGTGCTAATGCAGCTCGGACTTGCATTACTCCGTATCGTTTTCCTGAAAACAAATGAATAAATATTGAAGGACATACATAATGCCATTTAGCCTCTAACTAAGCAAAGCTTACCAGATCTCTATAAATCTATAAAAAAAAAAAACCTATTGCCATATGTTTAAAAGCGTCACTTAAGAATGAGTCAATTGATTTAGCTGCTTTCTTTTTCGTTGTGGTTCTGTCAGAATAAGTGTGATATATTTTTTTTTGGAAAATCTACTATAAAAGGTATTTTTATGAGAAAAAACTCAGTGGCAATGCAGGTGATCCCGTGACGCGTAACTAGTACTATATACAATAAAGTCGTTGTTACCGTTTGCCTGTATTACTTACATACTGCTACTTACGTATTTTAAACCACGCAACGGATTTTGATATGATTACTTTGTCATCATTTAGATATTTTTTATGGAATGTTTGTATGTATATATCTACAAGAGAAATTCGATGTTTTGTAATCAAGTCACCTAAATAAGTTGCATCGGTGCGAAGCCGGGGCGGGCGCTAGTAACGTTCTACAGCTATAATGAGTTCATCGATTTTAAATTTTAAGTACTTTTGTAATTTTTTTATTGACATATTATTATATAACTTATTTTGTTATTTTTTGCTCGACGTTTTTTTATATTTATTGATGATATTTACAATTATGATTGGTATGTGACATTAATTATATCAATTTAATAATTGTATTTTAACTTTAACATTGTTTTTATTGTTATTGTAATTGTATTTTATATCTGACTGACTTGTAAAGACCATTACCAATAAATTGATTATAATAGGATACTTTTTAGGGTTCCGTACCCAAAGGGACCCTATTACTAAGACTTCGCTGTCTGTCTGTCAGTCCGTCTGTCTGTCATCAGGCTGTATCTTAAGAACCGCGATAGCTAGACAGTTGAAATTTTCAATTTTCTGTTGCCGCTATAACAACAAATAAGTACTAAAAACATAATAAAATAAATATTTAAGGGGGGCATACAACAAACGCGATTTTTTTTTGCCTTTTTCATAGATAATGATATGGAACCCTTCGTGCGCGACTCCGACTCGCATTTGGCCGGTTCTAAAGTTTCGCGAGTTGAACACATAATTATGTTTATCAACAGGTCTTAATCGCGCACAAAATACTATGAAATTAGTTTTGTTTATAGTACTGTAACTTTTTTTGAGCAATCGTGTAATCTGAACCTTGCCATTTAATAAAGTTGCTACGAGTACCTATGTACATGAGAAGATTTAGTTAATGTAAACTTGCGTAAGTTGACAGTGCGACTGACAAAGGCAAAGTATACGACACCGTTTGAACTTTCACCGTGGATATAATTTCATTGTAATTTATCTTATACATCAGTCGAATTTCATGACAGTTCCACTGAAGTATTCTCAAAGGAAAAGTAAACAAAAGTGAAGAAAGTAACAAAAATTGTTACGATAGAATACTTGCCTTTAGGAATTTCGAGGGATAACTAAAATAAGCACGCTTTTTGTAACAATTTTAGGTCGTCAAAATGGGATCTAACATCTTTTATATAAATGCAAATTTAAATACGAAGGCGTCCTAAAATTAGCTCAGTAATAGAATTTAAAACATATTTATTTATGGACTCTGAAAAAACGCGATAACGTCTTTTTACCTTTCGCAAAGGTGAAAATTTCTCAAGGGAAATCTGCGGGCACAAGGTGTTTGTTGTATAGGTAAATTGAGTGTGATTTAGAGACACACGCTAAGGTCAGGGCATCCTGTCACTATATTGTCATTACACATTCGTCACTAAAGCGAAATTATTCATAATTACTATAATTTTAAACGTGAACCCTAAAACTAAATACTAATTTTATACAAAGTATTGTCTTATGTACTTTTTTTACGCGTAACGTCCAGATGTTCCAAATATAATTATTATTTATTTATTTACTTTATTACATTTAACACTATCTTCATCCTTAACTTATTTTAAGTTTTATTTTTTATTATAATGTGCTTAATTACGTCGTGCACGACTGTGTAAGTAAAATAATGAGCGATGCCAAAAACAAAATAATATATTTATCAGAGCTATTGAGACTAATCACTTTTGGCGGGAAAGCGGGAGTCGTGTCGCCGCATTGTATTATTTTCATTTCTTTTTTCGAGTGTTTATGTATAAAAATAGCGGTGTTTTACTCATAAAGTACCGAATTACGTGCGTTAGTAAGTGACATAATGCGATGAAACGTGACTTATCATGTTGCATCCTAAACTCCTTCAAATTTTGTAGTAAAGGCGCCACTACTTTACTAGGGCATGACCGAATTTGACCAAGAATTGATTTGTGTTAGACTTAATTAACTTGATTTTTTTATGATGATAGGGTAGGGACCACCGCAGCACCAGATATTCTGCAGCCAGGCAGTAATGTGTAAACATTACTGTGTTTCGGTTTGAAGGGTACTTGTAGCTAACGAAATTACAAGGCTGTTGAAACTACTACTTTACTACACAAAGTTCTGTGTATCGCTGCAATGGTCATAGACAGGCATTATATCTTACCATACCAGGAGAACTTTTCGTTCGTCTCATTATATTTAGTTATTTTTAAGGTTCCGTACCTCAAAAGGTAAAAAAAGGAATCCTTATAAGTTCACTCTCTTGTCCGTCTGTCTGTCCGTGTGTCACCACCAATTTTCTCAGGAACGGGTGGACCTAGCAAGTTGACATTTATAATAGATACTGAGATCTATAGTCCCTATAACGTGTAGAAGTGTCCTAAGTCAACACGATAAAAAGATGGGCAAATTTAGATTTTCGCTAAAACTTGTAAGTACCAAAATATACCTTAATTTTCAACTTTTTTATTTTTCGGAATTTTTACCTTTACTTGTGCTGTAATACCTTGCTTTTAACCAAAATTAACAATTCTAGGTCAACCGGAACTACCCTATAGGTTTGGGTCGAAAACCTATATGGTTGTTCCCTTTGACCTAGAATCACGAAATTAGGCAAAAAGCAAGGTCACAATTAATTCCAAAAAATAAAAAAAGTTGAAAATTAAAGGGTGTCCCCTACATACATAGTTGATGCCCATTAAGATACTCCACCAATAAAAATGATACCAATTTTATTATGGCGGTATAATGGGTAGGTTCGGAACCCTCGGCGCACGAGTTCAACTCGCAATTGACCGGTTTTTTTAAAAATCAGAATCAGGTGAGCTGTGGCAAAAAACCTAGCGCACGAACATAAAAAAAAACGTCATACCGATGCAAAATCGCGGTCCATCTCCGAACGGTAGCAATGAAAACTGCATGTTATCCGTCTCGTTGATGTTGTGCATCCTCTCCGGCTTCCATTTTTGGGGCTCCGGGAATACCTTCTCGTCGTGATGGATCGCTATAACGTTCACGAACACAGGCGTGTCTTTCTCTATGACTATTTCATCGTTGAACTCGTATCTCTTGCTGCATATGCGATCTAGGTTCTGGACAGGAGGATATTTCCTTAAGGTCTCTGTGAAGAAAAAAAAAAACTTAATTAGAATACCCAGCGGTTTTTAACGGTTAATTGACGGTGTGGTCGAAGAAGGTAAACAAACTTAGCCGGAAATTGAACTTTTTTTTTTGACACTTTAGACACAGCTCCATCTGGCCCCAAACTAAGCAGAGCTTGTGTGATGAAAGTCAGATAACTAATAGAATACATATATACTTTTTTTTGTAAATACATACTTATAATACACACAGAACACGCAGACACAGAACAAACATTTATTTATACCATAAAATGTTTGTCCTTGGCTAAGCAATGGAATTTGCTACCCGAGTGGGTGTTCCCTGATAGATACAATCTGGGTGGCTTCAAGTCGCGAGTGAATCGATTTCTTCTAGGCGAGCGTACTCCACCATAGAACGCATATTCGCTTAACATCAGGCGAAATGGCGGAAGCCTATTTAAGATAAAAAAAAAACAGAACTGAGGCGTTCTCGACCTCATCTGCGAGGTTGGTGCGTGATGGTGTCTTTAGTAACCGACATCTATACCAAACACGGAATACTTTCTGTTGCTATATAGGAGTAGTCTAATCGGGAAAAAATTAACATACATACATATTTACAAAGACAATTGGAGTACATATGTATTCTATAGTCGAATAATCAAATTCTTTATCGGCTCACTTCGAACAGTGATATCATCTCATTATCTTTCACAGTGAACAGATAGGAAAAACAATGTCATGTTTTTTCATTGCAAATAAAAAAAACGCAACATCACCCTGAAGAGTTTAATCGAAAACATGTTAAAGTAATTAGTACATCTTTGAATGATATTCCTATATAACTTACTAACGACCCAATGAAAGTTACAATACTAATACTTATCGTATGTTATGGAATTTGCACAAGCTTAAAGGATAAGCACCCTTTAAATTTGTGCAAATTCCAATAGAAGCAGAGATTAAAAATAAATAAATAGATTTACTAATAATAGTTTAACAAATTTAATACTCGAAGCGATAATGGGTCGGTTGCCGATTACATTATAGATTAATAAATATAGGGTTGTAAACATAGGCTGTACTGAGCTGGTTTGCATTCACCTTTATAAAAGTCACTATGGGTAAAATTGTAAAGTAACATTTTCAGCGATGATAGCTCAGTGGTTAGCGAGATTGGTTCACACGCCAAGGCACGCCTAGGCTTGAGGTGCCGGGTAAGGAAAACATCGCGAGGAAACCATAACATGGTTGTAGGGTATTTTATAGTAGTCGGTTGGCTTGCTACCAAGCAAGTTGAAATTCTGCCGCCAAGCACCTAACTGTGTATTCCGGCAGCCTCACTTGAGAGCCTGTTTCATTCCAGGCTTGTGCTTGACCATGTTCTACCACATCGTCATCGTCTAAGGACAGCGTACTATTTTACTTAAAACAGCAATTTTTTACACGATATCAGAGGTGTGCATGCTAATAAAAGTTGATCATAATCACGAGTAGGTACAATAATTCTCTTTATTTAGTACAATCTAAGCTATAACTTATAATATTTATGTAAAAAATATGTAAATCTGTGATAAGATTACAAACACTCTTACGATATTATTCGAGAATTAATACTTACCCATAATACAGGCTGTGAGATACTTCAGCTCCAGCAAATCGTCGTAGTCCAAAACGTCCTTATCTTTTCTTTTCATCGCCTCGCTGATTTCCTCGTAAAGTGTTTCCTGAGAAGTAAATAAGGTTTATATCTTCTTAGTATTTGGCTGACATAAAAACGGGTACAAACTAATGTAAAGCTGGTGTATTTCATGACCATATTTGTCGAATAAAATGGTACACCTATAAAGGCTGCATAGCTTCTTCCTTTTCTATTCGGTAATCATAGATCATTGTGAAATGTCAGCTTGAAAGTTTCACAACTACGTTCATGAGGGTAATATTCTAAGCTTTTCCATAAGTACCTATAAATAAAATGTAAGCAGGATTTTTTGGCGCGAACGAGGAAGTATTATGCCGCCATATTGTGCTATTTTCGAAAACCAATATTGTTTTTTTTATTCGTAAAAATGAGATAGGTATATGACGTTGTAAAACATCACCTTCCATGTTGCTTCCAAAACTCCATCAAAATTTCTAATAAAGATAACCTGGCTATATATTTTTTTAAATTTAATTTGCTCTATCGGTCAGGCTAAAGCTATAAAGCCATACTGTCTGACATCTATAGTTACGGTCAAAGTCCAGTCTAGGTCAAGTCCAGTCCGTGCCAGTCAAATCCAGTCATACCTTAGTAAAGTAGAGGCGACCTTACTATAAGCTTCGATAGAATCTTAGAAACAACACGAAAAGTCATGTTTTACCACATTAATCACTTTCACATTCGCGCTTGTAGTTCGGCACTCTTTAAATAAAACAACACATTTTTTTGTGCACAAAGACTCGAAAAAACATTAGTTTAGACAAAAAAAAAATACAATGGCGTGACACGACTCTTTCCGCGTTTCAGTCAAAACTCCGATAACCTTACTAATGACCGGATTTTATCTACTCTGTGTTTGTCGTCGTACTTTTTTCATTTGCCCTTGTGAATTGTTTGGATATTTTTTATAGATAGCGTTTTTTTATAGATAGAGTGATTCAAGAGGAAGGTTTATATGTATAATACATGTATATGCACCACATTAGTATCTACATTGCACCTGTGCGAAACCGGGGCGGGTCGCTAGTAATAAATAAATAAACTCTCGATTCAGTCATATTTAACTTGAGTTTTTAAAAATATCGAAATACCTGACACTGGCAAAATGCATAAATTGCGATGCTAAAGGTAAAGAAAAAAGGTAAGCACGTAAGTAACTTTTTTGGAGCGAACGATAAAAGTTAATTGAAAACACTGAATAGGTCGGTCGGAAATTGTTTTAATTATAGGTAAATCGCTTTCCATTAGGTGAGATCATGGCCAAACGCATGCGTAATCCGATGTAAAAAAGCTGCATTAATACTATAAACTCAATACTATATATCACTTCATTATAAATGCAAAAGCTTTTCTATGTGGATGATTCTGTAACGGGTTTTTCAATCAAAAAAAACGGGAACTGAGATAGCTTATATACTCTGCATAAACACATATCATCTATTCTATTTTATACCTAGGCTTCTTTTTAATTCGATAAGCCCCTGTGAAACCGTCGAGCAAACAAAAATAGCAGTTACATACCAGCTGTGCCTCGTGGTTTCACTCGTATTTTTCGGGATAAAAAGTGTTTGTTATTTCGAGTGTGTAAGCTAACCAAATTTCATGAAAATACGTTAAACCTTCGTAGCGGTTATAAGGTTTTGCTACAAATTAATTGCGAAACCATTTTTAGCATACGGCAACGTTATTAACATATATTTTTTTAAATATTTTAACGTTGTTGTCCAAGTTTTTATTTGAACTTAATTATCAAAACAAAATACTTGTAGTAGTAAAGTAGCGTAAATACTCGTGGTTCCATTAGCCAAATGCAATGGCTCGATGATCAGTCTCAATTTGCTACGGCGCTGCAATTTACTAAAATGACCGGTACATTTTAATGGCTTATACATAAATAATTGTATATGTTACCGGAACTAGCCTGTCAACCATTAAAAAAAACTATATATACGCAAATAAAACATTTGAATTTGTATTTAAAATGACTGATAATATATACGTATAGCTGGGTGTTCGACCAAAGCTTACCTGATGTTAAGTCGAAAATGGTAAAGCATACCTGGGCTGGAATGGAATTGGATCTCAAGTGAATGATCAATCATCGCTAGTGCAACACAACGTTAGATGTTGAGCAGCAGATTTTGAACTAGAAGGTGGTAGTTAGCCAGCCGAGTACTAGAAAGCACCCAACCACCATGCTATGGTTTCCTCACGATGGTTTCCTTTACCTGCAGCTTAATTAAGCTAATTATTGGGTCTTTTTTCAACTTTGAATTACAATATTTTTAAAGATTAGTTAAATTAATCTTAATCTAAGGTTAAAGTACTAGTTTGTGTGTATACCGCGAGCAGACCAGCCACCCGAAAGCAGCACCCGATCACGAGTATGACGCATATGCCAGCCATCGCCCTCTCCTCAACCATATCTGAGGGAAGAGAGTGACCCGACACACGACGCCGCCGCAAGAAGGAGACTTTAATGGAGAGCATAAATCGAGGAAAATGAATGAATGATCGTTATTGGGTTTCAAACCTACATTCTTCGGCGTGTGAATCGACTGCTCTAACTACTGAACTATCATCACTACAAAAATAAAGACCGTATGAAAAACATTAATACAAACATTGCATACGGTTTTAGTATATCTGTTTAATAGTGATAACCTCAGCCACATATGAAAGTAAGCGGTGTGTTTCAAATCTACACACGTGTACTGGTAAGGGGTGAAAAAAGTACCTTCCCTTTTTCAATGCGGTTTTTACAGCTTAATACGCTACAATTCACCATTAGTATGATTATATTTAGCAAGTCACCAGAGAACATTCACAATATATCTAATACCTTTAAACGAGCAATTCTTGTGTATATACTATATATATATTTTCTGAATCTCGGAAACGGATCCAACTATTTTCATGAAATTTAATATTCAGGGGGTTTCGGGGGCGATAAATCGATCTAGCTAGGTTTCATTTTTAGAAAACGTCGTTATATCCGCGTTTTCAGGCAATGAAAAACCGAGCAAAGCTATCGACGACAATTCAAATATCGACGATAAAAAACTCTCGTAGATATTTTTCGGTCTCAATTACGTTTGAGAAAAATACTGTTACTCTCTGTAAAAAATTACGCCTGAGCGGTGTTTTAAATAAAATTGAAACATTGAATACACGATGGCCTAGACAAAATAACATTCGTATATGGATAACGTTAATAAAAAATACTCTGCCCCCAAGAAGTAGTGTGTAGACATTACTGTGTTCCGCTTTGAAGGGTACGCAGTTAGCGAAATTACACGGCTATTGAGACTAACCATCTAATGTCTCAAACTAATGAGCGCCAAAGCAGCGATGTCCTGGTTTTGCTATTCAAAGTTCTGCTTATTGCTGCAATGGTCATAGAGAGGCGTTATTTCTTACCATCAGGAGAGCGTCTCGTTTGTCCTATTACTTTTACATAAAAACAAGCCAAAATGTACGGGATTAATATAAGCTGTCGATATGTCATGTGGACAGCTTATGTTTTATGCTAATCGTACATTCGCTAATCGTATATTCGCTAATCGTACATTCGCTAATCGATTGTTGCTTTGTCTAGGCTCTTTGAAATGGATTCTACAATCTTTTTGATATATACAATATCTACTTGCTAAAATATTACACAAGAGAAAACCTGCACCATCTCAGAGCAACATTGCACATTTAAGAACGATCTAGACAAATGAATAGGAGGCGAGATGATAATTTTAGCAGACAAATACTAAATTACTATGTAGGTAAATATAACTGCCTCCCAGAACGCAAATCGGAACACAGTAACGTTTGCATACTGACGGCAAAATATCTGCGCTGGTCCTACTTAGACGATCTTCTGTTAAAGATACACCTAATAAACGTTTCGTAAAACTTAAATTTGATACAGATTTGAAAAGTAGGATTGAAGGGCGTACATTAAATAAGGCCTTATTTAGCAAGCACTCACTTGTTCTTTTGGATGGTGTGCCAACTCATGTAAGCAATAAGAGAGCGTAGTCGAGGATGTTTCGATAGATCCCAGGATGAATACGGCTGCCTGCGCCAACATGTAGTCGTCCGCCAATTCTGAGCAGATCAAAACCAAAATCCATCAAAATGTTTTCGATTGTTCTTGTGCTTTTTCTATATTAGCCCTTAGCATCCTACTTTTGGTTTATAGACTATGTTCAAATTAGCGTGTAAAACAAAATTATTATATTATATGACCAAATTGGTAATATTCATTCCCTTGAATTCGCCTGCCCCTTCTCTAACTGGACGGTTAGAAAGACATGCTTTGAATCCATTTTTCTCATACCGACGTCGAGGAAGTGTAAGTCTGTGCTGCTGTATTTCCCATTATGTACAATTTGAGAATCTTTAAATCCAAAGTAGACAGGTTGCTCCATTCTAGACCGCATCACTGCTTACTTAAATAACATAACTTGCTTTGCTTTTGTAGCGATGATAGCTCAGTGGTTAGCGCGGTCGGTTCGCATGCCGAAGGGCGTGGGTTCAAACCCCAACAATGAGCTTGAGCTGCCGGTGAAGGAAAACATCGTGAGGAAACCATAGCGTGGTGGTAGGGTACTTTCTAGTACTCGGCTGGCCAGCTACCACCCTCAAGTTGAAAATCTACCGCCAAGCATCTATCGGTGTGTTCCGGCAGCCGCACTTGAGAGCCAGTTCCATTCTAGACTAGGTGTGCTTTACCATCTTCGACCACACCGTCACTTAACATCAGGTGAGCTGTGGTCAAACACCTAGCCAGTCAGCGATTTAAAAAAAAGGGTAGAGACAATTACAAACCTATTTTTTTAAAAACAAGTTAGAAAGCGATGGGTACACGGGCAGTGAAGGTAAGCGTTGGTCTACTCAAAATGAATTAAATCTACATATGTGTCACAAGCTGTACTTGTTCTCGTCTCAGCAACGCAACGGACCTGCCACCCGTACGGCGATACCATTGAATTCTAAGAAGTTTTGTTTTGTCTTTTAAGTTTGTATGATAAGGAAGTAGTCTGAACTTACGCGAGTTTGCTTCAGCGGGTAGTTTTAAATTATCCCTCAGCTTGAGGAGATGGTTCACGAGATCCTTGGAATTATTGGTTGTGTCAGCTGTCTTCCGCTGCTCCACTACGCTATAGAATAGCTTTTTAATGTAGTCAGTTGCTACTTTAGAGAAAAAATTTAACCTGAAATGTGAAATGTTGTAGAAAATATATATTTATGATTGAACAAAATAAATTTAAGAACAGTACAGTAAACAATAGAAGAATACGAGTAAATAATGATAACTATCTTTATGTGGTTATTGGTTAGTTGATTTATAGATTAATCTCACCTCGCTTTGCCTCGCAGAAGCGAAGACAAGGTCTTTGGACAAGTGGATTTCTGGATATCGCTGTCTTAAAATAACTATTAATTTTTCTTCTAGAGTGTGACAGAACCTATAACTGTTGGGGCAGACGTGTTCTAGTTCTAGCAGACCATGAATCGGCAAATGTAGAGTAGGACGCCCTAAGAGTCGATGGAGTGACGATATACGTCTTGGCAGAGTCAATTTCTAGTTTCCGTCCGTTTCATTTCTAGTAGACGTTCATACTACATACATTTTACTTGGTGGTAGATTTCATTAGCAGGAGTTCGTCTAGGTAGGTACCACCGCGTTACCAGATATACTGCCGCCAAGCAGTAGTGTGCAAACATTACTGTGTTCCGGTCAGAAGGGTATTGCAGTTAGCGAAATTACTGGGCTGTTGAGACTAGCCTTCTAATGTCTCAAAGTAATGAGCGCCAAATCAGCGACGCTCTCTACTTTGTTTTGCTACTCAAAGTTCTGTATTTCGCTGCAATGGTCATGGACAGGCATTATCTTTTAAGTTATATCAACAGAAGAGCGTATCGTTCGCCTCATTACTTTTTACATTAAAAAACCCGACCAAGTGCGAGTCGGACTCGCGCACGAAGGCTTCCGTACTAATCTATAAAAACGGCAAAAAAATCATGTCTGTTGTGTGGGAGCCCCACTTAAAGATTAATTTTAATTCAATTATTTATTTTTAAAGTGAATATATAACCAAATATGCTGTGAATATTTCAAGCGTCTACCTGTTGCCGTTATCAATGTCGAGCAAAAAAAATCACGTTTGTTGTATGGGAGCCCCTTTAAATATTTATTTTATTCTGTTTTTTAGTATTTGTTGTTATAGCGGCAACAGAAATACATCATCTGTGAACATTTCAACTAACTATCACGGTTCATGAGATACAGCCTACGGACAGACAGACAGACGGACGGACGGACAGCGGAGTCTTAGTAATAGGGTTCCGTTTTACTCTTTGGATACGGAACCCAATATGCTCACCCATATGCTCATTATGATAAGATTTTAAAGTTTCGGAAATATCACAGTAGTCTTCCAAACATTGTTGTTTGGGTAATGATTTTTTTTCAAAACGCTTTAGATGTGCCTAAGCCCATTTTCAATTAAAAAGTATCTAACAACAGAATCTGTGACAATGACAATGTTAGGTACTTACCTCAAAAATGCCGCGACTGCAGGTACATAGAAAACCATAATAAATTCAAGACCTCTCCTGAAGTTAAATTTCACCATGTGACTGGTGATGTACCACAGCGGAGACGAGGTATCATTCAAAGCACTCACTTTAATACCAAATACGGTAGACCCTACGGTATCTGATGTGTACATCGAGAATAATTCCTGGAAAAAAGTTCAATGCTTTCGAAATTGTACACACACTATACTGGGTGTAAGGGGAACGCTTCCAAAAATCAAGAGTTAATAGTGTTGATGATTATTATCATAGATACGACATGATTAAGGATTAATACAAAAATCATATTTTATTTTATTTTATAGGGTATCCTTTAGCAACACCATCTTTAAAGACTTAAAAATACGGTTATTTGTTATTGTTGATTCATCAAATTTTCAAAGTAAGCAATATATACATATATATACATATATATATTGGAATACTAAACAAAAAAGAATCATCAAAATCAATTATAATTGACGGAATGATCGCGTAAATCACCATAAGGTTAAACTCATATACACTGGAAAAAGTATTTTAATTAAAAGCAGTAGGTACGATGAAAAGCGAGTTGAACATTTTCAGTCAACTCCGAAAAATGGGGTCACGCACCACCCCGTGAGATGAGACAATAAATTTTTATAATGCTGTTTGACTACGAAAATTCGATAAGATTTTTTCAACACATTTGCTCGAAAAATGCATTTACGACGCCTGTAAACATTGTTCGAAACTTAAAATTTACGCAACCATACAGCGGAACGTGCGGTAAAATAGGTACTCTCACATAAGTACATGTTTTACCGCCGTGCGTATCCTTGACGGTTATTTTTTAATTTACGTAAAAAATATGTGAGAATTCCACCAAAGAGTTTCGCATTACTTCATCATCATCATCATCATCATCTCAGCCGTAGGACGTCCACTGCTGGACATAGGCCTCCCCCATTAGCAAATTAGCGGTAATTTATTAGGTTAAAAATATTTTTTTGTGTTAGTAGTGTAAATAGTAAAAATATCACACGAGCACATTCCTAGTTTACGTCTAGACAGTCGTAATGTCTAGACTTGGTCAATAAATGACTACATAAGTAGTTTTCTGTTATTTTTAATGATAATACTGTTTTACAAAATTAACATCATGCAGTTAACTGAAAAGAGATTTTTTTGTAATTATTTAAAATACTTTTAAGTCTAGACATTTGTATGTTATTTATGTTCTGAGTAAATCCGTAGATATGATTGCTAAATTCCTTCAAGTTGTTGTTTACTTCAAAGATTAGATTCACATTTATACTAAACAAAATTTATAAAAAAAAAACTTATTTTTTTTACATGAAAGTGGCCGTCAAAATCCAAGTTCGCTTGTCTTCAGTGTCTTAGTAAGTATGTTTGATTGTGTGCTCCAGGTGTTTCCCAAAGTGGGGTACGCTAGTTGATCATAAGGGTGCGCGTCAAAATATTCGCAATGGCGGCGGCGTAGCTTATTCGATTAAGACGAAATACAGGAATCGAAGAAAAATTGCTCTGGGAATCGATTTTATTTGCGATAAAAAAACCAGTCCACCTGTCACATTAAGTAGGCAATATTTTTTTTGTAAATAGGTTTAAAGACATTTTATTCTAACAAGAATTACATATTTCGCTTATTTGAGAACTTAAGTAGAAAGTATATAATTATTATAGATCATGCTTCAACATTATATTATCGCTATTGTGAGTGAATACATAAATTATTTATATTTGCTAAACATGCATATACAACTATAGTGATCATATACTTAGAACTAGAGAACGTTTTAATTGTTTTAAGTAGGTGACCGTGCTTAAGTTTTTTACGATGACTATGTACCTACTACTCCATAATAACTAGCCGAGCCGTGCATCGCACCGCCAGCCAGCTAGTAGTTTATATTGTTTTAATTTATTGTTAAAGATATTAATTGATACACTATTCTTCACCTCTTTCGGTAATTTATTGTAAATGCTGACTCCCGCAGAAGTGATTGAGCGCATGGCGGTTGTAGTTCGGAATCTCGGTAAGACAATATATGACTTACTTCCAGTTATGCATCGATAGTGTTGGTGTTGTTTTTTAAAATATTTTTTATATGTATAGACTTGTTAAGATTTTTTCTGATAAATATGCAGGTGCTCTTTGTATATTTTAACAGTGGATGTGAGGTAGTTTGACCAATTTATTCTGGGAAATCTGAAGTTCTCTGAGACTGGTTTTTGATGTACATATGTCCCCAGATTTCAATTAGGTATAATATATGTGTTTTAATACAATGCCTTATTTGTTTTAATTACAGTCAGTTTTTTTAAGACGCTCGCCGTTGTCTTGAACGTCTAATAGTAGTACGTGGAACTATAAGTTTGAGAAACACCGGTCTAATCTATACCACCTGATTAAAAAATAAAAACAGCACCATTAATGATTCAACAATTTATAAAAGCAATTGTTGACATATCATTTTTTTTTTAAGAATTTGTGTAACGGACTGAACGTTGATTATGAGAACATGAGATTATTTGTATTTTTGTGCCCATTCTTTATAAGAAACGTTATTTTTAAACGTTACGATCAATTATGAAGGGTTTTACCGATATATCACGCGAGGAAACCATAGCGTGGTGGTAGGGTACTCTAGTAGGTACTCGGCTGGCTAGCTACCACCCTCAAGTTGAAAATCTGACGCCAAGCACTTAACGGTGAGTTCTGGCAGCCTCATTTGAGAGCCGGTTCCATTTCACGTATAGGTGTGTTTACAATTTTCGGCCACACTGTCATTTTACATTAGGTGAGTTATGGTCAACCATTTAAAAAAAATAAAAAAATATTGCAGGTTTTGTCTAATCGATTCCTTATTAGAAAGTCGTCCGGATAGATTCCGCTGCATATCAGATGCTGCCGCCAAGCATTAATCTGTATACATGATCGTGTTTCAGAATACTGTAGCCAGCGAAACTGCAGACCTAATAAAAATCTTCATCGAATGTGTTCAAAATTAAATTAAAGATTTGCTTAGATGGCGCTGTGTGAAATGTCCTACTATATTTATTTGTCTCAAGTTAGTGAGCACACTTTCGAGTATTGCTGCAATTCTCAATTGCCCCTGGGCAGGCGTTATCTCAAACCATTGCGATTGAGTCTCGTTTGACTCATATGACTATAAAAATCAATTGTAATAAAGATATGTACTACAATATTTTTTGTAATTTTCCTCACTAAAGCCTTATTAGTTGTAACGTAAATTGAGTTGTCCATAAATGTTCGACATGTTAATACTAACCTTGAGATTAACAGACTTGTTTCCATCTATGTAATCACGTTTGATCTTGAGAACCAATTCCTTGGAGTTTATATTCATTAGTTCAGTAACCTGTTTCAGCCTGAGTGCGGTGAACATCGGGGACAGTTCATGTCTTACTTGGGACCATACAGGATTCTGGAAAAGAACAAACAACATAACGACTTTTTTTAAATTCTTCCCTCTTCTATTTCAGGCGTGGTGGGGAATCAGCCTCGATGCTGGCATCATTGCCGAGGCTGGGCGCTGCGGGACATTACCCCCAGGGTGTGTGGAGGGTACATTCTTGATGTCTAGCTCCCTGGCCGGAGCTCGAGCACACATGGGTCACGTTGGCCTCATTTTGATTTTGTGGTACTAAAGGGTCATTTGTAATCATACAGCATCCTTTTAATGGCATGTTCAGTACATTAAATCTAACTACTTTTGTTCTCCTTAATAACGTATCTTTTTCTTCCATACAATATTAAAAAAGAAAAATTGTCCGGTCTAAACAAAATTAACTCTATGTAAAAAGCGCGCGCGCACTCTGTGACGCATGCCGACAGCAAACGCGATGACGTCAATCAAGGCCAAAGAAAGGGGTTGCGGCGTGGGGGGCGGCTTCTCGCATGATACTACGATGAATGAAGCGTCTACGCAATAGAGAACTAAAGAGCGTTAGAGAGTACCACAAAAAGTTTAATTATTTTTTTGGGATATGTGTTGTGTTTTGGCAAATGGTGTAGGACAAAAGTTGTTTGTTTTAATATACAAAATATGCCATTAAAAGGATGTTGACTTTTTAACAGTATCCCTGTATATTGGCCTCGTGCCTCATTGCCGTCATCATCCTTGGCTTCCTCTTCTGGGTCAGTCAGGAGGAGGTTTTGAGGGAACGCTACTACGCACTACTTTTCTACAAATTATATGTACCTAAAAGAGAACTTCAAAACGGAGTGTGTGCATAACCATTACCATAAAGGTAGTCTCTATACGAAGCAGACGCAGGTCACTACTTATATTAGCAAACAAATGAATATAAATCGATTTTTCCACTACAAGACATCACTGAGCATTAGTAATTAGTTTTGCGTGGTGGTACTCGGTAGTACTCGGTAGTACTCGGCTGGCTAGCTACCACCCTCAAGTTGAAAATCTGCCGCCAAGCATCTAACGGTGTGTTCCGGCAGCCTCACTTGAGAGCCAGTTCCATTCCAGGCTATGTGTGCTTTACCATCTTCGACCACACCGTCACTTAACATCAGGTGAGTTGTGGTCAAACACCAAGCCTGTCAGCGATTAAAAAAAGTAACTGTTTTTGATACTATGTTAATTGAAACAAAAAGCAAATCAATTTATTGTATCAATTCACAACATCACACAAAAATACAAAAACCGTTCAACTCTGGTCAAGAAATCTTGATTCCCAGAGTTCTCTCTTCCTGCGGTATACGTAATATTGATAACCACATAACAATGGGACCCTACTTGCGTGGATACTCTGGCACTGTCACATCTCGATAGTTCCGCTCGCAGTGTAGGAACCGCATCGGAACAAGCCCAGCTCAACAAACAAAGAAAGTATTCTATATGCATTATGAGTTTGTTGGGCTGGCTGGGGAAACGATGGGCCCGTGGTCGTCCGATACATTATAATATTTATATTAATTATTTATTATTTCTTTTGTATATTTAGAAATATATTTGGTTTCACAATTATTAAACTCAATGTCAATGTGTCATAACAGATAATATACAAATTATGTTAAATCATATAAACAAAAAAATAAATATATGTATAAATCTATTTTTTTTATTGAACGTTTGAATTTTTTGGAACTTAGCTTATTTATAAAAATGCTTTATAAAATTAGGCCGGTTCGCACGCCGAAGGGTGTGGGTTCAAACCCCAACAATGAGCTTGAGCTGTCGGGAAGGAAAACATCATGAGAAAACTATAGCATGGCGGTAGGGTACATTCTAGTACTCGGCTGGCTAGCTACCAGTATACTACCAAATCTGTCGCCAAGCATCTAACGGTGTGTGAGCTGTGGTCAAACAACTAGCCTGTAAGCTATAAAAAAAGAGATAAAATTAAAATCAAAATTCATACCTTCAATGTAAGGAGGTTCAGCGCACCCAAAGGGTCGGATTCATAGGAAGAGTAACACATTCTGTCTTGGAAATGATCAAAATCCTTTGTCAAAATCTTTCGTGCCAGTTCCGGAGTTTGAACAACTAGTGTGGGCTTCCATCCCAGATATATTCCGACGTAGTCGTTGTTCGGAAATTTCTGCCTCAAGTCGCGAAAGTAATCCCATATACTTTTTCTCATTAAAAATGTTAAATTACCGAACAATAGGTTGGGTTTCTCGTAGGGAACATTGCGATTTTTCCAATAATTAAAGTTATGTCTTAAATATACATAAAGTAACGAAACACACAACACTATCAGCGCAAGAAATCCTTGCACAAACGCACCGAAGTTCATTATTACGTTTTACGTCTTAACAGACTGCAATACAATCCAAGAATGACTGAATGTTATTGGTAAGTACGTACACTTATATTAAGCTGATAAGGGGAGGTTGATAATAAGGTTACCTAATTTATCTATGATAATCGCATAGTATGTCCGCAGACACATACAAAATCGTAGTATTTATAGCATTTTTATGGCTTTGTCTTTTATTTACATAACAAAGTATAGTAAATAAGTTTTTTTTTTATAAAAGTGAAAACCTAAGGTAAACTACTTAGGAAAAAAAAATGCCTACAGATACATCGAACGATAACTATTTTGCAGGCAAAGTATCCAAAATGGTGGCCGCGTTGCCCTCCTGGGTTGTGAAGCTTAATTTCTGCGGGAAATATGATTATGGTTATATGCATATTTGACATTTAAAATAATGTTTATAATAGTAAACTAGCTGAATACCCGGTACTTCTTCCCCGGTGCTGTAGCGTCCGACCTTCAGACTTGCATCTATATAAACCTCATTGGAAGATTAACGAACATAGCTCCCTTCAACCGCACTAAAACTTTTCAGACCATGTTCATACAAAGAACTGCGGTTGTGTGGAACTCGTTAGCTACTTTTGTATACGTGAATAGGTACTTCTTAGGTAACCGTGCTTCATCTACTGCCACATCGTCACTTCCATCAGGCGAGATCGTAGTTCGCAGCCAAGCGTATGCGTAGTCTGTTGTAAAAAAAGCAGCTATACCAACGAATATCAGTTGATATTTATTTCTAAGTATATATTGCGACAAACCCCTCTGTAGGTAAGTAAAAAAAAGCTAAAGTGTTTTTTACTAGTAGGTACTTACAGAGTATTACGTAAACCTTTATTGACATGTGATGAGCATATAAGTTAATAGTGTGTTTCTAACTTGTAGATGACTTATGGCGACGTTTAAGCGTGAGTCATCGTTTGTCAGTTTTAATTAAAATTGTGCAATACGTACCTCTTACTGGGTATTATGTCTCTCTAGGTGCCACTGCAGTATTAGATTTTTTATAGCCTAGCAGTCAAGCAGTATATGTAAATATTACTGTGTTCCGGTGTAAAGAATACTGCAGCTAGCGAGATTACAGACGCTATTTAGACTAACCACCGAATGTATCAATATAATGCAAAAAAAAAAGTATTGATTTGCTAAGTACAGGTCAATAATGCGCCAGGTAATGAATGCGTCGTGAAAATACTTATAAAATAAAGTGAGACCTTAAATATTTTTGTTTTACTTATGCGGGATTACTCACGTTTATGTTTTCGTTGTTGTTGTGTTGTATGTTAAGTAAAACAATAGCTACAAGGCAGTTATACTTATTGTAAATCTATTGTACTAGAGTTTTTTTTTGTTTTGGCAACCGATTTTGTGCATTTTGCCAGTATCAAGTATTTAGAAATGTTTAAGTATCAAAATTTCTATGAAACATCACAGTAAGTCAGGGTCAAGTCTGGTTATGCTATAGTGAAGTAGTGGCAACTTTACTAGAAACTGTACTACATACGAAAAAACATGTTTCAGCACATTATATCATTTTCTCAAACACGTGCACGTAGTTCGGTAATTCGACACTTAAAGAATAAAACACCACTATTTTTATACAATAACACCTGAAAAAACACAATGATTGAAAAAAAAAAAATACAATTCGGCTGGATGAATTTCTCCGCGTTCCCGCCAAAAATTCATCAAACCATTCTATGTAAATAAGACCAGTATAGTGTTGTCGGATCCACAATTTCCTAGTTCCCTGTCTGTCCTATTCCATGGGTGCAGGAAATGAAGTTGGGTTCGATTGCCGGCTGTCCGCACGAATCCTATACTACACTATCGCTTTCAGCTCGTCAATGGCATGGCATTCCTATACACTTATATACTGAAGATATTTCCGTCTGCGTTCGGGTCACAATGTAATGAACACAATTATGTTCAGGGGTAATTCAGAGGCAGCCTAAAGTGCTTCCATTCAACCTCTATTATTAGATACATAGTTGTTAAAGAGACAGGAGGGACGTATACGAATAAATTCTTGCTATCTGCAAAGACACCGAAGCTTTTGACACTTACTTACGTATTCGATAGAAAATAAATGGAAACTGGGTTACCGCCAGTATCGGATGTAAATGGTAAGTAAATAAATTCGCATCAGCTAAGTGGTTAGCCTTAGTGTCAGAGATAATATATCACCCGAAGGCTAACATTCCTTGAAAATGGAAATGACATTTTATAATTATTTTTATCGTGCATATACTTTTTCATTTCATTATCACAATAATATTATAAAGGCGAAAGTTTGTGAGTGTGTGTTTGTTACTTCTTCATTCTCAAACGGCTGGACCAATTTTCATGAAATTTGGTGTGGAGGTAGCTGACACCCTGGATTAATAAATAGACCACTTTTTATCCCGAAAAAAATTAGTCTTCACGTGGGAACATGTAACACCACGGGGCGCAGCTAGTATTTAATAAAGTACACAAACCAGTCGCTTTTTCTATTATTTTCACATATTATGAGAGTGAGTACTGTGAGTACAAATCTTGACAGATTTCGATGTTTTTTTTATAACATATAGGCTTACGTTTGACCGCCATATCGCCTGATGTTAAGCGAAGATGCGGCAAGTTAAATTAAAACTAAATAAAACCAATACCAACCAAAAAAAGGTTTTTTTTTAAACATTATTTTCAACATCTATTTTCTATATCGATAACTATTTCCTACCTTGTGCTGAGTATCAATAGGTCTCCTCTTTAGCGCATTATTTTTATTAGGTATATATCTCCTTAAGGGGCGTCTAGGTAGGTGCCATTGCAGTATCAGATATTCTGCCACTAAGCGACAGTGTGAAAACATTACAGTATAGTGATGTCATGGACTTTCGTTGCGTTACTCAAAGTTCTATTCACCGTTACAATGGTCTTGGCGTTATCTTTTATCATTGTTAGAGCGTTTATGCTTGTCTCATTAATAAAAAAACCGCATTGTTCAAATCTCTTTTACTAGTTTTTGCTCCTTTCATGAACGATACTAAAATAGAAAAGGCTTTTTTTTTTTTTAATTAAACAATAATTTTTAATAATCCATGTATTGTCTAACTTTTGGCGATTTTACACGTTTAGTACACGTTTTTATTGACTAAAATATGTAAAGTCATTTAGAACGGCAAATTTAAACGGAATCTTTTAAACCGACCGTTTAAAAGATTCCATTGTGAAAACATGCGAATAATATAGCGATAGATAAGTTTTTTGTTTTTAACTTCGTAGGACAGAAGATTATTTACTTTTTGAGTAATGTGAGAAAAACCTCAGATATCGAATTGTAATAGAATTGTAATTGTAATTCGAAACGTTGGAATATATGTAATTTAATTGGAATATGTAAATTCACAATAACATAAAATATTTACGGCCACATCGAAAAATTCTTCTATAAAAATACTCTTCTCTTCCAGTATCGCACTGTTCTAGACACGTTTCGATGAAGTTAAACGCAAGGGAAACTCTATAAAGCGGGATATTTAAGGCAGACTGAAGCAGACTACCAAATTTTATACCCCTTAGCTAGAATATTCAGTTCGACTGTCGGGATAGAGCCAGACAGTACAATATTCAAGCAAACTGTTTTGGCGGCAAGTCGGTAATACTCTTTTACGGTTCGGGAAAGACGGTGAAATTCTTAACTAAAAGTGTCTTTGGCTACACTGTGAGTCGAATCTTAAAACAATCGACTGTAATAGCATAGATTGATTTTTTTTCTCGTTTTGTTTCGACATACCATCGTTTTCCTTTGCCGTTAAGTTAAAAATTAAAGGAATAAAAGTAGTTATGAATGATGTCTAGTAGCTGAAAAATTACCTCGGTAAGAGATAACGCATGTCCATGACCGTTGCAGCGGTATACATAATTTTGAGTAACAAAGCAAAGTCCAGGGCATAGCTGCTTTGGTGCTAATTATTTTGAACAAACAGCCGTGTAATTTCGCTAGCTGCCTTAAAATTACCTAATTAATCATGCGAGCGAAGACACATGTAAAGCTAGTCAACTATAGAAGTTCATTTAGATAGTTTTAAATATTGTATGAAATTTAGAGTCTCAGAGAAAAGAGCGTAATCGTCAGATATTTTATTGTAGATCTCAAATTTCTATCATTAAAATTACGTCTGCCATATTTTCAATACGACCAAAACGTTTTTCTTACTTTTTTTGGTTGATTTGCATACAAATGATATTGACCATTATTATAAGCTTCTATACGGCTGATGTTCTTGTGCGGAAGAAAATTAATGAGTTTTTGATAGATTTTTCGTAATGTCTTTTTCTTTTGTTCTCGATGAATTATAAAAAGGTTTTCGTTGCTATCTTGGGTTTAAGTTCAATGTTATAAAATTTATCACCAGCTCTAGGACCGGGATTTAAGTAAATAGCCCATATATCAACGTCAGATGCTGGACTAACGGATGGAAAATAGCCCAAAGTAGGTCACACGAGAAGTGAGAACCTGGCCAAGAGATTTTCTATTTTATGGCAATTTTTCAGAAGCGCTAGTCTGTGAACTGCAGATAAAGAGTCACGAGGGATGATCGCTGAATCACTGAGTCTGTCGCTCGGGCTAAGAATTCAGATAAACGTATATTATTTATTACAATGTTAAAGTGCTTTTAGTCTATGCCTATCAGTGGAACTAGTGATATACTTGTAATGGTAGCGCTCGACTCATGTAGCTTGACTTCGCGTTTTCAAGTAATCACCGATGTTAAGCAACGGATGATCCAGTCAGTCTTCGGATGGGTGACCGTTGGTGGCATTTATTTTAGAGCGCTATTGCGGGTCGCATGACACGTTGAAGTCAAGCCATATCAAAGGTTTTCGTGCGGCATATTCATACCGACAATAGGGCTGAACACTTCCTGTTCTAGGTACCTACGTATCGTCGTGTAAGTTCTAACAGCGCGTGACTAAATTTTTGGCATTTTTAACATTTCAATGGCATTTGATACTTGTTTCAGCTAATCAGAAACAAGCAACATCCAGAAGAAACTCTAGGTATCCAAGTAAAATTTTCCACTTAATTCACTCACCTGTAAAGTTGGGAACTTCAGCGAGGATATGCAGAATTCGTTAATTGGAACAGTATAAGGGGGAAAATGGGAAAATGTGCCATGTTTACATTGCTCTGGACATTTGATGGAAAACGAAAAGTTATAAATTAATCAACAAAAACAGTTTTCAGAGTGCACTTTCCTACTTTGAAGTCTCTATTTGTCTACTTTGCATTACAGCCAGGAATGTAATGGAACAAGTTCGCTATTCGACTCGAAATCCGTTTATTCTTCGTACAGCGAGATAAATCCTCTCAAATGTGAGAATCGTACAGCAAACGCCAGAGAGCGACATTAGACGACATTTCGAGAACCGTCTACGGCGTCTACTCCTAGATACCTCTTGAAATGGCAGTTATTTTCATTCCTCTTTCCGTGTTTCCGAGACAGCGGGTTTTAGAATGAACACGGTCAATTTTGCGAGTTGAAATTCAGTTTCATTCTTGGTTGGACACATCGAGGAAGTTGCTTTAAAATACACAGAACCTTGTCTCTTTTTAGAAGGCGGTTGATAACTTCGTGCGAACTACGCTAGGAAAATGAAACGAAATGAAAAACATTGTTGAGTGAAGCGAAATAGGAGTAGCGAAGCGAAATTGTAGTGAGATTTTCTACGTAATAGAATCAAAGATTTACTTACTTTCTATGTGTTTTGTTGATCTAATGTTCACACTACAATAGAGTGGAAAGGTGAAATCTTCGGGTCGAGTGCGGATCTAATCCCTTTACAAGTTGCTTACAATTTGTTTTATCGCAGGTTTACAGCGCGTGTAGTAAATTTAATTCAGGGGTCGAAAGTGATCTTTAGAAACGCTCCGTTTCGGAACCCGCGTGATAGCGTTACGATTCCAAACTTCGCATTCGGCTGTGTATTCAAAGTCCTAAACTAACATGACTGCTGGTTGCCAAACTGTTATCACTTTGGTAGGTGCCGGCTTTTCTACCGAGCCCGGGAATCGTCTGTATTTATATAGTCTAGTTGTTCGTTTCAAAATATAAGGGTTAGTATATCGGTTTGCGAGATTTACGTACTAAGTACTTAAACGAAGGAAGATCGCGTGGAAAGTAAGAGTGCGCTCCTGGCAAGAGTACCTAAATAGAAACTCCTTTATTTATACATTTAATTATTATTTACGTAGATACTACGTAATACTGGAATATACATGTGCACTGCTTACTTTTATTTATATTTTTACAATACGTCTGTGGATGGTTTAAAATCATTTGCATACAATTCACGCAGATCGGATCAAACATCTTAATTGGTTTCCGTGAAGACTTGAAGACCTTCGCGTCCCTGGATCAATCTTATTAATATTACAAATGAAGAAGTGTGTATGTTGGTCTGTTTGTCATTCTTTCACTTAGTAACGCATTGATGCGGTTTTTTGCATAGATCTGTAAAAAGTTGGAGAGCGATATAGGCTTTTCGTATTTCGGAAAAAAATCACGGTCGCGAGATACTAACAATAAAATTTATGTTAAACTTGTTGAGCTCCACGGTTTTACTCGCTATTTTATCATAAAGAAGTAACACGCTTTCATATTTACGCACAAGTTTTCACATTTTATAATTATTACTAGTTACGTCCCATGGTTTCACAGGTGTTATTCAGGACAAAAAGTGCTGCCATTATGAAGAAATAACAAACAGACAATCACAATTTCGCATGTACATAAGTTGAGATATATACGAGTATACTACTTACCATTGTTATCTTACTTGTACTCGTATGACTTTTTGCTGTCATTAAATATTCGTTATCTAAAATTTACATAGTCATTTAAATCATCTTTTACTCGTAAAAACAAAATATCCAACGTCATTATCAATTTTAGGACATTCTTATATTGAATTCAAAACAATTGGCCCCCTGATGAGTAGCCACCCCTGTTCACTTGTTATTCCGGAGAGGCGACGCTGTCGATGTTTTTGTTTCCACAGAAATCATTAGCTGCTTGTTATGCGGAGCCTTTTATAATGAAGCTTCCTTTGTAGATAAATGTTTGGTGGATATTGTAAAAAACCAGAAAGCTATCAAATTACATTGTTATGGAAAATACAAAATAATCTTGAAAAAAAATGAAGCCAGGATTTACTTGTTTTTAGTGTAACTATTCTTCCATTAGGGATGGATATTCAGCTTGGATGAACTTACTGTGTTTTACACCACTAGGTACCCAAAAAAGTGGTATAATTTTTTTAGGGTTTATGGATGCGGGAGTTTCTTTGTTCCACCATGACTTTTAAACGCCTGTCCAGATTTGAATGTATGGGAATATTGTTAGAATTCTTACATCATCCCGAGTGACATTGATAATTATTTTTATAACGTAGTCGTGATTTTTGTAACATTCAATAAATTCTTGTTCAATTTGCGGAATGGAATTTGCAAAGTAATATTTTTGACATAATTGAAAGTGTCTCATGGTCCCAAATGATCCTAAGCTAAAAGAAGCCTATATAGTCTCTTCCACTTTAGATGCCGCAAATACCTTACAAACATTATGTTTATATAAGTAAATAATTACCTAAAAATAATATATAATACTTTTGCATACACGTTCTCTAGGGTACCGATAAGGACACAGGGTACCTTTCATCCAGAAAAAGTACTGTTTACGAGGCATAGAAAAAAAAGATTAACGCGAGCGACGGGCAAAAATTAGTAAAAATGACAAGAATAATGCGAAAGTTTGTCTGTTTGTTACTTCTTTACGCTGTAACAGCTTAGCAGATTTCGATGTATATTGGTATACATATAGTTTATATTTTGAACTGACACATTTGCTACTTTTTAACCCGAAAAACGCAGGTAAGCGCCGATTTACCGAAAGCATTACACAAAAAAAATATACAAAAGTGAACTTTTAGTTCTCGAGAAGTTGAAAAATCATTTACAATATAATGCAATGCACTGCAACGCACGTGTAAGGCGACAAAGCGCAACACAACACCATTTATTCTATAATTTTGCTTTACAAATTGGTGTTAGCGGTGGGATCCAAACTCAGCCAGACCGGTCTCTTGAAGGTCCTGTTACAGTATGTCTGATTGCTATTACCCCCTCGCTAGTGTTAGCAATAGGTATTACATTTGTAGCGATGATAGCTCAGTGGTTAGCGCGGTCGGTTCGCATGCCGAAGGGCGTGAGTTCAAACCCCAACAATGAGCTTGAGCTGCCGGTGAAGGAAAACATCGTGAGGAAACCATAGCGTGGTGGTAGGGTACTTTCTAGTACTCGGCTGGCTAGCGCCAAGCATCTAACGGTGTGTTCCGGCCACCCAGCATATAAGCGAAAAAAAAAACATCATTAAAAAAAAAATTGATAAAACACATGAATCGAGTAATACAGACAATTATATACCTAGCTTATAGCGAGAGTTTATGTGAATAGTTACTGTAGTTATTTGTTTCAGTTCACGCACCAATAATGGAACAGTCACGTAACGTGATATTTTATTCATGCACTTTGGTTCGAACCGCTCAAGTTTCAGTTTCCGGGCAAGTCTCACACATCAATAAAATATTCACTTTCTTATTGAAACTATGTACCCGTACTGTGTTTATGTGAAGTAATCAATGTAAATAGAACATTGATTTTGTTAAAAATTAAATCGTATTGTAGCTATTAACCGAAATAATAGTTTTTTAAAAGCTACTAATAATATTTTTATCTTGTGTTACAAGGTTTTCAAGAGGGGTTTTATAACTTAAGCGTGTGTGTCTTTGGCATCGTACTTCGCGAATGTTTAAACCAATTTTGATTCATTTTTTTTTGTTTGAAGAGTGACTTGATAGGCAGTGTTCTTATTTCAGGAAATTTGTTTTGTCGTTTTGAAGATTATCAGCTCTTTAAGAGTTTATGGTATGGGAGTATCCTTTTTTTATAATACGGAATAGGTTCGCATTTGACCTAATCCTGCCTGATGTTAAGCAACGATATAGTTTAGGATGGAACACACTAACTTAGAAGGAACCTGTTTACTCTTGAAAACACCCATACGTACATACGTACACTTTTAAAAAAAAAAATTAAATAGGTCAACGTTTGGCCACCAACTCGCCTGATAAAAAGAGAGTCACTTCTTTTTCTCGCCTGAGAAATAGAAGTGACGGTGCGGCACGCATATCTAGAAGAAATCAATTCACTCTAGCCTTAAAATATCTAGCCGTACATGACGTCATAGTGAAACCAACATGGCGGTTTAATAACCTTAATCCGCACCTAAAAAAGAACAGCCGTATTTCGTATTAAAATTCAAAAATGAATAATTTGTAAGGCAAAAGTAATATGACGTGAGGTAGGAGGCTCAGTGGGTTTTAGTTTTTCGACCTACAGCTTGTTTTAATTTTTTCATTCTATAACAAAATTCCACGGACTGTTTCCACGGGTAATTAGGCCAGTGCTAATTTTATTATTTTAATTTTATAAGCTCTTTCTGCTGCTCTTCGTGTACTTAATCGAAACTAAATGAGTGAAAAATTTTAAATTTCCTGCAGTGACGTGTTATTTACAAAAAGTCTTGGTGACTTTTGCTCCAATTATCATTTTCCTTCAATTATTCTCGTGCAAATGAATTTTTTATTCTGTCGCAAGAGCTAATGTGAGTGTTTTTTCGTAGCTCATTTAATTACTAAACTTGTTCAGCAATGATACAGAGTCGCTTTTAGCGCAGCAGAGATATGACAGTTACACGTCAACGGTGACGTCTTGTAATACGATTCATTTAACGGAAAATTACCATTGAAGAAAGTGTCCCGGAACCTTTACTGTGTGATTAATATGTCTTATTATAAAATTGACAAAGAAAACATATTTTAGTATTATTGTAGAGGTTACTTTACAATTATTTTTGGGGAAATTTATCGTAATATTGTTTCGAGAACAATGGTGAGACTTTTTTTTTTGTTTTCTAAGCCTTTGTAGTAAGATTACTAACAAACTACTGAAGTTGTAATGGCAGGACCTTCGTCTTTTAGTAGGCCTAATAACCGGTCATTGCAATTTAAATAGTCACCTGTATAAACTGGGAGCCACGGATAGCCCGCTCTGCCTTCAGGAGAACGAAACGGTAGAGCATGTGGCACTGTAAAGCCACAGTAGAAATTAGGGTTGCTTCTAGATTGCATGAGGCAGCCTCATCTTCATCTATCTCACCGCGAAGTCTTTCATCTTTATCAACATTTCCAGCTCACCCACTGGACTATGCCAGTAGCACAGAGCCTCGCTCTGGTACTTTAAGGAGCTGGGTTGGCTTGGGTGAATGCTGGCAAGGGGAAATTTATAATACACCTCAAGCGGGACGTCAGTGCAGGACTCATCGCCCCCATCCCGAATAAGAATAAGAAGTCGACGTTTTGGTCATGTTTCAATAGCTACGTTCACGGGCTGTTTTTTCGCTGCTTTAAAATATACTACCTAAAACACTTTAATTCTTTTTCACATAATATCTGTACTAGAAGGGCATAACAACGCTGTTAGTTACCTCCGGTGGTCCCTCGGGAGGTATTTCAACCAACTTGATATAATATTGGACGCCACTTCAGCGGCAGATTATCATTAATCTCGTTAATTACTGAAATTTCGGTAATATGAAGGCTCGTTCCGAATCCTTTTCTATCCTGAGGGAACCTCTCAGTTTTCATTTTAATAAAGCGTTCGTCTATTTTCTGCAGATTAATTAACGTGGTTTTATTTATGGGTACGGCGTCAGAGCCGTCTTCTTTTTCTTATAGTGGATCGACTCGTTCAGGGCTCCGAATTTAAATTTATTGTGTTTTTTGCCAATTAGAGCTCAGTTACAACAGATTATCGGGGTTTTATTTTTCCTTTGTAGGTTATGGAGATTTTAACGTTAGAGACGTTATATAGAGACGTCGCATAATTTTAATCGTTTGAATTAAAAAAAAAACACTTTGTATGAGAAATTTAAAGCACAAAACTCGGCAAGCATGTGATATAAACAGCGATGTCCTAGACTTTGTTTTGTTACTCAAAGTTCTGTATAACGCTGCAATGGTCATGCGCTATATCTTACCATCAGGAAAGCGTCGTAGAAATTCTTTATTGTGCACACCATCAACAGAAAAAAAGTACAGAAAACAAAATATTTTTATGAGCTAGTGCCACAAGTGACGGCCTTATCTCGTGATCTCTTCCAGGCAACCAAGAATGGATAAGACGATATAGATAAAGAACAGACGGGAGATGATGTAACACTAATAGGTTAAAAAATACATATAGTAAGTATGTAAAAATAATAATAATGTATTTAAATAAAACGAAATATATATATAAGGAGGATGAGATCACCTTAATTTTTAATTAACTACTCGATGACGGCAATCAAATGTACTTTGTCGCTACTCAATGACATAAAACTTACCCCAAATACCAACCACCATTTTTACGTACCGTACAAAACGATCCAGGTAAGGTTAGCCCGGTTTTTTTTACGTCACCGAGACCTGTATAAGTGATTATAGAGGTTTCATCTTGGTCGTACCTACGACCGGTTCTGTAGTCTATACTATATAAACGGAAGCGGATTATAGACCACGCCGAATGTATACCTTACCCTATACTATATTAGACGGCCAGAAGCTCGAAAAAGCGTCATAGTTTCTAGGTCGACATCCCATAAACTCGAAGAAAAATAGTATGATTTCACTTTTATTCTGCGAACCGGCAAACAGTGGAATACGCTGCCCGAGCTAGCGTTTCTCGTCAGATAAACCTAGGCGCCTTCAAGTCGCGTGTGCTTCGGTTTCTTCTAGGCAAGCGTGCTCCACGTAAACCGCATCTTCGCTTAACATCAAGCGAAATGGCGGTCAAACGTAAGCGTAATTAATAATAAACAAATACATTAATTATTATGATAGTGGCTCACTAGCTACATAAAAAAAAAAAAAAAAAATCTCATTTATTTATTTATAAAAATTTACTCTCACAACCAACTTTGTTTTTTTTTTTGCTGACAGGCTTGGTTTTTGGCCACAACTCACCTGGTGTTAAGTGACGGTGTGGTCGAAGATGGTAAAGCACACCTAGCCTGGAATGGAACTGGCTCTCAAGTGAAGCTGCCGGAACACACTGTTAGATGCTTGGCGACAGATTTTCAACTTGAAGGTGGTAGCTAGCCAGCCGAGTACTAGAAAGTACCCTACCACCATGCAAAACCTTAATATTGTGGGTACCTAAATCTCTGACTTAAAACTTGTACTATTATTTATTCTGCGGTAAAACCATTTATTATCAATAGCAAGTTATTTCCAGCTGCAATATCGTCTTGGCCCCCGAAATTATAGACAATTCAAGGAACAGCTAATGAATTATACATCTCCTTGGGCCCGTTAGCGATGAAACATTGCCGCTGTACATTTTTAATTGATGCTGGTCTTAAGTGTCCATAATTACGCGACTGACGACTCCTTGAAATAAGATTTTCGCTCTGAAATTGAGTAAATGTATACTTTCGCGATGAATGTTGGGGCGCTTGCGTCAAATTTTAAGAACGCGAACCGAGGCGAAGCTTGATGTATAAAACGTGAGTACATCAATTATAAATTTAGTTACGATGATAAGCTCAGTAATTAGCGCGGACGGATCATATGCTGGAATGCGTGGGTTCAAATCCCAACTTGTCTCTTAAATTACCTGTCAAGATGGATTCTCCCAAAAGTAAGTAAGGTTGATTTTTTTGTTTTTGGGGTTTTAGTCGTGTAGAGAGCTCTGAAATGAATCTGCCATAATTTTTCCTGACCTGGCTTAGTTTGGCTCATTGTGGTGTGCCGCTAGATACTATCAGTCAAGTCGGGTCATGTCTGGTCGAGCTTAGATGATTAAAAACTTAGGTCATTTCCAATAAATACGATTGTTTTATTAACAACGCCAAAATGACAAGTAACATTCAAAATATGTACAATAATAAATAAATAAAAAAAATTACATTGAAAAATTACTAATTACAGGTCAATATAGTAATTATGTCACAGTATAAACGAGTTAGTAATTACTTACTAGTAATTTAATAATAGATTGTCAAAAACTCTTTTCTTTATTGTGCACACCAAAAATAGATAAAGCAAAGATTGTTAAGCGGAAATAAACTAAATATATACCTATTTGAACATTCAAAATAAACTTCCGCAAAGTAACACCTGAATCAACCAGTTATCTAATTATATAAAAAAAAAATAACATAATAAGATGACGAAGATGAATGAATAATAATAATAATAGCAGCGTTTTACCTGAAATAAAACGCATATTAAAATACTTACCTGTCTGGAAGCTTTTATATATAGAGAGAGCATATCCGTTTCCGTCGTTCGTATATTTAACCAGATTTAACCAGTATTTTAGTTCCTTTTATGTCCGGGTGGCGCCACTAGCGATTCTTTATTTCTTGAAATATAGAACGCCACTTTTGAGTCATTGGTTAGATTTTCACCAGGCAGAAATGAAAGTAAAAGCTTCCAGACAGGTAAGTATTTTAATATGCGTTTTATTTCAGGTAAAACGCTGCTATTAAAAACTTGACCGTGTCTGGAAGCTTTTATATATAGAGAGCCTGTTTGTTTTCGCCTGGTGGCGCCACCTCTAGTAGGGCTTTGAAGACCTAAATAACGCCAATGTGAGCTTATATACTACTTTACCTACTACCTTATGTGTACAACTATTTCAGCACCAACTTTGCCTGTATGAGCCTATTATAATAAAATTTATCGCATACATATTGTAATAAGGTAAGGTAGGTATAATTACATATACTTTATGCTTTACTTGTAACATCTATTTCAGGTAATGCATACATTAAAAATTCCTTTGAACTGGTTTGATTCATTATTTATTATGTTATAAAGATTTGTTATCCATAATCATTAGTAATTATAAATATGTTAGATTTTATCACATACTGTATATAATTATCATTACTTATATTTTATAAACTGTTGTATTTATTTATCCTTCAACATAAGATACTATCAGTCTTGAACCAACGGAGGCTGAAGGTTTCAGATATAATCAAATTTTTTCCCATTAGTGTCTTTAAAATGTTCGTACTATTTACACATAATTTAGAAATTATTTGTTCAAGGCAATTACTATCATTATACATTAACAATTTACAGTTATATATTGTATCACATTTAATCTATTCTTGTATCCATCCTACATCATATTTACTTGAGTATCTTAATTACTAAATATAATAATTAATACAATCATATTAAGTTGGCTGGAAAAAATCTAAAATGGTTTCAGATGTTGATGTTTCCATTACTTCACGCTTGTAATATTTTTGAAAAGTATTGGCAGAACGCCAGTTGCCTCGCTCCAAAATGTCATCTACGGGGACATTTCTCAGCCAACTCTTAGAGGCGACTGCAGACCGCACACTGCCAGGAGGACCGACAATACCAGCTTCTTTGAAGATTGTTTTGATCCAACCCGCTATCACTGTACGTGAGGCAGGCTTAGAGACACCTCTCACTGTAATGAACAGATTATATGATGCTGAGGCACTGCGTCTTTCATTTAGTAGAACTATAGTCCTATCTATCCAATATACTGGATTTAGATTTTTATTATTGGAATTGGGAAGAAATTTCCAACAAGACTGCTTATATCCATCAGTATCAGTCTTGGAGCCAAACTCTGGCACGAACATTACAGTATTATTTACTTTCCTGTAATGGTTAGGGTCCACTTTCAGCAAGGTAAGGTCATGGATACGCCTACCAGAACACAGTAGTAACAGAATAGCTGTGTGGCGTGTTGTTTGAAATAAGTTATCCGTGTCTACTGTGTAATTGGCTAAAAAGGAGCTCAGTTTATCTATGTCCCAGATAGGAGGTTTATCACTCCTTGGGTTTTTTAAAGCTATAGATTTTAGAATGTGTTTGACAAGAACATGTGAACTTAATTGACTTGATGTCTCAGTATTACACAGAGTAGATACCACTGATTTATGTAATAATATGGTATTGTATGATAATTTATGAACTAAATATAAATCTGATAAAAACTGAGCTAGTTCAGAACCAGAAGGGTTATATAAATCAACATGTTTACTTGTACACCATAAATTCCATCTATCCCAGGCTGTTTTGTATGTTTTTAAAGTAGATGTACGCCAAGAACCTTTTAATAGGGACACCTGTTCAGTATTCCATGTTCTTACCGCCTTGGTCCACCCCCACATTTCCACACTTCTAGAATCAGGTTTTGGGCTTGTGGTGGTGGGAGACCTGTTGATGTGTCGATCAGTCGGGTTTGTAAATTGTTCAGAGTGAACGGGGGAGCGAGTGCGCGAGCTTTCAAATCTGCTCGCCAGAATACTTTCTCCCAACGGGGTACAATCAATAGATAGGTCCCTGTCGATTGATTCAGATGGGATAGTACTTTGGGTACAAGAAATGGTGGTGGGAATACCCATGCAAGTAGGTAGTTCCATGGAATACTGAATGCATCGTGAAATAGCGCTAGATGGTCTTTCAGATCTCGGGACACATAGTTTTGTACTACATGGGCTGTTTTTGAGGCAAACAGATCTATCACCGGTGTTCCCCACTTTGCAAACACCATTTCCACACAAGTCGGCAGCAGGTGCCACTCTGGAGGCATACGGTGACGCGACAAATGATCGGCGTGATTGTTGTATTTGCCGGGAATATGGTGTATGCTGAAGTGTGTCTGATATTGATCTAGTAAGGTAAGGATTTGGAAAGTAATATTCATAAGAGCTAGTGATTTCGTACCTCCTTCCTTCCGTAGCTGGGCGACTGCAGTTTTGTTGTCGCATTGTATTAGGATCGAACTGCCTTGAAGTGAGCGAGCACTGTACTGGATAGCGTGTAGTATGGCCAGCAGCTCTTTCTGGTTGCAGTGTAAAGGTTGTTCCGCTGGCGACCAACTGCCCCAACAGGCCTGGTCGTCTATTTGAGCCCCCCATGCCAGATCTGAGGCATCGCTTGCTATGAAATGCACTGGAGGTGGATAGTGCAGCGGTGTTTTCAGATGACAGTTCTGATACCACCAATTCATTTCGCAATATACACTTTCTGTCAGTGGGAAAGTTTTCGAAGGTAGTTTCTGCAATTCGTTCAAAAATATTAGAGTTTGTCGGTGATAGAGGCGACCTCGTGGCACAACGAAACTTGCGAAATTCAGAAGCCCTATTATTCTTTGTAAATCTTTCACTGTCACTCTTTTTAGTTTTATCACCTGACTTACTTTTCTTTTTATGGTGTCTATTTTTTCGACCGGCAACCTTTTTAGATTTAGCCACGGATTCCAAATTATTCCTAAATATTTTATGCTTTTCTGAGGGATTAGAACAGATTTTGCAAAATTTATCTGCCATCCTAGCATTTCTAATGTTTTTACCGTGAGTCTGACGTGATCGTTCAGGACCCCGATATTTTGATGTACTATCAAAAAATCGTCTAGATATACGACAATTCTTATTTGCCATAGATCTCGTAATTTTTGTGCCACCCAGTTCGTGATAATTGAGAACGTTCTCGGGGCTGTACTTAGACCGAACGGTAGGCATGTCATTTGTAGCAGTTCTCGGTTGTATATCAGGCGTAGGAAACATTTCTGAGATTCCGCTGTTTTTAAATGACAGTATGCTTGGGATAAATCTATTTTGCACATCCAGTCTTCTGGTTGAAGAAAGTCTGGTATTTTGTGCATATTTATCAAATGAAATGGTTTCGGCAGTATGTATTTGTTGAGTGCTTTGAGGTTGAAAATAGGACGGGCAGTTCCGTCTGGTTTGGGCACTACAAATAGAGGGGAGATGAAACTTGGTGTGTGTGGGGCTATTTCTAAAATGCCCTGCGCTTTCATTTTTTGTACAATTACCGTCATTTCTTTCGAGACCGGAGTCTGATGTGGGCATTTTGTTAAATTTGGAAAAACTAGTGGGGGTTTTTGAAAAAATGGAATGCGATACCCTCGAATCATTTTTAAAATTATATCTGGTGCCCCCAGCTTTTGCCAGCTCCGGTAATAGAGCGCTAATTGACCTGCTCGAAACTTTTTCGAGTCATTGTCTATTGACGTTACCACGGCCACCTCTGGGAACCCCTCGAAAGTTTCCACGGCCTCGGTTAGTTCCACGGCGAGACCTCGAGCCTCTGTTATGAATTGACCCTCTCTCATTATATTGGTTGAAATGAGTTTGTTGAGGAGGGTAATTTGCAACAATATAATCGTCACCCCTCGAGAGTGGATTATTATTACCTTGGTGTGCGGGTATCATGAATTTATTGACTGTACCCGAATACTGAGTTCCTCTAGACGGGACTGCAGCACTTTGTGTGGGCTGTCTGATTTTGTTGGACGTTCTACCCGTTTTTAGGGGAAAAAAGGTTTTTCGGACGCCGCCTGATTTTTCTAGCACAGATGTAAAAGATTTATCATCAAAAATATGCGTTACTGAAGGTGGTATTCTATTCAGTGATGCTTTTATTAAAGGGTCGCGAACGTGTTTTATAATATTATCTCGACGTGCCTCGATACTTTCGGCCCTATGACCGCACACTATTTGCAAGAGATCAGAAGAAATTTTGAAAAAGTCACTTTTTAGAAATAGTTCGTCTACTTTACTACCTAGATTGTCCGCATTAACGTTATTACCACGTGCCCAAAGCAAAAGCTTGCGGATACCGTCTTGTAATGCCATTTTTTGTTTTAGAATACAAAAAGTTAAAGCCGCGTAAGATTTGTCCGATTTAGCGTGATCCCGTAAGGCATCATACATTTTTACCTCTTCGTTTATTTCCAGATCTGTGAAGCCTGGTGTATGATTGTAAAGCTTTTGTGTATCGGCATATCTTATGTCCGACCACGAGGTATTACCCAGACGCTGAACGACTTGTAACATTTCTAGGCATTCGTCAGGGGTTTTAGGAACAGATGGTTCCTTTAATTTTGTTTCTATTTCGAAAGCAAAGTTATCATTATAGACTTCCCGATCAACGTCGAGATCTTCACATAACTCGTCATTTGGGTACAATGACACGGTGTCTTCGCACGAGTCATATTTTCCCCTATTATTAAGAAACTGTTTGATCTCACCCATTTCCTGAATTAGCTTTTCAAGCCGTGGGTCGCAACGCGCTGCACGCTTACGTTTTTTGTGTTTGCGACCACGGGACTTCCGACCACGTTGCGTAGAAGACGTCTGGTCCGAAGAGTTGCTGCTGCTCGTGCTGCTAGTCGAGCTACTTCGTTTCCGTGCGCGTTTGCGAGCCACACCACTAGGGCCGGCCTCATGCTCGGAAATCAAAGTTTCCTTATCCATCTAAAAGTAAATTTATGTTAAATTATACTCGTAGACTTTATAATAAATCGAACGGTAAAACCGTTTATAATCACTTGTAAGGGTAAAAAAGGAGGTAGGTACTTACTGCGTCTTTTTTATTACCCAAGTATTTCTTCACTTGATTTTAAAATTTATTTTTAAATTATGGTTTTTGCAACAGGGGTAGCGTTGCTGCTACGGACTTGTTGCCACGACGGAAAACTCAACGCCAATGACTCAAAAGTGGCGTTCTATATTTCAAGAAATAAAGAATCGCTAGTGGCGCCACCCGGACATAAAAGGAACTAAAATACTGGTTAAATCTGGTTAAATATACGAACGACGGAAACGGATATGCTCTCTCTATATATAAAAGCTTCCAGACACGGTCAAGTTTTTAATTATATATTTAAATAGATAATTCTGACATTCCAATTCAAAAATGTTGACAATAGAGATTGATTGATTGTAAATGAACAAGAATGATAAGGCCGCCACTTGGGGCACTAATTTATAAGATTCTTTTGTTTTATGTACTTATTTTATTTTATGTTAGCCGTGGTGGTGCCGGCGTAAGAATTGTACCCCACCCTCTCTACCCGTGGTCGGCTAAGGGATGTAATCCGGAAGATGGGCAGCAGCGTCTTCTTTGAACAATCACACCTAATTGCGCTCGCCAACCCGCCTACCAGCGTGGCGAGTATTGGCAAAACCCCCCCCAGGAGGAGGCCTATGTCCAGTAGTGGACGACCTATGGCTGATGATGTGTGTGATGTGTGTGTGTGCACAATAAAGAGTTGCTATCTATCTAATGAACAACTAAACAGTAAAACGAAATTAAATTGAAAAAAGTTTAAAGAAGTACAAATAAAGGCATTTTTCGAACAAAAATGCGAAAATTATGGGAAATTTGTATTTTTTGATAATTTTCGCTAAGTATGTTTATCATGTATGTACATAATTATGTGTGTGATCGAGTTTGTGTCAGTCGGCAAGACGAAGATAGTAAACATGTTTGGCGAAAAGCATGCATTACAAAGCATTTTCGCATTTTTCTCCTAAAGCACTGGTTCCATACGGAAAACGTATAGGACAACTATGTTCGTAACGTCTATATTTATGTGCAATTAACGCCATATATATAGCCAATATGGATTTTTGTTCAATTTGATATTTGGCCTTGAAAATACAATTTGCGCCAATTTTCATTATCATTTTCGTAATTAGCGGGTCAAAATACACAAGTAAAAGTATACAATAAGGGAAAAAGCGGTATGAGCTTTTCGGATCTTCATCTCTTTTTTCATTTATTCCAGTTTGAAAATCTCATAGTTTTGAAGAATTAGCCAAGTTTTAGGCTTGTTTTTGAAGCACGCTGTGGAAGTGCATAACAAATGGAAGCGGCTTATAGACCACGCAGAATATATTTTGCTACCTTACCCTGCTGCTGTTTTATTAGGTAATAGATATTTACACACAAATTATAAGAACGAGGCATATTTCCCTACTGAACAAAAGCAATTAAGCGAAGTCAATTACCAGTCCAGAGAGAGCTTGCTAATTACAAAAGCACTTTAATAATAAAATTCATATCTGTATGCATCTACCGCTTGTATAGGTGAATCTAAAAAGAATTTTATTTTTTAAGAGACACTAAATGTGAATTTGTTATAACTATATTTTTAGAAGTTGGAAAAATGAATGTACCTTATTATTTTATTACCGTAGTACCTGGGTGACCGAGTTTTGCTCGAAAACACGGATAAAATGACGTTTTCTTAAAATGAAACCTAGCTAGATCAATTTATCGCCCCCGAAACCCCCTGCATACTAAATTTCATGCAAATCGTTGGAGCCGTTTCCAAGATTCAGAATATATATATATACACAAGAATTGCTCGTTTAAAGATATAAGATAACATTTCATTTTATTACGCATATATGAAATGACTCGTCCTAAACTTGAAAAGTATCTGGTAGTTTTAAACCTATTTTTGACTGTTCTGCTGGCTCATTTGGTAGTAGCTCTGCTTCCTGAACTGTGGGTATGATCTCTACTAAGAACAAAAATTTGTGTGACGAACATAGTTGTTTGTTTTGTGCCTTTTGTACATTCTACCAGTTACCTGGTTTCCACAATGCAAACGTTGATAGTTTGGGGTTAGATGGCGTTGTGTCAAATGTCTTTATTTATTATTATTTATATTTCGTAATTAGTTACTTACTATACTATCGACTTTTGTGCTAGGCTATAAATTTCTAGTTCATCATCATCAGCACCTCAGCTGTAGGACGTCCAATGCTGGACATAGGCCTCCTCCATTGACATCCATAAAGACTGGTTGGAAGCGGCTCGCATCCAGCGCGTTCCTACGGTATTTGTTAGGTCGTTTGTCCTACGCTACGCTTGCCGGTCCTTGGTCTCCACTCCAGAACCTTGTAGCCCAATTGGCCATCAGTACTGCGTGCATGATTCCTGCCCACTGCCACTTCAGCTTGCTAATCCGCTGGCTATTTCTAGTTACATATCATCACATCATCAGCCATAGGACGTCCACTGCTAGACATAGGCCTTCTCCTGGGGAGGGGTTTTGCCAATGCTCGCCACGCTTGGCAGGCGGGTTGGCGAGCGCAGTTAGGTGTGATTGTTCAAGGAAGAAGCTGCTGCCCATCTTCCGTATCCATCCCATAGCCGACTCTTACGGCAACCACGGGTAGAGAAGGTGGGGTACAATTCTTACGCCGGCACCACCACGACAGAATTACATTCTAGTTAAGATTATCACAATCTAAAAAAAACAAGTTGAGTAAAAAATATAACAACTTTTAAATTTTATATTTAAATTAACTTTTTTCCTTAAGTTTAAAAAACGGGAAAATTCAATGTCGGAAGCTGATGTCAAGTAATGTTCAAAGTTTAAACATTTCGTGTTAAATGACATGATATTGTAAAAGTTAAATGTACTTTGAATATCTTGACTTCATAACATGCACCTGATACGCAAAACAAAAGAGTAAAGGAAAACCGATTAATCTTCGCATATTTCAAAAGGACATATTTATATTTTTTTTATTGAATCATTTTTAAACTTCAATCAAAGTCCTTGTTGGCTTATCAATAAATAAACTGACTATCAATAGTATATCTGGTTTAAGAGCTGCAGGGAGTGGGTTCGATTCCCTCCCAGGACAAACATTTTGTGTGGTATAAACAAATGTTTGTTCTGTGTCTGGGTGTTCTGTATGTATTATATGTACCAGTGTACCTATTCTATCAGTTACTTGACTTACATTAGGTATAATAGCGAAGTACTTGGAGCGCGCGGCCTCGAGTAAGTAGAACATCTTCCCTATTAACGTTGATTCACGCAAGTTTAGCGCGAGGCGCGTGTAGGGATGTCGACATCGCATCTACGAACAAATGTCCGATCGATCTTTTTTGTTCGTAGCTCGCTAACAACAAATCTATAAGACAAGTAAACTTCTGTGACTTTTTAATACCGTTTTATTAAAAGTCACTATTAAGTTTTAACACAGGACAGCCGGTCCAAACCGAAACAAACTAGTATTATAAATTAGGAATAAGGAATCAAAGTTAGTTATGCGAAAAACTAGTTATGTGAAGTTAATTAAATTAGATAAATAACAAAAAAACAGTGTAAAGTAGACAATTAGTAGGAAATAAAAGGCTTTTTTTTTTTTTTTTTTTTATTAAATTTTAACATGATCATCTACCTACCTACACAACAAAAAACAATGACATTCTAACTCTGATTGCTCGGTTGGCACTCACGTAGTGATCGCCGGCAAGAGACCTCTGCCCCCACCACACCGCGTTTTTCCACATGTGTCGCTTATTTATTTTGATAATAGTAATGATAAATCTTTATTGACTAAAATATTTAATTCTACACAATTAATTGCTTTGCTTAGTTTGGGGTCAAATGGAGCAGTGTATAATATCCTACGACATGTATTTATTTTGTAAAACTATTTCTGTCCAGGTCTCTCCCACGTTTGATTGACAATTCAATTCAAGAGACAATGTCAATGACAATGACAGTCAATTGAAGAGACAAGTAAACGAGATTTCTGTAAGACCTGCGGGTTCGACTTGCTTCGTACAAGGGCCACTTCCAAGAGGAAAAGGAGGGAAATATACTTATCTCACTCTCTTGTTAATCAGACACTTGTCTCAATCAGACCAAGTCTGCACTTCAGATAGGTATGTAATACTTGTTTGTAAAGATACTCGAAACTTGTATCATATTGGCATATTCTATTCCTTTAAACAATTTTCATTTTGTATTCACTAAGAATTTGCTTTGTTTTTAGTTTAGACTCCTTTTATTCGTATATTGTAAGTAAGCTGTTATTCGATGGCTGGGGGATATTATTTGTGTGTAAGTTATGTTGCGTCACGTCTGGATGGTGTTTGATCCGAAGTGTACGTGACTTGCCCTTTAGGAATTTATTGGTTAACTTTGACACAATGTCTTTTTTATAAGAAATAGGCTTATGTTTGACCGCCATCTCACCTGATGTTAAGTGATGATGCGGTCTGAGATGGAGCCAGGAGCACGCTTGCTTAGAAGATACCGACAACCTGACTGAAGACACCCAGATTATATCCAACAGATACATACACGAAGGCAGTGCATTCCACTGTCTAACAGTCCGCACAATGAACGTGGAATCAAATAGTTTCGTCTGAGTTTTTGGAACGTCGACCAAGAAACGATGCCGCTTTTTTTAGCTTCTAGTTGTCCGATTAAAACATTAGCATAGGGGAAATCTATTAAGTTTTTTTTATGATTGACATGCTAAGTGTTTGACCACAGCTCACCTGATGTTAAGTAACGGTGTGGTTAAAGATGGTAAAACACACCTAGCCTGCAATAGAATTGACTCTCAACTGAGGCTGCTGGAGCACATCATTAGGTGCTCGGTAGCAGATTTTCAACTTGAGGGTAGCTAGCCAGCACAGTACTAGAAAATGCCCTACCACCATGCTATGGTTTCCTCGCGATGTTTTCCTTCACAAAATTCCAAACCCGCAAAGATACCACGTTCGTTGTGACAAAACCTGTACTCTTCTGTTTTCCCTCACTTATTTCACTCATTTTACTTATTCAAGAGCTTTTAAAGGTTTTGGGGCGAGAAGAAATGAATTTATAAGGCTTTGTTGTCACAAGTACCCCGGGTCTCGCGCTCGTCGGTGCACTGTGATCGACGCTACTAATGAAATGGCTAGAGCAGCCGTTAAGAGCAAAAATTTCCTTAATTAACAGTCGGAGCCTGGAGCAGTTTCTGTCAGCACAAGCGACCGAGCAATTAAGGGCGTCTTAGCACCGACGCCGCTGGTAGTACTGTTTGCCTCTATGTTTGAATGATCCTTGAAAAAATTTTGATTATGGAATGCTAATTTAAAAAAAAAGTTAAAATACGAGTATTATGCTATAATTCATTCAAGAAGAACTAGTGATTACATTCTAGTGGTCAAATTTTCTCAACGAGGCGTAAAAGAAACGCCTTTTTTCTGATATCTGTGGAGCAACGCCTCTGAAAACGAGAACAGGGGGATAATGCAAGATGGTACTGATACCATATTACTTAAAAAATGAAAAAAACTAGCTAGCTAGCTACCACCATCGAATTGAAAATCTGTCCCCTAACAGTGTGTTCCGGCAGCCTCACTTGAGAGCCAGTTCCATTCCAGGCTAGGTGTGTTTACCATCTTCGGCCACACCGTCACTTAACATCAGGTGAGCTGTGGTCAAACACATAGCCTGGCAAACATAAAATAAAATTTGAAAAATTAAGCAAGCAACGCGAATAAGTTACTTTATAGTACTTTTTGTTATATAAGGAGATTGTAAAAACCTGTCTTTCCTATATCTAAAGTACTACGTAATTCTGCGTAAATTTTGCGTGAGAAATTGGGCAAATTACGGCTTGTGAGAGAGTTCAGTAACTTGAAACACATAAAGGTCTTGTAGCTTGTTAATTTTGGGAGCTTATTTAGAAATAACTTAGAAATATTTAGCTCAGGTAGAACTCAACCAGTCTATCTGTTTTCAAACATGCGGTTGGTTCCTATACTAATTACAGGGTTATAGACACTCAATTGAAAGAGAAAATAGCGAAAATTCGATGTTAATCTCGAGGCAACACTAATCACAATGTTTGCCTCTAATCTGAAAATACTTCGATAATACTTACTCTTAAGTAGACAATATAGATGAACGACGATGAGCGACATCGTTTCATGGTAGATGTTCCAAAAACTCGAACGAAACGATTTGATTCCACGTTCATTGTGCGGACTGCTAGACAGTGGAATGCGCTGCCTCAGTGGGTGTTCCCCGATGGATATAATCTGGGTGTCTTCAAGTCGAGAGTGAATCGGTATCTTCTAGGCAAGTGTACTCCATCTTAGACCGCATCATCACTTAACATCAGGTGAGATGGCGGTTAATCGTAAGCCTATCTATAATTTAAAAAAAAAACGTTTTCTGAAAAACCTGAAGTCTATTGATACTATCGTTCTTTGCAAATTATAGCGAAAGAACACAACATGCACTACGATACTCGGCTGGTGACATCTCACTGTAATTTTACACTCGTGTTTATTATGCGTTCTAAGTCTTCATGGGTGTTCCATGATAGTTTACTTTTATAATAATCATCTGAAAACTTCAACCGCATCTCCGTTGAAAACAAAAGACTCTAGTTCTTTTATTCTAGTCTAATCTTAGCACTGAAAATGATATTATTTCAGCTCCGCAATCTGAAATCAAAGCTAAGATCGCAAACTTATTTGTAAAGACCAAGTGGTTTATCGGAATTCAATAATTTCGGTCGTATCTTACCGGAGCTTGGCGTCGGTTCGGTGTCGAATTATTTATATCAAATCAGCTGACGTTTATATTTGTGAGACGACCTCCGAAAGATGACATAGACAGTATTTTACCCTGTTACATAACCAGTAGTGTTATTTTCTTCTTTATCTTTTTGGCATCGTATTTTGGCCATTTTGCTAGAATCAAGTATTTCGAAATTTTTCAAGTAGGTATTTGATGACATCTCAAGTGAAACAAATCTGAGTCACAGCCACACGAAGTAAGTAAGGGGTAAGTCCCGTCATGCCCTAGTATAGTAGTGAAGACTTTACTAGAAGGTTCGACGGAGTTTTGGCAGCAACCAGAAAAGACGTGTTGATAAGACATAACATCACTTACCCACACAAGCGAACGTACTTCGACACTTTACAATTATAATCACTACTATTCATAACTACAAAGGTTACCTGGAAGAAATCACTTTAAGACTTTTACTGCTGACTTACCGCGTTGAGGATTTTTTTAAATGTCATGTTCTATTCTAATTTTATTCATAAACACAAAAATAATATAATACGACAACATGTTTTTTCAGCGTCTTCGTAAAAAAAAACTCTAAATAAGTTGTTAGTGGCACCGTTTTGAATATATACATAATATGTTATTCATATCCACTATGATGAGGGTACAATAAACGAGCTTCGGTGAGCACACATTACCATAGATAATATTGTGGTTTCGGATAGCCTTTGAGGTGGTCACGTCACGGATCATAGTCCGTAGGTACCTTGCATGTACCTTTGCTGTCATGCAATTTGACAAATGAGTACGGCAGATTATATATATACATATATATAATCTGAATCTCGGAAACGGCTACAACGACTTTCATGAAATTTAGTTTCGGAGGCGATCTAGCTAGGTTTCATTTTTAGAAAAAAAAAAAACCGAGCCAAGCTTGGTCAACCAGCTACTGGGAATTAAAAGAAAGGAACGAGAAAAATTAATAAACATAAAAAGTTAAACAAAATTCAAGGATGCATACACATCATATAAACAGGTAAAGTGGGGAGAACAGTACACATGACGAGAGATAAGAAAGAAAAATGTACAAGACTAGTGACAGAATGGTAGCGACGTAATGACGAGATGGCAAAAGAAACACAGGTAGACAGACTATGAGATGAGAGGATAATATAAAAAAGTAGCTGGTCCAACATAGACTCGCAAAGCAAAAGATAGGATTGAATGGAAATCTTTAGAGGTGGCCTTAGAAGACAATCTGCAGAAGATTAATGCCCGTTAGCCGATGTATTTTAATATTTCACATATACAAACATATTTTAATAGTTTAAGGCACATCTAAATGTTTAAAGTCTTGTAAAATAAAGGACAGCAATAAAGGATTTATTTATTTCATTTTAATTAAATTACGCGTTGTTCCATCATATCGTAATTAAAATTTAAACTTTACATTACTTAAGTGTATTGGAGTTGTGCCTATAGTTGAAGTTGTTCTTATTCAACAATGACTCTTATTTTTTTGAGACTAAATACATAATTCTACATCCTAAATATAAATTCAACATTTATCTTATTGTCGAAAAATGTATCACAAAAATTCATTTATCACAGCAATAAAGATATAACATTACTGTATTCCAGTGTTCAGGGTACTGCTGCTAGCGCTTACTGGGCTGTTGAGACTAATCATCTAATATCTCAAAGTAATGCCAAATCAGCTCGCAAGTGTGTGTATCGCTGCAATGGTCATGGACAGGCGTTTTCTCTTACCATCACGAGAGCATCATGTTCGTCTCATTACTTATTACATAAAGAAAACCTTTTAATATCTACATATCCGTATACGTGTTAAAAATCCTTCTTGTGAAAGGTTAAGGAATAGAGTTTTGTTTATGTAAAATATCACAAAACGTAGTCCGCGTCAATACCATACAGTATGCAAATTGGAGGACAGGGCAGAACCATTCACCATGAATTGGATTCCATGAATTGTCAAACAAAGGCTTTGAACTGATGCACGCATGCGAGGCACCTGAGCATGACATGTTTTGTATGAAAATATGATTCAATAAAAAATCCTTTTCCATAGTACCTATCACTTTTAACCCCTGACGCAAACAGAGAGGGTGTTATAAGTTTAACGTGTGTGTCTTTGTGTCTGTATATGGTATCGTAACTTCTAAACGACTGAGTCAGTTTTGATTTAGTTTCTCTTTTGTTTAAAAGGTGACAAGAAAATCTGTTTAACGGTTTGAAGATTATCAGCTCTTTTCTAGTTTATGAAATATGTGAGCATCTTTCATAGTTCTGATTAAGCCATAATTTGGGAGTCAGTTTTACGCCAGGCCCCAGGGTGTGCTTACCATCTTCGACCTCACCGTCATTTAACATCAGGGGAGCTGTGGTCAAACACTTAGCCTAATAACCATTAAAAAAAAAATGATTTGAGGTTTGAGAAATCATATGACTAAAATATTAAATTCTTGCCCCATGGCGAGGCAAAGGCAAGGTTAATTACGGCGATATTTTATCGCATATATACTCACTGCTTTTTTTACAGTTGCATCCGCATGCGTCTCTTTTGCGCCATATACCTCTTGTACATCAGGCCTATATTTAGAGGTAGATCAGACATTTTCTCATACAATGGAATCAAAATGTCTTAGGGTTTCTAGAGCACACGTCTTACACGGAATAAGCAACGTCCCATGTGATGTGATGTTTACGTGCCAGATCTAGCTGATTTAGAATAAGAATTTACGTTTCTTTCGGCGTCGGATTAAGAAGCTTGGCTGGGTAATTTTGCAAACACGACTGAATATCTAATAGATACCATATTTTTGTGAACATCTACGTGATATTCGTAGGTTGGGTTTAACATACATTTGTGTGTTAAAATATTGACTGTCTTATTCCTGAAATGGCAGTACTTCTTTGACAACTGTAGGGCGTGTGTTCTATTCCTGTTTAAAACAAAACATTGTATGACGAGAATAGATTGTGCTTTCTATTAGTTATCCGGTTCCCACGTTTACAAAGTTTGCTTATTTTGGGACTAGAAGACCTATATAATATGTTAAATGTTCATCACTACTTACCTAAATCATTCTTGTTTATATAAATTGTTTTACTGATAGGCGCGGGTGTCATTGTGATAAGAATAAGTGCGCACCGCACTGGCCAAGTGCGAGTTGACAAACTTCACTCCGAGAACTTATTTAATGAACTTTCGTATGTTTTCCTTCACATAACTGAGAAAAGACAGAGTTGCGTGCCATGGGATTCGAACCCAAGACCTTCGGATCGGAAGCCAGACAGCCTCTCAACTAGGTTGCCGAAACTTCCGGGACTTGCTGGGACTTATTTATTTATTCCATCCATTACATAAAACTATTATTTGATCTAGACGATATGTACAGAACAAATAATTTTCGGAAGCAATATTAGGAAAATTCCTTAGTCTTACTAAGAATGAACCAAGAGCATGTATATTGAAATGTGAATACATTAAGTATTATATTACTATAATTACTTCTCTTTCTCGTAGAAACTACTTAGTATGTAACTACTAAATGATATAATAAACGACAAAATTATAATTAAATATTTATTATCTTAACTAAGTACTCATATTTACACAATAAAACACGCAAACTTATCTAATCTATCACATAAATTATTTACAAAAAAATTCATCTTAAAATATTTCTCTTACGCTTGCTTGACACGGAATTCTATCATTTATTGAGTGTAATCCACACAACTGTTCCATTTTGATTTTTAATAAATTAGCATGTCATCATTTACATGAAATAAAATTATTGTTTTCGATTTCTCTTATACCCGATATCTTTGCTAATGATATACGCATATATATCGTTGTCATACGATATAAGCATTTTCTTCAAACAAAAACTATGTAGTTATTGCATAGATGAATAACCATTGATACGACATCCATTTTTATCGCTTTAGGCGATAAGGCCGCCGTTGTTCCACCCTATTGTAGTCGATGTTGTTTATGTATTCTTATTCTCTTTTTTCTTTGTCTCTTTTAAGTTTTTTTTAATATTATGTATGTAAGTTTGGTGTATAATAAAGTTATATCCTATTCTATTCTAAATTTACAAGCAATTTCAATTTACTAGTTCGCTCCGGGTATTTGCCTCCCGAGGTAAATACTGACTTTGTTACTTGGCTGAACAATGTTCACTCAGCTGTCGACGCCTGTGATTGGCTCGATCGATTTTATTAAATTAATTGACACCAATTTGAAATTTACAAGAGACGAATTGACAGTGCTTGTGCAAAAATGCGCATATGTCTGGCGTGAGAACGGTAAAGGAATCATCAATCTATAGGATTTATTGTCACTGCGGTACGGCAACGCGAGGTTCACGGCTCTTCGAGATTATTGATTAAAACCTTATGGTAAATACATAGGTAACCTACTTAGTTTACTGCATAATTAATGACTCGAGCATTGGAATTAATGAAGTTCGCAGTGAAAACATTTGTGTTTCAATTTATTTCGTATGTATCTCAGCCCGTTTGTACCTACAGGAAGCTTTTCTGATTAAAACTGTGATAATATATTGCAGTAAATCTTGTGGTATATATAGTACATTAATACGCTATCGTACTAAAACTAAGCTACTAACATTAACACAAAGAATGACTGCATTATTGTTATTATTTCAAAGATATCTTACGTCTATTATCAGTTTAGTTCCGATAATAGTAAGCCACGAACAAAATTGATAATTTTTTATCATTACGCATTGATTTCGAATTATTAGTACTCATTATGTATAAACAAAACTTTGTTTTGTTAGTTTTTTTAAATATATTTTTTATTAATTTATTTACTAGCGACCCGCCTCGGCTTCGCACGGGTGCAATACTAATGTAGTTTATATTCATGTATTATACATATAAACCTTCCTTTTGAATCACTAGCGTAGAGACTGCGGGAAGCGACTTTGTTTTATACTATGTAGAGATTTGTGCTGGGTAAATCTGCCGGTACTACGATTCATCGTCATGATTGCACCGCTTTCTACAGCCATATTTTTCCCGTTATAAGGTTACCCGAAAGATGTCACCTTTAACGATATGACTGCGTGTTGTCGTCCCGGAGTTTTCTTTTAGGATATATGCGTTTTCCTAAAAGTAAAATATGGCATATAATGTACTTTTTAAGAACTTTTTAATCTGGATTTAAAAACGGAAAGTTCCTTACAGGCTTAGATCATTTAACTCTAGAGCTCAAACGCGAACCTACTCGCAAAAAGAATAGGAAAATGAAAACTACAAGACTACGGTATATTTCAATTATCAGATGACGTAGTAACAACGTGTAGTTCATCGTTATAAAGTTTAAAGTTCTGGAGTGCACCTCGACTGCTGGCAGTCTAGAGTTATTTGAGAGCTATTTCAAGTGAGTATAGACATCTATTCGCGGCAGCTGCCGGTTGCCTTCTATCTATGTATTCTAACCGAGAGTTATCGATGCTTGCAGTGACAGCGGGTAACGTCGATAATGCCATCTAATTTTAGCCCCATTAGGTAGATAAGGGCTTACGACACAGTTAAACCGATAAGTAAGGGTCGGTGGACGTTTTTACTCTGATTTGCATAGTGATGTTTACGTTTTTCACTTGCAAATTGGGGCGATCGCAGCGATAACAATCTATGGCGTGTTTTCAAAACATCCGACGAAAAGAGTGGTTTGGCGCGTTTGTAAATTCATATTCAACGATTTAGGTTTTTTGAAGATTGGGAAACATATTACGTCACCACTAAATATATTATTTAACTTTCACAATTTGAACACTGACTTAATTGTTAATATTAGGTTAGAATTAATTTTAAGAAAGGATTTAGTCATTTTTGTTTCATATAACCGTGTGCCCTTGAAAAAAAGTGATTTACTAATGAAGTGGTGCTCAAAGTGACTTACTGTTAAATGAGAGACATAATTAATTTATGTTGTTGTGGTGATAAGTGATATTGATTATAATTACAACGCGAGTTCAGTAAATCAATAAATCAGTAATATTTATTGACCATAAAGAACAATTATGTTACATGCAAGTCACTAGTACAAAAAGAAAATCTTACAATTACACTTTGATAAATGAAGCTATATATTTAATTAATAAGTTAACTTCAATGAACATACTATTTTTTACAGTGCAGGCTGCGTTTACGTGTTACACATAAATGAGGATTTCGAGCTTAGGTTCTTAGTACTCTATCGTGCGTAATTTTTAACTTCCGCTTTTTTAACAAAACATTTTTTCTTAATTTTTGGCATTGTACTTTATGCATTCTGCTAGTGTTAAATAAAAAAAATTACTATACATAAATCGTGCTTATGGTGCATTTGATCGAAACACATTTTCTACAGGTAATAATATATTTTTTAAAATGTATTAATTTGATTGTCAGGTAGTTATAACTTCAAGTCCACGCCTAAGTCACATACAAGTCCATTCCATGACCTAGTAAAGTTGTAGTGACTATACTAGCAGACTTCAGGAAGTTTATAAAAAAAAAAAAACACATTGTATCACTTGCCCGAACTCGCGCACGTAATTCGGCACTTAATGAATAAAACACAATATTTTTATACATTTGAAAAATACGAGACTTAGAATTATTTTTCTTTCAAGAAACCGACGTTTTCGGGAAAATTGTTTGAAAATACAAGTGCTCAATCATGGCAATTCAGCGGGGGGACGCGGCCAGTATTGTAGGGATTTTTAGCCAGGACTCGATGCGACTTTAAATAGCTCCAACTAACTTTTTGTTTTCCCGAGTAATTAATTAACTTTAAGTTTGTACTGTTAAATTATTATATATAAGAAAACGTTTTGACTATTAGTAAATCGATAATTTTACTATTCGAGTAGATACACTAATAACTACTTAATTACAAATATATTTACGATTTTCCCAATAAAAATAATCATTAGTTAAATACATAAGGAGTTTTGGCGGGAACGCGGTAAGAGTCGTGTCGCCCCATTTGTATTTTTTTTCTAAAATGGTGTATGTATATAAATAGTGGTGTTTTATTCATAAACTGCCGTATTACAAGCGTTATAGTAAAATCGCCACAACTTTATTAAGGTATGACTGGATTTGACTGGCACGGACAGGATTTGACTAAGACTGGATTATGACTGTAACTATAGATGCAAGACATGAATTGCAAAATCCGATGACGAGGCAGTAAGTCTTTACAGCTGCTGTGTGTGTGTGCAGTTGTGTGATGTCCGATGGAACAAATTAAATAAATAAATTAGTTATACATAAACGATGGTTAGAAGATAATGTTCATAACGGTAATTTGTATTTTGGAAACTTCATATTGATTACTCAACAACGCAAAAATGCATTATTTATGGTAATTTTCTGATCAACAAGGGTGGATGTAACATGACGCAGGTTAAATATAAAGATCTATCTACAACAGAAGGAATATTGAAGAGCAACTGTGGGATTGCACACATGTGTTTACAAAGAAATCCAATATCCAGCAAGGAGAGGATTCGAGCCCATCGGAATATTTACACGTTTCTCAAATGCGCTTATGTTATGGACAACTTGTATATCAAGCGACGGTCACAAAGTTCGAGCGATACTTTTCTTTTTATGGTTGACAAGCTAGGCGATTGACCATAACTCATCTGATGTTTAGTGACGGTGTGATTGAAGATGGTAATACACCTAGCCTGGAATAGAACTTGCTCTCAAGTGAGGCTGTCGGAACACACTGTTATGTGCTTGGCGACGGATTTTCTAGTTAAAGGTGGTAGTTAGCTAGCTGAGTACTAGAAAGTACCTTACCAGCGTGCAATGGTTTCCTCACGATGTTTTCCTTCACCGGTAGCTCAAGCTCATTGTTGGGGTTGGAATGCAATAGCTATTACTAGTGTATTTTGGTACTTCACTTGATTACTGATATTATTCAATAATATAAAGTGTCCTTTTAACAGACCAAAAGCACTTACGCATCCACGTCGTGATTCGAACGATTCATTTATAGGGTATATCTAGTACTCGGTAGGCTAGCTACAATCCTCTAGTTGAAAATCTACCGCCATGCACTTAACAGTGTGTACCGACAGCCACATTAATATAATAGCCACATAAATAATAATTAGTCACTTTAAAAGTGTTGCGTAATTTAAAACAAGACAAAGGCAACATATTTCGTGTAAAGAACCGTGCGTCACTTTTATTAATTTAATTAATATGTCGTGATATAAAATTAACAAAGAAAATGAACTTTAGTTTACATTATTTCATGAGTTACTTTATTTTTTATTTATTTATTGAAATCGTGTTTTGATAATAATGATACGCTCAGTAATATTATTACGATGGTTTAAATGTCGTGTTGCTAAAATAAATTTATAGCCAACAGCGTATTAAATACGTACCAAACTGTACTATGAACCGACGTTTTCCGATCGATCCCTTATCCATACATATTTACAATAGGTTTACATTTAACCCAGTTTTGATCTGTGAATAATTTGACAAAATCACAGAAAACAACATCTTTTTTAAGACGTTTCTTCCACCGTTATTTTATAACTTACAACAGACTTCTTAGGCTTGATTTAGAGTCATTAAACAACGATTGGATTTACATCGTTATGAATAAAATATCTGCTATATACTGCATATTATATTCCAGTACATGAACTCGGTTCGACGAATTCAAGTTGCATGTATCTTTGAGGAAGACATTCTACTGTTGGTAGAGGTTGGTTTCTTCATTGATTGTTCCGCTTTCGCCCGCCTCCGCTTACTATTTTCAGCAGCCTGACAGCGGGCGCCTCGAATGCAATGGATATAGCAAACGATGACAGGAATGCAAGCACAGCGTACCCAGCGTAGATAGCGATCTGAAATGACATTAAACATATTTTTTAAGAGCGTTTTCTTTATGGTTGACAGGCTAAGTGTTGACCACAGTTCATCTGATGTAAAGTACGGTGTGGTCGAAGATGGCAAAGACACCTAGCCAGGAATGGAACTGGCTCTCAAGTGAAGTCGGAACACACCGTCAGATGCTGGGCGACAGACCTGATGGATACAATCTCAGTGTCTTCAAGTCGCGATTGAATCGGTTTCTTCAAGGCGAGCGTTCTTCACCGTAGACCGACGCAGGTAGGTTTGGACACAAATAGATACAGATAGTTATCCAGTGCCCGTACTTTGAGCGTCTTATAGCGATTCCCGCAAAGCGCTCACAAAAAAAAACCGAGACCACGTATACCCGCGCAATTAGGTTCGTATTCGTGTAGCTTTCTCGTGAGCACAAAACGGGAATCGCAATAAGAATCCCAGAGTACGGGGGAAACTCCCGCAAGCAGCACCCGTTCAGGAGTTGACGCGTGCCAGCCAACATTTTTCTCAACCGTTAGAGGGAAAAGGCCGACCCGCCACACGACGCCGCCACAAGAAGAAGCTTCTGTGTATACACACAATGGGTATGATCTAATCCAGCGATGCTCAAACTTTTTGTTGACGACGGAGCCCTTCCTGCCAGAGAAATATTTGACAGAGCCCTAAAGTAATCAAAAACTATTTTATGTGTATTGTTTATTATCAGTTGCGTCAGTGCTGAACTATTGACTATGCTTCTGGCTGAAATGACGCGCTGTCTTATTACGCATTTCACCACCACTCTTTTACACTTTTAGTTATTTTTTTAACTTTATATTGAAATAGGTTCTAATATGTGTGTTATGTAGTTGTCTTTTTAGTTTCTTTTTTCATTATGACCAGTATTTTCCCTAGGGGTCTGCAGAGCACACTTTGAGTATGCCGTATATGTATGGTAATTTAATTAATATTAGTAAGTTTAACTAAAGCATAACTAATCACTCTTTTCCATATCCTATAATCTTAGTGACGCGGGTGTAGTATTAATAGTTGGCTATGCGTTGAGAGTTTTAATCCATTAATCAGGGTTTAATATGGATTTCAGTATAAATGTTCCTTAGGCTAGTCGGTAGGGTATGAATTAAACAATTCTTATGTAAGATTTTAAGTTACCAAATTAGTATTTATTTATTACGTTTTTATCATCATTAGGTAAAAGCTCGTGCCTGCGACTTCGTTCGCATTGATTTAAGAATTGGATTTAGAGAGAAATGAAATATGTGTAAATAACAAAAGATCAAAAGTTTTATCCATCATGAAACTTGTGCTACCAATTAATTACCTAGATTATTATAAAGGATACCGTTTATTTCGGTATTACGTTTCATAAAACACATCTATATCAAATTTCAAGCGGATACTTTAATTAGTAGCCCGTAATTAGTTTTGTGATAATCCCACAGGAAACTAAGATTTTATCGGAATAAAAAGTAACCTATATTTTAATCAAGGTAATAAACTATAGGTGTGCTAAATTTCATCCAAATCTATTCGGTCGTATTTTGCGTTGAGTGGTATTGAGTAACAAACATCCAAATATACAAACTTTCACATTTATAATATTAGTAGGAAAGTAGGATAGGATTCCAAAAGAAACCACAGCGGATTCATTGTTAACTATAAGACTTGAATGCAATAAACCCTGCACTATTCCAGTTCAGTTATTTGTATTTTAGAAACTTGACTTTCTTCTCTGAACTTTGAGTTATTTTTCGTTAGTTTTATAATAGAATTGTTGGACTAGAACAGTTGCTAGGCATTCATTAGTGTATACCGGGGAGCTTTTGACTGAGGATGGAAATTCGCTATTGTTTGCAAGCTATTCAGGAATTGAGGCCTTCGAGTTCAGTCTAATCTTTGTGTTCAGTACGTGAAAAGACTAGTTTTTAACTAAAGTTAGGTAAGCTACTCTACATTTGTTTTCACCCGCATTATAATAGAAGGAAAGTAGTGTTTCATAACGCCGCTTTATAGAGTTGTCTGTAGTTTTTCATACTTTATCACAAAAGCTGTACAATTTTTATTTCAACAATTGTTTTTTTCATATCTTCATCGTCTGTATCAACTTCGAATATTAAATAAATATGAAATTTAAATTTGTGTAGCCGTTACGGAGTGAATTGGTTTCTTCTAGGTATTAAGCATGACTCTATCGTAGACTGCATCGTCGCCCACATTGACGGCGCGTTGACGTGCGAGACGCACAAAGACGAGCTGTGCGGGAAGCTGAGCCGCTGGTGCTTCGCGCTCCGGTGGCTCGCAAGCACGGCTGCTCCGCAGCGTAGTGCGATCCTGCTACTTCGCGACCGTCCTCAGTAAAATCATGTACGGGTTGGAGTTGTGGGGTGCGCTGCTGATCGTATTAGAGCCTTTGTTATGCAGGAACGAGGCATTCAGGACGACGGCTCATGCGTGGAACTTTTTAGAGTTCTTCGTATACTGCCGTTGCCATGTGAGCTTATTTACCAGGTAGTCCATTCATCCATACGAATATTGATAAATCATAAATCATGACATAAATCAACGCAGGGGCGTCCACAGCACGTTAGATCTTCACAGCAATAAAAAAAGACTATCTTGCAACACCGTCGCACCGGTTCGTCAAGCTGGAGTGGTCAGTACACAGTCTATGTGTTCTGTATGTATTACAAGTAAAATTTTAAGAAAAAAAACCGTCTTCATATTGTTTTCTCATGAATGCTTTTGTCAAATCTGGATCAACTTTCAGATAAAAAAAAAACATCAAAATCGGTTCATCCAGTTGAAAGTTCTGAGGTAACAAATATAATAAACAAAAAAATAAAACAGTCTAATTGAGAACCTTCTCCTTTTTTGAAGTCGGTTAAAAAGCAAACATATTTTTTTAAAATATTCTTTCAGTTATCTCCCTTCCATAGTACAAGCATTGCTTAGTTTGAGGTCATATGGCGCTGTGTGTAATGTCTTACAATATTTATAAAAAAAGGAACAAAAATTGAGAAAATTAAAAAAAAAAAAAATTAAAAGTAACCTTGGTATCTTTTACGATGATGTGACAATTTTAACGATACCCGATAACATACCCCTAACGATACATCCAAAGCTGTTCAGTTATTAAAAAAACTCACATACAAATATAAAGCCACAAAAAATTTCACTCCATTTTGGACAGTTGTGTTATAATAATAGCGATTCGTCCTCTTCAATAAAGCTTTGTATTATATATAATATTTTCTCGAGCGTCCGCTATGAAAGGTTCGGGAAAGAATGTGTGTAGGATAGATATCCCGGCCATTAGGTATTAAAAAGGATCCCAATGTGCTAACATGAAATAGTCTAGTATCCACTCGATCAACCTTATCTTAGTGTGAGTGTACGGCTACATGCCCGCCCCAGCAATAGATATTTATAGGGGTAGCTTACGACTGAACATATTCTGAAAAAAGTATCTTGTCGATCTCGGTACTTGTAAGCAATTTGCTAGTACATTTATTCTAGAATGTAACATTGCCTAATATTATTCACTTGAGTAGTAGGTGTATGTATATTTTTTGTCATAATTTTTAAACAGTCAAATTGGTAGTGTGGCAAAGTACGTTTTTTCAGTACTACTTTTACAGACCTTGCTACCTAGCTGCCAGTGAAGGAAAACATAGCGCGAGGAAACCATAGCATGGTGGTACTTTCTAGTACTACACTGGCTAGCTACCACCCTCAGGTTGCAAATTTGCCGTCAAACGCCTTACGGTGTGTTTCGCCAGCTTCACTTGAGTGCCAGTTCTTTTCCAGGCTAGATGTGCTAACCATTTCCGACCATACCGTCACTTTACATCAGGTAAGCTGTGGTCAAACACCTAGTCTGTTACCAACCAATACGATTTTTTGATATCGCACAACAAACTGGAACACATTAATGTTTACACACTACTGCTTAGAGGCAGAATATCTGGTACTGCGGTGGTACCTAGACGACTTCCTGCTAAGGAAATCTACCACCAAGTAAATATTTTTTATTATAAAATACAAATACATATGTTCTTAGATGTCTTGAACTATTTCTTTTGTGATATGCAAATCCGTACATTGTTAGGTACGTACTTAGTGGTAATATTTTTAAGTATATAACCAATTTATTACGAAAGTTTTATTTGATAAAATTCTTTATTCAAATGATTTCTACGATAAAGAAGACTTCATGAGGGAATTGGTAATGGGCAGAAATGGATCATGACCCCAAAGACCTGAACGGAGATCAAAAGTTTCCATTTACAAAGACGTCTTGTGTCCCCTTCAATCGAACTTCGAGAGTCTGTTTATATGGCGCAGTATAAAGAAAGATTGCCTTTTCCGTTTTCAATTTTAACAAGAAAACCCGAATAATAATAGCTCAATATATAGTCATAGTATACTATAGTACAATGATGGAAACATTTAGGGGATTTATTAAAGGGATTGTATACATTTCCTGTATAGGGTTAATTGAAACCATCTCAATTAATTTAGCTGGTGTCAAGGAATTATCCTTTGGTATTTTTTTTAAATATTGTTTTTAATTTTTTAGCACTTTTTTTGGCTTAGGTTTACTACTCGCAGACGAGCACCGGATGACCGGATATGAAGCAACGGACGATCCGGTCAGTCTTCGAATGGGTGACCTTGAGTGGCATTTCGTTCTGAGCTCTACCATAGGTTTGATGATACGTTAAATTGTAGGTCACGGTCGTTTGCAGCAACCGTCAAGCCATGTAGGAGGTCTTCGAACGATACACAAACTCTGACACTAGGCCACTCAGTCATTAGGCACTCAGTCTATATGTATTTAAAATATTACAATAAATAATAATCATAACGCTTGGATAATCCGGTAAGAAATAGACAGACATGCTATTCTGCGGCGCTGATTGAGAATAAGCAATATTTATCGACTAAATCGCTATATACCAATAAGCCCCATATCACGTCGGTTGACCGCCGGAAGCTTCCAGCTGATATTTAGGTGCGCCAACAAAAAGGTGACACCAGTACTACACACAGTTTATATTGGTAACTTAATAAAAAAAAACTTAATGCATCTACTTATACAAAAAAATAATCACAATGTATTATTATATGATCAAACCATCTATAAAAAATATTTAAATAAAATGTGAAAACCGTATCAAAGTCCATTGCGTGATTTAGAAGCAGAAAGCGCAATAATAAGAAAATAATAAATGAATAAAAAAAGCGTGCTTTATCTTCGACCACATCATCGCTTACCATCAGGCAAGACGGTGGTCAAACGCGGACATATCCGTATAAAAAAAAAAAGACACTGACATCGACTTTGTTTTTTATTATTAAGAGTTTTTTTTAAATATTTACCAGAATATGTTGTATGATACTAAATTAAGACCGATTTTGTAGGTTTTAGTTGACATAATAATATCTAAACTTTCAAACAATGTTGCTGTCTTTTTCAACGTAGTTCATTTAAGCAAAAGCAACAACATTTTTAATAAATTTAGATATGTTAACTAAATTAACAACTTCTTTAATAAATAAATAATATTTACAACAAAGTACCTACTTTAAAATAAAATAGATTTCAACGAATTAAAGGGTTTCTTAGTTTATAAATCTCTACTTTGCGAAAGTAGTTCCCCATAAAAAACTTTTTAATTTTGTTTATGTACTTTTAAAAAAAAGGCTAAGTAAGAGAGAGGCTTTAAGAGATTACAGCTGATTTGCATACTTTGTTCGACTACTAGTAACTTGGAGATCGTTTGTCTCTGTCAACTTTTTATGGCTCGGAAAATACATAGGGTGGAAAATGATGGAAAGTATCTAGTTGTAGTCTTTAATCCTTTAGTTTAGCTATAATGGAATTAAATTTAACTAAAATTGGCACAGCCATTTGATTCTGCAAATATATCGAGCACACAGACAAAGACACTTCAGATTTTTTTTATTGTAAATTTTCTTTTGTGCGTGTGAAACTGCGAATCGTTACTTTTTATATACATATATTATACACCCTCTGTGGGATATCACAGATACCATTATAGGTATTTCCTATTATCCCGGTGAAAATACCTTCAAAAATTCTGATTCAGTATTCTGAGAATTGTGTCTAATAGAAGGATTTTGATTTAGTGCAATTTAAATATTATGACTTATTCAAATAATATCACTTGCACACGAACTTGTAAAACTCCTAAATAAGAACGGAAGACATTGGATTTCTCGACAGAGGTTTGTCTAAGGCACTTGAAAACTTTTTGAATTTTTAACTAACAATAAATATCGTATGACATTACACACAGCGCCATCTGACCCGAAACTAAGCAAAGCTTGTACTATGAAACTCAGATAACTGATAGAATACATAAATACTTCTTTTTTGTTGTAAATAATACATACAGAACACCCAGACACAGAACAAACACTTGTTAATACCAAAAAAGTTTGTCCTGGGTGGAAATCAAACCCGCCCTAAAACTCTCAAAGCAGATATACTACCAATGAGCCAACAGGGACAACTGTCATTAATGTCAATTAGCATTAACACTGTCATTAGTGTCAATTGGCATTAACACTGCTTATATAATTACTTAATAAATGTTACTTCTTTAGTATGACTTGTAACTTTGTTGTTATCAATACATACGTAATCGATAATATACAAGTTTTGGAAAATAATACAACGCGACAATATACCTTTTCCGTGTTCCCGTCAAAGCTCGTGAATAGTTTTATTGAAGGAAAATTTCAACTCTTAACAAAAATACGGATACAAAAATCAGTGTGACCACGGGACGTAGGAGATTAACTAAAGTGAAAGGATTAAGTAGGAAAACGGTCTGAGAAAAGCCGTGCCCGTATCGGATTGTGTAGTGTGCTTGAATAATCTGATACTATTTATTTAAAAGCCACGCTTATCCAAAGCTGAATTGTGGTCACCCATTTAACATAACAACTTTCCTTAACATCCTATTAGTATACTTAGAGAGTAAATACAAAAGTGCTTGTAACGTAAGCGTATGTGTGTGTGTTTAATCATGACATTGATTGATAGAGTCTTGCATGGATAGAAACAACACATGCCAGACATTTAAGAAAATAATAGCAAAAAGATGTTAAACGTTTGTTCGACTTGACGTTGTGTTGTGTTTTGGTTGTTTTTTTATTTATAAAATTTAGTATACATGTAAATTTCTGTTGTTTTTTTTTTTATAAGAATGAGACTTTCTCCTTTTCGTAAAAGTTGACGCTTGTCCATGACCATAGCACTATACAGAAAATTTTCAAAAAAAATATTTCACATTCGATTTATTATAAACGACTTATTTTCTGGACAAAAGGCTGAAATTGTAAAAAAAATAATCAGTTCATGTCATAGAAAACTCACTGATCGTCGACCTTTTGGAGCGGCTGACCTTATCCGCGAATTTAGAGTTGCGTCCACAGTAAAAGTTGTTTTTAATAGCGAATAGCCAAGAATACCCGAAGTTTAATATATTTTTTGATTTATTGACATATTATTAGTGTTTTGACGTGGTTATTAGGACATAGCTTGTAATTTTGATGTTATAAATAAAAGTACCTGGCAGACCGAGCTTTGTTCGACTGAAAACACGGATAAAACGACGTTTTTTAAAGTGAAACCTAGCTAGACTGATTTATCGCCCCCGAAACCCTCTGCATGCTATAGACTAGATAAAATAAATTGTATTCGAAGTGGAGAAAATGTACTGCGGTAGTATCTACCTAGATAGCTTTTTACGGAACAAAACTTACCACTGAGTTGGTATAAGAATTTAAATCTGAGTCTGAAGACGATACTGACCACGGAAGAGTTCTGCATGTGGAAGGGCCCGTCCAGCAGGAACGTTGTGTACATCATGATGGTGGGGTGGACCAGGTACGCGCAGTAGGTAAGTCGGCTCAGCGGCAGTAGCCCGCGGTACGACAACGCAGAGTTCACAACCCCGCCATACCCGCTGCAGCATGAGATAGCAACCCACGCCACTGCGCAGCCCCAAGCTAAAACAAATACAATTTTATGAATTACATAAATATTGCCATCTATGGCGCTATGTGAAATGCCCTCCAATTCTCTAGTCCTAAACAAAGCAAAGCTTGTACGTCGGGAACCAGATAACTTCATACTTATTTTATACGGGTTTTTTGTGAATACATCTATTTAATCTAATAACCTTAATAAACGAGCAATTCTTGTATATATGTACATATTAATCTGAATCTCGGAAACGGACCCAACGATTTTCATGAAATTTAGTATGCAGGGGGTTTCGGAGCTCAGCTCTCGAAGCAGAACTACTATCAAATGAGCTAACATACATATATACACAGTACTGTTAGATAAATCAAATATTGCTAAGAAGCTACTCGCCTCGGCTACGCAGAGACGTACATATAACACTTACGAAATAATTTCTACAAAAAAATCTTTGGGGAAAAACAGACAAGCGAATTTGTCTTTATTTTATTCTACTATTTAGTGTTAGTTATTACTAATACTTTACTAGTTTTCAGATAGAGTCGATACCTCAAACTATTTTTTAAATAGTGTCTCTTATCTTTTTATGGTTGATAGGCTATGTCCTACAGCTCATCAGATGTTAAAAGATGGTGCAGTCAAGGACGGTATATACACCTAGCGTGGAATCGGAGTAGGATCTCGTGTAAAGTGGGTAGAAGACCGAACCCGACCAAACCGACCGACCGAATTTCAACTTGAGGATTGTTACTAGCCAGCCAAGTACTTGAAACTGCCCTATCGTTCAATATCTTTACCGAAATTCAAGCTTGTTTGCTCGATTTGAAGTGTTACACAACTTATCCACACTGCAATTAAAAAATGTGAAATCAAAACGCAATCTTTTTGCCTTTTACTGATCACGTTTACAAAACAAATAAAAGCGAGAATATTTGATCTTTATAGAACTCAATCATAAAAAAAAAACATTATTTCTTTATTGCTTTTGTCAAACGTTTTTCTCATTTTCGCTATACTTGACAATAGACTCCACAAACTGCTCGCGTTGCTGAATGAGTCTCTATACGCCACTTACGAGGAGATCCTTCTATTTGTAATCAATAAGAAAGTCCTTAAGGAAGGGATTTAAGGGCGATAACAATTCTTTCTTGCTGGCATGGGCTTCGATGGCCCATAAAGAAAGTGTTCCGGTGATTAATAGCACGGAACGAAACCTCAGGCCATGGCCGGCCACTTCACATTTACAAGGTTCACTGATTTTGCTACCTAAAACATATTTTTCTGATATTCCTTTGACTACTGAATCATTTCGTTATTTGGAACGTTCAGTACACAACAAAAGCGTTTGTGCTTAAAAAAGGTTTCGAAATAATGAACAATGTATTATTTTCCCTTTACCTGTGTGTCCGACGCTGATGTAAAACGCTGTTGGCCAGACTTCAAAGTAACCGTCGACCATACTGAAGATTAGGGTGCCCATAATGGCCAGGGCAGTCGGCCAGCCGACAGTTACCGCCCAGTAGGGCAGTCTGGTTTGGCACTTTGTTTTATGTAGATACCATCCCACTATAATACCTGAAAGTATAGAATTGTATTGAAAAATCAATGCAGCTTTATGTTTTACCAATTTATCTGCAATCAGCTATTAGCCATTATCAGATCTTCTCTGGGATAATTTAGGGTGCAGTTCCATTAAACAGCACCGTATATGTCTATAAGAAACAATCAATTAGTTTCTCTGGTCTAAATTTAGAATTTGCCATCTTTTTAAGCGAGTTATTTATTTTGTGGAGTTAATAGGTTCCGAGCCAATTTATTGGTGTCCCATGAGCCTTTCTTTGTAACTCCTGTTTTTTCTGCAGACTTTCTCCTTTACGATCGGCACCGCCAGTTTTTTTTTTTTTATAAAGTAATGATAGAACGAAACGCTGTCCTAATGGTACAAGATCGACCTATCTATGGCCATTGCAGCGGTACTCAGAAATTCGAGTAACAAAACATGGTCAGGGGCATTATTACATTGGCGCTCATTACTTCAGAGACATTCGATGGTTAGTCTCAATATCCTTGTAATTTCGCTAGCTGCAGCGCCCTTCAAACCGGAACACAGTAATGTTTACATACTGTTAATAATGTTTGTAGGTACATATTAGTATTGCCATTATATTTTTAAGACAAAAAATAGCATGCGTCTCTCTTCGATCTACATATATTGATATCAAAAATTACGTTAAACAAACCCTTGCTGAAATAAGAAAAAACAAATCAACAAACACTCTATCACTCTATTTTATATTATGATATTTAGTATAACTCAAATATTATTTTAGGGTGATTAATGTAGAATCTAACGTAACATAACCAATAGTCTGATTTTTCATAGTATTTTTTGTTTTGTCTTTTCTACCGAAGTTATCGAACTGTCCATTATATTTATTTACTCTTTCACTAGGCATATAGATTGTGGTTACGGCTCTCTTCGTTTTATTGGCTGAAGTACGTGCTAAGTGCTGAAGTTCATTTGCGTTCAGTTTATTGAACCGTAAAGCATCCTTTACGTGTCTGTTATTAAAAGTGATTCAACATAAATACAGATAGGTACAGCAATCCTCATTGTAAGTTAAGTATTTCATAACTAAAATCAGACTCTACTGCAAAAAATTAGCTGATGAAAACCAGTTAAAATATTGACTAAAATTGTTCGTAAAGATGTTTTAGTAGAGTGACATGTGAAAAATATGCAGACCTTCCGATTTTTTTGACGCCTGTTCATTTGAAGTGGATTTGTACCGAATGTAGACCGCATGAAGTTATCGAATCGTTCGATTTTATCGTTCAATTTTACGTTCAGTGACCGACGAAATGTCCTAGTTTACGGCGAAAAGGGCTTTCACAGGATCGATAAAGCAGTGGGACTGTGGGACCCGATTCACATGGATTACACGCGAATCCAATTGCGAAGAACTGCACGAACTAAATGCGAGACTTCGCCCCCTACGACAAGATCGTAAACTTATATAGCATGGTGTAACGTCCAGTATCTGTTTGTTTTGATTTTCTAGGAGACATCGGGAAGATAGAAATAAAACTTTTGATGGCTTCAACGCAAACATAGTCTAACAAGTATCTAGGAAACAAACTACAAACGCTATGGGTCCTATTTAAAAAGTTAAATTGTATTATAAACGCACTTCACTTTCATATTGCATTCTGTATTAAGTTTATCAAAACAGGTAGGTACATAAACTCTTTAATTATTAAAAAAAAACACTTAAGTAAATGCTTATTTTGTTTCTTAATAATTTTATGGAATTAGTAATATATTTAATTCTAGTATTTATATCTTATAATTTAATACTTTTGAACAGATAAATAGATATAAACTCTTTATTATGGACACCAGAAATAGAAAATGTACAGACAACAAAAGCATCTTATGAGCTAGTGCCACAAGTGGCGGCCCTACCGCTAAAAGCGATCCATTTCAGACAACCAAGAATTAAAAACATGTTACTGATTAAACAACAGACGTGAGATGTTATAACACTATTTTGTGAACGACACTGATAAAGGTTTATCTGAGATTAAGTCTGTTACTCAATCATGTCAAAACTTTTGTAAAGCAGCCGAAATACTGATACAGCTCAGCTGTTGCTTACTGTATTCGTATCTAGAGCACGGCCCGCCAAATTATTGTTGGACCACATGATGTCAGAAGTTTTTTGATATATTCTTTTGGACTCTATTATTCTATCAAGTTCAGTCACACGCTTTGGTCGTAATAGGCTCTTGGTATGTATTCAACGTTCAACTTTGGTAACTAAGTTGCTCGTTGAAGACAACTTTCTCTGTTTTCTTACTAAGTAAAGCAGTAACATTTTTTTTTTCAGAAGATACTTAAAAAAATATTTGTATTTTGGTTAAGATATAAGCTAAAATGTTACATTTGAAAATGTTTATATTGTCCCAAAATAGTGACTACATTATAAAGAAAAAATGAGACGTATTATATATACACTTACCGACTAAATAAGGACCAATTCTAGACCATGGCTTGTCGTAGAGTGGGTCGAACATTTCAAACGGCTCCTGTATCCTCGCCTTGTACTGATGCCAGACCGATATATAAATAGTAGTAGCCCACGAGCTAACCATCACCACGCCCAATGACGTCATCGCGAATTTAGGATGCCTGCGAAGGTGAAAAACTTTATTGAGATCCCTGTCAAAGCTAAATAAAATAAAATGATCGGTCTATTCCAATAATAATATACCTTCAAATAGAAGATATTGACAGCCCTGTTGGCTCATTGGTAGTATGTCTGCCTTTAGGGCGTGGGTTTGATTCCCGCCCAGGACAAACATTTAATGGTATAAACAAATATTCGTTCTGTGTCTGGGTGTTCTGTATGTATTATAAGTATGTATTTACAACAAAAAGTATTTATGTATTCTATCAGTTATCTGACTGCCATCACACAAGTTCTGCTTAGTTTGGGGTCAGATGGCGCTGTGTGTAATGTCCTACGTTATTTTATTTATTTCAGTTTAAATTAGATACATGGTATTATGTGAATCTACGATATCTTTTTTGTGACAGAAAGGAAATTATCTAAAGGTTTGGACTGTTTGCCGTGGTGATGCCGGCGTAAGAATAGCACCCCACCCTCTCTACCCGTGGTTGCCGTAAGAGTCGGCTAAGGGATGTAATCTGGGAGATGAGCAGCAGCGTCTTCCTTGAACAATCACACCTGACTGCGCTCGCCAACCCGCCTGCCAAGCGTGGCGAGTATTGGCAAAACCCCCCCAGGAGGAGGCCTATGTCCAGCAGTGGACATCCTATAGCTGATGATGTGATCGGACTGTACTGGGGTACAGACAGATTATGTAGGATTGCACCAATTTTTTTTTGTGCTTGATAGGCTCGTTGTTTGACCACAGCTCACCTGATGATGTTAAGTGATGATGTGGTGACCTACTAAATCCTCCTTGGTGGCCTGCTTCTGTATGTGATGGAGAGACCAGGATTTACATGGGAAGGCATCGGTGGTTACAGATGGTAGAAGCTTTTGCTTTCAGTAACACTCCCGGAGACGTTTTGGGTGTATTCCTCTTATACCCTTAACACAAGCATGAGCTTATGCTACTTGTCTTTCCTGGGCTCAATCAAATAAAAGGAAGGCCAGATCCCCAAATTCAACGTTCCTTAAGCTTAAAGGTCACTTTTAATCGGTTCTAACAATATACAGGGAATACCGAAGCGGAATTTTAATATTTTAATTCTCCGGCTCTAGGGGTAGAAACCACGAGCTGTAAATAGGCTTAAAATGTTTTAAGGGAAAGGTGTTCTAGTCTGGACTTTATCTCCATTCAAGTATGTAACTCGGTTTGAAAGCAGCCAAGCCTCTAGTGCCGAACATTGACATTATGTAGCGAGCAAACGGGCATTGTTATCATAGAATTCTAGGTCTTTGAAAAGACGTTTCAGATAGAAGCAATTTGGTAAATTGATGTTGTGAAACTCCGGCGATGTGATCTACACGTCTACCAACTTAGCGTACGTACGTAGGGCCTTGAGAAAGATGACAGGGATGGGAATACGTACCTAAAGTAAGGAAGAATACGGTACCAGTTTTTTAGGTATATGTATAGGTTTTTTACGTAATAGGAATGAGACGAACGAGACCTTCTCCTGATGATGAGATAACGTCTGTCCATGACAATTGCAGAGCTACACAGAACTTTGAGTAACAAAACAAAGTCTAGAGCATCGCTGATTTGGCGCTCATTACTTTGAGACATTAGATAGTTAGTCTCAACAGCCCAGTAATTTCGCTAGCTTCTCTCAAACCGGAACACAGTACTGCTTGGCGGTGGAATATTTGGTACTGCGATGGTACCTACCTAGACGACCTCCTGCTAAGGAGATCTATCATCAAGTAGACATAGGTTTTTTCAACTCCTAATTTTAAGTGTTTCTTGTTTTATATACTCATGGAGTATTGTGCAGGCATGTTTCAGTACCTCAAAAATGTACACAGAGACTGATGTCATTATCGACATATCTTTGAAATAATAACTACACGTTTCTAGCTATACTTCCTTTTAGTACCCTGATAGCACGTTTCTGCATTTTTAGTACATGTTCATAATCTGTGGAACAGTCCCAGAGACGTATACGAGTACTATATGACATAGTAGAATGCACATACGCAAAATAAACCTCTCTGAGTTGTGATTCCGATGTCATATGTCCGAGTTGTTTTAGAGCATATATTCCCTTTGACATTTTTTTACACGTAGTGTCTATATGTTGTACTATACAAGGAGAGGGAAGTTAGTTTAATTAATCTTAATCTAAGGTTTAAAGTACTACTTTGTGTGCATCCATCCATCCTCAACCATATCTGAGGGAAGAGAGCGTCCCGACACACGGCACTTTACTATTTGTAGTAACTTACTTGACAGAGATGAGCAGCAGTATGATGCCAACGACATAGAACTGAGTATCGTTGGCCATGTACCACGACCAGACCATGCACATCTCGCGCTGTGGGAACAGGTTGTTGATATAGAGGAGGTTGCGCCACCAGAACTTGTCGCATGTGATGTGGTCGAAGATGGCCGGCTCGAACACGGAATGGTCGTGCGTCCATCGCAACGCAATCTCATTCAGCCCTGTTGTATGATTATTATTAAATTAAATGTTTTCAAGTACGCTACTGTTAAAGCAATTGATGCATTTAATGTTCAAATCCGAATCTAAATCGGCCCTATTTATTTTTAAACTGTCCCTATGCTGGGCGTAGGACTACAGGTCTCTTCTCAGTTCTCTTCTCATTATGAGAAGATTAAGGCCATAATCCACCAGAATGGCCAAGTGCGGCCAGATTTCACATACATATATGCGAGAACTTTTTTTCAAAGAACTCTCAGGTATGTAAGTTTACTCACGATGTACAAAATAAACCTGATGTGCCTGAACAAATAAGAGTGGATAACCCTACGGGAAAGGTAAAAATATTTACCCTTCAAAGATAAAGTGTCTAAGTTTTGAAGCATTTTTGTGTAAAAAGGTGTAATATTTCAATTGTTTGTATCAATAAGAATGGATAATCCTCCAGTGAAAGGTTGGAAAGATAAAAACGCAATAAAATACATTAGACGCTTACATAAAAATAAACCGAACATGTAACATAATTATGTAACAGATATCCGATTTTTATCGTAGTTTTTTTAGTAAACTAATTTTGAGAAATATTTTTTTAACTTACAAACTGCAAACTTTAAAATTATATTTGTTAAGCAATGTCGGAATGGCTTCTTCCATGCATTTTTTTTTTTACTTTGTACAGATTAGGTTTTTGACCACAGCTTACCCGATGTTAAGTGACGGTGTGGTCGAAGATGGTAAAGCACACCTAGCCTAGAATGGAACTGGCTTTCAAGTGAAGCTGCCAGAACACGCCGTAAAGCGATTGGCGGTAGCTAGCCGGACGAGTACAAAAAAATATTCTACGACCACGCAAAATTTAAATCTACATAGAATTGCGATAGATTGGATTCCATCAAAATCCAAAGGCCTGCATAGGTTATAAAAGGCGGTAGATAAATTTTACAAGTAAAGGTAACCCGTAAAATAGTTCTAAAAGAAATCGTACCTATCACGAAGGCGTACGCAGGCGTGAGTCTCACTACACGGTACGATAGTAAAATAAAAAAGTTCTTTATCATCCAAACGAACTCTGCCTTGTTGTAAATACTCTGCTTCGGGCTCTCAAATAGGTCCTCCTTGAATGATTGCTGGCTGATCACTGATATGGCTAAAGCCGAGTTGGTGTACCCATTTATGTTTTTGTTTACATCCTGTTTGTTCTGTTCACGCTTTTGGATTTTCTTCTCTTCTGTTCTTAGGAAGAGGATTGTGACGAGAATTCCGCTGTATATAAAAAAAAAAAGAAAAATTACAATCAAATAACTTGTTACTTACTTATGGTGCAAAAGATATTTTAAACTAGTAGCAACTAACTTTGTGGAAATTCATCTTATGGTGTTCTGGGATTGTATCTTTAGTGTATTTCCACTTGCAAGTCGTTATTAAGTTTCAAATTAAGCAAAGCTTGTACTATGGAAGCCAGCCTATTCATAGAATACGAACTTTTATTATAATCTGACAAAAACTAGTAACGCTGGATGGCAATGCTAAGTTTTCGACCAAAGTAAATGCCAGCATTATGGTGACCTGAAACTCCTCTAAACGTTTGACATCAAGTCGTTACAACAAGATTGCGAAACTTTAACGTCTAACTTTTCGTTATCCATAAAATATTTGTATTTGTATTAATTTAACCCAAAAAACAGCTATATTAAAAATGCATTGAAACAATTTATAATTACTTATAAGAAATAAACTTAAATTTTATTATACATTGTTACAGATCTTTATTTATATATAATTGTTACAGGTTAAAATAATTCCACAGCTTTACTTGGTGGTAGATCTCCTCCTTATGGCTATATGACTATTATATGGTATTGTACGTACATGAGCACATCGGGCTCGAAGGACCATGTACAACCAAAGATATCGTAAATCGAAATAGAGCGAGATAGTAAATATTGTTTATTCGATCACACATAATTTAGAACTCGAGTCAAGAAAGCTTAAAATGACAAACAAAACGATAGCGAGTTTTTAAGGCGATCAACGCCATCTAGGTTAATTTTATCTAACTAAATGGCATTGATCTATATCAATACAAAACTATTCAAAAATTAAACTCAGGAGGTCGTTTGTGCAGGTACCATCGCAGTACCAGATATTCTGCCGCCAAGCAGTATTGTGTTTTTACTGTTTACTCAACAATACTATGTTCCAATTTGAAGGGCTAGCGAAATTACAGGGCTGTTGTTTCTAACCGTCTAATGTTTTAAGGTAATGAGCGCCAAAACAGCCACACCCTGGACTTTATTTTGTTATTCAAAGTTCTATGTGTCGCTGCAATGGTCATGGACAGGCGCTATCTCTTACCAACAAGGGAGCGTCTCGTTCGTCTTATTTCATTTAAATAAAAATTAAAAAATACTTTTTGTAACCAAAACAACTTATAAGCGGAGTTAATAAATGTGTTGAACTTTTATTTTCATCCTTGTTGATTTATTTTCTACAGGGAATTCGTTAGTACAATACAACTAGGCTAAATCTCAATACTCGTCACTAACGTAAATAATAATTTTATCTTGAGTGAGTCTAAGTAATTAAAATTAGTAGCTAACGTAATTCAGATACTATAGGCATTAATTCGGTATAAATTTAATTTATTTTAAAACTTTGATGCCGGAGCTTATAGTACTTGACAACCTAATTGGAAGATTCAATTATAAGTACTTTAAAAGATATAAAACAAATTTATAGAGTTTAGTGAGTGGAAATACTATTATGTAAAATTTCGAGTTTGTGGGCTAGACAGTTTATATTGTAAAATAATTATAATGTGCTTTATATATAATTAATTAATTTTATTTTATTGTTCATGGTGAAAAAGTTATACATAAGTCCAAATCGTTGATAGCTAAGTGGTTAGCGCGGTAGGTTCGCACGCCGAAGGGTGTGGGTTCACACCCCAACAATGAGCTTGAGCTGCCGGTGAAGGAAAATATCGTGAGGAAACCATAGCGTGGTGGTAGGGAACTTTCTAGTGCTCGGCTAGCTACCTCCCTCTAGTTGAAAATCTGCCGCCAAGCATCTAACGGTGTGTTCCAACAGCCTCACTTGAGAGCCAGTTCCATTCTAGGCTAGGTGTTATTATATTCGATCACACCGTCACTTAACATCAGGTGAGCTGTGGTAAAACACATAACTTGTCACCAAAAAAAAAAAAACCCTGTTTTTATAAACTGTTCCACTAATGGGCACGGGCCTTTTCTCATTGTGAGAAGGGTAAGACACTACGCTGGCCAAGTGTGGGTTGGCAGACTACACACAACTCCGAGAACTTTTTAGGGTTCCGTACCTCAAAAGGAAAAAAACGGAACCCTTATAGGATCATTTTGTTGTCCGTCTGTCTGTCTGTCAAGACCCTTTTTTTGAGGAACGCTTGGAGGTATCAAGTTGAAATTTATATCAAATACTCAGGTCTACTCTCCCTTGAAAAGTTTCAGGTCTACTATCCCTTGTCCAAAAGATACAGCCGTTTATGCTCCAAATTTTTGACACTCGCGTGGGAATAAAAACCTACAGGGTACTCCCGTGAACTCAGAATCTCTTGAAATTTGGTACGAAGCAACGTCTTATAGCACAGATGAAGGAAAAATTGCGAAAAGCATAAACTACCATTAAAAAAAAAATACCATAACTTTTATTTATATACCTACAGGATTGTACGGAACCCTCGGTGCGCGAGTCCGACTCGCACTTGGCCGGTTTTTTATGAGCTCTCGGACATGTAGGATTCCTCACGATATTTTCCTTCACCGTTTGAAGTCAGCGGCAATACGCACATGACTTACAAAAGATAGTCGTCATGGGATTCGACCCTAGGACCTCCGAACTAGAAGCCAGACGGTCTTCAAACTAGGCTACCGAAACTTCTACATAATTAGATATAAAATATTAGAGAAATTTAAAATAACGTACCTAATTATGTAGGTAAAACTTTCTACATAATGCTAATATGTGTATTTCATTCACACTAAGTAATTTTGAAGGTAAAATTGGGTTGATTAATTATAAATTACTTTGGAACAAACTGCAAGCGAACACTAGTCAAGTGGTCCTTCACGCCCAAGCGTGCCCGTAAAGCTGGTAGCGTCCCCGCACTTTATGGCCAGTGTATGTGCTTTTTTGTCTTTTAGACTAATTAATATTTTAGATCGCCCTAAGCTTTAATATTTGATTTAGAAAGAAAAAACAATTGTTTTCTTATTAATTGTGACTTAACTTGTGATTAACTCCTAATTATTATTAATTGTGATATCCAAACTACTGTATAAGCAAACAGAGTATGAAATATACGTATATATATTACACTTACTAACAAGGACAAGCTTTGGTTGAATTTTTATCGAGTAAAGCTAATTTGATCAAACCGAGACGTTCGAATCGTACTCGGTTGAATTAGCTACGGGCTTTCAACAAGATAAAGTGAAAAGAATTCCAGAAATTGCCGAAAAAGATTAGATTTATCCAATCCACAAGAGGGAAAACTTTACTGCAGCCCGGCAAAACTTTCGAGAATTCCACTTTTTAACTAATCTTCAGAAGAAATGAGTAATCTCATTTCTACTTGTGAAAACCTTCATTCTCTTTGAGAGGATTCCGGAAAATTAAAACAATTTTAAGAACAAGATGCTTGCTTTTGTCTTTATGCCGTATATTTAACTGTGAAAAAATGCATGAAAGTTTACTTGGCTTTAGTATCTATATATAGGTTAATAATACGTACTTTTTACTTCATCGACAGCTCAAGCTCATTGTTGGGGGTTGAAATCACGCCAGTCGGCGCCAAGCTCTCATCACTAACTTGGTAATAGAGACGCGTCAAATCAACGTGGCGGTGGTGCTGCTTATTATTTATTGAGATAGGTATACAACGATCGAAAGAACTCACCTTATGACAAAGAAAGTGTCGACGCAGTACGATGCGTTACCAACGGACTGGTAGAAGAAGTTTCGCTCCGTGATCACTCTCATGGTCTTATTGTCGGCCACGTAGAATATCGTGAGGTAGGTGTGCACCATAATCACCCATATCACTGACATGAACCTAAACAAACAACAATCGTATAAGGTTATGAAAATTACATAATAGCCAAAAGTAACTGATCTTGCTATATCCCACTATAATATTATAAATGTGATAGTTTGGATGGATGTTTGTTACTCAATTACGTCAGAACGGCTGAACGAATAAAACATAGGATACTTTTCATCATCATCATCATCAATCACCACGCGGGTACAGCTTGTAATATTATAAATGTCAAAATTTGTATGTTTGGATATTTTTTACTCAATCACGCAAAAACGGCTGAATGGATTAGGATGAAATTTGGCACACGTATAGTTTATTACTTGGATTAACATATAGGATGCTTTTTATATTAGAAAAATGTTAAATACCCGTGGGATTATCAACAAACGAACTACCGGACGTATCCATATGAAATTCGGTATAGATGCTACCTATGGAATATTGTTCAGGGATAAAAGGTATAAAATAGCGCAAGTATCATGACTATTGCTTATTTGTTACTTACTAATTTTTTATTTCTCTCTGACCCTAATTCTAAAGTTAAACAGTTCAAGTAAAGTTAAAAGTTCTCAAGCGTTAACTAGTAGTTAATACATTGTGAATATGTCGCAACAAAAAATGATTGAGTTTAGTTTATTAGACCCTGTTTATTTTTTGCAAATACCTCTTTTGGTTCTTCATCTCTATTACGAGAAACATTGAACAAGTTATAAAGAGAAGTAAAACGAAAGATGATAACGGACATTTAAATTGTTACACAAGTCCTTTGTAAATAAACACACAATAAAGTACACCCCCACTCAAGTTACTTGAATTAAAGTTACGTATGTTGACAATCTACCGCAATTTTGGAAGGATTAGGTACAGAGGATTTTTTTTTATTAACCAAGGCTTAAGGGGATATTGAGATACATAACATATGTATATACATCTCATAATGTGGTAGCAGATAATTTTTTTTTTGTTTTTGGCGTAGCAATTTTTGCATTTGCTAATGTCAAATCGAAATCAAATTGACAGTCAAGTATTTTATTAAAAATTAAGTTAAATAAGTTAAAGTCACACAAAGTAAGTCAAGGTTGAGTGAGGTCATGCCCTAGGAGTGGTAACTTTACTAAAGGCTTCGACATAGTTTTAGAAGCATGACCAAACCCATGTTTCATCACATTATATTAGTTTCCCTCATTATCATATTTCATTTTGTACAAAAATACACTTTTTTCATGCACAAACATTTAAAAACTGCACCGACATGATATTTTCACGTCTTCACCAAAACTTTTGGATCACGTCGTTGCTTAGTATCAAGATTTAAGATTAATTTATTTGTATCAGATAGATTGTAGTTAAACTTCAGTATATTCCTCAACAAAAAAACGTAATCTTCAACTTAAATAATCGCCTGATGGAAAATTATAACGACTGTCCATGACCATTGCAGCGGTATCTAGAACTCTGAGTAACAAAGCAAAGTCCAAGGCATCGCTGCTTTGGCGCCCATTACTTAGAGACTTAGAATGGTCAGTCTCAATAACCCTGTATTTTTTCTAGCTGGAGTATCTACCTTTCAAACCAGAACACAGTAATGTTCCAAAAACTCGAACGAAACGTTTTGTCTCCACGTTCATTGTGCGGACTGCTAGACAGTGGAATGCACTGCCTGAGTGGGTGTTCCGCTAGATATAATCTGGGTGTCTTTAAGTCGAGAGTGAATCGGTATCTTCTAGGCAAGCGTGCTCCATCATCACTTAACAGTGAGATGGCGGTCAAACGTAAGCCTATTTCAAATTTTTTTTTTTATCTTGCTTGGCGGCAGAATATTTGGTACAGCGGTGATACCTAAGTGACCTCTAAGAGAGCTAAGGAGATCTCCCACCAAGTAAAAAGTAAGCAAAGTATTATCGAAGTAAGTAATAATGTTACCTCATTCCATGGAGGCAGGTGAGAGCTCCATCGCTGGGCCGGTCAGTGCTGAGGATTGTTCTGCCGTTGGACAGCACCGAGAATGACAGCAGCACCTCCGACCATACGTCTGTTGAACAAAGTATTACTATTTAAAAACCACACCGTCACTTAATATCAGGTGAGCTATGTAAATCAAACACCAAGCTTTAAACAAAGATGAAATATTATTACTTGAAGCACAAAGAGATTAGTGAATTTGGCTCTACGTTTGCCGTATTTAATATTGAAGGATTTATGAGGTTATTATCATCACATCACACATCATCAGCCATAGAACGTCCACTGCTGGACGCAGGCCTCCTCCTGGGGGTTTTTTGCCAATACTCGCCACGCTTGACAGGCGGGTTGGCGAGCGCAGTTAAGTGTGATTGTTCAAGGAAGACGCTGCTGCCCATCTTCCGGATTACATCCCCTAGCCGACTCTTACGTCAACCACGGGTAGAAAGGGTGGGGTACTATTCTTACGCCGGCACCACCACGGCACTTATCATATTTCCTATCAAATATCAAATCTAAAGAAGCTCCTAACTAAAATAGGTAACAAAAGGATCTAAAATGATCCCAAGAAGGCGGCGAGTCAGTTAATAAACCCTCGCTCTGAGGTTTCTACACAATATACCTCGGATAATACCGCACAAGATCAATAGAGCCCTTGTTTACACTAAACAATCAACCAGGATTCAGGGCAGACTGGCCTATCCGTAGAGGCATTATCAGGGCATTAAGAGCCTCTCAGTTACGAGTACCTCCAACGAATCCTATATCTCTAGAAGAGAACATCATAACAATAAAATGTTTATAGCAAGTGACCAATGATAGTTCAGTGGTTTGTTGATTCGATTGATTCATACGTCGAAGGGTGTTTCATCAAATTCTAAGCATGAGCTTCAGCTGTTAACGAAAACATCGTGAGGAACATTTATTATTCGCACAGCGAGGTTGTGGAACTCTCTGCCGGACTTTGTGTTCCCTGTTAGGTACAATATGGGGGTCTTCAAATCTAGAGTAAATAGGATTCTTCCAGGTAAGCGTGCTCCATCTAAACTAGTGCTTAACATCAAACAGTGTGGTCAAAGACGAACCTAACTTGAATTTAAAAACAACCATAGCGTGGTGATAAGGTACTTTCTAGTGTTCAGCTCACTAGTCAAAATTCAAGTCGAAAATATGTCGATGAACGTTTTAACGATATGGTCCGGTAGCCTCACTAGAACCAGTTCCATTCCTGGCTAGATATGTTTACGATCTTCAACCACACTGTCAGTTAAAATCAGGTAAATTGTTGTCAAACAGGCGTAAAGAAAAGGCCATAAAAAAATTGTGTGCAAAGCTGCCAACTAATATACGTGATTGTTCTGGAGATGACTATTTTTATTGTCGACAAACAATAATTTTGACTGAATAATTTTCAATAATTTACTTCTTTATTCACTAAAATAATAATTATTTTTTGTGGAGTTGGTACTGAATATTGTGTTCACTGATTTACAGTTCAATTTAATGCGGAGAGTGTTTCGATAGCGTCATCTAGTACTTAGTACATTTATATCACCGGTTACTCACTACACTGGACACCTACTAGTATACTCAAGGTGTAAACACGACTTTACAACCCCTCTACAGACTACTTCAAAAACTATTAGGAAAACATGCTGAAAGTGCTCTTGAAAATCGTCAGCAGAATATCTCGGAATATTCCCGTGAAATTCCTAATAACCCTGTTTTCTCTTAAAATATTTCACAAAATTATGTAAATGAACTTAGTCCTTATTAGATTTAAAAATAGAGATTCATTAGCTCGGAGAGGTTTGCTAACATCCCTTGGACTATATTAGCTATTTTGCAAAGTTTTCCTTAGAGGTAAAATAAGAATTTAGAGAGATTTATACAATAAATACGCTGATGTTGGCACTATTCATTAAGGTTAGACGTTTAATTTACTGGAGTCTTATTTTAAAATAGTTTGCTTTGTACAGACGGGAGAAAAAACTTTGGCAAGTTTAGAGCTAAATTAGATCGATGTAACGCAGTTGCAAAAATAGGGGGTTTATTCCCATTTAGCTCCTTGGACTTAGCCCATTGATTTTTTGTTTGTGTTCACCTTGAACAAGCGCTGTTTACCCCAGTGTTAGAACTGGTTCTACAGCTGTAGTCAGCAATTTAAAGAACTGACCGATACAGGCCTAAAGCGAAGACATTTATATGTGACTTCACTTTGGATAATGTAAAATGTTAAAAAAAAAATAGTTAAATGGTATATTTCTAAATTTAATTAATAACAATGTAATAATTTCTTTTGTTTGTGAAATATGACGCAAGACAAACCAAATGGTTTATTGGTACTATACCATTGTAAAACCAGCTTGAAATGTAGTAAATAATTGAAAAAAAAGTTGCATTGTGGCGTGGAAAAAGTTGTACGGTCACTTACAGATTCATTAGCATTTGTTATGATATACATTCCTTTAAAACTCGCAATAATATAGCAGCCCCATACATTTTCCAGACTAAATGATAATTTTCTTTGCAACGCTAGTGGAGTGCCAAAAGTCTGCTAATTTGATTACCGTCATACGAATGCTTTGTGAAGCGAATTAATTGTTACTAGGTAAGTACATATCATTTGGAAATATTTATAGTATTTGGAAGTTTTATCACTATTTTTCTGACTTGTATAAAAACGTGTCCTCACGTCCTAGGATTCTTAATAAGAGCCACCCTAAGGTTTATCTCAAGTTTTTGGATTTCGCTCCTGACCCCGCGCTTGCTTAAGGCAATCCCAATAGCTAAGCGAACGTATTTCGGTGCTTCAGTATATTGCTAAACTTGTTTAGTGTATTGCTAAATTTATTTAGCAATAGATAGTGTAGCATTTACCGAAGCGAAAATATTGCAATTACGCGTCGTCGGCATCGCGTCGAAATTCCAACGCTTAAATTGTTTGGAAAAAAATTGCTTTAAAACTATTGCGTAATGTGTAAAAGAACATATGGAGGTTCATTAAATAAAGTATTGTGTGTAACATTTATTAATATAATAAATTTGTTTTAAAAAAATAACACAGAAAACTTACTTTACTATTATTTTACGGGTTACTTTATGATTTTTTCTACTAAGAAAATGTATTTCGACAAATTTTCTGGATCGTGTCGAAAGCTACTCAATTAACTTTTTTTTGTGCTTTAAACTGGACATAATATGATGTATTGCAAAAAATTTATTGCGTAACCATTTTAACTACTTATAGTGCCTTAAAATGCTATTTTATCCGCGATCATAAAATGTAAGGTGCAGTTCCTTTACAAGCTTTTAATGGCCTTATAAAGTTGCACAATATATATTGAGTTTTTAAGTTCATACCTTAAGCGAGTATGAACTAAGTAGAGAAGGTAAACACATCATTAAAGAGGGATGGAGAAGTTTCATGAAGATAATTTGTCACTATAACTTTTACTGTAGAAATAATTCTGAAATCATGAACAAAAATCAGCTATAGTGAAAGTAATTTTTTATGGTTGATAAACTAGGTGTTTGACCACAAATCACCTGATGTTAAGTACGGGTGGGGTTGAAAACAGAAACACATTTAATCTGGAATGGAAATGGCTCTCAAGTGGGGCTACCGAAGCACACCGTTAGGTACTTGGCGACAGATTTTCAACTTTGATTTGAACCCACGCCCTTCTGCGAGTGAACTGACCGTGCTAACTATTGAGCTATCATTGCTTAGATCATTTATTTTTTAATCAAATGGAGCAAGCGCCTGATTAATTTTATCATTTCTGAGTTGTTCCTAATGACCCTAATGAGTACCCCCCTTCGGTTGAGTTTACACGGCTTATAGCCCTGTATATTTTAAATTCGTTTTATAACTGTTTCGGATTATTTATAAGAATACTAAAACGTGAATTAATGCTAGAGTGAATGCCCAATGCTTTACGTATGTATATCGTTGTGCTAGATTTGCGATAAGTAGACAGGAGGTTAGCTAGTTGAAGTTGAAAAACTATTAATGGTCCTCCGATTTTATTAATGGTCTACCACACCTTTACCCTTTTGCTCTATTCATAGGGAACGGGTCAATGCCCTTAGATTGGCTGCTAATGGCTCGTGTGTTACTTATTGCGGATTCGACCTCATACAAGATTTTTATTTGACATATTTATTTTTATATTTTTTTTTTCTCTTGTTTTCTCTTTTTTATCATTTTGATTTTGTATTATTATGTTATGCTTAATTTTTATGTTATCGAAATTTGTGAAATTTTAATGTAGTTGGCTTGACCATATTTTTATCTCAATAAATACAGTGTTGAGGTTGAGTTATGTTGATGTTGAGTTGAGGTTGAGTTGAGTTTGAGTTGTGGTTAAGTTGAGATTGAGTTGAGGTTGAGTCGGGGTTGAGTTAAAGGTTGAGTGAAGGTTGAGTTTAGGTTGAGTTGCGTTGAGGTAAAGTTGAGGTTGAGTTAAGGTTGCGTTGATGTTGAGTTGACGTGGAGTTGACGTGGAGTTGAGTTGAGTAGAGCTGTGGTTGGGTTGAGTTGAGGTTGCGTTGAGGTTGAGTTGAGTTGAGTTGGGATTGAGTTGAGTTGAGTGTTGTTATTTTTGTGTGTGATGATAGTTTAGTAGTTAACGAGGTCGGATCGCACGCTAAACGTCGTTGGTCCAACTTTCAACACTGAACTTAAGGTGAATGTAAATATCTTGCGGAAACCAAGAAGTTAGCATTATGGCAGGTTACTCTATATTAACTGGCAGGTTAGTTACCACGTTCAAGCTAAGCACATTTCATGTTATTTCGAAACAAGGTAGAAATTTTTAATAAATGCGCCACTACTAAGGCTATGATTTGACTTGATCGTGACTAAGAAATATATACTTGAATTTAGTTGAAAATATACTTAATTACATATACCTACTTCAAATATTGATTGTAAGGCCCTTAATTCACTGAAAGAATGCAAAAAACGCGACACAAAAATGAAAAAAAAAAAAACTATAGCATAAAGCAAAAGAAAAATAATTACCACACATTTCTCGTCGAAGATCTTTGTCCTTATCACGCAGCTTACCATCGGACAGAACTCCATTAACCTGTAAATTATACGTACATAAAATTAATGAAATTGTTAATAGTCGATTGATGTGGCCATCTTGTTTTAAGCACGACCCTTTACACGTTATGCCCGGGAGGCAAATTAATCGCCGTTACAAATAAATTACAAAAATAATTTTATTGTGTACCGTAGCGTAAAAGGATTAAGGGTTCCCAATACAATAGGCTTCGTAAGCTTACATTAAGTCAACACGAATTTTGAGTCTTGATTCTTTAAACCAGATTTTGACTTAATATCCCTAACAAAAGAAAAATTTGTGTCCACAACGAAAGAAAAAGTAGTTGTACCTAACAAAGTTTGATTTTGCAGTACCAAAACAAAATTTCAAATTTAAAGGAAATTCTCAATTATTTTAAATTAAATTATACACAAATACAAACAATAACAAGTTGAAGAGTTAATCTATAACCCAACTGTGATTGAAATAGCTATACCTAATTATAGAAAAAAACCTATTTAAACCAATTTATTATTCCTAATTAAATTCAAACATATAGCTTATACATATTTTTGAAACCCTCTTTTAATTTTCTTAATTTTGATACCAAAGGTTTTGGTTTTTTTTTTTATCTACGTATCATATTTCGCGCCAAAAATCCGCCATTTTGTTTTTTTTCTCAAACACCTACCTAAGAACACTTAGGTTTTTAAGACGAATGTAGCGATACCTTAACTGTCGAAATCTCCAGCCGTTTGTATGATACGAGGTAATAAAGAAATTTACATACATACAAGATACGCGCGAAAAAATAACCCTTCCTTGGCAGTCGGGTAAAATACAATTAAGCGTTAAAAATTAATTATTTTGGTATTTCTTCTATGAGAGTGCTAACTTTCTCGTATTAACCTAAAAGCATCGTCCTTTATGTTCAAAATTATTATACAAAAACCAAACTTTATTAATTGTGTAACTGTAAGAAGTTCTTAGTTAGTTTTGAATGTATTAATATCCATTAAATAATAAACTCAATAAAACAATTTCATTGACTATATGTATGATTGGACTTTCATTGGTCTACAGGTGATTGTTTTTGTGTAGTAGGTTAACATTTTAGGAAAAAAAAAACAGACATTTATTGCATTTGCATTTAGACAGTACAAGCATTATTATACCTATATTCCAGTTATTACATACATTAGGAAATGCATGTGAACCCAGAAGGCTACATTTGGATATTACGTGGGGCTAGAAAAGCTTAACTTCAAATTGTCGACCAAGATGACTTACGCGTATTTTCCGCCATCTTGAAAAAAATACTTTAAAAATTGATGACATTAAAAATATTATGAACTTACTGGAAATTAAACAAAACAATATATATTTTTATCCATAAACGATATACTAATGATAGTTTCAATATTAAATCTATAAATATGTGCTTATTTTTTATATATATTTTGTTTTAGCATACAGTTTATAATGAATCCATTATTTTTACTAATATTTTGACTTGTTATTTACGAAGATTTGTTTGTTAAGTTTCAGACCCAATTTAATGTTCTTAAAAAAGTCTGGATTTTTTTTTTACTCAAGTAATATTATAGCAATGTTAATTTCTAAACATAATCATTATTAACATAAGTTTGTTTCATATTCTAGTTATCTAAGTTTGTTATTACAACAAAATCTAAACGTGAATACGTATATCATTAGTTAATTAAATATCTAATTATGACTAATATATTTCGTAATTAAAACTTTAATTACGATAGGTAGTAAGTAGCTCTTAGCTCCCCTGATAAATGACGAATTTCAAAATTATTTACGAGGGTATTACACCATGGTTTTAAACAAAACAAAACCCATTAGAACTTGAGTTATCTCCATCATTACCGTTTCATTTATGACGTCCAATGCCCGGGGACTGAAATAAAATCAGTAATTCACAAATATGTTGATGTTTCGGAGAATAATCCGATTTTACGCTATCTACGCCCCCAGGAGGCAGAATATTTGAATTTATATCGAAATGTAAATGGTGGATGGGCAGTTTCGACAGATAACTGTGCCCGTAGTACAAAATCTTTCGAAAAATATATTATTAATTCTTATAAAGGCTTTGGTACGGATTCTATAGAAAAATATGTTAACAGAGTCTTTAAAGATCAGCAACGTTGTTGTGTGTCTAGTATTGCAGATATCCATAGGTGACGACATTGCCGTCGAAACCGGCACCCGGGTTCATCGAGTTGTGTTGTTAAAGTTTCGATTACCATTACCCGTGATGTGTTCCCATCTATGCCTTACGAAAATTGATATGGTCCTAAATATGCTGCTTTGAACACTATTTTCATCATATCTCCAATCTGTTCTTAATCAGTAACGTATTTTCCATTCTTGGTTGCCTGGAAAAGATCGCTTGTGGCACTAGCTCTTAATATTATTTTGTTTTCTGAACGATTTTCTATTTCTGGTGTGCACCTTAAAGAGTTTCTATCTATCTATCCATCAATGGACTTAGGTTGTTCTTGGCTTAAAGCTATTTTGATCGATATACAAAGTTTTTCACTTCTATATAACGAAACTATTAATAGTCACTTCATTTGCTAGAACATGATATATATTTATGTTTTTTATAGCATCTAGGTATATTTGTTATACAATCTATAGGTAATAGGTACACGTTGAGTATATGTAAATGATAAGGGATATAGAACTTAAAATACTTTTTAATAAATATTTGAGCCTTTTGGGGTTGAAAATTTGGAGCCGTGGGAAGCAAAAAAAATTCAAAGACTTGTCATCTCGTATAGACGACGCCACACGTGTACGCTGGCCTGTATTGCCCAACGTTTGAGTATTGCCACACAACGCGGCAATGGAGCCAGCGTTTTGGGGACTATTCCCATTGATAGCGGCCTTTTAAATTAGTTTATTTTTATTTTAATTTATTTATTAGTTCCTCTATAGTATTAGAAACACTGTAGTTTGTATGTTAGGATGTAATTTGTAGATACATATATTTTTTAAATAAATAAATGAACTAAGGTCGTAAATACTTTTCAATGCATTTGTCTACCGAATATAAACTACGTATTTTAAATAGTATTTGTGCTAGGGGTGTAGATTATGTGCGCATCGTTAGCATGTTAATAAACCGCTTGTACCCGGCCTGAGTACCATGTGATAGGTACGTAAACTGTAGCTGGGCTGCTGTAGCTCTGATTTTCTATTTTGCGAGATATTTTATTGGAATATTTTCCCTTGGTAGAATGTTTTTACTGTCTGAGCTGAGCAGATTATTAGAGTTTAAAACTAATAAAGTATTAATGATCTAAAATAAGCGTGATATTAATAAAACTAAAATTGTTACAGTTACTTTAATAAGTCTATATTTGAGAACTAAAGGGTTTCACAATTGTGTTTTTGTTACAATATTTTAATTTTTGTAGCGATGATAGCTCAGTGGTTAGTGCGGTCGGTTCACACGCCGAAGGGCATGGGTTAAAACCCTAACAATGAGCTTTAAGCTGCCGGTGAACGAATACATCGTGAGGAAACCATAGCATGGTGGTAGAGTACTTTTCTAGCACTAGCTACCACCTAAAAATCGAAAATTTGCCGTCAAGCATCTAACGGTGTGTTCCTCACATGAGAGCCAGTTCCATTTCAGGCGAGGTGTGTTTATCATCTTCGACCACACTGTCACTTACCATCAGGTGAGCTGTGGTCAAACACATGGCCTGTCAACCATAAACCATTAAAAATACTGGTAATTGACGACGATTTCATTTATTTCTACGGTATAAACTTAGATGATTTTAGAAAGATTCTGATACCATCGAGCTAATATATACTTATATTAGCTAATATATACTTATAGTGATAATTTTTGTTAATTATAAGCATTGAGCATCGTTGAGCATCTCATTAAATGATAATAAACAGAGTTGGACAGGTATTACGACTAATAGATGTCAGACTCATCTAAGGTACTTCAAACGTCTATAATAATAGCATTGTCTTGTGAGGTCACAGTTCAGGGCGAATAACTAGTAATTATTAGAAAACAGCCATGTCAGAACAGAGCCTGTTTATCGAGAGAGCTGGAAACGGTAACAATGTTTACAAAACAATTGTGTTCGAAGGCAAACAACAACACCCTTGTGCCGCAGTCAACTGTCGAAATCATCGGATTTCGTGCTACGTATATATGTACGTATATTCTGAATACGTCTACAATAAATCTAAGATCTAGCCTTTGTCACGTTATTGATTATTCATGCACGAACTTGGATGTTGATGCGCTTTCTATATATGTAGTACCGACTGTTTCAAACTGAACTATCACTTACAACTACATAATATGTGTCAAAACTCGTCATGTATTGTTTTTTTTCTAAATGAAACGGCACACTGTCTTCCACAGAAGTAGATATTTTAACAAATGAGCTTTGACAATTGTATTACCCTTTTGACGTTTATAAACCTAATTTATTTTGACATCTGAAAAATTTATTTTGCGTTTACTTAATTTGTATTAGATAAGATAATGTTTTTTTTTATAATTGTGAGATAGATTAAAATAGTCGTTTTTATCTCAATAAATTAATTTAATTAATTTAACAGTATACCCTCACTCAAATGCCAGTTCCCATACACGTGTCTGTTTAATTGTCTGTTCAAATTTATTTTTAATTTTTATTAGTATTCTATTTTTCTTGACATTCAATTGCACGTTTTTAATTAATTATTATTATGTTAAGAATCTAATTATTTTGTATTTTTAATTTTTGTGTTTAGTTACATATGGGTCATAGTAATATTACCTGAAATAAATGTTTATTATTATTATTAATATCTTTGACCAAATATATAAGGTGAGCAGTGGTTAAAACACAATATAACCGGTCAACCTTAAAAAATCTTTGTGGGATTTCTTTGGTCTTTTTAATAACGGTCGCATGTCACAGGGTCTCCTACATTTAGTCGGTTCGCCGACTTTCAATTACTATCTGTATGTTTGGCGCGATTCATCAACGTGATATAATAGCGCGATGCCGTATTATGACGCCGGATATTATCTCTTTCATGTTCTCGTTGGACGTTTGTAATCTGAAAAGTGCTCTCGGATGCGTGAACTCAAAAATAATGGGAAAAATAACCTCTAGATCAACAAGAAAGATGATCTATAGATTCATTTTATTGTGCATTTAAATATGAGCTCTAAATACATACATATAATCTACATTAGTGAATGACTTATTTTTAAAAAACGTCTGTAATTTTTATGTTAAACATACCAATTTTTTTTTTTTTTTAATCAAACCTCTTTCTCCCCATTGCTTATTGATTGTATGTCGTTATGTTCTATATCCATAAAAATATACAAAAAAAGTTTTTCTTAACGACTGATATGTTTCTAATTTTTTAATGTGATCACAGACTTTCTACCAAAAAAAGAAAAAATATATTTGATGATGATTAAGTACTAATCAGATTAAATCATTTAGGTGCTTGATGCCATAGATTAGAAAAAAATATAGATTAAATATTGGGTAGAAAAGAGTAAAATTTCAGAGTAATATTATCTGTGAACTTTTTTCTAATCTATGGTTAGTAGTAATGTTAGTGAAATGATGTGATAGAAGAGTTATTTTTAACGGAAGTACCAACAGGTTGTTTGTGGTTCTCGTGTGCCAGTTCCAGATCTTTCTGTTGCTGAATGCGGTACTTCCTCTCGAGATAGCCCTCGTATAGTGACGCTGCCAGCATGAGGGTTCCGACGATGATAACTGCTGATCTGTGAACGAATACGTTATAATTAAAGATTTGTTTTTCATTAATTGTTTCTAGTTATTAAATGCGATGGCCGGTTAATTGTATGATATTTACCTAGCCGTGATATACGGTTTTGTTCGTGAAGGTTATTTTCTAGAAACTGAATATTTTTCCAAAAAAAATGTCATTCATAAACTTAACAATATAATAACAAAATTATCACATGTATATAATATTAATTAATTGCGTATTCTGGAGTGGAGACCGCGAACTGGGAAACGTAGCGTAGGGTGCCCTGAGCCTCGATGGAGTGGATTACTTGATAGTACTTTCATTGTACATAGCAAATTTATGAAAGACAAAACATTTGTTAAGCCACACAAAGTTCAACGTGCAGTTTATAGAAGCCAACCGAAGATGTCTGATTTTCAGTACATATTTTGTGAGACTTGTTAGTTCTGGAAGTTTCGTAGTCTTTGCATAAACCAGGCGGCGACGACAGGAGAGCGATGCTCAGAGGAAGCTTGTCATTATTTTCAACTTTATTAATATTCTGCTGCCACCCGCAATAATTATTTTGCTTTGCAAAACAGCGAAGTATTCTGAAGGTAATTTATGTTTTATTCTACTGTATTTTCTTTAAATAATTCTTAAAAAGTATTTGTATTTTGTATTTCATTTATTTGGATCACCAAACACTATACACATCACAACATTTATACAGGTCATCAACATAAACAAAGAAAACTAGATGTTTTAGCGATTATAGGTGACGACAATATGCATAAAATTATAAAGTTAACAATTATTATAAAAAAAATCGAAATGCCAATATCACGTAATTGATAAATAGATATGTCAAGTTTGTTTTAGTTAGTTTAGTAAGTTCCTATAGATAAATAGAAACAAGTAATAAAAGGTAAAAACATAATCTAACGCAGAAGTTCCCTTCTGTACGTTGTGAAACTTTTTATGGGAAGTCTTTTGCATTCCAGGCTGTTCAATTGTGGAATGCGCTACCTGTTCCAATTAGACGTGCCCCATCGCTCGATGTATTTAAAGAAAGTGTAAAAATATTTTATATTTCGCAGAATTTACTACCCCGATGTTGTTGTTCTCTTTTATTTATTTTAGACTTGGTCTTATTTCGTTATATAATCTTATACCTTTAAACGATATATACATGTATATACGTTTTTTATTTATTTCTGGTGCACACAATAAAGTGTTGAATAGATATTTAAACTCTTTATTGTTCACACCAAAAATTGTATGCCAAATACAATAGAAAAAAAAACAGCAGTGTTTCATTAACCTTATCGCTAAAAACGATATCTTCCAGCCAACCTTAGAATAAAAAGGATTCAATAATAATGGGTGTAAACCAGGTTAACATACATAAGTAAAACATAAATATACATTCTAATAAAGATACATCTTAATACTTAAATTAGTGATAATTAAAATAATACACTAATACAAAGTAACTAAGTATAAGTACCTGGATGACCGAGCTTTGCTCGTCCGAAAACACGGATAAACCGATGTTTTTTAAAAATGATACCTAGCTAGATTGATTTATCGCCCCCGAAACTCCCTGCATACAAAATTTCATGAAAATCGTTGCAGCCGTTTCCGAGATTCAGATTATATATATACATATATACAAGAATTACTCGTTTAAAGGTATGAGATTAGATAGATAGATATGACATAGATAGATCAGATAGATAAGAAGGTATATAACTCTCTTATATAATACTTAAGAAATAATGTTTGTTATACTGTTATATTTTTGTGGCCAGTACAAGAATAATCACTTATCTTATACCTATTAACGTCATGATAAAAAAGTACTACAGAATTTTTATATCTTGATAAAATTGTTATTTTATTTCCTCGAGGACCTCATGAACATTATTCATTGTTATAGTTAGTCTGCATAAAATAAGCGACGATGTACCGCTTTATAAATTAAGCGGCTTACCTAAAGTCTAGTGATTTTTCTTTCACTCCGCAAATCCCACCGAGATTAAGGTGAGGCGCTACTGGTGATCCCACAAAGCCCATTTTCAATATCATAAAGACATGAAGCTTATGAGATGACGGTGATTATTAATGTTAATGGATAAAGTTGCTAAATGAAGGTCACGTTAAAAGTTAAAGAGATTCCCTTGTAGATTATAATAAACAAACGTATTAATACTCAATTCAGTGTGTTGTCACAAACTATGGGTGTTCTGTAACTTGTTTATGTAATCTACTTTTCTTTTGTAAGTTTTAGCCACGGTTCCACTGAGAAATGAAGTTACGAGTGTGGGTCGTCGTTATTTTTTATTTATGACGTGAAGTTTCTATTACATCGTCTATAGAGATTTCAGAGTGGCAACATCATAGTCTTTTAAAAGCAAGAGCTTGGAAAACATTTTTTTAAATTTCAAGTTGTATTTTTTTTCCAATTCGGCTTGATATTACTCAAGAAAGATTTATAGCTCTGTAATCTTGTTCGTATTTTATCTAAATAAGACTTGTTGGTAAAATAATGTTAGGTCTAAAATGTTGGCGAGATTTTGTTAAAAAGGTAAAAACATTTTAATATAACAAACAACCACAATCGGTGAAGTTCATTAACGTTACAATTATGGAAAATGTTCGCTCCCATTTTCGATTCAGCCATTATAAATGTAAACAAAGGGCAATCAGCGCCCCTTCTAGTACACATTGGCCAATTATTATGTTCTATTAATGACGTTGGCTAAGCAATAAATCACACCGATTGTGTGAACGATGAGATTAGACCCCGCGGCGTATTTAGACAGCGGGTCACCGCACACGCCGCACAGCCACGATTGGCAAACGTTGGGATGATTGGCAAATATTTGCGAATCCGACCCAATGTTTGATACTAATGAGTTATGGCCTGAACACAAAAACGTTGAATTTAAGTCCTAAACACACATCACACGGCTTAATCCGAATTATATTTTGGTTACATTAAGTTAATAAATCATGTTAAATACAAAATATGACATAATATGCCAGTGTCAATGCTATAAAGGTATGTTTAAAAATAATTTTAGCACGACCAAAAGACAAATTATAAAGCTTTGTCAAACCTTTGATACGGGTAATGAATATATACCACTTGTATTAACCTCATGAGTTATGATCTCTATAATTCACATTCCCTATATTCCATACTTGTACGATATGTGTAAACAGATTTAGTTTGTGGTATACGGTAGTTTGTAGATAAGGTCACAAATCAAAGTGTCATGAAACACGTCCTTTAGCTGTCGGAAAGTGGACAGCCATCATGACACCGTTCGTGGTCACGTCATTCATATCAAGCTAGAGTGAATGATGATCGTTTTTGCTTGAATGTCCCGAAAAAGTTGTTTCACTGAAATTGTGGTTTTATCGATATTACCGTCATTATGGCTGCCTCGTTCGTTATTAAAATGTGTGTTTGGGAAATTCTCATACCTATAAAATGTTTGGTTAAAGTTTTAATGTTTTTCGAAAAGTCGGATGGATAATATTTTGTTATTACTGTAATACGTCGCTTTGAAGTACTGAAATCAATACGTGATTTCTTATGAGTTTTAGCAGGAATGCGGTAAGGTCGTATTGCCGCATTATATTATTTTTCTTTTTAAGGTTTCTCACCCCAGTATGTGCAGCTTGGGGTCCATATAGATGTTGTATTCGCCAGGAACAGCACGCACGTGTATAGTGCTGATAGAGGCCTGCAGGTCGCCAGCGGTGGCTTGCGCCGCCGCCGCCGTCTCCGCCGCGCCCAACACTGCGCTCAAGTCATCCGCCGAGCAAGACGCCGGTACGCACTCGCCCACTAGCATCAACCTGCTCTGCAATACAATACAAATGGGATTAATTTAAAAAAAATAAGAAACGAATAGGTCGCTCTCTTAGTTCGAAAGATATATCAAGTAAATTTAGACTATGTGTCCAGCCCTAGTGTCACAGTTAATATGCCGAAGACCTCCGATATGACTTGAAGATTTTGTTACAGAAATATAGAACAAAAACATCCGGGCTTATTAGGGCGAGCGAAGCGAGCCCTAACACTATCCCACAACTGCGGCCGGTATCGTTACCCGTTACAATTTGTCGGGATAAAAAGTAGCCTATGTGTTAATCTAGGCTATCAGCTATCTCCTTACTTAATTGGTCCAGCCGTTTGAGCGTGAAGAAGTAACAAACACACTTACACACTCACAAACTTTCGCCTTTATAATATTATAGTGTGAAGACATCGCTACTTTGAAGCTCATTGACTACTTTGAGACATTTAATAGTGAACAATATTGCCTTGTAATTTTTGGAACCGGAGCGTGTATTGATTTAATAAAAAAAATAAAGTACTGAATACTGCATTGCGGTAACATGTTGACAAAGAATGTCCCAATAAATAACCATTTGCAGATTCCTCGTTCATTTTATTGTTGTAAAAATTTCCGGAAGGGTGATTTATTTTCAGATGTTTTTAAAAAGTGTTATTCACATTTATCATTGTACAGTACAGGGGTGTAAGTATAGGTGTACTCGTACTAAGCTGTAGGAAGTCAATGTACTCATAATTATGAAGAACTTTTGCTGTGGGGATAACTCTGAAATTCCGAAAAACGTTAGTTGTTTTGTAGAATAAAATACTTGATCAAAATGAAGCAACTGGTTTATTTTACGCAATTGCTGAGTTACTATGCTTGTACTACCCGCCAAATGTATATTCTTGTATATGCAACACAACCCAAATAACCACTTTAAATTCACTTGGTGGTAGATCTCCTTAGCAGAAGGTCGTCTAGGTAGGTATCACCGCAGTCCCAGATATTCTACCACCAAGCAGTGTAAACAGTGTAAGTGTATGTAAACATTACTGGGTTTTTTTAAATGTTTGACAGTCTAGGTGTTTGACCACAGCTCACCTGATGTTAAGTGACGGTGTGGTCGAAGAGGCTAGGGGTGCATTACGCACACCTAGCCTGGAATGGAACTGGCTCTCAAGTGAGGCTGCCGGAACACACCGTTAGATCCTTGGCGGCAGATTTTCAACTTGAGGGTGGTAGCTAGCCAGCCGAGTACTAGAAAGTACCCTACCACCATGCTATGGTTTTGTTATGGTTACTATGGTTCTCACGATATTTTCCTTCAAGCAGCTCAAGCTCATTGTTGGGGTTTGAGCCCAAGCCTTTCGGCATGCGAACCGACCAAGCTAACTACTGAGCTATCATCGGTTTGAAGGGTACTGCAGCTGGTGAAATTACAGGGCTGTTGAGACTAAACACCGAAACTCTCAAAGTAATTACGCCAAAGCAGTCTCATTTTTCACATTACTTTTACAAAAAAAAAACACCGGGGACACACGCGGTTACGATGCAGATTGAAAAAAAAATCTCCCCCAAAAATATACTATTTATATAATGAATAAATCATTTTGTCAAAAACACAAAAACGTTTTCCATAGCGCTTTCGCAAATTGATATGGCAAGGAGTGGATGCCGCACGCATTATTAAGGCTACATCTACATACATAAATTCCGGCGGCCATCAATTTGTGTCCCTTCCTCATTCTAATAAATCACCCTCAGCTTTTCCTCAAGGTATAATAGGTCCGTCATCTATAATAAATCTTCGATTTTCTTGCTGCCATTCTTGTGATTGTGAAAAATTCGTTAGTCAATTCATTTTGACGCCCAACGTGTTTACTAAAGGGATGAAATATAACGAGTAATTTTTGCTATGAAAAGAAAATTTGTTTAAGATTGACGTTAGAAGGAGAACAGCTACTGTAAGGAAGCCTTAGGCGTCAGAAGGAAGATAACTAAGTTTAAATTTAAACGTTACAACCGTAAGGTTGTAGCGATGATAGCTCATTGGTTAGCGGTGTCGCTTTGCATGCCGAGGGGTATGGGTTCTAATCCTAACAATGAGCTTGAGCTGCCGGCGAAGGAAAACATCGTGAGGAAACCATAGCGTGGTGGTAGGGTACTTTCTAGTACTCGGCTGGCTAGCTAAAAATCTTAAAAATCTGCCGCCAAGCATCTAACGGTGTGTTCCGGCAGCCTCACTTGAGAGCCAGGTCCATTCCAGGCTAGGCGTGTTTATCATCTTCGACCACACCGTCACTTAACATCAGGTGAGCTGTGGTCAAACACATAGCTTGTCAGCCATAAAAAAAACCTAATTTCATTCCTACTACATTTTTTCAAAGAAAATTTTAATAAATTGTCTGATTTCTTTAACTTGAGAACTTTCTGTATAAGATTCATATTTGTCTTGCGCGAGTATGATGTCTCTTACTTTCGCACTAAAGTTCAACTGGCTTTCCATTCGGCTTCGCAGAAATGTTCACTTCTATAAGACGTTTTATTGAGTCCTTCTACCCCAAGCTATCTTAAAGAATGTTTTCATTAGTTTACATATAAACTGAGGAATATTGGCTTAATTATATGAATCTCGTCATCTCCAGCTCCGACAAATAGACACTGAATTACATGTGGAGATTCCAAGTGAGAAATGCTTTTATTTTATTTTATGTTTTGAGCATAAAAGCTCACACTGTGAGTAACAGCTGCGGTGAGTCAAAGCGACAAAAGCACTCCACCTACAAACACAAGGCTGTGAGGATTTTGTCTGAGGCGGCATTGTTTACGAAGATTGATGTGCTTGTCTGTCGCACACTTGTATTGTACAAGATACCTATACTTTAAAAGAGCTGCATGTACATTCATAATGTACATCCCGACTTTTCCGGTAGTAAAATACTCCAAAGTACCGGTAAAGGAAAACATCGTAAGGAAACCATAGCGTGGTGGTAGGGTACTCTCTAGTACTCGGCTGGCTAGCCACCCTCAAGTTGAAAATCTGCCGCCAAGCATCTAACGGTGTGTTCCGGCAGCCTCACTTGAGAGCCAGTTCTATTCCAGGCTAGGTGTGCTTTACCAACTTCGACCACACCGTCACTTAACATCAGGTGAGTTGTAGTCAAACACCTAGCCTGTCAGCCATAAAAAAGAAAGTAAAAAGTAAAAGTGTATAGAAAACAGTCATAATAGAAAAACACATACTTGCGGCAGATGGTTGTTGTCTATAGTGAGGTTGATCTTGGCAACGTAGAAGGTGGTGAGGAAGGGTGGTACGACCGCGTGGTACTCCCGCAGCTGTAGATCCTTGCATGCGTTCAGAGAGCCCAGCCAATACTCGCTGCCGAACAGAACGTTGGAGCTGTACTGCCCTGACGCATCATACACTGAAACGGAGATTTTATCATTTAAAAGCAATTATATAAATATACTTCATACTAGATGACGTGATCCGAACTTTGATTTTGTTTAAATCAACTACAGAGCAGTGTATACACTTTTTTCGGTATTTCATAAAATTTAATATTAAAATTTGCCGTGGTGGTGCCGGCGTAAGAATAGTACCCCACCCTCTCTACCCGTGGTTGCCGTAAGAGTCGGCTCAGGGATGTAATCCGGAAGATGGGCAGCAGCGTCTTCCTTGAACAATCACACCTAACTGCGCTCGCCAACCCGCCTGCCAAGCGTGGCGAGTATTGGCAAAACCCCCCCAGGAGGAGGCCTATGTCCAGCAGTGGACGTCCTATGGCTGATGATGATGATGATAAAATTTATAATGCTGTATTATATCAGGATACCAAGACTTACATAGCCTATGTTATTCATCGACCTTTAATCATGTGCCAAAATTATGAGGGCCTGATTGAAATAACTTTCTCTTTTAAATTAGGCAATACATATTAAAACCGCCACATCATGATCAATCTTTTGGTAATCATTGCATAAAGACTCTGCAAGTCGTAAGGCATGGGAAGCCGAATTATCGTAAAAAGTTCCTTGATATGATAATAAATTAGAATTTGTAATTTGTTACCGGAACTTTAAAAGTTAAAACTATGGATTTATATTATATGTACAGCAGCAATCAATGAGGAAAGTCATTTTTTTGTTTTTTGAAATTTCAATACCATTTTGAGGAATAAGGTTACTGATCACTATCAATTACTTAAAAACCGAAAATAGTTACGAATTATTATTATTTTAAGCTTTAATTAAATAACTTTAATTTGACCTTAGTATGACGTCACCCGTGGTGGAATGGAAAAAAGTGTCTGAGCCTACAAACAAAAAAACAAATGTCATTAAGTTGTCTAATGTCAAAGTATGTAAACAACAAAATTATTGCTTATTGCGAATGTTTGGTCAGCAAGGAACTGAATTTACAACGGTTGACTTTTTTTTCAAAACTCACTAAAATGCAATAGTTATATTATCAGTCGCTCAAATCAAGTTGCAAAATGCAAAGAATAGTTTTTTAGAAGTTAGGTTGTAGGTTGTAATAATAATGACATTGACACATCTATGGACTTTTTTTTAAATACATACAGGCAACGGCCTCAATCTGCTAAAGCCAATTAATGACGTTATAAAAAAAATTAAAATATTCCCCCAAATATTCTAAAGTATTTAAAAAATAATTACGACGAAAATGACAAAAACAATCAAATTAGTTTCTTAAAATGCTCAATATTTTCATAATTTAAAATAAAAATGGAGGACAAGATTAACATTCCCCATTGTTCGGAACTTGGCTAAGTATTGACTTATTTCATCAAGAATTCATAACAGTTTGAGATCTGAATTTCAAACATCAAAGTTATTGCGTATCCCAAATCTCAAAGGAGCTATCATTAACATGAACTTAATGAATTTTCGAAGTTGGCAACGGAATCACGTTGAAAGCCGGAATCGGAAGTGTTTAGTCATGGTGATGCTGTGCAGTGATTAGCAACAAAGTGAACACAAAATTGCTTTTGTGTTTAGGAATAAATTTCGAAACTATACTCGGAACATTTTTCTATTTAACTTTGTGATGTTTTTTTTTAATCCAGTTATTCAGATATATCCCGCGTTCTCCACATTCATCCCTGTTTTCAGAACACGCTTCCGATTTTTTTATCGTTGATAGGCTAGGTGTTTGACCACAGCTCACCTGATGTTAAGTGACGGTGTGGTCGAAGATGGTAAAGCACACCTAGCCTGGAATGGTACTGGCTCTCAAGTGAGGCTGCCCGAACACACTGTTATATGCTTGACGGCAGATTATCAACTTGAGGGTGGTAGCTAGCCAGTCGAGTACTGGAAAGTACCCTACCACCATGCTATGGATTCCTCACGATGTTTTTCCTTCACCAGCAGCTCAAGCTCATTATTGGGGTTTGAACCCACGCCCTTCGGCATGCGAACCGACCGCGCTAACCACTGAACTATCATCACTACAAATCGTTGCTGTAGGCGCCGGAGGCTATCTTAGCATCTCGAAGCCACAGTCTGCATTTACTCTGATTTATCTCTCTCAGATATTAATTCTTTGAAATATCACAGAGATGAAACCTCTTGGTGGAATTCCTCGCTACATTTTGTATAATAATAGCACGGTGCAAAAAGGAATTCCAACATTTGTTTATTAAATGAACATCGTGGGATATTTATGAAGGAACTACGATATTAAACATAACGTTAAAGCGTCGAAAATACTGCGAGTACCGTAACCATGAATCGTACCGCACATAAAACGCAGCAGTTATATGTAGAATGTTACCGACCCTCTGTTTTACGAGGAAAGGATTGATGTCGCAAAATAAAATTTGTTTGTATACCGTTCCCACCGGTACAAGGGCGGTAGTAAAAAAAGATTATACTAAATTATGCACGGCAAGAGCGGTGCTACGTTAAATCAATTCGTGTTCGCGATTTTTCGCTCTTCATATTTTCTTGGCGACGAGTAGCTAAAGGTAGGCGGCCCAGTTCAGTTAAGAAAATTTGTGCCTAGAGAGTTTTAAATGTAAATAATAAATGTAAATGCCTTTAATGAGAAAGAATAATGTCCGCATCGTGAAACGAAGGTATAATAAAGAAAGAAATATTACTTCAGTACAACAAAACACAATGAATTATGAAAATAAAATTAGTAGCGTAGGTCTACGCATTTGCCCGAGTTAAATGTAATTTTCTCAGTTTTGGTTGGAAAGAGAAAAATATCACACAAACAGAACGTGCCTTTGGGGTAAAATTCCTCAAATAACTGAGACCTTTTTATATGCTTTTTATAAGGTTCGTTTGGTGCCCTTTGCATTAAAAATGCGTATATCTAGATATAGAGGTTGCATGTTACACATATTTTAGAAACCCTTGTCAACGTCGGTTACACAATAAAACTGAGCTCTATGTAGGTAAGTGAACTTGGAAAGAACTGGATCTCGCAGAGGTTATTTTTAATGGAGTTTTGACCACAGTTTTACTACAGCTCGCCGGGTGAAGATTTGGTTGAAGATGTAAACACACCTAGCTTGAAATAGGGAAGTAGCTATCAATTTTATATAATTAATTTAATTTAATGCTATGGTTTTCTCACGATATTTTCCTTCACCACTTAACCACTGCGATATCATTGCTACATTGTGTGGTCAAGGTTGGTAATAGTTTTATGATGGTACTAAATATTTTTAGCATAGTAGTATTTTATTGCTCAATTTGGTGGGTAATTAAAACAAGCGAGCACGCCATCCGCCAGGTACATGGTAGATGTCACCGTTGATAGTGACAACTAGGCAGTAAATGACAGCTAAAAACAGTAATGAAGCTTTTGCTTTTCTTGTATTTGTTTTTCTAGTAGTAATTTTGACATAAAGTTGATATCGCTTGTAACTTTGGTATTAGAAATGAAATATTTTATTGTATCGTATCGTATTTTGACGTTTATTGTAATTAATAAAAATCAAATGATGTTCGTTGGTAAGCGCATAACTTAAGAACGGCTGAACCGATTTAGATGATTTATTTTTAAAATGATTCTTTATATTTCGAATGAGGATCATATATATACATAGAGGCACGGTCAAAGGCTGAACAAAACCGCACCGGATACGAAGTTCCGGCGATTTAGTTAATTTTTATTAAAACGTAGAAACTAAACCTTAAATACAATAAACGGAAGAGAAGGAACGGTTTTTTTAAATATTTTATATCAGTTTATACAACATGTTTCATCTATGGTGAACAAAAAAGTTGTTTAGCTTGATCTACCCATCAACTAAACAACTTTCAGAACACTAGTTTGCTAAATTTTATAAACATAAATTGTGGCTCTATATAAAATACTAGCTTACGCCCGCGACTTCGTACGCGCTGACTTTAGAATTGAGTTCAAAGATAAATTATATATTATATAGAATTGATCAAAATCCTTTCTTAGCGGATGCCTACGTCATGACATCTACCTGCATGCCAAATTTCAGCCCGATCCGTCCAGTGGTTTGGGCTCTGCCTATGTCAGTCAGTCAGTCAGTCAGTCACCTTTGAGTTATATATATTTAGATAAATCGGTCACTCAAAAGAAATACTATTGTTTTAAAGTCGTCTTTGAATTATAAGCGTGAAAGTTTGATACTGTTTTAAAAGGTTGTTCTTTTTTTACTGTTATCAGACAATAATGTTAAGTGATGATGTAGTGGATGATGGTCAACAACCTAGCCTGTAATGGAAACTGGTACTCAATTAAGGCTGCTGAACCAAACCGTTAACTTCTTGGCGGTAGATTTTAAACTTGAGAGTGGTAGCTAGCCAGCCGAGTACTAGAAAGTACCTTACCACAGCTCTAGCCCATTATAGGGATTTGAACCAACGCACTTCGGGGTGTGATAATCACTAAGCTATCATTGCATCAAAAACTACTTATGTTAACTTACTTGGTTGTTCTTAAAATATCGATACTGCAAGAGCTTTGATACTGTCGACTATATTTATACAGTGTCGTTAGTGTTGTGCCGTTGTCGACTGCACTTCTCAGTCACGGTCGGTCAATGTTCCACATAGCGGTCAATTTCGCACTCGCTTGAATATTTTCTCCGTAATATTACATAATCGAGAACTAGTTCTTGGCCAGTCGCGATTTTCGTTGGTTACCTACTAAGCTTACAGTACTACGGCTTTCTTATCCATTGCATCACCGGACATGTCGGAATTAAAATGTTTGTGAGAACTCATTATTAGGTACGAATGTATGTTTGTTTAACAAGCGTGATAGAAAGATTTTTTTTTTAATGGTTGACAGGCTAGGTGTATTACTACATCACACCTGAAGTTAAGTGCCGGTAGGCGGTTCTCTCAAGTGAAACTGCCGGGACACGGCGTTAGATACTTAGCGGCAAATTTTTAACTTGAGGGTGGTAGCTAGCCAGCCGAGTACTAGAGTTTATCTTACGCTTATTTTTGGGATTTAAACCCACTTCGCATAAAAGAAACCGATTTACTAGTAACTTGAAAGCACCCAGATTGTATCTATCAGGGAACACTCACTCGGGCAGCATTGGTGTTATTTCATAAAGGTAGTTGGAGAGCTAGAGATGACAGTGTGTTTTTTATGCCGACGGGTTCCGGAGGAAATATTCCCATGAGCGAAACCGCGGGCAAGAGTCTTTATCAGTCAAGACTAACTTGATTTGAGTAAAGATTCTTGAGGCCAAACATCAAAAGACGGTTAACGATCTCACACACACCTTTCAAGTATCAAATTACCATTAAACTCTGCGAATTTGCGTACCTACGCAACAACACCTGTTAATATCTATTCTTGAGACGCACGTACTACGCATTAGCTAACGATCGTACCCGTTACCAGACATCGTAAAATTTTTTCATTTTTTTACGGAAGCACTCTAAATGCATTGAAGGGTGTCAAAATACTTTCGTAATAAAAAAAAAACAGCCAAATGTACACATTTTAAACCAGCGAAAAGAAAATGTATTAATCTTGTTTTTTTTCAATGGTTGATGAGCTACGTGTTTGACAAGCTCATCTGATGTTAAGTGAAGGTGTGGTCGAAGATGGTATAGCACACCTAGGCTGGAATGGAACTGGCTCTCAAGTGAGGCTGCCGGAACACACCGCTAGGTGCTTGGCGGCTGATTTTCAACTTGAGGGTAGTAGCTAGCCAGCCAAGTACTAGAAAATACCCTACCACCACGCTATGGTTTCCTCACGATGTTTTCAAGGCATGGGTTTGAACCCATGCCCTTCGGCATGCGAACCTACCGCACTAACCACTGAGCCATCATCGCTATAATTTACTTTGTACATATCTATTAGTAAACACATATAAAGAGCTTGGTATGGCATTATACTTAAGAAAGTTACTTGGAATTTAAGTCGTTAATTGCGTAACTCACACGTGACAGCGGTCGAAATGTAGAACGATAATGTCAGTACCACACCAGTTTCCATAGTAAGTTCCACTAACCTTTATACAAAATCCTTGTCCTACCACATAAGCCCAATAATCAGAGTGTATCGGAATGAAAGCAATTGTAAATATATCATATTACGTGTTCCTAAAACTGGAACATGTCGTCGAATTACCGTGTGTACAAATCTCATTAGCGAGCTAAATCACGCCGTCATTAGAAAAAAGGTAGCATCATTAGTGAGTAGACTGCACAGTAGTGACAACATCATCCTCAAAACTCAACAAAGTAATGATTTATTAATTAACTTTTTTTTATTGTTGATAGGGTTGCGTTTGACCACCATCTCGCCTGATGCGCCCCGCGGTATTACCCGTTGTTCCCACGTGAACACGACATTTATTGAGATAAAAAGTAGCTGTAGTAAAATAGCGTGATAATCCTGGGCGTCCGCTACCTCCACACCAAATTTCATCAAAATTGGTCCAGCCGTTTGAGAGTGAAGAAGTAACAAACACACTTTATACACTCGCAAACTTTCGCCTTGATAATATAAGTGTGATGGATTAAGTTGTCCTAATTAAATAAAACTTGAATTTGAGCTAAACCGATGTGTTGTGATAATATCGTTAACATTCATTGAATGTTGGCGCCGAATGCCGCGAGAACTAGGCATATTTGATAGCCCTGTTAGCTTTGGTAGTAACTCTACTAAGGCATAAGTTCGATTCCAACCCAGGACAAACATTTTTGTTGAGGGATTTCGGCTGTGTGGAGTTAGAAAGTTTTTATTATCTAGCACATTTAGCACTCAACTGCTGCAACACGTCAAGCGGATCTGCCCGTTTAAGATCAACAGAGATTATGTCATAGCAAAGCCATTTCCACAAGAAAGCGCAACACAGACGACTCATTCCATGTTTTTTTTTTATTTGTCACGCTTTTATTTTATTGTGACAGTGACATAGCTAATGATCTAAAGGGTACCTAACCAAATTTCAATGCTTGAAATCGATTTCATGGAGCCGTCTCGAATGCAAAGACAGCCATTTTCGCGAATAACATTTGTGTGGCACATCATTTTACAGAATTTCAAAATTCTATTTGGCTTATTAAGTAGTTGTTCGTAATGATCACTATAGTACTTTTTTGTCATTAGTTAATATCAAGCAAAACAGGTCTTAGCATATATTCAAACACTAGTAAAGCAAAGATGATTTTGCTAAAAATTTCTAGAATGTTTTTAAAACAACACGAAAGACATGATTCTGCACATCATATCGAATGCTTACACTCGTGCGTGTAATTCGGCACTTTATGATCAAAATACCACAATTTTTAGACACAAACAATTGAAAAATCAAATATTTTGGAAATATCACAATACAGCAATACGATTCTTCCAAGTTCTAGCCAAACTTATAGTCCGTTTGACAGGTCTTGGGCTAAAGACATATAACCAAAAAAAAAGATTTGCACTGAGAAAACCTGTCAAAATTTACCTAAGTATAACGATATGATAGTCTATAAACATTACTGTGTTTTGTTTTGAAGGGTACTGCAGCTAGCGAGATAACAGGGCTATTGAGACTAAACATGGTACAAGGTAATGAGTGCCAAAGAGGTGATCCTATAGATTTTGTTTTGTTTCTCAAAGTTCTGAGTATCGCTGCAACGGTCATGGACAGGCGTTAGTCTTAGCATCAAGAGGGCGTATAAAAAAGTCTAGATAATGCTCGTATGAAGGTAACATGCTGCTATATAGTAAAACGCGGTCGCGGCGCGTGTGAAATGAATCGGTTACTTTCACAGGTTACTTATGAAATTAGCGATTTACTCGTTATGCGCAAGTTTGCGCAAGCGGCTCGTGGCTAGTTATGTCACGGGCCATGGCGCACGTCGGCAAAGTTATCGCAAGTTATCGTAGTTATCTGCTGCTATTTGCGAAGCCGCAAGCTTGAGAAGTTAGTCACGGTCGAATACCCCCGAAGTTATGTTATGAGTTATGTGGACTCAATGTAAACACAGCCCACTTGTAGTTTTTTTTTGTTTTGTTTTATCTCATGTCAAATATACAATGTTGCCAGGAAAGATAATTTGTTAATATTTATGGATTGACAGGATGAACGCGGAAACATCATGTCATTCATTGTATTATTTTACAAAATTTGTGTATTATTCTGGTGTTCTGATAGTAAAGTTTTTAAAACATACTATGCGTGTCCTCTTAGAAATAAAAAAATTACCTATATAAATAATAATAATATAACTCTTTATTGTTCACACCAATTATTACTAAAAAACAATTTTAAAGTATAAACTTAACACTAGTTGAACAATTGGCGGCCTTATCGCTTAGAGCGATCTCTTCCAGGCAACCTAAGTACGGAGAGGGTTTTGTAGCTTAAGGACGGGGTGTGTTGGTAAGAGAATTAAAATAATATTAATAAATATGTGTAAAGCGCATACAACGTACACGTCATACAAAGCGTATAATTATTAGGCATTAAGGACCTTCACAAATAATTGCCGATAAATTAACAAAAAAAAAATGCTGTACAGATACTGTAAAGTTTATTTTTACTTGGTGGTAGATTTCCTTAGCAGGAGGTCGTCTAGCTAGGTACCACCGCAGTACCAGATATTCTGCCGCTAAGCAGTAGTGTGTAAACATTACTGTGTTCCGGTTTGAAGGGTACTGCAGCTAGCAAAATTACTGGGCTGTTGAGACTAACCATCTGGTCTCAAAGTAATGAGCGCCAAGGCAGCGATGCTCTGGACTTTGTTTTACTACTCAAAGTTCTGTGTATCGCTGCAATGATCATGGACAGGCGTTATCTCTTAAAATCAGGAGAGCGTCTCGTTCGTCTGATTACTGTTACATAAAAATAAAAATATTGTTTTTTCTTCTGACGATCTAAGTATAGAAAAAATTCTTTATACCAGAAAGGATTATAATCTGTATTGCTTTTGCTAATGTTAAGCAAAGCAATTCTCAAAGAAAATCAAAGTCCTGGAATAAATATTGTCTTTCTTACACATTGGAAGATCCGTGATATTAAAATGAATGTCTCAAGAAAGTAATTAACGTGTAAGTAAGTATGTAGGCACATGAACTAATTACAAAGGCTCCTTTACATGTTACGTACCAGTTATTAAAATTACTCATGTACAATTCCAGTCGTCAGTAAATTTGTTCAGTTCTCTGTCTGTCTTAAAATTCAAAGGCAAAGAGACAAATATCAGAAAGTTGCGTTACGTATTAGTATGTACGTCAAACGTCATCTTTTAACCATTATGACGTATTAGTATGTACGTCATAATGGTTAAAAGATGATTAATATACGTTAACTCAATGTTGTTTTCAAAGAAAAATGAATTTTGGTGAATATTGGATTCGATTGAAAGAACTTTTTCTTTAATGTTCAAAGTAATGAGACGTACGAGACGCTCTCCTGATGGTAAGAGATAACGTAAAATACAGAACTTTGAGTAGCAAAACAAAGTCCAGGGCGTCGTTGTTTTGGTGCTTTGAGACTTTCGATGGTTAGTCTCAACAGCCCAGTAATTTCGCTAGCTGCAGTATCCTTTACTACTGCTTGGCGGCGGAATATCTAGTATTGCGGTCGTACTTATCTAGACGACCTCTTGCTAAGGAAATCTACCACCGAGTGATACGTATAACGCGCTACGGTGATAGATATTACACATAATATAGAAAGCTGTCCTATGATTTTTTTATAACGTACCAAATTATTAGACTACATTAAACTTATAATCCGTATAACCAAGGCATAGAACCAATTGGCGGCTTCCTTGATTCTTGAAAAATATATAATATAATCTAATAAACATCTGCTAAGTTTTCCTGTTTTATCTTCGACCACGCCGTCATTTACCAACAGGTGAATTGGTGGTTAAACGCGTTAAGAAAAACGCGTTGACAGTTATCTATATATGTAACTATAAATATGAGTTTCAGATCTATGTATAAATCTGACTCACGATTTTCCAATTGAAGGTACGCGATTTGTAACTGCAAAAGTATTTCACAGTAAACTTTGAAAGCGCATATCACCAAATGACGTTTCTCCAAAAAGCTCTAAATTCTGAATCACATTACTCCGAAAGTCCCGCTACAAATCAAATCGGTTTCGATTTACCCTCTTGATCTTAATATTATACTTCATTCTTGTATTTTGCACGTATCAAAATCCTATTTTCCGGAGTACGGCGCTTAGCTGGGATACCCGAGGACGTGATGGAATACTAGTTTACATTATTAAAACATTAGCGCTCGGAGCTTGAATGCCATGTAGCAATCTCACCGGACTTGAATACTGAAATTAGTTCTACTCTGTTTATAAGAGGAAATGCAGTATCTTTCAGTTTCATCCGTTATTCTGTGGTAATAATATTTTTTCTGAGTATATATCCCCTTCAAACAGGTACATAGTAGGGTTTACACAATACAGCATGGCGGCACAATATCTGGTACTACCCAGATAACCTCCTGCTCAGATCTACCAGCAAGTACATAAAACTATAGTATTAGATAAAACGTAGTAAATTGAACACTCGAGCAAAACATAAAATACTACGTAGGTTATAAAACATCGTGTCTTTTGTAACTCTTCGCGGTTAGTAGATACGTGAACCGTATCTTACCACAGACTTTCGATAGCTATGCTGATACCAAAATTATATTTTCATTGCATTATTAGGAAGCATGTAGGACTTGCGAATATAGTGCATAGTGTGCAGGTAACAGCGGATACAGTGATCATTCTTCAATATGTACGATGAAGTACGATTAGTAATTATGGAGTAGCAACATATAACGTATCTACAGATGTAAGGCCTTGTCCGCACTGCGATATTTCACCGTACGTTTTTTTCCTGTAACAGGAGTAGCCGGCCGCACTGGCGGTAAAAAAATCGTGCGGGAAAAAAACCTGTGATTTGATGCAAATTGAACGCGAAGTGCTGCGATTTATTTCCGCGCGAATATTTTGTACCGTATAAAGTTAGTATGGCTATGTCCGCACTGCGGAATAAAATTCGCGCGTTTGGACCAACTAGTTGTAGTAAATTATCGAATGATTTTTCTGTCATTCTGTAATAGCCAAAAAACTTTTTGCTGTATTTTCGCAACTCTTGATATTTTATGTAGAAAAATCCTTTCATGGGTCTGAATGCCGTAAGTGGGTGAATCCAATGTGCATGACACCTTTTGATACGTCTGTTACGCCGCCTTAGTATTAGATAAATTTAAATTTTAGTTCGGTTGTCTATTTTACACGTGCGTCTCAGCCGAGAACTAAATTAAACTAACAAAAACAGCACGAAATTTTATTCGCAGTGCGTACTAGGTGTAGTTTCGATTGCGGAATTGAATAAGTGAAAATAAAATCCTCGTGGTGAAATATCGCTGTGCGGACAGGCCCTAAAGAGATTTTTATAAAACATGCGACCATGTGATGCAATTTCACGAAAACGACTTCTTTCTGAGAAACTCGAGGCGTAAATAGTTTATTGTTATGACTGTCTCCTGAAACGTTTATGGCTTCATTGACCTTTCCACCTGATGTTCTGAACTGAATATTTGAAAAAGCTGAAAAGCAGGGCTAAACTTTTTTGATTGCCTCGGTAATAGTTCTCTTTGAGAGCTGAAGGCGTAGGTTCGTTTCCTACTACACCCAGCTATAGAAAAAAGTATGTAAGTGTTCTATCAGCTACGTGGTTCCCATAGTACAAGGATTGCTTAGTTGGACGCTAAATGGCGCTGTGGAAATTTCTTTCAATATTTATTTATTAATAATGTATTTGTTGTAGATTATTAAATGACTACTAAGTAATTATGTTATATTTTTGACATTTTATTATATTGACAATATTTTTTTATATTGACGTAATTTTATATTGATATATTTTAAATTGACAGTATTTTTATGTTGACATATTTTACATTGACAATATTTTTTATATTGACATATTTGATATTGACATATTTTTACATTGACAGTATTTTTATGTTGATATATTTTGTTTTGACAGTATTTTTATATTGACAATATTTTTTATATTGACATGTTTGTATATTTTGACATTTTGTTTTTTATTCATTGACATGTAATCAGTGTTCTAAAACTCTTATAATGATATTACGGAATTGACTTGTACTATTAGTGTTATCAATAAAATATTTGTATTTGTTACATTGTATTTTAGGATTTGTAATTCAATACCATATTATTTATTTGATTTGACATAGCACTTTGTGTATTTTACAGGGTGTCAAATATTTTAATATTTTTAAGTATTTGATGAAAAATCAAGTCAAATATGTATGTCTAAAACACAATCAATAGTAGAACAAAGTAAGTCCGGTCATGTATTAGTATAGTTTATAACAAGGTTCAATCATTCAAGGAGTTTTGAAAGCGACAAGAAAAGTCGTACCTACTGCACCGCTTATACGACTTTCCCACATTTACACGCGTATTTCGGTACTTTATCAATAAAACACTACTATTTTATATATAAACACTCGTAAAAACATAAGTTTTAGAAAAACACAATTAAAAACTGTATTCCTACCTTAATATTTGCTAATTTTTGCTCGCTTTCTTACAAAGTAAATAATTGTTACCTTAACCCACTTTTACTAATTAATATTTGATTAGGTTTAAATCTAAGTTATTAACTTAATAGTACTTGATGTTGCAACCTACGCCGTTTTATACGCATTATATTAGGGTGTAAATGTCAGATAAATCTTTAAACAACTTTGTAACTTAATTGCATTGAGTCTAACGAAATATTGCGTCCACAAATCTCATCAAAAGTCTAGTTTTGGATTAAAGTTTTTCTAATAAAATCTTGTTAAGTACGTTTTGTAACTCACATTATAGGGATCTATCGTTAGATAAAAAATATATATAACAACTAGCTGCGCCCCGCGGTTTTACGGTGGTGATGGATGATGATGATGATCAAAAGTATTCTATGTTTTATTCCAGGGCCTAAAGTAACTACATGCAAAATTTTATCCAGATCCGTTCAGCCGTTCTGGCGTGATTGAGTAACAAACATCCATCCATCCATCCATCCGTCCATCCATCCATCCATCCATCCTTCCATCCATCCAAACTTTCACATTTATAATATTAGTGGGAAGGTTTTAATGTAAAAAGTTGTTTATATGAGCTTGAGCTGCCGGTGAAGGAAAACATAGCATGGTGTTAGGGTGCTTTATAATACTCGGCTGGCTAGCTACCATCCTCAAGTTGAAAATGTGCCACCTAGCATTTGCCTAGTTCACACCGGTGCATCTAATGATGTATTCCGGCAGCCTCACTTGAAAACCAGTTTCATTCCAGGCTATTCCAGGTATTTACCATCTTCAACCACACCGTCACTTAACATTAAGTGAGCTGTTGTTGCCTAGCCTAAAAATATTTTTATAGGAATGCGCACCGGCCAACCGGATGCACAAAACTGATTTGGACAAAGAATTCATATGTTTGAAACACGACATAGGCATAAGTAGGTTAATTATAATTTCATTCATGAGCAGCAAACTAGTTCCCGACAGGGTGTGATGTAACGATCACCGGGTCTGCGGCTAAGTGGAATACTGTGAAAAGTTGCAAAATAACTAGAATGAACCTTGAATATCTGAATGATGTAAGGGTAACAAGAGGAAAGTTGGTAAAACTGGTTAGATAAATATGCAAAGAATTCTACGGAAAAAAAAAACATATGTCCTTGTTATGTTAGGAGACCATTAATTAATAGTGAACTCACACGAAAGTTTGTGTATGAGAGCGTTCATTCCATAAAAATCATTGTTTGTTATTATTACAGATTTGTAAATCTACGGATTGCTTGGTACTTAGAAAATGTATGATTTCTAAGGCCAATAATTTTATTTATACGCAAGCTACACTAATATCTACGCATACTTGATGTCCTTATATTTGCGTCAACTTATATATTTTTTCTTTGTTTTTGGCGTCATTGTTTTTGCATTTTCCAGTGTCAAGGGTTTCAATATTCTTAAGTATTTTATAAAAGTTATACTGGCACAATGCGACGCCAATAATGAAAAAGAAAAAGCAATCACGCAGATTAGTCGGCGGTTTTCACTTCTTTGCTCTTTAAGTATATAAAAAAGATTTGGCGGGAACTCGGAAAGAGTCGTGTCGCCCCATTGTATTTTTTTCCAAAACTATTGTTTTTTCGAGTGTTTATGTATAAAAATAGTGGTGTTAAAACACCATATTCATACAGTGCCGAATTACAAGCAAGAGTGTGGGAAAGTTATATAATGTGGTGAAACATAACTTTTCGTGTTACTCTTCCAAAATTCCATTGAAGCTTATAGTAAAGTCGCCACTACTTTACTAAAGCATGACTTGATTTGACAAACACGGACTGGATTTGACCAAGACTGGACTTTGACTTTAAAGATAAATAAGCTGAAAACTGAAAACTGCACACAAAATTTAGAAACATTGAAACTGGCAGAATGCACCGAGTGCGAAGCCAAGAAGAAAGAAAAGGTACATAAAATTCGTTGCTCATACAAATTTTGTATGCAACAAGCAATCCTTGCTTTTTCTAATACGTGATCTTCGCCGTGTTATTGTAACAGCTTAGCGCTAGCGCTTAGCGAATTCGTGTAATACTTAATGAAGCTTATACTTTAACGTTTATTTAACTAAGTTTTTTAACGATCACCGATGGTAAGCAATGAACAATCCTGCTAGTTTTAGGATGGGTGACCGTGAGTGTTATTTTTTCTGAGCGCTACTATGGGTCGGATGATAAGTTATATAGTTATTTACAGTTATTTCTTCTATATTATAAAGATAACCGAATGAGGCCGTCGTGCGGCACATAACGATGACACTAAAAAAAATGTCCCCAAAATATCAATTTTACAACCACAACTATGTTTAGAAGCCGCTCTTGTTCTTATGACGGCAGAATTGTATTCAGCGAAATTGCTGGCATACTTTTAAAACGCAATTCTACAAGATATACTTCCATTGTCCTGCAAAACAAAGAAAATGCCCTGATTTTTAAATACAACAGTTTTCCAAGAGGTTGTTTGCACAGTAATGGACGATTTTGCATCCATTTAGCAGTTAACGTCGCTATCGCTCCTGTTAACGCGTCTTTACAAATGCAAATTGAAAAACGTCTATCACAATCGACTAAAGATTGAGAGAGGTCGATTAACCGCCAAATATATTAATTATCATGAATGAAAAATCCGAATGTTGGCATCTACTTCGGTCAAAAACTTAGTATTGTCATCCAGAGTGACAATACTGCCAGCATTCTGGCCACATGTCCCCGCTCTGGTGGACTGTTAGGTTAGGTTTTACTTATATAAATTTGTAAATTGTAGATATTAGTACCTATTATTTTAAGATGTTTAAATTTGTTATTCTATAAAACTATTGTCTAACATAAATTGTCTTATATAACTTATATGTAATTAATAAATATATTTTATTATCATGAATAGCAACGTTCAACGGCAACTTGTTTTTTATAGCCTTATTTTCTGGTAACAACATTTTACAATTCTCATTCTGCATTAAAGACTATGCAGTTACATACCTATTATTATTATTTTATTTTTTTTATATAATAATTAAAGTCATGCTCGTGATTCTAAATTTATCAAACTGTATTTTATTAATTTGTATGACATACTTAAATATCGTTTTTGACTCCGTTTTTTTCCCTCAGCTTGTCTTGTGGTATAAATATCATTTTATGATACTCGATGACATGGGGTTACCTACATAAATGAGTAGAAAAGCCGACTTGCCGTCTAATGTATTCTATTCACAAAACTAAATTGCTAACCTTTAAAATAAAAGTTCAAATCCAAAGGGCATAGAGGGTGCCGCGAACACAAATCAGCAACCTATGTCATGGTTAAACAGGGTTCTCAGCTTTTGGGAAAAGTTAAGAATTTCGGTAGAAGCAGGTGCAAGCCCCAACAATGCCAAACAATGAACTCGGACAACCATGATTTATGAAGCGTAGGGTTTCGAAAAATGGAACAGTTTATCACGTGAGAAATGATACTGTTGTCCCTTGTCAAATTGTGGGAATCACGGAAATGTTAGAGAACATTAGGACAGGATGATAATGTTATATGACATCCGAATAAGCACGTGAAGTAACTTTATATTATACTAGCGACCCGCCCCGGTTTCGCATGGGTAGTAAGAATGGGTACGGTAAGCTATCCTTAATAGGTAGATATATTCCACCGCGGACTTTTTTGTAGATCTATAAAAGAGGAATATCGCACCATGCATTGTTTCGTTATATCTCAAAGGGATTAGGCAGCGTTTTCGTGAAAACTCCCAGGTGGCTTAACTTTTTCCGACACTTCCAACAATTATCATCATATTTCAACCAATTTACACAAAGCCGTGACAAATTATATACCTAAACTATACCTTCCTCATGAATCACTTTATCTATTGGTAAAACTCGCATGATAATCCATTCAGTAGTTTTTAAGTTTATCGCGAACAAACAGACAGACAGACGCGGCGGATGACTTTGTTTTTAATATGTAGTGATGTTGTGTAAATTTCTGCATAGTTACTTTTAAATTTGCATACCTTAATGCAATACCTTAACTAAACAAAGATTTACGAATGATTAATTGTTAATTAGTAGCGTTTTATCTTGCAAATTTACGTGAATATGTTTGCTCAGACGAAAAATAAATAGAAAACTTAGGGTCACGAAACAAATTATTAAAATTGAATTTCGAGATGAGGGCAGAGGACACGAACGCACCTGAGGTCAATCGTCTGCTGACAAAGGAGAAAACGACAGGCCTCGCTAGAAACCCGATTACATTCCAATTTTCTACTTATCTTTTTAAACCGTGTTTATGGATTCCATCACGTTGCGAATTTGCTGCCAATTTTTATTAAAGCTAAACATAAATATCTGTATAAATCAAAAGCTTATTGGAACGTAAAATCAATGCGATATAACCGAAATTATTGTTTTAAATATAGGCATTTTGTTTATAAACTAGCAACCTGTCCCGGCTTCGTATGGCATATAAACTTTCTGAAAGAAATTCTCTATGTGGTGAAACCGTGTATTACAACAACAAAAGAACTTAACGAACAAACAGACTCGCGAAATACGACTTCCTTTAACTCTATTTTGTTACTATCGACAGCTATAGCATCAAATACTTTTATTTTTACAGTCTAGTTTTTTTTTAATTTAACTTATTACTATTTCGCGCCAAAAATCCACCATCTTGTTTTTTTTTTTAAATCAACCCTCTAAGGACACTTTGGTTATTGAGACGAATCTAACGATACCTTAATTGTCGTAATCCATTCGGCCGTTTGGAAGATACGAGGTAATAAAGAAAGTTACAATTATCATGCATACAAGATACGCGCGAAAAACATAAAACATTGGCAGTCGGGTAAATACTTGATTACTGGCAAAATATACAAAGTGCGATGCCAAAACGAAAGAAAAAATACGTGCTGCTAATGGCAGTCTCGTATATAACACGAGGTGCAAGTGTTCATTCCCCAAGTAGGCCAGTTAGCGCCGTCGCAATTCATTGATCTAAGCACACTCATTTAGCTTCATTTACCTCGGACCACTTTCTCGAGAACCTTTCCGTAGATATACATTTCCGCAGATACGTATGAACTAAGCGGTAGATCCCATTAGCAGAAGCCAGTCTAGGTAGGCACTTTTTTCCCCAAGCGGTAGTGTGTCAAAGCGATATCTTAGACTTTTTTCGTGACTCAAAGATTTGGGTCCGCTGCATTGGACATGGACAGGCGTTATATCTTATCATCAGAATACCGTACTGTTGGTCTCAATACTTTTACATTAAATTAATCTCAATATATATAACTCAAAGGTGACTGACTGACATAGTAATCTATCAACGCACAGCCCAAACCACTGGATGAATCGTGCTGAAATTTGGCATGCAGGTAGATGTTACGACGTAGGCATCCGCTAAGAAAGGATTTTGATTAATTCTACCCCCAAGGCGATAAAATAGGGGATGAAAGTTTGTATGAAACTTTGTCAATTTTAAACCGATCGGATTACTACTTACTACTTTTACTTTTCATCATCATCATCCATCACCACGCGGGTAAAACCGCGGGGCGCAGCTAGTCTATACATAAAAATCTCGTGTCACGGTGTCGCGCTCCTCCGAAACGGCTCGACCGATTCTTATGATTTTCTTTATGTATTTTTTGGTAGGTATTAGAATACGTCGTAAAGTATATTTCATACCGCTCATAAGGTGATTAGGGACGATTCCTAACTCAACGCGGGCGGCCGAGGAAGCCGAGGGCGTAAGATATATATATAAGAATCTAACAGACCCGTACTTAGGATCTATGCTCGATAAGGCAGGAATTTATCTGAGATCAACAAGGATCAATGAAAAAGGATTGTCCTCGCAATGAAACCGTAGTCCGAATTTCCTACCGATACTTTATTATTATCTCGTTGAGCATCTTTTGTGGTCATTTGAGCCCCAAAGCTCTCGAGTGCGATCCTGTCTCAAGTATCTTTCGACTCTAAACGCCTTCTCTTCAAGTCTTATCTCAAGGGACATTCAACCTCCCAAAAGTTTAGTGTTCTGACTAAAACATTTATTTAGAGAGGTGTAGCGAAGCGCAAGATGGAAAGTTTTCACTTATAATACCACAAGAGCTTCAAAATTATCGGGTATTTCCCGATAGGTTCACCTTGAGGGAAATGCCAGATAATTTTGAAGCTCGTGTGGTATTCGGGGGATTATTTTTCCGACCCAAATATCGACCAATAGAATTGCACCATTCGACGTCACGTGGTACAACCTACATGTCAAAAAATTATCAGTATAATACCATGTAGGTTGTACCACGTGACGTCGAATGGTGCAATTCTATTGGTCGATATTTGGGTCGGAAAAATAATCTGCAAAACTTATTACAACAATGAACTAGAGCTGCCGGTGAAGGAAAATATCGCGAAGAAACCATAGCATTGTGGTAGGGTACTTTCTAGTACTCTGCTAGCTGGGCAATCACAGTTAAAAATCTGCCGCCAAGTAGCTAACGGTGTGTTCCGACAGCCTCACTTGAGAGCCAGTTCCATATCAGGCTTGGTGTGCTTTATCTTCGACCACACCGACACTTAACATCAGGTGAGTTGCGGTCAACAACTAGTTAGTCAAACATAAAAAATAATCGAATGTGTATTTTAAAATACATTCTGAACTAGCAGTCTCCTTGTTTTATTTGTCTAGTAAACCACAGAGGGTCATTATTATGACCAATTTTTATTAAAGGCAAAATTCTGGAAATCTTGAAAAATCTGTTGTTCCATAGAAAAAGTTTGACTTCCCTTTACAAAATGTACAGAGTAGCTCATTTTTAGGGTTCCGTACCTAAAGGGTAAAAATGGGACCCTATTACTAAGACTCCGCTGTCCGTCTGTGACCAGACTGTATCTCATGAACCGTGATAGTTAGACAGTTGAAATTTTCACAGATGATAAATTTATGTTGCCGCTATAGCAACAAATACTAAAAAACAGAACAAAATAAATATTTAAGGGGGCTCCCATACAACAAACGTGTAATTTTTTTCGCAAAACCTTCTTGGTTTAGTACAAATACTCAAATTGAAACTTTTGCAACATGTTAGGCTGCGTTCAGACGACATGCGCACTCTAAGCGCACGCCACACTCGTCAGCACCCGCGTATTGTTTTTTTTTTTTTTTTATATAATTATCCGCACACGCCACGCGCCCGCCTGGCACCCGCCCCGCGCCCGCCTCGCGCCAACTCGCGGATGGACTTTCATTAATGCAATTTGAAATCTATTGATGTGATAATAGGGCTTAAATTATATTTTTTTTAAAAAGCGTGCTAGACGCGTGTGCTGACGAGCGTGGCGTGCGCTTAGCATGCGCGTGTCATCTGAACACGGCCTAGTGTGATTTGAATTGTCATTCGCACACCCAAAACTTTCACATATACTATGAGTCATTTCATTGCCATGGAATATTAAATTAACTCCATCCATTCTGAAAAAAAAAATTATCATACTTAAATAACTTTCTATTTCTAGGATACAGTAAAGAAAGCCACACACGCGTAAGTTATTACGACCATTTTGTTTGTATACGAGTACAAATAAAATACAATCTAACTTTAATTTAAAGGGATTACTTTAGCACGAAACTCGTCTGAAATCTAGACTTTGCATAAATTACCCTTATTTCAATTATGCTACTCTGGATTAGCGTAAATGTTTTAAAAGAAATTACAAAGTCGACTATTTAATTATTTTTATGCGCTTACTTCGTGCAATAAGATTGCATCATGGTCAATACATAATTATGTAATCTTCATATGCAAAAATATCTCAGCAAGTAACAAAAGTCGAAATCTTGTGGCTTTAGTATAGGGTTCCGCTCATGTCCATGTAGAATTAAATTTGATGGCGCATTTGGACATAATATTACAATAGCTGTCATTGGGACTATTTGATATTGTAACGTGTTTTTTCTATGGTCTAAAAAGGTAGGTGATTGACTACGTATCACCTGATGTTAAGTGACGTTGTGGTCGCATATGGTAAAGCCTACCTAGCCTGGAATAGAACTGGCTTTTAAAGGCGCACCGATTGTTTGCGGCAGATTTTCAACTTGAGTAGCCAGCCGAGTACTAGGAAATACCCTACCACCATGCTATGGTTTTTCTCACTGTTTTCCTTCACCGGCAGCTTAAGCTCATTATTGAGATTAGAACCTGATAACCTAATGTGCTGTCCAACCGCACTAACCAAACAGTTCAAATTCATGACAATGAAATAATTAAAACCAGTCACGTTCAATTCAGCGGAAAAGAAAGAAGACGATATTTGTGAAGTGGTCGCCAGTATCTAAGGGGGAAATATAGATTATCCAACAATTTATGGATATACTTATACGCAATCGAGCGAGACTTCCCACGAGGTTAAACCATCGAGAAAACAAATCATGGCAAGGGAAAATAATACGATAGTAATATTATTAACTCATAAACATCTTATAAATATTGCTTAGGCACAGGTATTGGAGCTTATAGTATTGTGTTTTACAGATTTACTAAACATCAATGCGGCTGAGCTCAGTATTTTTTTTAAATTTAATGTGACTTTTTAGTTTGGGACAAACCTTGCAAGCTGAATAAAAACCTTGTACTCTTTACATCTTATTCTACGTAATTGAAATTCGACAGTTTTAGCGGGAACGCGGAAAGAGCCGAGTTTCGAGTGTTTATGTAGAAATAAAAAATAGTGGTGCTTTATTCATAAAGTGCCGAATTACAAGTGCAAGTGTAGAAAAGTGATATAATGTGGTGACACATGACTTTTCGTGTTGCTTCCAAAACTCCACCGAAGCTTATAGTAAAGTCGCCACTAGGTACTTTACTAAGGCATGACTGGATTTGACTGACACTGACTGGACCAAGACTGGACTTTGACTGTAACTATTGATGCTAGTTATGAATTGCAAAAACCGAAGCCGAGGTAGTATGGCTTTACAGCTTTAGCCTGCCCGACGGAACAAATAAAAAAAAAAAAATTAGTTCTCTTTCAATGACAGTGCAATTTTATGGTAAGCATGACCTGATCCTCAACGGCCTAATATACACGATTACATGGTTGCTGCACATATGAAAGCTTGTTTTTAAAACAATTGTTTGTATTAATAACTTATTTATTGAAAAACTAAGCTTGATATAAACTTACATAAGATCGAAAATAGGAAAATGTTATCAAAGCTAGAAAGTATAGAATAGTAACATCAAAGGCAAGACACAATTTTAACCGCTACACGACATCAAAGTTGTTTCACCATACTATAAACTGGAATATGACATTGTTCATTGCAACAAAATAACGAATTGAGAATGTTCAAATTGTTTTATTTTTAAATCTGTCTTGCACATTTCCGTAGCAAGAGATCGCTTGGGTGATACACCCTAGTATTACCTAAATATTATATTGACAAGCAGTAGTGTGTAAACATTACTGTGTTCCATTACTCACTATACCGTATGCCAAAGTAATGTGTAGAACTCCAATAGTCATGGATATTATTTCTAGATAATAAAAGTTTATATCTTATTGTAGCACCATTACATTGGTTAGTAGCACAGAGGTTTTATTTTAATCCGACTTCAAGCCAAAAATAAATGTTATGGATAAGATCTCTATGTAATATGTGATACAGGTTCCACCGTAGCGTAATCATCTCTTTTTGATGAATGAGGTGTTAATCGACTAGTTTTTGTTTTCTTTCTTCGACCGTAGCATGTTCGTACATTGTGCCAGTTAAGGCCAGTTCTTAAGTTAATTGATTTTCGAATAATTTGGGTGACGTTACATTTTTCTTTCTCTTTTTGGCATCGCAGTTTGTGCATTCTACCAGTGTCGAGTAGATATTTTTACGTAGTCGGGTTACATATGTTTTATTTTGTTTTTACCGTTTTCGTTCGAAAGTTAGCCATTTATTCGTATATTATTCATACTGTTCAAAAATAGAGCCCGCTTGCACCTCGGACAAGGCGACTACATCCACCGCCCCGGGCTTTTAACAGCTCTCATTCTTGCATCTTACGTAACTAACAGCTTTACAGCCGTACCATAACAATCGCGCTTTATAACGTGGTAGCTTAATGTTAGAGAGCACGGCAATACGTTCCGGTACCTAGCTTTATCTTCACATAAAACAAACATTAAAACGTAGTCGGGTATCAATGTTTGCTATTGTTTCCATACAAAATTTCTAAATTACGGGCCAATATGTTTGGAATTGTCACTTTTATTCGTTTGGTAATATAATGTTATTTGAAAATTCAATATCTAATGAACTGTTTTCAAATTTAATAAAAAATATTGTTTCTTACTGCGGTTTCATCGTGCTACACTGAATTTAAACTTGTATTTATTGTTATCATTTTATACTTATGCTAAATATAATACGAGTACTTACACACACACGCAAACAAACATACACTGTTATTACACATATCGTGTTATTGTACTTTACATACGGTATATATAACATGACTACAAAAGATAAGGCAAAAAATATTTATTAAGTATTAACATTTAAATAAATTGCACTTAATGACATTTTGTAATTGACCAAATGACATAATTAATTAACCTAAACATGGTCTTTATTTAATAAGTATGTAATTCTATTTTATCAAATTTTTGCACACACAAATATGGGTTAAGTATGGTATAAGCGGCTTTTTAATTTATGTACCAACCTTTTGACACATCATCATCATCATCAGCCTATCGAAGTCCACTGCTGGACATAGGCCTCTCCCAAGACACGCCACTCAGCCCGATCTTCGGCTTTTCGCTTCCATCCACCGCCAGCTGTCCTACGTATATCGTCACTCCATCGAGTATTTGACACATATAATTAGCAAATAAACACGTTATGGTTTTTTTTTTATTTTGAAATGTATACTAACTAAAACGGAAGACATTGGATGTCGCGACACAAGTTTTCCTAGTGAAAAATCGATGGTACTTGTTTGCATTTTGTAATTTGGTACTTAGCACTTATACAACATGTAACAGTTACAAAAAATGTCCTGTACATTTTTCATTAAATAAATAAAAAAGTAAACAAATAAGAGACGAAACTACTTAACATTCAACGGTAACACCGTGCAAGTACCGAGTCCAATGCGTTATAGGGACAGGAATTAGGGTTTGTAGCGATGATAGTTCAGTGGTTAGCACGGTCGGTTCGTATGCCGAAGGGCGTGGGTTCAAACCCCAACAATGAGCTCGAGCTGCCAGTGAAGGAAAAAACATCGCGAGGAAACCATAGCATGGTGGTAGGGTACTTTCTAGTACTCGGCTGGCTAGCTACCTAGTCAAGATGAAAATCTGCCGCCAAGCATCTATAACGGTGTGTTCCGGCAGCCTCACTTGAGAGCCAGTACTATTCCAGGCTAGGTGTACTTTACCATCTTCGACCACACCGTCACTTAACATCAGGTGAGCTGTAGTCAAACAACTAGCCTGTCAAATATAAAAAAAAGGAACCCGTACAGTAGGTACCTAGGACTGCGACCCAGGTGTAGATTCATATAAATAAAATTAATTTCAAATGAATGAAAGCCCCTCTTTAAATAAAGGAATAAGGAAAACAGGAAACCTGTTTGTTTGACACTAAATTACGACAGCCCCATTTTATTAGCGCACGGCCAGACAGACACGGCCAAAGCGCCATTCGTATAATTCTCGGAATTCCTCACGTACGCTTCGATTCCACGTTTTACATATGAATATGAATAACATAAAAGGAGTATTCTTCTGTATTTCTCGTTATGTACAATTTAGGTGTCTTCAAATTCAGAGTAAGCAAGTTCCTTCTAGATAAGTGTGCTCCATTCTAGACCGCATCACTGTTTATCATCAGGCACGGTTTGGTCGTTTGCAAACCTATTTTTTGTTTAAATGTAATGGAAACTTACTTTTAGAAGCCCACAATTGTCCATTGTTCAAAGCTGCTAAGTAGGTCCCCAAGTCTTCCGAGCATTGCTGACGCAGCGTCAGATTTCCGCTGCTAAGGGGCTCTAGCCAATCATGGTGATCGAGCAATGACTTCATCCACGCCATCCTCGACGCTCTCGCCTCCTGTGTCACGTTCACACTGCCACTAACAACACTCACTACCACCAACACTAACAAAAACATCGTGATATCACTTGCCATCTCTTCTTTTTCAAGTCGGTATTAACACTGCAATATCGTTCTCTAGTTAACCATTTCGTACCTGAAACAGATAATGAAAGTTTAATGGTCTGAATTATATATATGCGTAAATTGGGGACATGGATTCGCAAAGTATTTAGGAATATAACAAATCATTTCGCGCTAACGAGGTTAACTGACACTATAAAATGGTAAGTTTATCTCTCTGGATTGGAAGTGGGTTTGTTATGTTATGTGGGTTTGTTGTGGCTTTGGATTGTTATGTTAGGTCAGATTTTCATCTTGTGGGCGGTAGCTAGCCAGCTGAGTACTAGAAAGTACCATACCACTGCGATATGGTTTCCTCAAGATGTTTTCCTTCACCGGCAGCTCAAGCTCATTATCGGGGTTGGAACCCTCGCCCTTCGGCATGTGAACCAACCGCACTTACCATTGGAATATTAGCTCTACAATAAAGTTACCATACTAGCAGACATTCAAATAGTACCTACCTATGACTATTATTAGACATTGAAATGTATTCAAAAATCAATCTTCATTATATAAATAAAACCGATTTAATAAACGAACCTCTAGATACTGTATATGTAGTAACACAATATTAAAAACGTCCGCGAAGATTTGTTTTCCAACGTATTTGCGAGTCCGAGGAATGCAGGGCAAGACACAAAGGAAACTGCCACAAAGGAGTGAAATAGCAAATTGCTACCGTTAGTACCCGAAGCCAGCCAGATGTGGCGATAGCAATTCTATGAAAAACAAAAGGAAAGTTTTATGCTTTTTCGAAATTCTCTTTTGAACCGTCATCAAACGAAAAACAACAATTACAGTACTTGGCTTTAGTATTTATTTATTTACAAACCTTCCTCATATTTGCGATATTTTCAGTGATATTTTACCAGGAAACCAATTAACGTAATCCCGAAAACGTTTCTCATTTTTCAGAGCTGAAAATTCAAAATAACTTTTATGGGAACGAACGTGTCGAGTCAGCCAGGATTATACTGTCAAAAGTTAACACGAAATGAAAATCCCGTGCATAACGAACCTTTCAGTTTCGCCTATCATTCTTTTAAAGCGAATGAGAAAATTATACTACACAATTACTTAAACGGTGGCCGTAACATAAAATAGAATTTTATCCCGAAGTAGGCTTTTTGCGCAATTCAATTCCGCCGCTAGATTTCTTTCATTACGTGCGAATTAGATTGGTGTTGCATTATCTCTACGACGCAGTTATAACCAGCCGTGTTCGCTCCCGAAAAGGCAATGATAACACGACAAACGTCACGCCCACCCTATTTAAGCCTACTAATCACCTTCATGCACCGGTATTAACCGCAAATTACCATCGCAACCGCGCTTTGTATAAATTTATAGCCCTTTATATCTCGCGGCTCTACTTATACTTTATACAATAGAAAGTAAATACGAACAGCTCAATTCATAAAAAGGGGTCAATAAAGCTTGGATCGAATAAAAGCGCCATGAACAATCGTCCAAAACAAATGGTGAGCGTTGATTAATAACACAAAAGCGAGTTGAAAACCGAAAGGCAATTAGACGTTATTGAGAGGAGATTTAAAAATATATCGTTTCGAATATGTTAAAATCATAAAAGACCTAGATTTCAGCCAACCACGTATAGTTTGCATAGTAAATAGATATAATTTATTGAAACGGCCTACCTAGTAGACTCTTACAGTGTGACATATAGAATTTCTAATTCTTGTTTGGTACGTTAAGTCGCTTATGTAATACTGCGTGGATAACGTGGGCGGCTCTCACTGGACTCAGATAAAACTACTATATCTTTGTTCTGTGAGAAACCTGAACATTACTTTTGGCGCTAGTACTTTGCGTGAACTAAGCTTCAATTTCTCGTCGCAATTGCATGAACGAAATAAACACCTTTCACGCCACGAATGAGATTCATTATTTCGAAAGGTGATGGTATTTTTCTACATGTAGGTGTTAGTAATGAGGACGCAAAGTATAACTAATTGAATATCATACATTATGTAAGAGGTACGTGAATATTACACCGCTTTTGTTGTATACGTCGTTATTAGATAATTCAATACAAATTGTGAGAGAATGCGTAACTATGCATGATTATGATTTGTCGAAATAAGTAGATGCGTACACGCCCTAATGACCTAAATTATGTGAAACTTCAAATTTTAATGAATTCGAAAGAGTTTTTGTGCGAATTCTTGAAGTAATGTTACGTAATATTGTAACTAGGTGCTATATATGTATGTCAGCAATAGGTATAATTTGAGTGTAAATAATATGTCGCAGCACAGCTTATTGCCGCTATAAAAGATTTTTTGTCGTTTAATGCAGGTTCTGTTCGTAGCCTTACTACGAGATCCTAATAGGGCTTAAGTTAAAGAACAAACAATCCAGTACAGTAACAATAAATCTGACAAAAAAAAACACAAAACCAAAATAAACGTATTATAGGGTTATATAGTTTTGCTCAAAGGGGTTCATTGTGCTCACTATTATGAGCAACTTTTACTAGGGGCTCAACTCTGAAATCGTGAAAAATAACAGCTCCAAACATTAGGTTTTGTAGTAAACATTAGGTGACGATAGCTCAGTGGTTCGCCAAAGAGCGTGGGTTCAAAGCCTAACAATGAGCTTGAGCTGCTGATGAAGGAAAGCTTATCTCTGAGTTCCGGAGGGGAGAAGACCCGTCGACGGTCCCAAGTATAAATGGAAAGATAAGGTGGTGAAAGATTATAGCTGCTGATTGTTAATGCTTGACATGATGTAATTCAAGATCGAGAAACATTACGTCTTTCAGTATTGCAGCTTAAGGTGCATTTTGGGTCGTTACGTCAGTAAAGATATGTAAAAAAATCTTTAAAATAAAATAAAAAACAGCTGTCCTGCAGCAAAATACATTAATCCTTCATTAAATCCTTTTTTATTCTATTGCTCACCAGATGTTAACTAATAGAGTAGTCAAAGTAGTTAAACATACTGGGCCTGGAATGAAAACTAGCTTCCAAGTGAGGCTGCCGGAATACACCGTAAGGCGCTTTGATAAGCGCTAAGATTTTTAATTTGAGGGCGGCAGTTAGTCAGGCTAGTACAATGCTATAGTTTCCTCACGATGTTTTCCTTCACCGGCAGCTCAAATTCATTGTTTGGATTTGAGCCCACGATCTTTGACTTGTGAACCGATCACGTTAACCATTGAACTACCATCGCTCCAAAATTTACATATATTTCACAATTAATTGTTTTCTTTTCCTTCTTTTGTGTAAGATTTACAGCCATACATTTATCAGTCGGACGACAGTCATTGCTATCTCTCAATTCAATAAACAATATTTTTACTAACTACAAGCCCAAAATGCAGGCAGATTGCCAAAACTGAAAAACTATAATAACTATTTTCGAAACCGTAGCGATGCTGGTTCGGAGTCTGCTCCTAGATATTACCTGTGTAGTCGCGTAGTCGAAGCAAGTAACTCTTGCCAAGGCAGGTGCCTGGCAAGTCCTATTTTTTGTTTCCTGGCATCCTGCCCAATCAATAGGCTGCATGTAAAATAATGAGATTTAATATCATGTCTGTCGAACTATGGCAACTGGTGTGGTTTTGACACATTTTTGTTTTACTTATACGGGATTACTCACGTTTAATTATATCGGATACTCCGACTATAGTTTCGGCCACATCCGGGTGTGTGTGTAAAAGAAGACGAAGCCGCGTGCGCGTTGTACAGCTTTGTCTCCATGAAGAAGGAGTATCCGATATAATTCACATCACATCATCAGCCATAGGACGTCCACTGCTGGACATAGACCTCCTCCTGGGGGGGTTTGCCAATACTCGCCACGCTTGGCAGGCGGGTTGGCGAGCGCAGTTAGGTATGATTGTTCAAGGAAGACGCTGCTGCCCATCTTCCGGATTACATCCCTTAGCCGGCTCTTACGGCAACCGCGGGTAGAGAGGGTGGGGTACTATTCCTACGCCGGCATAACCACGGCAAATAAATACACCGATATAATTAAACGTAAATAATTCCGCATAGGTAAAACAAAAATATTTAACGAGGTTTTCGTTTTGTTCTGTTATAAAAGAAGCTCAAAGTATGATTTTTTAATAATTTCATTTGTACCATTTACAGTTTCATTATACATATTTGATTTAAATTCTAATACCTAGGTAAGTATGGGTCGCAGTTCAGCAAACGACAATGCGCAACATTCCGCAGAGCTACAAGCAACATCTGGCAATATAGTGGGATTGGACACAGATATCACTTTCGACTCTATCACAAAGGGTACAAGGATAAAAATTGTGATTCGTTGCATTAAATTACCTCTCCTTTAATATATTGGTATTTTGCAGTAGACAGCGTGAGTTCCGCCACTAGGCACTATGTGGTTATATTAACTGCCATGCAAAGCTGCTAGCAATGCTTGAAGTATGATTTAATAAACATAAATAAATATCGTAGGACATTACACACAGCGCCATCTAGCCCCAAACTAAGAAAAGCTTGTACAATGGGCATCAGATAATTAATAGAATAGGAGTACCTATGAAATACTTCTAATATATAAAAGGCACAAAACAAACATTTAACTTCTTCACTTAAATGCCCTGGGTGGTAATTCAACCCACACCCTATACATAAAAATACAGAGATACTACGGAATAAGCTAACATGGCAGTCAATATCAGTGTCCGCGTGTGATAATACATTTTTAACATTTGCTAGTTTTTTTTTTGTTTGTTGACATATTTTTATATGTCTTATTTTTACGTTACAGCGATTGTACCGTAAATCATCTGATATACTCATAAATTGTTTGGTCAATAATATTAATGATCATAAAGGCTGAGTGCCGGCCTCCGACATAGCTTGGCGATTGTTTTTACAGAAATATAGAATAAGCAACCGAGATCTACGTGTTGTGTATTGTTGACCTACAATTTAACGTGCCATCCATCGCACAGTAGCGCTTATGGTCACCCATCCAAAGAATCACCTTTATGATACCTTTGTTTTATTATTTACTTGTTAAATATTCGGTGAATTAATTGTAAATATTCGCTGATTAATCAATCATATATCATCATATATTATGTATTAGATTTACCTTTAGCCAATTATTCGCTTCATTACTGTTTATATTAACTCACTCGCTCAACTTTCTATTAACTTAGCGCGCACCAGCCTCTCGTTTGATATTATCTGGTAGACACCTAATAGATTAATTATATCGACGTCGTTGTCTGAGAAATTGGAACAAGTTCATAAGATCTTATGTAACATCCGATGCTTATTAAAATTTTTATCTGAAAATTACAATGAACAGGAAAACTTAAACAAATTATAATTACATTTCTATGTACCCTATGTCGTATCCGGAATGAAGTAATTCGCCAGAGAACAAATCACTGACATAGCTGAGTGGCAGTGGGCTGGTCATATTTGTCGTAGAACCGACAACCGTTGGGGTAGACGTGTTCTGGAATGGAGACCGCACATCGGCAAACGTAGTGTAGGACGGCCTGACACTAGATGGAGTGACGATGTACGTAAGAGAGCTAGCAGTGGATGGAAGCGAAAAGCTGAAGATCGGGCTGACTGGCGTGTACTGAAAGAGACCTATGTCCAGCAGTGGACTATGGTCGCTGATGATGATGATGCACCTTATATCGTATATTGATGGCCGATGGGGCTGCAAAATTCTGGAGTGGAGACCACGGTCCGGTAAGCGCAGCGTAGGACGTCCACCCACAAGGTGGACAGACGACCTGATAAACACCGCAAGAACGCGCTGAATGCGAGCCGCTTCCAACCGGTCTTTATGGAAGTCAATGGGGGAGGCCTATGTTCTGCAGTGGACGTCCTACGGCTGAGATGATGATGATGTTGACGTCGTACAGTACAATGTAAGAATTTGAGTCAAAAATTAAATTACTTGTAAACATTGCTTAAAGTTAATATGCGCTTAGCCTGTCTCATTTACATTGTGACATTTCAAGTCGACGAGGAGTTGACACAGCATTTTAATAAGCATTCGTTAACTTTAAGGAGCTTTTTATGTAAGACCCTTTATTTCAGTGTTTCGCGAAGGTTAGACAAAAGTATGAAATATCCTAAAGCCTTTATGACCCTACGTTATTCGCACATACTTTGGTCCTAATGGAGGCTTTACACACGCCAAAGGGTAATAACAACAATGAGCTGCCACTGAAGGAACTGAGGAAACCGTAGCCTGGTGATAGAGTACTCAATAGTAGGTACTCAGCTGGCTAGCACCCATTAAATTGAAGATCTGTCTTAAAGCGCCTTATGGTGTGTTCCAGTAGCCTCACTTGAACGCCAGTCACCATTCTTTTTTTTAACGCAGAGAAATCTTTTGAAAGAAGTTATTGATAATTAATATTTAGTACCTGGATGACCGAGATTTGCTCGGCAGAAAACACGGATATTATATATAATCTAAAAATGAAACCTAGCTAGATCGATTTATCGCCCCCAAAACTCCCTGCATACTAAATTTCTTGAAAATCGTTGGAGCCGTTACCGAGATTCAGATTATATATATATTCGTTGATCTACTCAATAAAACAATAAATCCCAAATATACACAAAACTATAAATACACAAGAAAATATAAATAAAAATACTTACGGACAACACACAAACTAATACTATAAAATGTTACAAAATTGGTTACGTAATTTCAAATTCAACCCGCAAACGCAAGACCTAAACACAGATTTGATGAATGTTTTGCGGTTTGAAACCGACAAAACCACAGTTTTGGAGATGCCTCTAATATCTATGATTTGCGGCAACGACAGCCTAATTTGGGAACCATTCGTCACCAGCAGCAACGCGCATTAACAAAACGTAACCAGCCATGATAATCACTTCTAATCATACTGTAAAAGCGAAAGTTTGTGTGTATATATATTAGATTTTCACGCTGAAACAGCTTAATGGATTTGTTTGAAATTTGAAATGCAAATAGCTTATACAGTATACACTGGATTAAAACATTTGCTAAAATGTGGGCCGTAGTAATAACTAAACGCCATAATACTCAGGCTTCATAAACTAATGCGATTTTCTATTTTATTATTATAACGTACTTCCAAGCCCATTCCATATTTTATTTTTATTTAAACTTATTTAATTTATCCCTTACAGGTGCGAAGATAAAGAGAATTGGGGGGCAATAATTTTTTTGGAGCGATGATAGCCCAGTATTTAGCGCGGTGGGTTCACATGCTGAGGAACGTGTGTTCAACCCCAACAATGAGCTTGAGCTACCGGTGAAGGAAAACATCGTGAGGAAACCATAGCATGGTGGTAGTTTATTTTCTAATACTCGGCTGGCTAGTTGCCACCCTCAAGTTGAAAATCTACCGCCAAGCACCTAGCAGTGTGTTCCGGCTGCCTCACTTGAGAGCCAGTTCTATTCCAGGCTAGGTGTGCTTCACCATCTTTGACCACACCGTCACTTAATATCAGGTAAGCTGTGGTCAAAAATCTAGCTAGTCAACAATTAAAAAAAAAACACTGACATACGTACCTTTTATTTAATAACGTTATATAAAACTAGTTGACTGCAGATCGCAGCTAATTTGAAACTATTCTTGTTCGCAAAAAAGTAGTTTCAATAACTCCACAAAAAAAACAGTAGATCGTGCAGAATTTTCATGCAAAAGATTAAATGCTAAATCCTCGAAGCAGGTCTATTTCTAACAACTTTCCTCATCAGACTGCTGAATATATCGTATCTATCTTACTACGCAATCTTCCTCATTTCTCTTTAGAATTGTTATATTTATATTCCGTCAACGTAGGTTGGTTTGTACAACACGCTTTTTCAGTCGGAAAGCCAAAATTATATTGATTTGAATAATTGAATATGCAGATAGCTTTGCGTATTCGTTGAAATACGAGATCTGCGAGCGCGGCCGTATACCACTCAATAAAACTGAAATATTAATGAAAAAGATCAAAGCCGCTAACACATGGAGCCAGGCTGAAATGAAACTCGTTTTAGTATTTTAATAAAGCGAATGAATATTCCATGAGGACCTGAAGCGTAAGTAATATCTTTAAACGAATTTGCGTTCTAAAACCTTAATTTTTCATCAAATACTTGAATATTTCGAAACACGTGACACTGGCAAAATACATAGATGTGGAGCCAAGAGCAAAGAAAAAGAAAATATATATCAATGTCAACAGTAATAATGGTGGTGGAGTTTTGGCGGGAACGTGGAAAGACTCATGTCACCCCCATTATATTTTTTTCAATACTTTTTTTTTCAGTGCTTATGTATAAAATTATTGGTATTTTATGGCCATTTTTATAGTGCCAAGCGCGAGTGTAGGTAATTGATATAATGCGGTGAAACATGACTTTTCATGTTGCTTCCAAAACTACATCGAAGCTTATAGTAAAGTCGCCACTACTTTACTAAGGCACGATTTGATTTGACTGGCACGATCTGGACTTGACCAAGACTGGACTTTGACTGTAACTATAGATGTAAGACATGAATTGCAAAAACCAAAGACAAGGCGGTATGGCTTTATAGCTTTAGCCTATCCAAAAGGGCAAACTGAATTTAAAAAAAAAAGGTGAAGTTTTGGCGGGAACGCAGAAAGAGTCGTGTCGCTCCCATTACATTTTATCTAATACTAGTGTTTTTTCGAGTGTTTATGTATAAAAATAGAGGTATTTTATTGAGTACATAAGTACACTACATATCACTGGTTAATATTAATTGTATTTTAAATGCGAATAAAATATTACTTCGTGCCGCTTAGATTGCTATTTAGTGAGAGGGTCATTATTTTGGTGTCAAAAAAAAAACATGTTTTTCTATTGTTTACATTTTGTCGTGCCATAGATTACATACAAAAGAAAAATAAACTTTATATTCTAGTTATATTCAGTCTGGTGGTCAAAACTGGTGACATTGTTACAAATACCATATATTACAGGTGGCAAGCAGACGGAATGCTTGATGGTAAGCAATCACCGGCGCCTTCGGATTTGCGGTACTAATAATATTATAAATACATTGCTTATCTTTTAAGATTCTTGTAACACGATATTGATTCAATTCTGGGTAGAATACAAGCTAGCATTCGACGAAGCAATGCTCATTCTATCTGCGTTCCATTTGCCCGAAGATATCTCGTACATATTTCAGGGGCAGTTTAATTAAACTCGGTTGTCGGCGCATAGCATGGAGTCGTACATATGTAGGTATATGTACCTACATACTATACTTGTAGCGTTAGAGTATGGTTTCGGGGTTGCAAAGTGAGTTCTCGTTTAATGGTCGTGTAGAGCCTTTGTACAGATTAAGAGAAACTGCTGAATAGGATTGTGGTTGCAAGAAATCATATAAAAGAGGAACGTAATCAAATCCCTATTCAAATAAATATACACTGTGATTTTTCTTTTCTTATTCCTGCGAGGAAGACTTGGCGTCGCACTTGACGCTAGTTGACAAACAGAAAACTTGACGCTGGCAAATGTACAGAGCATTTGCCAGTGTCAAGTTTTCTATTTGTATTTTCTGGGACCTTCATTTCCTTTTACGTTGGACGTTTTTCTTTCTACACTGCGATATCATATCCAATATTAAGCCATGTCAGAGGTTAAATCAGCACGTTGTTTCTAACACTAAGGCCGGCTACATAGCCTTAATTAGTTTGCTTTATAACAAAAATAATTTGTTTACGTTAAAGTAAGATCAACCAAAGACATAAGTAAGAAGAATAACACTGCTGATCTGTTGTCCGTAATTATGTTTTTATTGTGAAAATTAAGTACGTAGAACCTGGTGTATAACGAACTTTTTTTTCAATAAAGAGTTTTTAATGAGTGCAAAATCAAGTCATATTAAAACATATTGGTATTATTAGTACCAACATATATATCAATCCACTATTTATTTGTATGTTCCTACGCAGTTTTACGTCAGTATTTGTACTAAAACGTTAGCGCGAATCGAGTCGAAATTTGTGCTATGTTACTGGTGTTGGGGTTTTATAAACTTGTTACGATATTGTCACTCGCTTTGTTTTCCGGTACACTGTCACACACAAAACACTGGCTACTATTTCTCTAGTTTGCAATGTTTGCATATGTAGAGTGTAAAACTGCTTTTCTAAATGTAGGTAACAGATTAACAAAATAGAAATAATTTGTTGTAGTAACAGTTTTACAAAGACATACGTAGTGGAGACAAAAAACAAAGTTCGAGTAGGTACACTTAACGCGACAAAAACACAACACTTTTAGAACAGCGAAAAAATAGATTTGGCACGACGAAAAAATTGAATTTCCCTCGGAGTCTTATCACACATGAGCGGTGCACACACGCTTGTTTCCTTCTCAATTAGGGTCGACATCCGCCCTCTTTTTCTTCGGATATTTTGATTGTCATGTGTCCAAAAGAATTTATGCGGTACACACAAACAATTCAATTATTTTTAATAAAAAGAATTAGCGTGTAAATTTGTGAAAAAATTTCGTCAAGTATTCGATACCAAAATATAAAAAATTACAGCCTTATGTCAGTTCTGATTTACAACCGACAGGGACGATGATCCATTTTACATAAATTTTAGAATCGAGAAATATTATCATAGATTGTCATGCCAGACCCGCTGTACTGGAAAAAAGCACAAATCAACTCATGCCATAATTTTAATATGAATTCTCTTTGCGATGTTTGTTTTAGTCTTATTATTCATGAAACAAGTTTTATTTCGTATTAGCTCACGGAAGGAAGGAAGATTGCAAGAGGTCGCCTAGGTAGGTACCACCACAGTACCAGATATTCTGCCGCCAACCAGTAGCATGTAAACATTACTGTGTACCAGTTTGACTAACCATCGAAAGTCTCAAAGTAATAAGCGCCTAAACAGCGATGCCCTAGACTTTGTTTTACTACTCATAGTTCTGTGTATCACTAGAATGCACAAGTGTTATCTCTTATCATCAGAAGAGCGTCTAATTCGTCACATTAACTTTACATAAAAAAAGGACAATCATTTATCTTACTTCGTTGTTTTATATTTTAAAATTTCTTTTAACTTTTGCATAACGTCCATTCTAAAAGTCAAATTATTTAATACTTAATTGCTGTGTTACATGGTAACCCTGTTGAAAAGCTTTTCCAGTGCATATGTGTAGCCTTTTAGCTGTTGTGCTTACACTTACTAGAGAAAGTTCCAGAATAAACTTTTAAAATATCTGCGAGAGGAAGAAATCACTGTCTAAACTATGTAGGTGGTTGTTGGAATGGTGAAAAAGTTATCTCAATAACACGTTTCTATGCATACCTGTCTGTAACTAAGATGTGTGTGACTAAGTATGACATTTTATGGTTACAGTTATAAAAACTAGCATTCTGATGATTGATATAGTTCAAATATGTAATCGGATTGGCAATCACAAAACTCAAATGGAGGTGGGAAGGGCATGTCGCCAGGCAGGTGGTCTAAGGCGTTGACGGATTGGTGGCCGCGAACTGGTAAACGGAGCTTTGGTCGTCCACCAGCTCGTTGGGTAGACGATATAAAAAAAATCGCGGGTCGAACCTGGACAAGACTGGGACAGGACCGGGACGAGTGGCGTACAAGAATAGAGGCCTATGCTCAGCAGTGGGCGATAACAGGCTGATGATGATGATGATGATGTATTCTTTAGAGAAACAGGTAAGGTCTTAGTCGTGATTTTCTTCTTCTCATAGTATTTGCATAAGCTGTTTAGTAGTATGTGAAAAACAATTTAGTCTGATTTACTTTGGAGTATGTGTTTACTGAAAAGCGTAATATCTGTTTCTTTAAATCCAGAGTAAACAGGTTTCTTCTAGGTAAGCGTGCAATATCCTAAACCGCATTGTTGCTTAACATTAGGCACGATGTGGTCGAATCTACTTAGAATAAAAATAGTTACGAAAGAGTGACTAAACGTGAGAAATAATAAACAAATATATCGGACAAAATTATTTTTTTTGCTTGTTGGTACATATGTACATACATTTAAAATAAACATGCACAGAATAAATTTATATTTTATATATAACGTTTACCCTGGGTGGGAATCGAACCCACACTCTATAGCTTACGAAACAGAGCAACTAAAAAACAAGCTAGCCGGGGCAGACAAATTATACATACGTATGTACGTATAATAAATGCGATTTCTAAAATATGATGGTAAACGCAACTTCATTCAAGAATGTACTAATAATTGAGACTTTGTCCAGAAATATAATGATAAATGAAACTTTATTCACAAATTTAATGATAAATGCGACTTCATTCGCTAATTTAATGATAAACTCTACTTTGTTTACAAATAGGTATAATGATGAATGCGACTTCTTTCACAAATTTAATTATAAACTCTACTTTGTTTAGAAATATTATAATAATTGCGGCTTCATTCACTCTACTTTGTTTAGACAATCACACCACACCATCTTCGACCACACCGTCACTTAACATCAGGTGAGTTGTGGTCAAACACCTAGCCTGACAGCCAAAAAAAATAATAATTGCGGCTTCATTAAAAAAATGCGACTTTGCTCAAAATTATAATAATAAATGCACTTAATTTAAAAATATAATGATGAAAGTGACGCCACGCCGTTTAAAGAAATTACTTAAAATTACGTATTTTTTTTTTAAATTCTATAAGATGTCTGCGTAGTTATCCACCCTATCAACAATGTAATAACGGCACATAATGTCACGGCTTGGAGGAAGAGCGTTATCAAGGCGGTGGAGCCACTAAGCACCTTGCGGAGCGCGATAACAAGGGCGCCAAATAACTCCATTACGTCCGCTAGCCACTTTCGTAGCCATCCTCGACACGACTCATTAACTAGACAAGTCGACGGGGGATTCGTTTAACCAGTTACTCAGCAACAAGATTGCCTTACTGATTAACGGGCTTTTATGGCTAAACGATGTCCGGGCCACACAGCTCGAAACTATTAGGCGTAGAGACAAAAGATAGTAAAATAATGTTTTAGTAATTATAATACCAGCTTGAAGCATTATAATATTTCCCGCGGTCTACAACTGCGTACTCGTTTGACATACTTACACCTTCGACTGCACGCTGCGCTGCTAAATTATTAACTACAAAAAACTCTGTTTTATAACAATAAGGATTAAGTTAAATTAAGAAACTTATTAATTCCTAATAAGTAATTCTTAACTTATGAATTCCTAATAACTAATTTTATTGGAGGAAATTTGACACAACCATTTCCCCAGATAACTTATAGAATACTTAGATACTGTTTTAAAAAAATAGCATACCGACATTTAAAAAACCAAAACAAACATCTATGTATATTCGTGGCATAAATATTTGTCTTGAATGGGAATTGAACTCACACCCTTTATATGAGCAGAGCTAAACTAAAAATCAAATGAGCTAACAGGGTAGTCTAAATAATGTACATAATTGTCTTTATGTTGATCTAAAATCACACAAATTATTCGTAATAAATAACTTTATTGTTATTATGTAGGTAAGCTTTACCCTTTACTATTCGATTGTTCATTTTTATTCACATGATAGATGAAATTCAAAGTTAAAAAGTTTTGTGTTTTGTAAATAAAACGTTGATTCGCCGCACACATATATTAAAAGTTGTCATAAAACATAATATACATAATCTAAATGTTAATATGACAAAGTTATTGGACACATAATAGTCTTGATATTCATTTAGCTAATATAGTGGTATTTTATTTTAAAAAATAAACACAAGAAATAACGCAATTTTTATAAAATAAATCCAATGCGGCGATATGAGCTTTCCACGTTCCCACTAAAACTCGATATTTAATCTTAGGTTTTTGCATATACTTACTTAATATAATAGGTACTTTTTTTTTTTTATTGATACATCTCAAAACATCACTAATTATAAAATGAGTAGGTAAGTATAAACAATGAAATGAAGAGAGTGTTAGCACCCGAACAAGAAATTCTGAATCGCGGGCGCTAACTCCTTCCTACGGTTATTAATGACTTTCTCAAAGAGAATATTGTTTACGGTTTTAAGACGCGATATTATGTTTCGGTGTATAGGCTCCCAAACTAAAGATCTTGTAAGTACATGTACCACGTCTGCTCGTAAAGTTGGATGATGCGGGCGTACGTTTACAATAAGCTTTCTATGGAAACGACTTCATTGTGGTTAACATATGTACAAACCTTTGTAAGTTGAAATCCAATCAGTGTAGTACATCTAACATGTACAATTGTACAAGGTCAAAACAGGGTCAACTATCAACTGTATATCGAAGTTCTCTATCTGCCAGTCACTTGCTCATGTAAAGGCTTACAGCGGCAGTAGGTATTTAGTCATTCGATGGTCAGCTCAGTTATTTTAACTGTCCCACTTCTGGGTCTTTTCTTATCGTGTTTACGATGGTAGCCAAGTGCGAGTTTGTCAATTCGTACTTCACACATTTTGAGAGAATTAAGAATTCTAGATATGCAGGTTTTTCTTCACCATTTCAAGATAGCGGCAATACGCAGATATGCGTGTCGTATGATTTTAACAATCTATCGAGAATTACATTCTACGTACTCACTACGTTTCTCATCCATACGGCCAAGAAATGGAACAAGCTCCTAACTTACTTGATTCCTAAGGAATATAATCTGGATGTTTTCAAAGTCAGGGTGAATAAGTATCTTCTAAGTCTGCGTGCTTCATCTTCGACAACATAGGCCAGGTGGAGGTTAAATGAATTGTACGCATCAAAAAAATTTGCCATCCATATGGTAGTTGGTGTATTCCTTCAAGCAACTCATTTATTATTATTTTTTTAAATATATCCACCTTTTTTACTTCAGTTCATGAGATTAAATTTTGTCAGTTTATTGGCGTGTGCAAGAAATGTTTCTGTCAATATTGTAATCAAATAACAAAGATGGATATAAATACCATTGATCTAATTTTTCATCGATAGCGGAAATATTTTAAATTTGCAACCTCTTGACTCGGAATGCGTAGGAATTCGTACGTATGATTCTTTGCACCGTACCTAAGCTCGGAATGCGTATGAATCCATACGTTTACGCTACTCATTCAAAAAGTCGTTGTATTTTATTTTTCTTGCTTTGTACATAGCGAGTTTGTATGGGACAAAGACGAAAAAATAAATTCTCTTTATGTGTATGACTCTTGTTTCAATTGTAGGTATATGACAATGAAGAGTTGCTGCTTTGTTTACAAGTCGTGAACGTTCGATGAACGCTCAATGTCGTGTGGTGTATTTATTGTGTAAATTAACAGTTTACTTGTGAAAGGTGAGTAAATGTCATATTTATTATATACATGGATTATGTATAAGTGTTTTTACAACATAAAATAGCATAGTTTGCGCGAAATTACGATTGTTTTTTATTTTCAAAGCAAGAAGTACTGATCCATTTTATTTATCGAGTATTTTGACATGTGTTAAATTGAACAATGGAAACATTTCATTAGGGTTTATGTATATGATCATGCAAGAACATTATCCTATTTTGTATATTTGCCTATATTTTAGTTTCAAAACTCGTAAATTTAGGAAAAACATGATTTAATTTTTGTTACGATCAAAATCGGTAGCCATTTTGTGTTAGTCGTTTTAACCGTACCGTAGTGCTGGGCATCAACCTACGTAGTCCGTATCGATAAAATTATCGACATTTGGGAATCGGATTTTTTGTCTTTTTGTTTCAATATTTAAAAATATCAACTTATAATATCGATAAAAATATTTTGAATGATTTATACGTCTTTGTGTTATGTTGTTGGTATTTCTTAAATTTATTTTCTATTGTTACGCCTACTCATTTATATATTAGGTGGAGAGTAGAATATTATTATGTACTTGATTATAGGCATGAAATATTGTTATATGTTTTAGATGTGGAACCCGAACCCGGAAGCCGCTACACAGGAGTTTCTCGACATCCTCAACGACAACGAATTCGGACCTGGACGTGATTAACATTATGCGTGTATTGTTTGTATTTTTTATTATTATATTATAGATATTATAGTTATTTTTGCAGCTACATCCGAATACACAAGTATTCTTAGTTCAAAATGATAGGTCCCTGGCAGTAATGGCCGTACCCGTGGCTAACAATTTATTGGATGATGCGTAAGTATGAAAGTAAGATTCTTACTGTACTATACTGAAAAAATCTAACTTAGAAGTTAGATTTTTTCACAGCCCCAAGGGACAGTAGACCTGAGTATTTGATATGAATTTCAGCTTGATACCTCCACCCATTCCTGAGAAAAAGGGTATTGACAGACAGACAGACTGACAACAAAGTGATCCTATAAAGGTTTAGTTTTTTCCTTTTGAGGTACGTAACCCTAAAAAGTATGCAGCTATGCAATATATGCAATATCCTTCGTTCGAAAGATGAGCTGCCGGTAAAGGAAAACATCGTGAGGAAACTATAGCATGGTAGTAAGGTACTTTCTAGTACTCGGCTGGCTAGCTACCAGCTTCAAGTTGAAAATCAGCCGCTAAGTACCTAACGGTGTGTTCCGGCAGCCTCATTTGAGAGCCATTTCTTCATGTGCTTACATCATCTTCGACCACACTGACACTTAACATCAGGTATCACATCATTAGCCATAGGACGTCCACTGCTGGATATAAGCCTCCTCCTTGGGGGTTTGCCAATACTCGCCACGCTTGGCAGGCGGGTTGGCGAGCGCAGTTAAGTGTGATTGTTCAAGGAAGACGCTGCTGCCCATCTTCTGGATTACATACTTTAGCCGACTCTTACGGCAACCACGGGTAGAGAGGGTGGGGTACAATTCTTACGCCGGCACCACCACGGCAAAGATCAAACATCAGGTATGCTTTAGGCAAAACAACTAGTCAACCAAAAAAAATTCTCCTACTGCTTATAAGATGCGATTGTTTGCCTCAAACTTTCTTTGTGGCATACAATCATTGTGTGTGGTATTTGTTACCAATATTTTAGTGTTTGTACTTTAAATTAATTTTATCGGAATGTAAAATCCGCACAGGACAAAAGGAAGTTTTTTTTTTTTACTTTCTATGCGTCCCTGTGTTATAACTTTCTCTATGCTATTCCCAGAACCTTCCACCTGACATCTGTGTCAAATGCCTTTCATTTATAAATTCCATAAATAAAAGGTGCTCGGGCCAGTGGCACAAATGTTAGTCAAAGGTAATGCATGAATATTTCGTATAAAACTGCGACATACCGTGAGATCCACTCGAATTTCCCCAGACGAAAATGAATTTATCATTCATCTGGTCCCTCCAAATGGCTGGATGTAGGACTTAGGTGTATAGACGCGGAATAATCTCAGTGACGCAGGTATATGATTTAAACCTTTGTAAAACAGACATTGTTACAACATACGGCTAGATTTCATTTGTATTCTAAGTCTGCTTTACACTATTTATAGCAGATTTTATTAGGCTTAATACTTATTGTATAAAAATAACTTTTAAAAACACAATACTTTATTCTGATAAATTTGAAAACGATTCTTGGAAGATTCCCCCGACAGGGACGACTCTATGTTGATCCTCCGATCGAACTAATCCGATGCAAAAAACATGGATTTCATAGAAAACATATTTACTAAATTATTATTAATACATATACAATAAATTGAGCTGTGTATTTTATCGTGTTTTACTACTTACATATATTTAATAAGTTTTTTATTTTTCTTTGCGTTTGGAATTACACTTTAAGTTGTGTCAAGTATATGTACATCGCGACATAGTATATATAGTATCAACATCGTAATACCGTATAGTAGCGATGTTGTTCCATGGTTGACGTTCCCAAAACGCTTACGGAATGATTTGATTACTATTTCATTGTTTGAACGGCTAAAGCGTGGAATACGTTACCCGAGTGGGTGTTCCCTGATATATACAATCTGGTTGTCTTCAAGTCGCGAGTGAATCGGTATCTTCTAGGCACGCAAGCTCCATCGTCGATCGCATCTTCACTTAACATCAAGTGAGATGCCGGTCAAACGCAAGCCTATTCATCATAAAAATATACATGATAAATTAAGTAAAATAACCATAAGTCAAAGTCACACAAAGTAAGTTAGGCTCAAGTGTGATCATGCCCTAGCAGTAGCAACTTCATGTCGCTACATATTGTTTTATGTATATTTCAAAACTTGTACTTATAGTGGTGTTTTATTTATAGAGCGTATTGAGTTTACGTGTATGAGTGTGGGAAAGTCATTTGATGTTGTAAAACATATAGGCATTTTCGTGTTGCTTCCAAAACTCCGTCGAAGCTTGTAGTAATAATACGAAAAACAAATGGGTCTTTGCATTTGAAATTGCGAATAAAAAAGAACGAGGAAGTGAAAAGTTTTATTTTGTGGAACAGTTATTTTTTGCTGCTAACTGTTGTACATTTACCAAAACAAAACACACTCGGCGATGTGTCAGGTTCATCTCATTAGTCAAAGTAAGCGCACGTGAGTCCGACTCAAATGCGGGTTGCGTAGATTTGTACAAAGGAAGTAGTCTCAAGGGGCGAGGCATTGGGACTGCTTTGTGTGTTAACCAGTTAACTTCGCCGTCGCTATACCGTGATTTATGACTCCGACGGACGGAGATCGGGAAAATGAGGTCAATTCCTCTCCCGTTCTTAGTTTTTCTCCCATGCGCCTCGCTGCAATGAACCAATGAAAATTTCAAGTGAACTATTACCGTTTTCGCGCAAAAATCAGCGGCATAAATTACTTCAAACTTGGAGAAATTACTTACATAAAAGTGCGCGCCTCTTTGGTGTGACGCAACAAATGACATCTATGTTAGAGGCTAAACTAACAAACGGTGAAAGTTCACAGACGCGCTCGATCGTATCGGACCGGAGATGACGCTATCTTTATACGATACAGTCGAACGCAAAATTTAAATCTCCCCGATGTACCTGAGCAGTAAACCTAATATACCGATAGTCTGGAATTTAATTAACTAATGTAGATTATTTTGTACGTTGCAATATCGCGCTGTTACTGGCTATAAGATTTCCCAGCAGTATTTCGTATGTTATTATCACAAGTTGAGTTTTCGACCAAGGGACTGTATAGTGTATAGGTCCTTTTTCTGAATGACCTCCAGTTTTGGCCACATTATTGTTTAAAGCAAAACGAGTAAGTTTCATTCCATTAAACATAGGTAACCATGACTTTATAGCAAACAAAACTATGTCATATTACTCTTATTTGCAGGTGAAAACTTTAAACTTTCCTGTAAAACTTTACACTTTTTTGTGCAAACAGGGATATAGGTTAATCCGAATAAACTGAGTAGTATCAGAGATATGCCAATCTACGGCCACATGGCTTAACGTTTGTTATTATGAAACAAAACGGAGACTGCCAATGAAATTTAGTTTTTGGGCTTTACTGTACCCACTCCCTTTAACGCGTCGCGGCCTTTTCAAATATTAATATGGACGTTTGACGAAACGCGAACGGATGCGGTACTATATAACAAGTATTGCAAAGGGTCGTTTCCTAACCCGAGGCCAGCGATGCGATGTATGTTTTCCAAGTTTCGCTGAAATGCGTATCTGAAATAGAGCGGTAACACGGGACCGGTTTTTTGCCCCACTTTACGCAACTTATTGCATTGGTAGTTGCTTGGATTCCGCCGCTATGATTAACTCGGTTATTAGTCGGGTTAGTTTTAACGTGCGCGAATTCGAATAAGGATGCCGAAATTATTTGCTGTTATGTGATCATAGGCCTGTTAGGATTGTAAAAATTAAATAATTTTCAGGAAATATATTTGTTTCAAAGGTATTAGTGGATTTATATAAAATCCAAAATTACAAAAATAAAAAACTACTCAAATGGTTTATAGTTACAATAGTTTTGACATAGTAGAAAGTCTCATTGATCCTGTAATTTTGTTAAATGACATAAAATATACTATGCTTTAGTTTCAAAAGTATCTTTTGAATGTAGGTATACCTACAACAATACGCAATGATATTTACCTAGGTAACCTCCTACTAAAAAGATTAACCATCTAGCTAAGACCTTTAAACGCTTACTTGAACGTAAGCCTTACGAGAGTAAATCGGCAAATGATTCCTTTCTAAACGTATTAACATACTTAAAGTACCTATTTTGTAACATAAATAGCAGTCACTGTAGATAAGAAACCAGTGTTCCAGTACTCATTATGGAGACTTGTTCAGTTGTCAAGTTGTGCGGTTAAAGCTCTTGCCGAAAAGTCATTAGGCACTCCACCTAACAGCTTGTGTGGAAGCAGTCAGTTCGGATTACATAATGCTGTGTTACCCACCTGTGAAGCAAGAGGGTGTCTTCACTCGTGTCATTAAGTGGACACGACATAGTAAAAGCTTGAAATCAGTAAGGTTGATTGTGATTCAAGGCCTTCTTTGGTAATCGATTAAGTTCTTACCTATATTCGGTTAATTGCAAAATTTTAGTGATGTATTCAATTACTCTAAGATTTTATACAAAAGTAAATAATTAGCCATACGAAACGCTCGTCTAATGGTAATAACAATCGAGCGAGCTTATTGGTTTTTTTTTTTGTACAAACAAAAAATCATAGTAATAATTTTTTGTAGCGATGATAGCTCAGTGGTTAGCGCGGTCGGTTCCCATTCTGAAGGGCGTGGGTTGAATGAGCAAAGATCTCTACCCAACAATAAGCTTGAGCTGCCGGTGAAGGAAAACATCTTGAGGAAACCATTGCGTGGTGGTAGGATACTTTCTAGTACTCAGCTGGCTAGCTACCACCCTCAAGTTGAAAATCTGTCGCCAAGCATCTAACGGTGTGTTCCAGCAGCCTCACTTGAGAGCCAATACCATTTCAGGCTAAGTGTGCTTACCATCTTCGACCACACCGTCACTTAACATCGGGTAAGCTGTGATCAAACACCTAACCTATCAATCTTTAAAAACAAATAAAAATGAGACGAACGAAATCCTTCTTTGATGGTTAGAGATATAAAAAAACAAAGACCAGGTTATTGCTCCTTGGGTGCTCATTACTTTGATATAAGATATTCGATGGTTAGTCTCAATAGCCTTTTCTCGAGCTGGAATATCCTTCAAATCGGAGCACAGTAAAGTTTACACGCTACTATTTGGAAATTAAAATAAGTTAAAGCTAAGTACACACATCACAACTAATACCTTTAAACGAGCAATTCTTGTATATACGAGTATATTTATAATCTGAATCTTGGAATCGGCTCCAACGATTTTCATGAAATTTAGTATGCAGGGGGTTTAGGGGGCGATAAATCGATCTAGCTAGGTTTCATTTTTAGAAAACGAAAAAAAACCGAACAAGGCTCTGTCATCCAGGTACTATGTTTAACGAATAAGTATGTTTTCCGTGCATATTTTTGAATGCAATTTAATCCCTTAGACCTTTTGTGATTTATAACTTACCTACCTTAATAAAAATATTGACACTGATAAACGAAACTATTGCTAGAACTTACAAGTTGTATACAAAATAAAATTAAAGATTTTTTTTTAATTAAAAACAAAGAGCGGCTAGCGATTAAACTTTTGACCTGATGTTGAGCTCTCCGCTGCCTTTCACGTACTCTCTGAGGTATTCGAGTAAGTACCTCCTACACTACGAATAAACATCTATATTAAACTGATACTTGGATATAGATATAAACTAGCGATTCCCTTAGGCTTCGCTCAGACCATAAGCTGTCTGGAGAAAATTATTTACATGATATTGAAAAACATCAAAATCCATTGAGTAGTTAATCAAACAAATAGACACGCTGGATATATTTTATACTTTTATGGTGGACGCGCTAGATGAAAATAGTTGAATATAAAATATACACGAGTAGAAGTTTGCATTACCTGGAATAGCGGTAGATTTATGTTAACTAAACTTTTCAAACCAAAATATTTGCTTAAACTGTTTATTGAATAAATATATACTTATAATGACATTTTTTTTTATATTGACATGTTTACATTTTGACATATTTTATTGTAACATTTTGTTTTTTTAATCATTGACATAATTATGTATATAATAGTCGAAGTGTTTTAAACTCTTTTAATGATATATTTGAAATGATATTACGGAATTGACTTGTAACATTGGTGTTATTAATAAAGTATTTTATATATTTTGTCTTTAGTTTGGTTTAAAAACCGCACCACAAAATGAGATTCACGATCGAATTACTCAATTTAATGAGCAATAAAACAGTGACGCTCTACATTTTCTTTGTTATACTGGGGTACCTTTGCAATGATCATAATCAGGCGTCGTCCCTTACTATCGAGATAGCTTCTTGGTCATTTTATTAGTAAAAAAGTAATAAGACAAACGAAACGCTTCCTTGACCGTAAGAGAAAACGCCATGGCTATTGCAACGATACCCAAAATTTGACTAGCAAAACAAATGTCAGGGCACCGCTGTTTCGACGCTAGTTACTTTGAAACATTCGATGGTTAGTCTCAAAAGCCTTGCAATATTACTAGCTATAGCATAGCCTTTCAAATCAGAAACACAATTTACACACTACTGCTTGGCAGCAGAATATCTGGTACTACGGTGATACCTATCCAGCCTATCTTCTGCTAAGGAAACCCAACAGGTTGTATTTTATTTTATTCAATATTTTAGATACCAAAAATAAATATTTACTCACCTCAGTCACAAAATAAATGAATCCAAAAAAAAAACTCGTCAAAAAATCACTTCGTATATCACAGTAAAGCCGTTCATCCAGTCAGGAAAATCCTCACAAGTATAATTCGTTCGCGGTTGCCCTGCGGAGAGCGGGTTCGGTGCTGCGCCGGAGTCGACGGCTAGGCGGACACTGCGCCACCTCCCACCGACAGAAAGTGTGCAATCAATTTAATATCACTTACAAACCAACAGTTACATCAGATAGCCTCCGCATTTACCGCATGTTATGTCAACTCTACGCAGAACTTTACGCACTTCAGACTAGAGATTATGTCTTATTAAGGCAACGTTTTGAATTAATTGGTCTAGTCCAAAATTAATTTAATTGCTTAAGCTTTTTGTCATCAAGTGGGTATCAACAGCTTTCCTTTTGGGCATACAAAATTTATTATAGGTACATATTTAAGATATTATTTTAATAATAACATTCGAAAAAAAACAATTAATAAACGGCATAATTAATGTCATGGTAAATTTTAATATAATTTGATTCATTATATTATTTATTAATTAAATTAAGTATTTGGTATAATGTAATCTTAAATAGTCACAAAAATGTCATACTTAAATTATAAATCACATAACTAGTCAGAACCTGAATTTTAACAACATTCAGTCTAAATATCCCGCCCCTTACTGTACCCGGTGCAAAGGAACCTATGAAGCTGGCAGCATTCCCGCGCTGGATAGTAATGGCCAGCCTTTGCACCAGGAACAAGCCAGAACGAGGGTCACCACACTGATCTTTTATGCGTTGCCCTAATTCACGCACCAAAACCCGGGCATCCGCGCCCCAACTGCCGAGTATCTCTACCGCAATAGGCACAAAATTGGCTCCAAGGCTGCGTATTTAATCCGTTTTCAGCTGGACGCGTCCTCTGCCGCCGCTGCTGGAGAAAGGATGGAACGACTCAGGTGACTTGGGGCTACAGTGCTGACGCAAGTGGCATCCCAAATCAGACACTTGTCGTTTTTCCACGGCACCAGTCATTCCATCCGGTCTCTTACCATCACACCTGCTGAGATCCGGCGGTTCTAGTACACAGGGGATGTTAGCAGACAGAAAGGACCTGCGAATAATGTCATTGACGGCATGGTGTCGCGAAAACCTACCCGCACACTTACGACAACTGACCGCGTGATGGCCATCAGCCTCCACCATGGAACCGCAGGTGCATCTATGTGGTTCACACACTCTGTAGCCCAGGCGGAGGGCAACCGCCACACGCAAACAGCTGTCGTCCAGAAAGGTACCTAGATGAGGCGAAGGCAGCACGTGCAATCATGCCCCTGATTTAGACTGCGAGACGGCCTTTACTCTTGCTAAATCCGCCCCCGTAGCGCAGTCCAGCAACCGCTTATGAATCAATTTTATACCAATATCGTCCCAGGCCCGCTGAACATGAAGAGCTGCTGGAGTCGGCGCACCCGCGCTGAGAGCCGACCAGGCTGCCATGGCATCGGTCACATAGGGAATGTTCGCTATATCACCGTCAGATCGAAGAATAATAGCGACAAGGTTCGCAACCCCATGGGCCGACGCCAAAAAAGCCGGCAAGCCAACATCGCGCGCGCACCGAACTCCGAGACCTCCGTACCGAAAGGGCTGTGCGGCCAAACTCCATTGCACCTCATCGAGACACACATTTCTAATCACCTCAACAGCAGACCTTAAAGTTTCATCATAAGAGGAGACCTCTTCCGGACACAGCCAGGTAGGTGTAGTGCGCAGCAAGTTCGAAATCTTGGGCAGGGCGAAGCACTCCCGCAGCAATATTAATGCAACACGTGCGGAGAGGCCCTCGAGATGTCCGCGGGCAGACTGGAGAAGGTTTTTACGAGCGTTTATAGCCTCAGCTACCGCATCCATAAACACAGGAACACCTAAAAGGTAAAAAGTACCAAAAGAAAGCTCCTTGAGGCCAGGTAAAAGAGAATTAAAGCTTGCAAAATGGGATTGAACTGCAGGACTGCAAGAAAAAAATTCACACTTTAAGGGGTTTACATGAAGCCCCAACCCCTTAAAGTGCGGAATTAGAGTTTCGAGATCCTGAAGCACTTCCGCTGGCTTCCCTCCAATAATGCCATCGTCCAGGTACCACAGGTTTAGGGGCGACTTAAGCCCTGAAATGGTCTTGTGTATTGCCAGACTGAAAATAAGAGGCCCGAGAGGATCCCCCTGCTGTGCCCCTACTTGCGAAAGGATGAGCTCCTGATTAAAGAACAGATTGGAAGGAAAACGATAGGCCTGATGTAGAAATGGATAAATGGAGGGAATATGCTCCTTCGCCACACTCAGTAGAACGTCTCTTTCCAGGCTGTTAAACGCATTACGAATGTCTAGCTTAATCAGAACAGAATTAGAGTTGCATTCATTCATAACGAAAGCACGGGTAGCGTGTATGGCCGCTTCATACCCTAAGTGTGTACCAAAGCCTAGCTGATGTGGCCTAAGATAATCAGAGATCTCCTCCCTTACAGCCCGACAGGCCAGCTTGGCAGCCAACCGACGGAAAATACTACCAATAGCAATGGGCCTAATCCCCCCGTCCTTCTTCTTCAACGCACAAAGTGATCCACCAAAAAAGAACGGACACACTATCGGGTTAATCTGACCGCTTAAAATAAAATTTGATAATCTGGTCAGAGATTCTAACAACCGTACCCCGTTATCACCAGCTGAACCCGACGTTAATTGCTTTAAATGAGCAGGTTTGACCCCATCCAGGCCAGCCGCAGAATTGTTGTCAAGTGACCTGAGTGCCAGCGCCACTTCCTCCACAGTGAATGTTGCTGTCGGATTTGAAGAATCCGGAGCTGACGGAAAATCAAGCAGACGTGATGGCCTCGGGTGTTTTTGCTGAAGCGCAGCTAACGTCTCCGAGCCTTGCTGAGCAAAAGAGTCGTCGGAAAACAAAAGCCGCTCCGCTCTCTTCAGATCTCCTTTAAGCACCATCGTCTCTATGGTTTTTTGAACCGAACGAGACTTGGAAGTTCCATGCCCATCCCCGAGCACGCCACGAGGACACGACAGTTTAGAAGACACAATGTTTGCCTTCACCCTCCCTGGTAACTGTTTAGACGGCACTTTTAGGGCAGAATATGCAAATGATAAAAGCGAAAACCAGTCCTCCTCACCATTGCAGTCAACACACTTGTCAATAATGTCACACAACTTACCAGCCACTAGATTTTGTGCGCGCTTTGGGATATGCCGTAGTACAGGTGTACTCGCCTTCAATGAGGCCAAACTGACCAGAGGACTCTGGTAGACTACATGCGAGGCCGCACTCGACTGGCTGGAGCCCGTGGCAGCCCCGGAGGCAGAGGCAGCCCGTGATAATGTAGTAGCTGTATGGCCGCGCGCATTCTTATGCATACGTCCAATGTGATTACTAAGACCATGCGCACTAAAAGAACGCGTAGACCCTGGGCAGTGGGGACAAGCCATAGGTGCGGGCGGAGAACTCATTTGGTAAAATAAAGTAACACTATCACAATAATAAACCAAACAACAAAGGAGAAAAGAGAAAATAATAATAATAATTAATAAACGGTTCGGCAACGCATAACAGATAATAATCAATATGTAAAATCAAATTACTTAATCAAAAACAATAATAATCAGACAATATGTCAAAACTAAATTAAAAAAAATATAGAAAGAAACAATTTATAAAAGTAAAAAAAAAATACTACCATGTCCGTTATATTCACAAATATTTGTAAAACATCAAAGCAAAAATAAAAAACTACACCTCGATTATACTGACATTAAATCAAAGTGCACCGAAAAAGAATAATAATAAAACAAATGAGGTCTAAGTACATAAAATATGTTAAGAAAATAAAATTACAATTATGTATAAAATACAATAAAGGAATGTCTAATCAATGAAAATATAGGAAATAATTATTGCCCATTAATTAATGCAGTCAACCATATACCAATGCTTAGTAACCGTAAGCTGGCGATCTCCCGCACCGAAAGTTGTACCTCACAGGTACTTCTCATTAAATACACGCCGCTACAGTCCGAAGTCTGATTAATTATAACCAGTTACGGCAATAGTCCTGTGTCACATTATAAAGGACCAGCCCCGCCTTTTCTTTTCTGCCTGAACCAACTCGACTGCAGCCACGTTGGACAATCTTGTAATATCGGGTTTCGGGACACGCTGTGGCAGATAGATCCGCAAAGAGTGAGCTATAATAATCCCTTTCGTAACACAGAGATGGCGTCACTCGTATTGAAGGGCCAAAGATCAAGTTACAATATTACTATGTATCCTCGACACTTACTTCACGTTTTCAGGTCATCCAAAAAAATCAGCACTGAAGCCGCAAAAGCACAGTAGTCACACACTATAGCTTTTGTTATAGGCCAATCTAAGACTCAAAGGCCGTTCTAGATCTTCGAAGCAAAGTAATTTTCTGTTCTTTTCCTGAGAACATATTCCTTGGAAACAAGCTCTAGTGAAATTTCACTCCATTCCTTCAGAACACTGACAAATTTAAGGCAATAACTTCGCAAATTTAATTAATAACAAAAAATATAACGCGGAGGTAAATCAGCCGGTGGGGACCGCCTACCCGCACAATTCATTTATTTCTAATAATAAATATTGCTTAAGCTAATTTTGTATATATAATAATTATTGAGTTGGTTAATCATAATTAATTATTGTGGACTGGAAATTTTATGGCTTTTGGTAGGTAGTGTTGTAAACCGCATCCGTATGTATAAATGTGTATCGTTAGTCATAATGTTACTCATAAATACTTGTGGTTTGGTGATTCTCTTAAAATAAATAAAACTGTTCACTGGCTGAATGTTAAAAATAACATTGTATTGGCGGATGTTAAATCAACAAAATGTTAGGTAGAATGATTATTGTTCGGCTACTTTAATAATTATATTATTATGTCAATAATGTAAGTAAATAATTAAGAACGAAAATGAATATTTTTGTTAATCGTTTTAATGAGTCGTCACTTGATTTGTATAAAATAAATGGAATTACCTCTGTTTCCGCTCACGGTTCTTCGCAAAATTAGCGCCTCCCCTCTGAGGGAGATGAACTAGGCGAAAGACGGCGGGCTGTGGTCATTCATTCGGTAGGTTCTTAGCCCTAAGGTTGTAATATAAAAGTGGAAAAATATATAGACTTATTGTAAATATTAATATTAATTTATGGTGCAGTTTTATTTCAGTAGGTAAATATAAATGTGTGTACAAAAAGACTTGTCTACCAAAAAAGCTATGATTCTTTAGTCTTATAGATTTGGATTGTCTCTAGTTTTAACTTCTGTTGGTATGAAATATATAAACTTTTTTCTTTGATTGACAAGCTGTGTGTTTGATCACAGCACACCTGATGTTAAGTGAGGTGTGTTTGAACGTGGTAAGCAAACCTGGAACAGAACTGGTTTTCAAATGAGGGTGCCGGACCAGACATTTAGGTGCTTGTTAGCAGATTTTCATCCTGACGGTGGTAGCTAGCCAGCCGAGTACTAGATAATACTCTACTACCATACAAATATAAACTATCCATAGTTTTGCTATAGTAAGTTAGTTAGATTAAGTATGTAGTTAAAAAGAGCACTTGCCCAAAAAACTTATTAACAAAAAAAAAATATCAACTTGTCGCATAAATTTAAAATTAATGTAATGAACGATAGTGCAGTCATCCCCTCACAGCATAGCTCATAAGTCTCGTCATTCAATTACCTACCGCGTAAATCGCGCTCCACCACCCACCACCATTTATTTGCAATTAAATAAATTGAACCTCGCTGAAGTTTCATTAACTGGAAGCGGGTGAGCCTAGAATAACAAAGAAGCGTGATTATGACGCCAGCGCCCAATATTCAACGCTAGCTGACAAATTACACCCGCTTAGTATTCGCCACCCAGAGCGGAAACGTATTTCTATTCCTAAATTACGCCGACAATAGTCCCGTAACAGGCGACGTTTTGATTCTTTCATTCGCCAAATAATCGTATGATTTAATACCCCCGATACTGGTTTCTCATTCGAAAGGATTTCGATTTCTTAGCAAATTAATTTTGTTTTGAAAAGCTCTACCCGGCACAGGAATACTTCGTTTGAGAGTTAGCGGACTCGTGCAAGCAACCCTCGCTCAATAAATTCAGCTTTATCACGGTTCGGCTTTCCTTTTTAATATTCTATTTTCGCGTTTGATTCAATGGGAAGTTTATTGTTTGTTTACGTACTTTATTCAGGTCGAAAACACATGACCCGAAAGCTTCGAAGTTTGATTCCATATATGACAGAAGCAATGTTTTTGGCATGACCTATTAACGTATCTACAGATGAAAGGTGAAAAATACAGATAACTTTGGTGTTATCAATAAAATATTTGTGTTGTATTTGTGCCGAATTTGATTATGGGTAAGCGTGAGATTTACGTAAGTACCACAAAGCAACCGGCTCATCTCTTTATAGCATAGAAAAAACTGGATTTGGTAAAGGTCTAGATATGTCACTACATGTCTAAATCTTTACCAAATCTGGTTGAATGACCTGCACATTATGATTATGATGTAGATACTTATATGTAGGTGAGAATTATACACTTCTTCATTAAAGCTTTGTCCTTTTGGTAAATAATAGTTTACCAATAAATAGGCTTGCATTTGATTGCCCTCTCGCCTAGAAGATGTATAGAACCTATTTACTCGCAAATTGAAGAGACTAAGATTATACGTAACGGGGAACATCCACTCGAGCAGCAAATCCACTGGTTAGTGGTTCGTACAATGAAAGTGAAATCAAACCGATTCATTCAAGTTCGTGGAACAACGAATATTAGCGACCCGCCCTGGTGTCACACGGGTGCAGTTTTTTTTAACGACTTAGGGTCGGTTTTTTGATCGCTGGTCAAATTCACCCTAACAAATTGTTAACTTGACTATAGTTAAATACCTAACCAATAGTCAACTCAGTTTTACGTTCTTTGATCTCATTTTAACTATTGTTAAAGTTAACTATGGTTAATAATATTGCCGTTACAAAGGACACCAACACACCACAAAGTGCGCGGCAAATGTGTTAGGGAAGTGTTTTTTCATATTGCAATACTTAATGCAAGTTGTCATTATTGATGTCGCATCAATGTCAGTGAGTAAAATTGACAGCGTTATTGGTCGTTTGACATATAGTTCAAATTCAAATCAAAATAAAACGGGTTGAAAAGTTGTAAAGTTTGAAGAAAGTTTTCTCGCGTGGTATTTTTATTATTAATTGATCAATTGCAAACAAATTCGTCTAGACACTGAATGTATTATTTTGCATTCTGATAATTTTGAGACTCCAGACAAGTCTCCGGAACACTGTTGCATATTTCCCGTGGCGTAAAATCTGAGAATTAATAATAACTGCTCTAGTGGTGTAACTGTATGGTTCCTTAAAGTCTGCGTTTTTAATTCGCTTGCTGTCTCGTCCAACCCATAATACGGTTTCCTTCGACAGCATAAAACGCTTCGAGAAATATTCGTCATAATAGTGGTCTAAAGGCAGATTTCTAGGTCAAAATATCTTAACTCTTCTCATCAAGATATATTCAAATATTTCATCATCAGATTAACTTACTGACATATCTAAATATCTTACTATATTTGAATTCATTATTATTATGTAGGTATAGGTCAGATCACAACATTAACAAAGAAAAAATCACACGAAACAGATGTTGCAATGGAAGTTAACTAGCCGCCATCTTGCTGACTACTGGCTAACCTCCCTTGGGGTGGTGGTTAAATATTTTGACAAATGGTTACATTTTTAACAAATAGTTAAGCTAACTATTTATCAAAAAACCGAGTTATTGCAATTTTAACCATTTGTTACGAATTTTAACAATTGGTTGAGTTAACTATTGATCAAAAAACCGACCCTTAATACAATTCATTTAATTTATCTACGTATGCCCATACAAAAATGTAACTACTATGTAATGTTAATAATTCTGCGAATTATATTTAGTTTATGATGCAACTGTACAATTTAAATTAAAAAAAAAATTATTTTTATTTTACCTTTTGATTGCGTTTAGTTCTTTAAGTAACCTATGTTTTAAGTATTAAAAAAATATTATTGTGCACACCAAAAATAGAAAAAAGAGTACAGAAAACAAAAGAATCTTATAAGCTGCCACAAGAGGCGGCCTTACCTTATTGTGTTTCGGTTTGAAGGGTACTGTAGCTAGAGAAATTACAGAGCTGTTGAGAGTAACCATTGAAGTTCCAAAGTAATTAGCGCCAAAGCCGCGATACCCTAGACTTTGTTTTGTTACTCAAAGTTCCATGTATAGCTGCAGTGGTCATGGACATGCGTTATCTCTTACCATCAGGAAAGCGCCTCGCCCGTCTCATTAAAATCACATTTAAAAAAATCTATATAGAGTCATGTGGGTCAAGTGTGCGCATTTAAACTTTACACCTCTCTAAAATAAAAATTGCAATCTAAATGAAACAGAACAGTATTTATTAGTTAGACTATTTATTAATCAACAATTTAAGTATAAAAATAATCATCTGCAATGGCACAAATTCTTTGAATTTAATAAATACAAAGGTAGTCAAAATGCGTACTCTTACCCCAGTATTTATCTTATCCAGGTAACTGTTTTGCAGTGGAGGGGGTAAGTGTACGCCGCATAAATCAACAACATTTTGAGTTGCTGTCATACTCAAAAGCTAATTATTTTAACTTAACTATCTAATTATGTTTCAGTAACGAATAAATTTAAAACAAAGATCGAATAAGTAACAACAAATGAGATTAATATCTTAATTATTAAAGTTACTTATTTATCAGCACAGTTATTATAATCGAAAATACCATATTCAAAACTGGTGAACTATTCGAGCCACCAGCTATCACAATCGCTACATTATACCCAGTCTTCAGTCAGTCGATATTTATATCTTGCCACATAAAGAACAGTTATATTTATTCTCCATATCTTCACGCACACTTACACGACAAGCTTGTGCGTACATTTACCCCACCCATCAAATTGAGACTGTCAAAATTGTTAATTATTGCGTCATCCAAGATATTCAAACACTACATTTTAAAACCTTAAAATATGCAAATATCGATGACAATTACAAGATTTTATAAAATCATAGACAACTACAAAAATTTACACTATGACTATGTTAAAATATCATAAGACTAAGCAAAATAATTTACTTGCCTGCAAAAACAAAATGGCGAGCGGCCCTTCACTGACGAACGAGCACTTCGTTAGACGTCGTGCGTGGTACTTAGGAGGGGGGATGCCGTCTCTTAATTATAAATGGTGGTCGAAATACTTAGCGTCCGTACACTTACCCGCTGCGTACACTTGGCCCACATGACTCTATTAGGCATGCTCCAAGAATTTTGGGCATACTTACGTAGATTCATATTAAATAGTTCTGTTATACCTTCCTAGGCATTTAAGTGGGTAGTATTATTCGACACGTGTAGCGGCGGTAACGGTAAGTCGGCAGGTACCTAAAGATTTTCAGATCGTTTGTGGTGTAAAGCAAGCTCAGGTGCACGAAACATTTTTTGGCGTGTAAAATCCACTTAATCCTCTTGTTTCCGGTGGCTTTGTCCGCTGAAGCGCGCAATATGTACAAGGAAAACATGGCTAGAATACGAATGTCGACAACTTGCGGCCCAGATTCGGCAAATTATTGAGGATAATAAAGATTCTTTCCAAAGCTTTCATTAAGAAGGGAACTAAAAGAATTATCAAGAGTATATGTTTCGAGATTAGGTATATAGGTACCTGAGTATATATGTATGTATTTACTTCCAAATCAATCTTGTTTTTATGAACTGTCCTACAGTTGGGTGCGGATCTCTTCTCATTGTGAGAAGGGCAAAGCTATAGACCACCATACTGACCAAATGCGGGTTGGTAGACTACATATATCTTTGATAACTTATTTAAATATCCTAGGTTATGTTGGTTATCTCACGATTATTCTTCACCGTTTGAAGTCGTCGGCAATACGCACATCACTTAGAAAAGACAGATATGCGTGCCGTGGGATTCGAACCCAAGACCTCTAGATTGGAAGGCAGACGGTTTCCCAAATAGACTGCCAAAACTTGTGTAGTACCTATACCATATAGGTATTATTGTTTGCTGAATTCTTTTGTTAAAACTATGAAGTGGCTAAACATAAAAAAAAATTCAAAAAAAATAGAGGTGTTTTATTCATAAAGTATTCTATAGCGTACACAAGTATGGGAAAGTTATTTGATGTGGTATTTGTCATATATTTTCATGTCGTTTTGTGCGTCTTACAAAACTCGATCGAAGCGTCTTGTAAAGTTGCTTACTACTTTATTAGGACATGGCTGGAATTGATTTTACTTAGGTATTTTGTGCCACTTAGACTGATTCACACTGGCTTGTTTTTTTTTTGTTTATATAGCTGACAGGCTTGTTGCTTGACCACAACTCACCTGTTGTTAAGTGACGGTGTGGTCGAAGATGGTAAAGCACACCTAGCCTGGAATGGAACTGGCTCTCAAGTGAGGCTGCCGGAACGCACCGTTAGATGCTTGGCGGCAGATTTTCAACTTGAGGGTGGTAGCTAGCCAACCGAGTACTAGAAAGTACTCTACCACCACGCTATGGTTTCCTCACGATGTTTTCCTTCACCGACAGCTCAAGCTCATTGTTGGGGTTTGAACCCACGCCCTTCGGCATGGGAACCGACCACGCTAACCACTGAGCTATCATCGCTATAAATCAGCAGCAGCTTGATTTTTTAACAAATAATTAAAAATAATGAAATACACAACGCACAAAGTTCGATGCCTAAAACAAAGGAAAAACATAATGTGAAAACCAGTGGGTATAAGTTGCTACATACAGATAAGAAATTCAATGGTGAATGTGAATATGCAACTCGGCACCAAGCGAACCAACATAATGGAGTACCTAGACACCGTTCATTCTTCGAAAGTAGGTCTACCTATACCTTGAAGTAAGCTGATGCAGGGTAGTATGCTGCTGGTAAAGGAAAACATCGTGAGGAAACCATAGCATGGAGGTAGGGTATATTCTAGTACTCGGCTAGCTAGCTACCACCCTCAAGTTGAAAATCTGCCGTCAAGCACCTATCGGTATGTTCCGGCACCCTCACTTGAGAACCAGTTCCATTCCAGGGTGTTCTTTACCATTTTCGACCACACCGTCACTTAACATCACATGAGCAGTGGTCAAACACCTAGCTTGTACTAAATTAAACATATGTGACCATGACCATCTTCCCGAGTCAGCCCTGTTTTTATAAACTGGCCCACTGCTGGGCGCGGGCCTCTTCTCATTGTGAGAAAGGTAAGGCCATAGTCCACCACGCTGGTCAAGTACGGGTTGGAAGACTTTACACATCTTCGAAAACTATCTTCATCTGACCGTTAATAAACTTAAATGTCTTGATAGGTTGGGTAATTGACCTAGGCTTTTAGAATTCATTTATCTTTATAAAATAGCTTGTAATTTATTTATAATTGACTTGTAACATTGGTATTATCAATAAAATATTTATATCTTCTTTCCTTCCAAATCCCCTAACACACGCCTATCTTAATACGGCACAACTACATATTTAGCACTATTACGCAACAATCGCCATTTTAGCCAAAGCAGGAAAACCATTTAAATATTTGCTCAATCCCGACCTCTGGATAGCAAACCTACAGTTCCCGCAAAACTCGTTTAGTACAGGACTTGGAGCGTTTACCACTTTAAACTTTGTGTCGTTCGCGGCGCATCAAACTTTATACATTGATCTCTAACTTCTGACAAAACGTGAAGCGGTAATGAAGAGCGTGTAATGCATACTCGAGAGAAGAAATTGTGGTTTTAAAAGTCTTATGCAATGGTTGCGTGGCTAGACGCGGAAGGCAGTGCACTCGGCCAATGGAGCAACGAACGCAATATAAGCAAGTCTCATGCAAACTTAAAATTATGTGGTAAAGCAAGTTTCAGTAATTATAAGTGTGCAACTGATTGTTGTGCTGCCCTAAACGTAATAACGCGTCAGTTATGACAAATAGCTCAAACTAATTGTGAGAATATACTTAGACTTGACTACGTCGAGTCTTCTCGTCATGGATGACGAGAAGACTCGACAAGGTTTGTCTTCAATCAGCGCGTTTTACCTGTCATGACCTACAGAGCCGAAACGTGGACATTCACAGCGGGAATGGTCCGTAAGTTCAAATTCGCTCAGCGAGCTATCGAAAGAGCACATTATTACAGCTATGCTCGGCATTTCTCTGAAGGATCGTATCCAGAACGAAGTAATTCGCCAGAGAACTAAAGTCATAAACATAGCTCCGCGTATTAGCATGCCGGAGTGGCAATGGGCTGGACATATCTGTCGCAGAACCGATAACCGCTGGGGTAGACGTGTTCTACCTCGAATTGGCAAACGTAGCGTAGGACGCCCTGAGACTCGATGGAGTGACGATATAAGTAGGACAGCTTGCGGAGGATGGAAGCGAAAAGCCGAAAATCGGGCTGAGTGGCGTCTTGAAAGAGGCCTATGTCCAGCAGTGGACTTCGATAGGTTATGACGTTTCTCTATTATTTCTGAGCGTTGGAAGTTATTTGTTCCTAATTCCCCCACTTTCCCCTAATTGTTACTCAAAGTGGCCAGTACGTAAAAACAACAATGTCTTATTTTAAACACTACTATTTTTATCGCGACAGCATAGGCTTTTTTGTTAAGCAATTCTTCTTGCTTCGGAAGCTTACTATGTAAATTTTACTTGTTTAGCTAGTAGGGTTCACAACCATTCAGTTAGACGAGCAAAGCCTTCAACGCCGACGGCCGATGCTCTCGCGTACCTACCAGTTGTTAATTAGAAAGGAAGCCTTGCAGGATCTTACTCAAGTGAACAGGCACCGCTTGAGTAATCTACTTAGCTATAAAGGCATAAATATGTATTACACAATTTCGTTTCGATTTCTGTATAATTTTACGAGATTGTATTCAAGGCCCGACAAAATTCGTATTTTAATCGCTCATTACAATGGAAATCGAGCACTCAGTCGCTTTTCTCAAATTTGTCCTTTTCTCTCGTTGCATAATCCAAGGTTACCTAGTGCTTAAAATAATAAGTAACGATTCCTTGTGAAATAAACAGTGTTTATAGATAATTGCAAGCAAAATTGCGCACCCTTCTCAGTTAGTAAACGAAAATTATAATTTGAAGAACTAAAGAAGAACACGCACCGTCTGGTTTTTCCATCCGGTTGCTTAAATCTGAATTTAATTCCTGGTAGGTACTCTCTACGCTAATGACAAATCAAAAAACCGGCCAAGTGCGAGTCGGACTCGCGCACCGAGGGCTTCGTACAAACCTGTAGGTATATAAGTAAAAGTTATGGTATAATTTTTTTGTAAATGGTAATTTATGTTCTTCGCAATTTTTCCTTTATCTGTGCTATAAGGCGTTGCTTCATACCAAATATCAGGATTCTGAGTTCACGGGAAGTACCCTGTAGGTTTTGATTCCCTTGCGAGGGTCGTAAATTTGCAGCAAAAACGGCTGTATCTTTTGATTGCGTTGACTTAGAAAGTTGATTATTTCACAGCTACAAGGGCCAGTAGACCTTAGTATTTGATATGAATTTCAGCTTGATACCTCCACGCGTTCCTGAGAAAAACGGACTTGACAGACAGACAGACCGACAGCAAAGTGATCCTATAAGGGTTCCGTTTTTTCCTTTTGAGGTACAGAACTCTAAAAACACGATGTTGTCGTTTAGGAGCACGTTATTAACTATTAAAATAGTACAACGATGTAAACGCTACACGCGTTTTCGACAAGGAATCTCATGTGAGTTAGAGAATCAGGGCCGTGTTGGATTCCCACGGCACATACATAATTATGCACGTCTTTTCTAAATTATGTACGCTTCAGTAACAGTAAAGAAAAACACCGTGAGGAAACTTAGGTATGACAGTTCACGAGGTATGTGGCGCCTGTCAACACGTTGGACTAAGGCTTCTCATAATGAGAAGTGCAACGCTCGGGAGAAGAATAATTTAATATTTCTTTATCAAAATAGGGTTGCGTTTGACCACACTCTAGCCCCGGATCGAAGGGAGCAAACCGAGGTATCTAACCTCAGCGGCAAAAAGCGGCAGAATTATTTTCCAATTACTCCCGTCAGAGGCGCTGTCCTACTTTCTATACATTTTTCCACTGTTTATATAGAACGTAAATCTCGCAAATTGATATACTACCCTCTGTATACTTTGGATTTGAAGACACCCAAATCGTACAACGGAAAATATAGACGTTGTCAACAGCGGCGTCTTGGGTATTGGAAAATATTTATTACTCAAGTCAGAATAAGTAGGTGTCTTTTTTTATTATGCGTTAGGCTTGTTTCACCGCCTATTGGTATAAGCGAAGATACGGTCTACGATGGACCACACTTGCCTACAACATTCGAAGTTACGGATTCACTCGCAACTTGCAAGTTATTCAGATTGTATCTGATTGACATCAGATACAATCTGAATATCTGGTGCGTTCAATAATGAATAGTTACTTATGTAGAGATATAATATACCTACCTCATTGGAACCAATCGTTTATTCAAGAACACTCAACTTACAAGATACAATCTGGGTGCCTTCAAGTCGAGAGTGAATCGGTTCCACCGTAGACCGCATCTTCGTTTAACATTATTATTAATTTAAAAAAGAAAGACTATAAAAATCAAACAAACTGTTTAAGTCCTCAATATAGTTTATTTTTATAAGAAAATCATTTCCATACATTCATCCTTCTCCTGATATATATATATATATATATATATATATATATTTATATATAAATACATTGTAGTTACGACTCCCGCATACAGCAACATCTCAAAAAATAGCATTGGCTAGTCAAGAAATTTAGCTAGCATTTAAACTACATAAATTCAATAACTACGGTTTTATTTATATTACATTATACTCGTACCTGGATCTATAAGTCCATTTAATAATACAACTGTATATGCGGTACAAGTTTTAATTGGAGATATTTGAGAAATTTACATAATTAATGAAATTATTTCAAATTCCATACATTTGAATTTTGGAGCTAGGGATCGGTGAGTACTGCAATCGTTTACCTTAATATAAAAAAAAATATATACTAATATGTAATATGAACCTCATCAATAAATCGAGCAGCAAAATACGATTAAATTACTTCAATAATCATTATTCACGGCTCTATTATAAGGTATGCACTAAATACATTCTCCCTAGCCACCATTTCCTTCAACACAAGTAAATAAACGGCACAATCACATAAAAGCAATATAACTATCATAAGTACGAAAAAAATCTTAAGGTAAAAAAAAAAACAGGTGGCACAATGAAGATCTAGACAAGTTACATAATATTACAATTAACTTTACTGTATAAACCATACATGAAAAATATGTACGTAATTATATCCAACAATATACATAATAAATTAGATCATGGAATGTTGTTATGAATTTTCCATTTTGTTCAATAATGGCCACCACAAGCTCGGAAACATTTTTACAATAACCTCACAGTCTCTCAGTAACAAGTTTCACTTCATGTAATATTAAAATAATTATGTTTTTTTTTTTTAATTTTGGTAGGCCCCCTGTATGAAGGAGACTCGTTACAGTATTTACTATAATTATTTTACAACATAAACAGATACACGAGTAGGCCGCAAGAACACTTCAATGTACACAATATTATAAACAAAGTAATATGTAAGCATAGTAATTTAACATGATCTCTTGATCGCGAGAGATAACGTCTGACCATGACCATTGCGCTACCTAGAACTTTAATAATAATTGACAAATAAAGTCGAGAAGATCGCTTATTTGGTACTCATTACTTCGAGACTTTCGATGGTTAGTCTTGATATTTTTGTAGTCAGCTGGCTTAGCTTAATAATTATTGTTAGCTAATTACTAATGATTTTATTAGTAATTAGCTAACAATTTCTAAAGATCAACATCTCTGCAGTATAACATACTACTTTTGCGCTATGACTTTTTTAATACGCCAGAAAAAAACAGCTATTTCTCACGAAAATATTAAATTATTCTCTACAAAATTAATGGAGTTTTTTCGCGTATATTTTGAAAATCATAAAGCAAAAGTTGTCTGTGTATGTCGTTAGCTAGTTACCACTACTGTATGCTGTATATTTTTATCTATTAAAAATATTTAATGATTAAATGTTTCTGAATACAATTTAATAACAGTAGCAAATGTACTTAAAATCTTAAATCATTTAAACATAGTAAAAGTAACAAGTATGAAAGTCTTAAGTTCGATTATATCGACAGATACGTATTTCACATCTTATGCATAAAAGTTCGATAGGTGTAATTTTCTGTATTCCCAACAACAAAAACTTTCGAAAAATATGTTAGTACGTACGTATTCTATAGAAAATATATGAAAAATGTTGCTTCCTATACGCCGGCCATTTCATTTTTCATACACTTTTATTGAATAGTAGAAGAAGCGAAAGATGTGTCAGGATCATAGAAAGAGGAAAGATATATCTGCCTAAACAAAGGCGTGATTGTTTAAAGGTATAAATATGTACAAGGCTACTAGCGCATTTTTTGAAAGTTTTTATTCTAGAGCTTCTGCTTTTTATTTTCGCTTCAATAGTAATTCTTATATTAGAGTAGATGACAGACCTTACAATAGCAGAGATTGTCTTATCGTTTATGCATAAGAAAGTTAATAAATACTTTCATATTACTTTGTTCTATATAAATGCACTAAAATAATAAGCCTAGTTTCTTACACCGTAAGCACTATTCGACATTGTCTTACGCGAGCGATGGAACACGACATGGACATGGAACATGACTGGATGCGACTTGCAACTTTACGTGACTGCCCAAACTAAATACGCATCAACTTCGTGCACACTTAAAAGCTGTGACTGTAACTTTTATAACTATATGGTGGTGAACATAATTATGAAAAGTAAGACAAATTTTGATGACTTTAGTTGACAGAACAAATGTTTTTTTTTAAATGTTGCTTTCCTTGTCTAATGAACTGCAATAAAAAGGAGAGCAATATTTTTACTATGCTTAGATCTGTCAATCAAAGATTCGAAAATTGGACTTACTGACTTAATATACAAACATTACAGAACATTTCACACAGCACTTATCTAATCCCACACTAAGCAAAGCTTGTTTTAAGGGAAAGATAGCTAATAGGGGACTTTATATTGTATAAACATATTTACTTATATATAGCATATATGTTTGTCAAATAAATGTTTGTCCAGCCTATAAAGCATAACTACTATCGAGCTAACAGGACAGTCAAGTTAAAACTGTTAGATATTTTTGATCAATGTTAGAAATTGTCACTCACGAATACAATTCCACACTTGTCGCTATACAAGTTGACATTTTTATTACTCGGTCTACTATGCCATCAGTTAATGCGTTTTAGTTTTGATTAGCAAATCGCATCTTAAGCTTTACTTCGCTTAAATAAGACAAAACGATTATAGAATAGTGCTTAACAATGACAATTTATACGAGCTTTATAATCTATCATCTGTGTTTCGCGCCACTAAGTCGGTTTTAACCGTTCAAGCCCTATTCCTTGGCGTGAACATAATTATTTTATGCAAATAAATATACATTTGTTCACAATGACAAGCGCTTACTCGTCAAACCAGGCCGAATGGACGGGCGTTTTTTTAAAATACATTTAGCTTATACGAATATACGGTGAAATATATGATTTATTTTTTAAAGCAACATTAGTTACATGAAAAAATAAACGATTATATCATGTAGATAAACACGGATTTCTGCGCGAATCACAGCGAAGAATTTTAAAGTTGCTACATCTAGTCGAGTAAAGGCGGCGTAAAGGCGCGATTATAAGAGATTTCTCATCGCGCGTCGTTCGCCGCAAATCTCATCAGGTCAGTCGGCACTTCAATTTAATTACACCCGCTGAACTATTTTAGTGGCAGCGGTTAATCTGCAACAAGAATTTTGTGCTTTAACAACCTTGTTTTTAGGTTGATTTTTATTAATTGTTTGAAGAAACAATTACACCAATTTCGATGGCTTCAGTTGACAGGATCTAAATTTACTAGAAATGTTGCTGTCGTTTTAATTACAGTACATTAGGCAATTTTGTCTAAATCAAAGCCTCCAGAATTGGTCACAAATATATTGTATGTAAACAGTTTGACTGTTGTAAGAAAGAATAAAAAACAAATGTTTAGAGAGCCAGTCAGACTCGCGTTTTCTACATTCTCATTTACTAATACTATTATGATTTGTGTGTATGTGTGATAAATTTGTTAATTTCAAGCTCTGGATGTTTGAGTAGATTAGAGTTATCGCATAGGCTACTGTTTATCCCGGAAAATGCAATTACAATTGCACAACTAGCATTAACATTAATTTAAGTTTTTTTTTTAAATCGTTTTCTTTTACTATAAGAGACGACGTGGCCGAAGATAGTAAAAACACCTAGTCTGGAATAGAAACTGGCTCTCAAGTGAAGCTGCCGGCGTTGCTTAGCGCCAGATTTTCAACTTGATAGCTAGCCAAATACTAATAAGCCTATCAGCTTTACCGGTAGCTTAAGCTTATTGTTCAGAGAGGTCTTTTTCGTTCAATTTGTAACTAGCCAATAGTTGCCGCCCAAGCAAGACACACCGGTATTGCAATCGTCATCTTGACCAATCAACAGCTGGTCTAAGACAGTATAATAATAGTACAGACAATATAATAAGGTTGTTAAGGTTGTTTGGAAGAAATCGCTCTAGGCGATAAGACCGCACTTGTACACCATTTATTTGTTATTTCTATGTTGTATTTTTGTTTTGTTACTTTCTTTCTATTTTTTTATGTTTTTAATTTTTGTTTGTTTTAATATGTTTGGTGTATAATTGGGTTAATCTTCGTACTATTTTTTAATGATATAGTTATTGTAAATCAATAAATGGCAGATATTTTGTGTGAATTTTCATTTGTTCGTGGTCGGAGAGACAGTACGTACCGCGCGTTCACTTGTGCTCGGTGAGTGCGTAGAGCGTGGTCGCGATGTACGTGGTGGGCACGAAGCCTTCCTCGCGCGTGTGGTGGCGCCGCACGCGCGTCCACCCGTCGCCCGCGTCCGTCTCCAGCACCAGAAGCCGCTCGCCACAGTCCATGCGCATTGTCGACCCGCTCCCTATACCTGCGGAACCATATACCACTCTTTTTCAAACACGTTACAAATACATTCTTTGACTTTTGTCCTACTATATAATATGCACAACTTAATGTTCCGTTGAACTAACCAAACATAACATTTATTTGAAACGAAAAAACAATTTTAAATGTTGAAAATCAATTTCATACAACATGAATGAATTTCAAAATAATGAATGATAAGAATTTATGCATAACACAACTGTCAAACAATAAGTCCGCCACAAACGCCACCTATAGAAAGTAACCGAACTGGCAATTTGCATACAGATTACGTTTGGATTTTTCGAATGTTCCTTTGGGTTTTTCTTAATTTTTCATTTATCTAAACCACACCAATATATAAGGAAAAAAAAGATTCATATCAGTCGAATCCATTTTTTAAATTACTTTTTTAACCCTCGACGCAAAAACAACGGGGTGTTATGTTTGACGTCTGTGTGTGTGTGGGAGAGTGTGTGTGAGTGTGTGTGAGTGAGTGTGTGTTTGTGTATGTGAGTGTGTGTATGTATGTATTTGAGTGTGTGTATGCAAGCAAGTGTGTGTGTGTGTATGTGTGTTTGAGTGTATGTGTCTGTGTGTATGTGTGTCTGTGGCATCGTAACTCCCGAACGGATGAACCGATATTGGTTGTTTTTTTTTTTTGTTTGAAAGGTGAATTAGTCGGGAATGTTCTAAGCTATGTTTGATTTTGTGTCGGAGGTTTTTTAAATGTAAGTTTTGCAAAATATAGTCTACCAATAGTAGAAATAAATTGTGTTATGTATATCCCGAAAATTACTAATAAAATGTAGCAAGTCACTTAATGAAAAAAAGATGAAAGTTACCTTCAAACGCGTAGAGTGCCTTGCAGTACCCCACGGGCTGCAGGTCCGGCTCGCAGTAGTAGAAGTTGTCGAACTCTGGGTCGTGATCGTCATGGTCATGGTCGTGGTCGTGGTCGTCGTTGTCGTCGTGGTGGTGCTCGCCGTTGGCGTGGTCGGTGGCGGCGGCCAGCTCGCCGCCGAGGCCGGACTCGGGCGAGCCGCCGGCCGCGCGCGCCGCCACCACGCCCGTTCCCGTGCCCGTGCTCACCGACGACTCCGACGCAGAACGGGACAGTGACTCACTGTTGTTTGAACCGATACTGCAACGGGACATGACACATTGTTCTTTATTTTTACCCTACCAGCCAAGGAAGGGTTATGTTTTTCGCGCACATCTTGTATCTAATATCTTTAATATATATTATTTTTATATATATGTATCTGAATCTCTGAAACGGTGAAATTTAGTATGCAGGGGGTTTCAGGAGCGATTAATCGATCTAGCTAGGTTTCATTTTAAGAAAACGTCGTTTTATCCGTGTTTTCAGCGAAGCTCGGTCAACCAGGTACTGTATCTAAATTGAAAAGTAACTAAGAACTCCTCACAGTTACACAATTAATAAAATATGACATTCGGGTGTTAATACGACTAAGTTCGTACTCGTATAGAAGAAATACCAAAATAATTAATTCTTAACGCTTAATTGTATTTTTACCCGACTTCTAAGGAAGGGTTATGTTTTTCGTGCGTATCTTATATGTATGTACATATGTAAATTCTTCCAAACGGCTGGATGGTTTTCTGCAGTTTAGGTATCTTTATATTCGTCTTAATAATCCAAGTGTACTTAGGTAGGTTTGAAAAAAAAATACTGATTTATGGCGCGAAATATAATAAGTTAATTTAAAAAAAAAAGCCTATCGAGTACGGTATTAAAATAAAGAAAATAAAAAAAAAGGTTTATAAAAATATATTGTATAAGTTATATGTTTTAATTTAATTAGGAATAATACATTTGCTTAGAAAGTTTTTTTTTCCTTTAATTATAGCTATTTTAATCGCAGCCGAGTTAAAGACTTTTTTAAACTCTTCAGTTTGTTGGCATTGTATTTTGTCACCAGTTGCACATGCTTAGACATTTTCAAGTATTTGATGATACATTAAATGAAATAAGTCTGAGACACAGTCAAAATCACACAAAGTCTAGATCCAGTCATGCTCTATTAAAGTAGTGCAAACTTAATAGAAGCTTCTCAAAGTAATAAACGCTAAAGCAACAATGTCCTAAACTTTGTTCTTTACTCAAGGTCGTGGATGACGCTGCAATGGTTATGGACAGGTGTTTTTCTTACCATCAGGAGAACGTTCCATTCGTTTCAGCGCTTTTGTACAAGACAAAAAGAAGTAACACAAAAATACATGTTTCTTTAAATAATATCACTCGCCCACACTCCAGCGTATAATTAAACTCTTCGACCACGATGTTTAATCACACACACGAATAAACACAAATTTTGGAAAATTATAAAATAAGGTCGTTTTTGCCAAAACCATTTTTTTTTAATTACCTGGTGGCCTGCGGCGGTGGCGCGCCGTTGGTCCGCGCTGGCGGATGTAGTGTGGTCGCGCTCACTTGGTTGTTCGCCTCAGCGAGCAACTCTTCGTACTTGTTCAACTGAGCGCGAAGCTTCTTTAACTTATCGCAGCACTCGTTCAATTGGCCTGCAGACACACTCAATACTTTACTGCAAAATAATATTACATGTCTGCATGTGCACACACACACACACATCACATCATCACCCATAGGACGTCCACTGCTGGACATAGGCCTCCTCCTGGGTTGGGGTTTGCCAATACTCGCCACGCTTGGCAGGCAGGTTAGCGAGCGCAGTTAGGTGCGATTGTTTAAAGAAGACGCTGCTGCCCATCTTCCGGACTACAACCCTTAGCCGAATCTTACGGCAACCACGGGTAGAGAGGGTGGGGTACTATTCTTACGCCGGCACAACCACGGCAAAGATAGGTAATTACTATACCTCTGTGCCTCAAACTTTTAAGGGATATAGGTAACCTACATGCCAAATACTGGAATTTATTTTTTAATTTTTAGTACCCAGTCCCAGATAAAAGCTTGTTTATAAAAATTTATTTTTAATTTTAATTTATTTTTAACTTTTTATTAGATAAGTATTTTAGATGTTGCTCCTCAAGACAAATCAATCAAACCCCAACTCGATGTGGCTATGTTGTTTTATCACAGAGATGCCGTGGCCACCTTCTAGCTTCATCATCAGACCCTGGATATCGTCTAGGAATAAAGTGCTCCTCAAGACGAATAAATCGAGTCCAAACTCGATGGGTTTATCTTGTTTAGTTCAGAAGTTCCTATGGCCATCTTCCGTCTCCATCATCAGACTAGCTAGTACCATTTAACTGTATTTTCACTGAAGATACATAAGTACACTAAATGTGAGTGCAATCGGGCATTGGGAAGTGGGTCAAATTCAACTTGCAAGATTTCACCCTAACAAACATACCTACATAGATACATTGCAAGTTACATAAAAGCTTGTAAAAAGACAGCAAGATTTTTAATTACTTTAGATCTGATACCTCAACTTAAAACTGGTATTGACTTTAGAATTGGTCTTATACATAGATATATAAATGAGGTGATACAATGAATACATTTCTAGACATGACAGGAAGGATAGGAAATAAAGTCAACAGGAAAATAAAAATTAACCTCGGCATCGGCATAAAAATTTATATTATACCTTCTATTGTTTTGGTCATTCATTTAAATCGACTTCAAAAAATAGGAATGCTCGCAATTCGAAAGGATACATTTGGTAAATCAAAGAATTACCTTCAACAGTCATGGGGTCGCCTAACGCAGGACTGGTTTCGTATACACCTTTCATTTTCATTAGGCCTTCCATGGCGGCTTGTTCTTGCGCCACCTGGAATTGATGATCAATTTTAATTAAAGACATGAGCACACAATAAATATACCAATAAGTTTTACTTGGTGGTAAATCGCCTTAACAGGAGGTCGTTTAGGTAGGTACCACCGTAGTACCAGCTATTCTGTCGCCAAGCAATAATGTGTAAAGATTGCTGTGTTTCAGTTTAAAGGGTACTGCAGCTATCGAAATTACAGGGCTGTTGAGACTAACCATCGAGTCTCAAAGTAATGAGCGCCAAAGCAGCGATGTTTTGTTACTCAAAGTGATGTGTGTCACTACAATGGTCATGGACAGACGTTATCTCTAACCGTCAGAAAAGCAACTCGATCGTCTCATTACTTTTTAACATTAAAAAAAAGTCACTATCCAGAAAAACAAGGCACAATGGATAGAGTACATATTCCTAGTAGTGAGAAAATGAAGAGTGTTTAATGTTCTCGAATATATATAACCAAACCGCATTTGCTCCGAACGGTGGACTATGTTTTTCCCTTCTCACAATAAGAAGATGCCCACGCTTTAACTAAATTAAAAAAATTAAATTCAAGGAACAATTATTAAAAACAAGCTTGATTCGGATCTGGAATCTTAGCATAAAAGGAACTAGAGTACCTCACGATAATTTTGAAAAGCTAACTAGCGGTATTATGGTTGACTTCCTTATAATTTTACATCTAAATATGTAACTCTAAATCAATAAGTATTTAAATCGCTCACCTGTTTACTTAACTCTAGCACTTTAGCTTGTAATTTTTTTTTCTTTTGATTCGGTGGCAAGTCTGAATAATCCTCCTTTCCATCCAAAGACATATTATTCTGAAAAATTAATGTAACATTACCATTTTATAGCTAATAAAGTATGCCAAACCTCACACCACACCCGACACCAACACTCAAAACTTTAAAATGAGGGCTTGTAAAGTTGACTGAAAAAGACAGCCCATGTGAAAAGTATAATAGTAATAATATACATGAGGATTGGTTCACGCTGAACTGCCACACAGTTTACTCAACAAGAGAGAAAGAGACAGAATATATATATCCCTTTCATTTCGTCTCATTGATATGTTCAAATCAAATCAAAACAAGATTTATCAACCTTTAACAATATTTTTTATCCAAAGTGAACCCAAACGAACATGCACTAGGAAATATAGAATCATCAAAATAATATTTGCCCTTAGAGTAATTGGCAACATGGTCTCATCACGGCTCAAGGACATAGCATACATGGCCAAGAAATTAAAAAAAAAGTTTGCTATGTTAGAAACAGAAGTTTCATTTGCCCTTGTGTAAATGTCTTTTTTTTTTATAGATGACAGGCTAATTTTTTGACCACAGCTCAGCTGATGATAAGTCGACGGCGTGGTCGAAGATGGTAGACACATCTAGCCTGGAATGGAACTGTCTCTCAAAGAGATTTTCAACTTGAGGGTGGGCTAGCCAGCTGAGTACTAAGAAGTACCCTACCACCACGCTATGGTTTCCTCGCGATGTTTTCCTTCACCGGCAGCTCAAGCTCATTGTTGGGGGTTTGAACCCACGCCCTTCCGCATGCGAACCGACCGCACTGACCACTGAGCTATCATCGCTACAAACGACATTCTGGACATTTATACGATTTAGACAACAACTTACATTATTCTAACTTAAAATTAGAGTATAAAATCATGTTTCACATTTAGTTTAGTCACAATGAAACCTAGAACACAATTAACACACACAAATATGCCGTTGGAGTGCGCTGAAAAGGATCAATGTAGGCCGTGCAAGCATGGTTGTTAGGTAAAGCAAAGCTAAACATGGACGGGTCACATAATGTTTCTGTAAACGTATATAAGTCATATTTGCCTCCATGTTTTCAACAAATTAAACATGTAAAACGTTATTTATACAAAAAAAATATATCCAATTACATTGTGCTTGTGTTGTGACGACTTGATCATACTGATCTTTTAATAAATGATATAATCTCTCGAGTCTTTCCTCCTAGTCTGAAAAGACTTGAATAAATCAGCTCTTTTTTAGTCTTAATTTTATTTTCATTCACATAGTATAAGTTGTCATAACTTAAAGTACAGAACCTTCTTTCGGCTTAGTACACTCTAAGCTCGCAACTCTTAGTAAAATTCCAAGGAATATAATCTTTTTTTTTAAATGAAACAAAACTTTATTGCACAAGAAGAGCGTTCAGAATCGCCAGACATAACATGGTTTTTGTATCGAACAATCGATGAGTCAACAACCAAACCAATATTATAATTTACGATCTATGGAATTTGCTACTACACTACTCATTCATAGCACATCCTGACGTTACTCGACCGATACGTGCCCCTTAAACCTAAATACACCTGCGAAATGACTCAGTGAGTTTACAGAAACACCAGCACGCCTCGTCTCGGCACACTGACCTTGATCGAGTTGCACGCCTCGACTATCTTCTGCGCCAAAGCGTTAGGCGGCGGAGACGGGAAGCAAACATACAAATTAAACAAGAATTTAGACACCACCGCTTAGAGGAGAGTCCAGCAAAGTAAACTGATGGTTTGTGCGAGGCTCTACATGTGAACGTTGCGTGATCATAATAAGCAATGATAACTTTTGCGCGGATTAACCATGTCACTGCTTTGTACACGTATTGTTTTATAAAACTTGTATTACTGCGAGTTTTTTTTTTTAAATAAAAAATAGTGAGCTTTTTATTCATGAAGTACCGAATTGTACACACAAAAGTAGGCAAGTAGTACATTGTATTTTCAAAACTACGCAAAAGCTTATTTTTTTTATGGAGTATATTTCATTTACTTTCACGTAAGTAGTAGAATAGTTTCCACCACTTTATTAGAGCATGGACTGAACTTGACCGTGACTTTATGAGAATTTTATTGCGACTTATTTTTAACTTGACACACTTCAATATATGAAATACTTATCATACGTAATGCTAGATTCTAAAGCCTACGTACTATAGCAAACATTTATTATAATTTTTCCAGCCTCAATGTTTTTCTTTTTATTATTTATATTATGTTAAGTTTTATAAGACAAACAAGTAATTAAGTATTTTTCTGTACTACTAGGATTTAATTACTCACACTAGTAATTGTACAACGTATAGTTGATTTCAGACAAATAAAGATATCTTAAAATTTAAAATTGAACAGGCAAAATGCATAAAGTACGATACCAAAAACAAGGAACAAAAAAAATTGTGATACATATTCGATCATTATTGTGGCTGCATGTTTGTGGTTGATATCGCTATGTCCCAGAAAGTAATAAACAAGCCTTGGAAGCAATTACTCATTACTGCAAACCTACAATGAGCGTCACTATACAATACTGCCTACTCTTTTTTCGTTAGAAAATGAGACAGACTTGTACATGTTTGTAAACTTATTCCGTTTTCACATGAAAAAGAATAGAGATTACGTCTCGGTGCGCACACTAGGCCTGCTGGACACAAGTATGTGGTTCGGCCTATATTAATAATGTTCGTCCATAAAAGCCTATATTAATAGCCGTAAAAGTAATTACAAAAAAAAGTAGGAATAGAAAACAACTAAAGTTGATTACTGTTTACCACAGCTAATCGATACTTTAGTGCAATTAATCGGGTCATATTATAATAATTATCGTTCATGTGAATCAATCTATATATGAATGTTATTACACGCAAAGTCGGTAAATAAAAACAAATGGTCAAGTTAAACAAAAGACCTTGAAAAGGTTTACCGATTTTGTCGAAACTAACATTACATAATACCCACGATTATACCTGAACATTGTGTTTATCGACAGTTACATATTTTTATCGATAAATCAAACAGTAGCGCAACGGCATTTCGATTCATATTAATCTACCTCTAATTGGCTAATCGTTCGGCTGACGTTTTTTGCGTAGATTTTAATAGATAGCAATTTAACTGATTACACTAGACAGCAATTTGCTGATCTCTCTGATCTCTTATCTCAGTTGGTGTATTTATTAGAATTGGAAACACGTGTTTCGTTGAACATTTGCAAGTAAAGCACGCAACGTGTTAAGGTTCATTTAAAGATATAATAAATATAAATAACTATGTAGTCATTATGTGATAAAAATGTGTAATTGCATAAGAATAACAAGTGCATTGTTTGATAAGTAACAGTGATGATTCATGCTAGAACGTCCCCCACCGCGGGTTAACTTACGTTTTTTTTTTGCGTACACCGTCGACAGCCAATTTTATGAATTGTACCCATTGTTAAGTGGGGATCGAACGGGAAGTTGAAATATAAAAACAAATTAGTACCTCCAACATACACAAATAAATATAAAAACTGGCGTATGGTCACAGTGTGTATTAACAACAGCGGGCACATTATGTACATCTATGATTACTTATTTGCTCATGTAAAAACACAACGTTTATTCCAGTCATAGCTCTTAATCGTTGCATTAAGCAATAAGAATAACTTTAAAATTTATAAAATCCCTAACACCAGTAATAGAATACCGAGTTTTGAGTCGATCTAACCTGCGGAAAATACTCACATCCCATTAACTAGAAAATAGCTGATTATCTTCAAACAACTAAACAGATTTTCTTGAGCCATAAGGTAAGAAAACTACCAATCAATTCACTTCTCAAACAACAATTTTTTTTTTATCAATATTGGTTCAGCCACTAGGGAGCTATGATGCCACAGATATAATAACACCCCTCTGTTTGCGTCAGGAGTTAAGAAATTAGTGTACCACATGGGCATTGTGGTTTACGTCAAGGTTCATTCGTGAGCCTATTGTTTGAAATTCGCCTCTTACTTTATTCACTACTAGCGACCCGCCCCGGCTTCGCACGGGTTCAATGTAGATACTTATGTGCATATGCATGTATATACATATATAAAAACTTTCCTATTGAATCACTCTATCTATTGGTGAAACATTCATGATAATCCGTTTAGTCGTTTTTAAGTTTATCGCGATCAGACAGACAGACAGACGCGGCGGACGACTTTGTCTTATAATATGTAATGATGAGGCCTAGAGTCGATAAAATCTTCTGTACTATTTTGTCACGTGATAACAAGAAAAGACTACGTCTGTCTGTGTCTTTATTTGTTAAGAAGACTGTCTTTACGTAGTGTTGATTACATTTGAGAGATTTAATAAATGATTCGGCTCCATTACGCCCACTGTTCCTTATACTGTTGCACTCTCGTGTAGTTTTCAGAGCAAACAATATTGATTCATACAACAAATATGTATTAAAGCCAAGACCACACACCAGTTGTTCAAATAATAATGGAAATAAAGCAAGATACTTTAAATATTGCGTAGATTCCGTACACGCAATGTAAATAATAAATAATCCCATTCACCATGCTTAAATAAGATTTTGAAAAAATTTATAAACGTACATATATAAACTAGCTTCGTATCTTAAAGCAGGCAGTCCCACCAACGACAAAATGCTAATAATAAGATTCACTGTATATATTATTTCACAAAACAGGACCTCGCCGGAGGAAAAAAATACCTACAAGTAACAAATATTATATTTGCTCATTCGTATGACATCATACAGAATAAAAATAATTCCTAACCGTCATTTGTGTCGATTAAGTTATAGCAATAGGTCACTTCACAAAAAAACTAGACGTTTGACTTTTGCTTTTTAATCTCGTACGAATGTGCAAGAATTTCGACATATAGAAAAAAAACTAGAAGTCGATTTGATTCTGATCAAAATGTTAGGCACATACATATTACCCCAAGCAATGGAATACCCTTGACATAGTGAAGTTGTTGGTTCACGCTAAATGGAACAAGACAAAAAATACAAATATTTTTGCATAGGTCACGTTTTGTCAATAGTTTTTATCATCGCCTTGGCAACTTAAGCATCGAATTGTCTACTTCGTGAAGAAGGGCACTCTCAGAGAAATCGGCCCTGATCCAGTTAAGGTTTCTTCATTATAAAATTTGTTTCATAATGAAATATGCTAGCTGAATAATATTGTATTGCATATTCCGTTAAACGACGAACAAACCAACCTATATTATTCTAGAATACCGCGACACACATCGTTTATAATTGCGAAAGAAGAATCGAATCTTCTATACATTTCGTAAAAGGTGAATAGTGATTTTCTAATATTTTTTATCGTTTTTAGATTTGGTCCACATTGTTTATGATAGTTAGCACGTTCATGATTAAATCAAACATATATGATAGCGTTTTAAGATGATTACTTTGCGGAAGTTGATAGTCAAATAATTCTAATCCAGAATATCATGTCATATATTTTGCCTATGTAGCGTGAATCAACCCGAACACCTTAAAACCTCAACCTATCGTTAAGCTGGCACATCGGCTCACCTTATTCGAGCTGAATATCGACAGTAGACCAGTTCGTTTCTTCTCCCTTTTCCCTGAGACAGTTCCTCTGGCGGCTGTTAGGTGGTTGTATGGATGGTGCTTGGTAGCCGCGTCGGTCGTGTCGGCGCCCGACGCAGCCTCGAATTGGAAGTCTTCGGGAGGCACGAAGCCGGATTTATACCTGTCTATCACTAATTTTGTGTCCTGGAATAGATATGAAATAAATTAGTGTTTGTATGAGCGGAATGTTTGTGGAATACAGGCTGTCCCTTGATAAGGGCAGTAAGGGACAGGGAGTTATATAAGGACTGACTTTTCTTATCGGACGCTAGTACTCGTTTAGGGACGAGGCGTTTCACCAACAAACGTTCAAACCAGCATATGACAAATATTAAAATACATGCAGGCTTACAATGGGCGTCAATACAAGATTGAGGAAAACGCGTACAGTAGATATACTATACTTATTTTGTGTACCTAGTGTTATCATATTTTCAAAAGAATTAATAAAATTTCTTTATCGCGGCACCAATAGCAATTAAAATGTTTCCGCCTTTTAAGTTTCGTATGTAATTCTTTAAGACTTTATTGTATTTACCCGACTGTGAAGGAAGGGTTATATTTTTCGTGCGTATCTTGTATGTATGTAAGTAATTTTTTTATCACCTCGTATCTTCTAAACGGCCGAATGGATTACGACAGTTAAGGTATCGTTAGATTTGTAACACGATCATTAAAAAAAACTTATTAGGTAAAAAAAAAGCATCCAAGCAAAGAGGATTACAAAAATATATGTTTAAATTTAATTAATAATAATAAATTTGTTTAAAAAGTTTTTTCCTTTAATTATAGCTATTTTAATAGCAGTCAGGTTATAGATTTTTAAACTCTTCAGCTTGTTATATATTTTATCAAGTGAATATGTTTCTACGCAACAATTTTACACAGTCCGTCTAGAAAATAGCAAACGAGACATTGTTGATTTTATTACTAAACTAGTGCATGTAATCATCTGAGATAAAAAAGAATGTAGTACAAACGCGAAATTTATTATTAAAAATAGTATGACCTCGCTAGTCTGTCTCGGCAGTAAATCAATCGAATCGCTTGCGCCGATTACAGTAGTCAAACATTGAATCTTGCCACCACTGGAATGTTGTACTACATTGACCTTTAAAATGTAAGAAGTAGCAATTAAGGTTGCGGCACCCAAACTATTCTCGTTAATAACCAAGACAACTGTCAATGGCATTATCCTCAATGATAAGCAAATATTTAAGCTAGGGGTCACTTTCAAAACCTTTATCTGATTTCACGTGTTCTACAGTCATCTTAACTAATGAATGAATCTTAAAAACGGATAAATTGTCTTTTTTATTAATATTCAAATATGCCTAGACGAATAATTTCTAACTTTTTTATTCAACAAAGTAACGCTTTTTTATTCTCAAAGCTATGAAGTAGGCATGTTGGCCTCTTGTCTATCCCGTCAGACAAGTTCGTATATAATATTTATTGCCAGTAATAAAAATATTACGATCCGAAAATTGGTTTAGATAATTCTATCATTTGTATACTTTTATTTAAACCGTGAGTAATAAAAAGTGAAATGATCAGAAAGGTCTATAAAGGGCGTGGCTAACTATCTGGTTTTTATGCACATACTAATATAAGTGTTTGTCATCGTTTTCACTTGACCGCTAACTCCTGGCTGCGTCACATCGTCACCTACAAATATCTGGGTCGACCCCTATATCAAAGCCCTTATGCACCGTTTGACCCAAGATCATTTGTAAAACTAATTTTCTAACAGTACTATTGTATGACATTCTTTATAAAAATCTAATAAAACCTGTTTTCAACGACATTTACTTTCCCATATAATTCATAATAATCCACATTTTGCATGAAAGACAGATTTTAGATATATGTAATTGTATAACATAAGCATTATATCATATCATAAATTGTTTTGAAAATCATTTGCTGGTTTTGCGTGGTGGTAGAATATTTTCTAGTACTCTGCTGGCTGGCAACCACCGATACCGGAATAGGAAACCACGACCACTCTGCCAAGAGCGCAAACTACTAAGAAGTAAGAAATTAAAGTATTTTAATAGGTATTAGTGAACAATGAAATAATTAGAAGTTTGAAAATTGGCCGATTTCTAAAGGTGTATTTAGATAAAATAATAATAGATTTTTAAGTTTGAAACTGGAGAGATGTTGTTTTACGTTAAAAGAGCCGCAGGTTACCGACCTCTGCCCTATACGAACGAACCAATATTCATTTGTCAAACATACTCACTTCTTTTTCGTTTATACTATTCGCGGCGTGTTCCATTCCGTTGAGGCATTGCATGATAATAGGGAATACTTTTCTTTCTACGTCCACTGAACTCAACATAAAGTTCTTTATGTTTTTTATCCGTTTCTCGTCCAAATCCTGGAAAAAAATAAAAAAAATATTATTAGTAAAAAAGTACAAGAAAAATAAAATAATCTATGCACCTATCTAAAATCGATCTGTGGTATTTAAATGTTAATGTCTGCTTTCGTAATATTTGCGAAAAAAAGGATTAAATATACATAATGCATATTACACATATTTCATGTTATGCAACATTTTAATAACTTTATTTGTCATGGTGCGTCGCTTTGTATTAGCTCACCAAAAAAATAAACACATTCTAGTATAAACATATTTAAAATAAAAACCGGCCAAGTGCGAGTCGGACTCGCGCACGTAGGGTTTATCATTTTGGCATTGGAATACACGTGGCATTGAATGAAAACTTGACTTTGGTAGGGCAGGGCAGTGGTACTCATTATTTTTGCTGGAGTGCTTGTATAGCGAAACGCAGCTTTGATCTCAATCTTTAGACATAAACACATAAATCTTATTGAATTTATCTTGATCATGTTATGGATAGTATAAATTTTTGTACTCCATTTATCATTGTGCAATTTGACGATATATTACTAAAATATTTCTCCGTACATTTTCATCTCACATCATTTTTAAGTACCTGGATGACCGAATTTTGCTCGGTTTTTTTTTAAAACTTGAAAAAAAGTTTTCCCCTTTTTTTTTCAAGTTCAAGTGATCATATGGACTCGAACCGGGGTCTTCTGGATTCGGGACCGCCCGATTTCCCACCTCAGCTATAACCTTGTAGAAGGTGGCGAAATTTATCTTCGTATTCTAATGATATTGTAGCAGTTTTGCATTGCCTGATAACACGGATAAAACGACGTTTTCTAAAAATGAAACCTAGCTAGATTTATCGCCCCCGAAATTTAGTACGCAGGGGGTATTAAATTTCATAAAAATCGTTAGAGCCGTTTCCGAGATTCAGAAAATATGAATATATATATATATATATATATAAGAATAAGAATTGTTCGTTTAAAGGTATTAGATTAGATATATAGATTAATGTAATGAAATAAGCCTCGTGATGGTAAAAGAACGCTTGTTTACAAACAATACAGCGGTATCCAGAACTTTGTATAAATAAATAAAATAATAGAGGTTGTTTCACTCAGTACTAAGTCTTGCCCCAAAACTAAGACCGTACGTTTTAAAAGACGTAAATGAAGGTGATCACAACACCCGAGACGACCGGCATTCTCCAGTCGGCTCGTGACTACGGCTATTGCAACATGGCTGAACGTCGACGTAAATAAACGAAACTATTTCATAGTATTTCATGCGCGAGTAATTTACAATAAAAGGTAATAAACAATTAGGTATGTGTCAAAATTGCGAAAGTTTAAAAATTTAATTTGACCTACGCAATTCTTGTACTATTGTTACTAGAATCAGATTATTGATAGAATATATTATTTTTATAAATACATAAAATTAATGTATGCATTTAGCATCTAGACAGAGTAAACATTAATGTTCGTCACATATATTGTTATAAGTTGAAATCGAACTCACGTTTTACAGCTGAAGCAGAGCTACTTACCGAATGAGCTAAGAGAGCAGTCAATAGCAGAACAAAATCTAGGCAAGGACATCACAGATTTAATGTTCTTAACTTTATGATAGTGAGTGAAATGTCCTTATGCTCACTACTTCTCGATCTTCTCATCAAGTCCGATTCAGCTGTTATTGGTGAAAAGGTACCAAATATTTTAGCTTTCATGATATTAATTATATGTACACAATTAATATCAAGCTCAAAATTGCAAAACGAGCTATGAAGAGGGCTATGCTACGAGATCGAATCAGAAATGAGGAGATCCATAGACGAACCAAAGTTACCGACATAGCCCAACGAATTAGCAAGTTGAAGTGGCAGTGGGCAGGGCACATAGCACGCAGAACTGATGGCCGATGGGGCTGCAAAGTTCTGGAGTGGAGACCACGGACCCTTAAGCGTAGGACGTCCACCTACAAGGTGGACAGACGACCTAATAAAGACACAGGAACACCCTGGATGCTAGCCGCTGCCAACCAGTCTTTAAGGAAGTCAATGGGGGAGGCCTATGTCCAGCAATGGACGTCTTAATGATGATGATGATGATGAATTAATATCATATCCAAACGATGTCCAATTAATTACATATCGCTGTATCATTGTACCATTCTTCCTATTCTTTTGTAACCATGGTAAACAACTAGACATAGCGTAGCCATGGGATTAACTAAAATGGGAGCTGCTACTAAAATAAGTATTCCAATTTGACCCAGCTGGCGCCTAGCCAAAGTGCAATAGAAGCATTCATCGGTAACATTCGTCCATTTATACTAAAAATTCACATGAACACATACCTAAAAAGTTTACGTTTCTCAAGTGTAAAAACCAAACAAATATTTCAAGAACTGTGAACCACTTCAAGAGTTACGCAAGTTAATAGCTAATGTAATATTCACACGGCAGAAAAGTAACCATAAACCATAAGAATTTAAACTCGATAAGACGACGGAAGTGAGGAAGGTAATAAATTAAGTTGTAATTTTAACTTTTAAATCTAGTAAATTTTCGATCTGAATTGGTTATGGGTCATAAAATGGGTACGTTATAATAAATCATACGACGTATGATATTTGAAACAACTTATGTATAAGGATAAAATTCACAAAAATATTAAATATACTAAGGAAAACGAGCCGCTTGTGATAGTAAGTTACATACAAAACAGATAATAGAATATTCATAAGCTTGGTACTATGCATATCATGTGTAGAAATTTTTAATTTTATATGAATATTTGTGACATTTGACGCTTTATTTATACCACTTCACTATCACTACATAGTATAAAACAAAGTCGCTTTCTCTGTCCCTATATCCCTACGTATGCTTAAATCTTTAAAACTACGCAACGGATTTTGATGCGGTTTTTTTTAATAGATAGAGTGAAGCTGAGTGACCACAGCTCACCTGATATTAATTAACGGTGTGGTCGAAGATGGTAAACACACCTAGCCTGGAATGAAACCGGCTCTCAAATGAGGCTACCGGAACACACCGTTAGATGCTTTGCGACAGATAGAAAGTACCCTACCACCACGCCTGCGCATCGATGCTAACACCAATAACAATAGGTGCCAATAATATAGAATACCAAACAAAACAGCCAATAGTGTCTATTGACCTTTCGAGCAAAATCAAATGTCTTCAAGCCGTCTCGCGTCTAGAGCACTAGAGTTACTCGATTGGCTCGTCTCGATATTACCACCCTATGTCTAGATTTGGTCAACGATTCGCGCCTATTACATCAACTTCAATGTCTATGTTGTCGTCGATTTATTCGATTAGACTTTGGTGCTGATTCCGTTGAACAACTTTGACTTTGACGTTTGGACAATCGTTGAATAAGGAACACTAAAAATACAAGATATCAACCTCGCAAACATGAGAAACTTGAATATAACAGTTTGATAATTTACATGTTTATGTAAGTATGTTCGTGTTTTCTCCTATCTCATAAACTTGGAAATAACTTATTATAGTACAATATATTAATATACTAAGTCGAAAGGTCATTGTACCCACCACTATGAACAACTTTTACTACGAGCACAACTCTAAAAACGAGAAAAATTTGGCTGCGCTAAGCATTTGTTCAAACGTACTTTTTCGTACAGCAACTTTATCACGATTTCATAGTTGTACCCGTAATAAAAATTAAATTATTAAATTTGTCTTTAATATAGAAAAAAAATGTTTATAATAATGTCCTTTCAGCTTTGTAAAGTGTACACCTCATGCAAAGTTAGTTAAACCCTTACAGCTTACAAACATGCATTGTAGTGATAATAGCTGAGGTTAGCGCGTTCGGACCGCACTCCAAGTTACGTGAGTTCAAATCCCAAAAACAACAACACGTGAGATGTCGTCCAACATTTAAAAAAACATACAACTTTTTAGTTTTTATAATCATCATCATCTCAGCCGTAGGACGTCCACTGCTGGACATAGGCCTCCCCCATTGACTTCCATAAAGACCGGTTGGAAGCGGCTCGCATCCAGCGCGTACCTGCGGTCTTTATGAGGTCGTCTGTCCACCTTGTGGGTGGACGTCCTACGCTGCGCTTGCCGGTCCGTGGTCTCCACTCCAGAACTTTGCAGCCCCATCGGCCATCAGTTCTGCGTGCTATGTGCCCTGCCCACTGCCACTTCAACTTGCTAATCCGCTGGGCTATGTCGGCTACTTTAGTTCGTCTACGGATCTCCTCATTTCTGATTCAATCTCGTAGGGAAACTCCGGGCATAGCCCTCTCCATAGCTAGTTGTGCGACTATGACTTTTTATAATATTTGTGTGATATAAAATGTAAGTGACCTGTAACTGTTTGAAGACGTGCGGTAGCCGCTGCTCGTAGTGCTGTCGTTGGGCCTCATTCGTCTTCCGAAGCTGCTCCGTGTATTCGTGTTTCGCGTCCTCGCACGCTTGACTCCGCAGTTTCATGTTCGCTTTCTGTTTCTCTACCTCCGCTCGACTGGGAACAAGTAAAGGGCCATAATATATAGATTAGCGGGTGTCAGAAAAACGCTTAACAAAATATTAAATACTTAGCAGATTGTCTAGGTCAGTACCAACGCAGTATTAGATACTCTGCCACCAAGCATTAGTGTATAAACTGTGTTCCGGTTTGAAGTGAAGTGAAGTTAGCAAAATCAACTATTGAAACTAACCATCGAACGTCTCAAAGTAATGAGCGCCATAGCAGCGATGTCCTGGACTTACGTTTTGTTGCTCAAAGTTCTAAGTACCGCTGCAATGGTCATGGACAGGCGTTATCTCTAACCATCAGAAAAGCGTTCCTTTCGTCTCATCAGTTTAACTTATAAAAAATATCGCTTCCGTAAACGAAGTTAGGTAAAAAAAAGGATTTTATGTAACGTTAGTACCAGAAACTACAGTACTTAAACACTGTTGATATTAAAAAAAATATGTATTAAAAAACACAAGTTTTGAAATACACTTAATACATACATTCCGCATTCCCGACAAAACTAAAAAAATCTGTTGTATTGAATTGGCTCCTTCATGGTTCACAATCCCTTGACAGTTCATAAATCTGTCGTCAATGGATTAGAAGACAGAAATAGTTTAACATGACACTAGTTGCGCCCCTCGGCTTTATTATCACTACTTAATATCGCCGGCCTTCCATTGACACACACTAACCCATGCAGAAAATCGATTCTTTACAGACTGTTCTGCGTGAAAGAAGACCAAACCAACACTTTGGCATTATTAGTAGTAAAATAGTGATAAAACTGAAAACTTTTATAATTTAAGTTATTATTATGCCGATTTTGAACGTAGCCTAAAAGTTTGGACTTTGACGACAGAAATAAATTTAGAAATATCTTAAAAACCAACATAATTTTTCACCCATTAACTGCCCTGCAACTCAGTTGGCAATAACTCTGCTTTGTGAACTACAGGGTGTGGGTTCAATTTCCATTACGGGCAACCATTTATGTAGTACGTAGATGATCTGTGAGTGGGCGGTCTAAATGTCTTCATAAAAATGTATTTACAGAAAATATTCTAACAGTTATCTGGTGCTCATACAACCAGCTTTACTTTTTGGGACTAGATAGAGTTGAGTGTAAATGTCCTTCTATACTTACGTATATACAATTTAGCACAGCAATCGAAAGAGATTTAAAAGATATTTAGGTCATCATTCGCCATGAGATCATGTGCACTGATTCGACAAATGGTAAGAACAACAAAGGAAATGGCAGACGGTCTTGATAGAAAGCGGTTACGTACTCAACAATGGGCTTCCTCGGTTAGGTTGTCGAAACCTTCCTACACAAATTGTTCTAATTCACTAAATAAATAAAGGCGGAAGATGTAAATAGCTATGATGATATGATTGCAAGCAATACCGCGAGACGTTACCGTAATCAAAAAGCCAAAGACCTCATTGTGATGACATAAACACGCCAATTGGGCTCAGCGAACAATTTGCGATGTCACAGCGATTCGTGAAACCCTATCTCGTAGTTGTGTGAAGTTAATAGGTCAGCTGTCATTGAAAGCGGAGTTAGGTGATTACCTCAGATTGAGGTCGGCGTCTGCCTTTTGGAAGGTCTCTAGGGCTCGTTCTGATTCTCTGGCCGCGCGTTCGTACGCCCGCCGCGCGCGCTCCAAAGCGCCAATAGACGAGTTCAACACGCCCATCTGTTTAGCGCCTTCGTTTAAATGTTGCTGAAATTATAACAAAAACGCTTTAGCAAGGAAATTAAAGACAGTACACGCTAAACTTAAACATCTAAATATGACATCGCATACACATTTGGTGAAGATTCAACGCACTTTTTCAGAAAAGTTTTTTTTTGCAATTTCAGCGTTGTGTCCATATTAAAAGTTGTTCATAATAATGAGTACAACAACCCCCTTTCGATTTATTACACCCTAAGCTTATATCCCAGTATACAAATTACACTAATTTATTTTATAAGTACAGTTCACTCCAGTCAAAGAGTCAAACTTCATCAGTTTTTAACCTATGCCAGGGGTGGCGAATCTTTATGGACCAATGTGTTATTTTAATGAGCCCATAAACGTCAAATAATTTTGACGTATTTATAAATGGGAAAATATTGAAACTATATACTATCAAATCACAATTACTTATTTATTACAACAAAAAAACGTTTTGCACTGTGTTTTGGTGTGTGGCGTGACCAAAATATTGTCACGTGCCATCAATTGGTTCGCCATCCTTGTCCTATGCCATGCCTATCCTTAAAAGGTGAACAGGCTGAATTTCCACCAGGCCGTACCAATGCGGATTATCTACTAGATTCATACATACCTACTGACATCATTGAATTTCTACGAATAATACAGTGTCAAATAAAATGAGAGAAACTTAACCTCAGAACTGAACTCAGACGGGACCAACCTTGAGACCACTGTGCCAGAGGAGCCACTACACACGAGTAAGCATTAGTAACAAAGCGTAAAAGCTTCGAGTAAAAGGTAATCGGGTTCAATACACCGATGAAGCGATATTATATTAACAGCGGATGCGGTCGACGCTGCACCGGATCGATCTGCAATCTGCACATGCGATGAAAGCGTGTTGTTAACGCGAGATGAAATCCCTGCAGCGTGGGCTGCTACTATATTGCTGGCCATAAAATACTCGCTTTCAACATCTTTTTATTCGTCACGTTGGTATTTTAATCAGCAGATCTTTTGTTGTAATACCTACTTACTTTTTGTTTAGATCACGAACGAGACAATTTACTGTACTATTTAAAGTAGACTGGATTTATATATTTGTATAGGAAGTAGTTTGTGATCCACATCCCACACACACACACACACAAACACACACAAAAAACTCAAACACACATCCTCTAATGAGTTATTAAACCTAGTGTATTTTTATTTTTTTATAAATTTGTTTTTCTTTTGTATATAAATAACACAAACACATTTGTCGAAACAAATAAATAAATTTACCATTATTAATTTATTATTTAATAGGAATACGGTTGTTATGTTTGTGTTACGTCAACTACCTCGCGCAAAAGTGCCCCAAAGTGCAAAACGTTTAACGTTTATTTACGTTTAACGGAATCGTGTCGATTGAAACTCTACATAGAATAATATCAATACTTTATGTTACGATTAAGTTCCTACTGACTTTTTTTTAATGGAAAAATAATAAGACGAGCGAGACGCTCTCCTGATGGTAAGAAATAATGCCTGTTCATGACCATTGCAGCGATACGCAGAACTTTGAGTAGCAAAACAGTCTTGGGTATCACTGCTTTGGCGCTCTTTAATCTCAACAGCCCAGTAATTTCGCTAGTTGCAGTACCCTTCAAACCGGAACACAGTAATGTTTATACACTACTGCTTGGCGGCAGAATATCTGGTACTGCGATGGCGAACCTACCTAGATGATCTGCTAAGGAGATCTACAACCAAGTAACTTTATTAGCAACCCACATTAAACTGACTTGAGCATGACAGGTGCCTAAACGAAGTGATGACGCAGATAGGGCAAGATAGGCCGCAGGTTGTTTAGCGATACTGTACAAAAGGGAGCTCCTGGATACAAGTAGCCCTTTATTGAAGTAGATGTAACAAGGAGATGACGATTTAAATGAACACACAATAATGTGTGTGTATATAACTATAAATATAACAAGGTAGGGAACATTTAGAACAGATATACGATTCAGATACAGATGTATAGTTATCTGTAGATGTGTATACTTAAAAAACGATTCAGACACAGATGTATATCTGTAGATTTGTATACTTAAAAAACCGCACAAGTGCGATTCGGACTCGCGCATGAAGGGTTTCTGTACCATTATCTATAAAAACTGCAAAAAAATCATGTCTGTCGTATGGGGCTCCCATACAACAGGAAATACAGCCTGGTGACAGACGGACAGACAGACAGACGGACGAACAGCGGAACTTTAGTAATAGGGTCCCGTTTTACCCTTTGGGCACGGAACCCGAAATAGTATATAAATAATTCAGTTTTTTAAGGGTTACCTGGTTCTTATAGTACAAGCTCTGCTCTCTAAACGACGCTTTGCGAAATGTCCTCCAATATTTCATTTGTATTAGTAACAATGTATCATCTTACCTTTCTCTCATCTCGCAGCTCCTTGGCGAGTAGATGCAACTCTCGGACGACATTCGACTGTAGATTCTCTGCGACAACCTCACGCTGTCCCGCGAAATCGTTCAACTCTATCAGCAACTGTTTAAATGCTTTGCATACCGTGTACCTGGAGAAAACAACGTGGTTAGGGTTACAATACCACATACATGCGTCAACTCCTGTGTGGGTGCTGCATGCGGGAGCAGGACTGCTCAGTATTGGTATATACACATACACATTCAGTAATGTAATAAATTATTGTCGAACTTACAAATATATGTACATAACTAATGTAAGTAATAGATTAAGATCATTGTAAATATGAGCCTTATAGTGGGTATGGGACCTTATTTCCATTCAAGAAAGGCTATCACGAAAATATTGCGATTCTACGAACCCGCGCAATAACCGGTAGCATACATCGCTTATTGATCGCTTATATTTTTAGTGATCGGATAACTTGAACTTGAGCTCATAGTACGACTCCTGGACTGCTTGATATAGGTATATTTTACCTTATTAATAAGTAATAGAGTTCTTTTGTACATTCCTTTCGTAAATTGTATTCTATTTTAAATTAGTATCAGTGAGCCAAATGTGTGCCGTGGTGGTGCCGGCGTTAGAATAGTAACCCACCATCTCTACTCGTGGTTGCCGTAAGAGTCGGCTAAGGGATGTAATCCGGAAGATGGGCAGCAGCGTCTTCCTTGAACAATAACACCGAACTGCGCTCGCCAACCCGCCTGCCAAGCGTGGCGAGTATTGGCAAAACCCCCCCAGGAGGAGGCCTATGTCCAGCAGTGGACGTCCTATGGCTGATGATGAAACAGTAGTGTGATAACATTACTGTGTTCCGCGAAAAGTGAAATTACTGGGCTGTTGAAACCAAATCTGCGATACCCGAACTTTATTTGCTACTCAAAGTTTTGTGTATCGCTGCAATAGTCATGGACAGGCGTTATCTCTTACCATCAGGAGAGCGCCTCGTACGTCTCATTACTTTTACATTAAAAAAACTACTACGTCAGCATTAAACCTCTAGCCATAGGCCTATCGTCGAAAGGTGGCTGGGCAATATTCCAATACTCTAATCCGATGGGCGTAGACGGATTCACATAGGCACGCCAATAAATTTATTCCTCAAACAATACATGAACCATGTTTTCTATCTTTAAGCTGTCGCTATATAACCTTCTAATTATATTTATCGCCGGGACTTAATCGCGCACAAAATACATTTTCTAACCGCAACGTCGAGGTAAATAAACAAAACTAACTCATAGTATTATGTGTGCGATTATACTTAATTACCATGTTTCAAGTCATTAGCATTAATCATATTATACTTGTGTGAGTTTTTAATCTGCACGTAAAATATAACACATTGGCACGAGCCGGGGAACGAACCAACACTCACGACTGAAAGGCGAATTATATTCCAACGGGCCACCAGTTTCGTTTCTCTAGTTTTAAGATAGTGGTTTAAAAAAAATACCATTTTGTTCTTTTTGTTAGATTGTTATCTGAACTGATGTGTACATTGTGTTTTCTCTATGTAAATTCTTCTTTCATATGTATAACATAAGATCAGAATATTCGCTCATATAGCTTGTTCGCCTGAGATAATGTTTATTTATTTATATTTATCAATATGCTTACGTATGATTTCACGACCGTACGACGCATTCTACTACATCACAAGATAGAGCAACAAAAAGCTAATATTATTTAATTAAAAAATAGAATTGAAAGTTTTTTTTTATGCTTGACAGGCTAGGTGTCTGACCACAGCTCATCGATGTTAAGTGACGGTGTGGTCCCCCTAACCTGGAATGGAATTGGCTCTCAAGTGAGGCTGCCGAAACACACTTTTAGCGGCAGATTTTTAACTTGAAGGTAATAGCTAGCCAGCCGAGTACTAGAAAATACCTATGGTTTCCTTACGATGTTTTTCTCTTTACCGGCAGCTCAAGCTCATTATTGAACCCACGTCCTTTGGCGTGTGAACCAATCATGCTAACCACAGAGCTATCATCGCTAGAAAAGTTAGTTGTAGTAAGTGTTATTTAGTTATTTTCTATTGTTATGTACTCACTGATATTCATCTTCGTCTTTCTTTTTTGGTTGATAATTTTTGACCAGCCTCCTGCGAAGAAAGTTAATTGTCACAACAAAATATATACGTATATTAGGTAATAGGTATACTAAGACCAATTTTAAAGACTGTAGTAGACAGATCTAAAGTAATTTAAAATGTTGTTTATTTCTGCTCTGTCTCGACCGCCCTGTTAGCTCATTTGGTAAAGTTCTGTTTCGAGAGCTAAATGGTGTGGGTTTGATTCCCACTGAGGACTAACATTTGTGTGACTAACATAGATGTTTGTTCTGTGTTCTGTATGCAAATCAAAAAAAAAAAGATTTATATATTCTGTCAGCTGTCTGGTTCCCATAGTACAAGCTTTGCTTAGTTAGGGGCTAGATGGCGATGTATGAAAATGTCCTACAATATTTATTTAATTTATTTTCATTGCATTCCATTTATTAGACGTAGACAGAGACAGCAATCTTTTTACTAAGTTTGGATCTGACATCTAGTCTTCAAATTTGGTCTATACATACATGTACAATTTATACATAAAATATGTACGTAAAAGTATTATGCATACAGTACACAGCAGCTGATTAACAGCCAAATATTTATAACATTACGCATTTATGAATGTATTAGTCATTTATTAAAATATTTAATCCTTTGATATAACATGACATAAGTGAGAGCGTGTCTAAATCTTATTTAACGATATTAAACAAACATAATTATGTAACAATATAATGCTACAAACAAATAGTTACAACACAAGTTTTGGACAACTAAGTAAGCATAAATAACAACATAAGGAGTTATAAACTCTTAAATTATCTCCGCTAAGAACATCTTTATTATGTTTAAAGTATGTTTCACAAGTCAATTTTATGTTGGAAACCGAATGCTTACTTTCTCTGTTAAACAGTTACGAGTAATATAATAAATAACGGTATACATTATAATTACCTGAGTTTTCCTGCATATTCCAATTCTATAGCGCACCTTTCTTTGACGAAATTACCATATTTGTCTAAGAATTCAATTCCTCTGTGCGTGTGTGAGGCTAAGTTATCATATTGATCCTGCGAACAAAGAGAAAATTTTATGTTAATACAAATACAAATTATTTTATTGTTCCAAAAATGGTGTCCATGTAATTGTGTGTGTGTGCGGGTGTGTGTGTGTGCGGTGTGTGTGTGTGTGTGTGCGGGAGTGAGTGTGCGGGTGTGTGTGCGAGTGTGTGTGTGTGCTGGTATATAAGTGTGGGTTTGTGTGTGTGTGGGTGGGTGTGTTTGTAAAATAATCTTAATATGTATTTGTAAGTAACTTTCATTCATTTTGTTATTTAACTAGGGCATAATATAACAATGTACAATATTCGTTTTAAAGTGTGGTAATCGCTACAGAGTAAAGAGGAAACGGCCAGCGATACGAGGTCATCTGTGCGGGAAACTGACGAACCAACTCGATAAAGGCGTAGTAAATTCTTTCAAATTGCAGTACAATTACAACAACAGACTTCGCATCAAATTACATAATCAAAACAATATTTTAAATACGTAATCTTGTTTGTTATTATATTTTTTATCTATTTCAACACAATCCTGTAATTAACTAATCGATTTGTATAAATATCGTTGTGACCCTAGAATACAGTGTAGCCAACCCTAGTTTTAGCTGTAGATCCTGAGTTTTTTAAAAGTCTTAGTTTTCAGAAAGTTATCTGTTTTACCCAAATTCTACTTTTATTTGCCTATTCTTGTGATGTCTTCTTTACTACAAGCACCATGTGTTTTTTCTCCGCGTACAAACAACTTCATCATTTATCACCCCATGTTCAAACTACTTGCTTAATTCAATGTCCACTCTTGATTTTCTGATTAAATCCATAGTTTTAGTCCAAGAAAATACCACAAAGCAAAAATCAAAAGGAGTTATTAAGAATATTTTCATACCATTAAAGTCTCGGTACTTAATGAGTCAGTACACAAATACTCTTTTGATACTACTCATTAAAAAAAAAACAGTATTTATTATTACCAAAAACATAATTAAAGCATAAACATAATTTTTGGCAGATTTCACATTTTTCTGCGATTTTGTGAGAGTTATAGGCAACACTTTTAAAATAACACAAAAGACACTTTATTACCTACATAAATGCAATTACGTGTAATGCCGCAGTGTAGGTGATATACACTGAGTTTGTTTATATAGTAATCGAACAAAACTACAAAACTTCTTTATTATGGATCTAAGACGGGTATCTCAGAATAAATCGCGCCAACGATAATAAAACTAAACATAGAATTCGATTATATAAACAGAAAAGACTTTCAATGAAGCTTCTCAATATCAAAACATACCGACTACTGGCTGAAAGGTTCACACGACAAAACAATGCATGGAGCTGATTTAGAGTTGGCTTCCTAAACATTCTCATTCCCATACGGCCTGGACAATGGAGGTCGCCGTGACTGCCGTGAGCATTGCAGACATCAGACATCAAGTGATTGCGTGCCGAGTTGCGCACGCGACGAGACCTCGACTAGGCCCTTGACTGTACAGAAGCGAGAAGAGCAATGAACCAGCCGACTCTGAACTATGTCTTCCTAAACAATCTAAAACATCACAAATCAGGTTTGAGAAACAAAAAGAGCTTTATGATGTTATTGTAAGCTCTCCTCTATATCTGAATCTGGACTTCAAATGATTCAGATTTATTCCATTAAATTAGTTACAATAAGCTAAATTACTCGGACCCGACTATCGCGTTAGACGGTACAGTACCGACTGTCCCGCCACCTCCAGCCCTATCAACCACGTGTCTTATTCTTTGAAATTTAAAACCTAACATTATGGAGGGTTCATTCGCATAGAAGGAAAATGAAAATTATATTAAATGGTGCCACTGAACGTGGGTCAGCTATGACGGCCCTTCGCATATATACCTACATTATATGTTATTATAGATCTAAAGAATATGCATAGTATGAGCCTCATTTAGAAGAGCAAAGACACTGTAATGAGCAAATATATTAAAGTTATGTTTAGATCATAAATCATCATTTTAAAATGCGAGCTCCAGTCCCTGATGCGACGTAGTGGCACATTACATTCAAAATAAAAAGGATTTGCACGGTGGGATGCGTTGCACTGCGCACCGTCGCGAGGCACTCCCATCAACTGCCCTTGAAGTTTCAGAGGTGAATAAGGGGCAACGAACTACCGGAGCAGTCAGGACTAGAGTACTATCGCATAACTGCTAGCTATTAATGTAATCATAACAAACGAGATCCATGCTCATAGTTGTCCGTATGAAAGTCAAGCAGTTGATAAATTTAAAAGGTAAGAAATTTAAATAAGTCAACTTGCGGCCAAACATTTGATGATATCGATCAACAAACATAACATCGGCACTAAAGGCATACTAAAGTGTGGACAGACGTGATGATATGTCTACATCTACTTAACAGTATTAATTGAATGCGTGGCTTCAACTAGTGCAACGATCCTTCTGTAGCCACGCGTAACGTATGGAAATGTGAATGGAATAATTTTAAACACAATGATGACGTTAGTAACGAGTAATGTGAAGGACTACAGTTTGGAGCCTATAGTTTCTAGTTTCGATATTAGTATTCAATTATTTTTATATTTAGTAACGTTAGTGCAGAAATTAATGACGCATAACTAAGCGAGACAAGAGGTAGGTAAGAGGAGACAGTAGGTACACGTATGATACAAAGGAAATTCACTAAGGACAAAAGTGAAGTAGGCAATAGTGCTCACATCGTTGCTCACGTTGTTGATATTATATATGATGTTTGGTAAAGTTGACAAGACTTTAGCACAGGAATTAATGACGCATAACTGAGTGAGACCCAATAACATAATAAAGGGGAAAACCATTAAAGATATTAAAAACTATAATAGGCACAGACATACTATTTGTGAATGACTAACTTATTTTTTGATTTACAGAGTAAAAAAAATTACTTACGACTATAATAAACTCCAAGAAATTAATAGTTATCGTTTTATGATGAATTTAATTACAAAAATAAATAATTGGTAATTGTGTTAATCTTCACAATTTCATCAATATTTATAAGATTATTTTTTCTATACGCATCATGGTTCTCAGCAAAATGAGGCTCTACAATCAGTAAAGGTGGTCAAAGTTAATAATGGCTTTTTACAACCTACTAATGTACCGTTTCGCTTGGAAGCCTGTTGTACAGGTTTACTTTTATAGTAATTGAACGTCAACTATGAATGCTTTCTCATTTTAGTGTTAAATTTTCGGCAATCAATAAGAATACAATGTGCACGTCATCGCACTCTATCAATTTCATCAAGATAATCGACAAATCCTAACGCAATTTTATCGCATTTTGTTCTTAACTGACTAGTAGGTAATATTTTATACTTGATTTTGTATTGTTCAGATTCGGCTGAATATTCCTAATTTCATGAACATGAGCAAAAAATACAATAGGTTTATTAGTTTATAGTATGATTAACCTATTGTACTGAATTGATTTGGTTGAGCGGTTCGTTAACCTGCCAGCTGAAGCAATATGGCGACTCGGCGATATAAGTAAAGCGAGCTGAACGTGGGAGAACTGGAACCTGACAACTCCAAGCTTCCGATACACGAGCTAACCCACTCCAAACGTGCAATTACTTCGCGGATTACGAGTATTAAAACTAGAGCTATTTGCGGAGACATTAATTAACCCGTTAAACTAGGGAGCGGCCGATGAGATGCATGCAGTTTTCAAAGATCTAAGTGCGTTCTATTTTTAACCAGTTTACTTCAAAAGCTCAACGACAGAATAACCTTGAGGTACATGGCATAAATTATGTAGAAGCATTTGAAGTTGGTCCGATGCGTGATCGCTTTAAAGATGTTCGTTGCGATCGTCGCCCGAGGAAAGGAATGCGCGCACGCAACGTTCGAACCTCCATTAGTATGCCGTCCGCAACTAGAGACTACAACAAGCTGGCTCCCGGTTTTACCTTGACCAATTATTATTACAATCAACCACGCACATAACGTATGTCACAAAGTCACTACATAATAATAAGAATGTGGTTAGTGAAAATTCAAAGGATTTGATAATGGTTACATGATGTAAAAATGATGATAAAGGGAAAATATCATTGATATTTAACGTTTCACCTACTAAAGTCGAGATGTATACAGGTTTGAGATATAAGTTAAATAAAGCAAAATTATACTTTGCGCTATAGCTTCTTTACATTCTAAACATAGACATACCTTGAGATTCACAACACATCACAAGTGTGTCATATTTGGCACTCGTGTCAAGTATGTCAGTGAACTCTCCAAGGTGTTGGTCGCTGCAGCGCCGTACTCGGAACCCAACAGTCTGAGAATGGAAGTCGACTTCGCACATGATATCCCAACATTATTCAAAGCTATAATGACATCTGATATTAGCTTGGCGATTAAATATAGGTATGATATTTGACTCCAAATTCTATCAATTCTTATTATCTTTCTCACGGTGTTATACTTGTGCTTTGAGAATATTCAGTTTCATAGATGTCATGTAATTATATTTTCATTAGCTCAAATACCAAAAAGCAGTGAAGTCTGAACAAGGACAGATGTACTCGTTTCAGCGAGCAGAAATTTCCAAAATATCTGTCAACATGCAACGACTATTTATTAAATCTATACGTATAAACAATGACTAATGAAGAGTATTTTGCACTTGATGTTGTTAGTTTTAATTATAATGCAAGCAGGTATGGCAAGTGACCTTGCGTTCGAAGTAGGTATTATGAACGTCTCAGTTGAATGCCAATGTCACGCCAGGCGTCAGCTTCACCACAATTGCTGTATCGAATAACAAATATAATTAACGAGATTTTATCCCAGATGAATGAAAAGACTGCATCGATTGAGGTCTATTCAATTTAAACGTTCTTTCTCACGTCAATATGGGATTTTATATGTGTAAAGGCAAATTGCTGTGATGCAGTCGGAGGAGTCATACCGGAACACTGCCTCAGCGGACGAAGCGATCGTTTCGATCGAACTCGGTTGATGAGTCATTTCGGAGGAACGCCCTGGCCACGTCCTTTGCTGATTAGCACTCATTAGTCACCGCCAAACTAATGATACAACAATACCCCACCCTGATAAGATTACGATAGATCATGTTGATAGCATCATAACAATAGATACGTAGTATTCAGTCTTGCATAGAATATAGATCGATGATTGAATTCTGGCACCTCGTAACTTGCTTTCCGGGTGCGTAATTTCAATTAGCGAATTGTTTCGCGGAAATTACTGAGAAACGTGTTAGAATGCAAGTCCAAGGTTGTGATTTGAATAGAGCAAAACAATGTTTCTTCTACAGAACACACACTCATTATTTTGCGGTATACAAATCAATACTATATAACTACTTATTGGGTCACGTGAGTCAAATTCAGACAGGACAAATGACAAGACGAAGGCAAGTCTCTCTAGAGTTGATGTTCCCCGAATAGCAGACTATGTTGCCCTCAAACATTAGCACGACAAAATCGTTTCAAAATAAAGTAGGTATACACTAAAAAGTTAACCCTACAACAAAGAATAGCAAATTTCGACTCGCTCATATCTGTGAAAGATGTATCTATTCTACAACTAGAAAAAAGCTGATAATCTTTAAGCTGCTGAACTGATCTCTCAAATCAACGCTAATTGATCAAGTCACCTTTCAAGCAAAAAAAATCAAAATCGGTTCACCAGTTGGGAGCTACGATACCATAGACAAACTTAGTAGTGACCTTTGCTCAATACCGCCACAAAACCGATTAACTAAAGAACTAGTTAACTAGACCGCGTCGTTACTTAACATAAGGCAGGATGTGGTCAAAAGCAAACTTATTCTGCATAAAAAGATTAGTCTTTCGCGAAGGTTTACGACACGATATGATTACAAAAATTTCTACGCAGTATTATAGAAGATACGTACTACCACGACAACAGCTTAATAACTAAGCATGAACAATTAAGATACCTTATCAACGACAATGCGACTCTTTCTCCAAGGCACGAACAATAATGTCTGCCTTCACATTTGCCTCTTTAACGACTTCCATAAGCAATAAAATCTTTAACTTGAGATGCATGTAACTACTCGTATTTTAGTTCATGATACGTGTCGATATTTCGCCAAACGGCACACGTTGCGAATTAAAGCCAACGGATTACAATGATCTAAGAATTGAATTTTCGCCGGTGCCTTACAATAGTCCAGGATGATCTAATTATGAACGTCATTTTGTAAACAGCATTATGATGTATCATAGTCATAGTGAATGATGTTCCGTTATAGTATAGACTAGCGAATCCAGCAGTGCGAGTTTATAAATAAACAAACTTTGAAAAAAAAAAAAAACCAACTTCAAGAAAAAAACTTCAGCACTAAAAAGCGAGAAATATACTTATTTTACAAGTATTATTATACCTGCTAGGTACCAACTTATCTGTTTGAAGTCGGTGCCAAGCCGAATAGGCTTGATAGGCCTGGCGCGCTCAGCGTCATGAGATGATCATGACCATACGCTAATGTCTCAATAACTTTAGAAAATATATGAAAAACATTGTTAATATCTATATCATTTGACGGTTGCCCTCGATTTCCTTGGGATCCCATCATCAGATCCTGACTTGGTGCCAATGGGTACACCTCAGGAGTATACTCTTTCAAATAAATAAAGAATTTTGAGAATCGGTCTACAAATGGGGGAGATATCGGTGAACATACATTTAAAAAAACTTTTCCTTTTTTGAAGTCGGTTGAAAAAGGGTTGATTTCGGAGAATGCTTAAAAATCTACGTACTATGACGTTCTGGCTTGTACATTTGCAAATATGGCGCAGTAACGTTTTGTAGCCATGTTACCAGCAGGTTCAGCTCTCACTTTACCTAATTGAAGCCTAGGCTTGCATAACATAACGCAGGACAGTGCGGGTGACAATTTATGCAGATACCATAATTTACGGCTAAATTACTTTTTTTTTTTATGGCTTACGGGCTAGTTGTTTGTCCACAACTCACCTGATGTTAAGTGATGGTGTGGTCGAAGATGGTAAAGCACACCTAGCCTGGAATGGGACTGGCTCACAAGTGAGGCTGCTGGAACACACCATTAGATGCTTGGCGGCAGATTTTCAAGTTGAGGGTGGTAGCTAGCCAGCGGAGTATTAGAAAATACCCTACCACCACGCTATGGTTTCCTCACGATGTTTTCCTTCAGCGGCAGCTCAAGCTCATTGTTGGGGTTTGAACCCACGCCCTTCGGCATGTGAACCGACCGCGCGAACCACTGAACTATCATCGCTACAATATACTACAGCAATATCCTGGCATTTTTTAATAACAGAGCTACATTTGTCATATTTCTGTCGAATTAGGTATCCAAAGTAAAAGTAGATGTAAAGTATAACAAGTTATCTCTAAACAGTTCTTAATTTGACAACAAATTTGAAAAACGTCTGGAGGAAATGGGGTAATTGCGCCCGTACTTAGATAGATCTAATGAGAATACAGTATAGTAGATAATTTTTTATTATCTCTATGGCACGGTTTCTTTCAACTGACGCCACATATTTATTTTAATCGTTTATACCCGAGATGTAAACTATCATTACAATAAACTGAACTTAGGCCTTAAAATTTATTAAATATTTGAGGACCGTTATAGGCAAATATTTGACCTTGAGCGTAAACCTACGTGAGTTTTTTTTTAATCCATGGTATCATTCCTAAAAGATTATGTCACGGTTGATCCTACCTATCGCATTTTAGTATGAGAAGAATATAATTAAAACGTATTATAATATATTCTAGTACCAATTAATTATGTTGTTGTGATGTTTATTTTACGATCATAGCATAAACAGTAGAAAGTAAGAAACTAAATAAAGCAGGTATTCTATAGAAACTGTACTTCAATCATTGACTAAATGTATGAAGATACCGATTATAATTTTTCGCGATTTCACAGTTGTACCCATAATAAATGTTGTTCATAAAGATACACCCTCTAGGCTTGCTAAGCCCAAGCGTATAAACCTATAAAAATATATACAAACACTATTAATACCGTCGCTTTGCTTTTTAGCCACATTTCAATGGTTTATATTTTTAGAAATGAAAATAATGATTCAAACGTTACTTCACACAAATACAAAAAAGTTTATACTAAAACGTACAATTGTTTCGTTTACGTACGGTATTGGTTACATGTGCGTCAATAAAAAGTATCGATTTCCGTTCAATGCAGCACGTACAGTCTAATTCAAGCAATGCTTGCCCCGAGGCCCATTTCTATATTGGATGGCGTGAGTCACGTGTCGCGTGACGTCACGGGGTGCGCACCCCTGCCTGCGTCACCGCGGGTGACTCAGAGGCGAGACACCCGCCCGCCCTCAGCGAGACCATCAACCAGACAGATATAAGTATAAAATGACTCTAAAAACGGAGCGCAGATAGAGATCAAAGGTCCTATCAAAAGTCATAACAACAAAATTTTCATTTGAAGTAATCTGACAGCAGATAAGCACGTATGATTATTAGATTTATACAAGTTACAAAATATTATAAAATTGCCAAAATGAATAGTAATTAATAAATATAGGACATTTTATACCTACTTAATTACATACTTTTGTTAATAAGTACCTACATAGTTATGTATAAATAATAGATATACCTACTTATATAATACATACATAAATACTTTCTGAATAGGTCTTTGCGAGTTATTTACAAGGCAGTCAAACAAAATTTACTTTACAATCAAAATAATGTAAATAAAAAAATAGTCTCAATTACTTGTATTACAGGTCGGTTTATTAGTACTGCCAGATACTGGTACCTACAACTAGTGAGAAACGCAGTATATTTAGCATTGTAGTATACTCTAGTACTCGGCTGGCTAGCCACCACTCCTCAAGTTGAAAATCTGCCGCCAAGCACTTAACGGTGTGTTTCCGGCAGCCTCATTTGAGAGCCAGTTCTACTCCAGGCGATACAGCACATTTTACCATCACGCTTTACCATCTTCGACTACACCGTCACTTAACTTCAAGTGAGTTGTGGTCAAACACCTTGCCAACCATTAAAACAAACACTGTGATCATAGTCGCCAACATAACAAAGAAATGGGATAACATTACAAAGTTTAAAATAACGTTTTAACACGATATTATTATTTGTGAATGCAAAACGTGCTTCACAACTGTCAGCAGGTAATACATACTCGGAAATAACTCTATTGAGCACGTACGAATCCAAAGTGTCGTCACTTTGATACTTTCTACAAACATATGATTGTGCCACATTTATGTAATAAGAAATTTGTTCACAGTGTATTGTTGTATATATATAATTTAAATAAATTGGCTATTGTTCAACGTAACGTGCTATGTTGGTCGCACTAAAATTATCAACATACCATCAATGTAAACTGCAAATCATTTTAAAATTCAAAATTATTATATATCTTATTGTTTTTTTTTTAATATTTAATGTACAGAAACGACTTGGTTACGATTTTATTATATGTATAGATTATGGAAACTGACGTGGTTTTGACACATTTTTGTTTTATTTATGCGAGATTACTCACGTTTAATTTTATCGGAAACTCCGACTATAGTTTCGGACACATCCGGTTTGATTCTTATTTTATATCTCAAAAAGTGAGTACATTCAGATTCAAATAGTGGCTCTGCTTCTCAACCATTTAAGTACCCGTACCATGGGGATTACTTTTCCGACGTGTAAAACTATAGGTACACCACACAACCATAATTTCATTGGTGGTAGATCTCCTTAGCAGGAGATCGTCTATGTAGGTACCACCGCAGTACCAGATATTCTGCCGCTAAATATTAGTGTGTTCCGGTTTGAAGGGTACTACAGCTAGCGAAATTACAGGGCTGTTGAAAATAACTGTCGAATGTAATGAGCTCCAAAGCAGCAATGCCCTGGGACTTTGTTTTGGCACTCAATGTTGTGTGTATCGCTGCAAAGGTCATGTCAGACAGGCATTATGTCTTACCATCAGGAGAGCAAGAGAGTAGACTGGACCGCCCGATTTCCTACCTGAGCTATTATAACTTGTAGGAGGTGGCGAAATTTACCTTCGTATTCTAATGATATTGTAGGAGTTTTTCATTGCCTGAAAACACGGATAAAACGACGTTTTCTAAAAATGAAACCTAGCTAGATCGATTTATCGCCCCCGAAACCCCCTGCATACTAAATTTCATGAAAATCGTTGGAGCCGTTTCCGAGATTTAAAAAATAATAATTTATATTCATATAATATACAAGAATTGATCGTTTAAAGGTATTAGATAAATGCGATGACCATGTGTCACACTTGGCTTCAGGAGAATCGCCGATGAGTAAAAGTCTTGGAAAGCGGTTCTCGATTCTGTAGAAAGCGATGGAGAGGATAAAGACTCTCATTAAAGACGATGATACAGAAATTCGACATTTTATATAACACAGTCTGCGATAAGGTGGCATAACATGTTTACAAAATAAGAGTGAGGTACCAATTTGTGATTTTTTTTATTGGCGAATCGTGCCACGTACATGGACAAAACCTTCGTAACAAAAACATTTAAATTGTGAAAGTCGTACATGAGATCTCCGAGCTGTAACAACTAACACCTTGAACCAAAATTGTACCAAACTAAGCTATTATTACATAAGGAATGAACAATTTGTTACACGATTAACCTACAGGCATTTTGCACTCGTTGTTACACTGGTTCATTAGCCGATTATTTCATTCAATAATATTCTCATGTCAGAACATAACATCAGAATACATACACGTAAACATGCTAATGCGTGACTAATAAGCTAATTAGATGTATTGTTATATTTGTTTTGCTAACTTTTCCGCAAGTTTCTTATTTATTTACTAGGAGATCGTTAATTTATACAAAACAATATTTTTTTCAGTTACACGGATGATTTTACTTTACCTTGGCCCTTAGCAATATTATTTCCAATTCGGCAACGTAATAAAAGACTATTTTAAGTTCTTATACAAAAATGTTGAAACTCGAATAATGTTTACTGTATGCATTGATTTAAACGGTAGAACGGTGAAAAACTTCGTTCGCGTGGAATGTAACAAAATATCTCAGAGGGATTAGGTAGCGTTTTCGATTAAAGCTTGCCAGGTGGCTTGACTTTTTCCGACACTCCAACAATTATCATCATATTTCAACCAATTTACACAAAACTTTGACAAATCATAAACGCAAACCTTCCTCATGAATCACTCTATCTATTGGGGAAAATCTCATGAGAATCCGTTCAGTAGTTTTTAAGTTTATCGCGAACAGATAGACAGACGCGGCGGACGACTTTGTTTTATGTTTAATGATGTTCGGTTTATCTAATTGTCTCCCAATGTTCTAATTAATCTCTATTGTCTTACTTTTCGTTGCATTTTAAACAACACTTACGATAAAGAATAATATTATGAGTTAATGCAATTAGAATGTACCTAGATAATAATTTCAATGTCAACTAAAAAGGTTCAGATGTCTGGATGATAACATTTATTGATATTTTTTAATAATATATAATATTATTAATATATTTTAATGTGTGAGTTTAGATAACATACTATGGTACTTATGTCTAGCAATGAGATAGTGCACTGTGATCACCAGTGTGGCTGATAATGATGGTAATAAAAATAATTTCAGGAAGAACTGAAAACTTTTTCAAAAATAGAATTGTTCGATAAGCTATGATATTCCGCCAAAACCGCTGGTAAGATCTAGTTTCGAACAAAGAGAGCTTTAAAATGGCCAGACAGTTGCAGCGCTCGGTCGATAATATTTTCAAGCTAAAAACACTTTCAGCCGTTGAACTTTTCTTCATTTCAATTTGCTATGTGTACACTACTGTGTAAGCATATACCTACTATTAATTATAATGTGTATATACATATGTACTGTTAATCTACACACTGTATTCTTACAGTATATTAGGCACTTCATATTTAAAATCTGAATAGCTTTTTAGTTATATTAATGCATTGAATTTTAAATCCAAATCTAATAAAGAATAAAATGGCTGAAATATATTAATTTAACAGAGGTACCTATATATAGCAACCCCTGCAACAGAATAGGTAGGTACCCCTGCGTATTATGTTCATCTCTGTTCTCATGTTTTTAAATACAAAATTTTGTATACTATCATTATTATTTGACATAATTAAAATCAGTGTCATAGATCCAAAATGTCAAGTTTGACATATACCTATTTCACCAATAAATTCTGTTGTATCGATTATGAATGTCAAATTTGTCTAACGAAGAATCTCAGACCTTATAGCAAAGATATGTGTGGAACCACACGAAGACAGCCACGGGCGCATTGTGCCAGGCCTGGATACAAAAAAAAACTTTTTGTCATTCCATTGCTCATTGTTACAACACAAAGGGCTTGTTTCCTGCTATGAAGTTCATATTACATGCACTCGCAATGATACATGGATACGAGCGTTTACAATTAAATTAACATTTAATAAGAGTCAACATGGAAATTTACCAAGAAAATTTCAATTTGTTCAACATTATCTACCGGGAAAATTTCAAATTCGTATCCAAAACTGTGTCGTTCGATACTCTTCGTATTGCATCCTTGCGATTGACAGGATGTGTGTAATGTAGGTACATAGGTGATCACCCTTGCGAAGGGATCTGTGATTGGATTAGTATCCCCAAGAAATCGCTACCCTTGTGTTGTGAGAAGGGTGCAGGTTAACCGTTCGTTCGAAATTATGTAGCCTTTATACTCTGTAACTGATAAATAACCATTCGCTTATCTTGCGAGTCGATTCACATTATCGAAAAATTAATTAAGGTTTTTTTAATGTATCTGCGTCGATTACCAGTTCGGTTGAAGCGTTTGCGTCATCGTCGATCCCACTAAGGGTTTTGATTTAGCATTGTTGGTGAGTTATGTTTTAGTGGTAGTTTGTTTTTAGAATGAGCTTTATTTTGCAATAACCAGTATTCTTGAGCTCGAAATGCTGCTTGTCTCCATTCTTAGAATAATATATACAATGGTCGCACAGAATGTGGTTCAGCACGAGTCTCGAGCCATTGTTGAGACACGCGCGTTTCCGCTTTCTCGTGGAAAAATTCAAGCGCACTGTTGGAAAGTAAACGTGTGTGTATATGGTCCAATTTCAAGAATATACGTTATCATGTTTTACTCGAACAAATAGCACGCTACAAATAGCATACGTTAAATTTGGAAATTTTTGTAATGATAAAATAAATGTACACACTCCTCTGATATGAACAAAAATTGAAGCAATGTAAGAAAGACACTCGATAAACGAATGAAAATATAAAGTGCCATATCAAGTGCTTGTAATGTTATTATGGAAAATGATTCAGTAATAGTAAATGCGAAGCCGGTGCCGGTGCATGATGCATGCGTCAGACTGGCGCCCGAGTCGCCGCATGGCGATGCTTGACAAAAGGGCACTGTTCGCGAGTTACCAATACAAGACGTGGCTACAGATATTATCCTGTTCGACCCGTGTATTACCGCGGCCGATCAACCGTACCTTGACCAGTTAATAGAAGACTTTTAACAGACAAAATAATAATACTTTGTAATAAAGCGTAATAAAACTTGACTATATGAAATAGCCTGACAAACAGCAATTGACCTAGTTGGCTCGCAGTGTCTCTGAAAAATTTGTATTGGCATCTGAATTAGGTTGAGCATATTGTAACTACCATAGCGACTCTGATACTAACATATACTTCAATATACAAAATGTTGTACTGAAATGTTAAAAAATAAGGACAATTATTTAATTTCGTTATTTGTTACGTCGAGCAGGTTTATTTACAGTGAATGATCGAAATTCCTAAGACATTTTGATTTTGAGCATCATTTCTTAACACTCCCGGGAGACAGAAATTATAATACAGCCAGGAAAAACGAAGAAACCCGATGGTTTTGAATGGCAGATGTATATAATTTCACAGCAGAACGGTCACGGGACCGGTCAGAGGGGGTCTATGTCGACCGCATAGCAGGTGCATTAGCAGCGTCGTCGCGGTTGGCTGTCAGTCGTGATGCCTTCCAAGCTATATCAAATACAGAATTCACAGTATAAAATCTACTTAAGATATAAAAATATACTACCAGAAAATGACTACAACAGTCGCGACAACATAAATATTCGTAACATGAAACATGGGTTTAATTTTGAGGTCGGAAATATAAATCATATAAATATAATGTAGATTATTAAGCAGTAAATCGGTATTAGAGAACTTAGAATGTGAAATATATCATTACAATACGCGCATCAAGATAACATGTCTATAACATTGAACGTGGGTTTAATAGGATGTTAAATCTTTATAGATTCTCAAGGAGCAATCACTTATTCACTAGCTATTAAAAAACAATAAATAAAGATTGTTTACAGCTTGTATCTACTCAATAGAGTATGGAAGTTCGAACAGGATATCTGTTACATTGTCCAAATGGCCCCAGAGGTTGACGTCAGCATTTGCCGAAAACCCACTCCGAACAGCTATTTCGGGTTTCGGCGGGCAGCCATAATTATTATGATGATTGAACAGCTCAAACATTTTTGGTGTTCCAAGTGGTCACACTCACTGACTGTAGAAATTCTCAACTAGTAAGGCCATTCATTAGTCCAACAATAAAAGTTCCGCATAACGAAAGCGACGTAACAATTTTACAAGGCTATTAAGTCATTGATAAACTTTTTCTTTAATACAAACATTTTAATTTACCATTCCATTCATGGTGGCAGCGTGAGCTATAAAATTAACGTGCTATTTCACGAATTTGATAAACTTAAAGCAAAGGCCAAGATTAAAATAATACAGAACAAATACAATCCGGAAGAATCTGGCGGGATGAGCAAGAGTACGTTAACCCACACGATGGGCGCTGTTCACAATAATATTATGGACTAAATGTGTATAAAGCAGGTTGCTCTGGCATTGAAAGACGCGTGAGTAAACAAAACAATTTAAAAAGCGTAGAGCGTATTTAACGGGTAGCTCGCGTCACAAATAGAAACGTTTAATCAATAGCCAGCATTTTAAAGTAACTTTAGACACAACTGCAATGGGAGTTGGGAGTGGAATTGTTGCTTCCACCCCAGTAATATGAGCGAAGACAACATGTGGCTACATATTATTTATTAGAGGGGAAGCAAAACAAACGTGTTCAATAAATGAGCACGCGACCACAGACTTGACGAACGTGTTGAAATCATAAATTACTCGGAAGAAAATAAATCACAACCTTTTACGACAACCGAATTAGATCACGAACTTATTGGAATGAAATGGCGACAGCTATAATAGCTCAGTGGTTAACGTGGTAGGTTCGCATGCCGAAGGGCGTGTGTTCAAACCCCAACAATGAGCTTGAGTTGCCGGTGAAGGAAAACATCGTGAGGAAACCATAGCGTGGTGGTAGGGTACTTTCTAGTACTCATCTGGCTACCATCCTCAAGATGAAAATCTGCCGCCAAGCATCTAACGGTGTGTTCTGTCAGCCTCACTTGAAGGCCAGTACCATTCCAGGATAGGTGAACTTTACCATCTCTGACCACACCGTCACTTAACATCAAGTGAGCTGTGGTAAAACACCTAACCTTTAAAAAAAGGCAAGAGTCACACTTGAAAAAACTGTACGAGCTCGAATTAAATATTTAGTGACTGAAAATATCTTCATTCCAATCAAATTACACACCGTAGCGAAAATGTGGATAGATACTCGTAACACCGGAAAATACATTAAATTTAAAAATAAGTCACTTTTCAGCTGAGAAATAACGTCACAGAGTTCAAAACGAAAAACGAACTTCAAACTCGTCACACACGAAACTGTTACTTCCAATCTATTATTACCATACAGAATCAAACAGTTCTCTACTGAATCACATTACCTAATAAAAAGCGGGAGAACGTAGAAACTGTAAGTATTGAAATAGTTTGAATGCACAATGCTGCACCAACCCATGTGACTGATCCATTCAATATGAATCACAGCAGCACACGCACCTACCGTAACATGTGACACATCTAACAGTAGCAATAGCAAGTGCACGAATTTACAGTAAGGGATTCTTATTCTTATACAAAGTGGGGGCGATAAGTCCTGCACCGACGTCCCGCTTGGGGTGTATTGTGCATTTCCCCTTACCAGCATCCACCCGAGCCAACCCAGCTCTTTGAAGTACCGGAGCGAGGCTCTGGGCCGCTGGCATAGTGGCTAGTAGTGAGTTGGGTGGAATGTTTATTGACGTTGATGATAGTACAATACAGTAAAGGGATGTTTGTGAATTTTTTATAACTTTGTGTACTTTACTGAAACAAACAAAGTTTTTACTACAATTTTTTTTTTTTTTTTTGTGATGACAAGCTAAGTGTCTTGTGCCGTAGTGGTGCCGGCGTAAAAATAGTACCCCACCCTCTCTACCCGTGGTTGCCGTAAGAGTCGGCTAAGGGATGTAATCCGGAAGATGGGCAGCAGCATCTTCCTTGAACAATCACACCTAACTGCGCTCGCTAACCACTAAGCAATCATCGCTACAAAATTTATTGTGGCATTTTTGTGAGCGACCTCGTATTATTTTAGAAAAGTATAGTAAAGCCTTGAGTGCGAACTCACGCAATATGTGCCTCGGCTTCTCCACGGTTAATTTACATTCGTCTGAAAAACTTTTTGACCTTATGAGGTGAAAGGCTTCACCGTTTCAGTAAAATCAAAACTTAAATCGCCGAGTTAAATCTTTTGTGCTCTGTAGCAGCTTAATGGCATCCTGCGGTAGATGCATGCATCAGATGTGTCTAATTATGTAGTTATTTTTGGAAAGTTGCAATATGATTCTGGGTTACTGAAAGTTATCACGATCATTTTTTACAGTTTTCCAAAAGATATTTTACACTTCGAGTATACGTAGATTTACTGAGAACAACTAAAATATAATTTTTAAACTTTTGCGATTCGAACACATAATTATGTTTATCACAGTCTTAATCGCGCATAAAATTAGTTATGTTCATTTAGCTTGACGTTCAAGCCATGTTGCAATAGCCGTAGTTAGAGTTGACTCTGGACCACGTACATATAAATTAATAGATATAATTGTCGTATGTTAGTGTCACAAAAAAAGCTGGACCGAATTTGATGAAATTTGTTGAATGTTTGAAACTTGAGTGGATTCCTAGGTGGTTTAGAATTAGACCCAGTCAGTGGCGCTACATCGTACGCCTGGTATTATGATAAAATAAATAACATTTTGTATAAAATAAAGCATCAATCAGCGAGAGATTATGTGACAAAATCAATTTTCCATCTTACGCAGCTTCCATTCACAATGAACCTTGAACGTAATCTCGCCTTCGCTAAGCCACTTCACATACAAGCGCACTCTATACTTTAGCTATAGAATAAATCGTAGTCAGTATAAGCAGCGAATATGTACTGGCAACATCGTTTAAGGCAAATTCTTGGTTCTCACGCGGAATCATAAAAGCGTACGAGGGATTCCCATGCTTGACCCGCACATGGCGTTGTTCATTGCAAAATCAAATACATATAAGAAAACATTAGTATACGAATATCCGAAATGTTATTATACCTACTGCAAAAGTATTCGTCAAAGCTGATATAAGTCGATCGCATTATATATAATGTTTTGTGAATGTAAAAATCGACGTCATGAATCGTGATTCATTTTACCATAATATATGCAATATTTACAAAAAGAACGTGTGAAGACGGGACCTTTCACTAAACCAACATTCATCATTAAAAGATTAGCTGCTAAAATATTGTAATGTTATCGCAATGAAAGTATGACAGTATTTTTGTACAAGTTCATTAGTTCACAGTCTGGACCAAAATACAGTTTAACAAAAAAAAGTAGGTAATAATTAACCTATGTTTTTATGATCCTCCTAACGTCGTATTCCTCATGTCTGAAGGTCTCGACCTTCACCTCCCAGAAGCCGAAGCCGCAACGTAGCTGTTTTTGTAATATTAAATTGTGTATTTAATTTAAAATAAATTACATATGATAACAACATTGAAAATATGTGCTTTTTTATATCAAATACATCCTAAATTGATGAAAGAAATCTACCAGATGGACGAACATATACGGAGAATCAATTGGCTGTGTCTTTTGGCTTTCCTCTTTTGAATTCTGGAACAATACACAACAACCAACAGTCCGCTAGCATTGCTTCACACAAATAGCCTTGGTAGGTATATGCGTTCCATCACAAAAATATCCTGATGGAACCTTTCTCCGTCCGAACCAAAACAAGAGCTAATTGGTACCTATTTTATATTATTTTTTTAAGGTGAAAATATATACCTACCTACAACCTTTATTGAAGCTCGAAACATTTCGTCAGTTGCGTAGTGATATCGAGCCTTAAATAACGATTAACGTAGGGGAATAGTTTATACAAAAGTTCAGTAGTTAATGACGCGTAGTCAGTACAATAAGAGCTTGGTAAAGCTAGTCAGTTTGATACAGAAACGGCCTCGTGTGTATAAATATGAGAAATTCCACGAGAACGACTCAAGTGTAACCATTGCAGAGTCGAGTAGAATGGAGGTGGAGCGAGACACATCACTCACTTGCTTACAAACAGAGTTGGCCTTCCTGTCAATAATAGAGAGCTAAAATATTACACCAACCATTAAGGTTGGTGGTTAAACCTTTTTATTTATGGAAATTCTATCGCCATATAAAGTATAACTATAATAGTTTGGCTTTGAAAACAAATTCCAAATTTAGGTAGATTTCAGTTTTGTTTCAAAATATATTTATTTAGTTGTGTGTAATGTACCTGCCTACTAATGAAATATGCATGATGTTTTTCCCCATCTACAATTCCGGTTTAAAGTTTTTGGGCCTGTCAGCCCTACTTGGCAAAGAAGTCCGGCTCACGATATCGACGACGCACCTTCGCTTCGACACTTTCGCTCGCCTCTATAACCACATGCTAACCAACTAGCCAACCTCTACTTAGCGAGAACCCGCCTTTAAGACAACGGTCAAACACATAGAATTAATATTTAGGCCTAAAATCACATAGATCAGCCAGTAATCAAACGTTATTTAAGCCTAAATTCGCGTGACCTTGATATAGCCCACACCTTGTCATTTTATGTTCATGCCAAAGGTTCTAGAGAAAGTTTGTTTAATATTGATAAGTAACAGGTGTATTTCACTTTTGAATACAGTTTAGACCATTTCGTGACTCGCCCTTTACGTTTCTATCACGTTTTCTATTTTTCAGGGACAAGATTACCAGGCGCTCTTTTAATCTTCAAATGATTAAATGTAGAGAAACTAAATGCTAAAATTAGCACAATAATACAATATTAAGCAACCAACACGTTGGACAAGATCGTCGTACTCAAAGGCATTCGTTATGAGCCGCTGTATGAAGATAACATCTTTATAGTACAGCTGCCGTTGGTAATGCGAATGAACCGTCACAGTATAAATATGTGTACTGATTGTACTATTTAAAGTTGACCTTGGGACGCGGAATACTTTATTACATGACTAATTGATGTTTTAATATGTTTTACACTAAATTAGTAGAAATTACAGCGACATATTGTGATACAATACAATAACGAAAATTTCATCTCAGAGATCAGAGTATGATCTTCAACACTGACAATACTTTGAAGCAATGAAGATGCAAGTGAAATCAATGCGCCTTTCTTATCAAACAACGATGCTAAACCGGTTATATGGCGTATAACCTCTTAAAACATCGAAGACTTGGCAAAAATACTTTAGTGAAACTCATGTAAGTACCTAAAACATTTTTTTTTTCTTATTGACTTGTAACACTTTATTATTTTTACCCGACTACCAAGGAAGTGTTGTTTTCGCGTATCTTGTATGTATTTATGTAAATTTCTTTATAACCTCATATCAACGGCCGAAATGATTACGACAATTAAGGTATCGTTCAATTCGTCTCAATAACTCAAGTGTTCTTAGAAGATTGTTTAAAAAAATCAAGATGGTGTATTTTTGGCGCGAAATAGAAATACGTTAATTTAAAAAAAAACATACCTGTCAATTAAAAGAGGATTACAAAAATATATATAAGTAACATGTTTAAATTTAATTAGGAATAATAAATATGTTTAAAAAGTTTTTTCCTTTTTTAAAAGTTTTTTCTATTTTAATCGCAGTTGGGTTACAGATTTTTTAACTCTTCAAGTTGTATATTTTTGTTGTTTTATTTATTTTTTCTCTAAAGCATGTTCACATGCCGAGCTATTTATGGCAAAATAGGCAGGATTTCTATGTATCCTACTGTAAAAAATTCGTATATTATCCTATTTTTGTGAATAGACGATAACTGAACAACAAATAAGGAATAAAAAAAAAACAAAACTTAAAGCAAAGTATCGATGAAGACTAACCGGACAGTTAACGCGTTTTATCTAATCAAACGAATACATGTGCCTTATCGCCCCACGATTCCCACGATCGATAGATTATAATATGTTAGGAGTATTAGTCAAGTTTGCATATACGTGTTCTGTAGACACGTTTTACTATAACAGTAAAAATTGTTCGACCCGAGAAATAACATAAAACCTTAGAAAGTGGCTGGGTATATTTTATCTGCAGTACAGAATACGAACATAGATAATACGTTATAATAGTCGTACAAAATTCTAATAGCATTTACAAATTGACAAAACCTGTTTTTAAATTAAAATTTTCATTCAGACACATGATGAAAATAAAAAAAAATAAAAAGTTATCACTATATCGCTGTCTAGAAATCTAAATAAAATAGTACCTTGAACTTTGAGATTACCATATAGAGTTCTATTAATATTTGGGTCAGTTTACAACCGTTGATATCATGCAATGTTTTGACAACCAATGTAGATTCTTATCTTGAGCGATAACCGGCTTGAAATATAAACAAATATTGATAATGTAACGGATATTGATCCATAAACATTTTTAAAATAGTTTTGACATAAAACTACACCAAAGATTAATTTTCGTTATTTGTGCAAATGTTATTGGAAAACTTAAGTTATGCGTCACACGTATACATTATGTATTAGCGTGCTTCATCTTAGACTACATCCTATTCAACATCAGGCGGGGCGTTGTCAAACACAAACCTATATAGTATTTTTTTTTAATTTTCAAAATAGTTAACCCTATCTAAGTACTCGTATTTAGGTATTTGTAACACCATAAAAAGGAATGGGAAGAAACAACCATAGTATTACTAATAAAAAAGATATACAGTCTTCGGAATATCGCAATTTTTTTTATAATAAACCTTAGGAAAACATCTTGGTGGTAGATCTCCTTAGCAGGAAGTCGTCTAGGTAGGTAGGTACCACCGCAGTACCAGATATACTGTCGCCAAGCAATAGTATGATGTGTGAGTAAAGCTACCGATATCATAGGGCTATAGAGACTAACCATCGGAAGTCTCGTAGTAATTTGTTTTGTTACTCAAACGTCTGTGTACCTCTGCAATGGTCATGGCCATGCGTTGTATTTTACTATTAGTAGAGCGTCTGGTTCGTCTCATTACTTTTATATACGAGAACATTGACCAAATAAAATAAAAGTCAATTTACGGTTTTTCATTTTACATTTTAAATCATTCAAAAACGTAGTAGTTCTTCATATCTTGAAGTTTAAACTCTGTTTAAAATATGGAAACTACTTCACAAACATTAAATTTGCGAGTATAAGAAGCAAAGCAGAATTAAAAAAAAAACTGAATAAAAATCAAAACGAAAAGAAAAATATTTTAAAGAAGCGAATGAAAATATTTCATTCTTGAAAGAATTCAAGATTTAGAATAACAGACGATATCGACAATGTGTCGCCGTATAACTAATCTTGAATCCTACAAGGATCAATATGTAAATCAAGAACCAGCATCGCCAAGTTAAAGTTCAGTCAATGTCCTGAAACATAATACAGCTGGCTCGCTTCCAGTATTTTACTGGTTGAAAAGGCAGACATTATACTCTTAGACTACGTATACTTATACATATACATACATCATATTGTAATTCTTATATATTTGCTTAGAGATATCCCAAATATCAGTAGAACTAAATACAAATTCCAGTAGAACTTAATGGTTTTGATTTCCAAATCACACATAGTACGATAAGCGTATGTTTACCTTACTAGGAGCCTGCAGCGCTACGTATTACGCAACTGTTACTCACCTGAAATGAAAACAAACACCAAATTAGCAAGTCTATGCAGATTCTAATTGAACTAGTGGAAAACTATTCAAAATGATTATACAAGATGATTTGAACGGTTAGTTTATCACGGGAACTGTCAGTATACAAATCAAGTTAATGTGTGCTAACAGAACAGCTCTGAGCTATGATCGTGTCATGTTTTGAACAAAAATGCGACCAAGGCCGCAGACCGGTATTGCCTGACTTCATCACTAGATCTTTGTTCTAGCTAAATATGAGTTCCCGAACTAGAATTAGCTTCTTATCGTTGTTTAGCTTTCTAATGGCTTGCGTAATAATATCAACGTAATTTTTTTCAATTTGAAGAAAACATATCTTTGGATACTAATACGCGTTTTGTGTCTCAGTATTTGGTGATCAATGTACTACTAGTGTGCCATTTCTAATATTTTGACTGGTAACGTAAAATTCAATCTTTAAATCCAGTCAAAAATTTTTATTTTTTCTTTAGTCATCATCATAAGTATTTATTATTAACAAATTTATAACAACTTAAAATGTATACAAACAACCTATACTAAGAGTCCATCAGAGGAGGAAAAATTGGCCAGAATGCTGAACAACAAAAACTCTTGTGCTGAATGCACAAGATGAGACGACGCCAAGGTGTCGACGCATGTGGCGTCCCACACCAAAGACCGTCCCATCTTCCATGGGATAAGGGTCATCCCAACGAGTTTCTTGCGGTCGTCTCGCATCAGTCCTTTACAGTTATAAACATAAATTAATATTTATGCATGAGTTTTTCTCAGGTTTTCAACAATTTTGTTCAAACAATACACGGTAATTATACCTACCTACTCAAGGAGTATCTATACTTTAAGATGCTGCTTTTTCAACTTTTACTATAATAAATTGTGTATAACCTCGAACTTGAACGGTGATATAGAAGGTATATGTAAACAGGTGAATAATCCAGCGAACCTACGTAAGACGGGCTTCCGCGTCTTTGGCCACCAGTCGCACGGCTCGGGCAACACGTGCCACGCGGAGAAATCCGGCGATTCCCCGCCACACGCTCAGATTTAACACAGCACGCTACTCGGCCAATAACCACATTTTATCACCACTTTTCCAGCACGCCTGCCATTCTACTTTAAGATTATGACCGTAACGTAAACTATTCCAGTTTTATACAGTTAAAATATCGTTAGACGTTATTCATGTTAATCTTAGAATTGTACGAGTGCATGTGTAACCGCAAATAGGCATCCGGTTCAGGGAAGCAACTCGATCCGCCTTAGAAGAAGACAGTTCAGTGGGGTCGTAAGATAAACCGAAGACACGCTAACTGCTAACTATCAAGTATGATTAACCCAACTCGCTAGTTCACGGAAAACTTCCTACTCTAATGGGTGTATGCGTCACTAACGGTTCTGCAGCTGTTTTCCTTACGCCCCCGAACAGAGATTCCGTTATTCAAAAGATGATGATGCAAATTCATTTGATTCACACACGCTCATGAGCTGCGTATTGTTGCTCTCGCAGTAACTCACACAGGAAACAAAAAAATATCTTGATGACTTTGTCAGTTTTATGATAAAAGGCTGTTCTGTATCTGGTATGTTATCTAGTCTCAGAAGTATGAACTTGGTACGAGATACTACATCAGATAAGTAAGCAACAAAAAACGATTTCACCAGCGTCTTAAATCTTAATATCTGACATAAATCTGATTTTCTGCAGAAAGAGTAGCCAAGACTACATTAGTTTCGCTTTTATTCGTTAAATAACTGTTTTGCGATTAGGATTCTGTAATAGACTGCATTGACCTCTAATTCTGAGCTATACGTTTGCGTGAGAAAGTTGTTCTGCCAAGGCATCTGGTTGCAAATATTACCTAATACACATAATACCTACTAGATTATTCTATAGCAATATTATACATTTCGTTAACAGTAAGCAGACGCAAAATAAAACGAGTTTCAACGGAAGCATTTGATCACACGGAATCAGATTTCTATTAGTAGCTACGTTTCTTTTTCTAATCAACTGGTGATTTTATTTCGCACTTCTTTCTCTCAGGGACGAGTGTCTGGTCTCTTGATTTATGTGGTCTCATCTACGTAACATTTAACATCATCTTGGTGTCAATAGCCATCTATAAATGTTATCCAATCATTAAAGCTGGACCATAAATGTGTTATAAAAACATAATAACAATCGTAGCAGACACGCCGGTTGTAAATTCACCGAGCTCCATCCAGCGTGAATAGTAAGTCGGTGAAAATACGGAACTTTCACACGAAACATTTCGAAAAATTTCGACGAGCACGCAGTCAGATTCTCAGATTACGGTTTGGGGTTACTTACATAACAGCACTTCTACAAACGCTTATATTCCGAGAAGTAAAAAAAAAACCGCATTAATGCACAGTTATTCGTTACTGAGTAAATAAACATTATAGCTCATTTTGACACGGTCACACATAAAAGTCCAACAGGTGTCTGATGAGAAGTGAGAAGAAAATTTGAGCTCATTGGTAACACCAAGAACACATTGCGGCTGCAGACTTCGAAAATAAGCTAGAGAAAACCAAAAAGAAACTCATAATTATTTAGATATTGGTCATTTTAGATACAGAGAAACTGATATTTTATGCTGGTTCTATAAACAAAATTGACTAAAAAGACGTTTGGCTACATGTACGCATGCACAGTTTAAAACGGCTTTTATTGATTTGAGCTTGTTCAAGGGATCAGCCGTAATTGCAGCATCGCCTTCTAATTGGTCGGCGCTTCACGTCTATCAGACCTCATGCTGACTTGCAGCACACCACGTCACTTTCTCAGGGGCTCGCTAACAAGCAGCGTCGGCGCTGATTTGTACCGAAACGGTGTGGGAACGTTTTGAAATTTGCGTGCCCGTTGTAAACTTTGTTAATATGCCTTTAACGCTTGCATTGATTGCATTGCATCATATTTTATTACTTTCATGTAGCGTCATCAATTATTTAAGAGAGAAAGACTGTTTGGACTGGAACACTTACAGAATAGCAGAACATCTATTATTCGAGGTAGTGCTCTGTACACTACCTGAGTAGGTGATAACGTTATTATAGTTGTTTGCTGTTACACTCGCCTAACTATGGCAGTGAAAAAAAACTGTCCTGTATTAATAGAGGAGTAAATGGAAAAGGGCTAACATCAAGTAGGTTTCCTTAATTATTACCACGAAAGAATCGTGCGTAACTGTAGTGGCACACTTTTCATCTATAATTTCAACGCATGTCATAACATAAGAATTCGTCAATTAAAACGTCCAATAGAGGTGACTTTTAAAATAACTCAGTACAAAGTTATTAGGATTTTTTATTCATATGACATCGTAATTTATTTTACCTAGCTAAAATTGGTATTACAACCTCCCCTACGGAAACTAAAGCCAAAGTAAGCGGTTAGCAATGCGCGGGTGGGTCCACTAAGTGCCGCCTTAATTAGACTAGCTCAAATTACCTTAAGGCGTGACCTTTAGGTACTACCCTCAATAGTCATGATAGCAGCCGCACCTTTGCAATTCGTTATTCGCTCTAGTTTGCCAAGCGTCTGCTCTACATAATCGATTTCACCGACCTCATGTTTCGTAGACTGAAATAATATAACAAGTAAGGTTTTTATCCACCGGTAGGTACATTCTGTTTCTTAACGTACTGTGTTAGTGTAGGCGCGCTTACGACTCATTTGGCGAGCGGTGGCAGGTCCACTCCGAGTCTCAGCCGAGGAACCGGTTCGACCAGAATACTCGGGACCGCGCCAAATAATCGCAACCGTGATCAAGTGAACAGAACACGATTCTAACGTGTTATGCTTACGGTTTGGAATTGCTCATTACTAAGGTGGTCCATGCCTGAGCTTTATTTACCAATTTCCTCGAAGGACTCGTTACATACGACAGTCGACTTGCCATAACCGTCTCCTACGCCTCCTTCGTAATATTACGATCCATGCAAATAGGTACGCAATTTTCTACGTTCATAGTATGTATCTTTACATGTCTCAATCTGACAGCGTATTACAGATGTCGGTAAATAAAATACATTCTACAAAAAACAAGCACATTTAAATTAAGTAACTGCGCTGCCCTGTTAGCTCATTTGGTAGAATATTTACTTCAAAAGCTGTAGAGCGTAGGATCGATTCCCACCATGACAAACATTTACGTGACGATAAATGTTTGTTCTTTTGCTAGGTGTTCTGTGTGTATTATAAGTATATATTTACAACAACAACAAAAAATCAAGTATTCTATCAGTTATCTGATTCCCATAGCAAGCTTTGCTTAGTTTGTGGCTAGATAGAGCTATGTAAAATGTTCTACGAATCGTATATCACGTACGTATGTACAGCTTTATACCTACCTCGGTTCAGTAATTGAATATAACGTTGAAACGATCTCTAATAGGTATATTAGACATTGGATCGACGTAACAATGTCAATGCAATAAGGACAATGTAACAGCGAAACACTTAAACCTAAAGTGTAGCTGAAAAAGAGTTATTGTGCTCATCATAAATAACTGTTCGGGGATGTTGTTTAAGACTTTATGGTTAAATGATTCAAACCTTTATGTGTAGGTACCTAAGTTAAAGTTTTGTGCCAGTATATTTCTGGTGTGCCAGTATGTTTGACCTTTTTGTTTCTGTAGAATGTCTGTTTTGCTCTTTATAAGAAAACTAGCTTACGCCCGCGACTTCGTACGCGCTGACTTTAGAATTGAGTTCAAAGATAAATTATATAGAATTAATCAAAATCCTTTCTTAGCGGATGCCTACGCCATAACATCTACCTTCATGCCAAATTTCAGCCCGATCCGTCCATTGGTTTGGGCTGTGCGTTGATAGATCACTATGTCAGTCAGTCAGTCAGTCAGTCAGTCAGTCAGTCACCTTTGAGTTATATATATTTAGATAGGACATTTTATTTTCATGTTAAAGTATTTACCTATTACTTCTAAATAGATGATGAATAGAATTCCATTGGGATCAGCTCTTGCTATCAGTTTATGAACTCTAAAATCACTAATGAGTTTAAAAAATCTATAACCCGACTGCGATTAAAATAGCTATAACTAAAGGGGAAAAAAACTTTTTATTTATTTATTTTTAATACGGATATGTCCGCGTTTGATCTCCAACTCGCCTGATGGTAAGCGATGATGTGGTCGAAGATAAAGCACGCAGACTTAGAAGATACCTATTCACTCTAGCCTTGAAAAGATCTTAAATTACTTAGATCTTACTTTCAAAACAAATTCATTATTTCTAATTAAAAAACATATACCTTTCATAAATACATATTTTTGTAATTCTCTTTTAATTGCCTTTATTTAGATACCCTACTTGATAGGTTTAGTTTACTATTTCGCGCCAAAAATCCACAACCTTGTTTTTTTTTTTTAAACCATCCTCTAAGGACACTTTGGTTGAGACGAATCTAACGATACCTTAATTGTCGTAATCCATTCGGCCGTTTGGAAGATACGAAGTAATAAAAAAAATTACAATTATCATGCATACAAGATACGCGCGAATAACATAACCCTTCCTTGGCAGTCGGGTAAAATTACGTTTTATTTTCACGTTTAACTACTTAGGTATTAGGTATTTCTAAATAGACGATGAATATGATTCCATTGGGCTCTCGCTATCAAATTATAACTCTGAAATCACAAAAAATCTGATCAAATGTGAACATAATTTTTTAATAGAATAGCTGTTTTTTTTAGTACCTTTTTTAAACTTTTGCCATGCTAAAAGTTGTTTATGATGACCCAATGACCCTTTTGGTTTAGTACACGCCCAGCTTATAGCCCAGTATAGTTTTTTTTTTTATGCATAGCAGTTAAATACAAATATTCTTAGCATATTAGATAGCTAATGGTATATCTGTCAGTTTTCTGTTTATACTTGTCATCCTGGATTTTCCTGATAGTAAAGTTTGAATAAATTCGGGAAGGCGCATCAATCCATCATGTCGCGACTAAATAACAGCTGCCCATAGCTAGTTGTCGTTCGTAAACTTATCGTTAAACGCAAGGGTGAAATACATTGCTTACAACCACTAGTTGCCTCGACATTATCGACAAGCTCTTCGTCACAAGTGCTTTCCCGAGCATAAACTTTCAGGTCAGCTACTGTAGACACTTTCGGAAAATTCCACAAGCGAAATCGTTTCAATTTCCAACTTATGTGGCTGGCTTTATGGCGATCAACTTTGTTTCACGATGTGACATGAACGGTAATAGATGTGGTGTGTGGTTCTTGTTTTCTCTTTATGTACAACTAGCGACCCGCCCCGGCGTCGCACGGGTGCAATGTATACCAATATGGTACATATGTATGTTTTATACATAGTACCGGGATGACCGAGCTTTGCTCGGTTTTTTTAAAGAACTTGAAAAAAAGGGCAAAATAATAATCGTCTGGACTCGAACCATGGTCTTCTGGATTCGGGACCGCCAGATTTCCCAACTGAGCTATTACAACCTTGTAGGGTGGCGAAACTTACATTCGTATTCTAATGATATTGTAGCAATTTCTTATTGCCTGAAAACACGGATAAAACAACGTTTTTTTTTTTTTTAAATAAAACCTTGCTAGATCGATTTATCGCCCCCGAAGCCTTCTGCATAATAAATTTCATGAAAATCGTTGGAGCCGTTTCCGAGATTCAAAAAATATATATACCTACATATATACAAAAAGTGCTCGTTTAAAGGTATAAGATTAGATTAGATAGATAGATGGATAAACCTTCCCTTTGAATCACTCCGCCTATTGATGGAAACCGTATTGAAATCCGTTGCATAGTTTAAAATATCTAAGCGTACAGACGGCGGGAAGCGACTTTGTTTAATACTATGTAGAGAAGTCATAAACGTAAATATCAGTGTGTCCCATTCACTTCACCCTAATCACTAATATTATAAACGCAACTGTTTGTAAATCATACTAATATTATAAGAGTAAAACTTATCTATTAGTGTCATATCTAGGTAGGTATATATGTAGGTAAAGAGTTATCTATCTATGTATGTTTGTTTGTTTTTCACGCTGCTACGGTTTAACGGATTTGAATGAAATATGATATACATTTATAAGAGCATTCCATACCTCGAATTATCTCATACTAGCGACCCGCCCCGGCTTCGCACGGGTAGTAGAGCATATTATGCCTACATGTTTTTTCTGTCGTAGGGCAGATCTGTTCATATTTCAACCAATTTACACAAACCCTTGACAGATTAGGTATATACCTAAAACTTCCTCATGAATCACTCTATCTATGGGTGAAACTCCCATGATAATGCGTTCAGTAGTTTTTAAGTGTACCGTAAACAGACAGAGAGACAGACACGGCGGATGAGTCTGTTTTATAATATGTAGTGATAAAAGTTAGTTGTATTCACGGGAGAATTAACAGATCCAATAACATTGTATATATTGAACATTTATAAATCCCTTGTCATAAGTAACAAAATTATAAATTTCAACTCGAGGTGCCCTGTGAAAGATCCTTTCATCCCTTCATCAATTAGTAAAGAGCTGATAAACTTGAAGCGACTGAATAATTTTATCGATCATAGATCCTAATCAGGTCACACATTTAAACAAAAAAAAAACTACCAAAATCGATTCAGTCATTTGGTGACTATGATGTCATGGACACACAGATACACATGTTAAACCTATAGCACCACTGTTTGCGTCGGAGGTTTTAAGTCGAACATGAATAAGATTGGCGGATGGTAATTGGGCACATTGCACGCAGAACTGATGGCCGATGGGGCTGCCAAGTTTTGGAGTGGACACCACGGACCGGCAAGCGCTAAAAAATACCGCAGGAACGCGCTGGATGCAAGCCGCTTCCAACCGGTCTTTATGGAAGTCAATGGGGGAGGCCTATGTCCAGCAGTGGACGTCTTACAGCTGAGATGATGATGTTAAAAATTGTTGGCAGAAGAAACAGAAGAAAAGCCTGTTTTCAGTAAGCAAGCATAGGTTGAATGTGATGATGCAAGTACCTATACATATGTACTATATAATTGCGGGTGCAACCGCGCGCAGTTATTGTCGCACTGATATTTAATAATATAGACATAAGCTATACACGAATACCAATAACTATATAGGTAGGTACGTATACCTGATAAGTATACGAGTTTTGCAATTTGCAACTACCTAGTTAAGATTTCTCAAGCATCTTGCTCAGTGATAGCGGTTTAGTAGCTTAGTACATCTACCCAAGAGTAATGTAACAGGTATGTGTCAATTGAAACCAATGAAGCGTTCAGACTTACAAAGAGCGTAAATCGGTTTGTTACTGCATAATACGTGTCTACTAAGATTAACAAATAGGTACGTAAAAATGTCTATCTCACAAATTATTGTATGTGTTTTCACGGATTTTACATTGATGATGTCGTTGTTAGTTCATCCTGTGAGGCACAATTCTTTTCAAGTTTAATAACTTCCCGATTCCTTTGTTAGTCTTTGTTTGTCTGTGGAGCGTACATTTTAAATAATAAAAAAAATTAAATTTCGCATTTATTGATTCGCTTACTACTACGAAATGAATAACGTAAAAAAAAGAATCATCAAAATCGATTCATAAATAATTGGCGGAATGTTCGCGTATTATACCTACAAACAAAAAACATACAGTCGAATTGAGAACCTCCTCTCCTTTTTTTGAAGTCATTTAAAACCCAAAATAGACCGCAACACTCCCTGAAGTGGAGCCATCGTTGCATACAACCCATACATTGCCTCTCTATTGTACGTTTATCATCTCTGTGGAATTTAAAAACACGTCTTCATAAAGTCTACTGCTCATAAAGGATGGTAATGTATGGTGTATTGTATTTATGCCATTCGAGTAAAAAATATGGCTGGTACATTCATACCACTTATAATATAAACAACACTCAACCTTTGTTTAGTAGGCTACCATTGGTTCCATGCCAAGCGTACTACAATCGGGAATATTGATTTTGGCGAGTGCACGAAATGTGTTTAGTACACGAACTGGCAAGGTGAATGGTAACTTCAGGCCTCTGTTATATTATCCATCTGGCGACGGTATCCAGGTCGCTTGCGAAACTATTAGCGAACTGGTTCAGGGACAATGCAAAGTAGAACTTAATTGAATTGAGTAGGTACCAATATCAACTTACTTGTACCTGCTTAACTAGCACCTGTCATACAACTTCTGGAAGATTACGATAAGACTATAGCCATTATAGCTACTTCATGTATCACGCAGATCATATCACGTCGTGAGTTAAAAATGCATAATTGCGTTGCTGACTGAAGCAATAGCATATAGCAGCATTAAGCCTGATATACGAGTACAGAAAGTTGACAAGTTAATAGATTACAGAACATGCTATTAGGAGGGTATCATGGGAATGTACGCGTTTTCAGAGAAATTCCTGGACGAGATTCGATTTAAACTGAAAACCTTTCCAAGAGTATTGTATCGTTTGAAAACGCAGTACAGTTAAATCATCATCATCATCAGCCGTATGACGTCCACTGCTGGATATACGCAAAACCCCCCCATGGGGGACCATGGGGGGGTTTTGCCAATACTCGCCACGCTTGGCAGGCGGGTCGGCGAGCGCAGTTAGGTGTGATTGTTCGAGGAAGACGCAGCTGACCGACTTAGCCGACTCTTACGGCAACCACGGGTAGAGAGGGCGGGGTACAATTCTTACGCCGGCACCACCACGGAAAATAAAGAGTTAAATAACCACAGATAAAATTCAAATATGGATGGACACTACCGTTTCTGAGGCTGTCAAGAAGGTTATGTGGAACTCTCTGTCCTGATGTCCTGACAGTCTACCCACTGAAAACCCTGAAGGGTTCCACCACGGCGCTTTATGTCGAGGCTGCGGACACGTTTTTGCACTCTTTTGCGGCCTCAACAACTGCGGGTCCTCGCGGACCTGTATCGGGCGACCGGGGCTCCTTCCGCAGTAAAGACGATGTCAGAATACCAGACACATCGAGACTATTTAAAGGTGTACCTACTTTATTTATTGGGCTAATTATGTCATTATTATCACATCATTAACTTGAACGGACGACTCATTGACACTGGCATTTCAATAGAAAGTCACATAAATCGTATTTGCCGAAATGATAATTTAATTTCACTTTCTCATTATTAACTGGGCGTTAGAGCATAGAATAAATAACAGACGTGGCGTAAGTTAAGTGCGGAATGTGAATAAGCCGTGTTATCTGCATATTGATGGGAGGTGGGTAACGAATGGGCTCATTTCACAAGTTACAGTGCAATCAACTTAACTGTACAATTATACTAGGGAGCCACTATACTATTTTTTGTTGAAAACTAGCGGCCTTTCAGTAGATTTTTTTTAGTTCCATCATTTTGTCAAGTCTTGAGATAAGTTGGTCAGTTTGTGGAAGCAAGTCGAGCGGAATGCGGGCCGGCCTTGCAGCCAGCTCTGACCACCGACCACTCCCGCACACTTCTAGATCTATACAAATAAACAGCGTCGCTGTGATATGGTGTGCGTGTGCCGGGGTCGATGACCGACGCCTGAGCTTGCAAAAAAATATCACAGCTGCGAAATAGCCAGCTCAGCCGTTTGTCAAAAAGCTCGGGATGACAACACGCCCCGTTTAATGAGTCTGTACTTTAACATCTGCACAGCTTGAAATGAGGACCTCCTTGAACAAAAATACACGCTCAAACCATGCTACCCACTCAGAAACTAAAATAAAACGCTTTCATACACTCAGCTCATACAGGAGAGTTACGAGATACAGATAACATACTTAGTAGGATAGTTTACTAAACTAAATGGCCCCAATTTCTGGGGCCGTTACTACACAACTCCACCCAAATGATGCAAGTGTTTGTATGCCCACAGATAATACCTAATGTAAATTGGTCATATCAGGAAGATACCGATTCCTTGACGATATACCTAGTATATTCCGCAGCCGAGCAACAATATACCTACAAGCATTATTCAAACACTGCTACAGTCGCAACACTACTATATTCGCCAGGCATTCGATAGTTTTGTCGGCTCCTTGTAGGAATAGCTATAAACTCAAATGTACTTACACCTAGTAGGGACAATGTTATCATCTAATTAAACAATTATAAGCTTTATTTTCGAAATGTTAAGGTATCTTGTCGCATATCATTCTCATCTTCTTGGACATCCCTATATAATACCAACACAGTTAAGAATGTGGCTGTCGCAAGTAGACGTTACAGACATGAGGATTAGCACACAATAGCAGCACGGATCGACATTTATTGTGAGGTACATGGACCATTGTTTGATGAGGATGGAACAAATTAACCATGAATTATGTAGGTAGGTACTACATTAGCTTTGTAATATTTAACAGGTTAAGTACTATAAAAATTACTGTTGAATTAAGTAGAAATCACCATCACCAAATACTATAAAATGATATCATATTTAGTGTGTGTGCAAGTTCACTTAGTTTTCCAAAATGCAATGGAATTTGGTATAGTTTATATATTTCATCATTCATATATTTTCTTCCAGAAGGCTTATTATTGCTTATCAAAGTTACAAGAAGTTTTCCACAATCCTATGAAAAACAATAATCAGTGTTACAATGTAAATATTAAATTACCTACCTAGTTAGTAAAAAACCAAATACCTAATCAAAAAGTAAATAATCAAAACAAATAAAAACTAATAATAATTATCAACCTCTACAGTTACATACTTACAGAACTAAGTAGGTAATATTGCAAGTAATAACTTAGTCACACTTAAAAATTAGTATAATGATAACCACAGGTTTAGGAACTACATTACAATTAGCAGGTAAATAATTGATTGATGATTAAAACTTCATTAAATACAACTCTGCAATCAAGTGCTCATTTTCCCAGTTTTATAAGTAGTTCTTTAAGTTAATGTTTAATTTTAAAATAGGTACTTCTCTTGAACAATAGATACAAATAACTTCTGTGATATAATGCATAGCCATGTACTTGAGAACACCAATCAACAATGCTCAACCTGAGCGAAAATCTATGTGTAGCTATGTACACAGATAGAAACTATTGTGCACACCAGAAATTAACATGCATGTAATGTGCATGAGCAAAGTCTGTGCTACTCTCTCTACTGCTGGATTGAAAAAATAGAGAACCACATTTGCTGGACTTACCCAGCAAATGAGGCTCTATATCATTTCATTTAAATGAAACAAAACAATATAGCCCTAGATTTGTTGGCATTCATTTTTTCATTAATAGTTTCCTATTTTTCAATGATTGTTTTCCTCTACTACAACTTTATTAACTAAGTGAATTGTTCCACATTATACTGATAATTTATTTAATATAATGATCTTTTGGCTTATACTGGGGACAGTCCGAGAGCTACATCGTGTTACGGGTTTCCACTCTGTGTGCTTATAGTATGAGTAGGTACTAACCAAACCCCAAAATCTTAGGTGCCCACTCATCTTTAATTCAAAAAATCACTGGTCAAAGTTAGGAGTCTGCTCATATACCATAAGGTTTGGTCTATGAATGCAATGAGGCGAGTAAGCAGACTCTCAACTTTGACCAACAATTTCTCGAAAACAAAGTAGAGTTGGCACCTACAATTTTGGGGTTTGGTTGCATTGCATGTGTCCCCACATACAGCTAAAGCATTTTAAAAAAAAAACAATTATACCTTAGAGCCTTACCTTGGCAAGAACATCTATAAACTAGCTGTTGGAAATAGTATCCAGAGAGTTTGTAGCATCATTTCAAATTTGATTGGGCAGGGACGAGAACTTGGGCAATGTATGTGAGCATTAGAACATAGGTACCTAAAGAGATCCTTTAAGTCTACATCTGGGTAGAAGTGCTAGGATCTATTCGCACATTCTATGAGTGCTAAGAGTTCATGTCACAGCAACAAGATGGACCAGACATCTGTACGGTGATACCACCAAATGCTAAGAAATTTTATCTATGCATTATTTTTTAAACTACTTCATTTTATTATTATTATTATGATCTAGGTGATTTTGGATACATTTTACTTGACTAAGCAAAGAGGAGGGTAATGATTTTAGCTGAAAACTAAGCAAAGCTTTTACTATGGGAACCAGATAACTGATAGAATATCTGTATGTCACTATCATATTTTTCAAATATATTTAGATATCTAATACCTTTAAACGAGCAATTCTTGTATATATATATATATATATTCTGAATTTCGGAAATGACTCCAACGATTTTCATTAAATTAAGTATGCCGGGGGTTTCGGGAGTGATAAATCGATCTAGCTAGGTTTCATTTTAGAAAACGTCGTTTTATCTGTGTTTTCAGCCGAGCAAAGCTCGATCATCCAGGTACTAATAATAATACAGTAAATTTCCGATAGTTAAATACAGCCATAAACTCTTTAGTGCTAAATTTATTTACAGTGTAAAGTGTAAAGCAAGCTATTAGTTACTTTACACTTGTAGCGAGCATCTAATCTGACCACTGATAATGAAATGTGAGTACTTAGATATACCAGGATCATACTTTGTTACACAATATGTAAAGACAAACTACATACAATAATATAAATTATTTAAAAAATAATACTGAGCCAAGTAAACTACTGGAAGTAAAATGGCAAAATTAACTAGACGTTTATAACTGTTATTTATTTGTTAATGAATAGCCAAATTGATAAAAATGAAACTAAATATACATATTTAATAAAATAAATAAGCAATCAAGACTTTTGAACTTGAAAAAGAAAGTGTTGCATTTTAGTTAATAAACACTAATAGGGATAGGTCATTAATTAAAATTAAATAACATGTAACATTAAACAAGATTTATTTTGTATTAAAACAATATATTCAAGCAGTCATTGCATGTGACTAATAAGCAATGATCCAACACTCACAAAAACAGTTTTCAATTTTGAAATATGAGGGAAAGTTACTTTAAGATTATACCTTCTATCTGGTTACACAAGTACAAACTCATTTATGAAGAGAAGGGTCGTCCAAAGTTTCTAAGAGTATATAGGTACGTGAGTACCTACATACTTAGGTAAGCACTTACTGAAACCATTAAAACTGCAACTCATTCTTTGAGAATTGCAAACGCTACAAAAAGTTTTTGTTGGTAGGCAACCGACACCAAAACGAACATGCATTTCCTTCCACACGAGAGAACAATCGTCTTTACTTACCCAAAGCTCAACACCCCAACTCATTTTGGCAGCGTTCGTAATCACTCCACTTTCACAAGAAAACACATTTAAAATGCACAATTCAAATCTGTCAAGAACTTAAATTAAGTAATTGTGGACACAAGTTTTTTCTGATTTTTTTATCACTACCACCATTTCAAAACACATTCCTCAGTAATAAACATGGCTGACTGATCGTGCCGTGACAGACCGCTCTCCTCATGACACTTCAACTGAACTGACTGATGACAGCCGGACGGACCGGAAGTGGAGATATACACTAAACAGCGATATATAGAATTTACTCGATGTTAGCCATACGATATATCGGATTGATTCGATGTTTTGACAAATAATTATTCTATTCGATATATCGATATATTTATTTATAGAAACATCGAATCATTGTTTTTTTTATTTATTTTTTGCCATATCACTACAGTACTTGATAATGTCATAAACAGGTAGTGACATATGTGAGTGAGTAGCTAAATTATCTATGTGAACTCGAGAATTGGCACAATGCAATTATGTGCTGTAGCCGAAGAACAAAAAAAAAATAATATCAACACTATCTTAATAGTACAATTCTATTTAAATAATACTCATAGAAAATCACTATTACTACACTGCTAGTACAGCTTATATTACTCTGGTCTCTGAATCTAGCTTCACTCAGAGATACGAAATCAAGGATAGCAAACTTTCTGCGTTAGACTGGAAAAGGTCATTTTAAACTTTTGAGGAAAGTATTCGATATAAAAATATCGTTGTTTTCAAGCGATATATTGATAAACATCGATGCCGGGATCCGGTATTTACATCGTAATAAATATCGATATATTTTATTAGTGGACACCCCTAACCGGAAGCGAGGGCACACTTTAATTTTCTTTGCCCGTTAAATTGTATTGCCAGTGCACAAAATATACCCTGAATCTAAGCAAAAGACTATTGCTAATTTGTAGGTCTAACTTAATTCGTTTTAATTATAGAGTTTGTATATAAAGAATTAAATTGCATGACTTGACCAAATTTAAAACTATTTATTACAAATGTTGTATGAGATTCAAAAAGATATTATGGCATTAGCTATACTACGATATGCTAGTGGTGGTAAATTACTCTATCATTATAATAATATATTAACGAAATCAAAATAAATAGGTTTATTTTTTATTTTCATCCATACAAACTATGACATAAATGCAAAGACAGTGTGCATTTAATAGACAAAGCAGCTTATTCAATTTAGTAAATTAATATACGTATATTATGACAATTTAGTATGACAGTGTATTTCTCGTCTGAATACGTCAAGTACGTTCATAGCAAACTTAAGTATTTATAATATTGGTGAGAAGTGAGAAAATGTAGCAAGATTTTTATATTAAAAAAAAACTACACGTTATTTTTATGTCTTGCAAAACACACACAATTACACATACAGACACAGACACAGAAGTTGCTTCAGGAAACAAATATTTTGATATGCCGCTGCGTGTTATCGCTGCGAGGTTGTAGGAGAGATCCATCAGAACCACGGCGAATAAGCACAGTTTTTCGAATCTCCTGCAATAGAATATAATACCCTTTACTTAAACACAATTATAATTATTAATTTCATTAGATGTCACATTTCATTATAATTTACTTTATTTATGTAAACAACGACATTACAAGACTAATGAAATTCAGCATTATATTCGTACCTACGCTACGTCTCGAATTTATAAGAGTAGCAAAGATGTATTTGATTTGTTTTGCTACTCAAATTTTTGAGTACTGTTGCAATGGGTAGACCCTATTTTTTACCATGGAGGTGTCGTCTCATTGCTTCTTTCTATTAAAAACTGATAGTAATAAGTAGTTTCAAATTTAGGAGGAAACAGATGAACATACATACATACCGGTCAAAAACATAATCCTCCCTTTTGCTTCGCCGTAGTTGGGTAAAAATGGTATGCTGTCTTACCATAAGTGGTTCCAAAACCATGTGATGACTGGATCGCCGTGAAGTTGGTGGACCTGTTATAGAAGATCCCCGTGAAGATGGCAAAGGAGTCTAAAATAGATAGTTTCCATATATTAGTATTTTATTTTTGGTGTCAGTTTCTTACTATACAACTATTTCAAGAACAATTATCTTTTTTAAGTACATTAAAGTTATTTACGTTATAGTCACGATTAAATAGCATTTTAAAATTTAAACGATTTTATAGGAACTAAAAAAAATATTTTATTGTAAAGCTTGTATATTTGACAAAATCCAAACCAGACCAGTCAAAACTATAATGAACTGTTATATCATCTTTTACTGACCTTAAAAGCAGGTACAAAACTGAAATCTGAAGGCAGGGGTTGTGTTTGCATGTTATAAAAACCTTCTTCTGATGCAACTGATACAATAGATGGACGAGCAGATAATTGTTGAGCAAACAACATGGGATCAGCATCTAAAATAAGTCGAATGTCTAAAATGTCAGTAAATGGCTCTAGTAATATCACATTTAAATCACATCGAATTCTTTTTTACATGTCACTAGACAGTAATTCATTGATGTTTTAAAAGCAAAGGTATTTTCTTTACCTATATTCATGCCTTTGACAACACGCCTTGCTTGAAGTACTCTACTAGCACTTCTTCTGAATCTTATTCCCTTTTCAGCTTCTCTACGTAATCTCTGAGCTGCAGCAGCTGCTTCTGCAACTGCTACTGGTATCGATCCCATTCCTGATCGCTTCAGATTGACGTCAACAATATAACTGAGACAAATTGCATTTGACAAAATACTGTCACCAGGCTGAAACACAAATATTTATCAATACGTTCTAGCAAAATTTTGTAAAACTTATATAATTTCGTGTGTAGCACTTACGGAGCCAATATCATTTACGCTTATATCTAAAGATCGTAGTGGTGTCTTTACTAATCCTATGGCTCGTGCCAAAAGTTCTCCACAGGTTGGTGGATTTTCAGCGCTTGTTACTGACCAAACGCCACTTGGTGCTTTTATCAACGGCCCGGGCTTTATTCCACATCCAGACAAATTGAGGCTGCAATAATATTAATCTCGGTTAAAAATTATACGTAACAAGTTGAATCTGCAATGTTATATTTAATTATTTTTTTAAGGATTAAATATTAACTGAGTCAAATTGCATCCTCTGGCTAAAGAAACAGCAATGTGAGCTACGCCTTCTGACCCTAATTTGCTGTTCAGCCGCAAATCTAATGACCTTAAGGTACATCCAGAATGGTTTAATGCGAGGGATATACTTTCGGCACCAGCTGGACCTGTAACAAATAAACATATAAAAAAACTTTCTTAAAGATAAATAACACAAATTTACATAGCAAAATTTAACAAGATAAAAATATATTCTCCTTAAATTTTTTACTAATTAAATCAATTAGGTATAAGATGCTTATCAATTGTACCGAAAACATTGTCCACTAATATAATATTGCGTAAATTTTCTCGTTTTGATATGAACTTTGCAATAGCCGCGGCACCTTCATCGCCAATCTTACAGTGGCTAAAATCTAAGGTGTCCAGAAATCTACAATCAGTCAGTCCACGAAGAATGTACTTTACTCGTTGACAATTCATATCACTTCTCGTTAATCTGAAAATTAATTAATTTTCACTGATGATCTTAAATGCGTCAAGGTGCAGAGGTAAATAAGAAAAAAGCTACTTCAGTTTTCTTAGCTGTGGACATTTCTCCAAACCTCTTGCAAGGTTTTTGGCATCGTTATTGGTGAATTGAAATTGATCTCGACGATATTCGATACCAATGTCACGGAGTTGATAAGTCAAATGAAGTTCCGTCAAATTGGTTAAGCTACCAATTGCAGCATGCAATGAAATATGATCTGGAAAAAAAATGTTATCTCTAGGTACATAAAATAAAACAAAAAAAATAACCTCACTATGATGTCACATTTATATTTATGACTTGTTAAAGAATTCAGATTGAGAGCGTGAGTTAATTTATTATTTTTAATGAAAATGACACTCAAACTACATAACATTATTATTAAGTTTTTACCAAGGGGGATTTTGGTTTAGCTACTTACCCCTTATAAAGGTTTCACCATTTTTGGCTTGTTGTTTAATACTGACATTTGCAATTTGGCTGGTAGCCAAATCAGCCATTTCTGGGGAAGCCATTCTTTGTACTGGAATGTCAGAAGGGATGAGGCTTCGAATAGACAAGGCTTCAATATAGGGCCCACAAAGCTTCACTAGTGCTGTAATCTGTACAAATAACATATTTACCTTACAGATAGGTTTCTTTAATTAAAAAACCGGCCAAGTGCGAGTCGGACTCGCGCACCGAGGGTTCCGTACAAACCTGTAGGTATATAAGTAAAAGTTATGTTTTTTTAAATGGTAATTTATGCTTTTCGCAATGTTTCCTTTATCTGTGCTATAAGTGTTAGGAATAGATACTCCTTGATAAGATCCATAGAACACCTAGGATTTGATGGTTGCTATGGTAACGGAATTATTGATAGTTAGATACTTGAATATTCTAAAATGTAAGGAATACTGAATAATATATATTACAACAATAGTTTTGCTAAAGCTGTTTTATGTTTATTATATATCATCCTAATAAGCTTCCACGCGTCACCCTTGCTTTAATAATAAGACGTTGCTTCGTACCAAATTTCAAGATTCTGAGTTCACGGTACCCAGTAGGTTGCGATTTCCTTGCGAGTGTCTTGACTGCGTTGGCTTAGAAGTTTGATTTTCTCACAGCTCTAAGGGATAGTAGACTAAGGGATAGTAGACTTGAGTATTTGATATCAATTTCAGCTTGATACCTTTACGCGTTCTTGAGAAAAAGGGTCTTGAAAGACAGACAGACGGACAACATGTGATCCTATAAGGGTATAAGGGTTCCGTTTCTTTCTTTTGAGGTATGGAACCCTAAAAAAGCACTATGTGACAGGTTGGTATCATAAACTCGTTATGTAAGACAATACTGACCGAGGCTCAAATTAGCTTCTCTTTATGTATCACAAAACATTTTGCTAATATAGCAAAAACAACTATCACAAATTATAATAATTCAATTTATTTCACATAAAAATTCTAATAAATGACTTCTCCTGATTAGGTAGGTATGTTGTTAAATTAAAATTATTAAGTTACTTAATTGACTCAAAACCTATTAGGAACCTCGTGGCATTTGTGATAAGCATGATGACAGTAACTAAAAATTACGAAAATTATGTATATGTTTATGAAACTTGAGTCATGGAATACAAAACCAGCATTTATTTTTTCATTTGATGCGATCATTAACTATTTTGATAAAATAACAAAAATAAAATAGTCGTTTAATCTTGTTTACACTGAGTAGTTTCGGTTTAATAATGTTCTTCTCAAAAATTAACGTGAGTACTAGGCAATATCACTGTTGAATCCCTCCTACCTTGCAAGATTAGGCCACTTGTCTCATGTTAATTATGTTTATCATAGGGTCTTAATCGCTTACAAAACACCATAAAATTAATTTCGTTTATTTTCCTCGATGTTTCAGCCATGTTGCAAAAAAAACAATGCATAGCATTGTTATTGTATTAATGATAGATCAGTGGTTAGTGCGGTTGGTTCACATGCCAAAGGGCGTGGGTTCAAATCCCAACAATGAGCTTGAAGCTAGAAGGAAAACATTGTGAGGAAACCATACCCACCATGGGGGTAGGATATTTTCTAGAATTCGGATGACTTGCTACCACCTTCCAATTGGAAATCTGCCACCAATCACCTAATAGTGTGTGTCAGTAACCTCACTTGAGATCCAGTTCCATTTCAGGTCTTGTGTGCTTACCATCTTCGACTACATTATCATTTAACATCAGGTAAGTTGTAGTCCAACACAAGCTAGGTGTCACCAGTAAAAAACCTCGAAAAATACCAAGGTTTTATTTTCAACGTAGCTGTATAGAAATAAGAAAATGTTGAATCAAAACGTAAAAGATGATCGAGAAATACCTATATCATAGTCTTAATATCCCATATTTCTACTTTTCCTATGAAAGAACGTTGTATGATTTTGTATGCAAAAAAAATGTTTACCTTCTCTGGATCATAATCACGTGGATTCATGTTTTCTAGTATATCTGCAAAATGACGTTCCATGTATACGTTGATCCAATGTTTATTACCTGACATCATAGGCACATCTTTCCATTTCGAATTATAACATCGTTTCCAAAATATATCATCTTTTATATTATCTACTAATATATTGAGTGGAACATCAGTATCAAGTATTTGTATGAAAAATTCTCTGTCTTTTGCAATCAACTCATCTAGGTTAGGATAACCTATGGAATAAACATTTTTAGAAAATTAATTTCATGATCAAAACTGTGTCTATAGTATAAGAGACGCGCTTTCGAAAATAAAGATAAATGACAGTTCAGATTAAGATTTAAAAAAAAATGTATACTATTTTAATATTAGTGACATAACTTTGAGGAACTAGATACTTTTTAAGTAAAAAAAAAATCATTTATATTATAATTATGTCTCAACGTATTTAAAAAGCTACATAATTAAGTAAAAAAAAAATATTAGCTGAGGCTGAACACTTATAATAGACGTTCCCCGTTTCTCTAGCGTTCGTATTAGTAGTTCCCATCACTGGCATTTGATTTCGTTTCTCAGAGGAAAATTACATACCCATCCAATTTTTCGTCAATTGTTCGATACACAAACATACGAGTGATCTTGGATGGCTTAAATCCCAATCAAAAAATTCTGATTTTAATTTTCTTGTAGGTTCAATGTTCTCATTTGGTTTATAAGCTAAATATGTAGTTTGTTTTACACTAGCTGGTAATTTTAATTCCATTTTATAATGGTTTCGTTATCGTCAGCACTAATTACTTTATTTTAAACACGTGATCCTTGTTTTAGTACTAAATAATGTTTGTTCTAGTATAGATGAACCGTTTATCCAAGCGACCGAAAAATAAATAAGTCATTTAGTGTTGCGTTTTCATAACAACAGAAATATTGATTAAATAAAACTTGCTAACTAGATACTTTGTAATAACGACATAACTTAGGTACATGGATCAAGCAAGACGGGATTAAAAACATTGTTCTAAAATAGTAAAAGCAATTAAAGTTAACCATTTGATAATTTTATTATATATAGTAGTACTTTATGATTTTTGCCATGTACATTTTTAGTTTTGTAACATGTACCTACCTATCACTATATTTCTTTCAATTCTTGTACCAACAGGAATACGATTGACCTATTACTAAAAATGGTTATGTTTAGTTCTTTATAACGAAATAACATTAGGTAGATGCCACTTTATTGACAATGGGTAATTTTAGCAGAGTGATTAAATAAAGGTATTTTTTTTATAACTACATTAAATTGAGTGTGTCTCATTAAATTAAGTATTAACAGACAAAGTGACGCTAACTGAGCTTATTATATATTAGTAGGATTTTATTAGAAGTAAAGCGTTAAAGGCCACTAATCAAAAGTTGAAGTTAAATTTAACTGAGATATGTCAAAATTATGTATCGGGTCAACTGTATGGGAGACTAAAGACTAATGAACACGTTTCAAGATTTAAAGACGGAACGTATTATTATGGCAGGCAACTTGTGAGAAAAAAAAGATGGACAGTATTCAGAAAATTAAAACTACTATAATTGCTTAATTGCTTATACATTACATAGTATTTGTTACAAGTGCTCTAAGATACAGTTATTAAAAGTGACTTGGTGCCAGAGGCAAAAACCACCAAGAGCGGATCAGAGCCAAAAACCAACATGAATGGATCACTTTGTAGGTAGTAATTAATTGTATGCGTATGCCATATTATGCTATCCGCGATGCCATATTATGCTATCAGCTAGTTATTGCTGACCGGAGTAAAGAGTTTTTTTTAGATAATTTAAGCTAATTAAATTTGATTAAATTGTAATTAATACCTAAAAATAGGAACAATTGGATCCGCTGAAAAAAAGTTGATATTGTCGTGTGCTTATTTGGGTGATTAAATCGCATAGAACAAGTCTACAACTGAACTATGTAATTTTTATGATAAGTGCCAAAAAAATCAATCCAAATAATTATGTTTAAGTGGTTGTTTCTAAATAATAATCCGCGTATGTATGGACATTTTTAAATAATCAGGCACATATTAAAAAAATAATTGGCAATACAAAATTTCCCTGAGCTGAAGATATCCGGAATTGTTTTTTCAACCAAGTTCATATTTATCAATGTCAAAAGAGACTTTTAATATCAATGTCACGAATGTCAAGTAGAGTATGTGTTCCTAATTAAAGCCTTAATACTCTAGACGTCACTAACGCATAACTTATTCCTCTTTTCAAACGGGATTTCTCAAAGATTGTGATTATTACGAACATTATTAATAGTATCAGTCGTTTCAATAGTAAAAATAAAACGGTCTATTAGCATTGGCAATTGCAGAAAAAACTCATTAAAGTTTTTAATGTCTTAAAATTTGGCTGGCATATTACGACCAGGATTGGGTTTTGAACGCTATCTACCGCATTTGTGCTATAATTTCAAGCTTTATGTACTCATAGATTGTATAAATAGGAAAAAACGATAATTTGTGACTTTATAGGAATTTCTTTTAATTCATCTATATCGGTAACCTGTGAAAAAATATTTAGTAAGGTCGGTCCAACCTAGACCAAATCCGTAACGAACTAGCAATACAGTCCAAAACTCAAACTAATGATCAGGTCCAAAGACACCCATTTGTTGTCTTGTGCCGTTGTTAAAGAAAGTTTAATTGGCATTTGCATTCATTTCATGTCTTCAAACGATCTAAACTCAAGTTAAAAGTCCACAAATTTCACATTATAGTTAAATCAATAAAACAAAAAGAACAAAAATGATAACCAACACGATTAGTTTAGAAGAAGAGAGTGATTAATTATTTTTCATACTTTAAAAGGCAATTTAAAAAAATTACTATAATTTTTTGTAAAATCAATGTTTTAATTATTTACTATATTTTTCTTCGAATTTAATTCCAATTCCACCCTGATTACGATTATATGCTGTTGTGCTGTTTCTTTTTAATTAATTAAAACAAAACGAGATAGCAATACTTAGAACGTTGGCTTACTCAGCATTTAAACGTGCCTTATATACAAAAAAAAGTTGCTTTGGTCCTATAATCGTTAATTATCATATATGTAATTATGTTCATTTTCGGTCATTACTACTAGTAGTGTTATTACCACTATGACAGGAAATTGAGATATTATAATCTAGTTTTAAATGCATTTTTGTTTGATTTCATGTCGGTATTTTAATATTATCTGTCATATACTCAACTTAGTGACGAGTAAAATGTATTGGTCAACGTGATTAATAAGACGTTATTCATAATGTCTAGACTGAATTTATAACTACTGAATTCATCAAGTTGGTTGAGTTGGTTTCATTATTTATTGTTATTTGCGAAGTGTAACTTTACGAACCGGTACTGGCAATATTGTAAAGTTTTTTTTTTTCTTTAATTCATGCTGTTGCCGATTGAATAGAATAGATTATAGTCATACAATCTGAGTTCAACCTAGTTTTGTTTGGCTTTTCTGGATTTATTTAATTTATTCTTCAAAATCCATCTAAGATGGATAAACATAATAGTTCAGAACTATTAAATTCCGACTTTTCGTTATCCAAAAACGCAAGCTCTGATTCCTTGGATTCCGATTCGAAATCAAGCTCATTGAATTCTAAACACGGCCAGGACTCCGTAAGTTTCCTAAATGGTTTTAATATATTCTTATCGAATAGGATGACCGTTGCCTTATTTCCTGTATAGGCTTAGTTGTGGTTCTGTGCTGTTGTCTACAAGTCCTGAGTGCAATCTTTTCAATCAGTTGCAATGATCAAAGGGAAATCTAAGCACAGTTGTCTGTTTGTTAATCAAATACACAGTCATAGACAACATCGAGAATTGTTTAAGGCTTGTATTTTTATCATTAGTAGTGTGATATTTTTATTTTTGTTTGTGTTAATTTCATATTAATTTAATCATACTTGCACTGAGATCCCACTTAATGCTTAAGGTTCCCCCCCTTGATAGTTTCCACACCTGAAATCTCACAGCTCCCTGAACAATTGCTATATAGCTGTCTGGTCCTTCATTTGTATTTGTCGGTTTGTGTTTCCATTGCAACACCTTTTATATAATAATTAATACTATCAAAACTGTCCTTGCTATAACCTCGGTATTTTATTACAGCCTCATGTCACAGGTGATATACAGCTTCTTGATGGAGAAAAGGTGATGAGTGTAGCCAAAGATGTCACATACCTGTGCCCTTACAATGGTCCTTCGAGAGGAGTGCTGAAAGTAACTAACTATCAGCTGCATTTCAGACCAACAGATTCATCCACATTGCAGGGAACTCTGAGTGTCCCTCTTGGTGTTGTAAGTTTAATTTGTAAAAGTTATTAAAAAAAAAATAACATGACTATTAGCTCAACTCTTGTAATACAATTTTGGAAGGGTATAACATATTTTTTATTACTATTTGATCAATTCAATCTTTGCAATACTTATCTGTTTCCATTGTCAATAAATTAATTTGGTAGTATTGAGCAGATCTGATTATAGAATCAGGTGGTGAATAACTCTTCAATGATTGACAAGTTTATGCCAACTGGTTTGTTTTAGCAATATATAAGTATTAAGAGTGTCCTAGTTTTTTAAAATGCTTAAAAACATGCTGTTTTATTTTATGTAGGTATCTCGAATTGAAAAAGTTGGTGGAGCATCGTCAAAAGGTGAAAACTCATATGGAATTGATATATTTTGTAAGGTAAGTAGTAAAAGTTATTATATCAGATGACCAGTTATAAAATTAAACTAGAAGTTTTGCTATATTATAAACATGCTCTTTTGACTCCACCTAGTGATGTAATCTACAGGATTAAATTAATTTTTGGAAACTTATTTCACAATGTCTCTTAGGTTTGTTGCTATGATAGCTCAGTGGTTAGCACGGTCGGTTCGCATGCCGAAAGGTGTGGGTTCAAACCCCAATAATGAGCTTGAGCTGCCGGTGAAGGAAAACATCGTGAGGAAACCTACATCTAACAGTGTGTTCCGAGTTTTGAGTGCCAGTTCCATGCCAGGCTAGGTGTGCTTTACCATCTTCGACCACACTATCACTTAACATCAAAATACCTGTGGTAATAAAAAAGTTTACATTATTAGACCATGACAAAAACTTCTTAGCATTGTTATCACAGTGCAGATTACGGTCAATTGTGTTGCAGAGACAGGAACCCGAATAGTGTCTATGATTTGTGATCCAGATGTAGATTTAAGGGGCTCCTTTAGATATGTATTAATCTTCTATTTCCATCTCTGCATCAATAAAAATAGTTTTGGTTAAGTTTTAAATTGTAAATATTTAAACATTCCAGGATATGCGCAACCTGCGTTTTGCTCATAGACAAGAGAATCACTCTCGCCGAGGAATATTTGAGAAGTTGCAGCAACTAGCTTTTCCTCTGTCACACAGGCTACCTCTTTTTGCATTCAGTTATTCAGAGTCGTTCGCTGAAGATGGCTGGCATGTTTACGAGCCTGTTGCTGAACTGAGACGAATGGTAAGTTTTGAATTAATTCAAAACTTTGCATAGGCCAATTCTATGGAGACCTGATCCTTTATTTTCGAAAGAGCTTACAGTGCAAGTATACATTGTTTTAGTTTTGTGCAAGATACAGAGATTAGAATACTTTATCTTATTCCCTTCAACTGGGTTAAGTATGGTCTAAGCGGATTTTTAATTTATGTACCAACATTTTAACACCTAAATTAAATAAATACATTTTGTGTTTTTTAGAAACATCACTTTCTCTTACTTTCAATCATAATAAAGATATTTTATTAATGTTTATTAATCATTCTATATCTAACCCTAGTAGTAATGGGAGCCCTCATAGCCTATCTAAGAGTAAACATCTCAAAATCATGAGCTCGATTTTGGGTCAGTACCAACAATATAAAAAAGAATGGGGTGTGGCTATGTTGTAGATAAGGCCGTTTGTACTGAATACATTTACATTTGTAACACTTCGAAGTTCTTCAGATACCCATGGTTCAAGTCCTCACTCAAAATAACAAATTCTTTGATTAATGACACCAAAGTTACAGGTAATTTTTTACATTTATATTGTATTTTAAAACAACATCCTTCAACTATAAGAGTGGTGTAATTAAATTTTGGATGTAGATGACAGATATGTAGCTGTAATACCATACTGTATCCTTCGATTTTGTTAACTTCAGTTTACTGAATTGTTTCTTACTATGGAAGTAAAATAATCAAGTGTCTTTAAAGACACACAGTTTTTCAGACAGACGTATTTGGCTTTTCAGTAAAGGAAAACAACATGAGGAAATTCAATGACGTTTGAATCCATAATCAGCACCAGTACCAGACTCAAACGTCATAAGTTTAAATTACTTTCTAGGACTGTCAAATTATTACTAGGCAAAAGCTAAGCTTTGTGAGGGCTCGCATAGTTTTCTAATTGGTAATAATTTTTAAGACAGTTTTTTTTAATTGAGTTTATTTCTGTTACAGTGATCTTAACTCTTTGGTTTTCTAACAGATGGCGTTAGTAGTACAATAACATTCTATCCAATGAATACAAAATTGATAAAGTTCATTTTTTTAATGGTTATATTTTTTTTTTGACAGATAACACGTCTAGATATGAAGTTAAATTACTATGTTAAAGTACAAATCTATAGGCGTGATAGTTGTTCAGTAAAGTGTACCACAAAAATGTTCAGGTTGTGGGATAGTGATAGCGCTCGCCCTGATTATTTCAGTATAACTGAATAAAGCTATAAATCGTTTCAGGGTGTAAACAACGACATGTGGCGTATAACCCGCATAAACGACAAGTATGACGTATGTGACAGCTATCCGTCAGTGTGGGCGGTTCCAGCGGCAGCAAACGACGATCTCCTGCGATCGGTCGCGACATTTAGATCACGCGGTAGGATACCGGTGCTGTCGTGGATACATCCCAGTTCTCAGGCTACCATAACTAGATGCAGCCAACCTTTAGTTGGGGTAAGGACGTATTATAGTTATAGTGTATAGTGGAATATAGTGCTGTCTTGTTTTGTGTCAATAAAACGAAAAGAGACAGCATCACATTAGTTAAATATATAAGTTTATGTAAACTTCAATTCTTATTATAGTGTGTTAAATTATTATAATTACATCATAGTACCTGGTTGACCGAGCATTGCTCGGCTGAAAACATGGATAAAACGACGTTTTCTGAAAATGAAACCTAGCTAGATCGATTTTTCGCCCCCGAAACCCCCTGGATACAAAATTTCATGCAAATCGTGGAGCCGTTTCCGAGATTCAGATTATATATATTCGTATATATATATATAATCTGAATATATTATATTATATATGTATATACGTATGTATATATATATATATATATACGTATGTATATATATATATATATATATACATATATACAAGAATCCTGCCCTGCCCTCTTGGAAAGGTATTAGATAAAATAGAATAGTATTAGTTAGCTAAATCATTGACTAAATACATATAATTTGTTATAAACACCACAATTACATTGACCTTTCACTGGTGTTAGTTCAAAACTCATTCGGCAGAATGTAAGGAAGGCGAAATAAAGTCATTATGTATTTTAACTGACAAACAGATCAACTTCAAAATATTACTCATACGTTCATTTACACCAAATGATCTCGACAATTTGATGATATCATGATTAATTTGTAGTGATGACCTAATAACTAGTTGTCTTAGCTGTAATGTACTGAGTACATGTAATTATGGCTGACTTTAAGTCTGTCGCGTAGTACCAGAGTAGTAGTGATAAAGGTTAAGTTTCATTCCAGGCTAAGTGTGTTTACTATCTTTGACCACACCGTCACTTAACATCAGGTGTGCTGTGGTCAAACACCTAGCCGGTCGGCCATTAAAAAACCGGCCAAGTGCGAGTCGGACTCGCGCACCGAGGGTTCCGTACAAACCTGTAGGTATATAAGTAAAAGTTATGGTATTTTATTTTTAATAGTAATTTATGCTTTTCGCAACTTGTCCTTTATCTGTGCTATAAGACGTTGCTTCGTATCAAAGTTCAAGATTCTGAGTTCACGGGAAGTACCCTGTAGGTTTTGATTCCCTTGCGAGTGTCTAAAATTTATAGCATAAACGGCTGTATCTTTTGATTGCGTTGGTTTAGAAGTTTGATTTTTTCACAGCTCCAAGAGACAGTAGACTTGAGTATTTGATATGAATTTCAGCTTGATATCTCTACGCATTCTTGAGAAAAAGGGTCTTGACAGACAGACAGACAGACGGACAACAAAGTGATCCTATAAGGGTTCCGTTGTTTCCCTTTGAGGTGCGGAACCCTAAAAAATTAATGGGGAATAGCGTATGGGCGGAGCGAACTTGTTTTTTTTTTTAGTGAGCCTGCTCTTAACGTAATCTTGTATTTCCAGGTGAGTGGGAAACGAAGTCGCGAGGACGAGAGGTACATCCAGCTGATAATGGATGCGAATGCGCAAGCTCACAAGTTATTCATAATGGACGCACGCCCTACCGCCAACGCTGTCGCCAACAAGGCTAAGGGAGGAGGGTAAGTACACGGGGCTATAAGCGTAGGATATAGTAAATCGAAAGGGGGGTACATTATCAACAACTTTAACTATGGTCTACTCGATATTCCTTGTCAGCGAAAAGTTAATAGACCATTTAAGTATTGTCTAAATCCGCCATACTCTAGCCTCTGTGAGGGCTTGGTGAAAATATAACATATGGATATTCCAACATGAAGTTCGAAAAAATTACTAAAAGTTTAAAAGAGTAGTACCTAGTGGAAGGCGTATTATAGGTAGTACCTGGATGACTAGTTTTTTTTTACGACGTTTTCTAATAATTAAACCTAGCTAGATCGATTTATCGCCCTCCTAACCCCCTGCATATTATATTTCATGAAAATCGTTGGAGCCGTTTCCTTATTCAGATTATATATATAGATATATACAAGAATTGCTCGTTTAAAGGTATTAGATTAGATATGCGCGATATTTTAGTCAGGCGCATAGTCAACGGTTCAACACTGACTCAATAGACAATAAAAATACACATAAAAAGTTTTTGATTAATTTAGGGTTCCGTCAAATATTTCGCTTTCAGGAAAGGCTTCGTCGCCAAAAACGTTTGAGAACTGCTGGTCTAACTTTAAGCGATGTTTGTAAGTAGGGCTTATTATGTTTTACAGCTATGAGTCGGAGGACGCATATCAGAATGCTGACCTGGTGTTCCTTGACATACACAACATTCACGTTATGAGGGAGAGCTTGCGCAAATTGAAAGAGCTTTGCTTCCCACAAATCGATCAAACGAGGTTAGTATAAAAATAGTGGAATTTCAAATATATGTATTTCCCATGCAACTGTGCAACACAAATAATAGTAATTATCGGATCTGTCTTATCTGTCGGATGATTCATAAATTATAAGTTGTGTATTTGCCGTGGTGGTGCCGGCGTAAGAATAGTACCCCACCCTCTACCTGTGGTTGCCGTAAGAGTTGGCTAAGGGATGTAATTTATTTGATTTGATTTTTAAAACAATACGGATTGACATGTTTTATTAAATTAATCACCATACTCATGTGTAATATTGTGGAAGTTCATTATTAAAACACCATTATTTTGAACACAACTGAAAAAAACACAAGTTTTGGAAGATAATACAATGCAACCTACATGATTTTATGAGTTCCCGCCAAAATTATCGACGCGTTTCGTAATTTGTTGTAATTGTTTAATTTCAGATGGTTCAGTGGCATCGAAACAAGTTGTTGGCTCAAGCACATAAAATGTATTCTAGCAGGTGCCGTCCGAATTGTAGACAAGGTAAAAATTAATAGTACCTACATAGATAATCATAGATCTTTTGTTCATATGTGTTAATTAGTAACAATATTGGTTTTACAGGTAGAAAACCACAAAACATCGGTGCTAGTCCACTGTTCTGATGGCTGGGACAGAACCGCACAACTCACAGCCCTAGCGATGCTCATGCTCGATCCTTACTACAGAACCCTAAGGGGCTTCCAAGTATTAATAGAAAAGGAATGGCTTTCCTTCGGACACAAGTTTCAATTGGTATGTTTGGAATCGAGATTAACATTGCTTCCATATAATTATACTAGCAGAACCGGCCACTCGTTGCTGTGGTCAAATTGAACACACGCGTGTAACGTGAAATAAATTGTAGCGCATATGAAACGTTTGGACTTTTAATGTAGCGCCATCTATTGAATACTTACTCAATCCAGTTAATAAATTAACTTACAACGCCATCTATTAGAATTTTATGGAACTCACAGATAATTATACCCCTTTGTCTACCCGTATTACTAACAAATAATTTGCAATAAAATAATATTGCGACTATAAATTGAGATAGAAACTATCCTATCTCTCAAGTTGGATCAAACTGCACACAGTGTGCAAGATTTGGTTAAAATTGGTTCCGTAAGTTGAGGATTTCATCGCGGACAAACAATGTGACAAAAATTTTATATATAAAGATATATATCACAACAGTAAATCCTACTTTTTATCACATAAAACGAATACTAATAAATGAAATGCCGCTCGCGCCAAAGTGCCGCCCGGTGCGGACCGCACCCGCCGTCCCCCCCATGCTACGCCACTGAGTCTGGGCTCGCTCGTCTTCATGTTTTCTATATCAATTATATCTCTCCATTGCATTTCATCTTTTATGACATTTAAATAAATATCAAATTTGTTAATTCAGCGTATAGGTCACGGGGACGAGCGTCACTCGGACGCTGATCGCTCGCCAGTGTTCGTGCAATGGCTGGATTGTGTATGGCAGCTACAACAACAGTTCCCCACCGCGTTCGAATTCACCGAACGATTGTTGGTCGCTGTAGTGGATCATCTCTACTCGTGCCGTTTTGGGACGTTCCTGTTTAACACGGAGCGTGAAAGGATGAAAGAAGGTTGGTGATGTGTTTCTGTTTTTTTTTTTAGAAAAAATGGCATCTCGCGCCGTCTTCACACGGGTGCAATATATATACTAATGTGTGCATATGCATGTGTTATATCATCGCATTAAAATCCGTTGCGTAGTTTAAAAGATCTAAGAGTACAGACGGCGGGATGCAACTTTGTTCTATATAATAGATAGAGATTATAAAACCTCTAGTAACAATTGTATTTTTTTCTAAATTTAATATAGCTTTGCGTTTGACCACACCCTGCCTAATGTTAAGCAATATACAATCTAAGATGGAGCACGCTTACCTAGAAGAAACCTGTTTCTGTATGCTATACATCTGAAGAGCGTGGGTTCAAATCCCAACAATGAGCTTGAATTGACGGAAACATCGTAGGCTGAAAGTCCTATCCAACAATGATATGATGATATCGTCCGCATCGGTAAATTAAGAGAAAGTCCATTTAGTAATGATATGAGGAAGACTGGATAGTGATGATTAATTTTTAAACTAAAACAATTTTTCCAGAAGTGAAAACCAAGTCTGTATCGCTGTGGTCGTACATAAACAGCCGGCAGGATCTGTACCTGAATCCTCTGTACTGGGGCTCTTCTCCCTTTGGAGCCAATTCGCCCCCCTCGCCATTCTCGAGGCCCCAGGTGGTCTTGGTACCTGTGGCGTCACTCCGAGTGATCAAACTGTGGAAAGCGCTTTACTGCAGGTGGAACCCTACCATGAGACAACAGGTACATACAAACAGTGATGATTTTATATACGTATCTTTTGGAAAGATTACAGCTTCTTTATTTTTAGCGACGTACATTGTGCATACTCGGCTGGCTATCTACCCTCAAGTTGAAAATCTACCGCCAAGTATCTAACAGTGTGTTCCGGCAGCCTCATTTGAGAGCCAGTACTATTGTAATTCTCGCAAATTTAAAGTTCCAATTTTATCGTATTTTGTGTTGTATTTATAGTACTGTATTGTTTCTTAGGACCCGATATACCAACGCACTCGTGAGTTAGTGGCGCTACGAGCGCAGCTGGAGGCGGCCGCCGCGGCGGCTGCGGGCGAACACGCGGCGCGACACCGACTGGGCCTCACGCCGCCGCGCGTCGCCAGTCCGCACCACGTGTGAACACACCCTAACTTTACCCGTGAGTTAGTGTAACTACAACCACTCGTCGCCAAATATGTGTGAACACACCTTAATTATATCCGAAAGCTAGCAGCGCTGTGAGCGTATATGTGAATATATGTACAGTAGAACCTCTTTTAGTCGAACTTGAAGGGAGACGCCCAAAAGTTCGAGTCATAGAGTTTGCGACCTTTTTTTTTCTCTTTCGTCTCTGTGCATTCTGCCAGTTTCAATATTTCTGTATTTTGTGTGCAGTCTTCGGTTTCTTTATCTTTATAGTCAAAGGCCAGTCTTGGTCAAGTCCAGCACGTGCCAGTTAAATCTAGTCATACTTTAGTAAAGTAGTGGCTTTACTATAAGCTTCGATGGAGTTTTGGAAGCAACACGAAAAGTTTCACCACATTATGTCACTTTCCCACACTCGCGTTTGTGGTTCGGCACTTTATGAATAAAACACCACTGTTTTTATACATACATAAAAAACATTAGTTTTGGAAAAAATAACAATGGGGCGAAACGACTCTTTTCGCGTTCCCGCCAAAACTCAGTTTTCGACTTATGGAGTGCACGTGTATAACGTCATAAATTCCTTTATCATTTCTTAGAATTGGTTTATTGTATACACTTGAAATTTATTTCTAAGAAACAATGATGTGCATTATCGACATATTCTTAAAGTCGGTTTTCAAATAATCGAGTTGTAAAGGTTGTAAAATAAAATATTGCTATGTTCTAGATACAGAGGTGCAATTTATTTTTTCAAGTTATGGGGGAAAATTAGCTTTATATTGTATGAATAAGTACCAAATTTCCTTATAGGGACTCCCTAATTATTTCGACTTATAGAGGGTTTTACAACAACGGAAGTTTTGGAGCTTGAAGGGACGGGAACACAATTTTTTTTCGAGTTTGGGAGGTTTTTCGACTTATCTAGGTTCTACTATATATATATATATATATCCGTCAGTTATATGTGTATATACTCTTATTATTACATGGCTAGTGCAATAATAAAAGTTATTTAAGTTTCACGCAATAGAAAACATTACGTATTGAAGAAGCTCTTCTTACATTTCACTCTAAGTAATTAGACAGATGCACTGTGATGTGCTGTTTACTTAATTTTAACCGTTGTTTTTAAGTAAGACCCTAAAGGTAGCATCGCATGACGATTAATTTATTTTTAAGTCTTCCTTTTTGCATTCCTTTTACTTGTCTCTGGTATATTTAGCTCTTGACTGATCATATTAACTTAACGATAAAAAATAATTTGCTGGTTAGTAAGAAGTACTATTGAAAAACAAGCTTAATTAACAAAACACGAATGACCACAAATAAATAATATAAATATATATATATATATATATATGTATCCTGTGTCATTTGGAATGATGTAAGAATTCTAACGATACCTCACACATTCAAATCTACTTAGGCATTTAAATGAGGTCGTCCAGGTATGTACCACCGCAGTACCAGATATTCTACCGCCAAGCAGTTACTGCCGTCCTTATGATAAGTGCAATAACTCTGGTTTTTGGGCTTTCTGACTTAGGTACATATCTGTAATTAGGAAAATGAGCCGATTTTTTTTTTTTTTAATAGCTGACAGACTGGATGTTTGACCACAACTCACCTGATGTTAAGTGACGGTGTGTTCGAAGGTGGTAAAGCACACCTAGCCTGGAATGGAACTGGCTCTCAAGTGAGGCAGCCGGAACACACCGTTTGATGCTTGGCGGCAGATTTTCAACTTGAAGGTAGTAGTTAGCCAGCCGAGTACTAGAAAGTACCCTACCACCACGCTATGGTTTCCTCACGATGTTTTTCCTTCACCGGCATCTCAAGCTCATTGTTGGGGTTTGAACCCATGCCCTTCGGCATACGAACCGACCGCGCTCACCACTGAGCTATCATCGCTACAAAATGTAGCCAAAAAATGTAAAATGTAGTATGAATGTAGCCGAATCCAGGTTATTGCACTCTTTATAAGGACGGCAGAGTAGTCTGTAAACATTACTGTGTTTCGGTTTGAAGGGTAATGCAGCTACAGAAATTATAGGGTCGTTGAGACTAACCATCGAAAGTACTACTAAAGTATTTTACTTGGTGGTAGATTTCCTTAGCAGGAGGTCGTCTAGGTAGGTACCACCGCAGTACCAGATATTCTGCCGCTAAGCAGTAGTGTGTAAACATTACTGTGTTCCGGTTTGAAGGGTACTGCAGCTAGCGAAATTACTGGGCTGTTGAGACTTACCATCTAAGTAGTCTCAAAGTAATGAGCACCAAGGTAGCGATGCTCTGGACTTTGTTTTACTACTCAAAGTTCTGTGTATCGCTGCAATGGTCATGGACAGGCGTTATCTCTTATCATCAGGAGAGCGTCTCGTTCGTCTCATTACTGTTACATAAAAAAAAAAAAAAAAAAGTCTCGAAGTAATGAGCGCAAAAATAGCGATGCCCCGGACTTTGTTTAGCTTCTCAAAGTTCTGTGTATCGCTGTAATGGTCATGGACAGGCGCTATCTCTTTCCATTAAGAGAGTCGTTCTTCTCATTACTTTTACATTTTTTTAAAACTTATTTTTTGGGTAGTCTTGTAATTATATTATTAAAGTTCCTGTATTCGTCTGTCTGTCTGTCAAGACCCTTTTTCTCAGGAACCCGTGGAGGTATCAAGCTGAAATTCATATCAAATACTCAGGTCTACTGTCCCTTGGAGCTGTGAAAAAATTAAACATCTAAGCCAACGCAATCAAAAGATACAGCCGTTTATGCTGCAAATTGTCGACACTCGCAAGGGAATCAAAACCTAGAGGGTACTTCTCGTGAACTCAGAATCTTGAAATTTGTTATGAAGCAACGTCTTATAGCACAGATAAAAGAAACATTGCGAAAAGCATAAAAAAAATACCATAACATTTACTTACGTACGGTATGTAGGTAGTATGTACGTATGTACGGAACCCATACAAATATACCTACATATTTGTACGGAACCCTCGGTGCGCAAGTCTGACTCGCACTTGGTCGGTTTTTTTTGTAAGTTCGATTGGTAGTATGAATAATTATCTGCTTTATGTGCTGTGGGGCATGGGTTCGATCCCCACCCAGGGTAAACACTTATGTAACTGGCATAATTTGTTCTGTATATGAATATTTGAAATGTATGTATTATATAAATGTATTTAGAAAACATATTAAGTACGTTAGCTTTGCTTAGTTTGGGGGCTAGATGGCGCTCTGTAAAATGTTTTGCAATAATATGTATTTTATATTTAATCGATAGTTGTTCTTGCAAAATCCCATGAAACCTTATCTTTGCCTCGTTAGCCTGTTGAACGCTGCGAAGGACCAACCTAGCTTTAAATCATTGAAAGTAAATTATTGTTCTTATTTAGCTAAAAAAAGTTAAAATTGTTAAAAGTGACTTTATAATCCTTGTTAAGTTCTTGATGTTTTTTTAGCTTAACTTATAATCATAAGCCAAATTTATTTTTAAACTTAGTTTTGTATACCCAAATTGTATTACTAATGTATAATTTTAAAAGTACCAGATAATGGCATATTGCAATCTTGCTTGGCGGTGTCACAGTCTGTTTAATGATTGTTATTTTTTATGAAACCGTGACGAGTCGAACAGGTTGCTGTTCTGATGGTAAACATGAGACAGTTCGTACTTTTGGATTACCTAATGATTTTTTTGGGATTTCTAGCTCAGTCCTAACGTAAAAGTTGTTCCTTATAATGAGTACAATGACCTCCTTTTATCTTAGTACTGTTGTTCCGTGTAACCTTGTCTGTTTTAAGTTACATGTTATTCTTTTGAGAATTATGAAAGTAGGAGAAATTACTTGATGGTTGATCTTAGCAGGAGGTCGTCTTGGTAAGTACCACGACAGTACCAGATTTTTAGACACGCACTGTGTTCCTGTTTAAAGGGAAATAACAAATTAAAAGGGCTGTTGGACAAACCATTGAATATTTCGAAAGTAATGAGCGCCTAAGCAGCAATACCCTGAACTTTGTTTTGCTACTCAAAACTCTGTGTACCACTGCAATGGGCATTGACATGTATTATCGCTTACCATCAGTATAGCGTCTCGTTCGTCTCATTACTTTGACATTAAAATTCCGAAAATATCAGACTGGCATACCTTTTTGTTTTGGTTTGTTAAAACTTAATTAAGTTGTATTGAATAATATAATTGAACCTGTATCTTAAATCTTAATGTACACTGTAAATATAAATAAAAACTTAAGTTAATCAACTTCTGTGTTTCTTGAATAGCTTCATATCATTCCTTTCTCGTTTCGACGTTCTGATAACAAATTAAAACTATTTGAACTATGACCGGTAAACGATAGCAAAGACAACATCTCATGTTATCAATTACGATATACAACAGTATGGGTGCTTGTGCTTTTTATATATATTTTTTCGTACATTACAATGTCTGCCGAAAGCCTTACTTATTTATTTTTCACAATTTAGAAATCTTACAGCTAGAGCTAAACATAAAGAGAAGTCTCTAATGGCCAATTACACGATTCCGCGGAATAGCTATCGACAACATTAAGCAAAATCAGTATACAAAAAATAATAAACATGCTATAACTATTTCAATTTTCATCAATATTCATTCAGTCGTTTAGTTGTGAAAAGGTAACAGTCTTAAAAATAAGGAGACGGTAGCTTTCTTATAGCTTTTATAATATAAGGTGGTTTGGATTCGCAAGAAATCCAGTCCAATAACTTTGTGAAACGTCCATACTGTTCGAATATACCTAGTATTGTATCCTACATTCTGTAACTGGGGGCATTTACAGCGAGATAGCCGATGGAGTAACTCGTTTACAGAGTGACAATGTTCAAAGTCGTAAGAGACACGGGTATAAGAATTAAGGCCGCGAATTATTTAAAAAATGTGAAGCAAGTCAGGTTCCAGTGCACGAAACCAGAGGTGGTGTCTTCAGCAGATGTCGTGATTATAGGTTAGTATTTTCAGTTTATTTTTGAGACTTGTTATTGTTGCAGGGTTTGGCGTTTCTTGGCTGAGTTGCGCTCTCTTATATCTACGCATAATTATTAAATCATTACTAATATAGAGTTTATTTATCTATCACGAGTATTTAACGTGATAATACTTATTCCCATAAATGTAGAAAAAATTAGTGTTCAATAAAGTATTATTATTATTTGAACTGGATTTCCAGCCTTAAGACCTTGTGCTTGGAACCACGCGTACTTTGGGCTTCATGAGCAGAAATTTTGTAGATACTGAGTAAACGCCCAATACTTTATACCTGGTGCGTTCGACCTTCGACCTACCATCTATATGAACCTCATTCGAAGTATCACGAATATTAAAAAAAAAACATGTAAATTGGTTCAGCCGTTTTCAAGTTATGCGCTTCTTAACAAAGCGAATTATATTAGATCATTAGTGTTCCGATCCGGCTTCGCAAGACTGAATCTTATTTTGGCGACTTTATTAAAAACATCGACATTGTTTTATACTATTGAGATATTAACGTCGATACTCAAAGATGACTGGGTATGGATGGGCTGACAGTTTGAACATTAGCAATATTCAATGACAAACGTATATACAAATAAAAAAAATAACAGAAAACCTTGGTTAAAGTTTTTCCCAAGACTCCGGAATTTATGGACAGCGCGCAGCTAAACGAGCAATTCTTGTATATATATATATATATATATATATATTCTGAATCTCAGAAACGGCTCCAACGATTTTCATGAAATTTAGTATGCAGGGGATTTCGAGGGAGATAAATCGATATAGCTAGGTTTCATTTTTAGAAAACGTCGTTTTATCCATGTTTTCAGCCGAGCAATGCTCGGTTAATAATTATGTAAGCAAAATAGCGCGAAAAGCATCACAAACTATTCCTTCATTCTGTAATAATAATCATTACAACCATAGTTATTTTAATAAAAATACATTTACGTTTTCGTTATCATTATTAAATTGTTATTTTTAGGCGGAGGCATAGCCGGGTGCAACACTCTGTATCAGCTATCGAAACGAGGAGTTAACGCAGTTCTATTGGAGAGGGCAAAATTAACTAGCGGAACGACATGGCACACCGCAGGTACCTTAAAAATACACTAGTATGTTTGTTCCGGAATCTACGTCAGAGTAGTTCGAAGACTGTCTTACTGCCAGTCTTGAGGACATGAATTTAATTCCTACGGGACGCACCGCTGTCTTTTTGATATAGATAGAAACTCTTTATTGTGCACACCAGAACTAGAAAAAATGTACGGAAAACAATAGTGCCTTATGATCTTAAGTATGTGTGTATCGTCGGTAACTTTTGACGGTAAAACCTCGTGAGGAAATCTGCATGTCCGTGAGTGTTTATATTCATGACTGCCCCGTTAGCTTAATTGGTGAAGTGCTGCTTCGAGAGCTAAAGGGCGTGGGTTCGATTCCCACTCAGAACTAACAAACACAGTTTGTTCTGTCTGGGTGTTCTTATGTATTATAAGTATGCATTTATAAACAAAAGATATTTGTATTCTTCTTTTTTTTTAATATGAAATTGGCTTACGTTTGACCAGGGTTGGAAAAAATCAGTTTTTTTTTAAATTTCAAAAAAACAGACAATTCAAAATGTTTTAAACAATTGTTTTTTTTTTGTTTATTTATTGTTTTTTTTCTATTTTCAGTAATTTTCTATGAATTTCAATCAAATAGGCCCGTTAAATATAATTTAGCATAATTAAAATAGTATTTAAACCTTGTTTTATTGAAAAATTTTAACAAATCATAAAAATCATTGTTTTCTAAAGACTGTTTTAAACACTGTTTAAAACAATGTTTTAAATATGCCAACCCTGCGTTTGACTGCCATCTCACCTGATGTTAAGTGATGATGCGATCTAAGGTGGAGCACGCTTGCTTAGAAGATACCGATTCACTATCGACTTGAAGATTCTATCAGTTATCTGTCTCCTATAGTACAGGCTTTGCTAAGTTTGGGGCTAGATGGCGCTGTGTGAAAATTCAAACGATATTTATTTATTTATGATGACGTATGAAGTCTGTTCGCCCGCATTTGGCCACTAAGGTGGACTATGGCCTTACCCTTCTCACAGTCACAAGTCCAGCTGTGGGGTTGTTTATGAAAACAGGTTTGATTCAGACATTATGCCGATACAAGTAATGGCTGAACGGATGAAATAAAGTGAAGTATAAGACTATAGAGGTACCTTATTTTCTGGATTTAGACAGGGATTGCTATTTAATCAATTTAAAGTAAAGAAACTTAAAAAAAAAGTAAAACTGATTTCAAGAAAATAACACCAGCACTAAAAAGCGAAAAACTTACTTTACAAAGTATTATTGCACCTGCTAGGTATCTACTGATCTGTTTGAAGTCAGTGTTTAGCCTACCCTTGGTGCTTGGCATTCATTCAGCAGTTGAGTTCATGGCGGATAAACAACGTGACACAAAAATTTTATATGTAAAAAATAGGTGCTCCATCTTAGACTGCACTATTGCTTAACATCAGGCAGAATGTGGTCAAACGCGAATCTACGTTGAATAAAAAAAAAAACTATTTTTTTTTTAAATTCAGATGTATACTAATTGAAAGTAATGAATATTATAGTCATATTGTAAAAAAAAACAAAGTATGTACGGTACTTAATTGTTTTCATATAAACTTCGGATGCTTGTCTCGTACACAACTAACCAAGTGTCAGTTATCAACCATTACATAAGTAGTCGCTCACAAATCTTCGCTATTGAAACGGTGCACTACATAAGCGTATAAAGAAGGGGGGCCTTATTATCGATAAAGTGATTCGACCTATTTATCGAATAGGCTAGATGATATTAAGCCGTACGGAGGGCTACATTGCACATATATGTATGTGTCTATTTTACCGGTGTTGTTATGCTAATGTGTGTCATATTTTAATGAAATTAATCACTTAAATTGTGTGCTTACGAAATTGTTAGCATGCTGAAGTAATGAGCTTAGTTACAGTGGTGGAGTTACCAGCAGGCTGAGTAGGCTTGATCCTAGGGCGGCAGATTTTTAGGGCGGCAAATTTGGGAACTTTTGGTACCTCATAGAAATCAAAGAGATTTCTGTATGACGGTTTTATGATGTCTGTAAGAGAGAGAGATAGAGAAGTCTGCAACACATCTTGACTATGACTATTCCCTCTTCTTTTTCATTGTACATTCAACGGTGCAGCAAACTTCTATAGTCTATAGTGAAACAGAAACAATACCCAAAAACTATTTCTTGTGCAATTTCAACGAAATTGTTGGACTGTGAAAATAATCTAGGAACTAGACAACTGTAGAGGCAAAAGGCGGCAATTTTTCTTTTGAAATTTAGGTATTTCACGACGCTTACGTAGAGAAATGTTATATGTAACAAAATATCTGTGTTCTATTCGATACTCTGTATAAATTCATGAATATATTTTCTGTGCCGTGATTCTGCCGTATCATTTATGGGTTATGGGCCCAGCACGCTTCCACTGCGCCACTCTGCTTAATTCTCATGGGACCACAATACTCCTATTTATCTTTGAATATCATCAAGATTGGATTCAGGCGCTTAAAAACCTAACAATAGTAATTAGTAACCTAACTAAGAATGACACAGTTATTGCCAGAACGACCGTAGCACTATGATTTTCAATGTGCGAATTGCTAAACAGTGGAAAGCGGCGAATGTATTTTCATTCGCCGGTGGAAAGCATTTTGTCCCAATATAGGATTTTTTATGATTAAAAGGTTAGCTATTTGACCACAGCTCATCTGATGTTAAGTGACGGTGTGGTCGAGGATGGTAAACACACTTAGCCTGGAATGAAACTGGCTCTCAAGTGAAGCTATCGGAACACACTGTTAGGTGATTGGCGACATATTTTCAACTTGAGAGTGGTAGCTAGCCAGCCGAGTACTATAAAGTACCCTACTACCATGCAATGGTTTCCTCACGATGTTTTTCTTCAACGGTATCTCAAGCGAATTGTCGGGGTTCGAACCCACGCCCTTCGTCGTGTAAACCGACCGGTATCTATAAGTATAATTATGCTGGTATTTTTGACATTGTGTTTTTGCAACAATAAACAATTGAAGTCAGTATCCGACTAAGCAGCTATTCCGATATACCAGCAGATATATCCGACTAAGGAGTTTACTCGCATTCATTTTAGCGATGCTATAGGTAATTGTAGCCATTTAAGTGGTGGAACTAAAAGAGGTATTATTAAAAAATCCGTGCCTTTATACGTTCAAGTCCTTCAAATTTAATATTGTGCTTACAGGCCTAGTATGGTCTTTAAGGCCCTGCGATTTGGAAGTTAAACTTCTAAGAGACTCGAGGACCGTGTACAATGAATTGGAACAAGAAACGGGCGAAAACGCTGGCTGGATTAACAATGGTGGAATGTTCATCTCGAGAAGCAAGGTAAAGTGTTGCTATTTTCATTAGGTATCGGCTTTCTAGAGCTTCTAGGTCCTGAACATTAAATGGTTGACATATAAGTACATACCTATATCCTCTATAAAATTAATGAGTTTGTTATCCTGTAGGTACTGTCCTGTTTTATATAAACTGTGCCAAAGCTGTACTGTTAGGTTAGGTTAAGCTACAGTCACGTAACTTTTTCGTGATTGGTTAACTGGAAAGACAATATGAGTTTTTATTAAAGACCGACAGAGGCGCTTTATAGTTGACATATTTTTCTTTTATTGTAGGTAGTTACTTTATATATCTCGCAAACCATGTTAGCCCATCGGTATTCGGGGCGAAAGTAAACATTAAGAATGCTGTTGTAGTTGAACCCCCTGCGCTATCAGACGTAGGTTAAATGATAACTCATAACCTCGCTCAAAATTGCGTAAATACATATATTGCACTATATCTTTGTTTATTCATATGAATGGAATTAGATATGAGTATTTTTGGTATTGTTATAAATATCTCAAATAATATTGGAGGATATTTCATAGCGTCATTCAAAATAACTGGGAGATTACTTATATTTTTTTTGTTTATATACATTTAAAATACCTACCTAGATACTGAACAAACATCTATGTTCATCACATTAAGAATTAGTCAGTGCGGGAATTGAATCCACACCGTACAACTCAAGAAGCAGGACTACTATAAAATGAGCTAATAGGGCAGTCTAATTGTTTTATATTTTATCTTGTTTGTATACGAAAAGTAATCTTTAAGTATAAAAAATATTGCGAGGTAACTAACTGTAGTCTTTTAATCTATATCTTTAAACGAGCAATTCTTGTATATATATATATTCTGAATCTCGGAAACGGCTCCAACGATTTTCATGAAATTTTGTATCCAAGGGGTTTCGGGGGCGAAAAATCGATCTAGCTAGGTTTCATTTTCAGAAAACGTCGTTTTATCCATGTTTTCAGCCGAGCAATGCTCGATCAACCAGGTACTATTATAATTATGTATGTAAGGACCGCAAAGGAAAAAAATAGCCCTTTGATTAATCATACTCAGAAAGTAGGTATGAAGTTGCGGGTTGAAAGTAATCATATTCAACTGACAGCTGTCAAATTATTAAAAAAAAAACTAGCTCTATTTTCACATTTCTATTGAACCATGTTCCAACTTTCTATACAGCCACTCAATTACAGCTCGATGTAAAGTTGAAATAATAATGAATATATTTTTTTAAATGACTTTGTTATAATTTACTTTCAACTATTTCTTTAAAAAAAAACATATATTTGGGCAAAATATTAACTATTTTTTCAATGATGAAAATGAAAAATAAGAAATGAATAGCTGGTCAGTCACAGAAAAAAAAATTGGCGGGAAAGCAACAATCCGATCTTATTTTTATTTTTTTGTTTCTTTCTAATTCGTGTTTTCATTTTTACTTTCCTTGTATTTGTAATGAAAAGCAGTGTTTACCTCGGGTTAAAGACTTATTTAGTCCCTCGAACTATTGGGAGCGTAGCGAGGCAAACCCCGTCTCGGGACTAAATAAGTTACCCCTAGGGTAACAATGTACTGTTGTATTCCGGACCATAACATCGAATTGAACACCTCGTTCATCAAAATCAGCGATAGTAGCTCAGTGGTTAGTGTGGTCGATTCACACGCCGGAGTGTAGTTCAAATACCTACAATCTGCTTGAGCCACCGATGAAGGAAAACATCGTGAAGAAGCCATAGCATGGTGTTATTTTCTAGTACTAGGTCGTCAAAATCTGTTGCATCTGTCGCAAATATTTATTCGTGTTTTGGTTTTCACTACAAATTATTTTTAACAGGTTCGAACACAAGAATACATGAGACTACATACCCTAGGAAAGGCAATGGGTGTACCAAGTCAGATTCTAGATCCCAACGATGCCCAAAAACTTTTCCCACTGCTGGACCCGTCGGTGTTCCAAATGGCGTTGTACGCGACTGAAGACGGCACCATCGACCCTACGATGGCTTGCAATGCACTCGTGAAAGTAGCCACAAGGAATGGTGGGAAGGTAAACTTGCTAACTTGCTTTATGAAAACAAATACAGTACAATTGCAATATTAGTTGAACTAATAAAAAGAATACTCGTGGAGTTTACGTTACGCGGTAAAATCACGTCGTCACATTGTATTAATTTTCCAAATCTTATGTTTTTTGTATGACAAGTGTTTTTTATCCATAAAGTACCGAATCATAAGCGTTAGTGTGGGAAAGAAATATAATATTTAGAAACATGATTTTTCGTGTTGCTTCCAAAACTCCATAGTAACTTATAGTAAAGTCATCACTATTTTATTCGGGATAACCGCATTCGCCTTTGACTTGATCTCGACTTACTTTGTGTAACTTTAACTTTGACTTAGACTTCTTTTAATCTTATCTTACTTTCAATAACATTATTAGGATTAAGACTTAATTCACAAGATTTATTACAAAAAATACTTGAAAATATCGAAATAATTCACACAATTCTACATACTTTCGATGCGCAACTTGCAGTGTTAAAAACAAAGAAGAAAAATTATAGTGCTCATTAAACGGCAAACGAACTTACCTAATTTTTTTCATTTGTTTTTGTAATTTAGTATTTTATAAAATTCGTAATTTAGAGCTCTAGTGTATTTCCTTTTATAAGTGTTTTTTTTTTATATATTAGATAAACACATTTTGACCACCATCTCGTTTGATGTTTTGTTCGTTTTGGTTCCAACAAGGATAAAGATTTAATTAAACTTGCAACAATTATCATTAACAACCTATAACAATTTCATAATTATTAATCTAGAACAAATAAGATTTTAATCTAAAACAAACTTAAATTATTTAACCTGCAACAATTACAACTTTATAAAATCTGTACCAAGAATTAATTAATTAATCTGAATGATTACTGAGAAACAAAATTATTGATAATAAAATCTTTTTACTAAATTAACCAATTAAAAATATTCAAAGAGTTGTCATCTCGTCTGGTCGACGCCACACGTGATCAAAACGCTGGCCACTATTTTGCTCAACGTTTGAGTATTGCTATACAACGCGGCAATGGGGCCAGCGTTTTGGGGACTATTCCTATTGAAAGTGGTCTTTTAGATTCGTTTATTCAAAATTGTTTTTTTTTTCTGTAGTTTACTGGCCGCATATGAGTGCATATTAGTATTTTCGAGGTTTGAAATCGCGATAACTCGAGAATTGGTTTCGGTGATTCTTAACAAGAAAGTATTGAAACCTTTTTAGTAGAGAATTTCACGATCTACAAACTTTATCTGATCTATTTTTGCGGTAGCTCTTGTCGTTTCAGAGATATAAGTAAAAAACAGAAATTGGAGACCTTTAATCTCGAATAACAACGAAATAAAAAACAACGCACAACAGGATTGCTGGGGATTTTTGTCACATTATTTGTAATTAGCGGCCCGCTCCGGCTTCGCACGGGTATAAACCTCAAAAATAACAGTATTTCTCCACTATTTAATGGATGTTATTATACATATAAACCTTCCTCTTCAATCACTCTATCTATTAAAAAAACCGCATCAAAATCCGTTGCGTAGTTTTAAAGATTTAAGCATACATAGGGATATAGGGACAGAGAAAGCGACTTTGTTTTATACTATGTAGTGATAGTGATAGTGATGACGCATTCAAGACCTGTGCAAAAATCCAGCTTGTTGGGATTCAATACAAACTCGAATGTCTATATTGTCTGGACTATATAATTTTTATTGCAGGTGTACGAAGAATGTCCAGTTTTGGATATTCACTACACTCATAACATATTGGGTAACAAAGAAGTGACCGGCGTTCACACAGACAGAGGATTCATTAAGACGAACTGTGTTGTCAATTGTGGAGGTAAAGTCAATACCTATACCTATACCATATCCTTCAAACTTATATGTACAAAAATATGTTTTTTTTTTTCACATTTTAGGGCACAGTTTTGTTTAATAGTTGACAAGCTAGACGTTTCAACACAGCTCACCCGATGTTAAGTGACGTCGTGATCGAATATGATAAACACACCTTGCTTGGAATGGAACTGGCTCTCAAGTGAGGCTGCCGGAACACACTGTTAGGTGCTTGGCGGCAGATCTTCAACTTGTGGGTGGTAGCCAGCCAGCCGAGTATTGGAAAATATCCTACCACCATGCTTTGGTTTCCACGATATTTTCCTTCACCTTAAGCTTATTGTTGAGGTTTGAACCCACGCCCTTCAGCGTGAGTACCGACCTCGCTAACTGCTGAGCTATCATAGCTACAGAGCTTTGTTCTGAAATACATGTGAAACTATAATAATGGTTAACTACTTATTTAACTAGGTGGTACATCTTCTTAGCAGGAGGTTGTCTATATAGGTAAATACTTCCTCAGTATCATATATTCTGCAGCTAAGCAGTAGTGTGTAGCTATATTTCAGTTTAAAACGACTGCACCTAGTGGAATTGCAGGGCTACTCCGATTAACCATCGAATGTCATAAAGTAATGACTGCCATAAAAGCTATGCCATGGACTTTACTTTGTTGTTCAAATTTCAAAGTACAATCAGAAGAACATCTCGTTCGTCTCACTACTTTTAGATTTAAAAAAACCACAAACATTATACAATGAAGCCATGAAAGAGCTATGAAATAATTATACAATATTATTCTTCTATTTCCTAGGAGCCTGGGGCCCCCGCGTAGCGAGATATGCCGGCGTACCATCACTCCCTATTATCCCATTCAAACACGCTTATGTCGTTTGCGAAGCGACACCAGAAATTCGGAACAGCCCCAACATTAGAGACCACGATGTGAATCTCTATATCAAGGTGCAAGGCGAGACCTGCAACGTAGGGGGCTATGAGGCTAATCCGCACATGTTGGATCAGGTACTTTTTTTTTTTTGGCTTCAGACTTCCCAAAGCAGAGGGCCCCCAGAAATTGGTTTTGTTACTCTATGTTCTGGTTACCGCTACAATGGTCATAGACATGCGTTATCTCTTACCAACAGCAGTGTTCTGTTCAACCATCTCATTACTTACTAAATAAAAAATTGTTAGCAAATTTTTTATTTACGCATTTTCTGGGGGGAAAAGATCTAAGACTCGAACTAAACGGTTCGTAACTACCTTCATCGTGCGTATACCGGAATTTGCTGCCCGAGTGGGTGTTCCCTGATAAGTACAATCTGGTAAATAACCGTAACTACCTTCAAGTCGCGGGTAAATCGGTTCCTTCTAGGCAAGCGTGCCCCACCGTGGACCGCATCCTCACTTAACATCAAGCGAGATGGCGGTCAAACGCAAGCCTAATTATAATTTTAAAAAAGGTGCAATTGCTTATTCATGTAGCGATACTATGGAAGTGTAAACATGGATGATCCGAAAACATGTAAATACGTACAAAATTACATATAGTTTTATTTAGGGACATAACTTTTATTGGTTACTCAGAACAAAACTACAGTCTCCTGTTAAGGAGATCCTTTTATTGTCGTACTCTATTACACTACGCAAAAGAACTGTTATCGGTCTAACCTAACGTAAAATTTCGCTTGCGCGACACAGGATTCTTATCGCTGATTGGCTACCACGAGGTATGTTACTTTCGATAGCCGCTAAGAAGCGAGGTCGCTAGTGTCATTGCAATTATCGCCGTCAACTTTACTAAAAAATTTCAAAACACTAATTTAAATATTTAATCTCAGGTTCCAGACAACTTACAATTCCATCTATACGAGCTAGACTGGGACATATTTGGGGTTCACATGAACAGCGCCGCGACTCTATGCCCAAAATTGGGCAACGTGGGCATAAAGAGCACTGTCTGCGGGCCGGAATCTTTCACGCCTGACCATAAACCACTCTTGGGAGAGGATCCAAATGTTTTTGGTAAATACAAAAGTATCTTTGGTTATTTGAGTATTTTTGAATTAAGCAGCCATTGTTCTAGTCTATGGTATCATATCATGTCTATGGTAGCTTAGCTTGGTGAGTGGAAGTAGTGACTACATAATCTGTGCCTATGTACTAATCACGTAACGTAACGGGGAGTTTTATCACACTAATATCATAAACTCGTCAGTAACTACATGCAACATTTTATCCAGATCGGTTCAGCCGTTCTGGCGTGATTGAGTAACAAACATCCATCCTTCCACCCATCCATCTATCCATCCAAACTTTCACATTTATAATATTAGTGTGATTATTCTGGATTTATTGATATATTGATAAATTAACTTTTTCATCAATTTCAGGGTTATATCACAATTGTGGATACAATTCTGCTGGCATGATGTTTTCTGCCGGATGCGGCATTCAGATGGCAGAATGGATTATTAGCGGAAGGTGGGTCTCGCTTTTCAACGAGTTCTTAAGTAGAGCAAGATTGTTATTGAAAAAAAAATTAAACCTGCATGTTGTCAGATTTTGAAACTTTTTTCAAACTAAAACAAACATTCAAAATTAAAAAAAAAATAGCTATCTTCTTCTCTCTACGATACTTCTTCTCTCTCATGTAACGATATGTGCCTAAACGTGACGCGACCTTCAAAATGTCATTTCCAATTTCCACAATTCTTCTTCTCTTTCTTCTTGGCATCGCACTCTGTGCATTCTGCCAGTTTCAATGTTCTATATTTTGTGAGTAGTCTTCATTTTTCAGCTTCTTTATTATCTATAGTTACAGTCAAAGTCTAGTCTTGATCAGTCAAATCAAGTCATGCCTTAGTAAAGTAGTAGCGATTTTACTATAAGCTTCTGGATGGAGTTTTGAAAGCAACACGAAAAGTCATGTTTAACCACATTATATCATTCTCCCACACTAGCGCTTGTAATTCGGCACTTTATAAATAAAACACCACTATTTTTATGCATAAAAACTCGAAAAAATACTAGTTTTAGAAAAAAAATGCAATGGGGCGACACGACGCTCATCGCGTTCCCGCCAAAACTGAATTTCCATAATTATCGAAACGCCACCTATGAAGTATGACTTTGAATCTCATTGTTTAAAAAAATAATCGCAAAGTATATCTAACAAATTATACAAAAGAGGTAAGTATATATAGAGATTATACAAAAGAGGCTTACGCTAGAGGTTAACATACGATCGCTGTTCATTGAACCTCTAACGTTAGTTATTTACTTAATCAGTATTTTATTCTAAAGGTTTCTTCTATGTAAGCGTACTCCATTAATACGGTCTAGAATTGCTTGACATCAGGCGAGCACGGAAAAACGCAAACCAACCTTTGAAAAAAAAAAAAAAACGTTAGCTGGATCATTTGCTGTACTGTATAATTATTACATCGTATACTGTACTTTGGCCAATAACGTAATCTTTTCATAATATTGAACAAACATGACTATAGAACAATTTCATCAAAACAAACAAAAGGTTATCGCTATTTTATTTGTTTCTTGAGCCGTGACGTCATGAGTCTGTTGAGAATGCTTCTGTTTTGGTTGGCCCGCGTTTTCAGGTATGAAAATATGTGTTGTTTCATATATTACAATGACCTGCGTTAGGTAGTTTTTAGTACTGCCGTTCTGTGCTGCCCTGTATACGGTTCCCGTAGGACGACGACATCTTACGGGAACCGTATTGCATTTTTTTAAATATCTCTACATAAACAAAACTTATTTACTGTATATAAAAACATTCCGTACCAAAAATATCTAAATGACAGTGAAAACCGCATCGAAATCCGTCACGTGGTTTGAAAGAAGTAAGCAGAGAAATAGACGCGGACAGCGACTAGAGAATACCATCTTAGGTGTGAACAACACAGAGTTTATTTTTCTATCTATCATTTCCAGGCCTCATTACAATATGTTCACATTCGACATCCGCCGCTTTACGCCTGGGCAGATGGCACGCACGCACTGGATGCGTGAGAGCAGCCATGAAGCTTATGTCAAAAACTATAGCATTGTATTCCCTCATGATGAGCCGTTAGCTGGCAGAGACGCGAGCCATGACGCCTTGCATCAAGAGTTGGTAGATGACGGCGCCGTGATGCATGCAAGAGCTGGATGGGAGCGACCGGCTTTCTTCATACCCGGGGAAAAGGTACGACAAATATTTAGCTGTCACATACTAGTTACAGAATAACAAATTTCGATCGGTCCTGTTGAAGATCCTCATAATCTTCAAACTGCTGTACAGACTTTTTTTTCATTTACAAATAGACTTGTGTTTGATGTCTCGCCTGATGTTAAGCGAAGATGCGGTCTATGGTGGAGCACGCTGCCCTGGAAGAAACCGATTCACTCGCAACTCTCAAAAATCAAGCTCCTAAGTGAACACGATAAAAAAATACGGGCAAGCTTAAATTTCCGCGAAAACTTGTAAGTACCAAAATTTATCTTAATTTTTTTTCGGATTTTTTTCCTTTAGTGCTGTAAGACCTAGCTTTTAACCAAAATTTACAATTCTAGGTCAACCGGAAGTACCTACCCTATAGGTTTTGGGTCGAAAACCTATATGGTAGTTCCCGTTGACCTAGAATCACGAAATTTGGCAAAGAGCAAGGTCAAAGCACAAATAAAGCAAAAAATCTGGTACTTAACACAAGTTTTCGCGAAAATCTAAATTATAATAAAATTATTTTATTATGGCGGTATAATGAGTAAGTACGGAACCCTCGGCGCACGAGTTCGACTCGCACTTGACCGTTTTTTTTATTAATGTAAATATTTTACTTCTCGCGATTTAGATCAGAGTGCAACAGTACGACTGGGGCGGCACTCACGACTACCCGCGTAACATGGATCGACGATATGAAGACGTGCTCAAAGGAGACTACTCGTTTGGATTCTCCAAGCATCATGACTTGGTAAGTATTTGACTGAGTTTTAGTAGGAACGTGAGAAAGGTTTTATTTCTTTTATGTTAAAGTAATGGTATGAACGAAACACTCTGCTGATAGAATGAGATGCTTCTCCGTGATTATGGCAGCGGTACCCAAAGCTTTGAGTAACAAAACAAAGTCCAGGGCATTGCTGCTTCGGCGCTCATTACTTTGACACCTTCGATGGTTAGTCTCAATAGCCCTGTAATTTTGGTGCAGTATCCCTTATTCGAACTTGAACACAGTGCCGTGCGGTTCGCTGGTCAGCTCGTGGTATACACACAAACTAGTAATACTTAGATTACCTTACCTCTCCCTGTATTGCGTGTAGCTGATGTGTATTTAAAAAAGTTAAAAAAAAATTGTGTTAAGTTGGCAAAGGTCACGGACCTTGGTGAGATGAAATCACTACATATTATACATAAAAGAATGTCGTCCGTTGCGTCTGTCTGTCTATCTGTCTATTCCCAATAAACTTAAAAACTACTGAACAGATTATCATGCGAGTTTCACCATTAGATAGAGTGATTCATGATTAAGGTTTACGTATATATAATTTGTCAAGGTTTTGTGTAAATTGGTTGAAATATGATGGTAATAGTTGGAAGTGTCGGAAAAAGTCAAGCCACCTGGGAGCTATCATCGAAAACGCTGCCTAATCCCTTAGAGATAGATCAAAAGCCCCGTGTAAACCCGTGCGCAGTACAGGTCGCTAGTAAACAAATAATTTAAAAAAAAGTGTTGTGTACACAGTTCTGCTTGGCGGCAGAATATCTGGTACTGTGGTAACAACCTAGACGACCACATACCGTAAACCAGGGGTCACTAAATGGCGGACCGCGGTCCGCATTCGGACCGCCGACCTATTTTGTGTAAACAGTAACTTACATTAAGTACTGAGTAAATAACTAAAAAAAACTGATTGAATCAGTCGTTACTTTGCGGAAGTCCATCTTGAGTGTTCTAGGTATATATTTAGTTTAAGTTAGCTTGTTAAGCGGAAATAAACTAGATATATACATAGAACATTAAAAATAATTGCTTTGAAACTTCTTACTATGTTTGGGTCAATATATAGTAAAGCAGCATTTCGAAGATGAACTTCATTTAAAATAAATTTCGATCTCGACTTACTGATGAACATCTCCAGGATTTAATGACAATAGCTTGAACCAACTTTACTCCAAAATCCTTGAAAAAAAATCTTTGCTACTTCTGTACATTGCATTTGCTTTAATAAACTCAAGCAGAAACGGACCACTTTGGTATTTTATTTTAAAAACCGAACCCCTGAAGAATCTAATTGGTAATCCCTGCCGTAAACGTTTCCTACTCCATATTGAACAAAGATTTTTTCGGATATATGCAGGTTCAAAAATGTTTAATGGTTGAGTACTTATGTTTTATTGATATAGATTGGATATGAAGCGCTGGCATGTCGTAATGCAGCGGCCCTTTTCAACATGTCCTATTACGGCAAGTTTTACCTGACGGGACCGGACGCGGAGCGCACGGCCCACCTCGCCTTCACTGCGGATCTATCCAGGAATGATAACAGGTATTTAATTGTATTTCCTTTCTTTGAAAAGAATACGGCATGCATATTACAAAAATCATGAACTCAAATCAAAATTAACATCAGGCGAAATGGATGTTTGTAGCGATGATAGCTCATTGGTTAGCGCGGTCGATTCACACGTGGCGTGGGTTCAAACCCCAATTATGAGTTTGAGCTTCCGGTAAAGAAAAACATTGTGAGGAAACCATAGGACGGTGGTATTTTATAGTACAAGGCTTAGTAGCTACCACCCTCAAGTTAAAAATCTGACGCCAAGCTCCTAATGGTGTGTTCCGGCAGCCTCATTTGAGGGCCAGTTCTATTCCAGGCTAAGTGTGCTTACTCTCTTCAACCACACCGTAACCGTTTGGTATCTTGACATCAGATAACCATAAATTATTTTGAATTAAATACGGCTCTTACGTAACATATATCATGTTTTTTTAACCTTATATCACGTTAAAACTAACATCAGGTTATATGGCGATCAATGCAAGCCTAACTAAATAAATAAAAAACTAAAATTCAATTGAATTCTAAGAAGTTTATTTTGAATTATTAGATGTTGGTTTACGAAGTACTGTGTTTTTTTTTTAATGGCTGAGAGGCTAGTTATTTGACCACAGCTCACCTGATGTTAAGTGACGGTGTGGTCGAAGATGGTAAAGCACATCTAACCAGGAATGGAACTGGCTCTCAAGTGAGGCTGCCGGAACACACCGTTAGATGCTTGGCGGTAGAATTTTCAACTTGAGGGTGGTAGCTAGCCAGCCGAGTACTAGAAAGTACCCTACCACCACGCTATGGTTTCCTCACGGTGTTTTCCTTCACCGGCAGCTCAAGCTCATTGTTGGGGTTTGAACCCCCGCCCTTTGGCATACGAACCTACCGCGCTAACCACTGAGCCATCATCGCTAAAAATTAAAGCTATTAATGGATCTGTGCCTCGGTATCCCGGCGATACAATGAATCCTTATGCCATTATTTCAGAGTAGTGTACTCACTTTTGCTAAACGAGAAAGGCGGCGTGGAAGCTGATGTTACCGTCAGCATACTGGATGGTGGCAGTGGACAGCTACACGAACCTATTTTTAAGGTAAAACTCTTTTGATTATTTTTAAGAAGTAGTTTTGTTTTCTTTTTACTGCTTGTAGGTTACTATCCACAATAAAATTAAATAATGCGTCTTAATTTGCCTGCCCTGTTAGTTGGTTGCTTTATTTCCCGAGCTGAAGGACGTAAATTCGATTCCCACCCAGAATAAAAATTTATGTAATGAACGATGATGTTTGTTCTGTGCTTGAGTGTTCCGTGTGTATCTATCTATCTATCTATATCTTTAATCGAGCAATTCTTTTATATATATATATATATATATATATATATATATATATATATATATATATATATATATATATTCTGGATCTCGGAAACGGCTCCAACGATTTTCATGAAATTTTGTATCCAGGCGGTTACGGGGGCGAAAAGTCGATCTAGCTAGGTTTCATTTTCAGAAAACGTCGTTTTATCCATGTTTTCAGCCGAGCAATGCTCGGTCAACCAGGTACTATCTAAATAAGTATTTATAAAAAAAAAGAATTTTGAGAATCAGTCCACAAATGAGAGTGAAATCGGTGAACATACATTTAAAAAAAAACATACAGTCGAACATAGAACCTCCTTTTTTGAAGTCGGTTAAAAAGGTAAATCCTATAATTTTTTCTATAGTACAAGCTTTGCTTAGTTTGGGGTTAGATAGTGCTGTATGAAATGTCCGTTTATTTAAAATGTGCGACCAGGGTCGTGGTTACTACGTGGTGACGAGCGGCTTCAGCGCAAACCACACGTTGGCGCACCTCCGTCGGCTAATCAACAAACACAAGCTGCGAGCCACGATCATCGACGTCACCAAGCAACTGTGCATCCTCAGCGTGCAAGGACCTGACAGGTATATTAATAGAGCTTTTGTCCTTTACAATTAAAAGATTTGTTTTTCGATTTTATTAACTCTTTTTAGGGTTCCGTAAGCAAAGGGCAAAAACGGGACCCTATTACTAAGACTTCGCCGTCTGTTTGTCCGTCAGTCTGTCTGTCACCAGGCTGTGTCTCAAGAACCGCGATAGCTAGAAATTTTCACAAATTATGTATTTTTGTTGCCGCTATAACAACAAATAATAAAAAACAAAATAAAATAAATATTTAAAAATTAAAAAACAATTTTTTTTTAATAATAATTATTTAACCCATACAACATAAGCGATTTTTTTGCCTTTTTCATAGATAATGGTACGGAATCCTTCGTGCGCGAGTCTGACTCGCACTTGGCCGGTTTTTTTTGTTCTTGGTGTCGCACTTTGTGCATTTGTCAGTCAAAAATGTTCGATATTTTCAAACATACTATGAAAAATTAAGCACGTAAATTAAGCTCTAAGTCACATTCAAAGTGAGTCTTGGTCGTGTCCGGTCATGCCGTAGTAAAGAAGTAGTGACTTTACTACAAGGCTCGTCCGAGTGTTAAAAGCAACACAAAAAGTCATGTTTCGCCACATTATATCTGTTTCCCACGCACACGTAATTTGACACAAAGAATTAATATTTTTATACATAAAAATTGAAAGAAAAAAAACAACACAAATTAAAAATATATACTATATATAATGAAGCGGCATGAGTTTTTCATTTCCCGCCAAAACTCCGATTTTTATCCTGTAGGACTTGTTGACTTGTATAATGGGTCTAGAGATTAACTGTGAAGGTTTTTCAGAAACGGAGCGGTCCATTAAGAGTCATATGGCGTAATAGAACTGTCTCGTACTTAAACACGTGATGAATAGTGATAAAAACGAAATACTACGTCGCAATGCTCCACTACTGCAGGAATCTGCTTAAAGAGCAGACCTGTTGCACAGATATTTAGTAGAATGTGTGTCACAAAAAAAAACTTTGCATATTTTTTTCAGTCAGAAGATTTTACAACGCTACACGGACGCTGGTTTATCAAACGATGCGTTCCCGGTGAACTGCCACCGCAGCATCCACGTGTCGCGGGCGCCGTACTCGGCCGAGAACAAGCGGTACACGTGTCGCGCGCTGCGCGTCGCCTGGGCCGGTGAGCTGGGCTGGGAGCTGCATATACCCTCCTCGCACGCTATACAGGTACTGTATAGCTTACTGGATGCATTCCTACTTTGTATTTATAATGTACTTTAAAGTCCCTATAGATTCCCCCATCCGAAACCAACAGCATTAGCCATTCAAACAAGTGAAATTTTAACAAAAAAAACCGACATGTTTTTCTCATTGATACCATTGTCAGAATTGAAATGAGACCACACGGGAAGCACCAGCTTTCAAATAAAAAAAGAATAATCTAAATGGTTCACCCAGACGAAAGTTCTGAGGTAACAAATTGAGAAAATCTGAAAATCTGCCGCCAAGCATCTAACGGTGTGTTCCGGCAACTTTACTTGAGAGCCAGTTCCATTCCAGACTAGGTGTGCTTTAACATCTTCGACCACACCGTCACTTAACATCAGGTGAGCTGTGGTCAAGCACCTAGCCTGTCAGCCACAAAAAAAAAAAGATCTGTATAAAATATGTATCTAGTTTCACAGATAAATAAATCATTTATTAATTCATTTAAAAAAAACTACTCCTTGGCGGCAGAATATCAGCGGTAACCTACCGCACCTACCTTACCGTACCTAGACGGCCACCTTCTAAGGAGATCTACTACTTATTGATCAGAACCAACGAAATGTATAGTTTCACTATTATTTTGTAATTCACAGGTGTACAAGTACTTAAGCCGAGCGAAGGGCCTTAGAAACGCTGGCTGGAGAGCCCTAACATCTCTCAGTGCTGAGAAAGGTAAACAATCGCAAAATAATTATCTTTATAATGAAAATTTCGTGTCACGCTGTTTGTCCGCGATGAACTCCTCAACTACTGAACCGATGTTAACCAAATCTTGCACACTGTGTGCAATTTGATCCAACTTGAGAGATAGGATAGTTTATAATTATCTCAATTTATAATCACAATATTATTTTATAGCAAATTATTTGTTTGTAATACGACAAAGAGGTATAATTATCTGTGAGTACCATAAAATTCTAATAGATGGCGGTGTAAAGTAATTTATTAACTGGATTGAGTAAGTATCCAATAGATGGCGCTACGTTAAAAGTCCAAACGTTTCATATGCGCTACAATTTATTTCACGTTACACGCGTGTGTTCAATTTGGCCACAACAACGCGTAGCCGGGTCTGCTAGTAATTTAATATATTGTAGTAGTTAGACAAAGTGCTTAAATTAGGAGAAAGCTTATAATGATAATGTCATTACGTACTTTATCATAGGACCAACTCTAAAATTGTAAAAAAAATGGCTGACACATTGATTTGTAGTGATAATAACCCGGCCGGACCGCGCTAACCTCTAAAGGTTTAAATGCCAAAAAAGAGCTTGAGAAGGAAAACATCGTGAGCACGGTAGTGGGGCACTTTGCAACTACTCGCGTAGTACCTAACGTTGTGTTCTAGAGCTGAACTTGCGACCGAGTTTCCTTTCTACTGGAATGATACCAAGTTTTGTGTAGGCGTGCACTTAACATCTGTAGGCAGCCACTTAACATCAGATGAGCTATGATAGTCCGTCTATCGTAACTCACAAAAAATACACATAAAATGCATAGATTTGTGATATGGGAATTCAGGTTCCACAGCAGTGGTAAATATATATGATTTTTAGCGGTGATAGCTCAGTGGTTCGCACGCAGACGGGCGTGGGTTCAAACCCCAACAATGAGCTTGAGTTACCGGTCAAGGAAAACATCGTGAAGAAACCATAGCATGTTGGAAGGGTGCTTTCTAATACTCGGCTGGCTAGCTACCACCCTAAAGTTGAAAATCTGCCGCCAAACATCTGACGGTGTGGCCTTACTTGAGAGCCAGTGCCATTTCAGGCTAGGTGTGTTTACCATCTTCGATCACACCATCACTTAACATCAGGTAAGCTGTGGACAAACACCTAGCCTGTCAGACATAAAAATATATATATGAACTGGGTATAAATACAATGAACTCATTCCAGCTTAATAGAACTGCTCACGTAATTAACGAATGTCAATTTATTATATACTAGCTGCGCCCCGCGGTTTTACCCGCATAGTGATGGATAATGATGATGATGATGATGAAAAGTATCCTGTGTTTTATTCCAGGGCCTAAAGTATCTACATGCAAAATTTCATCCAGATCCGTTCAGCCATTCTGGCGTGATTGAGTAACAAACATTTATAATATTAATGGGATATTTCTTTTTAGGCTACCACTTATGGAATGCAGATTTGAGGACTGATGACAATCCTATAGAAGCCAACTTAGGCTTCGCTTGCAGAAAGAACGGCGAGTATATCGGCAACGAAAACGTGACAAAGGCTAGAAAGAACGGAGTAAATAAGAAATACGCTTACTTTACGCTAGAAGACAAGGTGAGATAATTAAATATGAACAAATAGCACCCTGTTTATCGTATTTCTGAACAAACCTGTAACCCTTTTTTATGATATTGTTTACTCGACTGACGAACGAGTACCTATTTATCGAGTGTATGTAGAAAATCTGTAGATACTAATGTAGTGCATATGCATGTATTATACATATAAACCTTCCTCTTGAATCACTCTGTCTATTGATGGAAACCGCATTAAAATCCGTTGCTTAGTTTAAAACATATAAGCGTAAAGACGGCGAGAAGCGACTTTGTTAAATGGTTTTATTTTTATCCCCCGACGCAAAAAGAGGGGTGTTATAAGTTTGACGTCGATGTCTGTCTGTCTGTTTCTGTAGCATCGTAGCTCTCAAACGGATAGACGGATTTCGAAGCTGTTTTTCTTCATTTGAAAGCCAGTTTTCTTGCGGTGGTTCTTAGCTATGTTTGGTTAATTGCGTAGGGGGTTTTTTAAATTTTCAATTTAATTACTTGTTAATACTGTGTAGAGATACTTAAAATACATTATCAATCAGATACAGAATAAACATTTAGGTACATAATGTTCGTCACACTTTTTTTTTCTTTGTGGAAATCAAACCCACGTCTTAAAGTTCATGGAGCAGAGCAATAACGTAGAAGGTAAGATTAAAAGAAAATAAATTAAGTGCTTTTTTTTACAGGTTCCACTATTTGGCCAGGAGGCCATATACAGGAACGGTGTACCAGTCGGATATCTAAGAAGGGGTGAATACGCGTATTACTTAGATAAACCAATAGGTATTGGCTATGTTTATAACAACGGTGCCGAAGTAACAAAAGACTACTTAAAGGGCGGCAATTACGAAATAGAAGTTATGGGTCAGAAGTACAAAGCGGTCCTTCATTATAAATCTCCATTCGACCCCACCGGTCAAAGGTTGCTGGGAAACTATGGAGACTTAGATGAAAACTTGCACGAACCGCACGCGGGTCAGAATGAAAGAGCAGGCGGTAGTGAATAGTTAAATGTATAGTGATCTCAATAAATGTTTGTTTATTACCAATTTGGCATATTTTTTTGAAACCTTACTGTGTTGTGTAGAGGAAAGTGAACCTTATTAGAACCTATTAATATCCTTATCTCTGTGCCGACAGTAGTTTTCCCGCAAAAAAGTTTTTTATCTTAATTACGTATTATAATCACTTGATATAGGTAAAATTCTTAGTGTACTGGCAAAAACCAAGAAAAACTAAAGCATTTTTGATAGTAGGTAAGATGTTTTTGGCGGTAATGTATGAACGGTTAATGTAGTGAAACATATATGTATTATATTTTGTGTTTAAAAAACTCCATAAAAAGAAACTTCTACTAAAAGGCAAAACTACTTTATTAAAACATAGACCAGAAGAAAAACCCAGACTTCGTGTCTTTGACTGTGACGTAGAAGAAACTTGACATGCAGTGACGAAAATGAAGTAAGTACATGGCCGAAGAAAAAACGCAGAAACACGGAAAAGTTGTGGATAATTTCAAAACTTTGTTTTTTTTTTGGAGTTTTTATGTTTAAAAGTAGTGTTTCTCATGGTAAACGTAAAAAAATGTTTTATTCTTCATTTACACGCCAGAAGTAAAAACAAGCTACAAAGTTAAAAATAAAAAACCAACTATAAACAGACTGGAAAATACCAAATCGATTGACACCTCATTCATCAATATAGACGATATCGACAATAGTTAACGAGTACTTTCGGAGCTACGATGGAATACGACGTAAATTATACAGTTTTTTTTAAATCATTTCTCATTCCAAGTTATATTTTTTTCCTCTTTCTTCTTGGCATCGCACTCTGTGCATTCTGCCAGTTTCAATGTTTCTATATTTTGTGAGTAGTCTTCATTTTTCAGCTTCTTTATCATCTATAGTTACAGTCAAAGTCTAGTCTTGATCAAGTCCTGTCGGTCCCAGTCAAATCAAGTCATGCCTAAGTAAAGTAGTGGCGACTTTACTATAAGCTTCTGGATGGAGTTTTGGAAGCAACACGAAAAGTCATGTTTAACCACATTATATCATTCCCCCACACACGCGCTTGTAATTCGGCACTTTATAAATAAAACACCACTATTTTTATGCATAAAAACTCGAAAAAACACTAGTTTTAGAAAAAAATGCAATGGGGCGACACGACGCTCACCGCGTTCCCGCCAAAACTCCAGTTATATATTTAAACATATCTAACGCGGATATATTTTTGTAATTACTTTACCACTCCTTAGTTTTAGAAAAAATATCATACATTTTAGCGCCAAAACTCCATTATTTTGATTTATCCTACGTGGGGCTGGGGATATATTTTTGTAATAACTTTGAATTTTTTTCATCTTGATAGTTTTGGTAGAAAATAAAATTTTGAAACATACATTTTGGCGCCAAAAATCCATCATTTTGATTTGTAAATTTAATATACCCAATGACATTCGCACAATAAAGAAGAATCTAATGACATATCGGTTCAGCCAGAATATAGAAAACAAAAGAACTTTATAAACTAGTGGCCACAAGTGCATTATCGATTTGTCATAAAAATTATCGATATTCGAAAATATCGAAATACTAGTACTAAATGCACAAAGTGCGATGCCAAAAACAAACGCGGGAACGCGGTGAGAGTCGTGTCGCCCCAATCCGCCCCATCCCATAGTATTTTTTTCCAATACTAATGTTATTTCGAGTGTTTATGTGTAAAAATAGTGGTGTTTTATTCATAAAATGCCGAATTACAAGCACGAGTGTGGGAAAGTAATATAACATGACTTTTCGTGTTGCTTCCAAAACTCCATCGAAGTTTATAGTAAAGTCGCCAGTACTTTACAAAGGCACGATTTGATTTGACCGGCATGGACTGGACTTGACGAAGACTGGACTTTGACTGTAACTATAGATGTAATGTAAGACATAAATTGCAAAAACCGAAGACAATGCAGAATGGCTTTTTACCTTCAGCATCCACAAAAGGGTAAATTAAAAAAAAAAACTGTCTGACGTTCTGTTTCATAGTCATTTTAGGTTAATTGAAAACAAAACAAGTATATACTAAAATGTTTATAAATAAAAATATAAGAGGATTATAGAAAAGAAAATTAAATACGATAATATTTCATAACTACCTATCCTAGGCACTTATTAAATATTTTTGTGTTCTTAGTGCTGAGCTGAAGTGGTCAGTCTAAACGTTTTTTAATTTCCTACATATTCATTTAATTATTATCAAAATAGTGATCGACCAAATCTTATTTATGCAATGATCTATTGAAATATATTCCTACGGTATTATTTATTACGAATATAATACGGGTAATGGATTTTAAAGATAACATACTCTTTGGTACTAATGTCGGGAAGAAAACTTGTTCGTGCGCTGTCCCACCAAGTCCAGATGATGAATTCGGAGAAGAGAAACCGAAATCGCTGACTGAATTTTTGACGGAATTTTTTACCAACGCCTTTTTTACGGCGAAAATTATGTTCATTTGTTACGGTCTAAACGCCCTTCAAATATTTTTCCGTATATTTTATTAATTTCAAAGATGTGTTATAACCTACTGACAATTTCAGCTCTAACATTTTGAAAATTAATTATAATCTAGTTGGAAACATGTCTGTAACTCTTCACACTGATGTGGGTGATATAAAAATTGAATTGTTTTGTGAGCAGTGTCCTAAAGCTTGTGAAAATTTTCTAGCATTATGTGCTAGTGATTACTACAATGGTTGTTTATTCCATAGAAATATCAAGGTGAGGAAAAGATTCTTTTCAATAATTTAGCTTAGTGATATTTCTATTTACTTAGTTTTATTATTAAGAGTACTGGCTGCAACCTTCAGTTTCACCTGCATGTTCAGAGAAAGAAAAAAGCCTCTATGTTACAAGGGTATAAGGTATCTCATTGTATCATCAAGTTGGCATTTTTGAAAACACCTTGCATATTTTGATGTAAATATGTGTAGAACAAATTGTTTAGAAGATTGTCATTAAATAGTAAAGTAAAATGATGGATGTCAGGTTTTTTAACTGATAGAAAGGTAAAAACTCTTTGCTTTTCATCTAATAGCCACAAACAAATTATCATAGCATGTACAAGTACTGAGGCCAGGCATTAAACACTCTTGGAACGGCAGTTAAAGAGGCTAAATTTTTAAACAATTTTTTAGGTGAATTGAAATTTTTAATTTCAATTCACCCCACGTTGTGACAGGTGTGTGTGGGCCACGTTGTGGCCCCACGTTGGGCGCCACTGCGGCATGTGGGTTTTTAGAGCTCGCAGGTTTTTAGCTAGCGGAGGTAGGTAGTAACATAGACACCAATATAAATCAATATCTGTTTATTGGGTACCAGTTCGATTACACCGCCGCACATTTATCGCACTGAGAGACTGTAGTTCGATACACTAGCCTTAGACCCGCACTCCCGGCGTTCCCGTAGGACACGGCGCGTTCTGCGACAGGCCCGTCTGGAGGCGTAGGCAGCGGGGCGGTAGACCACGTCGCTCGCTCGCTGAGAAGTAGTAGCGCGTGGCGGTAGACCACGTCGCTTGTTCGCCGAGAAGCAGTCGGGCGCGGCGGTAGACCACGTCACTTGTTCGCCGAGATGCAATCGGGCTTGGCGGTAGACCACGTAACTCGTTCCCGATTAACAGTTGGCGAGAGAAGAGAAGAGAAGGAAGAAAGATGAATCCTGAGGGAATGAGATAGGTGTTAGTCTCATTCCCAGGAAGAAGTGCACCTGCGGACCGCATCGTCCACGCCCGGTCGCGCGAGGCAAGGGTCGATCGGCCGGCGTAGTGCTACAGTCTATAAATAGCCTGCAGTCAGCCGTCGACGCAGAATAGTTGTAATATATTAGAAACATAACACAGCAGCATGGTAGGTGGAAGTAAAGTAATTTGGAAACTTACCCTAGTGGGATCCTTAGTATTATAATAGTTTGTAGACCAGCGACTACTCGCTTCCAAGCTTTGATTGTGACTCCGTGGCGGTCGGCGCCAGTAATGCACAGTGCACTCGAGAACGTCCTAACCGGTTTTGAACTGGCGTCCGCGAGATCGCCGCGTACAACTTTGGTTCCGTAGGATATTATTATTTCTTTTGGTGACTGCGCTATCGCAACGTCACAGCCATAGTAGCCTATTATTATTTATAATGATAATAAGAGTACTCTTAAAATTATTGGAAATCACATTGATGTCCAACATCATTTCATACAAGAATGTGTTGAACGGTAGTTAATAGTCATATACTATAAGTATTTATGGTCTTCATTGTTTGTAGCTAACTGTAAAAACATTGTGCACAAAACTTAAAAATGGTTTTGAAGCTAGACCTCCAGATTGGGACCAATATCAGTTTGCCACTGAACATGTCTCTCTCATAGATTTTGCTACCTTCTTAAATTTTTCTATTTAGTGTTGTAATAAAATATAAATGCTTATTATTATTTATAGTGTTGTAATTAGGTTATTACACATTTTCAGGGTTTCATTGTGCAGACAGGGGACCCCACTGGTACAGGAAAAGGTGGTACATCTATATGGGGAAGAAAGTTTGAAGATGAATTTAAAGAAGAACTTAAGGTAAATGGTCGAATGAAATAGTAGTTTATCACAACCTTCAAACTAATATCGAATTTTATTAAAGTTATTAGTAATTATTATTAAATATTAACACTGGTAATGATCAAACTCATTATTAGAATACATTTTGTCAATTTATTATTTACTAGCTGTGCCCCGCGGTTTCACCCGCGCTAGATGCCTACGTCATAGTAACTTTATGCATCCAAAGTCTCAGCCCGATCGGTTTGGGGGTAGAATTAATCAAAATCCTTTCTTAGCGGATGCCTACGTCATAACATCTACCTGCATGCCAAATTTCAGCCCGATCCGTCCAGTGGTTTTGGCTGTGCGTTGATAGATCACTATGTCAGTCAGTCAGTCCGTCAGTCACCTTTGAGTTATACCTATATATTTAGATTATTAAATCTACTTATTAGATACATATAAAAAAAGTTTGCTTCACATAAGCCTCTACCATCTTTGTGCCCTACTTGGTCTTAGTGCAGCTATACCAACAGACCCAAAATAATAATTGATCCACAGTTTTTGCAGCATTTTTGAAGCTAACAAAGCTAATCCAAGCGATAGCTAAGTAAAGTAACTCTTGACATAGTACCTTATTTTTTTATGGTTGACAAGTTAAGTTTGATCACAGTTCACCTGATCTAAAGTGATGTTGTGGTCAAAGATGGTAAAGCACACTTAGCCTGGAATAGAGCTGGCTCTCGAGTGACGCAGCTGGGTACTTAACTTATCTACTGTTCTCTTTGGCAAACTAGTTGGGGTTGGCAGAACATGTTCCCTTTTTTCCATGTTCATGCACATCTTTTACAACACAAACATATTCATTGTATTTGTACAATATTTTCAGCATAGTGCAAGGGGTATGGTGAGCATGGCCAATAATGGGCCTAATACTAATGGCAGCCAGTTCTTTTTTACCTATGGTGAACAACCTCATTTGGATCTAAAATACACCTTGTTTGGCAGGTAAACTATTCATAGTATAACCATTTTTACTGTACATATATGTATTCTTCATAATTATGTAGGTTAAACCTGGATATTATTGGTGCAGGATTATTTTTAGATTTTTTTTTAATGGTTCTGAGGCTTGGTTGTGGTTGAAGATAGTAAACATACCTAGCGTGGAATGGAAGCTCTCAAGTAAAATGTCGGAACACACAGTTAGGTGCTTGGCGGCAGAAGTTCTACTTGAGGTGGTAGCAGCCGAGCACTGGAAAGTACTTTACCACCATACCATGGTATCCTCACAATGTTTTCCTTCACTGGATGCTCAAGCTCATTGTTGGGGTTTCAACCTACGCCCTTCGGCGTGCGAACCCACCGCGCATACCAATGACCTATCATTGCTACAAGATAGGTACAAGAGAGGATACTATGTTTATAGTAGGCAATTGAAGAAAATTAATGATGTACTTATTGATGTTGATGTATTCTACAATATTCCCGTTAGATATCACCAAGTCAGTGCCTGTTATTATGTAACTAATTAGCACTTTTCGCATGAATAGATATTAAAAAATTCCATTCCAAATTTAGGTATAGTATAACTCAATGTCATATTGCGAGTAGGTAGATACGAGTTTTGCTCCAACTCGAAAACTAACAATCTAACAAGGTAAAGGTTTCTTGTTCGCTTCTTTACTTTACCTCAAAAAGATTGAAGTGAACGAAAGATCAAAGTGATCACTTTATTTCCTAGTTTTAAGTATGTTTATAATTTGTGACGTGTGACGTGTCCAAGAGTACTGTAAGGTCTAAAGGAAATAAAGCACTTTGAGTTTTGAGTTTTTTGTGATTTAAAATGCCTACATGTGGCTTTTATCCAATGTCGGGATATATTAGGTTTTTAACTAGGATTTCTTTTACTTACAGAGTTATAGATGGATTTGAAGCATTAGATGATTTAGAGAAGATGGCTGTGAATCCCAAGACTTTCCGGCCAGTATCAGAATCGAGGATTTCATCAGTGACTATACATGCTAATCCCTTAGCTGGATGAATATAAATTTTACCTAACAAACTTTTGTATTATATTATGTTCCTTAATTTTAGCAAAAGTTAGTATAAAACCCTGAGAGTATAAATACATAACTAGACATACAACAGTATATCACAGGCGTATAAAGGAATACAACTCTGGGGTGTACTAAGTGCAGGTTTTATCGCTCCCCATAAGGGGTCATTGGCGTCATTATGAACAACTTTAATTTGAATAAAACCTCTACAATTGTGCTGTGCTGTATACTAACAACCAGCCCTGGCTTTGGACAATTGCGGGTGGCACCTTTAGGGGGCGGCAAAGTTTCACAATAAATTGATATCTTTTAAATATTTTTGTCGCACTTACCATTCGGACCTATTAAAATTAGCACGGAATTTTCCATTACTTAGGTATACTGTGACGAAATTGGGGAATAATAATGACATTTTGCTCATTGTAACGACTGGCAACACCATCTGTACTGACTTCCAGGTATCTCCCGTGAATTATTTTGTGCTTTATATTGAAATACGTAGACGGCGGCAAAATTTTCTTCCGCCCCGTGCGGCTGATACCCACGCTACGCTCAAGCCGTACAAACCAAGCCGTAATTCAGTGTAGAGTTACTCGGTTGTTGTGTGCCAAGTACATATAGTTCTAGTAGAAATAAACAGTATTTATAATGGAGGACAACATTTATTGCTCAAAAATATTTACAGTCATTTTATGTAGTATGTTTACATTAGGTACTTAAGAGTAGATTGTGATATCTCAGTTGGTACATTGACAGAACAAGGGAATAAAAAATATAGAAATAATTTAGTTGTGCCTAACTTAAAAATGTCTGCATTTGAGACGAACTTATTGTTTATACCTACGTTAGTAAAATTATTTTTTAACTACAATTGCATTGGTAGTGCGGCTCATCATCATCAGCCTTTTGTGGTCCACTGCTGGAGTTCCATCCACCGCCAGCTATCCCACGTATATCGTCACTCCATCGATTCTCAGGGCGTCCTACACTACGTTTGCCAATTCGCGGTCTCCACTCTAGAACACGGTAGTAGAATTCTAGGTAGTGCTGTTATCAGAGAATATTAGCTAAGTCGCTTAGGCCAGATTATACGGAGACAATACCGTCCTTATGAAAAATGCGATAACTTGGGTTTTTGGGCTTTCTGACTTTTAAGTACATATCTGTAATCAGGAAAATGAGCTGAATGTAGCCAAAGCCAAGTTATTGCACTCTTCATAAAGACGGCAGAATAGCTGTCGCCAAGTTAGTTGGCTATAGCTATATTCTTGTAGGTAGTAGGAAAGTTTATACCAAAAACTAGGTAACAACACAACCTTGACAGCGCTGTCGCGACATCTATAGCTCTAGCGTAATCTGAGACAATTACGTTAGTGATGTAATTATGTTTATCACCGGGTCTTAATCGCGCACAAAATACTACGAATTTAGTTTTGTTTATATACCTCGACATTTCGGCCATGTTGCAATAGCCGTGATCACGATTTGACGTGGTCGATTTGTTGTTTCATGGTCATAAACAAAACAAATTTCATATTTGTGCACGATTAAGACCCGGTTATAAACATAATAATGTGTTCCAAGTCGCGAAATTTTAATAGTTACAACAAGTTATATGTTTGCAAAAAGTAAATTTCAATACTGTCGCCAATACTTTTCGGGCGCTGTCACAATTTCCATAAATTTTTTCTATAATTTATCGTGTAAAATCTCGCAAACTGAAGCTACCCACTCTTACCCACAGTAAGACGAAGGCGACTGCCTTGACCTTAACAATCGACGAAATTAGTCAAAATAGGCCGTTAGTAATGTGCATATTATATCAGGTACACAAAGGCAGCAAAATAGCCATGCAGAAAATTATTACTTAGAAATCATATTACTGGACTCTGATCATACTAAATTACTTTTATTTTGAATTCTGTTGCGAAATCACGAAATGTTAATATTTTATTCTACCAGCATCTTTTTTAAGTTTGATAAGGTAGGTACTAGTATTATAAGGAAGTAATATCATTATTAACTAGTTATATTATAATTTTACTAATTTTGATTCTTGTGGAAATCTTAAGATTAACGTGAGATGCATATCACAAATGTTATCCTATTACTTACTTAAAATAAAAAAAATCTTTGGATAAAACTTCAATTGCATACCTATTTACAATTTCACAATTATTATACATATAACCAACTTTTAGTATTAAAGTAAATCAACTAGGTATTAAAGCTATACAAAATTATAAGTACTTTCTCCAGTGTCAAATAGTTGTTATAATTTTAAATATTAGCTTAAAAATATAAAATAATAATGGCTGGACCTTTTTTATAGTTTATAACTAACATAACACAGTCAGAATCCCATTACTGAATTACGAGACACTCGAGTTCGAGTTTCAAGACTTCGAGTTATTATCTTTTGGGTGTACTAAGCCAAAAGGCCGTTGTACTCACTATTATGAACAACTTTTACTAAGGGCACGAATGAAATCGCGAAAAAATAATCAGCTGCATAAACACGGTCAAGAGTCAACAACCTTTTTCTATAGGACAGCAAATTTTGTTTAAGATTTTCGAGTTATTAAAGTTATTCATAAGGTAATAATGATGGGTACAATGGCCCCCTATTTCAGCTTGATACACCTTATAATCCTGTGAATATTGTTGTCGCCAGTTTCAATGTTACGTCAGCACTGGTAGGCTAGTAGCTGTCGAAAACAATCAAATTGATTTTCTGCTTATCAGAACTACTATAATTTTACCTCAAATGACATTCATAAAACAAACTTCTATTTTGTTTACTTTCATATCCCAAACTTAAGCAATGTCATGGTCAAGTCCAAGTCATGCCCTAGTAAAGTGGTGGAGACTTTACAATACACTATGGTAATAACAGAAGAATGCATTCACAATACCAATTATACATAAAATCTGCATAATATATGTATAAAATCACCTAATGAAGAAATCCACAAAAAGCATAATTTAGGAAAAAATACAAAATTTATGGTAATTTCTTCAACTTGGCATGATTTAAAACATTTTAGTCAGTTTTGTTTTAAAAGCCACCACATACAATAGACATAAAATTGTAGGAAGTTTCTCTTTCAAATTTTTCATAAGCCAAATATGTCTGTTATATTATGTGATCGCTCAGTTCAGGATCATCTAAAATGATCACATACCTTAAAAAATAAAAATCATATTATAGGACTCGATAGATTTTCAAAAATTTGTAAAATGTTTAAAGTTTATACAACAATATCCATAAAAATATCAGTGCTGTTATTATTACGAGTTTTAGAGATTAAACTTACATTATTTATACATGTATACAACAACCACCTAAATAAATAAGAATGAAATATTTACTGTAGGTATTTGGAATAGAAATTAAAACATGCTTATGATAAATAAAAATGTTAGTAACTCAATTTCATAACGAATTAAGTACAATAAAAAACATAGGACATTTTGGCCTAGTAGGTAATAAAGTACAATTTTTTTCTAATAAACTTTCTTTTAACATCTCTTATTGTACATAACATTAAATTGTGAAAAATCTTAGGACTGGATAAAAATAAAGGTCTTAAAACCAGTTTACTTGTGTAGAATTAGAAATTACATATATTTAAAAACGAATGCTTAAAAATGGTATTAAAGACTTACCTAGATTGTTTGTCTTTTTGGACACATGAAAAAAATTAAGGTCGTTTGGTTTGGTGGTAGGTACATAAATGTTTCACCACTAGGCCACAAATATGAAATATCCTAAGAATTTAGTAATTTGACAATCTAGGGTGGTAAGTCTTTTAACAAAATAGAGATGCAGACCCAAATGTCAATTACTCTTTGTGTGGTAAATCAATCTATGTTTCTAAGTCATAAAAGTTATCATCTAAAGGGAATTCAGGTTCATCTTCTTTTTTAATTTCATTTGTTTTTTCATCAAAATTATCAGTGAAATGAGACTTGATGTGTGCAACTAAATTAGCTTTCTTTTCGAATGTGGCACCACATTCTATACAAGGCATATTCACAACCAAACATTCATGACTTTGCTCATGCTTGTCCAATTTATCTTTTCTAGTGAACTTCTTTTCGCATTGACCGCAAGAAAAAGGTTTCATTCCAGAATGTAGAGTTGCATGTCGATCGAGGTCTCTCTTTTTGACAAACTTTTTGAAACAAACTTTACACTGGAAGACTCTTGACCCAATATGGGATATTGACACATGTGTTTTGTATGCATCTAATGATGAAAATCTCTTGGGACACTGATGACACTTTATGTTTTTTGGACGATTTTTTGCAAGTGTTTGCTTTGATTTCTGTGGGGATGTTTGAACTGGCTTACCAGATGGAGTTTTCTGCACTCTGGTAAAACTACTTTCCCCAGAAATGTGATCTGGTACTCTTGGCAGCTCATAGTCTGTATTTTGACCTTGGTGTTCTGATGGTGACGTCATGAGGTTGCTGAATGGATTTACATTAACAACCATGTCATGCATATCCTGTTCATTATCATATTCATTTTTGTGTTCCGGGCTGATAGGGCCATGTCTAACTTCATGCTTGAGTAACTTATCTCTTCGTCCAAAAGTTAGTGGACATTTCCTGCAGGCATATGGTTTCATGCCAGAATGTACTAAAACATGTCGCTGTAGATCTCCTTTGGCTACAAAACTCCTTGGACATAATGGACACACATGTGGCTTATGCCCTGCATGTATACGGAGATGTTTGCTCAAGTTTGTATTACGCGAAAAACTTTTCAAGCAATACTGGCACTGGTAAGGCCTTATACCTGTGTGTACAATAGAGTGTTTCCTCAAATCTGATCTGCGCCCAAAGCTTTTTTCACATTCAGGACATTGATAAGGCTTATCATTACCATGCACTTGTTTAGTATGTTGTATGTACTGTGAACGCTCTGCAAATACTAAGCTGCATTCAACACATTTATATGGTAGATTTGGGTCATGGTATTTTTCTTCATGTTCTTTGCATTTCTCTTGTGATATAAATGCTTGGTCGCAATACTGACACATGGATACATTTTTAAAGAATGACTCTGACATTGGCTCTCCTTCAGGAGTGTGGTCTCTCTCAGTGGATTCTTGCTCGATGGGTTCCATACTTTCAGATTCCTCCGATGAATCATAATCAAGGCTTGGGTCAACGACCATGACAACACTGTCCTCTACAATGTAGTCTTCAGCTTTAGGTTTCTGTTCCTGGCCATTTGTATAGTTATAATTGCTTAGTTCTGATGAGTTTGAGTTGTCAAGCTCATTTACCCGATTAGTGATTTGCCTAAGTCGGTTTTCATTTTGAATACACTGCAGTCTGAACTTGGCGCACTTATCTACTTTTAATAGGCATTTATAGCAGATATTTCCTGGAAGACCATCGTTGGGGTCAATCTGAAACAATAAACAGCTTGTAAACAATAGCAAACATCAATAGAAATGTGTATGAATTCATGAGGAAATTGTGAAAATACATACCTGCAGTTCGAAACATTCAGCTATTTTGGAGGTTAGTGATATGTTGGCCTCGTCATCTGGCGTAGGGCCGAAAATCGACACGGATAGTGCGCTTTTGTTCAAGCACAAGCGACACAGCGCATGAAAATTCGCGATGATGTAGGAATCTTCCATTTTGTGCACTCAATATAACATCGCCGCGCTAGGCCCCCGTGATTTTGTGTGGCATGAATGACAGGATAACGCTATTATATTGTTTTTTTCCTTTCAAATACGGATTCAGAACACAAGGATTTCTAAAAAAATTATAGTATGAACCCAAGGCGACGGCTGGGAGGCGCTACTACGCAACCGTTCGATGCGAAGGGGCAACTAGGGCGACATCCGCCAGGGCTGCGCTAGCGGAGTGCCCGCCGCCGCCTGTCTCGTCACCGACCACCGCACCAGATATTTTCAGTCCACATCTTGGGTTTAAATAAGTTTTCACACGATTTCTCCGTTTTAAACACATTAATTGTTTTATAATGTTTATTTGATAAATAACTTAATTCCTTGTAATCATCTTTAAATTAAATATCAAGTGAAAACCGCGCAATTTTCGCAGAAATAAAAATTACATTGTTTTTACGGAACGATTTTGTGACATTTTTGACAGTTGTTCAAATTATAAACCCATAACATCTCATTGGCTTAACACTTTAAAATCATTGTGATTGGTGCAATATACACGGAAAAATTGGACCAATCATCAGATTGTAATTAGATCACTTTGTTAATAGAAAACAAACTTACCTTTTTTTTTAATTTTATTTATTGGCAACTGGATACACAATCCTTATGCCAAGCTGCTATGCCTCTTGGACAGTGTTGCATTGTATTCTGATTATATTATAACAAACAACTTTGGTTTCAATCTAAATATATATAATGAGGTGACTGACTGACTGACTGACTGACATAGTGATCTATCAACGCACAGCCCAAACCACTGGACGGATCGGGCTGAAATTTGGCATGCAGGTAGATGTTATGACGTAGGCATCCGCTAAGAAAGGATTTTGATTAATTCTACCCCCAAGGGTATAGAGGATGAAAGTTTGTATGAAACTGTCAATTTTAAACCGATCGGGCTGAGACTTTGCATGCATAAAGCTACTATGACGTAGGCACCACCACGGGGCACAGCTAGTTAGACATAAATAAGTATTTAGCGACTTCTAGAACCTTTTCGTGCCGTAGGAGACTTTTTTTGTGATTTAGAAATCATGTTAATTAATAAATAAATTAGAAAACATGATTATTAGTACCTACCCCAAATTTTCTAGTTTACTTCTCATAACACTCACGTAGAATGTAGAATGGAATTCCCATTGCAACACTCACGGGAATACCCGCGTTATAAACACAATGTGGCGCCTGTAATTTGTTTCGTTTGTTCTTTTGTATAATTATCGCGTATCTAACGAACGAGTAAGACAAGTTTAGTGTACGGATTGCAATGTGAAAATGAGTGAATTAATGACCGAGATTATTAATTCACACGCATTCTTTTCCAGTAGATGTGATCAAAATAATTTTTCTTATCAAGTTAATATTATTGGTGATAATTAGTGTTGTTCATAGCTGTGTATAAAAAATCGATTTAAATTGTAAGGATAGAAGTTCTGATAATAAATAAATCTTACAGCATAATGAAAAAACATAAAAAAGCAATGTGGTTGCATGCACTGTCCCTCAGACAACTAGAAAATCGCATAAGGTTTAGGCGACCGCGAAACCTTTCTAAGGTCGAGATATCTAGGATCAGGATCTAGGGATTTTCAGCGAATTTCAGAATTTAGTTTTTCCTGTATCTGGCTACATTTTGTAGATTGTATAAGGATTTTAAATTTTGTAGAACGGCAGCACTGCTTTTGAAGTCCTGTAGTCCTGAGTATAGTCCTATCGTAAGTTATCATCTTTCTATACTTGCTCTTTTCCTCCTTGTGAGTAATATTATTCTTTGCTTTCTACATAATTATGATTCGTAGAAGCAGAAAGAATAATAATTATTATTAACAAATTATTTAATACAATAAAAACTCAAATTATTATTTTATTAGAACTTAATACTACCTAAAATACTTTCTTATAAAAGGAAAAGCTTTCTACTCATCTCTTCCTAGTATTTAAGCCCAAGTAATCCAAGTATATTATTATGTTGTGTTTTTTATACCTGGAGCAAACACTATTTTTATTTTTTTTGACAAATCCTGGTTTTGTTGCTCATTATTCCGTATGATAGTCGGTATCACATGTCATTTTAAATTCACGGGAGAAAAGTACGGTAACCTTTCTATTCTTAGAATGATCCAGCTGTTGGCACAGATAATATAATTGCAGAGTATACACTATTATTAAGCCCATGTAACACTGTATCTATTTTTATTTCACTATAACAAAACGACTCGTAGGAGTTTCGGGGGCGGGAAGAAATTTAATAGTTTTTAAACCACAGTAAAGTAATGTTTAACTTAGGTCTTAGTAAGTAGTGAAGAACTTTATAGTGTTTTAGAATACAACTTCACACTGAAGTGAAGTGTCTCACGCGTGCAAGCGAAAGCAAGTTTTGAATATAAAATTTACATTATAACGTCATAATTAGGTATTGCTTAGATTATCGGTTTACGGCTAATACGTTATTATTAAAGTTATTTTTAAACATTGTTCGTGTTTACAAACGCTTCTTAAAGTTAAACGACGTCACCATAGATCACTTAGGTAAATTTTACTTTGAGTAAAAGGTAAATAACTTTTTTTTTTTAGTTATTTATTTATACCCTGTCACCCAAAATTAGAAGTTTCGGAAATATAATGCAATACAGCGATAAGTTTTTGTTTGTTTTATAAAGCAAAAAATAAAAATAGTTCTCGCAAAAAGTTGTCTTCTCGTGTTAAAACTTGTTTGATTGTATTTTAAGCTTTTGTTTTTGTTTTGAGATTCTATCCTATAAGGTGTGTGTCGTTGTTTATACAATGAAACGAACCGAAATGGGACGAAGCCCATGTCTTAGAGTTGTTTTGTATGTAAATAGGTAAGTATTCTATATCATGGAATACCTTCATGTTATGGGTACCTATTTTTTTAAATTAAAACAATACAAAATACATAACAAATACCCCACCGTCAGGTATGTTTCACCAAATACTAAACCTTGGAATTTGTAATAATTTTACTCTCCATTCTCTCTCTCTCTATAATCTATGTACCCTTCTAACGATAGTTTTTTCATTATTATCGATACATATTGTTATTGTCTAAAATCGTATAATTCATGATTTTATTACACTTCTAATCTTTAGCCATCTCTACAGGAAATATTCCCGACGTTCCCAGCGCGACCTGGGATGGGCAAAATGCTCATGTTTCCTTCTTCGCAACACTTGCCTTCCACCAATAATAGCCTCTAATTCTTTCACTTGAGATTCCTTGTCCACGCGTATATATTCTATACGCCAATAAAAAAATTGACAGATTAAAAATTAGCGCGCATATTTTGTCACGTTTTTAAATTTTAAATTGGCATAGATAATATTGGCATTTTGTTACGATGATCATGATGAGACAATATAATTAAACTATGTTTCCATGGAGCCGACACTGGGCTCTGAAAGCTAAAAACCTGAAAATAATATATTTCAATATTAGTTATATGATCACGTTTGGCTCAGGTCACTACGTTGGTCAGCGACATTTAGGTAACTGGCCAATTAAAAATATATTGACAAAATTTTCGGAGCTTACCTGCAGATTTGCAATGTGGCACATTCATTGGCCAATCACAGGTACTCAACCTTTCGTTGAAGACCAATCCGTGAGGACAGACCATATCAATGGCTCTTCCTGCTTCGCACATAATGTACTTGTTGCAATCGCCACCGGGCGCACTGAAATACCCATAATGATGGGGGCACGGGCTTGGGGGTTGATCTTCTTCTGCAAAACAAGAAACAAAGGTACAGGCTAATGTCTATTGTAGATCTCCTTAGCAGGAAGTCGTCTAGGTAAGTACCATCGTAGTATCAGCTGATATTCTCCTGTGGAATAGTAGTAAGTGTGTAAACATTACTGTATTCCAGATTGAAGGGGACAGATAACGAAATTACAGGGCTATTGTGACAAATAATTGAATATCTCGAAGTAATGGGCGTCAAATCAAACGGTGCCTTGGACTTTGTTTTGTTAGTCAAAGTTCTAGGTACCGCTGCAATAAAATCGAATCAATTTATAATGGCATCAATTTTAAACAAATTAATATTAACAGTAATATGTATATAATAGTACTATATTAATGCTAATCAGTAATGTGTTTTATATTCTTGATTGCTTGGAAGAGATCGCTTTTAGCGATAAGGCCGCTGCTTGTGACACTAGCTCATAAGATTATTCTGTTTCTGGTTTATACAATAATGAGTTTCTATCTATCTATTAACACATTGGCTCTGAACTAGTAACCTATGGCTTCTCGCAATATCAAATAACAAAATAGCATAAACACAAAACAAGTTTATAAAATAAAATAAATAGGTACATTTAGAGCATCCAGACACAGGACAAACATTTTTAGTATGTCACATAAATGTTTGTCATGAGTGGAATCGAAACCATGTTCTACAGCTCAAGAAGTAAAGCTAAAAATAACTAAAAGAGCAATCGCTGTTAGTTCGAATAGACATTAGAAGCAGAATGGCCATTATGATTTAATGGGTATACATATATGCCAAAAATATACTCTAACAAGAAATACTTACCCCGGTTAAGTACTTTACAATAGTCAATTTCTGATGGAAACGAACACGGGAAGTCTGGAAACGGCTTGTAACGATCAAAAAGAAGACCATCTGGACAGGTCATACTCTTCGGTATGAAGTCCTGAAATAATCATGATTTTGTGAGTATTTATAAAATTTACTTAAGTTGATATGTATTGTTATTATTCTTATGTAGATATGTAACACTAGGTATAGATACAGTACACATCATCGATCAATGAACCGCAAAGTCAACATACAAGTTTTGATAGAATTTTGGAAGTAACACTAAAATCATGTGTCACCATATGTTACTAAAACGCTAAATAAAACACTACTATTTAATAGATAAACAAAAAACAAAAACAAAACAAAAAACTACAAGTTTGAAAATTTATACAATACGGCGACATGATTTCTCCGTGTTGTTTCGTCGCGAAACTCCTTCAATATCAGTTATTCAAACAAATAGTAACTCTAAGCTGGGACGTTACGAAAATGAAGCCAGTGATTGTTCGTCACGACCTGAATAACTTTATACTGATGCTTTTGGCGTAGTTTTTAACTGTTTTATAAATAAAACGTTTAATCTAAAAAAGTTGGATGACACTTTTGGATGGATGGACGGATTGGATGATTTCAATAATTGTTACTAATCGTATTGTCAATGTAAATGCAATGAATTTCACACTTTTAAAGATAGTTTCGATCGAGATGATAATGAAAAACTCTCTAGATTTGATAAAAGATCTACATGTACAACAGTCGAAATAATAAAGAAATTTCAACTCACCCAACATTCTATGTACACATCACAAGCACCTTCAATGGCGTAGTATCCATCTCCATTGTCGCAACTGAAGTTTATTACAGATAAAGAGGGAATTATTGGTTTCAGTGGTGATTTTTGTATTACTACTTTGTGTGGTCTTTTAGTAGGATTGGGTATCTTACCCAATCCTCGTGCCGGCGTGATTAAGGAGGTGATAAAAGAACTTTTTGCTGGAGAGTCCGTGGACCTTGATATTGTGTTTGGCCCAAGTTTGTTGTTAGAACTTGAGTTATAGGATCCCCATTGAGATGTCTCTTTTAACTTGGGATTTCTGTTTGAGTTTGAGACAAAGGGTCTCGATATTTTGTTTCTTTCTAGATTGTTGTTCGAGCTTGAGTAAAGGTGTCTGTCTGGTGGTGTCTGTCCCCAACTTGGTGTTGCATTCGGTTTTATGTTATTGTTTGAACTTGAGTCAAGGGGTCTCCAACTTGATGTGTTCTTTGGCTTTGGGTTGTTTGAATTTTGGTTTGGTAAACGTCTTCTGTTTGACATTGCATATGGCACTAAGTTTTTGTTGGAGCCAAGGGGTCTCCTACTTATTATTACGTTTGGATCTAAGTTTTCGTTAGAATTTGATTTGAAGAGTCCTCGACTTGGTGCTGTGTTTGACCCAAGTATGTTGTTTGAACTTGAGTTTTGGGATCTCCAGTTCAACGTCTCGTTTAACTCCGGATTTCTGTATGAATTTAAATCTAGAGGTCTCCAATTTGACGTCGCGTTTGACTTTAGTTTGACGTTTGAGCTTGAATTAGGATATCTTGAAATTGCGTTTAGGTCTAGAATGTTGGTAAAGCTGGAGTCAAGAAGTCTGTGACTTAAGTCAATACTCTTATCTACTTTTTTATTTGCATTTGTGTCATTTGACTCCGGATTTTTATTTGAGTTTGAGTAAAAATCTGTCCTGTTTGACATTGTATTTGGCTCTAAGCTCGAGTTATGGGGTCTCGGATTTGAAGTTACATTTGTCTCTAGATATTCCTTTGAGCTTATGTCAAGGGGTCTCTGACTTGATGTTGCATTTTCCTCTAGAATGTCAAGGCTTGAGTCAAGTAGTCCCCAGCTCGAAGTCTTATTTTTATCTGGATTGCTATTTGAACTTGGGTTAAGGAATTTTTCAATTGTTGTTGCGTTGAACTCTAGATTGTCGTTTGAGATTGAGTCAAGAGGTCTCCGACTTGATGTTGCGTTAACCTTTAGATTGTCCAGGCTTGAGTCGAGTGCTACCCGCCTTGATGTCGTGTTTTTCTCCGGAATAATGTCTGAAGTTGGGTTGAGGAATTTTTGACTTGAAGTTGCGTTTGGCTCTAGATTGTCGTTTAAGCTTAAAGAGTCTAGGCTTGAGTTAAGTAGTTTCGAACTTAAAGTCTTGTTTTTCTGCGGATTGCTGTTTGCGCTTCCGTCAAGAAATATCTGACTTGATGTTGTGTTTAGCTCTAGATTGCCCAAGCTTGAGTCAACTAGTTCCCAGCTCTGTGTCTTGTTCTTTTGCGAATTGCTGTTTGAGCTTGCCTCAAGGAGTCTCAGACTTGGTGTTGCATTTGGCTCTAGGTTATCGTTTAAGCTTGAGTCATGTGTTCCTCGACTTGATGTTACGTTAGTCTCCAGATCGCCCAAGATTGATTCGATTGGTTTCCAGTTTAATGACTCGTTTTTCTCTGGATTGCTGTTTGAATTTGAGTTTAGGAATTTTTGTGTTAATGTTGCGTTTGCCTCTAGATTTTTGTTTGAGCTTAAGCCAAGGGAACCCCGACTTGATGTTGTTTTCATCTCTAAATCGCTTAAACTTGAGTCAAGTCGGTTCGAGCTTAATATTTTGTTTTTCTCTAAATTGTTGTTTGAACTTGCGTCAAGAAATCGTAGACTCGATGTTACATTTGGCTCTGGGTTTTCGTTTGAGATTGAGTCAAGAGGTCTCCGACTTGATGTTGCGTTAACCTTTAGATTGTCCAGGCTTGAGTCAAGTGCTGCCCACCTCGATGTCGTGTTTTTCTCCGGAATACTGTCTGAAGCTGGGTTGAGGAATTTTGGACTTGAAGTTGCGTTTGGCTCTAGATTGTCGTTTGAGCTTAAGTCAAGGGATCCTCGTCTTAATGTTGTGCTTACCTCCAGATCATCTAGGCTTGAGTCAAGCAGATTTGAACTTGATGTCTTGTTTTTATCCGGATTGCTGTTTGCACTTCCGTCAAGGAATCTCTGAGTTGATGTTGTGTTTGGCTCTAGATTGTCGTTTGAACTTGAATCATGTGGTTCCCAATTTAATGTTGCATTTATCACTAGATTGCCCAGGCTTGAGTCAAGTAGTTTTGAACTTGATATCTTGTTTTTCTCTGGATTGCTGTTTGCGCCTCCATCAAGGAAAATCTGACTTGATGTTGTGTTTCGCTCTAGATTGTCGTTTGAACTTGAATCACGTGGTTCCCAATTTGATGTTGCGTTTACCTCTAAATTGCCCAAACTTGAGTCAAGTAATCCCCAGCTCTGTGTCTTATTCATTTGCGAATTGCTGTTTGAGCTTGCTTCAAGGAGTTCCAGACTTGGTGTTGCATTTGGTTCTAGGTTATCGTTTAAACTTGAGTCATGTGTTCCTCGACTTGATGTTGCGTTAGTCTCGAGATCGCCCAAGATTGATTCAAGTGGTTTCCAGTTTAATGTCTCGTTTTTCTCTGGATTGCTGTTTGAATTTGGGTTAAGAAATTTTTGGGTTAATGTTGCGTTTGCCTCTAGATTTTCGTTTGAGCTTAAGCCAAGGGAACTCCGACTTGACGTTCTTTTTATCTCTAGATTGCTTAAACTTGAGTCAAGTCGGTTCGAGCTTAGTGTTTTGTCTTTCTCTAAATTGTTGTTTGAACTTGCGTCAAGAAATCGTAGACTCGCTGTTGCATTTTGCTCTGGGTTGTCGTTTGAGGCTGAGTCAAGAGGTTCCCGACTTGATGTTGCGTTTGCCTTTAGATTGTCCAGGCTTGAGTCAAGTGTTGCCCACCTCGATGTCGTGTTTTTCTCTGGAATACTGTCTGAAGTTGGGTTGAGGAATTTTTGACTTGAAATTGCGTTTGGTTTTAGATTGTCGTTTGAGCTTAAGTCAAGGGATCCTCGTCTTAATGTGTTTACCTCCAGATCGTCTAGGCTTGAGTCAAGCAGCTTTGAACTTGATGTCTTGTTTTTCTCCGGATTGCTGTTTGCACTTCCGTCAAGGAATGTCTGAGTTGATGTTGTGTTTGGCTCTAGATTGTCGCTTGAACTTAAATCATGTGGTTCCCAATTTAATGTTGCATTTATCTCTAGATTGCCCAGGCTTGAGTCAAGTAGTTTTGAACTTGATATCTTGTTTTTCTCTGGATTGCTGTTTGCGCCTCCATCAAGGAAAATCTGACTTGATGTTGTGTTTCGCTCTAGATTGTCGTTTGAACTTGAATCACGTGGTTCCCAATTTGATGTTGCGTTTACCTCTAAATTGCCCAAACTTGAGTCAAGTAATCCCCAGCTCTGTGTCTTATTCATTTGCGAATTGCTGTTTGAGCTTGCTTCAAGGAGTTCCAGACTTGGTGTTGCATTTGGTTCTAGGTTATCGTTTAAACTTGAGTCATGTGTTCCTCGACTTGATGTTGCGTTAGTCTCGAGATCGCCCAAGATTGATTCAAGTGGTTTCCAGTTTAATGTCTCGTTTTTCTCTGGATTGCTGTTTGAATTTGGGTTAAGAAATTTTTGGGTTAATGTTGCGTTTGCCTCTAGATTTTCGTTTGAGCTTAAGCCAAGGGAACTCCGACTTGACGTTCTTTTTATCTCTAGATTGCTTAAACTTGAGTAAAGTCGGTTCGAGCTTAGTGTTTTGTCTTTCTCTAAATTGTTGTTTGAACTTGCGTCAAGAAATCGTAGACTCGATGTTGCATTTGGCTCTGGGTTGTCGTTTGAGATTGAGTCAAGAGGTCTCTGACTTGATGTTGCGTTTGCCTTTAGATTGTCCAGGCTTGAGTCAAGTGTTGCCCACCTCGATGACGTGTTTTTCTCCGGAATACTGTTTGAAGTTGGGTTGAGGAATTTTTGACTTGAAGTTGCGTTTGGTTCTAGATTGTCGTTTGAGCTTAAGTCAAGGGATACTCGTCTTAATGTTGTGCTTACCTCCAGATCGTCTAGGCTTGAGTCAAGCAGCTTTGAGCTTGATGTCTTGTTTTTCTCCGTATTGCTGTTTGTACTTTCGTCAAAGAATCTCTGACTTGATGTTGTGTTTGGATCTAGATTGTCGTTTGAACTTGAATCATGTGGTTCCCAATTTAATGTTGCATTTATCTCTAGGTTGTCTAGGCTTGAGTCAAGTAGTTTTGAACTTGATGTCTTGTTTTTCTCCGGATTGCTGTTTACGCTTCCATCAAGAAATATCTGACTTGTTGTTGTGTTTCGCTCTAGATTGTCGTTTGAACTTGAATCACTTGGTTCCCAATTTGATGTTGCGTTTACCTCTTGATTGCCCAAGCTTGAGTCAAGTAGTCCCCAGCTCTGTGTCTTGTTCTTCTGCGAATTGCTGTTTGATCTTGCCTTAAGGAGTCTCAGACTTGGTGTTGCATTTGGCTCTAGGTTATCGTTTAAGTTTGAGTCACGTGTTCCTCGATTTGATGTTGCGTTAGTCTCCAGATCGCCCAAGATTGATTCAAGTGGTCCCCAGTTCAATGACTTGCTTTTCTTTGGATTGCTGTTTAAGTTTGCATCAAAGGATCTTCGTTTTGATGTTGTGTTTGGCTCTACTTTTTTGTTTGTGCTTGAGTCGAGGTATCCCCACCTCAATGTGTCATTGAGCTTCGTATTGCTATTTGAGTTGGGATCGTTTGGTATTACTTGTCTACGCATAATTATAAAATTTATCATGGTCGAAATTGTTGCTTCAGATTCATACAACTTATGAAGCTCCAACCGTCCATCGTCGTAAGGTACTATGTTTTGAGTGGTAACTGAAAAAAAAACATATTCGATATTTTCTACGTTTCTTTATATAAACGACAAAATGAGTCTATCAAATCTAAACAATAAAATAAGGCCTATTTTATGTAATAGTAATGAGACCAACGAGACGCTCTCCTGATGGTAGTAGATATCGTATGCCCGTCACCATAGCTGCGATATACAAAACAAAATCCAGGGCATCACTGCTTTGTCGTTCATAACTTTGAGCATTTTCGATGGTTAGTCTCAACAGCTCTGTAATTACTTTAGCTGTCGTACCATTCAAACCGGAACACACAGTAATACTTACACACCCAGACGACCTCCTACTAAGGAGATATACCACCAGGCAACCACTAAGAGTCAGAGGTTGTCGGCGAACGTTGTCGTCAACGTTGGGTAGGTGGAAACCAGATTATTCATATTTATAAGTTTATGCAGTTCCAATGAAGCCTGAATTAGAGCTATATACTTTTTAAATAATTATAATTATGTATACCTATTACTGAGACAAATTAACGGTTGACAAATATCTATTATTGGTCATAATGACTACAATATTTGTATTTAGTACAATTGACTATAAATATTCTTATGGATTGAATCATAGATATTTGATTTGATCAATATAAAATAAGTTCTACTTACCATAATTCACCAGCAAACACAGACGAGTGAGACGCCATAACATATTGCCAGTTATAGCATAGCACGGACAATGACTTCTTATTACGAGAATCGATGTTTATAAATGTCGCAAAATTCTTACAGTAACTATCATTGACTACCTATCTTACTCTTACTTTTTAATATGTTTCTTAATTAAAAATGATAATTTAATATCTGTTAGCGGCACCGAAATTTAGCTATAACAGTTATGTGGCATTTATTTTGTCTAATTAGGTGAATTCGCAGAAATTGACCAATTTTGATTCGATAACTGATAACGAAAATATCTGCTAATTTGCATTTAATGATTAGAAGAGGTCCGTTATTTGTATCGATGAAGTTATTTTTATTTTTATCGAGACTGCTACAAAAGTTAGATGTATTTTCGTGTAATAGTGTATATTACAAGGACCTTTAAATATAATCTAAGATTACAGGCATATAAGTTGATGTTTTGCTTTCAATGGATAGTAAAATCTTGTGGTAAAAATATTTTTTTTTGGTAATCTATATTACGTGTGCTTTTTTCTTAATAGACATTTGTGGTTTTGTAATAAGTAGTACTCGTTTGAAACAAACTTATTTAATATTAGTTTTTCAGACTTGCGCCGGAAAATCATCAACCTTGACTAGAAATACGCCATGTCAGTGAATGTTGAAAATGAAACCTGCTCACCTTAATTTATTTAAAATCTAGCTGTTTGGATCATTTTTTTAACGGCTGACAGGCTAGGTGTTTGACCACAGCTCACCAGATGTCAAGTGACGGTGTGGTCGAAGATGGTAAACACACCTAGCCTATTGACCTCATATATCACCTGGATGTTATTGACTACTACCTATTTATTATTATATATTTATTTAAAAGCATTGTGATGAACGAGACGCTCTCCTGATGGTAAGAGATAACGGTTGTTCAGGATCATTGCAGCGATATACAGAATTTTGAGTAGCAAAACAAAGTCCAGGGCATCGCTGCTTTGGCGTTTATTACTTCTAAACTTTAGATGGCAAGTCTCAACAGCCGTGTAATTTCGCTAGCTGCAGTATCCTTCAAATCGGAACACAGTACTGTTTACACACTTAGCACCGCTCGGCGGCAGAATGTTTGGTACTGTGGTGGTAACCTAGACGACCTCCAATAATATAAAGACCTCTAAACCTCTAAATATTTAAATACATTAAGAATAATTATTGCAGTAGATAAGATAATGGAAATAAAATTACTTATGTTCTTACCTATAATTATTCATTGATAACCATATCTTATTCCCCTAGATGTGGAACTGGGCAGCGGAAATCAAATGCATCAACAAATAAATGAGCGATAATGTAAGATTATTTATTGATATTTACGTACTACTATATATTGTAATAGTGGCTGATACCTACAATATTGGTACTACTTACTTCCGTTTAGAAATTCAAAAATATGATACTTCCCACTTTACTGTTATAACATTTAACTTATATCACGTTTGATAAGGTTGGATACTCTGACTATAGTTTCGGTCGCATTCGGTGACTTTTTTCACGAAGTGAATGTAGGTACGACACGCGCGGCCTCGTCATGCTTTACTGTGTGGGCTGCCGCATGCATCGCGTGATGAGAGCGGTTGGACACGGGATAAACGTGAGTAATCCCGTAGGTATACGTAAAACGAAAATGTGTAAAAAATCACGTCTAGTTCCATTGTAATCAGGGGCGGACCATGGGTTTGTGGGGCTCTGGGCTACTACTTAGGCCACTACTTAGGGGGTTGCCTAATCAACCAATTGCCATTTTGTAAAAAATCTGTTTTTGACAACGTGTACTAGGTGTATCAAACAGTTTATTTATAGTTACATTTGTTACATAAACATAAATATAATTATAAAGCAATATTCTATAATTAATATTACAAATGAAACCCTAATCATTATAAGATCAACAGGGAAAAACATCAACAAGTATCTTTTCATAAAAAGGCATAACAATAGCACTGCATTTTGTCACACCAAACTACTAGAGGACTTTGGCATAGCAATTTTTTTTTTATGGTTGACAAGATATTTAACAACAGTTCACCTGATGTTAAGTGACGGTGTGGTCGAAGATGGTAAAGTGCTATACATGGAACGTAAGGCTCACTCTCAAGTGAGGCTGTCGGAACACACCGTTAGATGCTCAACTCGAGGGTGGTAGCTAGCCAGCCGAGTACTAGGAAATACCCTACCACGATGGTCTTCCTTACGATGTTTTCTTTCACCGGCAGCTCAAACTTATTGTTGAGATTTGAACCCTTTGACGTATGAACCTCTCTAACCAGTGAGCTATCATTGCTACATACTAAGAAGTAGGTTCTTAGGAACTTTTTATCCCGTAATTAGACAAAGTTTCTGTAGGACGGGGGATAAAAGTCAAAATATTTACTGTGCAATAATTCTTTAACGCGTGTACCGATTATAATTATAATTTTTTATTAGAAAGGTTCTCCAAGAATTATCAAGTAAAACTAACAACATCGTAGGTTTTGTAGTTTTGAAATATCATTCGTCATTAATCTAACTCATATCTATCGTATATGATGCCTCTGTAAAATGCTATAATGCAAATATGTTCTCAGTTTATTCACAATACATATCTGAATTTATTAAGGTTTCACCTATGATATTATATGAATCCTTAATTTACAAGTTCTTTGGGTTTTACGCATTCCTTCGAAAATCAAAACGCGCGGGACAGAGCGTTGAAGGCGGGTAGAGGGGGGCCACTGGTAAGACGCAAACATCCATGAGGTAGCCGTGCGGTGCAGTCGCTCGGTGGGCTCCTTGAAGGATGCAGCGCATGAATTCAAATTTAGTTTATGAACTCTGTATTTTTAAAGGAATATTCTAATAAAAAAGTTATTTTCAGGACTACTTATTTAGTTATCGTTTTTATTTAAGGTGTTAGGTACTTTGTTGCTACTGTAGTTTCGAAATTACATAAATAGGTTAGTTATTTGTTTATAAACTTTGTTTCTATTGAATTTTTGGTACCTATATATAAATATGTGTAAATAAACGATAAACGCTGGGATAGACGTGTTCTGAAGTGAAACCGCGAATTGGCAAACGTAGCGTAGGACGCCCTGAGACTCGATGGAGTGACGATATACGTATGACAGTTGGCGGTGGATAGAGCGAAAAGCCGAAGAAGGGGCTGAGTGGCATGTCTCGGAAGAGGCCTGTGTCCAGCAGTAGACTTCAATAGGCTGATGATGATAATTAGTTGTAGTTTGTTTATAGTTAGTAATTATATACTTGTTCAACTTAAAAATGGTGTAAAAACGTGTCCGAGTACTTATTTTCTTCAATAAAAATGTTTGTCGATATACATTTGATACCCAAAAATGAGATCATTATTTGGTTTTAAATAACAGTAGTTTAGATATCTTTCAAAACAATTAAATTTTTCGAAGTGAAAACTTAGTTTTCTTTTAGGTGTAAAATTAGTTCACACTAATTTAAGTTGAACAACTCTAATTGTTGTTGGGACATAGCATATGTACAAGCTAATTCGTGGTTTGGTTATGTTATTTGTTAGGTAAACAAACAACATAATATGATAACTGATTAGATACTAATAGAAACTTTTCTCGCGAGACGCGATCCTTTTTTAAGAGCAACTTTTTTTAGTGTAAACTGGCTGACCTACGCTCAACTTTGTACGCGTCACTTCCAAGTAGTATTCACTACTGAAAAACACGTTTTTGTCGAGCGAGTGAAGAAAAGGTGTCCGAGAAATAAAGTTTTCAGGTGTCGCGTACGAAGTCGCGGGTACAGCTAGTTACAAATATAAGCCTGAACCGGTTCTTGAAAACAGCAACTACAGACTCTATTGGGACCGTACTATAATTACCGACAAGACCGTTCACTATAACAGACCAGATATAACCATTTCAGACAAAGAAAACAAATTTGCTTTCTTGATAGACGTTGCCATATGTAACACCCATAATCTGCAATCCGCGTACACCGAAAAAATAGCCAAATACACTGATTTAGCCATAGAAATTAAGACCCAATGGCAGGTAACCACCACAAGAACCATCCCTATAGTTTTATCTACCACAGGAGTTATACCAGAAACACTAGTAGCTAGTCTGGAAGCTCCCAACATCCAAGCAACAACTTTTAAGTTACTCCAAAAAGCTGTTATACTCAACACATGTCGAATTGTTAGAAATTTTTTATCACTCTCTTAAGCACTTGGCCCCGGCCCGTGCCAAAATGTACCTCGTCAGTGGAGAGTAAACAAATGTTTAAAATAAAAATAATAATAATAATCTTTATTACTTAAAAGAATCAACAAATTCACGTATTGGTATACAAAAAACAATGACATAAAGCAAAGTCCCTGTTTTTAGACGTTCCAGCGGACCCCAAACTAGGTGAAACCTGTATCTTGGGCTCCCATATACACAGTTAACAGATAACTATATACACTGCAGGCCAAAAGTTTAAGACCACCTTCATTAAAGTAGGAAAATATAATAAAACTCCAATAAAATATTAAATGCTTAATTAAACTGTTTAATCATCTAATAAAACACTGATTGACAAACAATATACTTTAAAAGCGTAAAGAAATATTAACACTTCATGCTAAAAAAGGCTATAGTTAGCTAAACTGATTTTTCATCAAAAAATCCTCCTTTACATTCTATGACTTTTTTCACAAGTCTCGGCATACGGGCAATCAATTAGTTGGTGGTGTCTTGTGATATATTGCTCCAACTTTCGCATAAAGCATTCCACATTTCTTCTTGCGAGGATGGGCCACGATTACGGACGTTCCTATCAAGCTCTTCCCACAAAAGTTCAATGGGATTGAGATCCGGGCTCTGAGGAGGCCAAACCATGTTTTTTAACACCCCTTGTGCCTATTTCTCTTCTAAATATCCTCTGCATAATTTAAAGCTATGCTTTGGATCTTTATCTTGTTGGAAAATTAATCCATCTCCAATTAATCGCAAACCGGAAGGAACGGCATTTTGTTCTAAAATTTTTTGGTACTGTTCCTTTTTCAAAATTCCTTCAATTTTGATCAAATCGCCGGTTCCTAGGCTAGATAAGCAACCCCAGACCATAATTGAGCCACCACCATGCTTGATTGTTGGGACTACACAGTCTGGCATCATCTTTTCTTGGGCACTGCTTCGAACGTAAATTCTTCGTTTTGTACCGAATAATTCAAACTTGGATTCAACGGTACAAAAAACTTTTTCAAAATTTTCTTTAGCCCAATCTCGATGGGCAAGAGCCCACTGCATCCGTTTTTTATTGTTTTGTGGCCTTAGCAGAGGTTTTCGAACGGCAACGCGACCATACAACTTAGCATCTCTCAACCGCCGTTTTACTGTAGTCAATGATAAAGGTTTAACTCGGGTTTTGTTTACTTCAACGCGGATTTCTGGTGCTGTTAAGCGTCTATCTCGCTTGCTGGTAGCAACAATGAAATTATCTTCACTAGAAGCGGTAGCTCTCGGCCTTCCCGAGCGTGGAAGATCTTGAAAACTGCCCGTCTCCCTCTATAGAGTTATTGTGCCATAAACACAAGTCTTCGATAACTTCAGTTGTGAAGCAATCTCACTTTCGGATTTGCCTTCATTATGTAAAACAACGATGGCTGAACGCAGTTCACCGCTTATTTCGCGTGTTTTTCAAATTTTAAGACGTCTTCACTGTAGAAACCTTAAGTTTAGACTAATTGAGATTGTTTTTGAACAAACCCAAATAAACTCAGGTAATAGAAAGTCGGAAACACGTGTTTTCAGGAACTAAATAATCCTAATTATTGATCAATGAGAAACAAAAGCAAAGTAATTAGTAATGAGCACATCATAAAAATATTATTACGACTCTACCACCTGGCTCTAGCGCAGCGCTTGTCGGTGTTTGAAAACAATAAATGTTTATTGTCCAATAACTTGAAAGTAGACAAAAGAATGACTTCTTTAAATATTCTATATTAACAATAGAATATGCAGATGTGCATTTCTTTTATTTATCTTATGGAATTTTATTACAATTGATAGATAATTATGTTGTTTAAGTGCGGTCTTAAACTTTTGGCCGGCAGGTAGTTTGGTTGCACATTACACTTTGTTTTGTTAACTTCTAGATTAGATTAGTCTTTAGTATTAAAAATACTTCTATAAATATCTCGAGTACCTACTTAAAGTTAATAAAATTGTAGTATATTTAATACTAATTTAAACGAAACAGTAATATAGTAATGGCATTAGTGCTTTGGGCACATTTAGTCGTATTACACTATCACATCGTTCAACATCCGTGATATCGATAAGACTTTTTGACCACTTTGATCGAAGTTTGAAAGAAAATACGTAAGCGTAGTTACGGTCACTGTAGATTCCTATTCTGGAGGTCTTGATTATAAAAGTCAGTTTACCTTCGCCACCGGGAACTTTTCAGGCCAGTCAGACAAGTTGATCGCTGGGTTGAACACCAAGCCAAAGGTTCATCACGTCACGCCGGACGCGCACGAGATGTAGCTGCTGCAGCGGTCGTGTGACGGATACCTCTCGACGGCGATGGGATAGTTGCTGAACTGGCGCAGGCACTCGGCAGTGGGCCAGGCAGGCACTGGAGGAGAAATTGATCAATCAAACGTCAGTCTGCAGAGCATACTCGTGTAGAATATAATACACCAAGTAAAACATCAGTATTGGATTTTTAGTCATCATCAACTTATGAATTTACCAGAAAGCACCCTGGGCACATCAGAGCTGAAAATTCAGTCAAAATTAATTTAGCATATTGACCGATTGCTTGCCATCCAAATATCAAGAAGTAACAGATGGAATAAAGGAAAATTGGATTACTAAAAAATCCTGGAGGTGAGCAGAATTCTTACATACATAAGTGAACAATATGCATAACATTAAATCATTACTTATACGAATGAAGATTTTTGATACATACATGCATTCTCGCGAATTAAACACTGAGTTACGGGGGGTAGGTATGCACACGGGTGCTCGGACCAACGAGGAATGGATATATTTTGGCAATGAATTCTATGTACCCAGAACTTCCAAAGGAGTGTGTACAATACAACCAACCAAATTGCGTGATTGTTCTGTAAATGATTTTATCATCAGCGACGTTTTTTTATAATCGATTTTTAAAAAAAATGTCAATAAATTATAGTTTATTATTTTTTTAGAATACTTAAAACTGGACTAGACTGGAGAACGCGTATCGGCAATAGGACACTGCGTATAGTATGCCCTGAGATTCGAGTTAGGTGGCAAGGTGGCAAAGAGGCCTACGCCTTGCAGTAGACTATTGTCGCCAGATGATGATGAAGGATATATGGGTAATACAAGTAACTAGTGAGGAGCATATTATGCTATTAATGTTTATGTGGATATATTATATGTCTGACCATTTTCTAAGATCGTCTGTGTCTCTTATCATCCACTTTGTAGGTCACCATCAGATTCCCCAAGTTAGTGGGAGAGAAGTTTGTTTTATAAGCCGACCTTGTACTACTAATGGAAATAGATTTAACAATCAGTAGATATTATGGATAGTATTTAATCATCCAGATTTCAAGCTATAAAATCTGATTAAAATTTCGCTCTATGCCCTAAAATATAAAAATTATAAATAACAAACAAAACTAAAAACAGTTGAACATTGTATATGATTATTTATTGATTCACAAACAATGCATAAATAAATACATGTTATCAATAAATTTACAAAATCATGGTAATAATAAATTGTTTATGTAATATAAACCCCTATAAATAGGAAATTTCAACTAAGAAAATCAATTGACTAAGAGCTGATCCTAAAATATATAATTTGAATTTTAATTATCGCAAATAAAGTCGTCGTATTCGACGCATCTGCCGATCCTATGGTCAAAGAGGAGGCCTTCGTCGCACGCCAGCACCCTGTAGCTGCCGTTCAAGCAGGAGAAGAAGTAGCGGCATTCGGGGTCTTGTGGGTATCTGTAAATAAAGTAGCATAAACGATTAAATACAAGTCGAAGTGGTGTGATATACATAATTATAGCTCAACAAACTATCAATGATGGCGATGAATACGGTCCTTAACATAAAATACAGTATATTCTTAAACGAAAAAAATAGAACGAGTCCCATATTTTCGTTAACTTTGTCTTAATTAAATAGGAAGTCGTAATATTTTGTAAATATGTTTGTTTATATTTGAAAATATTTAACGGGGTTATTGCGACGGATAAGCCAAAGGATATTTAAATCCATTAATAAATGTACTTTTAATGTATTATTTTGTCTCACCTATAGTTGATAACCATGTCTTCTTCGCCTAGATGTGGAACCGGGCAGCGGAAATCGAAGGTATCTGTAAATAAAAAGGTAATGATGAAAGATTTTATTAAATTAAATTGTAATATAAAACGATAATTTTCGAGGAGTGACTGCCACTACGCTATTGTAATTAGAAAATACAAATGTGGCTCTTCCATTCATCATGGATTCAGATCCTGATTTCTGTACACAAAGCCCGTATACCAAATTTGAAGTATTAATATCTAAGCTTTAGACGCGTGCTTTCTCTGCAAAATAGCAAGATTGTATGCAAAATAGGTAGCTATTATTCGTAGACAGTGGCTAGAGTTATTAATAATAGATTTTATAATTATGTGGGTCACTGTATAATCATATGTTTAAGACCTTAATTATAAAATGCCGTTTACCTTGGCAACCGGGAACTTGTTCAGGCCAGTCACATAAGTTGATCGCGGGATTGAACACCAAGCCAAAGGTACAGTTCATCACGTGCGCCACGCCGGACGCGCACGAGATGTAGCTGCTGCAGCTGTCGTGTGTTGGATACCTCTCGACGGCGAGGGGGTAGTTGCCGAACTGGAGCGGGCACTCGGCAGTTGGTCTGGCTGGCACTGGAAAGGAAATTGATCAATCAAACAGTTGAACCATACTTGGTGTTTTTGGTAAGACGTCAGGGTTGGTACGCTATGAACCCCGGGCATATCGGAAGTCAGAGTCAATTTCAGTTATTTTTTTATCTAGTTGCGTAAGTGCAATGAACTTGTAGTGTTAAAGATTGTCGCAGTTGTTTGCGTTTTATTCAAATATAATTAAAGTGACAGTTGGAATATGTTATTGTTAATGTTGATTGCTGAATAATCGACGACGTGAGCTGAATATTTACATCAGTAAACAATACGTATGGGTATATAAAGTTTTGATACTTACGTGCGAATTCGCGGCTTAAGCACTGAGCCTCCGGGGGGTATGCACACGGGTACTCGGACCAGAGAGGGCTTTCTTTGAAGTGCATTCCATCTGGGCAAACCTTACGGGTTGGCTGGAAGTTCTGCCAAACAGAAAAACAATCAGTTCAGATTTTTAAATATTTTTATCATCAAACCTTTTTTAAAATTATTTTATTCTACTTACCCGGCATTCCACGTATATGTCGCAGTTCTGTTCATATCTGTAGAAGGCATATCGTTTTGAGCACGTGAAATCCCAGTTTTGCGATAGTTGCGCGATATCACCTCCAAATCCTCCAGTGAGATCTCCAGATCCGTAGGTTGGTTCCCTACTTTCAGGTTTTAAGGTAATAGGAGTTTTAAATTGCGTAGGAAGCGGAGATAACGTAGTCGGATATTTGGGAATTCTTTGCGTTGTAAAATGGGATGGCTGGTTCCTATCTTGATTGTTGGCTGTAATGAAGAATTAGCGGATAATTGGTCATGTTGTCAATTGTTTAGCTCTCATAATCGTATTATATGTTAGTACCTGGTTGACCGAGCATTGCTCGGCTGAAAACATGGATTAAACGACGTTTTCTGAAAATGAAACCTAGCTAGATCGATTTTTCGCCCCCGAAACCCCCTGGATATAAAATTTCATGAAAATCGTTGGAGCCGTTTCCGAGATTCAGAATATATATATATATACAAGAATTGCTCGTTTAAAGATCATCCTTGCACGATTATCCCCTTGTTTGGACATGGACCACGTTATTCCTGATCACCAGTTTGGCTTCCGAAAACACCACTCAACCATTGAACAGGTACACATAGTGTATCGTACAATAAGACAAAGTTTGGAAAAGAAAGAATACTGTTCAGCTGCTTTTCTCGATGTCCAGCAAGCTTTTGATCGGGTCTGGCATAAAGGGCTACTTTGCAAAATAAAAAAGTACCTTCCGCACTCCTTCTTCATATTGATGGACTCTTATCTTAGCGATAGAAAGTTTCAAGTCAAACTCCACGACGCAAGATCTTTTCTCCATGGTTGCAGAGCTGGAGTACCTCAGGGATCTGTACTCGGTCCGATCCTTTACAACATATTTACTTGTGATCTACCCCTGTCACCTGAAACAGCTGTGGCAACCTTTGCCGATGATGCGGCTTTTCTAAGTTGTGACCATGATCCAAATGAAGCGAGCAGATTGTTACAAACCCAGCTCAATGCTGCCAACACCTGGCTAACTAAATGGCGCATAAAAGCAAGTGCCCCGAAGTCTCATCACATAACATTTACCCTAAGACGCGAAACTTGCCCCTCAGTCAACCTAGGCCCTGAGACTCTGCCCCAATCAACCTGCGTCAAATATCTGGGTTTCCATTTGGATCGCAGGATGACTTGGAAAGATCATTTAAGGACTAAACGCAATGAACTAAACCTTAAATTCAAAAATCTACTCTGGATCCTCGGCAGGCAGTCTGCCCTATCACTATTGAACAAGCTCAGAATATATTCATTAATTGTAAAGCCAATTTGGACATATGGCATTCAACTGTGGTCATCAGCCAGCAAATCAAACATAATGAGCCTCCAGAGGGCCCAAAATAATATCCTTAGGGTCTTCTCATCGGCACCTTGGTATGCTCGCAACTCTGAGATTCACGAATACCTAGAAATTGCAACAATCTTGGAAGAAGCCAAACAATATTCAGAAAACTACAAAAACCGCTTGGCAAGTCACCCTAACCCTCTGTCCAGTGTGCTCTTGCAGCCACTGGACATCCGGAGACTCAAGAGAGCCATGTGCTGAGCAAATAAGGGGAGATGGAGCAGTGGCTCCGACTCGCCAAACCCCATTCTCATGCAACACACCTGATCATAGTTCTCCAACTGATTGCAGGTTAAAAATAAGGAAAAAAAAAAGATATAGATAGATAGATAATAATGCAGATTACATATAATTATGTTCTATAGCTGAAGCTTGATATTTCAATGAATGAATATGCCTATGACCAGACTTTACCATTGCCAAAATGTATAAAATATGTCTTAAAATATACTTATGAAATTGCCTAATAGAATAAATTGATTAATAGAAATAAAAAATAAAGAACAATAAATCGTTTGATTTTTTTCCATATAAATGCTTCACATTGCGAAGCTTGGCGTGCGATTTACTCAGCCTTTACTCCTCGAAGAAGGTCACCGGAAGTGGCCGAAACTATAGTCGGAGTATCCGACGTAATTCAATGTATGAGTAATATAAGTAATCCCGCATAAGTAAAATAAAAGTAATATATCATTACTTTTATGAATAAAGTTTCTGATACATACATTTATATTTGCGATTTAAGCACTGAGCTTCTGGTGGTTGTGCACATGGGTACTCGGACCAGCTAGGGTTTTCTTTGAAGAACATTCCATCTGGGCAAACCTTACGAGATGCCTGGTAGTTCTGCCAAACAGAAAAACAATCAGTTTAGTGTTTGTAATTTATCAATATAATTACACATTTAGAAAATTTTCTCATTTCACTTACCATGCATTCTACGTATATCTCGCAGGTCTGTTCATATCTGTAGTAGCCATACTGTTTTGGGCAATTGAAATCCAAGTCTTGTGATGGTTGCGCGACAGTACTTCCGAGTGCTTGAGTTTGATTTGCAGTGACATCAGGTTGACGTTGTCCATAGATTGGTACCCAGCGTACTATGTCACGTTCTGGTTCTGCGGCTACAGGAATTGTGGGAATTCTTGGCGTTGTAAAATGGAACCGATGGGCAAGATGGGAACCGACGCGTCGGTTCCCATCTTGCCCGTTGGCTGTAATGAAGATGATTAGTCATTCAGGGATTTGATGTTGATGCTGGCTTATCTGCCATTATGATATTAGATATTATAACTACATTTTTTTTTAATCACAATAAATTTTCACAAAAATGTCACAAAAACGTCATATTTATATTATAAATCACATAACTACTCAGAAGAATTTTAACAACATTCAGTCAAAATATCCCTGAGGCCCATGAGGCTGGCAGCATTCCCGCGCTGGATAGCAATGGTCAGCCTTTGCACCAGGAACGAGCCGGAACGAGGGTCACCACACTGATCTTTTATGCGTTGCCCTAATTCACGCACCAAAACCCGAGCATCCGCGCCCCAACTGCCGAGTGTCTCCACCGCAATAGGCACAAAATTGTAATGGGGCTCCAAGGCTGCGTATTTAATCCGCTTTCGGCTGGACGCGTCCTCTGCCCCTGCTGCTGGAGAAAGGATGGAACGACCCAGGTGACTGGGGGCCACAGTGCTGACGCAAGTGGCATCCCAAATCAGACACTTGCCGTTTTTCCACGGCACCAAAGTCATTCCATCCGGTGTCTTACCATCACACCTGCTGAGACCCGGCGGTTCTAGCACACAGGGGATGTTAGCAGACAGAAAGGCCCTGCGAATAATGTCATTAAGGGCATGGTGTCGCGAAAACCTACCCGCACACTTACGACAACTGAGCGCATGATGGCCATCAGCCTCCACCATGGAACCTCAGGTGGTTCACACACTGCAGCCCAGGCGGAGGGCAACCGCCACACGCAAACAGCTGTCGTCCAGAAAGGTGCCTAGATGAGGCGAAGGCAGCACGTGCAACCATGCCCCTGATTCGGACTGCGAGATATCTACATATATAATATATTATTTATTGTTATTTTAATGAATCATAGTAGCTGGGGCCAAATTCAACCTTTTGCCGAAATTTATGTATTTTGGGATATTTTTTTTGTATTTTCTGTCTGGTAAATACAGTAAATATATAATATAAAGAAGCAATTATATTACAAATACGTCTTTGTCTTAAAATATTGAAAAGTTAAAATAATAGTTCAATAAATATAATATGTTGTAATACAATACAAGATACAGATTTTACGCTTTTCATTATCATCATCATCATCATTTCAGCCGTAGGATGTCCACTGCTGGACATAGGCCTCCCCTATTGACTTCCATAAAGACCTGTTGGAAGCGGCTCGCATCCAGCGCGTTCCTGCGGTTCTTTCGAGGTCATCTGTCCACTTTGTGGGTGGACGTCCTACGCTGCGCTTGCCGGTCCGTGGTCTCTACTCCAGAACTTTGCAGCCCCATCGGTCATCAGTTCTGCGTGCTATGTGCCCTACCCATTGCTACTTCAACTTGATAATCCGTTGGGCTATGTCGGTAACTTTGGTTCGTCTACGGATCTCTTCATTTCTGATTCGATTTCGTAGGGAAACTCCGAGCATAACCCTCTCCATAGCTCGACTTTGAGCTTATCAAGAAGGCACATAGTCAGAGACCACGTTTCAGCATCATAAGTCATCACCGGTAACACACACTGGTCGAAGACTTTGGACTTGAGGCACTGAGGTAATTCAGACGAAAAAAAATGTTGCGCAGTTTGCGCAACTAATGCTTTTATAGGAATACAATAATAGATTAAAACAAACCTGCTGCTGCGAGCACCAAAAGAAAGCCAAAGTGAAATAACATCTTGTTGCGTCCCTCCTTCCCCGAATAAATGATACTAACATGCACCTCTTTCATTCAATATATACAAAAAGCGTATCATCAAAATCCAATTTTACTATATCTTGATGTGATAGCACCGATCATAACAGCAGTTAAAAAGTCATTGGCAATGAGCTTGCGATGAATTTAATTGTTTAGAAATGATTTTACTAAGAAAATAGGATACAATAATAATTGTTCGTTCGTGGAGTTATGACGAAATTAAGAGAAAATAAAATTCACTATTAGTTGAACCCCTGAATTTAGCCGCAACCCTAGTACACGAGGCTCAGCTGACACTGGTTTTTTACTGAAACTGAACAGTTTGTAGTGTACATTATAGGTATAGGTATATCACTTGAATGTGGCTTCAAATTTCATAAGAAGAGATCTAAAATATAAATTACAATTTAGTTTTCTTAAAATTTCAGTTGATATTAGAATGTTCCAGAGGAAATTACAGCCCTAGATGTTTTCCTCATGTGTCACAGTTTTTATAATTAGAATTATTAAGATGAACTAAAAGTTTTCCTGATGGTCAGAGATAAACCCTGCTCATGACCACTGCAGTGGTACTCAAAACTTTGAGTAACAAAACAAAGTCTGGGGCGTCGCTGCATTTGCGCTTATTACTTTGAGACGTTCGGTAATGGGTCTTATTAATTTACAATATCCTTTAAATCCTTTGCCGTGGTGGTGCCGGCGTAAGAATACCCCACCCACTCTACCCCTGGTTGCCGTAAGAGTCGGCTAAGGGATGTAATCCGGAAGATGGACAGCAGCGTCTTCTTTGAACAATCACACCTAACTGCGTTCGCCAACGCGCCTGCCAAGCGTGGCGAGTATCGGCAACAGTGGGTTCAAACCCCAACAATGAGCTTGAGCTACCGGTGATGGAAAACATCGTGAGGAAACCATAGCGTGGTGGTAGGGTACTTTCTAGTACTCGGCTGGCTAGCTACGTCCCTAAAGTTGAAAATCTCCCGCCAAGCATCTAACGGTGTGTTCCGGCAGCCTCACTTGAGAGCCAATTTCATTCCAGGCTAGGTGTGCTTTACCATCTTCGACCACACCTTCACTTAACATCGGGTGAGATGTGGTCAAACATCAAGCCTGTCAGCCATATAAAAAAAAGGCCTATGTCCAGCAGTATGTTAGTGGCTGATGATGTGTGTTAAATCCTAAAACGATAATTATTACACAGTACTGCTTTACAGCTAATTATCTTTTACTGCAGTGGTACCTACCCAGACGATCTCGTGCTACGGAGATCTACTATCTGATATTATATATTGGTGTAATCATTAGTTTCTTTCTTTATTTGTTCTTGTTTCCTCTTTCATAGTAGGGATTCGGGATATATTGTGTTCTTTGGCCACACTATTAAACAAAACTACATCGAAGATTCAGTTTCAGATACTTTATTGTTTTTCATATACAAATTAGATATATTGATAACACCAAAGTTACAGATTATTTTTCCATTCATATTTAATAATAACATTAAACATATCAAAAACATAACAGTTATGTCTGTAGGTATAATTATTCGGAATCTTATCATTATTAGTAATAGTACATCTGTTCTTTATTCAAATTCATATCAAAAATACAATTAAAAATGTCAAAATAAAAATTAAGTACATGTCAATATAATGACATAATAGCAATTATATTGTATACTAAAAACACACATACAAACAACTAAACACAAAGTCAATGAATTTGCACACCGTAATGGTTGACAATAGACTCAAACAATTATTTTAAGACCTTTTTATAACGTTGTCATGCAATTAAAACCTTTGACTTTTTGACTTTTTGACACCCAAATGTTCCCGTAAGGCTGGCTCGTTGAATAGCCAGCGAGATGTGTTGAACGTGGATCGTGCTCCTAACGATACCGACTAAGAGATACTTAGGTCTTAATTCTGTACAATGAAAATGTCAATATAGTAATATGTCAATATGATTCAATGTCAACAAGAAAAAATATAATTACTTGCTTGTATATTTTAAATTAATTTCAAAGTCATAAAACAAGGTTTCTAGGAGCCAAGATCTTAGTTTGCTAAATCACGCGATGGAAGGTGCGTCCCGAATGAACGCGGGTACACGGTATAAGTGCCTTTGCAGGTAGTAATGTAGATGTTATATAGTTTTGTTGGCCACATCAAAATTAAAAGCATAATAAATTTTATAGAATTTGAAAAGAATAGTATATGTAATTATATATAATACTATTATTTTTTTAATTCTATATTCGATGTAATATATTCGAATACGATTGTATTAATGATTGTTTGATATCTTTTTATAAAATTCACAAGATAATTTTGTTGCCTCGTAGACTGTGTTTAGGAGTACTGCTTCTTATATAAGTGTTTCCTAGTTAACTTCTAGTCGTATTTAGTGACACTTCTCCCAATACAATTTAAAAACTTTCTTCTATCTAAGGTTTCCTTTATGATTTAAAATACAATTTAGGACGACCTATGTGACAAGAGGTGACAGCTTGAAAATAACAAACAAAACTGCAAGGAGTTTCTGTGTTAAGTTTTATGACATTATTCCTGGAGAAGAACTTAAAAACTTGAAACTTGAAACTTAAGTCATAATACGTCTAAATACTTTAGCTAAGGATAGTCTTCTCTCCCTTGACGATTTTCTCTCTCGTTCAAGTATACATTGTTTTATAACGGAACTGTTTCAATTACCTGAATACCCGCCTGTCCCATATCATTTAATTCAAGAGAATCATAGAATTTTTTGTCACTTGACGCACTCATTTCTTTTAATATTTCAGGTATTTTCTGTTTTATTTGATAACCTTGTCCCGATGGTGCTAAGTGACGATTTGAAGCAGTGGATTCTCCTTCACGCTATAGTTGTTCTCCTGTCAAAACGCTGTCATGATATTATCTCCTACGTTTATTTCTTTTCGCTTATAGCCCCGCTTGGGAGAGATCCTATATCTCTTTTATCCACCCGTGTCTTATTTCAACCCCATACACGTTTCGCGCCCCCTCTTTAGTCCTATACCGTACCAGATTTCAATCGTGGTATCATCCGCATAGTTTTAGAGAACAATACAGTTGCAGGAAGGAATACATAAGATAATATAAATATTTAAGAACGTTAAAGCTGGCTCTGTGATGTAAAAAGTCCCATGTCAAACATTAGACGACATGATTTCAAAAGAAATAAAAAAACTATATTCTTTAAACATATTTGTTCGAAACTCTTTGCATGAAATTTGCGAAACCGGAAAGCGGATTTGATTTTTGTTGACTGCGCTGTTAACTAATTTGGTAGTGTATCTGCTTCAAGAGCTTCAAGGGTGCTTTTGATTTCCACGCAGGAATAACATTTGTGTGTCGAGCATAAATGTTTGTTCTGTATCTGGGTGTTCTTTAAGTATTATAAGTAAGTATTTACAACAAAAAAGGATATAAGGATTCTACCAGTTATCTGTTCCCATAATACAAGCTTTTTTTAGTTTGGGGCTAGATGTCGCTGTGTAAAATGTCTTACTGTGGAAACTGACGTAATTTTGACACATTTTTTGACTTTCTTTTTAAACAAAAATGTGTGAAATGTCAGGGACAGGGATATATTTTTGATTTAATTACTATATTCAATTATTTATGGCAAATGAATCAGGATGTTGCTGTGTCGTGGAAACGGCCTTGTGCATGTGAATACGTGTACATTTTGGAAAGTATCCTTCAGAATTCCGTTTCAAGTCCTCACTCAACGTAACGATTTTTTTGATCCTTTAGCAATCTAGTGGTGTAATTAAATTTTGGATGTAGATGATAGATGATGATGAACTGCATCACTAAATTGTATCCCTCGATTTTGTTATCATTAGTTTTTTTAATTACTTTTCACCGCTTCCCTCTATGAAAGCAAATTAAAAGACGTATTCACGTCAAACCACGTCAATTCATTGTTTTACGTCAACTGGAAGTCTATTTTTTCACTTTCCTGGAAAACATTAATTTTTAATGGGCTTCCAGCGATATGACCGAAATATTTCAGCTCTTTGGGGGCAAATCGAGGCAGCCTGTGTGATGTTTGATTTCAAATAAACACACGAAACACAAGTGGAAAATTATTTGACAGCAATTTGAAATTTGAATTTGATGTTTAGTCAACCAGATTCTAAACTAGGTAAGGTGATTTTAACGTCAACCTGTTTGAATAACAAACAAACTTTCTGTTATAATTAAAATATATGTTTATTCGTTTAATTATGTTTACTAATACTACGTACAACAATACGTTACGCTAAAAATAAAAAAATATGTATTTACAATTTAAGTACCTAACAAATTATTTTAAACGAAAGCAGTAGACTGCATTTATTATTAATACATTTTAACACAATTTATAAATTAAAACGGGTTAAAAGAGTAAAAAAACTTAGAAACTATCCTTGTAAAGCTTAAAAGTAAATAATAAAAAAAAATTACAAATATAAAAGATATGTCAAATAGTCAAACATTCAATATTAGAGACTTGCTGCAATCTCGTCACTGAAAATATAAACGTCCATTGTACTAGACACACCATTGTACTGACAAGTCATGTAGACAAAGGTGTCATTAAGTTAGAGCGAGAGCTCATACAACATTACGATGATATACATATCTTTGAACTAATTAAATTTTGCTGCCATTTCACAATCTACTCAATTACTTAGCCCAAAGTTACACTACCTGGTAGTTTGCTTATCGCCTAGAACCTAGCAAGTTGTCTGATTAGGAATAATCAAAAACAAAAAAAAAATTTGATCACTTGAAACAAGCGGTATTCTCGTTGTAGTCTCCTTTCAATATCAAATCACGCTTACGCTCTTAGGACTTTTAAGTTCTAGAGTTAGCGTTTATGAAGTTTTGGTTTTTATGCCGCAGTGTGCCGCTAGGAGACTTCAGCTAAGAAAATAGACGGATTAAGAACCGATTCGAAAAAAAATATTTAAGTGTTAATTATCGCAAATGTAGTCGTCGTATTCGACACATCTGCCGATCCTGTGGTCGAAGAGGAGGCCCTCGTCGCACGCCAGCACCCTGTAGTTGCCGTTCAAGCAGGAGAAGAAGTAGCGGCATTCGGGGTCTTGTGGGTATCTGTAAATAGAGTAACGTACACTGTTAAGAACGGGGTGTAGAGATTTTAAATGTATCTCAAAAAAATATCATCGCTAGCGGTTCTTGACATAAAATAAATTAAAGAGTTGGTGAAGAGTTAGTAAGTGATATTTTAGCTTTAGCTTTTTTTTTATAGGGTGTCTTGTTTAGATAGTGTGATTAGACATGTGATTCACATACGCGTTAACACAAATTAAATCAGAAAACAAATTTCTAAAAATAAAAAATTGTTGGAAACACTTGAAGTAATTTCTGTAAGATATAAGACAATAAAAATAAAGATGCTTATAATAAATAATTTATCTTACCTATAATTGATTACCATGTCTTCTTCGCCTAGATGTGGAACTGGGCAGTAGAAATCAAACGTATCTGTAAATAAATAGGCGATATTACTAACATATACACCGTGAAAGTTTGAACATCAGAAATATTGTACTCGATTGTCGTACCACATAATAAAAAAAAATAAGTGGTTAATATTTGACTTATCTTGATAATAATTATCTTGCGAACACAAAAATAGGGACACATCATGCGCACCGAAAATGACATGGTAGTCGCGTGCGTAGTAGTAGTCTCAGATTAGATAACAGTTACTGCGTAGTCTACGTATGGTAGTTATGTCTTGCGCATTTACGTGCGTAAGGCTGCGCGCTGTCCTTAAATTCTTAAAAGTCTTAGGAAAAACTCTAACCAAAGTTTTCTTAGTTTTTTTGTAGTTTTTCGATTTTATTTCTTTATACGTTTCATATGACCACTAATTAACATGTCTTTGAATTATATTGCTAATGTTCAAACTGTCAGCCCGTACCTATATTACTGCATATTGTAATAGTGGTTGATATTTACAGCGGGCTGTTAATTCGCTTTAAAAGTTAGGAAATACAATAGTGTATCTTCTCACTTTACGGATAGGTAGTTCGTACATTGAATTGGGCTCTACAAGGTTGTAGAGTTCTCATTGAATTTATTTTCAGATGTTATACGACCTTTGTATACCTAATCAGTAGAATTATTATACAAGTGATAGACACGACCGTAGTTTATCTACATAAAAGCAAGATTATTCGTAAAATAAGTACCTAGTTATTTTTCTGATGTACTCTTAACCTTCTTAGAAGACAGTGGCCAGAGGTATTAATGCGTATTCGAATAGCGAATTTGCGTAGTGTATACCCACAGATTGTTATTATGTGAGATTGCTGTCCCTGCATAATCCTACTTTTCTACTTCTTAGTTATAAAATGCAGTTTACCTTGGCAACCGGGAACTTGTTCAGGCCAGTCACACAAGTTGATCTCGGGGTTGAACACCAAGCCAAAGGTACAGTTCATCACGTGCGCCACGCCGGACGCGCACGAGATGTAGCTGCTGCAGCGGTCGTGTGACGGGTACCTCTCGACGGCGAGGGGGTAGTTGCCGAACTGGTGCGGGCACTCCTCAGTTGGTCTGGCTGGCACTGGAGAGGAAATTGATCAATAAAACAGTTGAACCAAATTCTTGGTGTTTCGGTAAGATGTCAGGGTTGGCACGCTCTGACCCACAGGCATATCGGAGGTCAGAGTCAATTTCAGTTATTTTTTGAGCTACTTGCGTAAGTGCAATGAACTTGTAGTGTTAGAGATTGTCACAGTTGTTCGCGTTTTATTCAAATATAATAATGCGAGTGAGAATTGGAATAAGTTAATGTTAATGTTGATTGCTGAAAATTCAAACGGCATGAGCTGAATATTTACATTATTAAACAATATATAAAGTTTTGATACATACTTGCGAACTCGCGGCTTAAGCACTGCGCCTCCGGGGGGTATGCACACGGGTACTCGGACCAGAGAGGGCTTTCTTTGAAGTGCATTCCATCTGGGCAAACCTTACGGGAAGGCTGGAAGTTCTGCCGAACACACAAAAATCAGTTCAGTAAATAGTGATTGTAAATATTTTTGTATAATTATATATTTGTAAAGTTATCTTATTCCACTTACTCGGCATTCCACATATATGTCGCAGCTCTGTTCGTGTCTGTAGAAGGCATATCGTTTTGGGCACTTGAAATCCCACACATCTCCATATCCGAGGGTTGGTTTCCAACTTTCCGGTTAAGGTAATAGGAATGTCAAATTTCGGAGGAAACGCATATGTGGGAATTCTTTGCGTTGTAAAATAGGATGGCCAGTTCCAATCTTTATTGTTGGCTGTAATGAAGAATTTTTAGTCATTAGTGGATAATTAGATGTCATGTTGTCAATTGTTTAGCTTTCATTACTCGTATTATAAATTACTAGTTGCGCCCCGCGGCTTTACCCGCGTGGTGATAGATGATGACGATGATGATGAAAAGTATCCTATGTTTTATTCCAGGGCCTAAAGTACCTACATGCAAAATTTAATTAACTTCCATGCAGCCGTTCTGGCGTGATTGAGTAACAAACATCCATCCATCCATCCATATTTTCACATTTATAATATTAGTGGGATAGTAATGCAGATAAATTATAATTGTGTCCTATATTAAAGCTTGATATTTGAATGAATAAATAAATATGTCTGTGACCAAACTTTCCCATTGCTACAATGTACATATGTCTATTTTTTGTGTTGCATCTCGCACTAGGCTTCGCAGGGCGAAGCAAGACGAAGTCGCGCGATTTACTCTGCTTTGACTCCTTGAAGAAGGTCACCGGATGTGACCGAAACTACAATCGGAGTATCCGACGTATTTAAACGTGAGTAATCCCGCATAAGTAAAATAAAAGCAATACATATATCGTTACTCTCTCGAATAAAGTTTTTGATACATACATGCATACTCGTTATTTGGATCATTTTCACAAAAAATGTACATTAATGTTTTTGGGCTGTCCCATAACTTACGGTGGAATTTTTAATTCATACTTACATTTTTTGAAGGTAAAAACATTGAAAATTATGATTAATGATCATTTTTTAATCACTAAAAATGTGTTCCTCAACTTAGGAAGTTAAATAAAGTATTTTTTTTTTAAATTTTGGTTGCATTTTGCGCAATATTCTGGAAAAGTTTTCAAATGAGTGTATTTTTTTTTGGGAAAGTATGGCTATTATCTATTTATTTATAAATTCCAGCATTGATTTAACATTAACACTTAATTATAATTAAATAATATTCACAAGGACATATTTCATCATAAGTGGAAAATTCCATTCCGAAACCACAATTTTATTTAACATAATCTGTGTTTTAAACTCCCACTGATGTATTTTGTCAAATGGTACCCCTAGTTCTAACACTTCAAACAGCCGACATCTCGATTCGTTGATTCGAAGCCACAACGGGCCACAGCAAAGACGCGTGCTTCGTAACGGTCTACTTTTGATGTTCTCCAAACCGAAACCAATAACAAAGTAAGTTCAATAGTATAATTGATATAAATTGTATTGCTGAATACTATACATTTCATGGTATGGTATATAATATTAAAATTTCCGAGATGGTGTGTTTATATTACTTTAAAGAATTAATATTATCTAGAGCTAGGTTTCCGTTACCTTCTTTCCGAAACTAAAATACAGGTAACGTAGAAGTGGAACTCAAAACATTTCGGAATGGAATGCTAAAGCATAATGCATACTGTACTTCATAACTATTCAGCAGTATATTTTTTTAAATTAGCAAAATGAGTACATAATTTTTTACCTGTGGTTCGTTGTTCGTTTACGTAATTTATAGGAGTATAATATTTTGTTTCCGGTATTACAAAATGGTTGTTATCGCAGAAGTTGATTGTTTCATAAATAAAAATGTTTTTTTGATACTAAACCAACATGTGTGGCCATGGCCAACAACACATTTTAAAATTGCGAATAAATGTCATGGGTTTGGATTTCATAATAATTCACAATACATTTTCAGAATTGGTTGAGGTAAATACATCAGACTTACCAATTGTGCTTTTAACTGGTTCCAGTGGTACACAACCTGGCAGTTCTGGTGAAAAATTAATTAATTTGATCTAACTATTGCTGAAAGTAATGGTTCCGAAAATACTTCGATAGAAACATTCACGGAGCCTACAACATTACCGAAATCGAAACAAGAAACAAATAAAGAAAGGATATTATGTGAGAATATGATGTCGCGTAAGAGATCGGCTTCAACGCAGCATAAAACAAATATGTTTGAAATTAATTCTGAGAAAAAAAGTCGTATAATTTGTTCAAAAACCAATAACCTTCAAAATACAAACCCTTCTATTAGGACAGTAATATCTCGTAATATTCAGTGTTTTGCGTGTAAGCAGAAAGTTGCGTTCACGGCGGTTAAGTTTATGGCAAAGTGTTTGTCTTGTAAAAATTGGTTTTGTGCAACCTGCAGTGAAGGTAACAATGATATTGATTTTATATGCCTAAAGTGTTTTATTGAAGAATATTTGTAATGAAAACGTGTCATGTCTTTCTTGTCAGTGTGTCATAGGCTTAAAAAATTATTCCGTTACCTGAATAGTCCATTCTGTGACTGTCCCATTTGGGATTTTAATAAGTCTGATTTATTTTGCATTAAGTGTCAATATGTTGATTATAAAAAACTGTCTCTTCGATACTATAATTGTTTATTTTTGCAATGATTATTTATCTAGCGCTTGTGTTATGTCATAATTAAGAAAATATAAAGATTTGTTCCTAATTTTTCCAAAGAGTAACGTAACGGAAGTACAATGATGATTATTAATGTTAATCAATGTTGATTTTATTTTTAAATATAATTTTGTTAAAGTTTAGAATATGTCAAACTTATTAAACAACTTTAAATTACACTACTTGTTTGATTTTGAGCATTTATCACCGTAAAAAATAAGTTTCGGAATGGAATAAATTAAGTTATCTAGGTTAAATTAAAATAGCTTTATTTTATTAAATCACTGATTTTTATTTATTGAAATACTATTTTCTATCAATCAAAGAGCAGCAAATATATAAATTCTACAAAAAATGCTCTATCATGATCAAAAATATTTACATCCAATTTTTTATATTGTACACTTTTGGAGAAAATGACCTATTTTGAGCAGCAAGCTACCGGTTGTTTTGCACATGGGTACTCGGACCAGCTAGGGTTTTCTTTGAAGAACATTCCATCTGGGCAAACCTTACGAGTTGGCTGGTAGTTCTGCCAAACAGAAAAACAATCAGTTCAGTGTTTGTAATTTATCATTATAATTACACATTTAGAAAATTATCTTATTTCACTTACCTGGCATTCTACGTATTGCTCGCAGCTCTGTTCATATCTGTAGTAGCAATCCTGTTGTGGGCAATTATTCGCGACAGCATATGCTTGAGATTGATCTGCAATGATATTAGGTAAGATTAGGAGTCCATAGATTGGTTCCCAGGGTACTACACGTTCCGGTTCTGCGGCTATAGAAATTGTTGTGGGAAATCTTGGCGAAAGTTATGCATTTTAAGTTTAACTTTTTTGTATTTTCTGTCTCATGAATAAATAATGTAAAGAAGCAATTATATTATAAATACGTCTTGATATTAAACAATTGAAACGTTAAAATAGTATATTGTAATACAATAAATATAAGATACAGATTTTATGCTTTTATAGGAATACAATAATAGATTAAAACAAACCTGCTGCTGCGAGCACCAGAAGAAAGCCAAAGTGAAACAACATCTTGCGTCCTTCCTTCCCGGGAGTATTTCTGAATGATACTAACATGTATCCCTTTCACTCAATATATACAGAAAGTATATCATTAAAATCAAATTTTACTATATCTCGATGTGACAGTATCAATTATAGCAGCAGTTAAGGAGTCACTGCTTGAGATAAATTTAATTGTTTAGAAATGCTTTCACTAAGAAAATAGAATTGATCAATGATTGTACGTTAATATATTTTAAAAAATATGGGATATTTTTGCTTTATTATTTTTTGGTGCTCAGAAGACTAAGTACTGGGAGTGACCACATATTAGCTCGAGGCTCTCTGAATATCGATATCAAGCTAAAAGAGTCCGTCTGATGAAGTCAACGCTCCGTCCGAACCTTTTCCAAAGCGTGGTTGGCACAGAGACGTTCCAGTTAAAGCTGGAGAACCGTTTCGCTGCCTTGGAAACCACAAATGACGTGGACCAGAAACTTGATCAAGTGGTAAATGTCGCCCGAGATGAGGGCACGAAATTTTGCGAAATGCGGCGCAAGGGTAGGAATCCGAAGATTTTGAGGGAAACTCTACGGCTAATGGAGCAGCGACATGACAACCCTATGTTAACATAGGCAGAACAAGAGACATTAAATAAACAAATCACCATGATGGTTCGACGTGACCTCCAATCACTTAATTGGGAAATCAGTTGAGCAAAATTAGGGGTAGAAAATATTCGTCCAACCACTTGGTAGAAGCCACCTGACGAAGTTAACCAATTCGACGGGGACACACGTATAGTGTATCTTTAGTATAGTGGTGACACGCCACTATACTAAAGAATTGCCCGACATCAGCCCAGATGAGATCGTGTTAGCCCAGGCAGCTTAAAAATGGAAAAACCTCAGGAGAGGACTGAATAACGAAAGGATTTTTTAAATGCCGGTGGAATCCCGTTTATTAAAGAGCTCCAAGAACTGTTTAATACCATCCTCCTTACCGGGAGTACTCCACAGGCATGGCATAGTAGCGTAGTCATTTTGTATTTCAAAATGGGCCATAAATCTTTTCTGAAAAACTTTTGTTCTGTTTTTTTTTTTGTACTGCTTAGCAGCTAATTATCTATTACCCAGAGGATCTCGTGCTACGGCGATCTACTATCTGAAATTATATTTAGTTTTTTTCTTTATTTGTTCTTATTTTCTCTTTCATAGTAGGGATTCTAATACTAGATCGAAGTGTCGTTAAGACTCAGACTTCGTAAATTCTTGTTTTTAACTTATCTTTAAGAGAGAGTATAATATGTAATAATAATAATAATTAATGCTCAATTGTCATTTGATGATTAAAGTTTTTGTTCAAGTCTGTTTAAGGTATAGAATTATTAAAAAAATAATAAAGGTACATTTCGTTATTGTAAACGATACTTTGACTATTAGAAATTAATGTAAAGAAGCAAATTTAAATATTTGTGAAATAAATGATATATAAACGTTCATCTCGATTGATTTCTGTTGTTTTCCTCAGTTACCTGGTAATACACTAAGTTTCCTGAGGCTCGATTTTCTTTAAATGGTAATAAATCGATAACTATTAATTATTCTCACTGTTCCGCTTAGGATACGCTAAAAAACGTTATACTCTTGTTATAAGGAGACTGAATTCCGCAAACAAAAGGTATAAAAAATGTCAGGCCGAAATTAGATTCATTTTCGTCCTTAGTTTCTAGACTTACCCAAGTGATAGATGATGATGTACCGCTATACCAAATTGTATCCCCCGATTTTGTTATCATTAGTTTTTTTAATTACTTTTCACCGCTTCCCACTATGAAAGCAAATTAAAAGACGTATTTACGTCAAACCACATTAATTCATTGTTTTACGTCTACTAGATGTCCATTTTTTCACTTTCCTGGACAACATTAGTTTTCAGTGGGCTTCCGGCGATATGAACGAAGTATTGCAGCACTCTTTGGGGGCAAATCGAGGCCGTCTGTGTGATGTTCGATTTCAAATGAACACACGAAACACGTACTACTAGTGGAAAATTATTTGATAGCAATTTGAAATTTGAATTTGATGTTTAGTCAACCAGATTCTAAACTAGGTAAGGTGAATTTAACGCCAACCTGTTTGAATAACAAACAAACTTTCTGTTATAATTAAAATATATGTTTATTCGTTTAATTATGTTTACTAATACTACGTAAAACAATTTATACGTTACACTAAAATTAAAAAATTATGTATTTACAATTTAAGCACCTAACAAATTATTTTAAACGAAAGCAGTAGACTGCATTTATTAAATAATACATTTTGAACAATTTATAAATTAAAACGACTTCAAGAGTAAAAAACTTAGAAACTATCCTTGTAATGCTAAAAAGTAAAGAATAAAAAAAAAATACAAATTTAAAAGAAATGTCAAATAGTCAAACATTCAATATCAGAGACTTGCTGCAATCTCGTCACTGAAAATATAAACGTCCATTGTACTAGACACACCATTGTACTGACAAGTCATGTAGACAAATTAAGGTGTCATTAAGTTAGAGCGAGAGCTCTTACAACATTACGATGATATATCTTTGAACTAATTAAATTTTGCTGCCATTTCACAATCTACTCAATTACTTAGCCCAAAGTCACACTACCTGGTAGTTTGCTTATCGCCTAGAACCTAGCAAGTTGTCTGACAAACCATATCCATCCATCCATATTTTCACATTTATAATATTAGTGGGATAGTAATGCAGATAAATTATAATTGTGTCCTATATTAAAGCTTGATATTTGAATGAATAAATAAATATGTCTGTGACCAAACTTTCCCATTGCTACAATGTACATATGTCTAATTTTTGTGTTGCATCTCGCGCTAGGCTTCGCAGGGCGAAGCAAGACGGAGTTGCACGCGCGATTTACTCTGCTTTGACTCCTTGAAGAAGGTCACCGGATGTGGTCGAAACTACAATCGGAGTATCCGACGTATTTAAACGTGAGTAATCCCGCATAAGTAAAATAAAAGCAATACATATATCGTTACTCTCTCGAATAAAGTTTTTGATACATACATGCATACTCGTTATTTGGGTCATTTTCACAAAAAATGTACATTGATGTTTTTGGGCTGTCCCATAACTTACGGTGGAATTTTTAATTCATACTTACATTTTTTGAAGGTAAAAACATTGAAAATTATGATTAATGATCATTTTTTAAACACTAAAAATGTGTTCCTCAACTTAGGAAGTTAAATAAAGTAATTTTTTTTTAAATTTTGGTTGCATTTTGCGCAATATTCTGGAAAAGTTTTCAAATGAGTGTATTTTTTTTTGGGAAAGTATGGCTATTATCTATTTATTTATAAATTCCAGCATTGATTTAACATTAACACTTAATTATAATTAAATAATATTCACAAGGACATATTTCATCATAAGTGGAAAATTCCATTCCGAAACCACAATTTTATTTAACATAATCTGTGTTTTAAACTCCCACTGATGTATTTTGTCAAATGGTACCCCTAGTTCTAACACTTCAAACAGCCGACATCTCGATTCGTTGATTCGAAGCCACAACGGGCCACAGCAAAGACGCGTGCTTCGTAACGGTCTACTTTTGATGTTCTCCAAACCGAAACCAATAACAAAGTAAGTTCAATAGTATAATTGATATAAATTGTATTGCTGAATACTATACATTTCATGGTATGGTATATAATATTAAAATTTCCGAGATGGTGAGTTTATATTACTTTAAAGAATTAATATTATCTAGAGCTAGGTTTCCGTTACCTTCTTTCCGAAACTAAAATACAGGTAACGTAGAAGTGGAACTCAAAACATTTCGGAATGGAATGCTAAAGCATAATGCATACTGTACTTCATAACTATTCAGCAGTATATTTTTTTAAATTAGCAAAATGAGTACATAATTTTTTACCTGTGGTTCGTTGTTCGTTTACGTAATTTATAGGAGTATAATATTTTGTTTCAGGTATTACAAAATGGTTGTTATCGCAGAAGTTGATTGTTTCATAAATAAAAATGTTTTTTTGATACTAAACCAACATGTGTGGCCATGGCCAACAACACATTTTAAAATTGCGAATAAATGTCATGGGTTTGGATTTCATAATAATTCACAATACATTTTCAGAATTGGTTGAGGTAAATACATCAGACTTACCAATTGTGCTTTTAACTGGTTCCAGTGGTACACAACCTGGCAGTTCTGGTGAAAAATTAATTAATTTGATCTAACTATTGCTGAAAGTAATGGTTCCGAAAATACTTCGATAGAAACATTCACGGAGCCTACAACATTACCGAAATCGAAACAAGAAACAAATAAAGAAAGGATATTATGTGAGAATATGATGTCGCGTAAGAGATCGGCTTCAACGCAGCATAAAACAAATATGTTTGAAATTAATTCTGAGAAAAAAAGTCGTATAATTTGTTCAAAAACCAATAACCTTCAAAATACAAACCCTTCTATTAGGACAGTAATATCTCGTAATATTCAGTGTTTTGCGTGTAAGCAGAAAGTTGCGTTCACGGCGGTTAAGTTTATGGCAAAGTGTTTGTCTTGTAAAAATTGGTTTTGTGCAACCTGCAGTGAAGGTAACAATGATATTGATTTTATATGCCTAAAGTGTTTTATTGAAGAATATTTGTAATGAAAACGTGTCATGTCTTTCTTGTCAGTGTGTCATAGGCTTAAAAAATTATTCCGTTACCTGAATAGTCCATTCTGTGACTGTCCCATTTGGGATTTTAATAAGTCTGATTTATTTTGCATTAAGTGTCAATATGTTGATTATAAAAAACTGTCTCTTCGATACTATAATTGTTTATTTTTGCAATGATTATTTATCTAGCGCTTGTGTTATGTCATAATTAAGAAAATATAAAGATTTGTTCCTAATTTTTCCAAAGAGTAACGTAACGGAAGTACAATGATGATTATTAATGTTAATCAATGTTGATTTTATTTTTAAATATAATTTTGTTAAAGTTTAGAATATGTCAAACTTATTAAACAACTTTAAATTACACTACTTGTTTGATTTTGAGCATTTATCACCGTAAAAAATAAGTTTCGGAATGGAATAAATTAAGTTATCTAGGTTAAATTAAAATAGCTTTATTTTATTAAATCACTGATTTTTATTTATTGAAATACTATTTTCTATCAATCAAAGAGCAGCAAATATATAAATTCTACAAAAAATGCTCTATCATGATCAAAAATATTTACATCCAATTTTTTATATTGTACACTTTTGGAGAAAATGACCTATTTTGAGCAGCAAGCTACCGGTTGTTTTGCACATGGGTACTCGGACCAGCTAGGGTTTTCTTTGAAGAACATTCCATCTGGGCAAACCTTACGAGTTGGCTGGTAGTTCTGCCAAACAGAAAAACAATCAGTTCAGTGTTTGTAATTTATCATTATAATTACACATTTAGAAAATTATCTTATTTCACTTACCTGGCATTCTACGTATTGCTCGCAGCTCTGTTCATATCTGTAGTAGCAATCCTGTTGTGGGCAATTATTCGCGACAGCATATGCTTGAGATTGATCTGCAATGATATTAGGTAAGATTAGGAGTCCATAGATTGGTTCCCAGGGTACTACACGTTCCGGTTCTGCGGCTATAGAAATTGTTGTGGGAAATCTTGGCGAAAGTTATGCATTTTAAGTTTAACTTTTTTGTATTTTCTGTCTCATGAATAAATAATGTAAAGAAGCAATTATATTATAAATACGTCTTGATATTAAACAATTGAAACGTTAAAATAGTATATTGTAATACAATAAATATAAGATACAGATTTTATGCTTTTATAGGAATACAATAATAGATTAAAACAAACCTGCTGCTGCGAGCACCAGAAGAAAGCCAAAGTGAAACAACATCTTGCGTCCTTCCTTCCCGGGAGTATTTCTGAATGATACTAACATGTATCCCTTTCACTCAATATATACAGAAAGTATATCATTAAAATCAAATTTTACTATATCTCGATGTGACAGTATCAATTATAGCAGCAGTTAAGGAGTCACTGCTTGAGATAAATTTAATTGTTTAGAAATGCTTTCACTAAGAAAATAGAATTGATCAATGATTGTACGTTAATATATTTTAAAAAATATGGGATATTTTTGCTTTATTATTTTTTGGTGCTCAGAAGACTAAGTACTGGGAGTGACCACATATTAGCTCGAGGCTCTCTGAATATCGATATCAAGCTAAAAGAGTCCGTCTGATGAAGTCAACGCTCCGTCCGAACCTTTTCCAAAGCGTGGTTGGCACAGAGACGTTCCAGTTAAAGCTGGAGAACCGTTTCGCTGCCTTGGAAACCACAAATGACGTGGACCAGAAACTTGATCAAGTGGTAAATGTCGCCCGAGATGAGGGCACGAAATTTTGCGAAATGCGGCGCAAGGGTAGGAATCCGAAGATTTTGAGGGAAACTCTACGGCTAATGGAGCAGCGACATGACAACCCTATGTTAACATAGGCAGAACAAGAGACATTAAATAAACAAATCACCATGATGGTTCGACGTGACCTCCAATCACTTAATTGGGAAATCAGTTGAGCAAAATTAGGGGTAGAAAATATTCGTCCAACCACTTGGTAGAAGCCACCTGACGAAGTTAACCAATTCGACGGGGACACACGTATAGTGTATCTTTAGTATAGTGGTGACACGCCACTATACTAAAGAATTGCCCGACATCAGCCCAGATGAGATCGTGTTAGCCCAGGCAGCTTAAAAATGGAAAAACCTCAGGAGAGGACTGAATAACGAAAGGATTTTTTAAATGCCGGTGGAATCCCGTTTATTAAAGAGCTCCAAGAACTGTTTAATACCATCCTCCTTACCGGGAGTACTCCACAGGCATGGCATAGTAGCGTAGTCATTTTGTATTTCAAAATGGGCCATAAATCTTTTCTGAAAAACTTTTGTTCTGTTTTTTTTTTTGTACTGCTTAGCAGCTAATTATCTATTACCCAGAGGATCTCGTGCTACGGCGATCTACTATCTGAAATTATATTTAGTTTTTTTCTTTATTTGTTCTTATTTTCTCTTTCATAGTAGGGATTCTAATACTAGATCGAAGTGTCGTTAAGACTCAGACTTCGTAAATTCTTGTTTTTAACTTATCTTTAAGAGAGAGTATAATATGTAATAATAATAATAATTAATGCTCAATTGTCATTTGATGATTAAAGTTTTTGTTCAAGTCTGTTTAAGGTATAGAATTATTAAAAAAATAATAAAGGTACATTTCGTTATTGTAAACGATACTTTGACTATTAGAAATTAATGTAAAGAAGCAAATTTAAATATTTGTGAAATAAATGATATATAAACGTTCATCTCGATTGATTTCTGTTGTTTTCCTCAGTTACCTGGTAATACACTAAGTTTCCTGAGGCTCGATTTTCTTTAAATGGTAATAAATCGATAACTATTAATTATTCTCACTGTTCCGCTTAGGATACGCTAAAAAACGTTATACTCTTGTTATAAGGAGACTGAATTCCGCAAACAAAAGGTATAAAAAATGTCAGGCCGAAATTAGATTCATTTTCGTCCTTAGTTTCTAGACTTACCCAAGTGATAGATGATGATGTACCGCTATACCAAATTGTATCCCCCGATTTTGTTATCATTAGTTTTTTTAATTACTTTTCACCGCTTCCCACTATGAAAGCAAATTAAAAGACGTATTTACGTCAAACCACATTAATTCATTGTTTTACGTCTACTAGATGTCCATTTTTTCACTTTCCTGGACAACATTAGTTTTCAGTGGGCTTCCGGCGATATGAACGAAGTATTGCAGCACTCTTTGGGGGCAAATCGAGGCCGTCTGTGTGATGTTCGATTTCAAATGAACACACGAAACACGTACTACTAGTGGAAAATTATTTGATAGCAATTTGAAATTTGAATTTGATGTTTAGTCAACCAGATTCTAAACTAGGTAAGGTGAATTTAACGCCAACCTGTTTGAATAACAAACAAACTTTCTGTTATAATTAAAATATATGTTTATTCGTTTAATTATGTTTACTAATACTACGTAAAACAATTTATACGTTACACTAAAATTAAAAAATTATGTATTTACAATTTAAGCACCTAACAAATTATTTTAAACGAAAGCAGTAGACTGCATTTATTAAATAATACATTTTGAACAATTTATAAATTAAAACGACTTCAAGAGTAAAAAACTTAGAAACTATCCTTGTAATGCTAAAAAGTAAAGAATAAAAAAAAAATACAAATTTAAAAGAAATGTCAAATAGTCAAACATTCAATATCAGAGACTTGCTGCAATCTCGTCACTGAAAATATAAACGTCCATTGTACTAGACACACCATTGTACTGACAAGTCATGTAGACAAATTAAGGTGTCATTAAGTTAGAGCGAGAGCTCTTACAACATTACGATGATATATCTTTGAACTAATTAAATTTTGCTGCCATTTCACAATCTACTCAATTACTTAGCCCAAAGTCACACTACCTGGTAGTTTGCTTATCGCCTAGAACCTAGCAAGTTGTCTGACAAACCATATCCATCCATCCATATTTTCACATTTATAATATTAGTGGGATAGTAATGCAGATAAATTATAATTGTGTCCTATATTAAAGCTTGATATTTGAATGAATAAATAAATATGTCTGTGACCAAACTTTCCCATTGCTACAATGTACATATGTCTAATTTTTGTGTTGCATCTCGCGCTAGGCTTCGCAGGGCGAAGCAAGACGGAGTTGCACGCGCGATTTACTCTGCTTTGACTCCTTGAAGAAGGTCACCGGATGTGGTCGAAACTACAATCGGAGTATCCGACGTATTTAAACGTGAGTAATCCCGCATAAGTAAAATAAAAGCAATACATATATCGTTACTCTCTCGAATAAAGTTTTTGATACATACATGCATACTCGTTATTTGGGTCATTTTCACAAAAAATGTACATTGATGTTTTTGGGCTGTCCCATAACTTACGGTGGAATTTTTAATTCATACTTACATTTTTTGAAGGTAAAAACATTGAAAATTATGATTAATGATCATTTTTTAAACACTAAAAATGTGTTCCTCAACTTAGGAAGTTAAATAAAGTAATTTTTTTTTAAATTTTGGTTGCATTTTGCGCAATATTCTGGAAAAGTTTTCAAATGAGTGTATTTTTTTTTGGGAAAGTATGGCTATTATCTATTTATTTATAAATTCCAGCATTGATTTAACATTAACACTTAATTATAATTAAATAATATTCACAAGGACATATTTCATCATAAGTGGAAAATTCCATTCCGAAACCACAATTTTATTTAACATAATCTGTGTTTTAAACTCCCACTGATGTATTTTGTCAAATGGTACCCCTAGTTCTAACACTTCAAACAGCCGACATCTCGATTCGTTGATTCGAAGCCACAACGGGCCACAGCAAAGACGCGTGCTTCGTAACGGTCTACTTTTGATGTTCTCCAAACCGAAACCAATAACAAAGTAAGTTCAATAGTATAATTGATATAAATTGTATTGCTGAATACTATACATTTCATGGTATGGTATATAATATTAAAATTTCCGAGATGGTGTGTTTATATTACTTTAAAGAATTAATATTATCTAGAGCTAGGTTTCCGTTACCTTCTTTCCGAAACTAAAATACAGGTAACGTAGAAGTGGAACTCAAAACATTTCGGAATGGAATGCTAAAGCATAATGCATACTGTACTTCATAACTATTCAGCAGTATATTTTTTTAAATTAGCAAAATGAGTACATAATTTTTTACCTGTGGTTCGTTGTTCGTTTACGTAATTTATAGGAGTATAATATTTTGTTTCCGGTATTACAAAATGGTTGTTATCGCAGAAGTTGATTGTTTCATAAATAAAAATGTTTTTTTGATACTAAACCAACATGTGTGGCCATGGCCAACAACACATTTTAAAATTGCGAATAAATGTCATGGGTTTGGATTTCATAATAATTCACAATACATTTTCAGAATTGGTTGAGGTAAATACATCAGACTTACCAATTGTGCTTTTAACTGGTTCCAGTGGTACACAACCTGGCAGTTCTGGTGAAAAATTAATTAATTTGATCTAACTATTGCTGAAAGTAATGGTTCCGAAAATACTTCGATAGAAACATTCACGGAGCCTACAACATTACCGAAATCGAAACAAGAAACAAATAAAGAAAGGATATTATGTGAGAATATGATGTCGCGTAAGAGATCGGCTTCAACGCAGCATAAAACAAATATGTTTGAAATTAATTCTGAGAAAAAAAGTCGTATAATTTGTTCAAAAACCAATAACCTTCAAAATACAAACCCTTCTATTAGGACAGTAATATCTCGTAATATTCAGTGTTTTGCGTGTAAGCAGAAAGTTGCGTTCACGGCGGTTAAGTTTATGGCAAAGTGTTTGTCTTGTAAAAATTGGTTTTGTGCAACCTGCAGTGAAGGTAACAATGATATTGATTTTATATGCCTAAAGTGTTTTATTGAAGAATATTTGTAATGAAAACGTGTCATGTCTTTCTTGTCAGTGTGTCATAGGCTTAAAAAATTATTCCGTTACCTGAATAGTCCATTCTGTGACTGTCCCATTTGGGATTTTAATAAGTCTGATTTATTTTGCATTAAGTGTCAATATGTTGATTATAAAAAACTGTCTCTTCGATACTATAATTGTTTATTTTTGCAATGATTATTTATCTAGCGCTTGTGTTATGTCATAATTAAGAAAATATAAAGATTTGTTCCTAATTTTTCCAAAGAGTAACGTAACGGAAGTACAATGATGATTATTAATGTTAATCAATGTTGATTTTATTTTTAAATATAATTTTGTTAAAGTTTAGAATATGTCAAACTTATTAAACAACTTTAAATTACACTACTTGTTTGATTTTGAGCATTTATCACCGTAAAAAATAAGTTTCGGAATGGAATAAATTAAGTTATCTAGGTTAAATTAAAATAGCTTTATTTTATTAAATCACTGATTTTTATTTATTGAAATACTATTTTCTATCAATCAAAGAGCAGCAAATATATAAATTCTACAAAAAATGCTCTATCATGATCAAAAATATTTACATCCAATTTTTTATATTGTACACTTTTGGAGAAAATGACCTATTTTGAGCAGCAAGCTACCGGTTGTTTTGCACATGGGTACTCGGACCAGCTAGGGTTTTCTTTGAAGAACATTCCATCTGGGCAAACCTTACGAGTTGGCTGGTAGTTCTGCCAAACAGAAAAACAATCAGTTCAGTGTTTGTAATTTATCATTATAATTACACATTTAGAAAATTATCTTATTTCACTTACCTGGCATTCTACGTATTGCTCGCAGCTCTGTTCATATCTGTAGTAGCAATCCTGTTGTGGGCAATTATTCGCGACAGCATATGCTTGAGATTGATCTGCAATGATATTAGGTAAGATTAGGAGTCCATAGATTGGTTCCCAGGGTACTACACGTTCCGGTTCTGCGGCTATAGAAATTGTTGTGGGAAATCTTGGCGAAAGTTATGCATTTTAAGTTTAACTTTTTTGTATTTTCTGTCTCATGAATAAATAATGTAAAGAAGCAATTATATTATAAATACGTCTTGATATTAAACTATTGAAACGTTAAAATAGTATATTGTAATACAATAAATATAAGATACAGATTTTATGCTTTTATAGGAATACAATAATAGATTAAAACAAACCTGCTGCTGCGAGCACCAGAAGAAAGCCAAAGTGAAACAACATCTTGCGTCCTTCCTTCCCGGGAGTATTTCTGAATGATACTAACATGTATCCCTTTCACTCAATATATACAGAAAGTATATCATTAAAATCAAATTTTACTATATCTCTATGTGACAGTATCAATTATAGCAGCAGTTAAGGAGTCACTGCTTGAGATAAATTTAATTGTTTAGAAATGCTTTCACTAAGAAAATAGAATTGATCAATGATTGTACGTTAATATATTTTAAAAAATATGGGATATTTTTGCTTTATTATTTTTTGGTGCTCAGAAGACTAAGTACTGGGAGTGACCACATATTAGCTCGAGGCTCTCTGAATATCGATATCAAGCTAAAAGAGTCCGTCTGATGAAGTCAACGCTCCGTCCGAACCTTTTCCAAAGCGTGGTTGGCACAGAGACGTTCCAGTTAAAGCTGGAGAACCGATTCGCTGCCTTGGAAACCACAAATGACGTGGACCAGAAACTTGCTCAAGTGGTAAATGTCGCCCGAGATGAGGGCACGAAATTTTGCGAAATGCGGCGCAAGGGTAGGAATCCGAAGATTTTGAGGGAAACTCTACGGCTAATGGAGCAGCGACATGACAACCCTATGTTAACATAGGCAGAACAAGAGACATTAAATAAACAAATCACCATGATGGTTCGACGTGACCTCCAATCACTTAATTGGGAAATCAATTGAGCAAAATTAGGGGTAGAAAATATTCGTCCAACCACTTGGTAGAAGCCACCTGACGAAGTTAACCAATTCGACGGGGAGAGTCGTAACTTCCATGCCGGGGATTCTCGCGGACGTAGAAGACTTCTACGGCCAACTATACGCATCGCATACCCCTCATATCCTACCAGATGCTGAGGACAATAGAGCCATTTTGACACGCCACTATACTAAAGAATTGCCCGACATCAGCCCAGATGAGATCGTGTTAGCCCAGGCAGCTTAAAAATGGAAAAACCTCAGGAGAGGACTGAATAACGAAAGGATTTTTTAAATGCCGGTGGAATCCCGTTTATTAAAGAGCTCCAAGAACTGTTTAATACCATCTTTCTTACCGGGAGTACTCCACAGGCATGGCATAGTAGCGTAGTCATTTTGTATTTCAAAATGGGCCATAAATCTTTTCTGAAAAACTTTTGTTCTGTTTTTTTTTGTACTGCTTAGCAGCTAATTATCTATTACCCAGAGGATCTCGTGCTACGGCGATCTTCTATCTGAAATTATATTTAGTTTTTTTCTTTATTTGTTCTTATTTTCTCTTTCATAGTAGGGATTCTAATACTAGATTGAAGTGTCGTTAAGTCTCAGACTTCGTAAATTCTTGTTTTTAACTTATCTTTAAGAGAATAATAATTAATGCTCAATTGTCATTTGATGATTAAAGTTTTTGTTCAAGTCTGTTTAAGGTATAGAATTAGTAAAAAAATAATAGAGGTACATTTCGTTATTGTAAACGATACTTTGACTATTAGAAATTAATGTAAAGAAGCAAATTTAAATATTTGTGAAATAAATGATATATAAACGTTCATCTCGATTGATTTCTGTTGTTTTCCTCAGTTACCTGGTCATACACTCAGTTTCCTGAGGCTCGATTTTCTTTAAATGGTAATAAATCGATAACTATTAATTATTCTCACTGTTCCGCTTAGGAAACGCTAAAAAACGTTATACTCTTGTTATAAGACTGAATTCCGCAAACAAAAGGTATAAAAAATGTCAGGCCGAAATTAGATTCATTTTCGTCCTTAGTTTCTAGACTTACCCAAGTGATAGATGATGATGTACCGCTATACCAAATTGTATCCCCCGATTTTGTTATCATTAGTTTTTTTAATTACTTTTCACCGCTTCCCACTATGAAAGCAAATTAAAAGACGTATTTACGTCAAACCACATTAATTCATTGTTTTACGTCTACTAGATGTCCATTTTTTCACTTTCCTGGACAACATTAGTTTTCAGTGGGCTTCCGGCGATATGAACGAAGTATTGCAGCACTCTTTGGGGGCAAATCGAGGCCGTCTGTGTGATGTTCGATTTCAAATGAACACACGAAACACGTACTACTAGTGGAAAATTATTTGATAGCAATTTGAAATTTGAATTTGATGTTTAGTCAACCAGATTCTAAACTAGGTAAGGTGAATTTAACGCCAACCTGTTTGAATAACAAACAAACTTTCTGTTATAATTAAAATATATGTTTATTCGTTTAATTATGTTTACTAATACTACGTACAACAATTTATACGTTACACTAAAATTAAAAAATTATGTATTTACAATTTAAGCACCTAACAAATTATTTTAAACGAAAGCAGTAGACTGCATTTATTAAATAATACATTTTGAACAATTTATAAATTAAAACGACTTCAAGAGTAAAAAACTTAGAAACTATCCTTGTAAAGCTAAAAAGTAAAGAATAAAAAAAAAAATACAAATTTAAAAGAAATGTCAAATAGTCAAACATTCAATATCAGAGACTTGCTGCAATCTCGTCACTGAAAATATAAACGTCCATTGTACTAGACACACCATTGTACTGACAAGTCATGTAGACAAATTAAGGTGTCATTAAGTTAGAGCGAGAGCTCTTACAACATTACGATGATATATCTTTGAACTAATTAAATTTTGCTGCCATTTCACAATCTACTCAATTACTTAGCCCAAAGTCACACTACCTGGTAGTTTGCTTATCGCCTAGAACCTAGCAAGTTGTCTGACAAACCATATCCATCCATCCATATTTTCACATTTATAATATTAGTGGGATAGTAATGCAGATAAATTATAATTGTGTCCTATATTAAAGCTTGATATTTGAATGAATAAATAAATATGTCTGTGACCAAACTTTCCCATTGCTACAATGTACATATGTCTAATTTTTGTGTTGCATCTCGCGCTAGGCTTCGCAGGGCGAAGCAAGACGGAGTTGCACGCGCGATTTACTCTGCTTTGACTCCTTGAAGAAGGTCACCGGATGTGGCCGAAACTACAATCGGAGTATCCGACGTATTTAAACGTGAGTAATCCCGCATAAGTAAAATAAAAGCAATACATATATCGTTACTCTCTCGAATAAAGTTTTTGATACATACATGCATACTCGTTATTTGGGTCATTTTCACAAAAAATGTACATTGATGTTTTTGGGCTGTCCCATAACTTACGGTGGAATTTTTAATTCATACTTACATTTTTTGAAGGTAAAAACATTGAAAATTATGATTAATGATCATTTTTTAAACACTAAAAATGTGTTCCTCAACTTAGGAAGTTAAATAAAGTAATTTTTTTTTAAATTTTGGTTGCATTTTGCGCAATATTCTGGAAAAGTTTTCAAATGAGTGTATTTTTTTTTGGGAAAGTATGGCTATTATCTATTCATTTATAAATTCCAGCATTGATTTAACATTAACACTTAATTATAATTAAATAATATTCACAAGGACATATTTCATCATAAGTGGAAAATTCCATTCCGAAACCACAATTTTATTTAACATAATCTGTGTTTTAAACTCCCACTGATGTATTTTGTCAAATGGTACCCCTAGTTCTAACACTTCAAACAGCCGACATCTCGATTCGTTGATTCGAAGCCACAACGGGCCACAGCAAAGACGCGTGCTTCGTAACGGTCTACTTTTGATGTTCTCCAAACCGAAACCAATAACAAAGTAAGTTCAATAGTATAATTGATATAAATTGTATTGCTGAATACTATACATTTCATGGTATGGTATATAATATTAAAATTTCCGAGATGGTGTGTTTATATTACTTTAAAGAATTAATATTATCTAGAGCTAGGTTTCCGTTACCTTCTTTCCGAAACTAAAATACAGGTAACGTAGAAGTGGAACTCAAAACATTTCGGAATGGAATGCTAAAGCATAATGCATACTGTACTTCATAACTATTCAGCAGTATATTTTTTTAAATTAGCAAAATGAGTACATAATTTTTTACCTGTGGTTCGTTGTTCGTTTACGTAATTTATAGGAGTATAATATTTTGTTTCCGGTATTACAAAATGGTTGTTATCGCAGAAGTTGATTGTTTCATAAATAAAAATGTTTTTTTGATACTAAACCAACATGTGTGGCCATGGCCAACAACACATTTTAAAATTGCGAATAAATGTCATGGGTTTGGATTTCATAATAATTCACAATACATTTTCAGAATTGGTTGAGGTAAATACATCAGACTTACCAATTGTGCTTTTAACTGGTTCCAGTGGTACACAACCTGGCAGTTCTGGTGAAAAATTAATTAATTTGATCTAACTATTGCTGAAAGTAATGGTTCCGAAAATACTTCGATAGAAACATTCACGGAGCCTACAACATTACCGAAATCGAAACAAGAAACAAATAAAGAAAGGATATTATGTGAGAATATGATGTCGCGTAAGAGATCGGCTTCAACGCAGCATAAAACAAATATGTTTGAAATTAATTCTGAGAAAAAAAGTCGTATAATTTGTTCAAAAACCAATAACCTTCAAAATACAAACCCTTCTATTAGGACAGTAATATCTCGTAATATTCAGTGTTTTGCGTGTAAGCAGAAAGTTGCGTTCACGGCGGTTAAGTTTATGGCAAAGTGTTTGTCTTGTAAAAATTGGTTTTGTGCAACCTGCAGTGAAGGTAACAATGATATTGATTTTATATGCCTAAAGTGTTTTATTGAAGAATATTTGTAATGAAAACGTGTCATGTCTTTCTTGTCAGTGTGTCATAGGCTTAAAAAATTATTCTGTTACCTGAATAGTCCATTCTGTGACTGTCCCATTTGGGATTTTAATAAGTCTGATTTATTTTGCATTAAGTGTCAATATGTTGATTATAAAAAACTGTCTCTTCGATACTATAATTGTTTATTTTTGCAATGATTATTTATCTAGCGCTTGTGTTATGTCATAATTAAGAAAATATAAAGATTTGTTCCTAATTTTTCCAAAGAGTAACGTAACGGAAGTACAATGATGATTATTAATGTTAATCAATGTTGATTTTATTTTTAAATATAATTTTGTTAAAGTTTAGAATATGTCAAACTTATTAAACAACTTTAAATTACACTACTTGTTTGATTTTGAGCATTTATCACCGTAAAAAATAAGTTTCGGAATGGAATAAATTAAGTTATCTAGGTTAAATTAAAATAGCTTTATTTTATTAAATCACTGATTTTTATTTATTGAAATACTATTTTCTATCAATCAAAGAGCAGCAAATATATAAATTCTACAAAAAATGCTCTATCATGATCAAAAATATTTACATCCAATTTTTTATATTGTACACTTTTGGAGAAAATGACCTATTTTGAGCAGCAAGCTACCGGTTGTTTTGCACATGGGTACTCGGACCAGCTAGGGTTTTCTTTGAAGAACATTCCATCTGGGCAAACCTTACGAGTTGGCTGGTAGTTCTGCCAAACAGAAAAACAATCAGTTCAGTGTTTGTAATTTATCATTATAATTACACATTTAGAAAATTATCTTATTTCACTTACCTGGCATTCTACGTATTGCTCGCAGCTCTGTTCATATCTGTAGTAGCAATCCTGTTGTGGGCAATTATTCGCGACAGCATATGCTTGAGATTGATCTGCAATGATATTAGGTAAGATTAGGAGTCCATAGATTGGTTCCCAGGGTACTACACGTTCCGGTTCTGCGGCTATAGAAATTGTTGTGGGAAATCTTGGCGAAAGTTATGCATTTTAAGTTTAACTTTTTTGTATTTTCTGTCTCATGAATAAATAATGTAAAGAAGCAATTATATTATAAATACGTCTTGATATTAAACAATTGAAACGTTAAAATAGTATATTGTAATACAATAAATATAAGATACAGATTTTATGCTTTTATAGGAATACAATAATAGATTAAAACAAACCTGCTGCTGCGAGCACCAGAAGAAAGCCAAAGTGAAACAACATCTTGCGTCCTTCCTTCCCGGGAGTATTTCTGAATGATACTAACATGTATCCCTTTCACTCAATATATACAGAAAGTATATCATTAAAATCAAATTTTACTATATCTCGATGTGACAGTATCAATTATAGCAGCAGTTAAGGAGTCACTGCTTGAGATAAATTTAATTGTTTAGAAATGCTTTCACTAAGAAAATAGAATTGATCAATGATTGTACGTTAATATATTTTAAAAAATATGGGATATTTTTGCTTTATTATTTTTTGGTGCTCAGAAGACTAAGTACTGGGAGTGACCACATATTAGCTCGAGGCTCTCTGAATATCGATATCAAGCTAAAAGAGTCCGTCTGATGAAGTCAACGCTCCGTCCGAACCTTTTCCAAAGCGTGGTTGGCACAGAGACGTTCCAGTTAAAGCTGGAGAACCGATTCGCTGCCTTGGAAACCACAAATGACGTGGACCAGAAACTTGCTCAAGTGGTAAATGTCGCCCGAGATGAGGGCACGAAATTTTGCGAAATGCGGCGCAAGGGTAGGAATCCGAAGATTTTGAGGGAAACTCTACGGCTAATGGAGCAGCGACATGACAACCCTATGTTAACATAGGCAGAACAAGAGACATTAAATAAACAAATCACCATGATGGTTCGACGTGACCTCCAATCACTTAATTGGGAAATCAATTGAGCAAAATTAGGGGTAGAAAATATTCGTCCAACCACTTGGTAGAAGCCACCTGACGAAGTTAACCAATTCGACGGGGAGAGTCGTAACTTCCATGCCGGGGATTCTCGCGGACGTAGAAGACTTCTACGGCCAACTATACGCATCGCATACCCCTCATATCCTACCAGATGCTGAGGACAATAGAGCCATTTTGACACGCCACTATACTAAAGAATTGCCCGACATCAGCCCAGATGAGATCGTGTTAGCCCAGGCAGCTTAAAAATGGAAAAACCTCAGGAGAGGACTGAATAACGAAAGGATTTTTTAAATGCCGGTGGAATCCCGTTTATTAAAGAGCTCCAAGAACTGTTTAATACCATCCTCCTTACCGGGAGTACTCCACAGGCATGGCATAGTAGCGTAGTCATTTTGTATTTCAAAATGGGCCATAAATCTTTTCTGAAAAACTTTTGTTCTGTTTTTTTTTGTACTGCTTAGCAGCTAATTATCTATTACCCAGAGGATCTCGTGCTACGGCGATCTTCTATCTGAAATTATATTTAGTTTTTTTCTTTATTTGTTCTTATTTTCTCTTTCATAGTAGGGATTCTAATACTAGATTGAAGTGTCGTTAAGTCTCAGACTTCGTAAATTCTTGTTTTTAACTTATCTTTAAGAGAATAATAATTAATGCTCAATTGTCATTTGATGATTAAAGTTTTTGTTCAAGTCTGTTTAAGGTATAGAATTAGTAAAAAAATAATAAAGGTACATTTCGTTATTGTAAACGATACTTTGACTATTAGAAATTAATGTAAAGAAGCAAATTTAAATATTTGTGAAATAAATGATATATAAACGTTCATCTCGATTGATTTCTGTTGTTTTCCTCAGTTACCTGGTCATACACTCAGTTTCCTGAGGCTCGATTTTCTTTAAATGGTAATAAATCGATAACTATTAATTATTCTCACTGTTCCGCTTAGGAAACGCTAAAAAACGTTATACTCTTGTTATAAGACTGAATTCCGCAAACAAAAGGTATAAAAAATGTCAGGCCGAAATTAGATTCATTTTCGTCCTTAGTTTCTAGACTTACCCAAGTGATAGATGATGATGTACCGCTATACCAAATTGTATCCCCCGATTTTGTTATCATTAGTTTTTTTAATTACTTTTCACCGCTTCCCACTATGAAAGCAAATTAAAAGACGTATTTACGTCAAACCACATTAATTCATTGTTTTACGTCTACTAGATGTCCATTTTTTCACTTTCCTGGACAACATTAGTTTTCAGTGGGCTTCCGGCGATATGAACGAAGTATTGCAGCACTCTTTGGGGGCAAATCGAGGCCGTCTGTGTGATGTTCGATTTCAAATGAACACACGAAACACGTACTACTAGTGGAAAATTATTTGATAGCAATTTGAAATTTGAATTTGATGTTTAGTCAACCAGATTCTAAACTAGGTAAGGTGAATTTAACGCCAACCTGTTTGAATAACAAACAAACTTTCTGTTATAATTAAAATATATGTTTATTCGTTTAATTATGTTTACTAATACTACGTACAACAATTTATACGTTACACTAAAATTAAAAAATTATGTATTTACAATTTAAGCACCTAACAAATTATTTTAAACGAAAGCAGTAGACTGCATTTATTAAATAATACATTTTGAACAATTTATAAATTAAAACGACTTCAAGAGTAAAAAACTTAGAACCTATCCTTGTAAAGCTAAAAAGTAAAGAATAAAAAAAAAATACAAATTTAAAAGAAATGTCAAATAGTCAAACATTCAATATCAGAGACTTGCTGCAATCTCGTCACTGAAAATATAAACGTCCATTGTACTAGACACACCATTGTACTGACAAGTCATGTAGACAAATTAAGGTGTCATTAAGTTAGAGCGAGAGCTCTTACAACATTACGATGATATATCTTTGAACTAATTAAATTTTGCTGCCATTTCACAATCTACTCAATTACTTAGCCCAAAGTCACACTACCTGGTAGTTTGCTTATCGCCTAGAACCTAGCAAGTTGTCTGACAAACCATATCCATCCATCCATATTTTCACATTTATAATATTAGTGGGATAGTAATGCAGATAAATTATAATTGTGTCCTATATTAAAGCTTGATATTTGAATGAATAAATAAATATGTCTGTGACCAAACTTTCCCATTGCTACAATGTACATATGTCTAATTTTTGTGTTGCATCTCGCGCTAGGCTTCGCAGGGCGAAGCAAGACGGAGTTGCACGCGCGATTTACTCTGCTTTGACTCCTTGAAGAAGGTCACCGGATGTGGCCGAAACTACAATCGGAGTATCCGACGTATTTAAACGTGAGTAATCCCGCATAAGTAAAATAAAAGCAATACATATATCGTTACTCTCTCGAATAAAGTTTTTGATACATACATGCATACTCGTTATTTGGGTCATTTTCACAAAAAATGTACATTGATGTTTTTGGGCTGTCCCATAACTTACGGTGGAATTTTTAATTCATACTTACATTTTTTGAAGGTAAAAACATTGAAAATTATGATTAATGATCATTTTTTAAACACTAAAAATGTGTTCCTCAACTTAGGAAGTTAAATAAAGTAATTTTTTTTTAAATTTTGGTTGCATTTTGCGCAATATTCTGGAAAAGTTTTCAAATGAGTGTATTTTTTTTTGGGAAAGTATGGCTATTATCTATTCATTTATAAATTCCAGCATTGATTTAACATTAACACTTAATTATAATTAAATAATATTCACAAGGACATATTTCATCATAAGTGGAAAATTCCATTCCGAAACCACAATTTTATTTAACATAATCTGTGTTTTAAACTCCCACTGATGTATTTTGTCAAATGGTACCCCTAGTTCTAACACTTCAAACAGCCGACATCTCGATTCGTTGATTCGAAGCCACAACGGGCCACAGCAAAGACGCGTGCTTCGTAACGGTCTACTTTTGATGTTCTCCAAACCGAAACCAATAACAAAGTAAGTTCAATAGTATAATTGATATAAATTGTATTGCTGAATACTATACATTTCATGGTATGGTATATAATATTAAAATTTCCGAGATGGTGTGTTTATATTACTTTAAAGAATTAATATTATCTAGAGCTAGGTTTCCGTTACCTTCTTTCCGAAACTAAAATACAGGTAACGTAGAAGTGGAACTCAAAACATTTCGGAATGGAATGCTAAAGCATAATGCATACTGTACTTCATAACTATTCAGCAGTATATTTTTTTAAATTAGCAAAATGAGTACATAATTTTTTACCTGTGGTTCGTTGTTCGTTTACGTAATTTATAGGAGTATAATATTTTGTTTCCGGTATTACAAAATGGTTGTTATCGCAGAAGTTGATTGTTTCATAAATAAAAATGTTTTTTTGATACTAAACCAACATGTGTGGCCATGGCCAACAACACATTTTAAAATTGCGAATAAATGTCATGGGTTTGGATTTCATAATAATTCACAATACATTTTCAGAATTGGTTGAGGTAAATACATCAGACTTACCAATTGTGCTTTTAACTGGTTCCAGTGGTACACAACCTGGCAGTTCTGGTGAAAAATTAATTAATTTGATCTAACTATTGCTGAAAGTAATGGTTCCGAAAATACTTCGATAGAAACATTCACGGAGCCTACAACATTACCGAAATCGAAACAAGAAACAAATAAAGAAAGGATATTATGTGAGAATATGATGTCGCGTAAGAGATCGGCTTCAACGCAGCATAAAACAAATATGTTTGAAATTAATTCTGAGAAAAAAAGTCGTATAATTTGTTCAAAAACCAATAACCTTCAAAATACAAACCCTTCTATTAGGACAGTAATATCTCGTAATATTCAGTGTTTTGCGTGTAAGCAGAAAGTTGCGTTCACGGCGGTTAAGTTTATGGCAAAGTGTTTGTCTTGTAAAAATTGGTTTTGTGCAACCTGCAGTGAAGGTAACAATGATATTGATTTTATATGCCTAAAGTGTTTTATTGAAGAATATTTGTAATGAAAACGTGTCATGTCTTTCTTGTCAGTGTGTCATAGGCTTAAAAAATTATTCTGTTACCTGAATAGTCCATTCTGTGACTGTCCCATTTGGGATTTTAATAAGTCTGATTTATTTTGCATTAAGTGTCAATATGTTGATTATAAAAAACTGTCTCTTCGATACTATAATTGTTTATTTTTGCAATGATTATTTATCTAGCGCTTGTGTTATGTCATAATTAAGAAAATATAAAGATTTGTTCCTAATTTTTCCAAAGAGTAACGTAACGGAAGTACAATGATGATTATTAATGTTAATCAATGTTGATTTTATTTTTAAATATAATTTTGTTAAAGTTTAGAATATGTCAAACTTATTAAACAACTTTAAATTACACTACTTGTTTGATTTTGAGCATTTATCACCGTAAAAAATAAGTTTCGGAATGGAATAAATTAAGTTATCTAGGTTAAATTAAAATAGCTTTATTTTATTAAATCACTGATTTTTATTTATTGAAATACTATTTTCTATCAATCAAAGAGCAGCAAATATATAAATTCTACAAAAAATGCTCTATCATGATCAAAAATATTTACATCCAATTTTTTATATTGTACACTTTTGGAGAAAATGACCTATTTTGAGCAGCAAGCTACCGGTTGTTTTGCACATGGGTACTCGGACCAGCTAGGGTTTTCTTTGAAGAACATTCCATCTGGGCAAACCTTACGAGTTGGCTGGTAGTTCTGCCAAACAGAAAAACAATCAGTTCAGTGTTTGTAATTTATCATTATAATTACACATTTAGAAAATTATCTTATTTCACTTACCTGGCATTCTACGTATTGCTCGCAGCTCTGTTCATATCTGTAGTAGCAATCCTGTTGTGGGCAATTATTCGCGACAGCATATGCTTGAGATTGATCTGCAATGATATTAGGTAAGATTAGGAGTCCATAGATTGGTTCCCAGGGTACTACACGTTCCGGTTCTGCGGCTATAGAAATTGTTGTGGGAAATCTTGGCGAAAGTTATGCATTTTAAGTTTAACTTTTTTGTATTTTCTGTCTCATGAATAAATAATGTAAAGAAGCAATTATATTATAAATACGTCTTGATATTAAACAATTGAAACGTTAAAATAGTATATTGTAATACAATAAATATAAGATACAGATTTTATGCTTTTATAGGAATACAATAATAGATTAAAACAAACCTGCTGCTGCGAGCACCAGAAGAAAGCCAAAGTGAAACAACATCTTGCGTCCTTCCTTCCCGGGAGTATTTCTGAATGATACTAACATGTATCCCTTTCACTCAATATATACAGAAAGTATATCATTAAAATCAAATTTTACTATATCTCGATGTGACAGTATCAATTATAGCAGCAGTTAAGGAGTCACTGCTTGAGATAAATTTAATTGTTTAGAAATGCTTTCACTAAGAAAATAGAATTGATCAATGATTGTACGTTAATATATTTTAAAAAATATGGGATATTTTTGCTTTATTATTTTTTGGTGCTCAGAAGACTAAGTACTGGGAGTGACCACATATTAGCTCGAGGCTCTCTGAATATCGATATCAAGCTAAAAGAGTCCGTCTGATGAAGTCAACGCTCCGTCCGAACCTTTTCCAAAGCGTGGTTGGCACAGAGACGTTCCAGTTAAAGCTGGAGAACCGATTCGCTGCCTTGGAAACCACAAATGACGTGGACCAGAAACTTGCTCAAGTGGTAAATGTCGCCCGAGATGAGGGCACGAAATTTTGCGAAATGCGGCGCAAGGGTAGGAATCCGAAGATTTTGAGGGAAACTCTACGGCTAATGGAGCAGCGACATGACAACCCTATGTTAACATAGGCAGAACAAGAGACATTAAATAAACAAATCACCATGATGGTTCGACGTGACCTCCAATCACTTAATTGGGAAATCAATTGAGCAAAATTAGGGGTAGAAAATATTCGTCCAACCACTTGGTAGAAGCCACCTGACGAAGTTAACCAATTCGACGGGGAGAGTCGTAACTTCCATGCCGGGGATTCTCGCGGACGTAGAAGACTTCTACGGCCAACTATACGCATCGCATACCCCTCATATCCTACCAGATGCTGAGGACAATAGAGCCATTTTGACACGCCACTATACTAAAGAATTGCCCGACATCAGCCCAGATGAGATCGTGTTAGCCCAGGCAGCTTAAAAATGGAAAAACCTCAGGAGAGGACTGAATAACGAAAGGATTTTTTAAATGCCGGTGGAATCCCGTTTATTAAAGAGCTCCAAGAACTGTTTAATACCATCCTCCTTACCGGGAGTACTCCACAGGCATGGCATAGTAGCGTAGTCATTTTGTATTTCAAAATGGGCCATAAATCTTTTCTGAAAAACTTTTGTTCTGTTTTTTTTTGTACTGCTTAGCAGCTAATTATCTATTACCCAGAGGATCTCGTGCTACGGCGATCTTCTATCTGAAATTATATTTAGTTTTTTTCTTTATTTGTTCTTATTTTCTCTTTCATAGTAGGGATTCTAATACTAGATTGAAGTGTCGTTAAGTCTCAGACTTCGTAAATTCTTGTTTTTAACTTATCTTTAAGAGAATAATAATTAATGCTCAATTGTCATTTGATGATTAAAGTTTTTGTTCAAGTCTGTTTAAGGTATAGAATTAGTAAAAAAATAATAAAGGTACATTTCGTTATTGTAAACGATACTTTGACTATTAGAAATTAATGTAAAGAAGCAAATTTAAATATTTGTGAAATAAATGATATATAAACGTTCATCTCGATTGATTTCTGTTGTTTTCCTCAGTTACCTGGTCATACACTCAGTTTCCTGAGGCTCGATTTTCTTTAAATGGTAATAAATCGATAACTATTAATTATTCTCACTGTTCCGCTTAGGAAACGCTAAAAAACGTTATACTCTTGTTATAAGACTGAATTCCGCAAACAAAAGGTATAAAAAATGTCAGGCCGAAATTAGATTCATTTTCGTCCTTAGTTTCTAGACTTACCCAAGTGATAGATGATGATGTACCGCTATACCAAATTGTATCCCCCGATTTTGTTATCATTAGTTTTTTTAATTACTTTTCACCGCTTCCCACTATGAAAGCAAATTAAAAGACGTATTTACGTCAAACCACATTAATTCATTGTTTTACGTCTACTAGATGTCCATTTTTTCACTTTCCTGGACAACATTAGTTTTCAGTGGGCTTCCGGCGATATGAACGAAGTATTGCAGCACTCTTTGGGGGCAAATCGAGGCCGTCTGTGTGATGTTCGATTTCAAATGAACACACGAAACACGTACTACTAGTGGAAAATTATTTGATAGCAATTTGAAATTTGAATTTGATGTTTAGTCAACCAGATTCTAAACTAGGTAAGGTGAATTTAACGCCAACCTGTTTGAATAACAAACAAACTTTCTGTTATAATTAAAATATATGTTTATTCGTTTAATTATGTTTACTAATACTACGTACAACAATTTATACGTTACACTAAAATTAAAAAATTATGTATTTACAATTTAAGCACCTAACAAATTATTTTAAACGAAAGCAGTAGACTGCATTTATTAAATAATACATTTTGAACAATTTATAAATTAAAACGACTTCAAGAGTAAAAAACTTAGAAACTATCCTTGTAAAGCTAAAAAGTAAAGAATAAAAAAAAAATACAAATTTAAAAGAAATGTCAAATAGTCAAACATTCAATATCAGAGACTTGCTGCAATCTCGTCACTGAAAATATAAACGTCCATTGTACTAGACACACCATTGTACTGACAAGTCATGTAGACAAATTAAGGTGTCATTAAGTTAGAGCGAGAGCTCTTACAACATTACGATGATATATCTTTGAACTAATTAAATTTTGCTGCCATTTCACAATCTACTCAATTACTTAGCCCAAAGTCACACTACCTGGTAGTTTGCTTATCGCCTAGAACCTAGCAAGTTGTCTGACAAACCATATCCATCCATCCATATATTCACATTTATAATATTAGTGGGATAGTAATGCAGATAAATTATAATTGTGTCCTATATTAAAGCTTGATATTTGAATGAATAAATAAATATGTCTGTGACCAAACTTTCCCATTGCTACAATGTACATATGTCTAATTTTTGTGTTGCATCTCGCGCTAGGCTTCGCAGGGCGAAGCAAGACGGAGTTGCACGCGCGATTTACTCTGCTTTGACTCCTTGAAGAAGGTCACCGGATGTGGCCGAAACTACAATCGGAGTATCCGACGTATTTAAACGTGAGTAATCCCGCATAAGTAAAATAAAAGCAATACATATATCGTTACTCTCTCGAATAAAGTTTTTGATACATACATGCATACTCGTTATTTGGGTCATTTTCACAAAAAATGTACATTGATGTTTTTGGGCTGTCCCATAACTTACGGTGGAATTTTTAATTCATACTTACATTTTTTGAAGGTAAAAACATTGAAAATTATGATTAATGATCATTTTTTAAACACTAAAAATGTGTTCCTCAACTTAGGAAGTTAAATAAAGTAATTTTTTTTTAAATTTTGGTTGCATTTTGCGCAATATTCTGGAAAAGTTTTCAAATGAGTGTATTTTTTTTTGGGAAAGTATGGCTATTATCTATTTATTTATAAATTCCAGCATTGATTTAACATTAACACTTAATTATAATTAAATAATATTCACAAGGACATATTTCATCATAAGTGGAAAATTCCATTCCGAAACCACAATTTTATTTAACATAATCTGTGTTTTAAACTCCCACTGATGTATTTTGTCAAATGGTACCCCTAGTTCTAACACTTCAAACAGCCGACATCTCGATTCGTTGATTCGAAGCCACAACGGGCCACAGCAAAGACGCGTGCTTCGTAACGGTCTACTTTTGATGTTCTCCAAACCGAAACCAATAACAAAGTAAGTTCAATAGTATAATTGATATAAATTGTATTGCTGAATACTATACATTTCATGGTATGGTATATAATATTAAAATTTCCGAGATGGTGTGTTTATATTACTTTAAAGAATTAATATTATCTAGAGCTAGGTTTCCGTTACCTTCTTTCCGAAACTAAAATACAGGTAACGTAGAAGTGGAACTCAAAACATTTCGGAATGGAATGCTAAAGCATAATGCATACTGTACTTCATAACTATTCAGCAGTATATTTTTTTAAATTAGCAAAATGAGTACATAATTTTTTACCTGTGGTTCGTTGTTCGTTTACGTAATTTATAGGAGTATAATATTTTGTTTCAGGTATTACAAAATGGTTGTTATCGCAGAAGTTGATTGTTTCATAAATAAAAATGTTTTTTTGATACTAAACCAACATGTGTGGCCATGGCCAACAACACATTTTAAAATTGCGAATAAATGTCATGGGTTTGGATTTCATAATAATTCACAATACATTTTCAGAATTGGTTGAGGTAAATACATCAGATTTACCAATTGTGCTTTTAACTGGTTCCAGTGGTACACAACCTGGCAGTTCTGGTGAAAAATTAATTAATTTGATCTAACTATTGCTGAAAGTAATGGTTCCGAAAATACTTCGATAGAAACATTCACGGAGCCTACAACATTACCGAAATCGAAACAAGAAACAAATAAAGAAAGGATATTATGTGAGAATATGATGTCGCGTAAGAGATCGGCTTCAACGCAGCATAAAACAAATATGTTTGAAATTAATTCTGAGAAAAAAAGTCGTATAATTTGTTCAAAAACCAATAACCTTCAAAATACAAACCCTTCTATTAGGACAGTAATATCTCGTAATATTCAGTGTTTTGCGTGTAAGCAGAAAGTTGCGTTCACGGCGGTTAAGTTTATGGCAAAGTGTTTGTCTTGTAAAAATTGGTTTTGTGCAACCTGCAGTGAAGGTAACAATGATATTGATTTTATATGCCTAAAGTGTTTTATTGAAGAATATTTGTAATGAAAACGTGTCATGTCTTTCTTGTCAGTGTGTCATAGGCTTAAAAAATTATTCCGTTACCTGAATAGTCCATTCTGTGACTGTCCCATTTGGGATTTTAATAAGTCTGATTTATTTTGCATTAAGTGTCAATATGTTGATTATAAAAAACTGTCTCTTAGATACTATAATTGTTTATTTTTGCAATGATTATTTATCTAGCGCTTGTGTTATGTCATAATTAAGAAAATATAAAGATTTGTTCCTAATTTTTCCAAAGAGTAACGTAACGGAAGTACAATGATGATTATTAATGTTAATCAATGTTGATTTTATTTTTAAATATAATTTTGTTAAAGTTTAGAATATGTCAAACTTATTAAACAACTTTAAATTACACTACTTGTTTGATTTTGAGCATTTATCACCGTAAAAAATAAGTTTCGGAATGGAATAAATTAAGTTATCTAGGTTAAATTAAAATAGCTTTATTTTATTAAATTACTGATTTTTATTTATTGAAATACTATTTTCTATTAATCAAAGAGCAGCAAATATATAAATTCTACAAAAAATGCTCTATCATGATCAAAAATATTTACATCCAATTTTTTATATTGTACACTTTTGGAGAAATGACCTATTTTGAGCAGCAAGCTACCGGTTGTTTTGCACATGGGTACTCGGACCAGCTAGGGTTTTCTTTGAAGAACATTCCATCTGGGCAAACCTTACGAGTTGGCTGGTAGTTCTGCCAAACAGAAAAACAATCAGTTCAGTGTTTGTAATTTATCATTATAATTACACATTTAGAAAATTATCTTATTTCACTTACCTGGCATTCTACGTATTGCTCGCAGCTCTGTTCATATCTGTAGTAGCAATCCTGTTGTGGGCAATTATTCGCGACAGCATATGCTTGAGATTGATCTGCAATGATATTAGGTAAGATTAGGAGTCCATAGATTGGTTCCCAGGGTACTACACGTTCCGGTTCTGCGGCTATAGAAATTGTTGTGGGAAATCTTGGCGAAAGTTATGCATTTTAAGTTTAACTTTTTTGTATTTTCTGTCTCATGAATAAATAATGTAAAGAAGCAATTATATTATAAATGCGTCTTGATATTAAACAATTGAAACGTTAAAATAGTATATTGTAATACAATAAATATAAGATACAGATTTTATGCTTTTATAGGAATACAATAATAGATTAAAACAAACCTGCTGCTGCGAGCACCAGAAGAAAGCCAAAGTGAAACAACATCTTGCGTCCTTCCTTCCCGGGAGTATTTCTGAATGATACTAACATGTATCCCTTTCACTCAATATATACAGAAAGTATATCATTAAAATCAAATTTTACTATATCTCGATGTGACAGTATCAATTATAGCAGCAGTTAAGGAGTCACTGCTTGAGATAAATTTAATTGTTTAGAAATGCTTTCACTAAGAAAATAGAATTGATCAATGATTGTACGTTAATATATTTTAAAAAATATGGGATATTTTTGCTTTATTATTTTTTGGTGCTCAGAAGACTAAGTACTGGGAGTGACCACATATTAGCTCGAGGCTCTCTGAATATCGATATCAAGCTAAAAGAGTCCGTCTGATGAAGTCAACGCTCCGTCCGAACCTTTTCCAAAGCGTGGTTGGCACAGAGACGTTCCAGTTATAGCTGGAGAACCGATTCGCTGCCTTGGAAACCACAAATGACGTGGACCAGAAACTTGCTCAAGTGGTAAATGTCGCCCGAGATGAGGGCACGAAATTTTGCGAAATGCGGCGCAAGGGTAGGAATCCGAAGATTTTGAGGGAAACTCTACGGCTAATGGAGCAGCGACATGACAACCCTATGTTAACATAGGCAGAACAAGAGACATTAAATAAACAAATCACCATGATGGTTCGACGTGACCTCCAATCACTTAATTGGGAAATCAATTGAGCAAAATTAGGGGTAGAAAATATTCGTCCAACCACTTGGTAGAAGCCACCTGACGAAGTTAACCAATTCGACGGGGAGAGTCGTAACTTCCATGCCGGGGATTCTCGCGGACGTAGAAGACTTCTACGGCCAACTATACGCATCGCATACCCCTCATATCCTACCAGATGCTGAGGACAATAGAGCCATTTTGACACGCCACTATACTAAAGAATTGCCCGACATCAGCCCAGATGAGATCGTGTTAGCCCAGGCAGCTTAAAAATGGAAAAACCTCAGGAGAGGACTGAAAAACGAAAGGATTTTTTAAATGCCGGTGGAATCCCGTTTATTAAAGAGCTCCAAGAACTGTTTAATACCATCCTCCTTACCGGGAGTACTCCACAGGCATGGCATAGTAGCGTAGTCATTTTGTATTTCAAAATGGGCCATAAATCTTTTCTGAAAAACTTTTGTTCTGTTTTTTTTTTGTACTGCTTAGCAGCTAATTATCTATTACCCAGAGGATCTCGTGCTACGGCGATCTACTATCTGAAATTATATTTAGTTTTTTTCTTTATTTGTTCTTATTTTCTCTTTCATAGTAGGGATTCTAATACTAGATCGAAGTGTCGTTAAGTCTCAGACTTCGTAAATTCTTGTTTTTAACTTATCTTTAAGAGAGAGTATAATATGTAATAATAATAATAATTAATGCTCAATTGTCATTTGATGATTAAAGTTTTTGTTCAAGTCTGTTTAAGGTATAGAATTAGTAAAAAAATAATAAAGGTACATTTCGTTATTGTAAACGATACTTTGACTATTAGAAATTAATGTAAAGAAGCAAATTTAAATATTTGTGAAATAAATGATATATAAACGTTCATCTCGATTGATTTCTGTTGTTTTCCTCAGTTACCTGGTAATACACTCAGTTTCCTGAGGCTCGATTTTCTTTAAATGGTAATAAATCGATAACTATTAATTATTCTCACTGTTCCGCTTAGGATACGCTAAAAAACGTTATACTCTTGTTATAAGACTGAATTCCGCAAACAAAAGGTATAAAAAATGTCAGGCCGAAATTAGATTCATTTTCGTCTTTAGTTTCTAGACTTACCCAAGTGATAGATGATGATGTACCGCTATACCAAATTGTATCCCCCGATTTTGTTATCATTAGTTTTTTTAATTACTTTTCACCGCTTCCCACTATGAAAGCAAATTAAAAGACGTATTTACGTCAAACCACATTAATTCATTGTTTTACGTCTACTAGATGTCCATTTTTTCACTTTCCTGGACAACATTAGTTTTCAGTGGGCTTCCGGCGATATGAACGAAGTATTGCAGCACTCTTTGGGGGCAAATCGAGGCCGTCTGTGTGATGTTCGATTTCAAATGAACACACGAAACACGTACTACTAGTGGAAAATTATTTGATAGCAATTTGAAATTTGAATTTGATGTTTAGTCAACCAGATTCTAAACTAGGTAAGGTGAATTTAACGCCAACCTGTTTGAATAACAAACAAACTTTCTGTTATAATTAAAATATATGTTTATTCGTTTAATTATGTTTACTAATACTACGTACAACAATTTATACGTTACACTAAAATTAAAAAATTATGTATTTACAATTTAAGCACCTAACAAATTATTTTAAACGAAAGCAGTAGACTGCATTTATTAAATAATACATTTTGAACAATTTATAAATTAAAACGACTTCAAGAGTAAAAAACTTAGAAACTATCCTTGTAAAGCTAAAAAGTAAAGAATAAAAAAAAAATACAAATTTAAAAGAAATGTCAAATAGTCAAACATTCAATATCAGAGACTTGCTGCAATCTCGTCACTGAAAATATAAACGTCCATTGTACTAGACACACCATTGTACTGACAAGTCATGTAGACAAATTAAGGTGTCATTAAGTTAGAGCGAGAGCTCTTACAACATTACGATGATATCTTTGAACTAATTAAATTTTGCTGCCATTTCACAATCTACTCAATTACTTAGCCCAAAGTCACACTACCTGGTAGTTTGCTTATCGCCTAGAACCTAGCAAGTTGTCTGACAAACCATATCCATCCATCCATATTTTCACATTTATAATATTAGTGGGATAGTAATGCAGATAAATTATAATTGTGTCCTATATTAAAGCTTGATATTTGAATGAATAAATAAATATGTCTGTGACCAAACTTTCCCATTGCTACAATGTACATATGTCTAATTTTTGTGTTGCATCTCGCGCTAGGCTTCGCAGGGCGAAGCAAGACGAAGTTGCACGCGCGATTTACTCTGCTTTGACTCCTTGAAGAAGGTCACCGGATGTGGCCGAAACTACAATCGGAGTATCCGACGTATTTAAACGTGAGTAATCCCGCATAAGTAAAATAAAAGCAATACATATATCGTTACTCTCTCGAATAAAGTTTTTGATACATACATGCATACTCGTTATTTGGGTCATTTTCACAAAAAATGTACATTGATGTTTTTGGGCTGTCCCATAACTTACGGTGGAATTTTTAATTCATACTTACATTTTTTGAAGGTAAAAACATTGAAAATTATGATTAATGATCATTTTTTAATCACTAAAAACGTGTTCCTCAACTTAGGAAGTTAAATAAAGTAATTTTTTTTTAAATTTTGGTTGCATTTTGCGCAATATTCTGGAAAAGTTTTCAAATGAGTGTATTTTTTTTTGGGAAAGTATGGCTATTATCTATTTATTTATAAATTCCAGCATTGATTTAACATTAACACTTAATTATAATTAAATAATATTCACAAGGACATATTTCATCATAAGTGGAAAATTCCATTCCGAAACCACAATTTTATTTAACATAATCTGTGTTTTAAACTCCCACTGATGTATTTTGTCAAATGGTACCCCTAGTTCTAACACTTCAAACAGCCGACATCACGATTCGTTGATTCGAAGCCACAACGGGCCACAGCAAAGACGCGTGCTTCGTAACGGTCTACTTTTGATGTTCTCCAAACCGAAACCAATAACAAAGTAAGTTCAATAGTATAATTGATATAAATTGTATTGCTGAATACTATACATTTCATGGTATGGTATATAATATTAAAATTTCCGAGATGGTGTGTTTATATTACTTTAAAGAATTAATATTATCTAGAGCTAGGTTTCCGTTACCTTCTTTCCGAAACTAAAATACAGGTAACGTAGAAGTGGAACTCAAAACATTTCGGAATGGAATGCTAAAGCATAATGCATACTGTACTTCATAACTATTCAGCAGTATATTTTTTTAAATTAGCAAAATGAGTACATAATTTTTTACCTGTGGTTCGTTGTTCGTTTACGTAATTTATAGGAGTATAATATTTTATTTCAGGTATTACAAAATGGTTGTTATCGCAGAAGTTGATTGTTTCATAAATAAAAATGTTTTTTTGATACTAAACCAACATGTGTGGCCATGGCCAACAACACATTTTAAAATTGCGAATAAATGTCATGGGTTTGGATTTCATAATAATTCACAATACATTTTCAGAATTGGTTGAGGTAAATACATCAGATTTACCAATTGTGCTTTTAACTGGTTCCAGTGGTACACAACCTGGCAGTTCTGGTGAAAAATTAATTAATTTGATCTAACTATTGCTGAAAGTAATGGTTCCGAAAATACTTCGATAGAAACATTCACGGAGCCTACAACATTACCGAAATCGAAACAAGAAACAAATAAAGAAAGGATATTATGTGAGAATATGATGTCGCGTAAGAGATCGGCTTCAACGCAGCATAAAACAAATATGTTTGAAATTAATTCTGAGAAAAAAAGTCGTATAATTTGTTCAAAAACCAATAACCTTCAAAATACAAACCCTTCTATTAGGACAGTAATATCTCGTAATATTCAGTGTTTTGCGTGTAAGCAGAAAGTTGCGTTCACGGCGGTTAAGTTTATGGCAAAGTGTTTGTCTTGTAAAAATTGGTTTTGTGCAACCTGCAGTGAAGGTAACAATGATATTGATTTTATATGCCTAAAGTGTTTTATTGAAGAATATTTGTAATGAAAACGTGTCATGTCTTTCTTGTCAGTGTGTCATAGGCTTAAAAAATTATTCCGTTACCTGAATAGTCCATTCTGTGACTGTCCCATTTGGGATTTTAATAAGTCTGATTTATTTTGCATTAAGTGTCAATATGTTGATTATAAAAAACTGTCTCTTCGATACTATAATTGTTTATTTTTGCAATGATTATTTATCTAGCGCTTGTGTTATGTCATAATTAAGAAAATATAAAGATTTGTTCCTAATTTTTCCAAAGAGTAACGTAACGGAAGTACAATGATGATTATTAATGTTAATCAATGTTGATTTTATTTTTAAATATAATTTTGTTAAAGTTTAGAATATGTCAAACTTATTAAACAACTTTAAATTACACTACTTGTTTGATTTTGAGCATTTATCACCGTAAAAAATAAGTTTCGGAATGGAATAAATTAAGTTATCTAGGTTAAATTAAAATAGCTTTATTTTATTAAATTACTGATTTTTATTTATTGAAATACTATTTTCTATCAATTCAAAGAGCAGCAAATATATAAATTCTACAAAAAATGCTCTATCATGATCAAAAATATTTACATCCAATTTTTTATATTGTACACTTTTGGAGAAAATGACCTATTTTGAGCAGCAAGCTACCGGTTGTTTTGCACATGGGTACTCGGACCAGCTAGGGTTTTCTTTGAAGAACATTCCATCTGGGCAAACCTTACGAGTTGGCTGGTAGTTCTGCCAAACAGAAAAACAATCAGTTCAGTGTTTGTAATTTATCATTATAATTACACATTTAGAAAATTATCTTATTTCACTTACCTGGCATTCTACGTATTGCTCGCAGCTCTGTTCATATCTGTAGTAGCAATTCTGTTGTGGGCAATTATTCGCGACAGCATATGCTTGAGATTGATCTGCAATGATATTAGGTAAGATTAGGAGTCCATAGATTGGTTCCCAGGGTACTACACGTTCCGGTTCTGCGGCTATAGAAATTGTTGTGGGAAATCTTGGCGAAAGTTATGCATTTTAAGTTTAACTTTTTTGTATTTTCTGTCTCATGAATAAATAATGTAAAGAAGCAATTATATTATAAATACGTCTTGATATTAAACAATTGAAACGTTAAAATAGTATATTGTAATACAATAAATATAAGATACAGATTTTATGCTTTTATAGGAATACAATAATAGATTAAAACAAACCTGCTGCTGCGAGCACCAGAAGAAAGCCAAAGTGAAACAACATCTTGCGTCCTTCCTTCCCGGGAGTATTTCTGAATGATACTAACATGTATCCCTTTCACTCAATATATACAGAAAGTATATCATTAAAATCAAATTTTACTATATCTCGATGTGACAGTATCAATTATAGCAGCAGTTAAGGAGTCACTGCTTGAGATAAATTTAATTGTTTAGAAATGCTTTCACTAAGAAAATAGAATTGATCAATGATTGTACGTTAATATATTTTAAAAAATATGGGATATTTTTGCTTTATTATTTTTTGGTGCTCAGAAGACTAAGTACTGGGAGTGACCACATATTAGCTCGAGGCTCTCTGAATATCGATATCAAGCTAAAAGAGTCCGTCTGATGAAGTCAACGCTCCGTCCGAACCTTTTCCAAAGCGTGGTTGGCACAGAGACGTTCCAGTTAAAGCTGGAGAACCGATTCGCTGCCTTGGAAACCACAAATGACGTGGACCAGAAACTTGCTCAAGTGGTAAATGTCGCCCGAGATGAGGGCACGAAATTTTGCGAAATGCGGCGCAAGGGTAGGAATCCGAAGATTTTGAGGGAAACTCTACGGCTAATGGAGCAGCGACATGACAACCCTATGTTAACATAGGCAGAACAAGAGACATTAAATAAACAAATCACCATGATGGTTCGACGTGACCTCCAATCACTTAATTGGGAAATCAATTGAGCAAAATTAGGGGTAGAAAATATTCGTCCAACCACTTGGTAGAAGCCACCTGACTAAGTTAACCAATTCGACGGGGAGAGTCGTAACTTCCATGCCGGGGATTCTCGCGGACGTAGAAGACTTCTACGGCCAACTATACGCATCGCATACCCCTCATATCCTACCAGATGCTGAGGACAATAGAGCCATTTTGACACGCCACTATACTAAAGAATTGCCCGACATCAGCCCAGATGAGATCGTGTTAGCCCAGGCAGCTTAAAAATGGAAAAACCTCAGGAGAGGACTGAATAACGAAAGGATTTTTTAAATGCCGGTGGAATCCCGTTTATTAAAGAGCTCCAAGAACTGTTTAATACCATCCTCCTTACCGGGAGTACTCCACAGGCATGGCATAGTAGCGTAGTCATTTTGTATTTCAAAATGGGCCATAAATCTTTTCTGAAAAACTTTTGTTCTGTTTTTTTTTTGTACTGCTTAGCAGCTAATTATCTATTACCCAGAGGATCTCGTGCTACGGCGATCTACTATCTGAAATTATATTTAGTTTTTTTCTTTATTTGTTCTTATTTTCTCTTTCATAGTAGGGATTCTAATACTAGATTGAAGTGTCGTTAAGTCTCAGACTTCGTAAATTCTTGTTTTTAACTTATCTTTAAGAGAGAGTATAATATGTAATAATAATAATGATGAATGCTCAATTGTCATTTGATGATTAAAGTTTTTGTTCAAGTCTGTTTAAGGTATAGAATTAGTAAAAAAATAATAAAATAAATAAATAAATAAATAAAAAAATATTGTAGGACACATTACACACAGCGCCATCTGACCCCAAACTAAGCAGAGCTTGTGTGATGGAAGTCAGATAACTGATAGGATACATAAATACTTTTTTTTTTTTGTAAATACATACAGAACACCCATAATCAGAATAAAGGTACATTTCGTTATTGTAAACGATACTTTGACTATTAGAAATTAATGTAAAGAAGCAAATTTAAATATTTGTGAAATAAATGATATATAAACGTTCATCTCGATTGATTTCTGTTGTTTTCCTCAGTTACCTGGTAATACACTCAGTTTCCTGAGGCTCGATTTTCTTTAAATGGTAATAAATCGATAACTATTAATTATTCTCACTGTTCCGCTTAGGATACGCTAAAAAACGTTATACTCTTGTTATAAGACTGAATTCCGCAAACAAAAGGTATAAAAAATGTCAGGCCGAAATTAGATTCATTTTCGTCCTTAGTTTCTAGACTTACCCAAGTGATAGATGATGATGTACCGCTATACCAAATTGTATCCCCGATTTTGTTATCATTAGTTTTTTTAATTACTTTTCACCGCTTCCCACTATGAAAGCAAATTAAAAGACGTATTTACGTCAAACCACATTAATTCATTGTTTTACGTCTACTAGATGTCCATTTTTTCACTTTCCTGGACAACATTAGTTTTCAGTGGGCTTCCGGCGATATGAACGAAGTATTGCAGCACTCTTTGGGGGCAAATCGAGGCCGTCTGTGTGATGTTCGATTTCAAATGAACACACGAAACACGTACTACTAGTGGAAAATTATTTGATAGCAATTTGAAATTTGAATTTGATGTTTAGTCAACCAGATTCTAAACTAGGTAAGGTGAATTTAACGCCAACCTGTTTGAATAACAAACAAACTTTCTGTTATAATTAAAATATATGTTTATTCGTTTAATTATGTTTACTAATACTACGTACAACAATTTATACGTTACACTAAAATTAAAAAATTATGTATTTACAATTTAAGCACCTAACAAATTATTTTAAACGAAAGCAGTAGACTGCATTTATTAAATAATACATTTTGAACAATTTATAAATTAAAACGACTTCAAGAGTAAAAAACTTAGAAACTATCCTTGTAAAGCTAAAAAGTAAAGAATAAAAAAAAAATACAAATTTAAAAGAAATGTCAAATAGTCAAACATTCAATATCAGAGACTTGCTGCAATCTCGTCACTGAAAATATAAACGTCCATTGTACTAGACACACCATTGTACTGACAAGTCATGTAGACAAATTAAGGTGTCATTAAGTTAGAGCGAGAGCTCTTACAACATTACGATGATATATCTTTGAACTAATTAAATTTTGCTGCCATTTCACAATCTACTCAATTACTTAGCCCAAAGTCACACTACCTGGTAGTTTGCTTATCGCCTAGAACCTAGCAAGTTGTCTGACAAACCATATCCATCCATCCATATATTCACATTTATAATATTAGTGGGATAGTAATGCAGATAAATTATAATTGTGTCCTATATTAAAGCTTGATATTTGAATGAATAAATAAATATGTCTGTGACCAAACTTTCCCATTGCTACAATGTACATATGTCTAATTTTTGTGTTGCATCTCGCGCTAGGCTTCGCAGGGCGAAGCAAGACGAAGTTGCACGCGCGATTTACTCTGCTTTGACTCCTTGAAGAAGGTCACCGGATGTGGCCGAAACTACAATCGGAGTATCCGACGTATTTAAACGTGAGTAATCCCGCATAAGTAAAATAAAAGCAATACATATATCGTTACTCTCTCGAATAAAGTTTTTGATACATACATGCATACTCGTTATTTGGGTCATTTTCACAAAAAATGTACATTGATGTTTTTGGGCTGTCCCATAACTTACGGTGGAATTTTTAATTCATACTTACATTTTTTTAAGGTAAAAACATTGAAAATTATGATTAATGATCATTTTTTAATCACTAAAAATGTGTTCCTCAACTTAGAAAGTTAAATAAAGTAATTTTTTTTTAAATTTTGGTTGCATTTTGCGCAATATTCTGGAAAAGTTTTCAAATGAGTGTATTTTTTTTTGGGAAAGTATGGCTATTATCTATTTATTTATAAATTCCAGCATTGATTTAACATTAACACTTAATTATAATTAAATAATATTCACAAGGACATATTTCATCATAAGTGGAAAATTCCATTCCGAAACCACAATTTTATTTAACATAATCTGTGTTTTAAACTCCCACTGATGTATTTTGTCAAATGGTACCCCTAGTTCTAACACTTCAAACAGCCGACATCACGATTCGTTGATTCGAAGCCACAACGGGCCACAGCAAAGACGCGTGCTTCGTAACGGTCTACTTTTGATGTTCTCCAAACCGAAACCAATAACAAAGTAAGTTCAATAGTATAATTGATATAAATTGTATTGCTGAATACTATACATTTCATGGTATGGTATATAATATTAAAATTTCCGAGATGGTGTGTTTATATTACTTTAAAGAATTAATATTATCTAGAGCTAGGTTTCCGTTACCTTCTTTCCGAAACTAAAATACAGGTAACGTAGAAGTGGAACTCAAAACATTTCGGAATGGAATGCTAAAGCATAATGCATACTGTACTTCATAACTATTCAGCAGTATATTTTTTTAAATTAGCAAAATGAGTACATAATTTTTTACCTGTGGTTCGTTGTTCGTTTACGTAATTTATAGGAGTATAATATTTTGTTTCAGGTATTACAAAATGGTTGTTATCGCAGAAGTTGATTGTTTCATAAATAAAAATGTTTTTTTGATACTAAACCAACATGAATGAATGAATGAATGAATGAATGAATGAATAACTCTTTATTGTACACACTTAAAATTACATAATACAGAAGAAATTAACTAGTTAATAGGTGTAACAACTGGCGACCTTATCGCTAAAAGCGATCTCTTCCAGGCAACCTTAGGATGGAAAGGATTAGAGGAAGAAAAAAAACGGGGTGTGTCAATAACGAGGATATGCATATAAGAGAATACAACATTTTGACATATATCTACATTCTAATAATTATAATATATCCTAATACATAGATTAATTAGAATAACTAAAAATACACTAATATATATAAAATAAATATTTGTATAAAGAGGATATATATACAAATAAGCGACAGATAGTTATAATTATAACTGCGAGAGATAGAATAGTTTGACGTGTTCTTTAAAGACAGCGATCGATGGAGCACGTCTAATGGCAACAGGTAACGCATTCCATAGTTGGACTGCCTGGAATGCAAAGGACTTACCGTAAAACGTTTCACAGCGTGCAGCAGGGGTCTTAAGAGTAAGGTTCTCCTTCGACCTGAGGGGCAGGGAATGAGTATTGTGCCAGAAAGTGAAATTTTCTTTAAGATAGCATGGAGTAGAGGGGTTAAAAAGAACGTTATAAAGAAGAGAGAGCAAATGAGCATTCCGCCGAAGGCGAATAGGTAACCACTTGAGTTTAGTGCGAAATTGAGATATATGGTCATACTTACGTAGGCCATATATAAATCTAATACAATAATTCTGGAGACGCTCAAGTTTGTTAAGCTGGTCCTCGGATAGATCTAAATAACATGCATCCGCGTAGTCTAAGATGGGTAGAAGGAGAGACTGTGCGAGCGCAACTTTAGTGGCAGTGGGTAAAAAATTACGCAGCCGTCGGAGCGAGCCACCGGAAGCAAACAATCTGCTGCTGATGAATTTTAAATGAGCGTTCCAACTTAACGTACGATCAAACATTACGCCTAGATTTTTAACTGGCTCACTAAATGGAATTGCGGTGCCATCGAAAACTACACTAGACAATGTAGACCAGTCAACTTTTGAAATCATGTAAGTGCTTCCTATAATTATGACTTGTGATTTAGTGGGGTTCACTTTCAGACCAAAAGAATGACTCCACTCAATGATTTTGTGCAGGTCATTATTTACTGTAGCTATGGCTGAATCTAGCTCACTGAGTCGGGCTTGGCTATAAATTTGGAGATCGTCTGCATAGAGATGGTAGGAAGAAGTTAAGCGTTGGGATATGGAGTTAATAAAGATAGCAAAGAGAAGAGGAGATAAGACGCCACCTTGAGGAACACCAGCAACCGTATCGCACCAAGAAGAGATGGTATCTTCGAGACGAACACGCTGCCGACGTCCATACAAATAACTTCGAAACCAGTCGATCACAGATGGAGATATGTTAATAGAGCGTAGTATCGCCAACAGAATGTCAAAATCAACGGCATTGAAAGCATTACTGAAATCTAACAGGGCTAGAACAGTAAGCCTGCCGTTATCCATACCCAAGCGAATATCGTCGGTGATCTTGACAAGAGCAGACACAGTACTATGCCCCGTACGGAAACCAGATTGGAGAGGATTAAGAAGGCATTGACTGACAAGAAACATATTCAATTGTCCATGAACAAGGCGCTCGAGAACTTTTGACAGGAAAGGAAGGATAGAAATAGGACGATATTCAGAAAAGGATTTAGGGTTAGGCTTTTTAGGAAGTGGAATAACCTGCGCATCTTTCCAGATTGCAGGGAATACTCTGTTTGAGGCGGAATTATTAAAGAAAATACAAAGAATGGGAAGGATTATGTCAAGGATGGGCAGTAGCATGTTCCGACTTATGCTGTCACCACCTACCGCATTGGAGGAGATTGACAATACACTCTTCTTAACATCACTTTCGGTGAAACGATTAAATACAAAAGGAGAGCAGTCGGGAATTTGAATGGCAGAAAGAAGATTAATGGTCGAGTTTTTATCCCCAACTGACATAGCAGATGTGGAAGAAAAGTGTTGATTTAGAGCGTTTATATCAATATTACAAGGAGTAGAATTCTGACGTGATTTGCCAATTCCCATCGATCTGAGAAATTTCCAGACTTTAGCTGAATTCTCGTTTTCTACGGAGGCGTGGACATGGCGTCTCATTGCATCCCTACACATCCTATTGCAGCGATTCCGAGCTTGAATATACCTGTCTTTGTTAACCTCAGTAGGACGCAGCTTGTACCTGGCCTTAGCCACCGCTTTTTTATGCATCAAGGATTTAATATTAACTGTGAGCCACGGTGCAGGAAGATGCTTAAGTTTGATCGCACGCAAAGGAGCATGTACGTCATATAATTGTGTAATCAGCGAATTGAAAAGGGAGATTTGTACATCCACCGACTCAGCATCACTAACAGGACTCCAATCAATTTTTCTGGCGTCATCAAGTAGAGCCTCATGTTTCATACCACTAAAGTTGCGTTGCAGAATGATTTGAGGTTTGAACTTTGGTGGGCGAATTTTGTAGGACAGAAAAACCAAATCATGGTAAGAAAAATCATCGGCAGAATATTGTCCGTGCTTAGCAACACTATTTGGACATGAAACTAACATTAAGTCAAGAAGTGATGGGACACAATTGGGAAAATGATGCGTAGCATTTAAAGGAAGGACGTTTAGATTGAAGGATTTTACAATGGATTCAAGTGAGGATGTGCGATGATCTTTCTTAAGGAGGCAAGTGTTGAAATCACCCATAATAATGGAATGATTATAAGAAGGGCTAACATCAAGCAGAAGATTTTCAAATGATGAAAAATAACTAATATCTTTTGATGGGCAGTAGTAAACTCCGAGAAGGACCTTAGTATGAGAAAGAAGTACTTCAATAAAAAGGTGTTCGCCAGAATTCAGCGGGGGAATTGGGGGGGGGGGGTTGTGGAGATTGACTCAAGACAGAGAAAGAAATGTTAGATTTTAAATAAATAGCGACACCGCCGCCCCCACGGGGGATCCGATCATTTCGTATCATGATAAAGCCAGGTAGGGAATAAGAAGTAGAAGGAAGACAAGGGCGGAGCCAAGTTTTGGAGACTAAAATTGCATGAATGTTGCTAACATCAAGAGACGCCAGCATTTCAGGATAACATGACGGAATGCTCTGTGCATTTATGTGAACGATATTGAAATTTTTAGGGACATCGGAAAAGGTGCATTCCAAGAAGTCCGACAGCGGAAGTAAGCTGTTGAAGCTGTCGTCACTACCATTCGTTGACGCCGTGGTTGCTGCTGAAATATATTCATCGTCGCTGTCATAATTGTGGTCGCTAAACATATAAATATAAAAATAAATAAACAGATACCTAAGTTAAATATATACTGGTAATAATAAATAAATAAAATGTTAAAGCAAATAAGTTATATGGGTGAACAATTAAAATTCACCTGCCGGTCATGTATGAAGGAAATTGCTGGAAAGAGATTTACACAGTGAAGTTATACATTATACTCTATTGTAACTCAAAGTACAAGCAAAAACACTACAAAAGTCACGCATAGATGCAAAAACAATATACAACAGAGCATTTACAAAAATTTGGAAAAATAATCTAGTTACACAAAGCTACAAGGAGAAAAAAAAAAAACTATTCGTTTGGCATCAACATCAACAACACTAAAACTGAACTTAACTGGAAACTGAAGACTGCACTCAAAATATAGACACATTGAAACTGGCAGAATACAGAGAGTGCGATGCCAAGAAAATAAAGAATAAAAATCCTTTGACATTAGCTATAATGAGTATGACATGGTGTTGACAGAGTCATTTGACTGACAGTCCAGTACGATAATGAAAAATAATGCAAGTTGTAATGCTTTAACAAAAGTGGTTCAATTGAAGGTACAAAAAAAGTTATTGAGACCTTAAAACGAAAATAGCTGGTTGTGTAAATGAGTGGTAAACTAGTATGTGGAGCAAGCGGTAGGAACAACAAGCTAATATAGTGGACCTACCCTACAACCACAACAAAAAGAACACAGGATTGTAGGTACTTCGAAACACAAAGAAAAATACATACGAACTAAAGAGTTATATGGTTCAGTATTTTAAAGGAGCCTTACGCGCAGCTCTCGGAACTTTCCTCTCTGCATCAGCTTCGGGCTTATTTGTCTTCGAAGGAGGCTGGGCTACAATTTTGTCCAGCTCAGTGATGTTACTGATGCGATGTCGTTTGCCGTCAGACTCGAGCACTAAGACAAAGCCGTCTCTAGTCCAACATTTGGTGACCCCAAATCGCTGGCGTGCCGCCATAAAAGTGTCATGCCTAGACTTAGTTAAAAACTCTGACACTGTTATCCCGGTCCCCTTCAGAGAGGTTTTTGCAAACCACAACCTCTGCCGTAGAGATATGTCGCGAATTTTAAGCAGTAAGGGTCTGGGCTTATCTGGAGCAGATGAACGGCCCATACGATGGCATCGACTTATATCCTTTGAAGTAAATTCCGCTTTTTTTAGTTGGGAGCAGACCACCTTCACCACACTTGCTATGGCATCTTCATCCTTAATTTCAGGCACTCCATGGAACAACAAAATCTTCCGACGCGCTCTCATCTCCTGATTATCAGCCTCGCGAGCAAGCAGAGAAATTTGATCTTGTAAAGTTTTGAGCGCCAACAGGATGTATGAGCGAAATGAAGCAAATTCTTCAGCTAATGATACAGACTTTACAGAAGATGATGACTGTTGCAGATCAGCTTGGAAGGCATCCATTTTTTGTATAAACAGAGCCTGTAGTTGCTCCTGGCTTGTCAAAATAGCTTCCATTTCAAAGCAGTGAAAATTAAGTTGTTAGGTTAAAAAGTTTGTCACAGAAATAAAACTGAAAACACTGTATAAATTATGGAAAAATACACTCCCAGGCAGGTATCTAAAATCTACTTTAATTATATATAAAAATTATGTTCCAAAAAGGTAAATAGTTATATTTTTGAATTTAAAATATGAGCTTGTCAAAAATACGTGTGTCGTCGGCGACTACCCGCGAGCGAAAAAAAGGCCATGGCCACACAACACATTTTAAAATTGCGAATAAATGTCATGGGTTTGGATTTCATAATAATTCACAATACATTTTCAGAATTGGTTGAGGTAAATACATCAGATTTACCAATTGTGCTTTTAACTGGTTCCAGTGGTACACAACCTGGCAGTTCTGGTGAAAAATTAATTAATTTGATCTAACTATTGCTGAAAGTAATGGTTCCGAAAATACTTCGATAGAAACATTCACGGAGCCTACAACATTACCGAAACCGAAACAAGAAACAAATAAAGAAAGGATATTATGTGAGAATATGATGTCGCGTAAGAGATCGGCTTCAACGCAGCATAAAACAAATATGTTTGAAATTAATTCTGAGAAAAAAAGTCGTATAATTTGTTCAAAAACCAATAACCTTCAAAATACAAACCCTTCTATTAGGACAGTAATATCTCGTAATATTCAGTGTTTTGCGTGTAAGCAGAAAGTTGCGTTCACGGCGGTTAAGTTTATGGCAAAGTGTTTGTCTTGTAAAAATTGGTTTTGTGCAACCTGCAGTGAAGGTAACAATGATATTGATTTTATATGCCTAAAGTGTTTTATTGAAGAATATTTGTAATGAAAACGTGTCATGTCTTTCTTGTCAGTGTGTCATAGGCTTAAAAAATTATTCCGTTACCTGAATAGTCCATTCTGTGACTGTCCCATTTGGGATTTTAATAAGTCTGATTTATTTTGCATTAAGTGTCAATATGTTGATTATAAAAAATTGTCTCTTCGATACTATAATTGTTTATTTTTGCAATGATTATTTATCTAGCGCTTGTATCATGTCATAATTTAATTTTTCCAAAGAGTAACGTAACGGAAGTACAATGATGATTATTAATGTTAATCAATGTTGATTTTATTTTTAAATATAATTTTGTTAAAGTTTAGAATATGTCAAACTTATTAAACAACTTTAAATTACACTACTTGTTTGATTTTGAGCATTTATCACCGTAAAAAATAAGTTTCGGAATGGAATAAATTAAGTTATCTAGGTTAAATTAAAATAGCTTTATTTTATTAAATTACTGATTTTTATTTATTGAAATACTATTTTCTATCAATTCAAAGAGCAGCAAATATATAAATTCTACAAAAAATGCTCTATCATGATCAAAAATATTTACATCCAATTTTTTATATTGTACACTTTTGGAGAAAATGACCTATTTTGAGCAGCAAGCTACCGGTTGTTTTGCACATGGGTACTCGGACCAGCTAGGGTTTTCTTTGAAGAACATTCCATCTGGGCAAACCTTACGAGTTGGCTGGTAGTTCTGCCAAACAGAAAAACAATCAGTTCAGTGTTTGTAATTTATCATTATAATTACACATTTAGAAAATTATCTTATTTCACTTACCTGGCATTCTACGTATTGCTCGCAGCTCTGTTCATATCTGTAGTAGCAATTCTGTTGTGGGCAATTATTCGCGACAGCATATGCTTGAGATTGATCTGCAATGATATTAGGTAAGATTAGGAGTCCATAGATTGGTTCCCAGGGTACTACACGTTCCGGTTCTGCGGCTATAGAAATTGTTGTGGGAAATCTTGGCGAAAGTTATGCATTTTAAGTTTAACTTTTTTGTATTTTCTGTCTCATGAATAAATAATGTAAAGAAGCAATTATATTATAAATACGTCTTGATATTAAACAATTGAAACGTTAAAATAGTATATTGTAATACAATAAATATAAGATACAGATTTTATGCTTTTATAGGAATACAATAATAGATTAAAACAAACCTGCTGCTGCGAGCACCAGAAGAAAGCCAAAGTGAAACAACATCTTCCGTCCTTCCTTCCCGGGAGTATTTCTGAATGATACTAACATGTATCCCTTTCACTCAATATATACAGAAAGTATATCATTAAAATCAAATTTTACTATATCTCGATGTGACAGTATCAATTATAGCAGCAGTTAAGGAGTCACTGCTTGAGATAAATTTAATTGTTTAGAAATGCTTTCACTAAGAAAATAGAATTGATCAATGATTGTACGTTAATATATTTTAAAAAATATGGGATATTTTTGCTTTATTATTTTTTGGTGCTCAGAAGACTAAGTACTGGGAGTGACCACATATTAGCTCGAGGCTCTCTGAATATCGATATCAAGCTAAAAGAGTCCGTCTGATGAAGTCAACGCTCCGTCCGAACCTTTTCCAAAGCGTGGTTGGCACAGAGACGTTCCAGTTAAAGCTGGAGAACCGATTCGCTGCCTTGGAAACCACAAATGACGTGGACCAGAAACTTGCTCAAGTGGTAAATGTCGCCCGAGATGAGGGCACGAAATTTTGCGAAATGCGGCGCAAGGGTAGGAATCCGAAGATTTTGAGGGAAACTCTACGGCTAATGGAGCAGCGACATGACAACCCTATGTTAACATAGGCAGAACAAGAGACATTAAATAAACAAATCACCATGATGGTTCGACGTGACCTCCAATCACTTAATTGGGAAATCAATTGAGCAAAATTAGGGGTAGAAAATATTCGTCCAACCACTTGGTAGAAGCCACCTGACTAAGTTAACCAATTCGACGGGGAGAGTCGTAACTTCCATGCCGGGGATTCTCGCGGACGTAGAAGACTTCTACGGCCAACTATACGCATCGCATACCCCTCATATCCTACCAGATGCTGAGGACAATAGAGCCATTTTGACACGCCACTATACTAAAGAATTGCCCGACATCAGCCCAGATGAGATCGTGTTAGCCCAGGCAGCTTAAAAATGGAAAAACCTCAGGAGAGGACTGAATAACGAAAGGATTTTTTAAATGCCGGTGGAATCCCGTTTATTAAAGAGCTCCAAGAACTGTTTAATACCATCTTTCTTACCGGGAGTACTCCACAGGCATGGCATAGTAGCGTAGTCATTTTGTATTTCAAAATGGGCCATAAATCTTTTCTGAAAAACTTTTGTTCTGTTTTTTTTTTGTACTGCTTAGCAGCTAATTATCTATTACCCAGAGGATCTCGTGCTACGGCGATCTACTATCTGAAATTATATTTAGTTTTTTTCTTTATTTGTTCTTATTTTCTCTTTCATAGTAGGGATTCTAATACTAGATTGAAGTGTCGTTAAGTCTCAGACTTCGTAAATTCTTGTTTTTAACTTATCTTTAAGAGAGAGTATAATATGTAATAATAATAATAATTAATGCTCAATTGTCATTTGATGATTAAAGTTTTTGTTCAAGTCTGTTTAAGGTATAGAATTAGTAAAAAAATAATAAAGGTACATTTCGTTATTGTAAACGATACTTTGACTATTAGAAATTAATGTAAAGAAGCAAATTTAAATATTTGTGAAATAAATGATATATAAACGTTCATCTCGATTGATTTCTGTTGTTTTCCTCAGTTACCTGGTAATACACTCAGTTTCCTGAGGCTCGATTTTCTTTAAATGGTAATAAATCGATAACTATTAATTATTCTCACTGTTCCGCTTAGGATACGCTAAAAAACGTTATACTCTTGTTATAAGACTGAATTCCGCAAACAAAAGGTATAAAAAATGTCAGGCCGAAATTAGATTCATTTTCGTCCTTAGTTTCTAGACTTACCCAAGTGATAGATGATGATGTACCGCTATACCAAATTGTATCCCCGATTTTGTTATCATTAGTTTTTTTAATTACTTTTCACCGCTTCCCACTATGAAAGCAAATTAAAAGACGTATTTACGTCAAACCACATTAATTCATTGTTTTACGTCTACTAGATGTCCATTTTTTCACTTTCCTGGACAACATTAGTTTTCAGTGGGCTTCCGGCGATATGAACGAAGTATTGCAGCACTCTTTGGGGGCAAATCGAGGCCGTCTGTGTGATGTTCGATTTCAAATGAACACACGAAACACGTACTACTAGTGGAAAATTATTTGATAGCAATTTGAAATTTGAATTTGATGTTTAGTCAACCAGATTCTAAACTAGGTAAGGTGAATTTAACGCCAACCTGTTTGAATAACAAACAAACTTTCTGTTATAATTAAAATATATGTTTATTCGTTTAATTATGTTTACTAATACTACGTACAACAATTTATACGTTACACTAAAATTAAAAAATTATGTATTTACAATTTAAGCACCTAACAAATTATTTTAAACGAAAGCAGTAGACTGCATTTATTAAATAATACATTTTGAACAATTTATAAATTAAAACGACTTCAAGAGTAAAAAACTTAGAAACTATCCTTGTAATGCTAAAAAGTAAAGAATAAAAAAAAAATACAAATTTAAAAGAAATGTCAAATAGTCAAACATTCAATATCAGAGACTTGCTGCAATCTCGTCACTGAAAATATAAACGTCCATTGTACTAGACACACCATTGTACTGACAAGTCATGTAGACAAATTAAGGTGTCATTAAGTTAGAGCGAGAGCTCTTACAACATTACGATGATATATCTTTGAACTAATTAAATTTTGCTGCCATTTCACAATCTACTCAATTACTTAGCCCAAAGTCACACTACCTGGTAGTTTGCTTATCGCCTAGAACCTAGCAAGTTGTCTGACAAACCATATCCATCCATCCATATTTTCACATTTATAATATTAGTGGGATAGTAATGCAGATAAATTATAATTGTGTCCTATATTAAAGCTTGATATTTGAATGAATAAATAAATATGTCTGTGACCAAACTTTCCCATTGCTACAATGTACATATGTCTAATTTTTGTGTTGCATCTCGCGCTAGGCTTCGCAGGGCGAAGCAAGACGAAGTTGCACGCGCGATTTACTCTGCTTTGACTCCTTGAAGAAGGTCACCGGATGTGGCCGAAACTACAATCGGAGTATCCGACGTATTTAAACGTGAGTAATCCCGCATAAGTAAAATAAAAGCAATACATATATCGTTACTCTCTCAAATAAAGTTTTTGATACATACATGCATACTCGTTATTTGGGTCATTTTCACAAAAAATGTACATTGATGTTTTTGGGCTGTCCCATAACTTACGGTGGAATTTTTAATTCATACTTACATTTTTTGAAGGTAAAAACATTGAAAATTATGATTAATGATCAATTTTTAATCACTAAAAATGTGTTCCTCAACTTAGGAAGTTAAATAAAGTAATTTTTTTTTAAATTTTGGTTGCATTTTGCGCAATATTCTGGAAAAGTTTTCAAATGAGTGTATTTTTTTTTGGGAAAGTATGGCTATTATCTATTTATTTATAAATTCCAGCATTGATTTAACATTAACACTTAATTATAATTAAATAATATTCACAAGGACATATTTCATCATAAGTGGAAAATTCCATTCCGAAACCACAATTTTATTTAACATAATCTGTGTTTTAAACTCCCACTGATGTATTTTGTCAAATGGTACCCCTAGTTCTAACACTTCAAACAGCCGACATCACGATTCGTTGATTCGAAGCCACAACGGGCCACAGCAAAGACGCGTGCTTCGTAACGGTCTACTTTTGATGTTCTCCAAACCGAAACCAATAACAAAGTAAGTTCAATAGTATAATTGATATAAATTGTATTGCTGAATACTATACATTTCATGGTATGGTATATAATATTAAAATTTCCGAGATGGTGTGTTTATATTACTTTAAAGAATTAATATTATCTAGAGCTAGGTTTCCGTTACCTTCTTTCCGAAACTAAAATACAGGTAACGTAGAAGTGGAACTCAAAACATTTCGGAATGGAATGCTAAAGCATAATGCATACTGTACTTCATAACTATTCAGCAGTATATTTTTTTAAATTAGCAAAATGAGTACATAATTTTTTACCTGTGGTTCGTTGTTCGTTTACGTAATTTATAGGAGTATAATATTTTGTTTCAGGTATTACAAAATGGTTGTTATCGCAGAAGTTGATTGTTTCATAAATAAAAATGTTTTTTTGATACTAAACCAACATGTGTGGCCATGGCCAACAACACATTTTAAAATTGCGAATAAATGTCATGGGTTTGGATTTCATAATAATTCACAATACATTTTCAGAATTGGTTGAGGTAAATACATCAGATTTACCAATTGTGCTTTTAACTGGTTCCAGTGGTACACAACCTGGCAGTTCTGGTGAAAAATTAATTAATTAGATCTAACTATTGCTGAAAGTAATGGTTCCGAAAATACTTCGATAGAAACATTCACGGAGCCTACAACATTACCGAAATCGAAACAAGAAACAAATAAAGAAAGGATATTATGTGAGAATATGATGTCGCGTAAGAGATCGGCTTCAACGCAGCATAAAACAAATATGTTTGAAATTAATTCTGAGAAAAAAAGTCGTATAATTTGTTCAAAAACCAATAACCTTCAAAATACAAACCCTTCTATTAGGACAGTAATATCTCGTAATATTCAGTGTTTTGCGTGTAAGCAGAAAGTTGCGTTCACGGCGGTTAAGTTTATGGCAAAGTGTTTGTCTTGTAAAAATTGGTTTTGTGCAACCTGCAGTGAAGGTAACAATGATATTGATTTTATATGCCTAAAGTGTTTTATTGAAGAATATTTGTAATGAAAACGTGTCATGTCTTTCTTGTCAGTGTGTCATAGGCTTAAAAAATTATTCCGTTACCTGAATAGTCCATTCTGTGACTGTCCCATTTGGGATTTTAATAAGTCTGATTTATTTTGCATTAAGTGTCAATATGTTGATTATAAAAAATTGTCTCTTCGATACTATAATTGTTTATTTTTGCAATGATTATTTATCTAGCGCTTGTGTTATGTCATAATTAAGAAAATATAAAGATTTGTTCCTAATTTTTCCAAAGAGTAACGTAACGGAAGTACAATGATGATTATTAATGTTAATCAATGTTGATTTTATTTTTAAATATAATTTTGTTAAAGTTTAGAATATGTCAAACTTATTAAACAACTTTAAATTACACTACTTGTTTGATTGTGAGCATTTATCACCGTAAAAAATAAGTTTCGGAATGGAATAAATTAAGTTATCTAGGTTAAATTAAAATAGCTTTATTTTATTAAATTACTGATTTTTATTTATTGAAATACTATTTTCTATCAATTCAAAGAGCAGCAAATATATAAATTCTACAAAAAATGCTCTATCATGATCAAAAATATTTACATCCAATTTTTTATATTGTACACTTTTGGAGAAAATGACCTATTTTGAGCAGCAAGCTACCGGTTGTTTTGCACATGGGTACTCGGACCAGCTAGGGTTTTCTTTGAAGAACATTCCATCTGGGCAAACCTTACGAGTTGGCTGGTAGTTCTGCCAAACAGAAAAACAATCAGTTCAGTGTTTGTAATTTATCATTATAATTACACATTTAGAAAATTATCTTATTTCACTTACCTGGCATTCTACGTATTGCTCGCAGCTCTGTTCATATCTGTAGTAGCAATTCTGTTGTGGGCAATTATTCGCGACAGCATATGCTTGAGATTGATCTGCAATGATATTAGGTAAGATTAGGAGTCCATAGATTGGTTCCCAGGGTACTACACGTTCCGGTTCTGCGGCTATAGAAATTGTTGTGGGAAATCTTGGCGAAAGTTATGCATTTTAAGTTTAACTTTTTTGTATTTTCTGTCTCATGAATAAATAATGTAAAGAAGCAATTATATTATAAATACGTCTTGATATTAAACAATTGAAACGTTAAAATAGTATATTGTAATACAATAAATATAAGATACAGATTTTATGCTTTTATAGGAATACAATAATAGATTAAAACAAACCTGCTGCTGCGAGCACCAGAAGAAAGCCAAAGTGAAACAACATCTTGCGTCCTTCCTTCCCGGGAGTATTTCTGAATGATACTAACATGTATCCCTTTCACTCAATATATACAGAAAGTATATCATTAAAATCAAATTTTACTATATCTCGATGTGACAGTATCAATTATAGCAGCAGTTAAGGAGTCACTGCTTGAGATAAATTTAATTGTTTAGAAATGCTTTCACTAAGAAAATAGAATTGATCAATGATTGTACGTTAATATATTTTAAAAAATATGGGATATTTTTGCTTTATTATTTTTTGGTGCTCAGAAGACTAAGTACTGGGAGTGACCACATATTAGCTCGAGGCTCTCTGAATATCGATATCAAGCTAAAAGAGTCCGTCTGATGAAGTCAACGCTCCGTCCGAACCTTTTCCAAAGCGTGGTTGGCACAGAGACGTTCCAGTTAAAGCTGGAGAACCGATTCGCTGCCTTGGAAACCACAAATGACGTGGACCAGAAACTTGCTCAAGTGGTAAATGTCGCCCGAGATGAGGGCACGAAATTTTGCGAAATGCGGCGCAAGGGTAGGAATCCGAAGATTTTGAGGGAAACTCTACGGCTAATGGAGCAGCGACATGACAACCCTATGTTAACATAGGCAGAACAAGAGACATTAAATAAACAAATCACCATGATGGTTCGACGTGACCTCCAATCACTTAATTGGGAAATCAATTGAGCAAAATTAGGGGTAGAAAATATTCGTCCAACCACTTGGTAGAAGCCACCTGACTAAGTTAACCAATTCGACGGGGAGAGTCGTAACTTCCATGCCGGGGATTCTCGCGGACGTAGAAGACTTCTACGGCCAACTATACGCATCGCATACCCCTCATATCCTACCAGATGCTGAGGACAATAGAGCCATTTTGACACGCCACTATACTAAAGAATTGCCCGACATCAGCCCAGATGAGATCGTGTTAGCCCAGGCAGCTTAAAAATGGAAAAACCTCAGGAGAGGACTGAATAACGAAAGGATTTTTTAAATGCCGGTGGAATCCCGTTTATTAAAGAGCTCCAAGAACTGTTTAATACCATCCTCCTTACCGGGAGTACTCCACGGGCATGGCATAGTAGCGTAGTCATTTTGTATTTCAAAATGGGCCATAAATCTTTTCTGAAAAACTTTTGTTCTGTTTTTTTTTTGTACTGCTTAGCAGCTAATTATCTATTACCCAGAGGATCTCGTGCTACGGCGATCTACTATCTGAAATTATATTTAGTTTTTTTCTTTATTTGTTCTTATTTTCTCTTTCATAGTAGGGATTCTAATACTAGATTGAAGTGTCGTTAAGTCTCAGACTTCGTAAATTCTTGTTTTTAACTTATCTTTAAGAGAGAGTATAATATGTAATAATAATAATAATTAATGCTCAATTGTCATTTGATGATTAAAGTTTTTGTTCAAGTCTGTTTAAGGTATAGAATTAGTAAAAAAATAATAAAGGTACATTTCGTTATTGTAAACGATACTTTGACTATTAGAAATTAATGTAAAGAAGCAAATTTAAATATTTGTGAAATAAATGATATATAAACGTTCATCTCGATTGATTTCTGTTGTTTTCCTCAGTTACCTGGTAATACACTCAGTTTCCTGAGGCTCGATTTTCTTTAAATGGTAATAAATCGATAACTATTAATTATTCTCACTGTTCCGCTTAGGATACGCTAAAAAACGTTATACTCTTGTTAGAAGAATGCGGAATTCAGTTCCGCAAACAAAAGGTAGATTCAAGATTCAAGATTCAAGATTTTATTGTTAAATGTAGGTGGTAAAGATCTTATACATAATTATATATACATGTTTCCATACAAATTACCTCTTTCAGAGGTGTACAATAATGTCATTTATATTTTACATATTTTTATCGTTTAAATATTCTGGTATTGTGTAATAACATTTGCTCAACAACCAAGAATTTAGTTTATTTTTAAATGTTCTATTAGGTAGCTTTTTTATTTCGACCGGAAGTTTATTATAGACTGTAATTGCCATTATGTAAGAGTTTCTCTTATACAACTCGAGCTTACATTTAGGAAAATACAGCTTTTTGTAATGTATTTTTCTGACAGTATTTTTTGGTACTTTATCTGACTGAAAGTCAAAATATTCGGGATGTTCTTGGACAAATATACATATTTGTTTAATATACATACAAGGTAATGGCAAAATATTGAATTTTTGGAAAATAGGCCGACAGCTATCGATAGACCAGGCTCCACAGATTGCACGCACGCACTTTTTTTGTGTTTTGAATGCCCTTTCTATGTCGACTGAGTTGCCCCACAAATATGCATATATATAAAAAATGTCAGGCCGAAATTAGATTCATTTTCGTCCTTAGTTTCTAGACTTACCCAAGTGATAGATGATGATGTACCGCTATACCAAATTGTATCCCCCGATTTTGTTATCATTAGTTTTTTTAATTACTTTTCACCGCTTCCCACTATGAAAGCAAATTAAAAGACGTATTCACGTCAAACCACATTAATTCATTGTTTTACGTCTACTACATGTCCATTTTTTCACTTTCCTGGACAACATTAGTTTTCAGTGGGCTTCCGGCGATATGAACGAAGTATTGCAGCACTCTTTGGGGGCAAATCGAGGCCGTCTGTGTGATGTTCGATTTCAAATGAACACACGAAACACGTACTACGAGTGGAAAATTATTTGATAGCAATTTGAATTTGATGTTTAGTCAACCATATTCTAAACTAGGTAAGGTGAATTTAACGCCAACCTGTTTGAATAACAAACAAACTTTCTGTTATAATTAAAATATATGTTTATTCGTTTAATTATGTTTACTAATACTACGTACAACAATTTATACGTTACACTAAAATTAAAAAATTATGTATTTACAATTTAAGCACCTAACAAATTATTTTAAACGAAAGCAGTAGACTGCATTTATTAAATAATACATTTTGAACAATTTATAAATTAAAACGACTTCAAGAGTAAAAAACTTAGAAACTATCCTTGTAAAGCTAAAAAGTAAAGAATAAAAAAAAATTACAAATTTAAAAGAAATGTCAAATAGTCAAACATTCAATATCAGAGACTTGCTGCAATCTCGGCACTGAAAATATAAACGTCCATTGTACTAGACACACCATTTTACTGACAAGTCATGTAGACAAATTAAAGTGTCATTAAGTTAGAGCGAGAGCTCATACAACATTACGATGATATACATATCTTTGAACTAATTAAATTTTGCTGCCATTTCACAATCTACTCAATTACTTAGCCCAAAGTTACACTACCTGGTAGTTTGCTTATCGCCTAGAACCTAGCAAGTTGTCTGATTAGGAATAATCACAAACAAAAAAAAAATTTATCACTTGAAACAAGCGGTATTCTCGTTGTAGTCTCCTTTCAATATCAAATCACGCTTACGCTCTTAGGACTTTTAAGTTCTAGAGTTAGCGTTTATGAAGTTTTGGTTTTTATGCCGCAGTGTGCCGCTAGGAGACTTCAGCTAAGAAAATAGACGGATTAAGAACCGATTCGAAAAAAAATATTTAAGTGTTAATTATCGCAAATGTAGTCGTCGTATTCGACACATCTGCCGATCCTGTGGTCGAAGAGGAGGCCCTCGTCGCACGCTAGCACCCTGTAGTTGCCGTTCAAGCAGGAGAAGAAGTAGCGGCATTCGGGGTCTTGTGGGTATCTGTAAATAGAGTAACGTACACTGTTAAGAACGGGGTGTAGAGATTTTAAATGTATCTCAAAAAAATATCATCGCTAGCGGTTCTTGACATAAAATAAATTAAAGAGTTGGTGAAGAGTTAGTAAGTGATATTTTAGCTAGTTTGGTTGTCTTGTTTAGATAGTGTGATTAGACATGTAATTCACATACGCGTTAACACAAATTAAATCAGAAAAAAAAATTCTAAAAAAAACATTGTCAGTAACATGTCTATGTTTGGAAACACTTGAAGTAATTTCTGTAAGAAATAAGACAATAAAAATAAAGATGCTTATAATAAATAATTTATCTTACCTATAATTGATTACCATGTCTTCTTCGCCTAGATGTGGAACTGGGCAGTAGAAATCAAACGTATCTGTAAATAAATAGGCGATATTACTAACATATACACCGTGAAAGTTTGAACATCAGAAATATTGTACTCGATTGTCGTACCACATAATAAAAAAAAATAAGTGGTTAATATTTGACTTATCTTGATAATAATTATCTTGTGCGAACACAAAAATAGGGACACATCATGCGCACCGAAAATGACATGGTAGTCGCGTGCGTAGTAGTAGTCTCAGATTAGATAACAGTTACTGCGTATTTTTTTGTTTTATTTCGTAGTCTGCGTAGTCTACGTATGGTTGTTATGTCTTGCGCATTTACGTGCGTAAGGCTGCGCGCTGTCCTTAAATTCTTAAAAGTCTTAGGAAAAACTCTAACCAAAGTTTTCTTAGTTTTTTTTTGTATTTCTTTCGATTTTATTTCTTTATACGTTTCATATGACCACTAATTAACATGTCTTTGAATTATATTGCTAATGTTCAAACTTGACAGTTTACTACCTACTAGCCCGTACCTATATTACTGCATATTGAAATAGTGGTCGATATTTACAATGGGCTGTTAATTCGCTTTAAAAGTTAGGAAATACAATAAGTGTATCATCTCACTTTACAGATAGGTAGTTCGTACATTAAATTGGGCTCTACAAGGTTGTAGAGTTCTCATTGAATTTATTTTCAAATATTATACGACCTTTGTATACCTAATCAGTAGAATTATTATACAAGTGATAGACACGACCGTAGTTTATCCACATAAAAGCAAGATTATTCGTAAAATAAGTACCTAGTTGTTTTTCTGATGTACTCTTAATCTTCTTAGAAGACAGTAGCCAGAGGTATTAATGCGTATTCGAATAGCGAATTTGCGTAGTGTATACCTACAGATTGTAATTATGTGAGATTGCTGTCCCTGCATAAGGCTACTTTTCTACTACTTAGTTATAAAATGCAGTTTACCTTGGCAACCGGGAACTTGTTCAGGCCAGTCACATAAGTTGATCACGGGATTGAACACCAAGCCAAAGGTACAGTTCATCACGTGCGCCACGCCGGACGCGCACGAGATGTAGCTGCTGCAGCGGTCGTGTGACGGATACCTCTCGACGGCGAGGGGGTAGTTGCCGAACTGGTGCGGGCACTCCTCAGTTGGTCTGGCTGGCACTGGAGAGGAAATTGATCAATAAAACAGTTGAACCAAATTCTTGGTGTTTCGGTAAGATGTCAGGGTTGGCACGCTCTGACCCACAGGCATATCGGAGGTCAGAGTTAATTTCAGTTATTTTTTAGCTACTTGCGTAAGTGCAATGAACTTGTAGTGTTAGATGTGTTTATAAAACTATACTTTTTGCAGATGATACAACAATAGTAATCAAATGTACTAATAAAGAACAGGCACAGCAAACAGTTGATAATGCTCTATCAGACGTGATCAAATGGTTGGAATCTAATAATTTGAGTGTCAACATAAATAAAACTAAATTAATGCAATGTAATTCTTATAATTCCAATTCCTTGTAGCTTGACATTAAATGTAATAATGAATTAGTATGTAACGTTGACAATTGTAATTTTTTAGGACTGACTCTTGACAACCATCTTAACTGGAAAACTCATATTGATATAGTTTGTAAAAAGCTTGATCGATTTGTATTTGCGTTAAAAAAAGTTAGGCATACCGTGTCTATGGAAGCTGCGTTAACGGCATATCATGGCCATGTGTCGAGTCTGCTTAGCTATGGCTTGATAATGTGGGGGAACTCAGTGGATATAGACAGGGTTTTTAAGGTGCAAAAGCGTTGCGTTAGAGTTATTAATAGGTCTTGGTTTTTGGATAGCTGCAAACCTCTTTTCAAGGCATGTAGCATACTTCCCTTGCCATGTATGTACATTAAAGACATTTGTATTTTCACCAAAGAACACCCGGACTGTTTTAAGAGACGTAGTGAAGTTATTACTCTTCAACAAAGAGCCAAATTCGCTAACCTATTATATCAGCCTCCTGCCCGAAAAGATTTATATAAAAAAAATGTTTTTAATAGGTGTATTGTAATTTATAATAATTTACCAAATGACATAAAAATTCTAAATGGAATTAAATTTAAAAAATGTTTGACTGATTGGCTTCTTAACAACTGTTTCTACAGCGTTAAGGAGTTCATGAATTTGTCTTATAAATAATAATTAATAATAATGTAATATGGACTAATTAAATTAATGTATCTACTGTTAACATTTGCACGTCAGCATGCAGACTGAATACATTGTGACACTACAAAAAAATATTATAAGACCTATATATACCTACATGTATTCTTGTAAATAAATTATTTGATTTGATTTGATTTGATAGAGATTGTCACAGTTGTTCGCGTTTTATTCAAATATAATAATGCGAGTGAGAGTTGGAATAAGTTAATGTTAATGTTGATTGCTGAAAAATCAACGGCATGAGCTGAATATTTACATTATTAAACAATATATAAAGTTTTGATACATACGTGCGAACTCGCGGCTTAAGCACTGCGCCTCCGGGGGGTATGCACACGGGTACTCGGACCAGAGAGGGCTTTCTTTGAAGTGCATTCCATCTGGGCAAACCTTACGGGAAGGCTGGAAGTTCTGCCGAACAGACAAAAATCAGTTCAGTAAATAGTGATTGTAAATATTTTTGTATAATTATACATTTGTAAAGTTATCTTATTCCACTTACTCGGCATTCCACGTATATGTCGCAGCTCTGTTCGTGTCTGTAGAAGGCATATCGTTTTGGGCACTTGAAATCCCACACATCTCCATATCCGTGGGTTGGTTTCCAACTTTCCGGTTCTAAGGTAATAGGAATGTCAAATTTCGTAGGAAACGTATATGTGGGAATTCTTTGCGTTGTAAAATAGGATGGCCAGTTCCAATCTTGATTGTTGGCTGTAATGAAGAATTTTTAGTCATTAGTGGATAATTAGATGTCATGTTGTCAATTGTTTAGCTTTCATTACTCGTATTATAAATTACTAGTTGCGCCCCGCGGCTTTACCCGCGTGGTGATAGATGATGATGATGATGATGAAAAGTATCCTATGTTTTATTCCAGGTCCTAAAGTATCTACATGCAAAATTTAATTAACTTCCGTTCAGCCGTTCTGGCGTGATTGAGTAACAAACATCCATGCATCCATCCATATTTTCACATTTATAATATTAGTGGGATAGTAATGCAGATAAATTATTATAATTGTGTCCTATATTAAAGCTTGATATTTGAATGAATAAATAAATATGTCTGTGACCAAACTTTCCCATTGCTACAATGTACATATGTCAAATTTTTGTGTTGCATCTCGCGCTAGGCTTCGCAGGGCGAAGCAAGACGAAGTTGCACGCGCGATTTACTCTGCTTTGACTCCTTGAAGAAGGTCACCGGATGTGGCCGAAACTACAATCGGAGTATCCGACGTATTTAAACGTGAGTAATCCCGCATAAGTAAAATAAAAGCAATACATATATCGTTACTCTCTCGAATAAAGTTTTTGATACATACATGCATACTCGTTATTTGAGCACTGAGCTACCGGTGGTTTTGCACATGGGTACTCGGACCAGCTAGGGTTTTCTTTGAAGAACATTCCATCTGGGCAAACCTTACGAGATGGCTGGTAGTTCTGCCAAACAGAAAAACAATCAGTTCAGTGTTTGTAATTTATCATTATAATTACACATTTAGAAAATTATCTTATTTCACTTACCTGGCATTCTACGTATTTGTCGCAGCTCTGTCCATATCTGTAGTAGCAATTCTGTTGTGGGCAATTATTCCAGTCATATGATGGTTGCGCGACAGCAATTCCAAATGCTTGAGATTGATCTGCAATGATATTAGGTAAGATTAGGAGTCCATAGATTGGTTCCCAGGGTACTACACGTTCCGGTTCTGCGGCTATAGAAATTGTTGTGGGAATTCTTGGCGAAAGTTATGCATTTTAAGTTTATCTTTTTTGTATTTTCTGTCTCATGAATAATGTAAAGAAGCAATTATATTATAAATACGTCTTGATATTAAACTATTGAAACGTTAAAATAGTATATTGTAATACAATAAATATAAGATACAGATTTTATGCTTTTATAGGAATACAATAATAGATTAAAACAAACCTGCTGCTGCGAGCACCAGAAGAAAGCCAAAGTGAAACAACATCTTGCGTCCTTCCTTCCCGGGAGTATTTCTGAATGATACTAACATGTATCCCTTTCACTAAATATATACAGAAACTATATCATCAATATCAAATTTTACTATATCTTGATGTGACAGTACCGATTATAACAACAGTTAGAGTCATTGCTTGAGATAAATTTGATAAAGGTAATGAGCTTGACATGAATTTAATTGTTTAGAAATGCTTTCACTAAGAAAGTAGAATTGAACAATGATTGTTCGTTGATATATAAAAAATATATGGGATATTTTTGTATGGATATTATTACTATAGATACACATTTTATTGCACATTCTCGATGCTCGAGAGTATATTGTATATTATATTTCAAAAATGTGTATCTCAAAAAATAATAAAAAGGTAACGAGACGATTCGGTTTGTAAAGTTTTAATTATGTTGTTGATTTTTAATACGTTTTCTAACTTTTTATTGCGATGACGTCGTAAAGTAGACTGAATATCTATGTCCTTGCCATGTAAAACAAAAAAGTATACATAGCTGAGTAGGCCCTAAAAGTAAATACAACCTACTATGGACGTCATTAGAGGTCAAATGAAAGTCAAGTTTATTTTATATATTTTAAAAAATAAACCCCATAAAAAACCCCAGTTTAAAGAGTTTTAAACGTAAAAATAATACACAGGAATGTAATATTTCGAAATGGTTTTAGAGTCAGTATCATATTTTTTTTCTTTACATGCCGAATTACTGTACAATTGTAAAAAAACGTTTCTTGTCGTTGTGTATATGGGAGCAATAAAAAAATGCAATTAATAAAATTCATGTTCGCGAGAAATTCAGAAACTCTCTCCTCTCTTCAAAAGGCTCTCCGGCGGCGCATTGGGAGGTCTGAAGCGACCTCTCGTTGGCGCTCGTCGTTTCCTTCTGGAACATAATCTGTTCACAGAAGGAAACTGCCGCCTCCCACGATCTCTCGCCGCCGAGTATTGAGGGTATCAACGCTGGAAGCGAGAGATCAGAGAGCGCTCCCTACAACTTCAACAGTTCATGGCATGGGCAAGTGAGCGCGCACTTTTTCACTAATTCACTCTTCACTTTTTTCACTTCACTCTCACTTTTTCACTAATTTGACCCTGCGCAGTATATTTCTCTTGTTTTAATATGGTATAATGATTATTGTATATTTGTACTATAGTTTGACAAGACCCCTATACAGCTGCAACTCATATTTTGTACCTATTTTATCGATTATTATTTGTAAACAATTTGTGTATTTTTGACGTATCTAAGTGCATCGAGATGGTGCCAAAAGATAAAATAAACAATTGAATTGAATTGAATTGACTTGCCCATGCCGGGCACTCGTCCAACGTATATATGGTGCGCCGTATCCTCGTCGCAGCTGCAGTGGTGCCACCCGGTCGTCGGTTCTCTCCCGGCTATACGGCACAGGTACTTTCCGAAACATCCTTGCCCCGAAAGCACCTGCACAAGCCGGAAGGTAAGCGACCCGTGCGCCCTGTCCAGCTTCAACGGTCCAGCTTTCAGTCCTTGGATAAGCTAACTGCTAAGTTAAGGATATCCCTACATCAGCTCTATCTACATGAATTGCTCACATTCTACCAAGCATAAGTTCGTTCGTGCATGGAATACTGCTCGCACCTTTGGGATGTTTTGGGTTTAACTGGAGGCGTTGGAGTCTATTGAGAAGCGTGCGAAGAGGTTCATCTGCGACGACTACATTGTTCAAGCTAAATTATAAAGCCAAGAACATCGTCGCAAAATTTATCGGTTTTCTATCGGTGTGCTTTAAAACTACATGGTCTAATTCTCTCATGCCGATTTTTCTATCGGACTGTCAGAGGCTCGAAAAAACGACATAATTTCATGGTTGACGTCCCAAAAACTCGAACGAAACGATTTGATTTCACGTTCGTTGTACGGACCGTTCGACACTTAGACAGTGGAAAGCGCTGCCCGAGTGGGTGAATATAATCTGGGTGTCTTCAAGTCATGAGAGAATCGATATCTTCTACGTTAGCGTGCTCCATCTTAGACCGCATCATCATTTAGCATCAGGTGAGATTGCGGTCAAACACCAACTTATTATAACAAAAAAGTTAAGTGATATACTGTTTAAAGGCTTCCTAATTGTAGAATTTGGCTACACATCTGTCGACACAACAAAAAAAACAGATTTATCAGCGGATTACTCCCACATCGTCTTCCTACAAGCCACAGTTGTTGTTCTCCTATTTTCGCTCTCATGATATTTCCGTTCACGCTACTTTCTTATCGCATGCAGTTTCGTTTAGGAGAGATCCCATATTACTTTTATCCTCCCCTGTTTCTTTTCAATACACGTCCTGCTCTTCGTTCCGACAGCCCCGTCTTTGTTGACGCCATATACCGTACCAGATATCAATCGTCGCATCATCTGTGTAATTTGAGAGTAAAACAGTTCAGTTGTAGGTAGGACTACATAAGAGAGTATAAATATTGAAGAATTATATTACTGGGCTCTTCGAAATATTGCAGCCGTCTATGACGGCATATGGTCGAGCCTGTCTATGTGATGATTCCTTTTTGGATTGAGAGTATTGTACAATGAGTAAATGTACTTACTAACGAAAAAATATTTAACAGAATGGGTAATACTTAATCATCCAAATTAACTAGGTAAGGTGAATATAATTTCATTCTGATTGAGTAACAAACAAAACTACAAACATTCTATGATAATTTAATATATTTATTCGTGTATTTATGTTCACTAACAATATGTACTATATTATGAATTAGGTCTGTTTTTATAAACTGACCCACTGTTGGGTGCAGGTCTGTTCTCGTCGTGACAAAGGTAAGGCCATAGCCTACCACGCTGGCAAGTGTGCGTTGGCAGTCTTTGAACATCTTCGAGAACTTTTGTTTACGATCGGACATTTAGATTTCTTCACGATATTCTTCTTAACCGTTTGAAGTCAGCGGCAATACGCACATAACTTAGAAAAGGCAGCGTGCCTCGGGATCCGAATCCAGGAACTCCAAATTGTAATCCAGACGGCCTCCCAACTTGGTTGTCGAAACTCTACTATATTACGTTACATAAAATGTTTACAATATAATCGTACGTATTTACAATATCAGGAAAATAAATATTATTATAAAAAAAAAACACACAATGATATCAGGTAAAGACAAAATGTAGAATGTAATAATTTATAATAATAACATGTAATAATTAAAAAAAATATTAATTAATTAATAATTTGGAGCAATAAAAAATTAAAATCTAAAAACGTTAGCAAAACTGACAAAATTATTTATAAACTATAGTTGTAAAGTACAAAAGTTAAGAATAAAAAAATGATTGAAATGGGTAGGTAAACAAAAAAAAATTTATAGCCAATTTAAAAAATGTCAGACAAACATTTCAAAGATTTGTTGAAACTGCTAATATCAACTCTGAAATATGAAACCCTTAAGTTGAGTTCATAAAACTTTACGATGATGTATCTATGAAGTAATTTAATATTGCTGTCATTTCACAATCAACTTAATTACACGTTTGTTTATCGCCTAGAACCTAGCAAGTTATCTGACTGTTAATCACCAATCAAAATTGTATCTGATTACTTGAATCAACCAGTATTCTCGTTGTTGTCTCCTTTTATGATCCAATCACGTTTAAGCTCTAAGCACTTATTCGTTCTAGAGTTAGCATTTTAGAAGTTTTGGTTCTTATGCTGTAGTGTAGTACTAGGAGACTTCAACTAAGAAAATAGATTGACTAAGAACGGATACTAAAACATTATTTCAATGTCAGTTATCGCAAATGAAGTCGTCGTATTCGACGCATCTGCCGATCCTATGATCGAAGAGGAGGCCTTCGTCGCACGCCAGCACCCTGTAGCTGCCGTTCAAGCAGGAGAAGAAGTAGCGGCATTCGGGGTCTTGTGGATATCTATAAATAGAGTAACATACACTGTTAAGATATAAAGATATATACTTTAAACACTTAACGGTCCTTGTAGAAAATGTATCAAACATTTTGTGAAGAGTTAGTGAGTGATATTTTAACTAGGGTTCATGTTTAGACAGTTATATAAAGACGTGTGACTACACGTCAATACAAATTTAGTTAAAACGTAAATTTCTAACATATTGTCAGTTAGTATAATTGAAAATAATTTAAGAAATTATTACATGAGATGAGTAAAGATACTTTTAATTAATTATTTATTAATCTCACCTGTAATTGATAACCATGTCTATTTCGCCTAGATGTGGAACCGGGCAGCGGAAATCAAAAGCATCTGTAAATAAATATAAAATTACTCATACACATCACACATTAGTACACATTGTAATTATGGTCAACACTTACAGAGGATGATTGTTAATTCGTTTTAAAAATTGAAAATACAATAGTGTCTCTTCCGTGCTTATATAATAGATATGTATATGCTTAGATAGGCAGTTCACGCATTGTATTACAAGACTGTTGAGTTCTATTCGGATTTCGCTCGATAGATTGTCTTAAAGTAATGAGCGCCAAAACACCGATGCCCTGGAATTTGTTTTGCTACTCAAAGGTCTGTGTATCGCTGCAATGGTCATGGGCATGCGTTATCTCTTGCCATAACAAGATATTCTAATACAATACAATATTAAAAAAATGCTTTTATAGAAATGTAATAATAGAGTTAAACAAACCTGTTGCTGCAAGCACAAGAAGAAAGCCTAAGTGAAACAACATCTTGTTACGTCTTTACTTCCCTGAATGATATTAACGTGCACATGCCATTTCATTTAATATATATAAAATGTATATCATCAAAATCAAATCTCGATATTACAGTAGGTACCTATTATAATGGTAGTTAGAAAGTCATTGATAATAATTTGCTACAGATGAATTTTATTATTTCGATAATGCTTTCCCTCAGAGTACCGATAAGAAAAATCCGTGATCGTTTGGTAATTTATAAAAAAAATATCACAGGGCATTGTTTTTAAGTTAAAGATATATTTTAAAGATATTGTTGTCCAAATTTCACAAAAACAGCTGATCAGCGACACGCGCGTTTCGTTCAAGTAGGTATGTACAGAGGTCGTCGCACGCACCCCCGCGGGCGCAAAGCGGCGGCAGGTGAGGGGTCACGGGCGGGGGTGCGTGCGATTCTCGTCATTCTCGGGCCACACAATCAGTCAGTTCACAACCTGCGTCCAACTTGTTAGGTCGTCTGTCCACCTTGTGGGTGGACGTCCTACGCTGTGCTTGCCGGTCCGTACACTCCTTCTACAGTGCACTTATTATACAAGTTTGATAAAATAGGCGATATTGTTTACGCCGCTGTATGCAGTAGTGAAATAAATATCTTTAGACTTCTTCCGCGCGACGCTAGACGATATTATTCTATTGACTTCAAGAGCCGTGAACGGTTTTATCCGTAGAGAACGGTCAGCAGCAGGGCGCGCCGCGGAGAGCGCGCGCCGCGCGGAGGCAACCTCGCCACGGGCGCTCCGCATGTCGCGGCCGCGCTGACGAAGTGTTCGTTTACAGCATTCACGGCGTCTATTTTTGATGAAAATTTAGACTCGTCAGGTCGTGTCAGTAATTCAGTATATTCACTATTCAGCCTAGTCCTACCAGTTTCAGTGTTAACTATGTCCCACATAGATTTATTTATGCTGTCGGTATTTTTAAATGTATATTATTGTAATAATTGCTTTTCTCGTTTAATAATAAATTGTCATATTTTAGATTTAAAATCGTCATTGTAAGGGAATTTTATTTTTTAAATTATTTAAGTCATAAGTAAATCGTTTAAATTTATGATTTCTTCCGTCGCCCAGACATTTTTCCTGCTTTTCCCGTTTTTTCGTGTTATCGGAAAACATATCTCATTGCATGCAAGATATTTATTACACCTTTGAGTTAAATCATTCGGCGATTTCGAATGTTTATTTCCAACTGCTTCCCAGTCAACACTTGCCTATGATAAAACAACAGGGGGCGCGTGCACGCAGCGCCTGCAGACCCGGGTCCGACGTACACGTGTTACGAATTAGTGCCACACGAACCAACTATAGTTATGTATGATTTATGTAACTATATTACATAAATCATGTGATGATAACAAGTCATTTAATATATTTATGCCCGATTTGATCGGATCTATTGTGGCAATATTAATTTCACCGAAAACTACAAAGTCCTTATTGTCTTGCATTAGCATACCTATCGAACGGACATTCTATACTACAGGAAAGAAAAGTGAGGTACTTATCAAATTAGAACAGTATATACATATGACAGTAATTTTTCTATCCAATAATTCAATAGCAAATATCTCACATACCTGTTCCACTGAAAGCTTGGTATAACGCTCTTACTTTTCATATTTAATATTATTGTTAACATAAATGCATGACCCACCATGCATTACCGTTGGCCGACAATAACCACGTGCCTTAAGAGGAAAGCAGTTGGCTGAGACATTTGAAAATTAGGTATTTCACCAAGCTATTTCTGTCGCGCCGCACGCAGCACCCGCGTACATACTGAGCGAAAGGGACAACTGCACCTCGGGCTCATTAACCCGAAATAAAATGAGCAAAATCGAGGTTTCGTATTCCTCTGTTTCCTCCTCCAAATTTAGACCGATTTTAGCTCTTATAAAAAAAACATATATCAAAAAATCAAAACAGAGAGGCATGAAACTTGCATGTATCTGCTTCCTATCTAAAAATTATTGCTCTAGTATTAAAATCCTGGAAGGAAAATGGGGAAAACGTTTGTATGAAGAAAATGACGACTTGTTTCCTCTTAAGCCAGTGCTCAGTCAAACATAATACCTTACATTTTATTTTATTTAATAACAACACTTTCAATTTGCTTCTCTTAATTAATTGGAAGTGCTGTTAGTTAGTGAACGCATATTTTGATGACAAATAATTACGAAACAGGTTTGTTTAACAGTCTCCCCGGCCGGCACTCTAGCCGTCGTTGTCGGGCGCTCTCTGTTCAGTGTAGGCTTAAACTTCGACAGCTGTGCGTCACGTGCTTTCGTTGTAAAGGTGGCGCTAAACGCGCTCGCTTTTACTTGCCCCCATCCTGTGGGTTCGAGCGAGTGCGAAAAAAACATTATTGTTCTGCATCTGTGTAATCCGTAGGTCATGCACTACGGAGCGAAACATGGCAAATTGCATATTTATTATTATCAAACTATGTATATATTATAGCAAACTGAAGTGGTAATGAGCTGGACATATCTGTCGCAGAACCGATAACCGCTGGGATAGATGTGTCTAGAGTGGAGACCGCGAATTGGCAAACGTAGCGTAGGACGCCCTGAAATTCGATGGAGTGACGATATACGTAAGACAGCTGGCGGAGGCTGGATGCGAAAAGTCGAATATCGGGCTGAGTGGCGTGTCTTGGGAGAGGCCTATGTCTAGCAGTGGATTTCAAGTGGGAGGGATGCCCGCTCGCGGCTGGAGCGGAGCCCGCTACTGACCGCTAGGTGCGCTCGCGGGGCTTTGGTGTGAACCGCTAGCGCCGTATTGTTGCTGCTGCACCCAATGCATGGCTATCTCGGTGCTATCTCGCTGCTCTCGGTTCAAACCATATATCGAACTATCTCTTTGAGTATTGTTCTACAGTTTCGTGCTCGTGCTGACTTCGAGTGAAAAAAGATGTCTTTCTATTGTTATATTCTTCTCAGGCGTGAAAAATGAGTTATTCTTGAGTAATCCTTCCACTGTAATATTAACTTCTGGCGGGATACTGTTCTCCGATTATCTGTAGCAAAATGTTTATCTGAACTATTTTGTCTTTTTCACCCAGTTGACACGTAAATAATAAATAAGTAATGATGTCTTCCATTTTGACCACCGAATACTTAAATTCTCGGACGTTACGTTTGCCTAATCTTTTTCAAATCAAAATGGCGGTGGCGGTTGCAGAATTAAATAAAATAAATAAATTAATAATAAATAAGTAATGATGTCTTCCATTTTGACCACCGAATACTTAAATTCTCGGACGTTACGTTTGTCAAATCTTTTTCAAATCAAAATGGCGGTGGCGGTTGCAGAATTAAATAAAATAAATATTGTAGGACACATTACACACAGCGCCATCTAACCCCAAACTAAGCAGAGCTTGTGTGATGGTAGTCAGATAACTGATAGAATATATGAATACTTTTTTTTTGTAAATACATACTTATAATACATACAGAACACCCAGACACAGAACAAACATTTGTTTATACCAAACAAACATTTGTCCTTGGCGGGAATCGAACCCACGCCCTACAGCTCAGGCAGACATACTCCCAATGAGCCAACAGGGCTGTCAATTGATTCCATAGTTTTCTTTATTTAACTTTTACTATAGGTTATCTATCTATATCTTTAAACGAGCAATTTTTATATATTTATTATTTGATATATAATATATATATATATATATATATATATATATATATATATATATATATTCTGAATCTCGGAAACGGCTCCAACGATTTTCATGAAGTTTTGTATCCAGGGGGTTTCGGGGGCGAAAAATCGATCTAGCTAGGTTTCATTTTCAGAAAACTTCGTTTTATCCATGTTTTCAGCCGAGCAATGCTCGGTCAACCAGGTACTTTATGTTAATTTGGGGAGCTAAAATAATAACACCGAGTGCCATGCAGGAACTGATTTATTTCCAATACCTTCTGATTAACATTAAAGACTCGAACCTACCCACATCACAAACAGTGTAATAGATAGATCTCTTAAATACCTATTTATTTTAAAATAAGACCCTACCTAAATACCTATTTAAGAAATCTATATATTATATTATACCGTAGTAAAAGAACTATTCTCGAAAACGACAACTAAGAAAATCAATTGACTAAGAGCTGAACCTAAAAGATATCATTTGAATTTTAATTATCACAAATAAAGTCGTCGTATTCGACGCATCTGCCGATCCTATGATCGAAGGGAAGGCCTTCGTCGCACCCCAGCACCCTGTAGCTGCCGTTCAAGCAGGAGAAGAAGTAGCGGCATTCGCGGTCTTGCGGGTATCTGTAAATATTGTAGCATAAGTATAGTTAGCGATGCAATATCGTATTTAAAAACATATGTTTGTTGGCGGTCCTTGACATAAAATCCAGCTATTTTTAGTAAAGAGTCACATATTTTCATTAGATTATTTAATTTTGTCTTGTTTAGCTAGTTTTGTAGAAGTACATGCGTCATATAAGCTTTTTTAAAATGCAAAATTAATTAAATGAACGTGGCATTCTCCTGATGGTAAGAGATAACGTCTGTCCATGGCCATTGCAGCGTTATACAGAACTTGAGTGACATAACAAAGTCCAGGGCATCGCTGTTTTGGCGTCCATTGCTTTGAGACATTAGATGGTTGGTCACAACAGGCCAGTAATTTCGTTAGCTACAAACCGGAACACAGTCCTGATAATACTGCTTGGTGGCAGAGTATCTGGTACTGCGTTGGTACCTACTTAGATAACCTCCTGCTAAGAAGATCTACCACAAAGTATCATTATAACAACTATAAATAATTATATTTGCTTAAAAATTGATTTGAATGTAAAAAATTACAAATAATCATATAAATTACATTACATTACATTTTGAAATCATATAAATCTATGTTTGCAAATATTTTAAAAGTTATTGAAAATTTGGAATTATAGGCATTTATAATGAATTTATCTCACCTGTAATTAATAACCATGTCTTCTTCGCCTAGATATGGAACCGGGCAGCGGAAATCAAAAGCTTCTGCAAACAAATAGGTTAATTATAAAATAATGTTAGATCTATTAGTAGTATGTACTAATATTATAATGCAGGCTTTTTCGAAAAGTGACTCCCGCTTTGTTATTGTAGTTAGAAAATACAATACTGTCCCACCTTACAGACAGGTGTTCGCACATTGCACTGAAATAAGATTCACAAAATAGTTATTTTGGGGATAATCTCGTAGTTTTATTAAAAGGAAGCCGGCAAGCGCAGCGTAGGACGTCCGACCACAAGGTGGATAGACGACGATCTAACGAAGAACGCGCTGAATGCGAGCCACTTCCAACCGGTCTTCATGGAAATCATTAGGGGAGGCCTATGTCCAGCAGTGGACGTCCTACGCCTGAGATGATGATTAGAAGGCAGAGAAATCAACAAATACTCGAATAGAGGATTTCTGCTGTGAATCAGCCTATAGATTGTAGATGTCGGATTGTGGTCCCTACAAAAGCCTATTCTAATTGTATAATACAGTTAACCTTGACATCCGGGAACTTGTTCAGGCCAGTCACATAAGTTGATCTCGGGGTTGAACACCAAGCCAAAGGTACAGTTCATCAAGTGCGCTACGCCAGATGCGCACGAGATGTAGCTGCTGCAGCGGTCGTGTGTCGGATACCTCTCGACGGCGATGGGGTAGTTGCCAAACTGGCGCGGGCACTCGGCAGTGCGCCTGGCAGGCACTGGAGGGAAAACCAATCAGTCAAACACCAGATTGCAGAACATATTCATATTGATTTAGCAGCAACATTTGAATCTACGCTATTTGAGCGGTGCCCGAGGTTTAAAGTCCATTTCTGTTAAATTTGTTATGCAATATGCATTGAAATATCTTGAGAGAGACAGAGGGGGCACAGAAGCGAATATATATATATATATATATGTAATTTAAATCTCGGAAACGGCTCCAACGATTTTCGTGAAATTTAGTATGCAGGGGGTTTAAGGGGCGATAAATCGATATAGCTACGTTTCATTTTTAGAAAACGTCGTTTTATCCGTTTTTTTCAGGCAATGAAAAGTCGAGCAAAGCTCGGTCAACCAGGTACTTATAATTATGTCACGTAAATTTTACAGTTTTCTTAAAAAAAAAAAACGTCAATAGAATAATAGGTAGAATATAGTCATAGGAGTAATTAGAATACTTACGCCCCGCTCAGACGACGTCCTAAACACGTTCTGAAAGACCCGGACGACCCCATCGCCACCGTCACGTCGGCGGCGCTGGGGTCAGCCGACCCGACCACTCCTAGCAACAGGAAGTATTCCGTTTTTGGTATAGGCGCCGGTTACCAGAGGCACACCACTACACTACGTCGGCCTCGCCGGCGAGGTCGCGGCCCTCCCAGATCCAGATCCGTCTAAGATCGGTTAGATTAGTCTAGTTTAGATTCATCACACACACTCTCAGTACAACCTAGTCTAGGGCCCAAGGGCACACCCCTTCCGGGTGGCCAGGGCAACTGTTAGATCCCCCCTGCTCCGGCGACTGCCCAAGCCGAGGTCCGTACCACTCAAAGGTGCCCTTGTGCCAGTCGTCCTTAACTTTTAGGCTCAGCGCACTCTGCGCTCGCCACAGTCCGGTGACGCTGTAGAGGCCAACTGGCCAAAAGCAAGAGTCATTCATAAAAAAAAAAAAAAAAAATACTTACAGTAAACAATTTATTGTTATCGATATGAATAAAGTTTTGATACATACATGCATTCTCGCGAAGTAAGCACTGAGCCTCCGGGGGGTATGCACACGGGTACTCGGACCAGCGAGGGCTTTCTTTGTGCATTCCGTCTGGGCAAACCTTACGGTAAGGCTGGAAGTTCTGCCAAACAGAAACAAAAACGATTCAGAAATTGTAATTTTTTTTAATGCTTTTTTTAAAAGCATATTTTATTTTACTCACCCGGCATTCCACGTAAATGTCACAGCTCTGTTCGTATCTGTAGAAGGCATATCGTTTTGGGCACTTGAAATCCCAGTCACTCGCTGGTTGCGCGACATTGCTTCCTATTCCGCTCACTCGTTCATTCTGATCCCCAATGAAATTCGTTTGGAGGCGTCCGTGGATTGAGACCCGGCCTCCAAAGACCTTCCGGATTGGAAAATGACGAAATGTCAATTTTTGGAGGAAGTGGGGACGATCATTGTGTTCCAAAAATGGAAACTCTTGGCATCGCAAAACGGAGTCGCTGAATCAAATCTTCATCGCTGGCTGTAATAAAGTTTTGGATAAGATGTTGCTTGGATAAAGTTAAATTGTTGGAATGCGACTGGTTGAGAGATTGGAAATAAAATCCAGTAAAGACTATCTTCTATAGTAATCAACGGCAGTAATCGGAAACAAGATAGCCAGTTGCTTTCTTATAGCAACGATCGTCAGAACAATAAGGTGTATGCCAGTCTAGGAAACCAGTGTCGCTGGTTGACGTGAATGTTATACAGGCTGGGCCATAAAGAGGTACGATTTTTGAATAACTACTACGTTGGAGCGTTGGAGCAGTTTGCGGTAGCGAGACACGGGAGGTGGGAATGAGTAGCTCGGTTCGCGGAAATTTAGTTGCCATAAAGCGCTTCACGGGTGAAAAATATTACAAAAATAACGATTCGTGCAGTGTTGTTCGACGTTTATACCGTTCTGAGTACGGATTACACGACCAAAATCAGCTTATTATGCCCTTATTCGCTAAGAAAATGCACACCGAAATGCACTCAGCGCCCTTATTCGCTAAGAACATGCACACTGAAACACTCAGCGCCCTTATTCGCTAAGAACATGCACACCGAAACGCACTCAGCGCCCTTATTCGCTAAGAACATGCACACGAAACGCAGGTGGAATTCTAGTTAAATTCGCGTGAAATGAATCTCCCTATGCTCATGTAAAATTTAAAACTATGACAAGGTGTGTTAAGCTCGTTTTGAACTATCAAAGTTAACTTGTTTAAATTATTTTTTAATGTTTAAAATTTTAAAAACAGTACGCGTTTTCTGCATAGAATCTCGTGTGAGTCAGACAATGGGTTACAATTTTCATTGCGATAATTTAAATATGTATATGTAAAATAAAATATTAAAAATAAAAGTAGTTCCAATAATATAATATAATCCAAGCTAAATTAAGTACAATAATGTCGGTCAAGCAATAATTGTTATTCTAATCTTATATCTTTAAACGAGCAATTCTCATATGTGTATAATGTATATATATAATCAGAATGTCGGAAACGGCTCTAACGATTTTCATGAAATTTAGTATGCAGGTTTCGGGGGCGATAAATCGATCTAGCTTGGTTTCGTTTTCAGAAAACGTCGTTTTATCCGTGTTTTTGGCCGAGCAAAGCTCGGTCAACCAGGTACTCTTATACCTTTAAACGAGCAATTCTTGTATATATGTCTGTACATATATATATATATATATATACTAGCTGTACCCGCGACTTCGTACGCGACACCTGAAAACTTTATTTCTCGGACACCTTTTCTTCACTCGCTCGACAAAAACGTGCTTTTCAGTAGTGAATACTACTTTGAAGTGACGCGTACAAAGTTGAGCGTAGGTCAGCCAGCTTACACTAAAAAAAAAGTTGCTCTTAAAAAAGGATCGCGTCTCGCGAGAAAAGTTTCTATTAGTATCTAATCAGTTATCATATTATGTTGTTTGTTTACCTAACAAATAACATAACCAAACCACGAATTAGCTTGTACATATGCTATGTCCCAACAACAATTAGAGTTGTTCAACTTAAATTAGTGTGAACTAATTTTACACCTAAAAGAAAACTAAGTTTTCACTTCGAAAAATTTAATTGTTTTGAAAGATATCTAAACTACTGTTATTTAAAACCAAATAATGATCTCATTTTTGGGTATCAAATGTATATCGACAAACATTTTTATTAAAGAAAATAAGTACTCGGACACGAACATTACATTTTTAAGTTGAACAAATATATAATTACTAACTATAAACAAACTACAACTAATTATCATCATCAGCCTATTGAAGTCTACTGCTGGACACAGGCCTCTCCCGAGACATGCCACTCAGCCCCTTCTTCGGCTTTTCGATCTATCCACCGCCAACTGTCATACGTATATCGTCACTCCATCGAGTCTCAGGGCGTCCTACGCTACGTTTGCCAATTCGCGGTTTCACTTCAGAACACGTCTATCCCAGCGTTTATCGTTTATTTACACATATTTATATATAGGTACCAAAAATTCAATAGAAACAAAGTTTATAAACAAATAACTAACCTATTTATGTAATTTCGAAACTACAGTAGCAGCAAAGTACCTAACACCTTAAATAAAAACGATAACTAAATAAGTAGTCCTGAAAATAACTTTTTTATTAGAATATACCTTTAAAAATACAGAGTTCATAAACTAAATTTGAATTCATGCGCTGCATGCATTCAATGGCCCCCTCTACCCGCCTTCAACGCTCCGTGCCGCGCTTTAAAGTTTTGAGTTTCGAAGGAATACGTAGAGCCCAAAGAACTTATAAAATAAGGATTCATATAATATCATAGGTGAAACCTGAATAAATTCAGATATGTATTGGGATCAAACTGAGTCTACGTGCATTGGAAGAATTCAGTTATGGAAAAGCATAAAGTTTCTGCCCTAAATTATTATGATCGCTTCTAACCTTCGTAATTTTTTGAAGAAAAATATAACACGAACTGCATTATAGCATTTTACAGAGGCGTCATATACAGATTAATGACTAATGATATTTCAATAACTACAAAACCTCCGACGTTGTTCGTTTTACTTGATAATTCTTGGAGAACCTCCTTTCTAATAAAAAATAATAATTTAAGTCGGAACACGCGTTAAAGAATTAAACCTCAGTAAATATTTTGACTTTTATCCCCCGTCCTACAGAAACTTTGTTGAATTACGGGATAAAAAGTTTCTAAGAACCTACTTCTTAGTATGTAGCAATGATAGCTCACTGGTTAGAGAGGTTCATACGCCAACGGGTGTGGGTTCAAATCTCAACAATAAGTATGAGCTGCCGGTGAAAGAAAACATCGTAAGGAAGATCATGGTGGTAGTACAAACTTTCACATTTATAATACTGTAAATATTAAATTAAATAGTAGGATAGATTGTTAAACTTTGTGTTCATTTAATCTTCCAAACATGGTTTTACAAACTACGGCTAACAAACATTTTAGCGAAATGGACCGAAGCACGTTTCTAAAATACCGCGTATTACATTTATTAACGTAACTTTTTTGTTTGTGAACCGATTGGAATAAAACAAACACTAAATGTTATGGGAAACTTACCACAAGATCTTTTTAAATTATGCAACGGATTTAATTTCCATCATTAGACAGAGTGATTCAAGAAAAAAGTTTGTATGTATAAGTGCGAAGCCGGGGCGGGTGTCTAGTTCATTTATAAAGTGAATTTATTTATAATATCTGTTTAGGTTTTTCGTGTGATCTTTATGGAACGAACATTTTTCTTTCTGCCCTATTAGCTCCTGCTCCAAGAGAGCTGTAGGGCGTGGGTTTGATTTCCACCAGGACAAACATTTTTTTTTACACACAGCGCCATCTGACCCCAAATTAAGCAGAGCTTATTAGATATTATACTTATATAAGAGCACAGTTATGTGACTCCCATCACACAACATATACAACATCATATGATACATATATACTTTTTTTTTGTAAATACATACTTATAATACATACAGAACACCCAGACATAGAACAAACATTTGTTTATACCAAACAAACATTTGTCCTTGGCGGGAATCGAACCCACGCCCTACAGCTCAGGCAGACATACTCCCAATGAGCCAACAGGGCTGTCTATGTGACGATATAATTTGTTGTGTGTCAGGGTGTTCTGTATATTATAAGTATGTATTTACAACAAAAAAAAGTGTACAAGTATTCTATCAGGTATCTGGTTCTCGTAGTACAAGCTTTGCTTAGTTCGGGCTAGATGACGCTGTGTAAAATATCATACGATATTTATTTATTTTCCAAGACATGTAATATGTCTGGCCTGGATCGCAGACATTTTGTAATGTTATTCATACGCGTTGATCGTCATATAGGAAACCATGTTCAACTTTTTTTAATGTGGTACAACTACGTTCCTTTTTTTTTAGTCAAAACTGCGCTTAATAATATTAATAACATGATACTGAATATTACCAATAAAATACTTATAATTATGATTAAGAGTGGATTATTCGGAACAGTATTTAAACTTCAGGTATTGCAAATGAAGTCGTCGTATTCGACGCATCTGCCGATCCTATGATCGAAGAGGAGGCCTTCGTCGCACGCCAGCACCCTGTAGTTGCCGTTCAAGCAGGAGAAGAAGTAGCGGCATTCGGTGTCTTGCGGGTATCTTTAAATAGATAAGCATAAACATAAGTGATACTGACAAATACTTTTGTAGCGATGATAGCTCAGTGGTTAGCGCGGTCGGTTCGCACACCAAAAGGTGTAGGTTCAAATGAGCGTGAACTGCCGGTGAAGGAAAATATTGCATGGTGGTAGAGTGCTTTCTAGTATTTGCCTGACTAGCTACCACCCTCAAGTTTAAAATCTGCTACCAAGCATCTAACTGTGTGTTCCGGCAGCCTCACTTGAGAGCCAGTTCCATTCCAGGCTAGATGTGTTTGCCATCTTCGACCTCTTAACATCAGGTGAGCTAACCTTTGCTAACTTGCTTTGACACTGAATTGAATTATTCACATACAAAAAAGTTAGTTATTATCCCCTTATTTTCACTAGAAATGTCTATCAATAGATACTTCCTTGTAAGAATTTAAATTTCGTCTAATTCTGTTAAGTCATTACAGCGTGAAGAAATAACAAACATACATATACATATATATAAACCTTTCGCTTTGTAATATTGAGTGTTGTTTTTTTGTTTAGTTTTTAAGTCATTTTGCTGCTTGATTAGACATCAGAGAAGCCATTGGTTTCCGAAATACAGTTTACACTAGTTCGGAGCCAATGGGTTCATTTTAATGTATCCTAAATTGATGGCAAATAAATTTTATTATGATTGTTATGATTATGATATTTAAAGAATCGTGCAATAGATAAGACGTTAGAATGATAGGCTATTAATGACTTTTCTCACCTATAATTGATGACCATGTCTTCTTCGCCTAGATGTGGGACCGGGCAGCGGAAATCAAAAGCATCTGCAAACAAATAGTAAATAATGCATAATACTGAATAAGACGTTGATTTTTCTTCGAGTCGTTTACTCTAAACTTAGTCATCATCACATCATCAGCCATAGGTCGTCCACACTGGACATAGGCCTCCTCCTGGGAAGGTTTTGCCAAAACTCACCATTCTTGGCAGGCGGGTTGGCGAGCGCAGTTAGGTGTGATTGTGAAGATACTGCTGCCCATCTTCCGGATTATATCCCTTAGCCGACTCTTACGGCAACCACGGGTAGAGAGGGTGGGGTACTATTCTTACGCCGGCACTACCACCGCAAACATAGTGTTGTGATGTTATTAATATATCATTGTATAGTCATGTAATACTTTTTAATGATAATTTTGAAATTAAATGAAATATGATTTGTAGCTTTGGTGTAATTAATGAAATGTTTACATCGTATTGTTCCCAATAGAGTTATTCTCACTGTTCTCGGTCTACTGCCGGATGTATTACGAAAAATTATATCGGATTATTCATTCTAGTTTGTGAGCAACACAAGCGAGACGCTCTTCTGATGGTAAGAAATAATGCATGCGATACGCAGAACTTTGAGTAACAAACTAAAAACCAGGACTTCGCTTTTTTGGCGCTCATTACTTCGTGACTTTCGATGGTTAGTCTTAATAGCCCTGTAATTTCACTAGCTAAAGTAGACCGGTACACAGCAATGTTAACATATTACTGCTTTGCGGCAGAACATTCGATACTGTCGTGGCACCTAAACGTTGGAATATAGAGCGTTAATTATAAAAAGTATGTTTCAATACATTTGGTCGAAAAGTGTACTCAAGAAGACTGAACATTGCTATATAACTGTCTCGTAAATTTTACTTAGGATTATTTCATTGGTTAGATAACGCAGTCTGACGAGCATTTACGGCCATTTATTTGTATATTTCCCCCTTAGTCCAAACATGACTGGGTTATTGGTATTTTAATTTAAAAATCAAACTACAGAACCGGTTTTCATTCAATTTCTATATTATAAATCAGAAAATATATACCTACTTTCCAATAACTTTAAATAAATAATCGGTTTATAAATGAAGGAGTTCTGAGGAACAAACATAAAAAAAACAGCAAACGAATTGACGACCCCTTGCTTTTTTGAAGTCGGTTAAAACATTTTATCATTTTATCATGACGCAGTTTGCGTAATTTTTTACACGAAAGCCCAAAGAAGGAATGTAATTTAAGAGTTCATGTAGGTAATATATGTGATCTTTTTCTATTTTTTTACTTTTAATGCCTGAATAGATTTGAATGATGTATCGTTAGAATCCTTACATAATTCCAAGTGACACAGGCAATATTTTTTTTTTCGATTCAATTTGTTATTCTTGTTTTTATTTTATTTTCAGAAACTATTTATTGTGCACACCAGAAATAGAAATATGTACAGAAAAAAAAAGAATCTTATGAGTTAGTGCCACATGACTAATAATGACAAATGACTAGTGTAATTAGACTTGTTTTAGAGTTGAATAGATTTGCTATGTCGGTTTTATCTGGTTGTTTTCACACAAATGTAGGTATTGGATACGGTAGTGGCAGTTACTTTTAACACACTGTTGTGTATGGGACATTCCTCAACTCGTTTGTAAATACCAACTTACTATATATAGTCTTAGGCTATCAATTAAACTATTTATTACCTTGGCAACCGGGAACTTGTTCAGGCCAGTCACACAAGTTGATCGCGGGATTGAACACCAAGCCAAAGGTACAGTTCATCACGTGCGCCACGCCGGACGCGCACGAGATGTAGCTGCTGCAGCGGTCGTGTGACGGATACCTCTCGACGGCGAGGGGGTAGTTGCCGAACTGGTGCGGGCACTCGGCAGTGGGCCTGGCAGGCACTGAAAAGGATATTGATAAATAAAACACCAGTTTGTTGAACAAAAGACAAGTGTTCACGTTGAATGAAATACTTGGTGTTTTTGGTAAGATGTTAGGGTTGGCACGCTCTGACCTCCGGGCATATCGGAGGTCAGATTCAATTTCAGTTATTTTTTTATCTAGTGGTGTAAGTACAATAAACTTGTAGTGTTACAGATTGTCGCAGTTGATGATAACGTAAAAAAAATATTTTTGGTTATTATATTTACATTGTGCTACTGCCTGGCTAAACCTTACAAGATCGATCAAATTAAAGTACTACAGAATTGTATATCTTAAAAAGATCTACAGAAAAATGTTCAGTGGTTTAAGTCTATGTCTTAAGAAGATAACCCAGAGTAACCATTTTTATCTTTTACATATTACTAAAAAATTATAGGTTTATATTTGTTTCACCTCGACGCCACACGTTACACTACAGAATGGCAAAAACGTGGTTTACCACATTCCCATTTACTGGTGTGATTAGTGAATAAAATTAGACTGGATCAAATTACAGCGTTATTTCATAATTATACGACCTACGTCAAACACACTATACCACCATGCGAAGCCGGGGGGTGTCACTAGTTTTTGAATAAATGTAATGTGGATTATAAAAATCAGCCTGTAAATAGGCACTCATAAAACACATCAAAAACAATGTTTTCACCAGTAACAGTTTCATGTAAAAGTAATGAGACGAACGAAATATTATCCTAAACACATAACGCCTGCCAGGAGTTTTTTTGGCGGAAACGCGGTGAGCGTCGTTTCGCCCCATTGTATTTTTTTCTAAAACTAGTGTTTTTTTCGAGTTTTTATGCATAAAAATAGTGGTGTTTTATTTATAAAGCGCCGAATCACATGCGCGAGTGTGGGGAAATGATATAATGTGGTTAAACATGACTTTTCGTGTTGCTTCCAAAACTCCATCCAGAAGCTTATAGTAAAGTCGCCACTACTTTACTAAGACATGACTTGATTTGACTGGGACCGACTGGACTTGATCAAGACTAGACTTTGACTGTAACTATAGATGATAAAGAAACTGAAAAATGAAGACTACTCACAAAATATAGAAACATTGAAATTGGTAGAATGCACAGAGTACGGTGCCAAGAAGAAAGAGAAAAAAAAACGCCTGCCAGAACTAGAAATAAAACTAAGTCTAAGCCATTGCTGCATTGGCGGGCATTCCGAAAATTAGTCTCAAAAGCCTTGTAATTCTACATTACCCTTTAAACTTTAACACAGTAAGCAACACAAATAAAGTCTTTTATACATACATGCATTCTCGCGAAGTAAGCACTGAGCCTCCGGGGGGTATGCACACGGGTACTCGGACCAGCGAGGGCTTTCTTTGAAGTGCATTCCATCTGGGCACACCTTACGAGATGGCTGGAAGTTCTGCGTAACAGAAATACATTCGATTCAGTAACTGTTTTTTTAATAAAAAAAATTAAGAGTATCTTTTTTAACTTACCCGGCATTCCACGTAAATGTCACAGCTCTGTTCGTACCTGTAGAAGGCATATCGTTTTGGGCACTTGATATTCCATTCACGCGATAGTTGCGGCTGATCTTTAGAAGTATTCACTTGAAGGTGTCCATAACCTGGTTTCCAGCTTAAATTGACAGGCTCACCATCCCGTTCATTTTTATACGTTATAACCCGTTCAGGGGCGGTAGTTGGAGTGTAAAATTTAGGTAAAAGTTCGATTGATGGCGGAGTGGCATACATTGTCCAAACTTTCAGACTGTCAGTTGCAGCGCTGACTGGCAGGACATTTTCTAGACAATTAAATTGTATGTGTAAATATACTTGAAGGCAACACTTGGAGTGAAACTGTGAAATATTGATGTTGGAGTCGAAAGAAAGAAGAGTGTCGGCCTAAAGAGAAAAGTGATACCCTTTTTTTATGTAACAGTAATGAGGCGAACGAGACACTCCCCTGATGTTAAGAGATAACGCCTGTCCATGGCCATTTGATTGCAGCGATACACAGAACTTTGAGTAGTAAAACGAAGTCCAGGGCATCGCTGCCCTGGCGCTCATTACTTTGAGACTAGATGGTTAGTCTCAACAGCTAAGCTAAAATTTCGCTAGCAGCAGTACCCTTCAAGCCGGAACACAGTTTACACATTACTGCTTAGCGGTAGAATATTTGGTACTGCGGTGGTACCTACCTAGACGACCTCCTGCTAAGGAAATATACCACTAAGTAAACATATCATATTATCAACAATGTGGAGCGACTGATCAGATACATCCAGTCACGAGTTTATTTTCATTGTATTATATTTATTTTAATTTATTGTTGAACTTGGCCGTTTTGTTGCCGTGGTGTTGCCGGCGTAAGAATAGTACCCCACCCTCTCTACCCGTGGTAGCCGTAAGAGTTGGCTAAGGGATGTAATCCGGAAGATGGGCAGCAGCGTCTTCCTTGAACAATCACACCTAACTGCGCTCGCCAACCCGCCCACCAAGCGTGGCGAGTATTGGCAAAACCCCCCCAAGGAGGAGGCATATGTCCAGCAGTGGACGTCTTATGGCTGATGATGATGATGATGATGATGATGATGTATATTTGGAAGTTTGAATGTTTGTTACTCAATCACATAAAAACGGCTGAACAATTTTGGATGAAATTTGGCACTAGTTAGTTTTTTAAACTTTTTATCTTAACCTTGGCAATAAAAGAGCTTAAGGTTCACGATAAATGAAACTATTGGTTTTTGCATGTTTCATTACTTTCTGGATCCAATCCTAAATTCAACGCGGACGAAGTCGCGGGTGCAAGTTATTATAAATTAAACTTTTCAATGTTTATTATTATATTAAATTCGTTCTAAGGCTAGAATATGTATGAATACAATAATATGTTACGAAACGTTCGAAACATTTGACAAAAATTACTCTCTTTTTACTTGTTTACAACCTAATTTAAATATTCAAATTTTATTTTATTGTTCTACAATATTATTTAATTTAAATGTCCAATGTCTAACTTCATTTGTAAAGTGCTAACAGTCAAATCAAATAGTATTACGAAGTTTGTAGTATTGCGGAACTCTAAAAATACGTATTTTGAACCTTGAACTTTAAGATTGTGGTCAAAGTTACTAATATCTTTAAATACTTACCAGCGGCCGCCAGCAAAACAATAAATCCAATGTTGTACAACATCTTGTTCAGTATCGTCTTCACAGATAAATCTCCAAAGGGCAAATACACCCCTACGGTAATATATATAATGACATCCCATTAATATCAAATTTATTTATCTATTTATATACAATGCATTCGGTAGTGAAAAAACAATAAAATATGCATTATGTAAAACAAGTTTATTGATAAATACAATAGTGATAACCTAGTTACGTTATAGTACCTACGTTGCTACAGATCTTATTTATACAAAAATGAAAAATAACGTGCAGATATAATTGGATAGCGTGAGATAAAAATACATGAGTACGAGTTATTCCCCGTACTGGTCACACGAACATGATTAAGAAACACTAAACATTTTAGTAGTGGAATTCAATGCTACTTTAATGAATTACAGATACAACTATGTAGGTATACAACTACATGTAGACCCTATCAAATGTACTGAAGTTTTCAGATACCTATTTGTGAAAACATTACTAAACACATTTTATGGTCGACAGGCGTGATATTTGATTTTATTCAAAAATCGTAGATTCAGTACGCATAAGATGTTGGGAGTTTTAGTTCTAATTTTATCCACTAGGACCTGCCGTGTTGTAATCATATAAATGCTTTGGTTGGATACTATACAGTGCAATTCAAACAATTAATAATACCTATTATGACAATGACAGTGACGGTAACTGACGGTGTTGTTTGCAATGGAACTGGTTCTCAAGTGAGGTTGCCAGAATACACACATACGTGCCTATCGGTAGATTTTATCAGCTAGTAGCCAGCCGAGTACTAGAAAGTTCCTTACTTGGTTTTCTTATGAAGTTTTCAAAACGTGTTTTTCACAACTTGTGTGGATTTTGGAAGCAACACGAAAATACATGTTTTATTACAATAAATCACGTTCACACTCGTACATAATTCGTCACTTTCCACGTTCGTCACTTAAAAAATGTTCTGGACAATAATATAATGCGGTGAGAGGATTCTCCTGTTCTCTATTCCGTGTTCCGAAGCATCATTGTCTACCTTTGAACTGGTTCATTGTCTTAGACTTTGTTATTTGATACTTGCTGAACGTCAGTGAGCAAATCACTTCTTCACATCATGAGTTCCACCAAAATATTCTAACTATAGGTATTATGATAAAATTCTATCTATTAATGGTGCACTGTGGTAGCGGTTAAGACACTTATCTTATGTTAATTAGTTATTTACAATAGATCGTGCTTTGTAGAAAAAGGTGCTGTAATGGCAAATATAACTATTTCAGACTAGACACCAACTTTTAAAGGAACTTGGCTTGTCATCTGGCAAAACACTTTAATTCTAAACTTTCTCTAATATTATTTTAAGAATTGTTTAATAAGGTATGTAACAAAATAAAAAAAAAACAGTTTTTTTTTGTTTTAACAGAATAGCAATTGAATCGAATTAATATTTATATTACTGCATATACTTACCAAGTTTTTGTCGTAAGTACTGTACGAGTTGATTTCTTTATTGAGACAATAACATTTTAAATTATTATATTGTTTGAAATAGTATACATTTAAAATGACACGCTAGAGGAAAGCCAAGTCCTTTCTATCTAAAAAGTTTAGAATCGAGTTTTTCTCAACGACTTGGCAGCACTGAATTCCAATTCTTTCGCCAATAGTTGCTTCTCTGCTTCCCTTGCTCGTGCGGCCGAGGTCCTAGAACAGGAAAAAAAAGTTGACTCTTAATTAAAATAATACACCAAGATTCTTAATAAAATAAGTTTAAAAAGTATTTTTCTATCAAATTAATTTCTTAATTGCAAATTATATTTATATAATATGACACTATATAAAAATACTAAGATAAATATTTTTTTAATACTTCATACAGCGCCATCTAGCCCCAAATTAAACAACTAGCCTTGTATACCTACTAACGGTTTCCGATTAGATATATTTTGACAGCCCTGTTGGTTCATTGTTAGTATATTTATATATACTAATATACTAATAGCCTATAATACAGGCTTTAGCCTTTAGCCCTACAGACCTTTGAGGACCATAAGACTTTGAGAGCTACTATATTCAGTTTAGCTATTTAGAACGATTCTTTGGGTGTTAAAATAACTAACTGAAAATAAAAAAAAAATATGGTTTTCTTGGAAATTCTTGGGACACATTTGTCCCCGTGGTCGTCAAAGGGTAAGGCGTGGGTTCGATTTCCACCAGGACAAACGCTTTGTGGTATTAACAAAATTTTTGTTTTGTATGTTTACCTATGTATTTACAAAAAAAAAGTATTTAGGTATTCTTTTAGTTATCTGACTTCTATAGTACAGGCTTTTCTTAGTTTGGAGTCAGATGGCGCTGTGTGTAATGTCCTACGATATTTATTTATTTCTATATTTTTCGTAAATTAACCCACACACAGCAACCCAGGCATAGAACGAAACAACTATGTTTATCACATAACTGTTTGTCCCGGGTGGGAATCAAATCCATGCCTTGCACTAATGGACGCGAGCTCTACCAAATGACATGACAGTCCAGATACAGATTAGCGGCCACGTTCAACATTCCCGCCATTTTTTTTCTTAAATGTAAAAATAACGAGACGAACAAGACGTTCTCGTGATGGTAAGAGATATCGCCTCTCCATGACCATTGCAGCGATACACAAAACTTTGTATAGTAATACAAAGTTCAGTGCTTTGGCGCTCATTACTTTGAGACTTTCGATGGTTAGTCTCAACAGCCCTGTAATTTCACTAGCTGCAGTACCCAGTAATGTTTACACACTATTGCTTGGCGGTAGAATATCTGTTAATGCAGTAGTATCTACCTGGACGACCTCCTGCTAAGGAAATCTACCACCAAATAGTTGCCCAAGTTTGCGTGGTTGTAGGATACTTTCTAGTACTCGGCTGGCTACCACCCTCAAGTTGAAAATCTGCCGCCAAGCATCTAACGGTGTGTTCCGGCAGCCTCACTTGAGAGCAAGTATCATTCCAGGCTTTATGCTTTATCATCTTCGATCACACCGTCACTTAACATCAGGTGAGCTGTGGTCAAACACCAAGCATGTCAACAATAAAATAAAGTAAAACTTCTCCTTACCTAAGCTCTGCAGGGCAGGCGTCTACTTCGTCAGCTGATACGCATGTGGAAGTGAGTTCGTCGAAGGCAGCATCTCCTCCGCAGGCCAACGCACGAGGACGGCCATCAATGCACAGGAAGTACTTCTGGCAGTTCACGTCAGACCTGTAAAAGTAAAATTGTAAGGTTGATATTTGCCGTGTTTTAGTTTGAAAAGACGCCTGGCACTATCATATCTTCGTGTGGAACCTATCTATCTAAATATATATAACTCAAAGGTGACTGACTGACTGACATAGTGATCTATCAACGCACAGCCCAAACCACTGGACGGATCAGGCTGAAATTTGGCATGCAAGTACCTAGATGTTATGACGTAGGCATCCGCTAAGAAAGGATTTTGATTAATTCTACCCCCTAAGGGGATAAAATAGGTGATGATAGTTTGTATGAAACTTTGTCAATTTTAAACCGATCGGGCTGAGACTTTGCATGCATAAAGCCATGCCCAGAAGTGGGACAGTTTACAACAATTAAATTAAAAATTAAAAAAAAAACCTACGCAATCAACCAAACATATTTAAGAACCACCGCAAGAAAACTGGCTTTCAAATGAAAAAAACCGCATCGAAATCGGTCCCTCCGTTTGAGAGCTATGATGCCACAGACAGACACACAGACACACAGACAAACAGACAGACACACACACACAGAGACAGACAGACAGACAGACAGACAGACAGACAGACAGACAGACAGACAGACAGACAGACAGACAGACAGACAGACAGACAGACAGATAGACAGACATCGACGTCAAACTTATAACACCCCTCTTTTTGCGTCGGGGGTTAAAAAGTAATGAGACGCACGAGACTCTCTCCTAATAGTAAGAGATATTGCATGTCCAATTGTCCATGACCATTGCAGAAATACACAGAACTTTGAGTAACAAAACAAAGTCCAGGGTATCACTGCTTTGGCGCTCATTACTTTGAGACACCGAAATTTCTAATTGTTAATTTTGTTACTAATTAAATTTACGCACATTATTATGAACAGTTTTTGCTATGGGAATAAATTTGATATCGCGCTAAAAGCTTATATTGCTGATCTATAAAAAATAATAATATATAGTTAAAGATCGACTAGTCTATTTGTCGTCATTCCAGGATCAGTTTCATAGTAAATCTTGTTCATAATAATGCTCAAATTAAACAGTAGAATATCACCTCTTGGTTCACTCTTACACGTGAGCACGAAGTTATAAGTACTAAACCTTATCCAGAACCAGACTAAACATTAATTGTAACAGCCGAGCGGTATCTCAATCGAATCGAAAAGAAAATTTAATTGACTCGGTTTGGAAGTTATTTCTAAATATACTAAATCGACTGACCGTTGAGATAATTGTTTTCTTGCGTAACAGCGTAAGATATAATTTTATACATTCAAGAAGAAATTTGGATGTGGTTGTTTATAGGAATTATGTTTTTTATAATGTAAAAGTAATGAGAAGAACGAGACGCTCTCCTCATGGTAAGAGATAACGTATGCAGCGATACACAGAAATTCAAATAAACAAAACAAAGTCCAGGCATATTACTTTGGCGCCCTAGACTTTCGATGGTTAGTCTCGACAGCCCTGTAATTGTACTGTAGAGTATGTGCTGTGGCATTGCAAAGCCACAGATGTAACTAGGATTTTCATTAGACAACTAGCGGCTTCTTCGCTATCCACATCCAAAAACACACACACATTTAGGGTACTTTCTAGTACTCGGCGGGCTAGCTACCACCTCAAGTTGAAAATTTGCCGCCAAGCATCTAACGGTTTGTTCCAGCAGCCTCACTTGAACGCCAGTATCCATTCCAGGCTAGGTGTGCTTTACCATTTTCGACCACGCCGTCAATTAACATCAGGTGTGCTGTGGTCAAAGACTTATAACAACCATTTAAAAAAACCTCGCTAGTTGTTAATATTTTAAGTGTAATTATTTATTGTTGTGAACAATAAAGATATTAGGTTCTGATTGTTATTAACAGTTTACTAAACCTTGAGTTGAGCCAAATGGCAATTAAATGAATCCCATACGGTGCAATATGTATAATAAGCATTTACTATATTAGAATATGTTGGCAAATCATAGGTTGAAAAGGTGATGTAACCAAGGTCGCTCATCTGCTGACATTTAGACCGCTGACCGGTCGAATATTACCTAACCAGTTCTTGGCATTCCAAGCTCCATTTATTTAATAATATAACTTGATGTTATATTATTATCTGGGTAGGTTTATAAAAAAGTGTCATATGTTCTACACCTATATTAATTTCTTTACCCGAACATATTAATATTTTTTTGTCATACTAAGTTTTATTCCATGTCGAATGACATCAAAATGGGAACTACATAGCGAAATTTGTTAAAATTAAAATTCGGTAAAATAGAATGTTCAAACCTTTATCAGTAAGAAATGCTAGATGAAAAGTACCCGCAACCTACGTGCACGTATGAAACCGATAATGAAAATAGAACCGACACAAATACAAATAATAATTTATTAATAACATCCTAGTAAGAAGTAAATAATTGTGTAGTTATTGCCACACACACATAGATGAACATGTGTGCCAGGATCGTTGCAAGTAGAAAGATATAGCTTCAGGTTACTTCTACGGATAAAGGAGTGATAATATTTATGGATGTAGATTTTTACTACCCGGTCTGTTCGGCCTACCGTCGAAGGGTGATAGTGCGATGATTCACCATGCTATATAAATAAAAATATCTAAAGATATTAGGTTAGTAAATAAATTTTTATTACCTATAGAATCTGAAGCCAGCTGGAGGGCCAAGCTCCCTGCTTGTAGGTATTTCCGGGCAACGGAATCCGAGGAAAGCTGAAATATTAGTAAAAGTTTTAGTCGACTTGATTCAACAGTTGATTTACTATATCAAAATTTTATGGTTCATTTCGAAAACTGGGTTGGTGTTTGACCAAAGCTCATCTGATGTTAAGTGACGGTGTAGTCGAAGATGGTAAACACGTTTAGCCTGGAATGGACTATAGTTTTCAAGTGAGGCTCAATTTATATGCCACTTTACTTTAAATTATTTTATTTATACTTTAGTTGCACGCGAAAGGTGGTGACAGTCTTTCCTCTCGCAAAATATTAAATGTCATCTGTTAAACCGTTTCGTATTTTATAACTCGGTAAAAAGATGTGTATATAAGTCTTTATACATACTATTTATATATACATTACATAGGTATTTTAAGCATCTATTTAAAAGTCATAAACGCTTTTTTTATTACAGCACAAACAACTAGGAGTTTCCGATAAAATTAAACGTGAGTAATCCTGCATTAGTAAAACAAAAATGTGTCAAGAGCACGTCAGTTTCCATAGAAAAATACAGTACAATCATTCCCGGATTTACATTTATTATTTGAGAACGCAAAACCAAGTCGTAAAACAAACAAATTCTCGTTAACCTTGTCTACCTGTCTCTGAGAGAAAAATCAACAAGATTTATGCGAGAAAACGGGCAAAATGCGCATATACATGATTTAATCTCAGAAATAAATGGAGAAAATCTGAATGTAGGTGCCATCCATAAGTTACGTCACACAAATTTCACGAGTTTCGTAACCCAACCACGTTCTATTCACAGTTGGACCTCTTGGTGTGAAGCCACATATTTAGCAACATTTTTAAATTTTATTTTAATTATTTTAGATAATGATTGATGATTGATCCAGGCGTTACTTTGCGGTAGCTAATTTTGGGTGTTCAAGGTATATTTTTTAAGCGGAAATACACTAAAGATATACACCTTGAACACAGATTTTTTTGCTTCCAGCTGCTTTACCTCCATTGAGTCGTCACTCCGTCAAATCTCATAGCGTCTTACTCTATGTTAACCGATTCGATTGAGCACAGCGGTTGTCGATCCTGCTTCTTGCCACTTCAGCTTACTTATAAACTGAGCTGTGTTACCTTGTGAGCCTATTTCCAACTGTTACACTAACGTTTTTTATGGAATACATTGATTTTAACCTACTAAGACTTAGGTACTTGTGAATGTCTTGAACGATAGTACGCGTAACATACCCTCAGCATCGCAGTCCGAGACTTGATCAGGCCACTCGCAGCGGTACGTTTCAGGGTCGTAAGCCAGGCCGTCAGGGCAGCTGAAGTCATATCCCACGCCGTTGACACAGTTTCTGAAGTGGCTGCAGTTGCGAGTGTCTCCCAGCTTGAAGTAGCCGAACTGGTGAGGACATTGGTCCGTAGGCTGGGCTGGTTCTGAAGAAATATACGACGGTTGAATAGCAGTTTTTAAAACTCATACATATTGTTTTTTTTTTTTAATGTAACAGTAATCAGACGCTCTCCTGATGTTAAGAGATAACGCCTGTCCATGACCATTGCAGCGATACACAGAACTTTGAATAGTAAAACAAAGTCCAGGGCATCGCTGCTTTGGCGCTCGTAACTTTGAGACTATATGGTTAGTCTCAATGGCCCTGTAATTTCGCTAGCTGCAGTACCCTTCAAACCGGAACACAGTAATGTGTACACACTACTGCTTGGCGGCAGTATATCTGGTACTGCGGTGGTACCTACCTAGACGACCTCCTGCTAAGGAAATCTACCACGAAGTAAATAATATGAGTAAAATATGTCTGACTCCTGGAACCAAAAACATTTTGATATACTTTGTTTTATATTAGTTCACAAACATAAAACTGATTTAACATAAACATACATTTATAGTAATAATGATAGCTCAGTGGTTAGCGCGGTCGCTTCACACGTCAAAGGGTTAGGGTAAAGGGTTAGGGTTCAAACCCCAACAATGAGCTTGAGCTGCCTCCTTGAAATCCTGCCGCGAAGCACCTAGCGGTGTGTTCCGGCAGCCTCAATTGTGAGCCAGTTCCATTACAGGTCAGGTGTGTTTACCATCTTCGACCACACCGTCACTACATCAGGTGATACACATCAGGTGAACTGTATTCAAACACCTAGTTTGTCAAATATATAGGTATATAAAAAAAGGTAAATCCCAAGACCTTGACCTTATCGTCGACTAAAGATGATTACTGACTCATTTTAATTCAGTTGGCAGGATTTTGCAAACCGCTCACATATTCTCATCGCCCAGAATCTCATACCAACTCATTATTATTCCTACGTTGTAGTGCGGTATCTTAGGTAAATGAAAAAAATATGTTTTTAAATCGGTGATGACAAAGCCGGTTGTGTGAGACCAGTAATCTCTTGATCTGACGAATGGGTCGTTTTGGATAATTTGTATGGACCACGCATGAGTTCTAGGAAGATACTTGGTAAGTATTTGGCAAATTGATATGTATATGTATTTTGTTCAGAGTACGTAAGTATCTATTTAAGACCATTTCAAGGTTGCTACCACGTCTGCTACTACAGTAATTCATCAGCCTAATGCTATATAAAATAGGGTAGAATTTGGCGGAGCAAAAATATGTCTGTAACGCAAGTTCGTGTATGCAAAACTTTGGTTTTTTGAGGTTTTTGGGTTTTCCTACATTCCTCCTGAGTAATGTAGGAAAACCCACACAAACTTATTTCTTCTTTAAAAGACTTCCTGAAGTCTTTCAAGTTTAAATAAATAAATAATGCTTACCTATGGCTTTAACATAAATAAATAAATTACTCCCATAAGTACCCATTGCTTTAAAATAAATGGTTTTATATTTTTTTAAACGTATCCTTTTTTGTAATAAGTACATGAGTAACTACAAAAAATACAATAGTTATAATTTAATTAATATTTAAAATGAATAAATAAACAACTGTTTATTTATATTCTAATAAATAAACAAAAAGAAAAGTAGTAGTATTTTAATCATAATTTGACACGAATTACGTACACGAGTGTGGCAACGTTATATAAAAGACATGAAATTACTAGGACACGGCTGATATTCATTTTGATTCACTTTGACTTATCAATATCTACTTAAAAATATAGAAATAATTGATACTGGCAAAAATCACAAAGTACGAAGCCGAAATCAGTGAAAAAAGACAACAAAACTCACGTAAAGCAGAACGCTCGAGGCAAGTCACTTCATTGGGATACTGGCAAGGGTACACGTCGAATTTTAGGTTGGGGTTAAAGCGGAGACCATCTGGGCAGGTTTTTTCTTCTGCAGTTCCATTCTGTCAACAACATAAATATTGTGATAAAATTAATAAGGAGTACGTTAACGGATGAACTGATTTTGATGAATGATGTTGTAAGGTTAGTCTTTTATTGCACGAATGTGTATATTAAAATTGTAAAAAACCAAAATGGCGAATTGTTGGTACCAAAATGTGCGTTTTTGCTGTAGTCAGGCTTTAGTTTTTTTTTTTAGCTTTTTATGGTAAGAAGTAAAAAAGTGAAGGAAGAACATCGTGAGGAAACCATAGCACGATAGTACGGTATTTTCTCGTACTAGACTGCTTAGCTACCACCAAGCAAGCTGAAAAAATGCCACCAAGCATCTAACGGTACTGATTTAGACATTTTATTTGACAACTGGAAAAGCATCTTAGCATATTTTTTGACATATTGTGAAAGCTTGACCGATCAATGGGATAGATGTAAAGGGTGTAAAAGCTCTATCACTTTTGACGATGTTTTTTACTGATAGTAGCATTATTGACATTAGAGATTTATTTGACATACCATGACATATTTTTTTTGTTTGCTTATATTATTATTGTGATTAAATTGTGAATTGAATTTAAATTAATATTATTACAATCTGCTTTGTGTGTTATGAAATAAATAAATTGTGATTTTTGGGACATCAATGTAAATGTTTCTATAGTTTTTATGTCAATAAAGTGATTTGAATTTAAACGGTATATTCCGGTCGCCTTATTTGAGAGCCAGTTCCATTCCAGGCCAGGTGTGCTTTACCATCTCCGAAAATATTCGGAATCCTGACATCCGTAAAAAAAAAATAGATGGTTTGCAGTTTAAAAAATAATTAGTACTTACAATGCATTCGACGTACTGATCGCAGCTACCACCCAAAGGGTATCTCTCATTCAGTTCCTTGCAAGCTAGATTCCGAGAAGCTGTAGGTTGAGGCTGGTACTGCTGATTTCTGTTTTGAGTCTGGAAATTCTGACCATACTGCGCGAACGCTGTTGGAAATGGCAAAGTACATTTAATTTTGTTATGTGATTATGGCCTTAACTTAAGTGAGTATATGATAAATTACTTGGGCTTTATGATCAAGAACATTTTTAGAACTGTGCAACGTACCGGTTACGTTTTGTACGTAGAGCGCACCTTAGATCTGTACGAACACCCTACCTATTCTACTGTGGAACAAGCCAGGAGGCCAGGAGGTTTCAAAAGCAATACCGCTAAATAAATTGATAAACGCTGGGGACATAATAGTCTTTTCATCCCATCTATTCGAAAAAAAGAGACAAAGGGTTCATCGATATGTGCGAGCAAAATGGGTCAATGCGGCGCACTTAAAGTGACGAAATTACTTTTAAATTTGGAACACTATTTAATAAAAAAAAGTTTGAACGCAATTCGCTTCGATAAAGTCCTGGCCGGTAATAAAAAAAGCGCACTTACCGACGTGGAATTGGTTAACCAAATTTTTAAAAAATAGGCGGGTACTTCTTATTTGTTTTTTTATTACTTTTTATCAAAATATTACAGACAATTTTTATTTCATTCACAATAATTAAATAATAGGTGAGCTTTAGCAGTGGAAGTGAAATATTAATACCAGTAAGTGTAAACTTAAACGTAGAAACTGTCATAAACAATTTACTATCAAACAAATACAAAGAGAAAAACATCATTTCTCATAGAGGGGGATGAAAAGCAGAGTGTGCCACACGGTACCAAAATTATTTAATCTCGAGCGACTTACATTGAATCCCTCGCTACGCTTAGGATTGCACTCAAGAATGCTTCGCTCCGCTCTGAATTCAAACAAGAGCTATCACCCTCAATACATTATTTTGGTCCCCTGTGAAACAATCTACTGTTCCCCGTGTAGGACCGTATCGTTTTTGCCCGTGCTAAATTTTGTTACAGCGTTGTGCTTACGATATGGAAGAGTTTTTGTAACGTTACGCTTAAAATACAGCAAATAATTCATCACAAAAAAATTGTTCGTAAGCCCTAATGCTAGGTAAGGACCGGTCCAAAGTAAGCAAATAAGCAAGTAAGTATAATACAACGAATTATTTTCTACGTTTTGTTTCAATGGAGCCAGATGAGACCACATACGCGCTGTAGGTACTTTGTTTTTCTAAGTTTTTTTTAGTTTCAAATGTCTAGAAATCTCATAGCTGGAATCCTTTAAATCCTAAGGTTGCCAGACAAGATCGCTTTTAGCGATAAAGACGCTCATTGTTACACTATTGTTATTTTAGTTTATTTTCTCTTTTCTGTATTTATTAGGCACCTATACAATCTGTGGTGTGAACAATGAAAAGTTTATCTATATATAGATAAATCAATCAATCTAGATATATATATATCTAGATTGAAAGACACAAAAGTTTATCTATATATAGATAAACTTTTGATTGTTCACACCACAGATTATATATATATATATATATATATATATAAAGACAAACATCTAAAACATGTTTCTTTTATATTCGATTATATGTAGTAGTATATTTTTTATATTAGAGCTGTATAATCTAAAAAATAAACAATCTACGTTATGAATGAACGTCTCTACCTATACCTCGCAATCGAACAGTGAAGGTCGAATGTGATTTGATGTTTTTGTCAGCTTATATTGTTCTAGAAATTTCTATTAATGATTTTATAGATTTATCGCCACAATACATATTTCGTCAGAAGCTGTTGATGCAAAAATAATTTTAAAAAAACACACACCAGATTTAGGTAAAGTTGGACTCTATTTTTTTTTTACTTAAATCGCTATCTAAGATCAAAGTCATATTAGAGATGCTTCAGAGAACAACCTGCTACTTACAAAAATGTAGGTGGATAATTATAATAAACTAAAAAAAACAGCATTGTCTCTGTATAGGAGTGACATTATGCGCAGTTGAAGTTCAAAATGTATTTATTTATTTGTGTCATTTTGAATGTATGTATTTCATTTTGAAGAAACAGAAATTTTGGGGGTATGAATACAATTTTATTGACAAACTAGCTGAACCCGCGGCTTCGCACACGTGTACTGAATCATTCATTAAGACAACAGAACTGAATATTTTATATTACAATAATTTATAGACCACTAAATATCGATTGCAAGAAGATGAGATTTATTATATACCAGCGACCCGTAAGCAATGTAGATCTTATTGTGGTGCATATTATCATTATCATCATCATTTCAGCCGTAGAACACCCACTGCTGGCAATAGGCCTCCCTCATTGATTTTCATAAAAACCAGTTGGAAGCGGCTCGCATCCAGCGCGTTCCTGCGGTCTTAATTAGGTCGTCTGTCCATCTTGTGGGTGGACGTCCTACGCTGCGCTTGCCAGTCCGTGGTCTCCACTCCAGAACTTTGCAGCCCCATCGGCCATCAGTTCTACGTGCTATGTGCCCTGCCCACTGCCACTTCAACTTGCTAATCTGCTGGGCTACGTCAGTTACTTTAGTTCGTCTACGGATCTCGTCATTTCTGATTCGATCTCTCCGAGCTCCGAGCGTAGCCCTCTCCATAGCTCGTTGTGCTACTTTGAGCTTATCAAGAAGGCACACAGTCAGAGACCACGTTTCAGCACCAGTATATGCATGTATTATACATATAAACCTTCCTCTTGAATCAGTCTATCTATTGATTAGTTTAAAAGATCTAAGCATACAGACGGCGGGAAGCGACTTTGTCTTATATTATCTAGGGAAACTTGTAACGCTTATTTGGTTGTAAAAATCCAGCTTAATATGAGCCATACACACGAATGTTCTTGTTCATTCTAGGGTTTAAATAGCTAAATATAGTGTCCAAAATAAATGAAGCCATTATTCCAGTATTCCTGCACCGATTTTGATGAAACAAACTTTAAAACCTGCTCCAGACTCTGCAGAATAATTTTCAAAAACTGTTATATAGACTGACAGACATGAAATGAACGAAATTCTATTTCCGGGGTCTATTAATTTCATTTACAATTTAAAAAGCTCAATTAAAAAAAAAACAATGGATAGAAAAATTGGGTTACGATTTTATTATATGTATAGATTGCTAGTTAGTTAATACTTAGTGGTAGGTATCTAAATATCCTAAGCAAGCGCTCGTCTACGTAGGTACCACTGTAGTATTAGATATACTGACTTCAACCAGTTAGTGAGATTATAGTGTTAACGAGACTAACCGTTGAATGTCTCAAAGAAAAAAGCCATGTCCTTTATTTTGCTACTTAAAGTTCGGAGTATAGGTCATAGGCAAGGATCGTAGGCTACCGCTTTTTATTGTAACATATTAATAAAATAATCGATTTGCTAGCTATGCGAATGAAGCAAGCAAGATAATTTAGTCTCCATATACAAGAAGGCATCACTAAATATTAATTTCACGTCACATAAAGTCAGCATGAAATTTAGCATTCGTTTTCTATTTGTCACGCGCATGGACCTTCACAGATATTTATCAAATATGCAAGTCTTCTCTATACAGTTTCCTAATTGAATACTTTACACCAATTAACTGTAACTAAAGACTACTATTGTAGTTATCCTATCTATTGTTTAGGGGAGGTGAAGCGTGAAAAACATCGCCTTGGTGGTAATTCATTCAAGAACATGTCTGCAATAGATTTAGTTTGACCTCATAACATAGTCATCTTATTAGATATGGACATTAGAACCTCTGTTGTGAAGTAGTAGGAAGTGCTTACATCATTATACAGAAATGCAGTTTATATTATTTTAAAAGATATTTTTCCACTGTTTCTTTTATGTTTGACAAGCTTAGTATTTGATCACAGTTCACCTGATGTTAAGTGACGGTGTGGTCGAAGATGGTAAAGCACACCTAGCCGGGAATCGAACTGAATCTTAAGTAAGGCTGCCGGAACACACCGTTAAGTGCTTGGCGGCAGATTTTCTACTTGAGAGTGGCAGCTAGCCAGCCGAGTACTAAAAAATATTCTACCACCATGCTATGGTTTTCTCACGATGTGTTTCCTTCACTTGTAGCTCAAGCTCATTGTTAGAGTTTGAACCCACGCCCTTCAGCGTGTGAACCGTCTACTCTAACCACTGAGCTATCATCGCTACAAAATTATTATTATTTTGGAAATGGTAAAATATAAACAGACACAGACCTTAATCTTACAAATTAGGATAATTTCTTTGTATAAAAGCATAGCTAAACATTAACACTACCTACATACGTAACCTACAAAGAACCCTGTTAAACAAATAAAGCCAGGATTTATTTATCTACCTACAAGCTAGTATATTAACATAAATAATTTTATTGACAGCTCTCAGAAAATCACACATAATTTTACATAAGGATTCATCTTAAATTTCAAAACGGTAGGTTTTAAATATCTAAAGTAGATTATATAGTTAGTAGTTACGTTTTAACAGATCAGATATTACTGTAAGTTAATCCGACAAATCATACAAAAATATATTTTACAAGTACATATGTATGTACTTATAAAAATCAAGTCACTACAACCGTACACGCACGTACAAAAGAAATATTTAAGTAACATTCAAATATTAATGTTTTTTTTCTTGTACCTACCTTTTAAAATGTTTTATGAACTATTAGGCCACATTAATCTAGGGGTTCGTTTTTTTAGTTATTGGCAAGAGAAATTATATTATTAATCGCAAAAATTCTAAAATAAGTTTTTTTTTTAAAAAGGAAACTTCAATTTACACAATTTGATTAAATTAAAAAAGGCATGCTCTACTCACCTACAGCGCTCACGCAAGCAATTACAATCAATATCCTGTTCATGATGCTTTTCCGATGTCCAGTCCATGCAAGCTTCACCCAAGCACTGACTGCCCAGCCCTGGCCAACCTGAGTCGAGACCTTGAGGATCAGCTTGTGAAACGAGAGATGTGTGTAAAGATCGACCAACTTGTTTATAGAGTTAAGTGAGGAAGCTACTATTGTATTTTCCTAAGCCGTGAGCCGTCGAACATTTTAGTTCTTTTATTTAACCACCTTTGGTAATAAGCTGGTATTCGTAGAGTACCTGCGAGTAAGTCTGCCGCACCTTGTTGAATCTATTACATCAGGATGATCATTGGAAGGAGAAAGATGTGAAAACTCCGTAACCGTCTGCTACTGTGTTTGCACAGTCAAAATTCTCGATATATATATATATCTATTCTATTCGAGATTAATTGGGTTCTTAATATGCGAGTTTAGTAGTAGGTAAATCGCACGTGGATATTTCTTTAAAATATAAAATATTAAGTCCAAACTTAATTATTTTTTTACAAACTTTACTTTGTATCTTTATCTCGTGTTTTTTTTTCTTTATCTTTTTATTTATTTTTATCTCTCTGGATCTGATTGCCACCTTATGATGGAGTGTCCGATCACTTCACAATAACAAATAAAAAGAAAATCCTACCTACATATATTAACTTTCCTTTTTACGAGGATTTTATTGATCTATTGAGTCCTTTCCAGAAAATACCGAAAACTTATTTCTAAGTTACGCAGTTTCATCGAAATAAGCTAATGTTTATTTATTTAATTACCAACATTATATAATCATAAAATTCATAATGCTCATCTACATAATTTAAAAAAAAACTACATGTTACAGAAATTATAGATGACAACGACATGCAAACAAATATAATTATTAATAAAAAAAAATATTTATTTAATTAATTATTAATCGTTAACGATTATTTAAATATTAATGATTAAAAATTTAGAAATATCAATATTACATAAATTAATGAATATTTCAAGTTTATTTAAATTAAATCAAATTTAAGTATTCTTATGAAATAATGATAATACAAAAATAAACAATAAATAATTCAACGTGCCAAAGATTTAACCGATGGTTTGAAGGTAAGACAACTATTGGAAAAGATTTGGCGGGAACGCGGAAAGAGTCGTGTCGCCCCATTGTATTTTTTTCCAAAACTAGTGTTGTTTCGAGTGTTTACGTATCAAAATAGTCGTGTTTTATTCATAAAGTGCCGGGTTAAAAGTACGAGTGTGGTAAAGTGATATAATGTGGTGAAACATGACTTTTCGTATAGCTTCTAAAACTCCATCGAAGCTTTAGTCATGCCTTAGTAAAGTCGCCACTACTTTACTAAGGCATGACTGGATTTGACTGGCACGGACTGGTTTTGACCAAGACTGGACTTTGATTGTGACTAAAGATGTTAGACAAGAATTGCAAAAATCAAAGACGAGGTTATAAAGATCAAGAAGTTGAAGACTGAAGACTGCACACAAAATACAGAAACATTGAAAGTGGCAGAATACACAGAGTGCAATGCCAAGAAGAAACAGAAAAAAAAACTACTGGATAAGGTGTCAATACACTTTCTATAGATAATACTAGTTACGTATTTATGATCAGTAGGTACAGTTATTTTACATATATTTACGTACCTACATACGCATGTTTTTTTTTTCTATGATTCATGAAACTACGTAATCATGAGCGAAATTTACAAGATCGAGGTCAAGATGAGAGTTTTGAAATGCAGGTTTTTACAATTTGAGTGACATCTCTACTGATGAGGAACAGTGATAAATAGGTAGTTAAGAGAACGGTGTTATATGAAAAGGTCATAGTTTTGTAAGATGTTACGTGTGTACGCATATTGCAGAATAGATTCTGTAAGTAGCAAAGTAAGTATATGTTTAAGTCTGCTGAGTTGAAAGTGCCAACGACTTGAGAGATGTGCCTTACATCTCGTGGTCGTGGTTTCGATTTTAGGCCCGCCCGTACCAAGGGGTTGTATCCAAAACGTGTACTATGCAAAAATTGCACAAGGTTCAAAATGAGCATTTCTTTGTTAGTGTACAAACGATAATTTTTCACATTGGGCACTTCCCAAAGAAAGCACTTCGTAAAATGGGCACTACAGAAAATTGTTGTGCCCATAGTAAAAGTTTTTCATAATGTTGTGACAATGACCTAAAGTTGTGAAATGATTATTTTTGGGTAAGAAGGGGTTTGGTAAGTTGGGGCGTCTCAAGCTTATAGCTTTGTAAATTATATCACAGGAGTAAAACTTTTTTTTTAGAAATTCTTTACAATTTTCGTACGGATTTCATAACTTATAGAATAGTAGTATTCTATATCTCAGTAGAATTGGAAGAATGGTAGAATAGTGGTAATTCTACCATTCTTCTAATTCTACCACCAAGTAATCTCTTAAATTCGTTCTCTAGTTACTCTTTTCATTGCTAAAAACTCACTGCTATCTAAAAATCGGCCTAATGTTTATCATACATATGATATATGTACACTAGCTGTTTACCTGCGAAAAAGTTCGCGCGGAATTTCACAAAATAAAATTGTCCTGATTTTATAAAAAGTTAATAATTCCTGTAATCTTTGCAAAGAAATACTTTAATCTTTGGTAACCTAACATTTTCCAGTATGAAAAGTATCCTATATGTTAATCCAGATAATAGAATTTCATCTAAATCCGTTCAGCTGTTTTTGCATGATGGAGTTACATACAAACATACAAACTTTCACATGTATAATATTAGTAGATTTTCCGATATAAAAAAATCCTTAATGTTAATCCAGGTAATAAACTATATGTGGTTCAAATTTCATCCAAATCCGCTTAGCCGTTTTTACGTGATTGAGTAACAAACATCCAAACAAAAACAAATATTTTATTGAAAACAAATTCTGTAATATAATTTCAAATTAAAGTATGTCAATATTAAAATATGTCAATATAAAATATGTCAATATAATAGAATATTAAAAAAATACTCATTAGTAGTAATTTAATAATATTTTAGTCTAAAATACTCGTAAATATCATAAATCAAGGTATATATCAGGATCCAAGCCAGGATCTTATTTTGATTCTGAAGAACGCGGAGGAAGGTGCATCCAAACATACAAACTTTTACATTTATAATATTAGTAGGATAGGCTTACAAATATTTCCAGTACATAATCGTCATGCGAGTATGTCATCTCGCGGACATTGTTCACAGGTCAGGTCAACCTTCACATCCTCGGAATGTTTACTCTTTCTATGCGTGGCCATTGCATCACACGATCAGGTTTATATTGCGTTTATAAAGATACTTGCAAATGCGTTCTGAGCACCGTTTCAGTGTTTCTTACTTTTATATTAAAACTAGCTGTTACCTGCGACCTCGTCCTCGTGGTATTTATCTAAAAAAAATTGTGAAATTTACCAATTTCCTGAGTAATTTTCTTAATTTTTCTTTCCGTAAGTTTTACAAAGTAAATATTTAAAAACTCAAAGAAAGATCAACGAAATCGGTAAAGCCATTCTCAAGTTACCAAGACCAACTCTCGTGACAAAGTGGAACAGGATTATTTTTTGGTATATATATATATATAATATATATCTGACCTCTCCGGCTTCGCGCGTATTTTTCATCCCATCTATTCGAAAAGAGGCGAAACCTCAGAGGTATCACAAGTAGGCGAAACAGTGACGAAATGACTTTTTTTTCTCTTTCTTCTTGGCATCGCACTCTGTGCATTCTGCCAGTTTCAATGTTTCTATATTTTGTGAGTAGTCTTCATTTTTCAGCTTCTTTATCATCTATAGTTACAGTCAAAGTCTTGTCTTGATCAAGTTCAGTCGGTCCCAGTCAAATCAAGTCACGCCTTAGTAAAGTAGTGGCGACTTTACTATAAGCTTCTGGATGGAGTTTTGGAAGCAACACAAAAAGTCATGTTTAACCACATTATATCATTATCCCACACTCGCGCTTGTAATTCGGCACTTTATAAATAAAACACCACTATTTTTATGCATAAAAACTCGAAAAAATACTAGAAAGTTTAGAAAAAAATACAATGGGGCAACACGACGCTCACCGCGTTCCCGCCAAAACTCACGAAATGACTTTTGAATTTGTAACACTATTTAATTAAAAAGTTTGAACGCAATTCGCTTCTATAAAGTTCTGGCCGGTAATAAAAAAAGCTCGCTAGCCGACGCGGCATTAGATAACCACATAAAAAAAATACGCGGAAACTTATTCGTTTTTTAATTATTTTTTATCAAAATATTACATACAATTCCGATTTGATTCACACAAATATAATAAAAGATGAGTTCTATCAGTGTAAGTGAAATGTTAAATCGATCTAGCTAGGTTACACTTTTAGAAAACGTCGTTTACCAAAAAAAAAAAAACTATTTTGAAATACTCCTATTATTTAACTTAATCATTATTGTCAATAATTAGTAATGACAATATAAAGATACTTAAAACAAAATTAGTAACTCCTTTATTGTATCTAGTACGTATCTATTATTATAGACAACAGACAACACTTTATTTATGACTTAAAAAACAATAATCATGGAGAGAAAAAAATTGGAGGGGGTTGCATTTCCTTATTACTTATATATTTTTTATTATTATCTTTTTATCCTATCTATCATTTTTTATGGTTAACAAGCTACGTGTTTAACCGAGTACTAGAAAATACTCTACCACAATGCTCATTGCTGGGTTTGAACCCACGCGTGTGAACTGACTGCGCTAACCACTGAGCTATTATCGCCACAAAATTTGAGTATTAATTGTAGTATTAACTGCACAGTTTGATATTTGATAGTAATTTCGCTTTGAGAGTTGAAAGACGTGGGTTCCATTCCTGCCCAGTACAAACATTTGTGTGACAAACATAGATGTTTAAAAGAATGTTCTGTCAGATCGCATGATCAGACGAGATCGACAATTTTGATCTTATCTGTGAATACTATTACGTATTATTAATTACTGGTTATGCTTTATTGATGTCTCTCGTAGTGTTAACCTCAATAATATATTATTCAAATTAGGAAGCAGATTCACTTTTAACAACCTAGAAAATGTCAAGGACTATATTAATGATCGCTATGTGGATAGAACGCGGATCATACTAATTTGGTAATAGGCTATTAGACAATAAATAATATATCAAGTGCGAACCGGATTCGTGAAACTAGAGTTCCGTAATACCATACAATATAATAATGTATTTGAGGCGTGTACTAAGGTGCCTACTAATGTTTACCAAAGATACCATTTCCTTTTTATAAGTTATAGCTTGTATGTTAAGTGCAAATCTGACTAACTCTTGATATTTGTACATCATTTGATATTGTAACTTTACATAAAGTTAATTACATGTGTGTGTTAATAACAAATAACAAATATAAAAAATCGAGTCTTTTACTTATAGTATAGTACTATATAGTATAGTATAGTATAGTATATAGTATATATTATACTAGTATAGTATAATATAGTAAAGTAATTATGGTAAAGTAGTAGCCTCTTATTCTAACTCTTTTCTATATTTAGCTACCATTCATTTATAATGCGTCACTTCTTTCTTTCTTTCTAACTCTTGCGTGGAGCTGTTTAGGGAGCTACAGATCCTGCTTTTCCCGTGCGAGTTCATTTACCAGGCAGCCCTGTACACCCATACAAACTTAGATAAATTTCAACGCCGGGGCCTCCACAACACGTTGGATCGTCGCAGTAATAAAAAAAGACCAACTAGTAACGCCGTCGCATCGGCTCGTCAAGTCTGAGAGGTCGGTACATTCTGGGGCCCGCGGTCTACAACCGCGTACCCGCTTCCATTCAGGATGCACCTTCCATCGCATGCTTCAGAAGCAAACTAAGGTCTTGGCTTCAAGAGACCTTGTTCTATGACTGACGATTATTTAAAAATAAGAGATTATTGAATTACTAGTAAGTGATTATAATTTTTTTATTGACACATAATTATATTGTTATATTTTATATTTGACGTATTAGTATATTGACTTTTTTATTATATTAGCATATGTTATGATTTTGATATTTTGAAATATGAATGGAATTATGACTTGTAACTTTGGAGTTATCAATAAAAGATTGATATTTGTATGTGTAAAAATGTTTGCTATTTCTAAAGGCACGTTTTTAAACTTAATTTAATTAATTTAAAACGTTTTTAATTCTTCTATTTTAAACAGTGCCAATATTTAGAGCTTTTGGCTGCCCGATAATAGAATGGGCAGGGTAGAATTAGATCATGCATATCTGAAGTGCACTCTTCAAAATGTATCTAGTAGAAAACCGACAGACAAACAACTGTGTATCATTCCAAACAAGGGAATCATCGCAGTTTCTTAGCACGTTTAGGCTAACAATCAATTCACTATACGCAGAAATAAAAAATATAATCTTTCTCTTATTTAGGTACCTACTTTCTAATAATTGTTTGATTCAGGCGTTACTTTGCGGAAGTTTAATTTGAGTGTTCAACGTAAGTATATATTTACTTTTTTTCCATTTAAAATTCGAGTCGGTTACAACAGTGATAAGATTTTTAATTTAAATTTAACTAACTTGACGACAATTTAAAAAATCTATCCGAAATATTACTTAATATTTAAAATTTAAATTTGGCATAAACCTAGAACACATATTATAAAACAAAGTCGTTCGCCGCGTCTGTCTGTATGTTTGTTCGCTATAAACTTAAAAACTACTAAATGGATTATCATGCGAGTTTCACCGATAGATAGAGTGATTCATGACGAAGGCTTATATGTATCATAGATATCCGTGCGAAGCTAGGGCGGGTCGCTAGTCTAAAATAAATGGAAACAAGAAACAAATTAAAATATAGAGACTTTATATCTTCTTCTCGCTGCAGTAACCACTGCCACCTACTTACTTGCTTATCTACTTTCAGTCATGTTTTCCCCGATGATACAGACGCTATTATTAGATATATAGAGAACAGATTTTTGTACATACTATCTATGTATGTATCTGTGTCATACCTACACATATTGTTCTGTTCTTGACTGTATCCAATTACTTACTATATACGTACTACTTACGAGACAAGTTCCTGAGTAGAGAAACTAGTTTCATTATCTTTCAGGTAAGTTTCAGCCAAAGTTCTACGGTATAATAATTAGTATTCAGAGCACGTTTAGTCTAGATCAACTTCCCGGTTCGTACCACAGCATCTTCTATGCTAGCTACCTACAGACTATTTAGGTATATTGTCGCTCTACAAACTTAATTTTGTATGCAATGCACCGCCCGTCCGCGTCTGGCGTATATTTGATTTGGGATTTCACGGTATCTTATTCTTATTCTTATTCTTATTCAAAGTGGGGGCGATAGGTCCTGCACTGACGTCCCGCTTGGGGTGTTTTGTGCATTTCCCCCTACCAGCGTCTACCCGAGCCAACCCAGCTCCTTGAAGTATCGGAGCGAGGCTCTGGGCCGCTGGCATAGTAGCTCCAGTGAGATAGGTGGAAAACTTAATGGCAGAGATGATGAGAAACATTCAATGTGCTGCGGCGACATAGATGACATGGATGAAAGCGAAGCAGCTTCATGCAGCCTAGTTGCAATTCTAGTACCTTCTGTGGCTTTACAATGCAAAAGCACATGCTCCACAGTTTCATTCTCCTGCAAGCAGCCACGGCATAGCGGACTATCCGTGACTCCCAGTTTAAAAAGGTGACTATTCAAGTTGCAATGACCGGTTATAAGGCCTACTAAGAGACGAAGGTCCTGTCGTTGCAACTTCAATAAATTGTTTGTAATCTTCCTGTTAAGAGTTGGAAAGGCGGTCTTACCATGTTTACAGTTGTCTTTCTTATCCCACAAGTTTTGTTGTTCTTTCTCGGTGTGACTGCGCAGTAGCTCTCGCACTTCCATCGCTGATGGTTTGCATAGACCCACCACGTCGTCACTTACCTGCATTTTTGCGCCCTCCTTGGCTAGAGAGTCGGCCACATTGTTGCCCGAACATGTTCCGTGGCACTTCGTCCATCTAATTATGATTCTGTACTTGCTTGAGAGTGTTTGTAGTATAGTATGACACTCTGCAATGACTCTGGATCTTGTTACAGGTCTTCTAAGTGCGTAGATTGTAGCCGCACTGTCTGTGGTAAACATGAGGATATCCTTATCACTCCGATCCCCGGAGACAAGAAGATCATTGAGTGGCACAACTGCCCTTGCGGCCAGTAGTAGGCCCATAGCCTCCGCCTGCAGTGTTGTCGTGGTCTTGTTTAGAGCCGTGGACTTCCCGAGTCCAAGTTCCGTGGAGTAATAGCCGCAACCCACTCCCGTCTTGTTTTTTGCACCGTCAGTGTAGACGTTCCACGCTGGTTGAACACCTTCTAAGACAGTGTCTTCCGTGATCAGCTCATACTTTTTGCAGTCTAGGTGTGTACTAGCTATTTTATCAGTACCTTGATTTGCTTCGGGGATTATTTTCGTCGCCCGGTCAATTATTCTACAGTGGTTTGTAATCGGACCCGTACTTTTCCACTGGTTTGTAGACTTTATCCTTAGTGCTGAAGCCATCGCTTCCTGTTGAATGTGCAGGTGTAGTGGAGTCAGGCCAAGGATAATTTCGAGGGCAGCTGATGGTGTTTTTTTCATACATCCGCTAATTAAAGAACATGCAAGTCTCTGTGTCTTCTGCAATTTCAAGATTACAGTCGCTAAGTTAGTGCGGGTCCACCACACTACGCAACCGTAGGTGAGAACAGGCCGTACTATTACAGTGTATAGCCAGTGGCAGAGCTTCGGTTTAAGGCCCCAGTCCTTACCTACTGCTTTGGTGCACTGCCATAAAATATTTGTTGCCTTTGTGGTGATATAATCCAAATGTTTTCCCCACAATAGTTTACTGTCTAGCCAAATGCCTAGGTATTTTACTTCCTTGCTAAGTTTTAGTTTAGTGTCAAACAATGAAGGAATATTTATATTCGTCATTTTAGTTTTTCGTGTGAACAAAATCAATTCTGTTTTTTGTGGATTCACAGATAAGCTGTGGCGTTCACACCATTTCTCGAGGACTTTAAGTGCTTTTTGCATTTTTTCAAACAATATTGTCTCAAAAAGTCCAGAGATCATGATTGTCAGATCGTCTGCGTATCCTACGGTGACAAAACCTTCTTTATTTAGTAGCTCAATGAGTTCGTTTACAACAACCACCCAGAGTAGTGGAGACATCACTCCGCCTTGCGGGCAGCCTCTCGTGACTCGGCATCGCGTCGTACCAGCAGTTTCTATGATAGCCGCTCTGTTTGACAACATTGTTGTGACCCAAGCACACATTCTGTTGTCTACTCCCTTGGTTTTTAGGCCTTCTTCTATGCTAGGAAAAGTAGTTTTGTCAAAAGCTCCTTCGATAACAATGAAGGTGGCTAGACACGACTGCTTGCTCTCCAGTGCTGATTCAATCTTGTACACCACATGATGGAGTGCAGTCTCTGTTGATTTACCGGATTGGTATGCATGTTGATTTTTGTGGATCGGATTAGCTACTAACGGTCCACCTTTTATGTATTTGTCGCAGAGTCTTTCTAGCGTTTTTAGTAAGAAAGAGCTGAGACTTATTGGCCTGAAGGACTTCGGGTTTGTGTAGTCAGCCTTTCCTGGTTTAGGTAAGAAGACTACTTTTACATCTCTCCAAGCCGTCGGAATATATTTCCACGCCAAGCTTGATCTAAATATCACAATAAGGTGTGTTTTTATTTTGTTTAGGCCCCATTGGAGAAGAGCTGGGAATATTTCATCAATTCCAGGTGCCTTATGTGGTTGAAAGGTGCTGACGGCCCATAGAAGAGCTTCTTCCGTGACAATGGTATCAGCAAACTTCCAGTCTTCATCGTTAGGTTCATGGGGAGTGTGCGGTTCCCACCCTCCATTGTTATCTAATTGGCAGTCTGGAAAATGTGTTTGAAGAAGCAATTCAAACTGTTCCTGCTCAGAGATCGTGTAAGTGCCATCGGCCTTCTTGAGAGTCCCAAGCTTTACTTGTTTGTCGCCGGTTATGACTTTTCTGAGCCGAGCAGTTTCGCTCTCAGATTGGATGGAGCTGCTGTATTTTTTCCACGAGCTGTTCTGGCTCTTTTTAACTTCCACCTTGAATCTATGTCGCATTTGTTTGTATTCCTGCCAGTCCACCATCGAGTTAGTATTCATAGCTCTGTTGAAATGATGTCTGACTTTTTTCCTAAGCTTAGTTAGTTCTTTATTCCACCACCTATCTTTCTTAGGGATAGAGTTGTAGTTTTCGGTTTTTATTGGACAAGCTTTTTCATAGCTTTCTTTTAGTGCGGATTCTATGTTGTTGGTTTCACGGTATCTTTTTTTGGTATTAAAATTTTAACATTGATATTATTTCATAAGACTGTTTTTTTCATTAAGACATCAATCGAGAAATCAAGTCTCTATTATTGTGTAATATTTTCAAGAATAAATTCAAATATTCATATTAGTCCATTGAAATGTTACATTTTTTAGGCCTTAGCGTGCATTTTTCAGATGATGTCATTTTTTGGTAAAATGACCAGAAAAAAGTAATAACGCCCAAAAGAAAATTTGTTTAACAATTTTCAGTTATTTTTGTTTATAACTTTTTATTTTCCATTTTACGATAAAAGTAATAGGAATAAACTTGTAGACAATTTAATTTGCTACAAATAATGTCTAATAATAGTAGTTGCTACGCGAGGTTCGAAAGTTACATTATAAATTAGATTAGTATATAAGCAGAGTTATCAAATTCATATTATAAATGCAAAAGTTTGTCTGTTTTTTTTTTTTTTTTTTATATTTTCATGTTGTAACGGCTTAACGATTTTGGATCAAGTTGGAATTGTTATTATCACAGACTACTTTTCAGTCCGAAAATGCGGGTGAAAACGGAGCTAATTCACTATAATTGTATCTAAAATAATATATACAAATATTATTAAATCTATATACCCAATACTCATACTTACCGCTGATCCAGTCCGCGATAGGTCAAACCCAAAGTCATAAGTACATATTTATCTGACAATCATCGTAGCGTGATTGGCAGCAAAAGCAAAACATTAGGTATTTCGGAACAAAAAAATTAGTACCTGTACTAGGGGACCTGTTTTTTGCTCTTTAATCTAGAAGAGCAAAACTGCTACACGAAACTAAAAGTAGATTTACCGATACATGGATATTGCAATATATATAAGATTTATTAAAAATGTCTCGTGTTCACTTTTAAGAATTTGCATATACTTATTAATGATATAATTATATTCGTCAGTACGATTCTCAACCAGTAGAATAGGAGTGATTAGTTGGGAATTAATTTCCAAAAGTAACTCTTTATTCTTAATCAGTGACGTTCTAAATAAACCGTCTAAATGCAATAGTTTTTTTTTTGCCTTTGGCTGCCTATTGATCTCCTCATAATTGTAATCGACTATCTTTTTACCACATTTTTAGCCTTTTTACCAAATTGTATTTTGGTACATGGTCGACTTAGCTTTGCTATTAAAACGTATTAAATAATGTATGGCTAAGGGGGTACAATTACAAATAACTTTCAGTTTAGTATATTAATATGATAATTCTCAGAAAAGGATAAGAGTCACAAACTCTTTTGCCATTCAGCTATGAAAATATACTTATTTACAGAATCACGTCAAAATAGGTCATTTCAACGTCAGTCACCGTTTCTCATCTACATTTTTGTTTTAATCATATTATTTTATCGCAATGTTCCTTACAGGTTAAGAATACCAATTAATTTTCCTTCTGAAATTTTCACAACTGTTCGTCTTGTAAACACAAGTGACCCTTGCGAAAATCTTCAAACAAATGCGAGTCCGCTAGCATTTATTAAGGGTTTCTATTTCTCCAACGGCGGCGGTGGCAGTTCAGATGATTCTAAAGAATCGGAGTCAGATAAGAAAGAAGAAATTCAACCCGAAGAGAAGCCTCCTGATCCTCAAGAAGAAAGTCCTCAGGAAGAGCAGCCCAGCAGCCGCATACCTACTTACGATGAGTTCGCCAGGCACAGGGATTCCAGTAGACCCCCAGACAGCCACTACTATCCGGATCCGGGCGTGGGTCCCCGGCGCAGTGGGTCTCACAAACCCAGTCTTGATGTCGGTCTTGTTATAACGACATTTTTGACCTTTTCATGTTGTTTGTAGTAAGAAATAAAAAAATCTTTTGTTGAGTATACTTTTTTATTGAAATTTTAGACATTACATTTCGTTCACCGAATTATATCAAATTTTAAGTATAAAATGTAAAATACTAGGTATAGATACTTAGCATGAAATATCGATTAATACATTTTTCGCGTAAATGATCACATTTTAGACTTTTTATTGCACCTATAGCTAGCAGGCACTTTGCCTTCCAGTGGAAACTCACCACATGCGAATACCATAACCAAACCCGTGGAAAGATAGGCATTATATTACAGGAAATATTTATCTTACATGCAAAAACATATGTATAAGGATATGTTCTTATCGAGTTATTATTTGAACAAATTAAATGTCCTAGATAAAAACTCTAGATCCAAATTAATGTGTGCAAAACAGCCGAATGATCTGCGGTATTGTTCTGTAGACGACTTAGTAATTCGTAACGTATTTTTATGACTAAAAAAATAATTGTGGCTTAATAAATTTCGTATTGTGTCATGTTATGGAATTTTCAATTATCTATAAATTAATTTTATCCGTGGAGTACTGATCAAATGTATATTCTATTTTCTTCTATGTTACATTGGCGACCTTTTAAATATATATATTATCGAAAATGGCAGTCTCATTACTGTTACATATAAATTGGAAGATAAAACAAGAACGTAAAAAAAATATAGTCTCGTAATTTATAGTGCTTTTTATGAATGGTGACGTTAAATATTTGATCACAGCTCATCGATGCTAAGTGACGATGTGGTCGAAGATGGTAAACTGGCTGCCGTAACATAAGGTTATATGCTTGGCGGCAGATTTTCACCCGAGTACTAGAAAGTACTCTACCACCAAGCTATGGTTTCTTCACGATATTTTCCTTCATTGTTCCGTCTTGATTTAAGCCCACCCTATTTGGCGTGTGAACCGGCCGCTTTAACCACTGAGCTATCATAGCTACTAAAATGCATGAGTTCAATAATACTTATACATGACACCATCATTACGAAATTAACCTCAGGCGAACAGTGGTCAACGTGGTCAATAAGGTCAAACCTAGTCTGCCAACCACAAAAATATTACCGCCAACTTCTTTTTTGTCTTAGACGTGAGATGTTTAGATCCGTGTATAGTGAAGAACAAAATATCCGAGCACATTGAGTTGCTTGTAAACAATATTTTTTGAAAAAGAACAAGCCAACTATATTACCTATGGACATTACATAATACACATGGACTGACGTGTTTTTGACACATTTTTGTTTTACTTATGTGGGATTACTCACGTTTATTTATATTGGAAACTCCGACTATAGTTTCGGCCACTTCCGGTAGCCTGGAGACAAAGCTGAGTAGCTAAAAGTAGCTTTCCGTTTTTTTATGTAAAAGTAATGAGACGAACGAGACGCTCTCCTGATTGTAAGAGATAACGCCAGTCCATGACCAATGCAGTGGTACTCAAAACTTTGAGTAACAAAACAGTCTTGGACATCGCTGATTTGGCGCTCATTAATTTGAGACATTTGATGGTTAGTCTCAACAGCACTGTAATTTCGCTCCGTTATAATTTAACGGGACTAATCTCGCATAAGTAAAACCAAATAAGTCGATTATAACTTTGCATTTTACAAGTATGTTTTTTTTTTGTGAGTAGAAAGTAATTTTCATAATTATGAGTATGTAATACTGGAAGTTTTGAATATTCTTATAACAAATTTAATAACATGTAAGAGAATTAAAATTAAAAATATACTTAACTAAGGACGTGGTGAGTTTAGCCACTGTTTGTAGTACACAAACTATTCCTTAATTAACCTCGCTAATACACAATAAGGCCCAAACTTTTTAATATTACTTAGTTGTTGTGTATGTAAAATTATACATATAAGTTGTATAAGTACCTAATTTAAAAATATTTTAGACGAAAGCATACAAACTCGATTTACGTCATAGAGATATTTACATAAGTATACACAAAAATGTTTTGATGTTCTTAATAGCGCTTCTAGTGTATACATATTTAATTTAAGACTCACAAGGTTTCAAGTTACAAATTTGACACAAGTTAAATAGTATAACTTGAAGAAATGCATAGATCAAACCTATACAAGAAATACCTATGTATATGTGTACCTAATTTTATTGTTCTGTATATCGGTATAAGTAAATTGAAAATAAAGGAAGGTAAATTTACTTAACTTTTTTTCCACTTTAAACGTAACATTTACAATTCGATAAGCATTTACGTATCAACCTTACTGTACTTAACTCAAAGTAGCAAAGGTCTTACAGTCTTCGTTGTGGAATTGAAAACCACGTCATAGCATTACGATAGGAACATAAAATGAACTGAAAGATAAAAGCATGTTTAAAAGTTTTAATGTATACGGGCATGATTTTTCTTTAGTGATAGGCTAGTTGTTTGACCACAGCTCATCAGATCTTAAGTGGTCGAAGATGGTAAACAGGCGCCTGAAGAGGGAACTGGCTCTCAAGTGAGGCTGCCTGCGAAACACTGTAAAGTGATTATCAATTTGGGAGTCGTAGTTAGCCGCTCGAGTACTAGAATACATATATTAACCATCATTTAAATGTACCCGTATATATTAGAGCTTTTAGGTAAAATTTTCTTATAATTATGAAAGGGTATGGAATCTTTGTCTTAATATTTTCCACGCACTATGAAAGTAGTACATAGTTTCGTAACATTATTGGATAATTTTTTTGTTCGTCTAGTAGTAGTGCGCGTAAAATTTAGGAAAAATAACGATGGTGGATATAACTTCTAATAAGTATAAGCTTGCATGAATAAATCTTATTAGATTCACGCAAAATTCTTGTAAGGGAACATCCATTCACTACATGAGCTGTTTTTCCTATTTTTCTTTTAATTTGGACTCCCTTGTTGAGATTTGGTGAGACTCCTCAAGTGAGATTTACACTATTTATTAAAGGATTCATTTTAACTTTTTTTAATATAACTATTAGATTTTTTCAGCGGGACACTACAAAATAAAATGGATTTAACACATTGATGTGTATAATAAATATATTGTAAGATAAAACTAAATGTTAACGTGAAATGTTTAACCACTTCCAGTTTCAATGAGACTTGGTAAGATTTTATTGGACCCTCGATTTTGAGTTCACGTAAATAATGGATGTCCCTGAAGTGCATTCTGCAATTTAATATCCTCCATAATGAGCGACATAGCAAACGCACGAATACATACAGCTTTTAAATCTAATAGGTATGATAAAAGTTACTTATAATATTACTGTATATATTTTGTACAAATACCGCATAAAACCATTAATGTAAATGTACCTTATAATCTAATATGAATACTCAATTATAAAAGATATGTCACATTTTATAAAACGGAAAATTCGAATTGAATTAAAAAAATAGCATAGATGATATATGTATTCCAACGCGGGAGGAACTAACGTTTTAAAGACTAAGACCGATATTAAGCTCTTACCTACGTCATATACATTTAATAATTTATTAAACAGAGTCAGTGCAAGAAAGGAACAGTCATAAGATTTGAGATTGTGTTAATATCGGTATATCGATATAACACATATCGGTAGCAGATTGGAGACGAGTGTTTATGAAATAAAACAAGAGATGATCAGGTGAAAGATATATGTATATACATATATGTATATATATGGCCCCTGATTCTTGAACTCACGTGAGATTGCTTGCCGTTAACGCGTATTGTGTTTACAACTTTGTACATTTATAATAAAGTTTATATTGACTTTAAAACTGAGCTTGTAACTCCCCTCGTCACATTTTTCAATTTGACATTGGCGTCGACAGTACTATTCCACACGATTTTAATAGAATGCCACCGTGCTAGAAAAGTTTTATGCATAATCGGAGTAGGGGGAATATGCAAATCGCTTAGCGTAATATTGGTCAACAGGAAACGTGATTCAAATATTTGCATACGCTGTATTAAAGTCTTTTTGTTGTTATAAATAATAATTTTAAAATTATGGAACCACGCGCATTGCACGTTACGCACATGTTTTGTTATATATTAGTATCAATTTAGCGCTGCTATAAAGTACGCTAGCAAGTTATGAGTTTTCGTGTCTTACAGCGTTAAGTTATGTTCCAAAACAGAAACTAATCTTGGTTTGTTGACTCGTTAACATCCCAGACTGTCCTTTATCTGCATTAACTCTAAAATTATTATACATTAAAAAGAAAAATAAAGTAAATGAAAACTAAGCCAGAAATGTAACTCACGTGTATAAAAAGATACTTAAGTTGTTTTACAAAGTCAAGTATTTTCTTATACCAAAGAACCTTACCTTTTAACTAATCAACGTTAACACATTTCCATTGCTGTTGAAAGAAAAATATTTACAATAAAACTTATAAAATAATTATATCAGCTTCATCTTCGTGCATGCACAAAAGCCCTATGTGTGGAATTTAACTTGTCTTTAGGTATTTTATGAGTTTCAAATCAGTTAGTGTGTAACTGTGTACTTATAAATACTTTTTAGGCATTATGTCATTTTTTTAAACTCAAATGAAAGTCTGCTGTCTTATTTATTCCATGGTTAATGCCTGGTATTTATATTTCGATATTAATGGGTAACTTGACCAACCACGGCCACCGAATTGAAATTTTAACAAACTTTTGCTTTGATTATTTATGACCTACTTTTTGGCAAAGCCCACAAAATAATTTTGAAAAAAAAGAAACAATTAATTTCCTATTTGTAAATATGTAACTTAAGAATAAGTAATTAAATATTCAATTATGTACAATATTATTTAGGAATATTTTTGAATTCGGACGTTTTTTATAGCACTATTTGAAAAATATTTTTTGTGCCTATATGTATATCATTTGGAAATAAAAGCGCAAAAATCTTTAAAAAAAATTATGACAAAATAATTCAAAAGTTTAATTTTACGTTTCAGCTAACGATAAGTCCTTTAGTAATAATGATATGTCACATTTATTTAGTAGCAGACAATGTAAAAGCACAATTTTATCTTATTTTTCTATGACATTGGCAAATATGAGACATTTTTATTAGCATTAGACTCTTAAGGCAACGTTGTCATAAAAAAATAAAATAAAAACGAAACGGATAATTTTCTGAGTAACTTCCGAGATCCTCATAATTATAATTATGACTCTTTTTATAATTATCGATTATACCCAACAGGAGATTACAAAATTACATAATATACTCGAATTTCTATAAATTAACATTATATTTGCTAAGTTTATTTGCGTGTTTAAACAAACACCTACTAATAAAATCTAAAAAAATTGCAGCTCGGTGCGGACCTTTAATAACCCCAAATTATGCACAGAGATCCTCTATTTTGACATGCTATAAAACAAAACTATCATTGTCTTCATCCTTAAATTGAACTGAAGTCTTAGGATTGACGACACGATATATAGGCTCTATAAATCTGTCCCATTAGTTTGTGTTTTTCAAATATGTTTCAAGGTCTCAAATGGTCATAATATATCAGAGGTCATTTTGCTTTATAAAAATTGGGAAGGAAAGTCAACTGACCCCATATTGGACACCCAAGTCCGACTACTTATCCATCTCAAGGCACTTCTATTTGAGGGAAAATCGGCTTTTCAAACCGTGTTCTAGTTTATCATCGCCTTCAAAGCTTAATTGTGTTGGTCCGTTTTCATTTATAAGAAATTAATTATGAAACGTCCAAAGTACCTAGATACATCCACTCAAAGCTTACAACTTATCTTTTTAATAAAAGAGGACGATACACTTGAGGTATTAAACTAAACCATAATTCTAGCAATCCTTTGCTTTCGTCACAGTTGGCATCCATTCTTGGTGCCAAAAAGTTTCTTCAGTTCAGGCACGATGACCTTTTTGAGAAACCTGGACTGGTGACCGGCGATGACGTCACGTTTGGGATTTTTCATGTAATGCTTGATGCCGGGCTTATGAATGAGAAAGGCGTTGTTCAGTATCATGAAGTCGTAATCCTTCACGCAAAGAATGTAGCCCTGAAAATATAAGACACGACGAATTAAAAAATATTATCATTTATTGGGCAGTAGAAGAAAATGTGTGAAATATCAGACTTAGTATAGGACACATAAATAATTTAACTGTCATTTTGAATTAAATATCCACCAAACCAACGAACTGTACTTAGAAAAGAACTTGTCAAAATGTGTACAAAATCAATCTTATAGAATCACTTTGTTGTCCGTCTGTCAGTCAGTCAAAACCCTTTTTCTCAAGAACGCGTGGTATCAAGCTGAAATTCATAACAAATACTCAGGTTTATTGTCCCTTGGAACTTTGAAAAAATCAAATTTCTAAGCCAACGCAATCAAAAGATACAAACGTTTATGCTGCAAATGTTCGACACTCGCAAGGGAATCAAAACCTACAGAGTACTTCCCGTGAACTCAGAATCTTGAAATTTGGTACGAAGCAACGTCTTACGGATAAAGGATAAATTGCGAAAAGCATAAAAAACCATAACTTTTACTTATATACCTACAGGGTTGTACGGAAACCTCGGTGCGCGAGACCGACTCGCACTTGACCGATTTTTTTATTTATTTATTATTACGTGCTTCTCTGTACGATGCACAATATCTGCCGTATGTTCTATTTACCTGAGTCATTTTATCCTGCTTCCCTTCCCAGCTGAGCCGCTCGTCATAGTACGGGTCCTGATGTGTACCGATGAAGATCGGCTCCCAGTGCACGTACTGGCCGTGTCGCTTACCCACGTGGAACACACCCATCTCTGTAAAACACGACGTTAAACTTTTAGTGTCGTGTGGTGCTCATGTTTGGAAGATTGGACAGCATGTGCAGTCTTATCGTTCACACATACATATGCTTATCGTGAAGCGTGATATAGGTACGTATGCGGGATGAATCCCGCACAGCTACAACCGTGTGGGTTTACCTACAAATACAAGTATACTCACAGTTTACAGAATAGCACATAAAATGAAACCGATTAAATTTCAAGCATGCGGGTCCCGTGTCCGTATGTACCTATGCATGGATGATTACTTGATTTAGTTAACATTTTAGTAATCATTCATAGTAAATATATTTTTAATAGAATAAGATAATCACAGTAATTCTTTTACTATTACTTTTCTTATTCGCGCTAATATTATAAATGAGAAATTATGTACCTATATTTAGTCTTACGTTTGCAGCTGTTTTTGGCGTATTACAAATTTTGTTATACGCCAAAAACAGCGGCACGGACATTGAAAAAATTTGGATAGTATGTGCATATATAGCTTATATATGTATGTATAATTGTATTGTATATAGTTTTATATCCTGGAAACCACGGTCAAAACTGTAGATTGCAACTTTTTTTTATGGTTGATAAGCTAGGTGTTGATGGTAAAGCCTTCTAGCTACACCTAGCCTGGAATAGAACTGGCTCTCAAGTAAAACTGCCGGAACACACCGTTAGATGCTTGGCGGCGGATTTTTAATTTTATTAGAAAATGCCCTACCACAATGCTATGGTTTCGTCACGACGTTTTCCTTCAGTGGCAGCTCCTCATTGTTGGGATTTGAACCTACACCCTTCGGTGTGTGAACCGACCGCACTAACCACTGAATAACTAGTCTTGTTTTTCTCATGCACAATATGAAACGTGGATGCGAAAAAACTTTTACTGAGTTTTTATGAATGTAAGAGCCAAGACCTTCCCCCAGTCTACATAAGAGTCTCACACGGAGTCTGCCATTTTGCAAATTGGCGTATGAACAGGAAGTGGGCCGTCTGAGAACAGCTCAGCTCGCGGTCGATGAACCAACCATAATACGCAATTAGAATGCTCCATACGCTGAGCACGCATGCTGCAGACGACGTAAATATAGACCACGACGCTAACAGCGCAGAGATTAATTGCCGCTGCATCACATCTCGACACGAAAACCGCGTTTTTGGCAATAAAAAACATTGTACAATGCAAATGTGCCTCGCAGCCCACGATTCCGTTAGCGAATGCTATCAAGATGGCTAGCACATGCGACATTCCGCGCTGCCCGACTATTGTAATGGCTTTCAGATGCAAAATGCTCTTTGATATTATTGATAAGCTTTTTGAATCTAATTTATTCTAAAATCAGCCTGAGTGAGTGAAGAATATACCTACATGGTTATAAGCGAAAATAGGTTAAATGTTACTTCCAAACAACTTTTACTATGAGCACAACTTTGAAATCAGCTCTTTTATAGAAAAATAACGTTGACCCTTGACCAAAATGTATGGTGCTGATTTTATTTCGCGATTTCAGTTTTGTTTATATAAAAATTTGGGTAAAAGCGTAGGACGCTGTTGAAACATATATCTTTGTTATAGAGATTAGTTTTTAATTTTAAAACAAGGACATGGATGATAAGAATGTATCACTCACGGTTTGTTTCCTTTGCTTTTATCCACTGCTTTGCCTGCGGTATGTTGTGACAGTTAGGACAAACGAATTTGTGGAATGGTATGGCGGTTTTGTTGGCTAGCATTGCTTGGAGATCTGTCTTTGTTGATGGCACCTGAAATGAATAAATATAGTTTTGGCGGGAACACGGAAAGATCATGTTGCTTCATTATTTTGCAAAATTTGGGGTTTTCTTCTGAAGTTCCAGTAAAGTGACCACTACTTTACTAGGGCCAGGGCTAGACTTTATTTTCATTTTTGTAACAGTAATGAGACGAACGAGACGTTCTCCTGGTGTTACTAGATAACGCCTGTCCATGACCAATGCAGCGATACACATAACTTTGAGTAGTAAAACAAAGTCCAGGGCATCGCTGCCTTGGCGCTCATTACTTTGAGACTAGATTGTTAGTCTCAATAGCCCTGTAATTTTGCTAGTTGCAGTACCCTTCAAACCGGAACACAGTAATGTTTACACACTACTGCTTGGCGGCAGAATATCTGGTACAGCGGTGGTACCTACCTAGACGACCTCCTGCTGAGGAAATCTACCACCAAGTAAAATATGACTTGAATATGACTAGATTTGTGTGACTAACACTTTTATTACTTGATTTTATCATTATACACATTCAAATATGAAACGTTAATATAAAAATGCGACGCTTACACAGAAAAATAAAACATAGGTTTATCAAAAAATATGTCTACATATTTTGTAAAAATTAAGTACGAAATTCGAAGGCGATGGATTATGACGATAATGGAACTCTAGTCTACTTTGCATTTGACCACTACTTTACCTAATGCTAAACTTAGCTGCTTTTGCGCTCATACTTTGAGACTTTCAAAGTTTCGAAAAGGTGTAGAAAAGCTAAAAGGTCTAATAAAGATACGAGTAAGTACAATCTGGGTGCATTCAAGTCGCGAGTGAATCGTTTTCTTCTAAGCGAGCATGCCCCACCGTAGACCGTATCTTCGCTTAACATCAAGCGAGTTGGCGGTCAAACGCATGCCTATTTGTAATTTCAAAAAATACTTACTTGGACTTTGCCATCAACTTCGAAGATGCTTATAGGGAACACTCTTGGTTTCGTTGAAGTGTTCAAGGGTTTGTTGTTCCTTGCCACCATGTTTAGGAACCTTGGTATCAAGTTTGGACTAGGATACAGTTCGATGTCAGAGGGAAGTATGTAATGCGTCAATGCTGCATCTCTTGCGATGTTCCTTGCTACATTGACTGGGTACAGAAGGTTCTTCTGTTTCATGTAAGTGGTAGACGCGTTGACTATATAAGGGGGAAGCTCAGTGCAGTTATACGAAGATGACAAGAAACTTTCAGAGTCTGGTATCTGGAAAAGAATTACGAATGTTATAGGCCAGGATCTTATAAATTTAAACTTGTCCCTTGATAGAAATGATTTTTTATGGTAAGAAGTTTATTATATGGAGGAGTAATGTTTGTCTATGATTCAGTGAAGTAGATTGCCCTAGACGGGCCCTGTATCAGAATTTGTCGGGGGCCCTTCTACGCGACTTTCAATATATAGCTCCACGAGAGTCATGTCTATTATTCTTTTATAAACTTGTTAACGAACACATTTTCGTACAAAGTCTAACCCTGGACGTACATTTTTGCTGCGGCCTAAGCATACGAATTTGATTACACGTGTTGGGGCCCCTGTAGCTCGGAGGCCCCGTATTATTGATACGGTTGATACGGCGGTTGCTAGGCTCCTGCTATGATTATTGCGGCAATACCCAGAACCATGAGTAATAAAACAAAGTTCAGATTGAATTATTTCTTCATGGAAATCATTGGAGGAGGGTTTGCCCAGCAGTTCGCGTCTTACGGCGAAGATGATGATGATGACTTGATCGTGACTTACTTTTATCTACTTTTATTACTTTACTTTTTACTGTTACTAATGTTAATTTTACTTGTTTGCAGCGATGTTAGCTCAGTGGTTAGCGTTTAAGTGTGCGCTCAAATTTCAACAATGAAATTGTGCTGTCGGTGAAGAAAAACATTGTGAGGAAACCATAGCATGGTGGTAGGGTACTTTCTAGTAATAGGCTAGTTAGCTACTATCCTCAAGATGAAAATCTGCCTCCAAACACATAGCGGTGTGTACCGGCAGCCTTACTTAAGAGCCAGTTCCTTTCCAGGCTAGACGAGTTTACTATATCTTCGACCACATCGTCATTTAACATCAAGTGAGCTGTGGTCAATACTTATATTGACAACCATAATAAAAACTGGTTTTGATAATATAGACTACCTGAGACGAGCAGAATGTACAAATTGTGATGTTGAAAATAAAGAAAAGAATCAAGTAACATTATTTACCGTCGATGGAATGTGTTTGCTTGAGAAAAACAGATGAAAAGTGACGTATTGCCGCACGAGGTCGTTGCCGAGACAGTCCCGGAGATACCTGATGCTGTTCACGGTGGGAGCGAAGTCCCCACCAGGCGCGTGAATAGCCAGGCTTATGGGCGCCATCCACCTGTAAACAAGAGGGTAACTTTATAATACTATCTTGGATTCCTTGATATGCTTAAGCACTATCAGAACCTGTTAGCCCATATGGTTATAATAGTTGTTTCTTGAAATATAGGGCATGAATTCGATTCCCACCCTGGATAAACATTTATGTGGCGAATATACTTGTAGCAATTTGTTCTGTATCTTTATTATTATTATGTAATAGTAATGAGACGAACAAAACGCTCTCCTGATGGTAAAAGATAACGCCTATCCATGACCATTGCAGCAATACACAGAACGTTGAGTAGTAAAACAAAGTTTAAGGCATCGTTGCTATGGCGCTCATTATTTTGAGACTTTCGATGATTAGTCTCAACAGCCCTGTAATTTCGTTAGCTGCAGTATCCTTCAAATCGGAACACAGTAATGTTTTCACACTACTGCTTGGCGGCAGAATATCCGGTACTGCGGTGGTACTTACCTGCCTACCTCCTGCTAAGGACCACCAAGTTGCTGTATGTTTCATGTATTGTATATATGTATTTGCAAAAATTGTTATTCTACAAGTTATCTGATTCCGAAACTAAAACACCTAACTTCTTTAATATTTATACAACTGTAACTACATAAAGATGCTTAAACTTAGCATCTACTTCGTTGTAAGTGTTTAATTTCAAATACTAAGTATCTTCTTAAATTCTAAGGTTAATATTAGGACACTTGACTCTAGAGATACAACACGGTTCTTTATTTTAAACATCCCTGTTGGCTCATTGGTAGTATATCTGAGTGTTCTAGGTACATATTTAGTTTATTTCCGCTTAACAGTCGTTCCAGCAACACGTGTTTCGCCTCTACACGAGGCATCCTCAAGACGCGCTGACTCTCCGAGCGCTTGGTTCGGCCAAGCCGCTGGAACGACTGTTAAGCGGAAATAAACTAAATATATACCTAGAACACTCAAAATGGACTTCCGCAAAGTAACGTCTGATTCAATCAATTATATGGTAATATATCTGCTGTTCTGCGTCTGTATGTATTATAAGTATATTTAAGTATTATATCTGTTATCTGACTTCCATAGTACAAGCTTTGCTTTGTTTGGGGTCAGACGACGCTGTGTAATATCCTAAGATACTTATTATTATTTATGTCTGGTTATCTAGTTTCGATATTACGTTCAGATTAGGATAACGTTCGCCGTCTTAAAAATGTGTACGCTTAATTTGCATTTTACAAAGTTCCTGGCCACATTTACTGGATAAATATAAATAATAAATTAAACAATACTGAACAAAATTATGTAGATAACAAAAAAATAATAAGCGCGAGGAATGATAAAACTTAAGTTACGTATTTACAAAGTCTTAAAATGAACTCCGTAATAATATTAATAGTAAAGCAAAAGGATGATATAAGAAGCTATAGATTGAATACGTACGGCACACCCCAAAACTCATAAGGAAACTAAAATAGCTGGAGTGGTAAATCATTCTTATAGATTGGAGAGCTACATTTACCGCTTCGAAACTTTTTAATGGCGACCCAAACGATAAGCGACATCCATAATATTTTGTTAAAAAGTAATGGCGACCCAAGCGATAAGCGACATTCATAATATTTTGTTAAAAATATTAGAAAAGCACATTCAAGCGCTTGTTCATTGTAAAAGCAAAAAGACGAAAGAAACGCTCTTTGTAAAGTGAAAGATAACGCTTCTGGTACCCAGAACTTTGAGTAACAAAATAAAGTCAAGAGCATCGCCCATTTAGGCACTCGATGGTGACACTCACGGTGATTCTCAATAGCTCCTTAATTTACCTACTTATTTCTACCAGACTGCCGTATTGACCTATACGTACGTACATATATCTGTCCCTATATTCTCTCGTAAACCGATTTGATAAATGATGTGTCATTAAATTCGTCTTGATTGCGCGTATCACTGTGGTTCAATATTAAAGTTATTGGCACAAAAATTTATGTTTTTCCGTAGTATTTTTAAACTTTTTAGCTTGTTAATTCTTTTTATCCGAATCATTTTGTTTTATCTCAGTGATTTAAATAACTTTTTAAAATTATACATACATATACGGGCCATATATAGTATGTATGTATAATTTGGCACCAATATAGTAGTCCTACGATCTTGTATAGAAATCCAACTGAATGGCGGGCTTGCAAGTTCACGACCCGGCCAACCCCTGTACGGTACTAGGTAATACCCAACATGGTACCGTACAGGCCATTACGCAGGTAAATAAATTGAGCGCGGATAATGAAGGGGTGACCTGTGCCAGGCCAGACAAGGACTGCGGTACTATATCAATCAATGTCCGAATATCGCTTGGAAACGAGGGTTGTGTGTAAAGCGCTTCGTGACAGTTTTGCTCTTTTAGGAGCCTTGTTGCTAACTCTACAGATATTTGGTGTTCTTTAAATATATATTTTTTTCTTTTAAGGACTTTCAACTCCAATTTTTTTTTTATAAGTGAATACGGGGTACTTCTGACATTGATATTCTACAGCGCTCGCAATGCTATTACAGGAAAATCATAAGGATGGCTAACTTGGTTGATCATTAAGGAGATATTCTCCGACTTCTAGCAATCACGTTTATAACTAGTTAATTAAATTATAACTTATGAATAAAAATAACCTCAATAGTTAAAAATGATCATGGTTTTAAAAAGTTCGTGAAAATAGAAACATCATATAGAATGATTGACTTCTTCTCACAAATTCTTTCAATCCTAAATTTGCCTGGAAGAGATTACTTATAGCAATAAGGCTAATTATCGCACTATTGTTAAGCTGTTTCTGCTATTGTACATATACTAGCGGATTGTAGTTCTTACCCGGCGTGGTCTTTGGCTTCGCATAAAAATTTCATTTTTCAATCACAAACATTAGAAAAAAAAGAATGCGCCAAATCGGTTTTGTTACCACATTATAAAAACATGTTAAAGCAATAGATAAGTTTTTTTTTTTGCTTTTTAGGACCTGGTTGGGTTTAATTTTTAACTTTTTGCGACAAAATTCTCATAAATCGAAGTTTAATGCGCACGAGTTCAGTTCTCGATACTTTTATTTTGTTAAATGTGATTCTATGTTTTACGGAATTAGACTGATAATTGACTGCAGTATAACAACATACGTGCTCGAAACGGCACAATACAAATACAATTGACATCCCTGTTGGCTCATTGGGAGTATATCTGCCTGAGCTGTAAGGCGTGGGTTCGATTCCCGCCAAGGACAAATGTTTATTTGGTACAAACAAATGTTTGTTCTGTGTCTGGGTGTTCTGTACGTATTATAAGTATATATTTACAAAAAAAAGTATTTATGTATCCTATCAATTATCTGACTTCCATCACACAAGCGCTGCTTAGTTTGGGGTCGGATGGCGCTGTGTGTGTCCTACAATATTTATTTATTTATTTAATAAAGATTAATTCAGTTGCGGGCCACTTACGAACTTACTTTATACGTCACAATGTATGTAAATCAACAGCTAAATGTAAGGAATACCCCGCAGTTTAGAAGCTAAGTAATTATTATTTAATCAATAAACTGTCGCGTGACTCGTGACATTTACACCTAACAGCGGTTGTAGCCACATTTAATACAATATGTACATTTGTACATATATACCTGAGTAAAAACAATAGGACAGGTTTACTTTATCAAAAACTAGCTTTCAACTACATTTTTGTCTTTATCTTTTAAAATATAAAACGTTTTAAATTCTAATTTCATTGTAGGTTAAGCGTATCGGTATTGTAATTTAAAACGTTTTGCCGTAACAGTAAATATCATTATCAACGATTATGTCTAGAATTTAAAAAAATAGCCATTTTTTTGGCTTACGTTTTTTGCTTCTTATATACTTATGTACTTCAAAAACGTGTAGAAATACGTATAAGTGAAGATCTACCCATAAATATGGACAGCTTTTTTTTCAGAACTGCTGAATCGCTAAAAAACAGACAACTATTCCATAGAATGTCTTTATCGCTTCCCGAAAATGCAAGAACTTGCTATTTTTTCCCCGATTTAAAGGTCGGTTTACAATATAAGTTCTGGACACTTTTTTCCGTTCTGCCTCATTTCACCGATACATTATATATTACGAAAAAAAATTTGATAATAAAGTGTCAATTTTATCTTCCTATAAGTACATTACGATTTTACTATTGAAATTGACCTGATAAAAGATAAAACAAAACACAAGCTGCACTTTGCATTACATGTTCAGAGTTTAATACATTTTAACCAACTTTTGTGCTTTGATAAAAGCCTCGGAACACGTGTCATGAGACGATAGACACCAGTAGTTCATAACAACCTAACAGTAGTTGTATAAAAGTCAAACTTCCTTCCCTTTCCCGCATCGATTCGGAGGCAGTCCCAACAAAAGGCGTCGTTAATAATGGTAGAACCACAAACCCACGAGGTGCTTCCAACCAGGTTTTCAGGTCACGGAATCTACGCTACGTGACATTACAAGCCAACATTTTTCTGCAAGTTTATTGGCCTTATAGTTGGAAATTGAAATGATTTATTTCTTTTATGGACTGAGCCCACAGAGCGGAACGAATATTTGTTCCAAAATATTGATTCATCGTTAGAAATATTATTATACTAAGATTTTTTCTGCTATCGTACGGCCAGGAGTTCTAAAGCGCGTCACCTTTTCAATGTCGATGTTCCAAATATTCGAACAATTGGTTTTGATTCCACTTTCATTATACGAACCGCTAAACAGTGCAATTTACTGTTGGAGTGGGTGTTCCCCGATTCTTAGATACAATTTGGGTGCTTTCAAATTGCGAGTATATCGATTGCCTCTAGTTAAGCGGAAGGTTGACGAATTGGCGGTCAAAAGCAAGCCTATTTTACTTATAAAAAAAAAAAAAAAAAACGGAGAATCTTTTTTTTATTTATTTTTTATTTAGAAAATTACACTCCACAGATACCGGGATCCGCAATCTTTATTAACTTGGATTTATACAATATATATATATATATATATTTTTTTTTTTTCTACAATATGGGAAGAGGAAATTTAAGAAACTTAATTTAAGAAATCGGAGAAACTTGGTACTTTGAAAGATAACTCTTTATTGCTTACGCTAGAAATAAAATATTGATAACAGTTTAATGATAGTGCAACAACTGGTAGCCTTATCGCTAAAAGCGATCTCTTTCAGGCAACCAAAGATCGGAAGGAGTTTGTTTTGAACATTAAGACGGAGCGTGCTACAGTCAGATGTTATAAGATACTTAAATAAAAAATACATGTGTATTTATGTACATAGATAATAACACAGAGTATATACATTTATAGAATAAAGATAACAGCATCGCAGCTAAATCCTAAGATAGTGCTGCTTTACAGTTTTACACGATTTTTAAAGACGTCCAGGGCTGAATTACTGAAATACTGGGCGCTGAATTACCTAACCCGCACCTAAGTGTCAAAAGGGTTTTTTTTTTATGATTGATAGACTACGTGTTTGACCACAGCTCATCTCACCTAATTGGAACTATCTAAGACCAGAATCTAGAGTCAGTGTTTAAAATAGATAGAGCTTCAAAAATGTTACGTTTTATGAAAGATTTTAATACGTGCAAGTTGATCTAACCTTTGATTTAAAAAAATGATAATATAATAGTTATTAGAAAACTGCAAGAAGTTTTTCAATCGACTTTCGCAACTCTAAAATGACATGTCACGAGAAATCTGGTGGCAATTGAACTTTAACGAATACAACACATTAAAGTAATCGAGTAGACTAACACTGACATAACAAGAAAGGTTACGAATGTTGCACAATAAAATTGCGCAAAATGCCAGCGAGTGTCTTGGTGAAGCTTAGATGGCACCGATAATAATAGATACCGTAGCAATGTCCCAAATAACTAACATATTGCAATTTTCAGTGAGACACTAGACTTGAGCTACTTGCCAAGAATGTCTATTCAAAGATTTCTAAGTGACTTTGCTAAGTTTTTGAATTTGCATAGATTGTATTAAATTTCACACCAAACGTTACCTATCTACTGCAGTGCCACAATCATAATATGGCGGTGGCGCTTTTAGGAACTAAATCAGTGTTGCCAACGAAAATTTAAATATGTTTTTCGTCAATACATATTTGGTGTTAAATTTATTTATTGTCAATAAAATCCATAGATTTTTTAGAACAGAATATTTTTTATTTTATTTTACGGCACAATAATTTTTGGTGTGATGAATATGCCATTTAAGTAAGCCATTTTTAACTTGAGTATTTTAAATGTAAATGTAATCAGACGAACGAGACGCTCTCCTGATGGTAAGAGATAACGTCTGTCCATGTCCATTGCATCGATACACAGAACTATGAGGAGGAAAACAAAGTCCAGGGCATCGCTGCTTTGTCACCCAATACTTTGAGACGATAGATGGCAAGTCGAGTAATTTAGCTAGCTGCAGCACCCTTCAAACCGAAACAGTAATGTTTACGCACTACTGCTTAGCGGCAGTATATCTAATTACTAGCAAAAGCTGAGCTTTGCGAGGGCTCGCGTAGTTTTTCTTCCGGGTAATAATTTTTAAGACAGTTGCTATTTTACAACCTGATTCCAGTGGTGTCATCTAGTATTAAGTAGATTAACTACGACGTATTGGAGTATTGACTTTAGTTCTGTTGCAGCGATGTTATTAACTCTTTGGTTTTCTAACAGATGGCGTTAGTAGTACAATAACACTCTATCCAATGAATACAAAATTGTTAATGTTATTTTTTTTTAATGGATATAACACATCTAGATATGAAGTTAAATTACTCTGTTAAATCACAAATCTATAGGCGTGATAGTTTTTCTGTAAAGTGTACCACAAAAATGCTCAGGTTAGGTTAATGATATAGTGTTAGGGCTCGCTTCGCTCGCCCTGATAAACTAGATAACTTTATATAGTATGAATATTAAGTTCTACTGAATATATCGAAAGAATAAATAAATAATGGTTGATATGTTCACACAGTGCCATCTAGCCTCAAACTAAGAAAAGCTTGTACTATAAGAACCAGACGATATACTATTACCCTTTTAGTAAACACAGACTTATAGTACATATGTAACACTCAGATACAGAACAAACTTCTATGTCCATCACATTAATGTTTGTACTGAACCCACGCCCCACAGCTCAGGAAGCTGGCCTACTATAAAATGAGCTAGCAGTTATCAATTTTACCGATAAAACGTGACTTTGACGATGATGTCGTAGGCGTCTATCCTCCACAACTCTGGCAACATAATATTATTAATTAACATATAAAACAAAGTCGTTATATCTATCTGTTCGCGATAAACTTAAAAACTACTGAACGGATTCACCAATATGTAGAGTGATTCATGGGGAATGTTTAGGTATATATTTTATCAAGGTTTTGTGTAAATTGGTTGAAACGTGATGATAATTGTTGGAACTGTCTGAAAAAGTCAAGCTATCTGGAAGCTTTCATCGAAAACGTTGCCTAATCCCTTTGAGATATACCAAAACAATGCATGGTGGAATATTCTTCTTTTATAGATCTACAAAAAAGTCCTGGGTGGCATGTATCTACCTTTTAAGGATAGTTTACTATACCCACTCTTACTACCCGGGCCGGGTCGCTAGTTATTGATATATAAAGAAAACACTAAGAGCAAAAGGCGTGATTACTTCAAAATTGTTATACATTATTTTCCTAAATTTTGCGCAAAATTCTATGCAGTGGCAGGACTGGCTCGAGCATAGTGACGCATGACACGCCAAGTTATGCTAATCTCCAATATCTACCTACAAAGTCTAGTCAATAAGTCTAGCCTTTTGTGTACGTTTTGTGTTTTGTGTAAGTATAATTATGTTCGTAAAAATTCCGTTAGCGTAAAATAAAATTAGACGGTAGAGAGTTCTGCCAACGCTATTTCAATTTGCACTAACAATTGTAGAGAAAAATGAAGCTTTAGTTGTAGTGGTAGGTTATCTGCCATCAAACATAGATAGTAATGTAGAATATTTAGAAATAATATTTGACAGCCCTATTGGCTCATTGGTAGTGTCTGCTTTAAGAGCTGAATGCGTGGGTTCGATTCCCACCCAGGACAAACATTTTGTGGTATAAACAAATGTTTGGTCTGTGTTTGGGTGTTCTATATGTATTATAAGTACTTAAAAATATATATATAATCTATCAGTAATCTGACTTCCATAGTACAAGCTTTGCTTAGTTTGCGAGTCAGATGACGCTGTGTGTAATATCCTACGATTTATTTGTTGTGGACAACACGACAGTTAATTGTACGAAGTTACTTTAGTTGACATTAATAAATGGTTTAAAAAAATTGGCACTAGCGCGTCGCCAAAATCAGAGAAGAATTAACTTATATGTAATACGTTTATCAGCGGTACTCCCATACATAATTATTGTAAGCTTTCACGTGCGTGCTACGGTAGTTAGCCACACGTAATTGTGATACATGTGACACGAATTCAAGTCAAGGTCGGCGGTGATACGATTACAAATTACACTAGTATTATATATGCAAAAGTAACTCTCTCTATGTCTGTGTTGCTGACAGGCAAGCGGCCGAACCAAGGGGGCGTAATTAAAGGACTATTCAGACTTATCCAACGTCTTAAACTAATGAGCGCCAAAATATATTTTATGCCTGCGCTAAGGTTCTTATTCTTGAGCGCGTAACATGAATCGCAATGCAAAGGTCATCAACATCATCAGCCTATCGAAGTACACTGCTGGTTGGACACAGGCCTCTCCTAAGACACGCCACTCAACCCGATTTTCGTCTTTTCGCTTCTATTTACCGCCAGCCGTCCTACGTGTGTGGCAGCTCAAGCTCATTGTTGGGGTTTGAAACCACGCCCTTCGGCGTGTGAACCGACCGCTCTAACCACTGAGCTATCATCACTAAAATAGTTTAGTCATAATCTTTTTTTATTAGATATACCTAATAAAAAGGGATTTTCATTTAAAAAGACCTCTACGTTACGATCTCGGGATTTATTTCATTAATCATAGGCCTTATTAACCATAGTTACTGTCATTATAATATCCTTTAAAAGTTGGCTTTATCGTATGTGAAAGCCCTAGAAAGCGCTGAAAATTTTAACCCCTAAACAAGACTTTCGTGCAACGTATAGAAAGGAATGTTATGAGGCGTTTTATAAAGCTATAAAACTTTTTTAGTTGCACCATGTCATGGGTTTTCTAACTTTGAAGTTACCAGGTGCAAAACTAAACAAAGCCTCGTAAACTGCTGCTTTATTATGCATGCCCTAGCCTGTCTGGAGGGTGGAAGTTATTTGACAGTCGTGAGTACGCGCCAGTAGCGGCATCGGCGGTAACAGCGTTTTAACAATGTTGCTTGAGCTCATTTATTAAAAGTAACGCAAGCCAAATTTAAAAAAAAAAAAACAACGATTCTATGACAATTTGTGAAAAGTAGAGAAGACAAGTAACGCATGCCATACATAAAAGTTACGATTTATAAAAATACAAACGATTTTATTATAAGGTTCAATCATCAAAACTTTGCCGGTCTTTTTTTAATGTAAAAGTAATGAGACGTGCGAGACGCTCTCCTGATGGTAAGAGATAACGCCTGTCCATAACCATTGCAACGATACACAGAACTTTATGTAGTTAGGTAAACAAAGTTCAGGGCGTCACAGCTTTGACGTTCATTACTTTGAGACTTTCGATGGTTAGTCTCGACAGCCCAGTAATTTCGCTAGCTGCAGTACCCTTCAAACCGGAACACAGTATTGTTTACACACTACTGCTTGGCGGCAGAATATCTGGTACTGCGGTGGTACCTACCTAGACGACGTTTAGCTAATGATATCTACCACCAAGTACCACCAAGTAGTGCCTTTTTTGGTTTATATCAGTTATCATAAAATAGTTACTTTATAGTATTTTATAAAATAGTAAAATACTGGGATATCAAACAATATGATATTTAGTGATGAACAGTTTAAAATTCAATCTATTAGAGCTGAATTATTTTAATACTTTCGACACTAAAGTGTGTTAAATTTACTAAGTATTTTAACACACTGTGCCAAGAATACCATCTGGTACTTGATGGAATAGATGGGAAGACAAATAAAACAATTTTGTTCAAGCTTAGTGCCTACTCTGCTTGCCTCTGACATGACTGGCAGATGATTTTGAAATAAGAAAACCGAGACTAGGTGAAAGTAACTAAAAACGGTAAATAAAGAACGTGTTGGCAACACCAATTTTAATCAGGAGGGTGCGACAGTGCCACCTCGTTGTTGGTACTCTATCCATATTGCTTATTGAGTTATGGCATTTAATTGCGTTTTCCATTGCCCTTTGTTGTCTGGTACCAATCGACAGTTTTTAATAAAACCACCTGAGGCTAAATGTGTTAGTATGTTTATAGCTTTTTAAAACCACAGAATGCGATGTCTCGTCTTTGTACAATTTGTGAAACCGCAGCCGTTTTCCTTCTTGTAGTACCTAGTGTTCTACCTAAAAACTTACCTACTAAATTGATATAATTTATTTTAATGCTACTTTAAGTAACTACGTACTTATTGTAACTTGACATTTACTCGTAAATTTGATAATTAGGTACCAATAAATAATGTCTAATGACATAACCTCAAAAACATTCATTGATCTAACATTGAACTTTGATTAGCTCTTTCTTATACAATGAAACATTAAAATAAGTCATCATCATCATCTCAGCCGTAGGATGTCCACTACTGGACATAGGCCTCCCCCATTGACTTCTAAGAATAAAGACCGGTTAAAAGCGGCTCGCATCCAGCGCGTTCCTGCGGTCTATATTAGGTCGTCTGTCCACCTTGTAGGTGATCCTACGCTGCGCTTGTCGGTCCGTGGTCTCCACTCAAGAACTTTGCAGCCCCATCGGCCATCGCTGCGTGCTGTGTCCTGCCCACTGCCACTTCAAGTTAGTTTATTAATTTTCCAACAATACTCAACTAGTTTTAACTTATGAGGAAAATCGTAATTACATTATACAACTATACAATGAAAACTGCATCTTACATCTCCAGCTAAAAGTAATTAATCAATAATTATTTATTAATTGTTCGGTTAATAGCTGTTATTTATTCTGTTACATAATCTTACCTACTTAAAAGGAAATACCATCAATCGCCTTCCATAAAAACCATTCTCCATTCTTCCCGCAAAATTTTAAAACGTCCTTTTATGTGTAAAGGAAAAAGTAGGTATTGATTATTATGACCCTAGCGATTGTGTTCATTTTACAGATCTCATTTTACTAGACATGTTAAGATAGTAATAAAAAAGATAAATATAGACTATAGACAATTATACTTATATAATTATAGACTAAAGATAAATAAAGACTGATAATACTGTGACTCAATTAGGATGAAAACGTTCAACCTTCAATATTCCTAGCCGTGCATGTGTATCAGTGTTCCAGCTTTGTTGTCTAAGAGTTTAAATGTCTGGCTAATACAATCTCTCTGATGTACTGTGATAGCTTTGGCAGGTAGCCAAGAATAATGGAGAAGCTAAAAGCGGTAGTAAACTGTTTATCTATCGGCCTAGCTATGTTCATATTATCAACATATTTGGAAGTCATTTTTAATCATTGATCTCTGTAGTTTAAGCCGTTATCCTACGGATACCGCATATTTTTCCAGGTTTAAAAGTAACCAACTGCATATTGTAGAATCCTATCCATACTGAGGTTGCTAGGAAGAGATCGGTCTTAGTGATGGGCCCGCAATGGTTCTCCCAGTGTTGAATATTTCATTGTTAATCATTGTTTGGAACTGGTCTGAAGAATAAAGAGTTAATATTATTATTTTAATGTGTTAATTTAGAATTATAGTAAGGTTCTATTTGTAATGTCAACTAGTAACAACAAGCTTGAGCTGCCGGTGAAGGAAAACATCGTGAGGAAACCATAGCGTAGTGGTAGGGTACATTCTAGTACTCGGCTGGCTAGCTACTATCAAGTTGAAAATCTGCCGCCAAGCATCTAACGGTGTGTTCCGGCAGCCTCACTTGAGAGCCAGTTCCATTCCGTACTAGGTGTGCTTTACCATCTTCGACCACACCGTCACTTAACATCAGATCAGCAGTGGAGCCAAAAAAAGTTTTTACTTTTGTGTGTGCGTAAACCCCCTAATTCACTTGAAAACAAACTATCGCAAAAATAAATTATTGTTATTGTGATACTGCAACTCTAACGTATTTCTGCAGCAAGAATAAATTTAAACGAGTTTGCTAATGTTGTTACATAAAATAATAGACTTTACGACTCCAATAATAAATGAGTTCACATAGAATTACAGGATCGCGTGGTTAATCTATGATAAGAACTGTGAGAAATCCTAATGAAGGCAACTTTATGAGGCGAAGATCTTACACGTATTAGAGTTTCTTTAAATTAATGAGACGAACAAGTCGCTTTCCTGATTGTACGAGGTAACATGTTACAGTCGTATCCAGAACTTTGAGTAAGAAAACAATTTCTAGGGAATCGCTGCTTTGAAGTTCATTACTATCTTAATAGCCAAGTCGTTTAAACGGAAATTAAAGACTTGGCTTATCGAGCAGGCATTCTATAAGTTCGATGACATGGTGATATTGAAAGTTATAATCAGGTTTATTTTTTATTATTTAATTGACTTGTAGCTGATGTTATCTATAAAGAACTATGATTTTGCCATGTAATTTTGCTAGCCCATTGTTTTCGCATTTTTGGTGCATCCTTTAAAAAAAAGCAAATCAATTGAGAGTCCATATAAATCGAGGCGAGCGAATATAAATCTCAAATATTCCATAAAACACACGTCATCAAACCGCAATAAAAATTTAAACATTAATAATGCCATAAAAGTTACAGTCACATTACGATTACGGTAATAAGAGCATAATAACAATAACCCTGTGGTAACTTCCAAGGTTGTGCCACGTAATCACGAACAAAAAGTCTGACTCAGTTCAACTCGTATTGTGAGAGCCGATGCAGACGTCTGATAAAACTTCACCAACAAGATAGATTTTAACATACGAGAAAGAGAAAAAGAAGAAAAGGGAATGGAAAAGCGCAGTGATGTGATGGTTGATGATGAAGATAAAATTCATCCTGGGACTTCTTATTACTGGACAGCCAGACAGACGCGATAAAAACCTAATCCATATGTAGACATTCCTCACGTACGCACAAAGCGTTTCAATTCCACATTTTTTATTAACACAGTGAGGTTGTGTTAATTTGTTCAGAAAGATACAACATGAGTTTTTTCAAATCCAGAGTAAATAGGTCCCTTCTAGGTAAGTGTGCTCTATCTAAAACCGTATTACTACATACCATCAGGCCGGATGTGGTCAACTACAAACCTATTGTGAGCAAAAAATGAAATCATAGATCGCACAAGCTATCACATTGAAATACAAATATTTTATTGATAACACCAAAGTTACAGGTCATTCTGATGACAATAATTAATTAGATGTGGAAAGACTTGTACCATAGATCACATTCCAGGCAGACTGGACTAAGCGATCGCTACCTGTTTAGCACGAGTGTCGTGTCGCAAAAACGAGACAGACATACCGATATTATTTGACAAGTTTCCGCGCGCGGGGAAAGACGATATTTTCCCCGGTGCGGACTACAGAGGGCTACAGATACAATATAATACAATACAGAACACTTTAATGATAAAGAAAATTACGTATTAAAGTACAGATAGGCAAAGGCGTTCTTATTACTAATCTTTTCAAGACAACCTTTTTGATGAATATATTGGAATACCATAGGAACTTACTGATGATGATTTTGTCAATGACGCCCGTCCGTTTTCTTCTATCCGATATAAACTTTACATAACTGTTATATGACTTATACTTACACGATACCTTGCATCAAATTAAATAACGATCTACAAGTAATTCAGTCACCGGTTCACCTTGACATAACACTGTTTCATTGTTTTTTTTTAGGTCAACATTCAGAAACAGCGCAATTAAAACGAGATGTTTGTACTGTGATAAGATCCAAGAAAACTTCGAGCAAACACTTCTTTGATAAGATGACTTAAGTATCATTAAAGTGTCTTCATGCTTGCGTACGTGCAAATATTTAAACGTTTCGGATACCTCTAGATTTTAAATTTGTCTCGTAGTAATAATAAGATAGGTTGAATTGTGAAAATATATAATAGTTCTATGCGAGTATATAGTTCTATAAAAATATTCCAAGCGAATCATTAGGTGCTTTCATATGATAACAAAAACAAATTGAAATATTGATAAAATAAGATTTTTATTGCGTAACACAATAACGTAGACCCAAATCGAAAATCCTTGTTAAAATCTTTTAATATGGGCTTTAGAACATACTAATTCGAAGTACATAATTTTCAAACAATAGACACTTCTAAATTATGTATTAATAGGTGCTTCGTCATCCCCCTTTTTAACAATGTTAGGGTGAGAGACAGGCACATATTCAGGTAGTTTTAGAAATCCAAACCAACCCTTTATCGTTGGCATATGTAATGAACGACTATCCATGTAAAAATTTCGTTTGATGTTCTTACAGAGCTAATGAGATTCACCATCGAAAGTCCCAAAGTAATGAGCGTCACGGCAATGCCCTACACTCTGTCATTTGAAATTTTGGGTAGGTATTCTTGGGTTGGTCTATCATAGTTTTACATATAGTAAAAGTCAGCAGATTTGATTTTCCCATAATTTTTGGTGGCCTTTTACCCACTTTCGGTTTGGTTCTAAATACATGCCTGGTGCGACGTGATCGATACTTTTACCGGATTATAAGTGATGGATGGGGCTTGGTCCTGTCTGGAATCGTCGACGAGGAGTACCTTAGGGACTTTTATAAGGGTATTGAAACGGGAGCTTACATTGTCGATTGATTAATGGATTTCTGCGGTGTATGATTTTCTAGATTTCGGCAAATATATATTTGAGAATAAAACTATTTTAAATCCAACGTATTATACACATCATTATTTATTTGCTGATCTAGGTTAGTTCCCAGTTTGCTAACTATGACTAGTTCAGTTCGTAATATATATTGATAAACGCAAATTTTATGGGAGAACAGAATTTTTAGCAGGCACGCGAAATAATAATGTCTCCGCATTATTTTCCAAAACTTGTGTTCCTTCGAATCTTTATGTATCGAAATATTGGTGTTTTATTCATAAAGTGCCGAATTGCGTGCGTAAGTTTGGGGAAGTGATATAATGTGGTGAAACATGACTTTTCGTGTTGCGTCTAACACTTCATCTAAGCTTGCATTAATTACCACTATTTTACAAGAATGACCGGACTCGACCATGACTTGCTTTGTGTGACTTTGATTGTTACTTAGACTTTATTTTTTATAAATTACTTGAAAATATCAAAACACTTGACAATGGCACATGCACAAAGTACGACGTCAAAAAAGAAGATGGGAGAAAGTCGGAAAAAGACGGATAGAGATATTTTTAAACATAGAATTTTATTTTAGCCAGTGCACATAAATAAATTATACCTACGAAAACGTACTGTATTATAATTTATTTAACAAAGGTGTTTTGTTAATATCTGTCCTTGCTAATATGGTAAATCATCAAACACACAAAACTTTTTGGATTAGCTATGTAAGACGTAACATACTAACAATAAAGATTTTAATATAATCCCTTCATTAGACGATGCTTAAAAGTATATTTGCGAAGTCTAACTTACCGTCTAATGAAGTTTTTATTGTACCTACCTATTCCTGTGAAACATTCTGCAGTTGCAACATCAAAACTTTTATGACTGGCATTAGTGGTAAGAATTACGGCTGATCCATCATCAGAGACGATAAACCCGCAATTAGCTTTGGAATTCCTGAACGTAAATTTAATTTGATGTTGGAGCTTGGCCTACTTCTGACCGCATAAGTATGTAGATAACCGTATAGTAACGTGGTGACGATTAGAACGGGAAGACACCGGTTCTAAGATTGTGGTCATTTGCAGACTGGTTAATTTATATTTTACTTTTATTTAATGCATGAACGGGTTATCGAACTTATTTATTTCAATATTTTACAATATTACGAACGTAAATTATAAAAATAAGAAAGAAATCTAAACTTTTAATGCAGTTGGCAGCAAGCCAAGTTCCATCTATAGGATATTTCTACTCAAACGGTTATTGGTTTTGATACAGAGATTCAATACCTAATTGTATGAAAACTGAAGACTTGACGTCTTGTCTGATCCATTTTTCATACATTTCAGTATCGTAAACTTATCGGAGGTTTTTAAAAATTGCTATGGTGCTCTGATTTTTTTATTCTTGACAGGCTACTACTACAGGTAGGTACTTGGCGGCAGATTTTCAACTTGTGGGTGGTAAGCTAGCCAGCCAATTAGTAGAAAGTATCCTACCACCATGCTATGGTTTCCTCCACCGGAAGCTCAAGCTCATTGTTGGAATTTGAATTCACACTCTTTGACGTGTAAACTAACCACACTAACCACTTAGTTATTATCGTTCTAAAACTGTTCATTTGGTAGTATCTATGATTCAAGAGCTGTAAGGCGTGGGTTTGATTCCCACGCAGGACATACATTTATTTGACTAATATAAATGTTTTATCTGTGTTGAGTGTTCTGTATGTAGGTAATTATAAGTAAGCATTCACAAATAAAAATAATACAAGTATGCTATCACTTATCTGGTTCCTATAGTACAAAGTTACATATTTTGGGGCTAGATGGCGCATTATGAAATGTCCTCTGACCTTTATTTGACGCTGCACTACCACAAAGGCCGAAACACGGACAGAGAGTGGTTCCATCTCGACTATAACACTAGAAAATATCCCAAAGATCACAAGACTACTCATAGTACCTATTTTTATATTGGATGATGTATCTTTACAAGTATTGTATTGTCTGCGTACATATTACATGTGAGAGTATAATACACAAATAGGTACGAGCACAGATGTCAGAAAAAGGCAGATAGAGTTTTTACATAAAATGCAGAGAAATCACTCTGATAACTAACTATGCGTGTGACACCGCACATATAGCTACCTGCCGCGCACTGTTTACGCAGTAGGAAAACTCGTGTAAGAGTTATGATGCCGGCTGACAGTTTAGGTTTTGTGTTTCAAGTTGTAAATATAATTATTGATATTTGTGAAAATAATTAAATGTATCTTTGAAAAGATATTTTTTTTAGCCGTCCACCAAATACCCTTAACATAATCAGGGCCCTTTTTTGGTTTCTATTTCTTTATACATGGTTAATTTTTATAAGTACTACTATTGTATTTCACTCTTATTTATTAAGTATTTAATTTTTAGGTTTAGTTGTATAATATCCATGTTTGTTTCGTCATTTATTATTAGAAAAGATATTCCATCGTGGTTCTTTTGTTTTTGTGACGAAAAGATATTCCATCGTGGCTCTTTTGTTTTTTTGAATTGCTTTTGCAGTCCTTGAATACACAGTACGGCATTACTACTACAGTGAACTAAGGTAAAAGTAATGGCTCAGGACACGTACGGGTGACTCCTCACTAAGCTGTGAATCTACTTAGCGCGAAAACGTATTACTCGCGTATTTAGTATTACCAAACTTGCAGTCATTCTCATGTACGGTGCGCGGCGTCTGAGCCACAGTTTGTGCGAACGAGTATAATAGCAATACAACACTAGATGAATCACGTTTGGCCTGTTGCCGATGTAGGAAGCGTATAGTTAACAGAATCGTCGGAAGATTTCGCAATGAGCCAGAGTCTGCGTTTACAATGTAGACTAGACGGGAAATATACCAACCTAGTACACTCCTATAAGATGTTTCGTCATTGAAATGGTAGGCATGATTTATTGATGCGACTACCTACCTACCTCATTTTACTTACGGTACTTTTAAGACGATTTTTGTTTATACCAAAATCGTTCTGCGTACTAATATGTATTTGAGTTTATATAGAGATTTTTTTTTAATTGACAGATTAGGTGTTTGACCACAGCTCATCTGATGTTAAGTGGCGGTGTGGTCGAAGATGGTAAACACACTTAGCCTGGAATGGTACTGGCTCTCAAGTGAGGCTGACCGTTAGGTGCTTGGCGCAGATTTTTAACTTGAGGGTGGTAGCTAGCGAGCTGAGTACCTACTAGATAATACTCTACCAGTTTCCTCAGGATGTTTTTCCTTCACCGGCAGCTAAAACTCATTGACGTGGTTTGAACCCACGCCCTTCGGCATGCGAACCGACCGCGCTATCCACTGAGCTATCATCGCTACAGTGTAATGATCTTTCTCTTGTAAGCTAAAAGTTATAGTTATTAATATTCAAATTAAAAAACGCACGGAGCCCGGAACAAGAACTTTCCTTTAAATATTATTAAAAAAAGTTTGGAGTGTACAGCTTTTGTGTAGTTGAAAATCTGCAACCAAGCATCTAAGGGTGTGTTCCAGCAGCCTTACTTAAGAGCCAGTTCCATTCCAGGCTAGGTTTTTACCATCTTTAAACACACCGTCACTCAACATCACGTGAGCTGTCAAACATCTAACCTGTCAGCCATAAAAAAACGAGGCCGAAGATGTCATTCTACTATTATGATCAACTTTTACTCCCACCATAAAAGGAGATCACAACTCGTGGAAATAAAATCAGCTGTTACATAGAAAAAGTTCGTTGACGTTTGATTAAATTTGGAATTAAACTTTTTTGTCGATTCAAATTCAGTGTTATCAGTTCAGTGTTTTTTATGCCCACAGTGTTTTTTTTTCGTAATATTAGGTAGTATGACCATAGTACACTGAAGCTTACAACCAGGATTATAAATAAAAATAAAAATTCAATTTGTTGGTAATCACATACATTACCAAGGAAAGCCAGTTTCCTTGCGGTGGTTCTTAGCTATGTTTGGTTAATTGCGTAGGAGTTTTTTTTTTAAATTATTTGTCTATCGAATTTTTGTATGAACACAAAATGTGCTTTAAGTAATTTATTAACACATACCTATATCGGGTTAGTAATGTTTTAAATATTTACTTTTTAAATGGTCATTGGTAACACGCCAACAAATTGTTAATATATACTGCCATATTACTAAAAATCGTGAGAGAAAACAATAACAGCCATTTTGTACAAAATATTTAGTTCGACAAAATATAAGTATAATAATTAAACAATGTACCTAAGTATGGAGAAGCAGATTTTTTGCGGGTCCAAAAAGTTATAAAAATAATAAATTTATATTCCAAAAGTTTTGTTTTGCAAATTTTGTTATCAATGGGTACCAAACAGTTAGGCCGTTTACATCAAAAGTTGTTAATAGTTTATCTGACAACTAAAGTCTTTAGGATTGGTTATTATGTTATGAAAGGCTTCCGATAAATAAATAAATCTATATGTATACATATAATCACTAGCGAAAAGCCGTGATAGTTCAGATAATTTCAGGTTGCATTATGAGTAAGTTTAGGTATGGCACAATGCAACGGTCGTCCCACAAACAGTTCATTAAGACACGTCAATTTGAGATATCTCTGTGTTCATCATTCAATGTCGGGGAACACGCTATCCGCTCTTTAATTCTTCCCCTAGCATCGTCGGCTAGGTGCACCTTTTAGATAGTTTGTCGAGTGAAATGGGAACAGAATGACTTGTGTTTTAATGGCTATAGCTTCAAGATGGTATTAATTGCGTCAAGTCATCATACGTGTCGAATAAAAGCGTACTTTGGTGCTTTTAGGCTTTAGAATTTACGGCGGTGTACTTCTATGATCAGTGTTCAAACCCAATGTGTGGCAAAATCGATCGAAGTAAATTCAGTTCCACAAGAACTTCATAGATGGCGTCACAAAATTCGCAAACGTTTTGTTTCACCAATGTTTAGTCTAATCGACACTTTCTGATCAAATTGAGTTCTTCATAAAAGTGAAGCAGTGTTGTTTTTTGTGCGATCTTAAACAATCAGTGATACCTAATCTTGAACTGTGTGAAAGGGTTAGAAGTTCCGCCTCGCTCAAATATTTACAGATAAAAAAAAAAGGTGTTTGAAAAACTTATTTAATACACACATAAAATATTAAAAATACAAGCCATCAATAAATTTCTTTAGATCAAAACATTACAAATGTTTAGCAAAAATATTATTGTAACATGTTCATGTATTGTACATGCATTGTAACATGTATTGTATAGTATGTATAATTATATACTATACTAAATGTAGGTATATATTTACAAGAAATATACTTTTTATTTTATTTAGGTATTCTATCAGTTTTCTGATTTGGATAGTACAGTTTTTTTTTAAATGTTTGACAAGCTTGGTTGACCAAAGCTTACCTGATCTTAAGTGACGCTAAGGTAGAAGATGGTAAAGCACACCTAGCCTGGAATGGAACTGGCTCTCAAGTACTCGTAAATTTGCCGAAACACATTGTTAGATGATTGGCGGCAGATTTTCAACTTGAGGCTAGCCAGCCAAGACTAGAAAATAAATTACCATCATGCTATGGTTTCCTCACGATGTTTTCCTTCACCGGCACCTCAAGCTCATTGTTGGGGTTTGAACCCACGCCTTTCGGCGTGTGAACTGACCGCGCTAACCACTAAGCTATCATCGCTACTTAGTTTGAGGTTAAATGCATTATCATAATATCATGTTCAATATTATGTTTATTAGTCACTATCATTATAATCCATATTTAATTCGGCTATTTTCAATCTCCGATATCTATCTATCTCTATATCTTTAAAAGAGCAATTCTTGTATATATATATATATATATATATATTCTGAATCTCGAAAACGGCTCCAACGATTTTCATGAAATTTTGTATCCAGGGGGTTTCGGGGGCGAAAAATCGATGTAGCTAGGTTTCATTTTCAGAAAACGTCGTTTTATCCATGTTTTCAGCCGAGCAATACTCGGTCAACCAGGTACTAATATTTAAAGTTATAAAAATATCTTTGCCTTTATAGATTCAAAATTATGGGACACTTGCTACGCGTCACATTATTACTTATTTACACAACTGCGCCTTAAATAAACCTACGTAATGAGAATTATTACGCGTGCTGTGTTAATAGGTGCTTCATAGTAAAATACTAGCTTTAAAATGATACAATCTCGATAATTGAAACCTGAATAAAACCAACCATGCGTAATTCAAACCAGTTTGAATAAAATGTGCACAACGTATCTACTAGTACATCTATTTATATTCTGCGACCACGTGGAGATGAGGGTAATCAGTTGATGCAATCGCGACCCTATTGCATGGAAATTATAACCAGTTTTATAAATCGGCATCTCCAATCGATACGATATACATGGCCATTGTAAATTATAATAATTGATCGTTGAATGAGAGTTGAGAAGCGAAAGTGTTGAAGTTGTTTAAGAATAACATGGTATCAATTCAATCTGTCAACAGAATCAATTTGCTCTTCAAACTTCTTGAAGAATCCATAACAGATGATATTATGATTTTCTTTAAGAATTGGAATAAACTGTTTTTTTATTATTCCAAGCAAGGTGCGTTTTACCGTTTTGTACCACATTGTTAGTCAAGTTTTGTGCCTATCACCTATAAACCTATAATTACTAATCGTCTATGTGCAATTAAAGCTACAACGGCGGGTTTGCCGTTAGGCTGCAGTTAGACGACATGAAAATTTCTTGCGGCCACCGCACGGTGGCGCGCATACTTGTGTTCTTTCAAAGCTAATTTAATTCTATTGATAAGACTACAATATTCAATTCTTTGCAATTATCTAACCGCTCGAAGGCCGCGCGGTGTCCACACTGTGGGGGTGTCCCCAATACTACACCACGCGCCCGCGCTGCGCCCACCGTTCTCCTTTCTTTTCTTTTTTAGTCTAATACACGTGAATTTGAAAAGAGACTAAAAGCATCTGTATAAATCGGGGACGTAGTGGTGGTGTGAAGAGATTCTTTGATAAATCAGCTTTAAAGGTAGTTGCTAAACATTCGTTTATTATACAATAACGGCAGCAGTGATGTTCTATGTACGGCAATTGCCATATTTTACGGTTTTCGGATAGGTAAATACGGCATACGGCAGCCATTTCAAAACCGTATATCATTTGTATGAAACAATAAGGCCGGAATCGAAAGCGCTGATAAAACCAAATTTTTTCGTGCAACAGAACGCACTAGCAACACTTTCTGGCCGGGGGTTCCCTAAGCTGTAGTCACGAAATAATTTGATGAAACAAGACGGCGCGTATGTACCTTACTAGTGTTAGTACACCAAGCGCCTTTCTAATTTAGTCACTTATATGTATAAGTACAAAAAATGAAGGGCAAGACAAAAAATGAAATCTCTACAGATGAGTCACAAATTTTAAGTACCGGCCAAAACTTATTCGGGGACGAGTAGTGTAAATACTGCATCTTTTATCTTGTAAACGTTTATAATAAAGACTTACGAGTATACGGCCCGGTATTTTACTTGCCCTCTATAATACGGTAATTTTTGGGTTGATATACGGCAACCCTAAAATTTACTTGGATCAACACTGAACGGCAGATCCGTTACGCGGCCGCCGCGCGGCGATCGCATCATGTAACGCGAAATAATTCATATCATATAAACGCGCCCTTAAAGTATGAAGTCTCATTTGAATTTTAAGACACTAGATAGTCAAAATGATTTCGCAATACACTTTTTTTAGCACAATGTATGCATTTTAAAGCAGCGAAAAAATAATTATGTTAACCTCGATGTTATTTCTTGGGACTACTGTTTTCGAAACAAGACTAATAATAAAAAAAATCTTGATAGAAAGAAATCTTCTTAGCTTAGGGAACCCCCGGCCAGAAAGTGTTGCTAGTGCGTTCTGTTGCACGAAATCTAAGCAACCTCTGAAAGAACACTAAAGAACATTTTACGTGTTAATTTGATATCATGATATATTGTTTAAATAAGTAAAAATTACGCACATTACTTTATTTTACGGTATTTTTGTCATCATAATTAAATTGAGTAATAGTTTGAATGCAATTTATTATTTTCCAATGAATGAGTTGTACGAACTACTACGCACCTAACTGCCACATTTTTGCTCTGCTAATTGCGACTTTGTAAACTACAGAATAAGTTTAGTAATGAACTGAGGTACATAAAATGCCTGCTTTAGCTATACTGCTCATATGATACGCAAAACAAAGATTGTGCCGCTATATAACATTAGGCCATAATCTGGCGGCTGGATTATTTAATAATCTAGCAGCCAGCAGCCAGATTATATTCTGCTGGATTATTATTAGACCATAATCTGGCTGCTGGATTATTAGGACATAATGCCATAATCCAGCATTACGTAAAGTTGTGTCTTCGAATAAATCTGCTTTAAATCTCTAAAACACTGTTAAGTGTTAATTTTTACGTAATTAATGGCAATACTTTTACTCACTAAGTAATATTTACCATCTATTAAGTACCTACGGACTTTCAATGAAGCTATAAAAAAGTGTGTAACTAAGTAAATAAGGTTCGTAAACACAGTAAAGTATGAATTACGCAATATTTTCATTTTCCATGACCCAGCCTCGACGCGTGACTGTCAGGTTCATCCGTAAGGTTCCGTAAGTAAATACTGTTGGTCAGTTATTTAGTTAACATTTTATGTGGATTCGACTTACTATGCGCCAGGAAATCGGCAATAGCTTCTATATTTTATAGCAATAGCACCAAAATATAAGTATTAGGGTTTCTAATTGCTATCAATTACATTTATCAAATCCTTGTTTAAATAACAGTTGTTTTTAATAACAGCATTGAGTACATTGAAATTGAGCATAAAATATGTAACTTCAATTACGAAAAGTTTATCGTTTCTTCAAAACAATTACGTACTGAATCTACTTCCATTTTACTTAGCAATTTCTATGCGTGGGATGGGACTTGCGTGTCTCGTCTAAATGTTATTAAGTTTCATTTATTCGCTTGATTAATTTTAGATCAATAGTTTTTAGGTAGGTAACTAATTTGTTTAAACTGTTACTTTTTTAACAATCTATGTCTAAGAATCAAATAAACACTTATAAGGTGAATAAGAATTTGTATATTTCTACAGACCTGTAATAAAATAGCACTAAACATTATCGAAAGGGTTGACTACACTTAATACATATTATGTATTAGCGACCCGTCCCAGCTTCGCACAGGTTCTAAGTGCATGTAATCCTTCATCTTGAATTACTCTGTCTATTGATGGAAACCGCATTAAAATCCGTTGCGTAGTTTAAAAAATCTAAGCGTACAGACGGCGGGAAGCGAGTGGGTACAGTAAGCTATCTTTAAAAGTTAGATATATAGCACCGCGGACTTTTTTGTAGATCGATAAAAGAGGAATAACTCACCATGCATTGTTTTGTTTTACCTCAAGGGGATTAAGCAGCGTTTTCAATGAAAGCTCTCAGGTGGCTTCACTATTCTGACACTTCCAATAATTATATCATCATATTTCAACCAATTTACACAAAACCTTGACAAATTAATTATTATATACCTAAACCTTTTTCATGAATCACTCTATGTATCGGTGAAACTCACATGATAATCCGTTCAGTAATTTTTAAGTTTATCGCTAACAGACAGACAGACTTTGTTTTATAATATGTTGATATATCACGAATTTAGAAATAACTAACTTTAATTGTGACGTTATTGTTTCCTCGTAGGTACGCGGTACCCTAATTTTTTAAGCTAAGTGAGCATTAGTTGAGTAATTTTAGTAAAACAAAAAGGCGGAGAGTTTGCCCGTAATGCTGTCTTAAGTTAAATATCCGTTCCATAGATTAAGGAATAGTAACAACGCATTTTCACTTTTCGTAATGGAAATTTGGCTGCGGACCGGTCCAATATTTACATAGCTATTCCGTTTTCTGAGATATTCGACGTTGCGTGCCATTCGGCCATTCTTAACTGTGATTAGAGCCACGATTAAACTAAGAGCACTTACGGTATTTCATTAGTGCAATGGGTCGATGAAATGAACGCTTTGTGGAACTTTAGCTTATATTTCGATGGTTTAGAGTCAATTCAGAATAAACAAGTTTTAATTCCGAATATTCCGTTCTACGGGATAAATCATCTTAAGATAGTCTATTGTAGTATTAGATTACAGTTTTATTGTAGTACTAGCTTACGCCCGCGACTTCGTCCGCGTTCAGTTAAGAATTGTCCCTAATCACCTAGCGGCATGAAATATACATTACAACCTATTTTCATTCCTACCAAGTATACATAAAAAAATCATAAAAATCAGTCGAGCCGTTTCGGAGTGCGACCACTAACACCGTGGACACGAGATTTTTATATACATATATACGTACATACATTAGTTTACATGGTGGTAGAGTACTACATGGTGGTTTTAGTAGTCGCCTGGCTAGCTACCACCCTCAAGTTGAAAATCTGCCGCCAAGCATATAAAAGTGTGTTGCGGCAATTTCACTTGAAAGCCAGCTGTTCCATTCCAGACTAGATGTATTTGCCATCTTCGACCACACCGTCACTTATCATCAGGTGAGCTGTGGTCAAACACTTAGCCTGTCAACCATAAAAAAAAGTGGCGATGTATTCGAAGTTGGTAAAGAACCCTATCCTAGAATAAGAACACACCGTTAGGTGCTTGGCGGCATATTGTTATGGTTTTGATAGTAGTTAGCCAGCCGAGTACTAGACAGTAGACAGTACACTATCACTATGCTATGGTTGTCTCACGATGTTTTACTTCACTGGCAGTTCAAACTAATTTTTATACGTATATCTCTACATAGTATAAGACAAAATCGCTTCCCGCCATCTGTACGCTTATTGTTAGATCTTTTAAGCTACACAACGGATTTTGATGCGTTTTTATCAATAGACAGAGTGATTCAAGAGGAAGGTTTATATGTATAATACGTATATGCATATGCACCATATTAGTATGTACATTGCACCTGTGCGAAGCCGGAGCGGGTCGCTAGTATTTTAATATTTCTTTTCACCGGCCAAAGTAACTAGAGCCCTAAGGTTCGAATGGTCAAATCATAAAGTCATTTGCCCAAATAGTCAACTCATAAAATTTAACAACTTCCCTACATATAGTATACCGACAGGTTTTATCAATCAATCTTGATGTATTTAGGCATATGGAACCAGATTGTTACGACAGCGATCTTTTTCACGAAAGTAGACTAACTCCAACGTATTCAACCATAAATCCGTGCAATTCTAAAACTGGGACATGCGCGAACGCATGGACAACTCGGCGGATGTCAATCTATTTTTAACCACCCCTAATCCAATGCAATAGAGTTTAATTTTGTAAAGAAAATATTTAAGGGACTTTATTTAGTAACAGAGAAGCTATTCATGTGAACTTCCGCTGATAAATATGGCCCGGAATGGTAATTGGCCCGTATCTTTGTGATTTGATATAATAATCATTGTAACATAAAATATGATTTTAATTCGCTGAACTGTTGAATGAAAAAATATAGTCTCTGATAATTTTGATCATATTTCAGTTGGCGAATATCAACGCCAATAATAATACAGCGATATAATACCTTGATCCTAAAAAAATACAAACTAATCTTTAAATATTAAAAAATGATTTTGCCGTGGTGGTGCCGGCGTAAGAATAGTATCCCACCCTCTCTACCCGTGGTTGCCGTAAGAGTCGGCTAAGGGATGTAATACGGAAGATGGGCAGCAATGTCTTCCTTGAACAATCACACCTAACGGCGCTCGCCAACCCGCCTGCCCAGCGTGGCAAGTATTGGCCTATGTCCAGCAGTGGACATCCATGGCTGATGATGTGATGATGAATCTTTAAAGATGCGCTTCCACATAACTTAATTTAAAACGTAATATTGTGATCAATTAGAGTAAAAAATTCCAATTTAGTATCCTCATTATTCCTATTTTTGAATAATTTAAACACTTTGTGCTTATTTGAATTTGAATAGCGAACTTGTGCAAACGCCATATTTTATATATATTAATATGTGGTTGATTTGCAGGAGGTGGTCGTCTAGGTCGGTACCACCGCTGTACCAAATGATCTGCCGCAAAGCTGTAGTCTAAACATTGCGTTGCGGTTTGAAGTTCTGCAGTTTACGCCATTACAAAGCTATTGAGACTAATCATTAAATGTATCAAAGTAATGAACGCCAAAACAGCGATTACCTACACTTTTTTAGTACTCCAATTTCTGAGTACCGTTGCAAAGATCACGAACAGGCGTTACCTCTCACCACTAGGCGAGCTTTTCGTTCGTCTTTTTAATGTTACACAAAAAAACTATTTTTTTTGTATAGGTATGTATTCAATTAAATATACTATATATATTTTGTTTGTTAACTAAGTTAGCGAATTTTTAAATAACAGTCTTCAGTAGGTACGTACCCAACATGACTTACGGCGCCGAAATCTTAACATGGACCTGGAGTTAGATCATTTCACAAGTTCAAAGTCGCTCAGCAAGCTATGTTAAAAGTTGTGCTTGACGCCAGAGAACCGATATAGCTCAGCGTATTAGTAAGTTGAAGTGGCAGTCGGCTAATCATATCTATCACAGAACCGATAATAGTTCGAGTAGACGTGTTCTAGAGTGCGAGCAGCGTATTAAGAAATCTAGCGTAGGACGCCCTGAGACTCAATGGATCGATCATATACGTGAGGGCAGTGACTGGGAGCAGAAGGCCGGAGACCGGGCTAGGTGGCGTGCATTAGGAGTGACCTATGTCCACTCCTAATGCACGCCACCTAGCCCGTTCACGGAGGTTTTTGTAGATCTTTTTAAGATATACAATTTCATAGTAAATTATATTGATCTATCTAGTAAAGTTTAGCCAGCGTTTGTAATGTAACCGCACAAAAACATGTTTTTACAACATCACATTGCAAATCTTTAAAAATCTAAGATTTCTCCGCTATAATATGCACGTATATACATATAGACCTCACCTTGAATCGCTGTATGTATATTGATGGAAACCGCTAAGTTTAAAAGATCTAAGTGTACAGACGGCGGGAAACGACTTTGTTTTATACTATGTAGAGATATTCAAATTTGGCCGGCCGCAAGAGATGACATGAGGGCCAACCAACTCACCAAGCAGGATGCTCAGAACTGTGCAAAGAGGTGAACACAGCAGGAAAGCGGACCTAATAGGGGATAATCGCCAGGCAGAAGAAGAAGAGATATTTTAAATTATTTATTTATCAACACTACACTAATAATAACTCTAAGCTATAAAATACTAAACAATAAACGATTATACACAAAAACTAAAACAAAAATTCTAAACTATCCACCGAGTTTACAATACTGGCGGGTGTTCCTCACAGTTAATTCCCATTCATCCGCGAAATCGTCAGTTTAGAGAAATAATTGAAGCAATTCGTTGAGGTGACACGATATGTACGAGTATAATTGTATACTCAAAGGCTAAATGTAACCGTTTATAACCCAGTATTTACGATTGACCGCTATAGTATATTAATTTAATGTGCTGGCATTGGATCAGTATCAACTGTACTCTTATTCTCCACGTCTGACCTACAGTCTAGTTTTAAAAATAAAACCCATGCTACTGAGGCTCAAATACAGTAAGTGGCCCACGGCCTTCTAACTGGAACATATAATTTTCTTTAATTTGTCCTGTTACCTTGGTTGTGTACGAAAATATGTTTTAAAAGGATGTGGTTCAGTGTCAAGTTGTCAATGTTACATGACACACATGGACCGTCATGTATGTTAATTATAATGTACCTCTATAAACATAGTTACATAGACTTAGGTACAATAGATAGAAGTTTCTTGACTCTTGACCGAACGTATAAAGCACCTATTTTTTTTGCGATTTCAGAGTTGTATACATTGACTATTTTCAGCTTAAAAAAACGTATCTTGTTCAGTCATTTAGTAGCGATGATAGCTCAGTGGTTAGCGTGGTCGGTTCGCATGCCGAAGGGCGTGGGTTCAAGCCCCAACAATGAGCTTGAGCTGCCGGTGAAAGAAAAACATCCTGAGGAAACCATAGCGTGGTGGTAGGGTACTTTCTAGTACTCGGCTGGCTAGCTACCACCCTCAAGTTGAAAATCTGCCGCCAAGCATCTAACGGTGTGTCAGCCGGCAGCCTCACTTGAGAGCCAGTTCTATTCAAGGCTAGGTGTGCTTTACCATCTTCGACCACACCATCACTTAACATCAAGTGAGTTGTGGTCAAACACCTAGCCTGCCATTAAAAAAAAAAGTCATTAAATCCTAGTGTAGAAGTGCAGCGTAAATAGGACTTGAACTGTTTGCGCTGTAGCACGGTGTAGATGACATTAGAAAAACCGTTTCCTTTTCACTCATGAAAGTTGACGCGATTTACAATCATGACTTAATATTTCAGCTACATCCTAAATGTCACAGTCGTATAATACGGAATCATTAATAACTGTTGTAAATAAACTAAATTTGTCCTACCAGAATGTTTTTGTCTGCAAATAAAATCAAATTAAACAAAGTGCTATGCTTGTAACGTGACGCCATAGACTTGTTTACTGTAGTGATTTATTAGTATTGCTACGATGACAATCGATATTTTTTGTATGAAAAAAAGTTTAGAGTAGGTACGTATTGTAATTTTTTGTAGGCATAGAGTTAACGGAACAACAGTATCTACATAGGTTCATAATTTTAATTCGTTTAAACTGCCTAAACTGATATCATGGTTGCTAACATACGAATCGTCACAGAATTTATCATCTGGCGCAGTTACAGATATAGGTAATTAATATTTTGTATGAAATATATATTAAATTTTATGAATTATAAAAACGAGAACGATATTTACGCTATGAGAATCGATAACGATAATATTGAATTGCTAAAATATAACGTCCCTAGTCATGTGACTGACAGCTGTCACTGCACCATGCTATATAGCTGTCGTGTTGCTGCATAATATTATTTTCCAAAACTCGTGTTTTTTAGTGTTGATGTACAAAAACGTGGTTTTTATTCATAAAGTACTGAATTACGTGCTTGAGTGTAAGGAAGTAGAAGTGAAACATGACTTTTCGTGTTGCTTCCAAAATTTCATCAATGTTTGTCACCACTAAGTCGCCATTACTTTTCTAGGGCATGACAGGACTTGGCCTTGACTTACTTTGAGTGACTATGACTTCGACTTACTTGTCTTGATTTATCTTGAAATACATGAAAATATTGAAATACATGACACTGGCTAATGTACAAAGTGCGACGCCAAAAACAATTAAAAAAACTATTACAACGATGTATCTGCTAGCATTCATAGTCCACACATTGGGTCGCTGGAAAGTAGAGTAATGTCTCTTGATTCACATCTTGTGTATGATCATGCGAAGACATGTCGGTTATGGGAACACCTAACGCTACTGCGGGTTATCTATGATTTGATGAGTTGAGTAATTGAGTATTGAGTTTTGACATTGACAGCTTTTCTGAAAAATCAGATCCGTTATAGTTTTTTTTTTTTATGTCAATGATCTTACTACGCATCAAGGTTTTAAGCAAGTAGCTCTATGGTTTTGGCTCTTTACATAAATAATGCAGATGCATTAGTGTATCTATGTTTTACTATTTAAAAATATATAATAGTAATGCGAAAGTTATGGTTAATGCTTTATTCTATCGAGAATACTAAAATGTCTATGAAATAGCTTAATACTGTCAGCAGATTTTATTAATGATGACTTTCAGCAAACAAAACAAAACAAAGAAAAAGTATAAACAAAAAAATAATTATAATAAACCACCAGTGACAGAATTTGGAAGAATCCATTCAGCAACAAGAAAATAGTTGAAAATTTTCAAACGACTAAACATATTTTCTCGAATCAAAGCTAAAAACACTTGCGATGAAGGCCCCTTCAAAGAAAAATAACATACAAAATCCAAATCGGTTCAGCTGTTTAGTATCTTCGATGCTATAGACAAACACAGATACACACGTTTTTGTAACACGAGAAACACCGTAAATAAACCACTATGGCAATACTTTTCAAAACGGCTATCTTCAAAGCTTGCATAACAGTTCTTAAATACCAAACTAAGGGAATAAAATTACAGTGGTATAATTAATAAACCAGCTAATACAAATGTTACTTCATTTCATTCTATCCTTTAATCCTAAAGCCAACATATAATGCTTAATTATATTAAATTACTAGCTGCTCCCCGCGGTGTTGCCCACTACATTTTTTCGGATTTAAAAGTAGCTAATGACCAAGCGGTATGAAATATACTTTACGACCTATACTCATACCTACCAAATATACATAAATAATGTCATAAAAATCGGTCAAGCCATTTCGGAGGAGTGCGACCACAAACACCGTGACACGAGATTTTTATATGTATAGATTTTATTTACCTTTTTTTCTGTATTTTTTCACACCGCCAATTTTAATAGCTGTGCTATCATTTCTATCCATCCAAATGTTGCCTGGAAGAAATCGCTTTAGAGGATAAGGCCCACGTTGTACTATCACAGTTTAGTGGTATTCTTTGTTGTATTTTTTATTAAGTTTTTTATGTTTAAATGTGTCGATTATTCTATTCTAAATAAATAATTCAGTATGATAGGAATAAATTGCCGTGGTGGTGCCGGCGTAAGAATTGTACCCCACCCTCTCTACCCGTGGTCGCCGTAAGAGTCGGCTAAGGGATGTAATCCGGAAGATGGGCAGCAGCGTCTTCATTGAACAATCACACCTAAATGCGCTCGCCAACCCGCCTGCCAAGCGTGGCGAGTATTGGCAAAACCCCCCCAGGAGGAGGCCTATGTCCAGCAGTGGACTTCCTATGGCTGATGATGTGATCGGAATAGTATCTACATGCAATCCGTAATTTGCTATCCATCACATTACGGAACAAAAATAAGCATAGGTATTACCTACCTATTCTTCCAACTAATAATGACCATTTTGATCCAGTTAAATGCTACATCATCAAGTTTCGTGATTATTCAACAGCCTGTAATTAGACGATTGGCAATTTAATTGTTATTAGTGTTGCAACTTGCAAACTGCTTGCAACGTAAACGGACTCGGTGAACGGATTTTTAGTTAGAAATTGCATGCAAGCAAAAGTAGGAAGTGGATTTTGCAGATTTATTAAATTGACGAAACAACAATTAACACGGTTCTAATCTCTAGCTTAATTTCAATAGCTGTGAGCGAATAAAACATAACTAAGTATGTAAACATAATAGTAATAGTAGTCGATTTTGACCTACTTCTAATAGCACCGTCGCGCGCATCGATTATAAAAGGATTTTTTTTTTAAATATCATACGACATTACACACAGCGCTATCTGACCCCAAAAGCTTGTACTATCGAAGTCAGATGACTAGAATACTTAAATATTTTTTTGTAAATACATACTTATAATACATACAGAACACCCAGACACAGAACAAACATTTGTTTATACCATAAAATGTTTGTCCTTGGCGGGATTCGAACTCACGCCCTACAGCTCAGGCAGACATACCACCAATGAGCCAACAGGGCTGTCAATTACCCGATATTAGATCATATTGAAGGCCAATAAGTAAGAAAAATAGTTTAATTTATTTTATTTTATGGATATTTTCGGCGTTACTTTTTAAAGATTGTTACTTCGGACACGTTCTCGAAATGTTTTTTTTTTACTTATTTCTTCAAATAATAACAAACACGTTTAACTTTTAAAGTATAAAATAATATTTCTAATTAATATGAACACAGTTAAGTACTTACAAATGATAATAATTTGTGAAAAAAAAAACTGAATTCAGGCATACGAGTATACTTGCTGGGAAAGCAAATTTTCCACCTTGGTGATTTTGACCCTGCTGCTGTTGATATTTATTTACGATTTCAGAGTTGTGCCCATTGTAAAAGTTGTTCATAATGATGAACACAATGCCTCTCATTTATGAATGCTAGTACACCCAAAGCGACCTGTATAAACAACTTGGAAGTATCAAGAATAACTCACTAATTAGTTCAGTAAGTTACAACATGGCAGCTTTCATAGATCTCAAATACCTAATTAATTATCTTTCACCGCTGTCGAGTTCAATGAACATTCGTGTATTTTTTTTAAAACAAATAATCTTACAACAATCTTTATAATTTTATTTTTGAAATTCGCCTGCTTGAGTTGCAGTCGATTCACGTTCCAAACCGACCGTTACAAAAGCCTAGATCTTATCAGAGTGCTATACCTGTAAAATTGAGTAAGATGTGTTGTAAATATTTATAATCTCTTTATAAAGCAGTTTCGTCGTTTAAACAAGATTAATCAACAAGCTTCGTAAAAGATGTTGGGGATTAAGGGTACAGATTAATGACTTTTAGCGTAAGCGATCGGCGATTTAGTAGTTTTTACCCGATTACGGTAAAACCAAAAGGAAGGGTTATGTTTCAAGCAGTCTATGTATGTACCTACTAGCTGTGCCCCGCGGTTTCAATAGATGCCTACGTTATAGTAGCTTTATGCATTCAAAGTCTCAGCCCGATCGGTTTAAAATTGACAAAGTTACATTCTTTCATCCCCTATTTTATCCCCTTGGGGGTAGAATTAATCAAAATCCTTTCTTAGCGGATGCCTACGTCATAACATCTACTTGCATGCCAAATTTCAGCCCGATCCGTCCAGTGGTTTGGGCTGTGCGTTGATAGATCACTACGTCAGTCAGTCAGTCAGTCAGTCAGTGAGTCAGTCAGTCAGTCACCTTTGAGTTATATATATTTAGATTTATGTATGTGCGTTTCTATTTAAATGTGTTTTACAGTAACGCGTATTTTACAGTATGTTTTTATATTGACATATTTTATTTTAACATGTAATCAGTGTTTTAAATCTCTTTTAATGGTATATTTGAAATGATATTACGGAATAGTCTTGTAACATTAGTGTTATTACAAAAAATATTTGTACTTGGATGACATAGGGTACATATTTTACTTTGTTGATGGGGATTATTGGATGGGATGGGATATTATTGGATGGGACATTACAGGGATGTTATAAGTATATATGTCTGTCTGTGTGTGTGTGAGTGTGTGTGTGTGTGTGTGTGTGTGTGTGTGTGTGTGAGTCTGTGAACTGATGGACCGATTTCGATGCGGTTTTTTTCATTCAAAAGCCAGTTTCCTTGCGGTGGTTCGTAACTATGTTTGGTTAATTGCGTAGGGGGTTTTTTTTTATTTTTTATTTAATTACTTGTTGACGCTTGCGCTAAACTGCCACTCTTTCCACCTACTAACGCGCTTCTATTATCTATGCTTATAATCAAACAAATCTTTTATCTGGCGACATTGACATTATAGTTGCGAAAACTCGACAGCATTAATGCAGTCGCAAAATCACCGATCGTCGCTGCGAAAAACGTCGCGTGTGACTAGGCCTTAAGTCTTTTGTAAGGCCGGTCTTTGTTGACCTCTCACTATCTTTAGGCAATCTTTTTTTTTAATCCGATAAAATAGGCCGGCCTCAAGAAGTTTAGCTAAAAATACCTTGTCGGGATAGGAATCTGACACACGGACAAAATAAAGTTGTGGTCTTCATCGCATAAAAAGTGCTTTAGATTCCAGAGTTAGATGTTTAAAGATACTAATTACGTTACCTCGTAGTTACTTGTACTCTCGTACTCTCGTGTCATAATAAATAGTTTTATTTTATTTTACATGGAAAACGAACAGCTGCTAATCAATAAAATAAATAGGAGATAAGTGATAACACAAAAGCCAAAAATGTTTTCACTTGTGCTAACTAGATTAAGTTTAAGTGCCCCGTGCCCACACTGGCGCGGGAAGATGTGTAAGAATACCATTCAAATTCAAATTATTTGTAAGTTTCTTTGTTTTACTGATGTTAAAGGTTTTAGGTGTAGATTAAAGTAGGTTTTTTTAACTGAAGACGCGAAGTTTGACACTGGCTGACTCAGGGCTATAAGTTTCGGGTATACCTACTAAGTCAAAAGGTAGTCATTGTACAGCATTTTAAACAACTTTTAACTTTTGTGTAATTTTTTTTCTGGCTGCCAGGCTCCGTGTTTTACCACAACTCACCTGATGTTAAGTGATGGTGTGGTCGAAGATGGTAAAACACACCTAGCCTGGAATGGAACTGGCTTTCAAGTGAGGCTGCCGGAACACACCGTTAGATGCTTTCAACATGAGGATGGTAGCTGGCCAGCCGAGTAGGTACTAGAAAGAACCCTACCACCACGCTATGGTTTCCTCACGAAGTTTTTTTTCACCGGCAGCTCAAGCTCATGTTGGGGTTTGAACCTACGCCTACTAAAAGAAAGGTTTTTGTCTTCAAGATTTTTATTTTCTAAACCCGTATTCGAAGCAAGCATAAAACCTGCTTGTTACGCATTCGCGCTCATCATTAGCATTCGGATCCAAAGTTTAAATTTATCATTACTCGCCGTTAGCACATCAAACACGATCTGTGCCGATGTGCGATGGAAGACGAAAGTGTGATTTTCACATACTTAACACTCAGTATTGCCGAAAAAGGGAATCAAAAATAGTCCAGAATTCGGCATATATTTCCAGGCTAGGTATGTTTACCATCTTCTATCACACCCGTCACTTAACATCAGGTCAACTTTGGTCAAACACTTAGCCTGCCAACCATAAAAAAAAAAGATTAACAAACAAAAACATCTCCTGTGTATTCTTAATTTGTATCGTGTTTTCTATTCTTGGTTGCCTGGAAGATATCGCGCCTCGTATCTTCCAAACGGCCTAATGGTGGAAAACAAAATGGTGGATTTTTGGCGCGAAATAGTAACACTTTAAAAAAATACCAAACCTATTGATTAGGGTATCTAAATTAAAAGAGGATTACAAAAATATATATAAGTTATATGTTTAAATTAATAAGCATTATAAATTTGTTTGAAAAGATTTTTATTTTTATTTATAGCTATTTTACAATCACAGTGGGTTATAGATTTTTTAAACTCTTCAGCTTGTTTTTTTTTTTAATTATGGGCTTTAGTCGGAATGCTATTATGCCAGTCCCGTGTCCACTGATGTTTATTTATTAACATTGAATACCGAAGCAAAATGTTAAAAATGTCTGAGATATCTACGTACAATTACTTTTGATATAATTATTGTACAATATCACAATTATTTTGTATTCTAACTCGTCATGCGGAGGTGGCGTGTTTACAGACACCGTTCAAGTACCGTTTAAATCGTTGTTTTTGTCAGCACTAATACCTACTTTATTACTTTTTGTATCAACCGCCTTTTCACGCTTCAAGCTTCAACGAAAACTAATTTGGATAAGTGTCACAGTTATTTGTGGCGTTCTACATTAGTCAGTCATTAGTTTGAGGTGGGTCCAGCAGTAAATAAATTGCTACGAATAAGTTGGGACAATCTAAGTTAGCATAGCATAATTGATGTTATGGCAGATTCAAGATATTTATTGATTTCATACAGTACAAGGGTGATAGATTTGGTGAAATCAGGTTTGGTGAACAGTTTGTTTTGTTTATCTAACTGTAATTATATGTAATTTAACTGTAAGTGTTTAATTACTTTTATGTTTAATAATGTAAGTCAACCAGTGCGACATTTTCGCTGTCCGAAAAAGTACTCTAAATAAAGATATAAAAAGAATACAGTACAAAGTACTGTTAATACAAAATATACACAAGGATAAAATAGTAGGGATTGCCGTGAACATATACTATACAAAAGTGGAAAGAGAGGCATAGTTAAGTAGGTTATTTCCCCTGCGACTCTTTTATAATAACGTTTGCAATATTTCGCTTTGCAAGTAGACAACTGATTGAATGAGTTGGGTCTTCGTGTGTGGCAAGTCGTCGTCTCTCTACGCTCGCAATTTACACATGATTGCGGTCGAATACAATGAACACTGAACAATTTGAACATTATTCATCATTTCATCTATTGCGTATTGTTTCGTTGATCGATTTGTCGTCACTTACTTTACGTAGGTATATATACGCTCTTGTGTTTGTGTATATGCTTTATTTTAGCTTGTATGTTACGAAACGAGTAGCTATAACATTACAGAACGAATGAGTCACCGTCGAATGTTTCAAAGTATCTAATAAGCACTAATGCATATTTCTTATTCAAAGTTTTAGATTTTGCTGTGTGTAAAGGTTGTCATGGATTGACCAAGCGTTTCCTTTTACAATGAAAAGAGATGTAAGTCGTTTTTGTACAAAAAAAAAAGATTTTCTTATTAGGAATGGGGGGCGATAGGTTTAGTACTGACGTTCCGCTTTTTTTATGGCTGACAGGTTAGGTGTTTGACTACAGCTCACCTGATGTGAAGTGACAGTGTGGTCGAAGATGGTAAAGCACGCCTAGCCTGGCATGGAACTGGCTCTCAAGTGAGGCTCCCGGAACACACCGTTAGATGTTTGGCGGCTGATTTACAAGTTAAGCGTGGTAGCTAGCCAGCCGAGTACTAGAAAGTACCCTACCACCACGCTATGGTTTCCTCACGATGTTTTCCTTCACCGGCAGCTCAAGCTCATTGTTGGAGTTTGACCAAGCAAGCAGTGCGAAGCAAGACGAGGCCGCGTGCGCGTTGTCTCAGCTTTGTCCCCATGATGAAGGCCACCGGATGTGACCGAAACTATAGCCGGAGTTTCTGATAAAATTAAACGTGAGTAATCCCGCATAAATAAAACAAAAAATAAATCATTTACATTAAAAAAACCTACGTATATGACATTACGGAAAACTATGACTATATCATGTTGATCTGCGGATATGTTACAACACTTCACTTAATCACTCACTAGATGTTCGCTGTTTAAACATGTGGTTTGTTATTCGCACATTTATTTTAGCATATTTTAGCGAATAAGTAATTTTCACTACTAGTAGTGAAGAGTTCAGTAGGACGCCATCGCCACACTAACAGGCAAACAGTTTTCCATAATTGTGTTAATTGGTAAAGTGCACAATTTTCTTCATACATTATTCTGAAACTTGAAAGCGCGTTAGTGTTAGCGCTTTTCCAGACGGCCTAAATATATTGCCAGATTTAATGAAGGAGTTAGTCCCTTCTTTTTTTTTTTGGTTTATTTTTAATGTAAAGTAATGAGACGTACTAAACACTTTCACTGCAGTGATTTACTGATCTGTCGATTTAATTTTATCAATCGGAATATCGTTTTACTAATTAGTAATATTAAATTACGTTTTAATTAATAAGGTTAGATTTACTAATTGTATAGCTAGCATAAGCGATAAAATGTCATTAATGCCTACACAGAAAGGTCGACGCTTAATTACCATGACGCTTTGCAATTTACGCAAATTAACGAAACAAAAACAAAATCACTTAATTTTTATTAGCCGCGTATTGTATTGTTACCGCCAGACGAGACGTCGTTGCCAAACAAATCGTGAGAGGTGTGACGCCATGACGACACTTCTAATTATATATCTACGTCTGCAAAATAAGAGTTACAAAATCCGGAGCTCGTGTTACAAGAGGACACTAACCTTTCGACTAGAGGCATCACGTTGTCGAGGAACTCGAAGCCAGCGTGAGTGGTGTACGTGATCGTCTCATGACACAGAACAGTCCCGTGTTCAGCGCGCACATAGTTCTTTAAAACCCAGAAATCTTCCCCGCGCTGCACAGTCTGCGGCAAAAACTCTCTATCCACACACGCGAGCAAAGACCGCAAGCGTAGAAGAGTAGCATCAGATAATGCGTTCTCATCCACAATTTCCAGGGTCTCATTCGTTAATTCTACATCCAATGGCACAGAACTAATTTTCTTCTCGATATCAGATATAGATATGGTGCTAGATACCGTCTTATTAGCTGTCGACATCGTAGACGGAGCAGGCGTCTTTTGAGAAGTAGACTCCTCGAACGTCCGAAAGCTGGATTCTGCCGGCCTTGTTTCGGTTTCGTTCCTGACTTCATCTCGGCTGATATAGCGCATCTCAGCTCGTTCAGAGCCGTCGCCAGTGATCGGGACCCACTCGACCCCCGGAGCGTTAGTCCCGGACAGATGCATCGCCGCATATAGAAGCACGGCGATGTTTATCACGATGCTCACTCTAAATATAAAATTCCGACGGTTAGCCACCATCTTTACAACGGAAGAACCACTTGCACTTAATGAATATACTACAACGTCCTTCGCCGTCCTCTAGGACGCAGTTTCCTGTAAGGTCCTGTTCGAGCCAGCATCACAATTTATTCTGTCATCAGCAGCGACGTGGATGCGGGCGCCGAGCCGGCGCCACGAGATGTTTTCACTCCTGGAACAACCAAACGTAATCTTAATAACCAGTTTGATATAGTAAAATATCCCATAAATTAATCGCTGTACAGTGCAAATACATAGGTGTCATAGAAATGGCAAAATTTATTTAGCGGGAGGATAAAGTTTTGTTTACTCGTAGATGATATAATGGCTTCTAGAATATTGTGCAGTTTTTATATATGGTATTGTAGATATACTAATAGAAGCAGAATCTTATATATGTCCTAAGGAAGACGATGCATGTTTTGTATTAACGAGAAGTTTCTTTATTATAAAAAAATATTCTTTTGTTTTCTGTACATTTTTTCTATTTCTGGTGTGCACAGTAAAGGGTTTCTATCTATCTATAATATATAGAAGCCCTGATTATATTGTAAGATAACCACAAGGCCAGCGTCGTGGACTATAGCCTTACCCTTCTTACAATGAGAAGAGCAGCGCAACAGTGCTGGCCCACTACGCCCAGCAGTGGGCCAGTTTATAAAAATAGGGCTGACTAGAAAATACAATCTAAAAAACTTCAATTTCGCGGCATTTGTCTACAAAGACAGTTCGGTGGCATCGTAGTGGTACTAAATAAATAAAAAATCATTTATTTGATCATCTTAATCTAAGATTCTACATGGTCCGATATGCACTAAGCTATTTTACACCTTTAAAACTATTTGAATGATGAAATCTTGAAACAGCTATTAAAACTACGAATACTAAATTTCAGTATAGAGAACTACTGCAGCGCAAGTAGTAATAATTTTAATCCATAAAATGTGTATAATGAAACCTGAGGAAATCTCATTGTAATATCCATTATTATGGATTGTAAAAAGATTATTATGAACAGTACGTTTATTTTCTCGTTATATTGTTTAGGTATTTTATTAGGTTAAGTTATCTGATGCTGTTGATTTTTTGAGTCATTGTTTTATGGATTATGTATACTTTAACTAATAACTATTTATATTTTATTATAATTTATATATGCATGCATATATTTCATATAGGTACTCATTATTCGTAATTATATTTGTTTACATTTTTCTAATTAAAAAATGTTACGTCTCCCGTCTGTCTTTAGTCTGTCTTGTCTATGTCTTAATCTGTTTTCAATTTTTGATTGCCTGGAATAAATCGCTTTTATATATACATATAGAAGTCGATATAACCGCCAGTTCTAGCACTTGCTAACCCCATAACGGCTAAACTGAATAACGAATTAGTATATATGAATTCTTGTTCTGATATTTTTTAAATGTACCTATGAAATGTTTGAAAAAGTCCAGAACATAAGTCATTATCCTATCAAACTAATAATATAAATGCAAAAGTTTTTGTCTTTACGTATTATATTTGTTACTTCTTCACGTCACATTACTAACAGATTTCGTGTAAAATTAGAATTGGAATGTGGGTTAGTATGCAGATAGATTTTACTATAGATTAAAACTTTTGTCCTGTAAAACGCGGGAAAAACAGCAGGGCTATATTCTCTATGACCAAATGAACAGATAACGCGTCGTGTTTACGCCATACGGATGAATTGAATGGTACGCTCTATGCAAAACGTGACGAGTTGTATTAGAAGCTCGTTTTGAATTATCAAAGGGATTATACATATGATGTCATAAATGCTATACACATATTTGGCAGGAAATCTCGTGTGAGCTAAAGAATTAGAGGACTAGTCCACTGTTACAACTAGTAAAAAATATAATGTTAAATATCTTTTTAATTACCTAGCTCCTGTTATGTTTAGTGTTTATCGTGTTTTGCTCGTTAGATCTGTATTGGACTGTGGGATAAATTTATTTTATCTGGCGCCATTCCTGTGCACTCAACCTTCTTTGCATTCAACCAGGTCACAAGAGTCCGCTTTTAATCTGAACCGATTAAGATAGCTGTACTAGGAAGTAGTTATGAGAACTTGTTAATGAGAAATATACGACTAGATCTGATGATGATGATAACTGCTAACTTAATTATATTGAAAGTGACTTGTAAATGTACCAATTTATGAATAAAATACTTTGACTTTGACTTTGACCCTGAAAGCTTATTTAGTATTAACTCTGCTACATGAGCTGTAAGGGCGTAGTTTCGATTCCCATCTAAGACAAACATTTTTATACCATGAACTTAGATTTTTTTTTTAATGTAAAATTAATGAGACGAACTAGACGCTCTCCTGATGGTAAGAGATAATTCGCCTGTCGATTACTATTGCGGCGATACACAGAACTTTGAGTAACAAAACAAAGTCCAGGGCATCGTTGTTTTGGCGCTTATTACTTTGAGACTTTCGATGGTTAGTACAGCCTTGTAATTTCGCTAGCTGCAGTACCCTTCAAATAGGAACACAGTAATGTTTACACACTACTGCTTGGCGGCAGAATATCTGGTACTGCGGTGGTACCTACATAGACGACCTTCTGCTAACGAGATCTACCACCAAGTGAAATTCTGCGTATTAGTGTATACATATGTATTTGTAAAACATAAATTAAAGGCATTATGTCACTTGTCTGGTACATAATTCATAGTACATAAGTCCTTTAGACTTTGCCTAGTTTGGGCCTAGATAGCGCTGTGTGAAATGTCCACCAATGTTTAAATTATATTTGTTAGAGTTATTGACTGAATGTATTAAATTAAAATCATACGAAATCTATACGTGTAGGAAATAATGGGTAAGTCAGTTTGAACAATTTTCATAAGCCAGTTTAAGGCAAAGCTAAACTAGTTTAGATATTGTTTGAAAACCAGTTCGGAAACAATATTAAGTATCATAGGATATAATGTAATAGGTAGGTAAAAGTATGATTGTTTTTCGAATAAACAATAAAGAATTATCTATCTATTCTTGTATATCTTTTTAAAAATTGGGATTTGAACACAATTATATTTATCATAGGGACTAAATTACGCACAAAATACTGTAGCTTTGTTTTTTTTTTTATGTTTCGGCCATGTTACAATAGTCACAAGGTTTTTTTGATAGTTGTCGAGCTAGGTATTTGATTACAGCTCACCTGATGTTAAATGACGGTGTGGTTGAAGATGGTAAAGTACACCTAGCCTGGAAATGAGGCTGCCGGAACACACCGTTTGATACGGACGTAGTCGCGGTGATAATCATGATTACACTTCCTATAAATTTAACTTAATTATATCGATCTTAGCAGACATCCTATTCCAGGCATGGGCAACTTTTGGCTAGTTGCGTGCCAAACTTACTATATTAATACAGTCGCGGGCCATAACACAAAATAAAAAAGCCAATTTTATTAGGTTATTGGTGAAGTAAATTTACGTGTAACGGTTAATGTGATACTTGTGTTTGAACTTAAGAAACAAATTTGTTCAAAACCCATTTGTACAGAGGCGTAATGAGTTTTCCAGATTTTCATCTGTGACTCTCTTACGACATTTCGACTTATTAGTCTTCATCATCGAGAAAAATTGATCGCATTTATATGTACTTCCAAAAACGCAAACAATTCTTCTCGCGAACTCACTCAGTTGATTGTATTTCTCTTAGCGCGAAACAAAATGTCTCGCGGGCCGGGTCAAAATCCGAGACGGGCCGGTTGTTGCCCATATATGTCCTATTCCATCCTTTATGACAGCATTCTTTCGCACGCCTTAATAACATAGGCATGTAGTTAGTTCCCATAAATTGGCGCCTCCTAGACGCCGATCCATCTTAGATAACCCTCATCAATGTGTAGATTCAGTACAATAAAAAGATCATTGACGCTAGTCTAATTAAAAATGCTGACGTCATCCAGCAATATGCTTTTTAATTGAGACTTCAGACAGCATTTAAAAAGCAGTCAAGTATTTTTAAGCATTTCTTTCGTATGACCTCCAAATGTCATATTACTGGTCAGACGTGATCGTGACTGTTCTTGAATAGTCCGTCTACAAGGCCTCCAAATTATTTGATCAAAGCTACTATCAGAAAACAAATTTAATAGCACGGTCGTTTATTTCCACGGCCTTGTGAATATTTATAGCAGAAAAAGTATATTTGTGCTACTGTGGTGGAGCTACCTTATAAGACTAGAAGCTCGGTCATGAACAACGTAACTGTTTTATGTGACATGTCTCCAGTTTAAGACCTTAAAGTAGAATTTATAAACCTCTAGATAACCAACTGGTATGCCATCTCAGGCCACTCGTATATCCCTGCCAAGACTTTTTATTATAAAGATTCCAATGCAATACAGTTATGTGTGTACATCTATAGAATAGTAATTTATATGCTAATGTTAGATACTTGTAGGTAGATACTTATACATTAAAATAAATTGATTTCTCATAATTGTAACGGATGGATGGATTACAAATTGATGGTTTGCAGCTCGATCATCTTTCCATTTCCGTACAGAGCTTTCTAGGAGTGAAAATGAGCTCTTTTTTTACCTGACTGCCAAGGAAGGGTTATTTTTTGCGCGTATCTTGTATGTAGGTATATTTGTTTGTAAATTTCTTTATTACTTCGTATCTTCCAAACGGCTGGATGGATTTCGACAGTCAAGGTAACGTTATGCTCTTATTCGTCTTAAAAACCTAAGTGTTCTTAGATATGTTGGTGTTTAAAATGGCGGATTTTTTGCGCGATATAGTTATATGTAAAAAAAAAACCAATCGATTTAGGTATCAAAATAAAGGAAATTAAAAGGGATTACAAAAATATCACATCACACATCATCAGCCATAGGTCGTCCACTGCTGGACATAGGCATCCTCTTGGGGGGGTTTTGCCAATACTCGCCACGCTTGGCAGGCGGGTTGGCGAGCGCAGTTAGGTGTGATTGTTCAAGGAAAACGCTGCTGCCCATCTTGCCCACGGGTAGAGAGGGTGGGGTACTATTCTTACGCCGGCACCACCACGGCTATAAAATATATATAAGTTATAAGTATGTTTAAATTTCATCAGAAATAATATTAATATTTCCCACCTTTAATTATAGCTATTTTATTTGCAGTCGGGATATAGGTTTTTTAAACTTTTTAGCTTGTTACTTTAGGGATGAATAAATAAGCCGACATGTTTAAGAAAACAATACACATGAGATTCCTTGCCGAAAACGCATGTATTTAGGAAGCCATTTAATTATGTATAGCCATTGAAAGTTTATTTTGACAGTTCAATACGAAAGCGAAAAGCGGCCGACGCGCGGTAACTACGCTGCTGTGTTGCTACGTATGCTAGTGACAAAAGATAATCTATTTCCTAGGTAGCGCTATTTATATTCCTCAGCATCAAAGAACCGCAAGGACGCCGCACGGCTGCCGCGCGTTAATCACGCGGTCGCCGCGTAGACTGCACCGCGTTTGAATTGCATTGATCGGCTCTCTGCAAGACATTCTTGTAAAATTCTTGCTTAGACAACTTATAATAAACGCGTGTAAATCTTAAAGCAGAACTGAAGTCACCGATCAATATTGAAATCGGCTTGTAGAAACGGCGCGAAGTTGTTAACTTTGATTTTTTTATTTCAAACATAGTAAGCAAGTAAAAAGAGCTTTTTTTCTTTACCACGTCAGTGTCTGAACAAGTAAAGCCTACGCGTTTCGTTAACGTGTCATATACGTAAACGCATTACGTGTTTAGATGTGTTCATAGGGTATAAGATCACTGGACAGTAGAGAAATCAATCAAAAACGATTTATAAAAAAAACTTGTCGCTTAAGAAAATAAAAATCCCGTAAAAATTAAAAATATTTGTACGCACTAATGGGAAAGTTAGTGGCTAAAGAGCATATATTTTAAATACACAAATCTAACATATTTTATTATACGATGAGTGATAAATATCGGTTCAAGCCCTCATAAACTGAACAAATGAAACCAATAAAAACAAATGAATGAAAAAGACAAAGTTTTTATGCCTGTCTTTAATAAATATTACCATTTATTATTGCTCCAGATCGTCATAGAAGCCCATCAGCGCGTGAGGCGGCCTTGGCGATCGGAGCGTTCGACCACGGCTGCCGGTTACCTACTTTGACCACAAGTATCAATGTGTAACAGGTCTGGTTACTGATTTTATAACATTTCCTTATATCTTTTTATTATCATATGTATCTGTGACGAAGCTACCGAGTGTTGAATTTAAATAATGTAATACAAAAAATATACCTATGTAAGTATTTCTATCAGTCATCTGTTTTTTTCCCCTTTCTTTTTGGCATCGCACTCTGTGCATTCTGCCAGTTTCAATGTTTCTATATTTTGTGAGTAGTCTTCATTTTTCAGCATCTTTATCATCTTAGTTACAGTCAAAGTCTAGTCTTGATCAAGTCCAGTCGGTCCCAGTCAAATCAAGTCATGCCTTAGTAAAGTAGTGGCGACTTTACTATAAGCTTCTGGATGGAGTTTTGGAAGCAACACGAAAAGTCATATTTAACCACATTATATCATTTTCCCACACTCGCGCTGTAATTCGGCACTTTATAAATAAAACACCACAATTTTTATGCATAAAAACTCGAAAAAACACTAGTTTTAGAAAAAATAGAATGGGGCGACACGGCGTTCACCGCGTTCCCGCCAAAACCTCAGTCGTACATATGTACATATATCGACATACATTTAACATAGCGCCATCTAGACCAAAACTACGCAAAGCTTATCAGTTCGAAAAGCAGATACTGTTACTGTTGTAAATAATTTGCATTGTGTGTATTTACAATACGTGCATAATAAACACAGAATAAACATCTGTATTTGTCTGACAAATATTTATCATAGGTAGAAATCGAACCCCGCCCTACATCTCCCTAAGCAGAACTACTACCTAATAAATTATAAGCCAATCAAAACACGTAATGATAAATTAATATAATAATTACGTTTGAATTACGTGTGAACGAGTATCGATAAAATTAATACTTCTAATTCTTTTATAAACGTTTTATTTGGCAATAAGTTTAAAATAGATGAACTTTAGAGGTAGTAAATCCGTTCTGATTTAAATTAAGATTGAATTTATTTTATTAAAACTAATTTTATAATTACGAAATTATTAGTTTTTTACATTTATAACTTTTTCACGTTGTAACGAATTTGATTGAAATTTGTAATGGATATAACTTTTAACCAGGATTAACAAGTTTTTTTTTGTCCTGGTAAATGCGGGTAAAAGCTCTGGATGTAGCTTGTAATTTAATACGTCTTACTAAGAGGTTATACGTTTTTCAAAAAGCTCTTATTCTAAGAGAAGCTGTACCTCATGCCTGTACAAACTTAAACCAACAATGTTAACAGGCCGCAATTCATAAAGTTTTATCACCATAAATCAGCGATTTACCCGCAAGCCGACAGAGACCAACACACGTCCGCTGGCTTTACTTTGTCACTATCTGCCGGACAATGCGCCATAAGTCCTCGCCGATGCAAACGATCTCGGAAACACTGAATTTACTGTTTTGTTTCCAGGAACTAGGGACTTATTCGATGTCTATCAGTATAGATAAATAGACTGACTCATTTGGTAGAGTAACTGCTTCAAGAGCTGTGGAGCGTGGATTCGATTCTGACACCGAACAAACATTAGTGTGACGAATGTACATTTTTGCATCTACATAGGTATGTGTTTACAAAAAAAAGTGTACATTACGTATTCTATCAGTTATCCCCGACCCTAAACTAAGCAAAGCTTGTATATATTACGGGAACCAGATAGCTGATGAATACTTACATACTTTTTCTTCTAAATACCTACCTACTTATCACTACATATTATAAAACAAAGTAGTCCGCCGCGTATGTCTGTTCGCGATAAACATAAAAACTACTGAACGGATTATCATACGAGTTTCACCAGTAGATAGAATGATTCATAAGGAAGGTTCAAGTATATAATTTATCAAGGTTTTGTGTAAATTGGTTGAAATATGATGATAGTTGTTAGTAGTATAGGGAAAAGTCAAGCCACCTGGGAGCTTTACGAAATCGAAAACGCTGCGTAATCCCTTTGCGATATAACAAAGAATGCATGGTGGGATAATCCTCTTTTATAGATCTACAAAAAAGTCCGTGATGGCATATCTACCTTTTAAGGATAGCTTACTATATCCATTCTCACTAACCGTGCGAAGCCGGGGCGGGTCGCTAGTAATACATAATTACAGGACACCCAGACACAAAAACAAACATCTATGTTATGTTCAAGAGTGCGAATCGAACCCACAAACTTTAGTTCTCGCAGGAATAATCTAACAGGGCACTAAAATGCATGATAAGATGGTGGATACTACTTAAAAACTTAAAGATGGGTCGATTTAAGAACTTTCCTCATTATTAAAGTCGGTAAAAAATCAAGATTGATACAATCACAGAAGATCAACCAATTTATAGGGGCTGGAAAATCACACATCAATGAAAACTTCTTTTTTCAATGTTTGGCAGGCAGGTGATTGTCCACAGCTCATCTGATGTTAAGTGACGGTGTGGCGATGATGGTAAACACACCTTGGCTGGCATGGAACTTGAGAGAATCACTAAGTTTATTAGGACGTCTAAAAGCAGAGTTTGATATTGATAAATTCCTTGTATTTCTTATTGAATTCTATAAATATAAAGTGGTGGTCAGAGATGTTTTCTCAGGCGTCGTCGAGGTTGTTTGTATGGTAAAATGCTATAACTGTGAGAACCTGTGAGGGAATTTCAAGGAAGCGGTCTGGTGCTGACCGCTTATAACTTTGTAAGAAGACTTCACAAATATAAGCACACTGTAACACTTGAATGGTTATTTTTCGTTATAATTCAATTTCGTTACATAATCAGTATTAGCTTTCCTAATTTTGATGATATGGGGATAGGGAGCTCTGAATGGAGATAACGGCAGCAATGTCATATATATTATGCCGATTGTTTCTTTTCCTTGTTATTGGTACAGTCCGGTTTGAAGGGTACTGAAGCTATCGAAATTACTGGGCTGTTGAGACTATCTAATGTCTCAAACTAATGAGCGCCAAATCAACGATGCCCTGGACTTTGTTTTGTTACTTAAAGTTTTGTATATCGCTGCAATGGTCATGGACAGGCATTATATCTTACCATCAGAGCGTCTCGTTCGTCTCATTACTTTTACATTAAAAAATGTAAAATTTGAAGATTGCAGACTGAATTGAATATGGTAAACACATCTAGACTGCCGGAACACATTGATAGCTGCTTGGTGACATATCTGCAACTTGAGCGTGGTAGCTAGTCAGCCGAGTAATTGAAAGTATCCTTCCACTACGCTCTGGTTTCTTCACGATGTTTTCCTTTGCCAAAAGCTGTAATAGTTCGGATTTGAACACATGTGACCTGATCACTGTGCGCTAACCACTGAGCTATCATCGCTACGAAAGTCGTGATAATCGATTTTATTATATTATTCAAGGCATTCATTACTTGACGTCATAGCACGTCCAGCTACACCTATAAAGTGCATAAAGCACAGGTAACATTAGACGCGGAACAATTGCAAGCGCAAAAAAAAACATTCTAGACAAAATAGATGAAAAAATATGGAATCTATTGAGTTTTTCTACGGTTATAGCGAGCGAGATAACATTATACAAGTGTGATCAAAGATTGTAGTAGACTCCCTGGACAGCGTATTCAAAACAACGCGACGGCCTTCAAAGGGGAAAGTGTTTTAGACTGGATAATTTGAATGTTTGTTTGTATTAGTCTAGACTTGTAACTTTGGTGTTATCAATAAAATATCTGTATTTTTTATTTATTTATCTTGGAATACAATTTTTGTAAAACTTATACTAATAAATGTAGTTTTACAAATGTTGCTGTGGTAAGATATATAGGTTAAGAAAGATTTCACATTAGGTAAAGCAAATATAAACTTTCTATTTTATATTGTAACTAACGACCCGCCCCGGCACGGGTTTACACGGGGTTTTTGATCTATAATGTTTTTTATGACATCACATTACAAATCTTTGAAAATCTCAAATTTTCTCCGCTTTAATACATATGTATTATACATATAAACCTTCCTCTTAAATCACTCCGTCTTTTGATGGAAACCGCATTAAAATTCGTTGAGTAGTTTAAAAGATCTAACCGTACAGACGGCGGGAAGCGACTTTGTTTTATTCTATGTAGAGTATTGTAGAGATAAATGAAATTACATCATAAGTTCATTTGAGGCAGAGCGATAATAGAATGTCCTATTTTATTTTAGTAAAACTTAATTCTGATATAAATCATCATGGCTACCTTAATGCTTTGAGCGAACTGTTTCAGATAACTGGTGTATAGGGCTCACTGAGGAGATAAAAGAATGGTGTTTGCCATCGACAGAAAAACTCGTAACATTTATATACAATAATAATATAGTACCTGGTTGACCGAGCATTGCTCGACTGAAAACACGGATAAAACGGCGTATTTTAAAAATGAAACCGAGCTAGATCGATTTATCGCCCCCGAAACCCCCTGCATACTAAATTTCATGAAAATCGTTGGAGCCGTTTCCGAGATTCAGAATATATATATATATACAAGAATTGCCCGTTTAAAGATATAAGATATACAATTGTACATACCTACAGAGATAGAAATGATCTAAACCATCAATCATGTATAAATGTTTGTACATCATAAGTTACATGAGAAGTATTGCGATGGATGTGCAACGCTGTTAATGTTAAAGTTCTCAACGATTCACACCGAGTAACTAATTTATCGGAGGACTATTTAGCATTCATCAATTTTAACGTTCACGACATATTCGCTTTGCTTAGATTTCAAAGTCAGCCGGTAAGTGGCAATGAGAGACACCAACTGGACGTTGTTCATTAGTGCCTTGTTTACAACAAACAAGTAACATAAGTCAACCGAGAAACTTGAACATAATCCTTTTGACAATGATGTTTACTTCCAATCGACGTCGAAGAGATCATTGTTCTGGATCTTATGCGGTTATGTCGTACTCTCTGCTTGAAAGCGACAATTTCATTATTTTAAATTTGATTTAAGAAAAATAAATCTTATGTCAGTACAAACTTATGATATATTTTTCTTCTAAGACACGAGTGTGGTAAAAATAACTAAAAATTAGATTTTTTTTCCGGGCGCCATTTACAGATAATTTTGTATAAGACATTTTAAATGTTGTTTTTCATTCGTCAACAAACCAATGAATAGTTATTTAAATATAAAGAATGAATATGGTTGAAATTTTAGGTCCGTGGGGGCAGACCGCTTACAATGCTCACTGGCCAAACGTTTAGAAAAAGCACCGGGTGGCCAGAATTCTGGCACTTGTATCGATATCAAACTTAGCATTAACACCTAGCATTGCATTGGCAGCATTGCATTGGCAGCATTGCATTGGCAGCATTGCATTGGCAGCATTGCATTGCATTCTAGCCAAATTTCCTTCCTTGTGTGGGCTTTTAGATACAAATTTATTTAGATTAATTTTATAAGTTTATACTTCTTTCTACATAACGAAATAATTTATTCAATATAAAATATATTTATAATTTTTAGGGTTCCGTACCTCAGAAGGAAAAAACGGAACCCTTATAGGATCACTTTGTTGTCCGTCTGTCTATCAAGACCCTTTTTCTCAGGAACGCGTGGAGGTATCAAGAATGAAATCAATATCAAATACTCAGGTCTACTGTCCCTTGGAGCTGTGAAAAAATCAAACTTCTAAGCCAACGCAATCAAAAGATACAGCTGTTTAAGCTGCAAATTTTCGACACTCGCAAGGGAATCCAAAACCAACAGGGTACTTCCCGTGAACTCAGAATCTTGAAATTTGGTACGAAGCAACGTCTTGTAGCGAAATGCATAAATTACCATTAAAAAAAAAACATGTTACTTTATATAGCTAAATAAATAAAACAGTTTATTTAGTATATGTAATGCAGATGAACCTACTTGATTGAACTTGATTATCAACTCGCTTAGTGCAAACTGAGCACAGCAGTATGCAAGTTGATAACATCTAAGAACTCACAGTAGTTAATTAATAGCACTTCGATCATTTAACAGCCAGATGCACGAAGTAGTAGTATTTTAAGATCGTGGTAGTTGAGTACTTTTGTATTATCACGAATACATCATTTACATAATCACTTCTTAGTTAATTACCTACATAGTAATGTACGTGTGGTAAAGTGCTAACTCCTGCAGATGTTTGTTAAAATTTGGTGTGTATGTACAGTTGATAAGATTTTAGTCTCAAACGCAAATAAAGGCGTATTAAAAGTTTAATCTGTATATGAATAGAAAAACTGTTTAACCGTTTGAAGAACTACTTTTAGGGTTCCGTACCTAAAGGGTAAAAACGGGGAAAGTTATAGGTATTTAGTTTTAAGTTAGTTCGTTTTTTCATTAATTGATTGGTAATAATGTTAGTTTGAATAAATTGGTGATGTCCAACTATTTTCTTAATTTGGCGCGTAAAGTACCATCGACCACAAGTTGATAACCATCATTTTGGCAAAAAAGAGTATTGGTGAGTGAGTATTGGAGCTTTGAATTTCACTTAAAGCTTCTAGTTTTAACTTTTGACCCCAAAAGCGGCGCGTGACCCTCGATTCAGTAGCATACTAAGCTATGCGCACCTATGAATGTTTCTAGTGGGAACTAGTACACAGCAATCTCAGAACAGAATGCCAAGCATTGCTCGCGTCGATCGTTTGTGCGTTCCTTTTTCATAAAGTCTAATTTTGATTTGAATGATCTAACTCTATATAACCTATAATTTGAAGTATGATTTTTATATTAGATACTCTGTGATATCCTTTTGATTGTCTTACCGCACTGATTGTATAGCTATAAGGTTTATTTTACTGAGCGATCTATCTCGATTACGCGCCAATCGCGTCCACGTTCGAACGAAACGTTACAGCGCCATCTAGCCCCAAACTATATGAATCAGATTACAGATTAAATACTTTTTATATAAATGAGTATGCACTTAAAAAAATTAGAACTTAAACTCAACAAAACAGAGGTTTGGGTTAATTTTAATCGGCTTTAAAACACAGGAGGAGGTTTTCAATTTGTTTGTATTTTTTTTTTGTTACCTAAAAACTCTGCCATTTATAAACGGATTTGAATAATTGTTGTACTTTAATTTTGTTTTAATAGAAATTTCATGAGTATCGGTTCAGTGGTTTAATTTTTAAATCAAAATACCGGGAAAAAAATATGTCATCCAAATAAACGAAATTACGTGTTTTGCTTTCCTATGATTTTCGGTGTTAACGGTCACTAGAATCAATAAACTACCTACCTTCTTGTTTCATCGTCAGCTGATGATTAAACTGTATAGTAGGCATCGGAATTCCGTAAGAACTATGTAACTGTGTTTGGGCTTAGGCGGCCGGAGTCATTTTTTTTCTCTAAAAAATAATATGTATTTAATGTTTATTCACATATACCACTAGGTATACAATGTTGTTTAACAGTTTATTATATAAGTCACGAATTTTAAGAGAAAATTAACTAATCAAAAAAAGATCACCGAGGTAAGTTCGTCCAACCGGCTCAACCGGCAGATCCGAGACAACGATGACGCGTGTCGGCGCGACGACGCGTGGCTTCTTCCGCGCTTCAGACCGGCTATCACCCACGCAGCGGTTCACTCATAAGCGACGAACGATTTACTACACAAGGTAAGATTTTTAAGTATGAAATTTAAACATAATTATATATTATGTATACGTTCACGTTATGCCACGTTAGCCGCATGTCGAGAGATTGTTGGGCCAAAATCACGACACAGTGGTTCCCTCAAGATGGCAAACGACCTCCTTGATGGCCCAGACGGAGATGGAGGGACGAACTTGACTCCTGTTTGAAATACTCGATTAAGGTTGGAAAAGTTAGGAAAAGATAAGAAGGAGGGAAAACATGTCTTCGCCCTGCAGTGTAACAATACAGGTTGATAATATTAATACATTCAAGACATTCAACGTTTTGTTTTAGTAGACATTTAAATCAAAATTCTCTATTTTTACATAAAAATTAAAACTTGAAATGAATGTCGCGTAGCTTTGTTATTCCTAAAGACAGCAATTCTGCGAATAAACAATGCCCCTTCCAAATCAAAATGAGGCATGTGTAATGTAGATTTGCAAAATCAAGAATAGCAAATGATCATATTTAATGACGGTATACGACTCTTAATAACGGTAACATACTCATTATAATACTTCTAGTTATTTGCACAGATCTATGAATAAGTTTATGACGCACATTGATTGTCTAAAATGTGACCAGAACCAAGAAAATGTTTATGGTATTATTCGTCTGACGTTTTGAGAACAATCGTTACAGCAGACAATCATCAGTCTAACATTGTATTTAAAGTCTTATTTAGCTGGGCAAAAATATGGTAGTTTGAGGTTTTTGTTACCTTGTTTGAATAGAAAACAATTAAACCCAGTTCTGTCTTAAAAGCCCATACATTGCCATAACGTTCGCATGTTCTTACAATGGAATCTCTTAGCAGGCAAAATCATTTTTCGATGTCATCGTTGATTTAAATTTAAGTTAAAAATTCCAAATATCGTTTCGACTTTTCAGAAGTTCTTAAATATATGATTAGTTTTGTTGCGAATTTTATTCGAACACTCGACATTTCCAACAATTATCATCATATTTCAACCAATTTACAAAAAAATATTTACAAATTATATGCCTAAATCTTCTTCATGAATCACTCTATCCATTGGTGAAACTCGCATGATAATCTGTTTAGTAGTTTTAAAGTTTATCGCAAACAGACAGACAGACGCGGCGAACGACTTTGTTTTATAATATGTAGTGATGATGATAAAACGCAAATTCTGATAACTGAGTTTGACATTTTTCAGATGGCAGTGGCGGATTGCCTTTTAAAATTAATAATGTTAGTTCTCCTTTTGGCTAAGTCTCTTTTTGAACAGACTTTAGTCTCCACCTGCCAATTTGCAAATTTCAATCTCGAAGTTTTTGTGGCACTCTCAAAGCTTATCAGTAGAGTTTTTACAGGCATCGCTAGTAAAAAATCTAAGTAGTGAACCGAAATTATTTAACAGTGGAGCTATGAGAATTAGTCATACCATTAGATGTTTTGCTCTTTAATTTATTCTAAAAATATTCCTCGCCACTAAACAATTTTCTGCTTGGATAATAATTCTTGAGTATTTCATGCTATTTATATTCTCTAATTATAATACCAGAAGTAGTTACACTAAAAGTATTCAGAATGATTTTCCATAGTTGGCAATCATTTCATCTGTAAACTTTTTCTTAGAACAAGTAGGTACGTGAATATTTAGTTGTCGTAACGATATTTCCAGAATAATTTTGGAAATCTTTAGAGCTGGCACAATGCACGAACGTGCTGTGGTCGAAGAAATAAAAAGTAAATAATACAAGAAAAAGTCTGAAGCGCCAGTCATCGTTCGAAACAAGAACTAACGCTTGTAAACAAAATCCTTGTCCGAGAGAGAGTGCGAGACTATGTTATGTAATATAAGTACCCCAGATCTGTCTGAAGGTCGGTTAGTTTCTTTCCAAACAGTCATCCAGATCAACGTAGAAGGGCCCAAAGGCACAGATAGTGGCGGCCTTATCGCTTGTGGCACTAGCTCATAGGATTCTTTTGTTTTCTATTCCTGTTGTGCACAATAAAGAATTTCCATCTATCTATATTTAAAAAAAAAGCAAATAAAGGAAGAAGAGAATATTACAGATCAATTCAAGATTTTTTGTTAATAAACAGGTTTGCATAAAAGCAATAAAAAATTACTAAATTACTTTATTTAATTTAGTATATAGTAAAAATAACTTGAACACACACCTCAGACTTGATCAACAACATGATCATGCAAATTCGATTATGTAACGCAGCCCTAGTTTTCTTGTTATTTAAACATATATGTAAATAGGAATACCATGAATGAAATGAGACGAAAATGTGATAATTTATCTGGAGAAACAAATATTACGTAATCAACTTAACACTTGTGACCGCATTGAGCACACCCAGAAGTAAGCATTTCCAAGTAGATGAAACCAGTATATAAACGATTCGTATAGTTTTTGTAGAAACCTTATATTAGAAAAAAAACCCTGGTATATATCTAATCTATCTAATACCTTTAAACGAGCAATTCTTGTATGTATATATATGTATATGTTTAATCTGAATTTCGGAAACGGCTCCAACGATTTTCATGAAATTGAGTATGCAGGGGGTTTCTGGGACGATAAATCGATCTAGGTAGGTTTCATTTTTAGAAAACGTCGTTTATCCGTGTTTTCAGCCGAGCAAAGCTCGGTCATCCAGGTACTATGTATAATATAACATTTCTAGAACCCAGACATATGACCACATTAGGGTTTGGCAAACAATTAGGAAGGACATAAAGTCTAATTTCAAGATCATTAAATTCATAAAATTAAAATGGATTTTTATAGGCGTTGCTACAATCATGTGTCTTTTGTTCGTCTCAATTTCTTTTACATGAAAAAAAACGTTACCCAAATCCGAGTATCCAAATGTTACCTTTTATCACAATTAGCCGAACATAGAAATACAGTAGCAGGCTAGCAGGTTCATTAGCCTATCACGAGTGTTATATTTCTCCAAATATAGCTTGGGTTGGTATTTGCGGCCGAGCGGTCCACCATGGACTGATAAGAACGACCGCCGAGTCATTAGCAGGAAGCGAGGCGTGCGCCGCGCATACGCAATACTCCGCTACACCGAACTGGAGGCAACGGACTAGGGCTACGCTAATATAGAAATAGAAAGGTGAAATCCTGCTATGCTATGAAAAAATAGCATGGTTAGAGAACTAAAATCTGGCTGCTTCCTTATGCCAAGCAAATTATTTTTTCGTCTTCTTTTTATGGCTTTGTACCTTGTGCATTTGCCAGTGTTAAGAGGTTTGATATTTTCAACAGTTAAATAAGTTTAAGTCACAGTCAAAATTACACAAAGTAAGTCTTGGTTAGGTCCTTTTCCCACACTCGAAAAAACACACATTTTGTGAAAATATGTGCCAATAAGACTATTCCACGTTCCCGCCAAAACAAATTTAACTTTTTTGTCGTACACAGACCACAGATTAGAAAAAAGTTCAGATTTAATGTTGTGTAGTAAATGAGTCATAGAGACAACCAAGGAGTGGTTGATCGTTTTGCATAAAATAGTTTGAGTGTGTGCGATGTAGGGCTTCAGCAGTCTGCATATTAAATTCCCATTTTATTTATTTAAGATTTTTAAGTTTTTAATTTCAGCGATACAGTTCTTTCTTTCTCAATTGATTAGTATCAAGTTTCAAAGTTCAACGCTGGAGTTTGTTAATTGAGCTTTTTCATCCCATTTCACTCGAATACGTTAAACTCGTATGAAATCACGATATAAAAGCTGTAAAATTCATTTGTGATAGATACATCAGGGTAGTTATTTTTGTGTGCGGCAACCCTCAAGTGATAACCCTATCCGCCGGGTTGCCGGTCACGACATGCAAATGCGGCTAGATTTTATACTTGGTAAATGAACTTGGTAGAACGTGGTGTCTGCTAAGAATCAATCGGAAGCGTTGGGAGATTTCTAGGACGCCATTGACACTTTGGTTACTAAATGAAGAGCAAAATTTATTGCTGCCCGCCAAACATGCAAACTGTGATAAATATTTCCACTAGCAAAAACGAGACGGACGTATTCATATTCCAAATTCCAGCTTTGCCACGTTTCCGCGCAGAGAAAGACCATTTAGTCCCCATTGCGTGTTAGGCAACGGAAGATCTTAGCCTCTGATAAGGATACTATATCTATACATTTTTTTTATTAGTTAAAAGTAATGAAACGAACCTTTTGCCCTACCAATGGTAAGAGAACATCTTTCTTTTACAATTACAGTGATACCCAAAAATAAAAGAAGGAAAAAACCAGAGCAATACTGGTTTAGTGCACATTACATAAGACGCTTATAATAGTTTTGGCCTTTGTTTCGATTAAATTATTTATTGATCGAGCGAAACGAAATGGGAACAAAATTTGAATCTTTGCCTTCTTTTTGCTTTTGTTTGGGACGTATTAAGCCGTAAGAAAGTAATTGTACTTATCTTTATTAACAACCTTTATTATAGACACAACTCTGATGTAAAAAAAAAAAACTGTTCTATAGAAGAAGTACGTTAAACTTCGACCAAATGTATGGAGTTGTTGATCTATTCCGCGATTTCCAAGTTGTGCCCATAGGTAGTGAAGTACATTGACCTTCTTTCGTTAGTACATCCTAAACTAATTGACCTCTAAATCTATAATTGCCGATATCTATATTATCATAATTATATACATCAGCGTTCGGAACCGTACGATAATTATCGTGCGTGTACGATAATTATCGTACGTGTACGATAATTTCCATCATGATACAAAATTTGAGGATTACACTGACACCCAATAGCCTAATAACAAATACGATTGTTTTTTGCTGTCAGCGCTCATTTCTTTCTTAGGAACACATGCTGCCGCTTCATTTCTCAATAATTTCTTTGATTGCTAGCGTCTTTCAATCAGCGATCGATATCGATATTTCGCTAATGTGTCATATGTCGAATATTCAAACTATTTTATTATTTTAATTTGAAAAGCAGATCTTTACAGTATTTATCTATCTATAAATCATTTGCAACATTTTATTGTTACGTTTTGTATGATTTTTTTAATGTAAAGAATATTATCCTGATGGGTACGATAATTTTGATCCATATACGATAATTTTACGGCCCTGGTACGATAGCTACACGGCTTCGGGTTGTGAACACTGAAATACATCAAAGATAATAATTGTCAGTCATTAAATTGGACATGTTTATTATGATAACTTTAATGCAAACCGTTGTTTTCATCATTATAAAATGTTATTGGCAAAAAAAATTAATAACACTTAATTAAATTATGTTAAAAGCTTCGTAAAGATATATACAAAGTCACACAAGATAAGTTTAATTTTTCATTGAACAGGTTTGGTAAAAATTAATGTGGGTTTGCTAAATATACTTCCAAAGCCCTTAAATTCCGGTTCAAAGACCCGAAAATGTCTTTCTGATACAGTTTCGATTTAAAAAATATATGCTTATAATATCAAAGACCGAAGTGCATAAATCACGCATGCGGTTCACATTATCTGAACTGTCTGAATAGTCACTTTACTATCTCGAATCGACTTCCGACGATTTATTCTCCTTATTGCATGCAAGTACATATAATTAGATACTTTACTTTATAGAAATTCTGGCTGCGAGTTATGTAAATGGGATGGAAGTTGGTGGAAAATGCAGTTTCGCGACTTGAACACATAATTATGTTTATCACCCGGACTTAATCGCGCATACTATGAAATCAGTTTTGTTTATTTACCTCGACGTTTCGGCCATGTTGCAATATCCGTGGTCACGAGTTGACTCGAAAGTGCGGGTCGTGTCGATGAAAGAAATGAAGGTGTTGTCCTACCCTAGTTTTGTTCTTATAAAAATGTAAGGTTATCACCACAGCACACTGCACTAACTGTATCAGCAGACTGTTCTGGACTGTCTATGACTGGATTTCGGATTCTTTGATTGTTGGTGAATATATAAACCTATTTAAAATCATATGCAACGTGATTCAGCTCTATGTTAGTTCATTTGGTAGTAGCGTTAGTTCCTGAGCTGCAGGGTTTGAGTACGATTCCCAAAACAAACATTTAGGACATCAACAGCTTGTTACAAAACAAGTATACTATAGTATACATATATTCCATAGCGATGATAACTCAGTGGTTAACACACTCGGTTCACACACCGAAGCGCGTGGGTTCAATTCCCAACAAGGAGCCAGAGCCGAAGATGAAGAAGAACAGTCATAAGTCGGGTACTTTCTAGTACTCGGTTGGCTAGCTTAAGTTGAAAATCTGCTGCCAAGCACCTTACGGCGTCTTCCGGCAGCCTCACTTGAGAGCCAGGCTCATTCGTGTATTAACTATCTTTGACCACACAGAACATTAACATAAGGCGAGCTGTGGTCAAATACATAGCCTGTCAACCATAAAGATATATGCAACATTTTATATAAATACTAAAGCTAAAAGAGTTCATTGTAAATATGTACTTCACTTACTGCGCTACAAAACATGAATTTGCAAACATTTAAACAGTTGTTCTTTATATTTAATTGTGTGTTGTTCACCTATTTCTACAGAAAGAGTAAATAAAGTGTTGGAAGTTTCAGCCACATTCAGGCAATTCGGTATGTAAAGTTTTTTTTGTATATATTTTATATTTTTTACTGATATATACTTTGTTTTATGAAACTAATTTGAATATGTTAGCTTTCTACGTGGTAGTTGATTTTAAATACGTTTTCAGACTTTTTATAGCGATGACGTTATAAGGTAGGCTGAACATAATATATGCCCTTGCCATGTAAAACAAAAAAGTATACATATCTGTTTTGACACATTTGATTATCTTTGACAATAATTGTCATTAAATTTAATTGCTTCATCGGCTTAGCTAAAGCTTTAAAGCCATACTGCCCGTCTTCGGTTTTTGCAAATCATGACATAAAGTAAACTAATCTTATATCATAGCCTCATAAAAGCAATATCAGAGTCCGAGTAACATTTAAAGTAAAATAATCCAAATATTTGTATCAATAAAGTGAAAAACAACTCGACCTACGTGTATGGAAGAGGTTATTTTGGCTGCCGTTGACTTGATATTGACAGGTTTTGTTTTGGTTTGCCATTGCTTTTTAGGCACTGAACGTAGCCCTATACAGCCTACTATGTGACGTCATTAAAGTTCAATTGAAAGACAAGTTTATTTTTAGTATTTTGTTAAAATAAACTCCATCTCATATAATCAAAGAGTTTTAAAAGTAAAAATAATGCACAGGGATGGTTCGAAATGGTTTTGGAATCAGTAAAGTTTTTTTTCTTTAATACCGAATTATTAATTAAATTATCTATGATAATGAGTTGGTTATAGTACTTGTGTTAAATAATAACAGATAAATGGTCTAGAAATATTTACAAGCCCAATATTGGTTTACACCAGCAAAAACATAGCATAGACATAAGAACTCTTCTGAAGTGTGCTCCGCTTTTGGCTTTATCTACGCTTTGATGAGGTAAAACGTTAAACCATTCGATCTGAATAAGAAGATACCGTATCGTACTACTAACCTTCTTTAAACACGAACGACCCTAAAGTTAACATTACATCTGTTAACCTAGGTTTCTTGACCAACTTACCCGCATATATTTAACTTAGTTAAGTGGAAACGCACCACAAACCGCAAAAAGACGAGACGAGGAAAAGGTCGAAGGTTTAAATCGAGCCGTGAATGTAGAAGTACTTCTTAGGATTAGTGTTATTTTTTTCCAAAACTAATGTTTTTCGAGGGTTTGCGTTGAAAAATAATAGTGTTTTAATTATAAATTGCTAAATTTGACGCACAAGTGTGAGCAATTGTAATAGAATAAAACATCACTTATTATACGGAAACACGAATTAACAACTATGTGGAGAAACATGTGTTTTTGTGTTGTTTCTAAAACAGCGTAAAAACTTCTATTCAAGACACCTCTACACTACTAGAGCAAATTGATTTTATCTTGACTATTAAAAAAAAAATGGCACTGATAGAATACACAAAGTACGATGCCAAAAATGAAGGAAAAAAGTAGCTAGAATACTCCATCGCGGTTGCGGTAGCCGGCAATTTGCTTAGAATTAGTTTCATAAATTGTACACAGTTTCGCAAATTAAATGACGAGGCAGTTCACGACATTCGCGGTTAGGGAGCTCGAGCTGTCGGAGTTTATTGGCACGATGCCTGTTTGTTAAGGATGAAAGGTAAACTTGTTCATGAGAAACACTTTACGGAAATATAAATTTAGTCGTGTAACTTTAGAAGAAGTATAAACAAATTTTCGACTCTGAGCAGTGGTTCAATCATCATCAATTGTACATAAATTATAATGATTTATTAATATTAAACGGCGTCAGGATATCTATGGGCCTAGACAAAGTAACATTTGATTAGTGATAACGCTCATAGAAATGACAAAAACTTATGAGTTTGACATTTATGTCATGTGAGCAACTTATATGTATGTCAATCCCGTACATTTTTTTTACTTTTCTATTAGCGTTATTGAATTTTGATTATATTGAATGTTACTTTGTATAGGCCTTCTTATTCCGATCTTCGCAGAGCACGCGATTTTTTTTTTATATGTCAATTGTGTTAACATTTTTGCCAGTGACAAGTAGGAGGACTTTTGAAATTTAGAATTTAGAACTGAAAAAAAGGAAAATATCTTAATATTATATACACACAATTATATATATATATATATATATATATATATATACACATACAAACACAAACAAAGCTAATATATTACAAGAATGAGAGCAAATAAAACTGTAGCTGCGACTACACTGCTAGTAAAGTTTGAAGATCTCAGACCCCTTAGCCGTTATAAAAGTCTTTCACGAGGATACTTAGTGGCAGCTAGCGCCACTTTTTTACTTGGTGGTAGATTTCCTCAGCAGGAGGTCGTCTAGGTAAGTACCACCGCAGTACCAGATATTCTGCCGCTAAGCAGTAGTGTGTAAACATTACCGTGTTCCGGTTTGAAGGGTACTGCAGCTAGCGAAATTACAGCGCTGTTGAGACTAACCATCTAGTCTCAAAGTAATGAGCGCCAAGGCAGCGATACTCAGGACTTTGTTTTACTACTCAATATTCTGTGTATCGCTGCAATGGTCATGGACAGGTGTTATCGGTTAACATCAGGAGAGCGTCTCGTTCGTCTCATTACTGTTACATAAAAAAAGGGCAATTTTTTACAGAACTCTTAAGACTAACTATTAAATATTATGTCTCAAAGTAATGAGTACCAATCGAGTAGCGAAGCCCTGGACTTTGTTTTGTTACTTAAAAGTTCTGATCGCTGCAATGGGTCATGGACAGGCGTTATCTCTTAACATCAGAAGAGCGTCTTATTCGTCTCATTATAGCTAGAATATGAATACGTCTGTTTCGCTTTAGCGAGTTGTAGAGTGCTGAGGAGGTGAGGTATACATGCTCAATATCGAACTAGCACCTCAACTATGGTATTTATAGTCAACCATAGTGTAGTAATGCGATCAGTGAGTTATAATTACACAGGATTCAGTCAATTAGGTTCTGCATGACCGTGCCTTTCACATATCCCGATGACATTGTCCTTAATAATGCCTCGACCTTCGTCCATAGAAACTGTTAATAGCAGCTGAAACTCATTACGTTATCCATTTTGTTTTATGTTCTCAAGAAGCAAACTCTTGTTAATCTGTGCATAAATATATCAGTTTGTGATACCTCAGCAACATGGCGAAGGGTTACGTTCTAAAGCTGAGGTTAACTTTAGCTATGAAAATATTTTTTGCAAAGGTCATAGATGTGTGTTACCTCTTACCATCAGGAGAAAGTCGCGTTTGTCTTATCTAATACTTTTATAAGAGCAATTCGTGTATAATATATGTATATATAATCTGAAACTCGGAAACGGCTCCAACGATTTTCATGAAATTTAGTATGCAGGGGGTTTCGGAGGCGATAAATCGATCTAGCTAGGTTTCATTATTAGAAAACGAAAAAACCGACCAAAGCTCGGTCATCCAGGTGCTTACTATTACATTTAAAAAAAAAAAACTGTTTTGTCGAGGGTGAACGATATTTTTATATAAAAACCTTAGGCTTAGTATATATATCCCAAGTTTATAATCTTGAATATAAAAATAAATTGTAAGTAGGTGCCTATCAAATACCGTTATTATCAGATACAGCCTTATTACTTTTATTTTCTGAGCAAAAGGACCTTTACGGCCAAATTAACATGAATAGAACTCGAATAAAAAGGAAAAACTGCCAGCAAGTAAACATACAAAGCATATAAATGCAAAGCAAAGCAAAGCATCGGGTGTTCTAAATTTCTCATTTTTTTTTATCGCATATATATCCGCCTTTAACCTCTAAATCGCCTGTTGTAAGGTTAAAAAGACACAACATTGGCAAGCTATAATATCAACAACTTTAATAAAAGTCTTAAAAAAATAACCAATAGGCGTTTTGATAAATACAATTAATTATTCCATGTAATTGTAATAGCCTTACATTTAGGAGGTAAATGTAAATATAAAGGTAAAAAAAACACTAGGTTAGGTAAAAATACCAAGATTTTTTATCACGATCATATTTATCTTTTTAGCAGGATCTGAGCTACGCGATGTGAACATTTGACATTTCGAAATACACTGTTCAACGACACGAAAGCTTTTTTACAACTCGCTGATTTCGAACTTGACTCGTTGATCATGAATGGTTGATTTTTACGAGCAGGGTAATAATAGGTCAGAGCAAAAGATGATGCGCTAAAAATAGATCTAGCATTTTAGTTATTAGAAGAATCGTAAAGATTTCTAAGAAAATACATTTTGCAAAATCAATCAGATTTGGAGAAAAAAGCCTACTCAACATATTAGGCGGCGATTAGGTATGTTGTAGGGAAACGATTACTTTTTTCGTGATTTCATGGTCTATCCTACAGTAGCTTGCTCATGCTAAATCGTATTTCATAAATAAAAAATGTAGGTAGAAATATTTATAAATTCAACTAATCCTTTTTCAACAAGTATTTTCGTAGATGAAAATGTCGATTTGTGTGACTTGGGCCTAGCTTCGCTCGGTCACCTATCCACGGAGCTGCAGGTGTTTTAAGTTTGTACCGGTCACTTCTGTCTAGAGCCTTATTTCCTTCAGATAATCGTCGCAAATGACTCACAGTATCGAAGGTCGACGGCCTTGGTCGGTTTTCGACCGAAGCCACGGCAAATTGCCGGATTCTCCAAGGAAGTTCTGAGAATCACTTAATGAAGAATACTTTACGAAAAAGGTTGATAACGTGATGCGAAAGCAAAAAGATTGTGCGGTTGAGAAATAAAACCAAAAACTTTACATAAAATTTAAGGTGCGTTTTGAGTTTTGGAACAGGTTAACTTGTCCGTTTATTTTCAAATATGTTGGTACTAATTCTACGTAAGGGATAATAAGGCTTCCAGGCTTCCACTGACGTCTAGCTTGGGGTGTTTTGTATATAATAACTTTTTTTTTTGCTCAGGGAAATCCTAAATGGATACCACCGGCTCCGGAGCAAGCACGGTGGTTATGTAGGACTCTCCGCCAAAGTGGCGGCCTACCCACTAAAAACCCTTGGGTGTTTCTGCTTGACACCTATGTGCCGGGACTACGGGAACGCTTTCGCACTCGTCCGCGGCCCCGACGGCTTGTATATGTAGAACAACCTACCCAAACCAACCGACCACCCTGAAGTAACGGAGCACGGCATTGGGTCGCTGCTATAATAGTTTCCTTCCCATTTTCCCAATTTTTTTTGCAAGCTTAACCAGAAGTATCCTAGAGTAGTTTTGGTAGTTAGCCACAAAAAGGATACAAGATATGCCTTCAGTGGCACATGTTCCTAGGTCTCATTCTCTATTAGGCAGCCTCAAAGGACTCCACGATACTCGAATTTTGTGAATATGTAGGTATTTATTAGAATCAATATTTTAGGTAAACTTCTTTATTTGTTGGTTCCTTTTTGAACGTAATAGTCCGAAAATAAAATTTTTGAAGTTTATTGAACAAACGTAAGTAGTTTCAAAATTTATTTTCTGTTCAATTAGCGCGGGAGCCGTGGTAAGTTTTTAGCCTGACAAAAACAAGACAGACATATCTAAATTCTAGCTTTATCTCTTTCTGCGTGGGGAAAGACAGCTTTGTCCCTAGAGCGTAATTACATGTAGCTTTACGTATTTTCAATCGCTTAAATATAAATAAATGTTTGACTATATACGTATAAGCATAACTCGGAAAAGGAAAAAATTATGAGCTGCTCCGTATATTTTTGGTCAAGGATCAACATACTTTATCTTTAGATCGTCTTGACTTTTTTTCACGATTTCGGAGTTGTGCCTATAGTAAAAGTTGTTCATATTGAGTACAATGACCCCCTTTCGGCTCAGTACACCCCAAGGTTATAACTCTGTATAATACAATCTAAAAAATACATTTTAGGGTTTAAGGTTTTCATTGGATTGAAATAAAATAATTAAGAATCAATTATATTCAAATACATATACCTAAGCATGTATTTGTGGACGTATTATTATAATACAACTTGTAACGTGGCATAGTATGATTAATAGTAAAAACCATTAATATTTATATTCATACATATACCTATGCTATTATATTATGTATTACGGATTACATAACGTCACCCAAACAGTCATTTCGTTCATCTCAACCGTAGAGCTGTACCTTGTTAAGTATTTCACAAAAATATCAATTAATATAACAAGTAAATTAAGATTTTCGTAACATAACAGAAACAAATATCAAATTTGTTTAAGTCATAATTTATGTTTTGGTCTCTTAAAACTTAACTAACTACCAACAAAGAATACAGAAAAATCGTGCGATTAGTTTGCCGTTTTGCAATTCTTCGTTCTGAAATTCACTTCTATGTATAGGGAATGTGTTTAACTAAACAGAATGAAGCAGCTATAATCAATGTTGCTCATAAAACCGGTAATTATACCAATTGAAATGCAGCAACTGTCCGGACAAACGCATTCAAGGGCAAAATGTTACGAAACAATTGTGAAGTGGGCGGGCTGAACAGCTGTGAACTTGGTGACAGTATAGAAAGCGTAGGTATCTATATTTGTATTATGATCCACTGTATGTTTCCCTTTACATTTCCTTTGAGATAGCAAACTAATAACAAATAAATACTTCATTAACTGTTTACCGTGTTCTACCCATAAGGTCTCAAGGACTTAGGTATAGTCTAATCGCCTCATACACTACCTCACGTGAGGTCTTAAAGGCCTGATAATCCACATGTGACCTGCACGCTAGTACACTTGACTAAATGTAGGTTTGCTCACACTACTGAATATAAACTTCTTTCTTGGTATCCCATCTGCCTAGATCCTGTGCTAAACTGGTCCAGGTTCGAGTTACGATGGTGCCGCTATCGAAATCTATCTATATATTTATTTATTTATTTATTTATAAGTAAGGTATAAAATAGACAATTACAAAGAGCAAACAGGCACCTATCTATGTAATTTGGTTAAAAAAAAACGACTTAATTTACTTTAAACTATTTTACTGAAAATTTATAAATACATTTTGAGTCTTGCTAACAGATTCCATTGTAATAACATGCGAATGTTAAGGACTTCGTAAGATTTAATTGGGTTTAATTATTTACTTTACAAATATTTTTGCTTTGTTAAATGAGACTGAGATGATGAAAAAAAAAATGTAAAAAATGTCAATATAAAAATATGTCAGCATAAAAATGTGTCAATATGAATAAAATTGTCCATATAACAAAATGTTTTTTTTTTTTTTTTACTCTTTTTGTATAGTATTAGTAGATTATGAGTTGACTTGAGTTTGTGCGCGACTAAGACCCAGTGATATACATAATTATGTGTGCAAGTCGCGAAGGTTTAATTAAAGGAAAAAAATTTTTTTTTTAACAATGTGGTGACATACAATTGTAATGAATTTCCAAAATTTAAAACACATACTGATAGGAATACAGTGAGCTCTGAACTTATGCAGTACCTACGAATTTACGACTTACCACAAGGTTACAAGACAATGACGTTAATATTATTATGCGTGTCTGAGCAGCCTGACTCACGAATGGACAACAATCTGATCTTGGATCAAGATATTTAAATGCACCTATCCTATCTCGTTGGCAAGTTTCCGGCCTCTGCATTCAGGTACTATTAAGTACTAATCGTTGAAAGTAGCACTAAAAGTGTTAAAAGTGTGCTGTGGTCAAACACCTAGCTCGCCATTAAAAAAATAGCATTACCATCATCATCATCGACCTATTGGACACAGGCTATTTTAGTACGAGAACAATAAAACTATAGGGGACCAAACAAGGACTTTATTATTTAACTCAAAAGAGATTCCAGGCTGAAAACGTGAGTAATATTAATAGTTACACGTTGTTATGTAATGGGAATAAAGCCCCAATTACCTTCAAATTTCTTACCACACTTTCTGAGAGTCGACTTGGCACGCTCTTACCTCTTATTGGCAATTTTAAAGCATCCGCTGCCATGAAAACTTGTAAACAATGCTTGGAAATGTGCCCAGTATTCTTTGCGTCTGCAACTGCATTACATTGCTTACGTTCAAGAAATCGCTCTGATTATTTATCTACTTATGATAGTTTTTTTTTATTATTATCGTAATAAAACTTTTGTACATCAATTTGTTTTAAAAACGTGTAAATATCTGTCTCCTAGAAATATATAGGTACTAACATATCAATTTAATTTTTAGCCATGATTTTCCCACTACAAGACTAACAATATTCAATATTATTCTAGGCAAGCGTGCTCCATCTTAGACCGCATCATCACGTTACATCAGGTGAGATGGCGGACAAACGTAAGCCTTCCTATAAAAAATAATTATGACTGAATCTTACACATACTAAGGTTGCTTGGAAAAGATTGCCCTAACGATAAGGCCGCCATTTGTTGCACTACTGTCAAGTTGTTTTATTCAATTATTGTGAATAATATTTTTTTATGCGATTTCAATTATGACAGCCCTGTTGGCACATTGGTATTGGTATGTCTGCTTTAAGAGCTATAGGGTGTGAGTTCGATTCCCGTCCAGAACGAACATTTTATGTTATGAACAAATGTTTGTTTTGTGTATAAGTATGTATTGAGTTGAGGCCGGTTTGTGACATAAAATGTATTTCTTCCTTTTTTTTTTCTTTTAATGTTTTCATTTATGTTTGTTAAAAGTTTTATGTTTCAAATAAAGTGTTGTCTATTGTCTATTATTGTAAAAAAAAAGTATTTATCCGTTATTTGACTTCCATCACACAAACTGGTTAGTTTGGGGTCAGATGTGTAATGTCCTTACAGTATTAATGAGCTCCTTCCAGGGTAGCTTGCCGTTCCGCGTAACTCTGTTAATTACAAGTCTGCGCCTTATTTTGACGCCCTTGTATCCACTTGTGGCCGCATTATTACGATTGAATGTCATTGTCCATTCAATTAAAGTATCACAATCGACGCTGTGGTACCTTACTGAATATAAAACTGGTATCTGTGACAGTTTGAACGCTTGTCGATTATTTTGAAAGATAAGTCAATATTACACAAAGTTTCCATCCATCGTCAGTTGTCCCACGTATGTCGCCACACCATCGAGTCACAGGATGTCCTACGCTACGTTTACCAACTCGCGGTCTCCACTCTAGAACACGTCTTACCCCGTGGTTATCGTTTCTGCGACAGATATATCCAGCCCATTGCTAATACGCTGAGTTATGTCTGTGACTTTAGTTCTCTGGCGAATTACTCGCTCGTAAGTCTATATATACGTATATAAAATTAATCCCTGTTTCCCCTTAGTCGCGCCATAACTTGAGAACGAATTTACTTATTTCATTCATCTTTAATTAATTTAAAAAAATACCGAGACCTCTTATACCAAGTTTAGATTTGATCAGACTTTTAGGAGATGCTCACATCCATTCATCAACTAGAAGAGAGCTGATAATCTTCAAAAGGCTAAATAAAAAAGCTAAATCAAATTTGGTTATGCGGTTTAGAAGCTATGATGTCACAAACACATACACGTTAAACTTATAACACCTTTCTGTTTGCGTCGAGGGTTAAAATAAATATTATAAACAAGTGAACATCACAATCACGATCATGGATAGACTATGCAACAATTTTTCAATGCCAGATTGTATGAAAAATAGATCATTGCTAGTTGGTGGGATAAACGGAAATTGCCGTGAAGAGTTTTAACTTCACATACATCTTTTCAATTTCGTACCGAAAATTCGACGAGTCTTTTCATAAATTGCGAGCACGAGTGTAGAGAAGTGGAATAATGTGGTGATTTTATAGTTCCCATTTCAGAAGCAGCATTTACTGTTTTCGACCGTCACTTAATATCAGATGAGCAGGAGCCAAATGCCTAACCTACCAACCATAAAACAATGAATGTTTACAGTTGTATTGCAGAAGTGATCAAGGAAACAATATACATAAATTATGTTCTGGGCTTTACCTTTATTCATGGAAGTTTATGCATTGAAGTTTCTCCTGTTTTATCATACCGGGTTAAACCCACATATAGTTAAGTACAGCACATCGAAAATTCATTAAAGGATATACAGCAAGGAAGAGGTCAAACATTTACTCCTATCCATCTATATATCTACATATGTACATATATATATATATATATATATATATATATACAAGGTAGCCCCCAACGCAAACAGAGGAGCCTTAGGTATAAAATAGTTTAAGATGTGTGTCTTTCTGTAGCATCGTAGTTTGCAAACGACTAAACCGAAATCGATTTTTAAAGGTGTTTACATTGCCTATTATTGCAGTGTTTATTGTATTAGCCGTAGTGGTGCCGGCGTAAGAGTTGTACCCTACCCTCTCTTCCCGTGGTTGCTATAAGAGTCGGCTAAGGGATGTAATCCGGAAGATGGGCAGCAGCGTCCTCCTTGAACAATCACACCTGCCTGCGCTCTCCAACCCGCCTGCCGAGCGTAGCGAGTATTGGCAAAACTCCCCCGGGAGGAGGCCTATGTCCAGCAGTGGACGTTCTATGGCTGGTGATGATGTGTGTATTTACATTGAACTTGTTCTTACAAACTAATTGACAACTAATGGAAAAACGACAACTAATTAACCTGAGATCAAACACTAATTAACAAATTAAACAAATAGATTGTGCCGGGAATCCATATCAGTTATAATACCCAAAGAAGTAGAAAACTAATAGAAGTGCCTTTTCGCAGACATCGTTTGTATCTTTTGTCACTTGTTACGGAAGTGTTTTAAAAGCAAGAGTTAGTTCATCTTTAAATTTTAAAATATGCCCGCTTTTACAATCTATTGTTTTTTTTTAATTATTTTAGTCTGTTAAATAGAATTTTGACGTTTAGAAACGCAATAAGTTGCATTATGTTCATAGTTTGAAAAGTTCTCGAAGATGTATAAAGTCTGCCAACTCGCACTTGGCCAGCGTGGTGGACTACGGCATTGAGCTTGCGCCTAGCAGTGCGGTTGTTTATAAAAACGGCTGGTTCGTTTAGCGCTATGTGGGTTTTTTGCAAGAAATCTCATGTAAGTCTGGAGAACCAATACGATAGTTTATGCTTGCTCTTCATATACAAACTCTTTGGTAATATCTATCTCTCAGACTCTCAGACTCAGGACTGTTGATACTGTAACTTTTTATATCACCGTAGACTTAATATTATAATCTCTATATAGGTATAGTTTAATCAGAACATAATAATATGAAATGTGTAGCAACAGCTTGCAAATTAACGACCAAGGATACCAACTTTTGAAAGAGTCATAAACTTTTGAAATACGTATTACAGAAACTGTATTGATTAAACTAAGGTCAAGTTGTGTTCACTTTACAGATCTGATAAAGATAACTATATGTAGAAATTCAAACCTTGAGTTTCATACTATATGAGAACTTGCAAATGAAATATTGCAGGTGTAAATCTCGGAATGTTTTTTGATTTTGATTGGAACACATTTGTAACATATTACCAATGTTGACAATATCAATACCAATGTTGCTCTTTCGGCGCCAGTATGCGGTAACCATTATGGCTTATTAAGAAAAAATAATAATTTAATTTAATTATTATAATTTAAAATTTTGATTTAATGAAACAAAATTAATTGGCTGGTTCCATAACCTAGTCTAAGATATTTTCTTTATTATTAAAATCGATTTTCTAACGAATAGATTCACGATTAACCACATCCTGCCTGATTTCAAGCAACGATGTGGTCTAGGATGCAGCATTCTTACAAAGAAAAAAATCTCTTTAATTTGAATTTAAAACCACTTGGAAAATACAGACTCCGGTAGGTTATGTCCGGTTATGTTATGTTAGGTCCGGGCGAGGATATGGAACGCCCGGACGACCAAAAATGAGACGAAGTGCCTATTGTGTATATGGGGAATATCTACAACATATCTTTTTGGCAAACAATTTAAAAAAAACATAAGTTAACCTTTTAATATTAAGTATATAATATAAATTACACATTTCCTTCTTCTTGGGAACTATTAGAATAGGTTTTACTTGGTGGTAGATTTCCTTAGCAGGAGGTCGTCTAGGTAGGTACCACCGCAGTACCAGATATTCTGCCGCTAAGAAGTAGCGTGTAAACATTACTGGATTCCGGTTTGAAGGGTACTGCAGCTAGCGAAATTACAGGACTATTGAGACTAACCATCTAGTCCCACAGTAATGAGCGCCAAGGCAGCGATGCCCTGGACTTTGTTTACTACTCAAAGTTCTGTGTATCGCTGTATTGGTCATGGACAGGCGTTATCTCTTAACATCAGGAGAGCGTCCCGTTCGTCTCAGTACTGTTACATAAAAAAAAAAGTTTATTTTTTAAGTTTTATAGAGTGGGTATGAATTATAATTCTAAGATTTTTTTAAATATATACTTATGTTATTATTGATTGGAAGATTAAACATTTCATCAGTAAAATGAAGTGTATTCTTCACGAATATACCTTTTTATATGGTAAACATGCCAGGAAGAACATCTTAAATCTCGAAATTGACGGCCTTGACTACGAACATACAGTTCACGGCAAGCCTGATGCTCGACGAAGGATGTCTAGGATCAAGTTTTATAATTTCCTTACTGCCTTTTCCTTATAACGTCGATTTAAAGTATAAAAGCTTCATTAATGATGCTTTCATCTACCATAGAATGTATTGCTTTAAGAATTTAGCTATAATGTTGTCAAAAGTGTATTTACAACTTCAGACGGCCAAATATAACTTAAAACTTCATCCGTACAAGGTGGATATTCCCCACATACGCACAAAGCATTTTGATTCAACATTTTTAAAATATAGAGTACCAAACCATGCCTGATGTTAAAGTAGAACGGTTTAGGATGGAGCACGGTCACTTAAAAGGAAACCATTTTTATGGTAAGAGTATTCCATCATGCGTGCTGCGTTCGCTTATTTAACATGTCCAGACTGATGCTAAGTAGTAGTACGGTCTAGGATGAAGCACGCTTACCTTAACCTATTCAACCGTGATCTATCCTGGATGGTCAAACGAGAGTCTATCACAGTAAAAAAATAATTCTAACATAAACAGCGACTTTACTCGCTATTTTGTATTTACATATATTTTTTACTTGACTGAGCAAAAGGTATATATATAATTTTAATACTCTTTTGTGCGCACGTTTACAGGTTTCAATGTGAAATATCTATTTGTTCAACAATATGTTACATACGAAGTTTGTATTATTTTTACTCGACTGCGCAAGGTTTTTGTTTTTATGGAATTTTACAGGCTCGTAATTCATGTAAACGCAATTTTAAAGTTCGAAATGAACTATACCGGTTATTGGTAGAAGTTTTCTTCTAGGCAAGAAAAACTAGCTCATGCACTAAGGGTTCTCTGACTTTGATGAAGACGGAACCATCACAGGAATCGAGTCTCGAATTTTTTACAACTAGCGACCCGCCCTGGCTATGCGTATGCACGTATGCAATTTATTATGGTTACTTGATTATTAAACATTGAATTTTCTGCTTACACGAAGTTTAAATACTACATAGTAAGTTAGTAATCGCAAAAAAGTTTATGATGTCGAATGATTTTCGTAATCTTTTTTGTTATACTTGTGCTGAAAGACGTTGCTTCTTGAAATAGTCTATAGGTCTTTATTTTGTCTTGGCAAACAGACTGACATCGAAGTGATCTTATAAGGGTTTGAGATACGGAACCCTAACAATGATGTATATCTTCCTCTATTGTAGATGAAATACCTACTATAAAGCGTAAGCGAAATAGTTTAAACCGAGCGTGCATGCGTCATAAAACTTTTTTCTTTGCTTTAAGCTGGAAATTCCCATGACTTTATTATAGCTATGGGGCTCAATTTCATGTTAATATAAAAACTTATTTAATGACCGCAGCAGTTCGTGTTTTAGATTAGAACTGCGTTTTCTTTAGAGCGGTTTATGACTAATCGTTAGTAGGAGATGAAACAAAAAGTAAAGACGAAAAAAGAAATCAACTGATGAGTAGATTTCTTAATACGGTTTATTTTTGTTGCTTTACATAAATATGACTCACGAGTTATAAAATAGACAATTATGCGCTAAACCTTTTAACACGCTGTCCTACGAGATATTTATCAGGAAATGAATAAGGGTACATATAATAAAAGCTATTTTTATTTATAGGTATATAAACATATATACTCAAAGAACTAAACGCTAACAAAAGTTAACAAATGTTTTTTTTTTTTAATTGTACATTTGCATCATTAATAAAATTTTATCATAAGCGAGCGACCCGCCCCGTCTTAGCACGGGTAGTAAGAATGGATATAGTAAGCTATTCTTAAAAGGTAGATATATGCCTCCGTGGACATTTTTGTAGATATATAAAAGAGGAATATCCTACCATGCATTGTTTTGTTATATTTCAAAGGGATCGGGCAGCGTTTTCGATGAAAGCTCCCAGGTGGCTTGACTTTTTCTGACACTTCCAACAATTATCATCATATTTCAACCAATTTACATAAAACCTTGACAAATTATATACTTAAACCTTCCTCATGAATCACTCTATCTATTGGCGAACTTGTACGATAATCCGTTCAATAGTTTTAAGTTTATCGCGAACAGAAGCACAGACGTGGCAAACGACTTTGTTTTATAATATGTAAGTAGTAATCAATTTCGTCACTAGTCATTGCTGTAGAATTCCTTGTATTGCAACAACTACTACTCTTCTATTAAGACATATTGATATGATTATAGGCTATGTATGAAAGTAAATAAAATTACGATAATATAATTTCCTTCATATAAGGTTTAGCCATGAATGAATATAAAAGTGTAGGTGCCTATCGTATGGCAATATTGGCATATTATACAAGGTTAGGTCAATCATCGTGTTTGTTTGCTAATACTGGCCCATTAACGTGATCAGTCAGATGGCCATAGCCCATTGTTTGTCAGGCAATTACCAAAAAAAGCCATAATATTATGCAAGGGTATCTCATGCCACGAGTATTAAACTGGTATGGAAAAAAAAATAGAAAACACTGATCACAGAAAAAACACAAATGTAAAAACGCCGAGTTTAGTAGATCCTCTTCCGTGTATGTTTTAATACCTACTCATAACGATTTGTAGAATATTCCGATCATTCTACTCCCAACTAAATTCTGAGTCAGCCCTGTTGTTTTTCTATAAGCTGGCCTACTGCTGCGCGGGTCACTTCTTATTGTGGGAAGGATTAGGCCACCACGCTGGCCAAGTGCGGGTTGGCAGATTTCATACATCTTGGAGAACTTTTTTTTTATTAACTCTCGTCATTTAGGTTTCCTCACGATGTTTTCCTTCACCGTTTCAAGTTATGGGCAATACGCACAAAACCTAGAAAAGACAGAGATGCGTGCCATGGGATTCGAACGCAGGACCTCCAGATTGGAAGCCAGACGGTCTCCAAACTAGGCTGCCGAAGCTTCTTAAACTTTTTGCCTACGAAATTGATCAACTGAAACTGATCAACCACTTTTCTTGGCGATAAACTTAGGTCGCTTCAAGAATCATTAGAATCATCACTTTGAAGAGAACGCAACATACTGAAAATGCTTCTGGCGTTGCAATTATCTAAATTATGGGTGACATCTTACCATCTGAAAGAACGTTTGCATGTTTGCCACCCTATCTAATAAAAAAATCTTTTTGTTATGGTTAGAATGAAACAAGATGGCAAAAGTAGTGGTCTTTTGCAATCTTATTTCATTCCGCGAGCCATAGAAGAAGCGCTAAAGTTTTTCTTTAATAGAACCATACTCAGTAATCATTAAAAAAAATTGTCTTTCAGATATCAAGTATTTTTATGTAAAAGAGATGAATAACGAGACTTTCGGAACGGTTCCCTAGTGGTGAGGGATAGAACCTACATGTCTATAACAATTGCAGCTGTATTTAGAACTATAAGTAACAAGACAAAGTCCAGAGCATTGTTGTTTAAGCTGCCGGTGAAGGAAAACATCGTGAGGAAACCATAGCATGGGGCTAGATTATTTTCTAGTACTCGGTTGGCAAGTTGAAAAACTGCCGCCAAGCACCTAACGGTGTGTTTCGGCTACTTCACTTCAGAGACAGTTCCATTTCAGGCGAGGTGTGCTTTACCATCTTCGACACCGTCACTTTTTAGGATTCCGTACCCAAAGGGTAAAAACGGGACCCTTATAACATTTTGTACCTATAGAACAAATAAACATCTTGAATCTTGAATCTTGAAGAACTATAAATTTAAATGTAATGTTAAGTAAGTTGGTAAATTTTGAATTAGAATTTAAAATACCAAGTAATTTTGATTTTTAAACTGTATTTTTACTAAAAAGATGTTATGTTATGATGTGATTAGAAAATTAAAACTGCTAATTAAAAATGAATAATAAAAATGATCCTTTTAAAATTATTTGTTGTATTTTACTTAAAAAAAACTCAAGTACCCTAGGATTTTGTATAAAAAAACCCGATTCCGGAAATTATAGGTATTTTTTTCTCGGGTCCCGGGAATGTGAAAATCCCGAAACCCTAGTTGCAGTACCCTTCAAACAGGAACACAAATATTTTTACAGTTTACACACTACTGTTTTGTGGCAGAATATTGAATATTATGGTGGTAGCTGTCTAGCCAGCGACCTACTATCTAGATGAAGTGGTATGAAAAGTCAATTATTTTATTAAACTGAAGTTCAAAGAAAAAGGTCTCAAGCATTAAATGAACATAAACAACTATGCAGCCAATAAGAAGCTATTAAGTTGTAAGGAGTCAGCGAGGCATGCAACGGCGCCTCACGTGCAGTCACCACAAGGAATGTCACTTGACATCACGCCAGCCATGTCTGTCACAGAGCGAACAGTTATTTGAACGAGGAAAAACTTTACCTAGCAATAACATTCACAATATTCGTTGATATATCGAAGGCAATAAGGTCCTGGACTAAGTTCTTTTTTTTATCATCGTCTTTCTGTCATAAATCTGTAAAAGAGCATTTGTAATTATTTTTTTCTCTCTTCTTTCTTGGCATCGCACTCTGTGCATTCTGCCAGTTTCAATGTATCTATATTTCGTGTGCAGTCTTCAATTTTCAGCTTCTTTATAGTCAAAGTCCAGTCTTGGTCAAGTCCAGTTCGTGCCAGTCAAATATATTCATACTTTAGTAAAGTAGTGGTGACTTTACTATCAGCTTCGATTGAGTTTTGGAAGCAACACAAAAAGATATGTTTCACTACATTATATCAGTTTCCCACACTCGATATCAATAAAACGACTTCCGTATTTTACATACATAATTATTACTTGTAAAGATATAACTAAATATACTTAAGTTTATGCTAACGAATTGATACGAAAGCAAAAAATCGAATAAAACAAGTTGCAGTAAAAATAGATGTGGTAATACAATATTACCACACAGTTAATCTTTTATTTATGTGTTACCAAATATTGCTAATATTGTATGTTTGCACGAACACGAAACTTTTAATGATGACCAGGGGTGGATCTACATAACGGCTTTTTGGGCTGCAGCCCAGGGCCCCGTGGACATAAAGGGCCTCCAGTGAAAACTGAAGCAAATGTTCACTACATTTGCAATATTTAAGCTAATTTACGAAAAGAGACTTGGTGATGTTTTCCCTAATTATAATAATATCTTAAAATGTTTTTAACGTTGGCAACGTTAACAACTATCTGTGAAGCGGAGCGCACTTTTATCCAGGATGTCGTATATAGAAAACAAATATAGGACAATAATGAAAAACTATCTAAATCATTTATCAGTTTTTTCTGTAAATTGTTATTTAACAAAGGTCTTACAATTTGATGAGCAAATAAAGGAAATTGTGCCGCAAAAGTGCAAAAATATTGCTTTATAATGAATGTATTAAATATAACTACTCATACATAGCCTGTTGATTTGTTTTGCGATAATATCTCTCAGTTGCTGTTTGTGTGTCTAAGGCATACTTAATAAATAAACTATTTGATTGCCCTCTTTTTTTACTAGACCTAGTACACATTATTGAAAACAGGTTTTCGACAAAATGTCAATTGATTGTTTATTTATTAGACAGGCATCTAAGTAGTATTAGACCAGGGCCCCACAAACTCTTGGTCCGCCCCTGATGATGACAAAATACCAAAATTGCATTCCAAGCATGTATTCTGAGTGGTTCCGAGCAAGCTAACGGTCCCTTGCAGTTTTTGAATTACATGCATTTCATTTTACGGTATTCGATTCTGCTTTATTACGGTAAGTATTTACTGTAATTCTAAAACAAACGTGGAGAAAACTTGTAGCTACATTGTATAGTTTTTTTTTGTAAAAACCTTTTTTTTTTTTAATGACAAAAATAATTATGTTTTAATCGTAAATCGCCGAATTATACGCACGATTGTGTTCACAAAAATTTCATGGATGCTCTATTTTACTATAACATGGATTTTGAACGTGACATATTTTAAGTGGCTTTACTGTGTCTTATTTAATTTGATTTTGTTATGAGAAACATAATATGAAACACATGACATACCACAAAGTGCGATGTCAAAGTAAAGAGAAAAACCTAAAACAGAGAAACACAATATTTTAGAAAACTTAGAACTGGCACAATGCACGAACGTGCTACGCTCGAAGAAAGAAATAGAAAAAAGTCAGAATCTGTTTCTTCTGTCGTATCTCAAATTTCTCTTTCTTCTTGGCATCGCACTCTGTACATTCTGCCAGTTTCAATGTTTTCAGCTTCTTTCTTTATCTTTATTATCTCGCGTCTTAAATTTTTGTAATTCATGTCTAACATATACAGTTACAGTCAAAGTCCAGTCTTGGTCAAGTCTGGACTAGACTTGCCAGTCAAATCTATAGATCTTGATACAAAATCAACTGAGTATGATTGTATGTCGCTAGACACAGCATTGTATATGCGATGATAATCTCTATGCCAGTCTCACTTCTCAGGTACAGCTCATTTGCACTAACTCATACCTATACTAAAGAGATTTGTGAAAGACTGACCATAAATTTACTAGACAGTAGGAGATTAAGAATAGCTGTAAGATGTGAACAGCACAAGTGCATCAGGCCGTCGCCGTCGCCCCTGATCTATTGATGTAAATCACCCAGAACCCGTAACATTTAAGTGGTAACACAGATTAAAAAAAAGTTTTATAGATAATGTTGCGTAGAAAATAGGTAAAGACTCACGGTCCTAAAATCTACGATCTTCGACCGTACCGTCACTTAACATCAGGTGACCTATGATTAAACACTTAGCCTATCGAACCATTTAAAAAAAAATTATTGCATCGGTATTAGAACTGGAAGTAACAAAACAGTCATTAAAAAAAAAGACTTGTTAATTACCAAAATTTAACTGTACAGTTAGAAAAGTAAAAAAAGAAAAGAACGTTATTGACAAATTTTACATTTATTTAATTTAATCTTATTACAATAATCTCTTTTCATCAGTTTGAATTAACTTTGATGAGATCCTAACATAAAATACTCTTGTAATTTAGTAAAAGTAGGCACTCAAATTCACATACGGGTTTCCGTAAACATGTACTCGTACGTAGTCTCTCGACACAAGCTCGGAATACTATGCCAAGGTTCAAGTTACACCCTATTGACGCAAAAGAGGGCACTCCTACCAAATTGCTCAGTCTACTTTAGTACACTCCCCCACAATAACTACTTTAATTTATGCTTTAGGTACGAATACAGTCAATGAAGGTGGAAGCTTAATTGTCCTGAGTTCGAGAATAAAGAGACAAAATGAAAACCAGCATTTTGGTTACGCATCACGTCGTTGTTTTACATAATGGTGTTTGTCCATAGCTCTGCTGGCATTCGGCAGACGGGTTCAGCCCAGTCCCACTTAAAGATGGAACACGGAATTAAAATACATCAAGACGAAGTAAAGGGTGGTGGAAAGATGAGCCTAACACTCACGATAAGGATTGGCCCTCAGTAGCAGCGTATAGAAAGGCATGAAAAAAAGGAACATAGGCGTTTGCGCAGCAGTAAGGCTAGATGGGCTAAAATAATAAGAAACTATATTTTCCAAATTATATGCGTCATACTACATGTCTGAAAGTTCTTAAAAAAACAATTCTCGAAGATGTGTGCAGTCTGCTAACCCCCACTTGGCCAGCGTGGAAGACCCTTACCCTTCTCACAATGAGAAGAGGCCCGCGCCCAGCAGTGGGACAGCTTATGAAGACAAGGCTGATTCGGAATAGAATATAGAGAGAGAAGATTTGAGAACGGGGAACGGGGCAGGCCTATGTCAAAGAGGCAACTTCTATAATTAGAGAATATATTGAATGTGTCATATTATATAAAATGTAAATAAATAATTGTGTAGTACAAATAAACATAAACTAGAGTATAGAATCTGCCACCGACTTGGAGATTTTATCTTCATGGAGCTTGTGAGTGGTCGTGGTTCTGAAGACGTCGCGGTGAACTCTGTGTGCTGAAATATTCCTGACACCGTAGAGGACTCCGGTGTAGGGTTTCAGAGCGCACCGTCGCATCTCTGTACACCACCAGCCCCCACACCCGCGCCCGCGCATCATCCGCTATTTTTACGTGCAAACCGCGCGGCGGCCCGCAGTGCGTAGCAAGACGATCCCGCGCGCGCGTTTTACTAAGCCTTGTCTCCATGATGAAGGCCACCGAATGTATTTCTAGTTTCCGATAAAATAAAAGTGAGTAATCACGCATAAGTAAAACAAAAATGTGTCAAAACCACGTCAGTTTCCATAGTAAAAGAGTATAGAAATTTACATTTATAGCACTTTGTAAAAACGCGCTCTAATTGAATCTCTTGACCATATAACAACATCGGAAGAACCGACGTGCATTTATCTGTATCTTACAGTAAACTATTTAACAAGTACTTACATTCCGAACTTTAATTACTACAAGTTAATCGAAGCCTCAAGCTCTTGGTGTGAAAGCATCGGAACTTTTATAGCTGGCATGGAATTTCTTAAGTGCCAGTGCCGGCCGACCACTTAGCCTTTTGTTATACAAATGCATTGTGGAGTACCGTTGATACATTCTGATAACCGACTAGGAACAGGTGTGTTTTGTAGGTGAGATATTATAGGGCACAGCTTTCGAATCTGTCTTAAAGTTACAACAAATTTTTTCCATGTCCAAGAATAGTCCATGTCCCCGTCTTATATTTATCTCAGTTTATTTTATCAAACGTTTATCAGAAGCCTAATCTAAATTAGATTAGTTAATTATTTCAGAATCATGTACAATATTTTTAAGCCAAAGAAATGAGACGGATGGTTAGGCAAAACGCCTCTCCATTACTAATGAGCTTGAGCTGCCCGTGAAAGAAAACATCGTTAGGAAACCATAGCATGATGGTAAGGTACTTAATAGTACTCGACTGGCTAGCTACCACCCTCAAGTTGAAAATCTGCCGCCGAGCATCCGGGAACCACACTTGAGAGTTCCATTCCAGATTAGGTGTACTTACCATCTTTGACACTGTCACTTATCATTAGGTGAGCTGTGGTTAAACACTTAGCCTGTCAACCATAAAAAAAAAACTATTGCAGCGATACCCAGAACTTTGAGTAACAAAACAAAGTCCACGATTCCATGAAACAAAGGGAACGCTGTTTACTGGAAAACACAGTAATATTTACACACTACTGCTTGACGTCACAATATCTGATACTACTATCTGAATTACGACGACAAAACGACCTCCTGCTATGAAAATCTACCACAAAGTCAAATTTGAATAATGAATAGATAAATAAAACTCTGGGAACTCTATAAAAATGTTGACGGCTTCTGCCCAAAACCCAGCAATAATACAAAATATATAATCAATAAATATCATAGCACACATTACACACAGCGCCATCTGACCCCAAACTAAGCAGAGCTTGTGTGATGGAAGTCAGATAACTGATAGAATACATAAATACTTTTTTTGTTAATACATACTTATAATACATACAGAACACCCAGACACAGAACAAACATTTGTTTATACCAAACAAACATTTGTCCTTGGCGGGAATCGAACCCACGCCCTACAGTTCATGCAGGCATACTACCAATGAGCCAACAGGGCTGTCGACAGAAATCTACCGCTGTTATAGCATACAAGGCGACTTGAGTACCCACTTAAATATCTGAACAACATAATGTAGGTACTCATTATATTACTTGTACAACTTGTGCCCGCGGCTTCGCTCGCGTTAATTTAGATTTATTCTATCCCTCGGTAGCATTTCTTTGGGATCTTCTTTTCTGTACGCATGACTTGTATGCAAAATTTCATGATGATCGATTGAGTAGTTAAGATGTGAAAGCGTAACAAACACACAAACTCACATTTGCATTTAAAATATCAATCAGGATATAATCATTAATTACACTAATCATAAGATTCTTTTGTTTTTTTTGCATCTTTTTTATAAAATATTTTTGGTGTGCACATTACAGAGTTTTTTTAAAATAAAGTTTGTGTGTATTTTTGTTAGCTAAATTTTTATGTCGTAACAACTCATCGATTTTGAGTGAAACCTCAAAGCGCAGTTGGTACTTAACACAAATCCACCCAACATGAGTTCTCATAGGCTCAAACCATTCTTATTCTCCAGCTATAATCTCAAAATCCATTTCTATCCATTGTTACAACTTAAATATCGAGAATCGAATGGCCATAAAGGCACAGAATAACGAATTTCATGATTATAATCTTGCATTCGTGAGCTTTCCTGCATTACTGCAAAGCATAGATATAGCACATAGCTCTGTGGAACTCTCGCGCGCAAAAATAATACATTCCTAAGTCTTTAGAGGGGCTACGTGTGTGAAGGGGCTCTAAAATAAGTTATGGCTAATTCTCTTGGTCACAGGAATGCAGTTTGCGTTGCGTTCAGTTATCTAAACAGCGGGTAAACTTAACGTTAGTTGTGATGTGACCCGCACAGGCACACTTACTGCTGCACAGGAATATTGAGCCTAGACTCGCTAAGTCTTACTCGTAATTCCGAAATACAAACAACAATACAAAGAGAAGGACCACTCACGCCAAATCTAAACCGTTTATTCTTCTCCTTTGTTTTTGGCGACGCACTTTTGCCAGTATCCAGTTATTTCACCATAATATTTTATGGTATACCTAATTCAAGTCAGTCACAGTCACAAAATGACTCAAGGTTGATTCCGGTCATGTCCTGGTAAAATAGTGGTAGCTTTGCTACAAGTTTCGATAAAGTTATGTTTCACCACATTGTATAATTACCTATCCCATATTTACGCAAGTAATTTGGCACTTTATTAATAAAACAGACAAGTATTGAAAAACAATCCAATAAAACAAAAAACTAGTAAAACACGTCAGTTTCTATAGTAAAATAATACAATACAGCAACAAAAAACCGCTGCCCGCCAAAACTCTACGCTCTAGATTTTTTTTTCTTCGGCCATGGCATTTTAGAACGCGCTAGAAGATAGCCAATTTTGTTATCCCTACTTTTTAATTTATGTTTTTGCACCGTGGCGGTGTAAAGATCAAATACCACAAAATATTTTGACGAGGTCACATCTAACACGAATCTCTAATTAGGATGTGATCGTGTATTAGCAACAGAATAAATAATGTAAATTATTGTGACATTTTGATTTTCATTTACTATATAGTCAAGGATTTGATAATAGCATGTTTTTTTTTTGTAAATTGTGCAAATCGTTCTTGTTTAAATGGTCAAAAGTATCAACTCAAAATTAATCAACGGCCATTATCATAATGAGATAGACTTTGTATGTGTTACCCTTCGGATCTCTTAATCCGATTTATAAATTATTTAATCGATTAAAAGCTACATAATGAGCGTAATAGCCGAGTGAAATAATTACTCTGAAGTTGTTTTGTACGCTACATCGGTAAAGCCAAAAACTAGACATATACATGCATATGTATAAGTTTTTTTTGTTATTTCTTGTCAACTGGAATAGACGTTGGTGATTGATTAATCTATATTTATTCACTTTAGTGTCTATAAGTCTACTAATAAAAAAAAAACTTAAATAATATTTTAATTTAGACTTGCGATAAAAAATAGGTCGGTATACAGAACCTATTCAGTAGCGCTTTAGCTTTAGCGGTTCTGTATTCCAACATTATGCAATAAGTTATTAATGTTGTTAATAATATTACTAATAATTAATATATATGTAAAATAGATTCAGTATTAGTCGCAATTAAAGTCACAAAATTCGAGTAGGTAATGGTGAGTCCATGCCCTGGTAAAGTAATTTTAGCTTTACCACAAGATATATTCGCCACACCATATCATAAATTGTCCACACTCATGCGTATAATTGGCCACTTTATGATAAAAACATAACTATTCCTAAAGACAGACACTATTATTGACACGCATGATTTTTTCGAACTTGTACCAAAACTCCTTATTATATAAAGTAACTAGCTTACGCCCGCTACTTGGTCCGCGTTAATTTTAGAATTAGGTTCAACGAGAAATATAACATAATATGAAAGTAACAAATAAGCAATAGTCATAAAATTAGAGTTAGCTAACTAAAGAAGAATAAAAGGATAGCTTTTATCCCATAATGATGCTCCATAAGACGCATCTATACTAAATTTCAGGGATACGTCCAGTAGTTCGTTTTTTGATAAACCCACAGGAACCTAATTTTTTTGTCTGATATAAAAAGTATCTTTAATGTAAATCCAGGTAAAAAAAAAAAACATCCAAATCCGTTCGACCGTATTTGCGTCATTGAGTAACAAAAATACAAACTTTCAAATTTATAATATTAATTGGATTACAACAATTCCATGAGTTCAAAACGTATTTCTTATAAAAAGGTTAAAATTAACACGTTGTGTGAGAAATTAAGACAGGTAAAATCAAGGCTTGCTAAAAGTAATGGATTGTTAATACAAATAAATTTATATAACATTGACAATTATAATATAGTAATTGAATAGGTATACGTACCTGGCTGCCATGTAAACGTGTGCCAGGTATTTGTCCTAGCTCTAATAACAGCTTTAGTAGAACCAAAGGGTGCGTTGTTGCCAGTATACCATGACCCCCTAATCCAATTTGAGTAAGCAAGCAGTAAAAGCTTATAACGTATTTCAAAAGACCTCTTTAAACTGGTCATGTCAATGCGTTTGCGAGTTCTTTGTCAAGTCCAAAGTAATAAGAATAGCTTGCATAGACAATGATGAGAATGGCCACGCTCGGCTGTGCAAAATGAAAGAGGCAAATTAAAATAAAAGTTATATTTCACATTAGTCCTTTGAGGTATGTACATTATATATATCTTTAACAAAAGTCCATAGATTAAAATGGCAGTGATATTAAACTGTAATGAAACAACTATCATATATTAACTGTTTTTATTTTTTTATCTTTGGCGTAACACTTTGTGCATTTTCCATTGTTAAGTATTTTGTTATTTTCAAGTTTTTAAAGATAAATCAAGTCCAAGTCAAAGTAAAAGTCATACAAAATAAGTCAAGGTCGAGTTCTGGTCATGCCCTAGAGTTTTGGATGCAATACAAAAAGTTATGTTCCACCACAGTATAATACTTTCCCACACTCGCGCACGTAATTCGGCACTTTATGAATAAAATACTTATATTATTAAAATTCCGCATCAAGCGGAATACAGAAAACGCAAACCTGTTTGTTTAAAAAATAATATACAAACATGAACACTCGAAAAAACATAAGTTTTGGTAAATATATAATGTGACCACACGACCTTTCCGCCAAAACTACCAACATCTACTGTTTTATACGCGTTATATAATGTGAATCACATGTTCCTATGAAACAGCGGATTATTTTTCCGTGGTAGGTTCAATAATACAGATAGTCCATAATAGAAGAGTTCTATCACCGTTCTGTATAACCCCGTATATTAGTAACGGTATATATAGCACTATTCGATAAATCACAACAGAACAATCTAACTGGACAAGACACCGGTAATAAATATAGTGACTGAAATTAACAGCTATTTTATTTTATAAAAATGGCTTAATATTTTACATTGTGACTTGTCTGCCAAGTAAAGTTTTGATAAGATGATAAAGAATAGTTGTGAATAGAATGCTCTTGAAGGTAAAATGTTTCTTTTTTTCCTGAGGCGCGCGATTCTAACACTTCATTATAAACGCAACTATTGATGTTATAAATATTGTTTACGTACTTAGTAAATTACGCTACGTTTATAACTTCTTAAAGCCATAGACATAATATGTATGTACCTAGTACATTGTAACTCAAGAATGTCTTATACTTATCTATACGTATAAGTAAATATATGTATGTATAAATAAAAATCAATTGACACGTGTAAGACGGAGCATCACTTGAGAATGGCGATACCAATTCGGCTTTTTTCTCTTACATTGTGTTCGTATTTGTCCGGTTAAGGTTTATATTTATAACAAAAGATTTTGTGTGAAATTAACGGAAAAAAATCGAAAATATGACGAGTATTTAGTAATCAGCGAAAACGTGGGTGATCCCGTGAGACAGCTAGTAAAATTCAAAATTAAAGGACACTAAGACATATTTAAGTCGTCTTTATTAGTCCTGACACTTCTTTTTTATTCGTGTGGTCTATATGAATACAATCAGTTGCTTAGCAACGTGAATGCACTCGGTTTGGACTGTCTGGACTATTGTGTTCCACACAAGTCAGAATATTGATTCAACGACATTCGATGCCCTGAGTATTCAAGCTTGAACTAATACTGCAGCACATGCAACATGTCATTAGTACAATTATATCGGCATCTGTTATAGTTTATGATACTGGTCAGAGAAAAATTTAGATATGCCTTTATTGTCCATCTTATCATGAAAAGTTAACTGATTTAAAATTAGCTTAAGAGTTAGATTTAGTGTTTTTTTTTGCATCTTGATTCCTGTCCGTATAAATAAATTTCTACATAGTATAGAACAAAGTCGTTTCCCGCCTGTATGCTTAGATCTTTTAAACTACGCAACAGATTTTAATGCGGTTTCCATCAATAGACAGAGTAATTCAAAAGGAAGGTTTATATGTCCCTAGTAAAAAAATAAATTAATAGAGAAAAATCAACACTCGCAAGCAAAATGAAATGGAAATTGTAATCGTCTTACGTTTGTTAAATATAAATATTGTGTTCCAAGAAATTATTGTTCCAATCATGTCGTATCCTGGCAAATAAGAAACTCTTGTAAATTAATTTTAGGTACCTACATTATTTTAATATTATTCCCCTGCAAGCTTTATATGTCGTTCAATATTAATTTTTAATACGATTCATGCCTTTACTTTAGTGACAGAAACATGTTTCACTGTACAGAGCTATTATTATATAATATTAAAAAAAATTTTTCTTAGTTTTTTTTTTTAGATTATTAGGTCAGATATCTTTGTCTAATAGACTGCAATGAACAAACTGAAGAGTTTAAAAAGTCTATAAACCGATTGCGATTAAAATAGCTATTATATAATTAAAGGAAAATCTTTTTAAACAAGTTTATTATTCTTAATTAAATTTAAACATATAATTTATATATATTTTTGTAACCTTCTTTTAATTTTCTTTATTTTGATTTATCCCTACTCGACAGGTTTTGGTATTTTTTAAATTAACGTATTATATTTCGTGCAAAAAACCCGCTTTTTTTTCATATACCTACCTAAGACGATATTAACCTGAACTGTCGAAATCTATCCAGCCATTTGGAAGATACGAGATAATAAAAAAATTACGTAGGTATATAGAAGATACGCACGAAAAACATAATCCTTTCTTGGCAGTCGGGTAAAAAGGTAGCAGCACTTTTAAAAGGTTTAGTTTAAAATGGGTATACTCGTAATAGGACAAAAAATTGAGGCGCAGCTAGTACCTATAGATTATAGTTTAACGTAGGGGCGGAATTCAACCGTGACTACCTATTGCGTTAGGGGCATCATGTAGGCGTAAAGGAATACTTGTAAAATCGTTCAGTTGAAAGAAATGATTATAGTTATACATATATTGTACGTATAATAGTTACAATTAGTGTGTGTTACCAGTGATGACTTATGGCGCTGAAACGTGGTCTCCATGTGCCTTCTTGATAAGCTCAAAGTAGCACAACGAGCTACGGAGAGGGCTATCGGTGTTTCCCTACGAGATCGAATCAGAAATGAGAAGATCCTTAGACGAACTAAAGTAACCGACATAGCCCAGCGAATTAGCAAGTTGAAGTGGCAGTGGGCAGGGCACATAGCACGCAGAACTGATGGCCGATGGGGCTGCAAAGTTCTGGAGTGGAGACCACGGACAGGCAACGCCAGCATAGGACAGACGACCTAATAAAGACCGCAGAGCCGCTCTGGATGCGAGCCGCTTCCAACCGGTCTTTATAGAAGTCATCGGGGGAGGCCTATGTCCAGCAGTGGAGTCCTAGGGCTGATAATAGTTAAAAACTAATAAATACAATTTAAGTAATAAAAAGAGCCATACGAACAAGATATTATTATCAAATAGAATTACGTGACAATTCAGATTGCAAGATGAGAAATAACGGTTCGAATCTACCTTCATTGTACGAACCGCCAAAGAATTGAATTTGCTGCCCGAGTGGGTGTTCCCTGATAGATACAATCTGGGTGCCTTCAAGTCGCGAGTGAATCTGTTTCTTCTAAGCGATCGTGCTCCACCATAGACCGCGATCATAAGAGTTTGCGGACAAACGCAAGCATATTTGTAATTTAAAAAAAAATCATGTCATGTCTAATGTTTTGAACAAAAACTTGCCGAAAGCTGATTGAAAATTTCGTAGGTACAGTTATTGTACTGTTAGATATTTGAACATCATATATTGTAAACTTAATAAACCTATATGAAGTAATGAAATATAGACTAAACATTACATAATTATAAGGACCAAATTTCAATTTCAAAATAATTATTCATATCCCACGAAAAAGTAATGAAAAGTTTAACTAAGCGAACATTTAATCAACAAGCTAATGTGATGAAACCCAAACATCGCTAGGGGAAACAAATTGCTTCAAGATACATATTGAGCACTCAATGATATAAAGTAGCTAATTTTTCGTTGTTTAGCTACATAATATACCTACCTACTACAAAATTGCTGGTATGTTATAAAGCTATTTTTACCCGACTGCCAAGAAAGTGGTATGTTTTTCGCGCGTATCTCGTATGTATGTACATTTCTTTATTACCTCGTTTCTTCCAAACGGTCGAATGGATTACGACAATTAAGGTATCGTTAGATTCGCCTCAATAACCCAAGTATTCTTAGATAGATTTTTGGAAAAGAATTGAGGATTTTAGGCGCAAAATAGTAATACGTTAATAAAAAATCAAACCTATCAAGTTTCTAAATAAAGGTAATTAAAAGGGGATTACAAAAATATATTGAAGTTATACGTATGTCGTATGTTGAAATTTAATTAAGATAAATTGGTTTAAAAGTTTTTTTCTTTTAATTATAGTTATTTTATTTGCCGAAAACTCTTCAGCTTATTACAAAAATCAATATAATTTATATCGTTATATAAAAACTCTTCAATAGTCAATACCGTTAGTAGAATCGCTCAAATATTATTAAAATTAGATTTCTATAAGTTACCCTTCAAATCTTTTAAGTATTATTGCGTACATTGAATGTGGTGATGTATTTTAGCATAACTAAGTAGTGAATAACATTATTAGTTAGGTATGGCCGTTTCAAATTTCTCATCAACGAGTTCTGATCCTCGTTCAGTGTCTTATTTAGACAATGTTCATAGTGAACTAAAAAAATGGGTCGGTACCACCGCAGTACCAGATATTATGCTGCCAAACAGTAGTGTGTAAACATTACTGTGTTCCGGTTTGAAGGGCAGCTAGCGAAATAACATAGCTGTTGAGACTAACCATCGAAAATCTCAAAGTAATGAGCGCCAAAGCAGCAATGCCCTGGACTTTGTTTAGCTACTCAAAGGTCTGTGTATCGCTGCTATGGTCATGGACAGGCATTATCTCTTACTATCACGGGAGTGTCTCGTTCGTCTCATTATTTAAACATATATTTAAAAAAACAGCCGTTTAATTTTGTTTTTCATAACATAGTAGGTACTTCAATTTAATTCAGTTGTCAATAATGTGAATGTTTCGCTTTTAGTTTCATTGTGTTTGGTAAACTGTAAAATAATATTGAATGTATTCCAAAACAAAATTCATAGATCAGTTAGATTCAATTGCTTTGGTTATTAATTGGTATCATTTTGTACAATGGTCACGTCAAGATTAGTACCTGGATGACGGAGCTTTGCTCGGATAAACGGATAAAATGACGTTTTCTAAAAATGAAATCTAACTAGGTAGATTGATTTATAGCCCCCGAAACTCCCTTTCATGAAAATCGTTGGAGCCGTTTCCGAGATTCTGATTTTTGTGTATATATATATATATATACAAGGATTGCTCGTTTAAAGGTATTAGATTAGAAAATTGACTTGGTGGCAGATCTCCTTAGCAGGAGGTCAACTAGGAAGGCACCACCGCAGTACCAGTATGCGAACATTACTGTGTTTCGGTTTGAAGGGTACTGCAGCTAGAGAAATGACAGGGCTGTTGAAACTAACCATCTGAAGTCTCAAAGTAATGAGCGCCAAAGCAGCGATGACCTGGACTTTGTTTTGCTACTCAACGTTATATGTGTATCGCTGAAATGGTCATCGACAGGCGTTATCTCTTACCATCAGGAGAGCGTATCGTTCGTCTTATTACTTTTACATAGAAAAATATTGAATTAGGATGAATGAACACATAAGGATGAATGACCGTTGAGTGGTTAAACGCTAAGGCTAAGGTCAAGTTAGAAACAGGAATTTAATCACAACCACGTACGTAATCTTTATGACCCAAGGCTTTGTAATTTCGTAATATTAAGTACTAAATACTAACAGTTAATTAAAGCTAGTTAGGCTAGTTAATTAAATGTGTTCTTTTTTAAAATTCGCAAATTATAGATTTTGCGAAATCAATTAAAATTTAAAAACGGGATGACTGTCATGACTTCTGAAAGATGTCACGCCGTGTGGAACACTCATATCTGTGTATGGCAGTCCTACGAAAATGTTAAGACCAACAATGGCGTTTCGCACGGCATGACGTAACACTATCTGCTTGGTGTTCACGGTCATGTTACTGAACACCTCATTTTGTAGATTTTTTTCCAAAAATTGATTTTTCCTTATAGGAAATTCACGTAAACGTGACTTATTATCAGAATAAGCACGATGTTTAGGTGTAACAAAATAAGTGGCGGATAATAGAATATTAGACATTTAGATAAGCACTTGTCAGTTTTTTTCGAAAAAGTGTCTACAAAGTTTACAAATTAAGCTTGGACTTAAGTAGGCTGCATATTCCGGTGGATCAAACGATGAAGTTTTTGTTCCAATGTTTGGATTTAGTTTTTACAATAGAGCATGCAGTTAAACATTGTAAATCAATCTTCTTGTGTATGTATTAAAGAACTTGATACAACACGATGAATCAAAACATATGAAGATCACATTATTGGAGCAGAACACACTAGACTCGTAAAGTGGTTTCACTTTCACTAGTAAACCAGAATATTAAAAAATATTAATAATCGCAGATAATGAACATAAGTAATTCGTCAACGATTGTTGCTCTCAGGAGCGAAGAATCCTGAGAACAATCTCACACGGTAGAAAGCAAAGCACCATTTAAGAAGATAAATAATAAACTTACCGGAGTGGTATGTTTATTTTTCCACCCACAAAATGTTCCAACTCCGCATTCGCGTACAGACGCACGCAAATCCGTCGGTTCCGAGTATAAATTAGCACCAATCGAAGATATAGATAATGTTTTGTGGTTTCACTGGATAGATTTAGTAGCGGAATTAGCGAATATGTAAGCGAGTTTTGGATCACGCGGTGAACGAACACAAGCGTCACTCAGGGAAGCACGCGGCAGACTGACGGCCCGGTTGCCGCCGACGGGCGTCCTGAGTCGACAGTCCCCGAACGTCGCACCTCGGAAGTGCGCTCGCCTGAGGGACCGTGAAAGAAGGGCCCGTTTTTTGTCCCGTCTAAGATTAGCGACTAACATTGCTGGGTTCATTCAAAGAGGATCTGAATAGAAGTCCTGTTAGCAGACAAATATTAACGCTCTGTTCAATTGAACTGCTTACCAAGGTCAGTGAGTACGTTAACAAATACCAGATGATTGTCTAATAGGTATACTAGCAAATAGCTTGATGATGTAAAAATGTGTGTTAATGGAATGACTACCTACTAACGTACATAGTTTAGGAAACCATATGTTAAACAGAAATTGTTGATAGAATGCAAATTATAAACACAGACTTATTTTTTTCTATAGGTAATTTGTATTTCTGCAAATGTTCCTTATAATTATAGACTTGTTAGAACAAATTTTAATTGCTATACATTTTAGCTGATCATAAAGCTTTTGAACAGCTTTTATAAGTCGTTTCATTAAATCCTCATCACTGTTGTAAACTGAAACGACTGTTAAGCGGAAATAAAGTAAATATATACCCCCTAAATATAAAGCCCCTATGAGCTTTTTTTATGCCACTGGTGGCAATCAAGCGTATCTGTCGGTAAACAAACAATCACCGTCACCTATCTGGATATCTGCAATAGCAGAAGCACTATAAATACGTTGTCAACCTTTTAAGATTAGTGTGTTGTGATTTTACTTAGTATATTTATGTATCACGAATCATAAATAAGAAGCTGGGATAATGCGTGACGTCATCATACAAATTTATCATGTGATCTATACAGATATCCGGATCTGACCATTAAAACCTATACTATAAATAAAAATGTATCCCTGTTTCCCTTGGTCACGATATAACTTGAAAACGACTTTACCGATTTCATTCATATTTTTTTAATACTTTGTAAAAGGTTTTCACAAAATGAAAAATAAAGAAATTTGTGCAGAAAATTGGAAAATTTCAGAAAACTTTCATGCATTTGACAGTTCCCGCTTTTGATGAATCTAAGACAGGACAACGTCTGTCAGGTCAGCCAGTTATAAATATATAATATATTTATCTATCTATTCTAATACCTTTAAACGAGCAATTCTTGTATATATGTATATAATTATATATAATCTGAATCTCGGAAACGGCTCATACAATTTTCATGAAATTTTGTATGCAGAGGGTTTCGGGGACGATAAATCGATCCAGCTAGGTTTCATTTTTAGAAAAAGACGTTTACCAAAAATAATCGAGCAAAGCTCGGTCATCCAGGTACTATAATTTACTGCCTTATGATTCTTAATTTCCAAATTAAATGCGTAATCAATCAATTTACTTGGTGGATCTTCTGAGCAGGAGGTCGTTCTGTCGCCAAGCAGTACCTAATGTGTAAACATTATTGTGTTTCAGTTTAAAGGCTAGCGAAATTGATTAACCATCAAATGTCTCAAAGTAGTGAGCGCGAAAGCGGCGGTGTCCTGGACTTTGTTTTGTTACTCTAACTTTTGGGTACCGCTGCAATGAGATTGGACAGTGTTATCTCTTACCATCAGGAGAAAGATTCGTTAGTCTCACTATTTCTACATTAAAAAAAACAAAAGAGAGGAGATATATTAGTGATTTGTAGCGATGATAGCTCAGTGGTTAGCGCGGTCGGTTCGCACGAAGGACGTATTCAAACTCCAACAATGAGCTTGAGCTGCCGGTAAAGAAAAACATTGTGAGGAAACCATAGCAAGGTGGTAGGGTACTTTCTAGTACTCGGCTGGCTAGCTACCACCCTCAAGTTGAACATCTGCCGCCAACGTGTGTTTCGGCAGCCTCCTCACTTGAGAGCACGTTCCATTCCAGGTATAGGATGGTTAACACACTTAGTGTTCACCATCTTCGACCACACCGTCACTTAACATCAGGTGAGCTGTGGTCAAACACCTAGCCTGTCAACCATAACAAAGGAAGGTTTGGAGAGGAGATTTAGTACAACTTTTTAATTGATAAAATATAAGTTTAAATTTGGCCGTCACCTTGCCTAATGTTAAGCAAAGGTGTGGTCTACGATGGAGCACGATTGGTCATCACTCGCGACTTGAAGATACTCAGATTGTGTACTCACACACGGGTAGCACGTACTTAAATCTTTGTGGTTATTGATGATGGTCATACCGTATATTGAGAAACCTATGATTATATAATAAGTTCTCCCATATAAATAACCCGATTAACTTCCGGGAGCAGATACTAGGAAGGCAAGCACGTAATGTAATAGAAACCTATTGCACAACTTCCTGGCCATAGGGGCCGGTCGGGAGCCAGACCGAATGACATTTATGTGGTATTTGAAGCTGAGACGCGGAGTAAAGGAAGCGGAGTCACGTAATGTTGGCATTTGAGGCAGGCATATTGTGCGATGCGATGTGACCATTTATTTCAATACAACTAGCACTATACCACAAATCATCGACAAAATAAAATAGATGGTTAACTTAACCGTTGACCCTGCTCTGTATAAATGAGTCCAAATAATCGGATATACATATTTTTTGGACGACTTTTTTTTATGTTTGAAGCTAGGTGTTCCACAGCTCACCTGATGCTAAGTGACGGTGTGGTTGAAGATCCTAACCTGGAATGGAACTGGCTCTCAAGTAAAGCTGCCGGTACACACCGTTAAGTGCTTGGGGGCAGATTTTCAACTTGAGGGGTTAGCTAGCCAGCCGTAGAGAGTACCCTACTACCGCGCTATTGTTTCCTCACGATCGTTTCATTCACCGGCAGCTCAAGGTCGTTGTCGGGGTTTGAACCCACGCCCCTCGGCGTGTATACCGACCGCGCTAACCACTGAGCTATCATTGCTAAATCTTAATTAGATTTAAATATGCGTATTAATCATCATCGTCAACAGAGTCGGTTCACTGTTGGGCATAATATGCATCTTCTAAGACACGCTACTTAGCCCAATCTTCGGCTACATTCGGTCGTTTTATGTGTATTACATATTTATAATTAGGCAATAACAAACACCATCTTATAGACAATATTTTGTATTTACATACATAGGTACCTATTTGTGAAGTTTGGGAGACCATCTGGCTTCCAATCTGGAAGTACTGGGTACGAATCCCACGGCACGTACCTCTATCTTTTCTTAATTATGTGTGTACCTATTGCCGTTGACATCAAATGGTGAAGGAAAATATCGTGAGGAAAACAACATGTCAGAGGGTTCGTAAAAAAAACTCGAAGATGTGTGGAGTTTGCCAACTCGCACTTGGCTAGCCTTGTGAACTATGGCCTTACCCTTCTCACAATGAGAAGAGACCTGCGCCCACCAGTGGGACAGTTTATAAAAAAACATCGCTGATTCGGATACGTATTAGTATTAAATACATAATAATATGTAGGTATCGCGTTTCCTATGTCCAGATAACGACTAAGACGTATTGAGCTTCGGCGCTCATTTTGCAGTCTTCATAAATGTGCTCTGGCCTCGTCCATTCATTTTATTATGGTCGAAGCAATAAATAAACTATTAAACAGACATTGGGACTATTAATTACTCATCATTTTGACCAACTTTTTCTGTGACATCAACGAGCCTCAAATCTTTTATAACTAATTAAAAAAACTGCTGATCTAAACTACTGATTTTATTATATCCAACTTTTAAATGTACTACTTACTCACCAACTTGAATATTATTAAGTAGTACTGTAGGATTTTCCCTGTTTTACTACGAAACTGGAAAGTATAGATAAAACTTATTGGCATACGGTATTCCACGGTATCGCCGTGCGAGTGCCAGGTCTATCCCGTTGCAGGGACTTTTGCAGCGAATAGGACTTGCGACACAGCTGTAGAGCTTAATTTCATTTATTTATATGATTTTTGTGATATAAAATTTATTAATGTTTATATCTGGGACTTAATTGCTCACAAAATATTATGACCTAAATGAGGGTAGGAGGTTGACCGTGGTGGTGCTGGCGTAAGAATAGTACCCCACCCTTTCTACCCGTGGTTGCCGTAAGAGTCTGCTAAGGGATGTAATCCGGAAGATGGGCAGCAGCGTCTTCCTTGAACAATCACACCTAACTGCGCTCGCCAACCCGCCTGCCAAGTGTGGCGAGTATTGGCAAAACCCCCCCAGGAGGAGGCCTATGTCCAGCAGTGGCCATCCTATGGCCGATGATGTGAGGGTAGGAGGTTACAACACAATCATCCGCTGAGACGACCCGCGTTTTCCAGTCGGCTCGTGACCATGGGTATAGCAACATGACCGAAACGACGACGTAGGGTGACCTGTCCAACAGTTAACCACGTGTACACAATCAACCATGCCCATATTTGGCAAATGTGACGTCGCTGTTCCGTGCAACCGCGCGATTTAGATGTCAAAAAGGCCCTACTTCCCTATTCCCAGTTTGCAGCGAGGTAGTGCAGCCGTCAGTTATGTGACATCAAAATTTGTGTTTTTTAATGAAAAAAGTTGAAAAAATAATGCGAGTACTTTTTTTCTTAATTTCATTTGGTTTGATTTTACAATAATCATTTTTTGTCGGCTGTGTAGACTGACTAAACATGCTTTATTTGGTATAGGTATTATGTGTGTAGTGACTTTTATTTAAAAGTGAGGTAAGATTAACGGCTTTGGGAGCAGGGTGGTCTACAATTAACCAAATTCAGTTGGTACACAGTTAACCATGGTTGTTTGTTTGTAAACTCTTTAATGTGTACTATTACAAAGATTACAGAAATTTTATTTTGTTAATTTTATATGTATTGTAGATGGGGGGGCGTTCTAAACAACAAGAAATAAAAAAGGAGAGCAATTAGTAGACGCTATTGAATTAGTGCAAGGTGGGATGAACGTAAGGAAGGGTAGTAAAGAATGCCAACTTTCCAACAGTTCGATTGTACGTAAAAAAAAACAAAGATAATGCTGGTCAACCAATACGTTTAACACCACACAACGAAGTCAATAAAGTTTTTACATTAGAAGAATAAGATGAGCTAAAGTAAACAACCGCAATTATGGACAGATTCAGAAATAGCTGGATGTGAATGGCTTTGTGCATTTAGAAAAAGACATCCTGAAATTACCCCAAAAAAACCAAAGTCCTTTTTAGTCCATAAATATTTTGTGTTAATTTTGACAAAATAATCTTTAATAGAAAATAAAAGGTCCATATAATAACATATGGTGTTATTATTACAAAATAAATAATTTATCATATTTAGTGATTAATTGTGTACCTGATGGTTAACTGTTGCATACCCCCCTGGTTAATAGTGTACTATAGTGTGGACACAGTTAACCAATTCTCATTTTTGTTTTAAACATGTTTTTCTCTATAATCGTTAGGATTACGAACGATCCTTCAATGCCAATATGTAGCTATTGAACCTGCCTTCTGACCAGACTAGAAGGAAACATGTTTTTATTGAACAATTATGAAGTATGGTGGTTTGAATTTTATGTGGTTAACTGTTGAACAGGTCACCCTAAATAAACAAGACTATTTAATAGTATTTTGTGCGTGATTAAGTCCCGGTAATAAACATTATTTCGTTTATTTATGTCGTCAATGATCATGACTTTTAAATTTTTAAGGAAATTTTATCATCGTTATAATATGTCATGGCCTCTTCATTCTATGTCGGTCATTATGGAGTGTATGCCATAGTGTCATTTACGATATGATCCATTCATTGCGATTGCGCCGCCTGAGAAAAATGTCAAACATACAATTAAGAATCATAATGTTACGTCAGATATGAAGGCTTCTTTGTGTCATTTTGTATTATGATATGACTCTGATTGCAGAAGGTTTTAAATATCATAATAAATGTTCAGTTTAGTTTGAATCCTTCCTACTTCCTTTTCGAGGTGAGAAATCAGCCTCGATGTGGACATTATTGTCCACAGTCCGGGGTATGGACGGTGCGATCTTCACGCCCAGATCACCGGGTGGAGCTCAAGCACCCTCGAATCTCATTGTCTGCTTCATGGCTTTGTGGACTCTATGTGAGGGCTTCTTGACTCACTTACCGTTTCTTCGTCTTCGTAAAGGGGCTTACTTATCAACGTTACTTAAAGTTAATCACTGCTTATACTCTATCAATTTCTCCTTAAGATGATGTGTTAAAGTTCAGAATGATGATTACAATGGCATACTTTCGCTTTGCACTACAATTGGGTAAACACAAATATATTTTTTTTAGTATAGCATTAACTGATATATAAATATTTGTAGATTTAAAGAGGCAATACTATAAACCAGATCTAATGATTTTAATAGCAACGAAATCAAACAACAACAAACGAAACAGGAAATCAAACGAATAGTTAAGTACGTAGGTATTGTGTTCAATATCTATAGAAAAATGAAGACCATAAAATTAAACGGTAAACCGTGACTCTAACATAATAATAACATTAATAATTTGATTATTTTATTCCTCTACCACTTAGTAAATCTGTTCATAACTGTCAGTTGCAGCAATTTTGACATTTCATTGTGTTGTCATAATTGTGGCATCAATTTATCATTGCTTTTTTTATGGCATCACTCTCTGTCTCACTGTCAAGTATATTATATATACAATTCTAAAATAAAATAAGTCTTAATCACAGTCAAGTCATATAAATCAAACCACGGTCAAACCAGTCTATGTCCTAGTCTTGAGTTTACTAGAAGTTTCTACAGAGTTTTGAAAACGACACGAATAGACATCGTTTACTACATTAATCGTGTACGCAATTCGGGACTTTATGAATAAAACTCCACAATATTTGAACATAAACACTAAAAAAAACAAAACAGATTTTTTGGAAAATAATATACCTAATACAATGCGGCGACATGAGTTTGTTTCGTTCCCGCCAAAAAGTTCAATTTTTTTATAAGTACAATCTAGAATGACAAAGCGTGATTAACTAAGTTATTGCTGAAAATATAATTATTTGTATTTTTTTTTTGTTTTTAGGTGCTGCAGCCAGGTAATGGTACAATATAAAACTGGTAATCAAAATTAAATGTATATACAAATTTGTGTGTTTAAACTGTTAACCGTCGAAGAGTTCCTTCGTCTTGAGCCAATCCTGGGTGTAGAATCACGTCATGCTTACCATAAAAATGCATTGACATCGGAAGTTAACCAACGCAACGTATCAAATTTCAAAATTACATAAGATAAGTGGTTCTAATTCAGCTTTGACCCATGACCCATGCATACATACTAACAAAGCATGTTAAAAGTTCAGTACACGATAAATCCCTCCGAGTTAAGCGTACTTTGCTATGTTTATGCTGATTGGTTGAATTGTCTGCCCCACCAGCTCTACTCTCTGTTTCAGGAAGAGAACAAAACAGCTGTTAAATGACTGACTTCGTTTTGGCTCTATTAGCTCATTGGTAGTATTGGTAGTATATCTGCTTTAAGCGCTGTGGTGCGTGGGTTCGATTCCCACTCAGGAAAAACATTTTGTGGCATAAACAAACGTTCTGTGTCTAGGTGTTCTGATGATAAGTACGTATTTACAAGTAAAAGTTTCCATGTATTTTATCAGAAGATTGATTTCCATAATACAAGCTTTGCTTAGTTTGGGGTCAGATGGCGCTGTGTGTAATGTGCTACGATATTTATTTATTTAAATAATTTGATAGTGATTGAGCTGCCATCCATCGAGACAACAGGGTCTATTATCATAATCATAAATATAAAAGCTTTCAATAATAACTTCACAATGATTGAATCATGATGTAAAGACTGATGATAGCAACATTATGTAAATAAGTCCGTTAATCCGTCGATCGTGTTCACAAAACGTGACGAGAGTTCACGGAAATTCTAAATCTTTGAATCAGAGGCACGTCTTTTTGTTTTTTCTGCAAACCCAATTAATACATCAACCTTCGATTAATAATTAAACAAGGACTATTATTTAATACGGAAATTATGATGCTTCTTAGGTTTCCAACAAATTAATCATTGTTTTTTTTTTTTTATGGGCAAATTTATTAGATTTTTAATAGCCAATTACTTTTTCACAAAGTCATGCGATGAACAAGACGTCCTCCTGGTGGTAAGAGATAAAATCATTGCAACGGTACCCAGAATGTTAGGAACAGAAAAAAAAACACTTTTAATAAATCTTAGGCAGGCGTTATTATCAAAGTTTCCAGACGTAACTCTCGAATAATATTTTTTAATCCCGTGTTAATCGACTATATCTCACTTTAGATTTATGCACTGTAGTTTTGCAACTTATTTATATGCAGTAGAAATAGAAGCGATAAAAGCTACAGCAAATTCTATATTTTCAATAGATTTTTTTAATTTTCTCTTATCAGTTTTCTTGACCTTCCAAGAACAGCCAAAAGTTAACTGCTGGAAAGAATATCCAAAAAATCATTGGTAGAATTATAACAAATTTGATTAGATAGGGACCAGAAGGTGAGCGTTGTTGCCTATCAAAAGGGACCCCTGAAACCTACTCTTAGTACTGCCGTATACTTTGTCGTTTTTGCCAGTATCGAATCGCCAGTATTCGGGGCGGGCTTTAAAATCAATGCTAATAAAACAAGAAAGTATCGGCAATAAATAATTTTTTGACATTTGATTTTAAATCACGATGTGTAGTTTTTGATCTGAGCACGATGTCATTGGCCTCTGGTTGACACCTGTCAATGAACTTTAACTTTTTTGTCAAATACATTTCGTGAATAAAATGTAATTTATCAAAGCGACGTTATTGATATATAAGAATTTATTTTTCAATTTAAAGAAAGTTACGTACTCAACAATATACATATATTTTTTTTTATCCCTGACAGGCTAGATATTTTACCTCACCTGATGTTAAGTGACGGTGTGGTCGAAGATGGTAAAGCACACCTAGCCTGAAATGGAACTGGATCTCAAGTGAGGCTGCCGGAACACACCGTTAGATGCTTGGCGGCAGATTTTGAACTTGAGGGTGGTAGCTAGCGAGCCGAGTACTAGAAAGTACCCTACCACCACGTTATGGTTTCCTCACGATGTTTTTCCTTCACCGGCAGCTCAGGCTCATTGTTGGTGTTTGAACCCACGCCCCTCGGCATGCGAGCTGACCGCGCTAACCACTGAGCTATTATCGCTAAAAAACAACGTCGTATATATCGCTAGATACGACGCGATGATAATATTGATAAGCCTAAAGTCGGAGTACACGGCTTCTGGTTTCCCTGCTTATCATTGCTAAAACGGGACCTCTGGGCTTGCGCGTGGTCCCATCTCCTTTTTATACCCAGAGACATTGCAGTGTCGCCCGTGCCATCCTAATCCTAACTCATATTATAAAAACGAAAAAAACTCGATCATTTTCTTTGTCTTGGTAGTTCATTTGATAGTGTATCTGCATCAAGGGCTTTACGAAAAAAAAAAAAAAAAACTATCAGTTATTTGGTTTCCATAGTACATGTTTTGCTTAGTTATTTAAAAAATCGATATTATTTTGTTTATTTTATTTTATTCTCTGTCTTTTAGGTCTGTCACCTTTTCACGGCTAAAGGGCTGAATGGATCTTGATGAAAATTTAAAGTCAAAGTCAAAGTAAAGTAAGTTAAAATGTTATAGGATGTATGTTGAGGTTCGACGTAGCCCGTACTTTGTTTCTCAAAAACGAGCTTCGTGTATAAATCCTTATAAGAAAATTTAGTATATAATATTGACAATGCGCACCAGTTCTTGGGAACGCCTGACGAAAACGCAAATATTTGTGATTCCAATATTGCTTTTTCTGAGACAGAGGTCTGGAAGCGCCGGAAGAATACCTACTCACTACGAGCATAATTATATTACCGGGTACTGATCTCAGTACCAGTAATTATTAGTCGACTAAGAGAAAAAATATACATTAAAACCAAGTATAGCGTGCCTATATCGCATTCTATCGTAAGTCACATAAGTCTTTTAAAAAAAAAACAAAATATTTTTTCTAAAAGTATCCGTTTCAAATTGACCACATGAGTAAAGCCAGTTGTACAATAAAAAGAGAATAATCATCAGAAACGAATCCATAGGCAAACTGCTGACAGTAAAAACAAAACGATGTAGCGATGATAGCTCAGTGGTTAGCGCGGTCGGTTCGCATGCCAAAGGGCGTGGGTTCAAAACTCCAACAATGAGTTTGAGCTGCCGGTGAAGGAAAACATCGTGAGGAAAACATAGCGTGGTGGTAGGGTACATTCTAGTACTCGGCTGGTTAGCTACCACCCTCAAGTTGAAAATCTGCCGCTAAGCATCTAACGGTGTGTTCCGGCAGCCTCACTTGAGAGCCAGTTCTATTCCAGGCTAGGTGTGCTTTACCATCTTCGACCACACCGTCACTTAACATCAGGTGAGTTGTGGTCAAACACCTAGCCTGTCAGCTACAATAATTAAAAAAAGAAAAACTAGAGGCAGACCACTAAGTGCGTTTTACAAGCAGCTTACTAATAATTAAATGGATACGACATAATGCATCTCTATGGTACCACTAAAGCAAGTAAATTGGTACAATATATTTATATCGATAAATTGGTACAAAAAACACTGACCAGAAATCGTGATGACCAAGACCTGGGCCTCTTATCTGACGTCACTACTCGTGCTATCTTTGAAATGCCCATGTGATGCGATGATACGCCGATGATCTCACTCGGATCAACAGCTCTGGTATACAATTTACGGATATTCTTAGATTCAGATTCTCACATTTCTAATAAACTTGACACTACTACACATATTCTTTTTTTTTGGCGTGAATATTTCTTTAAATTTGCTTCCATAGTGGGAAGCAATTCATAAATAGCAACATCGGGAATTACAGAATAAAATTATAAGTTTATTTACAATAAAAATTAAATAAACCATCTAAAATATCTACGTATATTATCTTTATATATAAAAATTTCGTGTCACGTTGGTTGCCCGCGATGAACTCCTCAACTACTGAACCAATGTTAACCAAATATTGCACACTGTGTGCAGTTTTATCCAACTTGAGAGATAGGATAGTTTATATTTCAATTTATAATCGCAATATTTTTTTATTGCAAATTATCTATATCTTGTACGGTGTGTAAGTAACGGTGTGTTCCGGCAGCCTCACTTGAGAGCCAGTTCCATTCCAGACTAGGTGTGTTTAACCATCTTCGACCACACCGTCACTTAACATCAGGTGAGCTGTGGACAAACACCAAGCCAGTCAGCTAAAAAAAAAGTGGGGAAAAAAAAATCTGTCCGGGAATGGTCCTCAATAGATATAATTTGGGTATTTTCAAGACACAGGTGAATAGGTTTCTCCCAGGCAAGCGTGCTCTATCGTAGACCGCGCATATTTGCGTAACATCAAACGTAAAACCCGTTTATTGAAAATTCGTAGTTATTATAACGCTTAGATGCAACAAACATTATACAGTGTGTCAACCTAGCCTGTCAACCATACAAAAAAATGTTCAGGCGTTATTTCTTACCATCAGGAGAGCGTCTCTTTCGTCTCATTACTTTTACATTTAAAAAAACACTTATCTATTAGGCATCAATAATTTTCTTAGTCATCAATGGGAATAAATAGTGGGTACTCAAGACGCTGGCCCCATAATATACCGCTATCAATGTGGTGTGGCCGTCGACCAGCTCAGTCACCATGGACTGTCCTGCATAAAAAGTGCAAGCAGAACAGCTACTTACGCCAGTCTTAATGATATCATCAGTCGGGTTCTTACCACTGTTAATTACGCAGCCGAAGACGGCTGCGTACGTGATGACGGTAAAAAACCGGACGTAATGACTTTGATTCTTTGGAAGATGGGACGGTCCTTAGTATGGGACGCCACATACGTTGATTGGCTGGCGCGGCTGCTGAATTAGTAGACCTCAAAAGGCGCAAATGTAGCACTCTGAACAGTGGGTACATCCTTTTGGAGTTAAACCTTTAAGAAAGTAGGGACTGGGAGCAAAGAAAATGCAACGAACTTTCAGCTCGTCTGGTCTGGTCGACGCTACACGTGACCCTCAATTTTGTTTGAAAATTAACTATTGCCATACATCGTGGCAGTCGAGCCAGCGTTATGGCAACTATGTATGTATAATCTTTGATAGCGTAGTTTCAGATTAGGTAGTAAATTTTTATTAAGGCATTAAACATTTTTTTATGTGAGTTGGTAATTAGGTACAGATAAAATATGATAATGAACAAGAAAAATTATAAAGATAAATATTTCAGGACATTTTACAAAACGCCATCTAGCCCCATAGGCATAAGTTTGTGTATAAGCCACGTTCTTTCTTCCATTGGGAACTTTTGACAGGAACTCGTAAAAATCATGTTGCCGCTTTATTAACATGGCCGGAATTTGCATTGACTAACTTCGAGTGACTTTGAATACTTGAAAATATGGAAATAAATGCACAACGATATTCTTGCAAACGCTGGAGGAAAAAGACTGCATTATCGAGCTGCAGGGTCGGAAAAATCTAAGATCCGGTGCTGTGCTTGGGAAAAAGCAGCCTATGTGTTAATCAAGGTATTAATAAAGGTATGCATTCCAAATTGCATCTAAATCTGTCCAACCGTTTCACCATGAATTAGTAACAAACATACATCCAGGCAAACATTCAACTGTAATATTAGTGTGATGTATCAATATCAATGTTCGAATTTATCAGTCTATGTATACCTACTACGCAAATACATAGGTATTAGTTTCTGTAAAGTAAATCGTTTACCAATATAATTAACGTTAGGTATCAATTAATAGCCATCCTGAAAAGCATAATTAATGACTGTTTTTATGAGTACCTACATCGTACCTAAACGGTAAAAACTATTACATAACTCTGTTAACTATATGGCATTTAGATTTGCTATTACTTTTAAAAACTGGCTTAATTGGGTTATAGTCGGGAACTATTCAACTGCTTCTACATATTTTTTAAAGTGCTTTGTGCTGGATAAAATAGAATTCTACAAGGAACACGTCAGTTTACATTTGATAACACTTCTGGGAAATATACTAGGAACATTTTCTTCAATGGCCCGGGACACATCGTTTCGCTGTTGTCGGCCATTTTTGGATTGTTCTTGTTTCCCTTAGGTATATCCAATCTAAACGAGAGTAAACAGGTTGCAGATAAAACATAAAATATTTTATAAGGTGGTTAACTTGGTAGGTACCATCGCAGTATCAAATGTTCTGCCGCAAAGCAGTATTGTAAACATAACTGTGTTCCAATTTAAAGAGGACTGCAACTAGCTAAATTATGGGACTTTTTAAACTAACCATCTAGACATCGTATCTCTCAAAGAAATGAGCAGCAAAGCAGCGATGCCCTGGACAGGCGTTACCTTTTACCTACAAGTTACCATCAATAATTAATCTTTTTGTTCTTCTAATTACTTTTAAGCTCACACACATATGTATATATGTCTTATATTATAGGTACATGCTTAGTTTCGGGCTAGTTGGCGCTGTGTGAAATTTCCGACGATATTTATTTTATTTATTATATAAATATATACGTCACAAGTAATGGTATAGCACCGCAGTAGTTCTCGAAATTTTACTAACGACAAGCCATACACTATACATTCGGCGTTTAATATTGTTCATATATATCATACTTACAACTTATGCATAAAATACCTAATGGAAAAAGTGCAATGTCAGGATAGAAAACATGATCTAAACGCTATTAACTATATATAATATATAATAAAACTCAATTCGTTTATTACTAATGAATTTCATTCAGTTCTACAATACAAGTATAACTTGAGGTAAGTACCTACATTTACATAAAATCACCTACAGTCGATTAGTTATGCTACGGAGAATCAATCTTTCTAAACTTTTTGCCATATGGCTTTTTATCGTGAGCGATGGCGCCACTCCGCTCCGCTATCTGTATTACATCCAAGTAGTAATGTATTATATTTTCCATCCAGTAATAGATTTAACTAGTCAAGATTGGACTCACAAACTTGCTATTAATCTTTGACTAGCAAAAAAGCGTGCAGTTAGACGACAATGCCAATGAACCTTGAAACGGGGCCAGAGAGGACAGATGGCAAAAAATTGAGGAAGGAAAAGCCTAATACTATAAAATCTTCTTGATTTTGTATTCTACAAATGTGTATAGAGTTATCGTGACACGGTAAGTGGAGTCAAAAAAGAAACTCTAAAATTATTGGTTGTAGTTGTGTTACATCCGATATTATATTACCATCTCTGTCTACAACTAGTCAAGCTTTCGACATCCACTTATTGTGATCTTATCTTATACTATATATCGTCCACAGAGCATTAAAAGTTTCTTATTCGATGCTTGCATATTCGTGGTTATGACTCTTGAAAACCGCTACAATACAGAGTCAAGGGCTTTCTTCTGGTACTACTGCTAAAATTATAGAGCTATTGAGAGTAACCATCGAGTGTGTTAAAGTAATAAGCTCCTAAGCAACGATGTCCTAGACTTTGTTACTCAAGTTGTTGATACCGCTGCAATGCCAGGCGTTTTATTTTACCATCAAGAGAGCGTTTCGTTCGTCTTCTATTATCTTTTACATAAAAAATAGTTCTACGTCAAACTTATGTTCCGAATGGTTTGATTTGGTACCACGACACCCACACGTATCGAGGCAAAATTAGCAAAAAAACCGGTCAAGTGCGAGTCGAACTCGTGCGCCGAGGGTTCCGTACCTAGCCATTATACCGCCATAATAAAATTGGTATCATTTTTATTATAATTTAGATTTTCAGGAAAATTTGTAAGTGCCAAAAGACACCTTAATTTTCAACTATTTATTTTTTGGAATTTTTCCCTTAATTGTGCTGTAAGACTGCTTTTTGCCGTGATTCGTTATACAATATCGTGATTCTAGGTCAACGGGAACTACCATATAAGTTTTCGACTTAAAACCTGTAGGGTACTTCCGGTTGACCTAGAATTGTCAATTTTGGTTAAAAGCAAGGTCTTACAGCACAAGTAAAGGGAAAATTCCGAAAAATAAAAAAAGATGAAACTTAAGGTAAATTTTGGTACTTACAAGTTTTCGCGAAAATCTAAAGCCCATATCTTTTTATCGTGTTGACTCAGGACCTTGATTTTTATACACCTAATATGAACTATAATAGACCTCAAGTTTAGACTTAGCAAATTAAAACTTATATAAGACAATAAGTTTTAACTTGCTAAGTCCACCCGTTCCTGAGAAAATCGGTGGTGACACATGGACAGACGGACAAGAGAGTGATCTTATAAGGGTTCCTTTTTTTACCTTTTGAGGTACGGAACCTTAAAAAGTAGTCCGAAAAACATGTTAACCTGAATAGACAGCGAATTTCAATTAGATTACAGTAACGAACTGTATTGCAGAATGCTGCGTGATATTGGTTAACTGTCATCCGAAATTCGAATGAAACACAACTAGCCGTGGTGTATTCATGTAGAAGAGGCAGACGTTAAAACATCTACGCGGTAGCGTGACATAGGTGAGACAAGGATACGACTCAAAATTATACAAAATATGTAATCCGCCATTTAGGGCCGGCGGCCATCTTGGATTTACAATGATATTATTGAATGTTATATTAAATTGTATTGTCATCAGAACTATACGATAGTGTGTACCAAATATCAGATCAATATGTCAACAGACAGGGGGTAAAATTTCAATTACCTACTAAATTTGACTCAAAAAACAATAACAAACAAGGCAAGCTAAATAAAACCGTGCGAAATAAAAAACAAATTGTAGCGATGATAGCTCAGTGGTTAGCGCGATCGGTTCGCATGCCGAAAGGCGTGTGTTCAAACCCCAACAATGAGCTTGAGCTGCCGGTGAAGGAAAACATCGAGAGGAAACCATAGAATGGTGGTAGGGTACTTTCTAATACTCGTCTGGCTAGCTACCACCGTCAAGTTAAAAATTTGCCGCCAAGCATCTAACGGTGTGTTCCGGCAGCCTCACTTGAGAGCTAGTACCATTCCAGGCTAGGTGTGCTTTAACATCTTCGACCACACCGTCACTTAAAATCAGGTGAGTTGTGCTCAAACAACAAGCATGTCAGCTATAAAAAAAAAACGTTGAGAACTGTCAATATATATTATCCTTATATTTTCCTTGTCAAAAAACTTAAAGGTTGGCGTTATTGTATTTACGATTTATGAAAAAACAAACGTGGAAAATATAAGTGCCTGTTGGCTTTTTCAGTAATAGTTTTGCTTCGTAGGGAGTAGGTTCGATTCCCACCATGAGACTTGATTACAAAACATTGAATTTCTTATTCTTATATTATACAATAAAAAGTTGATACTATTCAAGTACCGTTTCCAATAATAATTTACAAAATGATAAAATTTTGAATAAAAAACCGCATATAGCATATCTTGATAGCGTTTTGTTTTCTAGTAAAGTATTTTTTAATTTTGTTATAAGCAAGAATGTATAATTTATAAAGAAGTATATAAATTATTATACTAGTTATTTGATTCCCATAATACCAAAATAAATAATCAGCTATTCCATAAACTTTGTTCCACTTTGGATACTAACCATAGAGCAACTTTTTTTTTTTTAGATTTCCGATTTGTGCCCATACTAAAAGTTGTTAATAATGTTGAGTACAACCTCGTTTTGTCTTAAGTACAAAAGAGATCGCTTTTAGCGATAAGGCCGCCATTTGTGGCATCTTGTTTGTGTTTTTTTTTTCTGGTTAAAAGAGTTCTGGTATTCACAATAAAGAGTAAAAGTTTTTATTAATCGATCTAAAAGTGAAACGCATCCCATAAAAAATGCAGTGTTCACGTGGGAACAGCGAGTAAAGCCGCGGGGCGTAGCTAGTAAGTATATATATTTAGAACACCGAACAAACATTTCAGTTTAAGATTGTTGAGATTGTGTTAGACCTCAAGTTGACCAATTTTGACGTATACAAGTACCTACTTTGTGTATGGTTATCCATTTATACGTATCATTCACAGCGACATACTAACTGAACTGAGTTAAGATATTCTGACGGCACTAATAGCGCTAATAGTTCGAGCTGAAAAATAGCGATATAGATGTTGCTTAACGTTTTGGATGTTATAAGTGCATTTAGGTTAGAAGTATCTGTACGATTTAGTAACGATAATTAAAAAAAAATACGTTAAGATAGTTGATACGAAAATATTAGTGTATGTGTGGAAAGTAATATTTCCCATTGAAGAATGAAAGACGAATGGTCCATGATCATTGCAGCGGTACTCAGAACTTTGAGTAACAAATAACAAAGTCCAGGCCATCGCTGTTTTGGCGTTCATTATACTTTGAGACATTCGGTTAGACTTAGATTAGAGAATTAGACTTTGAGACATCTTAATACCCTTGTAATTTTGATAGCTGCAATATCTTTCAGACGAACCGCTAAACAATGGAATTTGCTGAGGCAGTGTTTCCTGATAGATACAATTTGGGTGACTTTAAGTCGCGAGTAAATCGGTTTTTTTCTAGGCGACTGTGCTCCACCGCAGACCGCATCCTTGCTTAAGCGAGTGTGATGTGAGTGTCAAGTACCTATAATAAGTCAAAATCACACAAAGTAAGCTAAGAGATTAGTTCTGGAACCAACTCGAAAGGTGCATTTCACCATATTTTGACACTTTCCCACATTCATGTCTGTAATTCGGCACTATGAATAAAACTTAACAATTTTTATACGTTAGTATTAGAGAAAACGTTAATTTTGGAAAATAATATAAAATGCCGACACGATTTTAGTGCGTTCCCGCCAAAACACCTACATATGTATGAAATTTTAGCACAATGTTAATTTAATAATCGCACTACCACAATATTACCACACACTAATATTAAAAGGCGAAAGTTTGTAAGTGTGTTTGTTTGTGTGTTTGTTACTTCTTCACGCTGACACCCTGGATTAACACATATGCTACTTTTTATCCCGAAAAAATGTAGTGGTTAACACCGTGGGGGGCAGCTAGTATTGTATAGATTGTTTATATATCATGTAGGTAGTAGGATAGACTAAACCGTAAGACGAAGCTTTGAAAACAATATTTTATTTAGATCAGTGACTAAAGTGGGCAGCAGCTTCTCGCCTATACTGTGGAGGTTGCAACAGTGACCGAAGCGAAAGTGAGCGCGCTTTGTGTTATGACATAACAATTAGAGCTACGAGTAGATGTGACTTATGACGAACACAGCCTTAGCACTTTTATTTTCAGTATAGTTCAATGGCAGTCTGCGGTTACCTGGAGAACTGGCGGTTAGGCCTTGACGCACATTTTATATGAGGTCTTTTCTTGTTAATCGCTGGGTTAAAAGTTAGGTTAGGTTAGTGTCGCCGGGAGATCATGGGCGTTAGGACGTGGGGCCGTCCGACGCCCATTTGCTGGCTAGATCTCGGAGGTGGATAACGAAGTGTCTGGTGTTCCGACACATCGTAATCGTTGCGGGGTGAGCTTGGGCTCCCCGAGGCGGGTCCGCAAGGACAAGCGCTGTCGAGGCCGTAGTAGTTTTTAGTGCGTAGGCCGTCATTAGGACGGAGAGTCTCACATAACCACCCTGCCCGCCCCAGGGCCGGTGGTATACATTAAGTATTTTCCCTGGAAAAAAAGCAGGTCACCAAAAAGCATTAATGAAATATTAATTCAACTTGGGATTTCGTTAAGTCTTCAAAGTTGCTATTTTCAAAGCCCGATATTTTGTACAGGGTTATAAGCTTGGGGTATACTAAGCCGAATAGGGGGTCATTGTTCTCATTATTATGAATAAAGTTTACGTTTCGATTAATTATATTATAATTATCAATATACCTACATGATAGATCGGTGTCCATATGTCCTTACTCGACACTCGGTGTGGATGTGTAGCAGAATTGAAATGTTTCGATTCAAAATGTCGAAATTGTTTATTTACTTATACTTTTAAATGTCTGAATGGATTTAAATGTATGGGCTTACATCAAACCGAGAGACACAGGTAAAATTTATTGAGAAAAAAAAACAATGTGGTGGCTTTTCTCGTTCTGTATTCAAAGGTAAATGAAAATTTTCTTTTATTGTTCGTTTTTGGCATAGTACTCGATTTTCAGTTTTTTTTTTTATTATCTAATCTCTGAAAACTTAAGGTGTCACTATCACGACAATATGAGACTTGTACTTAATAAGTACTTACACCTTGTAGGTACTTATTCTTTTTTGTGCTACTTGTTGGTAATTAACCACACAGTCTTATTTACTCTATTACAAAATCTGCTGTTAAGCATTAGATTGCACTGCATTGCTCATCATAATAATCACGATTCTTATTACATATGTTATTAGCCGAATATTTCTTTGTCCGCATATAAAGTAAGTGAACGCAAACAATTGATTTGGGTCAACGATGCATTTTGCAAATTGCCTATTGCCTAACAATCCAGCATTCGATTTTATCCGAGCAATGGTACGAATATTATTGAGTAGTGATTATTTATCTGACAGAGCAATTCTTGACTCGTCTAATATATTTACCAACTTAAAAAAATAATTAAGTAATGAAACGAACAGAACGCATTCCTTGAGTAATGATTACCAAATTTCATTGGTTGTGTAGTGGTTACCCAATAGAGCAATTTGCGGACGAGACTAAGTTTTTTTTAACGTGATAGTAATGAGACAAACGAAGCGTTTTCCTGATGGTATTTGAGACATTGATGGTCATGGGCATACATTGGCTCTTACCATCAGAAGAGCGTATCGTTCATATCATTACTTTAAAAATACCTGGATGACCGAGCTTTGCTCGGCTGAAAACACGGATAAAACGACGTTTTCTAAAAATGAAACCTAGCTAGATCGATTTCTGGCCCCCGAAAGCCCCTGCATACTAAATTTCATGAAAATCGTTGGAGCCGTTTTCGACATATTTATATATACAAGAATTACTCGTTTAAAGGTATTAAATAGATAGAATAATAAATAATTAAATCTTATTATTTTGAGCCACAAGCCCTTCAAACTCAAGACAATGTAATATTATGTAGCATGTAGAGACATAATGTTTCTACACTAGATTATTGAAAATAAATAGGTACAGATTTAGCCTGCCTCATAATAGAAGGAAGCTCATTCTAAAGCAAACAGTAAAAGAAGTGCTATTAGAAAGATTTTTATTTTATTTTATTTTATTTGTATTGGTTATTTTGTGTTGTCGAAATATCAGTAGGTACTAGGGGACAGGTTATGTAACCACATAACCTGTAGTCTGTAGTAGTCCGTACTTAAACACAATATTAAGTAGGTAGGTACAATCCTTTGTTTTTTTTTTTCTCTTTTTCCTTGGCATCGCACTCTGTGCATTATACCAATTTCAATGTTTCTGTATTTTGTGTCTCGTCTTCAATCTTCAGCTACTTTATTTCGGTGTCCAACATCTTTAGTTACACTCAAAGTCCAGCCCGTGCCAGTCAAGTTCAGTCATCCTTAGTAAAGTTATGTTGACTTTACTATAAGTCTCGATGGAGTTTTGGAAGCAACACGAAATGTCATGTTTTACCATAATATATCATTTTCCCGCACTCGCGCTTTAATTCAGCACTTTATGAATAAAACACTATTGTTATACAAAAACACTCGAAAAACACATGAAAAAAAGTTTTGGAAAAATACAATAATGCGTCACGAGCCTTTCCGCGTTCCCAACAAAACTCAATCCTTTGTTTCAAGCGTTAGTTTACGCTCTCCGATAACAATTTGAAGGAGTTTCTGAATACAGCCTCATTGCCTGTGAAATTTTATTTTTATATCTGATGTTACGTTGACATAACATCATTATTAATCAATGTTATGGTGTCATGGCCGCACAACGATATGTCAAAATTATTGTAAACAAACACATCAACCCAACTTGGTTGATTCTCCTTCCCTTATAATGGCGAGAGCTACGAGAATGGCCTTAGACTTGACACTGTGTAAGCACTTTAATCTTAGTATCCATACCCAAACCAGCAGCATAACAAACGAGGATTTCATATCATCCAAACAGCTTGTAAATCTTTAAACAATATTGTCCATATCTCTTGTCTTGCTGCAGTTGATAAATAAGTCCACGTTTGTTTTGCAGATTCCCTTAAAACGGTTCGACCGCTCATCACGAAAGCTTGGGACGCGGCCAAGTCATCTTTATCAACAACAAAAGCTTCAGTCATTTTAAATAATTCAGTGGTGACAAAAGCGGAATTGTTTTTGGATTTTGCCACCACGAATGTTGAAAACAAATTAAGGTCATTTCGAGACTCACAACTAGAAGGAGAACTAAAATACTTAGAACAAGAAATAAAAAAGGTCAAAGAAATGATTTCAGGAAAGGGAGGGGTAAATTGAGGCAGCTACACTTAGGTACTTTAAGTTTACAGAAACCGTTGTCGAAAGTTGAAGACCCCTTTTCAGTTGTTTGGTAATAATATGAAGATAATAAGGACAATAGATATGACTGTATTCGTTTAGTAATATTTCATGAAAATAAATGTAACTGTAATGTAACTTTTCTTCTTCATTTTAGCGGCATGTCAGATTGTAAAGGATAACATGAGAGTAGCATGGCCCTACTTGAAAGTAGAATGCGCGCCCCCGATGACTATATCTCTTCTCCAGGGAGCCCTCGGAAAGTCTATAGAATCTACAGCATCGAGTATAGCAAACGGTTTCATGGGTGCCATAAGTGCTCAAATCAAAAGCATGGATGCCGCAGTAGATAAAAAAAAACGGGACGCCGAAGCTGCGGTAATCGCAGCTCAAGAGAAAGCAAAAGCTGAAGAACAGAAAAAGGGTCTCGATGTTAAGGCAAAACAAGAAGCGTCTGCAAAAAAGAAGAAAGAAGCTAAAAAAGATGATAAAAAAGCACCTGCGAAAAAAGATGATAAAAAAGCACCTTCTGCGAAAAAAGATCCTAAAAAGAAGTAGATAGGAACTTTGTCTCTAAATTTTGTAATGGAAACTAATTTGAGTATTGAAGTTTTATTATTTTGTTTTTGTCACATTACTGTCAATTTATCCTTGTGGATATTAATGGATATTTGAAATAAAATAAAATATAAATATTTGTGTGTGAAATTTCACAACAATACTAATAATATTAAAATCATGGATTATTTTCGTGCAAAATCTTTTAAGGTGATCTCAAATATGTTTCGTAAGTATTAGGTATATTATAAATGTTTATTCATCTAGATGTCACCTGCGTTTCCCAGAATAAAAATTTGTCTTTATTCATCTGAGATGCATCAGAGTTAAATTCAGGATATAAGTTAGTAGGTATAAAGTTTTAACATTTTAGATTTCATCCAAATCTGTTAAGCAATTTAAATGGGAAAAGTAAAAAAAGACAGGTGGAATATCGTACCACAAACTTTCTCATTAACAAAATATTAGCATAGAATATTAGTGAGATAAGATCAAATATTTTAAGTTATGAAGAATAGTTACACAGGGGTATAAACTTAAGTTGTACTTAGCTGAAAGAGACTAACAGTACTCATCATTATAAACAGCCTGACCAAGACCAGTCCTTCCTTTGGGACGGATCGGCCAAGTACCAGCTTGAGGTGGTGGAGTCCATCGAGAAACGTGCTAAGAAACTCATTAGAAAATTCAAACGGAAACGGCTCCAAAGCCTTGAACATCGTCTCAAAGTAGCTTCTCTGTCGGTTTTATTCAGGATACACTTTGGAGAGTACGCTTCAGATCTATTCCACCTTGCCCATTCTACTATAGGACAGCCAGGAGCGCTAAAAAGCGACCCGCTTCATGGTCGATATTCCAAAAACTCGAACTAATCGGTTCGATACTGCCTTCATTGTACGAACCGCTAGACAATGGATTTTGCTGCCCGAGTGGGAGTTCCCTGATGGATACAATCTGGGTGCCTTCAAGTCGCGAATGAATTGGTTTCTTCTAGGCGAGCGAGCTCCACCGTAGAATGGCATCATGCGAGTTTGCAGTCAAACACAAGTCTATTAGTAATTTAAAAAACTTTCTTAGGGACACAGCTCTAAAATCGTGAAAAATGTTAATTAGGGTCAATATTTTTTTTCTTTGAAACAGCAGATTTTTTTTCGTTACTTTAGTTTAGATGGTTTGGTTTATATATTTTTTTAACATAAGTAATAAGACGAACGAAACGCTCTGTATAAATGATAAAAAAGTAACAATGATGGTAAGAAGTTACATTTGCCCATGACAATTTGCTTCGGTATCCAAAACTTCGAGTAGCAAAACTAAATCGAGGGCGACGTTTTGACACTAATTACTTTGAGACATTCTATGGTTGGTCTCAATAGGTATTTCGCTAGCTGCAGTGCCCTTCAAACCGGCGGTTTTGTACCCTTCCTTCTGCTTGGCGGCAGAATATCTAATACTGCGGTAGTAGATAACTACCTAGACGACCTCCTGCTAAGGAGTTTTACTACCAAGTAAAAATCAGCTAAAAGACAAATGTTTCAGTATTAATATACCTTAAATATCTCATTGTTCTTTCCAGGCAAAAGATTGGTATCTACGTATGGATTGTCTGAATTTTATAGGCCTTCGATAAATAGACACAAGGACAAACTAATAGAATTAATAAAAGGTGAGCAAACATAGCGTACCATTTTGTCGGAGTTTACGCAAATAATTATATTGATTGAATAGCTTTTTATGTTTATTTACGCCTTTCAGAAAAGGCCGAAACCGTTTCGCAATCGGATGTCGTGAAGAAAATGCGTGTACTCAAAGGGTATTATACTCTAGAGATGGCTCCTCCAACAAGCGTACAAGAATTATCGGTAGGTAACAAATCTTATAATGTAACAAACAAAGAATCCATCTCATCATCAGCCTGAGGATACCTAGTCAGCTGAGGAGGTGTTCTTATCGAAACCGAGCTGAGGTCAAATCTAGCATCTCAACCATAAAATAATGAACATAATTCCCACGCAGAAACTCAAAGCCGACATCGCACTGGCTATAGAATTCTTGAAGACTGGCTGCTACAGATATCTCACGGTAAAACAAGCCTGGTTGCTTTTTCTGGTCTGCACCGAGGTGTCACTTTGGTTCTTCCTTGGAGAAACTATTGGCAAGATGCACATTGTTGGTTATAAAGTTTGACGTCCTTTGCCGCACTCCGAATTTGTTCGTCCATTGTCGTTGAAAAAATTAAGTAAATAAACGATGTTTAAAATTCATATAATGTTTCTGTGTATTTACCTATCTACTCCCATTTTTTTAATAATTATCAAGAGTATCAAGACAGAGTAGTTAAACCTTTATTAAAGCCTGGCCTACACTGCCGCCTACGGTGGCAGCCTTACAAAAATATCCTTCGAGGTGGCGGCGGTAAAGTACCTATATTGTTTTATTTCAAGTGCGGCCACAAAATGTGGTTTCAGTGTAAGAACATTTATTATAGCTTCAAAAATAAATAACTCCATAGAAAGTTTCATCCCCAATTACAGCCCCTTAACTCATCGCTTTAAAAAAAATATTGAACGCATTATTTTTATCTTTGAATGGGCTATCCAAATAATAATTTTCAGAACTGTAAGTTAAAAAACAAAGGACTTTCATACAAACGTTTTCATCCATTTTTACCACCTTAGGGGCTTAATTTAAAAAAAAAGACGAAAAAATATATAATAAATTATAAAAATATATATTAATAATAAGAGACTACGTACAAAATGTTCAAATGCAGTTAGTGGTGTTGACGTTGGACACAGTTTAAAAAAATTACGTTAATAGGTAAATCATGTAGGTACAATTGTACATACTTAATAAAACTTAATAAAAAGCTTTACTTACAGACAGTATACCTATTATTAAAAAACTAATCGGTATGGATAAGTGGAAGTAAATTTCCATGTATGCCTACCAGGAAATATAGGAGGGATAAAATTTCACTCTTTCCCATCAGGGGGAATACATTGGTAGGGACTAATGGAATAGCCCATTTTTAGTAGCATTAAATTAATTTCAACTTCAACTCTTGAGCCTTTGCGAAGGAACTCCACAATTCCGCTAAAACTAATTTCGTTCTCTTTGATTATATATCAAAGTTCGTTCTATTGTGAAAGGATAGGAACATAATAAACAGACTACATCAAAAAGTGACAGCTCGAAAAGCTTAGACTGTCAACTTTCATAAGTTACTTTCAGGGTTGCCATCATAGCTGTTTTGAAGCTAGAACTAGCTTATTATAATATTTAACTGAATATTTTATTTGAAACATTTTATACTGAACCACCGTTTAGCAAAGATCACAGACTGAGTCTAATAATCGAAGCAACCTCAGGGTTGGCCCATATGAATGTCACCAGCTTAACCAAATTGAAAATTGGACCAATTTGTTTTATAGGTGGTGCAAAAAAATATTTCTAAAAACTATGTCATCAACTTGGAGAAGAGTAAAGCGTAACGTTTTAAGTGAATAACATTGTCATTAAAAATTGTGAGTAACGTAAACAACTAATCTTTTGAATATGCATTCCGAACGCAAATTCATAAGATTGGTACATAGCTAAGCTAGATTTAAAATACTAAATCATTTATTAAAAAGAGTTAATGAGTAAAAGTATTTGTATTTTGTTGTGGGGCGTGACAGGTTCAGCCATTCTTATTGCTTACAAATTTAAACTATATGCTAAATTCTATTAGTAAAGGTTTTTATTAAGATTATGTAACAATTTTTCTAAGACTTAATTTAGGTCCGACTATCACAAAGTCTTCCCACAAAATTTTCAAGCCATAGTTAACTACATAAATAGCCTCTTTTCAAAACGGATGATGACAACACTGGTTACGTCATAAACGTCATTGCTGTTTTAAAATGGCTGCGGAGGTGCAATGCGGTGTTTCCGCGGAAACGCAACGTAAGGAATTATGATTTATACGCAGTCAAAAAACTTTAAAAAATGTTAATATTTGTGTCTTAGTAGTGCTTGTGCTGTGTAACTTAACACCGGTGTTTCCGAAGTTCTTAGAAAAATTTAATTTTTGTTATAAAACGTGATGCTGCGACGAGTCAACTTTTACTCGATATGTTTCGCATTTGGCCTCAGCGTTCTTCTAATTCTAGCTGGAAGTCGATATACAGATAACATGAATTATCGTCCGTCCCCTGAAACTCATAGGACCTTAAGAAACTATCTGAAAACTGAAGATGGCGAAGACAATCTACCCATACCAACAAACCCCTACGATGGTTCACCGAACATTGAAAAGATATTGGAGAAAACTCGCTCAAAAATTAATTTTGAGTTATGGAACTACAACTTTACATATTCAGGTGTTCATAAATTAGAAGATTTACTCATGGAATCTGGTGGAAAACCAATAAGAAATGTCATATTTTCTACTTGGCGGTCAGGGACTACTTTTTTGGGGGAGGTGCTGAATGCCGTTCCAGGTAACTTCTATCATTATGAACCTCTTTTAAAGTATGAAATTATACAAATAAGAGGCCCTCCTCATGCAGACAAAGCTTTAAGCACTATGAAGAGTATGCTCAAATGTGACTTTAGTGGTATGGAAGACTATTTTGAGTATGGGAAGACACATTTGCATCAGTTCAGCCATAACACAAGACTATGGGACCATTGTAAATATAAGAAAGATCTCTGCACTGATGCTGATTTCACTGCAAAGTTTTGTAAGCTGTTTCCTTTCCAAAGTATGAAGGTTGTTCGTGTTCGATTGCGCCTCATCAAGGAATTATTAGATGATAAAGAGTAAGTATTTAAGTCTTGTGTCTGTAATGCTTTTTTAGATATTTGGTGTTTCATTTATGGTATTTTTGGTGTTTATTTCATTCACTAAAAGGAACTGAAAGTAATTTTTTAATAACTACCCTTAATAGAATGTGGAATTATGACCCATTTATATATCATTATTCTGAATCATCTCTGTCTGGTGTTAATGACCCATTTAGGGTCAAAATTCTACATTTTACTCCAATACCATTGACTGGTTAATCTCCATACATTCTTCTCTGGACATAATGATATAAGTTAGATGCCTCATAATATTCTTATTATGTAAAAAAATATTTTAGGCTTAATGTGAAAGTGGTGCTATTGATCCGCGATCCCCGTGGAGTGATGCAGTCTCGCCAGCACCGGGACTTCTGTCAGCCAGCTGCAGACTGCTGGAAGCCTGAGCTATTATGTGCTGACATGATCAGTGACTATGTAGCAGCTGGACGACTGTTGCAGATGTACCCTGATAGACTCATGTATGTATTATTTACAACAATTTTATGTTAATTTACATTAGTTTCTGACTTAACCAGATTCATCACAACTTTTCAACAAACACAAACTGGGACAAAAATATAAATCATATAAATGATTGTTCTGTATCTTACAAAGTAAGTATTCTTTAAGTTATCTGAATCCATCATATAACCTTTGCTTAGTTTGGGGTCAGATAGTGCTGTGTAATAAATAATAATAAATGTCCTAAAAATATATTTTATTTACAATATTGTAATGCATAAGATTTTTAAATTAATGACTAAATTGTCATTAATTAAAAAATCATTAAACATTTATAGTGAACAGTTATACATTTTTTTATCTTTTTTTTTTACTTTGGTTTACAGACCTAAACTTATCAAAACATTGTTTTCCTTATCTAATAGGCTGCAATGATGAAGATTGCAAGAAAGCTATATTTATCCAGTTAAAATCTCTGTTAACTAAAGTTTCCAAAATTGGGATCGGTAGTATACCTTCTTAATGATTGACTTGCAATATTTTATTTTGGTTTGCAATTGTATAATAGTTTCACCACTGACACAAGTGTATATACAAGTGTATAATATAGCCAGTTTTTTTGAGGCACGATATGAAAAATTAGTGGGAAGACCCAAGTACCTAACCATAGCATGCTGCCAGGGTACTTTTTAGTACTCTGCTTGTTAGCTGGCCACCCTCAAGTTGAAAATCTACCGCCAAGCACCTAACGAAGGTAGAAAGCCTCATTTAAGAGTTAAATTCTAGTCGAGGTATGTTTATTTTCGACCACACCATCATTTAACATCAGGTGAACTGTGGTCGGACAGCTCACCTGATAGCTACACCCTGTCAAACATAAAAAACCTTGCAATGACAGTTAAATATTGTTACAGGATACTCCGCTATGAAGAGCTAGCATTAAGCCCCAATATAACGACACTGCAGTTGCTAAAGTTCCTACGGCTCAGTTTAACACCGTCAATCGATGAGTTTCTTCATACACACACCAATATTGAAGTTGCCGGAGTAAGCTCTACATTCAGGGTATCCCGAGATGTGCCTTTCAGATGGAAAAATGTTTTGGACTTTGATTATGTTGAAGAAATACAGGTACTTATTTATGCATTTTATACTTTGACATTTGTTATTAATATTGGCTGCTCATTCATTTTGCCCAGTTCAGTGCTATTGTCCAGATCACATCATCAGCCATAGGACGTCCATTGCTGGTCATAGGCCTCCTCCTGGGGGGGTTTTGCCAATGCTTGCCACGCTTGGCAGGCGGGTTGGCGAGCACAGTTAGGTGTGATTGTTCAAGGAAGATGCTGTTGTCCATCTTCCCGCTGCTGCCCATCATCTTCTTTTTTATGTCATGTTTCATATATAAAGTCTCTTTGTTTATCAATACAATTAATGAAAAATAAATGATAAATTCCTACTCGTGTAATTACGCTCAGATTATGAACTGAAGGTCTTACCAGGCTCGAAAAAACACATAACTCGATTACAAAAACTAACAACATGTTTCACAAGGCTATTCTCAAATTGGATGTTGGTGTGAATCATTATGGCATGATATACTATACAGTTAATTTGGTTATTTTTACCCATCCACTTAGAGGTAGTTTGCCAGACTACAGCATTTTATTATCAACCAGTTTCTTTATGAGTTTTTCCTTCGAAACATCTATAATTTTGCACCTGATTCCTGAGTGGGTGTTCCCCGTTGGATATAATCTGGGTGTCTTCAAGTCGAGAGTGAATCGGTATCTTCTAAGCTCCATCTTAGACCGCATCATAACTTAACATCAGGTGAGATGGCGGTCAAATGTAAGACTATTTCTTATAAAAAAAAACCTTGATGAATTTAGCTAATATTCAAATCTGAACATTGTATTTCATGAATTACATACTTGTCAACATAATTTCATAATGATATCATTACAATTCATACTATACCGATTAATACAAGCTAGACTCAAAAACTGCTTTGCTCGCTCATTTAGATGCCTATTCATGTTATTGAGTTTCAACATGCTAATATTAAAACAAGCAATCATGTAAATAATAAATAATCCAATGCATCATATTTGCATAGGCATGAGGCAGTAATAAATTAATATAATTTTCTATTGTAACTGACATGGCATGAGTATAAATTTGTGCGCTTCATCCTTGAATCCTTGATTATTCAGTAAGGTGCCTAAGTACAACATTACACACATCTATCTATATCTTTAAACGAGCAATTCTTGTATATATATTCTAAATCTCGGAAATGGCTCCAACGATTTTCATGAAATTTTGTACCCAGGGGGTTTCGGGGGCGAAAAATCGATCTAGCTAGGTTTCATTTTTAGAAAACGTCTTTTATCCGTGTTTTCAGCCGAGCAATGCTCGGTCAACCAGGTACTTAGTAATAATGCAACACATGATGCTCTCGTGATGGTAAGAGCCTATAACTTTGAATAACAAAACAAATCGGGAATTTTGTTGCATTGGAACTTATTATTAAATTATATAAATAAAAACATTAAACATAGTGAATAGTTTAAAAAATATCTATAACCCGACTGCGATTAAAATAGCAATAATTAAAGGAAAAAAACTTTTTAAACAAATTTAATATTTCTAATTAAATTTAAACATGTAACTTATATATATTTTAGTAATCCTCTTTTAATTGCATTTATTTAGATTAACGATTATGATTTATTCAAAGTTTTACTATTTCGCACCAAAAATCCACCAACTTGGTTTTTTAAAATCCACCTTCTAAGGATACTTGGGTTATTTCGACGAACTAACGATGTCTATGTAACAGAACTTTTTTTATGATTTATAATAAAAGTTGTTTATAATAATTAATACGATGACCCCCCTTCCGGCTTATAGTATAGAAACTTAAAAATCCTGTATAGATTTAAAAAAAAAACTGGTTGTTCCTGCAAAAAAAGCTACGTAATAAGCGCCAAAAAAGCGATGCTTAGACTTTGTTTTACAACTCGACAATCTGGGTAACGCTTCAATGCTCATGGAAAAGTTATGAGGAGAGCGTGTTAGAAAAAAAGTCAACTGCATGTTAATTGACATCCTTTTAACTACGCTATTGTTATTTAGTATCTTATTTGTTTTTGTAGGAAGTGTGCAAAGAGGCCATGGATCTGTGGGGCTACCGGATGGCACACAATGCTTCACACATGACCAGTAAAGACTTCTATCCTCTGCAGTCATATGTCGTAACTCAGTGACACCACTTGCCCTTGTGAAAGTTTTTCTATGACCTGTATCCGGAGCGCATTTACATATTGTAAGTATTATTTCAGACCATTTTGATTTTTATAAGCTCTTCCTATGCTAGCCTCGGACCTCTTTTTATTGTGAGAAAGGTAAGGTCGTTAGTCTACTACGCTGGCCAAGTGCGGGTTGGCTGTCTTCACACATGATCGAGAGCATTATAAGTACTACTTTTACACATGCAGTTTTCTTCACTATGTTTTTCTTTACCATTTGAACAATACACACATATCTTAGAAGTTGCCAGTGAAATGATCTCCCAATTGGGCTGCCGTAGTTAAGTATTACCTATTATTGTTATTTTATAAACTGTTTTCTTAATTCTTTCTTTATTTCGATAAATAAATAAATAAATAAGATAATTTATATCGATGACAGTGCGGGTAATGCAGTCTGCTCGTACGCTGCCGGACCTGAGTTTTTTTTCTTAACAGTGTTGCACACATCATCAGCCATAGGTCGTCCACTGCTGGACATAGGTCTCTTCCTGGAGGGGTTTTGCCAATACTCGCCACGCTTGGCAGGCGGGTTGGCGAGCGCAGTTAGGTGTGATTGTTCAAGGAAGACGCTTCCGGATTACATCCCTTAGCCGACTCTTACGGCAACCACGGGTAGAGAGGGTGGGGTACTATTCTTACACCGGCACCACCACGGCAAAAACAGTGTTGCGTTTGACCGTAATTATAGATATGAAACTGCGAGTATATACAATGTGTATATGACTGTAGTTTCGATGATTTTTTACTCTGAGTAACGTTTGACCACTTCTTGCCTGATATTAAGCAGTAGCGCGGTTTAAGATGCAGCACGCTTACGTAGAAGGTACCTATTTACTCTGGTTTTCAGACACTCACTTTGAATCTTTCGGGGAACTCAGACTTCGGCAGAGTTTCACAGCCTCTTTGTGCGAATAAAAGACATGAAGCCAAAACGCTTTGTGCGTATGTGGAAAAATAATTCGGTACCATCGACTTTATCTGACGGTGGAGCCAGGGAAATAATATTGATCCTCATCTATCTATGGCTAATAAACGCTTCAAGTTAGAGCTCATTTGGTTTGTTTTGAAGAGTTCCGTCCTATTTGGTGATGACACGGTGTACTTTCCCAGAAGAAACCTATTCTTTCGCGACTAGAATATCATGCTTAGGGTTTCCATTACGTAATCATCGAGATGATGATTTTTTCATTAAGAACACAAAGCTTTTTGATGGGATGCGTGCTGAACGAAGCCGGAGGGCTGTCACCATAACATTACGCTTTAGAAGACTATCATACGTATATTAAACACTCTTCTAAAGAAGCCAGCCAGTCACAAATGACTAATACCTTCTAGTAAACGCGTAAGGAAAATTAATTTTATTTTGTAGCGATCGTTTATTATGCATTTGTATTTATGATTCGTCCGTAGTTGTAACTAAATGTTAATATATGTATGTTTATATGATCTTTTTATTCAAGGTTATAAATTCGGGCTGATCTGAAAGAAGTTAATTGTACTTATATATGAATAATTTACTGTCGACACAATTCCGATATCGAAATAAAAAAAATATGAAAATGTACGTTGTTGACCCTTGACTAAATAAATGTCGTAGAACACACACACACAAACACACGCGCCATCTGGCCTCAAACTAAGCAAAGCTTGTACTATAGAAGTCAGGTAACTGATACAACTTATAAAACAAACTGAACACCCAGACACAGAATAAACATTTGTTAATACCACAAATTGTTTGTCCTGGATGGGAATCGAACCCACGCCCTACAGCTCTGAAAGTGGATATACTACCAACATGAGCCAATAGGGCTGTCAAATGTAATTGAATAACTGATTGTTTTTTCTCTATTCTAGAGTAAAAGGTGGTTGAAAAAGTGGTTTCGACAACCCACTTTCGGTTACACTCTAAAATTATAAATCTATAAGTATATATATATGTATATATATACATATTTATATTCATGCGAAAATCCCATATAAAAGTCGTTTCATATTTTTTATCCTTCTTTCACTAAAAACCTATTCGAATTACTGCGAAAACAAAACAAAAGATGCCAAATCCGTTTTAGCCATTCTTACCAGTAACATTTATTTTAAATTAAAATTAGAAGATCAACTTAGAAAGTAAACGCAAAGTTTACTGCACTTACTCAAGTAGGTCAGGTCATCCGATAGTTACTGTCAGATCTCATCTCACTGGCCGCGACCTCGTCTCGACCGTGTCCCAGATAGAACACTTCAGCCGGGTCCCATATGTGTATGGAATAATCTGATATTCATTTCAAGGTTCTAATTCAGCGCGTAATTTTCGCTTTAGTCCTGGACTTGCAAACAATGCTTGGTTATGGCCAAGAACAGTTCTACCACTGGCTTTTTGAATGGTTTAACGACGATCAAAATGTGTTAGATATATATTTTTTTAATTTGAAAGTTTTAGAACCGACAACCTCAAGTACATTGTACACAACTCACTCGAATATAATTATGCATTATCTGATCTCTTTAGCAGGTGATTACCTGGCTAGGCACCACCGCAGTATCAATTTTTATTTATTTATTGGTGACACCATCTTTCAAGTCATATTCCAGTTAATTTTAACAATGCTATAATAATGTCAATATATTAGTTACTTGACAAAATATATTAGTTACATGTCAATATAATAAAGTGTCAATTAAAAAATAATAATTGCTCACCAGTATTGATTTAATATGTTTTTATATCTCTAGTAGCCAAGTCTCACCTTGGTTTTAAAGCACGCGGTGCATCCCGGATAGAATATTCTGCTGCCAAGCAGTAGTGTCTAAATATTACTACGTTACGGTCTGCAGGGTAGCGCAGATATCGAAATTACAGTACTATTGAAACTAACCATCGTCTGTCAACCAAGTGCCAAAGCAGCGATGGTTAATACTTTGTTTTGTTATTCAAAGTTCTGGATGCCGCTGCAGTGGGCATGGACATGCGATATCTCTTACCATGAGGTGAGCGATAACTTAAATAAAATTAACTGAATACGGCTGTTTTTAAGTCACTATGTTCTCACATATTGAAATTAGATTTAAACTTCGTCATTTTTCTTTGAAATGTTAGTAGACGCGAATCGGGTCACGTTATTTAATATTATCCAGACAAATCAACTTTTTGAGACAATCATATTTCAATGTCAACGCTTCACTTGATTAAAATGCGCACTATTTCGAAGCGGCTACGTATCACGCCGCAGTTTTATCGTAGTTTTAGAATTATCGTCCAAAATAATAATAACTCCAATATGGTCACATTTATGGTCTGTATTTAGCCACAACCGTGGCTACACGAACTTTTTGTCGAAGACGAACAACGATCGCCAATTTGTAAATAACATTTTGCTTGCACTTTATATTGCACTAGCAATTAAAGTTTTTTTTTTAATGACTATATACTACTACGAATAAAACTACAAACGACACACACAAGTAAAAAGATTTAAACTAAATAATAATAATATATTAACACTTCAAATTTTAAACAATGACAAAAAAATACATCGTTTTGCTAATATAGACGACGGTGACTCGCTGAGCTATACTTTATCCCTAACCAGTATTGATGGCAAAACGGTCTCTTTTATATTCTTCCAAATTTATAATTCTTTAGATTCGACCACATATGCCATGGTGGCGCCGGCGTAAGAATAGTACCCCACCCTCTCTCTCCTTGGTTGCCGTAAGAGTCGGCTAAGGGATATAATCCGGAAGATGGGCAGCAGCGTCTTTCTTGAACAATCGCACCTAACTGCGCTCGCCAACCCGCCTGCCAAGCGTGGCAAGTGTTGGCAAATCCCCCCAGGAGGAGGCCTATGTCCAGCAGTGGACGACCTATGGCTGATCACGTGTCATGTCATGTGACCAGATGAAGCACGTCGACGTCATCGTTCCAGTGTTTAATTTCTCTATTAATTAATACTAAGTTCGTTTCTTGTTTACAGGTGATGTGCTATGTCAACCGTATCTTCTTCGAGCTGTTTCCTAATACTTAGAGGCGTTGCTATTGCAAGGAATTAACTTAGGTAACTACATTCGTACAAAAACATGACACCATATTACTCTAAAACATAATTAAAATATATTTTAGCTTAGTCTTATATGTGAGCATGACAACAAATCGAATAGTGGCATTTCGAAATATAGCGCCGGAATGCATGTCTGACAATGAGATGACATTCATAATTTCTTCATTTCTACCAGAAAATATTGTCGTAATTTGTTTTTAACACAACTGGTAAGACAGGTTATGTGTTAGAGTTTGTCTCGTAGAATTTCAGAGGAATACATGTTTAATTTATGACCATCTATTAATCACGCCAGACGGTTACATCGTGATGTCTGACACATTTTGTCGTACTTTTTAAATGCCAACTTTAGAAAAATTCTGAACGCACAATCATTCGTGATTCTTGCCATGCTCGCTTGTAAAGCTCTCTCATGACATTCGAATATTATTATTTTTTATCTTATATTAGTTACAAATAATGCTCATTAGAACAAAATTTACAATTTGCAAATTGATTAGGTGGCGTAATATACTCGTATAGTCGTTTTGTACTTAACATGATGTCTGTCGTATGTATGTGACCACAAAGCTTCTGTCGAAGCGTATTGTTATAATTAATAGCTTTTATCTATTAACACACGGACCAACGTTAATACGATTGTATCTTATAAGATTATCATTTGCAACTGTGTGTTACATAATATAATATTTAGTATGTTTTAATATTGAACAAAACACGCATAGTGCATATAATAATGTGTACGTTTATATTCAAATATTTTTTTATACTTTAATTATATTATGCTTAATTGTTTTTACATGAAGTGGTGTTTCATATTGAATTTTTCATTATTTAAAATATTCTACTAAATTTTTTTCATATCATTATTAGCGGTGATTCTGTAATATTTCTAAAGATAACGAATCTAACAATATTAGAGTGACCGCCTCCATTCGTTATATTATTTATGAGTAATGGTTTTAATTTACTGTTAATTTGGTTCATTTAGAAAATATTTACAACAGAAAGGTGCAAGTTTATTTTTCATTATGGTGCAATATAATAATATACATCATGTTTTTTTAAGTACAAGTTAGAAGGCACAAAGTAATATTGTTAATTACATACTACACCTTCGAGACTATTTAAATCTATATTACACGATTGCTATACTTTTTTAGATTGCATTTCTCGTTGCACCGCGTGTGTTTATCCATGACAACGAATATTACGTACGTAGTAAAAACAATCAGTTAAATGATATACCTACAGTCAGGTTGGGTAACTTTGAATACTTTTTCAGATTTTTACAGATATAAAAAAAATCGGTCTTTCTATATTGTAGTAGTAGTCTGTAGGGCAGAGTAAAGAGTAGAGAGGGAGTGTTTTTCTAAATACTCTAAATTTAAATTAAATAACCTAAATGATTTATTAAAGTAATGTATGAGAAATTGAAGTTGTAGCAGCTGTTCTCTTTTTTTTTTATATAACGAATAGGCTTGCCTTTGACCGTCATGGTCAAAGTTACAATGACTCTTGGGTAATTGTGACCGATTTATTTCGGACAAATAAATCATTTGGCTTCTAATGTGATTTAGGTAAGATTAAAATGTCGTTTTTTAATAGAAAATGTCAAAAAAAATACATTTGTCTTAGTGAACAACTTACCATTCACTTGGAAATACCATCTACTCAGTAACATTTGACATTTAGACTATTTCGTTGTTCCGTTTCACGTAGATAATAAAGCCTTATTATTATAAGTGTGTTGAGAAAAATAATATAAATCTTCAAACCAGTTCTATTCAAAGTTATACGGAAATTCAAAGTTACCCGGCTTGACTGTACATATGTTTTGAAATAGAAATTATATTGATTTAAAGACTGAAACCATTTCCATTTACCGAATACTTCCAATATATAAACTATAACATATAAGTACTAATATAATATCTGCGCTTCTATATCTTATATATTGCGTCACATACCGAGTATTTCTGTCAAATGTTAAAGGAGGACGACCGCGAAACGGCAAACAAATCAGAATTTAGCTACTTCTCTTATTGTAAAATATTTCTTAAAATATTCTTAACTTAATTTCAAATAGTCTACGTTGGTAATCTATGAGCAGTAGTGTGTTTAGTATGTAGCGGACATATTTACTAAAATCGGAACATGTAGGGAAAAATAAAGATGATATTCCTAGCGCTGGGAAATGACCTAACATAGCTTGTACCTCAAACTTTCGAGAAATCAGTAGGTATATAGGTATCAATATATACAATCAAGTAATATACATATATTATGCCACACCAATTGGGTTTACCCAACGAATTCCATACATCTAGAAAAAATAAAATAGAGACGTGTGTGTGTAGGTAAAGGCCAATCTGCTTGATGGTTCTGTTGGTTTTGTTTAATAGAAGAAATACTTTTATGGCCATATTTTTTTTATTATTGACATTCTAGCTGTTCCACGGCTCATCTGATATTAATTGACAGTATGGTCAAAGATAGTAAACACACCGAGTCTGGAATGGAACTGAGTTTTGAACCGAGTTCAAAAACTACCCTAACGTGAAGCTGTGGTTTCCTCGCGATTTTTTTCTTTACCGGTAGCTTAAGTTCATTATTTGGATTTGAACCCACGCCCTTTGCTACCAAATACTAACCACTAATCATCGCTACAAAATGGCGTGCGCTACATATATTTTACGTGGTGGTTTACTATATAGTAATCGGCTGGCTAGCTACCACCCAAGTTGAAAAATCTGTCATCAAGCATCTAACGGTGTGTTTCGGCAGCCTCACTTGAGAGCCAGTTCCATTCCAAGCTAAGTGTACCATCTTCGTCCACCCGATGTTAAGTGACTTAACATCGAGTGAGCTGTGGTCAAACGACAAACCTGTACGCAATAATTAAAAAAAAAATATAAATGTTCAATCAAATTTCTTTACTTTTGAGGCGTACATATATATGCCTATTTTAAATCACTGTGCTGCGAAATTACAGAAGTAAATTGTTTTATATTTTGGGCTTAAATCTAGAGCTAAACTACTAATTTCATATCGGGACATTCTCCTTTGACATGTAACAGAAATCGATTGAATATGATTCATTTTATCTATGAAAATAATCTATAAACCAAGTGATGGTTTAAACGATCGATATCGCTTCACAATCGACCTTAGTACATTAGAAATTAGGTGCACATAGGCATAGAATTTGTAAGTCGAGGTTGTGTAAAGCACAAAGAGTTATATCAAGTTGTAAAAGAAGGACCATTAAGGAGGCCTAAATCGTTTGGGTATTCGATTATAATCGAATCGGCTTGTTCGAAAAGTTCAAAGCGTTTTGGCCTCTATCGTTGAACACATTTAAAATAAGCTTAGGCGGTTATACTTTAATTAGCACTAATGGAATTGACATATTGTTGATGCTTCCAATGTAGACTCATATACGACAGTGGCCTAAAATCTCTAAAAGGCATGCGGATTTCCGATCGGATCGCTGTCGGATCAATAAGTGTGAAAGAGATAAATATATTTGCATCTCTTATTTTCTTATTGTTCCGAACTCGTGAAGCAAGACCGCCGAAATCCGAAGGTTTGTTAGAATTATACAAAAACGTCCACTAGGCATTATTGCCGAGATAAGCTTTGTCTCGTTTTTGCGCGAGGTACATCTCATTAGAGAAAAGCAAATAAAATACTACATTATCTTCTGAACATTTCTGGATTCGCCGTACCATATTAAATAACAATAAAGAACAAGTTCTGCTGGTTTCTGAAATAAGTATTTTTATACAAAATGTACGCGAGTAAAGTTTTGCTCAGGCAGTGCTGTACTCCTATGAAAAGCGTGATTTATATGAACAGAGATAACTATTAAATTTACTAGTCCAATTTTTCATTACCCAATTGCTCTTGAAAAAGTACTTATTCAACTGAACGCTAACGTCAATTTTGGTATACGATTACCAAAGTACTTGCAGCGCGCGGCCCCGAGTGCGTAGAATATTTTCCCTACTAGCGTTGATTTACACAGAATTTGCGCGAGGTCCGTGTAAGGATGTCGATATCGCATCTACGAACAAATCTTCGATCGATCTTTTTTGTTCGTAGCTTCGCTAAAATCAAATCTATAAGAAACACGTAAACTTCGCTGATCTAACAAAACTTTTACATGTACAACACCTACCTATACAACAGAAAATGATGACAACGTGAGTCGCACGACGTGCTAACCTCTACTGCTCTGCCGGCGATCACTGTGTGAGTGCCGGCAGAGCGTCCTCTGCCCCCACCGCCTCTCCCACTAGTGTCGCCTATTTATCGCGAAGAAGTTATACTTACAGATTTTTTACTTTGCAATCACCAATTGATTTCTCTTCTAATTTTTTATATGAGGAAAATTCAGCTAATTATCCACTTTTCGTTTAAGCACGCTAGTAGTTAAATGTTCGAACAGAAAATTGTAAATTTAAAATCGTAAAAATATTTTAAAAACTTAGTAAGAGATGTATTCTCCGTCCATGAGATTTAATACGAGCCAAGAAAACAGTTTCAGACCTAAGATAAGAAGACCACATAACCTTCTTTTCTTTCTTTCTTTTTTGGCCAATCGCATTTAAACAATTCCCCTTTTTCAGTTAATCATGCTGAGCTGGCCACTTTACTCTAAAAAGTGGTTAGCGACCTTCGTACCTTATTATTACGTTACCTGGTCATACTGTTTTATGTGGCATGCATCCTTTTCTGTTTTTTCCGTTTAGCTTTCCCGTCATTATTGTCGGATGGTTTACGGACTAAAGGGTCCTGAGCGCTCTTTGCAGACAAGCCCGAAAAATGTGATATTTCAAGAAAAAAGCAATAATGTTTACTCATTCATATTTACACCTACAGTCAGCTTGTTCTTTACGCTTACTAATGAATCTCGTGGTATTTGGCTTTAGAGACAAACGGCTAAATAACTTTGTAGTCATTCTCCAATGCCTGTTCAATCCCTTTTAACGTCAATGGAAATGATATGCTTCGCATATACTTAGTTTAAATATCGAAAAGTCTAATCATGCTCATATCGATGTTAGATATCGCCATGGGAGTATACGTCGTTTTGCATAATTATTTTCGTGCAAGATGGACACAGGAAGTTGTATATATACCTAAATATACGTTCCAATACTTCTAACGCCAAGATTTTAAAATATTAAAACTAACAGCAGTGACTAACTGTCTGATCAGCGAAAGACAGTAAGAGATGAAAGAGAGAGAGTGTAAGAGATGAAATATATTTCAGTCTCCTTTACACTTCTTGGCCGTGGTGATAATAAATAGATGCACGTCTATTTATAGTATTAGGTATCACAGACTTCCACGAGTCAAGTTTTTATGTGTCCATTTTACATGAAATTATATTATAAATTTTGTATAGATAATAAGAACGCTAATAACCAGTGGAACGATAAAGTAGTGAGAATTCATTAAGTGCACTTGATTATAAGGTAGACGAAATTAGTATTAAAATTTTACCACATTAATTAATTATTATAAAATTTGAATGTATTTGGTTTTTGCAATCGTTCGAGTGTAATTTTGCGTTTATAGTTAAGTGAGAAGTGGTGTATTTAGCAATTTATCTTAGGGCCAACGTTTTCCATACAAGTCTCTGCGTTTTATGAATGCCTAAATACAGCAATTTATAAACGTATTTCGTAAATGTACAAAAAAAATACTAATTATTTAATTGGTACGGTGAAAATGCTTTATCGCACGGAGGAACATTACATTTTAAATATTTAAAGTAATTAGTTTTAGATTGTAGTTTTGCGAACATAAAACTAAATACCTGATCTGGCATTTCTGGAACGCGGGGAGCTATTAATGAATTCGTGATTAATGGAAAACGTTCCACTTACTTGTCTTTCTAGTTTTGCACAGACATGTTCGCGTATCACTGACAATATATTAAATTTAGAAATAGTTTGAAATGTGCATTTACCTGCGGAGTTCGTTTTCAAGCTCATTGATATGTTGGCAAAACTGGAACGATATTAGCGCTGTAAGCGCTGTAAATGTTTCCTAAAAGCTGAAATACACGGTGACCGAGAGAGAGAGTAAAATACGGAACACTGGCGTAATATGCCAAATAATTTATTGAAGAGGCACTGACGCCGTTTGCAATAATGAAAGATAACACATCTTTCATTATTGCATTGCGTGTGTAATGAAAGAAACCGACCAATCACAGAAAATAGATTTTAATTAATTTGATCGGTTGATGAATACTGTACGCTTTGTTGGTCTCGTCTCCCATCGTCCTTCCAGCTCGCTGTGTGTTTCGGTCTTATATCAGATGTTTTATGCCAGTGTTTGCCTATGCTTATATTTTGTAGACAAATGTTTGCATAGACGTTTGATGGATAATTTAGCTGTTCGGTTTGAGCGCAGCGCTAAAATCTTAAAAAACCGAAAATGCATTGACATGGGATTTGTTTAGTGCGTAGCGCAATGCGGACGGGTTCGAATGTTTAGAGACAGTAAAAGAAAGTCGAGGCGGTCGATCAAAATCGTAGAAGCGGTGCAGAATTTTTAAGAATTTAACTGATAACAGTATTAGCCAAATTGTTCCTTGATTGGTCGTCAGCGTATAACATACTATTTTGAACGATTGGTATATTACGAAGGGATAATTTTTCCGGACCGTTTGTACGTCCCAATTCGACACCATCCTGAATTCAAACCTTGCGAGTGTTAAATCTTAGAATAATTTATTTCGTTAATCGATCAGCATTTTGTTAATCGCTAAGCACACCATCTGCCAATGCATTTTGCTCGGTGTTGCATTCGAAAGACTGTTACGGTCTAGTGATTCTAGCGTACACAATTACAATTTCTTGTTGGGAATTTAATTGAAAAACATTGATATTGTATGAAAATACTCCTTTTTATTACCAATGAACAATTGAACAAATGTATTATATTTATGTCATAGACATGTGCTATATAGCTTGTTACAAATAACATGACATACACTAATACTAACAATATGACATTTACATAGATAAAATAATCTTAAGAGTATAAACGTCACTTAAATTCGGATTAACTAAGAAATAATTTTTCCGGTGCGTAACTAATATCGGCAAAATAAATTGGCAAAGCCGTTATAAATAACTTAAGAGACGTTTATAAGCATGACAATTATGACATCAATTGATCTTTTTTTTATTTTTTAAAGTTGCAATGGATATTGATTAAGGTAGAACTACTTCATTTGTATTCTAAAACATGTGCTAGTAAGGTTAGAAACGGCCTATCTATCGTATTTTGGGCATATATATATAATAATATATATATGTATATATATTATTATATATATACTATAGTGTAGGACTTAAATTCAAGTTTAGTGCCGCTATCATGTTATCGAAGTTATCTTTGTCATGTAACGCCTTAATTTTGCTTACTTACGTTTTGAGATTTTCGCTTGATGTATTATTCCGATCACATCCGCCATATTACCGCAATAGATTACCGATGCTTCAAGCTTTCTACGATTCAAAATAGATTTAAAAAAAGCTTTTTTACTCTTGATATTTTTTTTTGTATTTAAAAATGTGTGGCATTATGATCTAATTACATTCTGTTACCTTATAATTAGCAATTAATTATTAATAAAGAATGTCTATACTATTAACTGATATCATGGAATTGAAATACTCGTCAATCTCATTATTATACATTGATTATTATTATTAAGATACAAAGTTAAAGAGGGTAATTTTTATCAGGTATACGCAACATAGATGCTCAGATTCTTTAAACAAATAAGTACAAAGTTAAAGGCTATTTAGTTTTAATTTTTAGCCATGGGAGTTCGTATTGTTATTGAACAATTGTAACGCAAAAGGATAATCTAAATTAGATATAAAATGGGAATATTAGATTAGGTAGTTCTACCTTGATTAACTCGAATGCAATGTTTTTACACCAGTATCACCAAGTTTCATAAAATTGGGAAATTTTGACGAGGTGTTGGAGTTGAGGTCACAACTCACTATATCAACTGAACATCAGACTATCTTCGAAATAAGTATATTTAAAAAAGTAGCAGTGCTACTTTTTTAAATATACTGAGTGTTACCGCGGAAGGAAGGATTTTATTACATTGAGCTGAATCGTCCGAGCCGTGATAAAACTCTTTCCAATCACGTAAACGATACAGACCTATCTATATTCTAGCTTTGTCACCTTTCTCCGCGGGTAATATTTTATCCACGACCCTTGTTAGAAAAACTGAAAAACAGTTGAATGTAAACGAAACATGACCCATATGACGTTTGTATCACTAGAATTCACTACGAGGACACTTTTTTATGACACTGCATAAAGATCACATTTCTATGACAATAAACGTCAGTTCTGTGTAAAGTTGATGTAATGTGTTTTTACCTCCACATTTATGTTTTCCATTAAAAACGCGTTGCTGTAACTGAAGATTTGTTTCATGAACTTTTGTATAAGCTCAACCACCAGTTTCTTGAGTACAAATGTACTAATTACAGAGATTGTGGTGGATGCTTATCATGAGGTTGTTTGTACACAAGGCGACTCAAGTCATCCACAAGTATCTTAGTGTCAGAGTAAATCTTGTAACCCTCGGCGTGTGTCTATACGACACAACGATTAGAAAGATATAATGCCTATCTATCGTTTAAAGTAAAACACAATCGACGTTCAGTCGTGATGTTATAGTGCGCGATAAAGCGAACGCTGGAGAATAACGTTGTGTTCCGGTAGCCTCATTTGAGAACCAGTTCCACTCCAGGCTAGGTGTGCTTTACCATTTTCGAACACACCGTCACTTAACATCAGGTGAGCTGTTGTCAAACAACTAACCTGTCAACCATTCAAAAAATCCACTTATAATCCTAGTTGATGCGGCCTGTCACAGAAGCCCTTGAGCGGTCTCAAATTTATGGTGTTTGTGATGTGGCTTCAATATTTGTTGTCGCAGTCATCATCACAAACTGTACCAGTGGATGGATTACAAGTTTCCGATGAGTCGATTTAGCAATCTAAATCGTAGACTGCTTCTTCGCTTAACTTTAGGCGAGATGGCAACTAAACACAAAGCTAGTAGCTTAATAAAAAATAAACAGTTTTACCACGTCTAGTCACAGTCTTAACTTATTGCATAACCACTTATTATACCGCTGCTGTAGTTTGCGTCTGTGTAAAAGGTTATTGCCTTATTTATTACATTATTGCCATTGTAGGGTGACCAAAGCATCTAATCTAATAGGAAATTAACTTTCTATATTATTAGTCGTCTCGTGTACAAACAGTATAACGCAACGCTTAACAAAATAACTTAAGTCAATATAAGAATCAATTATTAATTAGATGATAAGATGACATGCTTCCTGATAGATCTGACAATATAATATTCAGTTATGCCTTAACGAGTTATTGGTAGTGATATAGTTAAGAATTGCATGCTAGTTTGTATTGAAATTATTTGTAATGTAAATTCTGGTGGCTGGCTGGTACCAGTGTAGGTTTTTTATCATATCATTAGCATATCATAAGATTTAAAATATATTAAGAAATGTTTATTCGATTCATTATGTTATTCCTTTTTGTATGGAGACTTTATTTTTTTTATTGTATTATTTTAAGTGTCTATACAATGATTATTTTTATAGCAATGTTCCTTATAGTTCATAATTAAGGGAATTATTTTATGATGTCCTAGCATTTAGTTGATGCCGATGTACAGTGTAAGCGATTACTTTACCAAACATTAATAGTTAAATATACAAGATACTGTTAATCAGACAGCTTATTTTGTACATTAAAACAAACAACTTTTGTCCTACGACCTTTGCCAGAAGACAACACATAAACTTAAAAAAAAAACTTTTTGTGGGAGTTCCAACACTCTTTCAGTTCTCTATTGCGTAGACGCTTTATTAATCGTAGTATCGTGCGAGTAGCCCCCCCTTTCTTTGGCCTTGATTGACGTCATCGCGTTTGCTGCCGGCACGCGTCATAGAGTGCGCGCGTGCATTTTGCATAGAGTTTATTTTGTTTAGACCGGACAAATATATTTTTTTAATATTGTATGGAAGAAAAAAATACGAATTATCAACTGAACATGCCATTAAAAATATGCTGACTGATTACAAATGACCTTGTATATAACTGCAACAAAATATCAATACATATATTTATATGTTCGTAACTTTTTTGAGCTTAATTTATTTATCTCAAATTTATTATTTACATAGTAAATAAATATAAAAAATAGGGTATCCTCGTGATGTGATATAAATACGGACAATATTATAAACGCAACGAACTGAGAACTCTTTTCTTGGAGTCAATTTAAAAAGGCTATTTTATTTTGTTTTAAACGACACCTTTCAAATAATAAATGATAACAGTTGACTGCCTTTTAAAATACAGTTCTTTACAGGAAATTAAATTAGTGTGTTTGTTAAAGTATGCGCTTTCCAATTTGACTGTGAGTAGATAAGGCTCATCTAAGGAACGCTCTCCTTCCTTCGCTAACGTTAGTTGCGTACAGAAACATACCGTCACGTCAGCACTTCGCAAATGTCAGCGTCACAATTAATGTCATAGCGGCTCCACGCTACTCGCGAAGTCAAAGTTGATCGAGGTCCGAAGTACGTGTCCATACTCGTGTAACTTTGCGAATAACTCGGTCGCCTGCACGCTCAGCAATACAGATAACGATCCTCATAATTGTAAGAAGTTGTTCACGATTAGTTATATAGTTTGATAGCGATGATAGCTCAGTGGTAAGCGTGGTCGGTTCGCATGCCGAAGGGCGTGGGTTCAAACCCCAACATTGAGCATGAGCTGTCGGTGAAGGAAAACATCGTTAGGAAACCATATCGTGGTGGTAGAGTACTTTCTAGTACTCGGCTGGCTAGCTACCACCCACCCTCAAGTTGAAAATCTGCCGCCAAGCATCAAACGGTGTTTCGGCAGCCTCACTTGAGAGCCAGTTCCATTCCAGACTAGGTGTGCTTTACCATCTTCGACCACACCGCCACTTAACATCAGGTGAGTTGTGGTCAAACACCGAGCCTGTCAGCTATAAAAAAAAGAGTTATTACATCACACTAATATTATAAAGGCGAAAGTTTGTGAGTGTTTTTGTATGTTTGTTACTTCTTCACGCTTAAACGGCTGGACCAATTTTGATGACATTTGGTATGGAGGTAGCTGACACCCCTCACTAATACAGGCTATGTTTTAACCCGAAAAAAATGTTGTGTGTGTTATATATATATAACACACACATGTTATATATGTGTTATATATATATAACACATATATATAAATACCACGGGGCGCAGCTAGTCATTTGATAATATATATAAAATAAAATCCTTAATTTAGCCGCACATGAAGAACAAAAAAAAACTCATTTAAAATTTTAAAGTGCAGCTAACATTTTAGTTGTAAACAAATGACATGTCATGAAATTTAATTAAGATAAAGTATGTCATAATTAAAAACTTAATTGTAGTTTGATGACGCATCACAATGCAGTACGTAATAGACAATGTGTACGCGGAACTGACGCACGCGATCGACGTTAGTGAAGGAAGACCTAATTGGTTGGTACACGTGTACTGAATAGATGAGCTTGTTAACTCAATAGCAGAAAATAAAATATTGTGATTACATAATAATGTTTTAATTTTGTATTATTTACATTGTTACTTTATGTTAAGTATATTAAACACGATTTGTGTAATAAATATTCGTGTCTTATATATACGAGCGAAAATAGTTATAAAACTACATTTAAAATGAGTAAGTCGCTAGCGGTTTTCTGTTTCTTTATTTTGTGGGGCTAATCCAACAACAATTTATTAATTTATCTACTTACTGTATCTTGATTAACAACCAGAAAGAGATCTGCCAAGTTAAAACTTAGTGGCCTAGGATTACATAGGATCTCACTTTAAAAATGTGCTTAAACTTAAATGACGTTTCTTAATTCAATCAGCGTTTTTAGTTAGACCTTTAGAGTATGCCTTTTTTGGATGTCCAACTCTGAATATGTCTTGTTGCAATGAAAGTATAGTAGGTTAAAGGCAATTTATTGCCTCAGAAAATCGGACCAAAAACATAAAAAAAATATTAATGTTGTTGAATTAAATCGATTATAAATCATTTTAAGCGTATAAATTTGTCGTAAACAGTTCAATGCGAACCATACTAACATTTCCTTTACGAGAACATGCCTTTGTCTGTCAACAACTAAAACTAATAAATCTTTCATATATAAACACGTGATATTTGATTGCAACGCCAAGATGAAAGACAAGTGGACACTGGACTGATACTACTGTTGGTTAGGGAACGTATTCTATATACCTAGAAAAGAACTTCAAAGTAATGAAGTGTGTGCAAATAGGTCAATCGATCTTTGTCATTTATGAAGTTTTTATGACAAAAAAAAATCAAATTGTGTCATGCCAGGTACAAAATTCTTAAATTCTTCTCTAAAATATTTACGTATTGTGTACTGAACAATGTGTATACACTGCTCTGCAGTTGAGCTGAACAGAATCAGATCGCGTCATCTAATATGTACCTAGTACAAATAGATCAGATATTTATGTAAAGTTGGACATCTAGAATCATATGCACGCTCAGATTAAACTTTTGAGGCCTAGCTAAATAATCTTTAAACTATCCTATAGACAGCCGCTAGCGTCAAAAGTATCCTTTGAATATCATGCATATAAGCAAATGTTGAGCTACGAAAAATAATGACGCATTAGGCCAGTAAATATGGGCGTCGAACGGGAGCGGTAGAATTTAAGGGTAGCCTTATTAGAAACGTAAGAGTTACATTTGAATCGAAAGAGTGTTGAAGTTTTAATATTGTAGAACGTAATAGCACGGCCGACGCGTTATTAATGCAATCATTATTATTGTATTATCTTTTTATTTCAAGTTAATAAAGTTACAAGAAACAAATTCCATGTTTTAATGAAATCACAATTTTATTTTTAGCATGTACAATATGTACATACCTAAGAATAATTTTTAACATAGGTAGGTAAGTATAACAATGACAGGTAATTTTGCTAATAGCAATAAATAATTATATTACGTACGGCGTATAGCATGACAATATGCGAAAAAACTCATCAAGTTACTTCATTGTTATGGCAGTATTCTGTAGTTAATCAAAATGACTTCGCAGTATTTTTTGTAGCAAAATGCATAGGTACTACTAAAAAAGCAAAAGTATGCCCAAATCTTGATAACATTTTAAAGAGTATTGTTCATGAAACGCGAAAACGATACATTTTCTCGATAGAAGAAGAACCTACTAATTATCCACGAAAGTACGTTTTCATTGTAAATTTTATATCAAGGCATATTCATTAAACTATTATCATAATATTTATACTGTTGTATTTTTTGTTAAATATCGCAATAGTTTAAATGCAATTAAGATTTTCCAATAAATTAATCGCACGAATCCGTACGCATAACTGGTATTTTTGCTTCTTTAAGTACATAATAATACATGAAACTGGCCAAAACACAGTTTTATTAGCTACTGGGTGCGCCTTTGGAACCACGACCTGAACTTTGATTTTCCTTAGCAGGTCGTCTAGGTAGGTACCACCGTAGTACCAGATATTCTGCCGCCAAGCAGTAGTGTGAAAATTACTGTATTCCAGTTTGAAAAGTACCGCAGCAACGAAATTACATGGCTGTTGAGACTGACCATTTAAAGTCTCTAAAGTAATGAGCGTCAAAGCAGCGATCCCCTGGACTTACTACTCACAGTTCTGTGTACCGCTGCAATGATCATGGGCAGGCGTTATCTCTTACCATTACGAAAGCGTCTCGTTCGTCTCATCACATTAAAAAAAAAAAAAACTGCCCATGTTCCGATCCTTGTCCAATCAAATTTAATAATTATGATCCTACAACGCTGCTCAGAATTGCTGTTTAATACGTATTGTGTAATCATTTTAAACGCTGTAGGTAGATTCTTTCTTTCTTTATAAGATTTACTATAAAGGAACATTTATTATGGTAATCTGGTATTTTTATGTTAGTGCTAATCTTAGGGCACAATTTCATATTCGATGCTTAAGATGATGCTAATTATTTATTTAATATGAAGGCTATTTTGGTACTTACATTTAGATAATTTGTTTACAAATATAAGATATTTACCTACGACATATTATACCTTGTTTGTTTATAAAACATTCACAAACATTGGACGTTAGCTATGCAATAAATAAGTAATCATCGGTTCATTTTATTATTTTTAAATTGCTCTTGATTGCCCAAAAAGATTATTGAGTTGCATTGTTCTCACGGTCACTAAAGATGCAACAACGTATTGTGCTTTTTTTGTGTTTTCTAATCGGATTCTCAGTTTGCGTGCTATTTATATACAAAAGATCCAATCAGCGTGTCAATGAAGACAGAGATAAATTCAATTATGAGACATTGAAGGACATCGGATACAGAGAAAATGATTTAAACTCTCCCATGAAGATTTTTCCTGGACGTCTAAACAGAGCACAATTATTAATATTGGAGATAACTCGTCTAAAGATAAAACTAGAGTTTCTACATTACAATTTCACGTTTTCACGCGTTCGAAAACTAGACGATTTGCTAATGGGATATATGGGGACTCCAGTTAGAAGTCTTATCGTTTCTACATGGCGATCTGGATCTTCATTTCTCGGCGACATGGTCAATGTTATGTCGAGTAATTTTTATCATTACGAACCTTTAGTTAGGTATGGCATGAGACGAATAAGGGGAGTTCCGTATGGAAACGAGTCTACTCGGTACATTAAAAGTTTATTCCAGTGTGACCATAATGCAGTGAAAACGTACATTGATTTTTGGAAAGAAAATGTTAACTCCAAAATGTTTCGTGAATTAAACCCAATACAATATAACAGAAGGCTGTGGAACATATGTGAAATTAAAGATGAGCTTTGCTTTAATAGCTATTTGGTAGCCACGCTTTGTAAAATGTTTCCATTTCAGAGTATGAAAGTTGTCCGATACAGGCTCAGTCTTGCTGAGGATATATTAGAAGATAAACAGTGAGTATTTTAAGTTATTTCTTGTTTGCTTAGACATTTTGTATTGGATAATGGAAGTTATAGCACTAAAATGTGCCATTACACGCATCTTACATTATTATTATAAAAAATATCTAAAACACGATCTACGGTATATCGGGCTAGTATTATGCGGGGGCTTAGATGGCGTCTCTGTCTGTGCATGTTTCGGATTATTTTGGCATGGCGCTGTTTTGTAAGTTAATTTTCGTTTCTACGTTGAACGTATGGTTACGATAATATGGTTATGGTTATTTGTAGCGATGATAGCTCAGTGGTTAGCGCGGTCGGTTCGCATGCCGAAGGGCGTGGGTTCAAACCCCAACAATGAGCTTGAGCTGCCGGTGAAGGAAAACATCGTGAGGAAACCATAGCGTGGTGGTAGGGTACGTTCTAGTACTCGGCTGGCTAGCTACCACCCTCAAGTTGAAAATCTGCCGCCAAGCATCTAACGGTGTGTTCCGGCAGCCTCACTTGAGAGCCAGTTCCATTCCAGGCTAGGTGTGCTTTACCATCTTCGACCACACCGTCACTTTACATCAGGTGAGCTGTGGCCAAACACCTAGCCCGTCGGCCATAAAAAAAAGTAGAGTATATTCATCAACTAGAGATGCGTAAAACCGTGTTTTTTATTAATATTTTTAGGGTTCCGTAGAATAACTAGGAACTTTTAGGTATTAATTTCGCTAATTTCTATTTTTATTATTAAAATAACTTTAAAAATCTGCTTTATTTTTTAATGTAAGAATTAATAAGACTGACTAGAGGTTCTGCTGCTGTCAGATACGCATTACAGACCATAACACTATCTAAAAGACCATAAATATGTATGGTGGTAGGGTACTTTCTAGTGCCTACTTGGATTGATAGCTACATACCGTCAAGAACCTCTCGGTGTGTTCCGGCAGCTTCACTTGGGAATCTTAGGTAAGCTGAAGTCAACACTCAGCCTGTCACCTATTAAAAAAAAAAACAGCAGAGTAGGTAATAAAATAGTTATTTTTTATTTTGGCCGTTGCAAGAAGCGTATTTTGATTTCTTTTAGGCTCAATGTAAAGGTGGTCCTATTGATACGTGATCCACGAGCCGTGATGGAAGCCCGACGACGTTTCAAACCATTTTGTTCAAAACCGGACTGTAGGAACCCAGAGTTATTGTGCGCTGACATGGTCAACGACTATATCGCAGCTGAGCAATTTTCAAAAAAATATCCCAGCAGATTCATGTAAGTCCCACGATGTACTGTTTTGTTGCGTCTATACATATATCTACTCGCTATCGTACTAATTATATAAATGTGAAAGTTTGGATGTTTGTTACTCAATCACGCAATAACAACTGAATGGTTTTTTTTTATTTATTCATAATAATGTAGGATACTTGTCACACAGGAAAATGTAAGGTTAGCAAAGATTAAGATATTTATTTTCGAGGAATAGTACAGAATTATTAACTTTTCTTAAATTCTGCGAATTAAATTCCACGTGCACGATGTCGCGGTTAATAGCTAGTTTTAAATTAAAAAAGTACCTACCTAATTTAAAATTGATGAAATTTACTTACAATCACAGATTAGAAATAAGATCCTATCATTTGCTCTCTTAAAATGAATCGCATGCACACAAATGCATCAAGGTATCTGTGTGCGTGTAGGTAGTTCGTGTAAGACAAGCAAAAATTTTAGGCCCGAAGGTCTTCTCACATTTTCTAGGCTACATTATACCTCTATTCTTTTCTAATCTGTTTTTACAAACAAAATAAAATTACTTATCTGTTCCTGAAATGTAACTATGTAGAATTTTTCATCTACCTAATAATAATGATATAATTATAAACAAAAAAGTCTTGTAACGGTTAGATGGATATCGATGAAATTTGAGAAAGAGATAGCGTTTGCCTTGGATTAATACTAACAGCAGGGCGTAGCTAGTTACCCATATCATCATCATCTCTGGCGGAGGACGTCCACTGGTGGACATAGGCCTCCCCCATTGACTTCCATAAGGTTGGAAGCGGCTCGCATCAAGCGCGTTCCTGCGATCTTTATGAGGTCGTCTGTCCACCTTATAAGCGTACAAGTATATCCACTCCAGAACTTTGCGGCCCCATCGGTCATCAGTTCTGCGTGCTATGTGCCCTGCCCACTGCCATTCCAACTTGCTAATTCGCTGGGTTTTGTCGGTAACTTTAGTTCGTCTACGGATCTCCTCATTTTTGATTCGATCAGGAAAACTCCGAACTCCTCTCCATAGCTCGTTATAGGTAATACTTACCAAGAAGGCACCTAGTCAGAGACCACGTTTCCCATATAATACCCGTCAAATTGTTTTAGTTTTTTTTTTGTCAGCGCTTAATTTTCTCCCCTTGATGAAGGGCTTAACTGTCACGTATGTAATGCAGGGTGGTTCGCTACGAAGAACTCATGTTGAACATCGAAGTTATTGGACTTCAGCTAATAAAGTTCCTTCGACTCGGACCCTCAAATTCATTTAAAGAGTATCTGAAGAAGAATGGGGATATGGGTCTTGTAGCCTCTAAGCGATCGGTATTTAGATGGCTAACTGACTTGGATTTCAATTATATCGCTAAAATACAGGTTTGTATATCTATATCTGGTTATTAGTTACGTTTATCTACTCACATGTAGGGAAAAATTACTCACCACGCTTATCAAGGGCAAGGTTTTTATTTTACTTTCAAAGTATTGGAATCTTATATTAACCCACAGAATAAATACAAATACATACTATATTAAATGCCAATTATAAGATTCCACATATAAAATTATTAAATATGGCATTTACATATGTACGTCTAGGCGGTCGACACGGCGGTTTTGAGGATGACAAACGTACTTTTAGACAAAAATGTAACTATACTATCAAAACGAAATTTACTTCACACATTACATTACATTATCAGCCATAGAACGTCCACTGCTGGACATAAGCCTCCTCCTGGGAGGGTTTTGCCAATACTCACCACGCTTGGCCGGCGAGCGCAGTTAAATGTGATTGTTCAAGGAAGACGCTGCTGCCCATCTTTCTGATTACATCTCTTAGCCGACTCTTACGGCAACCACGGGTAGAGAGGGTGGGGTACAATTCTTACGCCGGCACCACCACGGCGAGATTTACTTACTATATTTTTATTTTACAGTGTGCTACGTTTGTGTAGATTTTCCTCGTAAGGTTGTACATTCATACTAGTGAATACGAATAGCAAATAAATGTGACATTTCTTTGTATAATTTTTTCCGTGAATTAAAAAACCAGAGTATAGTTAACAAGTGCCAACTCTATACTCGTACATGTCAATGGATACTACGTTTTCAACGTGCCATTGAATATCTTTTGTTGACATGTTTTGAAGGTTTCCTCAAGATTTTTCTCCACCGTAAAGTTAGTAGTAAATAAGACTTTATATTATCCATTGAATTTTAAATATCTTATTAAAATAGTAACGTAAATTACTTGTTATGTTTCTACTACTTTCTTTTTTTTCTGCTTTATTAATATTTAACTTACCCTCAAATTCTTTTTAAAGATTATGTTTTGAGTCCTTTAAAAGTAAATACGTTACAAAATTGTAAAAAAATAATTAAATATTAAATGCTTATTAGGCATTTTGATATGATTTATTTATTTTATATCATAAATACTACTCCCTGTACTTACATATTACTCCAAAATGCACAGGGAGTCAACATTACATAAAAATATAATATAATAATTCCACGCTAGCGTGTTGGTTGGATTAATCTGGTATTGTTTTAGGAGAAATGCAAAGAAGCTATGCAGCTATGGGACTATGAAATGGCCTTAAACGTCTCCGACTTGACAAGCAAAAACTTTTACCCTATTCAGAGGCACTCCGTATTTCCTTTACCCATGGACGATGATGATTTTGATGGCGAATTTAATATGTGAATAAATATTATTCTTAGAACTACCACGTGGAACATGTAATTGGACCCAGTGTCTGAGTCATAGGAGTAGGTACCTATATATATCCCTAGTTTTCATTAGAAGTTTCGACAGTCTAGTTGAGAGACCGTCTGGCTTCTAATCTGGAGGTAGTCCTGGATTTGAATCCCACGGCGCGCACCTCTGTCTTTTCTAAGTTATATGCGTATTACAGTTGACTTTAAACGGTAAAGGAAAACATGGCGAGGAAAGCTACATGTTGGTAAGTTCATTAAAAAAATTGAGAGATCTAAGAAGTCTGCCAACCCGTTCTTGGCCAGCGTGATGGACTATAGCCTTACCCTTCTCACAATGAGAAGAGGCTCGAGCCCAACAGTGGGACAGCTTATACAAACAGGCAACCTTGTTTGGATTTTTAGTGTTATCCAGTCTTATCAAGTTTGAGTTTTTTTCATGTGATAGTAATGAGACGAACAAGATGCTCTCCTGATGATAAGAGTTAATGCCCATGACCATTGCAGCGGTACACACTTTAAGTTACAAACCAAAGTCCAGGGCGTCGCTGCTTTGCCTTTAATTACTTTAAGACTTTCGATAGTTAGTCTCAACAGTGCTGTATTTTCGCTAGCTGCAGCATCCTTTAAACCGGAAAACATTAATATTACCGGTACATATACTACTACTGTTTGGCGGTAGAATATCTGATACTGCAGTAATAATACCTAGACGTCCTCATGAGATCTACCACCAAATAAATTCGCAAATAGTAAATACATAAGTAATAAAATTTTAACTAAGAACTTTACAAGAAGATTATACAAAAGTAACATACATATTAAGTAGGGTAGGTTAGGTAGAACTGAGTTCGCGTGGACGCTATACACCGGGCATTTCAGTAGGTTATCCACCGACTTCAATTACCTATCAATTTCAAAAATTATGTAGACTTGTTCTACTGCAAAAAGAGTAAAAAAACACACTTTCATATTTTTTATACTTATCAAATAAAATAAGTATTTAACCAGATAACTAAATTGTCAAACATAACTCAACATATTACGAGTAGCTAGTTGAAGTGGTAATAGGTTGGACAGTCGTATCTGTTGCAGAACCGATAACTGCTCGGGTAGAAGTGCTCTAGAGTGGTAGCGTAAAACGCTCTGAGCTTGGCGACAATATTAACTTGAATACTTATTATTAAACTATACGATAACAATAACATAAATCAGTGTTTTTCAATCTGTGGGTCGCGATCCCTAGGGAAGCGAAGCTTTACTCGAGAGGTCGCCGGCATAAGGAAAAATACAAGTATCTACACTACAATGAAACACAATTTGAGTGAGAAGGATGGGCAAATGTATGCCGCAAAGTTAGGCCCGCACAAGCTGGCATCCAAGACAAAACCGCACGCAGCCTTACCAATTTACCTTGTGAGCCGTAAGAGCATTCAAAGTTCCCGCGGCTTACTGCATAGTGTAATTAATAATGAATATATAATTATACATAGGTACCAAAATAGAGAAAGGTAGTGTTGTAAATTATTAACCTTTTTCTGTCTATGGCCCAAGAGGTCGCAACAATTTTAAACCTATAACGTATTCATTGAAAAACATTGACATAAATAATTACTACATAACCAAAAAAATACATATTTATACGAGATCAATGATTACAGCTATAGTTTTTGCTAAGATTATATGTAAAAGTGATCATTATAAACAAGCAAGCCACCTGTAAAATTTGACTCTTAATTATATCTTAGATTGGACAGCCTTGTGTTGTGCCCCGAAGATGTGCCCCGAAATTGTGCCCTGTTATATGAATGGCAACCTTAAATAAAAGCCTCAACAAAAAAAAAAATTATTGCCGTTCAACAACAACTGCAGTCCATGCCTTAGCAATAATACTGTTGAATAATTTTACTCAATACTCAATACTCAATTATTTATTGCAACATATGTACAGGTGCAGGACTTATAAATATATTACATTGCTATGCCTATACATATGACCCCATTAGGGTATGGCAAAAAAAAATATTATTATTATTATTTGAAAATTACAGAATGTCATATTAAATCAAATTAGAATTAGAATATTAATTAGTCACTATTTATAAATAATATCATCATTGAAAAAAATTACAACAATAAACAGACAACAAAAATTACAATTATAAAACTATTTATAAATAATGTCATCATTGAAAAAATCGTCAAGAGTATAGTAACATTTGGCTATTAGGATAGATTTCAACTGATAAATAAAAAGATCTTCTTCGTCTATATCCTTAAGTAAGTTAGGCAGCTTGTTATAGATTTTTACAGCCATCGAGTTAGGGCCTGAACTATACATGGCGAGGTTAGCCTTGGGCTCGATGAGCTTATGCCTGTACTGGGTTCTCGAGTTAGGCTGACGGTCCCTAACTTTATTAAAGAAAGCGGGATACTTTTTTACGAACTTACATATTTCTAGTACATAGATGGAAACCACAGATAAAATTTTAAATTTGATATAGTAAGTTTTATAGAATTTAGGTATAGCAATGTCAGGTGCTTTTATATTGGCGAGAATTCGGATACATTTTTTCTGAGCAGTAAATAAGTCGGAAGCATTGACACTTATTTATATAATCTGGTGGGAAAAGGTATCTAGGTTGCTAGGTAGGTACGTAAACTAGTTTTAATTCACCTTGGCTGTATCAGGCTTTGTGAGACACTAAACGTTGGTTAGTTATTTCCAGTAGCCGTGTAGACGATACTTGAAATTTAATTAATAATGTAATTTACCGCCAGTACATTGAAATTAACTTAACTTCAGTGAAAACAGAGTGACAATATATTTACCTAAATGATGCGTCGAAAAACCTTTTACTTCTTTTGTGTCGTACTTGGTCTCGGCATACTCTTTATTCTAGACAAAAATAAACGGAGCAATCGTTTCTCTTCTAAAATTCACATGGAACTCAAACAAAACAGTGTGGAAGCTATACCAACCAACCCTGATGGCTCGCCAGACATCGAGAAGATTTTAGCAAAAGCTCGATTGGAGATCAAACGCGATCTGTCTAATTACAACTTTACACATTCGAATGTGGATAGATTAGAAGATTTGGTCATGGAACATGGAGGTACGCCTGTGAGAAGCTTGATCATATCAGCTTGGCGATCAGGATCTACCTTTCTTGGCGAATTATTGAACGCAATGCCAAGCAATTTTTATCATTATGAACCTTTATTGAAATATAACATTAAACAGATAAGAGGACCTCCTAACGCAGCTGAAGCCACTCGAAATCTCAAGAGTATGCTTCATTGCAACTACAGTGGCATGGAAGATTATTTCGAATATGGGAAGAATCATTTAGATTATCTAAACCAGTTCAAACATAACACGAGGCTGTGGAACCAATGCAAACATATGGTAGAGCTGTGTTTTGATGCTGATTTCACTGCTAAGTTTTGTAAGCTGTTCCTGAAGTGATACACACGTAAGTTGGTTAAACACTGATGTTTATTCTCAATATAGTGAGGGTAACCAAGTACCCTCATATCTAAATATACTACATGTTTTCCCTTTTGAGAGAGAGAGAGTGAGAGAGAAACAAAAAAGTATCAAAGTATCTATATAAATCAAATTATTTACTCAGGTTACGTACATAACATTACACAAAATTATTGCAAACTTTGTACTACATAGCTAACTTTAGTTTTAAGGAAATCTATTTATAAATTTAATGCTAAATATTAAAGTTTTACATTTATTCTAGTTTATCTATGTTATGTATTACATTTCTTTTATATTTCATGTAGGTATGTGATATGCGAAACTATTTGTATATACATATGTGCACGAGTATAATATATGTATTCATAATAGCCACAGGTATTTATGTTATAAACCATATTCCTTATTCGTGACGATTGGAACCAAGTAAAAAGGACAACATTCGTGCAGTTCGTTCCCTTGACCTCATTATTGGAACAGCCGGTGAGGATGAGGTAGATTCATCCGAAAAGCTTTCAAATAAGTGCCCATCATCGCATTCTTTGGCTTCTGGTCGTTCCTCTGCAGGTGCACTCTGCGGTGTTGACTTTTTGCTTACTTCCTGTGACTGTAAGTTGACCATGTGCTGTTGACATTTTCTGCGTCTACGTACGCCTGTCATCCAAACTGTATTTGTCTTACTGGCTGACCCCGCAGTTGCAGTAGTATGACTCTGAGCCTGCCCTGAAAGACATGCTGACGTAGACCGTGACACCAAGTGACTTCGTGTGCGTCTGTAACGCCCGCCACTCTCTTCTTCCACCACGTCCGAGCGAGGTTCCGGCGTACGAGCAACTACAGAAACCGGTTTTCTTGTACCTTTACATATTAAAGTTGCCTTATCACCCGGAGACAAGCGTGCGAGCGATCTAGCCGACTTGTCATAATGACACTTCACCTCTTCCCTATTCGCCAGCAATGCTTGATAATTGCGCTCGTTGTCTACCCGTTCAGTTAGTAATTTTGAATTCACTGGTAATTTTGTATTTAAACGTCTACCCATTAAAATTTGAGCTGGTGAATCCAACCCGTTTCGTGGCGTAGCCCTATAATTCAGCAATCCCATTGCGAAATCTTGTCCTGAGTCTACACATTTTTTCAATAAATTTTTGACAGTCTGAACAGTCCTCTCGCTTTTCCCATTCGATTGTAAATAAATTGGTGGTGACGTCACGTGATTTACTTCCCATTCACGCAAAAACGTCTTAAATTCGAGCGAGTTATACGCGGGTCCGTTATCAGTCACAAGCTCTGATGGAATTCCGTGCCTTGCAAACTGATCTTTAACGAATTTAATCACCTCCTTGGCGCTCATACTAGACAGCTCTCCAACCTCCACGTAATTAGAAAAGTAGTCTACCAAAATAATGTACCTTTTCTTTCTGTACTCAAATATGTCTGAAGCGAGCTTGCGCCACGGCAACGCGGGCACGTCGTGCTGCAAAAGCGGCTGACGGCGCGCGCGTGGCGCGTGCAGCGCACACGCCGCACAGTCCCGCACCGCGCGCCGTACTTTATCCTCACTGATAACGTCCACGTAAAACATTTCTTCGGAATCCTCTTCATTTTCGCTAGCCGCATAATCTACGCTCAAATTAAGAACTTTACTGAATGCCTTCTTTTGTTCACACACACGCGAAAAATGGCCTTTTTTATCACAAACAAAACACATCGAACTGCTTGCCGGGCACCGATCGCCGCCGGTGCAGCGGCCGTTCCCACACGTACGGCATGGCACGCGCGGCGAGCCTGCGCCGCCGTCCCACGCTCGGGCCGAGCCGCTCGGGGCTGCGCCGGCGCCGCCGCCGCGTCGCCGCCCGCTTACACGGCGCGTGTCTCGACCACCGCGTCCAATGTGCATCGCATTCACTTGCATGTTCTCCGACGTACCGCTTATGCACTGACTTTGCTCCTTTGACATTTCTGCCGCCTGGCAGATTTGCATCGCTTTCGTTAACGTTAAATCATCCGTACGAAGTAACCGATCTCTCACGGTGTTGTTGTTGACGCCGCAAACAATCTTATCACGCAGTAAATTCTCGTTCAATTCACCGAATTCACATTGTTGGCTCAACACACGTAGCGCTGTCACATACTGGTCAATATTTTCTCCATCTTCCTGGCTGCGCGTGAAAAATTTATAACGACGCACTGTGATGTTCGGTTTAGCGCTGAAATACGAGTCAAACTTTTTTAAAACACAGTTGACATCATCTTCACTTTCGCCCGAGTCGAAAGTAAACGTCGTAAAAACTTCGTATCCCGCCGATCCAATGAGGTTCACCAACAGACTCGCCTGTACTTCCTTAGGCTCTTTGCTCACTCCAGACGCTTTAAGGAATACCTCGAACAGCTTCCGCCATTTGCGCCACGCCTCGCAGCGCACGGCCGGACCGCCCTCGAGTGATAACTCCATCGGAGGACGCGCGTGTTCCATAATTAATATATATTTACGACACACTCAAATATATATCACGGATTATAACTATATTTTATAGGTTCGACTAGTTTTTATCGTAAAAATAAATCCCGCCGCTGTCACCATGAAGTGATACACACGTAAGTTGGTTAAACACTGATGTTTATTCTCAATATAGTGAGGGTAACCAAGTACCCTCATATCTAAATATACTACAGTTCCCATTTCAAAGTATGAAGGTTGTTAGATATCGATTACGGCTTGTAGAGGATATAGTGGATGATAAAAGGTAAGTTTCTGTTAATATAGGTAGATTTCCTTAGCAAGAGGTCGTCTAGGTAGGTACCACCGTAGTACTAGATATTCTGCCGCCAATCAGTGGTGTGCAAACATTACTGTGTTTCGGTATAAAGGGTTACTGTAGCTAGAAAAATTACAGGGCTGTTAAGACTAACTATCGATAGTCTCAAAGTAATGAGCGCCAAAGCAGCGATGCCCTGTACTTACTTTGCTACTCAAAGTTTTGAATGTCGCTGGAATGGTCATGGACAGGGTTATCTATCACCATTAGGAGAGCGTCTAGTTCGTCTCATTACTTTTACATTAAAATAATAATAATAACTGTCGTAGCGTATGTAATTATACACATTGATATTATGAATGTGAAAGTTCATGCGTATGTATGTTTGTTATTTTTTAATGCTGTAACGGCAGGACAGATTTAGATGAAATTTTAAAAAGTAGTTATTGTGACATACCTGTAATAGTTAGACATGATATTTTTGACGGAATTTTTTGTAGATATCGATTTGCTCTATAAAACTGTAAAACATAATTTTGTTCTATTGTAAATAGTTTTCGCAGCGCAAGCGAAGTAAGGATTTTTTTCGGTAAATTTTTCACAGCTTGCGTTACATTATTGAAGTTTTTTTATTGATCCCTAGTTGTTTTTTAAATAAAATATAGCTTATGTTCATCACGGATTCTAATGATGAATTATTCAGATCGGTCCAGTAGTTTCGGAGGCTATTTAATACAAGCAAACAATTAAAAAATCAAATCTTTCTTTTTTTAAATATTAGTGAAGATAAGCTACTTTTTATCTCGAAAAATAAATCTCCTGTATAGAACCATATGGCGCAGCAAGTTTTTAACAGATCAAGAGTGAACCTGTATCTTCTAGGCAAGCGTGTTCCATCGTCACTTAACATCAGGTAAGAAAGCCGTCGAACGCAAGCATATTTATTATTTTAAAAAAAGTTCCAACCTGTTTCTTATTACTTGTGAATTCCAGTTTAAACGTGAAGGTGGTGTTACTAGTCCGAGATCCGCGTGCCGTTTTACAATCCCGCCGATATCGAAACTACTGCCAGCCGGCTCCAGACTGCATCGACCCTGGTCTGGTGTGCTCCGATATGATCAGCGACTATCTAGCTGCTGTGCGACTTATCCACAAGTATCCTGGTAGAGTGATGTGAGTTGACGCTTTGGCATTTTTTATTTATTTTTATTTATTTATACATAAAGACATGTCCATGGGTGAGCATTACAGGTTGCCCTAATTCGCTCACCCAGGGAACAGGTAACAATAACATATACAATACAATACAATAAAACAATAGAATATAACAGTACAATACCAATAAAAAATAATAATAATAATAATACTACAGTACAATATCTAACACTAAATTTTAAGGCTGCTAGTCCAAAAATACTCCAAAAACGAGTGAAATTAAAACCACTTCTTGTCGATATTAATGGAGTACATTTTGAAAAAAATAATGCTACATCTACGGGATGTAAGAAAAAATTTCTTTATTAAAATCTTTCTCTCAATATTAAATAGGGCGGAAAAAAAATCGTCAAAACTCCTCTAAATTTGACAGTTGGGGCTTGTTAATGCTTTATTTTTTATAAAAATAGTTCGAAAACTTTCAGCCTCAAGGCAACGTAGTATTTGATATTAATTTCGACATAATACCTCTACCCATTACTGAGAAAAAGGATCAGACGGACGAACAACAAAGTAATCCTAAGAATCCTATGAATTTTTAGGGTTCCATAACTCATAAGGAGAAACGGAACCCTAAAAATTTCTTAATATAACCTTACAAACATAAAACGTCGATACGTTCCCATAGACTTGAGACCTTCGCTTGTTCAATAAAAAATATATTCTTTGCGTATAATATTTTACTACTCTGCAAATTTGCTACTCTGTATCGTAAGCGGCCCGTGACTGCGACGCGGACAGCACGGGCGACTGCGCATAGCGATCTTTTGATGCGGGGGCGCAGTGAAGCGCGGAGAGAGGTTACTAGCTTCGCCCGATTCCTCGAGGGCATTGGCTTGATCCGTTAGTGGCGTGCCAGGAAAAGGCCTATGTCCAGCAGTGGACGTCCTATAGCTGATGATGTGATGTTAGTGACGTAATCACACCGCTGAGGCCCATGGCAAATTCAATAGATAGGGCCATCTTCTTTTTCTTCTTCAAGTTAAGTGTTTCGGTACTTTCAAATATTTTCTGAAAAAATCCCGCTATCTGCTAATCTGATGTTACCCGCTACATTTTTTCAGGATAAAAAGTAGCCTAGTATTAATCCAAGGTGTCAGCTATCTCCATACCAAATTTCATCAAAATTGGTCCAGCCGTTTGAGCGTGAAGAAGAAACAAACATACAAACACACAAACTTTCGCTTTTATAATATTAGTTTTACTTGGTGGTAGGTTTCCTTAGCAGGAGGTCGTCTAGGTAGGTACCACCGCAGTACCAGATATTCTGCCGCCAAGCAGTAGTGTGTGAACATTACTGTGTTCCGATTTGAAGAGTAAGCTAGCGAAATTACAGGGCTATTGAGACTAACTATGTAGTCTCAAAGTAATGACCGTCAAGGCAGCCATACCCTGGACTTTGTGTTTAAAGTTCTGTGTGTCGCTGCAATGGTCATTGGCGTTATCTCTTAACATCAGGAGAGCACCTCGATCGTCTCATTACTGTTACATAAAAAAAAAAAGTGTAATTATATCATCAGGGTTCTCCGTTACGAAGATCTAGCCCTGAACCTCCACGTGGCGACCCGTCAGCTGCAAAAATTCCTGAAACTCGGTCCAACAAACGGTGTCGATGAGTTTCTAAACACGCACACGAACGTGGATAACGGTGGAATTGATTCTACGTTCAGAGTCACTCGGAACGTGCCTTTCAAATGGAAGAAAGTTTTGAATTTCGAATACGTTAATGAAATTCAAGTAAGTTCGTTGTTCTAAATTAAATGTTAACTTTTATGTTAAATATTAACTAGTAACTCATTACTTTGGGACGTTCGATGGTTAGTCTCAACATCCCTGTAATTTCGCTAGTACCCTTCAAACCTGAACACAGTAATATTTACACACTACTGCTTGGCGGCAAAATATCGGAGACTGCGGCGGTACTTATCTAGATAACCTCCTGCTAAGGTGATCTACCACCAAGAAAAAAAAAAGTTTCACTCGCTATTCCACATATTTTAGCTTTTATGAATTGAATAAACATATAGCTATATCAGTAAATCTATTTTGAAACGATACTATATTTGCCGTGGTGGTGCCGGCGTAAGAATAGTACCCCACCCTTTCTAACTGTGGTTGCGTAAGAGTCGGCTAAGGGATGTAATCCGGAAGATGGGCAGCAGCGTCTTCATTGAACAATCACACCTAACAGCGCTCGCCAACCCGCCTGCCAAGCGTGGCGAGTATTGGCAAAACCCCCCCAGGAGGAAGCATATGTCCAGCAGTGGACGTCCTATTGCTGATGATGATGATGTGACTATATTGTATCGCTTGTTGACATGAATACTTTATGAACACCTTGTAATTTGCTACCTCCACTCCAAATTTCACACGTATCCGTTAAACCGTGTGACGAAGTTTGAAATATACACACACTTGCACACTTTTCGCGTATACATACGAGTATTTTAATTAGTGAGATGTTTTTCAAGATATTCATTGATTTTTTTGTTTTAGGACGCATGCATAGACGCTATGGCGTTATGGGGATACAGGCTGGCACACAATGCTTCTCACATGGCAAGCAAAGATTTCTTTCCTTTGCTACCATACGCTGTGACGCGTACGAGCGAGGTATAGCCAAAGCCGCCGCCAACACAACCCCGCGGCCTTCCTGTTACGCGGACTGGATTACGGTCACATCTCCCGCGGCCTTCCTGTTACACGGACTGGATTACGATCACATCTCCCGCGGCCTTCCTGTAAAGCGAACTGGATTACGATCACATCTCCCGCGGCCTTCCTATTACGCGGACTGCATTACGATCACATCCCCCGCGGCCTTCCTGTTACGCGGACTGGATTACGATCACATCTCCCGCGGCCTACCTGTTACGCGGACTGGATTACGATCACATCTCCCGCGGCCTTCCTGTTAAGCGGACTGGATTACGATCACATCTCGTGATCTCGTTACAAGTTAGAAGACATTGTCCGTCCTCAACTTGTAGAATCCTCTCCATACTAAGGTTGCCTGAAAGAGATCGCTCTTAGCGATAGGGCCGCCAATTGTTCCGCTAGTGTTAAGTTTATGTTGCAATAATTGTAATTGTATTAATAAGTTATGTTGTAATAATTGTTGTTGTAATAATTGTTGTTGTAATAATTGTAATAATAAAGAGTTATATTATTATTATCATTGTCGATTTGACGAAACCAGCACATTATTTTAGGTAGTTAGCGTTTGCCGCGTGTAGTGTTTTTGGTGGGAACGCAGAAAGATCGTGTAGCGGCATCAGATTATTTTACAAATCTTATGTTTGTTCAAGTGTTTATCTATAAAAATAGTTGTTTATTCATGAAGTGGCGAATTACGTGTGCAAATGCTGTAGTGTGGCGAAACATGACTTTTCGTGTTGCTTCCAATGCTCCGTCAAAGCTAAAGCTAACAAATGCACAATGTGCGACGCCAAAAGCAAAAAAGAAGATGAGTCTCTGTGTACAGAGACGTCGTATGTTGTATTAATAAAAGTACCTGGATGACCGAGCTTTGCTCGTCTGAAAACACGGATAAAACGACGTTTTCTAAAAATGAAACCTAGCTAGATCGATTTATCTCTCTCAAACCCCCTGCATACTAAATTTCATGAAAATCGTTGGAGCCGTTTCCAAGTTTCAGAATATATATATATACAAGAATTGCTCGTTTAAAGATATAGATAGATGTATTAACTTGAGAGCGTTTCCATTATTCTGTTGTTTGTTTGTTCTGTGTCTCGGTGTTCTGTATATATTATGTATTTACAAAAAAAATAGTATTTATGTATTCTATCAGTTATCTGACTTCCATCACACAGGCTCTGCTTAGTTTGGGGTCAGATGGCGCTGTGTGTAACGTGTCCTACGATATTTATTTATTTATTAAGTCACTTCATATTGCAAAAAAAATATACTACGAGTACAACGTCAATATACATATTATTAGGTACATATATATTTCTAGTGTCTCTGAACTGTCAATTGAACCCGTACGCAGTGTACCTCTTAAACTCTCTACTCTAGTTTAAACGTATATTTGTTTTTTTTTGGATACCTTCTCTTTCCACTAGCTGCTTCAACGCCACTATGTCTTCGGCTTCTCCCAGGGCAGTACTGACGGAGAGTCTGCAAATCTAAATAGTAATAAAAAAATTCTTACACAGCTGGCCCTTGATGTATGATAAACTAACTTAGTTTATAGTCGACGTCAACATCACCTACAGAAACAACATATGTGTAAGTACACGTGTATTTTTTACATAATGTACAACAACAAAATTAAATGTAGGTAGTTGCTAAATAAGTATAAACGTAAAATTATTAAACAAAAGCCTCGTACGACTTGTTAGCATAACTTTACATTGTTGCAAACTAGAAACGGTCCCGTCTTTACTCGGATGAAAAAATAAATAAGATGTAAAGTATTTTTTTTTTTAATGTCGTTGTAATGAGACGAACAAGACCCTCTCCTGTTGGTAAGAGATAACGCCTGTCCATGACCATTGCAGCGATACACAGAACTTGGAGTGGTAAATCAAAGTCTGAGCGTCGCTGCTTTGGCGTTCATTCAAAATCAAAATCAAAAAGTCATTTATTTAGTTTAGGCCCTGGTAAGGCACTTATGAACGTTAAGTTACATTTTTTAATCTACCACCGGCTCGTAATTACACTTCGATATGTGGTACTACGGTGGTACCTACCTAGACAACCTCCTGCTAAGATCTACCACCAAGTAAATGTAAGTTAATTATTCCAAGATATCATTATAATCCTCGTGAAAAACTGAAGAAACATGGCCTCCTTTAACATGGAACGAGGTCTGCTATCGCAAGAAGTAGGTGCATCAGTTGTTCCGTTAAAAAGCAATTAATCACGTTCAACAAAATGTACGAGCACAAGATAGCTGACTTTTCATAAAACAGTATGATTCTATGTTCAAAGTTTTTATTTTATAAGTTTTTTTTACGATTTCAGAGTTGTGCCCGTTTTAAAAGTTGTTATTATGACTCACTTTTGACTTAGTACATTCAAAGCTTATAAACTTGAACATACGAGTAGATTCATACGATACCCAATTACGTTTCGAATTCATATTTACTGGGTTATATTGATTTTATCATCTGTGGCTTTCTTTACCCCACTGAGTACTTTATTTGCTTTGAGCGTTTGAATAAATATTTTTGGACATGACTCACACGGCGCCATGCAACCCCAAACTAGGCAAACCTGGTATTATGGGAGCCAGATAACTGAAATGATGCTTTTTTAGAAATGCATACTTACAGAACACCCAGACATAGAACAAACATTCATTTATCACCTTAAAATATTTGTCCTGTGTGGGTATTAAACCCACACCCTACAGCTCCAGCAGCATTAGGTACTAATAAATGAGCTAACAGGCATGTCACGTATATGATCACGTAACGCGCCGCGTTTACGTAACTTCGTGGAACTCGAGTTAAATTCTCGTAGAACGGTACTCTCTGTCAATGTCAAATTAAAAAACGTGACGAAGTATGTTAGCAGCTCGTTTTGACAATACATAATAAACTTTACTCGTGTTTTCGAGGCGGAATCTCATGTTAGTTACAGAATCAGGGGTCAGACCTCTATCTCACTGCGTCACGCGTCAATCTTGTCCATATAGGACTCGCGAAAATATAAATAAAATAAGAATATTATGTTATATCGAAAAATATTAAATTTGAAAAGTGGGTATAATTTACATAATTTAATGCTTAATTAACAACAACTGTCTAAATAACCTCATTAGGAAACACCTGAAAATATTAAAAGACAAACAGGTTGTGTCTTAGCCTCAAAACAGTCATATCGTGGTAATAAATGTCTAGCATTAACTTTTTATCATTGCGGTGTATATTAGTTGGCTCGTTCTATTTTAGGAAATTAGCTATTTGTTTCAAATGGTTATAAAAATGTCCGTAATATTTACCTACAAAAAAAGTGTTATATTGTGATCATCGAATGTAATAACTATATTTGTTAGCACGTGTTTCATTAACAAAGATACCATGACTCGTCAATTTAACTTTAACTCGGTGTGTATCGTGTTTGGTGTTTGTGCTTTCTTAGTTCTGGCTGGATACCGTCATATCATCGACATAGTTTACCTTCCGTATCCTAAAACTATAAACCAGACCTTTCAAAATTATTCTAAAACTGAATCACAAAATTTCGTAGACGCTATATTGGAAATGACACGCACGATGATCAAAATTGAAACTTGGAACTATAATTTTAATCACTCGGGTGTTGATAAACTTAACGATTTGGTGATGGAATCTGATGGAACTCCTATACGAAGTATTGTTGTTTCTACTTGGCGGTCGGGATCTTCGTTCCTTGGTGACTTGATCAATGCCGTGCCAGGTAGCTTTTATTCTTACGAGCCTCTAATGATGTTTGGCATATACAAGCAAATAAAAGGGCCTCCACATGCGGCTAGAGCTATCAATGTGCTTAAAAACATCTTGAGGTGTGAGTTTAACAATGGATCAGATTTAGTAAAATATTTTACATATGCCAAAAATAATTTAAAAAGGGTTAACCAATTTAGTCATAATAAAAGATTTAATGATAAATGTAATCACAAGAGAAAGTTGTGTTTTGATGCTGATTTTAAAACCAAATTTTGTAAGCTGTTTCCTTTTCAAGCAATGAAGCTCGATCGATTTAGATTACCTCTAGTCAGAGATATATTAGACGACGATGGGTAAGTCATTTCACTTACTATTGCTTGTTGTTAAAAATAACATAATGCTACGTGTAAGTACTGGATGTTCGGATAGGCGACGGACATAATAGAAGATTGAAAGGAGCAGAACAAAAGTACCAACCAAGAAAAAGAACTATTGATTGGTCAAAGCAATGCGACAGGAGTATAAAATAATAAATTTAATTACTTAGGTACTGTTTAAATATGCTGGATCGAGTCAGAAAGACTGCCAGAATACCCATTAGTAACCGTTTTGATAAGATCAGATACCAAGGTCATATTTTTACGAATGTGGATCCAGCATTATATTATTATGAAGTTTCGGTAGCTTAGTTGGGAGACCGAATTGTAATCTAGAGGTCCAGGGTTCTAAAACATCGTAAAGGTTCTCCTTTACGATGTTTTCGAGGATCGTAAATTTCCGAAAGTAGAAGTTCTTGAAGATTTGTTTTATAGTTGACAGTGTAAGTGTTTGACCACAGGTCACTTGATGACGAGTGACGGTGTGGTCGAAGATTGTAAACACACCTAGCCTGAAATGAAAATGGCTCTCAAGTGAGGCTGCCGAAACACTGAGTTAGGTGCTTGGTGACATCCCATTGTTGTGTTTATTACATTTATTGTATGTGTTGTATATATTAAACCTAAGGCTGCCGATGCCGTTTATATGAATGTGTTATGTAAAATTGAGTCCTTCCTGGCTAGCTCCAACGTAAGATTCTTTCTTGTTGGAGACCTGAATATGGTCAGCGCGACTAATAATATAAAAAAATATTATTGTTATTTTCTGACATACTGTAATTTAATCGACCACAATGACATTGTTAATTCCCATGGTAGTATTCTTGACGTAGTGTTGGCGCAGGAGCATAGTGATTCGCGACTGCTATGTGTCTGTGAGGGTGACGGCTTTGTTCCCATCGACCAATTATATCACCCAGGACTCGAGATAGTGGTGAATTTAAGGTTACGCAATAGTAATGGCGTTCGCCTACAACCTAGTAATATTGAAGGGTCGCGCGATTGGAATTTCAGCAAAATGGACAATGCACTTTTCTGCTCACTTCTCGAAGAAACTTCCTGGGCACCGGTCCTCGAGTGCGAAAATGTTGCTGCTGCCTCAGACGCTTTTTATAATATTATATATGAGCTATTTGATTTGTCAGTCCCTAAAAAGAAAAGGTCGGCCTCGAAATGCAACCGATACCCAGTCTGGTTCGACGCGAATATTATTAGCGATATCCGTCGTAAAAGTAGATTGCATAGAGCTTGGATAAATTCTAGATGTGTTGTTACATATAGTTTGTTTTCGGATCTACGCTCGAGTTTAAAGACGCGTATTTCTGAAGCATACAAATCGCATATGCTGGGTATAGAAAAGCAGCTACAACTTCAACCTCAACGTTTCTGGGGTCATGTGCGTAGCCTTAAGTCTAAGGGTGGTTTTGAGCCTTGTGTTACTTACCAAGGGAAGTCATGTACAGGTGTGGAAGCCGCAGAAGCATTTGCAAGTTACTTTTCTAGTGTATTCTTGGACGAACAACCTCTCCTAGATAGTAGATCTTGATATGGGTAGGGTAGAAACTTGCGATAACGGAGTTTTGTGCGGTGACGTTAACATACCTTCCGTGACGCATGTGGATATCGAGCGAGCTATTAATAAATTAAAGCCTAATAGCTCACCAGGGCCGGACAACATACCTGGCTTCATTCTTAAGTCGTATAAAAAACATATCATTCTTCCTCTGTACCATATTTTAAATCTCTCACTTTTAAATAGTAAGTACCCTGCCCAGTGGAAGATATCCCGAGTGACTCCTATTCCAAAGAATAGTAATAAAACACTTGTAGATCAATACCGTCCCATTGCAATTTTATGTGCACCGGCGAAGGTTTTCGAATATGTCCTACATAGGGGGTTGTATCGTCAAATAAACCATCTGCTTGGTGACGAACAACATGGTTTTAGAGCAGGTCGCTCCGTAAACTCAAACCTTTTATGTCTAGTTGAATATATCACTAATGCTATGGACCGTGGCTCTCAGGTCGACGTGATTTATTTCGATTTTCAAAAAGCGTTTGACAAAATTGATAATGATATACTGCTTCATAAACTGTCTGCCATGGGTTTCACTCCGCGGCTCCTTGACTTCTTCTCTGACTATATGAGAGATCGGCTTCAATTTGTGAAGTATGGTTGTTACAAATCTGAACCTTATCACACTAAATCGGGAGTAAGCCAAGGATCAGTTCTTGGCCCTGATCTCTTTTCCTGCATGATCCATGACCTGCCTAAAGTGTTGAACGCCGCCAAGTGCCTTTTATATGCGGACGATTTTAAACTGTTTATTGAAGTCTGTTCTCCTAACGACTGTCTTAGCCTACAAAAGGACATCAATAGTATTTTCAAATGGAGTGAGACAAATAAGATGCAATTTAATTTAAGTAAATGTAACATAATGACGTTTGACCGCAAAAGAAATCCAATACATTTCAATTATCTACTTAACAACGTAGCCATAAACAGAGTATCTTCTATCAAAGATCTGGGGGTAATATTTGATCGCGGTCTGACATTTCATGATCACGTGTCAGATCTTGCGAAGGAGGCTTACCGACGTCTAGGTTTCGTTCTGCGTAATGCTAAGGACTTTGACAACCCACATATTTTAAAAACATTGTACGGTGCTCTTGTTAGAAGCAAACTTAAATCGAGCGCCTGTGTATGGAACCCTCATCATGTCACCTACGCACGGATGCTTGAGAAGGTCCAAAAGGTCTTCTTAAGGGTTCTGTACAAAAAGCTCTTTGGGTATTATCCTTACATGTACCCAACCAAGTTTCTTCTAGGGCAGTTAGGGTACAACTCCTTGGAAGTGAGAAGGCTACTCGACCAGCTGGTTTTTTGCTGTAAGGTGCTGAGAGGGTCTATCGACTCTCTGCATCTGCATAATTTGCTCTCCTCATTTTTCGCCCCGGATAATCCCTGGGTTCCGGCAAATAGGCGCGGTAAGCCACATAACCTCTTCCACGTTGATCAGGGTCGTACTGTTGCGCGGTCTATGTCTCCGTTGATTCGCGCCCGCCGCCACTTCAATATGCTCCTTGCTGTCAACACTGATTTTGATATTCTGACAGATACTTGGAAAACTGTGTCAGCAAATCTTTTATTGTATTGCGAAAATCTGACTGATCAGTGGGACAGGTGCAAGAAGCATGACAACTTAGCTCTTGACGATGGTTTTACTGACCTATGACGTATTATACTTATTAGAATATTTTAATTTGACATTGTTTCTAGATTTTGACATTATATTTGTATTTGACATTGCAGTTAAATTTAAATTTGACATTGTATTTGAGCCTGATATTTCATTTCTATTTGATATTGTATTTAAGTTTGACATAATATTTGAATTTGACATTTTATATGATTTTGAACTTGACATGCTTTACTTTTTTCTTATTAATTAATGCATAAGTCTGTGACATAAATGTAACTGTGTAACGTTTTTATGTCAATAAATAAATAAATAAATAAATAAAAATAAATAAATAAAAAATCCCGAATTTGGCCAGCGCGGTGGAAGTACTTAGCCTTCTCACAATGAGAAACCTGCTGATTCCGATTATTTTATTATACCAAATCAAAGTCGGCAGAATATGTCGATTGTATGATAAGTAATCAATGAGAATGCATCCAGTATAGTTGAAGGTATATAATATATGCTGATACCTTGTTCCTTCGCTTAATGTTATCGATTACAAACATGCTCATTGAATGAAACAAAGATACGATTACGTAAAAAAAATATCCAGGGTCCGTCGGAATGATGTAAGGATTCGAACAATACTTATAACCAAATATGTTCAGGCATTTAAATGCTATGTGGGAATAAAGAAACTTACATACATACAAATCGTCGTGTACAAATACAAACGTGTAAAAATAATAAATTTAATGAGTTTTAATTTTCAGGTTGAACGTGAAAGTAGTATTATTAGTCCGAGATCCCCGCGGTGTGATGCAGTCTAGGAGAAATATTAAGAATTTTTGCTCAGCAAAAAATGTATCAGATTGTGCTGAAGTTGAATCAGTATGTTCGGATATGGTCACAGATTATGAAGCTGCTGTAGAATTTATGCATAAATATCCAGATAGACTTATGTAAGTATGCAGATATTAATAAGTTAGAGTATGTTCAATCTATAAACATACCCATCTTTATTGTTATTAATACATAGGCTTAAGTTTTAATGCCATTTCACCTGATATTAAGCAAAGTCAAACCATTTCGTTGACGTTTTTGGAATTTCAACTACGAAATGAAGTTGCTTTTTAGATCGCCTGGTTTTTGAACGTAAAAATAATGAGATGAACTAGACGCTCTCCTGATGGTAAGAGATATTGCCAGTTGACCATCGCAGCGATACACAGAACTTTAAGTGATAAAAGAAGGTCTAGCTAGGGTATCGCTGCTTTGGCGCTCATTACTTTGATACATTAGATGATTAGTCTCAACATCCCTGTAATTTCGCTAGCTGCAGTACCCTTCAAACCGGAACACAGTAATATTTACATACTATTGCTTGGCGGTAGAATATGTGGTACTGCGGTGGTACCTACCTAGACGACCTCCTATTAAGATCTACCACCAAGTAAAAGTGGTATCTGATAGTAGTATGGGTAGGGTAGAAACATGCAGATCCAAAGCGCAGTCTGGCATCTTTGGGTCATTGCAAATTAGTTACTGGATTTTTTTACAGAGCGGCATGTGGCACATAGGTATTTTAATGGTAGGATGAACGATATTAGATATTAGAGGATGTTCAGCTGGACACCGTTCAGTACCTAATCAATAAGAGAGAGAGTATAGACAACTAGTTTTTTCTCTCTTAATAATCCGCCATGATAGATGCAACCTAAGCCTGTAAATAGTTATAGGTAGTTATGTTAAGCTTTTAAAGCTTGTTAGTTGAGATTAAAGATAGGATTAGTCTAAAACTAGTGTAACCCTTTTAGTGGAATATAATTTCGTGTCATAAACCAGTCCATCTGTCCCAGGGTACTTCGTTATGAAGACTTGGCGTTTAACCTCGAAGAGACAACACTTCAGCTCATGAAGTTCCTCAGGTTGGAGTTCACACATTCGGTTCATGAGTTTCTTAAAACGCACACTACCGTCTCAAACTCTCAACACTATTCTACATTCAGAGTAACTAAGAATATTCCATTAAAGTGGAAGAAAATAATGAAATTCGATGATGTGAAAGAAATACAGGTGTGTTGACAACTTACCTACTTTCTTACTTGATTTTCATTGCAAGCATTTTTTTTTTGCATAACCGTTATCATTTATGCTATGTATTAGTGCAGTAATACCTACATAGTAAAAAAGTGTGTGTGTGTGTAACAAGTGTAGTGTTTAGTGTACATCTTTAATTATTTCTAATTTGAGTATTAGGATATATTGTTATTAGAATGAATGTCTATGCTATATTTATGTAGGTATGTATGTAGGTGTACATACATACCTAACTACATACCTGCCTACATAGGTATGTATGTTAATGTGATCATATTCTAAGCTTATTTTTCATCCTTGTTTTATGCACACCTCGTTTTATATCTGTTCTTGAGATAAGTCATCCTAAGGTAGCTTAGAAGAGATCACTTCTACGTATTGATACAATGTTTTTTGTGTACTTCATCATCGTTCATTACTTGTTTTTTTAGTAGTAAGTAGTTTGGTGTTTTAGAAGGTGTAAAGTTATTTTATCTCTCTTTTTGTAGGATAAATGCAAAAAAGCCATGTCGTTGTGGGGCTATGAGCTTGCACACAATGCATCGCACATGAAGAGCAAAAATTTTAATCCGTTGTCATCGTATTCTGTTAAGGAAACGGAATAACATGCTTCCAATACACAATAATAAAAATAAATGTTTAGGCGGGAATACGAAAATCATGTTGCCACATTTTATTACTATCCAAAATCTGTGTTTTTTTGTGTGTCTATGTACAAAAATTGTGGTTATTCACAGAGTGCCAAATTACGTGAACGATTATGGAAAAGTGGAATATAAGTATTAATGTGATGAAATACCTATGTCTTTTCGTGTTGCTTCCAAAACTCGGTCGGGTTATTTAGTAAACTTTACTATGGCACCGGACTTGACCTTGACTTATTTGGCGTGACTTCGACAGTGACTCAGACTTAATCATCAAATACTTGAAAATACCAAAATACTTGACACTGATAAAATGTACAAAAAAACATAGAAAGTGGAACAAAATAAATTAAAACCATTTAAATATAATGTTTTGCCTCATTTTTTTTTTTCTATTTATGTTTGTAATCTCTTATGTACCTATAAAGAAAAGGTAAGCAGAAAAAAAACGGGGAGTACTTAGCTGTGTCGTAGACACGGGCTTGTGTATGTAAGTCAATACGTAATACCTTCGTTTTTGAAGACTGAGAAGTCCTACAGATTTCTGTGTTCCAAGTCGTCACAAAAGTAACGATCCGTTTCTAGCTAACTTGTGGTATAATTAAATTTAAGATGTAAAAGATAAAAGTGTACATGCAACACCAAATTGTTTCCCTAGATTTTGTTATCATCAGTTAACTTTGCCTCCCACTATGGAAGAAAATATAAAGGCGTATTGACGTCAAAAACCAGCCAAGTTCGAGTCAGACTCGCGCACCGAGAGTTCCGTACAAACCTGTAGGTATATAAGTAAAAGTTATGGTATTTTTTTTATAGTAGTTATGCTTTTCGCAATTTTTCCTTTATCTGTGCTATAAGACGTTGCTTCGTACCAAATTTCAAAATTCTGAGTTCACGGGAAGTACCCTGTAGGTTTCGATTCCCTTGCGAGTGTCGAAAATTTGCAGTATAAGCGGTTGTATCTTTTGATTTCGTTGGCTTAGAAGTTTGATTTTTTCACAGCTCCAAGGGACAGTATACAGTTTTGGACAGTTACAGTTTTGATAAGGGACAGTTTTGTTTGTATTTGATATGAATTTCAGGTTGATACCACGCGTTCCTGAGAAAAAGGGTCTTGATAGACAGACAACAAAGTGATCCTATCCTATCCGTTTTTTCCTTTTAAGGTACGAAACCCTAAAAATGGTCATTGATAAACTGTGAACAAACTACCAATTTGCTGGTGATTAAAGAAAAACTGTTAGCCAATTGATTTTCAATGTATTTTTACTATAATCGCAAAAGTAATTACAATCAGAGCGCATATAAATATAGTCATAAGAGACAAGTTGAACATATTCTGCATTATGTTAGAAAAATCTGGCGCAGAACTCCGTGAGTAAGAATCGAAATCCGATAGGAGTTTATTGAAAGCTTGTTCAGGATCACCTGAAAATAATACAAGATAATCAATCTTTAAAAAATACCAAGTCATTCATCCCACTAATATTATAAATGTGAAAGTTTGGATGGATGGATGGATGGATGTTTGTTACTCAATCACGCCAGAGCGGCTGAACAGATCTGGATGTAATTTTGCATGTAGATACTTTAGACTCTGGAATAAAACATAGGATACTTTTCATCATCATCATCATCATCCATCACCACGCGGGTTAAACCGCGGGGCGCAGCTTGTGTTTTTATAAAGGTTTCCACTATTGCGCACGGGTCTCTTATCATTGTGAGAAAGGTAAGGCCATCGACACTGACCAAGGGCGGGTTGACACACTTCACACATCTTCGTTATGTTTGTCACCGTGTCATAATCGCGCACAAAATACTATAAAATTAGTTCTGTCAGCTATTAATTTGTTTTGTTTTGTTTTTTGAATGTCAACTCGTGACCACGGCTATTAAAACATAGCCGAAACGTTGAGGTAAATAATTAATACTAATTTTATAGTATTTTGTTCGTGTGTAAGATCCGGCGAAAAACATAGTTACCTATGTCTTCAAATCGTGAAAGTTTAAAAATTACATTAAATATGTAGGTTTTCTCACGATATTTTTCCTTCACTATTTAAAGTAAGCAGCAATACGCACAAACTGGAAGCCAGACGGTAGGGATATTCACTAAACATCGATATATCGAATTTACTCGACGATTGCCATACGATATATCGGATTGATTCGATTGTTTTTACAGAAACATCGAATCATTGTTTGTAATTATTTTTTTGTCGTAACTCTACTTGATAATATCATTAATAGGTAGTGACTCTGTGAGAAGTAGCTAAATTATCTATGCGATATCAAGAACTGGCACAATGCAAAGACGTGCTGTGGCCGAAGAACAAAAAAAAATATCTCGCCACTATCTTAGTAGTACAACTCTATTCAAATAACACTCATAGAAAATCACTATTATCACTACTAGTATAGCTTATGTTACTCTGGTCTCTGATTCTACCTTCACTCACACATATGAAATCAAAGACAGCAAACTTCCTGCGTTTGACTGGAAAAAGGTAATTTTAAACTTTTGAGGAAAGTATTCGATATTGAAAAAAATATCGATGTTTTTTTAGCGATATATTGTTTTTGTTTATGGCTGACACGCTAGGTGTTTGACCACAGCTAACCTGATGTTAAGAGACGGTGTGGTCGAAGATGGTAAAGCACATCTAGCCTGGAATGGAACTGGCTCTCAAGCGAGGTTGCCGGAACACACCGTTAGATGCTTGGCGGCAGATTTTCAACTTGAGGGTTGTAGCTAGCCAGCCGAGTACTAGAAAGTACCCTACCACCACGCTATGGTTTCCTCACAATGTTTTCCTTCACCGGCAGCTCAAGCTCATTGTTGGGATTTGAACCCACGCCTTTCGGCATGCGAACCTACCGCACTACCGCGCTAACCACTGTATGATCATCGCTACAAAACAAAAACAATAAAAATAAACAAAAAAACATTTATGCGATCCGATATTTACATCGAACATAAATTAATATCGATATATTTTTTTAGTGGACACCCCTACCAGACGGTTTACCAACTAAACTGCCAAAACTTCCTTCCTTCCTTGTTCTATTATTACGGGAATACGAACAAAATAATTTAAACATTATTTCGGATGCATCCGGTAATTATTTTCGTTTCTTGTAAAACTGCCCTTTAACCATACGTTAATTGTCATCTAAGCTTTTACTTCAAGTGGAGACGTCCTATATAGAGTGCAGCAAATTTGAGAATTAAGTGTCGAATTTCTGAATGAAAATTTATTGAACAGCTCAAATATATCTTTCGAGTCTCTGTATACTCATTTAAATAAATATTTACAAAATGTGTGCGCACTTCGTCAACATATTTGCGTACAACGCAAAATTGTGTGCGCACGCCGCACGGGAACTCGTAACACATAGCAGAGTCGTTTCATAGAACACGCGCTCACAATTTGTATCCGACATTTGATCGTAGCTCTGCTTCATCATAAGACGAGGGTTCGATTCCCTCCCAGAACAAACAAATATTAATGTTAATTATATAAATATTTATTATGTACAAACTGTTTGCTGGTTTGGTATATCTGCTTCAAGAGCTGTAGGGCGTGGGTTCGATTATCACCCAGGACAAACATTTTGTGGTATAAACAAATTTTTGTTCTGTGCCTGGGTGTTCTGTAAAAAAAAAAAAACTTAGGACATAATACACAGGGCTATCTAACCCCAAACTAAGCAAAGCTTGTATTATGAGAATCAGATAACTGATAGAATATTTGAAAATTTTTTTTTTGTAAATACTGAACACCCAGACACAGAACACTCATTTGTTTATACCACAAAATGTTTATCCTGGTTGGGCATCGAACCCACGCTCTATACAACTCTTAAAGCAGACCCACTACCAATGAGCCAACAGGGCTGTCAATTATCATGTACATATGTATTTACAAAAAAAGTATATAAGTATTCTATCAGTTATCTGGTTCCCATAGAACAAGGTTTGCTCAGTTTAGGGCTAGATGGCACTGCGTTAAATGTCCTCCAATATTTATTTATTCAATGATAAGTCTTACCTTCATTTCTTGATGATGAGTTCCAATTAAAATAATTTACATCATTGTCCATTTTCTAATTGTTGTAGGTTATAAGTAGGTACAAAAGGATTAATACAAAAAAAATCAGTAGTGTCTTTCCCAAATCATACTTAAATAACTTTGTTCCATAACTTGTCACAAATCACTGCGCAACAGTAAAAATGTTTTGGTCTCAATTGGCCAATGGTCAGGCGTGTACCCTTGTCAAAAATATAAGATTCTGACACTTCTATCATTATATATTTATAGACTAGTTTTATTTGTAAGAGATAACCCTAATATGTTTCCAAAATTGTCAGAAAGGGCTGTTCGTAACTAGCGTGACCAAACACGTTACAAATACACAGAGCTAGAAGGTAAGGATAGGGCCTTGATATTTATAATCATAACCTGAATGTTTCAAAAAAGCTATAATTGTTTTTTAAATGTTAGACCACAGCTCACCTGATGTTAAGTGACTCTGTAGTCGAAGGCGGTAATCACACCTAGCCCGGATTAGAACTAGCTATTAAGTTTTGTTTCTTTTTAGTAAGACGTAGGCTTGCGTTTAACCTCCATCTCACCTGATGTTGAGTGATGATGCGGTCTAAGATGAACCAACCGCGCTTGCATAGAAGATACCGATTCACTCTCGACTTGAAGACATCCAGATTATATCCAACGGGGAACACCCACTCAGGCAGCGCATTCCACTGTTTGTACGATAGAAAAAGTGAGGCTGTAGGAACACACTGTGAGGTGCTTGGCAACAGATTTTCAACTTAAGAGTAGTAGCTAGCCAGCCGAATACTAGAGAGTACTCTACCACCATACTATAATTTCCTCACGATGTTTTCTTCACCGGCAGCTCAAACTCATTGTTGGTGTTTGAACCCACGCTCTTCGGCGTGTGAACTTAACGCGCTAACCACTGAGCTATCATCGCTACAAATTTAAAGGGACTATTAAATGTTATTATGAGACTGATGAATTATTATTTCTCAAGGATACATTCAGGTAATTTGATCGATTCAAAACCAAAAAATAGTCAAAATGGTCCACCTTTTTTTTTTACGTAAATGAACTTTATTTGACCTTATAATTAATTGTTTTGACATTCATTCCATATACTGTTATTTTTTAAATTGATATTTAAACCATTTACAAATTCTAATTGTATTCTAAATAATCTAAATCAGCATGAAAAATTTTTTTTTTTTAAATCTGACGGATACCTGATATGTGACTGCATTTATTTTTGTACATCCTCTGAGGTAAAACATAACGAAACTTTCGTAACATAAGACCTATACTGTAAATCACTCACACAATATAGTTATATATAATTCACCCAACTACCTGTCTGGATGCCAAATTTGAACTTTCTAGGTCAGCTGGAACTGGGTTAGAATTTTGATCTCAGTGATAAAAATGACGATTTTTGGAATTTAATATCTAAATAACCGTTGGAGGTGTGTTTATGAAATTTGGAGCACATATGTATCTCGCAAGTCTCAATATATGAGCCAAATTTGACATGTCTATGTGAAATAGTTTTTGAGTTATGAGGGGGTCAAAAGTGGCTCTAAATGGTTCGTGTAATATTTATTTATTCGACGGCCCTGTTGGCTCATTGGGAGTATGCCTGCCTGAGCTGTAGGGCGTGGGTTCGATTCCCGCCAAGGATAAATGTTTGTTTGGTATAAACAAATGTTTGTTCTGTGTCTGGGTGTTCTGTATGTATTATAAGTATGTATTTACAAAAAAAAATGTATTTATGTATTCTATCATTTATCCGACTTCCGTCACACAAGCTCAGCTTAGTTTGGGGTCAGATGGCACTGTGTGTAATATTTCCTACAATATTTATTTATTTATTACACACGGGGCTGCTCGCCAGTTCTGTCATAGCTTGAACTTGGCTTGACACGCTCCCGCGTGTCTAGATATACTTATTTGTGCAGTTTATGGTTGAAACTTAGGTTCGTGAAGGCCAGCAGCTTACTAACTGTATACCTGATCTGGACCTGCGACCTGGCCAAACGTTTAGAGGAGACTTCAGGTGACCAGAATGCTAGCATCTACTTTGGTCAAAATCTTAGCATTGCCATATTTTCCTCCTTTGATAGACTAGTTTATTTTCCAAAACGTTGGACATGAAACCTTATAAGTAAACATTTTGTGTAAATTTATGTTATGTAAGTAGTAAACCCTTCCTTAGGAGAAACCTGTATCGCAAGGGTCAAATACATGCGCTTACTAAATTGAGAAATGAAACAAAGTAGTTCAAATTACTACGGTTGGACAGGTAACATTATTAATAAACTGAAAAATCTAGCGTAACATGGGATATGAGGTGATAACGTAGTGAGTTTGTGTGTGTATGATTGATTGATTAGAACTAGTTAGAAGATATTTTTTACTAAGTGTACAGTTTCTTTATAGGTAAAGGCGCGTAAATACTGGAAAACTATTTGTTTATATTCCCTGACTGGTTTATTATGATACCTTGATTGGAATTTTTGTTGTAAATATAATGTAATCTAAAGTCCGGGAGACGTTGTGCAAAGGCTGTTTTAACTAGAAGTTCTTGAGAGCGTGGAGGTCTTCTCTTAACTAAAAAACTGTTATAAATTAGATTAGGTTGTTGTTTATTAATTTTAAGACTTTTTATAAGTTTTTAATTAGATTATATAATTAGGTATATAAGAATAAGAATTAACTCTTGAATTAAAGGAAATATTTTTTGTTGCATTGTGATTAGGTACCAATAAAAATTGATAGTATGCCTAATTTTTTTTTGTAATGATTAATTCTTTAAAGTTATAGAACTAAAGTTGTTAATTACCTTTGATGTTTGGAAGTATTTTTTTATTGGACACTACTGATAGTTTTTCAAATAAATCCAATATTATAATAAATTGGAATCACTGTCGTCCTTAATATTTCAACGCACTCACTAAATAGGTAGGGACGCTGTTGACTGTTGATAAAGCTTATCAAATGCTACTCGAGAGGCCAATATCCGAAACAATACAATGGAAAAAGGTATATTTAGTTAATATATAATAATAAATATTGGAGGAAATTTTTCACACAGCGCCATCTAGCCCCAAACTAAGCCAAGCTTGTAACTATGGGAATCAGACAACTGACAGAATACTTAAATACTTTTTTTTTGTAAATACATACTTGTAATACAGAACACCCAGACAAAGAACAAACATCTATGTATGTTAGTTATGCAAATGTTAGTCCTGAGTGGGAATCGAACCTACACCAAAGCAGAAAGCAGAACTTTACCAAATGAGCTAACAGGGTAGTATAAGTCAATTAGAGTGTTTATGATGATTAAAAGGTTATATATGAGGATTATAAATAACTCAAATGTAAAATAATTGGGTTGCTAACACTATACGCACTTTAACAAGGTTACAAATAGAATTAAAAAAAAAAAATATATACACGTCAATTGCTATTGACGTGCTATTGACGTGTGTAATAAAAAACAAAGTCGTCCTCCGCGTCTGTCTGTCTTTCTGTTTGTTCAAGATAAACTTAAAAACTACTAAACGAATTATCATGCTAGTTTCACCAATAGATAGCGTGATTCATAAGAAAGGTTTAGGTTTATAATTTGTCAAGGTTTTGTGTAAATTGGTTGAAATATGATGATAATTATTGGAAGTGTCGGAAGTCAAGCCACCTAAAAGCTTTCATCGAAAACACTGCCTAATCCCTTTGAGATAGATCAAAAGCCCCGTGTAAACCCGTACGTAGCCGGGTCGGGTCGCTAGCACATGTATAACCAAACTAAAAGGTAGAAAATAGTAGCCACTGAAGAGTTCTACTATTCACCTCCTGTTTGCACCATCAGATCACCTCCAAGATACCAAATTATCATTTAGTATTGTTATCCAAACTATTTCTGATTCGCCGAAAATTGTAGTAGTATAGGTTAAAATTTATTTCTAAGATTTAATTACATTGTTAATTACAAGTAAAGCTAATAACAACACTAATATAAAGTTTATATGTATTTTTAATTCTTCTATATCTTTGCAAGTATTCCATAATACATACTCCGTCATAAACGAATTTAAAAAAGCAATGTACTTACAACTACAATGTACTTACAATGTACTTAATTTTCAGAAATCTCAAAATTGTCAACAATGACAATCAAATCAACATTTTAGTTGACATGTAAATCGGTCAAAATACAGTAACTAAATTACCGTATCTTTATTATATTTTAATTAGTTTACCTTTATTATGTTTTCACCTGGATGTTGTCACAAATATGTTCATGGTTCACGTTCTACTAAATGTCGATACTCCTGTGAAATACACCTGCATAACCACCTACTAAACATAACGCTGACAAATTGATAAACATCAAATAGTTTATTCACACATTCATTATGAGATTTCGAAATAGCTTTTACATTATAAGTACCACCTTTGGTGTCTATGTTATTCTCATTTTGGTTAGTTACTTAAATAATATCAGTCAGTCTAGCCTGATGAATGAGATTTCCATACTTAATAATACATTGTCTGTTAATGTGAAAGAATCACTCGATTACGTCGAAACTATTATACACATGACACGGCTGAAGATTAAATTGGAGACATGGACCTATAACTTCACATATTCAAGCGTTAGTACATTGCAAGACTTGCTAATGGAATCTAGCGGAACGCCTGTTAGAACTCTTATCGTATCTACTTGGCGATCAGGCTCTTCATTTCTCGGAGATTTGCTGAATGCAATGCCATGTAGTTTCTACCATTATGAACCTCTATTGAATTACTCAAATAAACAACTACGAACTCAATTACTTACTAGTAAGGCCATAGGTATTCTCAAATATGTGCTTAAGTGTAATTATAGCGGTATGGATGAATATTTCCAATACGTAGAAAATATAATGGAGTATACACCAATAAGTTGCAACTCAAGATTGTAGGAGACCTGTGAAAATAAAAAATAACTTTGTGTTGATCCCGAATTCACTGCAAGCATTTGCAAGCTTTTCCCTTTTCAAAATATGAAAGTTGTTAAACTCCGATTACGTTTTATTAAGAGTATACTGGAAGATCAAAAGTAAGTTTCATTATAAATAGATCATAAAGCAAATCATATAATTATCTATTCTATAGTATCTACAAACAAAAATATACCACCGAGAGAATGTTTTACTAGGTGGTACAGCTCTTTAAAAGGAGATCGTCTAGGTAGGTACCACAGTAGTATCAGATGTATCCAGTATGTAAATATTTGTGTGGTCTGGTTTGAAGGGTAGCGAATCTACTAGGCTTTATATATCAGACTACAGATCACTATCGAATGTCTCAAAGTAATGGAATGTAAAGTAAGTAATGGAATGGAACAGGCTGCCGGCTTCCTTATTTCCTAGGAGATATAATCTAGATCTTTTCAAGGCCAGAGTGAATAGGTATCTTCTAAGTCTACGTGCTTTATCTCCGACCACATCATCGCTTTCCATCGGGCGAGTTGGTGGTCAAACGCGGACTTATACGTAATTTAAAAAAAAATGAGCGCCAAAACACTGTTTTGTTACTCAAAGTTTTGGGTATTGCTGTAATGTTCTGTAGACGGTCATCTCTTACTTTTAGGCATTATATTTCGCTCGTCTCATCACATTTACATAAATAATGTAAATTGGAAGAGTTACATTTCGTTTGTCTTTGCAGGCTTAATGTAAAAATGGTGTTTTTATTTCGTGATCATCGTGGTGTGATGCATTATCGACATAATGTAGATTTTTGCACAAGCCCAGATTGCTCTTATGCGGAATTGTTGTGCATTGATATGATTAGTGACTATAAAACAGCTAAACGATTTCTTCAGAAGTATCCTGAAAGATTTATGTAAGTACCTACTTAAACTACCTACTTGACTGTCCTAGTCATTTGATAAAATATCTGTTTTAGAGCTGCAAGGTGTGGGTTCGATACCCACCAAGACAAACATTTATGTAACGATAAATGTTTGTTCTGTATCTGGGTGTTATGAATGTATTTTATGTATTTACATTAAAAAAAGAGTATATACGTTATTTCTGGAATATTTATTTATGGAAATCCAGGATATTTATTATTCTCGTTTATTGCTTTATATGAACTTATTTAAATTTTCTCTCTAGATTTAGAGAATAAGTGTTTTTTGGGATATGGTGGTAGCAGGTGGGATCCACAGACAAGGTGTGACCTGTGGTGGCATACGTACTTCATATAAAAGTAAATGCCTCTCTATGAGTAGATAGATAAAAATATTTATAAAGGCCAGTAAATTTCAGTGATTTCCAGTACTACACCGAATGGGTGATTATACCCACTTACCTATAACAGTTTTTACTATACATTTAACATTGAAATCGCATTTAGTCAATAAAAAAATTATTGTAATACGGAACAGCCAAAAAACACTATAATAAGATTACCTACCACAAGATAAAAAATATAATGAAGGCAGGACAACCGGTGCGACGAGTCAGCTGCACAGAGTTGGTCGAGAAGGACTAGTTTCCAGTTAATTAAAAAAAAAACGGCCAAGTGCGAGTCAGACTCGCGCACCGAGGGTTCCGTACAAACCTGTAGGTATATAAGTAAAAGTTGTTTTTCTTAATCATAATTTATGCTTTTCGCAATTTTTCTTTTATCTGTGCTATAAGACGTTGCTTCGTACCAAACAAAATCCTGAGTTCACGGGAAGTACCCTGTAAGTTTTGATTTCCTTGCGAGTGTCGAAAATTTGCAGCATAAACGGCTGTATCTTTTGATTGCGTTGGCTTAGAAGTTTGATCACAGCTCCAAGGGACAGCAGACCTGAGTATTTGATATGAATTTCAGCTTGACGCGTTCACACGTTCCTGAGAAAAAGGGTCTTGACATACAGACGGACAACAAAGTGATCCTGTAAGGGTTCCGTTTTTTCCTTTTGAGGTACGGAACCCTAAAAAACGACAAACAAACCGTGCAAGGTTAACGCGTCGGGATACCACTATACTAAGTAAACAATGGAACTAATAAAATAATACAATAAAAAAAAAACAACGCAAATAATAAAGCTGTGGAGCATAATGAAAAATATGAGTAGGATCGACTAATCTAAAAACAATAGTGAACATGAGTTTCTTCTTAAAAAATAAATCTCCAAACGCAACCACGAAAACTATGACCATAGTGTTTTATGTTTTACATGAAAGCTTAGTAATAATTTTGATCAGTTAGTTATTTGTACCTGGATGACCGAGCTATGCTCGGTTTTTTTTCGTTTTCTAAAAATGAAACTTAGCTAGATCGATTTCTCGCCACCGAAACCCAATAATTAATACTAAATTTCATGAAAATCGTTGGAGCCGTTTCCGAGATTCAGATTATATACAAAAAAAAAATATTTTTAAGGATATGCTGTTTTAGGGTTCCGTAGGTAGGGTCACTTTCCAAGAGATAACGTTTCACTAAATACATACCGCTGCTACATACATAAGCACTCTCGTCTCCGCTACACTGCTCCGCTTCGCTTGCCACCGCCTCAGTGGAAACGCAGCCTCAGACTTGCTTCAACTGACCGTTAATTTATAATTTCAAATATTGTTCAGCTCATTTAATTGCAGGGTCCTTCGCTTCGAAAATTTGACTTTGAATCCTAATGAAACGAAAGATCAGGTACTTAAATTCCTACAGCTTGAGCCAAGTCGATTTTTTGATGAATACGTTTTAACCCACACCTATGTTCAGACTGGTAATTCGTACTCCACATTCAGAGTCTCTCGTGACGTACCTTTCAGATGGAAAAAACTTTTAAAATTTCAATTACATTACAGAAATACAGGTTGGTTTGTATAATTCAAACTTTTTTATACTTAACTAGCTTATATTTAGTTAGTAGTGTACCTACTAGTTTATGTACGAGTATATTGATTGTTTTTCCAGGAAGCTTGTTATGCTTGTTACCGATTGGCTGACAACGCTTCACATCTGAGAAGTGAAGATTTTTACCCTCTAATAGATAGAGCATGTGCGTCATGATAGCATTTCGTCTATTTTTTTGTATAATAATAAGGCAAGTGTAGCTATAAACTTTTTACAACCTAGGCCCGTTTGACCTCTTTGCCGTTGCTGGAGCAAGGAGAATACTAGCTGCACGGCGGTTTACGTGGTCCAGGTGGCACCGTGCCGCTTTAGCCGTAATGCGCTTTGTGGCAGGGGTCATAACGAAGGGACTCTGATAGGTGTAGGCTACGGGATGGGAAGGTAGGCTACTTCCCAGCGGCCAAAGCGGCAGACGGCGGGACCGCTCATCTGGCACATCGCATTGAGACCGCGGGCGTGCAGACGTGACAGATAAAAACGCCTGTTTTTGCCCTGTTAACTCCTACTTATCAAATTTGGAAATCCACGTTTGACAGAAACTTTTCTGATGGTAAGCGACGATGTGTTTGACGATGAAGCGTACTGATTGAAGAGATACTTATTCACTCAGATCTCGACAAGTTCCAGGTTATTTCTCTTAGGAAACAAGGAAGTCGGCAATTTGTCCATTCCTTGCCGTACTACGGATAAGAAACGTAGATGCAAATCAGACGTGGTACATACGTATCCAAGGAAAATAGTATTGGACAGTCTCCTTGCTTATTATATAGTTTAAAAAAGTACACATTCAGTAGCACATTCTCCGACGAATCCTGTAGAAAATTGACTTGTTACTTCAATATAAATTTGAAGCAGAATTCTTCTTTGTGTTTGGTGTCGCACTTTGTGTATTTAAGAGCGAGCTTGCCAAAGTCGAGAGTTTCAAGATTTTCCAGTATTTTATTCAACTTAAATAAGTCGTTAAAGTTTCACAAAGTAAGTCAAGATCGTGCCCGGTCATGCCCTAGTAAAATAATGATCACTTTACTGCAAGCTTTATAGTGGAGTTTAAGAAACAACACGAAACGTAATGTTTCACCACATTCACACGCGTAATTAGAGACTTTATGAACAAAACATGAATTGAATGAATATGGTGGGTATTCATTCAATCCAAAAATACAAGTTTTGGAAAATAATGGTATGCAGCGACATGTTTACTTTGTGGTAATCTTCATAGCAAGAGATCATCTACTTAGGTACCACAGCAGTGTCAGATATTCTGACATCTGTCTTTATGACGTTTGTCCATCTTGTGGGTGGACGTCCTACACTGCGCTTGCCGTTCCGTGGTCTCCACTCCAGAACTTTGCAGCCCATCAGTTCTGAGTGATATATGCCCTGCCCACTGCCACTTCAACTTGCTAATCCGTTGGGCTATGTCGGTAACCTTGGTTAGTAATTTAACATCACAGATGTATTTGACGTTTGGTTCCAGACATGTAGTTTTTTAACATTCGTGACCTAAACACAAAAAAAAAACGAAACAAATAGACATAAACAAAGAAAAACAAAAACCCGGTGATAACATAAACATGGATTCAGAAATATGTACTAATAGTTTTTTTTTAAATATTGAAACACTCATAGATGTAAATAAAAATAACAAAGAAGAAGGGAATATAACAAGGGTGTAGAATTGACTAACATAACTTACAAAGAGCCCACCAGCACAGCACTATGGTGACACAAAAACACAAAAGAACTCCCAACAAATTCAGTATCAGGAAAACGTAGGTGCGTTTGGAAACACTGCTGTTGCTGAAAAGAAAAGGAAATTATTAGATTTTTTTATCGAACAATTTGAATAAAATCTTTTGCTATTTTGAAAGCAGCAGCAATCTTTCAAAAAATCTTATAAAAATAATGTACTTATTTTATATGACATTCTTATACTATACCTAGATGCGAAAGTTTGTATGCTTGTAACTTCTCCATGCTGTAACCGCTTAACGTATGAATATGAATTTTAAACGCTCGATGAAATTTTATTTGCAGATATCGTAAACCCTAAATTAACACATGTACTTTTTAACCTAGATAACGTGAATGACATCGGATGCAGCTAATTGAATAATAAATATGTTTACTTTAATTATGTAACTATGAAAAGTTGTTTAGACTTTTAGCGCAAGTGCGTGTCGAACTGGGTTTTTTTTTGCTATATCTCACATTGCGTGCTATAATCTTATTAAGTTTAATAAATCTATGTATTACTAATTTTACAATAAAGCTAAAAATATAAAGATTAATTTAAATAAGTATGATCTGGGGCTGCATAGTAATTACCAACTGTATACAAAATGTATCTATTTCTAAGAAGTACAAGGCGGATCTACTCTGCCATATAGATTTTTTTTATAGCTAGCTGTATGCATCACATACACCTCATCTCCTATTTGGCACTGCAGACAATCCATTTAACTCGCCACTATTCCGACAGCTCGACAACAGTCAAGTTGAGATCACGTACAAGTTGTAGGCATATACCTTCTGGCTATAGCTTCTTCCGTTTCATATAAATATCTCATAATGCTCAGTTTAATGAGTCCACGTTTGACCAATTCCCCGACAACAATATGCATGCACACTTAGTAGACACCTTAAATATTCTCAAATCTAAATATTGACCAGAAAGTCACGAGAAAATAATCTCTCAAATTAATCTGCATTAACTGTGACGTCTATCTGTATATACGTCAACATGCATCCATAGATTTTTGAGTAGTCTATGATATAGAGGGTCTGATAGCGAGAGCCGATCGCAATGGAATTCTTTTCGTTATCAATTTAGGAAGTAGTAAATACTTAGTGTAAACTTGAAAATAATATGTATTTTCTTATAAAGTGTAAAACAGACATTTAACTAGAAAACAATAGTCACGTTTTACGCGCCAAAAAATACTGGCACCAAATAGTTTACCTACGTACACCATAAAGGATTGGATTCCTAGACCATGAAGTCTTTAAGCAGCAGGGTCTATATATTTGCAAAAAAAACTTTAATCGAATTTTCGGTAAAAATGAATGAAAACGGAAACTATCGTAACGTGCTGTATTTTTCATGTAATTTGGCATCGAAAATTACATAAAAGTTATCAAAATTTGACGCTCTGATTTGATTTTTAACTTAAAATATCTGTGATAGCTAATTAATTCTATATTTTTCTATATTCAAATCAGTTCAAATGTTTTCATAAACTGCCCCATAGCTGGGCGCGAGCCTTTTGTCATTAATTCCGAAATAAAATTGTTACCAAAATAATTTAATTAAACTACTACGAATTTCAAATAAGTAAGAAAGAAAAAATAAACAAGTAAGAGTTTTACTATCCATCTCGTGGCTAGTTGGTACATTTGATTAATTTATCAACTCGAAAGTTAAATCGATTTAATACATTTTAAATTAAGTTAAATCAATTATCTTGGATTAAAATTGACTTAACATTAGGGACTCGAACAAATAGCTGGCTTAAAACATGTTGAACGAAGTGAAAACCATTTGTTTTTTTTTTTTTTTGTAAAAGTATCTTTCAATATAAAGATCACCTCTAGAGATTCTTCAAAACGATAAAAAAAACAGAAACGTTACACAACAATTTTGGATTTGAATATTCAAAGTATATATTTAGTTCATTTCCGCTTAACAGTCGTTTTAAAAAAAATCTATAAAATCCGCATCACTGTTGTAAAACGACTGTTAAGCGGAAATAAACTAAATATATACCTTGAACATTCAAAATGAACTTCCGCAAAGTAACGCCTGAATCAATAAATTTTGGATTTGCCTGCAATAAGAGTTTAAAAAATCCGACAGCGATTAAAATAGCTATAATTAAAAGGAAATTAAATTTTAACTTATAACTTATTTATATTTTTGTAATACTCTTTTATTTTTAGTTTTATTCGACAGGTTTAATTTTTTTTTATATTTCGCGCCAAAATTATTTTGAAACATCTACCAAAAGCACTTGGGTTTTTAAGACGAATATATACTTTAGCTATCGATATCCATTAAGCGGTTTAGAAGACACGAGGTATTAAAGAAATTTACATACATACAAGATACGCGCGAAAAACATAACTCTTCCTTGGCAGTCGGGTAAAAATACAGTTCGTACCGTTATCTGTTATTATATTGATATTATCGATAAAACTGGTTTTAAACTTGAAGTGATTTTTCTTAGCCCTTCTTTTGTGTCTTATTCAAACTACAAGCACTCAAATACTTTGATACATTTGTGTGACATAAGTTCTTATATTCTATTCTACGTTATAAAGGAATAAGTCAGTGATGCGTATCGAAAGGGAACCCCTTATAACAAAACTTGGGTCGTAAGTCCAAAATATTGTACGGGTTCTTATCCCTGCAACGCAATGGCTCGACACCACTACGGTACCATTGAATGCCAAGTTTAAGTTTCAATTTTAAACCTTCCTCCAATGGAAGTAAGTTAATAGTAAACCAATTATTGTTTATCAGTACGCGTGATTCGTGCGAGTTTATTCTTAGACCAGTTTTACACTCGGGAGCCGTCGGCACTAACTGCGTCGAACACCAAACAAGCCAGTCGATGCGCGAGCGCGGACCGAGTAACCCATTTATACGACTTCACACGCAAACTCACTCGTGCACGTTTCCTTTGTTTACTAACAAATAAATAACCTTGACCACCCAATATTTGGATTAGAAGGTAAGTTAAAGTTTTATTATTACTTAATCAGCGGTGAAACGAAATTACTAGACTGTAAAGTCAAGTTTATTTTACAGCTATAGTTAATGGATGGGTACACTTAGCATTGTAACAGAACAGAACGCTTTATGTTGATAAAATGTAGCTATGGGCTAAAAACTTGGAAGAGCCGCATAATGCCTAAATCACTTCTCTATCATCACCACATAAGTAGTATAAAACAAAGTCGCTTTCTCTGTCCCTATATCCCTATGTATGCTTAAATCTGTATTTTGTTTATTAATGAATAAACATTACGATATTTACAAACGAACCTACTTAAATAGTTAAAACTGCAATAATTATAATAGTTATGTTCCTAAATATCGTGGAATTTTAAATTCTCATTTTTCCCACTAATGTAGACAGTGGTAAAAATAAATAAAAGTAGGTCATCATCATCATCAGCCCGTAATCGCCCACTGCTGAGCATAGGAGCTCTTTTGTACACCTTTCGCAGGACCGGATTTGGAGGTCTAGAGGTCATGGGGCAATGAGGGAGAGATGGCCCCTAATTATTTTACGAATAAAAATTTAAAATCATTTTTTTTATTGCGAGTATGGGTTATGCATTTGTTATAACAACGTTAACATATATGGATATATTGTTTTTAATATTCAATAACAATATTATTATGTTTGTGGAAGTATTATCGGTAAAAATGTGAAAAAAGATTGGAAAAATAACATTAAAGTTGCTGACTCATCGAAATTTGAATATATTTATTTTTTATCTCTATTGTGAGGGCTCCTCTCTTGTGGAGGCCCTAGAGCAGTAGCCCTGCCTGCCCTCCCCCAAATCCGGCCCTGATCTCTCGTCCCGGTCCCGGTCCAGTGCTAATCTCGCCCAGGTTTGACTTGGTATTTTTTTTTATGGCTGACAGGCTAGGCTACCACAACTCACCTGATGTTAAGTTGTTAAGTGACTGTGTGGTCGAAGATGGTAAAGCACACCTAGCCTGGAATGGAACTGGCTCTCAAGTGAGGCTGCCGGAACACACCGTTAGATGCTTGGAGGCAGATTTTCATCTTGAGGGTAGTAGCTAGCCAGCCGAGTACTAGAAAGTACCCTACCACCAAGCTCATTACTCAAGCTCATTGTTGGGGTTTGAACCCACGCCCTTCGGCATACGAACCGACCGCGTTAAGCACTGAGCTATCATCGCAAAATGTCGTCTACCCAACGTGCTGGTGTACCAACGCTCTGTTTACCAGTTCGCGGCCACAACTCCGTCAACGCTTTAGTCCACCTGCCATCACTCTGACTGGGCATGTCCTGCCCAAATCCATTTAATTTTTCAAATAAAAGTAGATACATATTTAAAATTCTACTAATACATGAGTAGAAATATGCGTTTTTGTAAGTTTATCACTTAATTATATGAAATTAAGTTGCATTTTGCGTGTCTACGTTTCCTGTTAGTTCTTCTAAAATACGGAAATGATTTTGGTTTAGCGTTTTCACTGTCATTTAGAAAGTTTCATCCGAAGAGGTTATATAGATACGTATTACCGTACGGAGGCGGGGCAAAACGCTAGTCAATCTATGTTTTGAAATTGGACCCGGTAGGTGGCGCTGAAATCATACACCGGGTACAAAGTAACGAGCATTCAGCTAAGCTCATGTGTTAAGTAATACATAAACTTTCAGTAAAAATAACTGAAGAAACTTGACTAACGTTACAACCAACTGACCTGTTAGCTCATTCAGAGCATTAAAAATAAATAGGTATATTTTGAACTTTATGAGACATTTAAAAAAAAAATGTTTTGTAAAAATAGAAGTTTTAAGTTTTGAAAACTTGTAAAAAGAAAATGTAAAACCAAAGCAACATTGTTGCATGTCATAATTATTGACATGCAACATGATTGATTTGATTATTTTTATATATAAGCTATTGATTATTTATAAGCAGTTCAAGGTAAACTATACTATTTATATTATTAGGTAGGTATTTATTAAGTATAAAAGGCTTTATACACATATATAATCTAGTATATAAACACTATTTATCTGCAGCTACTTATGTATATATTATACATATATATTTAGGTATACTTAGATACTATTTGTTATTTGAATATACATATATTTTATATAAATTCAACTTTTTCTAATTCTTACACTGGTACCGGTTTACGCTGCTGTGCCATCTGTTCTGAATCAAATCTGTTCAAAGGTTGTCTGGAAGAAATAACGATAAGGCCGCCATTATACTACCGCAAGTTCACCCTTATGTTGTTTTTTTTAAGAAGTGTATATTGTAATATGTCGATTGTTGGTGTACAGTAAAATTATATTCTATTTAGGTATTTATTTAATCAAATAACACATTTTTATTTTCACCAGACTTTCCGCAACGCTTTTTAATTATCTAATACCAAGTTATAACTAGATAAACGCATATCTCCTCTGCCAATGTACTCTGCCAAAATAGCTTTTGCATATTTACGAAAATAAAAAAGCAAGTTTTTTTTAACATTAACACAATTCTATTCGTTTACAATTGAGTACCTATATAATTGTTGCTAGGTTCATATTTATTAACAATTAGCTGCGCCCCGCGGTTTTACCCGCGTGGTCATGGATGATGATGAAAAGTATCCTATGGTTTAATCCAGGGCCTAGAGTATCTACATGCTAAATTTCATCTAGATCCGTTCACCCGTTCTGGCGTGACTGAGTAACAAACATCCATCCATCCATCCAAACTTTCACATTTATAATATTAGTGGGATTATTATTTTATAACGTACCTTCATATTAACCTTCATGTGTATAATGTATAGGTCGTTCAACTATGTCGACTTTGTTGATATAACACTTTTTGAACGAGTATGCAACTCTTTGTTTCTTATCGCTAAAGTTCGTAATGTTATCAAATTGAAATGAAACAGTCAGAATACGATTTAAATTTCCGGCAAAACCCATAATCATACTGCTTGCTTGGAAGAGGGAATTCGGTACCTATGTAAAGTTTTTATTTCAAAATCAAAATCAAAAATCAAAATCAAAAGTCATTTATTCAGTTTAGGCCCTGGTAAGGCACTTATGAACGTTAAGTTACATGTTTGAATCTACCACCGGCTCGTAATTACACTTCAACTGAGAAGACTCCGGCAAGAAACTCAGCAAGGCATTTTTTTTTGTGGATCTTTCTTTTCATATTAGGTTACAATTTACAGTAATAAATATTAATACATACATTATGCTTACTACAATTGTCACTTAGCCAGGGGGATGCAAGTGCAGAGAGAAGCTACAACAACCATATATTCCTGTCTTCCACGTAATGAGCCACCTTATAGTAGGCTTTGTCAATTAACCTCTGCTTTATAAAATCTTGAATTTATTATAGGACATTTTAGTTACCTCAAGTGGGATTTTATTATAGAATCTACCGCAATTCCCGAGAAAAGACTTATTAGCTTTAGATAACCTGAATCTAGGTGTCACAATTTTATCTTTATATCTTGTATTTAAGTTATGGCGGCTTATTTCAAATGAATTTAATTTTTTCCGGACAAACATAATGTGTTCATAAATGTACTGTGACGGTAACGTTAATATCTTAAAATCTTTAAATCGATTTCGTAGTGATTCGCGAGGACCCAAACAATAGATTGCGCGAATTGCACTTTTTTGCAGAATAAAAATAGTTTCTAAGTCTGCAGCTGAGCCCCACAGCAGTAGACTGTAGGACATTTAACTATGGAAATAAGCAAAGTAAACCAACCTGGCTGTAGCCACATCTGTTATTTGTCTAATTTTTCTAATCGCGAAGGCAGCGGAACTCAATTTACTAGCTAACTTTTCTATATGTTTCTATTTGTTTATTTATTTATATATTTACTGATAGTAAACTTTATTTTATTAGACTGAAAATATATTTGCACTTGCCATGTAAAACAAAAAAGTATACATAGCTATTTTGACACATTTGATTGACTTTGACAATTGACATGAAGTAAACAAATTTTATATCATAGCCTCCTACGATATCAGAGGCCTATGAGAGATAATCAAGAGATATTTGTGTCAATAAAGCGAAAAACAACTCGACGTTCGTGTATGGAGGAGGTTATTATAGCTGCCGTTGACTTGACATTGACAGATTTCGTTTTGATTTTCCATTGCTTTATTTAGGCACTGAAAGTAGCACTATACAGCCTACTATGTGACGTCATTAGAGGTAAAATGAAAGTCAAGTTTATTTTGTGTATTAATTATTTATTAAAACAAACCCATCTCATAGTTTCAAGTGTTTTAAACGTAAAAATAATGAATAGGAGTGTAATATTACAAAATGGTTTTGGAATCGTTAAAGGTTTTTTCTTTAGATACCGAATTCAATTAGTTTGTCTACTCCGCACTAATGATTGAATATTCTACAAAATTAAAAATTTAACAGATTACGTTACACTAGCTGCTTTATGCTGTAATGACGAACGGATTGATGAAATTTGGAATGCCGATAGCTTATACCCTAGAATTAAACATAGGTTGATGATATTCGATAGCTCGGCGGTAAACGCGGTCGTTTCGTACGCCGAAAGGCGTGGGTTCAAACCTCAACAATAAGTTTGATTTGCCGGTGAAGAAAAACATCGTGAAGAAATCGTGGTAGTAAAGTACTCTACTCACGTTGAAAATCTGCCGCCAAGCAACTAACGGTGTGTGCCGGCAGCCTTACTTGAGAGTCAGTTCCACTTCAGGCTAGGTGTGCTATACCATCTCCTATCACACCGTCACTTAATATCAGATAAGCTGTGGTCAAACACCTAGCTTGTCAACCAAAAAAAAATTAGTTTATATTATTTTAATCAATTCAGTAAATACTTTGTGAATATTTATGAAAAGTAAGTAATGTTCTGTTCGGGTCCTAGCTTGCTGGATTGATAATAAAATGTGAGTGGACTGTAACACTGGTTTATTGAATACTAGCGGCGCGCTCCGGCTTCGCACGGGTATAAACCTCAAAAATAACAGTATTTCTCCACTATTTAATGGATGTTATTATATATATAAACCTTCCTCTTCAATCACTCTATCTATTAAAAAAACCTCATCAAAATCCATAGCGTAGTTTTAAAGATTTAAGCATACCTACCTAGGGATATAGGGACAGAGAAATCGACTTTGATTTATACTATGTAGTGATAGTGATACTTAAATAAAAAATGAAATATAAATAACAATTGATAAACGTGCGATGCGCGTGCGCTCGAGGCCCTTGGTCAGTGTTGCCGACCATATTCGAAGCGAAATCTGTTTGTACAATATTCGTATAAGTACATACTAACCGTTATGAAGCTGAAGAGTGACTTGAGCTACTTTTTATTTGGTATTGCAAAGGGGAAAGGAAGATAAGGAGGGTAGGGAAGGGGTAGATATATATGCGCCGCGAGTCAGAGATTAAATGATACAAATTTGTTTGTATGAGCGCGGTTATCTTATGGATGTCGCGTCTTACTAGTAGCCCCCTCTACCCGCCATTAACGCTGTCTCCCGCGCTTACAATTTTGATTTTTGCAGGAATGTGTAAAATTCAAAAAACTTGTAAAATAAAGTTTTATATATCATAGGTGGAACCTGAATAAAATCAAATAAGTATTGTGAACAAACTGAGTTTACGTGCATTGAAGTAATTTAGTTATGGAAGTTTCTGCCCTAAATTATTATGATTATTATGAAATATATAAATTATTTAAAGAGACAAGACTTTGATGGCAGTAAAATACAATGCGTTCGTAAGCTTTCTCAGACAATAAATCATTGTTTTATGTTAAATGCAGGTACTACCTAGTATGTGTTTTAAATCCGTATGTCAAAATAATCCGTATAAGAGTAATCCGTATAAATACGGGTAAATCCGTATAAATGGCAACACTGCCGTGTGGTGCTGGCGAAGCGTCGGTGTTCCAACAGTAACCTACAGGTTTTATATCCCAACGAACTAAGGATTGTTGGGGGTCTATTTAACCACAACACTTTTACATAAGGATTATTCCAGTTTATTTTACATAGTAGGTATTACAAAAATCAAAGTACGTGGAATAAGTTATCGAAGTCATGTCAATAACCGCCTTCACACTTCCTACCACACACGTGTTTTTCTTTTGCCTTTATTCAAGTAAACGAGAACTTTACTATCAATTTGTACTATAAAATAAATATTTAATTTTGTCTTCATTCAGTTTGCTATGAAATCGGTTTTTTTTTCTACTTTAACATTTATAGAGAATTATTTGTTACGTAGATACCTAATAATAAACAAAGCAGTATACCTATACAAGGTTACGTGGAACGGTAATAATAATCTGAAAGGAGTTTATTGTACTCATTATTGATGAAACTAACTGAAATTAAAAAAAAAACTTGTTTCTTCTCACAACTTGTATCAGCCCTACTTCATTCAATAACAGTATCAGATCAAATCACAAGCGTGGCACAAATCAATACGAATAATTTAATAAGATGTCTGCTTACTGCAGCTGCGTAATTGAAACCTTTTACGCAACTTAGTTAAGTCCAACAAGGCAATCACTTGGTGTCAAATTTAATGTCGATCGTTTGCGGTTTGTGATTTCATTAGCAAAATGTATTGTATCGGTTTGTTATTTCTTTATTATAACCTTACTAGCTGTTACTAGCGACTTCGTCCACATCGAGTTATTCAAAAAGTGAAGTGAATAGGTATTACCTAGGCAAGCGTGCTACATCCTCGGCCACATCGTCGTCCATCAGGTGAGATCGTGGCCAAACGCATGCCTAGCCCGTTGTAAAAAAAACCTTTCACAAAGTATTAGAAAACTTAAAAAAAAAGATGAATGAGATTAGTAAATACGAACATACTTTTTTTCTAAATTCTTACTTATAATACATACAGACTACCCAGACACAAAAAAAAACATTTATGCTCGTCACACAAATATTTATCCTGACTGGGAATCGAACCCACGCTCTACAGCTACAGCAGCGATACATTACCAAGTAAGCTAACAGGGTATTCGTATGCAGTAAAACGTTATATAATCAAATACTATTTTAGCGTAATTCTATAAAAGCCAAATGGATCAAAAGGTAGATATCACCCTTGCCTTTCTAGGGTTCGAATCTCAGTTCCCTATATTATCATTTTCTCTATGGTCCATGAGGACGCACCTTTATGAAATTTGAGCCAACAATTGATGCGATATCTCACGCAACGCGTCGTGCCATGGAGTAATACCTACAATACAGACTTAACTAGACAGTTCCTAAAGAAAAGACATTACGGCTGCTTCTAAAAGCAATTAGTTCGCCCGACACCAATTGTTAACTGCCATTATTGGTAGAAACCATTTGTGAGTCAAATTAAAAACCAATAAAGTGGTTTAGCAAGAAATATGTAAGTAGTCTAGGTATCTTTATATTTTCTGCATTCTTTCCTTATTAATCCACGATTGTTCTGACCTAGAACGTGAAAGAATTTATACCTATAAAGTATTATTTCTTACCCTAGTAAAAAAATAGTTAATACTACTAACTAGTTGAGTTATAAATAAAATTTTCAAAGTATAAGTATTAATAAATGAGTTCTGTAATGGCTTGTCTTGTCTAGCTAATGATTAATTATTAATATTCATTTCTAAAATTGGTAAATGTATGTATTTTTACTTTTATTGTTCTTCATTTGACAGCCCTGTTGGCTCATTGGTAGTATGTCTGCCTGAGCTGTAGGGCGTGGGTTCGATTCCCGCCAAGGACAAACGTTTTATGGTATAAACAAATGTTTGTTACGTGTCTGGGTGTTCTGTATGTATTATAAGTATGTAATTACAAAAAAAAAATTATAATACCTATTAGTTTATATATTCATTTTCGGATCCATTATTTATTATTTAAAATTGTGTTTTTAAATAGATAAATGTATACATTATTTTAAATTATTGACTTCTGTTCTATATTTTTTTTCTCGCAAATGAAATAGAAAAATTGATTTCAAAACATCCATTCTTAAATCCATTAATTATATTTTTGTTTTGTTACAAAGTATTTATTCTCACATTCAAATCAATTTCATATTAAAAGTAGGTATAATTTTGAGTTGAAATAAAATGTCTATTTTCTCAATTTATTAGGGTGCGTACACATCTGGCGAATGGCTTGCGAGTTGCACGCATGGATCACGTACCCGAACATAGTACACACTGCACATTATTCGCGCGCTGCTCTTGCACCACGTGCACAATACACGTCACGCATGGATGAGCTGGCAGATCTTTAAAAAACAACTTTCGCTTTGCACACCAACACACCAAACCTGGAATCGCAGCGGGTCTCAAGCGAGGTTATTCTTTTATGAATAACGAATAGCATACGAGCACACAGAGAATCGATGCGGTGGGCTGTAGGAACGTAGCGATCATGGGATTTTTAAAAAAACAGAATTTCTGTAATAACTATTTTTCACAAATTTTTAATCCAAAATAGGTGATCTTATGCCAATGAACGTGGTGTTGTCTCTTTTAATTTCATTGGAATGGAACGATATATCGCTCTATAGTACTACATTGGCTGGCGTATAATGACCCGGTCTGTAATTATAAAAAACAAACTCTTTATTAACTGTGTATTTAAACAAAAGCCACTCAAAAATATAGTTTAAATTTTATACATATGTATCTTGTCCTATCTCGCTGCAACAATTTGATTTAGTGTCTATTACAAACGGGGTTAGTTAGCTGCATACGTACCTACTCGTACCAGCGTATCTTATCATTTTCTGTTATCAGTTAAATTTTTTAAGTTGATAGAATTGTGTTGGCTATTAAATATATGTTACGTCTAGGTTAAAATATTTACAACTGTGCTAACGAAAAGATCGAACGCGTAAAAAATAAAAAATATCAAGAATTTATGTGACAATAAATGTTTGTTCTCAATAAATGTCTGGGCGTTAAGTATTTATTATAAGTATGTATTTGCAAATAAAGTATATATAAGTATGTATTCTATTTTCTGTGGTGGTGCCGGCGTAAGAATTGTACCCCACCCTCTCTACCCGTGGTTGCCGTAAGAGTCAGCTAAGGGATGTAATCCGGAAGATGGGCAGCAGCGTCTTCCATGAACAATTACATCTAACTGCGCTCGCTAATCCGCCTGCCAAGTGTGGCCAGTATTGGCAAAACCCCCCCAGAAAGGGAGGCCTATGTCCAGAAGTGGACTTCCTATGGCTGATGATGTGTGTATACTATCAGTAATCTGGTTCCTTTAGTACAAGCTTTGTTTAGGTTGAGGCTAGATGATGCTGTGAAATGTTATACGATTATATTTTTTATTTATTTATTTATTACATGTTCTGAACTTGACTGTAACTTGCTTGTGTCTTTAACTTATTTCACTTGAATTTTCACGAGACCTCTGAAAATGTGAACTTCTAGACACTGGCAGAATGAATAAAGTGCTATATCAAAAATTAAGAAAAAAATATTTTACATCTCTATTATGTGAAGCCATGGTTTCGCTTAAACCCATTTATATTTGCTAGCCGCAAAAAATAGATTTACATCATTTGTTCTCCTCAAGAGATTAATTCGTTATACTAGGTATTAACTTAGGTCAAATACCTACATACAGACAAGGACAATAATGTACCTTAGGTACCTAATTGGTTGCGTTTGTTTCACTACGGAACCGTAGAATGGTTCTGAACCGGTTTTAGTAAAACTGGATAACTAATTACCCAAAGATCGCATTAACAACGACATACATAATTATATTGAATAAAATTACCTATGCCTGTTTAATAAGACATAACAGTTATAAACAAGAGTTAGTGTCGGGTGAGCCTCGAAACCAAATAAAAATGTATTTTAAAAGGTTTGTTATTGGCCTCTATCGGTCGTCAAAAGAAAAGAATAAAAAGGTAAAGTGTGATATTTTTTTTTATAAACAGCATGAATGTCAAATTCCGTTTGTGAGATTCGGTCACTTTTCTAGGCACTAATATTGTTATTAAAACATTTAAAAATAAGGTGATGCCCAAAGCTTGTATTAGAGCACTGCCTCATAAAGACGCCATGGCGACATCGCCAGCGGCGCAGGCCTGGCTACTTTTGGCATCCGAAGGTCGCCAAGTCGAGTGGCCATGGCGTCTCGACAGTCAGTTTCATTTACGTCGTCAAGAATGGATGTAGAAGAAATAGCACTTCTTTGTTATCTACGTCGTAGAAAAATGGAAAAAGAAAAGAAGAAAAAAAAAGAAACTGTGGGTTCATCCTTTTATATCAGATCGAGGTGAGCGAGGTGCAGTTTACCGTGAACATTATAGTGGCAACGTTGCCAGGCTGCTAGAGTATCCAGAAGCCACGTAGGGAGCTATAGCTCGTGGCCACGCTTTCAACTTGGCGATGTTTCCAAACCGTCGCCAAGTGAGTTAGGTACCATACATTTCAATATTAACTGCTTGGATATGTAGCCGGCGACGTCGCCATGGCGTCTTAATGAGGCAAAGCTCTAACAGATTGCATTAAGATATGTAAGCCTGTTCTATCAAAAGCATCGTCAATAATCAAATACAAACTAAGAGAAATGTTTTTTTTTGATTGAACAGACAAGATGTTTGACCACAGCTCATTTGATATTAAGTGATGGAAACCTGCAACGAGCTCTCATGTGAGACTGCCGGAACACACCGTTAGGTGCTTGGCGGCTGATTTTTAATTTGAAGTTACTAAGTAACTGAAGACTAGAGAGTACCGTACTACCACGCTATGGTTTTGACCGGTTCAGTGTTGGGACTTTAGGCTTTTCTGCGTGTGACTCAACCGCTCTAACCACTGAGCTATCATCGCTACAAATGAATAAATATCGATCTAATGTAAAGCCATCTAATAGTAATAGTTGATTATAATGATGAATGACCTTCTTTTGGCTTAATGATAACGTTCCGTGCAATCTTAAACTAATAAGTGAAATACACTGACATGTAGCGTTGGTACTTGTGCAATAAAGGTCAGTGGTTGTTTGTGTTATGTACAAAATAAAATTATTTTCTTTCTTTCTTTCTTTATTTGGTGCGTTGGGCATCCCCGAATATTGGGGTTTAAGCAAACCGGACACCTATCGCGGACAGCGAATTTTTTATATTTTTAAGAAAAAAAATTGTATTTAAAAAACATTGTTTACATATAACGTTTGAGGGTTGCCCTCGATTTCCTTGGGATCCCATCATCAGATCCTGACTTGGTGCCAATAGGACCACCTCAGGAGTATACTCTTTCAAATAAAAAAAGAATTTTGAGAATCGGTCCACAAATGGGGGAGAAATCGGTGAACATAGACATAAAAAGAAAATATACAGGCGAAAATACAACCTCTTCCTTTTTTGAACTCGGTTAAAAATATGCTGGGATTTGAAAATTAAATAAATTTGCTCGTTTGTTTGTTGTATTAACTTGTTGCATGTTACCTATATGTAAAGTAAGTGAAAATCAGCAAATAAATTGAAAATCACAAAAAAACAATACACAAATATTATACAGGCGAAAGTTTCTGAGTATGTGTGTGTGTGTGTTTTTATGTTTGTTACTTCTTTACGCTCAAACGGCTGGACCAATTTTGATGAAATTTGGTATGGAGGTAGCTGACACCCATGATTAACACAGGCTTAGCGGGTAACATCGCGAGACGCAGCTAGTATGTTTATACAATGTGTTTGTAAGAATTTTTAGAAGAGGGCGCCACTACTTAATTTCTGCCTCGGATCGGAAAAATCGATAATTCGAGACTGACAATGGGACTTCCCTCATGAAGAAAGTATAAACAGCATTCTAGCCACAAGCTATAAGGCATTATATTCTGAGGTTTTATTGACGTTTGCTAGTCCAGTCATCGTCAATTAAACGTTGTGTATTGGATCTCATTCAGCAAAGCAAAATTACGATGGTTACGCAAGTGGATGCTTGTTAAAATAAATAAAAACTTATCTATTCTTATAATTTATGCATGTTTTTACAATGGCCAGGTATCGTAAAATAAGTCATTCAGTTTCATATTTTATTTTAATTTCTATTTGGTCAGTCACATCATCACATCATCAGCCATAGAACGTCCACTGCTGGACTTAGGCCTCCTCTTGGGGGGATTTTGCCAATACTCGCCACGCTTGGCAGGTGGGTTGGCGAGCGCAGTTAGGTATGATTGTTCAAGGAAAGCGCTGCTGCCCATCTTCCGTATTACATCCCTTAGCCGACTCTTACGGCGACCACGGGTAGAGAGGGTGGGGTACTATTCCTACGCCGGCACCACCACGGCTTCGCCAGTAATGCGTCCGTTTGTCCGTCCGTTACGTTACTACTTTTATGAAGTTCTAGAAAGTGTGATTACTTTCAATGAATCAGACTTTTTGTAGTAAAAACGCGAATTACAATTGTTAAAATAAAGAAATATCAGAGGACATTTCAAATAGCACCATCTAGTCTCAAACTAAGCAAAGCTTGTTCTATGGGAACCAGATAACTAATAGAATACTTATATACTTCTTTTTTGTAAATACTGAACAGAACAGACACGGAATAAATATCTATGTTTGATCTGGGTGGGAATCGAACTCACGCACCATACCAAATGCGCTAACAGGGCAGCCAAAAAGGCAGCTAAAAGACAGAAAATATTACATAAAAGTGTTTTATTTTTAATTTTCAGATTAAATCTGCTTCTTCAACCAGTAGTTCTGCTGTCGAATCGGCCGCCGAGTGCGCCAACAAGTCTGCCAACATGTCTGTGATCTTGGAAGGCATGGACCTTGAGCGGGAGTACTCTCCCAGCAGGTGGTCGGACCGCTTCCCCACCGCAAATGAAGTTATAACGCATCATGTGCGAGTAGTTACTGCAGGTATAAAGCATTTAAGTTCGGCCATTTAATTTTAATATAAGGTTGGCTAATAGGGCCTTTATTGTATATTTCTAAGGGTCATAACAATTAACGAAATAAACCTTTCGATACCTAAATGTATGGAAAATTGGTATTGCCCTTCAACGAACTGTTAAGGCTTCTATTTTATATTGTAAAATACTCTTATCTTTTAGTCTTAATGTTGAGACTACAAGAGTCATTTGACCCCATTTGAGTTCTTTGAGTCTCTTGAGACCTTTGATCCCTTTCGAGTCCTTTAAGTTTCTTAAGTCCACATCATTGTTAGTGCATGGTCACACATTATATTCATTAGGTATATACAATTTCTACCTTCATTTTTTTTACCTTCTTTCATAAAACCTCTAGGAAAGGACACAGAAAATTCAATCTGAGGTTGTTTTGGAAATACTTATTTTAGACAACACTCGCGTCATACTTTAACGGTTTAAAATTCAAAAGGACACATGCTCAAAACGGACTCGATTTTTTCAAAAGAACTCAGAATCTTCAAGGAGGACTCAAGTCTTATTATTGTAAGACTAAGGACTTAGGACTCCAGTTTTTTATGGCATTAAGTTAAATACCTACTCTTAGGCCGCGGTGACCCCTTACCACCAGATTACCTAGGTACTTGCTTGTTACTCTATTTATAAAAAAAGTTAGGCCTCCGGAACCTCTGACACTACTTTTTAAGTTATAATATTTTATTATTGTAGTTTTTCCTTAATCGAGAGAAAATGTATCCATTTATCCAGTCCAGTCTATGTATACCCCAAAATTGTTTTAAGGTATTAATGATTTAAAAAAATAAAAAAAATTCGTCTTGTTATATGTGTGCTACGTCTTCATGCGGTAATAGTATAACGGATTTGGATCTTATAGCTTATACTCTGGATTAATAGGTACATAAGTTATTTTCTTCTCGGAAAACGTGAGTGAATCCGCGGAGCGCAGCTAGTATTTTATATTATTTTACTATGGAAACTGACGTGCTTTTGACTCATTTTTGTTTTACTTATGCGGGATTACTCACATTTAATTTTATCGGAAACTCAGGTTATAGTTTCGGCCACTTCCGAAAGAAGAAGAAGCCGCGCGCGTTATTCTCAGCTTTGTCTCTATGATGACAGCCATCGGTGGCCGAAATTTTAGTCGGAGTTTCCGGATGTATTTTGAAATTGCAATACCGTATTTCTAAGCTTTGCCCAGACCTCTAGAATGGTTCTTTTTCGTTAGAGAACGATTACATTTCTATAGCCATTTAGTTCTCGAAATTTAACCATTTTTAATTTTGATAGTAATAAAAATATTTCGAATTATGACTTCCTGCTTATAAAAGAGATTGTAGCTCTGGCTAATTGTTAACTTTGTACGAATAAACGGTCGAACTGATCATAATGGATTTTATCATAGCGGTAGAGGACACGACAGAACATTCATCACGAGGACAGCTATGAAATACTTCCTCCCGGAATATGTAAATAGACACATGCAAAACCGCGGCTCATACCTTGTACTTCTAGCTCAGTATAAGGTAAAGTCAGATATAATTCAGTCACCAGTCGGAATACCTAAGATTTTTTTGCATAATATAAGAGAGACGGCGCTGTCCATACGAATAATGGAGAAAATTCCACGACTAACACACGCTTTTGTCATTGCAGCCAGTGAGATGGCCACGAATAACATTCCACATAAATTGGAGATCGAGTACGGGTCAACTGCTGGACAAAAACTTGACATTCTCGGGACCGATCTACCTGGCGGTGAGATATTATTCATTACTTAGGTATATTTAAGACTTAGGTATAACATAACAATAATACTTAAATGTGAAAATGAGTAAAAAAGAAAAATAAACTGATAGATTTGGCGAGTAAATACTTACACGCCAAATATTTATTAGAATTTATTTTTATCTTTTTTAGTTTATTGTCCCAGATAAAATCTTGTTTTTAGATTTATGTTCATATTTATGTTCATGTTTTTAGTTTATAGAATTTTTTTACTTTTAAAGTATTTACAAACTTAATATATTCAGCGACACTTGCGCGATGAAGACGAGTCTAGCGACATATCAATCATCATATCGGTTCAAATTTACGAGGTGATATAGGGAGAGACATACAATGCTTATTGTTACCTCCTTTTTTGGCTTTGCCGTAGTCCTTAAAAAGCTAATAAGATTTATATTTTATTTTTGTGTAATTAATTTATGTTTAAACAACTTTTTCAATATAAAAGTAATGATACGAACGAAACGCTTTCCCGATGGAAAAGATAACGCCTGTCTGAGCCATTATAGCGGTACCCAGAATTTTGAGTAGCAAAACTAAGTCCAAGGCATCGCTGAATTGGTACTCATTACATTATTAGATACTCAGTGGTCATCCTCAATAGTCCTGTGATTTCACTATCTGGAGTACCCTATACACTTAAAATAAATAAAATAGCGTATGTAATATTACGATTGAATGTAGTTTGTTATTGAGCTAAACTAGGGCGGCTTCAAGATAAAACTGTCACTTGATAAGCGCTAAGAATTATAATTTGACGTCGAGACTCGTTTGAGTTTCGTCATTTCTAATTTAGGACACCTATCGTCAACTGCATCTGTTACTAGAGGTATAAATAAATTATTTGGCTATTTTTAGTTTTCAACTTTCTAATTTTAACAAAAACATACATATGAATAAAAAGTTTCAATTTAGTAAATTGGACTAGTTATTATCCGTAATTAAACTGCTTTCTAACTAACCACTTGAAGTTATGGCCGTCTGAAGTTTCGCCAATCTAGTTGGGAGACCGTTTGGCTTCTAATCTGGAGGTACTGGGTTCGAATCCCACGGCACGCTGACTTGAAATGGTAAAGGAAAACATCGTGCGGGAAACCAACATGTACAAGTGTTTAAGAAAAAAGTTCTTGAAATGTGTGAACTTGGCTAGCGTGGTGGACTATGACCTCACCTTCTCACAATGAGAAGCCCGTGCCCAGCAGTGGGACAGTTTATAACAATAAAGTTGATTCGGAAACCGCTTTATGGCTTCAGCAGCATAAAGTTTGAAGAAGATTTGTATGCAAATACAAATACAAATATTTTATTGATAACACCAATGTTACAAGCTTATTCCGTAATATCATTACAAGTACTCGTCAACGTCATTAAACAAGGTCTCTCTCAGCCAAAATCTTAGCTTGGTTCTGAAGCACGCGGTGGAAGGTGCATCCCGGACGGAGGTGGACCGCGGGCCCCAGAATGTATTAGTAGCGATGATGGCTCAGTGGTTAGCGCGGTAGGTTCGCATGCCGAAGGGCGTGGGTTCAAACCCCCAACAATGAGCTTGAGCTGCTGGTGAAGGAAAACATCGTGAGGAAACCATAGCGTGGTGGTAGGATATTTTTTAGTACTCGGCTGGCTAACTACCACCCTCAAGTTTAAAATCTGCCGCCAAGCATCTAACGGTGTGTTCCGACAGCCTCACTTGAGAGCCAGTTCCATTCCAGGCTAGGTGTGCTTTACCATCTTCGACCAAATCGTCACTTAACATCAGGTGAACTGCGGTCAAACATCTAGCCTGTCAGCGATACAATAATAATAAGAATAATATGTGTGAATAGGGCTATTTGAAAAGAATGGCCGTCGTATATCGAACGACGACGCTACGTTCTGAACTACTTTACGCAGGCAGGATGGTAACTTGCACATCATTGACAGGACTCTAATGTACACGTCATCGTTACAAGCCTAAAGTCCAGCCTAAAGCCATTATTGACAAGACTAATTAACGGTGGGACGGTGGTATTCCAATGCATTTCTCAACTATGTGACGCTGATACTCACGTTGTCGCCCCGTACGCGTCCACCCACACACGCAGTGTACAATAACCCTCACGCGTTCAACCCTGTGGTAGGCACATAAAATATCCAAATAAGACTCCATTCGAGATATGACGTCAATAACCGGCTTGCAACACTCACCATTACCAAGATACGATGTCGTAAAAATACACAATAAGATATCCAGTTTTGCATGACAGGCTATTTCACCCACATCAAAATTCTCGAGGAAGTACTCGTGTGTGGATTGGTTTAATTTTCAACACAATTGCTTTTTTTCTTATAAAACTACATTTCTTGCTCTATTTCGTATAAGCAAGGGTAGAGCGACGTTGAGTCCATTTATCCACGGTGATAAGATGTAGGTACGGTTAAATGTATACTTACCTAAGCCTTATGTAGAGTAAGTAAAGCAGACGTCATGAGAAGAGAATCGAGAGTAATTTGATTTTGCCTCATGCGTGATTTAACATTAGCGCGAAATTTCAGCCTCCGCTCCAAATAACTCTTGATGATGTGTCGAAAGCATCCCTACGTTTAGGTTGACGTATTAAAGATTTCTGTAGGGGCGGGGCGGACATAGAAAACCCAGTTTTTGAAAGCAAATATATTTAAATTCAATTTTATCAAAACTTGGTAAAGTGCCTTTATTTTTGTTTTTTTTTTTCGTAAAAACGGTTGAGACTTGATATGATAACGTTATTTTTTATGATTGACAGGCTGTGTTTTGACTACAGCTCGCCTGATGTTAAGTGACGGTGTGGTCGAAGATGGTAAAGCAAACCTAGCCTGAAATGGTACTGGCTCTCAAGTGACGCTGCCGGAACACACCGTTAGATGCTTGGCGGCAGATTTTTAACTAGAGAGTAGTAGCTAGCCATCCGAATACTAGAAAGTACCCTACCACCATGCTGTGGTTTCCTCACGTTATCCTTCAACGGCAGTACAAAGTATGACAAATATAATTATTAGAGTTTTATCTTGCACTAAGGATTCAACACTCAGATAAATGTTTAAACGAGTTCACTACATATCAAAGTTAAGTACCTGGATGACCGAGCTTTGCTCGGGTGAAAACACGGATAAAATGACGTTTTCGACCGAACTTTGCTCTGGTGAAATCACGGATAAAACGACGTTTTCTAAAAATGAAACCTAGCTAGTACGATTTATCGCCCCAGAAACCCTCTGCATACTAAATTTCATGAAAATCGTTGGAGCCGTTTCCGAAATTCTGATTATATATATATATATATATATATATATATATATATATATACAAGAATTGCTCGTTTAAAGATATAAGATTATATTGTAGGTTATTTTTATACCAAACTATCTCAAATAATGTATTTTCATTACTAGTAAATAATTGTCACATTGCTGATTTTATTTTAATCACTACAATTATACGTATACAATTATACCAGGTTTTCTGCATTGATTGTCCATTTATCCACGTCCACGCTTCATTTGATTGCTTCATAAACAATATTCGTGTGGATTGTGTTAGGATTCGATTCCCACCCAGGGCAAACTTTTTTGTGACGGACATAGATGTATGTGTAGGTGTTTTGTTTGTATTTACGAAAAAAGAAAGTAAATAACATATTTTTTGGTGCCCATAATTGCATCGTTTGTGACTAGATCGCGTCGTGTGAATTTCGAAATTTGATTTAAGGGGGAGTGCGCCCCATTATACTTCTGCCTAGGTTCGTCAATGCATACAGGAAGCTAAATTATAGACATTTGTGCGCTGAAGTGTTCCATAAAATTGACCTCATTAGAGTGTTTTGTTGACACTCTCGAACCGTATTCGTTTCGACGGTGTAAACGTTATCATACAGATATATAAATTGATGTATAATAAGACGGAAAATACGTGGTGCTGTACCAGACATTCTGCCGCCGACCAATAGTGAATAAACATTCCTGTGTTCCGGTTTGAAAGGTACTGCAGCGAGCGATATTACAAGGCAGGCAACACTTATCAACAAAAATCTCAAAATAATAAGCGCCAAAGCAGCAATGCCTTGAAAAAAAAACAACAACCTATTTTTTTTCTGAATAGTCTGCAGAACAAAACTAGATATTATTTTACACTAGGTCTTGACAAATCTATACATAACGGAATCGCTGAAGTGCACAAGTATGATACAGCGATCGAATGTATAGCCGCCATAACTTAAACACAAGAAATAAAGATAAAATTGTGACACCTAGATTCAGGTTATCTAAAGCTAATAAGTCTTTTTTCGGGAATTGCGTTAGATTCTATAATAAAATCCCACTAGAGGTAACTAAAATATCCTATAATAAAATCAAAGATTTTATAAAGCAGAGGTTAATTGACAAAGCCTACCAGACCAGATAAGGTGGCTCATTACGTGGAAGACAGGAATATATGGTTGTAGTAGCTTCTCTCTGCACTTGCATCCCCCTAGCTAAGTGACAATTTTAGTAAGCATAATGTATTAATAACTATAACTGTAAACTGTATAAACTGTAACCTAATATGAAAAGAAAGATCCACAAAAAAAATGACTTACTGAGTTTCTTGCCGGAGTCTTCTCAGTTGAAGTGTAATTACGAGCCGGTGGTAGATTCAAAAATGTAACTTAACGTTCATAAGTGCCTTACCAGGGCCTAAACTGAATAAATGACTTTTGATTTTAATTTGATTTTGAACGCCGACAAAACGCAATACAGTATCGATACTATTTGAATGAATTAATAAATAAACAGAAATAAGTTACGGCAACCTAGTCAGGAACCCTATGGCTTCCGATCTGGAGCGACTGGGTTCGAATCCCACAGTACCTCTGTTTCTAACTTATGTGCGTAATGCCGCTAACTTCAAACGGCGGAGAAACATTGTGAGAATACCTTGTCATTTCGTGTCTGGGAGTTATTAATGTTCTCAAAGGTACCACGCCCTTCGGCGCGCGATCTAACTGCGCTAAGTTATCACCGTTACATTTCAACTTCCCATACGATATTTTACTTTACTCAACCAAACGTTTAGAGGCTTCAGGTGACCAGAATGCTGGCATCTATTTTGGTCCAAAGCTTAGCATTGCCATCCACCGTGGCAATGCTGCCAGCAATCTGACCACATATCCCTCATCTGACGGACTTTTGGATTAAGTTATTTTTATAAGTTTGTAAATAATATATTTTTTTTTTTTTTTTTAATTAGTTTTTAAATAGGTATTAGTATTATTTGAAGAAATGCTTTAGATGTTATAATTTAAATATATTGTGAAAATGCTTTACACAAATAGAAAAACTATCTACCATTTTTTTTTAAATTTCAATTAATCTATTATTAGGTAGGTATCTAACTCACACCTCACTACCACGGTTCTCCAACTTAATTATACAAAGCGGTTTTTTTTTTCAGATGCTCCCATCCTCGTATACGTTCACGGAGGTTATTGGCAGGAGTTATCCCGAGAAATATCACGATACCCAGCCCAGCCGCTGCATAGGTCTCGGGTTAAAACGATAGTGGTTGGCTATGACCTCTGCCCCACGGCTACTTTAGCGGATATCGTAAATCAGATACAAAATGCTGCCAAATTCGTCTTCGAATATGCTGAGAAAATGGGATCTAAGTGAGTGATTTAAATTAGCATAAGAAACTAGAAACAAAATACAATACAGTATTGTATTGATAACACCAAAGTTGCAAATTTAGTAATTATATCATTTTACAAACATCATTAAAAAAATTACAAAATATTAATTAGATACATGTCAATATAATAAATTACCTATTAGGTATTAAGTAATGAGTAGTAGGTATTAGGTAATGAGTACCCAGTGTAGGTACATGTTAATATACCGATATGCCAATATAATAAAGTACCTATTAGGTATTAAGTAATGAGTAACAGGTATTAGGTAGTGAGTACCCAATGTAGACAGATCGGCTAGCTATAGGTTTATATAATAAATATATTATATGAATATGTAAACAAAATATGTACAGAAAAATTATTTACATTGACAACATATGTATGCGTACAAGGTTATAGATACTAGCCTTCGTCATCATCACCGTTACGTGTCAACTTCAGTTGAATTCTGGAGATCAGTAAAATAAAACTTCTTGCGATCCCATGCTGCATCTTTTAGCTGCTGGTAGCTCAGTTTAGTCCGTCCCCTATTGTCGTCTAGCCATTTTTTTCTGTGTCTTGGGCTTCTTTTCTCCAGGATTCTACCTTCAAAGATAAATTTTCGGAAGTCATATAGGGTTTTTTTAATATTAATAAGTCTGCGTTTGACACCAACTCGCCTGATGGAAAGCGATTAAGCACGCAGACTTAGAAGATACCTACTAACTCTAACCTTGAAAAGATCTAGAATATATCTCTCGTGAAACAAGGAAGTCAGCTTGTTCCATTCCTTGGCCGTGCGGATGAGAAACGTAGAATCAAAACGTTTGATACGTACTCAAGGAAATTCCACTATGTATGGGTGGTAGTGGGCAGTCTTACTACTTGTCCTGTAGCAAAAAGGGGTTGGAAGTACAGGGTCGTTCAGCTCAGTAGTACATTCTCCGAAATGATTAATGATTTTCTTCGTATGTGATCGAAGAAGGCGGCCTTGCGTCTCGTATCTATGGAATAGCTGTCTTTTTGATTGGCTATCTCTAGAAACGTGGCATATGAAGTGAAACTGCAATAACTTGCTATGTAACTACCTTTCAACTTCTGGGGCACTGTTTTTTAATCACGTTTGATTTTTCGGATAAGGCTATGTCCGACTATCATACAATATCGTTCGAAAATCGGTCATAATCTGATGTTAAGACTCGCTATAAAAAACATTATTGAACATGTTATTTAAGCTCGGTAAAATATTTTGCTGTAGTAAAAGATAATATCTAAGTGTATATAAATTCGTGAAACTTTTTTTCGTAAATCTATTCAAAACTCTTTGTTTTTTTAAACTTAAGTCCTATTTCTTTGTTACAAACTTCTTAGTTACATTGCTCGTCGTATTTGTTTAGTAAGGGATAAATTACAACTTTTCTCCATCTTTTGTTTTTTAAATGATGTAATTAACATCTTGCGATTTCGTAGAGGTCTCTCGATATCTTTAGCATTGAACCAATAGTTATCAGCAAAACAGAGTCATTTGTAATGTAAATATGTAAAATAAAGGTCACCACTCACTATACCAACTAAGCACCGACTTGGATAATAACGCATACAAATGTGAACCTTATAAATGTGTCATCAAGTGACGAATATGGAATAAACCGTGTGTCCGTCGACGCGGATTAAAGATATAGAGAATAGCCGTACATGCAATACTAGAATTAGTTATATATTAGCTACTAGCTGCTGCATGCGGTTTCTTTCGCGTAATTAAATTGATCTCTTTAAGGCAAAAGCACACACGTTACTTTTACCATCGGTGACTGATGATTTTGAAGATATTTGGAAGTTTGATGCCTCGTCCGAACGCTTTAATCCGCGCACATACGAGTATAAACTAGAATTATATAGTTCTGGCGATTAAAGCATTTTTTTGACACTGCTAAGCACAAACAAGAAAGATCTTCATAAGTTCATCCCTTACGCCCCTATTGACATAAGTAATTGATTCTTGAGTCCATCTGAATACCAGCGCCTTTTGCCTGTGACAATTGGCGGCCATACTGAGATGAGCCTATTCGGGACAAGTTTTATAATTTCTCTATTTGCATAGTGTCCATTAAATGTTTTTCTATCTTTTCTTCTTCATTCGGATGCCAGTTCAATAACTTTGAGAATCTTTCACATCATCAGCCATAACGTCCACTGCTGGACATAGGCCTCCTCCTGGGGGGGTTTTGCCAATACTCGCCACGCTTGGCAGGCGGGTTGGCGAGCGCAGTTAGGTGTGATTGGTCAAAGAAGACGCTGCTGCCCATCTTCCGGATTACATCCCTTAGCCGACTCTTACGGCAACCACGGGTAGAGAGATTCAAGATTTCAAGATTTATTTATTTGTAGAATATGGCTTAGTGTACCTACATTTATACAGAAACAGCACACAGGTCTTATAATTATAGTAAAGTCCACATATCCTTGCCCGCTGAGGCATACAAATAATACATAATTTAAAGCTTTAAAATGTCAAAATATGAATCTTAATAAGTCAAATAATAATAATTAATTAAAAGTCAGAAAACGTACACAACAAAAAAACAATAAACATAGAATTTTACATAAGATAGTCAATAATAATAATAATTAATTAAATGTCAAAATGAAAACGTACACACAAAAATAGAATTATATATGAAATAACAATAATAGTCAATTAAACAATGTCAATATTCCAATAGTCTGCTTCAGAATTTATCGTCCAAAAAGTGATTGATTGTATAATAACATTTTTCCATTAGTAAATATTTTAATTTCTTTTTAAACAGAACATTATTCAATTCCCTAATTGCTCTTGGTATTTTATTATATATTATGGGTGCCATACAAAATACACTTTTAGTCATACGACGTTTTGGCACCAAATACATGCAATTTGGTGTTGTCCCGTCTCTTGCGACTTTTTACATCTGCCATGCGCTTGACTAAATTAGGGTTGTTTTTAACAAATGTGGCTATTTCAAGGATATAAATACATGGTAGAGTCAAAATCTTATATGTCTTAAAATAGGGTTCGCAGCTATCAGTCTTTTTTAAGTGATACATTGCCCTAATGCATCTTTTCTGGGCTTTGAATACAATTTCTTTATCAGTAGAGTTCCCCCAGAAGATAATGCCGTAGGATAGAACCGATACGACCATACCATAGTATGCCGTTTTTAGCGCATCACTGTTTATTATTAGGGAAAGTTTAAACAGTGCATATGCCGAAGAATTGATTCGCTTACTGAGGACATCTATGTGTGCTTTCCAATTGAGTTTATTGTCGATGGTCAGCCCGAGAAATTTCGTTGACTCGACCTCTCTTAGTGTTGTATCATTATACTGAACTATAATCTTATTTTGAATAGTACGCTGCCGAAAGTGCATTATATTTGTTTTTTCTAAATTAATTTTTAACATATTATCGTTTAGCCATTCAATTATTGATGTCAAACTATTATTTATGTCAGATTCATATGTCAATTTATTTTCGCATTTAATCGTCACTGTGCTATCATCTGCAAAGAGAATCGTCGGGTGCTGAATAGCTTTAGGTAAATCATTTATATAGAGTATAAACAGAATAGGGCCCAATACACTACCTTGAGGGACACCTGTTGTAGATGACCTCTCTCGAGATCGGTAAACCTCTTCCATCTTTGTAATAGGGTTTATTTTTGTAATTTCTGTGTATTGTTTCCTATTACTTAAATATGACTGAATGAGTTCCAGTGTGTTACCTCTAATACCGTATGCCTCCATTTTCTGTAAGAGCAAGCTATGTTGTACATAATCAAAAGCTTGAGTCATATCACAGAATATAGCGCAGACAGGCCTAGTACAATCCACATTTGTCATCACATTCAGCAAAAAGTCGTATATAGCCATACTAATTGTGCGTTTTTCTCTGAAACCTTTTTGCTCGTTACATAAAATATTCATTTTCTCTAAATATCCATAGAGTTGTGAGTAGATAAACTTTTCAAACACTTTTGATAAGACAGGAATAAGGGAAATCGGCCTGTAATTATCTATACATACTCTATTATTCTTTTTAAATACAGGTTTAATAATGGAAACTTTTAGTGCATCGGGATAAGTTCCTGAACATATACACAGATTAAGAATATAACTTAAATGCCCACATATATATTTCGCTACACGTTTAATAATTAAAGTAGCAAGACCGTCATAACCTACACTCTTTGTATTTTTTAATGAATTAATTATTTTGAATATGTCATAAGGCGTGCTAGGAGAGAAAAACATTGAATTATGTCTACTTAAGATTAAAAATTTGGATTGTTTGTTGTTACTTGTCAGTGGTTTAATTTTATCAATAAAATGATCATTAAATGAGTTACATATTTCAATAGTATCAGAAATAATTGTACCGTCCACTTTAATATGGCCAATAGGATCATATGGCTTTTTACAATTTGCACTGTTTATTATATTCCACGTACATTTAGATTTATTAGTTGCCGTTTTCATAGCATAATCATTTTGTGCTCTTTGTGTTAGTTTGATAATTCTTTTATATAGCTTCGTATAATTTATTAATTTGGTTTTATTAAAGGTATTTGGATTTCGTCTATATTGCCATAGGAGTGTACGTTTATTTTTACTACATTGTTTTATTCCACGGGATATCCACTTAGGCTTTTTAATTGATTTGATTGTTATTTCTGTGTAAGGAAAACATAGGTCATAAAACAATTTAAACAAGTCATTAAAATAATTGTATGCTTCATTTGGATCATTAATATTATAGAGTTCGGCAAAGGAAATAGATTTAATACTCGATACAAACTTTGATACATTGTCTTCACCATAGTCACGTCGTTTAACTCTCCAGTTTTTGAGAGTGCATTTTGTTTCCACAGGGCATATTAGTAATTGAGCTGTGTGGTCTGATAGCGCGAATTCAATGATGTCAGTTTTACATTTATTTCTAAAATTATGGGCAATATTATCGATACACGTTTGGCTACTCATTCTAGTCGGTTGTTTGATGGCTAACTCTAAGTTAAAACTTATTAGAAGACTCTGTAACTTTCGTGTATTAATATTGGGTTTCAATATATTTATATTATAATCGCCAGCTACTACAATATTTTTGTATTGTTTTAAAGTTAGTTTTTGGAGAAGATTGTCTAACTCTGTAAGGAATATTTTCATATGCATAGACCTTTGTTGTTTCTGAGGTATTCGGTAAATACATACTACCGCCATCTTAAATGGTATCAACTCTATAGCGCAGCACTCAAATATTCCGGTGATAGACAACGCCTTAACTTCTGGAAGCTCTCTATACTGTATCCCGGTTTTAACTATAATTCCTACACCTCCTTTCGAAGTATTAGAGGGTGGGGTACTATTCTTACGCCGGCACCACCACGGCACAGAGAACAGAGAATCTTTAACGTCTGCAAAACATGGCTAAGCTAATAAGGAAGCAGGAACGCGCAATTCTTATATAGCGACCAAAGGTTGACAAATGCGAAAACGTGATGCAGTATCGATTCTATTTTAGTCTAACTTACTTAATATTCGGAAGTATTAACATAATGATCATAATTTAAAAAAAATACCATTTATGGGCTCTCTGTAAACAAGTTGATGAGGTAGGCGAGATGATAACGATCTTTTATTTTCCAAAGTCCGTTTTGCATAAATATTTGTCAAAAAAAATTATATTCTAATTTGATTCTAATATTAGAATCACGAACAGCCCAAAAACTGGTTGGCTAAGACATGCTTGTAAACTTGTTTGGTGTGTTTTAAAATTCAAATGTTCAGACTTTTTATGTTTCCAGGGGCATATATTTTGCTGGACACTCGGCTGGTGCACACTTGGTGGCTAAAATGTTTGCGAATGCAGAGTTTCTGAACAATCTCCCTGGGTCTCACCGTCTCCAGGCCGCTTTCTTAGTCTCTGGCGTATACGACCTTCGGCAACTAATTCACACCACTATCAACGATGCCGTTCAATTACCCAGGGAGTGGGCCGTCCCTCTCTCACCCCTATTCGACTGCTTCACACACCTACAAGCAAAAAAAGTGCGGATCTACATTCTAGCGGGACAAAACGACAGTCCCACTTTCAAGAAACAGTCCAGAGAGTTCTACGAACTCCTACACAATACTTGCCTCATGCAAAATATGTATTTGGAAATAAAGGACAAAATGGACCATTTCGACATTGTCGAATGCTTTGCAAACGACGATAACTTTTTGAAAAATTTATTGGTCCACGATATCAGAAAGCATTTGTAATTTTGAAAGAAAGTTTTTTTTAATTTTATAACGCAATAAGAAAACATTTAAAAAACGCACGGGCAGATCGTTGTTAGAAAATAGTGGCTAACCTCAGCACACCTAAAAAAGCGTTTTAAAATTTTGGATGAGTACGTATGTATTTATATAAATCTAAGTTTTGATTCTTGTCCAAAGATAATAATTAAATGTAGTCTTTTAATTGTCACAAAAACTAAAGATTCGTAACCATTTAAATGGCGAACGTTTTTAAAAAAAAGTGACTTTTACTCTCTAGAATTGTAGCCTCGTAATATAAATATATTCGCACGAACTACTTGCCTTCTTATTTGCAAGCTAAACAAACAAAAGCCGATCTGTCCCAGTGGATTCAAAGATTGTCGTTTATCTTGGTCAATAATTTAATATACCACCCTCGTAACTCATAATTTGCAATGCCCCAAAAGGGATTCTAAATCTAAAGTATACTTACCTATATTTAAGACTGTATCTGTAAGAAGCATTAATTGTAATTACTAGTCTAGTCTTACTGTAGTATATACATTATACATACATAATAGTACGTTAATAATAATTTTAAAACATATTATCTACAAAATTAGTGGTGTTTCATTCATAAATATGCCAAATTATGCGTACCAGTAGTAATTATTTAAATTTGGCATGGCACTTTGTGCATTTGTTTTACTTTTTTTTGAAGTATTATATGAAAAATCGAATTTAATAAGTCAAAATCACACAAAGTAATGGTAGAGTCTGGTCATGTTCTAGTAAAGTAATGGCAACTTTACTACAAGTTTCGATGGAGTTTTGGAAGCAATCGTTGATAAAACAAAAAGTCATGATTCACCGCATTATATCACCTTTCCAAATTCATGCGCGTAATTCGGTTGTTTATGAATAAAAAACAACAATGTATACACATAAATACTTGGGGGAAAAAAACACAAGTTTTGGAAAGCAATACAATACTGCAGCATGAGTTTTCTGCGTTTCCGCAAACAATCCAACTGGTCCTATGCAAAATGCGCGCGCGCACTCTGTGGCGCGTGCCGGCAGTAAACGCGATGACGTCAACCATGGCCAAAGAAATGGGTTGCGGCGCGCGGGGCGGCTTCTCGCACGATACTACGATGAATGAAGCATCTACGCAATAGAGAACTAAAGAGTGTTAGAGAGTACTATGAAAAGACTTTTATTTTTATATGTTTCGTGTTTTAGCAAAAGTAATTTGTTTTAATGTACAAAATATGCCCTTAAAAAGATGCTGACTGATTACCACTACTGGTAATCAGTCAGTATATACATATATTATGTAAAAGTAATGAGACGAACGAGACGCTCTTCTGACGGTAAGAGATATCAAATGTCCATGACCATTGCAGCGATAACAAAACTTTGAATAACAAAACAAAGTTCAGGGAATCGCTGCTTTAGCGCTCATTACTTTGAAACTTACTATGGTTGTTTTTAACAGACTTAAAATACATATTTAAGACACATATTTAAAACACGTTTGTTTACGGTTATTTGTAAATTAATTATTTAGTAATACGAATTTAGGTCAAAAGCCGCCATATTTGATTACCGTGACTTCATAAATAGACGCGTCGATATACACCTCAATTGTCAAAGTACAGTTTGTGTACATTCATACATACACTGCCAAAATCAAAACGATCCTTTTTGCATGAACGGGTACAAAGATATAATTCTGAATAATTATGAAAACTCCCCCGTGTATGTTTTTTCTGGCAATGAAAAGACAATGTTCGACTGAAAATATGTGTTCATATTGAAATTGAAATTAAATATAAGTTACTTAGTAAATAACTAAGTAGATTCTAAATAAAGTTTTTTAATAAGATTGATAGCGTTTATTTAATACGTTAAAATACTTACATAGAATATATTACTGCTTATGCTTCTTCTTAATAAATAGACTATCTACTTATTAGTCATCATCATCATCTCAGCCGTAGGACGTCCACTGCTGGAAATAGGCCTCCCCATTGACTTCCATAAAGACCGGTTGGAAGCGGCTCGCATCCAACGCGTTCCTGCGGTCTTTATGCGGTTCTACGCTGCGCTTGCCGGTCCGTGGTCTCCACTCCAGAACTTTGCAGCCCTATCGGCCATCACTTCTGCGCGTTCTTCTATGTGCCCTGCCCCCTGCCACTTCAACTTGCTAATCCGTTGGGCTATGTCGGTAACTTTGGTTCGTCTACGGATCCCCTCATTTCTGATTCGATCTCGTAGGGAAACTCCGAGCATAACCCTCTCCATAGCTCGTTGTGCGACTTTTTAGTACCTAACGATAATATACATATTTGTATATATGGCGAATATAAGGATAGAGAATGTTTCAGAGAAATGCAGTAATACTAAAGGTTGATGATCTACCCATCAATGTAAAAAAATTTACCATGACCCGACATTGAAATTGCGAAAAAGAAATTAATGCAATGATGCAGCAGTTTCATTCAGTTCAGCTGCAACCATGTTTGTTTCACTGTCGTTCAATTTGTTACGAACAGTCGCTTTTGTTGCATTTTAAGCTCGGCTAGCAGTTACTTGTTTGAGTAGCAAAAATGCGCATATTGTCCGTTTTTAAGTTTTACGATTTGTTCTAATAATTATATTTATCATTGGGACTTAATCATGCGGATAACTAACTAACTATGAATTTTTTTTTTTATTTTTTTTTAATAAACGAAACGTAAATAAACAAAATCAAATTCGTAGTATTTTGTGCACGATTATGTCCTTGTAATGATAATAATTATAATTTTGTAAATTGTTATTATAATTTCATGTTCATTTACAGTTCAAGTTTCTATATAAATATTGGTTCAAATATTGTTTAGGTATTTTAATTTAATTTCAAATAGTTTTAATTTACAACATGTAATGTAATAAGTGGAGCTAAATACTCCACTTATACATACATGTTGTACATACAAATATTTATAGGTCATTCATATATGTATAGAATTATGTGTTGGCGATATTAATTAATATTGTTAATAATTACATTATGAGTAAGAGGTTTTTAGTGAGTATATTTAATTAAAATTATGGTAATCGAGTTTTAATATTATTTTAATGATTTCATTTATTATAATGTAATTATTTGCTCATTTTTGCATGCGGACCCAATTTTTTGGATTTCATTTCTTTCGTCACTCTTTGTAGAATGACTTATGAGAGAGAGAAATAGAGACATCATCGCATGCTCTAAAATACGAACACTTACTTATCCGCATATTTTTAACGTAGAATACTTTTTTTATATGTTTGTAGACAATATTTTAAAAAATCACCATAGAAACAAATGTTTGTGATCTTGGTAAACATCATTAACATAATTTCACTTTATAATTATGCCAGCCAAAACACAGTTTTCAATAAAGTATAAATACAAAATTAAACATTATTTTTATTTTTTAAATACCATAGATACTTATCAAATAATCATTAAAACCCTAGCTTAATATGAGCCATGCGCACGAACGTCCCTGTTTATTCCCTGTTTATTATTATGTTATTAGATAATATATTTTTGCCGTCATAATTTCGGTATTCCTGCACTAAATTTGCTGAAAACTCTAGTAGGTACTTGCTTCGGATTCTGCAAAATAAGACAGACATACACGGAATCCAAAAAAACTATATTTTCGAGTTCTATTTCTTCAATTTATTCAAAAAAAACCTCATTATAAAAATGTGTACAGGAAAAGTTGAGTTACGATTTTATTATAAAAAACCAGACAAATTAGGTTTTAAAAAAAGTTGGTATAATAAACATAATATTTAAAAGTTGTACATATATTATGTATAGGTAATGTTGCGCTAGAATTTGTTGAAGACTTCTTGGTCATACAACTTTGCATGGCATATGAGAACCATGTAGTTCTCATATGCCATGCAAATTTAACGTTTTTGTCTAAAATACGGACAGACCTATTTGAGTGCGTGTAATCAGCATAAAACAAGTGAATTTTGTAGAACCAAGAAGTATTTATTCAAATTTCTAAAAATTGAAGCACTATCTTTTTCTAATTTGTATTATTTTTTTCCTTTATTTCTTAATAAAACTCGTTTTTGTAGGTATCTAAAAGTAGCTTAAAAAGCGAATACCAGACAAATTCAATTGACCTTATCGAATTAATTTTATACTATTTTGTATTGGAATAATAGATGCCATGCATAGCCCATGAAGGCCGATTCGAAATATTGGTCAAATATTTTTTGAAATCATATGAGAATTTCGAAGTTTACCTCCTATAAACAAACTTTATCTTTTAATATATATAAAAAATACGTTTATTATGTAGTATCTATAGTTTTTTACTATCACTGACGCAATATATATACCACAAACGCAAGCCTATTTGTAATTAAAAAAAATGTATCTTATATTACGAGGAAAGTTGAGATGCCGTACCGCATTAACATATCTGAGTAGAAGCTCATTACAAAAGACAAAGCCCAACATGAACGTAATGCCGTAACAATGTCACGACACTTTACCCACATTTGCTCAGTCAATGTCGCGATGCATTCCTTGGGTCCTGCGCGCCTCTGCGAACGTAGTTTATGACCTCTCTAAGTAAATTGTATGAGATCTTAACATAATACAAACAGTATCTTAACTTTAAAAACAACTCAAGCACGATATGCCATACCTACTACCTGTTGGGCTAGTATATATTTGCGAAATTTACGTACAGCGTCAACTAAAAAAAGCTATGAAAAAAAACGTCCACACAAACCTGCTTTTAACGAAACGGAAAAAGAAGTGAAGCTTCCTTTATAACAGAATACCCTCGAATATTAAAAATACTAACAGTACAACGACTTTAAAAACGACTTACTGGGCGTATTATTGCCGACTAATCATTATCACAATAATGCAAGTAAATGTGCTGAATTGGGTTAATAATGTTATGTGTATGTAAATTTTATTTATGGAACAATTCAAAGTAACTTAAAATTTCTTGGTTTAAAATTTTTATCTGATTTTTTGCGACGACAAACTTATATAAATGTTTTTATGTCCTTATGGAGGTGATATTGTCTTATCTATACATACATAATAAAATTGTAACTCAACTCATGGTGGATATTCCAAAAACTCGAACTAAGCGGTTTGGTTCCACCTTCTTCATACGAACCGCTAAACATTGGAATTCGCTGCCCGAGTGGGTGTTCCTCGACAGGTACAATCTAGGTGCCTTCAAGTCGCGAGTGAATCGGTTTCTTCTAGGCAAGCGTGCTCCATCGTAGACCGCATCTTCGCTTATCATCAGGCGTGATGGCGGTCAAACGCAAGCCTATTCGATATTAAAAAAAAACCATTGAATATTTTTTTATTAATTTTTTCAATAATTATTTTATGAAAATGAGTTTTTTTTAAAATAAGATCCCGAAAATTTAGATTTTCAATTTCGTGTCTGCTTGTCTTCTTCTGCAGGATCCAGATCAGATTCTAGAGTTTCTTCAGCAAATTTGGTGCAAGAATACCGAAATTGTGACGAAAAGACAAAAATATATTTTTTACTAGCAGATCCGGCCTCACGTTGCTGTGGCCAAATTGAACACACGCGTGTAACGTGAAATAAATCGTAGCGCATATGAAATGCCCATGTGATGCGACGATACGCCGATGATCTCACTCGGATCAACAGCTCTGGTATACAATTTACGGATATTCTTATCAAGATGAGTAAGTATTTCCTATCTGATTTCTAATAAACTTGACACCACTACACATATTTTCTTTTTTGGCGTAAATATTTCTTTATATTTGCTTCCATAGTGAAAAGCAATTCATAAAACTGATGATAGCAACATCGGAAATTACAGAATAAAATTATAAGTTTATTTACAATAAAAACTAGATTAACTATCTAAAATAATACATACGTTTATTATCTGTACAAATAAAAAATTCGTGTCACGGGCTCTCATACAGCAAACGTGAGTTTTTTGCCGTTTTCATAGATTATGGTACGGAACCCTTCGTGCGCGAGTCCAACTCGCACTTGGCGTTTTTTTTAATTGTACATTTATAGCTTTTACGGTTTGATTGCGCAGTGTCAATACAAAGGAACTAGCAAATCAATGTGCAATATTTACGTACTATTTCACATCACACATCATCAGCCATAGGACGTCCACTGCTGGACATAGGCCTCCTCCTGGGGAGGTTTTGCCAATACTCGCCACGCTTGACAGGCGGGTTGGCGAGCGCAGTTAGGAGTGATTGTTCAAGGACGACGCTGCTGCCCATCTTCCGGATTACATCCCTTAGCCGACTCTTACGGCAACCACGGGTAGAGAGGGTGGGGTACAATTCTTACGCCGGCACTACCGCGGCAAACGTGCGTACTATTTACGTAAATGATAAAGATGTATGAAACAAAGTAGAAAATAAAAATGAAAGTGGAGAGCGCTCCTAGCGGAAGAAAATGGAAACTGTTTTCCGAAAATAATGTATAACAATTACAGGACACAGATAACTGAGCTGTCTCATATTTGACAGATCCCTTACTGCTCCTATGTTGTGATTTACGTCGTCTTAATTGCGGAGGTCCCAAAAGTACCAATTCCTGTAATTTATGCTCGGCGGCCGCTGTTTTACGCCAAAATTAATGTTTTAGAGCCATTTGTTTCCTTTGTTCTCAATTTTAATTGAAGTAATTTCTAACAGGTTAGCCTAAAGCAAAGTTCAATATTTTAGTTCATCCCTCAAATGTTTTGATTGGACGAGATTCAATGGGTCGTGCTCTTTTATACCGAGAATTATAGTTTTAGAAATGCGAGTTCTTGTTTATGGTTGACAAGCGAGGTGATTGATCACAGCTCACCTGGTGTTAAGTGACGGTGTAGTCGAAGATGGTTAAGCACATCTAACCTGCAATGGAACTGGCTCTCAAGTGAGGCTGCCGGAACACTGAAAATCTGCCGCCAAGCATCTAACGGTGTGTTCCGGCAGCCTCACTTGAGAGCCAGTTCTATTCCAGGCTAGGTGTGCTTTACCATCTTCGACCACACCGTCACTTAACATCAGGTGAGGAAGGACACCACCTAACACCTAGGAGGTCAAACACCTAGACTGTCAAAAATAAAATAAAAAAAAGGCTGAGTCCAGCCCTATTTCAGAGTTTTTATGGCCGCCTTAATGTTTTCTACATACCTATTGTAAGTAGATATTACCACCCTCTGGCTATAATTATTAGCTGTGAAAATGTCATGCGGGCTCACGTTTCACAGACAAAAGCATTCTAGCCACAACAAAGACAGCGGATTCTGCTCAACGGGCCACTTTTCATCCAAAAAACATGTTTTCATAGAATTATATTAGGGTAATCTTCGCGGATGAATGAATAGATTAAAATTACATTATGTTTTGCTGGTGGATACGTTATTGTTTACGAACAAAGCTAAATATTTGATGACATTTAATTAGTGTTTTACGACATACACAGTGTTAGCGACCTTTCGCGGTTTTGCCTGCTGAAAATAGATGGTGACGATTATACGTAATAGACTAATAATGTGATAGTTTCAGTTATTTTATATTTTTAGTAAAGTAAATTTAATTAGCAGCGTTCCTCTGTTTCTCGCGTGGTTTCTAAATTGGGTGGGCAGGTTCGTTGGTTTTTTAATGGCTGACATGCTGGGAGTTTGACCACAACTCACCTGATGTTAAGTGACGGTGTGGTGGAAGATGATAAAGCACACCTAGCCTGGAATGGAACTGGCTCTCAAGTGACGCCGCCGGAACACACCGTTAGATGCTTGGCGGCAGATTTTCAACTTGAGGGTGGTAGCTAGCCAGCCGAGTACTAGAAAGTACCCTACCACCACGTTACGGTTTCCTCACGATGTTTTCCTTCACCGGCAGCTCAAGCTCATTGTTGGGGTTTGAAGCCACGCCCTTCGGCATGCGAACCGACCGCGCTAACCACTGAGCTATCATTGCTATATAAAACATAGTCTAGGTTCCAATCAAGGTTACAAACTATCTGTAATTTAAATTTTATCTACATTTGATAAGCCATTAGGAACAACCTCAAAACATAAAAACACAAATTTCGCATTTATAAAATAAGTGAGATGCTATTAACTTTTTTTGCACAAAATATACCTAAACGTTTTTTTTACATTACTTTGTCCGGTGCTTGTGTCAAGTATCTCCTTATTTTCGAGTAATATAATAAATAATCAAGGGAAATAAATGTAAAACATGTATACTTAGTGGAGGACATTTCACACTTATAATTGATACGGACACCCAGACACGAACAAACATATACATGCACTAGCTGCGCCCCACGGTGATACCCGCAAAAAAAATCGTTTTTTTTTAAATTACAAATAGATAGTCTTACGTTTTTCCGCCATCTTACCCGATGTTAAGTGATGATGCGATCTAAGATGGAGCACGCTTGCCTAGAAGATACCGATTCACTCTCGACTTGAAGACACCCAGATTATATCCATCGGGGAACACCCACTCAGGCAGCGCATTCCACTGTCTAGCAGTCCGCACAATGAACGTGGAATCAAATCGTTTCGTTCGAAACGATAACATGAAACGATGTCGCTTTTTTGAGCTTCTGGCTGTCCGATAAAAAAATGGACATGGGGTAATCAGACCATGTAGTTCTAAAGCACACTCTCCGAAATGAATCCGATAAAAAATTGACAAACTAGCATCTTTGCGACGATGTTCTAGTTCTAGGCTTTGTAATTTGACCTGAACAATGGAGTCGTCGCAGATGAGCCTCCTGGCACGCTTCTCAATAAAAAAAAGTAGCTAATCAACTAGCGGTACAAAATATACTTTTCATTACTCATACTCGGAAAGTAGGTCTGAAGTTGCCTGAGGAGCGGTTTGAAACTAATACTTTTCAGCCCTAGGGAGAATCGTTTTCAACTGAGAGCTGTCAAATTATAAAAAAAAAAAACTAGTTCTATTTTCACATTTCTATTGAACCACGTTCCAACTTTCTATACAGCCACTTAATTACAGCGCGATGTAAAATTGGAATAACACAAAGTTAAGTATTAATTAAAGAATATATTAGACTTTATTATAATTTACTTTCAACTATTCCTTTAAAATAACATAGATTTGAGCAAAATATTTACCATTTTTTCAATGATAAAAATTAAAAATAATGGATGATCAGCTGGCCGGCCACAGAAAAAAAAGGGGGAAAGCGGCAATCCGATCTTCATTTGTTTTTTCGAGTTGTAGAGTTTTGTTTATACTTCCTTAAAGCAGAGATTTGTATTAACACAATGAGTTCATCTGATTTAGATATGGATTTAACGATTGATTTCATAAGAGAAGAGGCTAAAGCAAGTAGACAACCTTTTACCACCTAAATCAAAACAAAGATACCTAAAATCATACGACGATTTTATGAAATGACGCGTTGAGAAAAAATCGTTATAAGAAAACGTTTTGCTAATATATTTCAATGGGGTATCAAAGACAAACCTTCAACATTATGGAAAGTGTATTCTATGTTAAAGACAACATTTAGTACTAAACACAATGTACTTTTAAAGGATTTCGAGAAAAGTTGTTGATTTATGTAAAATAAAATTCATTCAAATTCATGTTTTTATTTTTACTTTCCTTGTACTCGTAATGAAAAGAACAGTGTTTACCTCGGGTTAAAGACTTAGTTAGTCCCTCGAATTATTGTATCAAATCCCATCTCGGGACTAAATAAGTTACTTTCACCCCTAGGGTAACAATGTAATACCTATTCTCATACCTACCAAATATATATTATTATAAAAAATCATAAAAGTCGGTCGAGCCGTTTTGGAGAAATGCCACCACAAACACCACGAGATTTTTTATTTATATGTATAGAAGATATGTTCATCACAAAGATGTTTGTTCTAGGTAGGCTTTGTACCGACACCCCGAAGCTCAGGAAGTAGAGCTACTAACAAATAAGCTAACAGGGCAATCATATCACACAACAATCACGTCTAAGTCACAAAAAGTGTGTCAGGGTCACATTCAGTCATTTCATAGTATAGTAGTGGCAACTTTACTAAAAGCTTCGACGGAGTTTTAGAAACGACACAAATAGACATGTTTCTCCGCATTAAATAACTTCTTGAGGCTTGTGCACGTAATCTAGCACTTTACCTATAGGACATCACTATTTTTATTAATTAAACGGTTTTATTTAGCTTGCCCTGTTCGTTGTTTTGTTGTTTTTTGAGTCAAATTTAGTTTTTTTCCCCCTTTCTGTTGACATATAGATGTCATATTTGGTACACAGCTTTAGTTCTGATGACAATACAATTTAATATATTCAGTATCATTGTAAATCCAAGATGGCCGCCGCCACAAAATGGCGGATTACATACTTTTTCACAGCTCTCTCGTTACGGGTATCAAATGAAAGGGCTTGACTGGTAGAATAGACATTTTATTTTTCTTTGATTTTAAGTTTTTTGTCTGTTCAATGCCCTAGATTGATGAGGAGAGTAGTGTGATGACTGGTACCTACCTAAGGCCTACCGAATTATTTTTTAGTCTATTATATCCATCACTATTATCTTTATTTCCAATAAAACCGTTTTTTTTTAACTTTACATATACACTTGAATAAATACAAGTTTTAGAAAATAATACAATGTGGCTACAAGATTTCTCCGCGATGCCGTCAAAACCTTTGATATACAGTACTTTTAATGTAGTTTTTAATGATATAGTTTATACTTTTGTGTAATATATTAAAAAGGCCTAGAACATCGGAGAATTAAATGTCAGTCTTAAAAGACTTGCTACACACCTGGTCCTAAGTAAACAGAGAATATAAATAGTCTCAGATACTTTGAGCTATAACACAAGCCAGTCTGGCCTGAGTAATTAACTAGGGGTCTGGAAAATTGAAAAATAGCTGCTTCATTTTATCACTTATAATTTGTCTAAATTGTAAGGTAAATCTGGACATAAGATATAAGAATGAAAAACTTCGATTTGTTTTGTTGGTAATTACGGAATTTTACTGACGCTTAGCTTATACGCTTATATTTTATAATTATATCATTTATTTTATTTTATGTTATAGTAATAAGAAGAACGAAACGATCTCCTGATGGTAAGAGATAACGCCTGTCCATGACAATTGGAACGATACACAGAACAAAACAAAACAAAGTTCAGGACATCGCTGCTTTGACGCTCATTACTTTTAGATATTAGATGGTTAGTCTCAACAGCCATGTATTTGGGCTAGCTGCAGCGCCCTTCAAACCGGAACACAGTAATGTTTACACACTACTGCTTGGCAGAATATCTGGTACTACGGTGGTACCTACCTAGACGACCTCCTGCTAAGGAGATCCAAGTACATTATTCCATAATTTTCATAATATATTTTTATTGTGAAACTTTCTATATTTCTCGGGAAACATCTCCAAAATCAATTCAGATCAGACCAGATTGAATTAAAAGATTGATAGACATATGTTTTTGTTTTCTTTATTCTTAGATTTATTTCAATGTTATTCACATTTTGTATTGAATAGCACTCTCAAATACAAATTCAAAATGTATTTTACATAGAACATAATTATGTATTTCATAAACTTAAGGCTAAAAATACAAGTAGAGAAGCCGGCAAAATTATATTTAGATAACAACAGGTAAACGGAAGTTTCGTAAGTTATTTAAAGAACCACACCATATCGTGTTTTTGAGAAGCTGAAAGTATCGCGACATACTGCTACTCTTTCCTACTCGTAGAACGTACCTACGAACTTGCTACGACGCTACGTGCAAAGTTTAAAGGCGGGCGCCGCCGGCTAACGAAGCGGCAGAACGCTATACGCCACCGCTCCGTGACCACGTGAGCCAAAAATGTGAGCCTAACCGGTATGGATCTCGAATAAACTTTGAAACAAAACAACCAACAACTAAATAAAATAATCTCTATATTAACGTGAGGCTGGAAAGCAATACATTATATAATAACATAAAAGTATTAAAAAGTTTTAAAGTAGTTTTAGAAAGTAACGTTGACTCCAGTTTTTCGACGAGTTATTTAAAGTAAAGTTCGTGCACTTATCTACGGTATTAAAGGTAAGTTTTCAACTTTGTATTGAACGTATCATAATTATTAAAGTATTACAAATAAAATTACTTTCAAGGACATGTAAAAGGAATCGCAGACGATGGAAAAATCAAACACTGGTTTGAATTCATTATGAATTTTCAATTCCAAGAAAGGTAACAAGTAACAAGATAAGAGTTGACGTTTCCGTTTACAGCATGTGTCTACATGATCCATAATTTAGAAAATATCTTCTCACATGACACTATTTCAATTGTTTTATTCTTCCAAATGTTATTGTGTAAGTGTATGTTCCTAAACAGTCGTAAATCTATTGTGAGCAAATGGTTAAGATGATAAATTTGACTTAGCAACATTAGAGAGACCCAAATATTTAAACTTATTTTAGTAATGATAGCTCAATGGTTAACGCGGTCGGTTCACATATTGAAGGGCGTGGCTTCAAACCCCAACAATGAGCTTGAGCTGCTGGTTAAGAAAAACATCGTCAGGAAACCATAGCGTGGTGGTAGAGAAAGAAAGTATTTTTTTTTTATAAGACACTAGATACTACAACTTATAACGACAGACAACACACACAACAAAAAAAGATTTAAACTAACATATAAACACAACAACTTTTAAGCGTCAGTAAGAGGATTACCGCTGCAGTGTCTAGTGCATTAAAAAGAAAAGGTACCAGTGCTCAGCAATAATGCTGGGGACTCCGCAGCGCTGATTTTCAGCACTAAAGTGTGATAGGGTACTTTATAGTACTAACGGTGTGTTCCGGCAGCCTCACTTGGGAGTCAGTTCCATCCCAGGTGTGTTAACCATCTACGACCACACCGTCACTTAACATCAGGTGAGCTGTGGTCAAACACCTGACCTGTCAACCATAAAAAAATAATTAAAGCAACCGTTTCATATTCATATTGCTTCCTCTATACTTCATCCAACACAACTCGGAAAAAAATGCCAATTAAACATGTTTATTTCGTTACTATGATTTTGACAAACTTTATTATTATATACAATTACAATTAGTTTTATTACAATTGTAGTTTTATTACAATTTACAAAGCGATCTATTACAATTTTTTTGTAATTTTCATATACAAATGACGCTGTTGCCGAGCTAGGATTAACTCCTGTGTTACGACAGACAGCTTACTTATCAAAAAGTGACGTTATTTATAACAAAAATTTCTTATATTATTATTAAACTACCTAACTTTCACCATTTTTAGGGTTCCGTACCTCAAAAGGAAAAAACGGAACCCTTATTTGTTGTCCGTCTGTCTGTCAAGACCCTTTTTCTCAGGAACGCGTAGAGGTATCGAGCTGAAATTCATATCAAATACTCAGGTCTACTGTCCCTTAGAGCTGTAAAAAAATTGAATTTCTAAGCCAAAGCAATCAAAAGATACAGCCGTTTATGCTGCAAATTTTCGACACTCGCAAAGGAATCAAAACCTACAGGGTACTTCTCGTGAACTCAAAATTTTGAAATTTGGTACGAAGCAACTTATATATCTTATAGCGCAGATAAAGGAAAAATCAACATTAAAAAAAATACCTCCGATATGCTCCTATATAATGTACGGAACCCTTGGTGCGCGAGTCCAAATCGCACTTGGTCGCTTTTTTTTTTTTGTAAAATAATCGACATTAGTGTTTAGATGAATGTAACTGCAGCAGTAAAAAGCCCTAATAAAAAGAGTGATTGAACATTATATTCCGCCGCTCAGGCCCAGCGTAAGCTTCGGAATCACAGACAATATTGATCTTTTTTCACCGGACATAAGTTTGTTTACAACGTTATCCTTTACAGAACGCGCCTATTGAAAAGTTTTTTTAAATCTGTGTGTAACTTCAAAAAAATAGATTTGTGCTCAGGGTTGAAACGGTCAGGAATGTGACACACTTCAGTACATACACTCTATATTTCGACTGAACATCGATCCTTGTCCCACTTGCTTCAGTATCCAGAACGAAGCATGGATCTTCATTAACTCAGTTTAATAAATTTGACAGCCCTGTTGGCTCATTGGTATATCTGCTTTAAGAGCTATAGGGCGTGGGTTCGATTCTGTGTCTATCTGGGTTATCTAAATGTATTATAAGTATGTATTTACAAAAAAAAAGTATTTTTAACCGACTTCAAAAAAAGTATTAATTATTCTCTCAGCACTTCCATAGCACAAGCATTGCTTAGTTTGGGGTCAGATGACGCTGTGTGTAATGTCCTACGATTTAAAAAAAACCCTATTCACTTGATAATGAATTATTTACATAAAAATGTTTCTACAAATATCCTATCATAATATTATAAATGTGAAAGTTTGTAACTCAATCACGCAAAAGCGGCTCAACTTTGGATGAAATTTGGCACACATGTATATAGTTAATAAGCTGGAATAACATATAGGATAATTTTTATACCAGACAAATGTAAGGTTCCTGTGGGATTACCAAATATGTTCAAAGGCACTACCCACCATCAGATGTTGTCAAGTTTCACAATACACAGAAGTATTACTATTTTACTACTAATTTGACGGCATCTAGTTGTAAATGTAAATTCCACGCGGACAAAGTCGCGGGTAACAGCTAGTAATATATAAGTGTTGAAAAATGACTTATGCTACCTTTTATCCCGGATGTTTTATCCTTTTATACCAGCTGTCAAACTGTTGCCACAGATAAAAAAACAGGTCGCAGTTAGTAAATAAAGTATGCGATATAATCAATAAAATTCGAATAAACATTGTACCTATGAATTTTATCGAAGGTCGCTTGAAGTATGCAGTATTAATCATGAGGGACTGTGGGTTGACCGCTAGGCCTTGGTGCTTGATCCATTTCACACTCCAAAGCATGTCAAGGCTTCCACTGAAACAAAACACAATCCATGCCAAGTTTAATTTATCGATGCGAAAAATGGCTAGCATTTTTTATGACTCTCCTATCAGTTGAGTTACCGTTTCGTATATATCAGTTTTATTTATTTATGATTTGGTGCGTCTACAATTAAAGTAACTCAGTAGTTGAAGTGGACGGACACACGCTAAAAGGCGCGGGTTCAAACACTAACAATATACTTGAGCTGCTGGTGAAGGAAAACATCGTGAGGAAACCATAGCATGGTTGTAGAATAAATTTTGGTAATAACAAGTTTTCGCGAAAATCTAAATTTCAACCATTACAGCACACACACACACTTAAAACATAGCCATCAATAAAAATGATACCAATTTTATTATGGCGGTATAATGGGTAGGTACGGAACCCTCGGCGCACGAGGTCGACTGCACTTGTCCCCGGTTTTTTTAAATATACAAACATAATCGTGTAAGCATCAACTGTTACAAAATATTTCTGCTGGATGTAATTTTAACTTGTGATAAAAATTATTACCACGTCAACATATTGCAACATACAAATATCGCAGGGCAATTGCGATATTTAGATACCGCAAAATTTACCGTAAATTTAGACTGACTAATGTTTAAATTTTTAGGGGGTTAAATAGGACACTACAAAAGGACTGAAAGAAAAATTAAATATTTTTTTATGTGTATAATATATCAAATAATATTTTCCCTAGAGTTAAAGTTAACAATAATCAGAATAATAGATCACCTAAATTCTATCAACCCAAACTTTTGCTTGTTACAAGTTTTATTGCATGCATTCATTTTTTATTTCTTTCACGCCTCTTGTTTCGAAAGAAACATAAATAAATTTCTATGTCAAGTACCTTTAGTATGCTTATGAATTGTTATTGTCTTATTTCCAAGACAGTAAAATTGACGAAGAAACAGCACACTTCCATACAGCGCGATATTAATTACCCGACTAGCTTAGTCTCCTGCATATATTATGTAGGTACCGCCATAGTATCAGATATTCTGACACGTCGCAGTACTGTGATAACATTACTATGTTTCTGTTTAAAGGCTAGGCTACCGCAGTTATAGGTTACATTTAACTATAAAAACATAACACTTAAAAATGTAGTATTAACATTGATTTTATATGCTCGGGGTTTCTCTATGAGATTGAATCAGAAATAAGGAGATCCGTAGACGAACTAAAGCTACTGACATAGCCCAACGGATTAACAATTTGAAGTGACAAGGGCAGGACACAGCACGCAGAACTGACGGCCGATGGGGCTGCAAAGTTCTGGAGTGGAAACCACGGACCGGCAAGCGCAGCCTGAGACGTTCACCCATAAGGCGGACAGACGACCTAATGAAAACCGCAAGAACAAGCTGTACGCGAGCTACTTTCAACCGGTCTTCATTGAAGTCATTGGGGGAGGCCTATGTCCAGCAGTGGACGTAGATAATGATGAACATTCTTTAAAGACAACTACAAAAAGTAGTTTTTTAAACGTTACAAACTGGGAAGCCGCCTTGCCTGAAAATAGACAATAGCAGTTTTAATCTGTCCTTTGTTTTACATTGGTTTTAACATAATTATCTTCTTCATTATCTCTATAATCCTCAGGATAGCAATAGAAAGATAGTACAGTAAAATAGGAAAGTGCCTCTTGGTTAATAAAAAAATATCACTAAGCGCCTACTGGTGTAGTGCTAGCAAACTAGCTTGGAAGCCATTTCCTATTTCGCAATAAGCCAGCTCCAGACATACGCGGCCTGGGGAACAGGCTTGAAATACGGCTAGGCCTGCTAATACTGCCGCAGTTTGCGGAAGCGGGTAGCGGCAGCAATATACCTTTGCCTGTTCCACATGAAATATGATTATAATATATAATTTATATGGTATAGTATGGTATATAAATATATAACCTTTTTGTAGTAATAATAGCTCAGTGGTTAGCGTGGTCGGTTAACACGCCTAAGGGCGTGAGTTCAAACCCCAACAATGAGCTTAATCCGGCGGTAAAGGAAAACATCGTAAGGAAACCATAGCATGGTTGTAGGGTATTTTGTAGTACACGGCTGGCTAGCTACCACCCTCAAGTTGAAAATCTGTCTCCAAGCACCTAACAGTGAGCTTCGGATGCCTCACTTGAGGGCCAGTTCCATTCCAGGCCAGGTGTGATTTACTATGTTTGACCATACCGTCACTTAACATCAGGTGAATTGTGGACAAACACGTAGCTTGTCAAACATTAAAAAAAACATCAGCTACAACAAAATACCTCCAGAACAGAAGTCAGACGGCCTCCCAAGTAGGCTGCAATACTTCACAATTTCTTACCATGAAAAATCGTTATGTGTACAAGCATTATCAATAGCCGTGTTAAAACTAAATGATGCCAGTACAATATATTATGATTTTTGTGAGGTGAACCTTAACACTACAAAATTAAATGTGAGTAAACCGCATAAGTAAAACTAAAAATCATCTTACAAATTTATTTAACAATTTATCAAAGCTTTATTTAAGTAGAGATCGAGTTATGTCGACGTTCGCATGCATATACCTTACTAATCTGGTGTATTATGATAAAATTAGAAGTCAGATTAAGCTCGTAAGCGAAGTGGATTAGCAGACACCGTCTGAAAGACTTATTTCAAGTTTTAAATATGCTAATAATATGCATGTTTAGGGCTCAGATAAAAGTGAATTGTTAGATCTGAGCTTTACTCTAGTCTGAAATATTTCCCATATAATTAATTTAGGGAATGTGTTAATTTATTATACTGGTCATTTAAAACCCCCTTTGATAGTTCTAGAAAGTTACATTAAACCCAAAAACGATGACTTTTTTAGAATAAAGAATCCGATTTAGAACATTGTGTTAAAAAAGCAAACTGGCGATTGAGGCAGCTAGTATTCCTATAATTATACAAAAACACTATCTAAATACATAATATTTACAAATTTATTCAATAACATAGAAATAAAGATGACAAAAAATATAAGAAAGCTCATACGAGGAAACAAAATAGGCTAGAATGCTGCATTGCTAAACTAGCTGAAAATACTGATCTTTTGGTTTCTTTCTATGTCACAGATGGCAATTGAGCAGACGGGTTGCCTAATGGTAACCAATCAGCGTCCTCTATGGTTATCTGCAATACCAGGGGCACTATAAATAGCTAATAATATTTTTGTAGCGAAGATAGCTCAGTGGTTAGCGCAGTCGGTTCTCATGCCGAAGGGTGTGGGTTCAAACCCCAACAATGAGCTTGAGCTGCCGGTAAAGGAAAAACATCGTGAGGAAACCATAGCGTGGTGGAAGGTTACTTTCTAGTACTCGGCTGGCTAGCTACTACCCTCAAGTTGAAAATCTGCCGCCAAGCATTTAACAGTGTGTTCCGGCAGCCTTACTTGAGAGCCAGTTCCATTCCAGGCTAGGTGTGCTTTACCATCATCGACCACGCCGTCATTTAACATCAGGTGAGCTGTGGTCAAGCAACTAGCCTATCAGCCATAAAAAAAAACTATAAGCCCGTTGCCGACCTTTTAAGATTCTATTAACACGCCTTATAAAGAACCCAATGTTGTAACTCCGCGGGAATACGGAAGAAGGAAGATCATTCCACAATTTGCAAGTGTATGGCAAAAAAGTTCACGTGAATCGCACAGTGTGCGATTTCCATGAATCAATTATATGTGGATGATCTTGTAAACGATGGCGGCTAGTGCGGTGATGGAAGCGTGACGCCGGCATAAGATTGAATAATTCTTCAGAACACTCCCCGGTAGAAACACACAAAGAACTTAAAAGAAAACACATAAATTAAACACCGAGAAACCATTCTAAGACTCACGCTTACTACGTTGAACTAACTAAAATGTTCAATTTAAACCACCCCTGCAATCGTATCTTAATCAAGCTGAAGCGGATCTGTACTTACATAAGTCTCCTCGTTGCGCTCAATTTGCTTTATACCCTCAATTTAGTTTTGAAGGCGTTGAAATAGAGAATTAAGACGGAAACTTAGTTTCAAGCGGAGCGGAGCTTTACGGTCTTGTAACACTGTAAGTATAAGGCTAACTAAAATTATTATGTCTGTACGTTTGTAGCAATGTTAGCGTGTGGTTGGCGCGGTCGGTTCTTACGCAGAGGAGCGTGGGTTCAATGAATAACAATGAGCTTGAGGTGCCGGTGAGGGAAAATATCTTGAGGAAACCATAGCATGTTTAAAAAAATAAGTTAATGCGAAAGTAAAATAATGAAAATTACGTTTTTGTAACCATTTTTAGGGTTCCGTACCCAAAGGGTAAAAACGGGACCCTATTGTCTGTCCGTCCGTCTGTCTGTCACCAGGCTGTATCTCAAGAACCGCGGTAGCTAGACAGTTGAAATTTTTACAAATTATGTATTTCTGTTGCCGCTATAACAACAAATACTAAAAACAAAATAAAATAAATATTTAAGGGGGCTCCCATACTACAAACGCGATTTTTTTGCCCTTTTCATAGATAATGGTACGGAGCCCTTCGTGCGCGAGTCCGACTCGCACCTGGCCAGTTTTTTAACATGAATACTAATATGTTTACAGATTTATAAAAATAAAACTAATGCGAAGGAAAATGTGACCATAATGCTTGCAGAATGCAGAATGTGCCAACATTGCTACGCTGGATAATCTGTGACCGAAGTAGATGCCATCATTCTGGTCACCCGACGCCTCCTCTAAACATTTCTGAACCTAAGTCACAGCCTAACTCGTCAACCTTGTAAATGAGATCTACTGGAATCCCCGGAAATTATATGCCCAGCAATTAGCGCCGACTAATGACCGTTTTGAGCTGATCCCTTCTTTTCATTACGACATTCTTTTCATCGTCATAAAAAGATCATTAGGTTTTGAAGAGACGATCATTTGTCCAACGCCTAGGTAAGCTATATGTGGTTGTAATCAAATTGCTTGTAAATTAAACGCAAAACATAAAGATAGATTTCACTTTTATAATGTTGGATAGATATACCTAAACAACAGTAACACAAAGTAGAGTAGAGAGTGGGAATTGAACCCACGCCCTTCAGGTCTCGAAGCAGAACTTTAGCAAATGAGCCATCAGGGCAGATATTTGTACATAACTATAAGTATTGTTTTCAAGAGATCCAACGTTTACCTGATATTAAACAATTCTGCATTAAGAGCCTTACTTATAAACGTTACTTAAAGACAAAACTTCGAAGTCAAAGTCGTTTGGTCGAAGATATTAGAGTATAACTAGTCTGGAATGGAACTGGCTCTCAAGTGAGGCTACCGGTATACTCCGTTAGGTGCTTGACGAGATATTTTCAACTTGAGGGTGGTAGCTAGCCACCTGAGTGTTATAAAGTACCCTGCCACCATTCTACGGTTTCTCTTCCCCGGCAGCTCAAGCTCAAGGTTGGGGATTGAACCCACGCCCTTCGGCGTGTGAACCGGCCGCGCTAACCACTGAGCTAGCATCACTACAATTATTTATATATGGTAAAATTATATTGCGCCTTTGTATTATTACTAAAAACAAAGGAGCAATATGATTTTATCGTGTTCCCGTCATAATTCCGTTTTAATGGATATTACAGCATTTAACGTAGCTGCCTACGAACCTCTTTAATTGCTCAACGAAACGTTTTATTCCAGTGCCTCCCAAATTCTTCACCAATGGGTTTGACATAACGCTGCCCAACGTAATCGAAACACAGGGTTAAGCTTGAGGTGTTTTAAGTGAATGGTACTAATTACGATGAACACTTTGGAATCGTAAAACAGTTTGCTTTTTTGTTTTACTTATGTGGGATTAGTCACGGTTCATAACTTGTTTTAGTATTAAATTTAAGTTTTTTTAAACATAAAAAGTTATTCTTTTTCTTAGTCGTTTTGTCAGGTTAAAATTATTAATCTTAAAATTATTATCCCTTAAATATTTATTTTATATTGTTTTTAGTATTTGTTGTTATAGCGGCAACAGAAATACATAATTTGTAAAAATTTCAACCGTCTAGCTACCGCGGTTCTTGAGATACAGCCTGGTGACAGACAGACGGACGGACAGACAGACAGCGAAGTGTCAGTAATAGGGTCCCGTTTTTACCCTTTGGCTACGGAACCCTAAAAAGTATGTTGTCCTTTATTGCATCGAGCACCTGCTTTTTGCGATTTCATACTTAAAAGTTTTTTTTATGGCTTTGTGTTTGACCACAACTCACCTGATGTTAAGTGACGGTTTGGTCGAAGATAGTAAAGTACACCTAGCCTAGAATGTAACGGGCTTTCAAGTGAGGCTGCGGGAACACACCTTTGATGCTTGGCGGCAGATATTCAACTTGAGGGTGGTAAGTAGCCAGTGAAGTACTAGAAAGTACCCTACCACCACGCTATGGCTTTCTCACGATGTTTTCCTTCACCGGCAGCTCAAGCTTTTTGTTGGGGTTTGAACCTTCGGCATACGAACCGACCGCGGTAACCCCTGAGCTATCATCGTTCAAAGTCGTTCATAATAACGAATACAATGACCCTTTTTCAGCTTAGTTCACTCTAATATTATAACTGTACACTTCATTACCTGTACGTAATGGTACACGATGCAACGAGACTCAACCAATTCAGTGAAAAAATTATATTCGCATAGATTTCCCCATCCTCAGACCCGGCACATTGCACCTCATCTATTATAGTAATAAAGTTGAATTTCCTTTGTCTCGGAATCCTTAACGCAGTCGTGATTTTTGCTTCATCATTCTTGTTTTCCTTGATTTTTGGCATCATACTTAGTTAAAACGGCAAATGAAGTCTCAAAATGTCTTACGCGCTACAGCTGAAAACGTTAAAACATCGTTAATGTATGAGAAGTTGAGCACCTTTTTTATTATCTGTTAAGGAATCCGTACATTTAAAATGTTCTTTAAAAGTATCATCCAGTTGTTTGAACCGTACGCTCAAAGTATCATTAAAGATAAAAGGGAAGACGATGGTGGGTTTAGTAAAAACGTCCCGTCAGCACTTTAGACACCGCGATATTTTCATGATGGAGGTTTGTTCCAAATTATATCGTTTAGCCATAGCTTTGTTCTATTTCTTGGTGGTAGATCTCTTTAGCAGGAGGTCGTCTACGTAGAGACCACCGCAGTACGAGATATTATTCAATAAGCAGTAGTGTGTAAACATTACTTCACACACATCATCAGCCATAGGACGTCCACTGCTGGACATAGGCCTCCTCCTGCGGGGTTTTGCCAATACTTGCCACGCTTGGCAGGCGGGTTGGCGAGTGCAGTTAGGAGTGATTGTTCAAGGAAGACGCTGCTGCCCATCTTCCGGATTACATCCCTTAGCCGACTCTTACGGCAACCACGGGTAGAGAGGGTGGGGTACTATTCTTACACCGGCACCACCACGGCAAAAGGGCGCGCCAGTAATATTATTGAGCTGTCGAGACTAACCACCGAAAGTCACGAAGTAACGTGGTCATGGTGTTATCTCTTACCATCAAGAAAGTGACATGTCCGTTTCATTACTCTTGTATTAAAAAAATATTACTTTTGTGTTATAGCTCTCCACTGCTCACCTAGGACAGGGTGCCAAGCAAATGAAATTTTCAAATGTCTCAGCTAACTGCTTTCCTCTTAAAAGGTGATTAAGACGATCTTATTGCTGATTGTTATAAGCTGAAGTGACAACCAAAAAACAATTTACAACAATTATTTATTTTTACATCGTCTGAAAGCTCCGAGTTATTTTGAGGACAATTTCGTAATTCGGTCACGTGTCCATTTACTTCTTACAAACATGAGGTTGTAAGAAGACAAGGATGGAGACACAAAAACAATGTTTTTTTATTTATCTGTGCAATAAATTTATAGTCGGGCAGTCCGAAAAGTCTTTTAGTAGATTTTAGAAATCAATGAAACAATATAATAAAATCAAATATGTGTCTGTTTCTATGTGCCTATGTATGTTTGTCACTTCTTCATGCTTCATGGTTTAACAGATTTCGATAAAATTTTGAATGGAAATAGACTTTAAAGTTTTTTTGTTTAATACATACTTAAGTACATATAAAAACCCCAGACACAACAAACCTTTATCGTCATATAAATGTTTGCCAATCGAACCCCTACAGCTCTCAAATCAAATATTCTACCAAATGACCAACAAGGCAGTCAACATATGATTAAATAAGCCACTGCCACGTTGGATGGCAATGCTAATTTTTTTTCTATAGTATATAATAATAACTTATTAGTTATATTTATGTTTATTGTAGGTATATTAAATGTAAATAGTAAGGAAAAAAATGGTCACCCGACGCCTTCTCTAAACGTTTGGCCAATTCCCTATACATATAGTTCGTGAACTGCCGGGTTTCACGGATCTAAAATTTTACCCCAAACGGCAACAACAAATACATTCTATCTAAATAATTCTGTAAATGTCTAAATACATTTACGTACCGGAAATGTTGGATTTGTTTTTAATTGTTTGAGACTTAGGAGACGTGCTCTCACATTCTCGAGTGAATGCCGTCGACTTATACAATATTTACAATCTTGATTAAGCCGGTTTTTAAAGAGGGTTTTATCTGAAAATCTCTTATTCCTTAAATGGAAACGCTTCAGCGCCGTTAAATGCAAAATTTTGTCTTAAAACGTCAAGTTTGATTTAGTTACTAAAATTCTCACATTAAAAATGTTTCCATGGATATTTTTGGTACACTTATGTATACCAAATGGGATTTCATGTTTAATTGCGATGGATATAGTTCCGACCACATCCGGACGCTTGATTAAAAAAAGGCTAAAACTATTTTTTTAATGTTTATTTTTTTATAAATTGGACTACCAGGCATTTAGCTAGTAAGGAAAACAAAGGCCTTTGAATTGTTTGAAAATTTAAATCATGTATCTAAAAATTCGCGTGTTTTTCAATCCCAATTAAAGCTAGACTTACAACACATCCAAAGAGAAATAAATATAAATCCTACACTAAAATAGGTAAGTATACTTGAACGATCATTCACGTCGCTTGTCAGCTCACGATAAATATTGGCCAAGTAAATAAAAAGTTACTTAGCTTTATTCCTTTTGAAAATCTCAGAATGGTAAAGCGAATCGTGAACGGAGGCATAAGTAATATGTCAAACATTTTGTCAAATGTTTTCATATTTGCTATTAATTTGTGTAGATTACGTTGTACTCATCTACAAGAAATTTCTTGCTACACATAGACATAGCAAAAAAGTAGTACTACCTCGTCGCATACCTTATACTTCTTTGAAGTTGAAGTACTGTTGAAGATGTCTTGCTTTGGAATGTACTTCCTTCCATTTATCAAACAGGCTAATTCTATTAATATGTTTAATAATCCAGTATATATTGAGTGGCAAAGCAGCGACACCCTGGACTTTGTTTTGCTCCTTAAACTTCTGTGTATCGCTGCAATTGGCATGGAAATACGTTATCTTTTATCATCAGGAGAGCGAACGCTCGTCTTAAAAAATGATGGTACTGAAACTTGATTTTTTTTTTACTATATTGGTGATGATGCAGCTACTAAATGTAAAATTTATCTGCATGCTAATGTATGTGTATATTTGTATTATATATACTGGCTTACGATCGCGACTTCGTCTGTGTTGAGTTAAGAATTGTCTCTAATCACCTAGTGGTATGAAATATACTTTATTTATTTATTTAGATACACAAAACAGAAAATATTTTTTACATCAGCAGTATGTAAATGACGAAAAGGATTTTAACAAAATTACATTCCTAGACAAATGTGTATACAGCAAGAACAATATAAATTAGAAGGATATACATAAATAGTTCAAATAGAGTGACACAAACCGTATATAAATTAAATTAAAAACGTTGAATCACGTATATATTATAAAGAAACAGACGGAATGTATTAGCCATCAAGCTAATCACGCAAATCACAAAATCACTATACCTTCTTTCGCAAGATGGCCAAGACATCTCGTTTAAACTTTGTAAATTTCAGGTTAAATATGTCTAATGAGCCATGACTTTACGATTTATTCTCATACTTACCAAATATACATTTAAAAAAACATAAAAATTGGTCGAGACGTTACGGAGAACTGCGACCACAAACACTGTAACACGAGATTTATATACATATTAGATATAAAATAAATACATAACTTAAAAAGGCAGAAGTGCATGCTGTGAGATTCGAACCCAGGACCTACAGATTGGAAGCCCGACAATCTGCCAACTCGGCTGCCAAAACTTGACTAGGCTGACGAACCTTATAAAGATTATTTTATCTAATTACACAAGTCAATAGCCCAATGTGTTTGAACTACTTAACCTCGTCACGAAAACCCACGTATTTATAATCACCTCAGTTTTCTTCTGATTAGGGCCTACAACGCACTAACGGCTAGCCGGAGTATGGTGCGCCGTTACAGCAGATCGGAAGGCATTTGACCCGCCGCAACAGCATGCCGTACTCCGACTAGCTGTATCGTCTCGGTTCTAGTATTGCGGTCCGCGGCAATGGTCAGTGCCTCTAGAAACCTCCTAGAGCTTCTTGAACAAGATGGACATCAAAGAAGTGGCTGCTATTATTTATGTATGATCGCGTAAAAAATTTAGTTAAAAATAAATTGGATACAGTCTTTACTGAAGACTCGACATAACGCCGCGTCGCGTATCCCGCCTCACAGTACGTTGAACAGCCATACTCAACCTTTTTTTCATAGGGGCCACAAACACGTTTTAGACATGGGTCGCGGGCTGCAAACTAAAAACTATTATGTTTTAATAAGAATCACAATTAACGATGTATTACAGTAATGAAAAAAGGTTGTCACAATAAAATAAGCTTGGTATACAACATCTATATGATTATCAAGAAGCCACAAGCGTTGTAGACCAAATTGAAAACATTTGTTTCATGATATTTGATACCTATTGTGCACCCTTTTACAACACTTTGTCAAGATCTGACTTGTTGCTGCATGCTAACTTTATTACATCATCCAGGTGAGAGTATATAAGCGATGCAATACACCGCGATAACGTTATCTAGGAACTATTTACGCTGGCAGTACAGGGTTGCGGCGAATGCGCAAGCGGTCCCGCGACCCTGTCATAATGTCACTGCTGAGGGAACATCGTGGGGGTTTTAGTCGGTAGTGGCACCACTCTGATGTCGAGCCCGACATACCCCGCCCGTCTGCCCTGGCGGGCGGAAGTGCGTAAATGCATTTCCCCCACTAGAAAAAAAAAACGCGGCTGCTGCACTCAACTAAACTCAAACTCAACGCAAGTCAACCGGATCGGTTGACGGCTGAACGGAATGATCGTTTTGAGAGAGCAATAACGTATAAAAGAGAGAAACTTAGAATTTTAATTAAGAATGTTAATTTTTAACCCTAAGATGGTTTAACTTTTATTTGTTTGAAATGAGACTTGTTTCATAGTCGTTAGAGTGTCCTTAGGTATAATATTAAAAAAAAACACAAGATTATCTGTTCTTTTCTAGTTAATGAATGGATGCAAGCATCTTCCACAAGTCTTATCGCGTCAAAATTTGATTTTGTTATTATTTGTTACTATGGGTATGGAATTATTTTAAACAATAGTTACTTTTGCTATGATTTTAACCGAAGCATTTCGTTGTAATCATATTTAATTTAAATTGATCAGAGTTTAAGGAACTTCTTTTACACCTGTAAATAATCCTAAAAAAATAGGACATGTGTTTTAATCTACATATTTTTATTTTCTTTATAATATCACTCTGTGTCACATGTACAAAGTAGAATTTAGGGTTAGATTAAGAATGTAATTAGCATAAAAGTGGCTTGCTGGTAAACGAAGGCAGCCGACCCCGTCCTTATTTGACGAGCTTGACATAATGAAAACATTCTACGGACTTATTACCACCCGCCATTTTGTATTCCCCTATTTCAGTGTGCATTATTTTGTTATGTTTTACTGTGGCATTTGTTTTATGTCTAATATTTTGTTTTATTATCATAAACCCTACCTCATCGTTCCAAAAGCTCCAATATAGATGAGCCAATTCTAATTTTAGCCCAACCACCCAAAAAAGAGAGATTTACCTACTAATTTAATAAAATTAAAAAGTTCTGCGGGAATTAGATGAATAAGTAATAATAAATAATTAAAGGGAATTATTAGAAGGATAAGATTTTTTACATATATTAAAAAAAAAAAAAAAACTTGATAGGTTCGCGCTTAACCACATCCTGCCTGATGTAAAGCTACGATGTGGTCTAGGATGGAACACGCTTAATAAGAACGAAACTGCTTACTCTTGATTTGAAGACAATATGGGTTGTACTTTTCGGGAAACATAGACTCCGGCAACAAGTTCCACATCCTCGATCTTCGAATAAAAAATACGTATTCAAAGCGCTAGTTATGTTTACTATTGCCATTTATCTGTTATAAATTAGACACCAATTATCTATCCAATAAAATAATCGCGGTCACATATCCCAATGATTACTAGCTTTACACAACAACATGAACTCTCTAGACCAGCAACTAGATTGATGTCTCCAGGCCAGCTACGAAACTGATATATCCGAATCAGCCACTTGACTAAAGTCTCCAGACCAGCTACTAGTGTGATCTCTCCAGACCTACTACTAGACTGATATCTCCAGATCAGTTATGAGACAAATCTCCAGACCAGCTACTAAACGGATACTACGAGAAACTAATACAATTAAGTTACAATAAGTACTCAACTACTACCATAAATGTTTAAGCACCTATAAAATAAATTCACCATTTTTCTCAATGTATAATGTCTGTCCAAATCGAACATAAATTTCCCATCGAAAGACAAAGAATCATTTCGACGACGTTCGACATTAAGATAATCGGATTACTGAAGCTTCAGCGACTGAATTAGGGCTTGCTTTTGGCTTTCTTAATAAAGCCAAATTCAATATTGCTGCCTTTTAAATGGCTCTCCGTCTATACAGCTGTCTGCTAAGTTTAACGTTTTGTCTGCGTTCCGAATTCACTTATAACAAAAAGTTCTGATTTTCTATGTTTTTTTTTTTAATTTGTACCGAAAGAAAGACAAGCGTATGAGCCAGGTATTTCGGTTCGGATTATTCACGTTTCAAGTTTTGTGTTTGGTGGGTGTTTTAATCATTGAAACGCCTTTATGAATATGTGTGCAAAAACATGATATTGATTTGTTTTGTTATCTTGTTCCCATTATATAAGATTTGCATAGTTTGGGGCTAGATAGCGCTGTGTCAAATGACCAACAATATTTATTATGTTATAAATTATTTATTTACTAGCGACCCGCCCCGGCTTCGCACGGGTAGTAGAGCATATTATGTCTACATGTTTTGTCTGTCGTAAGACTGATCTGTTCATATTCCAACCAATTTACACAAAACCTTGACAAATTATATACCTAAACCTTGCTCATGAATCACTCCTTCTATTGGTGAATCGCATGATGATCCGTGCAGCAGTTTTTAAGTTTATCGCGAATAGGCAGACACGGTGGACGACTTTGTTTTATAATATGTAGTGATTATACCTTTTAGAGTTTACGTGTGGCGCAATGTGCTACGATTTTGTAGCGATGATAGCTCTGTGGTTAGCGCGGTCGGTTCGCATGCCGAAGGGCGTGGGCTCAAACCCCAACAATGAGCTTGAGCTGCCGGTGAAGGAAAACATCGCGAGGAAACCATAGCGTGGTGGTAGGGTACTTGCTAGTACTCGGCTGGTTAGCTACCACCCTCAAGTTGAAAATCTGCCGCCAAGCATCTAACGTCTGTGTTCCGGCAGCCTCACTTGAGAGCCAGTTCTATTCCAGGCTAGGTGTGCTTTACTATCTTCGACCACACCGTCACTTAACATCAAGTGTGGTCAAATACCTAGCCAGTCAGCGCTAAAAAAAAAGATCTTTATCGAGTAGATCTATGACATATCGATAGATCGTACGATGCTTTTTGTAGACGTCTGTGAACATCCTTCATCTTAGAACTAATGTAAACACGAGGTCGGCAATCGATTTGGTATCGAATAAATGATTAAATAGCCTTAAACACGTCTCGTTCAAAGATTAACTTTTTTACACTTATAAATATAAGTTTGAATAATTTAAATTTGCTGAACTAGATATAAGTAATATATCGCCTTAAACATAAACTTAAAAGTTTTATTTAAGCTTGCTCCGTAAAGAACCGCTCTGGAAATCAATTAACATATAGGTACGCTCCATAGACGCCATCTGTGACTTTTTAATTATGTTTTTTTTTTACAATACAAAGAGACGAAAGTTTATTCAATTACTAATCCTAATCTAAGGTTAAAGTACTACTTCAATAAAAAATAAATTATCCTTGCTGCACACGTGCATAACGAACTGAACAATAGTCTATAAAATTGTATTATTAAGTAAACTCTTATTTTGTCAGCTGCTGGAAAAAAGGGTTCTCAAATTTCTTCCTTTTCTATTATATTTACATTTGACGTGATATTAAGCGAAGTTGTGGTCTACGATGGAACACGCTTGGCCTGAAAAAACTGATTCACTTTATCTATTTGTCACTACTATGCCATCCATCTAAACTTGTCACGCAATTATGTTGCAAGGTGACCTTCTCGACTGTTCGATATTCCTTACCAAGCAGAAAACTTCATTATACATCGAACCCACTCGTAAACAAATCCTAGGCTAGAGTCTAACAAATCAAAGAACAAATAAGACCTGAGTGGTCTAAATGGATAGCTAAGTAAAGATATTGTTTCGAGAGATCCCTCGATGGCCGACGTCGCAACAAATGAGCAAGATTGCTGGACGAGATTTGCAACCAACTAGTTTAGCTGAGATTGCTTCTAAATGCACTGAGATGATACCTCGCTCCAGTGAACAGTTTATTTACAGAAAACCTAGACAGCCAATATAAATTAAACTTTACTTATTTCGTCAACTATCTGCGATATGATTTTCGCGTTGTCTGAGATATAATTATGTAGATTATTCCATGTGTTAACTGTTTGTATTTCAAATCCGTTTCAGTGTGTTGAAGTAATGGTATAAAGAGACTTTCGCATTATGATATTATTGTAATGTGTGATATCCAATAGATTTATTTACTTTTTTTTATTGAAAACATGTCATCGCGTTTTTTATTTATTCCTGGTGCCCAATTGTGGTGTATCGTTTTAACTTTGTTTGAAATTTGGGTATTTTATTTATCTATTTGAATGAATTCTTTATCTAATATTTGACAGTCAATAAAATCGTCAGCATGTGAACGTAATACAATGCGCAAAGATAAAATAATTTGCATTCATATAATTAAAGTTACATCCAGAAACATAGACATTTACTAAATTAGTTAAATAATTTCTAAGCGATTTTTAACTGGAGATTTAGTTATCATTACAATGTATAGTGACTGGGATCGTATAACGCACAGTCAATAGACTTAAAAATATAAGCTATTTTCAGTTGGAGGACTAGTCACCATTACAATGTAAAGTGACGGGGTCCTATAATGCTCAATCAATAGGCTTATCCGAGATCGTTGCATAAATAATGATCTTTGGGAGTAACGTTGCTTGCGTTACTCCCTTATGGCCATTCAAGTTAGGTGACCGCATATCGCAAACCCTCGCAGTAAGGTTAATTATATAGGTTGAATGACATTAAGAGCTTAAAGGTATACCGCCACAAAAGGCCCAAGCGCTAAGCGTAAAGTTTTGCCTGCTCTTTTGTCATACTACAAAACATGACATGAGACGGACATAAAGTCGATTTATTTTGCAAGACTATAAACAGAAATGATTATGGCACGCGCATTCTAGTTCACTTTACCAAAAACATTTTTGTTTTATTTTTGGCATCTTACTTTGTGCATTTTTCCAGTGTCAATTATTTCGATATCTCCAAGATGACCGATGAAATCATTCTGATTCCAAGTCAAAGTTTCACAAAATATAAGAGCAAGTCCAGTTATGGCCTAGTAAAGTAGTGGCAAGTGTACTAAAAGTTTTGGAAGCAACACGAAAATACATGTTTTCATTACATTTATTACTTCTCCATAGTCATGCACGTAATTCGTTACTTTGTGATTGAAACACCAGTTGGGCAGTCAGATGATGCAATGACATGATTTTTCCGAAAACCAGAGAAAATTTGCAAACAACAATGACGTAACAAAATAACCAAAGAGATTGGAACGTTCCCACTCAACCTAATGTAACGCATTATCCCAAATAAGCCAGTCACATTCAAGTCCTCTCAAACGCCACAATTACAGATATTTTGTGTGATACGTATCGACCAAGTTATTTGTAGAGGTAGACTAGTGAAATAACAAAAATATTACAAGGAAATCTATTAGTTTTATTTAGAAAAATCGATGGTGGCTCCTTCGCTTAGCTCTCTAGATAAATTGGTCGTACTTGTGATATTTTTGATAGCCTCTACTCTTCCGAGCCTTTCAAAAGTTTCGGCCTTGGAGTGGATTCCAACCAATAGCCTTTGAACTGAACATATTGTAAAAAAATATGTGTGTGACTTTCAGAAACGATTTTTGTTTACATAGAATAAACCTTACGAATATGAAACACTAGCACAAACTAAAAAGGCTAGTAAATGGATTTGCAAGACTTGCATTCTACGTAAACGATAGAAAAAATTATGGAAAGTGAGACAAAGTAGACAGATTGCAATTATAAAACGTTGAGTTTGAGTTTAGTAAATGATTTGAAATGATGATGATCCTTCAAAAACTTTGATCTTTTTGTCTTAATACACAACAAATTTATAACCGTGTATAATAAGAAAAATAATAAGGGCTACTAAATTTATAACTGAACCTCCACCGAAGCTCTAAGAAGCGCCACCGCTTCTTGGCCGATATTCCAAAAACTCGAAATAAAAAGTTCAAAAACCTTTATTGTACGAACCACTAAACAATGGAATTTGCTGCCCGAATTGGTGTTCCCCGATAGATATATACAATCTAGGTGCCTTCAAGTCGCGAGTGAATCTGTTTTCTAGGCAAGCGCTATCCACTGTAGTGGATTGAGTTGGCGGTCAAAGGCAAGCCTATGTATTTGAAAGAAAAAAAACCTGAACAAATAAGAAGTTAAGGTTTATTTTACTTTCTGTTACTGACATTAAAGTTTTAACATCCAGACAGTCTGACTGCAGTTTATTTGCTCCGACATGATTGCGATTTTATAGTCACAGTCTGCCAGACGAAAAAAATATTAAATTTAAAAAAAATAGAAGGCTTATGCAACACTACTTACACTTACTCGAGTAACTTGAACATCGTAAGCACCATATAGTTAGATATTTAATATGTTCGATTTTAAGTAATTTGCGTGGTGGTAGAGTACTTTCTAGTACTCGGCTGGCTAGCTACATACCCTCAAGTTGAAAATCTGCCGCCAAGCATCTAACGGTGTATTCCGGCAGCCTCACTTGAGAGCCAGTTCCAGTCCAGGCTAGGTGTGCTTTACCATCTTCGACCACACCGTAACTTAACATCAGGTGAGTTGTGGTCAAACAAAAAGCCTGTCACCGATAAAAAAAAAAAAAAAACTTTTTATTTTAAATAATTTACATATTTAAGTAAAGAGCCAAATTTTATGCACCAGTGTGGGCAATTGATTCTTGTTTAACCACCACTACTTTATTAGGGCATGGGATGGACTTGACCGTGACTATAGCTGTGACTAAATCAGTAATTAGTATCATACATATTAATAGTGAAATCAAAAGACATAAATAAAGATTAGGCCTTCATGACTCAATATTTAGTTACCGATAAATTAAGACACTAAAAATTACGGATATTCATCTTTGAGTCAATAGATATAAGTAACTCTTATACATAGGATACTCTTAAAAATATCAATTTTGACATTTCTATTTCAGTATTTTCAATACACATACAAGTTTATCCGCGTCTCTTACTTTATAACGACAATATATCGAGTTGCTCAAGGCAAGGCGGTCGTAACATTTTTTTCAAGTGTGAAAGCCCCCTGAGGACTTGTGATCTATGAACAGTTATATCGCATCTTATGTAGTACGACCGAAATGTCCAGATATATATAATAATAATATGTATATAGTGTAGGATATTTCACACAGCGACGTTCGGGGTTAACTTGAAACTAAACGAAGCTTACTATAGGAACCACACAACTGATAGAATACTTGTATACCTTTTATTTCTAAATACACGCATTTAGAACATCTAGACATAGAACAAACATCTATATTTCATCACATAAATGTTTACCTAGGTTTTTTTTTTTTATATCGCCAACAGGCTAGGTGTTTGACCACAGCTCACCTGATATTAAGTGACGGTGTGGTCGAAGATGGTAAAGCACACCTAACCTGGAATGGAACTGGCTCTCAAGTGCGGCTGCCGGAACACACCGTTAGATGCTTGGCGGTAGATTTTCAACTTGAAAAGGTAGCTAGCCAGCCGAGTACTAAAAAGTACCCTACCACCACGCTATGGTAAATAAAATAAAAACCTAGGTGGATATCGAATGGGCAGACGCGGTAGAGCAATTTTTTTTATTTTTTTTTATTTTTATGTAACAGTAATGAGACGAACGAGACGTTCTCCTGATGTTAAGAGATAACGCCTGTCCATGACCATTGCAGCGATACACAGAACTTTGAGTAGTAAAACAAAGTCCAGAGCATCGCTGTCTTGGCGCTCATTACTTTGAGACTAGATGGTTAGTCTCTACAGCCCAGTAATTTCGCTAGCTGCAGTACCCTTCAAACCGGAACACAGTAATGTTTACACACTACTGCTTAGCGGCAGAATATCTGGTACTGCGGTGGTACCTACCTAGACGACCTCCTGCTAAGGAAATCTACCACCAAGTAAATTTATTTTTATATATCTTATTATATTACACGCAGCGCCGCAGCCGTCTGTCCCCAAACTAAGTAATGCTTGTACTATGGAAGTCAGATAGCTAATAGAATACTTAAATACTTTTTTTTTTGTAAATTCTTATTTCTAATATACACAGAACAAACATTTTTGCCGTGGTGGTGCCGGCGTTAGAATTGTACCCCACCCTCTCCACCCGTGGTTGCCGTAAGAGTCGGCTAAGGGATGTAATCCGGAAGATGGGCGGCAGCGTCTTCCTTGAACAATCACACCTATATAGTTAGATATTTAATATGTTCGATTTTAAGTAATTTGCATGGTGGTAGAATACTTTTGTAGTACTCGGCTGGCTAGCTACCACCCTCAAGTTGAAAATCTGCCGCCAAGCATCTAACGGTGTGTACCAGCAGCTTCACTTGTGAGCCAGTTCCATTCCAGGCTAGGTGTGTTTACCGTCTTCGACCACGTCGTCACTTAACAGCAACGAGCTACAGTCAAACACCTAGCCTGCCAACCATAAAAAAAACAATTATTTATATAAAAACTAGCTGCACAATTTCTGGTACAAAAAGCCTATCCCTAGAGTCTCGCTTCATAACGCAACTTTTTCTTTTTCTATAGCTTCTTTACAAATAGGTACCCTTTTCCTTGCGTCCGTACAAGCATTCATAAAGCACAAGCATACAAGCATTCTATTCAAACATTCTAAACACGTACGCATGGACTGCAAAGGCAATTATTTATATTTAGGTGTATCAAACGATTTAACGTATAAGTTGCTTAGGGAATTGCGGTGGATTACAAATGTAATTGTAGAAAAGTACATTTTTAGACACGCCTTTCAGAATGGCCTGAACGATCATGATAAGCGATAAATATATTTTGAGTCCATTAGATCAAACTTACAGCAAGAACGAACAAGTCTTGTCATTTTGGGTTTACATTTACGGGATCTACCTTTGTTTTATTTCACTCCCATTTAATTAAGTCGGGTACTCAGACTATAAGCCCCGCCACATCTGATGGTTTGTTCCAGAGAGGTAAAAAGCAGAGTACGTCTCGCTTTATATATAGTACTGGATGACCGAGCTTTGCTCGGCTGAAAACACGGATAAAACGACGTTTTCTAAAAATTAAACCTAGCTAGATCGATTTATCTCCCACAAAACCCCCCTGCATACTAAATTTCATGAAAATCGTTGGAGCCGTTTCCGAGTTTCAGAATATATATATATATATATATACAAGAATTGCTCGTTTAAAGATATAGATAGATAAAACGTATTGTCTTTTTTGTGTTGTGTTTTTTTGTTAATTCATAGGTAACTAAATACAGAGTCTTTGATATTTCATCATCATCAGCCATAGGTCGTCCACTGCTGGACATAGGGTGGGTTTTGCCAATACTCGCCACGCTTGGCAGGCGGGTTGGCGAGCGTAGTTAGGTGTGATTATTCAAGGAAGACACTGCTGCCTATCTTCCGGATGACATCCCTTAGCCGGCTCTTACGGCAACCATGGGTAGAGAGGGTGGGGTACTATTCTTACGCCGGCACCACCACGGCATGATATATATATATAAACACAACTCAAATTTCTAGTTAACGCGGCAAGGGTCATGAGTAGATGACCACTCTTACAATTTCTCCTGATGCAAAAGAACTAAGACTAAGAGATAACGACTGTCCACGACTATTTCAGTACCTAATACATAGAACTTAAAAACAAATCAAAGTATACGGCATCTGCTATGGCGCTCATCACATTGAGACATTCGTTGATTAGTCTCAATAGCCCTGAGATTTCGCTAGCTGCTGTATCTTTCAAACTGAAAATAATGTTTACGCACTACTGCTTGCCAGTAGAATATCTGATACTGCGTTAGTAACTTCCTAAAAGACAAAAGATCTACTGTAAAATTCTTTACAAAGTTTAATTTTAAGGCGTTTACATGACTCAGGGAGCTTGTAATTTTTTGTATAGAACACGTTACCCCTAACAGTCCATTTAACGAAAAGGACTGTTCGCTTTCACACTTTGTTGGATACGGGCCGACTTCAAAGGCATTGTCATTGGTTGCTCCCTAATTAAGCTGTTTGGACAAACTGTCGGTAACTTGAAAACATTTCAAGACAGAATGAATCAGTAGTAGAAAAGTGAACTTTTAAAGTTTTTTTTGTTTTAATGGATAAACAATTTGTTTCGTTTAAAAATTCACTTATGTATCTTTATCTCATCCATAACGAACAATATTTTACACATAGTTAGCTATTAAAGTACAGGTAGGTTTTTTTTTACAGCATTAGTAATGCGACGAACGATACGCTATGATGTTTGTAAGAGAAAAAGCGTATTTTATATGGAACTCGTATTATGTTTAATCCTCACCAGTCATATCCACATTTTTATTTTACTAGGATTTTGTACTGTAGGTACCACGAGTTCTGAAATTTTTGGTTTTGTGTTAGAGGTAACAGGTTAGAGGTAGAGGTAAGTCTGCAATTCAGTTCCAATCTGCTAGTCCAAATCTCTCACGACTCTGAGCCGGGAAAAACTAGGCGAAACGTATTCAAATATGACACATACCCCAACAGATACCACCTAAATATCAGAAGTAGGTTTTGTATGGTATATGCGCATCTACCCTGACCCTTGTCACCGTCATGTTGATTTGACATTTCGGCCTTAAACTCGTTCCAATTCATCTCTTTATTCTATGATAAAACAGATTTCAATGTTTTTCTGATCGATGAATCAAATAAACTGAATATAAATTGCATTTGTGGTGAGCTATTTGCAAACTGCTATAAAAATCGTAACGAATACAATTAATAAAATGTACAATGTGTATACCTATTTTTATTGGAAATTTTAATGTATTGGAACTGACCTACAACAGAATAAATTTATTAAAAAACCGTCTTTAAAGTAGCTGAAGCGGCATATACGTTTTAACTTCAACATCAAATTATAGAGAGACCATTAAATATACACGTTTCTTTTCAATATCTAGATTAAGCCTTCGCATAGTCCTTAACTTTAAATGAAATACAGGTAAGCATATATTTCCTTATTTTCCGTTTTTATTTTTTTCATATAAATTTATATTACGATCTCCTAAAATCGCCGTTTCTCTGTTTGTCTAATATTTCATTTTTTTTAAAACTACTTTTAGATCTCCCCACTCAACAGTGACTTGGAAATGTTAATTATCTTTTTTATACCGAAAGCGCCAGTGGAAACCTATATCTACCTATAATAATATTTGTCGGATATCAGTATAATATAGATATAGTCGGATTAAAAAAAAAACAATTCATATTTATAGCTCATTTCCATAAAAAAATATATTACTTGGCTTATTTTTATCAACTTTATTTACATCTAAAAAGGATTTAGGTACCAAACATCAGACCGAAAATTGAAAAATCAGCAACTAAGTTAAGAAGTCATAATCTGCAAATTTCACAGACTCTATAAAACACCAAAGTGCAATAAAAACAAATTGAACATCGTAATAATTCGCAGATTGCTTCTTCTTGATGAGATTATTTTTTCAGCTCAAACATTGTTACATAAATTGGTTTGACGTTTTGTTCCAGAAAATTGGACTGACACAAGCTCCATACTAAAGAATTTTGTGTTTTGACGATAAATCAAAATCAAATAAATATAATTTACACACACAGCTCCATCTGACCCCAAACTAAGCAGAGCTTGTGTGATGGAAGTCAGATAACTGATAGAATAAATAAATACTTTTTTGTTGACTCCTGGATGAGGGCAATCTTTCACACACGTTTGAACCATTCGTAATTAGTTACTTCTATAAATCCGATAAAGATATACAATTTTTACATAGAACATCATAACTTGGTGAATGTAAAAATAAACCCGGAAAAAACCCCTGAACGCTATTAAATAAACGTCATCAATCAATCGGCTTAAAAGCCAGGAAAGCTTCCTCCTGTCCACAAGTGTAAACACATGACGTACATACCTACAAATAGGCAAGTACTTACAGTGTGACTGTAATGCTCTTATCTTCGCCTCACTAATCACACTATTTAAAGCAATGATAGCTCAGTAATTAACGCGATCGGTTCACACATCGGACGTCGTGGGTTCAAATCTCAACAGCGAGTTTACGCCGGTGAAGGACAGCATCATGAAAAAACCATAGCAAGGTGGTAGAATACGTAGTAGTACTGTTCTGGCTAGCTTCCATTCTCAAGTTGAAAGTCTACCGCTAATCTAACCTACCGGTGTTTTAGCAGCCTCCCTTGAATATCAATTCTATTCCAGTCTGTTTATTCTGCGATAACATTGTCATTTAACATCAGGTGAGCTATGATCAAGTACCACCCAGCTTGTCACTACATAAAATATCATCACAACATATTATTATAAAACAAAGTCGTCCGCCGCGTCTGTCTGTATGTCTGTTCGCGATACACCTAAAAACTACTGAACAGATTATCATGCGAGTTTTACTAATAGATAGAGTGATTTTTAAGGAACGCTTAGGTATATAATTTGTCAAGGTTTCGTGTAAATTGGTTGAAATATGATGATAATTGTTGGTAGTATCGAAAAAGTCAAGCCACCTGGGAGCTTTCATCGAAAACGTTGCCTAATCCCTTTGAGATAATATAACAAAACAATACATGGTGGGATATTCCTCTTTTAAATCTACTTTATATGTATAATACATGCATATGCACCACATTAGTATCTACATTGCACCCGTGCGAAGCCAGGGCTGGTCGCTAGTTAACCATAAATAAAAGCAAAGCGGTTTGCTAAGCACCTGCACTAAGAGCACCTATTCTCCTCACAACGAATAGGCGTGCCAAGTAGCGAGTTACAAATGCTTTGATTAGCCTACCAGTAACTAATGTCTAGCTTAAGTAATTATACGCTATAGGAAATTATGATTTACTGCGCTACTGGGAGCGTAATTTATTGAGCTAATTAGGTGTCATATTTTAATATTTACTGCGCAAAGAAATCTATCGTTTATACCAGCTCATGCCTATTGAATATTGCCATGAAAAAAATAACAGAAGAGCAATTTTTGGTAGTCGCTCACGCTAAAGCTACGCGACCACATATGGCGCAATAAAGTTCGCAATTGCGCCTAACAGAACGCAATGAGAAGCTCAGGAGCAGGGGTTTGTGGACTCAGCCCGGGTCAGGTGCGGATTACGGCAGGGCGGCGGGTAGCTAGTTGCGGAAGGACACTTTTGCTCCGATAGCTGGACCAAAATTAAAAATTAAATATTACGCACGATACTTTACTAAATGAGTCGTACGAATTACTAGGTTCACGCGTAACTGCTATATTCTTGCTCTGCTAAACGCAACACTGTATCTTGCAAAATAAGTTTGATAATCAAATGTTTAATCGTTGAATAGTTTTGTCGCTTGATATGGATCAACGCCATTTAGTTAGTTAAAATGGACTTAGATGGCGTTGATCGACTTTAAAACTCACTATCGTTTTGTTTACCACTTTAAGCCTAGTTTACTCTATTTTTAAATAATCTGTGGCGAAATAAGTACACTATATTCCTATCGTTTTACAATATCTGTTGGTTTTGTACATCATTTGAGCTATAAGAACACAAACACACAAAAAGTTATTTTTTTTTATCTCAAATTTTCGCCTTGCCCTTAAATCTTTGGGACATAGGATATAAGGCAGATGAGACAGCTGATATAGGTAGATTAGTTGTTCAGAACATAGACAGATTCGAGCGAAACTGATTGGATGCATAAATATGTATGTAGAAAGAGATGTAGGTAAGTCTTAACAGGTAGTAGCACAATACAGGATCTAAAAATGTTTGGATTGCATGTTTCATATTAAATACCGGGACATTGGAACTCTCGTATATGACTACAATCAAAGCAAGGAAATAGTTTTTACCGTGGTGTTAATGTATAAAATACAAATAATTTATTAATAACACCCTAGTTACAAGTCAATAATTGTTTATATTTATATTCCTAACGAACATTTATGTATTTGTAAAACCAGAATTTAAAATCAAAATCTTTTAGTTTTAAAAAGGCCTTTAAGTATGTCATAAAATTGTTCCTGCATTAGCCAAGAATTCATCAACTAGCTTTTGCCCGCGGCTTCGCTCACGTTAATCTAGATATCTATGCCTCGGGAACAGTTCGTTTTCTTGGATGAAAAGTACTCGTATGTCCTTTTCTGTACCCCTGATAACGTGTTTCCAAAATTTTATGATGGTCAGTTTAATAAGACAGTTAAGACGTAGATATAAAGGTAACAAACAAACTCACATGTGCATTTATCATTTAGTAGCGATGATAGTTCAGTGGTTAGCGAGGTCGGTTCACACGCCGAAGAGCGTGGGTTCAAACAATGAGCTTGAGCTGCCGGTGAAGGCAAACATCGTGAGGAAACCATAGCGTGGTGGTAGGGTACTTTCTACTACTCGGCTGGCTAGCTACCACCCTCAAGTTGAGAATCTGCCGCCAAACACCTAATGGTATGTTCCGGTAGCCTCACTTGAGAGCTAGTTCCATTTCAGGTTAGGTGTGTTTACCATTTTTGACCACACCGTCACTTAAAATCATGCGAGCTATGGTCAAACACCTAGCTTGTCAATAATAAAAATTGATTAGGTTAACACTCACTTGTAAACACAGCACAGTACATAGATATACGAGTATATATAGAAACTTTATCATGCACACCAAAAATAGAAAAAAGTACAGAAAATAAAAGAATCTTATGAGTTAGTCGTAGCCTTATAGCTAAGAGTGATCTCTTCCAGCAACCAAGAATGGAAAACACGAGAACGGACGTGAGTAGTTATCATCATCATCATCAACGTCCACAGCTGGACATAGACCTCCTCCATGATGTTAGGAGAGATGTTTTAATCCCCAGGAGATGTTATAACACTATTTCATTTTATAATAGGTATTTATGTTAACAGTAATTTTAAACTCTAATCTGTGAACTATTGACTTAAGTTCATCGCCCATTACAGAAAGATCAAAAACATTGTTCGGAATTTTTTTTACGACTGAGAAAAGCTCACATCCACTTTCCAATTTTTCACGTCATAAATTTTTACTGTAATAGGAAATAGAAGAGAATAGCTGCAGCAAAACCACAAAAACTAACTGGGTCAGGCACCAAATGGGTCATAAATGTGTGAAAGAACGAAACATTTTACCGTCAAACTATTTTAGTGGCATTACTTGAAAGATTTTATTTTTATACAGATACTATTTTCTTTCTTCAGCGGGGCAGGGTCCAAGCTTCTGGTCGTTAGTGATCAGAGGAACCTTATGACAATGCGCGCTCTGTCAAGGAGCACTGCCTTTTCGATCTGTCTCTTGACCCAAGCGCCTAGCGAGTCTCTTAAGATGCTAGATAAGGCTCTTCGCCTTATGGCCGTTCACCGTGGCCACTTAAGTAATAATAACACTATCCCACAACCTGAGCATTTTTGTGGTACACTTTACTGAAAAACTATCACGCCTATAGATTTGTGCTTTAACATAGTAATTTAAATTCATATCTAGATATGTTGTCTGTTAAAAAAAAAATAATTTAAAAACCATTAAAAAAAATAACATTAACAATTCTGTATTCATTGGATAGAATGTTATTGTACTACTAACGCCATCTGTTAGAAAACCAAAGAGTTAACCACGCTGCAACAGAATTAAACTCAATACTCAAATACATCGTAGTTAATCTACTTAATACTAGATGACACCACTAGAATCAGGCGTAATCAGTGTTCCCAACTTGGAGGTATTATAATAATTTTAAAAAACTGTTTTAAAAATTATTGCCCGTTAGAAAAAGTGATCATATGAAACACATCTAGATATGAAGTTAAATTACTATATTAAAGCACAAATCTATAGGCGTGATAGTTTTTAAGTAAAGTGTGCCACAAAAACGCTCAGGTTGTGGAATAGTGTTAGGGCTCACTTCGCTCGCTCTAATAAAAAGAAAAAGGCTTATTGACAAGTTCAAACATTAACTTTTCCCTTTTCGGCAAATTAGGGAACATTTTCTAGCCACAAAAAAGCTCTACGGGTCTCATAGCATTATCTCATATGAGTATCATAGAATGGTCTTGATTGAATAATGTTGGGTTAAGTGGATTTTAAACACTATTGGGTTACGCACCCTAAATGGATCCGTGCTCGCCCTTTAAGGTGTACATAGATACCTACTCGTTTATATCTATTATTATCGAGGTATAGAAAAGTGACCTTTTACATTTTACTAGGTGATAGATCTCCATCTAGCAAAAGCAGTGGCTTAGCTATGTATCCAAAGGTACAAATAAATGAGGCGTAAACTACTAATTTGATTAATTCTAAACAAATTAACCATTGCCATTTGGAACAATGTAAGTATTCTAGCGATATCCCATACATTCAAATCTGTCAAGGCATTTAAGAGTTTTAATGGAATAAGAGAAACACACGTACATACAAACATACCGGAGGGTCTAGACAAACTAAAATTTGATAAGCTATAACGCTAAAAGAAAAATAAAAAATGTACAGGATTTACATAAGCTAATCCCGCCCATTTTTAACTCTTCTATTAGCGTTATTGAATTTTGAATAGGTATACTGAATGTTACTTTGTCTAGTGGCTTATAAGCCACGCAGAAAGTTTTGGGATAAAAAAATTATGTATGAGGCTGATCAATTATAATTTATTTTAATAATACGATTATTAACAGTATATGTACTTTTCAGTTTTAAAATTTACGAGATAATTTCATCATCATCATCAGCCGCATGACGTCCACTGCTGGACATAGGCCTCCCCCATTGACTTCCATAAAGACCGGTTGGAAGCGGCTCGCATCCAGCGCGTTCCTGCGGTCTTTATTAGGTCGTCTGTCCACCTTGTGGGTGGACGTCCTACGCTGCGCTTGCCGGTCCGTGGTCTCCACTCTAGAACTTTGCAGCCCCATCGGCCATCGGTTCTGCGTGCTATGTGCCCTGCCCACTGCCACTTCAACTTGCTAATCCGCTGGGCTATGTCGGCTACTTTAGTTCGCCTACGGATCTCCTCATTTCTGATTCGATCTCGTAGGGAAACTCCGAGCATAGCCCTCTCCATAGCTCGTTGAGATAATTTGCACTATCTTGTTTCATTAAAAAAAAAGTTTTTTTTTTCCGATTTGTGTCGCCTTAAACCGGATGAATCGTATAATAGATTTCAAATGACATTTATAGATGATGACCCTTCTAATTTAACCGTGTACCGAATTTAAGTGCGGTCGACTAACTCTAAGGAGTGAACAAATATGTGGTCGCCCTTTGAAGGCTATTACGGAAGAAAACGAGTTAACAGGGAAATATTTAATTCAAGAGAATAAGCATTCAGTGCTCAAAACGAGAGATTTCCTGGACAACACACCAGTAAAACTTTTGGGCTCCGTATAGCCTCTTTTTATTCCCTAAAATAAATAATCAACTCAGAGATACAGTAGAAGAAGAAAGGCTGTAGAATGCGTGGGATGGCTGTAGAAGAGGTGTCTGAAGCAGACTGGAAAAGGTGTTTCGAAAATTGCTTTAAACTCATAAAAATTTGTAAGACGGAGACAGAGTTTTCTGTAAAGATTTACCCATTGAACTTATTTTTTTTTTTTGTTTCGCAAAACTGCCAGAGTGCGCACGTACATACATACATACATACATATATAACGTCAAATATATATAAAAACCAGCTGAATGTCCAGTACTTCGTACCCGCGCTTGGTATTTGACCCCGCATATACGGGCTGACAGTTTGACTATTAGTCCGCGCGCGACTACCATGTAATTTTCGGTGTGCGTGATTTGAATGTCCGTACATTTGTTTGCTCAGGGTAATTAGGTAAAATATTAACCAGCTATTATTTATTATTATTTGGAACGACAATCGAGTACTCAACCCCCTGTAACAACATTGTTAATGTTCAAACTTTCACGGTGTATAAACTTAATTTGAAGTATCACAACAATTTATAAAAAAGAATTAACAAAATCGGTTCATCCGCTTTCAATATGCGCTTACCAACGAACATCATTTGAATTTTATTTTTATGTATGTATACATAGAAGACAGATTAATATTTCCTTGTAAGCTCTGTAATTAATTTAATGAAATTGCAAATAGAATATTTTTAGTTACAAAATCAATATTCCATACATAGATTTGGTTGCCTTTCGCCATGATCCACAAGTCTAAATGACCGACCAGTACAAGAATATCTCTAAGTATAAACTCGTATGTCTTTTCAAATAAAATATTATGTCTCCGAGTAAAAGTTGAAGCTTTTGCCAGTATCAACTACATGAAAAGTTTCGGTAGGATCGTGAATTATATCGCAAAAATGTAACTTGATTTATAAAGAAAGTAATCACAATCAAGAACTATTTTCGCCGACACATCTCTCGCGGAATAGATCGAGATTTCGCGGCAAAAATGTAACAGCAGAATGATTGATGAAATGTTACTTTACATATAACACGACGACGAATGTATGATAGATTTGGTATGTTAGTCTCGTATTCATGTTATATGTACCTACATTTATGTGCACAAGACTTAAAATCTCACGCTATCTGCCATTTATCGTGGAAAATGAGAGCAAAAATGGAGACCACGTGTATGCGTAGGCAAGTGCAGTGTACAACACCCTGCACCCAGGTGAGTGACGATCTGGACATTACATCACATCATCAGCCATAGGACGACCACTGCTGGACATAGGCCTCCTCCTGGGGGGGTTTTGCCAATACTCGCCACGCTTGGCAGGCGGGTTGGCGAGCGCTGTTAGGTGTGATTGTTGGAAGACGCTGCTGTCCATCTTCCGGATTACATCCCTTAGCCGACTCTTACGGCAACCATGGGTAGGGAGGGTGGGGTACAACTCTTACGCCGGCACCACCACGGCATAGCAGCGAGCAAAAACTGGATGCAGAAAGCTGCTGACCGATGGTGAATGGTGTAGTAGGTGCTGATAAAATACGCTGATGATAATGATGATGATGACGCTGTGCAAATATGGCAATGCCAGTATGCTCAGCACGTTAATCAGTAGCAATCCAACTAGTATATTATTAATTAATCAATTATTTAATTTTATTTATGTAAACTCACAATAGAGCAAGCTAAAAAGTTTATAAAAACTATAACCTGACTATGGACAAAATAATAACTAATTGAAGAAAAAAAAATATAGCCTATGTCACACGGAGCATAATAACGAATCAATTGACACTTCAATCATCAAAATCGGATGAGTAGTTCCGGCGCTACGGTGTAACACACATTACATACATACAAACATCCATAGACTAATAAAAACATAACCCCTCCATTTAGCTTTGCCGTGGTCGAGTAAAAACTTGCAAGTTCATAATTTACAGTTCTCATTTAGTTCTGTTCATTCTTGTCAATTAAAGTTTAGGGAAATTGAGGAAACTAGGTATGTCACGTCAGCACAATTAATCACTAAGAAAGCAAAATTAAAAAGAAATTATACAAATTAAAAAAATACCTAAGATAACATGTTTCGAAGTAAACTGCCAGTGAACACAATCAGTCTATGTAATTAAATAAGGAGCAATGCTCACAGGATCTAAATCGGTAATGCATTGAGATGCGAGCGTACAAATCTTGTGGAAAAATCAAATGTTTATCGTTAATAGTAATTTCAAAATTTTACTCCAATTACTTTATTAACATTTGATGTCAAACTTATAGTACCTACACCGAAAAGACTTTACCGCGCTTATGCGCTCCCACTTTCTTTTTTGGTTTTGGCATCGCACTTTATACATTTGCTAGTGTTAAGTATTTCGATGTTTCCAGTATTTTATGATATACGAAGTTAAATAAGTCTAAGTCAGACAAAAAAGTCTTGGTCACGTCCGGTCATCCCATAATATAGTGGCGACTTTACTATACAAGCTTCGGCGGAGCTTGGAAAGCAACATGAACAGTCATGTTTTTCCAAATTATGTCATTTTCCCACATTCGGCACCATATGAATAGAACACTATTATTATTATACATCAACTAGCTTACGCCCGCGACTTCGTACGCGCTGACCTTAGAATTGAGTTCAAAGATAAATTATATATTATATAGAATTAATCAAAATCCTTTCTTAGCGGATGCCTACGTCATAAAATCTACCTGCATGCCAAATTTCAGCCCGATCCGTCCAGTGGTTTGGGCTGTGCGTTGATAGATCACTATGTCAGTCAGTCAGTCAGTCACCTTTGAGTTATATATATTTAGATTTAAAAAAATAGTTTTGTCACATATAATGCGGTGACACGACCTGTCTGCGTCCCGCCAAAACTCCACTCTAATTCGACTCTTTAAACCTGTGAACATTACCCCTAAGAATGTATTTGCGAAGTGCTCGTTAGTATAGATACTTCGTCAAAACTTCATAAATGAGCAAGTTCTTAATTATATTGAAAGCCATGCTTCATTAATAAATTTATTGGCTAATTAATCATACTCTGTCGAGTTTAAAATTGTTTTACAAAATGTTTTGAGGAAATTACTTAATCAAGTTCATTGTTTAGGAACTACGGTATTTTTTTTTTAATTTGCGATTTGCCGGATTTTTTATTTATTTGACGGTATAGTTGTTTGACCGCAGCTCATTTCATGTTAAGTGACGGTGCGGTCGAAGATCTGAGATCTGAGTCACATAAAGTAAAGTAACGTCCAGTTCGGTCAAGAGTCAAGACTTAGTAAAATAGTAGCAATATTACTAGAAGCTACGACGTGGTTTTGGAAGCAACATGAAAGGATATGTTTCACCACATTATATCACTTTCTCAGACTCGTGTTAAGTACACGAGTATGTGGAGTCCAGGACTATATGAATAAAACACCGGTTTTTATTTATAAACATTCGAAAGACCAAACATTTTGTAAAATGATACGACGTAGTGACATCAATATTTGCGTAGTTCCCGCCAAAATTCACCATAAATTTTGAATACTTAAGATATATTTTTATTTTATTTATTTTTTATTTTATATATTTTTGAATACTTAAGATATATATACATATTTTTTATGCGTTATTTCTAAAACTCGGCAGGAGTTTTTCTTCGCGCAAAATCACTACTACTTTACTACGGCATGGAGTAGACTTGACCGTAACTTACTTTAGATATTATTGAACGTACTTGATATTGACAGAATACACAAAGTGCGATGCCAAACATAAATAAAAAGGAGGAACACTACATATGATCACCATACCCATACTGAGCCAAGTCTCGAAACTGCGCGGTAAACCTACTTTGTCGCATGAAAGCTTATTCTACTAGAAAATAATTTTCCAAACGAGTGATTCTTTTAAGCTCTAGTCTATTTTAACAGAACAGTGCAGCTTGGCAATCAGAACACGTACACGTGTTCTAACTGCCAAGGTGCACACATTAAACAAATTATTGCTTTATTTTGCGTCTTAGCATTTAAAGTGATATTTTACTTACAACTTTTACGTGAAGATGATAGTGGCAATTCACTAGATATAACTCAAACTTCGCGGTAATGTATCTTTTGAATGGCAAATAAGACTTAATGGGATAAAAAATTGCTAAAATACACATTTGCCAAATTGATTAAGAAACATAAAATAGCTAATTATTATATTTTTTTATACGAAATAGCATTTGCTAAATAATATTTGCGTTTGACCACGTCCTGCCTGATGTTAAAGAAGATAGATGAAGCACGCTTATCTAGAATAAACCTGTTTACTCTGGATTTGAAGATAGTCAAATTGTACTTCGTGGGGAAAACAGACGCCAGCAGAGAGTTCCACATCCTCGCTATGCTTATGAAAAATGTGGAAATGAAGCGTTCAGTCCGTACGTGGGGAATGTCCACCATGTATGGATGGCGCTTGGCCTTGTCTGTCTAACCGTCCGGTAATAGAAAAGGGCAGATGGAACCAAATTATGCAATTCCAAGGCACACTCTCCTAAATGTGTTACCGTATAGGAAGATTCTGGGTGTCTTCAAGTCGCGAGTGATTCGGTTTCTTCAAGGCAAGCCTGCGCCATCGTGAACCGCAAGTGTGGCGGTTGTGCGAGTGGCGGTCAAACGCAAGCCTATTTAAAAAAAAAAAAACAATGACTTAGTTACTTTGTTTAAAAGCAGCTATAATGTTATTCGTCAAAAGAGTTTTCACCGACTCCATTACATTCTTTGAATTAAAACCCGCCAAAGTTTATAATATTATAATAGACATAAAATCACAACAGTGAATACTAATAGAATTACAAAAAGCTTGAAGCCAGTTTTTTGCGCTGAAACATCTATCTCTCATAAACATCTTCAATGAAAGAATATTATTTCTTTTGGCAAGTAATAATATTTTTCTTCATGTCGCTGAATTGATTTCAGTATGAGCGTCTAAAAAATTAAGGGAGACCATAATTGATGGTGCTTAAAACGACTATGACAAATTACTACATGTAAACTCGAGTTGCTATTTACTTTACTCGTATTTTTGCCTAGCTATGCTTTTTTTATGATGAGAGGGCGGAGAGATCTTTTATCTTATATCTTTTATTTTATCTTGGATGACGGATGTAATAAGGTATATCCAGGTTATGATGAATTGCATTTACTAAAATCTCCTCGGTAGCCTGCCTCCTTACATGACAGACCATTTCATATTTGACACAGACCAGACATTTTTCATATTTGTATTCGCAAGTTTCTTAGTAAGTAATAACGTCGTGTGTTGCCAGTATTTTATGCGACTTTCACGGTTTTGTGAGTCACAAATTAAATACGTCTATCGACCTAAATACTTTTTATGTAATAAAGTTAGCACCAGTTTATTATTGAAATACGCCTACGAGAGCTTTGTAACTCCGGATTTAAAAATTTTAGCGGGAACGCGGAAAGAGTCGTGTCGCCCCACTGTATTTTTTCCTAAACTAGCGTTTTTTCGAGAGTTTATATACAAAAATATTGGTGTTTTATTAATAAAGTGCCGAATTACAAGTGTGGGAAAATGATATAATGTGGTGAAACATAACTTTTCGTGTTGTTTCGAAACTCCATCGAAGATTATAGTAAAGTCACTACTTTACTAAAGCATGACTGGCACGGACTGGTTTTACCACCAAACAAATTTTGGTAGGGTAATTTAACTTTAATCGTCCAAACTGCTGTATGTCGCAAGTTGCGAGAAAGACAGAGAAGACTTTTATTTTAGACCACAATTTAGTAATATGGTGAACAAAGTGAACTAAGAAAACGGGTTGATAATATGCATCAGATATTTTATTAATAGTACACGTTCTAATATGCGTATTTCTGCGTACGCATATGGGTGCCTATGCGTACGTATATGCGTGTCTACATTTCCTTACACATACTCGTACAATTTTGTTTTGTTAACAGTAATCTTATTAACTCGCTCTGTAGCGAACACGTTCGCGTACAACTCGGAAAAATTAGAGCACATAATCTGTACAATATATTAAGTATAGTATGTAATAATGACTGTGTTCCGATTTGAAGGGTACAGCAGCAAGTGACATTACAGGGATGTTAGGACTAAATCGGACTAGTCGTCGAATGTCTCAAAGAAATGAGCGCCAAAACAGCGACGCCTTAAACTTTGAGTATTGGGTGCGGCTGCAATGCAATGTAAGCAAATAACCCGATTTACTGAACCGTTTTTTTTATTGGATGTATCTGTAGATACTAGAATTACTTAAATCTGAAGAAGCCATAGCATGGTGGTACTTTTTAATAGCTGGCTTGCTACCAGCCTCAAGTTGAGAATCTGCACTTTTGTGTTCTGACAACCTCAATCTTTCCTTCGATCATACCGTCATTGAACATCAAGTGAGCTGTGGTCAAACAACTAGCCTGTCAACCATAAATATGTAGCACTATCAATACCAAAATAGAATTCCAACAAATAAAAGTACCCAGTAGTCAAATATACTTCGTAATACTTACACATAAATATACTGTAAGAGGTCCTTTTTCGTACAGTGAACGCATTCATACATAAATCATCCTCTCTTATTCGCGTATTTTATTCCCAAATCTCTTCTCACTTAAGCTCTCCAAAGTGGTATTCGGAATAGAATATTTATCCAATAGGTAGCAATCATTTGTGGAAATATTGTCACTTGAAATATCTTTCGTCATCGCGTTGTAAAAAGCTGTTGAAATGTTCCTTAGTCAAACTTGAACGACTGAGTTCTGCATTTGCAATACCGATGAACGTCTAAAACTACCTTATTATATGTAGACAATCGACAACACTGTATTTGAACCATAAAATTACAACCATCAGCATTACAATATATAAGCATAAAGACACAACAAATATGAACAATTTTTTTAAGAAAAACAAAAGAAAATGTTACAAACAGGCCTCAACTCGACATAATGTCGACTGCCACCATCCGGCGCTGATCTTCCGTCTAGGCCGGCAAGTGACGTCACGCACACGTGTCCCCGAACGGTAAAATAACAAGCCGAAGAGTTTAAAAAATCTATAACCCGTCATTTACTTATCAGTTTGATTTTTATTGTATTATAAAACCATTTATGGTCAGTTCATTTGTAAGGCTATAATATCCATTTAGTTTTATCGTGTGGACTTCCGGGATTAGTTTCCTATACAGCACGTTTTACAAGTACTAGGTACAAGTTTAAGTTTTCTTGATAAAAGCAATGTCTAGCCTGGATGACGAAAGTATTCAGAGATTTTATGATGATTTCCATACGCGTCCATCATAAAAGTCCCAGTAAAACGCAGTACCTACTTAGGATTAAGTAGTATCGTCTACTATCTGAATTATTTATTGAATGAAATTCTTAATTTATTTACTAGATAAATTAATACTTTTTGTGTTCGAATCACGGTATGTAGTACATAGTACTTTTATATGATTGGTATCACCCAACTAAATTTACCATATATCAATTTGGGTAGAATGAAAATCCTGCCCAAAATTGTCATGTACTCGAAATTATATCGTTGCTAGGAGACGATCGGTCCAACCATTGCTTACGTTATTTTTCATTGAACCCTCCTTACAATAGACTTTCTGGAAAAAGTAATTACTTTCTGTTAAATTCAAGCCGTAATATAGATGACTCATGAATAAAATATTAAATTGCTAAATAATGATCGTGGAATATGCAGCTAAAGTTACAATCGTGTACTGAACTGATTCATATAAAGAATTTTTAAAAATATACCTACTGGTTTTAGGCTATGAGTCAACCAGCCCGACCTTTACTTCTATGAAAGCGTTCCATCAGCTAGGATTGAATAAATAGTTATTTTATAATCCCACTAGCAACTATTCTTTGCACGGGTAGTAGAACATAATTTACACAGAACCTCAATGAATTATACTCGTACACTTAAACCTTCCTTATGAGTATCTGTATCTATTAGTGAAAACCATATTAAAAACCCGTACAGTAGTTTTAGAGTTTACCACGTTCAGACAGATAAACGTAGCGGGGATTTTTAAACAGCGACATGAAAATACTCTAACTTTTCAGCATGTTCCTAAATAAAAGTATACGTCCTTCCGTCAATCATAGACGCTCGAAGTGTCTATCTATACCATTATGAAGAATAAAGATTTATTTTAAATCTAGCACGAAAAGCAAAAAACATTATACAATATTAGATTGTAACTTTATGACAAAACAATTACCTCTTTACGCCCGGTGTTCCCTATTTTCTATTGAATATTTTTTTTACTAGAGGCATATAGTGGGGAATATCTAATAGTGCTGTTGAAGAGTATTCCTTAGCTAGGAAAAGTACATTTTCATAATCCAAGACACATGATACACCATGTAATCTATATTTTGTGTCATGGTAACTGCTCTACATAATGTACTCGTAGATTTTTTAAACTTTAGCGATTTCAACACAGTTGCGTGCGCGATGGATCAGAAAGTAACAAACGGCGACAATCAAAAAAGGAAAAAATGTAAGGGAAGGGAAGGACTCACGCTTCTCCACGGTATTCTACTCCTGGAGCTCACGGAGCGTCTACTCCGCCAAGCAAAGAACGTCTCCACAATAACTAAATGTTTTGATGGTGTAATAAAGTTCACAATACTCCGATAATCCGGTAATAACGTAAAAAACTTCGAAGCACCTCCGGTTAGCGGCCATTGATTTTGGACCACGTTTTTAACTCCACTTGCACTTCAGCAAATGATGCGTAGATACGTGGTAATGTGACAAGAACGTAGAGAGGGGATTAAGGTCGGATGGAAGGAAATAGATATATTAACTGCGAACTGAATAGATATATTTACCTGTTATAAATAAAACGTTTTATAACTTGTATTGAAATTTGTAAACAACAGTCATGTTTATTATCTAGGCTAAATAGCGTACAAAATACTATAAATTACTTGGTTTAAAAAAATATTGGAGGACATTTCACGCGTTATCCCTCAAACTAAGCAAAGCTATGGGAACCAAATAACAGATATAATGGTTTTTTGGCGAGAACGCGGAAAGAGTCGTGTCGCCCCATTGTATTTTTCCAAAACTAGTGTTTTTTCGAGTGTTTATGTATAAAAATAGTATTTATGTATAATTACAAGCGCGAGTGTGGGAAAGTGATATAATGTGATGAAAGATGACTTTTCGTGTTGCTTCCAAAACTCCATCAAAGCTTATAGTAAAGTCGCCACTACTTTACTAAATCATGACTAGATTTGACTGGCACAGATTGGACTTGACCAAGACTGGACTTTGACTATAAAGATAAAGAAGCTGGAAACTGAAGACTGCACACGAAATACAGAAACTTTGAAACTGGCAGAATGCACAGAGTGTGATGCCAATAAAAAGTGGAAAAAACTGATAGAATACTTTTTTTATGAAGACATAGAACAACATCTGTTTTTTGTTAATGTTTGACGTTCGAACCCCATGCCTTACAGCCTCATGAAGCTACCACTAAATGATCTTACAAAGCATCACCTTCGCTTTAGGAAATATCATTAATTTGAAGTGTCATTAATTCACGTTGGTATAGGTCATGCCTAACGAAAACCTACACACATAATTAAGTTGCCACATAATCTACGAAGGTAAGTACATAATGTAATTTTATTGAAGTGCAGCTAAAATAAAAGTTCCTCCAAAACCGCACTACATTTGCTCGACTACTTCAGACAACACGACAGCACAGAAATTATTTTACCCTGAGTTATTCAGCTACAAAAGCCTAAAGACAATATTTCATTTTATTCAGTATAACATTACATTTTCTCATAGAGCGAGTACAATTTCTTGTATAAGTATTTTGAGAAGTTGAATCTGCCACATATGTCTTTTTGTTACCTTTGTACTTTGACAGTATTTCTTTGTTTAAATGAAATATTAACTATACACGTAGCTACGTTATAAATGAGTTTTAGAATTTATGTCAAGAGTGCCTAAATATATGACTAGAGAAATATGTTTATTAACTTCACGTGTGACTGTTACTGGAAATGAGTTTCGTTATGAAGTTAGTTGAGTTCATTAAATAAGCTTATTTGAATACTTTTAGGTAAATACGCAGGTGGCTTAAAACTTATATAATTAAAATTTCAAATACGTGCTATATACCTACAAGATATTTTATTAATATTTATTTACTTTACTATTTATAAATTATTCAGTTACGTCGCATGCATTTTTTATTGCATACTGAGAAATATCTCACATAGACGACAGTCCTTTTTTACGTTAAAGTAATACAGCGATATACAGAACTTCGAGTAGCAAAACAAAGTCTAGGGAATCGCGTCTTTGGCGCTCACTACTTTGAGACTGGATGGGCACAAAGACGGTTGATGAGTCCTCAGTTGAATTGGATTTCGTACGAAAAGATTTTATTATTTATATTCCCGATATGAAACATCTAATGCGGAAGGTCGGACCGCTTATTTGCGGTCGTATCTTTGCGACTCATTCAAGGCTCAACAATCCACTCTAAAAAAAAACAAGATATCGCATTAAGCCATTTACAGTTAGTAAACATTCTTAATAATTCATTCATTCTTAATTTCTCATTCCGATAGTACGTATATGTGCCTACACACAGTACTTAAGTAGGTATTTATATTTCTTTTACCCTAATCTAGTGGCTAGTTTTTCAGCGCTACGCTGTTTCTACTCGAAAATCGATAGAACATCGATCTTCGTTCATCACAGACAGCTCCAGTGGTCATTAATAAGACTTTATTGGCTATTTATGCAGACTCGACGCGGTCAGGATGCTTAGTCCACGGGTATTTTAGGTTAGGACTACGTAATGGTCGACGTCAATTACAATGACGACTTTACTACGTTATATAAGCTTTTACAACGCAAAATACTAAAAGAATAAAATCGAATTGTCGAATCGAATGCTTGTACATGGTTATAAGCTCGGGGCGTACTAAATCAAAAAGGCCCATTGTATTCATCATTGAGAACAACTTTTATTAACCCTGAAATGGTTTATTTTTTTATGTTTGACCAGCTAAATGTTTTGACCATAGCGCACCTGATATTAAATGACGGTTTGGTCAAAGATGGTAAAGCACATCTACCCTGGAATGTAACTGGCTCTCAAATGACTGCCGGAACACACATGATAGCTAGCTAGTCGGGTACTAGAAAATACCCTACCACCATGCTATGGTTTCCTCAAAATGTTTTCCAATTGGCAATGACATTTTTCTATGGAACATCTGTTTTTTTTCCACCGATAAACAATATAGTTTTTTATGTGTACCTACTTATATTATTTTTGCTTGTACATTTACTTTAAAAACTTGGGGCGTACTAAGCCGACAAGGGGTCATTGTATTCATCATTAACAACAACTTTTACTGTGAAACTAACCCTGAAATCGTAAATAAAAACAGTTGTTTTATACATTTTGTTTGAATAGCTGATTTCAAGGTTCGTTCCATAGTAAAAGATGAACACAATGATAAGTACAATGACCCCTTTTCAGTTGAGTACGCCCCAAGCTTATAACCCTGAAGATGGTTTAAAAGATCTTCATACAATTTCAAAGTTGATCTGATAAATTTATTTTTAAGCTAATATGTCACAAATGTAAATATACAAAACAACTAATAAATCTATATATAAGAATATTTAATATAAAATTTTTGTGTCACGTTGTTTGTCCGCGATGAACTCCTCAACCGCTGAACCGATTTTAACTAAATATTGCACACATGTGTGCAGTTTGATCCAACTTGAGAGATAGGATAGTTTATATCTCAATTTATCATCTCAATATTTTTTTATTGCAAATTATTTGTTTATTATACGACAAAGTATAATTATCTGTGAGTTCCATAAAATTCTTATAGATGGCGGTGTAAGGTAATTTATTAACTAGATTAAGTAAGTATCCAATAGATGGCGCTACGTTAAAAGTACAAAGGTTTCATATACGCCACAATTTATTTCACGTTACACGCGTGTGCTCAATTTGGCCACAGCAACGCGTGACCGGGCTATAAAACAAAGACGCCGCGCCGTCGAGATCACAGCCGCGTGGTAGGGGGTTCCCAGTACACTGGCGGCATCGCCCCGTTGTGTAACTATGCTCAACTTTTGGCATAGGTGGCCGCCAGCTCTGAGATCCCCCGAAGCGAGGACCAGATCTAATAATATACTTTGGATTTTCTCAGTTTTAGTCAATTTTCGAGCATAAATTCGAGATGTTAAACGTGTTTTTGTTTTGAAAGCTATCGATTTTCTTAACCTGTTGTCCTATGTGGTGGCAACATACGTGGCAACGCGACCCGAAAATATCGCATCATCGCATCGCGTCGCTTCCCAGCCTTGTCATTGGACAAAGACTTATGACAATATGTGAAAGCGTGACGCGTTGGTAAATGTTTACAAAGCATATGCATGCTGAGTGATAGAATATCTATTAAATAGAAGTGCTTTCATCTTGATTAAAAAATTATACTCTGAAGAGACGATAGTGGCCCATGTCTTATTTTCACGAATACGATATAGTTTTTTTCTTTTTTAATGTAAACTTTATCAGACGCCAAGACGCTCTCCTGATGGTAAGATGACCATTGAACGATACACCGAACTGTCCAGGGCATCGCAGCTTTGACGCTCATTACTTTGAGACTTCGATGATAAGTTTCAACAGCCCTGTAATTACGCCAGCGTCAGTAGCTTTCAAACCGGAACACAGTAATGTTAAACATTATTGCTTAGCGGCAGAATATCTAGTACTGCGGTAGAACCTACTTAGACGACCTCCTCCTTAGGAGATCTACCACCAAGTAATTAAGTGGGGTGGGTCGGATAATAATTTCACCTAACTACGCAATCATTACTTATAATACCGAGTTACGTGAAACAACAATATTAAGCCGAAAGGATTTATAGAAAACTAATTGCGATAATTAAATCAGCTTTTCCATACATTTTGTTGTATGTGAATGGCGTTTTGTATTGTACAGAATTCTATGTGGGGGTACCTAGAAGAGAACTAAAGAACAAATAAGAGTTTGCAAAACGACGAACCAATCTGTGCGATCCAACTGTATCTAGCAACACGCGAATCTATTAAACATACGAATATATATATATATATATATATATAAATACTTTATTATAACTATCCTCAATTTTATGTTTTATGAGTACCTACTTACATCCAATTTGTTTAGCCTAAAGGTCTACAAGGCGCTCCTAGCCTACAAAATAACATAATATAAGGATAAATAGTTACTTACGCTAATCATGATTGCTAAGTTTTACAAATACAAATTCAGTTGTTTATGACAATACAGAAATTTAAAACTCAATTCAAAATGACGTGACTTTGTCATTGGTGACGTTTTTTGAAAAATGTTTCTGAGTAGATAAATGTGATATTCTTTATTCATTTCCTAAAATAAATTAATATTTTAATACTTGTGATCGAGTGATGCTTGCGGGTCGCTGATCTGCTCGTGGTATACACACAATCTAGAACTTTAACCTAAGATTAATTATACTTCTCTAATATTGTAATTAAAAAGTTGACAAAGGTCGCAGACCCCGATGTCTGTGGAGCGTCTTTAGAAAAAACAAATTGTTCGTTTTGACTTAGAACCTATTATAGTTCTACGAACCCCTGTAGGTAGTCATACATACATACAGGTAACTGATTTTGATAGTTTAGCTGTTCTTAGAAACCCTATAACTTTTGTACAAGCTTCATCCATCGAAAATCTGACCTTAACAGAAATGTTTGGACTAAATGTTGGGAAGTTTGTTCAAATCTCTTCACAAACTTTGTATTATCTAATGCCTGCAAGGGAAAGTTATGCAAATGAAGTCACCTGGTACTCACCTCGTTCCCTTAACTTTGAATATGCTAGACAAAGATGAATAAATTAATTAATATACGCAGATATGTCGCACGTAATTAACTGACATGACGTGACTTAATCACGAAGATTTATGAAGTTTCAAATGACGTCATTAATATGGATTACTTCCATTAACCCTATTTAGTCCTTGAGATAAACAGACAAAATGTTTTACTTTTTAGTGTCTCTTACTCTTAAAGGGTTATAAACTTGGACTGTACCAAGCCGAAAGGGGGTCATTGTTTTCATCGTTTTAAACAACTTTAACTATGGACACAACTCGAAAAAAATTTGTTGCTCTATACATTTGGGTAGGGTTCAACGTACTTTTATGTAGAACAGCTGATTCTTCATGCTTATATTGTACAGTGTTTCGGAAAAGTTGATTTTTTTATGTAAACGTAATAAGACGAACTAGACGCTCTCTTGATGGTAAGTAACGCCTGTCCATGTCCAGGGCAAAGTCCATCGCTGCTTTGACGCTCATTACTTTGAGACTTTCGATTTCGACAGTCCTGTAATTTCGCTAACTGTAGTATCATTCAAACCGGAACACAGAGAAGATGAGAAGATATTTTTTATTAGGTCATATTTTCATTTTGGGCCTTATTATAACAATTTAAAGAGATTTTTTTATTAATCTTCTTATAATATAAAAATTAGTGGGTGCTATCGAACTAGCACCACCTGTATTACGACAGACAGGTTACTTCATAAAATGCTTCAATAGAAAATGGATGTCATTTATAACAAAATGTATTGTATAATAATATTATTATTTTGTAATTTATACATTACCTAACGTGCTTTGATTTCAAAAGAATGCATACGATACAATATACGATCATATTACGATCGACTCATCATGTAAACAATTTTTACTATAAAATTTAAAAAATAAATCATCTATTCCTTAAATTTTTAGTAGTACTACTTCGACTGGCTAGCTACACCCTCAAGTTGAAAACCTGCCGCCAAGCATCTTACGGTGTGTTCCGGAAGCCTCACTTTAGAGCCAGTTCCATTCCAGGCTAGGTGTGCTTAACCATCGTCAACGTCAAGCCATAAAAAATTTACATTGATTAACCCAATGGCATTTTTGTAACAAACAGCTGTACAATTTTTCATATTATATCTACTATATTTCTCTAAATCCTCATTCAATCTTATGACACAACAAAATAACAGAGTTATTTTTGTTTTTGTTACAGATGCAGAAACTATTGGTTCCTGTGCTAATTTTGACTACCGCAGCGTTGTCTTCGAGCAACGTGCTTCCAATTACGTCCATGAACGAACTGAATGCAGAGCCTCTAAGCTTTCAATACCAACATGATGACAATATATATAGTAGTAAAGAGCAAACTAGAAATAAACTCAACGCTATACTATTTAATGGAAACATTGATCCAGAAACAGATAAAACACCACAAGCAAATTATATGGACAATAATGAAGAGTTCAATAGCATCAGGAAAGATGATAACTATAACGTAAAAGGTTTCAGGAAAGAGCAATGGCACAACTACCCGAGGCAACTAGATCGTCTTAATAGATATTTTTATCAACATCAGAGTGCTGATAAAAGAAATTTAGATCCTGACGATACTGACAGCGTGTACACAGATGAAATAGTAGACAAAGATCAAGAAAATCTTGACTATATATCACCTAACGAATATGATTCCGAATACGATTCTGAGCAGCATACAACAGATAATGAGGCTGAAATGGCAGCCGCAGTTATTAACCCCTTATTAATATTTAGAATACATTTAGCTTGTTATAATAACAATAAAGCAGCTAATCAGCCCACCCTAGAATCCAGTGGTCTAGAAACTGATAGACTAGAGGAGTCTTATAAGGAGAAAGACAATTATTCAAACGATATTAACCCTGGAAGGAATCTAATCAAAGTAAAACGTGAAGGCAAAATAATTTCAGAAGACGTTGACACCAAACGTAAGTACTAGTTTAGTTTTAATTATATTATTTACTCCATAGTTATTTAGGCTTGCGGTAAGTAACCGCTAAATAGGTTTATAGTAATTCGATATTTTCTTTCAAGTGATCTTTCATGCTAGGAATTTTTAACATTTTGATATATTCCCTAAACTAGCAATCATGACACCCTTATTTGAATAGGTCCCTTTTGTTCCAAAATTATAATGAGGCAGATCATTCACCCTTCCTCCCACGCATGTGTTCTCATATTTTATACACATTTCCAGGTGAATCTTCAGAAAAACGAAAGGTGAACAAAAGAATATTTGCCCTATTCAGTAGACTGCAGAGTCTTAACCCCAAGGGGCACCAGTTACACCATCGTCGGCATATGTACGCATTGTACGGCCCCCCTGACGGTGAGGGGGGTGGAGTTCTAACTGCTGAAACCAGGGCCACATTCATGCGACCACCCGGCTCCCCACTGCGATGGGGCTAAATTTAACTGTAACGCTTAATCGATTTCATTTGAGGGTAACTTTACAAGGATCAATATGTCTTTGTCGTATCCAAGCAAGGTCGTAGCCAGGATTTTATTCATGGGGGGCAGCAAAAGGAAAAATAATTAATACGTGTGTTTAAAAAATATATTATAATATGACATTATATTCACGGAAATCTGCGAGGTTCGACATTAAACTACCCGTAGGTTTTTTATTTATTTATCATGTCCATAGTGTCATCAATAAATGTGTTACATCTCTAAGTTGATAATCTGTTTTTAGCTACAAAGCCGTTGCTTGTGGAACTAGTTTATTTAGTTTATTTTATTGTCTGTACATTTTAATTTCTGATGTGCCCTCCTGGGTACCTGGCTACGACGCCGTTGTTTCTAAGTTATTGCAGTAATTGCCATTTAGAATTTCGAACAATATTTTTGAAAGATAGATCAGATCAAACTTTCGTCCGTTGAGTCCGTTTAAAAGTTATTTTTGATGAGATATTATCGGCTTCGAGTATCTGATCGATGCTGCAGAACCCACACCTTTGATTAAAATAGACACAAATGACTTTGCTTTAAATTAAAAAAACAACAAGAATTTACAAAATATCAATCATTAAACATTTAATTTTCCTGTTTCAACGACATGCTTTTATATGATATCTAAGTGGAAATTTAAAAAGATAATATACCTACATACTTAGGTACATACTGCTTATAGCTGAATAACCTAATGATTTTTAAAGTAGGTAGATTAACCTCATAGGTATTGTATTGGGTTAGAAATAGAAAACACAAAAATTAAAAAAACAAGATCACGGAAAGAACTATACTGTAAAAAGTAAAACTCATTTAAAAGATAATGGTTGATAAAAGAGGGATTCCTGAAAAAACGTGAGGCATTTTAATTTGCCTGCTAATAGGGATTAAAATGGCATTACAAAACATATTATGTGATGAACTATACTTAAAAGTAAGTACAATAAATTGACCAAAACAATACCTAGTTTTTCTTATACTTACAGTAGTTATTATAGCAAAAAAAATTGACTGTATTTACAATATAGTAAATAGTATATTTTAGCCATTAATGTATTAATGAATATATAATGTAAATTTACATATTAATCAGTGCTTGTCTGTTAAATTATTGTTTCAAATAAATATATTTTATTTAAATAAGTGCGTGGGTATAATTAGGTACCTACTTATAATATGTACTTCCAGGGCTATTGTGTCGTTTAAATAATAATTGTATTATCTTTCATGGTAATAAATGAATATCAATAATATAATATTGTAAATAAATAACATGTATATCAGCTTCAATCTTTCATTTATATAGGAATAATAATAATATCGTAGTGTGGGTGTGTGGACACAACCATAAATGAAGGACATTTTTGATCATTTAGCTATCGAGTGGTGTATTTAGCAATTTTTTTGTTATTTACTTTACTACCACACCATAATAGTTACAAATACTACGATTTAACATGAAATAACGCCATCTATGCAGTTACTGCTGTACTAAATATGCTTTATCTATGTTGATCACTCATTCGCCAGTAGAGTTTGATAACACGTTAAATGTCAAACCAGTTCATCATCAATTAAACAACAAACTTTAAAGTAAACAAAATCAATTTCGTGAACAAGGTTTCCGCTAACAATACAAAAGTTTCAAGTGAACAAGAGTTTTTGAGAACCACAATGGTGAGTTGGAATATTATTGTTTTAGTATACCTGTAGGGAAACGAATAATTTGATAGTTTGTATTCTATAACAATAAAAGAAGTTATGTACTAATCTTTTGCATGATTTGGAGAATATTATATCACAGAATTAATCCTATAAAATGAATACGAAGTACTTGTACTTATCTGCACACTATCTTAAGTCCTTTGCGGTTGATTAAATTTTCTAACCTAAAATATGATTTGCCAACAAAAACATGCAACAAGTTTCGTGGTGAATACAACGAAACTAACATTTTTTTTTTGTTTTTTTTTTTCGATTGGCACATTACTTGGATGTCATTGTTGGTGTACATTATACGTTTTACCATGAGATCAAATATTCTTTGGACATCAAACTTTATTGAGTTACTGAGTTACAAGCTTCGGATGCACTAAGCTGAAAGGGGGTAATTTTACTTATTATTATGAACAATTTTTATCATGACCTATATAATACAGCTGTTTTTCTTATAATAAAATTTGTTCGTAATAACAATGGCTTATTACCCCGTATCTAAGCTGTATCATAGAAAATGTCATTCACACTCAACGACATGATCGGAACAGATGTTTTTTTTTTTTTTTAATTATAAACCGTCTTGCGTTTGACTGCCATCTCGACTGATGTTAAACGAAGTTGCGGTCTGCGATAGAGCAGGCTTGCCTAGAACAAAATCAATCGCGGCTTAAAGGCCCTCAGATCGTATTTAGTTCGAGTTTCTATAGAGAAAATTGTTCTTAATCACGGTAACTACAAATGACATCTTTGAATATATAAATCATACAATAAAACACTCAGTATGAGTTTTAACGGTGAAGCTACCCATTGATCTTATTTTCTCAAATAAAATCTCGGACGTGTACTCTTTCTACTTAGACGCCTTAAGTAGATAGGTAAGTATTTCCTCTTTTTTTTTTTAGTTGGATCATTTCGAAGATTTCGCTACCTAATTGCCTTCCACCAAAATTACTACTTTAGTATTAACAAAATAGAAACATAACTGGACTTTTTTTATACCGTTATGTGTATCGCTGTAATGGTCATGGACAGGCGTTATCTCTTACCATCAGGAGAGCGGCATGTTCCACTTATTACTATTTTATTTTTAACAAATTAACTAAGAAGTAGGAAAGTTCACGACTTTGGGATCCTTTATACAAATGAATTCTAAAATCGCATATAAAATTTTCAGTTAAAAATAAAAGTACCTATTCTTTTTTAAATAAAATAAAAATAATTATCTATAATACGATATAAAGTTTGAGATCATGCTGCCAGATGACGCCGCTAATGGAAATGTCCCCCACATTTTACACAGCGTCATCTAGTCCCAAATAAAGAAAGTTTGTATAATACGGACCAGATAACTGATAGAATGCATATACATAATTATGTATACCTTTTTTGTAACATCTATATATTTTGTCACAAATATTTGTAGGGGCTGGGAATCGAACACACGCTCCACAGCGCAGGAAGCAGAACTACTAGAGCAGTCACAATTATTTTGTTCGCAACACGTGTGCGTTTGGCCAAACTTTGCCTAATGTGCGGTCTAGGTAGCAGCAAGGAACTTTTAACTGAAGATTTAAAGACATCCATATTGTACTCGCTTTTTAATTATCATGGATTTTGGCAGAAAGTAAAGCCTCGCAGGACAAATAAAAATATCGAAATACTTTGACTGATAAAGTCCTTATGTAAAGGTTGAAGCCCGCGCTATTCTGTATGGATTTTGGGCCTCGTCGTGCACTTGGCGGGTGCGGACGGCGCTACATATGAAAGGGATTTCTTTTGAGGAGCGCCCCGTGGATATTGTGGCCGACAAGCACCAGCTCACCGACCAGTACCGTGCCATCAACCCAGCGCAGAAAGTGCCCGCTTTGCTCATGGGTAAGTCTCAACACATATATACACCAATATTAACTTCTCTATTAAATTTGGTAAGCGCTTTCATTAACTAAAACAATGTAAGTTATATCGTCCAGGCCGATACAATCGCGGTATCAGATAATTAATCTACTGCCTAGCAGTAGTGTGTATAAAACACTGTTTCGGTTTGAAGGGTTATTATAGCTAGCAAAAAGGCTATTAAGACTTAAGCATTGAATGTCTAAAAGATACGAGTGCGTGACGAGAGATGTTTGAATTGTTTTGTTTTTCAAAGTTCTGAGCATGAGCAGGGATTATCTCTTACTATCAGGAGAGTCTCATTCTCATCACTTTTACTTTAAAAATGATACATAGTATACAATCTAACTACAAAATATGTAATAGATCTACTACACAAAGTATACGGGGTTACGCAGAACGGCAGTACTAAGCTGACAGGAGAGAAAGGAGGAGGATTATAAACATGAAATTTTATTACGGGACCAACACTGAAATCACGAAAAGATCAGCTCTTTCATAGACAATGGTCATTCACCCTTGACGAAATATATAGAAGAACATTTTTTTTTTGTAATATTAGAATCGATTTCATAGTATAAGTATTTTGCTATAAAAATAAAATCTATAAAAACCGATAGCAACTCAAACTCACTACAGAAAGTTACATCAATGCAATCTGGACATTTGTACACAGTTATTTGTTTTAATGTTCTCTTGTAGGTACATAGAATTTTTTATACAAGTGATATCATATCAGTAAAACCTACCTACAATTCTTGTCAGTTTTGCCAAATTGTGCAACCGCTTAAATAATTTTACGTCTAGAGACGCGCCCACTTCTACCAGGCATCGATTGTCAACAACCTCGGTTACCCGTAGGTTGGATGTACCCACAACGTCCCAAAAGATCCTGAAGGTGATTTCCCTTAGGCCAAGGAAATAATAAGTTCTCTTGCAAAAAAGTTTCGGTAAAAAAATATGATTAAATGTCGCTCGCTTAAAATGATATCGAGCTGCGTGCACACGATTCTAAATCGATCGATGTGAACGCATTATTACAAGGATACTTTTTGTGTTCGCACTTCTATAAAATCCCTTAATATACCAATATCCGTTCGATTTACTCCAAAGGAAATAGGACAGTGTATTCAAGCTTTTGATCTGATACGCGCAAATATGGAAGCAGCACGTTTTTCATTCGGTGGCGAAAAATGGATGGTAGCGAGCTATGCTATGTAGAATCAATATTATTATAATGCACGTCACGTTGGCACTTTTTCGCTATTTGAAATAATAATATATCGAATTATACGTACGTGTGTTGTGTATAGGCAAGTGATATAGTTATGGTGAAATATCTCTTTTTGAGTTGTTTCTAAAACTCCCTAGAATTTTCTAGTAAGATCACAACTTGTTTGCTAACGCCATGGACTGAACGTATTATGTAGCTTACTTTATCCAACTTTGATTGAGACTAATAGGTACGTAACGTAATATTTGACACTGGACAAATTTACAACCTGCGATGCCGAAATCAAGGAAAAAAAGTGTGGCGGGAAACACAGAAAGATCATGTCAGCACATTGTATTAATTTCCAAAACTTGTGTTTATTCGAGTGTTTATGTATAAAAGTAACGGTGTTTTATTCACAAAGTGCTGTGTGCGTGAGTCTGGGTGATATAATGTGATCAAACATGATTTTTCCGTGTTTCTTACGTCAAAGCTTGTAGTAAAAGTGCGGTACACAACTTTACTAGGTCATGACCAGATTCAGCCATAATTTTTACTTATAATTTTCTACAATATTATTGGAACACAAATCCTTCTAATTGTGTTCGTTTATTATCGTATAAAAAGTTAGCTATAGCCCATATTGTACGGTAGACATTTAAAATTACAAGTCACATCATTACGGCATTAAATCAATTAGTCTTAATATTTAACGAGCAATCTCAAATCAAATTGGCCTATTCCACAGACTGATTTCATCGACCGCGCATATTTGGTTCAATAATCGCTGATGTCAAGCGTCGCGGCCACAATTTTACTCCAGTGAAGAGGCACTCGCTGTAATAACGTCGGCGTTAACATGCTCTGATGTCACTTCAGCTAATCTTAATGCAGGAAAATTTCGCAAATCCCTACGTAATAAGCAATTTTTTTTGGCATTGCTCTTTGACATGCTGCCAGTGTCAGGTAGTTAATTTATTCAAGTGTCCCAAGATAAAGTCAAGTCAATTACATATATCTCAGATACAGTCAAAGTCACAAGTATGTCTTCTAATAAAGTAGTGGTGGCTTTTACTTTACTATAAAAGCTGCTGCCCTTGTTTATATGTCCACTTACTTCTTTTAAATCAAGCAACTGGTTTTCACTGTTTTTTATATTTTATACAATACATCCTAACCTTTTGTACCTTTAAGTAGATAAATTCAATGTTTTGTAATCAAGTCGCCAAAATTATTTGCGTCTGAGTGAAGCCGGCAAGGCGCTAGTGTTCGTAAAATTGAAGTATTTGAGGAAATTTGTAAATTACCGTAGCCGTAACTTGCAATTAACTTGTCTAAAAGATTTTTTATTGAACAATAATCTATTTATGGACTGAACAAAATATATGTTCAGGGTTTTACATCGCTTTAAGTTATTCCATAGCCTGTCTCATTTCTATGCGTGAGATATCACGTCGAAAATAAGTTGACCATTTTAAGCAATTGGTTTACTTTAAGCAATGTTTATACGTAATGACTAGAGCGCTTAGTCAGCGTTTTCATGTTTTAAAAGAGCTAAAAGCCGTCAACTTGGCGTTAGCCGCTTCACTGAAACTTTCTTGTCCTAACTTGTCTTGTTGAAACGCTTATATTCAGTCAAACGCGCAACCTAAATATAAAACAGTGTTCTTAGATAAAACAAACCGTTTTTTTTTATGGCTGACATTCTAGATCTAGGTGTTCACAGGTGACCACAGCTGATCTGATGTTAAGTGACGGTGTGGTCGAAGATGGTAAAGCACACCTAGCCTAGAATGGAACTGGCTCTCAACTGAGGCTACCGGAACACACCGTTAGATGCTTGGCGGCAGATTTTCAACTTGAGGGTGGTAGCTAGCCAGCCGAGTACTAGAAAGTACCCTACCACCACGCTATGGTTTCCTCACGATTTTTTCCTTCACTGGCAGCTCAAGCTCATTGTTGGAGTTTGAACCCACGCCCTTCGGCATGCGAACCTACCGCGCTAGCCACTGAGCCATCATCGCTACAAAATATTAAGCAAGACATGATTTAGTGAGTCTTCGAATGGGTGCCGCGAGAGCCTTTTTCTTTCTGAGTGCTATCATGGATAAAAATTAATAAAAACACGTGTGACAGGCACCAGTTTTATATTTCCATATAATAAATGATGATGATGATGATGATGATGATATATTAAAAACCGCCAGTCATGTCAGTAGCCCCTTTGAGTGGCATATTAACTCTGACACTAAGGCCGAGCGGCCAGCACTAGTGTCAGACGGCGAACTTACTTTTTTAGTAATAAATTATATGTTAAGAATAACTCTCCATTGTTAAATCAAAAACAGTACACCTACACGCTCATTAAATTGTATCGGCCTCATTTGAACGTCATCGTTCATGATAAAGACACAGATTAAATATTCAGCCTAAGCTATGCATACGTGATTGACTGAGGATGCTATATTTGGTACCTAGTCTATCTGCAAAAACGTCTATCACGCTGTTTCAATTTAGGTTGATGGCCCTCTAACGCATCACGAGTGATCGAATCACTTATGTGAAATCGAAGCACTCAATTTATGTTGATGTGTAAAACTAGCAGGGCTGTAGCTAAGAATTTAATCTAAGGGGTTTGGTTAGGCAAAGCAATTTCAAAGCTAAAATACCCTAAACTTACTACATGTTACGTCTTAGATTCTAAGGAGATTGTAGACGAAGAAGAGGTGGTATACGACCTCCATCTAAAGCTTAGAAGGAGGTCGTCTACCAGTACAGTGTCAGATATTCTGCCGCCAAGCAGTAGTATGTAAACATTGCGATTTGAAGGATACTGCAGCTAGCGATATTAGCACTAAAGAAGCGATAGCTTCGCCTTTGTCTGACTGAATGATTATTGAATCGTGGCAGCTGTAATACAAGGTTACTTAGTATAGCTGCCAACGAGAATCCAAATTGATTTTTACTAAGATATAATTAATTTAATTTAATTTAGAGATAATTGTAATGTTATTCAAGAAATTGCATATAAAGTTATGCCATAATTTAAAAAAAAATAGCATTTGTTTTTTTTCTTACAATGGATACTTTCCGCGTGACAGGTGACGCAAAAAACTGGGTTTTTTATATATTTTTTATTTTGACGTAATAAATATCTGATACGCATTTGGTTAAGCAATCCTGATACGACAAAATGCGTATAAAGGCTATAGGGGCAGGTACCCCTTGTTTATGAGTTCGTCCAAGGGCGTCGCCAGCCCATAGCCCAGGGGGGGGCAAGGTAATATCATGGAGCATGAAAAAATATGAATTGTAGGTACAGTCAAGAGCATGAAGCTTTACAGCATGTAGCGAGTCTTTGCCTCTATGGCGATTGTAATAAGAATGGTTCCAACTTTAATGTGTAAAGCTTCACGAGCTCTTGACAGCACAATAAATAAAACTTTGAAACAAAGTTATTATATTATTTATTATTAAAAACCGAACAAAAATAATTTACGGCACAATTGCAATAGAAGTTATTTAAAACATAATCTTCGGGGATTTTTTGTAAATTTTTCGACCACTTTTTTATGAAAATCTACGTTTTCATGTATAAGTTTTCTGTGTACACTCATCATGGCCAGACCATTAAGACGATTTTCCCCCATAGTGCCTCTTAATCATGTTTTTAATCTCCTGAGGCTGCTAAAAGAGCGCTCTACTGTAAAGGTTGTGCACGGTGGAGTGATCAAAATTTTCAACGCTTTTCCCGTTTCGGGAAAGAAGGTTTTTGCTTCTTTCAGGACATCAACAACTGTTAGACGTGTTGGATTAGGTGTATCGTGCCACAATTTCTGCCAAAGTTCTATTTCATTTTTTATGTTCTGTAAATTATAAAATTGGGCGATAGAATCGCAAGTTTCCTTAAGATTTTCAGTTGACATCGTTTGCATTTGCGCCGGGTGTAATTTTGATAATGCGAATGATGGAGTGTTTTCATCAGCAAAACGTACTTCAAGGGAAGTAATAATGGAGTCTAAGTATGGTATTATTATAGACCTCTTCCAGTATTCTGAAGGGTTTTCTGCTGGATGGTTGCTTCGATGACGTTGTTTCCCAGTAATACGCGGCATTGATGTAATGTCCTCCTCCAGTCCGACTTTCTCCGCAACAGCAGTAACTTCCATTATAATCTCGTCTGTCACTTTTTCGGGATTGTCACGGTGGCTCTTAAGTAATTGCAAAATCCGTTTAACATGTTCCGAGGCCTTGACCACGTCCAAAGCTACAGATTGGAGTACGTTAACAACAGGTTCCATCAAAGCAGAGTATTTGGCTATAAAAACAATTCCTAGAATAAACGAAATTCTGGAAGCAGCCGCATGAAGTTGGAAGGCACTTTTTTGAGTCGCACTATTTCCTTCGCGAGATAAGGTTTGTAAGGCTTCCAGAATGATGGGAAGACTCTTTTCGAAAACTCTGATGGTTTTGTGTTTCTCACTCCATCTTGTCTCGCAAAGTCTGGAAATATTAGGTATCAACTTCCTCCTTAAAACAGATTCATTTTTTTAATTACTAGGGGGGGGCAGCTGCCCCTCCTTGCCCCCCCTTGGCGACGCCCTTGAGTTCGTCCATGACTAGTCAATGATCGATGTCGCAATCAATATTGACAAAGCTTCCAATTTAGCAGAATCCCGTTTACCAAAATCCTGAACGGTAATTTGTAACACTACGTATGAGAATTCTGTGACTATTGACTCTTAATTTATATTCTATGTAAATGTTAAAAGTATTAATGGAATGGTTCAATGTACTTATGCAACGTAGTAAGGAACATTGTAAGTATTTGTACCTACTGAAAGTTTTTTTGTATCACGAAAAATGAAGGGTTTACCCCTTTTATCGGCATATAAAAGTGTTTCGGGGAAGTGTATCAACACTTTAACGCACTTTATCAACGTGAACAATTATATTATTGATACGTGACTCTAAAATGGGAAAAAAAAAATAATTTTTGTATTCTTTCAACCTTTTCCATAGTAAAAGTTAATTTTTTTAATATACTGATAAGTCTGCGTTTGACCACCAACTCGCTTGATAGTAAGCGATGATGTGGTCGAAGGCGAAGCACGCAGACTTAGAAGATACCTATTCACTCTGACCTAATATAAAATATACATAGTATATTTTAGTAAACTCCTTATATAAGATACACTTCTTTAAAACACCTGCATTAGCTTGGTAAATGAGCACCGCGCTAAGCCTTAAGCTTTAAAATTTCTATAATATTTAGCTATGAAAGCTCAGCTGGTTCTAAGATTTACTGGCGTGTGTAAAAAAATAATAATAATAAAACTGTTTCTATTCTAGATATTTATTGCTTCATTACAGTTTAGTATTTTGTAAATGCAAATAATAACAAGCTGAAGAGTTTAAAGAATCTATAACCCGACTGTGATTAAAATTGCTGGAAAAAACTTTTTAAATATTATTTTTTCCTAATTCAATTTAAACACATAACTTATATATAGTTTTGTAATCCTCTTTTAATTTCCTTTATTTAGATACCCTACTTGATAGGTTTTTTTAAATTAACGTATTTCGCGCCAACAATCCAGCTTGATTTTTTTAATCCAGGGTGGATTTAACTAATAAATGGTGTACAAGGGTGGCCTTATCGTCTAGAGCGATTTCTTCCAGACAACCTTAAAGTTAAAGTTTATATGTATAATACATACATATGCACCACGTGCGAAACCGGGGCGGGTCGCTAGTTACTTATATTCTTTGCACATGCCACGAAACATCATCATCGACTGAGCTCTACTTTATAGCATAAATAGATTTTTTTTAAATACGAGTATATGGTACGAGTATATGGTATGGCATGCTATATGCCCATGATAATAGCATACTAACAAGTTTCCCTTTTCATCCCTTCATCCCGTATGATCCCGCAAGTTGAGTGTTTACCTTGCGGTTTGTTGGGTTGATTTGCAGCTAAATTCGTGTAAGGGTTTGCTTAATTGCTACATTTTAGTTAGGGACTTTGTTTTAGATTTACAAGTTTAACAGCATTATTGTCTATTTATTTACTACATCTTTGGATACAATGCTTTAGATTAATATATAAAAAACTTCTGTACATCATAACAAACAACATCACTTGGTGGTAGATCTCCTGAACTAGGCTGTCTAAGTACCACCGAAAATATTCTGCCACCAAGCAGTAGTGTGTAAATAATACTGTTACATTTTGAAAGGTACTGTAACTAGGAAAATTACAGGGCTAATTAGAACATTAAATGTCTCAAAGTCATAAGCGGACTTTGTTACTAAAAGTACTCAGTACCGCTGCAATGGTAGGGCAGGCGACATTTTTTACCATTCAGCTTTTCGTTTGCCTCATTTTTCTTACCATTAAAACTTATCCTACAATCCTACTAATCCTACTATCCTAACTAATATTATAAATGCGAATGGGAGTATAGTTGTTTGTCACGCCTTCACGCGTAATCTACTCAACGGATCTGGGTGAAATTTTGCATGTAGATACTTTAGGCTCTATAATAAAACATTTGTGGTGTCCACTATGATATTTAGGGTTTACCCATTCAGTGAAACACTAAATTAATTTCAGTAAGTAGCACAGCACGCCGGAGACGTCCGCTCCCAACCAGTGACCGCTCGGAAGTGCGGAGTCATTCGTTGTGCTGTGCATCCTTTATTTACACGAAATGCCATACTATTCATCATCATCATCATCATTATCATCATCTATCACCACGCGGGTGAAACCGCGGGGCGCATCTAGTAATATTATAAATGTGAAAGTTTGTGTAGATAGATGGATGTTTCATCACTCACTCTTTCTGACTCAAACTACATTTGGATACGGTCGTACGGATGTCATACGGATTTGGATGACATTTGGCACACATATAGTTTATGGCCTGGATTAACGTAGGTATAAGATACTTTTTATACTGCAAACTGAACTATTTGTTAAATTGCACGCGGACGAAGTCGCGAGTAACAGCTAGTTATTCATAATTTAACATTTTATCTGCTACACAAAAATAAGAAAGCACTAAATAGAAATCATTTTATTAATTTTTCAGTTTGAGATACAAAACTAAAAACGTTTTTATAACATTTCAGTTGCTCACTTTATACCAAGCACAAGTTCGATCATGCATGGAGTATCTACTGTTCCCACTTTTGGAACGTTGGAATCTATTGAAAAATGTGCTAAGAAACACATAACCAACGACTCGCTTGTTCAAAAAAGGTTTTACAGCCTTGAACATGTTGAGCATGAACATGTTGTTTGACATGTTGAACATGCCTTGAGCAAAGTTGCTGGTCTGTCGGTTTTCTAGTGGATACTCTTTGGAGAGTGCGCTTCAGATCTGCATGACCTAATTCCACCCTAATTGATTGATTCAGGCAGGCGTTGCTTTTATTTCAGCTTAACAGCCTACTGTTAAGCGGAAATACATCCTGCCCATTCCACTATCGGACAGCCAGCTATAAAAAAAACCGCCCAAGTGCGAGTCGGACTCGCGCAAGAAGGGTTCCGTACCATTAATTATCTATAAAACGGCAAAAAAAACCTGTTGTATGGGAGCCCCCCTTAATTATTTGTTTTATTTTAATTTATATATTTATTTTTAAAGTGAATATATAACTAAATATTATGTGAATATTTCAAGCTTCTACCTGTTGCCGTTATCAATATCGAGCAAAAAAAAACACGTTTGTTGTATGGGAGCCCCCTTAAATATTTATTTTATTCTGTTGTTTTAGTGTTTGTTGTTATAGTGGCAACAGAAATACATCATCTGTGAAAATTTCAACTGTCTAACTATCACGGTTTGTGAGATACAGCCTGGTGACAGACGGACGGATAGCGTAGTCTTAGAAATAGGGTCCCGTTTTACCCTTTTGCGGTCTTGTGCCGTAGTGGTGCCGGCGTAAGAATTGTACCCCAGCCTCTCTACCCATGGTTGCCGTAAGAGTCGGCTAAGGTATGTAAGCTGGAAGATGGGCAGCAGCGTCTTCCTTGAACAATCATACCTAACTGCGCTTGCCAACCCGCCTGCCAAGTGTGGCGAGTGTTATAAACCCCAAGGAGGAGGCCTATGTCTAGCAGTGGACGTCCTATGGCTGATGTGTTATACCCTTTTGGTACGGAACCCAAAAAATGACACCGCTGCACGGTTGATATTCCAAAAACTAGAAATAAGCGGCTTACATTCACTTTCTTTGTACGAAACTCTGCACATTGACATTTGCTGCCCAAGTGTTTTCCGATAGATATGTACATCTGGGTACTTACAAGTCGCGTGTAAATCTGTTTCTCTTAGGCCCGCGTGCTCCATGGTAGACCGTATCTTCGCTTAACATCGGACGAGATGGCGGTCAAACGCAAGCCTATATGTTATAAAAAAATATAATTATATTCAAAGATATCAAGTTACGTGAAAAGTCATAGAACAAATTTTTTTTAGTATGACGTAGATAAGATACCAGATGTAGCCAAGTTATCGACCCTGTTGGCTAATTGGTAGTATATCTGCTTTAAGTTCTGTACGGCGTGGGATCAATTCCCACCCAGGACAAACATTTTATGATATAAACAAAATTACTTTGTTTTGTGTATGTATGTATACCTAAGTATGTATTTACTAAAAAGTATGTATATAACTGATGTAGGTAACTAATAGAATTATCAGTTACCTGACTTCCATAGCACAAGCTTTTCTTAGTTTGGGGTCAGATGGCGCTTTGTGTAATGTCCTACGATATTTATTTATGGATCAATTTTTTCAACTCTAGAATCAATGTACTCGTACAGCCCTTTTATTTTTGTCAAAATTAACTTGTTGTATTTTTTTTTATGTCTGACAGGCTAGGTTTTTGTCCACAACTCACCTGATGTTAAGTGACGGTGTGATCGAAGATGGTAAAGCACACCTAACCTGGAATGGAACTGGCTCTCAAGTGAGGCTGCCGGAACACACCGTTAGATGCTTGGCGGCAGATTTTCAACTTGAGGGTAGCTAGCCAGCCGACCAGAGCCGGCAGCTCAAGCTCATTGTTAGTGTTTGAACCCACGCCCTTCGGCATGCAAACCGACCGCGCTAACCACTGAGCTATCATCGCTACAAGCTTACAAACTTACAAGCTTTACTTTCAAAACTCGCTTTCCCTAAACATTTCGTCCCATGCAATACTGAAAATAACAAAATCAGTCTTCTATATTTAAAACATAAGAAGCACGGATTCCTCTTAAGAATCTCTCAAAAGCTTTACAGACCCTTTACGGTACGATATTTCCTTGAATGGGTTATAGCCACTAAAATAATTTCTTATTTTGATTTGTAACCTTCTTATGTGAACACACTTTACAAAGTCATTGAGATGGAAAGGTTCTAGCCATTACAAGGATATGTAAAGTATCATAACGTTTTATGCAAGAGTAAACCTTATTATGTCAATGTTGTGGTATGTTGTTCAATTTCGTAGCACGTCTGGCAATATCACTTTGATCAGTGGTGCAAACACACTTGAATGGTCGAAGGAATTTGAATAACACTGGAATAATTATATACACAAGTAACCTGCGACCAAAATCGAAGGAGGTAACCACATAAGTGGATGGGTACTAATAATATGCACACAGGGTTACAAGGCATTATCATGATAAATCCAAACGGTGATGACTACCCCAGAAATAATATATTACTTTTGATGTTTCAGTAAAAAACGTTCACTACTTCTTTGGGCAGTCGTGTTAAAAATCTTGAATGACAAACGAAACAAATGACAAATTCATATACAGAACAATCACACAGATCGGTTGGTCGTTTTGCACACACTTCTTCGTTCTAAAATTATTTTCTAGGTACACAGAATTCGTTACAAAATTTCTTCGCTATTTCAGTGTTGGTCACTCAGTTAAAGTTGTTAATAATGATGAATTCAATAACGCCTTTCAGTATTGTACTATCAAATATATCTCTCTATCTATCTGTAATACTAAATACTTTGCCAATTCGTTTCAATCTCAGTTTTTACTTTAAACCACCTTATTACTGAACTACCTTATAATGTTACGCCATTCCGTGTTTATGAACTTGAACTTTATTGGATTTATTATGTTTGCGTGGATGAGACTAAATTAGATGGAAAATTGAAAGCTCTCCCGCCTTATAAAGAACGGATTTTTATTACGAAGTTTGTTTCTTATTAAGTGCAAAGGAGTCTACTAGATACGTATTTTTTATTACTTGGCTATAAACTAAAACGCATGGCTATTTTTTTCTTAATTTTCCTCATCTCGCTCTGTGCATTCTGCCAGTGTCATGTATTTCATATATTCAATCGTTTCAATCTCCGTTTTTACTTTAAACCACCATATTACTGAACCGCTTTATAATGTTAAGCCATTCCGTGTTTATGAAGTTAAACTTTATTGGGTTTATTATATTTGCGTGGATAAGACTAAATTAGATGGAAAATTGAAAGCTCTCCCGCCTTATAAAGAACGCATTTTTATTATGAAGTTTGTTTCTTATTATGTGGAAAGGAGTCTACTAGATACGTATTTTTTAAAACTTGGCTATAGACTAAAATGCATGGCTGTTTTTTTCTTAATTTTTCTCATCTCGCTCTGTGCATTCTGCCAGTGTCATGTATTTTATATATTCAATCATCTCATCTCATCAATTAAAGAACACGGACTGTGATGTGGACACGGCCGTGTAAATGTGAATACGTGTACATTGTTAACACTAAGAAGTCCTTTAGACTTTTAACTCCTCAATCAACACAACGAAATTTTTGATCCTTTAGCTAACAAGTGGTGTAATTAAATTTTGCATGAAGATGATAGATATGTAGCTGAAACTCCAAATTGTATCCCCCGATTTTGTTCTTATCAGTTTTCTGAATTACTTCCCACAATAAAAGTAAATTTAAAGGCATATCAACGTCAATAACCTGAGTTATTGACGTAAATATGCCTTAATATCTAGTGCATATTAAAGTAGAAATTACTTCAATTATAATATTGCTCATAAAATACCTATTCAATTATTGTGTACATATATGGAAGGCAAGTGATAAAATAAGATACAGGTAATGAGTTTATTAGGTTAAATAATTTAATGGTTAAATCCTCGCAACTTTTACACATTCAAAGATTTATTTGAATTTAATGAGAATAGATAGGTATAGTCCAACTTAAAAGTAATCCAAAAATATTTATGATACTATTTTATTTAAATTTCAAATATATATACCTATATTTTAATGGTTGACAGGCTAGGTGTTTGACCACAGCTCACCTGATGTTAAGTGACGGTGTGCTCGAAGATGATAACCACCTTGCCTGGAATGGTACTGGCTCTCAAGTAAGGCTATCGGAACACACCGTTATATGCTTGGCGGTAGATTTATAACTGCTAGCCAGCAGAGTAGGTACTAGAAAGTACCCTACCACCATGCCCTCACGATGTTTTCCTTTACCGGCAGCTCAAGCTCATTGTTAGGGTTTGAACCCACGCCCTGCGGTATGCGAACCGACCGAGCTAACCATTGATCTATCATCGCTAAAATATGTTAATGTTGTCATTTTAATTTCATGATAAATTTAATAAAAAGTTACATTTGTCGTCGTATTTGATATAAGACGAACATATTTGAAAGTTAAACTACTGCTAAGTATAATGTACTTAAAAATTTCGCATGCCTATTAAAGCTAAAATTGAGGTTTACTTATAACCTAACTATAAGTCCAATTTAACGCGAATAAATGACTTGAACTTAAATATGTCACTTCGTTCTAAGTTCAAATCCGCACAGAACTATCTTGTGAGTTTAGGTGCAGTTATTAACATAGAATAAACACGGGTAAATTGAACGTATACAAACCCAAAACAATACATCAATCAAAAGATCTGTCAACGTTTGATAATTGAATTGTATTGGATTTCGTCAATTTCGAACCGTTACCAATCAATGTAACAATAACAGTTTTAGCAACAATTGTTAAATATACAGGTGCCAACTTAAGTAATGTAGCTAGCTTCCTTTTTTTGTTGACGAGGGAAAAATTTTTGGAGCGCAGTCGAAGTATATGGAATTGTATCCACTAAAACCTGAAGCTTCCCTGGTCGGTACTTGACGGAAGGTTCAGCGATCTCCAGTAGAACGCGCCGGAACCCTTAGCACTGAGTTTCCGCTCTTAACGGAAGAGCGATATGCTGACCTCAACAAACCCTAGCATAAAAACTACCTAAAAAATATTTAAGACGCTCCTTTTAACAAAGCAAGTGTGTATTAGTACCTGAGTTGCTTGCTAAGCATATCCCTTAGCTGTCGAGTAGTGTAATTAAACTTTGCATGTAGATATGACGATATTTTATAAGTTTTCTGTATTTGTCTTCCACTATGGAAACCTGCCGTGCTGAAATATTGCCGTGGTGGTGCCGGCGTAAGAATTGTACCCCACCGTCTCGACCCGTGGTTGCCGTAAGAGTTGGCTAAGGGGTGTAATACGGAAGATGGGCAGCAGGGTCTTCCTTAAACAATCACATCTAACTGCGCTCGCCGACCCGCCTGCCAAGCGTGGCGAGTATTGGCAAAACCCCTCCCCAGGAGGAGGCCTATGTCCAGCAGGACTTCCTGGACTGATGACAGGAGTCCTTGACTTCCTATGACTGATGATGATGTGATGTGATGGAAAACTGAATACGTTATTTTGCTAAAAAAATATATGAGTGTACAATTTTTAAAACATTTTACGTCCTTGTTCACTCACGATTTTAAGAGTAAATAATTACACTAAATAACTTCTTTGACGAAAACCATCGAATTTAATCGCTTGAATTTCCGTAATTCAGCCGTCACTCGCACTGAGCCTTTATTGCTGGAGCGATGAATAATGTCGCACGGAAAAGGTCATTCTATCCCCTCGCCACACAAATCGTTCAAAAATATCAATGGTCCTAAAATAACTCAATTTTTCCCCCCCAAAAGCTACGAATATTGAGGAAATAACGGTTATAAAGAGTTCGATAATCCAAAATTACTGTGCAAACATTATAAATGTAAGTAGATGAAGAAATTTGCCTTTGTGAGCTTAAAGGAGATTTTAGACTATAATATATTTTTTGACTTAAATTTAATAAATAAAAATATGAGGTACCTTAATATAAATGACTAGATGACCTGGTAAACTTCATATCACCTAAAATTGATTTAAAACTAAAAAAACGATTTTATATGTATGTAAAATCGTTTTTTTATAGATTTCACATTCACGGAATGAATAACGGTTATTGACTTGACTGGACTTTGTAACTAAATATGTTAAATATTAATGGCAAAAACCTAAGTACATACCTATAATATATAAATTAGGCATCAAGATCTCCGTATCCATTTGCCGATAAATTAAAAGAAAAACTCTTTGTCAAACGGAAATAAAATGCTTCATATCTGCACTCGGCGCGGCAGCTTGTTTGTTCTAAAAATTTGAACTAACTATAAATACTACAGAATAATTATTACTTTTGAGGGTATTTACTACAAAATACCTTCCAATACTAAAAATGTGAACAAGTTCAACGCATTTCAAGCAACGTACTGAATATATAATTATTTATTTACATCCAAGTATTTGAAATAAAATTGTTGTACGGGTTTGCAGTGGATGTGTGAGCATTGTGTAATTTGGGTAATGGGTTTGAGCATTTGGATTGTCTATTTCATCGGTATTTACACAATCAATTTATTTTTGTGTCGATGGTTTGGTAGATTCAGTAGTTTGTGTGTATTTTATTTCATGTTGTTTTAACCACACCGTTTTGACCACATCTCATCTGACGGTGTGATCGAAGATGGTGAACACATCTGGCCTAGAATGAAATTGGCTCTTTGCCGGAACAAACCGTTAGGTACTTGGTGGCATATTTTTAACTTGGAAGTGGTAGCTGGCCAACTGATTATAATCAGTTGGCACTCCCAAGTTAAAAATATGCCATTATTAGAAAATACCTTACCACTATGCTATGGTTTCCTTACGATGTTTTCCTTCACCGGCAGCTTAACCTCATTGTTTTGGTGGAACCCGCACCCTTCGGCGTGTGAACCGACCGCGCTAACCACCGAGCTATCATTGCCAGATTATACATATTTTTAATAAAGTTGTTAAGTAGTTAATAAAGACAATTACCCAAGTAAAAAAATCATGAAATACTCGTCTGTTGTAATGTAACTACAACAAACTACTACTAAAATTCGTAACAATATGCATACACAATCTAATGTCACTGTGTTGTCGCTCCTCAAATTCAATGACCTAAATAACACACAATTTAAATTGCTTTTTCTATCTGCAATGAAGCGTGTAGACACATTCATTATAGTTTGTTATTTGAAGAGTTATTGACCCATCTATCAAGCAAAATCAGTGGTTGACAATTTTTAGAAACGCGTTTATGGCAAACTTAAAACAAATGAATGTAGTTTATTCTATAGCAATAGGTAAAAAGTTGTTATTCCTTACCTCTCAATCTTTCGCAATCAGAGATTGTGAAATGGTCTGCAAAAGGATGATTTTTATATATCCTTTGTTTTCTTGTTCATCTCACAAGAAGAATGTTTAGACGTTTTTCGATTGAAATAGAATAAAACCATTATATAGCCATTGTTTAAAAGTCTTTTTATTTTAATGATAAATACTCGTTTTTATTAAGGTTTTCGATGCTTGTAAAATAAAAGAGCAATTCTCACAATATTAATTCTGTATTGTTCTTCAAATAGAATCCTTTTTTATTTGACTTGACTTTTTTGGCAAGTAATAAAAGTGTAGAAAACAAATAAATTTGAGACAACAGATTAATAAAAAAAATGGTTTTTGTTGTTTGTGAAAATAGACTGGGGTCAGCAGCATTCTTACTTTATAAGTTAACTAAATCATTTTTCAAAGAAGAAACTCAATTTTATATTTGCGGCAGCCGGGTTATGGAGAAATTTAAAATGCGTGATCATAATTAAATATGTATACAAAGCCTTGTGTCTATGCTGTTTACCGTTAAGGTGTTCCTTCGTCTTCGTTCTCTTTAGGACATACAAGATGAAGATTTTATTTAGATATCGTTTATATCTATCCTGGAAGCCAAATGTTACACTCTTAAGGATATTTTTAATTATTTTAACGGACTAATTACTTAGTTAATGCTCTTATATGAAATTTCGATTACATTTTTTTGTAATTTAATGATCTTGAACTGAAACATTCTGTACTTCCAAATTTTTTGCCATACCATAAGTCCTACACCTGTACATAAATGCCGTAAAAGGCTGCAATATAGTAGTGAGTATTGAGTCTAAACCCAATTCTGGTTGTAGAATCAGGTCATTTTTGTTTTACTAATGCAGGATTCCTCGCGTTTAATTATGTCGGATACTCTGACTATAGTTTTGGCATCTGGTGGCCTTCTTCAAGGAGACAAAGCATAGCGCAAAGGGCGCGCGGCCTCATAAAACAAAAATCTAATGTGTGAAAACCACGTCAGTTGCCAAAGTCTTCTCAGTTGAAGTGTAATTACGAGCCGGTGGTAGATTCAAACATGTAACTTAACGTTCATAAGTGCCTTACCAGGGCCTAAACTGAATAAATGACTTTTGATTTTGATTTTTTTTATTTTGAAGTGAATCAGGACATGCTTACCATAAAAATGCATTGTCATCGTTGTCAACTTAACCAACATGTCAAATTTTAACTCCGTAAGGAAACGATCCTAATTCAGCTTGCAAGATTTGACGAAACAAAACTAACAACATCGTAAGTTAAATTAAAGCTTGAACAAATAATTCACTAAACAGATTCTCAACTATTAAAACAATATACATAGTGCATACTAAATATAAATAGGTCATAGACACGTCGATTAACTCTAAAGCGTTTATTTTATCTGTGACCGCAATCTGTGATGAAACATTTAACAGCATCCACCGCCATAATGGATTCTCATTTTCATATCTACGGTAATAAAACATGAATATCAGGAGCCGAGACTGTTCTGAGCTAATGTATCCTTTAATGAAATATTTAAAGTTGTTTAGTGCAAAGATAAGAAGTTGTAGACGGGGATTATAAAACCATAATTCAAATTCAAATGCGTTTTAAATTAGTACCAACAAGATATATGGAAGGAAAAGAACAGTATTAATATAAATGAAAAGTGAGTCTAAATGATAATACGATTTTGTTAAATAGTACCTACTTACAAAACAAATGAAAGCCTAAGCTTGAAAGGTTTACTAATAACTACTGGGAGATCTGCGGATTCCGTTATGATGCCCTCGGCACAAAGTGCATTTTACTTCAATACAATACAATATTTCATTGATAACACCAAAGTTACAAGTTACATTTAAATTAATGTCCAAAATGTCAAAATAGTATGTCGATAAAATCATATTATGTCAATAAGAATTTTATCTTCTTCTAGACACTTCGCAGCTGGGGCGCGATGCTCGTGAAATAGGGCAACGCATAAGAGATCAGTGTGGTGACTCTTATTCTAGCTCGTTCCTGGTGCAAAGGCTGCCCGTTGCAATCCAGTACGAGAACGCCGCCGAGCACGGGATTTTTGACTGAATGTCGCTGACTATTTTAATTCAAATTAGTTAACTTATTAAAAAATATATATGTATAAATAAATACGAGTTAATACCAATTTGCTACTAATTTAATAATCTCTTCGTTTTCAATAATCGTAAAAGTCATAAAACAGGGTTTCTAATAGCCAATCGGTTTTGAAACGCGCGGTGGAAGGTGCGTCCCGAACGACAGCGGGTACGCGATTGTAGAGCGGCGGACCCCAGTACGTTTAATTTCATTAATGACATATCATATTTATATGAATTTTAATATGACATGTAACTTTGGTGCTATCAATTTTTTTTTTTTAATGCTGTCAATCTATGTGTTTGACCACAACTCACCAGATGTTAAGTGACGGTGTGGTCGAAGATGGTAAAGCACACCTAGCCTGGAATACAAATACAAATATTTTATTGATAACACCAATGTTACAAGTCAATTCCGTAATATCATTACATTAGTACTAGAACTGGCTCTCAAGTGAGGCTGCCGGAACACACCGTTAGATGCTTGGCGGCAGATTTTCAACTTGAGGGTGGTAGCTAGCCAGCCGAGTACTAGAAAGTACCCTACCACCACGCTATGGTTTTTTACCACCGGCAGCTCAAGCTCATTGTTGGGGTTTGAACCCACGCCCTTCGGCATGCGAACCGACCGCGCTAACCACTGAGAAAACTAATCCTTATAACAACCATAACAAGAAGTAGATCTTCTTAGCAAGAGGTTGTCTAGTTAGGTTCCATCGCAGTATCAGATATTCTGCCGCCAACCAGTAAAGTGTAAACTTTGCTGTGTCCGGAACACAGCAAAGTTATACAAGTTGAAGTATATTAGCAAAGCCTAGAGTAGCAGCTAACGAAATTACAGGGCTGTTGAGACTAACCATCGATATCTCACATTAACGAGCGCCAAAGCAATGATGCGCCGGACTTTGTGTTGTTATTCAAAGTTCTGGATACCGCTTCAATAGGAGAGCTTACTTAGTAGAGCGTTTTATTCGGCTTTATTACCTTTACATACAAATAAAATAAATACAATCTTCTTATCAACTTGCTGATATTTAGATGGAGCAACCTTGGTGGAATCAATGGCCATCATTCAATACGTAGAGGACGTCAAACCGGACCCTCCCCTGATGCCGAAGACTCCCGTACTACGAGCGAAGGCCAGGGAAATCTGTGAGGTAAGATTTAATTTGAAGTAAATAGAGGCGTCCGTACTAATCTAAGTGTGTCGGTAGCTGGTGTATACATTACTGTGTTCCGATTATAAGGGCAAAATTAAAAAGCTCTTGAGACTAACTATCGAACGTCTCAAAGTAATAAACGGCAAAAGCAGCGATGGACTGGATTTTTTTTCTTACTTAAAGTTCGGGGTAACGCTGCAATGGCCATTGACAGGCGTTATCTCTTTTCATTAGGGAAGTGTTCCGTTTAGTTAGTTTATTTAGTTTTGGGTCTGGTTGAATTCCGGAAGCTCCAAAATTAATAGGCAGTCATAATTATTGTACTACTCGATGAGTGTTATCGAATGTATTATAGCTTGGAACCCGACGTTTTGTCACATTTCATTGTGAAAGCTATTATTATATGGACAAAAGAAAGCGCACCCTTATCGTAAAAATTTTACATCCCAGAAATTTTAAAACGACCTCTTTCGCAGAACTCGAGTCAGCGCGTCATTCGACACGGTCTAGAGTCACGTCGCTCCCTAGAAACGTTTAAGTCAGGACTGTCCAAACTCAGGCCCGCAGACTTTAAAGACATCGGCAATACAATTTGAATAGCCTTTCTATATCGGCCCAAGGAATAATTAGTACCAAAACATATTTAAACCTATCGTTAACATTTTAAACTAAAATTATTTGAATGTAAATCTAATCTGATGAAACCTTATTAAAACTACCAGTTATTAGCTAGACAGTTCTCTTGCGACATAGAATCTAAATCATGGCCCGCTTACAAAATTGGTTGGGCAGCTTTGGTTTACACAAAAAGGTCAAGTACTTTCATCATCATACACATTTCTTTCCCGCCCCTTGGCTCGTGTAGATAACAAAACCTCAAGAAATTATGTAAATAGAGTCTTCAAATAAATGACCGGGTAAATTAACTGCCACTTTCGTAAGAATGTGCTTAAGAACCTTCAAACTGGCATGCGTAAAGCTAGAAAAGTAGGTAAACAAATATCATTTCGATTACAAACTTTTTAGTTCGGAAATATACTTCAGGGATAAGTAAAACATAAAAGATTTCTCTTGTACTTGAACTAAAACAAATATCGATGGACGAAGACAGACGCTGCTATAAATTTTATTCGTCTTTCAGGGGCAAAATCTTAAGTAACAGACCAAAACTATTCGTAACTACGAATAGTTCCTTTTCATGAGCAAGGTACGATATTCAGCAGATGGTATCTTAGTTGAGGCGATGTAAATCAGGCCAAATTCCAAACAGATTGAGTAACTTCATAAAATACCATTGTCATCTAATTGTGCAAACATTTATGACGATAATAAATGTTTGTTCTGTGTTATCATAAGTATATATTTACAAAAACAAGTACATAAGTATTTTATTAGCTATCTGTTTCCCATAGTACAAACTTTGCTTAGTTTATAAAGTTGTGTATAAAGTCCTACAATATTTATATCTAAACGCAGCACACATTTGAAATTATTTTACAGACTATAGTTGCAGGAATACAGCCACTACAGAACGTAGGACTGAGGTCTCATTTTGACACAGAAGAACAGTACAGCAAGTTTACAAAGTATTGGACTGATCGAGGACTGCAGACATTGGAGGAACTACTGGGGAAATCAGCTGGGAAATATTGCGTAGAAGACTCCTTAACGCTGGCAGATGTTTGCTTCGTACCGCAAATATACAACGCCGTATCCAGGTAAATGTTTTTCATCCCATCTATTTAAAAAGAAGCGAAGGGTTCCTCGATAAGTGCAAGCAAAATGGGTTATTCCGGCGCAAGTGGCGAAATGACTTTTGAATTTGGAACACTATTTAATTAAAATGTTTGAACGCAATTCGCTTCGATATAGTCCTGGCGGGTAATAAAAAAAGCGCACCTACAGACGTGGCATCGGTTCCAAAAGAAAAAAAATCCGCGGGAACTACTTCTTAGTTTTTTTTTTTTTATTACTTTTTATCAAAATATTACAGGCAATTTTAATTTGATTCACAAAAATTTTATAAAAGATGAGTTTTTTTATTTCGTTACTAATAAAAGAATCTCTTAATGAATCTGTAAGAATAGAGGGAGATGAAAAGCAGAGCGTGCCACACGGTACCTACCAAAATTATTTAACATCAAGCGACGTACTTTAAATCCCTCGCCTACTATTATCTACTTTTGCTAAGTTGATATATTTTTTTTTTAGATTGTTGATTGATTCAATTGTTACTTTGAGGAAATTCATCTGATGGTATTCTGGGGTTCAAATTTCAAAATTTCAAATTAAACTAATACAATTCTATTACTGTAACTATTTATCTGAATTAAACATAAAACTTTTTATTTTTTTATGGTTTATGTATTTTTTTAGGCTTGGTGTTTGACCACAGCTCACCTGATGTTAAGTAACAGTGTGGTCGAAGATGGTAAACGCACCTAACCTGGAATAAAATTGGCTCTTAAATGATGCTACTGGAACACACCGACAGATTTTCAACTTGAGGGTGGTAGCTAACCAGTCAAGTACCATAAAGTGCTCTAATACCACGCTATGGTTTCCTCACAATGTTTTCTTTCACCGTCAGCTCAAGGTCATTTTTGGTTTTGAAGCTACGCTCTTCGGCGTGTGAGCCGACCGCGCTAACCGCTGAGTTATCATTGCTACAAACTAAATAGCTGAAACTAAATTTTAAAAACTCAATACCAATATAAAATCTTTTTGATAGCTGAAAGTTTATTGATTCAAATACAGTTACATTTTTCATTTTAAAGGAATACGTATGCTGAAAAGAGTACACAAAATACCTATTCGTAATAAATCTTGGTGTACGTTTTCGTGTCCTATGCATATGAATCAAAGTTTCTAATACGATGCTATGAATCACACTGATATTATAAAGGCAAAAATTTGTGAATGTGTTTGTATGTATGTTACTTCTTCACGCACAAACGGCTGGACCAATTTTGATGAATAGTAGTATGGAGGTAGCTGACACCCAGGATTAAAGAAAGAAAGAAAGGCAGGTAGTTACACTAATATTATAAAGGCGAAAGTTTGTGAGCGTGTAGTGTGTTTGTATGTTTGTTACTTCTTCACGCTCAAACGGCTGGACAAATTTTGATGAAATTTAGTATGGAGGTAGCTGACACCCTGAATTAACACATAGGCTACTTTTATCCCAAAAAAATGTTGTATTCACGTGGGGACAGCAGATAACACCGCAGGGCGCAGCTAGCGTTTTAATCAATTTTCCAATTCCAGGCACAAACTTGACATCAGCAAGTATCCAACAGTGAGCAAACTCTACGACACGTTGCTAAAAGAGAAACTTTTCCAAGAAACCCATCCCTTGAAAATCAAGCCAGTAAACTAATCTAATCATTCGAATCAGTGTGGACTTGTATGGACTTTGGATGTAAGGTTATTGGTATCCAAAAACTGAAATAGCAACCTTACAATAAAAAATACTACAAACCAGCAAACAAACAAGTAAAAAATAAGAATAAAATAAATCAAATTTTATTTTTGTTATTTTTTTGTTTTTTTCTACGATGATCCTTTTCCAGAGTTATAGTTGACTTTTTTTTATGTGAAAGTAACGCTCTCCTGATGGTAAGAGATAACGCTTGCTCATGACTAATTGCAGCGATACACAGAACTTTGAGTAGCAAAACAAAGTCCAGGACATCGCTGCTTTGGCGCTCATTACTTTGAGACTTTCCATGGTTAGTCTCAACAGCCCTGTAACTTCGCTAGCTACAGTACCAAACCGCAACACAGTAATGTATACACACTACTGCTTGGCGGCGAAATATCTGGTATTGCGATGGTACATACCTAGACGACCTCCTACTAAGATCTACCACCAAGTAAATACAGCCCTGTTAGCTCATTTGATTGTGTGTCTGCTTCAAGAGCTGTAGGGCGTCGATTCGATTCCCACTCAGGACAAACATTGTGTGACGTGCATAAATGTTAGTTCTGTGTCTGTGTGTTCAGATTTATTTTAAGTCTGTTCTTAGTCGGACACTCCTGGCAGAGTGGTCGTGGTTGTATATGAACAGGTTGCGTCCCGTCGTTACCACTGGTTCCCAGGACTGTTGCTGGTTATTATAAGTATGTATTTACAAAAATAAATCATACATATAAGTATTATATCGATTATCTGGTTCCCATAGTACAAGGTTGTGTCGTGGTGGTGCCGGCGTAAGAATAGTACCCCACCCTCTCTAACCGTGGTTGCCGTAAGAGTCGGCTAAGTGATGTCATCCGGAAGATGGGCAGCAGCGTCTTATATATAACACTAGTCATTAATAACACGGAGAGTTAGAAAAAAGGAATCTCTAAACACTCCTTCGGGTTGACAAAGCATCTATTACAATTTACATAATATACAATTTTACTTGTCCCAGAGAAATATGGCCTTCAGCGACGGCGAAAACAAATTTAGCAGCTACTGCAGGCCATGCACTGTGTCAGTGTTTATTTTCTGTTGATGCAAAGCTGAACTAGTTTGGACAGGCCTAGCGACAGCTACCCGACTACGTTCTAGGCTAATACCGCAGGTCGCATTTGTTTGGGGCAAATTCGGAGCGAGGACTCATAACAACCTGATGTTCAAAGATACTGCGTTCCTCTTTGTCAACTCGCCGCATTTTCCATGAAAACAAATATGATTACTTGAAACCAGTTAAAAATATGTTTGCTGAACGAAATTGATTTGTATAACCTTTGGCTAGTCCTTTTTAAAATTTATACTCAAGGTAATCGCAGTTCCACTATTAAACCAGTAAACCACTAATAAAGTTCGATAAAATGTAAGTTTGCTTTTATTTCTGACCTTCTATCTGTGGCCTTTGTAACTTTGCTACTACTATACTACTATTGATATTCATATATATGCAGAAGTTCGATATTACAGTTACACAGTTTACAGTTTTTTAGTACCTAATTAAGGTAGAAAACTCAAGTATGAAGTATTTTTTATGTAATAGTAGGTAATGGGACGAACGAGACACCTGATGGTAAGCGTCGCGAATTCTTGCGAAGAAATAAAAGTGGGAAAGATTAATGTTGCCTTAAACACACTTTATTTTCTTCGACACTCATTCGTTACACAATTCTAAAAATAGCCTTATTCGTCGTATTAAGTCTGACTCTGACTATAGTTTCTGACGCATCCGGTGGCCTTCATCATGGAGACAACGCTGAGTACAACGCGCGCACGGCCTTTTGTTCGTGTGCGAGGCGCGCAGCGGCCCGCGGTGCGAAACAAGACGAGTAATCCCGCATAAGTAAAACAAAAGTATGTCATAACCGGCGAAGTCAAAACCGCATAATTGATTTATTCAGGTGGTACTTTGCAGAAGTTCATTTTGAGTTGTTTTTAAGTAGAAATAAACTAAATATATACCTTGAATTCGATCAAAACCACGTCAGTTTCCATAGTAAAACAAAAACAACCTTGAGTTACTATATTGAGTTAATCAGTGGAATCTAATAAAAGCGTCGAGCCCAGACAATTTTTCACTTTCCCAGTTATCGACTAGGCTACTGACCTAGTTTTGGAACACGGAAATGGTTTAATTTAATCGAAAACCTTTCGGTGACTACCAACAATAAGTAAAGGCAGAAGATCAAGTTTATACAAATGCAGCTATACTTCCCGAAGTTACCTAATAGGATATATTTACGTAGAGTTTAGTTTGTTCGCCATTTACTAGATATAATTGAAGGGGCGTGCGATTAATGTGGAAACTTTGGCCATTGATAAAACTTGTGCTTCGGCACTGCGTAATACCAATTAGCAAGAAAGGTTAAACCCCAAAATTGTTCGCAGGACATTAGAAACACTACGGTAGAACCAAAAAAAAAAAAAAGAAACTGAAACGACCTGTACCCACATCCATTCATCAACTTGAAGAGCCGATAATAATATTTAAACGGCTCTCGGCTATAGCCGATCAAGAAATAATTCGCGATAACTACCTACAAGTAGAAATTAAAATTATAAAAATATCGTAAACAGAATTTTAAATTTTGACTAGCTCAGCTCTGTGTAAGATACTTACATCTATTCTCACTCTTTCACAACTTTTTTTTAAATTAAATAGTAATAGGTCGAACGAGACGCTCTCCTGATGGTAAGAAATAACGCCTGTCCATGACCATTGCGGCGATACACAGTACTTTGAGTACTAAAACTAAGTCCAAGGCATCGCTGCTTTGGCGCTCATTACTTTGAGACTTGATGGTTAGCCTCAACTGCCCAGTAATTTCGCTAGCTGTAGGACACATCAAACCGGAACACAGTAATGTTTTCACACTACTGCTTGGCGGCAGAATATCTAGTACTGCGGTGGTACCTATCTACTATCTACCTTTACTGGAAAAGAACTGATAATCTTTAAACGGCAAAGCAGATTTTCTTGTATCATAGCTAAAAATACTATCGATCAAATCATCTTGCCAACAAAAAAAAACTATATCAAAATCGGTTTGGCCATTTGGGAACTACGACGCCACAGATAGACACGATAAACATGTAAAACATATAAAATCCCCGATTCGTCGGAGATAAAAATAGCAACCCCTCAAAAAGTATGTTTTACTTGCCAAAAATATTTTCTGCATGTAATATAATTACGTACTTAGTTCCATAAATAAACCTTCTACTAAACCTCAAGTATTCGGTAACCATTAACCCGATTTCCTCAATCAAAATGCATCAAAGGGACTCATAATATGAAAGCCCTTTTGGTTACCGCGTAATCATAATCCATTATATATAATAAGAGTTTGTGATTGTTGACACTGGGGAGTGGCCAACGAATTCTATGCACCTCTTTGAAATCAAAGAAGTGTGGGTAAAACGACTAATCGATCTGCGTGATTGTTGTGTAAATGACTTGACATACTCGTATTGTGTCATGTTACGAAAATCGTAACTGATTCGAATTTTTTTTTTGGCGACATGCTAGGTGTTTGTCCACAACTCACCTGATGTTAAGTGACGGTGTGGTCGAAGATGGTAAAGCACACCTAGCCTGTAACTGGCTCTCAAGTGAGGCTGCCGGAACACACCGTTAGATGCTTGCCGGCAGATTTTCAACTTGAGGGTGGTAGCTAGCCAGCCGAGTACTAGAAAATACCCTACCACCACGCTATGGTTTCCTTACGATGTTTTCCTTCACCGGCAGCTCAAGCTCACTGTTGGGATTTGAACCCACGCCCTTCGGCATGCGAACCAACCGCGCTAACCACTGAGCTATCATCTCTACAAATTAATATTTTTCGTGGAGTACCTATTAAACAAGATGTATATACTGCCCTCCAGGTTAGTTGAGCGAGTTCTGAATACGTCATCTAGAACGTAGTACATTTGTTCAGGGAAGACGTTGCTAGCCACCCTAAGCACATGACCGATGTACGCCGCCATAATAGATAATCCTGGAGGTCGTGGTCGGAACAACTCGTCTCTCAGTTAGAGTTCCCTGAGGTGAAACGATACGTGATGTGTTCCCACACATCGTCGTTTTCCATCCTAAGGTTGTCTGGAAGAAATCGCTCTAGGCGATAAGGCCGCCCTTGTACACCGTTTATTTGTTGTTTCTATGTTGTATTTTTTGTTTTGTTACTTTCTTTCTCTTCTGTTTTTAATTTTTGTATGTATTTTTATAATGTTTGGTGTATAATAAAGTTGTATTGTATTGTATTGTATTGTATTGTATCGTCAAAATAACGGATGGGTCCACCCGTCCACCCAAATTGTAATTCATAGAGGCATCTATGTATTACTAATTTATTACATAGCTAAAATAAGAAAATGTTTTTTTTTTGCATCAGGACGCCCATATTTTTTAACCGACCTTTAAAAAGGAGGAGGGACTCAATTCGATATTTTTTTTAAATTTATTTGTTACCTCGGAACTTTTGACTGGGGGAACCGATTTTGATGATTCTTTTTTTTATTTGATAGCTGATGAAAAATTTGGTCCTAATCTGACAATGGCATCCATGATAAAACCAAATGAAGTCGGGTTTTTTTTGTAAAAATTTTACTTGTTTTATTAATGACTATATTTCAATGAAAATATCAACTAGCTATCTATCACAGTTCGTAAGATAGAAATTATTCAGGTCGGACAGAAAAACACAGGCAGGCGAAGACGTAGGCGAGTTAAGATATTTTTCGAGAACAAATCCCTAAAACCAAACACATACCCAAATAGGTTCACAAATCCTACCTAATATTATAATGCGAATATGAGTTTGTTTGTTTGTCTTACGCTTTCACGCGTAAACTACTCAACGGATCTGGGTGAAGTTTTGCATGTAACTACTTTAGGCCCTGGAATAAGACATCTACTTTTCATCATCGTCCATCACCACGAGGGTAAAACCGCAGGGTGCAGCTAATTTTAGAATAATAGGTAACGTAAGTACATTAAAAGTTAGGATCGAATTAAAACTCTTTCTCCTTCACCTTCCTTGAAGCTGGGTCAAACGACCCCATACAATATACTAGCTTGCGCCCGCAACTTGATCCAATTTAAGAATGAGCTTCAGTGAGAAATGAATGTAACTTACAAAAGATCATTAGTTTCATTAATCAAGAAACTTGCACTATTTAACTACCTAGATTTCTATAAAGCTTAATTATATTAATATATATATCCTTTTATTCTGGAATAATGTTTCGTAAGACACAACTATATCTCAACTGTATACGACCTATAGTTAATTTATTTAATAATCCCACAGGAACCAAACATTTTCCCGGGATAAAAGAAGTCCTATATAATAATCTAGGTAATAAACTAAATGTGCGCCAAATTTCATCCAAGCCAATATTGCGCGATTATGTAACAAACATCAAACCTGAGTGGTTTGATTTCATAGAAACTTTTACATTTATAATATTAGTAGAATATTATAATATCTATATAACTTTTATGATGTATGTATTATTATAATATCTATTTGATCATTACCAACGGGTCGCAATTAGGAGTTCTGCAAAGATCATTAGGGACATCCTTGTACTGATTCCATTACTAAACTTCGCCGAGTTATAGCACTTCGACGGAACTCCATTGTGCATATATAATATATAGGTATCTTATCTACTACGTATATAGTGTAACTTAATTCTTTATTATGGCATCGCACTTTGTTCATTATGCCAATAGGTTCAGTAGTTTAAGGGTCTCAAGATAATTTTTCATTTTTATTTCAGATTGTTTTTTATTTATTTTATTACGCTACACAGACACTGGGGTCCGTGACCTTTGTTAACCTTTTATTATTTATTTTTTAACAATGTAGGAAGAGGAAAGTTAGTCAAGTCATCTTAATCTAGGGTTAAAGTACTAGTTTATTTTCGATTGATTGATTGATTATTTATCAATCTATCAATCAATTTTTGATTGATTGTTTATTGATAACAGCTCCGGATCTTATACCTACCTAAGTAAGTAGATACGTTTTATTATATTTTGTGAACACACCTGGCTTGAAATGGAACTGGGTTCAAGTGAGGCTGCCGGAACACACCGTTAGATGCTTGGCAGCAGATTTTCAACTTGATGGTGCTAGCTAGCCAACCGAGTACTAGAAAGTACCCTACCACCACGCTATAGTTTCCTCACGATGTTTTCCTTCACCGGCACAGCTCAAGCTCATTGTTGGGGTGTGAACCCACTCCCTTCAGCGTGTGAACTTACTGCGCTAACCACTGAGTTATTATCACTACACAAGAATATCTATTATCAAGAATATATTAAGTATCTCGAAGATAATTAATACAGTATATTATCTAACTGTAACTAATGCCGGCTAATAAGTACTAATTCTGACTTTTAATTTAATCATTGTGTCAAAAATATTAACAGAGTTTTAATTACGGTTCTACATATCTGCCTTTATTCTAATAAGCCTGTGAACCAAAAAATTAAATTAACTTTTAATTAAAACTGGAGGCTTAGATAAAATTAAATTGGTGTTAACTTTTATAGTACTTCTAAAGGAAGAGGCTCTAATTCGAGTGTATTTTTACAAGGATAAAAATAATACCACCTATATTATTATCTTCTTTTAAGATAGCTCACTTGGGAGCTAGTTCCATTCCAGGCTAGGTGTGCTTTACCATCTTCGATCACATCATCACTTAACATCAGGTGAGCTGTGGTCAAACACCTAGCTTGTCAAACATTATAAAAAACCGGTCAAGTGCGAGTTGAACTCATGCGCCGAGGGTTTCGTACCTACCCATTATACCGCCATAATAAAGTTGGTATCATTTTTTTGTATGCCAAATAAGCTAGTTCTCTAAATTGTATGAGCGCCCATACAACTCAGAGGACTATCTTAATTGGCGTTAACTATGTATGTATGGGAACACCATTTGATTTTTAACTTTTTTATTTTTTGGAATTTTTCCTTTATTTGTGCTGTAAGACCTTGCGTTTTGATTCTAGGTCTAGACCAAATTTCGTGATTCTAGGTCAACGGAACGATACTTCTGGTTGGCCTAGAATTGTAATTTTTGGTAAAAATTTAGGTGAGGGCGGGGTACTATTCTTACGCCGGCAGCTTTACTGTACTGTACTATACTATACTATACTATACTGTACTGTACTGTACTATATTTGCGCCTTTTCAAATCCTCTGTCGCAACAGCCGCGCCGAAAATAAATAGTCTGGATAATTTCAAATTGATTTGACTATTAGAAGTACGTTAACGTGGTTCGAATCGCTCAGGGCGCCAAAATTAAAATTTCTTACGTTCTTTGCAAATGACAGTTTAATTACTCGTGGCAAGAAATTTCGGGGTAATGAAAAGAAAATCTGTCTTTGCACATTTTTATCAGAACCGATGATATCTTGGTGATATTTTTACTGTGAACCGGCCAATGTACACCCTACTTCATAGAATACCAAAATGAGACAACTTATAAAATTATAAAAATTACTCTAAAAAAACTTGGTCTGCCAGAGCCTAAACCTAGAGCGTTTTGATGGAGTGATATATTTTAAGTTGTTGATGCAATCTATTTACTACCGCAAAAATGTTTTTTTTTTTAAATTAATAAATGGTAGACTGATAGCCGGCCAAAGTAAACCTTACTTCATAGAATACCAAAATGAGACTATATAGGCGTGTACAATTATAAAAGTTAATCAAAAAAACTTAGGTCTTCCAGAGCCAAACCTGGGGTATTTTGTTTTTGTTTGTTGCCTACTGTATAAAACGCTATAAATTTAGGTCTCATCTTGGTACTTGATGTACTAGAATACGGCCAACTCTCAACCTAAAAAAAATAATTGGCTGAAAACTGGCTGAAATATTATTACTACTACAAGAAACTGATATAAGTGAAAACCGCGGTCGTCACGTGCGAAGCGAAATAACGTCGCGCGTGTGTCGTACTCTGCTGTAGCTCCTTGAGAATGGTCATCGGATATGATCGAAATACTCTGTTCGCATAACAGAGATAGTAAATAAAGTAAGTAAGCTAAGTAGTAAACAGAAGGATTATTTTAAAGTTTAAACATTATTGCTTACGTAAAAAATTAAAAAATGAAATCGACAATGTGTGGAATAGTGTAATTCAGTGACATCACGTTCCTTGGTACTTACATAAATCATTACGACTTTTAGTATATATATATATATATATATTTATGTAAAGGAATACCAAAAGAAATGAATAAAATTAAATTGTACATGGAAGTTTTATAAGATATATATATAATAATCATTAATTGAAGGTCAAAGTGGTTTGAAGTTTTTCAGAAGCTAAGGACGGACGGACATTCGGGCATCATGCTTCATTGCACAACCCTTATGAACCCTTGAAAAAAGCCTTATTCTGATACAGTCCAGTATACAAGGTTGTTTATATTTAGATTCTGTAGGAGTTATCATTGTTTTAAATTCATTTTTTTTGTTAATTCTTTCCCTAAAATGGGTTTTTCTTGTTTTGTTTGCTGAAAAAAGTATCTAAATTAGTGCGGTTACATCATATCATATTTGATTAGACGGGAATGGGAACACGATCACGTATCTTCAGGAATGTTTTCTTTGAACCTCAGTAGGTGTATCTATATCAGAACTGTAATTGTACCTAAGATATAGATGCACAGTATATAAGAAGGAAACATGTCTTTATATAATGGTACATACCAGGCGCGTAGCTACCGCCGTATCAGCCGTATCAATGATACGGGGCCCCAAGCTACAGGGGCCTAACGTGTGTAGGCAAAAAGCTGTCATGAGGAATGCCGACAGAAGTGAAAACTTAAACCATGTCACATTAGCATGTCGATGAGGCGAACCCATAAGTTTTGTCCATACCAAAAAAAAATGCTCAATGCGGCAAAAAAGTTTTCAAAAAATTGTAACATGTAAAATAATCTCACTCAAACAAACTCTTAGACCGCGGCAACAATGGTCGTCGCGTATTTTCCGCGACCAGATTTAATTAGACTGTACGATTGTTATTTCCTTAATAAGTTTATGAATTGAGTCAATGAAAAGTAGAAAAGAGTTATGAAATTAAAGTCGCGTAGAAAGACCCCGCCGGCACCGCAAATTTTGAAACAACCAAAACCAACCCAACCCAATTTAGATTCGCCACTGGTATCTAGTAACGGTCCCAAGATGAGACGATTCAAATAAATAAGCTAAGTTGGTCATATTAATTTCACGCCAATTTTCAGGCTATCGACTCCTGACATATTCATAGATCTTTATTAGGACAACATCAATGCAATTACTGCGTTGGAGCGAAGCGATGTGTTGGAGCTCTGCGAGTAGAATCAGTACAGTCTGTGGCGCCGGCGGCGGCACGACATGACCTGCCCACCGTCTCAGGCAGGCCAGAGGCACTGCCTCTGAGGAGCCTTGCCAGGGGAGGTCGGGATGGATCTAGCTGCCATCTCAAGCACATCCGGTGTCAAGCGCCTTGGGCCGAAATGGCACCATTTACGATAAGACCGACGCTTATTTTCTGCTGGCTTTTCTGCTTCCTTGTTGGGGCAAAATCAGATGGTGAGTTATATTTTTTAATTTCATTAAAATAAATGTTTTGTTACATCATTACTTCAAATGAAATTAAAATCAGTTTATTTCTTAGAATATCTTATTATTGTAATAATTATCTCGAATATAAAAATATTTTATTGAGATTTTATTACGTAAATCAAATTTAAAGTTACAAATTTATTTTAGCGAGTCTTTTCAAAATCATAAACATAAGCTATTTTTTATTTTTTGGCAAAAAGTTAGTTACTATCTGGTTAACTAGTTACCAGACTATATACTGGCCACTACGTGCAGGTAGATTCATGAAGTGATACATAACAACTTTTTCTATAACTTAGACGTAAATCAATACGTTCTTAAATAATTTAAAAGTACAAAGCAAATTTTTAACTTTTTTTTTTGCATTTAAGACGCATGGCTCAATTCTTAAGCGTTGTCCGAACCCCTCGTTATTGCGTTATTACGCCTTGTCTCGTATGAGTAAATACAAAACAAATAAAAGAGTAGGCAGGGTATAATTTAGAGTCATAACCTAATATTTAAAATTTTTGTGTAGATAGAAAATTATATCAAATTACTAAAACAAAAGTCGTCATGTGAAAGTCCTGGTGTTAATGTTAACACGCACTCTTTTTCTTTATACAAATATTTTCGCATAAGCGTGTCATTCAATTATTATACACGTCAGGGCAACAACATTTATGTACTCATTACCTCAATACTCACCTACATACTACATGTAGGTACATAAATATAAATAAAATATAAATATTATATATAAATACATACTTTACTATATTTTATTTCTGAGTAACGCAGCATACAAAAATAAAAAGTAGAAGCAAATATTTTGTTTTGGTTTCAATCAATTTATTCTCCAAGAAGCATGCCTCCGCATAACTTACCAGAAAAAAATGATTACTTACGCGAATAAGACGTAAGAAAAATCTTGGAATATCAAGTAGATGCCTTAAATTCAAGGTTAGGTCATTTTCACGAAATCAAAGGTTGTTATTTTTGCCTGAAAACGATATCCCTGGGTCTGACTTTGTGTCAGCATCGTTATTTCTTACGCGCAGGGTGACCTCGCGGGTAACATAGGGGAATGAGAACTACCACATATAGTGTTACTAACCCTTATAAATATATTCGTAACTACTTGATAAGTATATACGCATACGAGTTTAGAGGGTTAAAATACATAAAAATATCATTGACAAATATTAGCCAAACAAAGCTAAAATACACTTCATACAGCTAATTGCTGAAATGTTTAATTGTTTTTTTATTTGAGTAATTTTATTTTCGACTTTAAAAAGTCACATTTGACACGAGCCGTGGTGGTACCGGCGTAAGAATTGTACCCCACCTTCTCTACCCGTGGTTGCCGTAAGAGTCGGCTAAGAGATGTAATACGGAAGATGGGCAGCAGCGTCTTCCTTGAACAATCATACCCAACTGCGTTCGCCAACCCGCCTGCCAAGCGTGGCGAGTATTGGCAAAACCCCTCCCGAGGAGAAGGCTTATCTCCAGCAGTGGACGTTCTATGGCTGATGATGTGACACGCTCAGCTATAGAATAATCACGCAGAATGGTTGGCCATTCTGCATACACTTTTGTAGTTTTGAAGTTCTCTTCTAAGCTCACAGAATTATTATTAATAAAACTAAATCGAATTACGCAAATGAATTATAAAGCCATATCTATTTTTCATAGATTAACTTAAAGTATTTATGTCTCTTTTGCGCAGATGAACTAGAAATCTTCGACGTGCTATCCGTAGTTCGGGAGGGCCAGCTTCCTTATGGAGTGAGCAGGACAGCAGGCCGGTGTCAATCGGCCTCCACTTCTGAAGAGCACTACTCCGCGTTTACACTCAACGAAAATGCGACGTTGCACCAGCTCGCTGCTGGCATGTTCTACAACACCTTCCCAGAGGACTTCTCGGTACTGGCCACTGTTAGGTTACCCGGTGAGTAATAGAGGATCTGGGGTCGTATGTGAGCGCCATTCAAGTTAGGCAATTACGAAAAAGTTACGCGACTACAAACCTTCTTGCGCGAACATACGATATATGGTCACGTAGCTTTTAAGTACGGCCCCAGACTTCTGCGTCTGCTTTTAACATTCCAGTCATCAGTCATCCATACCCTTAGTGCCGTGATTGAAACGTGCCCGATAGATTTATATCTCTGAAGATAGACATACGCAGGTTTCCTAATGATGTTCTTCTTCACATTAAAACCAGAAACAGACAAGCCGACACTTCTTAGCATTCAAAAATAAGTGAAAAGGTTTACATTTAGAACATTTACACGCCCTTCGACTTAAGAAACAGAGCTGTTACTAAATGAGCAAACGGGGCAACCAAATTTGTTAGTATCATTTTTGAAATCTCTACGTAAATTCAGATGAAATCTTGGCGCGAACCAGGAATCTACGGACTCACAAATGTGAGACGCATCTTCTTCCAAAACGTATGACATTGAGTCTGTAGTGCCATTGTCTAAATCTGATAACTGTGCCAAAATTACCCATCGAGAATAGAGGAAAATGGGTAATTAACGTATACATATACAAAAGTCAAGAAACTTTGTGGTTGAATTGGGGCATCGCCTTAGGGACAGGGATCAGGATCCGCTGTCGTGGCATTTCTAAGTGCAACTTATTTTGCTGGCGATCCAGTGAGAAAATAGCGTCAGTTTATTGTTTATTGAAATGTATTTCATACTAATACTTATGCCGAGAAAAATATTCTTCTATTGAACCGTAAACTACTATTAATGGTGGCTACTACGGTAAACAAAAAAAGAATGACGGTACCTCGTGAAATTAAGATTATTTTAAGTCTTCCTTCGTAGCTAGAAGTTTTTTCATCCTTATGAAATTATGTAGTACCGTTGAGACCCAAACTAGGCAAAGCCTGTTTCTTGGTGGCCCGGTTCTTAAACAATAACTTAAACTTAAACAATAGTGATGAGTAACTTAGACTTAGTAATATAAATTTGAATTTGCAGATACAAACATAAATTTAAATATGAATAGATGGTAGTTTTAATGGGCACTTTTGGCGGCAGGCTCGATCACGGTGCATTTACTTGTTAATCAAAAGATTTTTTGACTTTAAATTTTATTTAACTTATTAAAGATTACATATAAATATTTAAGATTAAAGATAAATAAATAACTAACTAACAAATATTAAAAAATAAACATGCCAAACAGACAGATATACAAACAGTTACAACGAAAGTAAAACAGCACACTGTTATTTTTTATAGTTTAGCAAATGCACTAACTTATATATAATGAAATGCCACTAACGTCACATGGAAAGCCAAAAGGGTTGGCAACAGCGTATGAAAATACTCAATCGCCGGTTGGCAATTATTGCTTTAAAAAGTTATTCATTATCTTTCAATCCAACAAAACTGTTTTAAACGATCACAGAGCAAATATTTTGTGATCAAACAGAATTAACGAAATCCGTCGGGATTATTTATCAGCAGCTACAGATCAAATTAGATTCCCAATAATTGAGAGGCTCCGATCTCGCTCTCAACCAGCATCCTAAATAATGTACGTACCTATCTACCCACGAGACCCGTGAGTAACCTTCAACTTTCTTCGGTGAGGGCTCGAACCGAAGGTAAATTCAATATGTACCTATTTAGTATGTATAATGCATATGTTAAGGCTAATGCCAGAAGACATAAAACTTGCGCTTGTTCTGTTTAATATATTCTTACTCAATCTGACACAAAAACATCGACGTTTTCCACGTTGCTCAATGACAAAATGCTGTTACGATTATTTTTTAAATTAATTATTTTGTAGTACATCTTAATTAATTGAATCGATTACGAATTTTCTCATTTGAAAGAAACAAAAAATGAAAATGTTCTAAAGAAATTTTTAACATTATCGTGTCGTGTCTTTTTTTCATTTTTGGCATCACATTTTGTGCATGTTGCTAGTATCAAGAAGTCCATATTTTCAAGATATCAAATAAAAATAAAGTAATATAAGTTTTAGTCAAAGTCCTTTACATGAAATAAATCACAGTCAAGTCCATTCCATTATCTAGTATAGCAATGGTGACTTTACTAGAACGTTCTATGGAGTTTTGGAAAAAGACATGTTCCACCACATTATATCATTTGCCCACTTATAATTTTATGATTAAAACTAATAACTGAAATTAAATTTAACATGCTAAAACACCCAAGTTTTGGAAAATTATACAATACTGCAACATGATTTTTCCGTAGCTCGCGCTAAAACTCTAAACTCTTTTGTTTGTTTGAAAATTTATCAAATCATGTTTCAACCTTTTTTAATGATGATATGATGATGTCGAATGTCGATAGGGACGGAACAAAATCCCCTGTTCGTGCTATACTCGGACTCTGGCGACGAACAGCTGCAGCTGGTGGTGGGAGAGCTGGTAGAATTGTACTATGAAGACACAAGAGGAGACCCACCGGACAATGAGCTGCTCACTTTCAGGGTCAATGTTGCCGATGGCAGGTAAAGTCTGAAGTTTCGATATAAGTACTTACTCAAGCAAACTTTACATACTATATACTATACTTTATACTTTACAATTAAATACTCTTGGTTTTCGAATTTTTGTATAACTTACACTGTACTTATAGTAATTCTGGATAGAGTTATAGGTAAGTTTCATGGTAAAATGGTTCATTGTACTTATTATTATAAATACGGTTTCTTTATCTAGATATAGTATAAAACAAAGTAGAAAAACGAGACGCTCTCCTGATGGTAAAAGATAACACCTGTCCATGACCATTGCAGCGATACACTGGACTTTGAATAACGAAACAAAGTCCAGGGCGTCGCTGCTTTGGCGCTCATTGCTTTGAGACTTTCGATGGTTTCTCAACAACCCTGTAATTTCGCTAGCTAAAGTAACCCTTCACGGTGTGAAGGGAACACAGTAATGTTTACACACTACTGCGTGGCGGCAGAATATCTGGTACTGTGGTGGTACCTACCTAGACGACCTCCTGCTAAGGGGATCTACCACCAAGTAAATATTTATTGGTGAAGTACTGAACAAAACACACGTACACTGCTTTGCGGGTGCGCTGTCATCTAATACCTACGTAGTACATTTAATGTAAGCATCATTAGTCACAAAATCATCAACATTCGCATGTTGCCTCAGCGTGCAAAAAAAAAGACAAAACAATCCACATTACCACAGTCAAAAGCATTACAAGTTACATAACTTTTTCAACCGCATCATATCACCTGCTGTCATACAGAAACTTCAACTAAAAGTTCTGTTGTTCTCACCTGCCTTGAGTTACGCTTAATGACCTGAAGTTTTGATGAATGAGCTGCCAACACAATGACACTAACTCCAGCAGTTCAAACTTGTTTGGCAGAGTTTAATTGAATACCTACAACAGGTTAAACTTTTCACGTTTTTTTTTTCACAGGTGGCATCGACTAGCTTTGAGTATAAAGGGTGACTCGGCCACTTTGCTGGTAGACTGTGAAGTCACACAAAGCATTCTACTCAACCGAAGGCCTGGCAGTACTTTCAACTTAGCAGGCGCTCTCGTTGTAGGCGTACAAGTAACAGCGGACCAATACTACGATGTGAGTATTTTAAACCCTCGATGCAAATACAGATATTATTAGTTACTCAGAATCTGTGAGTCTGCCTGTGGCATTATAGCCCTCAAAAGGCTCAACAGATATTAACTTTTTTTTTTTGTTTGAATGTTGATTTGTTCGATATAACGGAAAATCTGTTTCGCCGTTTGAAAATTATCAGCTCTTTTCTTGATGTATAGAGATGATAACATCTTCTACATGTCAGATCGAATCGAAATTGGGATTACTGTTAAGGATGTCGAGGATGTTTTAAACTTTTTAATTTACACTTGTTATTGAAATCACATCCTGTCCGATGTTAAAGGATACATGTTTCCCCAGATTTTTTAGATTTAAATACACATTGTACTTTACGTCTGAAAATACTCAGACTCCAGTAGAGCGTTCCACTAGCTTGCTTTGAATATGAGTTGTGCATAAAAATCCTAGAAAGAAAACGTTTTGTGATTGTAAGTACTTAGTAATGGACTTTAGCAATCGTCGTCATTCGATCATTTGTTTGAATTAGGAAAACATTCCACCAATAAATACTTAGAAGTAGCAGTCCAATAACCTAAATCAACATATAGGCCTAACGATGATTTAAATTGAACGTAATTTACAGGGCGACATCGAGTTGCTTCAATTTGCCAACAAACCAGACGTAGCTTACGATATGTGCTCGATTATTGCTCCCAATTGCGGAGGAATGGAAGGCGCCCAATTCATTACTAGAGACTCTAATAACTACGAAGTATCAAATAACTATATAACAGAGCGTGAGCCAATCTACAGACCTATAATAAACGTGGAAACGTCGACGCCTAGCGAGTATACTCTTAGCGTAGATGGAGATGGAACGAGGCAGTACGGTCACTTTGGAAGAAACTACAATCAAAGAAACATGTCAGAGCTTTTAGCGGCTGCTAGTAGAGATTTGATCACTGAAAGACCAAGTTGGAACATCGATTCTTACGCAGTCACGGGACAGTATCTGCCGTCAACTGATTCTGGTAAGGTCGCTACTGGTGGGTATTGTCGATTAATCTAATTTTCTGCCATTCGTATACATGAAAAGCAGTTTTTTTTCTTAGGTACATGTAATAAAAAGAAAGGAAAAGAACGACGTCGTAATTATCGTATAATCTGCGCATGATCATCGCAGCGCTACTCAGGATTTTGAATAACACAAAAGAGTACAAGGCTTCGCTGTATTGAAGCTTATTTTTAACCCCTGACGCAAAAAGGGGGGTTTTATAAGTTTGACGTCGATGTCTGTCTGTCTGTGTATGTGTGTCTGTCTGTGGCATCGTAGCTCTCAAACAGATGGACCGATTTCGATACGGTTTTTTTTATTTGAAAGCCAATTTCCTTGCGGTGGTTCTTAGCTATGTTTGGTTAATTGCGTAGGGGGTTTTTCAATTTTTAATTTCATTACTTGTAACTTTGACGTCGATGTCTGTCTGTCTGTCTGTGTGTGTGTGTGTCTGTCTGTGGCATCGTAGCGCTCAAACGGATGGACCGATTTCGATGCGGTTGTTTCATTTGAAAGCCAGTTTCCTTGCAGTGGTTCTTAGCTATGTTCGGTTATTAGACATGTGACGTTATCTCTAACTCTGTAATTTCGCTATTTACTCTTCAAACCATAACGTACCTATCAATACAACTGTAAGCGCTAATATATTGATTATATTAAAGTAAAGAGATGAACTTATCTAATGCTCTTCTGATGGTAAGAGATAACGCATGTCCATGACAATTGCAGCGGTACCCAGAACTTTGAGTAACAAAATAAGATAAGAAAATAATTTGAGTAATATGGCGCTCATTACTTTGATACATATACCATGATTAATCTCAATAGCTTCGTAATGTATGTCTTTAATGAAGATGCAATACCTTTCGAACTGAAACATAATAATGTTTACACACTACTGCTTGGCGGTAGAATATTTGGTACTGCGGTAGTACCTACCCAAAAGACCTCATCCAAAGGAGATCAACCAACAAGTAAAACCCAGTCATATTAAAAAAACTTTATTAGCGTCATATAAAACTGAACAATATGAAAATTATACCTTAGCCGTACTTCAAAATAACTTTAAATGATTTTAAACCAGGCAACATTTTTTACTAATAAGTAATATAGATTGTCCGTCATCTCGCGTGTTAAGCGAAGATATGGTCTACGATGAAGCACGCTTGCCTAGAAGAAATGAAGGCACCCAGATTGCATCCATCTAGGTATACCCACTCTGGCAGCAAATTCCATTGTTTAGCGGTTCGTACGATGAGTTATTATTATATTAAAAATTACTAGAAAATTGTGTCGTTTGACTGTTCTAGCTTATGCAAAGCAACTTCACAAAACTTATCTCGATGTATTACGTACTCACGTATAGGAACATCTACATCAATAGAGCCCGGACGCGAACGATTCCAATACGGGTGGGATCAAACACGGGCGATATTACGTTACGATATCCATTAAATCCGTGTTTGCTTTTCAGATGAAAACAGCATTTTTGGCAGATTTACCGAAGCGGACGAATATATTCCGGCTGCTACTGTAGCTCCTTTAGAAGCTGTTGACAACACCATCACAACGCCGAGAGTATGATTCCTTGAAAGTTTTCTAATTACTCTTAAACTTGCCAGCAACAACGTACTTGTCCATAATCAAAGAAACAACATACCGGTCCAGTTTGCAGAATTCGAAGCTAATAGCTCTTTGACAATAAAATACGATTGTACCGCGACACACTCATAGCTCAACGTATTAGCAAGGTGAAGTAGCAATGGGCTGGATATATCTGTCGTAGAACAGATAACCGCTGGGGTAGATGTTCTAGAGTATCTCCGAATCGGGAAACGTAGCGTAGAGCGCCCTGAGACTCGGTGGAGTGACGATATACGTAGGACAGCTGGCGGTGGATGGAACCGAGAAGCTGAAGATCGGACTGAGCAGAGTATCTTGAAAGAGGCGTATGTCCAGCAGTGGACTTCGATTACACAGGGCAGTGGACATAGATTGATGATGATGATGATGTAATGCGATTGTACTACGTACGAGTACTTTGCACATTCAGGTTTTTTATAAAGGTTGACGTACTAGGTATTTGACCATAGCTCACATGATGTTGTGTAGAGGGTGGTGAATCGGCTTGAAATGGAACAAGTGAGGCTGCCGGATGCGTTAGATGCTCAATGGTTAGCGCGATCAATTCATACGCCGAAGGACGTGGGTTCAAACCCCAGTGATGAGCCTGAACTGTCGGTGACTGAACACAATAAGACGATATAAGTTAACGCACACTTTGTATAAGAATTAAGACTATAATAAGTACCTATATTACATCTAGGTAAGCAACTGCACTTAGGTACATAAGTAAAACATGTTCACAAATACAATCAGAGCGACCTGATGGGATTTACATAGGTCATTGACTGGCAACCAATCACATGTCAACTGTTCGGTAAATCCATCTGTAGATTATTATCGACCGACCGACTTGGTCATAAAAACTTTTCCATCTCGAATCACAAAACGTATGTCCACGACGGATTGACAAGAGTCTAGACAATTGACTTCATTGCAGAATGAAAAATATAAAACCAACGAAGAAGGCTATAATACAATAAACCCTCAGACGGAAGAAGCCACAGTATAGTTTTCATTCAATTAAAAAAAAAAAAAAATCCTTCGCTGGCTTGTCTTTAAAAAAAATCTACATTAAACTACAGGAATCTCTACGCTACGTATCGCCTTAGTTACGTAGGTAATATTTTTTATGAGCCGTCGGTTACAGCTGAAGCGAGGGGACGAGGACGCGCCGGATGCAAGCGTCGTTACGACAGAAACACCCTACAGCCCTATGACGACCACGGAGGACAGCGATTGGCTTACCCACCCGCCGGAAGAACCTCAGGTGAGATAACAGCTTTTTAAAAAGAAATATTTTAGGGCATGTTAGAAATATCGCGCTTTAAAATTTGTCATCGTATGAAATTAAAAATTAAATGCTAACCTTTTTTTCTTCTTATTCCTACTAGTGTAAAACTACTACTAGTGGAGAATTGGCGTCGCACTCTCTGCGCATTTGCCAGTGTATGCTAACCTTCGTTATACGCTTTTGCTCTTGCTCTGTCATTCACGTAATACTAGTAGTTATTCGCCCCGAATGGTGTCCTCGTGACTCTAAAATAAATATTTTAGCTTACTGATTGCCAGTTCGCATGCCGAAGGGCGTGGGTTCAAACCCCAACAATGAGCTTGAGCTGCCGGTGAAGGAAAACATCGTGAGGAAACCATAGCGTGGTGGTAGGGTACTTTCTAGTACTCGGCTGGCTAGCTACCACCCTCAAGTTGAAAATCTGCCGCCAAGCATCTAACGGTGTGTTCCGGCAGCCTCACTTGATAGCCAGTTCCATTCCAGTCTAGGTGTGCCTTACCATCTTCGACCACACCGTCACTTAACATCAGGTGAGTTGTGGTAAAACACCTAAACTGTCAGCAATAAAAAAAAAACTCAGCTTTGTCCCCATGATGAAGGCCACAGGATTTGGGCGAAACTATAGTCGATGTTTCCGATAAAATTAAATGTGAGTAATCCCGCATAAGTAAAACAAAAATGTGTAAAAACCACGTCAGTTTCCATAATAGTATCAAAGATTGAATATTTTTTTTGGTAATCTCATTATGTTGTACGGAATGGAAGTATAAAAGTGTTATAAACTTGGAGTGTATTGAGCTGAAAGGTAGTCGTTGTATTTAATATTGTCAGCAACTTTCACTTTGGGCACAACTCTGAAATCGCGAAAAAAATCAGCTCTGCTATAAAAAAGTTCGTTGCCCCAACACCAAATGTTTGGAACAGTTGATTTTTTTTCAAGATTACAGTGTTATGCTCAGAGTAAAACTGATTTCACAATGAGAATAACCCTTTCGGCGTAACACATCCTAAATGTATAACCTATAATATAATAAAACGAATATGCGAATGTATGGATGTAGATGTACGGAATCCTTGGTTCGCGTGTCCGACTTCTACTTAACTTTTTTTCAACTCGTTTTTCGTCATGTACAACTCTTTGAAAGCTAAAGATCGAGCTATGTCTCGGGGAGCCCTATGCATCGGCATAGACCTCCCTCATATCACCAGTGGATCACACAGACTGATAAAGTACAACTTTATTTATCTTTAGTACGATTACAGGGCAACACATCTTCAAATTACGATACCTACGAGAACTACGACTACGGAAGCTCAGGGACGTACTTCGGCCCACGCGGTTACCCTGGGCCACCAGGCCCACAAGGACCCAGAGGCCCCAAAGGCGAATCAGGAAAACCAGGGGTGGAAGGTCAGCAAGGCTTTGCCGGCCCACCTGGACACGTTTTTGTTGTGCCCGTAAGAATGTTATACAATGTAAATCAATAAATTCAACTGATTTTACAGGCAAGCAAATAGTTTTAAAATTAAAATGTATCTGTTTCAGCTGCATCAGTCCAGTAATGAGAAGGGACCAGATGCACAAGCAGAAGCACTTCGCCAAATGTTGACTCAGCACATGGTAAAGATATTTTTTCAATATTTTATGCTTTCGTTTGACCGCTATCTTGGCGCTGACGTCCCAGTTCTACAGCCATTTTAACAAATATGTAGTCTAGGATGAAAAACGTTTACCTAGAAGAAACCATTAACTGACTACTTAAAAATAAACAATTAAGATTGTTTTATAATCCAGTACTCGTCACATACGAATTCACAATCGGTTGACGTCATCACATTTTTAAGGTTTGCTTTTCTCTTGTGATTTATATTTACATACTAAATCATACCTTTGTGTTCTAGGCTGCGATGCGTGGGGCCGAAGGGCCCATGGGACTAACAGGGCCACCAGGACCAGAAGGCGAAATAGGCCCAGAAGGATCTAAAGGAGAACAGGGAGAGCCTGGAGAACCAGTAAGTGCCTAACATCTTTGGATTCTGCCATTTTCTCTCATTCTCTCTCTGTTTGATTACATTTCGCGAATAAGCTGCTAAATTAGCTAAAGAGTAAAAGAGTGATAACATAACGATTTTAAAACAAAAAAAAAATGGGCATTATAAAGACATTTTTGTATATCCTTTATGCCATAAAGTAGAAAAATTTCCACTGGAACTGCGGAACTGCTGGTTAATAATATAATTTTGAATTAAAGGGACCGTCTGGGCCCAGAGGAATTCAAGGAACTCAAGGAAGGTTGGGCAGACGTGGCCACGCAGGCCGAGATGGTGAAAGAGGATCTCCAGGTGCAACGGGCGCAAAGGGAGAGCAAGGTTATCCAGGATTACCTGGAATGCCAGGGGACAAAGGGGAAAGAGGGATACCGGGACTACAAGGAGAAGCCGGTGTTCCAGGACAAGATGGGCCGCCAGGCGATGACGGTCCGCCTGGACCGGCAGGTCTTGTTGGAGAATTGGTGAATATTGTTTTTAACCATTTAATTCTACTTATTTAGAATAGCCAGAGTATACCGAACCAATTCCAGATTACACGGAAACTAAGATCGAAAATTATTGTAATGAAAATACCATTACCAAGTAAATAATTGAAATGTGGTGTATTATGGTTTTTAACGGCTTATCGAGACTCAATGAATACTATTGCGTACAATTTTAATACTTTCCGTACGTCCTTAAAATGCATGTTCTTATCACAGGGTCCAAGAGGTTTTATGGGGCCGAGAGGATATCCGGGCTTGATTGGATATCCAGGAATACCGGGAGTCGAAGGTCCACAAGGTACCAAAGGGGCACCTGGACAACCTGGCCCGCCGGGGTCGCAGGGCCAACCAGGCACAATGGGACCAATGGGTTCACCAGGCCCGCAAGGCCCGCAAGGCATACCGGGAATTCAAGTAAATAAACATAATTGTGTTTTATCAAAGTCTATTACAGAAGTTTGTTGTAGTGAATTATATCCGTTAGTTTGCCATTTTTTTTTTTCCCGAAGAGTGATAAAAATCCAATGATAAATTTAATAGCAGTGCATGTAGCCGCCTTTATCGCTCATTTGTGCCTACGACAAACACTGTTTTATCTACTGTCATAAATTGAATATTTCTTCAGTACTGCTATGACAGTAATCCTTTGTCAACTTAGTACAATATTTTGCCACCATGTCTTGCAACTACAAATATTAACTGCCTAAATTAGATCAGAAATCAAATATCTGGCACATTTCAGGGTCCTCAAGGCAAACAAGGTATATCAGGTCTTCCAGGGCCTGAAGGGTCACCAGGAACTCCAGGAAACCCAGGACAGCAAGGTTCACCCGGTGACACTGGTCTCCCTGGTCCACAGGTAAAATTTCTGCAACATAATGCGTATTTTACCATATTATAACTGTTTAATTTACAAATCATTGACATTGTTCGCTGTGTAAATTCATTGCAAGAGGTGTTGAATTCGTTTGACAAAATATTAAATGGTAATTTTTTGTTTAGCGCAAAATATCATCAAACGCAAATAAGCAAAGTGCAACGATAGGGTTGATCTTTTGATCTCTTGCTCTGGGTTAATTCACTTAGATTTTCAATCAGCACACGTAAACTATAGTTTCGTACCGGTCCAAAGTCTCAGTCTGACACTCGAAGGAGTTGGGTCGGCTTTGTTAGATACTGCGAAAAGCAGTACACTTCCAGCGAGAAGTCAGTGCAGGACTTATTGCTTCCATCTCAAATAAGACTATGACAAACAACATAACGTCGTGTAATAATTTCAGGGCATGTTAGGTTTTCCTGGCAACAGGGGAATAAAAGGGGATGACGGACCTCGCGGATTACCGGGTGATAAAGGTGACAAAGGAATAAGAGGCACCGAAGGAGAAAAAGGCGAAATGGGACCAAAAGGCGAGCGAGGCTTGGTTGGCGAACCTGGACCTTCTGGTATTGAAGGCCCTGAGGGACAAAAAGTAAGTTTGCCTAAATAATTGTTGTAATAATAGTTTCGTCTTAATTGATTTGAGTTCGTTTTATTTGATTTAATTTAAAATCAAAAGAGTATTTATCCAAGATAACTAATAATTCATTAGTCGTACATTTTGACTTTTATTTATTACCCAAATCGATTTAAAAATTCTGACTTATGTATAAGTAACATGTTAATTTAGGGAGTCGAAGGCCCAAGAGGAGAAACTGGGCCCATTGGACCTTCAGGTGAAAAAGGTGCAACTGGACCTCAAGGTCCATCCGGTTATCCAGGTAATCAAGGTGACAAGGGCGATAAAGGCGCTTCAGGTCGCAGGGGTAGAAGAGGCAACAAAGGAGTAATGGTAATTAAACAACTCATAAGACTATACCAAGCCTATTTAACGAGATCCAATAATGTAAAAATGCAAATTGCTTTTCAATATTTTTTTCGTAAGCCAAAGCCTGCCTCATAAAATATAACGTATGTTTAAGGGTTTGATGGGCACACCAGGAGATCGCGGTGAAGGTGGACCAAGAGTAAGTACACAAAAGTTACACCATGCGTTTTATTCGCTGATCAATATCGAATTTTAAATATAGTCACAAGTGTCAGATATTGTATAGCTAAGTAGTAACAGTACATATAGTAGATAATGTTTTGTTAATCTTACTAATTTTGCGTAAAAAAAGCAACGGTGATAATTATTATGAAAAGTTGAGTTACCTATCACAGTACAAATACACTTAGTTTCGATAAATTTTAGTATGTTGTAGCTTAGCTTATTCCTAAATTGTACACCAAAAAAAATATTTGGTGCCTTTCAGTATAATATAATAAATGAAAAATCGCGAATTAAAATAATTAAAAGTAAAAACACTAATTTCACCAAGGTCATTATTTGAGAGTTTACTATACCTTCCTTCAGGGCTATAGAGGACCACGAGGTCGCCGTGGTTCAGATGGTGCACCAGGCCCAAAAGGTGATACAGGTCAGCCGGGCGCTCCAGGGCCCACTGGCGAACGAGGCCCGCAAGGTTTAGAAGGACCTAGAGGTTTCCCTGGTGCTATGGGACCTCCAGGTTCAGAAGGAAAACCAGGCTTGACTGGTCCATCTGGAGAAAGAGGACCTACGGTAAGATCACTTTTGAATTACAGCCGAACTGATTTTTGAAGAATATTTGTCGTGACTTCAATTTTTAGGTAATAATTTCATAGTATAAAACAATACCCTCCCGAATCTTACGCCCTCAAACTCATATTCTACGAGTAACCCATATTACGAAATTTATTGCAATACATGTTTTATTTACACCAGTATAAATATTTATGATTATGTAGCGTCCTGTACCTAATCGTGTACAAAAGTGATTTGATATCTGGTTACAGGGTAGCCCAAGATACAGGTTTCACCTAATATGGGGCTTGCTGTAACCTCTTTTTAATTCTTGCTTATATAATTGTTTTGTATACCAAACGTGATATAAGTAATCTTAGTTAAAATAATTATAGATCCAAAGTAGTTTTGCCAAAACCTCGTAGTAAGAATTTTGTCTCTAAGTTTATGTCCAGCATTGGATTGACACAAGTTAATAATTATAAAGAGTGCAGAAATTCTAGCCGTTACGTAGTATCTGATCAAGACCATTCTCAGTTCTTTAGTAGATGTTGCTAGTACATTGCTACTAAAGATTATTAATTGGCAAACCTAGAGTAGAAGGCGGCAAATTTTATGTTAGTTTATTAATGAAATCTTACTTATAAAATAAAGACACTTTTTACAGGGAGAACAAGGGTCGCCGGGGTTGACTGGCCCAGTAGGCCAAATGGGACCTCAAGGACAACAAGGGGAGCCCGGACCATCTGGACCACCAGGCTCATCCGGAACACCAGGCTCTCCAGGAGATGTCGGCGCTCCGGGAGAAGTTGGAAAAGAAGGCCCACCTGGACCACCAGGGCCAGAGGGAAAACCAGGGCCAGTTGGCTCTGCTGGCCCACCAGGAAATAATGGGGAACCTGGATTACCTGGATCACCGGTGAGTATGCAAAGTTTTTTTTTTTACGTTTAAATCATAGATTTCAGTCTTGATAAAGTGAAGGTGTACTTAAAGATGGTACAAATTCAGAATAAAAAAAAAGCAGTGAAGATTCCTGGATCTCTTAGGTGCTTATTGACATAATGTTATCTTAGGGCATTGCTGGTGGAAAAGGCGATATAGGCCCCGTTGGTCCAGCAGGAGTGAGGGGAGATAAAGGAGAACCAGGCGAGCCCGGGAACGAAGGAACTCAAGGACCCCAAGGAAGGGAAGGCCAACGAGGACCACCTGGTCCAGGGGGACAAAAAGGAGAGATTGGGGAACCAGGACCGATAGGTGAGTATGTTTTAACAAAATAATTATAATTACAAAATATTATTATCATATTACTGTTTCAAGATCTCAAAGTTCCGTATTTTTTTTATTGCATAGGCGACGGCGAAGTAATATAGGTAGTGACTGCTCTTATCTCATTTGGTAGTGTATCTGCTTGAAGAGCTGTAAGGCGTGGATTCGATTTCCGCCCAGGACAAACTATTATGTGCCGAGCATAAATGTCTGTTGTATGTCGAGCATAAATGTCTGTTTAATGTTTTGTGTGTAAATAGGTATATATTTAATTATTAAAAAGATAAATGTTTTATCATTTATCTGGTTCCCAAAGCTTTGTTTAGTGCGGGGCTAGATGGCGCTGTATGAAGTGTCCATCATTTATTTACTAATACAGTGAATTTCATAAGAATAAAGTATTACTTGACCAATGCTGCAACTTGTAGAAGAGGTGCATTGTATGTTTGAGCAAACTATAAACTATTCCAGGACCAATCGGGCGCGATGGTTTGTCCGGCCCAAGAGGGTTGACCGGCGCTCCGGGTCCAGTCGGTCCGCCAGGCGAAGACGGAGACAAAGGAGAAGCAGGGCCTCCTGGGGAAAAAGGATTCAAAGGAGCAGCGGGAGAACAGGTACGCTGCAATTTTGCAACAATATAGTCTGCCAATTTTTCGTTTAGTTTATATGTAAAAAATAGTGCTGAGCGCACAACGCAACTTAGGACACAGGATGCTACCACATGGAGTCCTAATCCCCTAAAGTGACAATTCAAATCCTAATAATGGGTTTGCATCAATTTGTACTGAAATCAAAACATTATAAAACTTTTTAGTGAGTCCATCTTAGTACCTACCCTACCCATTATTGAGGTTTTCAAAGTTTTTTAAATGAAGTTGCATTTCGCATGAATCTGTTTGTTCGCTTAGTTCTTCTAAACTTCAGAACGGATTTTGACAATAATTTAGATTAGAAAAATGATTTCAGGAGATTTGTATGTATGCCCGTGCGTAGCTGAGACATTGGGTTTAATAATAATTATACAAAAACATAAATTAATGATTTAACATGTAACTTCTTCAGGGACCTACTGGCGCACCAGGAATACAAGGTCTTCGAGGAGAAGTTGGTCCCGTAGGATTACCTGGAGATAAGGGACCGCAAGGAGATCTTGGTCCCCCCGGACCTCCAGGTGTAGATGGAGTCCGAGGGCCTATCGGACTCCTGGGACCAACTGGCCCGCAAGGAGAAAAGGGACAGACAGGGGTTAAAGGAGATATGGGAGATACAGGACCTATTGGTATGGAACTTCATTTCATCAAATATTTATTCTTTATCAACTCTTTTCTATTTAATGAACGGATGTGAGCAGATTACACTGATCGAGCCGAAATATGGTATACTGTTACAGGTGTAGGGGGTTTACTATATTTTTAATTTATACTTGTACTTTATTTGCTTGCAAACAGAAAAAAACAATTGTTTTACTTATGCGTGATCGGTACATTTTACGTGAGCTAGAAGATGACAGAGCATTTGAACTTTAAATAACAGTTTTAACTTATGTCCTAAATATTATTTAACTATAACAAAAACTCTTATAGGGCCAACTGGACCTCCTGGACCTACCGGAGTAGCAGGCCGACGAGGTGCCAAGGGTATTCAGGGCGAACCGGGGCCTAGAGGCGCGGAGGGGCAACATGGTGACGTCGGTAGCCCGGGGGCTCCTGGCCCTGCGGGCCCACAAGGACCTGAGGGTAAAATGGTACGTATAAGATATTGTCTTCTAATATTTCTTCTTTTTTTGTTTCGATTCCAAGTTCTATAAGAATAATAATAGTTAATCGAATAGGTTCATTAACGATAATACGTACTTTACCACATCCCTAGTGTGAGCTGTCATAATTATCAAGCTATATTTGACAAACCATAGTTAATGACAATGATATTTTAAACTTTTGTGTACCAATAATTATTTTGAGCAACTCTTCTGCAGTAAAGTCGTAATCACTTCACTGTGGTTTTACTTTACCTAATCATCACATGAATATAACTATTTGATGCTATGGCACAAATTTGAAATATGTACATATATTTTAGAAATTTATTTTAAGCTGCCTTTAGCTTTAAATTAAAAGAGACGATGCACACCCGTCAAATACCAAACCAAAAAGTCTACAGAGAAAACAAATGAAGACAAAAAACATAAATTTAAAAATGCTTGTAGAAAGCCATAGAGATCGTCAACATTTACCCCCGACTGCGTTTGCATGTTAAATCAAACACATTCGAAAAAGGATTTCTCAGACCTCAATATCATCATCAATTAATCAGATTTATATTATGCTAGTTTATGTTGCATCTTACCTAGGGGCCGCGAGGACCAGTAGGACCGAAGGGTGACGACGGCCTCCCAGGGATTCAAGGTGAAACAGGATCGAGAGGACCACCGGGACCAGAAGGACCCAAAGGGGACCTCGGCCCTGCAGGAGTACCAGGAGAGCGAGGTGAAACTGGCCAGCAAGGAATTAAAGGAGAACCAGGTCCGGAAGGGCCTGAAGGGAGCGCTGGCTTACCGGGACCGCCAGGACCGGTGGGACCGTCTGGGAAACCGGGGGAAACTGGCTTACCTGGCAATCCGGTAAGTTAAAAATTTATAATTCTACCTCCGGAATGTCTTCTTGGTTAATAGTCTAACTTTATGGCAGAACAATGAAAATTTATTACACTCATAATAAAATATAAATAAAAACTCGTTCGTGTAGATCATACTGCCTTGTCTTCAGTTTTTGCAATTCATGTCTTACATCTATAGTTACAGTCAAAGTCCAGTCTTAGTCAAGTCCAGTCCGTACCAGTCAAATCAAGTCATGCCTTAGTAAAGAGTGTGGTTTAGTAGAGAGTAGTGGCGACTTTACTATAAGCTTCTGGATGGAGTTTTGGAAGCAACACGAAAGTCATGTTTCACCACATTATATCGCTTTTCCACACTCGCGCTTGTAATTCGGCACTTTATAAATAAAACACCACTATTTTTATGCATATATATGCATAAATATGCAAATAATATGCATAAACACTCGAAAAACACTAGTTTTGGAAAGAAATACATTGTGACGACACGACTCTTTCCGCGTTCCCGCCATAACCTCGTGTAGATTGAGCGGCCTGCCCTGATGTCTAAATTCATATTCAGATCAAAAAAGTGTTTGTGTAAATTAATCAAATGTATCGTTGTAGGGTTCAGAAGGCCCAGGGGGAACTCAAGGCAGCCCAGGCTTGCCAGGAGAGAAAGGAGATCAGGGAGCAAAAGGGTCGCCCGGAGAACAGGGGCCGGCAGGACCTGCGGGTCCTGTAGGCCCTGAAGGCCAACGGGGCGTTAGAGGTTCCCCTGGACTCAATGTAAGTATTCTTGTGATCAAAACCTTCTTATGTGAATACCAATTAGATAATACTTAGGTAGCTTAAGTTAATAATTATAAAATACTTATAATTCTACTGTTTTCATAAACGTCTAAATAATTTAAGCATAAATTTGTTAGATATTATTATGATCTTATTATTTATCACATATTATTATTAATAAATAAAAATTGGAGGACAATAAAAAGTTATAAAAAAAAAACGAATGGAAGTTCTCGGTGTAGTTGCCAAAAGAAAAATATCATAAAATGTTGTTAAATATAAGTTAGGTACATTAATTCGTTAAAGAAAAACTTGATTGTTGTTTTAATAGGGAGAAGTAGGAGCGCCAGGCCTGATGGGCTCTTCAGGCCCTCCAGGGAAGTCTGGGCCTCCTGGACCACAGGGACCAAGAGGCGAAAAGGGAAACCGAGGGCCTAAAGGCCATATTGGGGATACTGGACCGATGGGACTTAAAGGAGACCAAGGCGAAATAGGAAAACAAGGACCACCTGGCGCCACAGGCCCAATTGGTCCAAAAGGAGATACGGTAAATATTTATAAAAACTACATACACACATAAAGGTTTTTGGTATTCCAACGATTCGGATGTCGGTATTTTCGGTTTATGAGTATTTAGTAGTTAATAAAGTAAACATGATTAGGCGCTTTCAGACATGAAAACAAGCTGTCAAATGCATGCTAAGCAGGGTATCATATAAAACTGTACCCATCAGTTTCCGGTTTCGTAAACGGCTGAAAGAAAATGATTACTTCACGGAAATTAGTAAGCTTAGTATAATATATAAAAATAATTCATTATTTTCCCTAATTCATTGCTGACTAATTACATTAAATAATAACTTTAGTTATACATTTGTATTAATATAGGTATACCTTTCTACTTAATTGTAATGATTCTCAGTTAACAAGAGGTAGGTACTAATCAATTTTAATAAAATAATCTGTTAAAGTATTTAAAAAGGTCTGATCGACGTTAAACGGCAACGGGATTATGAGGCCAGCATTTTGGAAACCATTCCCATAGTAATAAAATTAATTATTTCTTTGACCACATCCTCGCTTATCTACCAATGGACGAGTCGTTGGTCTAACATAAACTAGCATGTATCCAAGAAACGAATTACGAAACTTCATTACATGTGACGTATGAAATAAATATGACCATAAAATGTTTACCTTGCTGCCTAGGGCCCCGTTGGACCCCCTGGAGCTAAAGGCGATACTGGCCCCCCTGGAGAGCCTGGCCCAGAAGGTCCTTTAGGGCCGAAGGGCTCACCGGGCCCTGAAGGCCGATCTGGTCTCCCGGGCCCGCCAGGGAATCCTGGTCCGCCAGGGCCCCCAGCACCTCCGCCTCAAATACCAGCAGAGCTGTTCTCATCCTACAGGAGACGAAGAAGTGTTAATATAGACTCCATGGAATCTACAACTGAAGAAAACTTTGAAGAAGGTAATTACTCAAATAACATTAATAATTTGATGTCTAAATGTACATGCGCTTGCGCTGTTAAGAAATGTTATGTTCTTGGAAAATGTCTCCAGACTTATTACGATTCATTTGTTATGATGATGGTTGAAGTTGCTTGTAGCGTAGACTAGTCTAGGGTTAACATATTTCTTGATAAGTAAATAGTTTTAAGATTCGCCTGTGGACACGAAAATTTCGTCTTATGAGCTGAGCCGTCAGTTATATTATAGTCTGAAATCGACGACAGACTATCGCATACGTATTAATTGATTATGTACCGACCAAATCAGCGCTGTTTTTTATAAACTGTCTCACTGCTGGACGCAGGCCTGTTCGCAATGTTAGAAGGGTAAAGCCATAGTCCACCACACTGGCCATGTGCAGGTTAGTAGACTTCACATATCCTCAAGATATTAAGTACTCTCGGACATGTTGTTTTCCTTACCCGTTTGAAGTTACCGCCAATACGCACATATGTTAGAAAAGACAGAGGTCTGGTATAATTGATTACCTAATTAGGTACATATGGCAACCATCGATCAATAATAATCTAGATCGATTCGAAAATTTCCAATTTTCCACACAAGCAGTTGTACCTATAGGTTTACCAGCTGAATATCTTACAAAAAATTATCCGAATGACATTTAACATAAGATATATTATGCCAAAGGCACCTGTAAGTATTTACTGCAATTTGCTTCCAGATGAAGACATTGAGTGGGCAAAAGAGATCATGTCCGGTGTAATAGCGGCACGAACTGCAATCGAAATCGCAAGACGACCCAGAGGAACTAGGAGCAACCCAGCGTTGTCATGTCGAGACTTGCGCTCTACACATGTCAATTTAACTGATGGTAAGTCAGTTACTTTTGTGTTTTTAATTCAAAATCACTGAAATGTTATTTGTTGCCCGTCTTTTACCTCGTCCATAAATTAACTCTATGTTAAAGTTGCATTAAGCATTATTTAGTAAAATGAACAACATCATCCTATTGGTCTACTGCTGGACATAGGCCTCTCCTAAGACGCCACACAGCCCGAACTTCGGCTTTTTGCTTCCAGCTACCAGTCTTGGGGCTTACTACCCTACATTTTTCAATATCGTAACTTCAGCTTGCTGATACGTTATGTCGGTGGCTTTAGTTCTCTGGCAAATTTCTTCGTTCCGGATACGATACCTTGGAAAAATGCATACCACTTTCACTTAACTCGCTGAGCGACTAAACATAGTAAGCAAGAGTAAACGCCCTAATTCGGCTACATCGTTAAATTAAAAATCATATCTAAGTAAATTTGAAAGTGACGTCAAATTTTTACTCGCAACCAAATTTCTCAAAATAATAATCGCCGTTGCAGTGATGCTATCTAGGGAGATTTGGTATTCGGAGTTCTAGGTTCCGCTGCTGTAATTATGGTCTGCAGATGGTATCTTCTACCTGATGTTAGGGTACACTTAATGATAGGAGATAACGTCTAATAGAGCTCGAGACGCTTCCAATGGAAAGCATGTCATTCATCTTATTACTGTTTGCCATTAAAAAATCACATGTTCCATTCTGATAGGTCATTACTGGATTGATGCTCGGGGCACCGCTGGCAGTCGCCCAATAAAGGTTTACTGCAAAGGTTACAGCACTTGCATCTACCCCGACGAGAGAGACCCTGCTATCTTTAGTACTGACAGAACCCCTCACAAGTTCTCACAGATGGATGATGGGTATAGAGTAAGTATCTAAAAAATATTTATTTAAATGCAAGTACTTTTTCTACTTGCCTGTTGTTTCTTTCTCGAATCATTATTACATTAATTTCTGAAGGCGTCTATCTATATTACCTACAACTACTTACTTAAATACTTGTTAAAATAAATAGCTAAAAATAGAGGGTCTGTTAAAAACTATTTTGTTAAAATATGTATAGTCAGAAGTTTTAGCTATACCTATCTACTAGGAAAAATATCCTTACCTACATACCAATACTTAGTCAGCTATAATCGTAGGCCTCTGCGTAGTTGGATAAAACCAGAGATGATAATTTTATTGACGATCTGAATTTAAAATTCTCGATTTTTTTATGTAGGAAGTTTTATATTCATTTTATTTTATTAGTTTTCCACAATGTTGTATTCAATCAATAGTTACAATTCATATGTAATTTTGGACCCTGACTACTACGTATCTTATACAGGACAGGCAGCAATTTTTTTTATGTTGTAAAATGAAGGGTTTTTTTTCTTATTCTGATGTATAGGTATCATTTTTGTACCTAGACATTTGATGTGATTATATATTTATCCGTTAGATATTCTTCGAGATCGTGATAATATTTATTTATTAAGAGTCGTTTCGTTTGTTTCAAGATTATTTTTGTTGTTCTTGATGGAGTCAGGTAGTTTATTATATATTTTGATAGGTACTCATCACAAATGGGATATTTGAATGGATTGTGAGGCGTGATCATTTTAATCTATTTTCGTATCTCAAAGGGCTGCGTGTCAACTGACTTTAATGGAAGTCCAATACCTGTAACTAATGTTTCTCCATTATTTTCTAGTTCACATACGACGGTGATGGATTTGGTGCAATCCAGCTCCGTTTTCTGAGGTTATTGTCAAATGGTGCACGGCAAACTTTCTCTTACAGTTGTGTGGACACAAAAGCACCTCAAAGGTATGATACCCGCATTATAAGTATTTATAGCATGGCCATAGATCGACCACTAAGAAAACCCTATAAGCCCCTATGAATCAGCTAGCCTCGAAATTTATAACTACCGTTGGGTGTTCAGAGATTTTGAAGACAACGCCACGCTCTAAATTTGTGGGTATACCTGAGCTTAAGGTATAGATAAGCCTAAATGGGGTCATTGTACTCCACATTATGAACAGCTTTTTGAGATCCAGTTCCATGCCAAGCTAGGTGTGCTTTAATCAGCTAGTGGTGCTATTTTCGACCACACCGTCACTTAACATCAGGTGAGCTGTGGTCAATCAGTGTGTTCAATTTTACTTGGTGGTAGATCTCCTTAGCAGTAGTGCAGCTAGCGAAATTACTGGGCTGTTGAGACTAACCATCAAGTCTCAAAGTACCTAATGAGCGCCAAAGCAGCGTTGCCCTAGATTTCATTTGCTACTCAAAGTTCTGTGTATCGCTGCAATGGCCGTGGACAGGCGTTATCCCTTACCATCGAGAGAGCGTCTCGTTCGTCTCATTACTTTTACATTAAAAAAAGCAATAAAGTAAAATCAGCTTTTCTAGGCATTTGTTCAAAAATCAATGAACTTCCATGGAACAACTGTTTTTTTTTTATTTCACAAAGATGTCGCCTTACTTATTATATACCAAGCTTATGACCCTGTATATATTTTTATATACCCTAAAAGATATTATTTTGATTCCAGATCCGATATCCCCCTCGATCCGACAAGAACCAACACCATCAAACTGTTTGGATTCAACTCTGCAGAATTTAGAGAACCACAAGTCTTGAAGGATGAGTGCCAGGTATAATATTCTATATCCGTATTTCAAATAGGCTTTTATGTAAAAGTAAATAGACTCCTTGAAGAAGAGATGTGGCCAAAACTATAGTAATCTTACATTAATAAAATAAAAATGTGTCATAATCACGTCATGTCAGTATGTTTAGCTTAATTATTTTTATAACACCAAAGTTAAGGTACCAAAGTTAACCCAATATTTCAATAGAGTTAACCTCTATTGAAATATTGGGTTGAATATTGTAGAAATTACCTACAAATTCAAATTAAGCTTTCACACTTTCTTATAGTTGTGGCGTACTTGGTAGGCATGACTCATCAGAAATACGACAAAAGTATTTTCTCATATATGATAACTAGCTGCGCCCTGCGGTTTTACCAGCGTGGTGATGGATGATGATGATGAAAAGTATCCTATGTTTTATTCCAGGGCCTAAAGTATCTACATGCAAAATTTCATCCAGATCCGTGCAGCTGTTCTGACGTGATTGAGTTACATCCATCCATCCATCCATCCATCCATCCATCCATCCATCCAAATTTTCACATTTATAATATTAGTGGGATTTCTTACAGGACGGTTCAGGCGAAATAGTCATGGAAATAAAAACATCTAGAACAGATAGACTGCCGATCAGTGACTTCCAACCGCTGGTGTTCGCAGAAGCAGAACACCAGTTTGCCTTCACCCTGGGACCAGTCTGTTTCACATAAGATTTAAACAGAAAAGATTTTTTGTAAATAAGGATAGACTGCATTATGTACTTAAGTTTGTACCTTTGTAAATATTGTAAATAAAATGTTGTGACGACCAAAATAGTATTTTCTTTTTAATACTAATTGACTGTCAAATTTAACGTCAAAGCTTGTGTTTGTATGTATTTAGGTATGTTACTTCTTTACGCTGTAACAAGGATGGCGAACCAATGGCACGCGACACAATATATTGGGCAAACCACGCACGTAATGTATCAAAAATGTATCGTATACAGTCTATATAGCCCACGCAAATAGAATCACATTCGCGTAACTTTTTTGTGATTATCTAACTTGAATAGCAATAAGAGTTCACAGTATGGCCCCTGGTTGCCCACCACCTACAGGTATTTCCTTACTCCTTAACAGGAGGTCGGCTAGATACATTACATTCCAGTTTGAAGGGTACTGCTACGAAATTACAGGGCTGTTGAAACTAACCATTTAATGTCTAAAAGTAATGAGCGCCATGGCAGCGACGCTCTGGACTTTATGTTATTGAAAGTTCTGTGTATCGCTGCAATGGTTATGGACAGGCGTTGTCTCTTACCATTTCGAAAGCGTCGAGTTCGTATCATTACTATTACATTTAAAAAAAAAAGATATATAATATGTGGGTTTATAGAACAGCTTGGGTAGCATCTAATCACATCTCACATGTGATTGAAGATGTATCACAATTGTCTAGAAAGTATTTTCATATTAATTTTAAAAAAAACCTTCTTTAAGTATTTATTTTATTGTGATACAATTATTAATTTACGTTATAAGAGATCTAAATCTGCAATATTATAATATTATTCCTTATATTAAATCCTTATTTAATATAACATTTAACAGGATCATACAATTACTTGTAGGTATATTTAATGTGAAAAATATACTTCGATATAATAAAGCTACTCGATACGGTGTCATTCCTCTTGTACCGTTTAGCAACAAAACGAATATAATTAAAATTATTCGTTTTGTTGCTATCCTGTTTTCATATATAACAACGAAAAGAGACGCGTATATGTTACGTCATATCAAATTTGTTTAGTTTTGAAATGGATACAATTGGATTGACACCAGTAAATGCAGGCTTAATGCAATACCTGAAAACAATGTTTGACTTGAACAAATTCAGGACAGACTGTCCTATATTCAAACGAGCCTAGCACGATGTTACTGCAGTCGACAATCAGTCTAATGCTAAATAAGATAAAATTAAGAAATTGCCCAATTCCGCCTTACAAAGTTTTAAGAAATAAAAGGACTTACAATAACATTCGCATATTTCAGTCCAAGTTGGTCAAATTCAAGAAAAGCATTTGGTTGCATAAATACACTAAAATGTCTATACTACCCTATTTACACTGAGCTATTTACACAGCAATTTGAGAAACAAAGTTTTGTTAATTTTTCAAATGTATAAAAAAAAGTATGAACCCCTCTGGCGGATGTAAACGGCAACTGTGTCTTAGTTGTTATTTCTGATACACTTTCGTATCAAAAACTTGACAGAACCTTTTTCGTAGATTGTCATGGTATAGTCTCTGTATTAGCGTTTAACATCCCAGGGATCAAGGACACGGATCCCCCTGTCCAGCAGTGCAAGGATTGATACGCATAATTTCTGGTACTGATGGTAATTTCACAATTTTCACATATTCATGATTTGGTAGTTATATTTGGGCATAGGTACCGTTTCGTTATCCACCACGTTACGTAAGTCGCAAATATTTTTATGGTACTCACAAATGTATATTGTATTTTTCATATGCTCATGATCCGTTTTGCTTGGATATAATTAAATGTTTAAAATGTATATTATGATACATTTTATGGGGAAACACTTTATGCTGACGAAATTATGTGTACTATTATTATGCGTATTGATGCATCGCACAAAAAACGGTATGCCACAGTAAATTATAATCTCAAATTATATGCAAGCCAATAATGAACCTGCTGGAAATACCCTCAAAGAGGTTAGTTATTGTCAAAACCGGAAAATGCACCTTGGTTTAAATATCACTAAATAATTAACAGAGCACATGGCACGCAGAACTGGTGGCCGATGGGGCTGTAAAGTTCTGGAGTGGACACCACGACAGATGACCTAATGAAGACCGCAGGAACGCGCTAGATGCGAGCCGCTTCGAACCGGAATTCTGGAATTTATTGGGGGAGGTCCAACAGTGGACGTACTAAGGCTGAGATGAAGACATAATAGACAAAGAATAACATTCAAGTAAACTTAGATGAGTATGGAGATTATAATCAGGCGGAAAAGTGGTTATTTATTAACATCTGTATATTTTGCATAAAGTAAGTTATGATCTGTTTTCCAGTCGATTTTCTATATTTCAGTTATTTGGCTAGCAGCAAAGCTGAAAGGCTTTTCGACTAAATGGCTCGTTACATTACATCAAAACATTTTTTCAACATCGAAAGCTTTCAAATTTACAGCATGTTTTTTGAAATGTTCAGCCATGTCAACAAATATGACGGACGGCCAATGGGCCAGTTCTAAAATAACAAAGGAGCCAACAACCTCATCAACGTAAAAAAGTAATAACACATTTGTATTAAAATTATAGTTAATACCGTACCTTGGTTCTAGTTTACCTCAAAAAGTTACCCGAAGTTTACCTTGTTTTTTTAATCCGCAAAATTTAAAAATTTTTACATTGCAAGAAAAACAATCAAAATTTGCCGCGAATACGGCCAAGACTTTCAATCTCTTCTGAATAACGTCACGATGTTTGAAACATCATACCTATATGGCAGTTGTTCTACGAAAATATCAACAACAATGGTGTTTTGCATGGCGTGACGTCACACTCTATATGGAGTTTACAGTCACGTGTTTGAATACTCAATTTTACCAAATTTATTTCCCAAGAACATGTTAATTTTTCATAGGTTTTTTTTTAATGCATATCATGACTAATTAACATAAACTCTAATTTGTCCGTTTTATTCCCAGTGGATAAAAGCCTATTAATGCTATTGGAGTATTTTGGAATACGTCAATCACACAATGATAACCGCTAGCGACGAAATTCAGAACCGCCATTGGTCAAAATACGCCATATATATACATAGTTAAGACATCTAAAATAAATAGACTGTAGTATAAAATACTATGCATACTTCGAATGTAACCTATGTCTTAGTACAATATATTTACAAGAAATTAATCTAAAACAGTCTAGCTTGTTTTGCCCTTGGGGCCCGTACAAAAATTTATAGCGAAAGCGAGGCAATAAGAATAGTTTTTAAGTAAGATTTCGTACTTCACCTACAGCAGGTTCTCATATCATTTCGCTCGCTAACATGTAATATTGCTCGCGCGCGCAGTACAAACAATCGGATGCGAGTAAAACGACACAATAGGCATAACTTATTACGAAAAAAGGTTGAAAGTTATTGAATCTTGTGATGAAGCAATGCCTAGCTTCTGTATTAAAGTCGGTCATTTTGATTTATAGTTCATCTGTTACAAACATTTTTGCAGTTTTACGTTCCATTGTTAATTTATTTAAGTATAACCCGTACCTTTATATGCAGTGAATTGCAAATTTTGTCTATAAAAAAACTTTACATCATTTATTACTATCATTGGAATATATCTATGTATCTATGCATCGACATATTTTAGGAATCAATAGAAAACTATAATGTCTTCAATTATAATGTATATCTATATGATTTCTGAGCAACAAAATAAATATACTCATAACAACTGCTGTTATTTAAATTGTTACTGCACACACACATTTAGCCCTTTATAAAGTTTTTTCAACAGAATCAATTTCCATCGCATCGGGATCTGAATTATTATTATCTTTTGTTTCCTTAATAGTGCTTTTTGTCGCTTGTTTTACATCGTTGGTCTCGGTCATGGAGTTATCTTCGCTACTCTGGATTGTGCCATCTTTTTTACTTTTATTATCAATATCCGCTATTGAATTTTTATCAATGGAACTTTTATTGATGTCTTTAATATTTGCTGTTGTATTTATGGCGATTTCAGGTATCTCGTTCACAGAAATGTCAATATTTCGAGATGCTGTTTCGTCTCCTCTTGCTTCAAGAGATTTCTCACATGCTTCATTATTACTGACATTGACCATACTTTCATCGGAAGTGGTAATAGTTTCTTTGTTATTTCCATCATAGATATTTTCTTTGAAATTCAGACTACTTATTTCTTTAGTATTTTCAGAGCTAGTCTTTTCTTCAACACTTTCGACTGAATTAATACCTAATATTTTAGCAGGGCTGTTTTCTTCATTAACCTCAGGCGATTTTGTATTTGTAATATTAGTTGTATTTTCTTCATCAATTGATTCAACACTTGAGATTTCAACATTGTCAACTCTATTTTGAACAGTATCCATTTTCAGAGGTTCAATTTCCATGCCTTCTACAGAGCTACCATCTGTGATTGTGTTTTTATCAGAGTTATCAGCTCTTGACCCTTCACTGTCACCATCTAGGACTCTATTTTCTATTATGAGTGTTTCTCCAATTGAAATGTTGTCATCTCTTAAATTAACACACGGTTCACTATCCAGATTGCCTTTACGTGGCTCTGTATCATCTGCCTCATCTGATGAAGCTAGTAATATGTCTTCCAATAGTGCATTACATTCTTCGTAGTTGGTTTTATTGGTTGTCTTTTCAGCCTCATCAACAGAACATTCTACTTCCATATTGACATCAGCATATTCTTCAGCCACTTGATGAATATCAATGATTTCTGCTTCTGTCTCTTTTGATGAATCTTCTTTCTTTTCATCGGTTTCCGAGTAACTTGAGTTTTCAATACTGATTACATCGCTTGATGTTTTTTTATTACGCCGCTCATCACTGCTCGTTTTATCGTTCATGCTTGATGAATCAGAAATAGCGATGGGGGAACCAGTGTCCGACGAGCACTTAGCTGAATTATTATATTCATTCTCAGAATACAATTTTTCCAAGAGGTGCAATTCATCAACATCTGAATCAACTGTATTACTATTACCTTTACTTTGACTGCTTGCATCTGATTCGACTGCAGTCTTTTCATCTTTATTAGACAAATTAGAATTCGTAGGCTCTTTAGCAGGTACATCTGGTTCAAGGGGGACTATTATAGCTCCCCTTTCATTTTCCTGTGCACTAATTACCGTTTCATTCGAATCTTTTGTAGCGTCTTTCTGTGAGCTTACAACCTCTGTAGGCAAATGATAAGGCTGATTACCTTTATCTTCACTTGCCTTAGACTTCTCTTGAAGTAATCTTTTCAGCCTCTCTTTCCGTTTTTGTTTATTAGTCATAGAATCATTAATTTCGATTGGTTCTTCGTCGTCACTTTCAACTGGCGATTCTTCCGCTTCCTTGTCACCAATCTCTACTGCTTCTAGTTTAAGTTGATTCTGCCTATCTGCGTACCTGAAAAAAATAGTTTTATACTACTTTAAAGAAATTAAAATGTATACATGAATTTTAAGGACAAATAGAACTGCCACAGTACAAAGAAAAAAGAAGCCAACCAAAAGAAAGCGAAAGAATAATCACGTGTAAAAATGCAGAGCGCTGCTTAAGTATTTAGTTATGGCATAATCAGGCTTTAATTATTCAGTACCATTTATTTCAAGCCTAAAGCAACTTACTTATTAAAAACTTCAGTCTCTTTTTTGGAAGCTACTCGTCTGTTTTCCTCTAACTTTCTTTTCAGTTCTGCGCTATCCTCGGCCGGGTCGACTGTTTCTGCAGGAATCCTGGAAGCGGCTAATCTCCACTCATTTTCCTGACGTCGTCTTTGTAGTTTCTTGCCGCACTGCACGAATAAATCTCGAGCTAAAATAAAACAATGAAAAGTATGGAGACGAAATTCAAATACGATAAGGAATACAATTACATAATAAAAATGAGTAGATACACAATTTGCAAGATTTTTTGTAATTTGTGATTGGGCTGAAGGTAAAGTGAACCTATTTCTATTTTTTTACTAACAACAGCTACCTATATAGATTTTTGATTGCCATGATTTTTTTTTAATGACGAGACGCTGTTGTTCCGCTGCTGTCCAACCGTCCTACCTTTAAAGAGCTAAATCTTTATAAAGTTTTTGTAAAAAAAAAATAGTTGCTGATATCTGACGTTTTTCGTAAAAACGTGTTTCACGTAGAAGCATTAACCTTGGAATAGGTAATCATTTTACTTCAAACTCTTTAAGTAAAACACACTCCCGTTTTCCGAAAACTATTTTTACATACTGTTATCAAAATGGTAAAAACCGTCTTCAAAGCATGATTCTATTAGTTACCTTCCTCCACAATATCAGCTTCATTCCACCCCAACTTGTCTTCTTGATTTGCTTCTCTCACACAGCGAAGCACGTCGTGAAAATCTGGGAACGGCAGCGGAGTACCAATAGGGACTTTCCTATTTATCCATTTTTCTATGCGTTTCGCTGGGCCCTTCGGCTGTCCGAGACGCGGCTCGATCTGCACTCGAGCTTCAGAAGGCATCCTTGTATTTGTCAGTTGACAGAGCTTAGCGTGCACACGTACAGATCTCTCTTTATACCTGAAAAGTTTACATTTTCATGTATTTGATGTGTATGTACTATGTGAGGACCTTATCACACAAGCTATCGGCAAACGAGTTTCCAATTCCAAGATCGAGAGACCATGACGCAGATACCAGTTTCTATACAGTTTTATAATTATACTACGAGTATAATATAGTTTTCGGAAAAGATCGTGTTAAATAACACGATATAGTATGAAGCTTAATATATTTTCTCTCGATGTGAAATCACTCATACAATACATTTCGCGGAGACTTCCTTGCCTGTGCAAATACAAAATTAGGAATCGAAAAATTTTGCGTCTACGTGGGGAATGTTCGTTATTACTTTAAACTTCATTCAACATCACGACGTACACGGCGAATAAGCTACCATCGTATGCGTTGACCGATCGCCTCGCTGGAAACGCATTCCCAAATATGATAAGGGCCTTAAATAAACTATGAGGAACAGTTACACCAAGCACTAGATAAATAAAATAAGATATAAGAATAAAATTAAACTAAAACGAAAAAAGTTTGTCACAATTCCGCGCAGGGAAGACAATTTTCTTTACTGCTCGTACTTCCTGCCAAACCTACAATTATGATATTTAAAGGTAGGTTAGAAAAAAACGTAACTATATGGAAATGAATGATTTTAAAACTACAAAACTAAAAAACCTACTTCAAATCGTTAGGCGCCCCGAATTAAATGATTACTGGAACTGTGACATACGACAACTGTGCATAATATTAGTTTGCGAGAATTACGTTACACCGATGGTCAAAGGTATGAACACAAGCAGTTTTTATTAGCGGCAAAGGCACTGTGTCACTTTTCATACATTTTCCTATCGTTTACATAGCGTGTACCTAAATATCGTAAGTTGATGTGCTGAACCCTCTGACAAAAAACTACATAACCTAAATTATACCAAATATTTTTTAAAGTTTCTTTTAAATCAAGAATAAAACCGGTAGACGGTAGACTTGCCCATCAAAGTGCCACTACACAAAATATATGGCTTAGTTGCAAAATCGTATTTTAGCAAATTGTTCATTTTATTACATCGATTACTTAATAACAGAATGGTTGAAACTCTTGCTACCACCTGCCCATAACGCGCACCAAACTGTGACTTATGATAGATGTAAGGGCATCTAGACAAAAGCTCCCAGAAGCTTTTCTCCACTCCAAATTCGACAATTCCGCTTATTGACATTTAACCAAAAATGAGCTTCATCGGTGCGACAACATTGCTCGATAAAGTTGTCGACATTAACATGCCATCAGTTCTACGTGCTATATGCCCTGCCCACTGCCACTTCAACTTGCTAATCCGCTGGGCTATGTCGGCTACTTTAGTTCGTCTACGGATCTCTTCATTTCTGATTCGACCTACTTATTCACTTATGGCTTATGACTTAAGATGTTTATATTCTCAAATAATTGTATACATTCATTTAAGAGAATGCATAAGATAAGCTTAATTGTAAGTAGACTTGGTAATCCATTGAGTACCTTTGTGCACCGTTCGGATATAAAACCTTGAAAAATTATGCACATAGATCGATTTACAAACTTAACGGGTCGGAGTAATAAGTGTTCAAAAAGTAAAAAACTAATCACAGTGATTTAATTATTCGTAAAAAAAATACGGATATTATGTTGATAAGCAAATTACCGATTTTTCAGCACAGTTGCCTGCACTATTAGCTTATTTGGTAATACGAGTAGCTTTGCTTCTTGAGCTAAAGATGGGTAGCATGGGTTTGATTGCTATCCAGGACAATAATATAATGTTTGTTTACTACTCAAAGTTCTGTGTATCGCTGCAATGGTCATGGACAGGCGTTATCTCTTAACATCAGGAGAGCGTCTCGTTCGTCTTATTAGTGTTACATAAAAAAAGAATGTCATCTAAAAAATATATGTATAGAGCTAAATGGCATTCGGTTAAAATAGGTATATATAGTGCAGGCAGACACGAGAGTAGATACGCAAGCAGGCTCGGTAAATATCCCGTAAAATAATATCTAATAATTACAGTAGTGAACAACTTGATATTTTACAAGTAAAATTTTAACAAAAAAACCGACTTCATATGATTTTCTCGTGGATGCCATTGTCAGAACTGGACCAAATTGGGACCACACGGGAAGCACATGCTTTCAAATAAAAAAAAGAATCATCAAAATTAGTTCACCCAATCGAAAGTTCTGAGGTAACAAACATATTAAAAAAAAACTGTCGTATTGAGTACCTCCTCCAGTTTTGAAGTCGGTTAAAAACGGATTAAATTCAAAACCTTTCTTCTCTTTGAAGTCGGTTAAAAATACCATTAAAGCAACAAAATAATCGCCAATAATAATAAATGAATCAGAAACAGAAGTAATGTGTATATCTCACCACACACCTTTGCAAAAGCACTTCTTTGTTTATTGGTTTACTGTCCATAGACGAGGAGTCATTCTCACTGTGTTCAAAGAAAACACATTATTTACACAGGAAAACTCATATGTTATTCCACTGCTGCATATAGAGTAACTCAATGAGTGCCAAGCAACGATACCCTAAACTTAGTTTTGTTACTCTGTTTCTGGGTAACACTGTAATGTTCATCATGGACAGATGTTAATTCTTACCATCAGGAGTTTCGTTCATCTCATTACTTTTATATAAAAAGACAGTCCTACCGTCAAAAAAGGATTGGGCCATATTCCATACGCCAATAATATTTTTTCCCGCAATACGTGACGATATACAATGTTCTCTCCACCAAAAATTCACATCAAACAAAATTTTGTGCTGCATTTTAGACCAAACCATCAATTACCATAAGGCGAGTTGAGGTCAAACGCTGGTATATTTCTACAAATAAAACCATCAGTACAGTAATCATGGGATTCTGAAGCGCGCGACATTCAGATGGTCTACCAAAGTTTAAAAACAAATATTAACAATACTACATTACTCATGTATTATTTAAAAAATTACATTGTTACATTACGATTTGGCGATGGAATATCTTATAAATGATATTCTAGATGATTTCCTACCAGATAGATTTTTTTTACGCAGTTTTCGAAAACACTACATCCATAGGCTTCGGGCATGTTGCCGTATGTTAAAAATGACTTCCTTTTTCTGACAGACTAGTTTCACAGCTCACCTTCATGACAATTAGACCAGAATTGAAACAAAATTTAATAAATATTTATTGGTTTTCTTTGAAAAGGGTTTTCTAACATCTCTTCTCAGCTTATGTACTTAAAATTATTTCCATACATAAGTTCCTATGACGGTAAATGTTGGTCTTATTTATTGATCCAAAGACTGAAAACCCACTCTATTCTTAGACATGGTAGATATCGTAATAAAAAACAGGCCTTTACCCAGTGGAGGGATAAAGAAGGCTATGGCCATGCAGACCTGACGGAATAAGTTACTAGTTATTACTCTATAGTAAGTTAGACAATAAGATTTTACTTTTTCTTTATTTATCTAGTGCTTTTTATGATGCTTGTCTTTGATTTTGAATGAGTAATGTGACACTAACCTTTCTGTAAGCAAATAGACAGAGTCCTCTTCATCATCGAAGTCCACTTCTTGCTCCTCAAGTTTTTGGATAGCCCGATGGAGCTTCTTCAGGGTCTTCTCTAATTTTCGTATTTGTCTTTGCCTTTTTGCATCAAATTCACTATCCTCTCCATATAAAAAATTATCTTGTTCTGAAAATTTAAATCCAAAATACTTTAATATTCATTCTATTGAAAAGATTAATCAAAGGTTCAAAACTCTATGGTTTCAGTTTGCTTTTTAATATATTACAGATAGAATTGCGTTTGAGCGCCTTATCGCCTCATGTTAAGCGAAGATGCGGTCTACAATGGAGCACTCTTGCATAGAAGACACCGATTCACTAGGGACCTGAAGGCTTCCAAATTATATCTACTAGGAAACACACACACCCCATTCACTCATTTGGGCACCAAGTTTCATTGTTTAGTGGTTTGTATGATGAAAATGGAATCGAACTATATAGTTCAAGTTTTCAGAATGTCTACCATGAAGATAAAGAATAACATAAATATTTTAATATTGACATGTTTGTATATTTTGACATTTTGTTTTTTATTCATTGATTTGATTCATTTCAGTGTTCTAGAACTCTAATAATGATATATTTTAGTGATATTATACAGAATTGACTTGTAATATTGGTGTCATCAATAAAATATTTGTATTTTGTATTAACTTGGTACACTGGATATTAACTTGGTGGTAGCGAGAGGTTGTCTAAGTAGGTACGACTGTAATATCAAATATTCTGCCACCAAGCTATAGTGAATAAACATTATTATGTTCCAGTTTGAAGGGAAAATAGCTAAATTACAGGCCAATTGATACTAACCATCGAAAGTCTCAAAGTAATGAGAGCCAAAGCAGCAATGCCCTGGATTTTGTTTTAGCAATAACCCTTTAAATGCCCGTTTAGTAAGGTTAAAAGCAACGTTATTCAAGGTTGATATTTCCCTTCTAGTATCAATATTCACATTTGCAAGCGTTTGGTCTATGGGTTGATTAGTATTTAATCATAATTTATCACAATAGCAATTTGTTTACTAACAATTGCTGTATTTGTTATATGGTAGATATATTAGTCAGTATAGAGAGAAATACATGTTACGATTTATGCTTATTTTTATATTGGTAAATCTTTGCATATGTCCTGTCCCTACATTGGATATTGCCATCATGGGTGTTGGACATCAATACAATTTTCTATACCTAAATAATTTTAGTAATTCAGACATTATTTCTAGGACTTCTAATAAGTAAAATAAATTATAAAGGATTAACTATTTACCTAATTTTTGTTTTATTTATGCAGGATTGCTCACTTTTAATTTTATCGGAAACTCCGACTATATGCCTAATTTAACCTATTTAGATTTAATTAAGATATTCATATTAGGTAAATATATACCTAATATGAATATCCTTTTAATAGAATACAGCGTAATGAAATGAAAAAGTTAATTAAACAAGAAGCAGTATTCGGTAGTAAATATACAACCTTAGCGGAAATGACACAAAAATATTTGTCGGATAAAACTGGCATAATCGGTAAAATGGTTAATGCTCAGAAGATTGCATATCACAGCCCATAGTAGTGACTTATTCATACAAATACTAATATTTTATTGATAACACCAAGGTTACTAGCCATACAAGTATTACTGGGACTGTAACAATTATTTGGGAACATACCCATACTATGTGACCCATTTTTTACAAAAATGACCAAGTGTGATATTTTGAAGTTAACATATAATTTTGATATAAACTTGAATACTGTCTAGTGTTACATACCTTCTTTTTCTTTTGCAGGTTGTGCCTTAGCTAACTTTCTCTGTAGATTCAATTCATCCACAACATCTTTTATGTACAAATACATTTTCTCAGGACCAGCCTTCATAGCCATAATTTTGCCAGCCATCATATCTGTAAATGTCTCAGATTCAATATACTCTTTAGGGACCTGTCTATAGTAAGCTTTAATCTTCTTTTCAACAATCTTTTTCATATCTTCAGAATTTTCCAGTTGAAAGCATAAGTTTATAAAACTTTGGTATATCGGGGTAAATTCTTCTTTTTCTTTATCATCGAGAACTATGGTTTCTATTTGTTCAATCATTTTAAATGCAGGTTTTGTTTGTTTAGTTTTCTTTGGGGTACTCATATTTACTTTCTCCATAGGTTTGATAGGTGACTCTTCAATTTCTACAATATCAATACATTCAAGAACTATTTTGGATTTTTCAGAGTTGATGTTTTTTTCAATATTTGTACATTGTTTGGGAGGTGTTAAACTTTTTTGTCTTTCTGATCCGAGTGATTTTTTTTCAGTGATGGATTCTCCTTCTGGATGTGGTTCAAATTCTACTTCAACTATTTGGACTGTTTCAACTGTCTTTGGATAGTCTAGCCTTTTTTTACTATTACGCTCTTTAGTAATGTTTTCTTCATCATCACTTTTACTTGTGTCAGTTTTATCAGTTCTATCTTTAGCAGGACTATCCTCAATAGTAATTGCCAGCTCAGCTCCAACTTGGAAACCTTTCTTCAGTTTTGAAGGCTTTACTGGACTATCATCTATAGTTATTTCAATATAAGTTTTTTTGTCAGGTTCTTTGTTATTTTGTTCTTCTAAAGCAGAGGGTTCTAATGGTAATTTTTCTGTTGATGTTTTTTGCAATGTCTCTACAGGAATTTCAATTTCTGTTTCATTAGGTGAGGAAGTGCCTGCTAAAGGATCCAGAGATTCCTCTTCTTTTTTTTGTTCTTCTGGCCTCAGGTACCACTGTGGTCCTGAACCTGTTGATGTAGCTAACTCATCATCATCAAGCTCCACAGTTGGAACTACAGTACTAGATTGTACTGGGTCATATACAGTTTGGGTAGCTGAACCCTCATTAGTCATATGAGCAACAGACAAAGGATTTTTTAGATTTATTCTTGACTTATTTCCTTTGGAAAGTGGAGTAGTTCTTTTAATTGTGATGCCAGGAGGCAAGTTAGTGTTTGTCAGTGCTCTTTTTAAAGTTGATGTCCTTTCTGGCGCCGATTTCCCTAATTTTACTATGTTTAGATTTTTCCCTCTGGATTGATTTACAACATTTATATTAGAAGTATTTTGAACACTTTTATAAAGAGGATTCAAGGTCTTTGATGGATTTGCTATCGATATGCCTGACCAGGGTATATCACCTCTCTTTATTGGTATTGGAAGTTGTTTCACTTTGCCAACTGATTTTATCATAATCGGACCCTTCCTTGGATTTCCATTCAAGTTTTTATTGTTTGCTAAAGGATTTACATTACTTTTTGGTATTTTAGTGACAGTCACAGCTTGACCTATAGATCCTTTGAGAATATTCAGAGGATTTAGTCTAGAATTGGTGTTCTTCGATGAAGTGACAGTTAGTCCAGGCAGCTTTCCTGGGATATGAACCATTGCATTGAGTAGCGGCTTTCGCTAAAAAATGATTGTACAGGTAATTAAAAAAGTGAAAAACGTATCCTTCTTAATATAGAACTCAACTAACAACATAAAATTTACCCGTTTTGGAGCCGGCTCAGATTCTTCGTCTGAAGACCCCAATTCAATCACATCGTCGCTTGCCATTTTGTACAGCTACTGCTACTGTTAAACCTAAATATTTAAATATTCTAGCACTTATCACAATAAGTCTCAGGGTCTGTCATTACATATTATAGATGAATATTGATATTACAAATAAAACAACAAACTCGTTTAACAAAAATTAGCAAACGAGACCTAGAGCTAGACACGAACACGCAACAAATTCAACCAAAAAAAAACTTTTTGGCTTTACGGCGTCGCACTCTATGCACACTGCCAGTTTCAGTGTTTTTATACAGCTGCACGCAGCAAAAAGGTTAAATCTTCATTATTTAATAAATCATTTTGAAAAATGCATCAAAACGAAATGAAACGAAAAGTTTTTTTTTTTTTTTTAAACCTTTTTAATATTTTACTTCAAAGTCTTCAACTCTTGATTAAATAATGGACTTTGCGTTGCGGAGGAACTCCACAAATCCGCCAATGTCACGTAGAAAGATTAACGGTCAAACAAAGAGTATTTAAAAACGGTTTAATTTCTTTAGTGTTATCTTGGAAATAAATTTTAATATGACTTGTAACTTTAATATCTCTTCTTTAGTCTCTGAATAATATAAAACAAAGTCGCTGTCCACTTTTATCTGTTTTCTTATTACTTACTTCTTCTAGACCATGCAACGAACTTTGATACCGTTTTTACAGCTATTTCAATATCTTTTTGCGGAAGATTTATATAATATACAATACATTCTCTTAATTTAACTCATATAGAATAAATATATTTAGCGTTTTGAAATGAAGTCATAAAATAAATTCATTCGACGTGACGCGGAGATGGGGCGAGTCGCTAGTTTATCAATAAAATATTGTATCCTATTGTGCTAAATATGATCGTATTGTTATAAAAGGAACATTATTTAGAAAAACAAAGTATTTGCATTGTTCTCACTTTCCTTGCGTAAGCGTAGCAGTTTAAAATGCTTGTATTAAATTAGTAAAAAAAATATCTAGGTACATTAGATTTAAAAATCTGTAGTTTTTCTAAGAACGCAGAAAAGTACGTGTTTTTATTCGAATGTATATGAATAAAATAAGATAATAATATTACATTCTGTGGTTTCATAAAGTACATAATTACGTGCACGAGTGTGGAAATGTGATATAATGTGTTGAAATATGTAGATATTGTATTTTCGAATTGCTTTCAGAACACCGCCGAAGTTTGTAGTAAATACTACTAATTTCCTGGGGCCTGATCAGACTTGATCTTGTTGACTTAATTTGAGCAACTTTGCCTGTGATTCAGACTTATTTAATTGGATTTATCATAAAATTCTCGAAAATATAGAATTAGATGATTTTATGCAAAATACACAAAGTTGTTGTCAAAATCATAGAAAAAAAAACTATCATTTTTTTTTTTTTTTAATTTGCTGCATACATAATTACGTAGTTGTATTTGTTAAAAATTACAAGTATTAGATCTATATACTCTGAATTCATTCTGTAATTTATTTGATCGTTATAAATAATCAAAGAAATAAACCAATAGGTTATTTAACTAATAGCATATTTCTTTTTTTATCACTCATTGTGTAGGTACGGTTTTGTTTGATTGAATCATTTTCTTTCAATGAACTTGAAAACTGGGCTGTCAAAATAATAAAGTGACATAGATCGTGGCTGTAATTTCTATTTTCTAATTTATCGATTAGTTAGGACAATGATTAAACTTTTTTCATTAAAACAACAAAAGAAAGATGAAGAAGGTACGGCACGAGCAGGAGGTTCACAAAAGAAAGCATCAGCAGCACAATTACGGATCACAAAAGGTAGGTACTCTATAGTGTAATGAAAATACAAATAGTATTTTGTTAGTCAAATATCTGTTTTTGGATGTTGGATGTTCCAGAAACGCATAATCTATGACAATAGATTATAATTATAATTCTGCACTTATAATAAATGATTGTAGCAATTACGTCTTAAGTACGTTATATACGAACTGTTCCTGTGAACCTTGTTTAATGTTTATCAAATCTTTATTTATAGGTAACTTGCTATGCCTTTTTTCAGATCTAAACGAACTGAATCTGCCTAAGACCTGTTCTACAGAATTTCCAGATCCAGATGATCTCCTTAATTTCAAATTAATCATATGCCCTGACGAAGGATTTTATCGAGGAGGAAGATTTGTATTTAGTTTTAAGGTAAGTTAAAACAAGATAGAAAAATCTTTGACATTTGTGTGGTACACCTGGTTAAATTAAATTGTAGTTTTTGGTTACTATTCCTTTAACAGGTGTTAGACCTTAGGCTATCTAAGAGATCAGGGTAGACACATGGTAAAAGAAAAAATGGATTCTGGTGATAACAGAACCTAACTTAACCTTGAAAATAAGACTGCTACATACATGGACAAATGCAATTATAAGTTCATGGGCAGTAGTGACTACTAAATCATCTGCTTGGCCACCAATATAATTGACTTTTTAACAATATCAGTAGATATAGTTCAATAAAGAATAGACAAAAGCCAATTGTAATTTGAAGCCAAAGGCAATCCAATCATTGGGATGAATCTTACAAAAACTTGTATCTCATAAATTTGTCAAGATACTTAGCCTATAGTAAGATAAAAGAATGCTTAAGAAAATACTTATAGACAAGCTTACATACATATAAGTGCAATACATCACATACCCTAGGTAAAAAATGCATAACAGCCAAAATATTTTTTGTCATATTTTGGCTACTGCCCCATTGTGTTTTAGAACAATATAGTCAACAGTAAAATACTGGACCTGAATTTTGCTTCAATAAATTTAGCTAATGCAAAAATGACTTATGTTCTGAAAAGCAAGTAGCACAGTTGTTCATATGTAAAAATTTCAATTTTTTTTTAAATATAGATACCCTTTTCTTAGCAGTGCTTCGGTTTATTTACCTCATTACAATTCCTAATATAGTGTGGTTTAGCTCACAAGTAATACTTTGGAAGTCATAATAAGTTACTGCATGGTATCAATAGCTATAAATGTCGGTAAACGCTGTTTTACATAGCCATGGAGATGATTTCGTCCACATCTAAATTCAGTGAACCACGTACACAGAACTGCTTGAATGAGCTACATCACCACACTCTAATTGAAGTATATAAACTTTTGCTGATTTAATCCACAGCTAAAGTCGTAAAAAAACAGGCCGAAAATTGTTTCAAATTCATTCCACCGTAATGCCAACAATTATTTTTTTCTAAAACGACACAACAGAGAAACAATTTAATATCTCACAATTCACAAAAGCATCAGGATCCATAAGAGTTTTATTTTCAAAATATGTAAATGTCTTATTAGTATTTTTCTGGCCTATTAGAAACTTTCAGTATGCCCTGAGTATGTTCTACATTCATTGAGGAATAACTTACCATCAAGCAGCCCACTTAATGTTTATCACACCATTAGATATAAAAAAATAGGTTTTTTTGAGGGTTTGGTCAAACTATGTCACCTAAATAGTTAATGAATCCATTCTATGACTTATTTATTTTTTGTGTAATACTAAGCAACGTTACAGTGTGTACCAAATTGTTACTAATTCTATCTTACACACCAGTTACAATTTTTTTTTTTAAATAATGTATTCATACACGTGTAGCGTAAACAAATTAACTTTACCTAACTATTATAACATAATTTAAACTTTAGTAAATTCTATACCTTGGTTTAGGGTAAATGGGTATATTGCTTGCAGTAGACCAACATGTTTTTTATGAATACTGGCCATTTATCGGCAAAAATGTCAACTTCAGCTTGTGAGGACATCATTGTGTTGAGGTGGCGTTGTGATCGGCAAATTGGAGAATATTCACGCGCAACTGTACGCGGCGGCACAGGGGCGAATAAGGGCACTCTTCCACTGCGGAGCCTACACCTGACTTATAAAACCTATTACAATATATTCATCTCTTTACTTACAGGTAGGCCCAAATTATCCCCATGAGCCACCTAAAGTAAAATGTGAAACAGCTGTATACCATCCAAACATAGACTTGGAGGGCAATGTATGCCTCAACATCCTTCGGGAAGACTGGAAACCAGTGCTCACTGTTAACTCAATAGTCTACGGTCTTCAATATTTATTCCTGGTATGTCATTTATATCTACCTCAGACCAAATAGCAATACAGACAGCTGTGTTCAAAACACGTACACATGCCTATTGGCTCATTGGTAGTATGTCTGCTTCAAGAGCTGTAGGGCATGGGTTCGATTCCCACCTAGGATGTATATTTTGTGGTGTAAACAAATGTTTGTTTTGTGTCTAGGTGTTCTGTATGTATTACAATAAAAGTATTTAAGTATTTGTCAGTTATCTGACCTCCATAGTACAAGCTTTGCTTAGTTTCGGGTCAGATGGCGCTGTGCTTGATGTTCTACAATCTATTTATTTTTATAGATAGATTGATACCTATTATTAATATTAAATTTATGAACCACCTGCTTGTACCTTATTTTGTCACTATGGGTCTCTTGCCGATTGCTATTTAGGTAATATTTAGGTAATGTAATTGGGTAAGACTAACTATCGAACTTTCAAAGTAATGAGCGTCAAAACATTGTACTAATACATATAATAACATATTGTACTAATCTAAATGTAATGAGACGAACAAGACGCTCTCCTGATGGTAAAAGATAACGCCCGACCATGACCGTTGCAGCGATACACAAAACTTTGAGTAGCAAAATAAAGTTCAGGGCATCGCCGCTTGGGTGCTCATTACTTTGAGACTTTCGATGTTTAGTCTCAACAGCCCTGTAATTTCGCGAACTGCAGCACCCTTCAAACCGGAACACAGTAATGTATACATACTACTGCATCACTGCAGAATATGTGGTACTGCGATGGTACCTACCTAGACGATCCCCTGCTAAGGCGATCTACCACCAAACGTTTTATCAAATAAAAAGAAGCCTGTGCAAATTCCGATTTTAAGCAATCTGCATTCCAAATTTCATCAAAATCTCTTCATCTGTAACAGAATAAAAAAGTTACAAACATACATACAAATTTTCATATTTATAATTATTAGTATAATGAGGGTAGTAAATTCTGTACCGATGTTTAGCTGGGGTTTGTGCGAAAGCTTTCTTAATTTGAACGTTTTCATTTCAGGAGCCGAATCCTGAAGACCCCCTAAACAAGGAAGCTGCAGATGAACTCCAGAGTAACCGACGATTGTTCGAACAGCACGTACAAAGAGCGATGCGAGGTGGCTACGTTGGCTCCAACTACTTCGAACGCTGCCTCAAGTGAACTGTAAATTATACCTAACTATTATAAATAAAACAATCTCATTATATTTGTGAGCCATTTGATTGTTCTACGCGAAAGGTAAACTGTGACATGGATCACGATAATGTGGTCATAAGAGAAGAATGAAAGGGCCCCTATGTGATGTATTGCTTTTAAAGTCTGTAGCAAATCTATTTTATGAAACGTAGGTAATTCTATAAACTAAAAATTGTATGTTCAATTTATAGAGTTTTCTTTACATACCGGATGTTAGGGAAACCCCAGAAAGCACAAAAAAATACATTTATACAAGATTATAAGCTTAGAGGAAGTATTAAACCAAAAGGGCTCATTGAACCATTATGAACAATTTTTACTATAGGCACAATTCTGAAATTGTAAAAGAAAAGCCGACTATTACCTATTTAATTATAAAAAGTAATTAAACCAAATGCAATGAAGTAAAATATCTATAAGTAAAACATCTTCGCGATAAATAGGCGACGCAAGCGGGAAGAGGCGGTGCGGTGGGGGCAGAGGACGCTTGCCGGCGATATAGTGCTGACCGAACAGTCTGAATTAGCACGTAAATGTCGTTATTTCCTGTTGTTCGGTAGATGTTCATCTTAAAATTTAATAGGTTAGTGACTTTTTAATAAAAAGTTATTTAAAAGTCACAAAAGTTTACGTTTGTCTTGTAGATTTGATGTTAGCGAAGCTACGAACAAAAAATATAGATCGAAGATTTGTTCGTGAAGCGATGTCGACATCCCTGGACGCGCCTCGCGCTTAACCTGCGTAAATAAATGCTAATAGGGAACACTCTTTCAGAGTTGTGCTGAAACCAAAAATTGTTCCTAATGGTAAGTACAATGACCCTTTTTCATCATAGTACAAGCTACATATGTAAGCTTTTATTTTGCATTTTTTATCTCATCCACCATCGTTGTGGACTTACCTACGATTGTAAATGTGAAAAAAACTTTAACTTTTTTTATATTTTGTAATGTGTTTTATAAAAACTTATCAGCTAAAGCTAGTTTTAGTCCGTTAGTTGTACTAGTGTCAGCATTATTTTACGAGGCTTTTCATTAATCATCTCTGTCATCTGTTTTCGTTTCTGTGTTCTTTGCACATCCTCTATAGAAGAGTGCACACACGAACTAGGCCTCTTTGTCTTGTTTTTTCTTTAGTGTCAACTATAAACAAACGGCATCGGAATTTTGGGGGAAAGCGGAAAAATCATAGTATTATTTTCCAATACGTTTTTTTCGACTGTATTATCTTCATATGTTTAATATAAATGTTAATCATAAGGCGCCCAATTATACGCGAGGGTGAGTGAAAGTAATGTGGCGATACATAATTTTTTGTGCTTAAAATCTCCCTGGAACTTTCTAGATAGTCGCTACAACTTATTTATAAGACTTATTTTATCTTGAGACATTTGAGTATAATTTTAATTACTTGATCTGGCAAAATGCATAAACTGCTATGCCTAAAATAAAAATAACAACATTTTGTCAACAACCTCATCCACTTTTATGACTTTTATCGTAATCCATGTCACACTTCAGAATATATGGCCATGCATAAGATATTTAAAATTATAGATTAATTCAATGTTAAAACAGTTCTAAAAACCGATATTTTCAAATAAACATAAGCGAGGTAATTCAGTCATTCACTAAAACCAACCAACTGCTACACTTTTACGAAACTCATTTCTCAAATTATTATTAGCATCTGCAAATATTGGTGTTCTAATCTTTTCAACCGAGTGCTTCGATACTTATGCGATTGTTATTGAATGTACCTATAATTTTAAATACATAAGGGTACTGCTTTTAAGAAAAACAAGCAGGATGCAAGTCTAAGTAATTTAAAAACGTTTTCAAATTATACATGGTTGTAAGATTGGGGTGTATGTACAACCGACAGGGTGTCATTGTACACATTGATTGATAATTTTGCATTTAGTAAAAGTAGTACAACCTTTCAGATTAGTTCATCCAACTTTAAAACCAGTCCAATCAGTTACGATATTACAGAAATCTACTTGAACTAGGCTCGACACTTCGATCCTAGATCAAACTTGAAAAGTTTAGTAAAATTTTGTCTAGATGGCGCTGTGCCTAATTAATAAGCTTCATAATAAAACTCCAGATGGCGCAACGTTTATTTATACATAATATTTAGTTTTATAATTTGTAATGTTGAATAAAAGATAACAAACTGACAAAATAAATTATACGAGATTAAATGGAATGATAAGAATACTATTGTTGTAACTTTGCTATTAGCATGTTCATAGGCGTCAGTCCTTAAAGGACGTGTCACATTGTAGTGCAAAGGAAAATAACCCGAAAAGTGGGTATGGAATTGGAAAGAGGTTGGTGAATGGCACGCGAGGTTACGTCCGCCGCGAGGGTGATAGAGGCGCGAAGTGAGCTGCGAGCCGTTCATGTTCAACGGCAAGTGACGGCAGCTTAGCGTAGTCGGTCGCCGCTCGCGCCGTCAGTTGGTTTGTCGTGCCCGTCCGTAGCACGCGTTCTCGCCGTTCGCGCCTGTGTCCTACAGCAGTTTCGTCACGCTCGGTTGCGAAAGTGTGCGCGATGATATACAAGTGAGAGCTGCCGGTCGCCAGGGTACGCTCATCGCACGGTGAGCCAGCTTGTACACGAGAGACATTTCCACACGCCACGGACAGGGGCGCGCGACGCCGCGCACGCGGACACCTCCACGCTTGCTTTACTCACTCCCAGAAACGGATACCAATCTTTAATGTGTCAAGTCAGTATAGCTTACTGCTGCTACGTGAGATCGCAGGGAGCCTACAGCAGGAACTACAAGGTTATGCAAATGAGTTCTGAACGCTTTTATACCAGAAACAACCAAAAGACCATTCACAATTTCAATAAACTTTAACGTTCGGTCGTACAGTGTTAGTGCTTATCTACCGTTTCCATACCTAAATTATCTTTCGGAGTCGCGATCGCTAATTGCTAATTGCTGTGAGAGTCAGTGATAAGAGTCGGAGTAACGAGTGAACAGGCGTGCTGAGCGGTCACTTGTCAGCACCAGCAGTCGAGATTACTGGCGCGATGGAGGCCAAACAGGAGACGCTGCTTTCGCGCTGCGAGATCCCAATCATCGACCTCGCGCACATCGGTAAGCATTCCCCTCCTGACAGCAAAGACGAAGCAAATGTACCTGGATTAATATCCACGTCAAAAACAGGTAAAAGAGAACACCGGCTTAAACGAGATTCAATAGGAGCTACCCAAACAAAGCTATAAAACTTGAGACGTCTGCCTACCTGAGACGTCACTGCTATTATGTATTGGCCCTCGTATGTCTACCGCCGACAGCTGTGCGACGACGACTTATTCATTGTCATTAAACAAATCGTGCATCTTGCCCCCAACAAGTTCAAAGACCTACCGATCCTTCGGGTGTTCCGTAATAATGAACAGTGTACCGTTTGATCGATACAACCTTATGTCGCGACGAAAATGAATATACAAATAAACAAAGAAGGTAATTCAGTGAAACGATGAATAATATGAATAAAGTGGGTCTGAATAACGTTGTGAAACTTGTGAATCAACATTATAGAACGTTGTCGCCGGTTGAAAGCGAGAGGCAACGCTAAGAACAGCGTTTCTCGTAATGATCTAGATGACATCAGTAATTATTCATACCTGGTCAATTTGTTCCAAATCTTAGACTATCGATCAATAGAAAGCGAAAAAAAGGTGTTCGCCCCCGGCGCAATGCTTCGATATCTTTACAAAACTCAATAAGTAAACCAACCGTAAATAAGAGAAGATATTATTATACTACTATACTACAGCTGACTTGACCGACAATTTAAAATCCTTGAAATTAGAAACAGTTGTCGCATTGTAAATGTTTAGCTCATGGTCCTCCTTAACAGTACAGTACCCAACTACTCAATAATATGTTTAGGGGCCATAACTGCCTATTGTTAGAAGTCCCGTTAGTTTTTGCAGCTTGTATTTGATTTGCCAATAAGCTTGCGATAAAACCAAACCTTCGCCAAAGCTCCTAAAATTTCTAAGAAATAAATAAAATAAATAAATATTGAAGGACACATTACACACAGCGCCATCTGACCCCAAACTAAGCAGAGCTTGTGTGATGGAAGTCAGATAACTGATAGAATACATAAATACTTTTTTTATGTTTTTTATGTATGAATGTCGAGAATTCCTGTTCACATTTAGCTTAATGTATTGACTAAAAAGAAACGGTGTTTTGTAGTAATAGCCCAAACGTTGAACTAGCTGCTTATTGCATAACCGCATCCGCAGTATAACATCGGAATCGATACTAAAAGGGTGAAGGGAATAAAAAAGCAACTTCACATTGGGGCCAATGGCCGGATCTTCGTCCAACCACACGCTCACGTCCCCCCCGGTCTACAGCTGCATTTCCCGATTCGTATTGCTTCACCACATTCATCGGCTAAAGATATATGATGTTATATCTTATCTGTATATGTATTTGTTTTCTTTGTTTTAGGATTCTTAAATTGTGATTTACGTTTGGCATTTTCTTTGTTTAAATATGTATTTCGCAATATTTGACGAAACGTTTTTACGCATCGAACGAAACTCATTGAGGAAAATAAGAATGATCCATACAGCACAAAGCAACAGTCTGGCAGTCAGCAACAATACAGAGTTCTGAAAAAAAATATAGCCTCACACAGAGAAATAAATTCGGTTCTGGAAATCACCTCATACATAAAATTAAACAAACCTTTCCTCTTTAAAATACGTAGGTATATGACGTTAATTTTATAAACTATAAATGGGAGTGTTGTTGTGATTGTATGTCTCATTTACACGATTAAACGGCATTGCCGATATTGTAAAATATGGCATGGAGGCAATGCTGCGAGGGCAGACATGACATTTAGTCCCGCGGAAAACGTAGCAAACTCACGCAGGTGCAGTAAATAGCGACAAATTCTTATAAAACCAATGCAAACAAGCTTCTTATGCAATAAAACAATCAATCATAACAGATAGGTACCTAAGCACTTATTTATTGATAACATTAATCTGACTTTGGAAAATACTTTTGTCCAAACGACAGATAAAATGCAAAAACGACTGCGAATTAAAAAAAAATACAATAATTTACAGTGATTATACAAAACAATAACTTATGTTTAAACGACATGCAAGTGGTACCTAAAAAGCAGACGCAATTTTTAAAACCATGACGCAAATTTAGGAGGATAAACTTTTTGTTTACCTACTACCTACCAGGAAATCGTGTCTCATCCTCGACTTTGTTATACCTAACCAAAAGATTAAAGCAATTACGTCTCACAAGTTACTTGACCATCTTAGCTGTTGGTATATATGTTTCGGCATATCACAACTCTGATTTCCGTCACGGTCACCACGATAAGATAACCACAAAAACCGTGTTGAAATTATTGAAAGAAACTGTTTTACTTATATTTTTGTCTTGACAAAAGCATTCTTATCAGCTGACGAAATGGGCAAAACAATGTGAAATCGATTTCAACGAAAACAATTCTTGCGCGATCAACTCTCGCTCACTCGCGACAAGATCATCAATATTGCCAAAAACAAAACTTAGTACTAGGAGACAGTATTTAATAACAAAATCAAACAAAAGGTCTCAAAGACGAAAGTCAACGACCTACGAGTACATGAACAAAAATAGCTCTAACATAAACTTTGTTAAGAGTTGATACGGTTTTAGTGCGAATTACACTTACAGTAAGCAACAGGAGCTGCTAATTGGGGCATCACAATTTTCTGTCATTCGAATGCTGATTCACGTTCTATCTTGATCATTTGTTGTGGAAAACTCGTAGTTTACCGATAGAATTTATAACATTTGGTACATATACAGTAAACTACATATTATATCCAAGAGAAAAATGAATAAAATCCTTCTACAATTGTACTGTAAAATCCATAATATAGATGAAATCAACTATAAATACACAATTAAACATAATACGTCTGAAAAAAGTAACCCTTCTTGACGGTCGTGTAGTAGGTAGTAATATTACTAGGGTCATGGATGTCATATTTGTTGCCAGAACATTTGTTGTCAGAACCTTAGACATTTCTTTCATGACCCCTTTACCACGGATCCTTGCTCCAAACAATTATACTATCAGCCATTGCAACAATGCGGATGGAAAATGTTCTTTGAAGGCGTGTGCAATTTTACCTACCTACATATTTATACATACTTGTGTACATTCTTAAGTATGGTTGTCGTTACGAACCGAGATAAGATGAATGATAAAGCAACCAAGACCACACAGCCATATATCAGCTCCAATGTTCCTATCAGTCATCATCATCCTGCCACATAATGTACGAATAAATCAGTCGACCGCCCCACTTTAGCACTCCGTCGCATTAAACGTGCAATCATAATTTCTTTTGCCATCCTTGTTTTTATGATTGTGATAAAGTACAAAGACGATAATATGTAGCAGAGTGCAACTTCCCGTCATACATAAACCGTAATACAGTGCCGCTACTTCCCCGAATTTGCTGAACTCGTTTACTCTTTTTATCTTTTAGTGGCATGTTACCAGCGATTTAGCGAATGCCAATTCGGTTACTCGGCCGTCGGGGTTGTTTACCGATATCTACGTAAGAGCAAAAAATAAAAATTTGATCTCCTTATTCTTATGTATACTCGATAACGAATTATCAACTCTGAAAGAACCAGGTCCTTCAACGGTTCCCTGACATACACTAGATGTGTATTACGTATTCGTAGGTGTTTTACTATAAATATTTACTGAAGACACGTTGGCAAAACAAACAAGACAATAAACACTTCAATAGAACTAGTATGATGTGATTAAAAATAAGCCTTTGCAGTCTGTTGATTTATCTATAAAAGTAGATCTCATTTGACGTGGTACTTGTTACTTTCAGAAAAGGAGAAATTTCGCGATTTCTCGTTTTGGATATAATAATCTAGCAAATCAAATACGTCGAGCTTAAAAATTATGTATGTAGTCGTAAATATCAGACTAGTCAATTAAGTATTGACGTCTGTAAATTCAATTTTACTATAGCCATGGATAATATAATACGTAGATCTACTGCTCTACCTGAGAGAAGTCTAAAATAAAGGCAGTCTAAGGTAACAGGTTTTTGAACCTGGTTTCATATCACCTTCACGGGGCGTGATCACGATTGACGTCTTTGACTAACCATACCTACGTAATTTTTTGCCACGACATGAAAATAACCATTTGTGAGCAAATACAGAAGGAAATATTCTATATTGTTTTAGTAATGCTGGTACAGATGGTATTTATATGAGTTGCCTACATAAATGTCAACTTAAAAATTTCTGACAAAGCGCTGTTTGGCATTGATATTACATTAACAGCGCGGTAGTATCACATAGCGCAGTTTAAGCAAATGAACCCGGGTTTGGTTCCCGGCCGTAACAATGAGTAGTTGTTGTCAGTTTGAATGAAGTTCCGTTTCGTTCACGTCGTTTTGTTCCATTTGATGGCATTCGCAACATCTAATGGACAAACTTAAGATGACATTTTTCAAGTTTTACCAATATCACATTGCGTTTTTATCTACTAAAATAAAAAAATATCTTGTACTGTACATAACTTGATTAATGTCATGGCATTTCAAAACATAATTGGGTTTCGTTTTAAACTTTTCGAGTAGTGTGAAAAAAAAAGTTAAACTAGCGGAACTGTTCTTTTGATACACAAAGTTATGTGTATTGCTACAATGATCATGAACATGCATTATCTTTTACCATCAGGAGAGCGTCATAAGACGAACGTGACGCTCTCCTGATGGTCTCTGGTCTTCTCCTCCTCTCCTACTTTTACATTAAAAAAATGGCATGTTTGCTTCGCTAAATAAAACTCTATCTGACATTGCATTAGATTGATAATTGACTGTACGAACAAACGTGCTTGAAACCTCAGAATATAGGGCCATCAACCCTATAATATAGACAACTAGCGACCGGCCCTGGATTCGTACGGACACAAAGTTTCCGAATAATCTCTAAATGGAATAGAATAAAGTATCAAAATCCGTCGTGTAGATTAATAGCTTAAGCAAACAAATAAATACTCGAAAATTCTATATTATTCTGTTCCTGTACAATAAGCATTATTATTATAATAGACACTCGCGTGTTTATAAAATAGAGTAGTTTCGTCCTATTTTGTTCATATACATATCTACACCTATACTCGGAACATGATTTTATTTTTCCAAGCAAATTGCATCCATTCAATAATGGGGTTTCCCTAATTTGTTTGGAATTGAATTGGCTTCCATTAAATAAATCACCACGCAGGCTTGTTTACCTACTTTTGGCATTAAACATGTATTTATAGAAATACATATGATTAGACCCCCCTTTAATAATATACTATTCTATATATTATTGACATGAATAAGTCTTTAAATTTGCTTCCATTGTGGGAGGCAATTCAGAAAACTAATGAAAACGAAATCGGGTGATACGTTTCGTTGTTGCAGCTATACATACATAGTATCAATCATTTACAACTACATCCAAAATTAAATTGCACTACTCAGTGGATAAAGAATCAAAGATTTCGTTTATGTTGAGTGGAGGACTTGAAACAGAAATCAGAAGGACTTCTTAGTGTTCAAATGTAGTATCTACATCGGCTTGTCCACGAAACAGCCACACACCGATCTTTTTTTGTTGATTTTAATTTTGTCTTGTAAATACATACTAGTTACCTATAATATTCTATTGTCCTTTGGCGGTAGTGACAAGACCAGTTACTGTGAAGATGCATGATCGTTACCTCTATTTTATGAAATAAGACTTTTTTCTGTTTGGCAAATTCAACATGCGAACAGCCAAGATCGGTAGCAGAATTCTATGGTATATTGATAATAATAATTGTAGTATCGTCATTATGTGCGACAGATTTGTTTTTTTTTTTTAATGTAGGTAATAGCTTTATGGATATAAAATTTACATAAAATTATGTTATTTATTACGGAGGCTGACGTTTTGACACGTTTTTATTTTAGGTATTAGATTTACTTATAGTTTCGGCCATATCCGGTGTTTTTTTTTTTCAAGAAGTCAAAGCAATTACCTATCCACACGTGAGTAATCTCGTATAAGTAAAACAAAAACATATCCGAAACCTTAGTCCAAAACTGGACTAAACCATTAAAATCTCCCTCTGTTGATACGAGTAAATGTATCTACCTGCCTAATTAAGAAAGTAAGTAGTTACATAAACATTACACGCAACGATATAATGTAAATGCCAATACAAACTAACCAAATATGATTGTTGCGAAATCTGCAAAAGGAAATCCACTAAATAAGGATATTTAAATGTCCAATTTAATATTTGTCAAATATTTATCAATGTCGGATCCAATGACAATTCTGTCCTGTGTAATCCATAAAAGCTTCGTCATCTAATATTTACTCTATCACTTAAATAATAAACCATAAGGACATAATTATGTAATCATTTTTCATCATCACGTGGACGAAAACGTAGGCTGCTATAATATCTTGCTTAATTACATATAGGTACCGTACTGAAGATCAAAAACCTTCATCCAAGATACGCGTAGTTCTACTCTTTTGTCCTTGCTATTCTATCGAAAACATACCACAAAGCGAATAACCTCCAAGCGTGCAAAAATTTGACCTTATAAGCACGAGCAGATATTTTACCTCTAATACAATTCTTTATTTTTAATGAGACAAAATGATAAAAATCCCCGATTGTTTTGCCGTCTCTATGTTTGTTTTTTGCACTTTCCTGGTACAAAACTTATTGTATGAATGACTTTCCTCTTCATGATGCAATTTTGCCAAATATCAGAGTTTAGCATTATTGTCGTGAAAACGGACAGGGACATTCACGCTCATTGCATTCCTTAGTGTACCTACATGGCCAGCTGCCTTGTATGTCTACAATTTTCCTCTATAATGCATCCTCATGACGTGGCAATTTGCTATTGTAAGGTTCCACTTAGAGAAGCAGCAAGCTTGTACTGAAAAGGGATAGATTGAATGAACACAACATAGCTAACAGCCATTTTTTTTTAAGTTATGTTATTATACTATAGACATTTTACTAACTTTACTTATAAGTTAGTCGGTTTGCCAAAAGCTTGCCATCTGTGTACACCAAGTTCGATATGCGAGTTTGCACACATGTTTGCTATTGGTCAACACGTTTCTGAGGCCAGCATTGAAATGAAGCCGAATTGGGTGCTGTGGAAGTCGCTGTAACTCATTGACGTAAGTTCTTTTGTACTATTGTCTAAACTACGTACTGGGTGCTATTGAACGTTCTATACTAAACTACTACCTACTAACCGATAGATTGGTGCTGTTGCTAAATGTATATACTGCAGGGGTCGGCAACCTTTTGGCAGACAGGGGCCATAAGATGGCAAAATAAGATAAAGGCGGGCCTCACTTGTAATATAACCCTAGAAGCTTACGTATAATTGGTCATATCCCGTAGAATAGAAAGAAAAAACAAAAATGCTATTAAAAATTGTTTATAGGCAATTTAATTCTTATCTGTAATATGTTATATTTGACTAATTTACAAAACAACCACGGGCCGCAAGTAGTACATCCACGGGCCGCATACGGCCCTCGGGCCTCATGTTGCCGACCGCTGATATACTGTATTGTAATAAAAAATAAATTAATAATTTTTCTGTCCAAAGTTTTGAATAATTAGATCACTGATCTGTTTTTTATCGTAGAAGTAGAGATAATTTGTTGTACAATCTATCTTAGATCTTGATAATGTCTTTTCATAAAGTTTGTACCTAATTAAGTAGGGTTGCTTGTACGCCGACAAGGCGAGATCTCATGAATCTATACTATGATGTATTTCGTAAGTTGTCGCCCGAGCATTGGTTGGTTAGCAATGAGCAGTCCCGGATCTACCATTTATTCCACCCGGGGCCGCCCCTAACCCTTTTTCATATAGGTACACTTATGTTTTTACGATTCAAGTACTTATCCCTAAACCAGAATGTGGATCACACAATAACCAAATACGCCAATACCAATAAATGCTATTGAAATATTACGAACCGATGCCCACCTCTAACACCAATTCTGCAACCCAAGCCCAAAAGCTTAATAAATTGAATTTGAATTAGGTGCGTAGTCTACCTACTTCAAACATGGCTATAATTCTGACCATTCAGCCTATACGAAGTTTCTTTGGCCTATAATTAGGGGTTATTCATAAGTTACGTCACACACATTTTATGAGTTTTAAAACCCTATCCCGTCTTTGTTCTTTGAGGAGGGGGTGTCACAAATGTGAGCACTTATGACACCCCCTCCTCCGGTGTGACGTCTATATTTTGAGAAATGATTACAACAAAACAGCAATTACAAAATGTACTCATATGATCTGACATCTTGGGACTCACTCCCACTTTCCTTGTTTTTGCTTGCCTAGAAGACACCAATTCACTCTCGACTTGAAGACACCCAGATTATATCCAACGGGGAACACCCACTCAGGCAGCGCATTCCACTGTCTACTCGTAGCAGTCCGGACAATAAACGTGGAATCAAATCGTTTCGTTCGAGTTTTTAGGATGATGTTTCTTCTTTGAGCTTCTGGCTGTCCGATAGAAAAATGGGCATGGGGGAATGAGTTGTCGTGTTGTTCTTTTTATCACACTTTGTTTAACCTGCCCTATAAATTGTTACGTAATTTATGAGTATAGTTTAGTATGTTTAAGCGTTGAAGGTACTTAGTTCCTAGTATGTTTCTGATTTATATACTTGCGTGCCATATCTGATTTGGTAAACAATAGTCGCTCAACGGCCATGTAAGCATGTTGTGATAGCTGAGGAATCGATACATTCATCTGTATTCATATTTCAATTGACCAATAGCATTGTGATTTTGGCACAATGAATTCGGCAAGCGGTTTCTTTAACGGCAAACGAAGTAGGTATATTGACTTGCTTGCCTAACCCCATTCAGTATAGGGTTGTCAATAACCTAAATAATAAAATTCCATGAAATCGCACAATTTCCACAGTAGCAATAGGTATATCGCGATTCTGTTATCCGTGATTTTATGCGTAATCGGTGATGGTCCAAAAAAACTTTACGACTCGGAGCTGATTTTAAGAAAAATTACGCGTACCGTACCACGGCAAAGCCAGAAGCCAAAAGGAAGGGGTTTTAGCAGTCTATGTACATAGGTATATGTATAGACGCATGCATGTAGTGAACGCACCGAAGTGCGAGGTATTCATCCAACTTTGATGATCGATTTTCTATCGATACTTTAGTGACATAGACTACCTACATTTTTGTTCTTTAATTTTATAGTTTCTATTTCAGTAGTCGGATTATAGTATTTTAAATTTTTATCATATAAAATTAGCATTGAATTAAATTAAACCAAGTCGCGATTGCTTGGCGCTTATTACTTAGAGATATTCGTTGGTTAGTCTCAACAGGCATGTAATTTCGATAACTGATGTACCCTTTAGGTATTCTTTGAAAATTTGGCGACAGAATAGCCGATACTGCTTAAATCATTGTATTACACATTCGCCGAATTATTAGCTAAATTTTAAGTAAAACGTTTACGCAAAATCACTAAACTCTTCCTTGAAAAGAGAGGTAAAAAAAAGAGCGGCTACATATTTCGATGTGTTCGAATAGTAGGTAGACATATTTACGATTTGAATATGGAGGTTTTACTCTCAGCCCTGCTCTTGACAAGAACACAGAATAAATAAAAGCAAGCCAGCAGACTGGTCATTCTCCTCTAAAAGTATTTGCAATCGCCAATACAAGACCAATGGTCCCCTGACCTTGATCATACTAACCGATTTCTAAACATTTGAGTTAGCACCACTGTATACTTTAGGAACATAACATTAATTCAGTAATTACAGCACTTTTGGCTCTTTGATGTTTTCAAAATTTAAACATAGATAAAACGCTTTGCTTATTTTAGTTTTCCATTTGGCTTAATTGACTTTCCTCAAATTGTCAGTCAGAGTTCTCAGAAACAATATTTCTCAGAATGTATATTCTGAGAAAATCACTTAACTGGAAAACCTAGATATAAACAAAGCGGTTTTTTTTTAAAACTAATGATAAGTATATATTTCCAATTAAAAAGTATATAAGTATTCTATCAGTTATCTGGTTCACATAATACAAGCTTTGCTTAGTTTGGGGCTAGATAGCGCTGTATAAAAAGTTCTACGACATTTATTTCAGTGTGTTTTCGTGTCAGTTTCCAAAAAGTTTTTTTTATATAGATTCAACGGTGAGCGTTACGCTTGTCCATAGTAGTTTCACATCATCAGCCATAGGACGTCCACTGCTGGACATAGGCCTCCTCCTGGGGGGGTTTTGCCAATACTCGCCACGCTTGGCAGGCGGGTTGGCGAGCGCAGTTAAGTGTGATTGTTGAAGAAAGACGCTGCTGCCCATCTTCCGGATGACATCCCTTAGCCGACTCTTACGGCAACCACGGGTAGAGAGGGTGGGGTACAATTCTTACGTCGGCACCACCACGGCAGTTTAGTACATAAGTAATTATATTTCTACAACAGTAAAAGCATACTATATAATAATATATATATTTATTGTACAACGGAATTACAGCTAGTGATATAAATAAGTATGTAATAATAATAAACCTGACAAACAACTGAACATAATGTGTAAAATGTGTCCATATTTACATAAATGTGTACATTTTTCAAAACTTTTTATAAACTGTCCCACTTTGTTCGCGGTTCTCTTCTTATTGTGAGAGAGTAATGCCGTAGTACATAACACTGGCCAAGTGCGGGTTGGCAGACTTTACACATCTTCGAGAACTTTTTTAAAGTACCTACTCTCGTTATCTACCTACATACATGTAGATTTCCCCACGGCGTTTTCCTTCGTTGTGCCGTGGTGGTGCCAGAGTAAAAATTGTACCCCACCTTCTCTACCCATGGTTGCCGTAAGAGTCGGCTAAGGGATGTAATACGGAAAATGGGCAGCAGCGTCTTCCTTGAACAATCATACCTAACTGCGCTCGCCAACCCGCCTGCCAAGCGTGGCGAGTATTGGCAAAACCCCTCCCTAGGAAGAGGCCTATGTCCAGCAGTGGACGTCCTATGGCTGATGATGTGATGTGTTTTGCTTCACCATTTGAAGTCAGCGACAATATACACATACCTATCTCAGAAAACCAGGAAATGCGTGCCATGAAATTCAAACCCACCTAATTAGAATCCAGCCGTCTCCCAAGTACTTCTCCAAGAACTTCTATTTTCTATACAAATACCAACAAATTTAGAGAGGATTGTGAGGAAAAATAACGTGGCGATAGGGTACTTTCTATGGGTGACTAACAAGTTGAAAATCTGTCATCAAGCATCTAATGGTGTCAATTACAGCAGTCTCACTTGAGAGCCAGCTCCATTTCGAACTAGGTGTGTTTACAATCTTCAGCCACACCATCACTTAACATCAGGCGAGCTTATGGTTAACACATAACCTGGCAACCATAAAAAAGATGGAGAACTCATGTCGTCAATAGAGTGTATTATCATAATTACTATAATAATCAAGTACTCATGAAGCAGTCGTGTTCTACGTGACCTCATAAATCTCGAATGCAATTGCATGCGTTATTGCAGCGCACTTGACATGCATGGAACGATGAATCGATTCAATCGATCCTAACGTTTGATCGATGTCTGACCCCAATTTCAATGGGAGACGCTCGGTCACAGAATATAGAAAAGTGCAAACGTGGTCTAGATTTGTGCTAGATATGGACATCTGCACATTACATGTACAAATTAGATTAGATTAGATGTGGATATTTGCCGTGGTGGTGCCGGCGTCAGAATAGTACCCCACCCTCTCTACCCGTGGTTGACGTAAGAGTCTGCTGAGGGATGTAATACGGAAGATAGGCAGCAGCGTCTTCCTTCCTAACCTAACTGCGCTCGCCAACCCGCCTGCCAAGCGTGGCGAATATTGGCAAAACCCCCCCAGGAGGAGGCCCATATCCAGCAGTGGACGTCCTATGGCTGATGATGTGATGATGACATGTACACAATTAATTACAAATGGTTTTACATAATGACATGAACAAAACGCTCTATTGATGGTTAGGTATTAACGCCTGTCCATGACAATTGAAGCGGTACTCAGAATTTGCAGTAACAAGGCAAACTCCAGAGTATCGTTGCTTCAGCGCTCATTAGTTAGATAGATAGTTAGTCTTCAAAGCCGTGTAGTTTTGCTAGCTGTTGTATCTTCTAACTGGAACACAGTAATGTTTACACGCTACTGCTTGATGGCATAATATGTAGGTATGCTGCAATCTAAGCGATATATAAAAAATTATACCAAATTTTAAGCTTCCTATGTGTGCGGCATTACGCACATATCAGCTAGCCGAGTGAGTTCACTGCGTTTGATGTAAAAACACTATCTGCCTTTTTTCCAAACATCTGTGTCTAATACTTTGAGTGCTAGATAAATATTCTTTGCTGACAAAGTAGTTAATCACGAGTAAGTTCATCTACTAAGCAGTTGTCTCAAAGTTGCAGGGGTTAACAGTGTCTTATTTCGCATTCTAGTGGTCACGGCCCCTGCACGTTATGCTCAGTCTTGTCTGCATTCTAATACCTCTATTTCTTGCGTTTGTGTTATGCAACAAGCAATTGAGTGGAAGCCTCGTGGTAACGCTTTGCGTTTCGAGCTCTCTGACTTTTATAAAAAGATTTCTCAGAATTGCCTGCTATAATGTAGGTTGAAGTGCCTTGATTGGTGTGCTAATGGTTTTAAAGTAGGTACTTACTTGATACGAGTACCTGTGTACCTAGATCAGTACTTGTAAATTAGATGAAGTCTATCTCAAGAGCAAGATGATGGAATAACAGCCGCCGCGCGCGATTAGACTTTTAGAACTACCTAATAAATGAGGTTGTTAGATTTTAACAAACTAATAATATACATACAAGGATATAAACGTAGAGTATAATTGACCGAAAACGTAATTATAATTATCATTATTAACAACTATTATTATACTATGCTCACAACTCTGAAATCGGAACAAATAGTTAGGTATTCCTTAGAAATAGTTCGTTGACCATTATATGGACGAAGCTGATTTTTCTGTCGCGGTTTCAAAAGTGCTCATGGTAAAGGTCGTTCATAGTGATGCTCCGTCTTCGGCCGCACCGTCACTTTTCTTCAGGCGAATTGATGGCCAACGTAGATCTATTTAATAATTTAAAAAAGATGACCTTTCGACTTAGTGTATTCCAAGCTTATAACCCTGCAGCATATACTTGCAGTATATGCTAACAGGATATGTAAGTAAGCACTATATGCGCATACGGCTCCCGAAGTGTCATGGGGAATGAAAATCTAAATTTGAAATAGTTCTAATCAACATAAGGACTGGTGACTAATCTACAGCCAAGTCACCGACACCGATCACAGACAAAAAAAACGAATCAAATGACATCTCATTAATCAATATTGGATTGAGTATTTTCGACGCTACAATGGAACACACACAACCATAATAAACTGCTAAAAACATAACCCTTCTTTTTTCTTCTTTCGAGAACCGTACTATTTTTGAAACCGACTTCTAAAAGGAAGAAATAATAGAGTTGATTGACATGTCGGTCTATTCTTGTCTTGGGGGTGAACGCGCAGTACGTTTTTCTTATTTATACTTTGGAAGACCTGTCACTCCGACAATAGCGTAGGCAAAAAGCAGCTGCTATGTAACAGTAAGCTGTCAAAATGCAATCAGTGAACGGCGACTTAAATAGATTTCACTTTCTATACTTGCTATGTTACCTTGGCTTTAACACCTAAAGTTGTTTATGAGTACTCTAGATAATTCAATAAGTACAAAATTTCCTGTTTGAACCGATTTGACAGCTGATACAACTTGTATAGTGGTTTTTTTCGTTATGGTTTCGATATATGCCTACATAACTTTTGTATTTTTTTTGACATTTGCTGCATTATACTCATCAATGAAATAAATTAAGATCAACTAAATTATTGTCTGTAACATATTTTTATGACATGCAATTTCACTAAAAACTGTCTACTTACAAAACTAAATACATTTTGACAAAAATTTTATAAAAAAATATCATAAAAGTATATTAGAATAGGCATAAAGGTTAAGGTAAAGGTTTATGATATTTATTATTTTTTTGACTTCCTTCGGGGTTTGTGTAAATCCCAATGTATATTTTTAATATCTAAATTAATTGAATGAAGCATATGAATAATTGAATACCATTCAATATTCATTCTAATAGTAATTTATAATAAAAATATCATGAAGGCACGATGAATTTACGATGTATTTTTTTCTTATTTTCCTTCTTCGACGGTTGTGGTAAATTTCAACGATTATTTTCAGTATCTAAGTTAATCGAATGAAGCATATACATATGAATACCCTTCAATTTCTATTCTAATCGTAATTTACGCAAAAACGTTATCATTGATTTGATAAGCTCATAATTCCAATGGATTTGTGACCGATAAAACGCTTCGTGTTGGCAAACAGTAAAATTATCGCGCAAAGTATTTTTAAATTTGTTATTATCTACAATAGTAGGTGGTAGATATATAACTATTCCCTAAAATACTTTATACTTATGACACAGAATAGATAATAATACTACTATGCCATCCTACAAGCAAAAAGGAATATTTTATATCCGTGACAGATGAATTTTCTTATTGACTGGATGTAAATACAAAGTCAATTTTAATGTTAGGTTATTTTGCTAACCTAAAATTGTATCTCTACTATATTCATCGGAGCGGAACAAAACAGGTCGAGAATGGAAAATTTTTGGAACAAAAGAAAAGATACATTGGTGTGTTATGTGATCAAATTTAGTCTTTGTTTATTCTAAGTTATGAGGAACAAAGACACGATAATGCTTAGAATAGACTTCCTAGTTAAACTGCCTGATTTCACATGCTTAATCTGCACAAAGAGATGACATCACATGGCATTGACTGATTCGTTCGGCTCAACGAAGTAAAAACATGCACAGTACCCGTTAGGTACTATTAAAAACTTAGGTCTTAGAAAAAGTTAATTACATCCTTGCCTTCCTAATTGTATGGATTTGGTTGGCGCTTTGAACTACTGTTTGGCAAAGGACAGAGAAAGAAATAAAATATATTCTTTCTTTTGCTCTCGTTGCGTATTGGATATTTTATCAGTGGCTGACTTGAAATTTGTTACTAATGATATTGTACCATTTTTTATGTATGAGGAGGTAGATTTTCGACCACAGCTTACCTGATGTTAAGTGACGGTGTGGTCGAAGATGGTACCTAAATACTAGGAAAAACTAAACCTGGAATGGAACTAGCTCTCAAGTGAGGCTGCCGGAACACACCGTTAGATGCTTGATTACTTTTAATCTATTCGAATATGTATTCGAATACTAAACACGCGCACTCTGTGTTATCGCGCTCGAGACGAATCTATTTTAATTTACTCGAAATCAATTCACACAGATAGATTTGTATATATTGAGCTACAAGAACATATACGATAGGTATATGAAGCCGAGCGGAAAATCAGGATTTGCGGTTAAGCGATTTGGTTCCACATTCTTCGTACGAACCACTCGACATTGGAATTTAACAAACATACCTACTTATAAATACCTAGTAATCTTCAAATATATGATAATAATAAAAATAAATAAAAATCGTAGGATATATTATACAGCCACTTCTAAGTATAGAAAGCCAAAAATAAACAATTCTTAGCATGATTTACATAGTAAAGTTGATAAATAGGGTATCTAATAGGCCCATTCAAATATCGGTTTTGGGTTTTCCGCGGGAAATGCCGATTAGATAATTTTCTGAGATTTGTAATGTACGAACAATTACATAATTTTTAAGCATCATTCAGCTCCGAAACCTTATGAGGGTTTGACACATAATGATTTATTTGTATCCTACTTAAGTATCAGTTGCATCCGGTGACCATTTTCAAGGATTGGCGCCTGCACTCGCGTGGCTAATGCAAACAACATGAGACGGCTCCAAACGAACTACTCAAACTCAAAAGTTTACTCGTAACCGTAATGAAATCTGTTAAAAACTTCAAAAAACATTCAGTTGACATTCTACTGAAAAAAAAACTAAAATAAATGGGGAAATGTAGCCTATGTCACAACTATGAAGTATAATAACAAATCGGTCGACACCACATTCATCAAACTCGGATGAGTATTTTAGGGATTACAGTGAAACACATATATGTACACACATAGACTGCTAAGAAGATTACTCTTCTTTTTGGCTTTGCCGTGGTCGAGTAAAAATAATCACCGCAATCGGTCCACAAATGGCGGAGTGAGTGTTTATAAAAAAAAAATACGGGTCCGGTTGAGAACCTTTCTTCATTTCGAAGATGGTTGAAAAGGGCTACATTTTAAATGTACAAAATCTTGTAGCTGTACTACGAAAGGCGCTACGAGACTATGCTACGCTACAATTTAAATATTTTTCAAAACAAATTTTTATTCGTTCTCTTAATAGATTTGTATCAGTGAAATAGTGTGGCATATACCTTTATTCTAATTAAACATTGGGTAATTCATGTTAGTTTTTATAAGAAGTTACTCAACGCTTCAATGAACACGTTCGATTTATTTTAACGTTACCGAGAATACAAATGTTTTTTCTCGACATTTATTTTAGTATCTTAACTTTTGTCGTATTTAAAAATAGTAATAGGAACAGCATGCTGTGTGTATGTGGCGCAATTATTTGTATTGTGTTGTATATAGAAATAATCGCGATAAAACAATTTATAATGAGTTTAGTACAACATGAAAATATAAATTGTCTCCAACTTTGTCAGCTGGACTATAGGCATTTTCCAAGAAATGTCTCTCTACCCGCTCTTTATCTCTTTTTCCATACTCTATATGTCATAGTCAAATAATACAGGTATGTCAAATTCAAATATTATGCCGAGCTCAGATACAATTTCAATTTAAAATAGAATGTCAAATTCAAATATAAGTAACAACTTGGTGCCAATGGGACCACCTGGGAAGTATACCCTTTTAAACAAAAAAAGAATTTCTCGAATCGAATGTGTCTCGAATGTGTCTTCGTGTAATCGGGGAACATACATTAAAAAAAGGATCCGACGAATTAAGAACCCCCTCCTTTTTTAAAGTCGGTAAAAAGCGAAAGTTTGTGTGTTTACTTCTTCACGCCGTAATGGCTAAAGATTGACACGGGCCACTTTTTATCTCGTAAAAACTTTGTAGGATTTTAGTTTCCTATATATTCTTGTTTTAAACTTCAACTAGTAGAAAAATAACGTAATAGCATAATATTTTTATTCTACTCCTTCACCAATCACGTGTCGACAACGAATACTAGGTCCTACGAGTATTACGAGTAAGTAGTATAAAATCAACAAAAGTAATAAAGCCCGATAAGAAATCTAACGATACCTAAATCTTCATTTCCTGTTTTTTCATCTAGAAAATGATCGAAGAAAAATCATTACAATCTCGACAGTTCGCGAATTGATAAGATTTATATGAAGATCTTTGCGAATATTATCATACACCAAGTATTTTATGCATAAATTGTAACGTTAGAAACGTATGTATATGATATACACACATTAAAAAGTAAACGTGGACGAAGTCGTGGGCAGAAGTATAATGAAGGCTTTTGTACAGTCAGCTACAAAAGTTACTTACCTAATAAAGTGGATATGTAATACATATTTAGAATTAATAAACATAAGTTCCGTAAAAAGCCTACATTTCAATCAGTTAGCGCAAAAAATAGGGAATTACTTTTAGTAGAATATGACATTAACACTTGTACAGTTTACGTTTTTATCTTTTTATTACCTACCTACCTAATCTTTTTATTATAACTATTTTTTTATAATCCATCGGGATATAGATAAGGAGTTCTTAATACTTAATCTTCATATGTACATCGATTATTTCAATTTATTTTTACTGTACTGTACTTTGACTGTAACTTTACATCTTAAGTTACAGTCAAAGTACAGTCTCGGTCAAGTCCAGTTTGGGCCGGTCGAGGCCAGTCATAGTCATCCATCGAAAGTCTCAAAGTAATGAGCGCCAAAGACTTTCTTTTAAGGACTTTCTTTTACTACTCAAAGATCAAAGTATTGCTGCAATGGTCATGGACAGTCGTTATCTTTTACTATCTGGAGAGTGTCTCATACCTCTCTTTAGTTTTACATTTAAAAAATTAGAATCAATTAAAAGACTTAAATATGAGAACTGTTAAAAAAACTGTACTGTGTAATATAATTTAGATAAATGAATAAAAAATTCAATATAATTTAGAATTCAGCACATATTTGTCGAAAAACGATTTTTTAACTGTTTTTTTTATTGATCACTTACAACACAAGACGTAGACGTATCTACGTTAGTATTAATCGATTGAAATCAGTATTCATGTGATAAAACAGTTTTGTTTTTACTAACATAATTACTTGCAAACTCACTATTAGTATTAAAAAAAAAGCTATTTTAATTTTAGAATGAATCACCTGGAACTAAAGACTATATAAATGTATAACTTCTAATAATCAAGTTTCGTCAGTAGATGTAATAGACTTTATTTTAAAACATCTAGAGAAAACTAAACTAACTTAAAATTAAATAAAAAGGCCGTCAGATGAGGGATATGTGGCCAGAATGCTGGCAGCATTGCCACGTTGGATGGCAATGCTAAGCTTTTGACCAAAGTAGATGCCAGCATTCTGGTCACCTGAAGCCTCCTTTAAACGTTTGGCCAGGTCCCGATACAGATCGTGAGCGGCCGGCCCCCACGGCCCTAAAGTTTCAACCCCAAACGGCACAAACAAGTACATTCTATCTAAATAGCTATATTTGTGCCCCTTGAGGTTTTCGGCTTTAGATGCGGCAGCACCAGCTTGTCCCGAAGTCACAGAAAGATGAGACGGCGCCAAGGTGTCGACACATGTGGCATCCCACACCAGAGACCGTCCCATCTTCCATGGGATAACGGTCATACCGTCAGGTCTCTTGCCGTCGTCCCGCATCAGTCCGTTCGGTTCTAAAACTGCTGGGACGCCGGCACTGACAAAAGCCCGACGGATGATGTCGTTCAAGCTGGCGTGCCGAGATATACGCCCGGCACTTTTACTACATGAAAGCGCGTGGTGACCGAGGCGATCCGCTGTTTCACCGCACGAACAGCGATGAGGGACCTGGCATAGCGCTCCTATCCTTAATGATATGGCCACTCGGAAAGTGTTATCATCTAAAAGATTACCAATGTTTTTTGAAGGAAGTGCATGTAACCAAAGCCCAGACTCCCAACGAGAGACGGCAAGAAGGCGAGCACGCTCTGTAGAAGAAGTTGATGAATCTACTAAGTATTGACATTCTAACTTACACAGCGGCTCATCCCACTGCCTTTGAGAATTCGGAGCTTTGGGTATGGACTGGCTTGGACATGCTGCTTTCCAGCCTTCTAAGGCCTCAGTCAGACCACTTATTTTAAAATTTTGAAGTGACGGAGTAAGAATATCTTTAACCAAATCTTGAGTACTAAAAACTGAGGACAGGAAAGCTGGTAAAGACACACTCGAAATTTTACGTACACCGAGACCTCCAAATCTCACAGGTAGAGAGACCTGGCGCCAAGTACGATCATCAAAAACTGTATTAAAAATGGTGGTGAGTGTATCTCTCTGAATGTTATCAAGCTGTTGTAAAGCTAAAGGATTATTCCAAAGCTGACAACATCGGAGAGAATACATAAATTTTGGCACAAAAAGGCAATATCTAATAATAAAATAAGCCATATGTATGTTTATTTTTTGAAGACGATCTGAAACCGTCTTAAAATTTTGAATTTTCTCATCTACGAAATCTTGAATTGATTCATCCAAAATCGGGGCCCCTAAGAGACGAAGTGTACGATTTTCTAGAAATTTAATACCCGGGGAAATTTGTTCAAAAAGGTTTGCTATTTCAATTTTTGGAGTTGTGCTAGAGTTTGAGATATAAAGTTCGCATTTTGAAAAAATTAGTTAGTAGATTCAGAGAATAGAGTTTCGTCACTGTACAAGTACGAAAATATTCTTAGCTACATTAATTGCACAATCACGGAATTTCATACCTACAATATCGAAATGTTTATTAAACATGATGTAATGTTGCAAAATTGATTACGTAATGAATGTAATTAAAAATATATCTACCTACACATGCACAGCATTGATACCGGCATATTTATAAACATAATACTTTTGCAAACTTCAGCAAGTCTTGTCACAATAGTAGATGAATATTAGCGAAGTGTTACGATTATTTATAATGAATAAATCACAAAAAAAAAAAACAAGAAAGCGTACGAATACTGTAAATAAATATTGGACGACTTTTGTTGTCCCTAACGAAGCAACTTTTAAACGCTACAGAAAGAACTTGTTAAGTAAGTGGCTAGTTATGATGGGTTTTTTGGTGAAAATGCGAAAAATCATGTTGTAGCATTCAGCATTTTATTATATTTATTTATATTATGAACACCAACGTTGTATATACTATCGCATGACAAAAAGAAAGGAGAAAAAAGTAGTATACAGTAAATGTCACAACAACTATAAGTATATAAGAAAATAGCATGTAATAAAAACAATAATCAATTCATAATTATTTTTAGTTTTATAAGTAAACACTTCTTACACAGGGTTCTAGTATGTCTATGTCTATCTAAGTAAGTACGTGTATACATATTATGTCCATATTCAACTTACGAATGACTTGCGGTGTTTAGTATAAAGATTATCTTATGTCTAGATAAATATTTACAACGTATTCATAACGATAGTAGAAGTTTAGTAGAGTTTTCCACGAAATATCTTTCTAATCTTCAGTAGGATTTGGAATTTTCTTTATCAATGTCGGTCAAGATCTGATAGTAAAAACGTTACTACTTATATTAAGTTACAATAAGGTTCTTATTTGGCACCATTTTTAGGGTAAGTACCTAAGTTCATATAGATTGAGTGACCAGCCCTAGTGTTAGAGTTAATGTGTCACATAAAAACCACTGACATGAAAATATTTTTGAGATGATCATTTCAAATTATTTAGATTTGTTTTTATTGGTATTTATATGCAGTAGAAGTGGGAGCGAGAGGAATTCCATCAAAATCTCTCTATAATCTAGTGAAAAATCTCGGCCTACCAAGGTATAAATTCATTGCAGGACAGAGTATCCAAATCAGCGGTGGTAGGATCATATCAAATTTAATTTAGTTTGGCAGGGATGGAAAAATTGGTTGTGATGTTTGATACGTATTTAAAAGGGCCACTTCCTACTCCTGGGTTGCAAGTCTTATACTGGTTCTTGTCATCACAACGCGATGAATCACATAAATAGACCCGGTATCCGCACGGCAATGCCAACGTATGCTAAGAAGTTTTGTCTCATTTTAAAGATTTTTTATTTATTTATTTAAGACCTGAAGTTTACCTACAATTCAAGAGTTTTTGATGCTTATTAAACTTATCTCATATTAATTAACATCCCTTTACATTGGTACGATCAACAATACGAAGTTTGTTCTAATGATTTCAAAGTCAAACCTTTAGACAAACATGTCTACCGCTAAGCACCTAACGGTATGTTCCGGCAGCCTCACTTGAGAGCCAGTTCCATTCTAAGTTAAGTGTGATTTACCATCTTCGACCACACCATCACTTAACACCAGGTGAGCTGTGGTCATACAACCAGTTTTGTTTTTGTCAACCATAAAAAATAATAGAAACACTTAAATAAATAATTTTAAGCTACTTCTAAGATGATCTAAGATTGTCCGTATCTAGTTGAAATTACCTTTTAGTTCAGTGGCATAACAAAGGGTTGCAGAACGTGCAAAATGCCACGAGCCTCCGATTGGACGGATCCGAGAAGGTTGAGAATAAAGGACTTTTTTTTTTTTTTTTTTTTTTCAAAATTTCACGCTCCTTTTCCTTGTAAAGCACCTATTGACCTTTTGTTGATCAAAAAAATCTTACCATAATTGTAGAATCGTCTATATTAAATGGTTAAAAAAGGTGATTTTTCATAATACATAATTACACATTCCCATTTACAATGATCCAATGCTTCCGGCCTCAGCGGTATGTCTGGTTACGCAACTGATTTAGTTATAATCAGTATTATTCTTTAGGAGAATAACTCATTCTTTTATAGAATATTGAAAAAAATATGACTGGTACAATGGATTATTATGGTACACCAATATCAACTAAAACGTTATAACTACTACCAGCTTGCGCCACTTGATTCCCTTCAGAGAACAGCTGTTTGACGACCCGTAACTCACAGGTAAGCTTGAACCTTTGGGCCTGTGCCGTGACGTTTTTATTCAAAATAAGTTCAGACGAGTGTCTTCAAATTGTTATTGCTCCTTTCAAGGAACACAAATTCCAGCAGGATTCCACATACGCGCTGTGCGAACAAAAAAAGTGGAATCAAAACGCTTTGTTGAAACCTACGTGGGAAATATACGGATGACGTTTTGGTCACGTTTGTCTGGTTAATTTTAACGTGGGTTCACTTTGCTTATTGTATATGTGTTACAACAGCAATTGGTCTAAAGAGCTTTTTAACTTTATACCAGCCTCACGGTTCCACCACAGAAGAGCCCGTCACCGTAAGAGAATTCTCCTGCATATTATTTTACTACGTACCTGTGAGATGTGGAAGGCCTTTCCACAGAGATATAACCTCCCCAGCTGCAAGTCAAATATTATGAACAAACTCTTGATCTTGAAGAATAGGCAACGTTTTTGGTGATGCAGATGTTTGTAGGCGGCGATAACCATATGCCAACAGGTGATCCAGTTGCTTATTATTCTATTTTTATTATATATACTTATTATGAACAACTTTTCATATGGGCACAACTCTAAAATCACGTAAATTAATCAACTGTTTCTTAAATTTTTTCGAGGATGATTGACATTTTTCTATGGTACAGCTGATTATTTTTTCACGATTTCAGAGCTGTGTCCGTAGTAAGAGTTGTTCACAGTGATAAGTATAATGGCTTAGACCAAGCCAAGCTTTTTCTACATACCTATAATAAAAATTTGTGCGAGTATGTTATAAAAAACTAAGAAACATACACGCACAAACTTTCGCTTTTATAATTAGTGAGACGTGAGAGATTATGGAATTAGTGAGATATAAGTAAAGTAAGTAACTGTAATGATAATAACCCTCAGAAACTGGATAGGTACATGTAACTGCAGCCGATTGTACTTGCCTACCTAATGTACTTGTACTTGTATCTAATGTAATACGGTGTAATATGTCTTGGAACTTGATATTCTTGAGACGCCCTATCCATTGCGCGGGTGGAAGTGCTGGTGGGTCTTTACACGATATTCTATAAACACGCATGCACGCACGCACGCCGTGATGAAACCTGTTTCATGATAGAAGAAATATGCACTCGAGATTGTTTATCCGGTGAAATCTCGTGCAGAAATTTATTATTGGTTGTTGCCGTTTCAGTTGCTAGCCGGACTGGAACTTTGACTTTGCTAAAGTGGTAGATAAATTGTGTAGTTTTGTCGTCAATGTGAGAAAATCATGTCGTCGATTTTCAATTTCGGATCAGCCCTGTTTTTATAAGAGGTTAACTTATAAAGACAGAGACAGGAAAAATTAGGAGGCCACTAACCGCGGGCCTCGTCTTACTGTAAGAAGGCTATATACCTGTAGTCTACCACGCTGGCCAAGCGCTGGCAACCTTCATACATCATTTCATTTTCAGGAATGTAACAATTGCTCAAATATGCCGGTTTCCTCACAAGGATTTCCTATTTAGGTGTTTGACCACACCGCGGACGAGTGCAAAAGCGTCCCCGTAGCCCCGGCATATAAGCGCCAGGCAGAAACACCCCAGGTTTTTTAGTGGGTAGGCCGCCACGGCGGAGAGTCCCACATAATCAAAGAAAAGGTATTTGACCACAGCTGTCTTGTGGAGTGACGGTGTGATCAGAGATGGTAAAAGCATCTAGCCTAGAATTAAAACTGGCTCGTAAATAAGGTCCTTCTCCGTTAGAAGCGAAGAAATAACTTAGAAAAACCGTGCTAGTCGTGAGATTTGAACCTGTCCTGGTTACAAATTCCACGGCACCCTGTGTTTTCCACATTGGTAATCAGACGGTCTCCCGACTAGACTGCCGTGGCTTCAAATGCTGCGAATTCCAATTATGACCTAACCATCCAAACTCGTATTATTAAGTAGTAACTGGTTGACCGAGCTTGGCTGAAAACACGGATAAGACGACGTTTTCTCAAACTGAAACCTAGCTAGATCGATTTATCGCCCTCGAAACCCTCTGTATAGTAAATTTCATGAAAATCGTTTGAGCCGTTTCCGAGATTCAGATTATATACATATATATATCTATACAAGAATTGCTCGTTTAAAGATATTAGATTAGATTTGCTAGTTACATAACTTTCTTGGTAGGTATGTTTTACTAAGTGACATTTTATTTAGGAATATTGCTAATAGACAGCTAAATAGGTAATACAAGTTACAGGTTTTTATTTTTGGATTGAGCGCCATTTCAAGTATGTATTTATCAACTTGAGCAAAATGGAAAATACCGAGAAACTTGTTTTTTCTAGTTTGTATGAAGGACATTCTTTGTATAATCTACATACTTACTAAAGACTCGGATAAACTTGAGCATTCACATATAAATTGGTACTTTGGCATTCATATCTTGTGGTCTTTAGATATATAGAAACTCTATTGTGCATAAAGAGTTAAAAAAAGAACTTTATAAGCTAGTGCCACTAGTGGCGGCCTTATGGCAAAAAGCGTCCAAGCAACCAAGAATTAAAAAAGGCATTACGAACTAACGAGAGGACGACCCGAGAGTTGCATCAAGTTACGGGTGCTTATAGTGTTGATAGGTACCAACCAAACCCTAAATTTTAGGTCCCAAATTGGCTTCATTTTCGAGAAATCGCTGGTCAAAGTTGGGAGACTGCTTACTTGCCTCGTTGCATTCATAAACCAAACATTCCGGTACATAAGAAGACACCCAATTTTGACAGGGGATTTTTTGTTTATAAATGTTATAACACTATTAAGTTATAAAAAATTAAACCAATAAAAATAATACATATAGTAAGTAGGTATATAAAATGTTTTATGTTGTTTCCAAAACTCCATAAAAACATTCGACACTCACCCACAATGTACTATAAAAAAATACTCCAGTGATAAATAAAGGCTTCTAGGCTTAAACAAAACAGGTTTTTTATAGGTAATCGAGCTTCATCTTAGACCACATCCTGCTTAACATCAGGCAGAGCCTGGTCAAACGCAAACCTATTTAGTATAAAAAACGGCCAAGTGCGAGTCGGACTCGCGCACGAAGGGTTCCGTACCATTATCTATAAAAACGGCAAAAAAATCATGTCATGTTTGTTGCCCATCATTAAATATATATTTTATTTTAATTTAATCATTTCTCTTTAAAGTGAATATATAATTAAATATTATGTGAATATTTCAAGCGTCTACCTGTTGCCGTTATCAATTTCGAGCAAAAAAATCACGTTTGTTGTATGGGAGCCCCTTAAATATTTATTTTATTCTGTTTTTTTTTAGTATTAGTTGTTATAGCGGCATCAGAAATACATCATTAGTGAAAATTTAAACTCTCTAACTATCACGGTTCATGAGATGGTGACAGAAGGACAGACAGACAGACGGACGGACAGCGGAGTCTTAGTAATAGGGTCCCGTTTTACCCTTTGGCTACGGAACCCTAAAAAAGGTTAAAATCAATTATAAAAAAGTACCATGACAGTTTTTTATACCTACATATTATACATTAAAATATACTGGCTTATAGTAACGACACTATATTACACTACATTACACACAACGATGCTATATTATGTTATAGGTACTATGTGATTGAAGATCTGGTAACAGAACGTAAATGTAATGCAACATCCACATCTCTATACATCTGTATTATATGTGTACATTACTTAAGCGATTCTTGTTTATAAATATAGATAGATACATTTATGTATGTGTACATATGCAATTATAAACACGTTAGTACCTTAGTACAGACACCGACAAAAGTTATGTGTTATTTAAAGTAAAGCTACTTATTAGTCTTAACTTGGCTAGACTGTAATAACAATGAGGTATATAAAAACAAACAGACACATCATAAGAAGAAAAAAAAATTGAAGTAAAGCAATCCTACTTTGTAATCGCACACAAATAACTATGAAATTTGTTTGTTCTGTGCGCGACATAATCATGCGTTCAAATCGCAAAAGTTTAAAAATTACACATTGGAATATGACTTGTAACATCGGTATTAGAACTATTACGACGGCAGACTACAAAGCAGAATAAAAATTACATGAACTGTTTGGTTAAATTTAAAATGCTTTACTAAGTATTATGTCGCTGACTGTACCGCATGTGTATCATGGGACAGTCAACCCATGAGGTGGCCGCGTGTCGCGTGCTCTCTTATCGTGTTAGGAGACTATAGACTTATAGTATAAGAGCTACGGGTCATTTAGTTAAGGTTATCGTACCAACTGCAATAAAAATAAATTACGTCGGTTACAACTTAGAAATTTATTTTATCAGTCACTACAAAAATTTGTTTCACATCGTCAACCACTGCTGGACATAGGCCTCCTCGAAAAATTTGTTTAATGAAATAAATCATACTATTTAATTGAGTTAAATCAAATCAAAAACGTGGTGTTAAAATAAAATATCGTTATGTCAGCAATTCCTCCGTGCGAAGTAGTATCTGGATCAGTACTGTTTTAACTGTTTCACTGCAAGATGAGTAAGGCGGGTAGTTTATCACACTGGGAAAGTGTAGGTTGGCATCCTGAGACATGCCGTTTCCTCATGTTTTCTTTACCGTTTGAAGTTTGTGGCAATACCCGCATAACTTAGAAAGTTAGAACAAACAGAAGTGCGCTCTGTGGGGTATAAACCCAAGACCACCAGATTGGTAGACATAAGATCTCCCGACTATGCTGCCGTAGCTACGTAATAGTTATCTTGGCAATGATACTCCATCGTAGACCGCATCATCACTTAACATAAGGCAAGATGACACTTGCAGCAAACTTGTATTCAATAAAAAAAATGTGGTTGACTTCATGACTATTTTGAATAGAATAAGCCACCCTGTTAGTAGGAGACTAACAACAAACAAGGAGCTGTTACATCATCACAGATTTTAAAAAAAAATTGTAGGATAAAGGAGTCTTTATCCATTTGTTTTATTCATAAAGAATTATGTGCCCGAGTGTACCAAAGTAATATATAATATGGTGAAACATGACTTATCGTGTTGCTTCCAAAACTCCGTCGTAGCTTGAATCACCACTTTATAACTAGGGCATGACTGGACTTGATCGAGAGTTACTTTGTGTAATTTTCACTGTTATTTATTTTATTTAAGTTTGATACAATAACAATAAGCAAACCTAGATTCATAATTGAAATGGAACATAATAACAAAGAATACAATATACCTAAACTTGCTAACCCAAACATTGCACACATCATTGCTGAGATTGTTTGCTTAATACATCAAACTAATGGCTATTTAAAATTACATCAAATTTCGAGAATCATGTTATCAAGGTCATAACAATCATCGTAGACTTACTTAACTTGATTTTTCATAAAATACTTGCAGTTATTGAAACATTTGACATTGGCAAATACACAAAGTGCGACGCCAAAAACAAAAAACAAAAATAAAATAAAAGAGTTTGTGTCACTCACAGCTGTTAATATTTGTAGTTTTTGTAGCAATTTATAAATGAAACTCTGCTGGGTTTAAAATAAGTTACACTGTAACGTCATTATCCATTTGTAATTAAACCATAGATAAATTATTCAATTACCCCACACTCATACAACGTTAATCAATGAGTAATAAATATCTAATAAAATCCAATAAAGCAAGCCAAATGAAATGAATCATTAGCGTGGGTGTTCGTATACAAACGTCAATTCATGAAATAATGTTATTACCGACTTATGCACACCATTATGTGGAGCCACTTTTGCATTTTTAAAACAAAAATATTATCCGGTCATAGACAATTTTTAGTTCTTTCATGTAGTCAACTGTAGAGACAAGTTGGTCTGTGCCTGGTAGTAATTGAATCTGTATATATTTATCTTGTAATTCCAGGGTGATTACTCCGATTCACTCGCATATTTGCACAATAGCGAAGCAATATTGTAACTTTCTCAATAAAAAAAAAAAACTTAGCAGTAAACATTCTAAAGTTTCAGTTTTTTTCGATTAGAGATGGTCTTACGCGAATTCTCATTCTGTGTTCTTATTGCGTATTCGAAATAGGCAGCTGAAGATGTTATCTCATACAGCCGTTTTTACAGTTAGGTAGGTAAGTTATGAAACATCACTGTTTATTTTACTAATCCTGAGGATTTATCATCGTGTTTTCTCAATTAGCATGAGCTGGTTTATGAAAGTAAAACGTGAATGAGTCATGCCCGCGATTTGTGCCGATAACCTACTTCTAACTGTACAATACTACAATAGCCGATTACATGCAAACTATACCAAGCGAGTGACTATTTAGATTTTTAAATAGGTACCTACTACCAACATTTATTGAATCTTTTAGGTGGATACATCTGTGTGCGCCTTGTTTTACTTGTTACCTAACTACGCAAAGGAGGAGGAGAGGCTATGTTTTTTTTTCCTATTTTTTACCTAGTAGTAACTTCATAATTTTTGAAGCCCTTCCCCTTTCTTATCACAGGTTGTCACATCTATGAGAGCTACTTCCCCTAGTGTAACGTCATATATTAAAACATCAAAATAAACATAAACAGCAAATAAATTAAAACAGCAATTTTAATAGTTATACATGTGACGTCACAAAAGATAAAACTCGTCCCCCCTGTCATATAATGTCATACTTTGTCAATCCCATCCTTTCCTTTTACATTTGAAATAACGTCACACTTTGTTGACCCCGTCCCATCCCTTAACATGCGACATAATTTATGGATATCAAAACACGTCGTAACACCCACCGCGAATTGGTTGTAAGTTACTTTGAAGTAAGTACTATTTACTTACCGCAACCAACACTTTTCCAACCGATAAGAGCCAGTTTTTTTATCAGAGCCCCAATGCCCGCATTTTAAGGCCGTCCTCTACCTTCTCGGGTCGAAAAAATCGTTTTTTTTTTTTTTTCATAAATCACGTCTACACCATGTGTAGAAAATGTGTGCCAAAGGATTTTTCGATATTCGAAGTGGTTCACAAGTTACGGCCCTGGAACGGAGCAGGTATACAGAGCGCGCGCCGGGCTGCTCCGATAGCCAAGCAGCTCCGACCATTGTTTTGATATCCCTAAATCTGTGGGTTTTCCAACAACGACACAGAGCGACACAGTGTAGATTATTCCAGTGTAACCAGCCAATCAAGAAGAGGAAGGCCTATTGTATGGTCCAGGCATAGCAGATTGACGGTGAGATGAAACTTTCAGTATAAATCACATGCGCAAACTTTCAAACGCGTTTTTCTCGAAATACCATTTTTCGAAACGGTGACCACGATATTTCAGAAACTACTGCACAGATCTTGTTCAAATTTATACAGCATCTTTAATATGTTATAAGCCAGCGATTGAACTAGAATTATCGTGATTGCTTCGATAGTTTTTTTTCTACGAGCGAAAAACTTGATGAAAAATGAGTAAAAATAGAATGTAATTTTCAAAAGTGTATAAGAAAGTCAATTTTTGTAATTTACAATTCACTCTAGTTCAATCGCTAGTCTTAAATATGAAGATTAAAACGTCGTTTGGTTTTTTGATTTCATATAAGCAGAACAGCCGCAATCTTGGTCACCGTCAAGCCCCTCTTTTACTTGATGTCTTCCTGTCGGCCACTATAACTTTTATTTTATTATATATTTTGACTTCAAAAAATTTGTAAAGCTTATTTAAATGTTCATAAAGATTATGCAAAAACAATGAGATTGATTATTTTGATGGTTTGCCCGTAAAAAATTATTGAAAAAGCCGTAAAAAAACAGCCGAGAAAGTAGAGGACGGCCTTAAACTACAAAATATATGTCAGTGAATATGCCATCGGCGGAACGGTGTCACGGCCAGACCTTCAGAGGAGAGAAGTATATTTTATTCATATTGCGCAAGCGAGGTAAACCGCAACTGCCGTTTGTATGCCATCTTTCGGAGGATTCGCGAATTTGTTTGAATGCGTCTAACATACGCCCAGAGGCGACCTCGGAAAATAAAACCAAAGGTCATTGTAATTTGTGTCCAACTGGAAAACCTCTTATATATCAGTGATACAAATGTACTACAAAACAATCACGCAGATTGGTTGGCCGTTTTGTACTTAATTTTTAACCGACTTCAAAAAGGAGGAGGTTCTCAACTTGATTGTTGTTCTGAAGTTCTTTTCTATGTACATAAAATTCTTTGGTACCCGCTTATTTTTAATTTTATCAACATTATATTCAGCTTGTAATCTACCACTGTACTAAACATAAGTCTCTTTTCTTGTGCACCACTCATCCCGGTCCGGTGCCAATCTCATCCAAGTTCGACACTCGATTTTTGCTATATCGTCTATTTGATCTGTATACAGTATACGTATACTTACTCATACATCGTTTCGTTTACCGTTACATAGCTACCAATCTGCCAACGCTTTAGTCCGCCTGACAAGCAACACATCCTGCCTAACTTCTTTTAAGTATCACAATCATTGTAATTGTTAACTTAAATAAAAATTCAAACATACTTCGAGTACCTACATAAAACATAGCTATCAATTGTTTCAGGTACGGATATATGTCCCATGAAGTCAGTGGTGCGCCGCATTGGGCAACAATTGTTCACAGCCCTCAGTGGAAAAGGCATCGCTGTCCTTGTTAACCATGGCATTGCTGACGAAAAGGTGACGTATTTAAACGGCGTCTGTTCTTAATATTTATATAAGTTTTATTTTCCTTCTTGATAGTAGATCTTGTTACTTACAACAGCAGTGTACCTAATGAAACTAAGAAAATTACAAGACTATTGAGGCTAACCAATCCAATGACTCCAAGTAATAAGCGCCAAAGCAGCGGTAGTCCTGGCCTTTGTTTTGTTCTGGGTACCGCTTCAATGGTCATGGACAGGCATTGTCTCTTACCATAAGAAGACGTTTCGATAATCTCATAACTAAACAGCGTATTTCGGGTGCCTTACCCTAAATCAGGGAGATGTGTTAGAGATAGAGAGGCAATACGCTAGCAAATAGCTCACCACACCTATAATCGTGCTCTCTTAGCATGATGGCCAGTTCTAAAATCTTGGAATGCTGAATATTACTTGCATATAAATACCAGGATCCAACTACATCATGATATTTCCGCTCAATTTTTCTCCTATAATCTGCTGATCGCACGATTATCGGAAATTTATTATCGAAAACCATGAGAAATAAATCAGTAAAATGTGTGTATTCGTAGGTAAATAAATGCTCATAACAACAAACGTCATACAACTGTTGTGCATTACAAACAACGTGCTTGGCACTGTGATTGTCAGATATATTTAATTACTCCAGTTTTTTGGATATAGGAACAGTTTTCGTTGTATTTACTTTATTTCCTATTAATTTCAGCTGAAGTCAGTGTACGCGGACTTGGATAACTTCTGCGCGCTCCCCGAAGGCTGCCAAGCGCAGTACCTCCGTAACCCCACCAACAACCATGGCTACGTCAAACCTGGCATGGAGCAGTTCGATACCACCAAGAAGGTACCTACACTTATAATACACATACCTACAAAAAATCTAGAAAGGCGAAATCTACACTAGTGTAAGGGTAGCTTCACATATTAAGGCAAATCAATCGTTCACATTGTTTTTTGTCCAATTATTTCCGGAGGAATTTTGGAAAAATGTCAATTTGCAACTATAATCCGAGTATAAGTCTCCGGCAAAATTAATCGAGTTTTATTTACCAAAAATAAAATAGAAACGTGTAAAAACGAAAAATAGAGGATGATCACAGCCAGACTTTTATATAAGCACATCTCTGCTATGGTGAGCTGCCGGATTCTTTTAGAAGGTTTTTAAATCTCTTGATATTCATTGCAATCCATTGCATTTGTGTGGCAACGCTATCTCTTATTACGAAAGCGTATTATCTGTCTCATGACCTGTCACCACAAACAAAATGTCCATGTATTCCAGGAGCTTCGTCACTCGTTCAATATCACAACGCTGACGTCCGCGGCGATGCCTGCGCAGGAAGAGGTGCCCGAGTTCACCAAGCACGCCTTCCCTCTCGCACACGACCTCACGAACCTCTCGCGGGTGCTGCTGCAGGCTTTGGCTTACGCTCTAGGTAAACCTAAGTAATTAAAACGTAACGTTAATAAAAACGATGTAGCTGTTTTGTAGCTATGATAGCTCAGTGGTTAGCGCGGTCGGTTCGCATGCCGAAGGGCGTAGGTTCAAACCTCAACAATGAGCTTGAGCTGCCGGTGAAGGAAAACATCGTGAGGAAACCATAGCGTGGTGGTAGGGTACTTTCTAGTACTCGGCTGGCTAGCTACCACCCTCAAGTTGAAAATCTGCCGCCAAGCATCTAACGGTGTGTTCCGGCAGCCTCACTTGAGAGCCAGTTCTATTCCAGGCTAGGTGTGCTTTACCATCTTCGACCACACCGTCACTTAACATCAGGTGAGTTGTGGTAAAACAACTAGACTGCCGGCGTTAAAAAAAAAAACCTCCTGTCAAGGTGTTAAACATTTGATGACCAAGTTAGACGCATTTGTATCAGTCCTGTAGGAGAAACATTTGCAAAGTAAGTCAACCACTTGACATCAGTTAAAGATACAGTTAGCACTCATCAGCTTTTCAATATTTCAGGAATCCCGCCGGCGACCCTGCTTGAATGTCACTCGGGCATGATGCAGAGTGACGGCCGTAACCCGTCCACGATGCGTCTTCTCTACTACCCGCCCGTACCGCCTGAGGATGTCGGCCCCTGCTGCCAGAGCGACGTGGTACATTACACGCGATGCGGTGCCCACGCCGACTACGGCACCTTCACACTGTTGACGCAAGACTCTGAAGGAGGACTTGAGGTTAGGATTTAAATTACATTTTCTTGACAGTACCGTACTTCACATCACATCATCAGCCATAGGACGTCCACTGCTGGACATAGGCCTCCTCCTGGGGAAGGGTTTTGATTCAAAGAAGACGCTGCTGCCCATCTTCCGTATGACATCCCTTAGCTGACTCTTACGGCAACCACGGGTAGAGAGGGTGGGGTACTATTCTTACGCCGGCATCACCACGGCATGTACTTATATAAAACAAATACGCCTATATAGGTTGTCCATGGGGAAAAATATACGCCTATGCCGCGTGGCTAGTGCGCCTAGGACGTGTCAATTGATCATCTGTCTCGTTTTTGCAGAATAAAATGGGCACTTATTCATATATATTTTTTGCTTGATTACTATTCCTTGCATGTGCACCGCTGGAAAGCCCTCCACGCAAAAACCGTGACATTTGCTGTCAGAATATTACTGTCTATTGTAGAAGTTTCTATCTCACTCTCATATGACTATTGCATCTTCTCTGCTTGACTTGACTCTTGATCTTGACTCAATGTAATCACATTTGTAAGAAACGGTGTAAGTGAAAGAAATTGTTACCTAATTGGCAGACCGTATTGCAGATATGATTCCTTTATGCTATACGACCCACTACATTTTTTCGGGATAAAAAGTAGCCTATGTGTTAATCCAGGGTGTCTACTACCTCCATACTAAACTTCATCAAAATTGTTCCAGCCGTTTGAGTGTGAAAAGTAACACACTTACATACTCCCAAACTTTCGCCTTTATAATATTTGTGTGATGTGGTATTCATTGACTATTTTTTGCAATCTTATTTACAGCATCTACGAAAACAATCACAATACAAACCCACATTTACTCAGAATTGCTTTGCTAAGAAACCGGAGTATAGATACATAATAATTTAATAACCATCCGTATCGTAAAAAATCGCAACAAAGAAGATACTGGAACAATAGAACAATTTCTCTCTACAATGGAAACTAAAGTAAAATAGGCACTTATCCACGTGTCTATTAATAGCCTTCCTACGACTGCACTACAATTCAATTGGCCCATTATATTAGTGTGAAATAGTTGGTTCTACAATTAAACTTTCCGTGAACTAGAAAAACAAGTCTCTAGAAAGCTAAATATACGTTGTATGTCACTGTATGTTCATTAACGTTTTATACCAGCGCACAAAAGATTATCTCCTTTTTAACGCCATTCCTGGATGGGTTTGCCTGATGGTAAGCAATGGCCGTCGCGTTGTTGGACAAAACGAGGGATACCACAATTACGTAGTCGAACTTTCGAGTCTTAAAACCTAGGGTTTTAAAGATCTGGACCCCTCAGTTTAATATAAGCGCAATCATTATTTTTGTTTAATGTTTGTCAGGCTGTGTTCTGACCACAGCTCACCTTATGTTAAGTGATGCTTTGGGCGACGATGGTTAACACATCTAATCTAAAATGGAACTGGTTTGCTGCCGGAATACACCGTTAGGTGGTTAGCGGCTTGGCTTATCTTGAAGATAGCCAGTCGAGTAATATAAAGTACCCTACCACCATACTAAGGTTTCCTCACAAATCTCACGATGCTTTTCTTCACCGGCAGTTCAAACTCATTGTTGGGATGTGAATTCACGCCCTCGGCGTGCGGTCTGAACGCGCTAAGCACTAAGCTTCATCATGCCCGAATGTAAATATTTCCAAATAACCAGGTATATTCTGTTGGCGCTTACACTTCTCACTCGTATTCTATAGGTACCTACGTCAGTTCACACTGCCCTTTGAACCTCGTTACATTTAAATTTCTAGGTGAAACTGAACGGCAGTACCCAATGGCAGACGGTAGGCCACCTCCCGGGAGCCATCCTCGTGCAAACTGGCGAGTTACTTGCCGCTTGGACCACCAATCTTCTACCGGCACTGGTAAGGCATTTACAAAGCATTCCCGATCAAAGAATCTTCTGGAATTTTGTATTGTTAGCAAATCCACAAGGCTGATTAGACTCGCTATCAAATGTATTATTACTGTAGTGTTAGGTATTTTTAGAAGCAGGTCGTCTAGGTGGCCAGTGAAGATATTTAACTGCTCGGTGAACACATTTGACGACATCTGTGCTTAAAGAGCTGTAGGGCGTGGGTTCATGAACATAAATGTTTGTTCTGTGTCTGGGTATTCTATATTTAAAAATTGTAAGTTCATATTTACAAAACAAAAAGGACATAAGTATTTTATTAGTTATTTGGTTCCCACAGTAAGCTTCGCTTAGTTTGGAGCTAGATGGCGCTGTGTCGTGTTCGATATTTGTTCTGCTGTCAGGCAGAAGTATGTTAACAAACATTACTGTGTTCTGATTAAAGATAACTTTTGCTATGGCATGACTCTGAAATCGTGAATTCTTAACTTTCACCAAATTATGCAGCAATTTTTTATGGCGATTTCAAATGTAAAATTTGATTTTAATGATGGGTACATTTACCCCTTTTCATTATAGTAGGTATATCCCAAGCGTCGTTCTGTTTTGGTTTTGGTATAAATTGTACAGTAACTTAATTGAATCAAACAGTTAAAGACGTTAATTGCCTGCTTTTGGATCAAATTGCCAAACGTCTAAAATCTCGTGATAATCCATTACAGATGCACCGCGTAGTGGTCCCTTCAGGTGCGTATGCGCGTGCTCGCGGCCGGCACTGCGTGGCGTTCTTCTGCCACCCGGACGACGATACCGTACTGCCCCCGCTGCCCCTGCGCGTCGCCCCCGTCCCCGTGCCCCCGACTTTCGCCCCCGCGCACATCACACTTCACCACCGCCTGCTCAATGCAGCGCACCACATCCAGAAACGATTCCGAGAGACATACGCCTGACTGTCGCACGACTCGCACAAGATACTGGCTCGCCGCAACACTGCAAATTAAAGTTATTTACTCAGACATGCAATGCGACGCGACGAAACATATCGACTGATGATATCGCGTTTCAATCAATCGGTTCTAACATAGAAATTTGCGAGAATCACGGAATACGTGATCGATAGAAAAGTGTATGAAACAAAAGTCTTGTAGCAATGAAAGCTCAACGATGAGCGCATTTAGATCGCACGTGACGTGGGATACACGAATTAATTAGTCATTTCTACTGCTTGGTTGCTACTGCTGTTGTCAAGCTACCTGCCGCCAAGCAACTGCAACAATGTTTATTGGAAACCGGAAACTTAGAAATGTTTACTATCTTCGACCACACCATCACTTACCATCAGATGAACTGTTGTCAAACACCTACCCTGTCAACCATTAAAAATCTCCCATTTACGTCCGCTAGGCGCGCTAGTTTTCGTATCAATTTATTGTCTTAATTTTCATACATTTACTTACTGTTTACGTACTAGAAGTTCTCGCAATTTTTTACCAAAGTTATTGACTGTAGCAAATGTCTACTGAAGACATCGTGTGATCTATTGCTTACATATACACCGTGAAAGTTTGAACATCAGCAATAATGATACAGGGGGTTCAATACACGATTGTCATTCCAAATAATTTAAATAAAATAGGTGGTTAATATTTAACCTAATTATCTTGAGCAAACACAAAAATACGGACACTCAAATCACGCGCACCGAAAATGCTTGGTAGTCGCGTGCGGTCCCAGATTAGATAACAGTTACTATTTAATTTACGTATGGTAGTTATGTCTTGCGCTAGCTCGGTGCGTAAGGCTGCGCGCTGTCCATAAATTCTGGAGCCTTGGGAAAAACTTTAACCAAAGTTTTCTTAGCTTTTTTTTGTATACGTTTCGATTTTATTTCTTTATGCGTTTCATATGACCACTAACCAACATGTCTTTGAATATTGCTAATGTTCAAACTGTCAGCCCGTATATGTTCGACATCCATCGCATCGCGTTGTGTCATGGGCAAATTGCATGATAGTTCGTTTACATCCGAAATATGTGAGTTACTCATAGCTTAGCCGAGCGCGAGGATCCATTAATTGAGCACGAAGCTACAGAAGTAAAGCGATTCTATTGGTGAGTTTTGCTCGTGTAACGTTTAGCTATCTCACACATCTCTGATGGAAATTCATTCCAAAGGTCTTATAGTCGTGACTCAATCATACCAGTTTCATTTTCACACTCTATCTACAAAGACGTGTAAATATCGCGGCTGAGTCACTATTATAAAAGCCCTTACTCGTTAGAAGATTAAAATGTTTAATCCCTATTCCGTTACAATACAGCTTAATATTCCGAAGTTAAAACAATAAGAACGCGTTATTTAAATTGAAATTCTGCTGTATTGCTCACAAGATTATCTCCACCACCTCATTTAGCGGAGTGCTTACGTGATTGATGCATTTGCTCACTATAAGAAGTAATGAACGCATTTACAGCATTGTACAAAGTAAACTATGACGAACACAACACCTAAGATGGGCCCAAATAGTGTGAAATGTTTGAAACTGGTTTTTCACTTACGTTGCAATCATAACAATGAACAACTTTTACTTCAGACACAACTTTGAAATTTGAAACCAAATCAGCTGTAGGTACTACAACTTTTTTTTCAAGGATCAACATACTTATTTTATAGAACAGCTGATTTCAGAGTTGTACAATAAAAAATATTTATAAGTACATTAATCTCCTTTCAGCCTTAGTACGCCCCAAGCTTATAACCTTTACCTATGTTCCTTGGTTGAGCTTCATTTGACTTCACGGTCGTTTAGATTTCATGCACGAAATATTAAGGGTACCCTGAATCATGGAGAGAACCTCAAAAGAAACCTGAAACAAGAGAAAGAGACGATACGCGTACAAGTAACAACGGAATAGACGGAGCCAATGCCAAAAACATATTCATAAGACACAAGTTGCAAACCAGTTTCAAACACGTCGCTCAAAGGGTAGAAAACCTGATGAGTTAAAAAAAATACACATTTGTATATACTTACACAAACATTTGCTACATTTTATAGTAAGTACGCCAAATGCCTTACTTTTAATACCTTATCTTTACACGGGACCAAAATATCCTAAGAATCGATTCTGATGTCATTGTAAGTGTTTCCTAAAACTGATTATCATATAAAACTGTTTTATAACACTTCAAAGCATTTATTTATCATTAGGTATTTTTTTTTTGCAATATGCGTCATATGACAGGGAAAATTATTTTGAGTAGCGCTTCATACCTACCTAAATAAACAAAGGATGTTTTTTTTTTTAGTTTTTTTCTGGGCATTCTGCCAGTTTCAATGTTTGTGTTTATCTTTCATTAAAAATCGACCTACGACGTTTTTAGGGTGAACGCGGAAAAAAACATATTGCTGCATTGTGTTAATCCCAAAACTTTTGTTTGATGATAAAGTGTCAAATTATAAGGTAAAGGCTTATGGCGTAGCTTGCATCAAAATTCTGTTTTTAATAAACCGTAGATGCGTCGGTAGGTACTTAAATATTCATTTGTATACAAAGTCAGGTAATTACTTAATTATATGCCTACTTAATTTTATTCTTGCCTTTACTAAATTCGCTAAGACTAGACTCTGCTTTATTTTGAATAAGATCATTCCTGGTTTTTATGGCATTTATAGTCATGTTTTTATATTATTCGGATTTATGAAATTTAGAAAATAATTAGATTTAGGTTGCTGAATATAATCGAACTTTAATAATTCTATTTTGACGTAGAAATCCGGATTAGTAAAATGTCGCGTACATATTCTTTAAGATGGTACTTAAGTCGTCGTCTATTTACAACTTAATTCGCTTAGAACTTGATAAGTTTATGCTTACGCTAAGTTATCGAAGTGTAAATTTCTTTAGGCGCACCGCGCTTTATTTTGTGGGCATTGTATGAGACTGGGCTGTCACGCTCGGCTATATAACGCTCATTCGAGTAAAGTCTGCTCTCGTCCGACTAAGGGCCGGCGCTCACTGACGGCGTGGCACGGCATGACACAGCAGGTAATGCTGCGGCATCCCGCGGCGTTCCCTGGCATGCCGTGGCATCCTGCTGATAGCCCAGGCACTCTGGCATCAATCAGTTTTGATTGATGCTGCACAAGTTTCAACCTTCTTTCAACTAGCAGCAATCATAATTCCTAGACATAAAGTGACCCATACGTCTCGCGAGATTAAATGGCGCGCCGCGGCAACCCGTGGAATGAAACGGCATGACTCGTCATGCCGCAAAACCCGCGGCACGTCGCGTCATCGTGGTATCGAAATAAAGTAAAATGAATTCTAATCTCATTGAATTAAGATTCAAAATAACTTGATTAGTAATAAAATCCTTTGCCATGACACGCCGTGCCGTGCCGTCACTGAGCGCCCGCCCTAAGGGAGCGAGAGAGCTATTTGTCAATGCGTCTCTACTATACTCGCTCGGTGACCATTACATGAGAGAGTTTTCACTTCTGTCGTGTGGTTAAATTTTTCTGGATGGTAAACTCAACAAAAAATTACATGTATCATTTACCACAGTAAATATTTTGACACATCCTTGATTCGATCTGTGTTACAAATAAAATAAAAAGTGCCTCTTTCGTATAATATTTATTCTAACTAAATATTAAGAATGTACCACTTATAAGTTTCTGGGCGCGATACGACTAAAATAAAAATGTGACTACAGTTTTACGTGTGACGTCCTTTTAGAATGTATGATATAGAAAAAATTTCGCTAGCAAAGCTTTTACATGAAAATGTCTTTTTATTATTTTTAACTTAGCAATTAGCGACGTGGATTTATTAAGGTAACCATTTTATAGTATTTTCTTCTTAATATTATAACTTTTTTGGTAGCCTTGTTTTCTTGCTTCAGCATTTTTAATTTTAAGCTTAAGTGTATTTATATTGCTGTCCATCACGACTACTTACTATGTTTTAAGTGTTTTAAGTGATGTTTTTCATATTTAGCTCAATTTTTATGTGTACCTAAATGTATACGGTATTGTGTTCGAACATCGAAGTTATGGGAATTATTAGATAAATATATTTAAATACACACATACGTGGAGATTGACAGATGATTGTACTTAAAACGTCCAATTACATGGGTATTTTAGATGTACTTAAAATTACTACAAAAAAAATAGGTGAAACGATTTCTATAAGAGTATGTGTACTGCATCTCTATTCTTAACAGTTTTGGTATTATAATATAAGTGAGTATGCAATGTGTTTTATTTACAACCTCTGCAAATTAGGCACCGATCTACAGTAAAACAAAAAATTATAAGGCTATTTATATAAAAATTATAAGGTTACCGCGCTAACCACTGAGCTATCATCGCTACAAAAACACATTTGTCGCGATGATAGCGCAGTGGTTCACGGAAGATTCACTCGCCGAAGGGCGTGAGTTCAAACCCCAGCAGTAAGCTTGACCTGCCGGTGAAGGAAACTATAGCGCGGTGGTAGGGTTACTTTGTAGTACTTGAGGGTGGTAGCCAGTCTACCACCCTCAAGTTGAAAATCTGTCGCCAAGCACCTAACGGTGTTTTTAGTAATGAGACGAACTGACGCTCTCCTGATGGTGAGATATAACGCCTGTCAATAACCATTGCAGCAATACACAGAACTTTGAGTAGCAAAACAAAGTCCGGGGCGTCGCTGCTTTAGCGCTCATTACTTTGAGACTGTTGATGGTTAGTCTCAACAGCCCTGTAATTTCGCTACCCTACAAACCGAAACAAAGCAATGTTTACACACTACTGCTTTGCGGCAGAATATCTGGTACAACGGGGGTACCTACCTAGACTTCCTGTCCTGTGTACTGATAATTTCACTTGTGAGCCAGTTCCATTCCAGGCTAGGTGCCACACCGTCACTTAACATCAGGCTAGCTGTAGTCAAACAGTCTGTCAACCATAGAAATAATATTAGGTCCATTCAGCTTAGTGATAACGTTCGGCATAAACAAGTTCACCGGTTTCGGTACCAAACAATTGAATACTTATTTTTAAATGTAACATAAAAACCTATATACCTACCTACTAAGTTTGAAATATTTTAATTTACATAGGCATTATTTCCAGGATTGGTATGTTGGAGTAATTACAAAATCCGGTACTAAGACTAAAGTCCAAATACTATAATAATATCAATAGTTATAAATGGACAGGCTGATTAGCATTGCTGATATCTCGATTATCCTGTCTACGTATGGACTTTGTTCAGCGAGTAGGGTCCAAAGTTTATGAAAATAACTAAAACCTAGATAACTATAAAACAATTGTACCTACATTTCGAAAATACGGGTTCATTATTCGTTAAAAGTTGCAATAACTTTACTACGTAGGTACACCTAAATAAAACTTGACTCGTAATAAAATTGTATGCGGTTAGTATTATAGGACTACCGAAAGGCAAGAGGCCTGTCGACCGTCTGAAGTATAGATAGAAGGATGAAGTGACTAAGATTTGATTTGATCGCCAAGCACCTAACAGAGCGTTCCGGCAACCTCAAATGAGAGCCAATTCTATTCTAGACTAGGTGTGTTTACCATCTTTGACTACACCGTCACTTAACATCAGGTGAGCTGTGGCCAGACACCTAGCCTGTCAACCATAAAAAATATTGATTAAAAAAGTGTTGTTGTTATAAGTAGGACTATAAGCAGATTTTTAAAGCCTGCCACAGACAGAAGCAACCTGTAATATACATATAGCCGACTAAAACCATGTCTAGATTTGTCTGCACTACCGCGACTTGTGGTAGCGGACGCAGCAGGAAGCAATGAAACCTAACACACAAAACCAAAAGCACAGCCTGTATTTTTATACCGAAGCAATTATTTAAAATTAGAGCGTAGGCAAAAATGTGGTTAGATTTTGAGGCAAGTTTTATGTCATCGATTACATACCACCTACCAAGTAGCGACATAGTACATTCGATAGTCCTTTTATAGCCTTTTAGCCATGAAAGAAGAATGAGGATGGCCTGATCCATCCCTGAAACTTCAGAAGCATATTCAGCCAGCTTTTTGTGGTTGGAAATATTGTCACAACACACGTCATCAGGTACCAAGATGCCATTATATGTCAATCGATAGCTCTAGTCGTCGTAGAAGTGATACAACATCTCCCGTCTGCACTTAATCAGTAATCTGTTTTACATTCGTGGTTGCCTGGAAGAGATCGCTTTTAGAGATAAGACCGTCGCTTTTGGCACTAGTTCATCGCAATATTTTCTTTAGTGTGCATTTTATTTTTATTTCTTGTGTGCAAAAAATATATAAAAAAGACTTTATATTTATCTGTTACCTTTACAATTTAACATGGCATAGTTGCTAAATTACTCAAAAAAATTAGTTACAAAAAATTATACGATATGTTCGACGAATACGTATGTACTTACCAGAGATGTATCTCTGGTTCAACGAGTTTTACCTACAAGGCAAAGAACACTAAATCAGATTTCTGCCCAAAAGCGCTGCAAAAGCACCCTCCAAAACTCTGTTGGGGGGAAAGTCACGCATTCACACTTGTACGTCACTACGCATTACTATTTTAATTTCACCGCGGCATAATCGCGCCGGCTATTTTAGATTTTTTATTTTAGCGTAGTTCGCGTGTGGTAAACGCGGCGTTTTTGGCGGAAAAACTGTGATCACAACAGTTGTTGATTGCTGGACGGTGCACTCGCTGTTTAGGCACAAAGAAAGAAGACACGTTCGAGAAGTGCAAGCCACACTGCGGGGACTGGATCTGCAACTGGAAAATTGAAAATTTAAAAAGAAAGCATGGTGAGTATTGTTTCATTTGTTATTTACAGGTTTTGGCACTGGACTCCTAATTTTATTGTACTTTTTACTCACGGCGAGGAAGACCGTAATCTTGGCTTTCCTGTGGACGTCATACTTTCCTAGTCTAACCATTTTTTTTTTATAAGACTGTAACAATCTATACAATCTTAAATGTAGGATTTGTTTGAGATGTGTGTATAGAAGTATTTGCATAGGATTTTTTAGCTAGCTAACTAAATGACGAGACGAGCAATTTCAATTTGAAATATTTTAAATTATTAGATTGTACATTTCCATTTCATTCATTTACAAACATCTATGCTAAAATTGTATCGCAACACAATCAAGTCCAAAGATTAAGCTGTTTAATCGTGGATGCGTATGTTGTGACAGACAGATATAAAGCCTTTATGCCTTTGCGCCTTTATTGCAAACAGTTTTATATGAAAAACAAAAACTCTAATTTTTTAAAGAAATAATGAAAGTACAATGATACCTTTGTTAATGTCTGTTTTTATTAATGTTTCAGTAATCTTTTACTTTATATGATATGTATTTTTATCTATTTCCATATTTCATATTTTAATCATTTATTTGAGATGTCATAAAAAATAACATTATACCGAATAGATCGTTTTTGTAGAGTATACCTAAAAACATGTCACACAAATTTTTATGTAAGTCGCAGGCCATACATTTAACAGCCCTGATACCAACGTGAATAAGAGTTTGCTGTTTTTTAGGGTTCCGTACCCAAAGGGTAAAACGGGATCCTATTACTAAGACTCCGCTGTCCGTCCGTCTGTAACCAGGCTGTATCTCATGAACCGTGATAGTTAGATAGTTGAAATTTTCACAGATGATGTATTTCTGTTGCCGCTATAACAACAAATAGGTACTGTTTTTATAGATAATGGTAAGGAACCCTTCGTGCGCGAGTCCGACTCGCACTTGGCTGGTTTTTCTTTTACACAGCAGCAGAACTACAGCTAGGGATCAATATGACAATTTAGACTAGAGAGTGATATGAAAATAATTTCCGTTATTTCTACGCGGGTAAAATCGCGAGACACAGCTACTTGTGTTATATTTCGATACAAAAGACGGACTAAATAATAAAAAATCCATAGAAAGGGCCTTGAACAGACCTTCTCATGCGGAAACAGATAAGGTATCAGCGATCAGACCAATCTCTAAAGACATCTACATCAGGATCTGTCTTCACTTTAAGCCTATGCCAGTCGGTAAACTATTATGCCGTACTAACCTATTACAAAAATACATCTTGTGGTGCCATTTCCTACCAGAGGTCGGTTTATATCATCGACGCTGCTGAACAGGAATCTCATGGTCAGATCTCTAAAATCATGGTCAGTGGTAAACCACCTCCGGAGATTTTTTAAGCCACGTAGTGCTCCTTTTTTATGGTTGACAGGCTAAGTGTTTAACCACAGCTCACCTGATGTTAAGTGACGGTGTGGTCGAAGATGATAAACACACCTAGCCTTGAATGGAACTGGCAATCAAGTGAGGCAGCCGGAACACACCGATAAATGCTTGGCGGCAGATTTTCAGCTTGAGATGGTAGCTAACCAGGCGAGTACTAGAAAGTACCATACCACCACGCTATGGTTTCCTCACGATGTTTTCCTTCATCGGTAGCTCAAGCTCATTGTTGGGGTTTGAACCCACGCCCTTTGGAGTGTGAACCGACCGCGCTAACCACTAGGCTATCATCGCTACAGATCTTCTTTCGGGTGGTCGCTTCCCCTGGATCCTGGATAATAAGTACAAAGACATGTTCGAACCAAAGCTCGAATTTTATAGAATTTACCCGAAACATTTTTGGTAAAGCACCTAGGGACCACCGTCGTATCAAATATCCTGCCGCCAAGTACAGTGTAAAAAATATTGTCTTCCGGTCTGAAAAATACTGCAGTCTAGGGAAGTTACAGTGAACTGATACCATCACAGGATATCGATACAATAATGATCTAATGATGAATAATTGAAAAGAAGAATGATGATTAAATACAAGATGACGCGATTCGTATTATTTAACGAATAAATTACGATATTCGTATAACAATAGAACACATTGATTTTGTTAAATTATTTTTGACGATAATTAAAGCCGCATCTGCAGAAAAATCACGCAATTGGTTTTCCGTTTTGCACATAATTTTTTTATAATCTCTTCTAGATACATAATATGTAGAATTCGTTGCATTATCCATTTATTATTTTGTCATTAACCAGAGTTTTGGTGTGACGCGGAAAGGTCGTATCGCCGCATTAAGTTCAAAACATATGTTTTTTTTTGAGTGTCTATGTATAAAAATAGTGATGTTTTAATCATAAAGTGCTGAATTACGTTGCTACTAAAACTTCATCGAAACTTGTAGTGAAGTCACTATTTTACTAGGGTATGACCGGACTCGATCCTTTACTTATAACTTGAGACTTTTACATATAACTTGAGTTTTCATAAAATAGTTGAAAATATCGAAACACTTGACACTGGGAAATGCGAAAGTGCGATGCCAAAAACAAAGAAGAAGAAAAAAAAACAATTTCCCCAAAACTTTGACGTAATAAACTACATGATTATAATTTTTTGTATACCAATTATACCGCTAGTTTTATCACGACTGCAGTGCGTGATTACCGCGTGACGTACCCACATTTAGACGGCGAATTAGACGCCCCCTTATCTCTTATCGCTGTTATCAGCCATCGGCATCACTGAGATTGGCGTCAGGTAGATGACAATTTTGCCGAAAATAACGGATCATTTAAAACGCTATCGACACAGTCTTTGAATTCACTTACTGACATAGTTATGAGTAAAGTATGAAGGTTTATACGTCCATAAACAAGAGATAGGTAAAAAACTAAAACTCGGTTCATCATCAGCCATAGGATGTCCACTGCTGGACATAGGCCTCCTCCTGGGGAGGGGTTTTGCCAATACTCGTCACGCTTGGCAGGCGGGTTGGCGAGCGCAGTTAGGTGTGATTGTTCAAGGAAGACGCTGCTGCCCATCTTCCGGATTACATCCCTTAGCCGACTCTTACGGCAACCACGGGTAGAGAGGGGGGTACTATTCTTAGGCCGGAACCACCACGGCAAAAAAAAAAACGATTACGCCACGCCATATTTTTGATGGACAAATTCCTTATACGCATTCGGAATACTGTATGGAATTTGTCTGGCTTGTGGCTAGTTCTAACTACCGACTCGCACCGGCTTCGCACAGACGTGTAAAGCTTTAGGAAGAAATTATCTCTATTAAAAAAATGAATATATTTTTACGCGACGGTAAATGCTTGTTAAGTGTCTGGGTGTTCTGTATAATATATTATAAGTATGTATTTACAAAAAAAGCTCTATCAGTTATCTGGTACCCATATTATGTACGAGCTATGCTTTGTTTGGGGCTAGATAGCGCAGTGTGAAATGTCCTACGATATTAAAAAAACGTTGTAGGTCCGTCCCAAAGATGAAAACAGTAGGTAGTCGGTCCGAGAGTGAACTAGAGCTTGCAACTCTTCTGTCATGAAGTATATATACCTTCGAAAGAACCTGCTAATCAGTGGCGGGGCACGATCTTAATTTGATGTGGGCAAGGTAAATTTCGCGAGGCCCTCTTCTCTTCTTCGAATTTACTACCATTCATTGTTCGCTGTTCATTGCTTTTATTGTTTCATCTTGACAATGGGATGGTTTAAGCGAATAACGTACAGCGAACAGGGAATAGCTATCGAAAGTTGCCGTTGAGAAACGTGGCACAAAAAAAAATCGGAGTCTCCAGCTCTGGCCGGGGGGATTCTCCGCGAAAGCGACGCAACGCCAGCAGATGTTGACAGACTAAATAAAAATAAATTATATCAATAATAATATTTATCGTTTTATGAGTAAAAAAATTTCGTCACTTTCACGGCTTGGTAAGGCATAAACCTCTCTCGAGTCCTGGCCTGGCGAGGCCGTGGCCCACGTCACTCACGCCTTACCCATTAAAGAGATTTACTGATTTACACTTAGTAGCAGCGGCCCAGTAATTAGCCTAGCATTCTTATTCGTTATTATTATTTGTTATTATTATTTAATTTGTCTCACGTTGTGTGGGTCTTTAAACAGCGGCTCGTGGACTCATATCGGGGGCCGGGGCCACCGGTCACAGCCGCAACTGGATCTAACCAGCGCCAGTTATCGGTGCATTTGTGTACTGTACGCGCGAATATTTCATCATCGAGCTTATTGCCACTAAATTTAATAAAAACATAATAAACAGACCAGCTCAGACCTAGGATGAAAGAAGTATTTACTTTCCAGATTTCCAAGCATTAATAATACTAATTAATAATTAATAATACCATATACATACGTCATCATGGACTTTCCTTCAACACGTTTCTCAGTCGTACGGTTCAACGAATGAATGCTGCCAGCTTTCTTGTTTCCTAAGATATATTCTTCTTTGTTTTTGGCATCGGCCTTTGTGCATTTGGCATTTAAAATGTTTCGATATTTTCAAGTAGGTATTTTATGAAAATTAAAGTTAAATAAGTCACAGTAAAAATAGTCATGGTCAAAGGAAGTCATGGTCGAGTCCAGTCTTGCCCTAGTAAAGTAGTGGTGACTTTACTACAAGAGAACTTAACTTTAACTTTACTACTTACTTTCGTTAGAGTTTTAGAAGCAACTCGAAAAGTCATGTTACACCACATTATATAGTTTTCCCACACTCGCGCACGTAATTCAGAACTTTATGAATAAAACACAACTATTTTTATACATAAAAAACAATCGAAAAACACAAGTTAATAACATAATAATGCGGCGATTGCCTGGAAGAGATTCCTCTTAACTATAACGCCACCAATTATGCACTTAAATTGTTATATAATATCATTATTGTTTATCTTTTTTCGCGCTTACACCAAAATTCCCTGAGTTATCTACTTATGCGGGTTATTTCAGAGTGAATAGGAATATGTGGAATATGTAGGTATACATAATCTGCAGGTGGATAAGCACTATATAGGTATAATAGTGAGTGCTTCATCTTCAAACACATTGTCGCTTACTATCAACGCTAACGAACCTAACTAACTAAAACAAAGAAAATTTCTACTTTCAGGAGTGTTAAGTCCTCCTCCTAGTGTCGCATTCATCATGTCTGAGGGTCGTGACCTCCTGGAGCCGTTTACGAACGATGTTACGCCACCTTTCTCTATCATAGGCGACATGCAGCGCGTCATAAGCCGATATATCGAGTGCGGTGTGAATCTGGTCGGACCAACGTATCTGACTGCGGCCTCGTCATCTCGTGTCATCGACTTTCCCGTAACCATCAATTTTTAGAGGTTGACGCCTTCCTTCCAAGCTACGTGGCCAAAATATTCAAAAACTTTATACAGATGGTAGTCAGTCCCTTCGTGACCTTGAGCTGCTGAAGTATCGATACGTTGGTCCGATGTGCTGTCTATTGTATTCTGAGCATTCTTCTCCAACACCACGTCTCAAAATCATCAATGCTCCCGCAATCTGCTGCTTTCAGAGTCCACGTCTCAGCTCCATAGAGAAAGATAGAGAAGACCAGAGTCCGGACCATCTCATCTTCGTCCTCACCTCACCTCTGTTCTTTCACACTTTATCAAGCTGAGACATGGTGTCCCTTGCCATTGCTATCCGTCTTGGCACACCTGTTTCGCTGGAGCTTTTGCTGGTGATGTTTCAGCCGAGGTAAACGAAGTCGATAATTAAGTAAAAGATATAAAAATAATAAAATAGACCCCCGCAGAGACGGCCACCTACTGTCCATAAATACTGAGCTCTGCGGGTGGATTTACACTAAATCAACGTAAAACCTGTAGGTGTTTGGACTAAAATAGGTAAGTAGAAATGCAAAGCTGCCGAGAAAAAGACAAGTTTATTAAAAGACTCGTCTCTTATGATTGAGTCTCGTAGCTCTGTCGGTAGTAGCTCCGCTTTTTTTTTTAAATGGCTAACAGGCTAGGTGTTTGACCACAGCTCACCCGATGTTAAGTGACGATGTGGTCGAAGATGGTAAAGCACACCTAGCCTGGAATGGAACTGGCTCTCAAGTGAGGCTGCCGGAACACACCGTTAGATGCTTGGCGGCAGATTTTCAACTTGGTAGCTAGCCAGCCGAGTACCTACTAGAGAGTACCCTACCACCACGCTATGGTTTCCTTCACCGGCAGCTCAAGCTCATTGTTGGGGTTTGAACCCACGTCCTTCGGCATGCGAACCTACCGCGCTAACCACTGAGCCATCATCGCTACAAAATTTATAAAAACTTATGAGCTGTAAAACGTGGATTTAATTTCCACACATGACAAAAACATTCTATGTGACGTTCAGTTAGTTCTTTTTGTATTTTTCACATTATGTCGAGGTTAAATGACATTTTTCTCTAAAACAACGACTTCAAGGTTGGTCCCATAGTAAAAGTTGTTTATAATGTAGAGACCTCGTAACGGCCTAGTAGATAGGTAGGTACTATCATTCAGCGTAACCCTTTAAGATAAGAAACAGGAACGTAAATAGATAGACACTCTCAAGTGTGTCATAGTGTACACCAGAAATTAAAAATAAAAAACACAGATAAGAACCTTATAACTTATTAAATTAATTTATCTATTGTTTGTAACACCTATAAGTTCTAATTTATAATTCATTTAACGTTGTAAATTCTCTTCAAACTGTACCTACTAACATTTGTAATTTAGAATTAAAAAGTATTATTATTATAATATTATGCGATATCTTCCTGTCAACCATGGGATAAAATAAAATCATTGATTACCTACCACGTATAAATGGTAGGTAATATACCTATAGCCAAACTTGGACTATGATTACAATTTGATAAGCGATGTCAAAAATGAATAATTAGAACATAATTATTTGAACAAACCTTGAAAGATCTAGATTACATCTTACAGAAAAAAAGATTACCTCGCAAAGCAAGCATATTAGCTCGTCATTTAGATTAGAAACGTAAAATCGAAACGTTTACTAATGTCTACAGCATCATCTAACACGGGTACTTCACGTGGACCTAGAGAGTAGAAGACCGTACCTATGTACTATTTAAATCAACCCTCTCCTACACATCTCCAGTGGTCTAGAAAAAACCCGCAACAATCTAGATTACCCCGCGTTTTACAGCTCAAGAATTCGAGATCAAGTCTCCAGACACCATTTCACATTCATTATTTTTACAAGAGTTACGCGACACGGAAAAATGTTGCGTTACACATTTTTATCACGACAATAACTGTCATACATTTATTGAGTCCTTCATTAACTTTAGTGCTTATATCGGGCGTAGACGACAAACAGCTAGCGAGATAACGAACCAGCGCAAACCGGCGCGCGCGCCTGATCGCAGGGGGCCGCGCCGGCTGCGTACTCACACCAGCACGCGTACGTGTGAACAACACCCACACACACATCAGTGATAACACAACCCGAACAAAGTAGAACTATTGAAGTGACGCACGATTTGCAGTGTTTCACACTTCAACTGTTGCATTTACCAACTATCTTGCGTGGCAAGGATTTAAAAGGATTGCTAGACTGATATGATCTTTAGGAGTTTAAAATCAAGGATTAGGTTCTACTATCGATAACTCTACATTGTATGAATTATTTTTTTTTGTAGAAAGGGATAGCATTTGATTGTGTCTCATTGAAGCAAAGACAGGGTCTGAGGTGAAGCACAGAAGAAAATATTTTAAAACTGATTTATTTAATAATCGACTGGTATTTTAATGTTGTTTTTATGAGGAATCTAGCTTTATTGGAGGTCATTTATTAGACACCTTTTAAATAATACTTAATTTATTTTCGTAATAGAGACAGATTGCTTATAAATCGATACTCATTAGCTTAACTTAATAGTTGTACCTATGAATCAATCTTTATATTATTATGCTTATGTGGATGTTGTTATTCAAACATGTATCCTCAATTTTATAAAGCTCAACCAAAGTTGTCTACCTTCTAAATCAATAAACTTTATCAATAGTGCATAAAAGAGAAGCAATTTATATTATGGTATTCAATGGCTAAAGTTTTGAGTCGCTAACATCCTGATTAAAACGAGATAAACTCTAGGTGAGAGATTTCCTCAGCAGGAGGTCGTTTGAGGTACCGCCGCAGTAGTGTGGAAACATTACGGTGTTCCGGTTTGAAGGATACTTCGTCTAGAGAAACCGTCGCATATCTTCAAAGTAATAAGCGATGAAGAAGCGATTCTATTGACGGTTTTTTTATTCAAACTTCAAGTTAGTCTCATTAATTTTACAACAACTCTTTCTAATCCCAATTTAGCTGTATTTATAGACCATAATATATAGACATCAATACAATGCGTGCTGGTAGGCTGATTAAGAACGTTGATGTAGTGATAACGTATCGACATCACGCATTGTCCTACCGGTCCGCAGCACGCATCGCAGTGAAATTTTTCCGATTACCTTGATAAAACTTATCAGCTGGATTATGTGTCTGGGACGTGAATATTTCAAGGACATAGTCAGGTGACTTTAGAAAGCCTAAGTGAGGAAGTTGATAATCTTATAGCTGTCAAAATCATCTTCTTTCCACGATCCTCTCGCAGAACCACCATCGGTTAAGAAAGACATAAAATATTTATTCTGGCAGTTCCTCATAGACCTCTTGCTAATTACACTTCATACTAACATTATCTAATCTAATATATCTAATACCTTTAAACGAGCAATTCTTGTATATATAGATATATATATAATCTGAATCTCGGAAACGGCTCCAACGATTTTGATGAAATTTAGTATTCAGGAGGTTTCGGGGGCGATAAATCGATCTAGAATTTTTAGAAAACATCGTTTTATCCATGTTTTCAGGCAATGAAAAACCGAGCAAAGCTAGGACAACCAGGTACTACCTATGTAAGTGGGAAAGTGATATAATGTAGCGAAATATGATTTTTTTAATTGCTTCCAATACTCCTTTGAAGTTTGTAGTAAAGTCGCCACTATCTTACTAGGGCATGAACAGACTTGACCTTGACTTACTTTATGTGACTTTGACTGTGACATAGATAATTTTTTTCTTCTTAAAATACTTAACAGGCATATGCACAAAGTGCGATGTCATAAACAAAGAAGAACAAATGAAAATGATTTTCTGCATTCTGGTTCTTCAGTCTGTGTGCTTGTTCTGCCTTGACAGTTTTGGATGGAAATTACACTACATGTAGGTTTTATTGATTTTTTATTCATTACTTTGCGGAAGTTCATTTTGAGTATTCTAATGATATATATATTTTAGTATATTTCCGCCAAAAGTCACTTTGGTTACAACATTGACGAACATTTAATTTAAATATTTATCTAACTTAACGACCATTTTTAAATAACTATCCGAAATATTCCTTAATATGTAAAACTAAAATCTAAATGAATTAAAATAATCATAAGTCTTTATGTCCTCTTCTCGCTGCAGCTGCAGCTAGTTTCATATAGTTGTTATAATATCTAGACAAAAAAATATTTATAAAATGTTTGTAAATATGTTTTGTCTTTCTACAACAAAGAGCGAGCGAGATAGTTGAGGTGCAGCTATAATGCCCATTTGTTATATGCGAGTAATACATATTTTTTTATTTGTTCAATAAATTGAACAAATTTTTAAAAAAGGATAAATAAACTGTTCATTATTACAAATACAAATAAAAAAAGTAGAAAGAAGCTTAGGTAGCCAGGTATTAAACTGAAGCGAAAAAGAACTTGTTGTTTGTTGAACGCTGTTTGAGCTTATACTGAAGCCAAGAATTTTCGACTTTCGAATTTGAATGTCCGTCACCAAGTAATTTTTACAATGTTTCAATACCTATTCGAAATATTTGGTACGATGTAATGTAACGTACGATAGAAAGTAGTGTTTACAACAACAACCCGCATGAAAGGTAATGCGTTTATTCGAGGAATGCAAAATTGCAAGCAGGCAAACAAGATAGAAATATACGAACTGTATAGTCCTCATATAAATGATTAAATAGCTATAAATAAATAATATTTGAAATCAGGTTGAAACGGAAAACATAACATAATAATAGTGACTAATGTCACTATTTTTTAACCAGAATAAGGGTAAGTAGGTACTTGATTTCGACATAGAAATCACTTGAAATTGACATGTCACTAAATCACTCGAACACACAGGTTTCTTTATCACGTCTAGACATCGTGTAGTATATAATATTCGATAAGATTATCTCAATCGTGCAGATGAACATTAAAAAGCGAAGACACCAATGTTCTGACGCAAAGAAAGTGTCATAAACAAAGACCATTGGCTGTAGCATTTTTATTTACAGTAAATAGTCATTATTTATTATTGGTATATTATATTGTATCATAGTAAATGCATGAGAATGACAGTTTCCAGTTATTCCCGCCGAAGGCTAATGCCCTTTCGATTTTTCTATCGTTAATTTTATTAGTATATCTCATAAATTTATACGCTAGCCCATCTGATTGTGTTGACAAGTTAGGACCAATTGCATTCACAACCTGGACAAATTCATGTGAATCACAATATTTGCCCGTGTGCAGTGCATGGACTTGACACGCGCCTCAAAAATGACCGTAACAATTATTTTGGTCGCGTAAAACCACCAAAGTTAGTGTCCGTAAATAAGAACCAGTAAGAGGTCGGTCTGCACTGACACTCCGTCGATATCAGTCACCTATTGAACCGCGGCCTATCGCGCCGGTAATAACCGGACTCCGGCCGCGGCAGGCGGCTCTAGATAACACTACACCAGTTTACAATACACTCACGCACACGACTAACCTAATATTTCATCACCAAAAACAGCCAAATGGAACAAAAACCAACCCATTTTCTCCAACATTCGAAACCTCAACACCAAAGAACGTCTACGAAATCGCCTGAAACCAGTTTTCCTAGGAAATGCGATGCGAAAGCGGTGTTAGCTTGTTCGCAGGGGAGTTGTAACGTTATCAGTGCCTTGTCACACCGAGACGTTTTATAAGTAAGAGAATCGAGCGCGCGGCATCATTGTCCGTGGCGACCGCGAGGTGACCACAGCTGTTTTGGAGATTGGAAAAATTGTGCAATATATTGTGAAATGTTGGTGTTTCCGCATTGGAGGTCGGAGTTGCCGGGGGATGGATGTCGGGTCCAGAGATGGATGCCCGCGGAGCGTTTCGCTCCGTACTTGGCGAGGACCGTGGTACCCGCGCCGCTGCCGCCGACTCAGGTGCGAGTTACGATTACGATCGTAAATAAACAACTTCTCTACTACTATGTTATTGACATTTGAAACTTGGAACAATTTAAGAAGTTTCATATAATTTTTAGGTTTTTTTTTTCATTTTACTTCTATTGTAGAACATTTTAGTGTTTTATCATCGTTAATGTTATTTTTGATATACCATGTGAATATGACTTGTAACATTGGTGTTATCAACAAAATATTTGAATTTGTAAATAAAATGTCAGTTATGTGGTCGTTTGTTAGTTCCATTACTACAATGGGATATTTTAAAAAAAACTTGTTTTTTATTTTTTAAATATACTATTCTTTTGAAACATAAATCTAAAATATGCTTACGTAAGTAGTGATATTTATTTTGCTTTTTACACTAATGATACCGCGCTAATGGATTTGAAGTTTAGAACTTAATATATTGCAGGGTTATTACTAAACTACTATTCGAATATTTACTAAACTATTATTTTTATTCGACATTTCTTAAACAACTCGCCTTTCTTTTTTTTCGAATAATTTAATAATACCTATAGTGTGATGAAGACCATTCCCTACGTTTTGTTTCTTAAAATTCTGGATAGTAACCTCTTAACCACTTAACAGGGCATTAACTTTCATCACCAGAGCGTTTTCATACCATCATATGTCACAACACCTTTATTGTCAACGTCTCCTACAACTTATTTTATCTCTCCAACAGTTGGAAGACGAAGATTCGTCTGGCGGGTCGTCCCCGGATCGCAATGAAGGCGACAGCGGGGAAGGAGTGTGTGGATGGCGGGGATGCAGCGCACGCTTCCCGAGCGTCGCGCGGCTCTCGGCGCATGTCGCGCGTGCCCACGCGCACGCACACTCTGACGGACTCTTCTATTGCGGCTGGACTGGATGCGCGCGGCCGCAACGAGGATTTAACGCAAGGTTTGTAATACTGGCTTTGTAATCGTTTTTAAAACAATCAGAGAGTCCTGATAATATGACTGTGCTCGCAAATAAATTATAGCTCAAATAAACTATTTGCTTTTTTATGTTTATGATTAAACCTTAAGTTTTTAGGTACCTAGACTGAATTTAAGTATAGATGTAAAATTACTAAGTATGATTTTCTTCTTTACAAGCCAAAATTCGTAAAATACTTTAAACCTTATAACATTAAAAAGAGCACTTTTTTTTAGCACTTTAATTTCTTTTGGTATTCATTCTGGATTGTTTTTCTTCAACAGATATAAAATGCTAGTTCATGTACGCACGCACACAAACGAGCGTCCGCACACATGCAATCAATGCCACAAGAGTTTCTCCAGAGCAGAGAACTTGAAGATACATCTTCGATCACACTCAGGAGAGAAACCTTACGTGTGTCCTTATGAGGTAAATATCGATAAAGTTACAATTTACAGCCAAAATTTTCAAGAAATTTTGTTTAACCATTATAACTACAAAACATAGAATCATTTACATTGCAATACCTTAATTAGTAGTCAATATTATGTTCACAGTTATGTTCAATTAAATTTAGACTTTATCATAACGAGATACAGAAGATCGAGCGTGCCACCCCGTCACTGTTTACAAAAGATATTTTTTTCTTATCTTAAAACATATTCTCGTAATAACGTAAACATTACGAAGCTTAATTATTGTTTGTTGTTTGTCACCAGGGCTGTGGTAAAGCGTATTCAAACTCGAGCGACCGTTTCAAGCACACCAGAACACATGCCGTCGAGAAACCTTACTGCTGTAAAGTACCTGGCTGCAACAAGAGATACACAGACCCGTCTAGTTTGAGAAAACACGTCAAAACGTACAAACATTTCACAACGGAGCATGTTCGACGAGAATCTTCGGAAGAAGCTCACAGTTCGGACGCACTTACTCCGCCAAAGGAAAATAACCATTATATCAATGAGTCTACGTCTCCTTTGCGTACATACGTGAACCCTTCATCGCCGCACTTAGTATATTCCCCTAGAACAATATCTCCCGTACCTTACAGCCCTATTATGACAGATGCTCGATACGCTCAAACGGAGCCGATCACGTACGTCAGGCCCCTAGAGCCCATATATCCAGTAAGAGTCCCATCAGATGAGATGTCTTACGTCGAATACACACAAATGTATGAGCATGCATATAGAAACTACTATTCAAGTATAACCTACCCAGTATTAAGACCGACTATTAGTGAGAAAGTATATACGTACGAAGAACAAAGAATAGAAGATTTAAACGACAAACCAGAGAGTTTGGTCGAAGAAATGCCACTGAACCTTATGACAAAAAGGTTGGAGTGCAGACCTATTGAAGAACTAGTCAAGTGTACAGATTATCCCTTAGATTTAAGTACTAAAAGTTGATTTTTAATAAATATATATGACTTCATTATCTATTAGTTTTATTAACCAAGAATCATAAGTAAATTATAAATATATGTATAGATACTGTCCCACATTATCATAAACAAAAAAAGCCAATCTATGACACAAAAAGAACTAAGTTGTGTTGACTTCAACTCTTCCCAGTTTTGTAGCGATGATAGCCCAGTGGTTAGCGAGGTCTGTTTATACGCCGACGGGCGTGGGTTCAATCCCCAACAATGAGCTTGAGCTGTAGCTTGAGTTGCGCTTACTTTATAGCAGATTCTTTAATCAGAGATTTTATAAAATTTATAAGCACCGGATATTTTTTTGAAGGGGGTAACTACCACTTAATTGTTCACACCGTAAAACATGAAATATTGATAACAGAAACAGCTTAACAATAACAATCTCTTAAAGTGATCTCTACCAGACAACCTTAGTGTGGAAAACCTTAGTTCGTTCAAAATTAACTAAAATTTTGCTTACGTAATATTTGTAGGGTCCAAGCCGTATCCTAAGCAAACCAATAAAGCAAGTGGCACACGGTAAAATTTTATTAGTGTCTTACAGTGTATCCTATACAGTGGCGTTACGTTTACTACCTTTCCCGTTGTGTACAAGGTAATAAATCAAGGACACCTTGATAAAAGGTTGTGAGCAAGATTGCTTACTTGCTTTGCACTGTACGCAGTTATAAAAAAAAAAACAACGCATCTTGGAGTACCATTGGACGTTGTTTTTTTTTGTCTTTCCTATGGTTTAGAATGGAGCATGCTTACCCAGAAAGAACATGTTTACTCTGGGTCCAAAGACACCTATTGTAGGTACTCTTTGCAAAACACAGCCTATTTCTAAGGTACAGAAATTCAGTATCAAGCAATTACTTAGTACTAAGAAATAAAAGATCCATGTCACCAAAGACAATAAAAACGTAATAAATATTAGCACACATTTGGTGCCATTCATCATACTCAGCATAACTTTATCAGTTTGCTAAGCAAACACTGAAGTCCCGAACATCAGGGCTATAGAACCTTGTCAGGGTTAATTTTAAAGATATCTCTCGTGTTATAAAAGGAGAATAGTTATTTTTCATCGCGATACAGGTATAAAGTGTCAGAGTGATAAAGAGATGTGAACGTGACAAGACAAAGAGGCACAGATCGCTTACTTCCTTATCTGGCAGCAAAATACAAGTCAAGTGTAAAAATAATGCCTATGTAACGTAGTGAAATGTACATAACTAGACGAGGGGATTGTAAATGCAGGTTACGTCATTTTTTATTGGCCTATTAAACAACCATAATAAAGCAACGAATTCCATGTACCTGTTTTGATTATAATTATGTTTATGATTTTAGTTTTAATTTTCAATAATTGAATTATAGTTTTATTTGAAGTTATCCTGCATGGAAGTGTGGTAATCCGGACTATAGACACTATGTTGTTATGTATTGAGACCTTTGTTTAAGCGAACCGGTGAAGGAAATCATCGTGAGGAAACCATAGCGTGGTGGTAGGGTACTTTCTAGTACTCGGCTGGCTAGCTACCACCCTCAAGTTGAAAATCTGCCGCCAAGCATCTAACGGTGTGTTCCGGCAGCCTCACTTGAGAGCCAGTTCTAATCCAGGCTAGGTGTGCCTTACCATCTTCGACCACACCGTCACTTAACATCAGGTGAGCTGTGGTCAAACAACTAGCTTGTAAGCCATAAAAAAAAAACTCGGAGTGTTTCATAAGCTAGAAAGTTTGGCGAATAAAAACTGTTTTTTACGAAATCAACTTCATTTATTCAATGAGACAGATATAAAAATAAATCCTATCTTATCATATCTATTCAAGGAACAAAGTTCACTTTTTAATTATTAGTATGACGGTGTTGTATATAAAATATGGTTTTATATCGTTCAAACTCCTTACATACGAAATAAACGAACCTCATTAGCTTCGCACGGCTACAATTTATACTAGCCATACGATTTAAGTTTAGATCACGCTGTGTAAAATCTCCACAATTTTTTTTTTTTAATTTTTTTGCCTTTGCCACGCGTGTACCGAATGCTGTAAGCCGCTTGAACGTCTATTTCTGAATTCACAAGCGAATGTTCGGTCATTATTTGGAAAATAATGTGTACATCCATCTTTAGCCACCTTATCCAAACGCGCTTGAAAGAGGCTTAAAAACAGCTTCACATTTTTTAAAAACCAATCCTAAAATTAAAACATCTCCAATAACAGACTTGGCGTTTTTATTAATATTGTTTGAGTATCAGGTTACGCCCGGACGAGCTTGGCCATTCCTTCAGCGATGATATTGAGAGCAGCCAAGTCTTTACGCGCAGTATCGAGCAAGTGAGCCATGCCTTTCTGCTGCATACTTAAGAATTGTTTCACGTCTTCTTGTGCACCTGTTAGAGAAAATTAAAGGTTATTAAAGAATAAATTCCCAAGATCTATATACCTAACTGAAACTAAAAAGAATCGTTAGCTTTGAAAAGGATCGCGTATGACCACATTCTGCCTTATATTAAGTAGTGTGTCATACAAAACAAGTACAGTGTGGTCTAAATTGGAGCTCTTTACCATATTTTCTGAAACATAATTTTATATAAAGGTATATTACTCTGTCTCTAATTTAATAAGTAGTTCTACTTCTTGAGCTAAGGACGTGAGTTCGATTCACACTTATAACAAATATTTATGTGACCAACATACATGTTTATTCAGTATCTAGGTGTTCTAAATGACGTATTATAAATATTGATTTCCACAAGACATAAAAAACATAACAAGGAAAGCAAGCAAGTGTAGCAGCTGTTTTTTTTTTTTGCGATTTCAGATAGTTGACTAAGAATTAGAACTTACTACCAGGTGATTTTTTTTTGCATACAAACTCTTTTATGGGTTGAAATTTTTTCACTCTTACCTGGATCAAGATGATATCTCTCCTGTGGTGCGCCGGCGCTCGCGCTGCGTTGCAAACGTACCGCACACAGCATCTCGTTCAGACGACCCTGTGGAATATGAACAAGATCAACACCAAAATTTAGCAGGTTCTCTCTAGTACTAAAGAGATATCTCTATATAAAAATTATGTGCAAAGTAAAAAAAAAAGTTCTGCTTTGACCGCAACATAGATTAATAATAACAGGCGACATTGATCAAAAGTCTAGCATTTTTTAAATATATTGTAATATTATGTGTACCTGTTTATTACAGGGTGTTTGACCAAAGCTCATTAACCGACTTCAAAAAGGAGGAGGTTTTTTTTATGTATGAACACCGATTACGCTGAGATTTATGATCCGATTTACGTGTTCCTTCTTTAGTTTGATGCGGAATAGTTACTATTTGGTCCCATAAAAATTAAAAATAGTTTGGCCTAGTTGTTTTCATTTTATGAACATTTTTTTAATTAAAATTTTTGTTTACGTGGACGATGTAATTGTCTTTGGCAAGACGTTTTTGAATATAAGCGAGTCTCGACTCATACTGTTCTAGTGTTTCTTGGCGAGAACATAAAATAACTAAAAATTAAAAAATAAACAAACTTTAAAAAATAAAGGTAAAACCAACTAAAACATCAGCACTAAAGAGCGAAAAATAAACTTAGTTTACAAAGTATTATTATACCTGCTGATCTGTTTGAAGCCGGTGCCAAGCACCGGCACCTAGGCTTGGCTAAGCACCGACTTCAAACAGATCAGTAGGTACATTATACTTTGTATTTTTTTTCAAGTTTGTTTAATGTTAAGTGATGATGTGGTCGAAGATGGTAAGCATACCTAGCCTGGAATGGAACTGGCTCTTACTCACTCTCTCTTACTTAATAAACGTAGCTTAAATTTAATCTAGAGTCAAGTAATCTCGTTTTGACGCGTGACATTTCAAGTCTGCATAAATTTATCAGAACATTTTAAGCAATGATTAACTTTAAGATACATATATAAGTAACACACACAGTGAACACAGTTATGACTAAGCATCATTTAATTTCGTACATGCTTACCGGTGCCTTTTCCGTGGAGCAATGCGTGGAACATAATAATTATTACAAACATTTATCTATTTATAGAGCGTAAATACACAGTTATGTATGTGGGGTGACCATTAAGTAGGCATTAAAGGGAGAATGGTTCGAGAATCTCACGCAATACTCTAATTGCTTTTTTTGTCATCAACACGAGAAAACTACATTTAATCGTAGGTAAACCGTAACAATGACGTCCGGAAAAAAACAACTATAAGTCTTCTAAAAGTATAAATGCATCAGACAACATTTTAAGGCTATGTAAATATTTAATTATCTCTAAATAGTATGAAATAAAGTAGCTTCCCATGTTTATCTGTATATACGCTTACTTCAACTAAATCACAACAGATTTTGGTACGATTATCACTGCGCGACTGGTTGTTCGCCTACAATCTAGATAGATCATCGTAGACCGCATCGTCGCTTAACATCAGGCGAGATAGGAGTCAAACTCATGTCAATTTATTTAAAAAAACACGGACAAGTGCGAGTCAGACTCGCCCACGAGAGTTCCGTACAATCTAGTAAGTATGATAAATAATTCGGGAATAGTTGAATAGTTGAACTTTATGGTTTTGACCCTGAATTTTTTCCTTTATATGTACTATATGGCAATGCTTTTTGCTAAATTTCATAGATCTAGATCAACGGGGAGTACCAGTACCCTATAAGTTTTGATTCCCTTGCGAGTGTCGAAATATGCGGCCTGTTGCGTCATAAACAGTTGTAACTTTTTTTACAATAACTGAGAAGTTTGATTTTTTCACAGCTACACGGGACTAGAGATCTGCGTATATGGATTTAATTTACTTGATAACTCGATAACTCCACGCGTTCCCGAGATTTTTAACAGACAACAAAATGATACGTAAGGGTTCCGTTTTTTTCCTTTTGAGGTACGGAACTCTAAAAATATGTAGAGTTGAGAAAAATGTTTTAAAATCAAGTTGCCAAAATAAATTAGTCAATAGTAGCAAAGTAATTATCTAAGTCGGGACGCGGCGGATCGCTAGTCTTTTCTTAAGTAAATAATAAATTGCTTCGTCAATTCAACTATACTAACAGATTTCTAATTGTCTAAGATAACCATATGAAATTATCGGTCAACTCTGAAAATAGATATTAAACCAATAGCAACAGAATTGTCATTATGCAAATAGCTTAAGCAAATGTTTGAACAAAATTCTTGAAAGACATTTCTCGAATCTAGTTTCTTTTAATCTAAGAACTAAATTCTAGAAACACATTTCTATGAAAAATAGTATATAACTGTATGTTTCTTGGTGGTAGATCTCCTTAGCAGGAGGTCGTCTAGGTAAGTACCACCGTAGTATCAGATATTCTGCCGCCAAGCAGTAGTGTGTAAACATTACTGTGTCCCTGTTTGAAGGGTACTTGCAGCTAGCGAAATTACAGGGCTGTTGAGACTAACCATCGAAAGTAATGAGCGCCAAAGCAGCGACGCCCTGGACTTTGTTTTGTTGCTTTAAGTTGTGTATCGCTGCAATGGTCATGGACAAGCGTTATCTCTTACCATCAGGAGAGCGCCTATTTCGTCTCATTACTTTTTACATAAAAAAGGTGGTAAAACTTTTTTGTTTACTGGTGACAGGCTAGGTGTTGGAGCACAACCCATCTGATATTGACGTCGTGGTCGAAGATGGTAAATAGCTAGAATGAGAACTGGCTCTCAAATCAGGGTGCCGAAACACACCGTAAGGTGCTTGGAGGCAGATTTTTAACTTAAGGGTGGCTAGCCAGCCGAGTACTAGAAAGTACCCTAATACCATAATATACAATGATTTCCTCACGATGTATTCCTTCACCAGCAGTTATTAGTGAAGAAAAGTTGGTAGACAAAAAACTTTTAAGCCTTCGACACCGCCGGAATGAAGCAAGTCTGTCACTTGTCTAGAGGACTCACTTAGGAGAATGAGCTACTGAGCTAAAACCTTGTTCATATTAATTAATTCATTCATTCAAACTACAGGACATACTTCCCCTTTTTACTACAAGACAAATAGAAAGACGGCCCACTACCACCCATACGTAGAGAAGTTTCCTTGGGTATGTACCAAACGTTTTGACTCTACTTTTCTCATCCGTACGGCCAAGAAATGGAACAAGCTAACAGCTTCCTTGTTTTTCCTGAGATATATAATCTGGATATTTTCAAGGTCAAAGTAAATAGGTATCTTCTAAGTCTGCGTGCTTCATCTTCGACCACATCATCGCTTACCATCATGCAAGTTGGTGGTCAAACGCGAACTTATTCGAGTTAAAAAAAAGTTTAGTTAGAATTTGAACCTACGCTTTCAAACGTGTGTTCTGACCGCAATAACTATCGTCGCTACTAAGTAAGTTGGTGGTCATATTTCAGCATCTGGCTATCGACAGCTGATATTTACTATCATTACCTTAGTAACAATATCTACAAGTACACGTAGAATCAGGAATTTAGCATCAAGACACCCAGACGTTCGTCACAATCATTGTTTATCGCGATAGGTAAATTTCCATCAAATTTAGCGATAAAAGGCTATTTTGTGCCACACTCTTCCTGCATGGCAGTGCGTCTGATCCGCTTACATAAAAAAAACCGGTAATTACCAGATAGGAGATATGAGCCGCATCATTTTAGCTTAGATTACAATACTTTAGATAAGAAAAACACATTCAGGATTTATTGTTGTTTAAATTTTCGCATGCAAACGACGAGTGTTCTTATTTTGTCGCCACGCTGCCTCTTTGAATTCACATGATATTTTTTATGAAAGAGCAAAACCACTATTATAAGCGAGTTGAGATTAGCGGCTTTTCGGAATGTAAAGTAGCCTATATAAGCTATCTTTATTACAAATTCATCTAAATCCGTTAAGCCATTACAGCGCTAAGAAGATACATACATATACATACTAACTGCGCCCCGCGGTGTTACCCGCTACATTTTTCGGGATAAAAATTATAAGAAGCCTATGCGTTAATCCAGGGTCTCAGCTACCTCCATACCAAATTTCATCAAAATAGGTCCAGCCGTTTGGGCGTGAAGAAGTAACAAACACACTTACACATTCGCAAACTTTCGCCTTTATACTATGATTTATATTATATAGATGTATAGACAAAAAAACGCTTTTATTATTTTAGTGTAAAAACGAAAATTGTTTAGTTCTCTTGATGGTAAGAGATAAGCCTATCCAAGACCATTCCGGCGGTAGCCAGAACTCAGAGTAACAAAACAAAATCCAAGGAATCGCTGTTTTGGCGCTCATTACTTTGAGACATTCGATGGTCAGTCTTAATAGCTCCGTAATTTCGCTAACTACCCTTCAAACAGGAACACAGTAATGATTTCAATCGACCATCTTATGTTATTTTTGAATTAAATCATGAAATCGAAACACAGGCACGTAAATTAATAACTAGCATATAGCTAATAAATTTTACTAAATTTTTAATTTACCTAGATAGTAAAAGCCTTCAAGATATATTTATTGTTGGCATCCGCTCTGACTTAGTAAAGAAATCTCGACGTGATATGATGAGTCAATAATCAACATCTCTTTTACTATGGAGACTGACGTTGTTTTGACACTTTTTTGGATTACTCACGTTTAATAACGTCGGATACTCTGATTACAGTTTCGGCCACATCTTGCTTCGCATTACGAGCCATTCATTCATTGCATTCGCGCGTAGCCGGAACTATAGTCGGAGATTCCGACGTAATTAAACGTGAGTAATCCCGTATAAGTAAAACAAAAACGAATCAACATCTCATTTGACAATTATAAAACATTTAAATATACGCATGTGAATATTATAAACGAAATTTCATATAATAAACGCACTGCAGCCTTAAATGCTAAAACTAAACACCAATGAATTGACTTTCAATGGTTTTATGATAATTTAAGATACATTAAAAATTGGAGCAAGAGGAACACCAGCAAAATCTCCCTAAGAGTATAATTCGAGACCCTAGACTAAAAAGTGCTATGTTAATTGCTGGAAAGCAGCGTTGGGATGATATCACGAGCAGTAAAGGCAAACGTTGATGTTTATCCAAATACTAGCGACCCGCCCCCGCTTCGCACGGGCGCAAAGTAGATATTATGTGGTGCATATGCATGTATTATACATATAAACCTTCCTCTTCAATCACTCTGTCTATTAAAAAAACCGCATCAAAATCCGTTGCGTAGTTTTAAAGATTTAAGCATACATAGAGATATAGGGACAGAGAAAGCGACTTTGTTTTATACTATGTAGTGATGATGATACCTCTTAAATCTATGTTTACTTATTTTGCCAGTCCTAGGTACTGTACGGCTTACCATTTGATTGAACCATACCATTGAGTGTAAAGTTTCGTTTATAGCTAATAAAGAAATATTAAATTAAAATTTTTAAAGACACTTTTTGTTTTTTCGTTCGTCTCATTGCTTTATCAAAAAATGCCTAATCATGTTTTACGTATAAGATAAAGTGAAACGAAGTGACCCCAAATACACCCCATGACTGGAAAAGCGTCGATTGATCACGTTTAGAGATAAACCTAACACTCTAACGACGCGTGATTATCATACGAAATACTTAATCATCCACATCATTAATCGCCGACAAGCTCAAATCAACGAGTATTATTAAAATTAGCAACGTCGGCCTAAATCATCACTATGTTTACCACCATAACATGTTAGACCAAATAATGCTGCGTCTGGCGATAGTACTGATAAAAGATAACAGTCACGTGAAGAGCGAGTGCCGTCTATGGGCATGGTACTGTCTTTGCAGTACATAAAATCATTAAGTATACCGGGTTTAAGTTTGAGCTTTGTATATTATAAACTACATTTATTATGAGAAGAATTCGGTATGTAAAGAAAAGAAATACTTTACTGATTTCAAAACCATTTGGAATAATTACATTCCTGTACATTATTTTTACATATAAAAACTCATAAAACAATGAGATGGGGTTTATTTTAATAAAATACATAATATGAACTTGACTTCCAATTGACCTCCAATGACGTCACATAGTAGGGCTACTTTCAGTTCCTAAAAATCAATCAATGTCAAATCAATGGCAGCCATAATAAGCTCTGCCGTACACGTACATCGAGTTGTTTTTCACTTTATTGATACAAATATCTGGAATATTTTACTTTAAACGTTCAATTCAATTCAATCAATTCAATTCAACTCGGACTCTGAAATCGTAAATTCTACATGGCAAAGGCATACATATTCAGCCTACTTTATGACATCATCGCTATAAAAAGTTTAAAACTACCGCATAGAAAGTCAAAATATTAAAATTAATTTCATAAAATAAAGTTTATTATCAGTATTTTTTTAAAATAAATACATAAAAAAACTTTACATACCGAATTCTAAAATCATGAAACAAAATTAGACCCTCCATATATTTGGTCAAGGGTCAACACAATTTTTCTGTTTAACAAGAAATTTTCTCTTGACGATTACAGAGTTGTGCTCAAAGTAAAAGTTGCTCATTAAAAAAAGTTGATAAGTACAATGCCACCCCTTTGGCTCAGTATATAACTCTGTATACCCACTCGCAACGTCTTGCCCCCGTATTCTAAAGTTCTTATTGCGATTCTCGTTGGGTGCTCACAAGAAAGCTACGCGACTGTAAACCTTACTACAGGGGTATACGATACGCGGTCGCGTAGTTTTTTTGTGTCTGACTTACTCGATATTACACAGGTTTAAAAAAAATGTAAGTGTAATGAGACGAACTGGACGCTCTCCTGATGGTAAGAGATAACGCCTGTCCATGAACATTGCAGCGATCCACAAAACGTTGAATAGTATAACAAAGTCAAGGGCATCGCTGCTTTGGCGCTCATTACTTATGAATCTTATTTATTTTATTCAGTCTTGTGCGTCCCTAAAGGTTGGTTCTGAAAACCAGCGCTGCTGAGAAATCGGCAGCATTAATGCTGAGAACCAACCTTTTTTGTCGCACTGGACACTACAGCGACAACTATTACAACTGTTCATTATTATTATTATTTTTGTCATTATTTATAAGAAGTGTTTTGTTGTTGTAGTGTTGTGTGTGTCAAAATAAATGTATCTTTCTTTCTTACTTTGAGACTTTCAATGGTCAGTCTCAACAGCCTATAATTTCGCTAGCTACAGTGCCCTTCAAACCGGAACATAGTTATGTTTACACACTACTGCTTGGCGGCAGACTATCTGGTACTGCGGTGGTAGTACCAGATAGTCTTCCGTACCCAGAGACCCGCTAATGAGATCTACCACCAGTTTCCAGTTTCTACCACAATTTTTTTTTTTTTAAATTTTACCGATCATACAGCCTTGTCTAAACTTTGTATCAAACCTATAAATTTATTCAGCTCTTACAGAGGTCTCTCTACATTCGGCTAACCTTTCGAGAAGCTTCGGAGCAACCGCGGAGTTAGAAAGCTAGATACCTTTACACATCGATAATGTTAACAACTCACAGACATGCCTCATTATTTTATCCTTCACCGATTGATGCTACATATAAGCAATACGAACATAACTTAGAAAAGATAAAGACAGTAAGAGGCGTGCTATGGGATTCGAATTTAGACATCAGGGGCGTAGCAACCGCCGTATCAGCCGTATCAATAATACGGAGTTGGGTTACTAGGCCGCGGCAACAATGGACGTCCAAGATTAGACTTTGTACGATTACATGTTCGTAACATACAATAGAATAGTTCGTAACATATAGTAGAATTTTGAGACAGGGCCCGTCTAGGGCAAGCTACTTCACTGCTAGGCATCCAGATTTGACTTCTAGTCAGATGGTCTGTAACTTGTGTTTATGTTCGCAAACTGAGTTCAAATAGTGAGTGGACACTCCTCAAAGCAATCTACAAATGTGACCCGAAGCGCTGTAGTTGGAACTTTCTCTATTTATTTCCAATTTCCAAGAAAGATTCAATACTGGTTTACATTGTAGACTTTGGGCAGACAAGGTCATTGTATCTACCGATAACTAACACGTTGTCTTAATCTAAGATAAGGGACCCTCCTGTCTGGATCCGACAATGACATCATCTACTACGCTTTAATTCTTTATTCTTTAGATTCGATTCACGTCGAAACTTTTTTAAATACGGATATGTCCGCGTTTAACCACCAGCTCGCCTGATGGTAAGCGATGATGATGTCGAAGATGAAGCACACAGACTTAGAAGAAACCTATTCACTCTAACCTTGCAAAGATCTAGATTATATCTCTCACAAGGAAGCCGGCAGACAGGCACCGGCGGCCAGTTCTATTCCAGGCTAGGTGTGCTTTACCATCTTCGTCCACACCGTCACTTAACATCAGGTGAGTTGTGGTCAAAACACCAAGCCTATCAGGCATAAAAAAAAAGGTTGTTCCATTCCTTGGCCGTATGATATGATGAAACACGTTGGTCAAAACGTTTAGTACGTATCCAAGGAAATTCCACTATGGGCCGTCTTTCTACTTGTCCTGTACCAAAAAGAGGACGGAAGTACAAGGTCGTACAGCTGAGTAGCACATTCTCCGAAATGTATTCTGCAGAAAATTGATAAGACTTGCTTCCGGCAATGTTCAAAACTTAAAAGTTACTTACAAGGAATGACCGAATTCCCAAGAACATGAAGTTGAAACTGTATTTTTAACAGGCTACCGATTCAGAAAAAAGGAGAAAGATATCTGTGTTTTTCTTTCATTCAGCGTTGTACTAAAGTTACAAGAGTCATGCGTATAATTCAAACGGAATATAATTTTAACAAGCTATGTGAAAGTTTCACATGATTCTATAAGTTTTTATATTTGTCAAGTACAAATACACAATTGTATTAAGATAGACATTTAAGACACCAGATAATATCGAGGAAGTAGTCGGTATGGGGTGAAACCGCCGTCTCCCCGAAAAGCAATTTCATTCAAAATGGCCGTAATGTGCAAAAAGTTGGATATTCATGACCCGAAGTTATACATATACTACCGCCCCGGCTTCGCACGAGTAGTAAGAATGGGTATAGTAAGCTATCCTTAAAAGGTAGATATATGCCACCCCGGACTTTTTTGTAGATCTATAAAAGAAGAATATCCCACCATGAATTGTTTTGTTATATCTCAAAGGGATTAGGCAGCGTTTTCCATGAAAGCTCCCAGGTGGCATGACTTTTTCCGACACTTCCAACAATTCAACAATTATTATCATATTTCAACCAATTTACACAAAAATTTGACAACTTATATACCTAAACCTTCCTCATGAATCACTCTATCTATCGGTGAAACTCGCATGTTAATCCGTTCAGTAGTTTTTTAATTTATCGCGAACAGACAGACAGAAAGACGCAGCGGACGACTATGTTTTATAATATATAGTGATAATACAACGCATAACCTGCTATACTTCCTGCCAGCTATAGCTAGGAAAACTAAAACCACACACTCCATATTTAACTTGACACATACATATTTAAGATGTGCTCATTGATAAAAAATACTATATATTTGGCTCGATGTTGTTTTTATAAAACCTGACATATTAGAGTTACAATGTCATGGGTCCAATAACTTACATCTTACAAAATTTATTGAATTAGTAAAGGCGGAGTGGAGAGCTGCGTTGCCAGCTCGTGCAGATGCACCCGCAACGTCACCTCCTCAGGACTCAGCATTGCGTTGTATATTATCATACCCACCTATAGCTATAGAGCACGTTAAGTGCAAGCTGCAGCGAGATGGTACTCACGTTGTAGAGAGGCGGCGTGGAGAGCTGCGTTGCCAACTCGTGCAGGCGCGCCCGCGTCGCCTCCTCCTCGGGATTCAGCGCCGCGCCCACTCGGCCCACCACCTCTTGGCGGGCAATGATCTACAATTTACAAATAACGTTAAAAGAAAAACAAAGAGTATTGGATCCAATCTGATATTTTTAAAACCGAAGAGAGGAATAAAGTATTGTATTATTTCTTTAAGCCTGTGATTTTTCCAGTATTTATGTTTAACAAAGTTTAAAAAAAAGTAAAACCGACTTCAAGAAAAAAACAGCACGAAAAGTAAACTTACTTTACTTATTTTAGAAAGTATTATTATACCTGCTAGGTACCTACTGATCTGTTTGAAGTCAGTGCTTAGCAGATACCGGTGCTTGGCACTGACTTCAAACAGATCAGTAGGTACCTAGCAGGTATAATAATACTTTGTAAAGTAAATTTATTTTTCGCTTTTTGGTACTGATGTTTTTTTTTTGATGTCCGTTACACTCTTTTTTTTAAAGTTTGTTTATTTTTCAATTTTTAGTTTATTTATGTTCACGTCAAGAAACACTTGAACAGTATGAGTCTAGATTCGCTAAGATTCAAAAACGTCTTGCCAAAGACAAGTCCACGTAAACAAAAATTTTCATTAAAAAAAAGTTCATAAAATGAAAACAACTGGGCCAAATTATGTTACATTTTTATGGGACCAAATGGCAACTACTCCGCATCAAACTAAAGAAGAATCACGTAAATCAAATCATAAATCTCAGCGTAATCGGTATACATACATAAAAATAAAAATAAAACTAATTTGAAAACCTCCTCCTTTTTGAAGTCGGTTAAAAATAGTGTTGATTTGATTATAAGTGCCGAAATTTTCGATTGAGTGTGGGCATACGATATAATGTGGTGAAACATGTCTTTTCCTGTTGTTTTCAAAACTCCATAGTAGCTTCAAGCGAAACTACCACTATTTTACGAGGCCATGGAATGCATGGAATTTGACTTACTTAATGTAAAGTACCTGGTAAAGCGAGCATTGCTCGGCTGAAAACATGGATAAAACGACGTTTTTTGAAAATGAAACCTAGCTAGATCGATTTTTCGCCCCCGAAACCCCCTGGATACAAAATTTCATGAAAATCGTTGGAGCCGTTTCCGAGATTCAAAATATATATATATATATACAAGAATTGCTCGTTTAAAGATATAGATTTAACTGTGACTATGACTTATTTTACTTTATTATCATAACTTGAAAAATTGAATGATTGATACTTGCAGAATACACAAAGTGCGATAACAAATATTTAAAAAAGTACAGCTCCGGCGGTCTAGAGTCTTGCTCCGATACTTCAAGATACTGGGTTAGCTTGGGTAGATGCTGGCTGGAGCAAATGCACAACACACCCAGCGACACAACAGTGCAGGATTTTTCAATTCTAGAATAATGCGAACTAGACGCTCTCCTAATGGTAAGAGACTATATCCATTGCAGCGATAGACAGAATTGTTTTGAGTAGCAAAACAAAGTCCAGGCCATCACTGCTTTGACGATCATTAGAGACTTTCGAGTCTCAACAGCCCTGTAATTTTGTGAGCTGCAGTAAGTACTCTTCAAATCGGAACAGTAATCTTTGCACACTACTGCTTTTTTTATCGCTGACAGGCTATGCGTTTAACCACAACTCACCTGATGTTTAGTGACGGTGTGGTCGAAGATAGTAAAGCACACATTGCCTGGAATGGAACTGGCTCTCAAGTGAGGCTGCCGGTACACACCGTTAGATGCTTGGCGGCAGGATGATGATATATGATGATATATTGGTAAGGAGATCTACTACCTCGAAGTAAAACAAACAACCCAGTTGATGGTCTTCGCCTAGCAGAGCACGAGGACGTTATCCTGGAAGTCGTACCTGCAGCAGCGTGTGCCTCAGACGGTGGTGCCTGGCGGCGAGTTGCGTGAGGCGCGCGGCGGCGGCTGCGCGACGCGTGCGCAGTTCCGCCAGCTCCGTGTCTGCACGCTTCAGCCACTCCGACTGCAGACGCGCCTGCTCCGCCTGGCAACGCGCGCGGAACTTTATCTGAAAACATTCATGACTTTTTTATCAGGGCGAGCGAAGCGAGCTCTAACACTATTCCACAAACCTGAGCATTTTTGTGGTACACTTTACTAAAAAACTATCACGCCTGTAGATTTGTGATTTAACATAGTAATTTAACTTCATATCTAGATTATCTGTCAAAAAGAAAAAAATTATAAACATTAAAACAAATGAACATTAGCACTTTTGTATTCATTGGCCAGAATGTTATTGTACGACTAACGCCATCTGTTAGAAAACCAAAGAGTTTACATTGCTGCAACGGAACTAAACTCAATATTCAAATACATCGTAGTTAATCTACTAAATACTAGATGACACCACTAGAAGCAGGTTGTAAAATAACAACTGTCTTAAAAATTATTACCCGTAGAAAAACTACGCGAGCCCTCACAAAGCTCAGGTTTTTGCTAGTTAATTTAATGTTTGTTTTGGTTTGATCGCCATCCCGCCAAGATTTATATGATGGATCACGCTTATCTACAAGAAACCGTTTCAACCGCCACTTGAAAACGCCCAGATTGGATGGCTGGATGTCCAAGCTTTACTCGGCTGAAAACACGAATAAAACGACGTTTTCTAAAAATGAAACCTATCTAGATCGATTTATCGCCCCCGATAACCCCTGGATACTAAATTTCATGAAAATCGTTTGAGCCGTTTCCGAGATTTAGATTATATATATATATATACAAGAATTGCTCGTTTAAAAGTATTTTTATATTTATAGCACCAAAATTACAAGTCATATCAATAATAACATTAAAATGGCAAAATATTAATTATATGCCCGTAAAGTTACCTATATGTCATTGTAAAAAAATGTCAATTGAATAAATGCTAACTTGTAATTAGGGTTCATCGTTGGGCTTTGTTCCCGGGAAATTAAGGCGGCGCGGGTCAAAGCGTAGCGGCACCCTATGATCTCGCTGCAAGCGCTCTGCGGCGTCGTTTTTAAAGCAATTTTTGTTTACAAGTTTTAAGTTAATTTTTTTTCTAAATAACCAGCCAAAAATGGTGCTGTCATTATAATCATGAGTGTGAATAATATTATTTCTGTATTATTTTAAAAAAAGTTAATTAACTTATTCATAAGATTAATGTTTTTGAATATAATCAATAAAAGTTTTATAATTAATTCGATACTTTTATTTGAGAGGAAAACCACTGAATTTGTTGACTTTATTGGAACCAAATAATATGAGAAAACGTACGTGAATGTAAATTTCTCAACAATCCGAGAAGCCCCGAGAAATTAGCCTCGAGAATTCTCGAGACCCGAGAAATTTAAAAGCTCGAGAAATCATGAACCCTACTAGTCATTTAATAATCTCTTCACTTAAATAATAATAATAATAATATTACTAGATTATATCTCGTAGGAAACAAGGAAGATCTTTTGCTAATTTCAGTACCGTGAGCCATTTTTGGGCTGTAGGACAAAAATTACTCACCTCGCTGAAACCAACCATTGGCACAGGTATGTAGTTGGCTGGATCTGGGTTGTCTGCCTGAGCTTGCTTCCATAGCCTCATATCCATACCTAAAACAGCATATTAGCTATCACAAGTATAAACTTACAATTTAAAAAAAACCGCCTCCATGACCCTTAGGCCAACTAAACGCACTGCTCCAATAAAACAGCGAGGTTTCAGAGAAAACGAGAATATTTTCAATGTATACAATTTTTACATGATTGCTGATTTTTTTTAAACCGCTTGACTGATTTCGATAAAATTTTAATGGGAAATGTATTATAACCTTGGAAACAAAAAAATAATTTTCCAAATCGGTTCAGGCGTCTTCGAGTAATCGTTTTAAAAAAACCCGTGAACATAAATTTTTTTTTAAAACCCGTCGAATTGAGAACCCTATCCTTTTTTGAAGTTGGTTAATAATGCTCGTATTAGAAAACCCATACATAAATCAAAAATATAAACAATCACAATATAAACTTAACACTAGTGGAGCCTTATCGCTAAGAGCTATCTCTTCCAGGCAACATTAGTATGGAGAGGATTCTACTAAGTATATTCTTGCTTCGCATAGACACTAGTGGAACAATTGGCGGATTTATCGCTAAGACCGATCTCTTCCAGACAACCTTAGTATGGAGAGGATTCTACTAAATATATTCTTCCTACGTAAATACACTAGTGGAACAATTGGCGGCCTTATCGCTAAGAGCGATTTCTTCCAGGCAACCTTAGTATGGATAAGATTCTACTAAGTATATTCTTCTTTTGTAAAGACACTAGTGGAACAATTGGCGGCTTTATCGCTAAATAGTGGGACAATTGGCGGCTTTGTCGCTAACAGAGATCTCTTCCAGGCAACCTTAATATGGAGAGGATTCTACTAGGTATATTCTTCTTTCGCAAAGACAGTAGTGGAACAATTGGCGGCATTATCGCTAAGAGCGATTTCTTCCAGGCAACCTTAGTATGGGGAGGATTCTATTATGTATATTCTTCCTTCGCAAAGACGAATCATCTAGAGTGGAAGTTGAACCTACATATATCTTTTGTGTTATTTGCAGTTGGTATACTCACCCGGCGGCGGTGTATTGAGGTACTGCGCCAGCGCCTGCGGGGAAGGTTTAGTGACGGGTGCGGCCGCGTTGCAGCCCGCACCCGCGAGCGCCGTGCGAGCATTTCCAGAGTTGAGAAACGCGCTTAGTTCCGCGGCCGCCACGTGAGAATTGCCCGCATTTTTATCTATCACGTATATCACAAGCTAGAACAAACAAAACGATCAAAAATATTTAAGCTAGTTAGTCATCACCATCATCATCATCAAGCGTAGGACGTCTACTGCTGGACATAGGCCTCCACTGACACTATAAAGACGGGTTGGAAGCGGCTCGCATTCAGCGTGTTCCTGTCGTCTATCCACCTTGTGGGCGGACGTCCTTCGTCCTAGTTATTAGTAAATGATTGCAAAATGTAGCAAAAAACTTACATTTTCTAAACTAAATATCAACTATTTTGTGTATTAATTTTGGTAAATTTTTTAAGTAATGAGACGAACGAGACTCTCCTGATGGTTAGAGATAACGTATATTCATGACCATTACAGCGATACACAGAACTTTGAGTAGTAAAACAAAGTCTAGGGCATCGCAGCTTGACGCTCATTACTTTGAGACATTCGATGGTTAGTCTCAACAGCCCTGTAATTTCGCTAGCTACAGTACCCTTCAAACCGGAAAACAGTAATGTTTACATACTACTGCTTGACGGCAGAATATCTGTTACAATAGTGGTACATAGACGACCTCCTGCCAAAGAGATCTACCACAAAGTGTGTCACAGCATTGTATTACTTTTTTTAAATATTTGATAAGCTATATAGGCATTTGACCACAGCTCACTAGATGTTAAATGACGGTGTGGTAAAAGATGGTAAACACACCTAGACTGGAATAGAGCTTGGCTCTCATATGAGGCTACCGGAATACACCGTTAGATGCTTGGCGATAGATTTTCAACTTGAGGGTGGCAGAGAACTAGAAAGTACCAGTAGTAGTGCTAGAAAGTTTATGTATAAAAAATAGTATTTCACTCAGTGCGAATTAGGCGAGCGAGTACAGTATAACATTATGTTATAATGTAGTGAAACATAACTTTTCGTGTTACTTCCAAAACTCCATCGAATCCTGTAGTAGCAGTACTTTAATAGAGCATGACCATTGACCATGATTTACTTTGTGTAATTTCACTTTATTTATTTGAAAATATTTGAAAATATCGTAAAACTTGACAGGCAAATGCGGAAGACGCCATATTGGTTTTATTGTGACGTTATATACTCTGTAACGAGTATACACGGAATGATAAGACGCGTAAGACATCTCGTTTTTGTTTTTATAAACTGGCCTTCTGAAGTCCGTAGGCCTCCGTTGTGTAAAGGGTTTTCACGATGTCAGAATTGTTTTCAAGTCCTGTCCGGCTACAAATTGTTCAATCATAAGCAGCATCTCGATATTCTAATAATTCTTTATAGTTACCTGACATTTTGATTCGGAAACAGCTTTCACACTCTCGATGTTCACAGCCAAGTTTGGCTTATTTCCGAGAAGGGCTTGCAAGGAATTAATGACACCTTGTTGATTGTTCCTGTAAAATAGATATGACATAATTTAACAGGGCATATAAACTTTGATAAAATTTAATTAATGTTTAACTTTGCAGTAGCCTGTCTCCCCTGTCACCCCAGTGTTTCTGGCCAAACTGAGGATTAGGAATAATTCTGTTTGAGGGAAAATTCGAACCATATTTTTTTCAATTGTCCCTTACAACAGTTTACGATATAATCCCTCCTGAAATCCCTTGTCCTGTTTCCCTTAAATGTCTCCTTTCCCTAGTATTCACCCCATATGTAAATATATTAAAAACAATAAAAATAAAACTGTAAATATGTGTAACTAGCTGTGCCCCGCGCTAGGTGCCTACGTCATAGTAGCTTTATGCATGCAAAGTTTCAGCCCGATCGGTTTCAAATTGACAAAGTTTCATACAAACTTTCATCCCTTATTTTATCCTCTTGGGGGTAGAATTAATCAAAATCCTTTCTTAGCGGATGCCTACGACATAACATCTACCTGCATGCCAAATTTCAGCCCGATCCTTCCAGTGGTTTGGGCTGTGTGTTGATAGATCACTATGTCAGTCAGTCAGTCACCTTTGAGTTATATATATTTAGATTAGTTAAAACTATATTATGAATGTTTGTTTGTATATATACAATATACCTGTGTTTGTCTATATAGCTATAGACAAACAAAGATATATAACATATTTATATATTAATTATATAAAATATAGATGTATTTTAATTGTTTTGTTACAACTAGTAACAAGTAAAAATAAAAATGTTAAAAACCCCCGACACAAAATCAAACAGCTAAGAAACTAAATTCACCTTTCAGACAAAAAAAAAATCGGTTTATCCGTTCGGGAACTTCGATGCCACAGACAGACACACACACACACACAACAGACACGTCAAACTTATAACCGAAAAATTAAAATTAAAAAACGAAAAACACAAAACTCCGAACCGTACTGTACAAAATATTTGACACTTAACCCAATCTGTTGTGTGGCAGTCTATCATTACACGTGGCATTGGCAGAATTGTGAAGTATCTTCTCAAAGGCCATTTATCAAGAGTTAAAGTTGAAGTTAAGTACTCATACTATATAAAGTTAATCGTATAATAATCTTAAGTAAGTTTGCAAGTAAGCCATTTTCTACTTGTGGCTTTTAGACTTTGTTTTGTTAGTTAAAGCTTTGGGTACCATTGCAATAGTCATGAGCACACAATACCTCTAACCAACATAAGAGCACATTGTTCATCTCATTATAATTCACCAACAAACCACCATAACACCAAACCATTTTAAGATAACCCTGTAAAGTAGCAACTACAATCCAATGTTTATATAAAAAAACATGTGTGCCCACTATCTGGGTCAAATCAAGATTCAAAATCAAAATTGTTTTAATGTATGATGTAGTAATTTCTGTAGCATGTTATAAGTGCCAAATAAATACAAAAAAATTACTTCATTTCCTGTTCAGATTTGTTGAAGAGCATAGCGACGTGTCCATCCTTGTCTTCCTTGCCACCCAGTTTGGAGTAACCAACTGCTTTAAACCGGCAGAGCGGGTTCTGTTCGTTCAATTCTAAGGCTGGCGCGTTGCGGTTGTAATATGCTTGCCCTGGAATGAGATATAAAGCCATAAGTGGGTTACTACATGATTAGGGATACATACATACATTGCAAGTTAAATAAAAGCTCGTGATCTCTAGCAAAAGAACTCAAAGCTCAAACACGCAAACAGTCCAATACATGTAGTAGTCTTGTCCTAATGTGGTATTATGTGATGAAACATCTTCCTTGATATAGGTATGAGAATTCCATAGATTTTTTTAGTATAGACATCACAACTTTAATAAAGAGTACCTGGATGACCGAGCTTTGCTCGGTTTTTCATTGCCTGAAAACAATCTCGGAAACGGCTCCGTTAAGCCGTTTCCGAGATTCAGAATATATATACATATATACAAGAATTGCTTGTTTAAAGGTATTAGATAGATATAGGTTGCGTTTGTCTTTCATCTCCTCTGATGTTTAGTGATGATGTGGTCTGAGGTGGAGGATGCTTACCTAGAAGTCTTCTGCAGACGTCATGTCAGCGGAACGTATACTTGCATGCAGTCCGAGCGAGCGTTGAGAACTGTCATCGCACAGCGCGCGCCGTACATTTTGTATATGGACGCGTTTTTGGTGACATATCGAGTAATCAATGAGGATCTAACAAATAGCATATAAGCAACAGTTGATCAGAAACAAATCATTGTGTCACCCAAGTTCTTCTTTCATTCCGAAACCAGCAGTCGACCCAGACACACCTCATGCTCTGAACTAGTACAGCAAGTCAGATCCCACAATGTTTAACTTGATATACTCAAAAACTTACAAGAGTTCTAATATTTGACACTGACTAAATGCACTTGCCAATAATGAAGAAAAAAGAATAAATTGGAAGCAAACTCACCCGTGCCCCATTTAGCTTGCAGAAGGTTCCACTTGGCCAGCACCTCATCTCTCTCGTCTCCGAACACACAGCAATTAAACACGGCCGCAACCAGTGCTTCTTGAGCCGTGGCCGGGGCAGATGGTTGTTGTTGTTGCTGCCAAAAAAGGAATGGGGCTTATTTTTATTTGACATGGAAAGTATTTGGGTGAATAGTGCATTGCCCTGGCAGTATTTTCCTAAACTAACCCATCTCTTTGAACTGACAGACGGCTCTAGACTGCTGGCTTTAGGCTATTAAAGGAAAATAAATAAAAGGATGTGTTTATACATGATTCTTCAAATAAAAGGCATTTGCTGTGCCCTAGGTCAGCACGGTTGTTCTGAGTTTTTCCAATATAACTAATATATTCACAAAATATTAATTTCTGCATGTTCATGAAAATATAGGCTCAGTGGACTAGTAACAATATTTAAACAGCTTAGAAAAAAAAAAACGAAAGTTTATCTCTGAAAGAGTGGCTAAATTATTATGTAGCAACCAAATATTATTTCAGATTAATATTAGAAAAGAAAATAGTTAGAACATTATGTATACTATGTATATTTTTTTAATTAACACTAAGAGACCAAGTTTACAAAATGTAGTCTATGTGTTAATCCATGGTATATAAACTGTCTACATTTCAAAAGTCCATAGTTTGATTACTATTAACTGTAATGTTTTTACTAATACATATAAGCACCTATATTACCATGTCTAACTCAAATACAAAACAAATACTATTCCAACAACAAGTAGCAAGCATGTAGCTGAATAATTTTATGTTCAGTTTTATGATATAATTTTTGTTGTTTCTAGAATGTCACAAAAACAAAAAAAAATGTACTGGATTTATTATTCAAATGAATAAAATTGCATTGAATGCCATACAAATCTACTAACCTGTGGCTGGCCGAATTGATTAGTTCCGAGTCCTGTACCAAGTCCAGTTCCCAGACCAGTTCCTAGACCAGTTCCTAATCCAGTTCCCAGACCGGTTCCCAGGCCAGTTCCTAGCCCGGTACCGAGCCCAGTACCAAACCCACCAAAGCCCGTGTTAGGCTTAGATCCAAATGTAGATGTTCCAAACGTATTAGCTCCAAGAGTATTAGTGCCAAATGCTGATGCTGGTTGGCTGGTACCAAATGCAGATGTACCAGTACCAAATGCATTAGTTGCACCGAAGGTGCCAGTACCAAAACTTGTTCCGAATCCTGTAAAAATTACAGATATACAATTACACATTAAAAATTTAAAAAGTTGTGTTAATCATTAACATTATGTAATTACAGTGTTAGACCAGATTGCATAGCTTTCTTATGATCACTTAATTTTAATGACAATTTAAGCTCATGCACCCCTGGTCCTCTAAATTTCTTAAGTGTTACTCATCTCATATCATACATACGAAATAAACAGAAAAAAAAATTGATTAACATCAGGGTTAATCTCAGCAGTTAATAAATATACCTGTGGTTGGCTTAGCAGCAGTATTGCCAAATCCTGTGCCACCAAACAGTGACGGTGTTGTCGCAGCCGGTGCAGTTCCTAGTCCCCCAAATGGTGTAGCTAGAAATATATAGTGCAAGATTGGAAACTTTTTTCTTTAAAATTTTGGGATAACCTGCTTTTAATCTCAGAAAATATTGCAGATATTGGAGCTTTGAAATAATTATAGGAAAAACTAGTTACCTGTGCTGGCAGCAGGGGCACCGAAACCTCCAAACCCTGTAGAAGTAGCTGTGCCAAATCCTGATGAGGTAGTAGTACCAAAACCAAACCCAGCCGTACTTGTAGTGGCTGTGTTTGTACTTCCAAATGAGAATGATGCTGAAAATACATACATATATTGATACATATACATGTATTATTATTGAATCTTTCAACAAATTCTATTGATAGTTATACCTTCCATATTATGCATACACTTGACATGATTACATAGTACAAGTTGCTCAACATAAGTGCTGTCAGAAATATTTTTTTTAAACTATCATCAGAATAAGTTCATATCAAATTATTATATTGGTATCAGAATAACATATATTAGTAAATCTACTACTTATACAAAAATAAAAGTTAAAAAATGTTAAAACTTATTTCAAAAATTTTATTATAATAAGATACAAATGTAATATTATATAGCCCTGATGAGATGCAGTAGTAAAGCTTCAGATAGGCCAGTTCCGATCCAGGCTAGGTGTGTTTAACATCTTCGACCACACTGTCACTTAACATCAGGTGGGCTGTGGTCAAACACCTAGCAAAAAACCATAGAGCAGTTAATAAGATAAAACCTATTTACTCTGGATTTGAAGACTCCAGGAGTTTTAAAACCAAGCTGTGCAAATAAAAACTGTGGAATCAAAATACTTGTGTGTACATGGGGAATATCTACCATATACAAATATCAAGGTTAACAGAGATTCAGGCTGCTTATGGCCATATATGACTATGGCAAGATGAAGTCCTTGACTCATTCATCAAAATCAAATAAGTAGATCAGGTGCAACAGTAAAACATAAAAACATAAATTCACTCATACATATAATACTAAAAACATAAATTCCCTTCTTAGCTTTACCGAAAACAGGTAAAGGTTTTTCTTCAAATATTTCATTCTTTCCTTTTTTCATAAGAAATAGTTTCTTCTTTTATGACGCATTCTAGTGTAATATTAAAAGCCTTTTAAATAGGTAAATACAGGTTAGAATACCGAAAGTACGACCTCATCTTTTTATCAGTAATTATTCTATTGCAAAGTATACTTACGTTTAGACGCCGCGCCAAAAGCAGACGGCTGAGAGGTTGTATTTGAACCAAAGAAAGACATAATTGCTTATTCCATCAATACAAAAAATACACTTCTCAGCACATATGTTTACAATTTTATACGAAGTTAACTAGATCTACTATTTATGGATGGAAACAACTAGATATCTATTATTTCAGTCAATGAAGTATTCAGTAACTTCCGTTAACTCAAAGACGATAAACCTTAGCAAAAACGCCGAAAATTATATATCCGAAAACGAAAACTGAGAGAGACCACAACAAACTAAGAATGAATTTGCTGAATTCGGCTTTGGCTACCGGTACCGAGTCTTCACCCTAGAATTATTTGCTAACTTTTTACATGGCAACTCTATACGAACATCAACGACAATTGAGTTTTGGCGGGAACGCGGTAAGAGTAGCGATGATAGCTCAGTCAGTGGTTAGCGTGGTCGGTTCGCATGCCGAAGGGCGTGGGTTCAAACCCCAGCAATGAGCTTGAGCTGCCGGTGAAGGAAAACATCGTGAGGAAACCATAGCGTGGTGGTAGGCTACTTTCTAGTACTCGGCTGGCTAGCTACCACCCTCAAGTTGAAAATCTGCCGCCAAGCATCTAACGATGTGTTCCGGCAGCCTCACTTGAGAGCCAGTTCTATTCCAGGCTAGGTGTGCTTTAACATCTTCGACCACACCGTCACTTAACATCAGGTGAGTTGTGGTTAAACACCTAGCCTGTCAGCCATAAAAAAAGCGTCGTATATTTTTTTTCAAAACTAGTGTTTAAAAATCGTGGTATTATTCATAAAGTGCCGAATTACAAGCACGAGTGTAGGAAAGTGATATAATGTGGTGAAACATGACTTTTCGTGTTGCTTCCAAAACTCCATCCGGAAGCTTATAGTAAAGTCGCCACTACTTTAGAAAAGCATGACTAGATTTGACTGGCACGGATTGGACTTGACCAAGACTGGACCTTGACTGTAACTATAGATGCAAAAACTGAAGACGAAGCAGTATGGCTTTACAGCTTTAGCGTGCCCGATGGGGTAAATTATTTGAAAAAAAAAACGACAATTTGATATGATTTGTAATTCAGGGCTGTATTTCGTACTATAATTATAGTATTTTTACTACTATTTCATACTAGATTCTATATCCATATCTAAGGATAGTACAGAAAAATACTATAATTTCGTTACTTCACTTATAAAACACCAAAATAAGTAAATATGACACCCGGTCATTGCCAAACCACCTGTAAAAAATAGTTCATTAGGTTTTTTTCTCTTTCTTCTTGGCATCGCACTATGTGTGTTCTGCCAATTTCAATGTTTTCTCATTTCGTGTGCAGTCTACAGTTTTGAGCTTCTTTATCTTTAAAATCAAAGTCCAGTCTGGGTCAAGTCCAGTCCGTGCCAGTCAAATCTAGTCATGCTTTTGTAAAGTAGTGGCGACTTTACTATAAGCTTCGATAGAATTTTGGAAACAACACCAAAAGTCACCTTTCATCACACTATATCACTTTCCCACACTCGCGCTTGTAATTCGACACTTTATGAATAAAACACCACTATTTTCATACATAAACACTAGAAAAACACTAGTTTTGAAAAAAAAACACAATGGAGCGACACTTTTTACTCTCTTTCCGCGTTCCCGCCAATACCCCCTGTTAAAGAAGGCATGTTGAAAATTAGATGCTAACGATGAAGAAAATAATATTCAAGAACTGATTAATTTAGAAGAGGAGTAAATTTTCATAAACATGTTGATTTTAACTATTATTGATTAGATATTGAGATTTATTAAAAACAATAATAGTGTACTTACTATCGGCGTCTTATATTTTTGTATATTTTATAGTACGTACCTGAATCTAACCCTGTAATGAATTGTAATGCTTTGATAAGAGTATTTTTGATCCAAAATGTAATGTGTAGGATACCTATACTATATACCTATTAAGGTATAGCTATAAGTATTGTAGGTATATTTAGACTTATTTTTTAGTTTTACTCATTTACTAATATTGTATTGATAGCACTAAAGTCGAATATCGTAATATTATTTTTATTCGAACCTTAGAATCTATTTTCTAAGCTTAGAATATAGAAATAAATATTCATTTATTTCTATATTCTACGATTCGAACATGTCATTAAATATGTCAAAAACACTGATTACATGTGTAATATTTGATCTGGGTTACATGTTAATGAAAAAAAAAATATATGTTATATACTTATACAAAAAATGTTGTCAATACAATGAAATTTCAGAAAAAAATTACTGACTAGTAATTTAGTAATCTGTTAGTTTTAAATAATAGTCAAAAAGTAAAACAAGTCTCTAGTAGCAACGAAACTCTTAGTTGCGTTTGAAGCACACGGTTGAAGGTGTATCCCGCGGAAGCGGATATACGCCTGTAGACCGCGGACCCACGTCGGCCATACGATATGGCCCAACTCAAGAGGGCCAGACCCTCTTTGACTTGACGATATCAGTTGTTTTTTTTATTGCTACGAATATGTAACATTCTGTGGCCGTGCGTTGAAATTTATCTGTTTGTATGGTTGAAGACCTATATATGCTTGTAAGAGGTGTAAGAGATGTTACCAGGACTAACTGGTAAATGAGCTTACACAGCAATGGGAGTATATGTAGATCCCTAACCAGCTCCATGCAAGAGATGTCGTCTTAAACCCTACATATTATGACACACAAATGTCTTTCTTGTACATAACAATGACTATTAAGACTGGCAGTGCACAGCCCCAATCCGTACTTGATGATACTGTGGATAGTCATCTAGTAGTAGGAGCGCACAATGCTGCACGCAGCAGTGCTCATGAGCCACTGCAGCACAAATAACTCAATATCCTGCACAGCTTGTCTATGTGCATTTCCCATGTCAACGCAGTATCAAAATGGAAACCCAGATGTTTTGTAAACATGTTGAAGCATGGTATTGCAGGTTGCTAACAAATAAGTCTCTGTCGCTACTAGCTGTAGGCCTGGTATTTCATACTCATTGTGGCAGGGTTCAGCCCTTCTCCCAGGGGCGTAGCAACCATCATATCAATAATATGGGGCCCCCAACAAAAGAATAATAGACATGTCTCACGTGGAGCTATGAAATGAAAGTCGGGCAGAAGGGCCCCCTGACAAATTTTGATACAGAGCCCATCTATGGCAAGCTACATCATTGCTTTGTCCTCACAATACTTACATACTATAAGAAACTTAATCAAAGTATCTCGACTATTTCAAAAAAGAATCAACCAAAGTCCATTCCCATGTTACAAGCTTACCAGCAAACATATTTAAAAAAAATATATAAACTTAGTGTTATTTTCAGCTTCAGATATTATTATGGCCATTAATCCCAAAGTCTAACAGTACATAGAATGTTAGACTTACATAGTTATTTAATAGTAACCATTGCTGTTTATAAACAACCATTACCTAAATATAACCTTATATCTCAGGCAATAAAATTGCATCATAGCATAAAAGAATTGACTAACCAATAGGCAGCTTAAAATAAGAATAAAACAAGAAAATCAATCAATAGTAGGTACATCTATTTCTATTGCATATCACAATCACCACCCATGTTTTTTAAAATTTCACTGGCTGTAACACTCGGAATATTTCAGAGAAATAAATGCTTACATATTTCTTACACAATATTTCATTAGTACGCAAAATTGCATTATTTTTAAACAAACCAGTAAATATAAGACAGAATTATTAAGCATAAAACAACTCGGAGTGTAGGCTTCGCCTCCTAGAGATTCCGTTATTTCTTCGCTCCAGGAGGCTGCAGCGGTTGGCCCTTTTCCTTGCCACGGAGTTTTATTCCAATTGCCCTTTCTATTTTGCCAAGAACAATGTTGTTTGGAATTCCACGACCGGCTTCGTAGTCGTTCACAATCTGCGGTTTCTCACATATTTTTGTGGCCAAGTCTTTCTGGCTCATTCCTTTGGATTGACGACCTTGCATTATCAATTTCCCTAAATCAAGGGGTATTTTGTCATGCTTCAGTTCTTCGGTCTCTCTATCAAGTTTTGCTGTATTTTTTGTGGTGCCGTGTTGTTTGTTAGTTCCTGCCCCATATTTTTGCTGAGTATCTACAGGTACACCTTGACGACGTGCAGCGTTGACGGCTTGCTCAGTCTTTAGAGCCGAAGCTTTCGGGGGCTTCTTACGAAGAATAGTGACCGTGTCCCAGTCTGACATTTTAGCAGTATTTCAGTAGTTTCGTAATGAATATTCTAGATGAATCCACTTACGAAAATTTCGTCAATCGTGCGTGCTCGCCGTGTCGTGTGCTTAATGTGCTTTGCTTATTTGTGATCAGTCCAGTCAGAGGTAGGTGACATTGAAATTGACAACTGTTTGACAGCAGTTAGGGCCAGTTATTTGATTTTATCTTTTTAATGGCGGCTCCACACTGCTCGCGAAGTCGTCTCGGAGAAGCCCTCGAGAGTTGATAGAAGTCGAAATATGTAGCTATAGAACTTAGTCAATCGCAATTCAGACACCACTTAGATTATGTAGAATCTTACCGCACGGCAGCGATCTTGACGGCATCTTTGTTTTATAGTAAATATTTTTACTATTTAGTAATATAAATATTTTTACGGAGTTACCAATAAATTATTGTATTGTATTGTTGTATTGGTTTACGAATAATGTCGCTTAGTAGTAGTTAAATTCTTAGAAGATTGATTAAAATAAAATACTTTGTATAGCGATGTGTATCATTCATCATCGCCTTTCTTTTCTTGTACGCCATTCATCCCGATCCTGTACCAATCTTGTCCAGGTTTGATCTGCGATTTTTATGTTAACACGAGCTGTGGACGACCTACGTTTCGGTAGCAGCCACCAATCCAACAACGCCAACAGATCACTTTGTTTGCCTAGTAACATAGTATCATTAATAATAGGAATTCTTATTTCAAACTCCAAATAATTCATAAAATTATACGCCAAACAAACTATAATGGAGACCGGAAACAAAAAAAACGTAAAGATTTATCACACACATGTGAAGAACCAGGAAGAACCTATATGCACAAAGCTTGAATATTTCCATAGCTACAATCCACCATTTTAGAAACTTTTAATTTAAACAAAAAAGTAGATCTTAGAAAAAAATAAGTTACTCTACACATAGTGTGTCTCGATAAATATTATCTCGTTATTTGTGGACTTTGACTAAAACTTACTTACTTACTTATAGACTTATTATAAAACCGAAGTACTTAATAATGAAGATTATCACGAAGCTATAGGTAAGGTAAGGTTACCTATAGCTTCATGGAAGATTATGCATTAAAAAATCCGTTTCTATCTGACGATGAATTTTAATTACAAAAAAAATAAGATTTAAGTTTTTTTCTTTCTTCTTGGAATCGCACTTTGTGTATTTTACTAATTTCAATGTTTATTTTGTATGCAGTTTCCAGCTTCTTTATTTTAATAGTCAAAGTCCAGTCCTTGCCAGCGAAATTCAGTCATGTAAAGTAGCGGCGACTTTACAATAACCTTTGATGGACTTTTGGAAGCAACACGAAAAGTCATGTTTCATCACATTATATCACTTTCCCACACTCACACTTGTAATTCGGCAATTTATGAAAAAAACGCCACTATTTTTATACATAAGCACTCGAATAACACTAGTTTTGGAAAAAAATACAATGGGGCGACACGACTCTTTCCACGTTCCCGCCAAAATCCGATGATTTAGGTTAATTTTGTTTGTACCTACTTGTGATTCCTCTGAGTTTGTACCTATCTGTTGCTATTTATTACCGAACCGACATGATAATAAAGTGGGCAGGTAAGCTACATTTTATTCGGTTTTACATCCTTTTTGATTCCGACGAAGTTTGAAGACGAAGCAAACAATTAATGAAAGCAAAAATACATACTTTGTTACATTAATTTTGTCTGCAGGAAAATCCCATAATCTTAGCTTTAGAAATATTAAAAACTTTTAAATGAAATAAATAAAATAACATCAATATTATGAATTTTAACGTATCCGCAACGAAAATGACGTAAATATATATTTAAAACTAACTAGATAATAAATAAACTGCGTCTCTGAAGCATTGCAAAACTTTTCTGAGGATCATCCAGTAGATATGAACATAATATGCAATCTGAGGTAGGTGCTTCATAATTTTGTTTGTTTATAGGTACCTATTCACAGTTCTGAAACAAAAATCATCTAACAATGCAAGTGGAATCTGATTCTGAGGAGGAAATATTAGTGTATGCAGAATTTGACGAAGGTGTCAACATAGATAAATACAGAGCCATTCATATATTGGGGGAAGATGGAAAAAATCCTATTGTACAGTTGGATGAAACTTTTTACATGGGTATGCTGGAAATATTGTAATAATAATATAACTCTTTATATTATTTTTATTGTCTATTGTACCTATATAAAGTCTACCCCCTTTATTTAATTATGTAAATGCTTTTTTTATGTAAAAGTAACAACACAAATGAAACACTCTTCTTGTGGGACAATATAATGCATGTCTATGACTATAATAGTGAAATACAGAACTAACAAAAACTAGTCCAGGACATCACTGCTTTAGCACCCGTTTCAGACACTCAAAGGTCTCTATAGCCCAGTAGCCCTTTAAACCAAACAGTCATGTGTACCCATTACTGCTTGGTGGCAGAATATCTGGTTGTAATGCCTCAATAGACAAAAGGAAAATGTGAAAAAGCAACTTATAAGTTAATGTTTGTCCCCGATCTGAGCAGAATTACTAAATTTTCTTTTCTTTTTGTCTGATGTGAAGTAATTTTTTTTTGTGTATTGTACACATAATTGTAATACACCTATATTACCCCAAAATATTAATTTTATATCCAAACCCCTCATTCTGGTTCTTGAAGAAGAGTTACCTACAGCCAACTCTCAGTCTAGCACATATGAACTTAGTTTCTCCATACTCCTGCCAATCTCGTAGGATCACCCAGGAATGTCCCCATAAGATAAGCACAATCCCGCAAATACATATTCTCTAGTCTCAGTGTTCATACTTCATGTCATTGTATTGTGTCAAAACATCACAGAGGCAGGAATTTCTAATAGGAAACATTATTTTAAGTTCTAGAAGTTTAAAAATAGAAGTCTCGTTAGAGGAACTTCTCTGAGCTTCTTGATCTGTATGATTATATATTATTGATTATTGATGATATGATTTGTAACATCTAAATATACATAAATTTTAACTGGCTGAGAAGATTGGTATGCCATACAAAATGACAATTGAATGACATACATATTCATCTAACTAGAACAACAGAAAAATGATCATATAAAATATAATCATGTCTCAAATTACTTAAATCATTAATTAAACTTTTTCTTGTAATAAATTTGTACAGATTTACCAGATATTTTAAAATGGATAAAGACAATAATTTTTTTACTTTTTAAATTTGTTACAGGAAAATTTGAAAATGCATTAGGGACATACATGTTTTTCGAAGAAGATACCTCAAACCAGTGCAAGGATCCATTGTTCGACACATACCCAGAAAAATGTGTAAAATATGTTTGCCACACAAGAAAGCTGTTGAGTATGGAACATGCTTATGTCACACCTAAAGAGGGCAAAGGTCTGCATTACTTAATATTAATTAATCCATTGTCCTATCCTACGTCGGCGACTAACGCTGGAATGCGACTTTTTTATTTTTTTTACATTTTAATTTGCTACAAGAGTGGATATTCCATGACAGATAGAATCATATCATAGAATAAATCATAGATAGATAGTTTGTAGTGTTAATACCCAATAGTTAGCGCGGTCGGTTCACACACCGAAGAGCGAAGGTTCAAACCCCAAAAACTAGCTTGAGTTGTCGGTAAAGGAAAACATTGTGATGAAACCATAGCTTGGTTGTAGGATACTCTCTAGTACTCAACTGGCTAGCTACAACCCTTAAGTCCGTACTTAATCAGTCGCCAAGCACCTATGTGTTCCGACAGCCTCACTTAAGAGCCAGTTCTATTCCAGACTAGATGTGTTTTCCATCTTCAACCACACCATCACTTAACATCATGAACTGTGATGAAACACCTAGCCTGTCAACCACTACAATTTTCATCACACAACTATCGCATTTTTGGCTCATTGGTAGAATATCTGACTTAAGAGCTGTAGGGCGTGGGTTCGATTTCCACTTGGGACAAACATTTTGTGGTGTAAACAAAATGTTTGTTCTGTGTCTGGGTGTTCTGTATGTATTTCCAAAAAAAAGGATATACATATGCCGGCTATCTGACTTCCATAGTACAAGCTTTGTTTAGTTTGGGGTCAGATGGCGCTGTGTGTAATGTCCTACCATATTTATTTATTTTTATTTACAATGGAGAAAGCCTTGAAGAAACCGATTCGCTCGCGACTTGAAGGCATCTAGAATGCATATATTGTGCAGCAAATTCTGTTTATTTGTTTATACAATGAAGGTTAAATCAGACTTTTATTTCTAGTGTTTTAGAACATCAACTATGAAATGCTTTTGGCTATCCAATAGTAGAATGAGCACATAATTTACTTGATTTCTTTTTCATAAAATAATTGGAAAAATTCACAGATAAAAACTACCACAGCCAAGCTAAACCGATTGACGAGGATGTCCAGCCAGTGTCCTTTGCTAACCTAGATCAGGCCAAGACCGCTTTTAAAGCTTATTTTGTAGCTGAGCCGTCTACCTCTACACAACAGAATCCTCCGAATGACAGCTGATGAAGGAAAGCGTTATGGCGACAGGTAAATTTACATAGATTAATAAATTACAGATAAAATGATCTTTTAGGCCTTAAAATAAGATTTCATTATTGATAGGGAAATGACACAGATAATAAAAAGTCAAAAGTATTGTTAGGGCGGTAAATAATACATACATACAATTTGCTAAATAAAGAAAATCTTTTGAAACCCAGAACTAGGCTGGTAAACGTGGCAAAGCATAAAACACTCGAAACGGGATGTGTCTTGTCGCTCCCACTTGGAATAAAAGTAAGGGGCACAAATTTAACGTTAATTTGATGTTATTCGTCATTTCGTACGCAACGCCTTAAACCAGGGTTTCTCCTGGTTCCACGAACCCCTGTTAAAGTTTCCAGATGACCCCTTAACTAACTGATTAAATAACAACCCAATGAAAAAAAAAAAAAAAATTACTGTTGAAAAAAATAAGGTTTTTATTTCAATAAAAGAGAACAAATACAGTGCCAAAAGAAATATCTTCATCCAGTTTCAATCAGTCGCGCGCGCCATCGTATGTGGCACCAATACGTAAATCTTGTCGCGAACCCCCTACCGTTACTTCCCCACTTTAGAAAACCCTGCCTTAAACCATCAGACGGCCACAAGAGAACGAATAGAATATGCGTGGGGGTAGAGTACTTTCTAGTACTCGGCTGGCTAGCTACTAACCTCAAGTTGAAAATCTGCGCCAAGCATCTAACGGTGTGTTCCGGCAGCATCACTTGAGAGCCAGTTCCATTCCAGGTTAAGTGTGCTTTACCATCTTCGACCACACCATCACTTAACATCAGGTGAGTTGTGGTCAAACACCTAGCCTGTCATCGATAAAAAAGAAGAATATAGGTACATAAGTACTTTATTGTGTAAAACTGTGTACAATATCAGATATAAATATGTATGCCAGTACTTCACGACAGTTCTGTCCTTGCAGACATACAATGTTAATTATTTTTACATAAAAAACACATGAATAGGAAACTTAGTATAGCTCAAGTAAATCGAGATAACTATCGAACACCATTCGAAATGGACGGTAATGGACGCCTTGAGCGTGTGGATGGACGATAAAATGTACGTAACTATACTAAGTTGCCTCATTAAGTATCACGTATATGCTCGGGGTACTCACAACGTTGTCGTGCGGTGATTCGCTCTCTTCCTTCAAATATTATTCAGATGATTGACATGCGTAACATTCGTGAGCGGGTGCTGCTTGAGAAAGCTTTACTTGGTGGTAGATTTCCTTAGCAGGAGGTCGTCTAGATAGAGGTACTACCGCAGTACCAGATATTTTGCCGCCAAGCAGTAGTGTGTAAACATTACTGTGTTTCGGTTTGAAGGGTACTGCAGCTAGCGAAATTACAGGGCTATTGAGACTAACCACCTAGTCTCAAAGTAATGAGCGCCAAAGCAGCGATGCTCTGGACTTTGTTTTACTACTCAAAGTTCTGTGTATCGCTGCAATGGTCATGGACAGGCGTTATCTTTTAACATCAGGAGAGCGTCTCGTTGGTCTCATAAGTGTTATATAAAAAAAACCTTTACCCTTTGGGTACGGAACTCTAAAAAAGAGCACGAACCTAAGAGTCCGTGGAGCGTTTATTTAAAGTAAAAATTCACTCTGATGAACATAAGATAGGTATCTTTTCAGCAGCGTCTATTCTACGAAGTATTCTGTCGGGGCGCACTTTACCTGATATAGGGCTATCCCCTCTAACGATTTTGAGATTTACCATCCAAAGACCCAATAGAATGAATACCGTTATGGGACTTCCCCATTTTAAACATGTAGGTACATTAAAAACGAATGTTTACAATGCAGTGTGTCGATTGGTACAAGAGCGATCAGTCGCGTTGTGATCTTTGCTTTGGCTATAGCAGCAACAGCATTTTAAAATATAAAGCTAGTTTTATTATTATTTTACTGTACTGAAAACAGAACCCACATCCAGTGAACATCTACATCTGAAAATATACCTACGCACGTTATAATAAAAGGGTTGAAATCTGTATTTATATTTTGTACACTATTAACATGACAAAATTTATACCGGCTGATATTCCTGACCAAGAAAAACACTCGAGTGTTTGTTATTTAGGTAAGAACATCACTGAAATAATATATATAATTATATATATATATATATATAGTTATACTACTGCTATTTATCACGATTCAGTAAGATGAATTTATTAACTTTATACTTGGTGGTACTTAGCAGGAGGTCGTTAAGGTAGGTACTACCGCAGTACCACATATTCTGCCGCCAAGTGTGTAAACATTACTGTGTTCCGGTTTGAAGGGTACTGCAGCTAGCGAAATTACAGAGCTGTCGAGACTAACCATCGAAAGTCTCAAAGTAATGAGCGCCGAAGCAGCGATGCCTTGGACTTTGTTTTGCTACTCAAAAGTTCTATGTATAATGTATTGCAGCAATGGTCATGGACAGATGTTATCTCTTACCATTAGAAGAGCGCCTCGTTCGTCACATTACTTTTTACATGAAAAAATATTTATTTAAAAAAAAAACAATTTTACAACTTTTTTTTATTTATTCAAATATTTTGCTTAATTTTTTTACAGGCTGGATGTTTAGCCACATCACGCCTGATAGTTAAAACTTTATTGCTACATAATGAGAACATTGACACTGATGTTAAGCAACAATGTGACTAAAGATAGTAAACATTAGAATTGAATTGAAACTAAAGATAGTAAACATTAAAATTGAATTGAATTGTATTAAGTCTCGAAACACCGTCAGGTGTTTGAGAGTTGTAACTAACTGGTTAGTACTAGAAAGTAGTATTATTGTTTTCTTGAGATGTTTTTCCCTTTACCAATAGTTCAAGCTCGTGATTGGTCATTTATTATTGTCATTTAAAGTTTTCTGCGTACAATCTGTCCGCGCTTACCACTGCTGTCATGGCTACTTATATGGATTCTCATTTAGTTCTTGTCTTTCTGTACAGTACAGAGCAATGAAAGAAGACGCCACCATCGCCTAAAAAAAAAACAGACTCTCGAAGATGTCCTACTGGAAGTGAACAAGAGACATGTCAAAATTGATAAAAAAGAAAAGAAGAAAAATAATACGATACTTTATGCAGTACTTGAAGAGTTTTTAAGAAAGATGAAATCTTGCGATAAACTCTTCGACAGTTTGAAACCAAAGTTAGAGTATCTCGGGAGTTATTTCGACGGGCTACGTGTCGGTCACGCGACTGAGTATGATATTAATATAATTTTAACGTTACATCTCAATTACGATAAGATACAACTACACGGTGGTGATATGAAAGGCGCATATGCGACTTTGAATATGCCATCGGAGTTCCGAAGACTGTCTAAGACTCCGGCGACTGCGAGAAAAGGTTTTAAGGATACAGAACTATGGTGCGATCCTTCGCATCGTCTCTCAGTTCAAAGGTTCAGGTCGTGGATGCAACGAGTCGTCGACGCTACTCTTAACACACTTCCTACCGAAAACGGAGCGAAAGTTCTAAGAATCTACAACAAATCTTATCAAATTGCCGCAAAAACATCTGGCCCGGCGAACACTCTGACCATCACAGAAAACATCGATAATATCATCGATGTAGACTTGGTACCGACTTTGGAGTTTAGACTACCAAAAGAACCCGCCAACTCAGGGATAGAATTCAATAAAGTAGCGAGTACTGGAATAAAACAATATTTTGTTGTTCCGAAACCTAGCGCAGACGATTTTAGTTGGCGACTGGCGTTCCCCTTTCAAGAACGCCATTATATTTACAACAAACATAACATGAAAAGTACAATTAAAATTTTAAAGCTACTGCGTGATGTTCAAGGGTTTAACAAATTAGCTAGTTATTACATAAAGACTATATTTTTGTGGGAGGCTGTAGAAAATACTGATGATTTTTGGAAGAACAACTCACTGTCGTTTCTAGTACTTTATATGATGAGAAAATTAAAGGAGTGCTTAGAGAACAGGGTTATAAAAAACTTTTGGTGTCCTGACCATAACCTCTTAGAAAATATTAAAACTGAAACATGTGAGAATTGGAGCAATCGGCTCGGCTATATAATAAATGTCATAGAAGAAAAAAAGAGGTCTGACCCAAATATTATTTTGCAATATTTAACAGCTGGGGCAACTAATTAAGTTATACATTGTATTATGTAATTTTTGATATATGTATATTGTATGTAATGTTGAATGTACACAAGTGTGTACAATTGTACATACATGAGTACTTTGCTACGTTTATGTAATGCTGGTGTGCCTGGAAGAGATTTCTTTTAGCAATAAGGCAGCTTCTCATTACACTAACTATTAAGTTATTTAATTTTTGTGTTTGTAATTATTAGTGTGAAAGATGTAAGAGTTAATGTATTTAAATACTATCTTATAGTTGATTGTAAAGTAAAAGCTGTCACTTAAAATTACATTTAGAATACGTTTCTAGCATAACTAGATGCTGATCTATCGTAAGTATTACAAATGTAGTGAAGATAAGATAGATTAATTTGCAAGTAAGTAGTAAATTTTTACAGTAGCTTAGTAAAGGCCTATCATTTTGTAATATTACTTGTAATATAATATGTTCATGCTTTTATATTATGTTTTTATTTCTTCATCTCGATACTGTTTACAAAGTTATACATAGTATTATTAATTGAGCTTGATGATCGAAAATATTCGATTTGTATAAAAATTGACTGTTTTTTAAAACTTTTATACTACATTCAAAACGCTCCTAAAAACAGACATCGTGCTGATGATTACTGATACGTTAAATATGTCTACAATTTACTTCAGTACTGTTTATAAAAAAAAAAAAAAAAAAAAATCGACGACCTCCAAACAGGTCATAAGGACTTGGACAGAACTTTAAAGACTTTAAATATATCCTTTAATTTTTTAAAGTTTGCGGTAAGTCCCATCCAATATCACTAAATGAAGTGTAGTGATATTTTCATGAGTTGGTATTGCTCTACAGGAGAAAACGTGTTCAATGTTTTACAAAGTTACAAGTCATGTTATCAGTCAATGTAGTGTCTATATAACAGCACGTAAATTTATAGTGGACGCACTTCTGACGAGTGCCCCTTATTTTGAAGAAAACCAAATTAATTTTATATAAAATCTATACATTCCCGCTAAATTCGATGAGAAATTATTTTTTGTTTTTGGCGTCGCACTTTCATAAGATCACTTGACATCAGGTGAGGCGTGATCCAAGTCCAAGCATGTTACCAATATGAAAAAAAAGTAACACGAAAAGTCATGATACTACATTATATCACTTTTCCACACTCAAGCGCGTTCTTACCACAACTCCGTGAAGCTAATTTATTTCAAAAATTCAAAAGATCGGAGGTTTACCGTATAAATTATGTCGTCGCACTGTATTAATTTTAAAACTCAAGTTTAAACGAGAGTTTATGTACAAAAATGGTGGTGCTTTACTCATAAAGTGCTGAGTAACGTGCATGGGCAGAAAAGTGATATAATGTTTCGAAACATCTTATTGTGTTATTTTCAAATTTTATTGTAGTTACTACTAATTTACTACGGCAAGTACGAATTTTACTATAATTACGAATTAGATTTATATGTCATCATCATCATCAGCCTTTCGGAGTCCACTGCTGGACATAGGCCTCTCCTAAGACACGCCACTCAGCCCGATCCTCGGTTTTTCGCTTCCATCCACCGCCAGCTATCCCACGTACACCACGTAATCCACGTACGATTTATATGTACATGATACTTACACTAATGAATGCGTAAAGTGCGGTGCCAAATACAGATGGTCATCAATGATGATCTTTCATTCTGGCAAGAGTTTTTGGATTTTTGGCGGGAACGCGGAAAGAGTTGTGTCGCCCCATTGTATTATTTTCCAAAACTAGTGTTATTATTGTGTATTTATGTATAAAAATAGTGGTGTTTCATTCATAAAGTGCCGAATTAAAAGTTCGAGTGTGGAAGTGATATAATGCGGTAAAACATACTTTTCGTGTTGCTTCCAAAACTCCATCGAAGCTTATAGTAAAATCGACACTACTTTACTAAGGCATGACTGGACTTAGTACAGTAACCATAGATTTTAGACATGAATAATTGAAATACAATCCCGAAAATGAGGCAGTATGGCTTTACAGTTTTAGCCTGCCCGATATATATAAAAAAAAGATTCTAGCAAATCTTGGTAAGCTGTCAAATAATGTCAATCCGCCATTTTCTTTGTATCGCCATTTCGTTTCTTTCGTGAGATGGAGAATTACAGATGAAAGTGAGATAGAAATAAAATATTTCAGAATTCCATTGAATCTGAACTTTTGCCTTTATGAATTCAAAACTACATTAGCTAAATTAGACTCAGGTAAGCGTAGAATTTGGACGGTGTTCTTTTGTATTAGATGGCTTGCAAATATGCTTGGCGTCCTATGTTCTGTTCTTCTGAAAGAGTACAATGGCGTCCGTCCGTCGGAGCGCGTATGAATTCCGTCATCCTTTTCTTGCATATATCGGCTATTCAGGAGACACTGCTTACATCAACGAATGATCTTTTTACGAGCAGAGTAGACTGATAAGAAAATATTCCCTGTTACCTTCGCACATTGTGTTTTGGAGTTTCTCTTTCATGCAACTACAATTAGCCGCGCTTTTGAAATTAGCTCGAATTTCTTGGGAAAATGTTCTGTGTTGCGTTAACGAAGTGTTATACATGTGATACATTACAGATACGTATAATGTATAGTTGATTGCACGCATACTTAAAGCAGTTGTTTGTCAAGATGTTCACAACGAATGCGGTGCAGGCCGGCACAGTGCCGACCCTGCAGTACCAGGAACACGCCACACAGAAATCCCAGGGGAAGAATATAGAGAATGTGCAGCAGAAAAGTGCTCAACAAACACAACAGACTCAGCAGCAACAACAGGTACCCAAAGAAGTAGTTGTCTTCTTTGTTAAGAGTTTTATATGTATTTAAAACTATAACCAAAAGCATTATTATACTTACACAAAATTAAACACATCATGATAGTGGTGACCCTTGTGGTTCTCTGTTTTGTTCTGTCTTGAAATAATATGAGAAAGTAAGTGCACTATAATAGTATTGTTTCAAGATGTAATGAATATAAATCAAAGACCCAATAACCAGCCTCTGTAAGATAAGTTATTATAGAGCAATATTTACATTTTAGGAATTTCCCACATTTTGTTATACTACAAATGTGAACATGATTGGAAAGATTGGAACAGCCGCCACCAGTGGCTCTGGAGGGGTAAACATAACCCAGCTCACCACAACAGATGACAAGACCTGCTATATAGCACAGCCATTCTCATATAACTATGCACTAGTTAATCAGATGCAGATTGCACCAAACGGGATACAAAATGCAATATCTAATATTAGCTTCAAGTGTGATGTCTGTGGATTGATGTTCGGACACCTCACTTTGCTCAATGCCCATAAAAGGATACATGCTCAAGATACAGGTAAGATACAATTTGTAATTTTTTTTTTTTTAATTACCTACATGTTTAGATGCTGAGTTCTAAACAACCTCTGGGTTGACCCAAAACTACACTGGACCATAAAAGTTGAACGGAAAATCTGAAAAGTAAGAATTAATGTTTTGAATTTTACAGTAATGGTGTGAGAGGTCTTTGAGTGGCATATTAATTTTTATATCAGAGCTAGGCATTCAGTTTATATAAACTTATTAGATCCTGAAATATAAACTAATTTATACTACTTTAATATCAGTGAACCTATGCAAGAATTTTAATACAATGCTTAAATTGTTAATTACTTGCTTAAGTTAACTGGTAATTTATTCATATCAATAAACATGAGCTTATTTTAACTCTGTTTCTGGTTACAATGGTTAAAACTCTATTTAGGTATTTTTGAGTATATTTAACTTTTAATGACTAAGTTAATAATTAAACTAATTGTATATCATTTATAATAATTATCTATATAGTTCAGTTATTATTTTGTTGAAAGGTCATGAAAAATACTTTAAGGTTTTTAGGGACCTTCCAAAATTTTGCAATACCTGCACTGGGATGAGTTGGATCTATGAATAAAAACCAGCACATGTGGTCAATTCCTCATCTTTAATTTTTTTTTAAATGAAACACGTTTTATAATTGCAACTCATTGTGTTTCAGAGAATATAACTGTGGTGACCACTGGAGTAAGCGGTGGAAATGATGTGGCAATGCCGCCGCATATTCAGATTCTTTCATCAGAACCTAGTGAACCACAACAACAGCATCATGTTCAGTTACAAGACAGTAAGTACTATTATTTGTTGTTATATTTTTAATTACAGGAAAACACCCCTTGCTATGTCACCTATTGACTAATGACTAATAATAAATACGACTAATTAATTATTAATTTATATGAATTAAAAGTAACAGGCTCTGAAATATATGTATATTGACTGCCCTTTTGGCTTATTGGTAGTATGTCTGCTTCAAGAGCCATAGGATGTGCATTCTATTCCCACACAGACCAAGCATTTTGTGGTATAATCAAAAATGTTTGTTCTGTGTTTAGGTGTTCTGTATAGATTATAAGTATGTATTTACAAAAAAAGTATTTAAGTATTCTATCGGCTTACTTCCATAGTACAAGCTTAGCTTAGTTTGGGGTCAGATGGTGCTGTGTGTAATGTCCTACCATATTTATCGTATATCTTTAAACGAGCAATTCTTGTATATATATATATATATATATTCTGAATCTCGGCAACGGCTCCAACAATTTTCATTTTTTTCAATTCAAATTTTGTATGCAGGGGGTTTCGAGAGAGGTAAATCGATGTTTTATCCATGTTTTCAACCGAGCAAAGCTTGGTCATCCAGGTACTGATTATTTATGTAGTATGTACTTATAATGGAAAAATAATTCTTATTTTTATTCAAAGTATCATCCCAGCTCCTTGAAGTATTGGAGTGAGGCTCTGGGATGTTGGCATAGTAGCTCCGGTCGATTCTAATGTTTAATGGTGGTAATGAGTAGCAAGCTGTTGCTTTATCGAAGAAATTATTTATTTATTTATTTCATAACACACAAAACAGTGTAATATTATTTATTTCAATTCACATTTCAGAACTTTATCACAATCCAATCTATGTATATCTAGGTGCATTATAATTACATATTTAAAAAGTCATAAGAGAATTTATTTGTAAGTTAATTATGTCATTGGTATTTTTTGGATTTATTATTACAAATTAAATAATTATATAATTGACAGATAAAGCTCTCAGATATTTGTGTCAATTATTTTAGAAGATGGTTGATAAAGGTTGCTCTGTCTTTTTCCTGCAATAATGGACCAAAATGTTCCATATGGACCATGTTCTCCGCCAAAAAGAGGCCATTTGATCTGACACCTACTTTCCAAAGTGTATCCGTTCCAATTTGTGACAGTCTTGAGCTTTTAGGTGTTACTCTGTCCCCGACCCTCAACTTTGGCTGCTATATTGAGTCAAAAGCCCAAATGGCGGCCAAAAAGCTGGGTATCCTTTCGAAGGTGCGACGGTACTTCACGCCGGAACAGTTGCTTACATTATACCAAGCACAAGTTCGGTCATGCATGGAGTACTGTTCGCACCTTTGGGACGGATCGGCCAAGTACCAGCTTGAGGCGTTGGAATCCATCGAGAAACGAGCTAAGAGACTTATTAGCGATGATGCGCTTGTTCGAAAAAAGTTCCTAAGCCTTGAACATCGTCGCAAAGTCGCTTCTCTGTCGGTTTTCTACCGGATACACTTTGGCGAGTGCGCTTCAGATCTACATGACCTAATTCCAGCTTGCCCATTCTACTATCGGACAGCCAGGAGCTCTAAAAAGCGACACCGCTTCATGGTCGATATTCCAAAAGCTCGAACTAAGCGGTTCGAATCTACCTTCATTGTGCGAACCGCTAGAGAATGGAATTTGCTGCCCGAGTGGGTGTTCCCCGATAAATACAATCTGGGTGCCTTCAAGTCGCGAGTGAATCGGTTTCTTCTAGGCGAGCGTGCTCCACCGTAGGCCGCATCTTCGCTTATCATCAGGTGAGATGGCGGTCAAACGCAAGCCTATTAGTTATAAAAAAAAAAAAAAAAAAAGCACATAGAAGTGACACAATCAAGCTTTAGTGTAGTTTTTGTCTAGTGTGAATTTATTCTTGCTTTTTGATGACTCCCTTTTCTAGAATGTTAAGGCAAACTAACACTAAAATAAAATTACTTTTCAGCTAAACCGGTGATTATAGACAAAGTGCAGAAGTGTATTACATGCGGTGGCAACATCAGCAACAACCCAAAGAGGAAAGGACCCAAGCTGATTCGATGTGAGAACTGCATAGCTCAAGACTCAGTTGATCAGCAACGAAGTAATCAAAGTAAGATGAACATACTTTCTTAATGTTTTGAGCTCTAACTGGGTAGGATTATATTGTACTCGATATTTACTATTATGAACAACTTTTACTATGAGGCTTACCCTGAAAGTACTAAATAATAGCAGTTGTTACTTAAACAAATCTAATCCATTTCGAAATTACGTTCATAATTATGATTTCCTAAAAAAATCACTAACGCTATTATTATAAATGAATAAAAAAATATAGATTTAAAAGAAATATAATTCATATACTATAATTAGATTATAAACGTACATTGTACCAACACTCGGGCCAAAACCACGCTATCCAACCAAATCAAAAAGTCAACTCATAAACAAATTTTTATAAATGTTTTTTTAAAGTCAATACAGTCTAGGGGTAACCATAAACTTTTAATTGAATCACAAAAAAATACACGACTAAGTTCGTACGTTATACGCATAACTTTTTCGTGAAGGGTTGGATCGCCCGACCGGTGTTGTGAAGTGGCCTTACTCATGGAGCTAAAATGTTTTTGTCCCCAGTAAGTTCGGGACAGATATTCGTAGCGGCCGACAACAACGTTAAATACGAGATGAGCGCCCCACAACCCGCCTCGGACCCGCTCGCCACACAGCCACCGCCGCCGGCGCAGCCGCACACACAGAAACCATGTAAGTATATATTACTACTAGTACACCCGGCCACACGTTGCTGTGGCCAAATTGAACACACGCGTGTAACGTGAAATAAATTGTAGCGCATATGAAACGTTTGGACTTTAACCGTAGCGCCATCTATTGGATACTTACTCAATCCAGTTAATAAATTACCTTACACCGCCATCTATTAGAATTTTATGGAACTCAGATAATTATACCTCTTTCTCGTATAATAAACAAATAATTAGCAATAAAAAAATAATGCGATTTTAAATTGAGATATAAACTATCCTATCTCTCTAATTGGATCAAACTGCACACACACATCACACATCATCAGCCATAGAACGTCCACTGCTGGTCGTAGGCCTCCTCCTGGGGGGGTTTTGCCAATACTCGCCACGCTTGGCAGGCGGGTTGGCGAGCGCAGTTAAGTGTGATTGTTCAAGGAAGACGCTGCTGCCCATCTTCCGGAATACATCCCTTAGCCGACTCTTACGGCAACCACGGGTAGAAAGGGTGGGGTACAATTCTTACGCCGGCACCACCACGGCACACAGTGCACATAGTGTGCAAGATTTGGTTAAAATCGGTTAAGTAGTTGACGAGTACATCGCGGACAAACAACGTGACCCGAACTTTTATATATTACTATATTATACATCTTTACTCCTAACCACGCAGTCTCATCACAGAATAAGAAACACCATCTATTGATTTGACACTTCACTACTATGTAAGAAGTGCCAAACATAAAGCCACAGACTGAATGTGGAGCCATCTTGACCCAAAGATTTGTCATAGTGCCGTTTTTATATTTGTTGATGTACTTGATGTAACTGGACTAGCCAAAAGCTGAGCTTTGTGAGGGCTCGCGTAGTTTTTCTAACGGGTAATAATTTTTAAGACAGTTTTTTTTTATATTGAGTTTAGTTCTCTTGCAGCGATGTTAACTCTTTGGTTTTCTAACAGATGGCGTTAGTAGTACAATAACATTCTATTCAATGAATACAAAATTGTAATGTTCATTTTTATAATGGTTATAAAATAAATATTTTGTTGGCAGATAACACATCTAGATATGAAGTTAAATTACTACTTTAAAGCACAAATCTAAAGGCGTGATAGTTTTTCAGTAAAGTGTAAAATGCTCAGTTGTGGGATAGTAATAGTATTATGTTATCTATGCCCTAGCTTTAAAACTATTGTTGACCAAATGATGCAGCTTTGCTCGAGAAAGTATATTTCTTTGTAATAACTGATAAATAAGTATTGTTACTAGATTGTATGATTGTATTGGGGTTGAGTGGCTAGCCTTAGTGTCAGATTTTATGAGATAACTAGCTATCTCATACAAACATTGTTACCAGGTAATTAGTATTTTGTAATAGTTCTATGAAAATGTCAACAATAGCTATGACATATTTCTTGGTGTGACGTCACACTGATATTTGATGTTACGTCACTGCTGTCGTGCTTTCTACCGAATTCATTTTCCAAAAAATATTTTTTAATTTTACCTTTTATAATAAATACATTTGCTTTTTATGGCATGACTTATGAAATATTCATATCCATTAAATTATAATTATTTTGAATCACAGGTTATCCTTTCTTAAATTCATCACATACAAACCAATAAACAAATACTTCAATTTCAGTGCCTGGCCATCATCCTGTGAAGAAAAGAAATTTAGCATCAGTAACAAAATGCCAAAATTGCAATGGTTCAGGCATCATATTTGTTGGAGGTATAAAACACAAGATCCACCAGGCGAACTTGGACAAGCCGTTCCACTGCAACATCTGTGGAGGATCCTTTTCTAGATATTCATCTCTGTGGTCACATAAAAAGCTGCACTCGGGAGAGAAGAACTTCAAATGTGGCATCTGTGGTATTGCATTCGCTAAGGCTGTTTATTTGAAGAATCATTCTAGGATTCATACTGGAGAGAAACCTTATAGGTATGATGTTCTAAAAGAATTATTTATAGAATTTAGAATAGTATACCATTTTTTATCATCCCATTCGAAAAGAGGCGAAAGGTTCCTCGATAAGTGCGAGCAAAATGGGTCATTACGGTGCACTTAATAACAGTGACGAAATAACTTTTAAATTTGGAACACTATTTAATTAAAAAGTTTGAATGCAATTCGCTTCGACAAACTCCTGGCCGGCAATAAAAAAAGCTCACCGGCCGACGCAACATTAGTTAACCAAATTTAAAAAAAGAACGACTTATTCCTTTTTTTTAATTTATTTTTTCTCAAAATATTACAGGTAAAACTAAAATTTTAGTTTAATTTATAAAAATTGAGTGAAAGATAAGTTCTGGCAGTGAAAGTGAAATATTACATCAGAAAGTGTAAAATTGAACGCAGAAACAATTTACTACTAAACAAATCGAGAGAAATTAAATATTTTTCATTACTAAAAGTATCTCATATTTATTTTTCTCGTAGTAGTAGTATCGTTTACAGCTACCTAAAAAAAAAATACAATCAACAATGAAAGAATCGAATCGAGAATGAATGGCTGATGATATCTAAATATATATAACTCAAAGGTAACTGACTGACTGACAGTGATCTATCAACGCACAGCCCAAACCACTAGATGGATCGGGCTGAAATTTGGCATGCAGGTAGATGTTATGACGTAGGCATCCGCTAAGAAAGGATTTTGATTAATTCTACCCCCAAGAGGATAAAATAGGGGATGAAAGTTTGTACGAAACTTTGTCAATTTTAAACCGATCGGGCTGAGACTTTGCATGCATAAAGCTACTATGACGTAGGCATCTAGCGCGGGTGAAACCGCGGGGCACAGCTAGTATTCTATAAAATACCGTTTTGCAATAAGTTGTTTATGATATTTTTTCGTGTTGTTTAGATGTAATACGTGTGGCATGCAGTTCTCACAGTCACCGCATTTAAAGAACCACGAACGAACTCACTCTGGAGAGAAACCCTATGTTTGTGAGGTAAGTGGTCATTTGTGCATATTTTTAGCCGACTCAAAAAAGGAGTAGGTTCGCAATTCGATTGTTTTTTTTTTACCCGACTACGGCGAAGTAAAAGGGAGGGTTATGTTTTTGACCGGTATGTGTGTATGTATGTTCATCTGATCCATCATAACTTCTAAACTACATACTTATTGTTACCTCAGAATTCCATCATCACAAAGCGATTTGAAAAATTATTTCTTTATTTAATAGGATAATACTTTTAGATTTTTTCGTAGCGATGATAGCTAGGTGGTTAGCGCGATCGGTTCGCACGCCGAAGGGCGTGGTTTCAAACCTCAATAATAAGCTTGAGCTGCCGGTGAACGAAACCATAGCGTGGTGGTTATGGTACTCTTTAGTACTCGGCTGGCTGGCTACCACCCTCAAGTTGAAAATCTGCCGCCAAGCATCTAACGGTGTGTTCCGGCAGCCTCACTTGAGAGCCAGTTCCATTCCAGGCTAGAAGTGTTTACCATCTTCGACCACACCGAGGATGTGGAACTCTGCCGGCGTCTGTTTTTCCTGCGAAATACAACTTGGGTGTCTTTAAATCCAGAGTAAACAGGTTTTATTCTAGGTAAGCGTACTTCATCTTAGGCTGCATCCTGCTTAACATCAAGGCAGGGCGTGGTTAAACGCAAACCTATTTAGTATTAAAAAAAAAACTGGCCAAGTGCGAGTCGGACTCGCGCACGAAGGGTTCCGTACCATTATCTATAAAAACGGCAAAAAATTATCTTCGTTGTATGGGAGCCCCCCTTAAATATTTATTTTATTTTGTTTTTAGTATTGTTATAGCGGCTACAGAAATACATAATTTGTGAAAATTTCAACTGTCTAGCTATCGCGGTTCTTGAGATACAGCCTGGTGATAGACAGACGGACGGACAGACAGACAGCGAAGTTTTAGTAATAGGGTCCCGTTTTTACCCTTTATGTACGGAACCCTAAAACACTGAAATCTGTATCAAAATCCATCGCGTAGTGTCGAAGAAGTAAAGCAGAGAAATCATTACATATACATACGTTGTGTTCCGTTGTAAACATTCCGTGTTTGCATTCAATCACGGTGATGCCAGATCTCAATGATAAAAGTTGACGATTGTTTGCAGGTATGTGACAAGGGATTCGCGAGACACGCCACGTTATGGAACCACCGTCGAATCCACACCGGCGAGAAACCATACAAGTAAGTTCTATTTATAATTGGATTCAATCCGACCGTGCCTTCACAGAGTTATATTTATCCACAGAGTCTTATTTGAGACGAAATAGCATTAGCATGCGATGATATCGATGTGCAAGTCAATTACAAGGATGGGAACCCGAAATGTGCTTAAGGCTTGCAACTCAGGTGTAGCTTTAAGGGGATCCTTTTGATACGCATTAATTGCTCGTGATCTCCTACCTAACCAAATTTCATGTAATCCTACCAACAACGCGTTGGTAGGAACGTTGTTGATAAGTTGCAACGCTGCTTTGAATATTCTTTTCAGAAATGTACTCAATAGTACGAGATCCGGCTGTGGGATTAGTTTTACGCATAATGTTACGCACTAGCTCTCTTTTACTCTATCTTAAATATTTACCATCTTTGACAGCTAGCAACCCTTATTTGCGGCCAGATTTAATTAGGCAACCATATATATCATAATAAACAGAAAAAAAAAATACCTTTAATTTGATATATAAATAATAAATGTACGTTATGACATATAAATGTTGAAAATACCTCAAGTTGAAAATCTGCCGCCAAGCATCTAACGTTGTGTTCCGGTAACCTCAATTGAGAACCGGTATCGTTCCAGGCTAGGTGTGCTTTACCATCTTCGACCACACCGTCATTTAACATCAGGTGAGTTGTGCTCAAACACCAAGCCTGACAAACATAAAAAAAAAAATGTTTCAAAATCATGTTTACACCTGGCTGCCAATAGGTGCGGCCAAGTGCGCAAACTGTGATTTTTCAGAATCTTTATGTATATTGCCGTAAAATGGACGATATTTTATTTAAAAAACAAGATGAATGATTTTTTTCCGAAAATTCAATTAACAATAATTTAGTTAAAAATATTAGCGGCAACATTCTGATAGGCAACCTGGTAGATATATATTCTCCTAATCATAAATATGCGTAAAAATTTGGATTTTAGCAAATACTCGATGAGTGCACTAATTCTGCAGCCGGATCTTAGACTATAAGGTTGTTCTCGGCAGGCTGAGATATAAAGAGGAGTTTGTTAATATTATAAAAACGAAAGTATGTTTAAAATTTGATTGCATAACTTATGTGTCCATTGTTATAGGTATGTTAAATGGCAATAATAAATAAAATTAATTGTAGTATATATTTCGGTCAAATGAGCCCTAAATGTATTCTGATTCTTCTTATTATTATTTTTTATGTAAAAGTAGTGAGTCAAATGAGACGCTCTCCTGATGGTAAGACATAACGCCTGTCTATCATTGCAGCGATACAGAGAAATCTGAGTAGTAAAACAAAGTCCAGGGCATCGCTGCTTTAGCGCTCACTACTTTGAGACTTTCAATGGTTAGTCTCAACAGCCCTGTAATTTCGCTAGCTACGGTTCCCTACAAACCGGAAAACAGTATTGTTCACACACTACTGCTTGGCGGCAGAGTATCTGATACTGGAGTGGTAACTTACCTAGACGACCTCCTGCTAAGGAAATCAACCACCAAGTAAAATCTAGCGACGGAATTTGTATTAATAAATAATAATAATCAGTATTTTTTGCTTCGTATAAATATTACTAGCCAATAACTTGTAAAACCTCACAAAATATTATGAATTAGTTTTATTTATTTATGTCGACAGCTGAAAATTCTCGTGGTAAATACATACTTAAAACTAATTTATAGTATTTTGTTTTCGCCGATTAAGTTGTTGATGACAAACATAATGATATGTTCAAATCGCAAAAGATTAAAAATTACATTAACATAAACCGTATTTCAAAAGCTACACTGAAACCTTATCTATTTTCGTTCACAGTTACAAGGCATTTCGTATTTTTGTAGAGTACCGTGTGAATCTACCTAAAATGTTGACCACAATAACGCAATCCGCAATTTTGACGGAACTTCGCGATAATTTTCCATAATGTTATAGGTACCTTTTAATACCACAAAAAAGATAAGAAAAACGTGTAACAAACTATGATTTATGCAAGTTGGTGACAATACCACTCACGATTACTCACGTTTTTAACTCAGCTCCCCTTCTGGGCACTGTGTAAAACCTTCGACCAAATAGATTATGTAATTGAGACCTACCATATACGTTCACACAACTAGGTACAATAGTGATTTCAAATTCCTTGAAACTTGGAAAGCCGTTTATGGAAATCACACACTGCGTTTCACGCTTTCCTTTTTTCCATGCACTTGCAAATTGTGGAATGAGTTACAACATTAGGTTTTTTAAAAGGCGTTTCAACATAATCTTAGGAGGTCGCCATCATTGTTGTGTTCCCCCCTGATAGTTACCTACAGATATCTAAAAGTAACGCACGACAGTGATTGCTTAACACTTCAAAACGATTCGTCTGCTTTTTTTTTATATCTGACAGGCTAGGTGTTTGACCACAACTCACCTGATGTTAAGTGACGGTGTGGTCGAAGATGGTAAAGCACACCTAGTCTGGAATGGAACTGGCTCTCAAGTGAGGCTGCCGGAAAACACCGTTAGATGCTTGGCGGCAGATTTTCAACTTGAGGGTGGTAGCTAGCCAGCCGAGTACTAGAAAATACTCTTCCACCACGCAAAAACGCTTGTTCGCCACCTGTGGCATAAAGGTCTCAAATACTAATCATTTGTTGATAACAGCAAATTACATAATTAATTTTACTATTAATAGATATAAATATAAAAAGGTAGGTAGTACCTGTAGATTTTCTTACTTTAATTGGGTTTGCGTTTGTAACGCATTCATCTGCCTGATATTATGTGACAATGAGATCTAAATTTAAGCACGCTTACCTAAAAGATATCTTTACTTAAGATTAAAAAATACGCTATATTATACTCAGGAAACACAATGTTCCATTCCAGTGTCCAGTGTCCCCCAGTTCCATGATGTTTTTGCCATTAATGTGAAATGTGAGACGCTAAGTACGTACCATCACGTACCTACACTTTCGTTGAACTTTAGCTAACCCTTTGTGCTACATGAGCGACAAGTTGCAATGCAACTTGCTATTCGATATCTGGATATAAACTAATTTTAGCAGTTTTTTTTTTAAATTGGTTCAGAGATGTACATATACCCACGCGTAGAAACAGTTACCATATTTGTTTCTCAGGTGGGATAACGGCTGAGAGTAAATAGTCATCTGCAAAAAAGTATTATGATTTTTACTCCAGATCAGCTCAGTTTTTTTTTTTCCGTTTCATTATTTGACGCGGACTTCGTCACATTGTGAATAGGTTAAGGCCATAGTTCACCGCGCCATTTGAAGTTACAAATAACATCACGTACATAACGAAGAAAAGATACAAATGTGTCCCGTGAAATTTAAACTCAACTTCCAGATCGAAAATCTGGCGGTCTCCCAATTAAGCTGCCGTGACTTAAATTACTGTTCCAACAGATGTGAAACATGCGGGTCGGCGTTCAGTCAGGCGGCGCATCTCAAGAATCACGCCAAAGTGCACTCTGGGGAGAAACCTTTCAAGTGCGACATTTGTACGGCAGCATTCGCGGACCGGTTCGCTCTCAAGAGGCACAGAGGGATTCATGATAAGTATGGTGAGTGAATACGATGTACCGCTCAAGGAATAGTTTGACCAGGTCATTAAAAAGTACCGGCCAAGTGCGAGTCGGACTCGCGCACGAAGGGGGGTTCCGTACCATTATCTATAAAAACGGCAAAAAAATCATGTATAAAATATAGATTTTGTTCAGTTTTTTAGTATTTGTTGTTATAGCGGCAACAGCAAAACTGTGAAATACTGTGAAAATTTCAACTGTGTAACTATCACGGTTCACGAGATACAGCCTGGTGACAGAAGGACAGACAGACAGACGGACAGCGGAGTCTTAGTAATAGGGTCCCTTTGGGTACGGAACCCTAAAAAAGAAGAGTGTTGATGTGTTGATCGATTTGGTGTAATATTCTTGTAAAACTAACTGAAAAAGTATGTTCTTATATTTTCTTATTCTTAGTTTAATTTTTTTTTTAACATTTCAGTTCATCGTCATAATCTATTTATTATATTGTTTTCTACAGGACAAACAGCACCTATGCCTTCAAGAGTGCAGCAAAATCAAGAACAACAGTCGACTCAAAGCAGTGAAAACGCACAACCCGCCGTAGAAGTAGAGCATGTACAAATAGAATCGACTATATGAGATAGGAACATTAAAAACACTTATAAAGGTCTTGGAAAAATATTGTCCCATCGTAACAGGCGCGTCAATTAAAAGAATCGATATTTCTAGACGGGTCAGTTGGAACAACACACTAAAAGGCCTATTACGCTACGTATTTAGGGGGTCTTCAGGATATGTCCCCAGGTAGCTGTAACAAGGAAGAAATAATATGGAGATACTGATTTATATGTATTGTAAAGTGAGCCCTCTAGTGGTGGTGGGATAACAAGGTGGCTTGTGTGTGACATTTGACATTGACAGGAGACCCATTGGAAAACTACTTTTTTTTTCCATTATACCGCAGTTACGATAGGGATTATTAATAAAAGGCGTCAAATCTTTTTACATCGTTGGATTTTAATACTGTAACGGGGCATTTGGTTAGATGACAGACATTATTCTAGGATATCATTTACAGGACTTATCAAGTGACCCTGCAAGTCGTTAGTGGCATCTGGCCCTCTAAAAATGTGAGCTGCAGACGAGTTTACCGCTTTTCGAAAGGAGTATTCTTATTCAAAAGAAAAAAAAAACTTTTAAGCCTTGAACACCGCCGGAAGGTGGCAAGTCTGTCAATTTTGTACAGGATTCATTTCGGAGAATGTGCTACTGAGCTGTACGACCTTATACTTCCATCCCCTTTTTACTACAGGACAAGTAGAAAGACGGCCCACTACTACCCATACATAGTGGAATTTCCTTGGGTACGTACCAAACGTTTTGACTCCACGTGTCTCATCCGTACGGCCAAGGAATGGAACAAGCTGCCGGCTTCCTTGTTTCCTGAGAGATATAATCTATATCTTTTCAAGGCCAGAGTGAATAGGTATCTTTTAAGTCTGCGTCCTTTATCTTCGACTACGTCATCGCTTTCCAACAGGCGAGTTGGTGGTCAAACGCGGACTTATCCGAATAAAAAAAAAAAATGGGGCGATAAGTCCTGCACTGACGTCCCGTTTGGGGTGTTTTGTGCGTTTCCCCCTATTGCATCTACTCGAGCCAACCCAGCTTGAAGTATCGGAGCGAGGCTCTGGGCCGCTGGCATAGTAGCTCCAATGAGTTGGGTGCAATGTTTAATGACATTGATGACGAGATCGAAAGGGGTAGTGTTACAGAATAAAATGGCATAGATATTTTATTATAGACAGACGGACTTATACGGCAGTACGGTTAACATTTTTAAATGTGCATCCGACGATTTTCCTTCCACATGTTCTGCAAGAAGGCAAACCAGACAATTTTTTTAGCAATGATAGCTCAGTGGTTATCGCGGTCAGTTCGCATGTCGAAGGGCGTGAGTTCAAACCCCAACAATGAGCTTGAGTTGCCGGTGAAGGAAAACATCGTGAGGAAACCATAGCATGGTGGTAGAGTACTCGGCTGGCTAGCTATCAAGTTGAAAATCTAACGGTGTGTTCCGGCAGCCTCACTTGAGAGCCAGTTCCGTTCCAGGCTAGGTGTGCTTTACCATCTTCTACCATACCGTCACCTAACATCAGGTGAGCTGTGGTCAAACAAGCCTGTCAACCATAAAATTAACTATTCTTTATATTTCGTCGAGTTGAATGACATTTTTCTATGAAACATTTTTTTACCTTTGCAAATAAGATTAGTATAAGTTAGTTATAAAAATGAGTACAATGAATTCTTAGAATACGTCCAGTCATTTAATTCAACGCCCAGTATACCTACTACAGTTTCCAGCCCCTTTATCTGGGCACGCAATAGTGAGTGAGATACAAAAGTGCTAGCAGCATCGATCAAATAAACAAGATATCGGACGCTGTACGTATAATGCAGCAAACTATAAGTTAGAAAACGAAATCCCTCTTATACCTTTTACCGGGCCCTATATCTAGGCTTTTCTTTAACAAATTATATGGCATTCTCATCTCGAAAATAATTTTTGAGTTGCAAATGCACAGAAAATCAATATGGCAGATTTTATTGCTTGATAAAATCCGCCATATTGGTTTTTTGTGACGTCACGTCATACGTTAAGATGTAATAAAAAGTGTAAAAAACGAAACAAATGAATAAGTTGAAAATCTGCCTCCAAGCATCTAACGGTGTGTTCCGGCAGCCTCACTTGAGAGCCAGTACCATTCCAGGCTAGGTGTGTTAACAATCTTTGACCACACCGTCACTTAACATCAGATGAGTTGTGGTCGAAAACCTAGCCTGACAGCCATATAAAAAAAAATCTAAGGTTAAGTCGAAGTGTTTCTCTAGATAGTCTAAAATAAAGTCGCTTCCCGCCGTTTGTACGCTTGGAACTTTTAAACTACTCAACGGATTTTAATGCGGTTTCCATCAATAGACAGACTGATTCAAGAGGAAAGTTTATCTGTATGATACATACATATACCATATTAGTATTTACATTGTACCCGTGCGAAGCCGGGGCGGGTCGCTAGTTATTTATAAACGCTGCTAAAGTAGACAGTCTTGTTTTAACGCGTGATATTTCACATCAGCAATCTAGGCAACGTTTATAAGGCACTAAAAGTAAAATGCAAGTGCACCTTCCTCACGACTCGAATAACAGCTAAATTCGGGCGAACAGTGGCTCTAGCATATTTATTTACGAGATTTACGTAGTACGTAAACGATAGTCATATGTTTGAAGTTTCCATTTGTTTCCACACATTTGTTGCCAGAGTGCTATCCCACTTTCCATCGTATGTAGTATGTAAATCTCGTTTCAGCGGCGTTTTGGAAGCGCTGGGCGGGAAACTGTTTCTTTGATCGAAGGCTGGAAGGCACAAATACTCCATAGATACTTAAGTGGTGGCTGGAGTTAGATAATGTATTTTTATCTTCTGTGGTAATGTTGCATCGCTGCAACTTGATATTAAATCTGCTAATGTTTAGCAGTAGCGTTTACGTTTTTCTAGACAAGTTGTCCATATTGATAAGTTGATTTGTTAGAGATTCGAATTAATTGAGTTCTTAGTTTAAAATGAATTGTGATATAAACATTTTTTAATTATTAACCATGTAGTGGTTACTTTTGATAACAAACATAACATATTTGACTTAGCAATTATATACATTACCATTAGATATAATATTTATATCTACCTATCATGCCTAGTATGGTTTTCCTAAGGTGTCCAATGGTTTAAAAAAATAGTAAACAATCATTGTAGATCTCAATCAATGTAACAGTTTTAAATTAATAATTACATGAAAACTGGGTTCGGAAATGTTAACAATACACCATCTTTTAATTCTACACATGTAAAACTGTTTATGTCTTCACAAACTTTCACATTTTAAAATAAGTACCTGAATGATCGAGCTTTGCTCGTTTTTTTTTTCGTTTTCTAGAAATGAAACCTAGCTAGATCGATTTATCGCTCCCGAAACCCTCTGCATATTAAATTTCATGATCATTGGAGCCATTTTCGAGATTCAAATTATTTACATATATACATGATTATTTATATATGTAAAGAATTGCTCGTTTAAAGGTACGTATTAGATTCTGATCTCTTACAATTTTATTTTTAAGTGTTTAAGACATTGTTTGCTTTTTAAGACATCTTAGAAAAAACATACAGTATATAGTTTTCATCGGATAATTATCGAATTTAATTTTAGGCAGTTTTTAAGAGAAAAAATGTTTAAAGCCAGCAGCACTGCCAAGCAAAGAAAACAAATTGCATTCATTTTATATCTATTTTATAGTTGTTAATTCATTCATTAGGTTTCTTTGTTTTCAATAAACAAAATGTAAATATAGTAAAATATTTATTATGTTTAAAGTCCATGTCATACAATCATATGCTGTATATGGCTAAATAATTGACATATAATGTACTAAAATAGTACAATGTTTAATTTGCCCACCTGTACATACATTCAATAGGTAGAAATTATGAATATAGCCTGGCCTGTGGGGTGTGAGAATATTCTTTGTGTAAAAGCCTTGTAAAATGTGTAAAGACTTCTTTTAGGACAAGACAGTTCAAATGCAAAGAGCAATTCTTAAATCAGCCAGTCTGAAAATATACTTTGTTTTAGTTAGATAATTTAACATTATTATTCTAAGGGAAACCCTTCTGACAGCATACTTAAATTCAGTGTTTTGTTTAATAAAATTTCTTAGAAGTTAATACTATATAATTAAGAAAAAATTAATATAGTGAAGCAATAGAATGGGTTCAATTGTTTCATTTCCATCCATTATTTTTTCAGTTTTTTTGAGCCAGACTTGTTTGGAAATAAATTGTGTAGTAGCTTTCTTATACTTGATAGAGATGGTCTAAGGTCCACAAGGCTCCTTAGATTTTTTAGTTTGTTGGATTATAGTTTTAGGTATTCTTGAATACAACGAACATTACATAATACAGAAGAAATAAATTAATTCAATGGAATGAATGAATAGCCATTTGGTGGATTGCCACCAGTGTAACCAAAACAATGAGTATCGAAAGCTTCAGAGTATTAAGCACTAAGCGGCAATATTCTGGTCTAAGTTCTGGCTACCGCTTTATTGGTCATGGGTGTGCATTATCTCTTGCCTTCAGGAAGAGATAATGCATGCCCATGACCATCAGTTCAGCTGTTCTTGAGCAATGCTCTTATCTTTATATATGTAGATTATTTCCATGATTTTTCTTAGTTTGATACTATTTGTGCAGATTAGGTAGTCACTAAATATAGAATTAAGACAATTTTATATCATGTTACCATCTCATCCATAGGCTACCATGCTTACATGTGTGACTGGTTGTTTACATTATGGGAGAACAGAAAACAAACCTACATAAACTACTGCCATTGCTTTTGAACCTGACCTTGAACCTTTGATTATGAACTTGTAATCAAAGAACAGTAAACAAAACCTCCAACATTAATTAGGGCAAACAAATCACTTGTTATTTAAAATAATGACTGTGTTTATTGTAAGTCAGCAAAACTAAAATGCCCACAGTGCAAGATGTACTGTATAATAAAATCTTTGCCACTATTAAGGTCCAAAATGTGGTATCTTATAACTAATCAAATTAACCTCAAACCAATGGATGAATGTCCTGACAGAATTAACATAAATTACATGATAAATCAAAAGACAAGATTAGATAATCAAGATAGTTTTATTTACGATAACTTACTGTGTAACCCAACACACATGTGCTGACACAATAATGGAATTCTTCACACTTAATAACTAGACAGATTTATTCGTAGACCCAGTTTTCAGCAGCAGGGCTCCAGCCGACGAGTTCCTTTTCGGTGAACCACAGAGCGATTTCCTTGTTGGCTGATTCAACACTGTCTGATCCGTGAATAATATTACGGCCCACTTGGATGCACAAATCGCCGCGGATCGTGCCGGGGAGAGAATCGGCAGGGTTTGTAGCGCCGAGCATTTGACGGCCAGTCTTCACAGCGTTCAGGCCTTCCCATACCATGGGAACGACGGGGCCAGAGCTCATGTACTTAACTAGACCGCCGAAGAAAGGCTTGGATGACAGGTCGCTGTAATGCTGTTGCAGTAGTTGTTCAGAAGGCCACATGAGCTTGAGAGCGACCAGTTTGAAGCCCTTTTTCTCAAAACGTTCAATGATGGTACCGACTAAGCCCCGCTGAACAGCGTCAGGCTTGAGCATGAGGAAAGTTCTTTCACGTTGTTCTGCCATTTTGAGGTGTGGATGGATGTGGATAGCCGGTACGTCTATTTCAGGTTAGAAGATGGAACAAAGTGGACGAACTGACAACTGACAGTGATGTGAATGTGACGCCGATATATAATGTCAAATGAAACAGGAAGCAGGGCTGCCAAGCTTTTATGAAAACTCCCTTATTATTTTTTACGGAATAAGCCTTCCAAAATGCCTTAGCTACATTTCTCTTTTTAGTTCCAGAGTAACGTGTGGCAGTCTGTTAGGGGAAATGAAAAATGGAATTATTTTTATCCGACTGCCCAAAAAGGAAAGTCTGTAATGCTTTTCGCACTTACGTATATGGTTTTTGAAAAAAAATAATGGTTTTCTTATAATAACATGCGGCTTGAACAAATTCGATATATGATCGCAAACATTAAAGTACAATGCACTCATCAGCTTTTTAATGCGTGTCCATAGGTTATATTTTTTGCTTAAAAGTAATCAATTATTGAAGAAGTATTTTCAGATATTTGGTGAATTCAGGCCTTTGGCAGTTTAGATGGCTAGACCGATTTTGTTTGTTTCGGTGTTCGATTTTAGTGTATTCCTCATAGTAAATCATTTTCATAACGTTGAGGGCCATGAGTAGTCCCTTACGACTTGACATATCCTAAGCTTAGCTATGTTGATGAAAACAAAACAGGTTTAAAAAAGAAGTTAAATAATACGCAATGTTTTTAGTAAAATTAATAATTTCATCCTTGTATTTATTCGTTATTTTTCTTTATCAGTAATAAGGATCTGGATTCGAAGAAAACTTTAGGAGTTTGGTAGATAGCTCTCTATCTTCCGTTGAACTACGCTAGTCTTGCTAGTGGTGGTAACTTTACTGGTCTATCAATAAATACATCATGAGAATCATGTGAAATATGTTTATATCTTTCACAATACCAAAACTATATCTCGAATCTATCTGACAGTGTACATGACATAAATAGACAAAAACCAGCCTGTTCAATTTAACAGATAAAAGTATAAAAACTCTTTTTAACAAAAACACACAAATCTATTTTAACTATAAAAACTGACTACGTGTAAAATACGCTAATATGACAATGTGCAGAACATTGAAAACATGAAAACTAAAATTTGTACAAAATGTCATGGCTAGATACAATACTAAGAAAACCCCAACAAATGGTTTTAGTTTCTTTTTTCAGCTCAATAAAGTTGTTGGTAAAATATACCATCAAATTGCGCGAAAATGTACTATCTAGCAACATTGAAAAGAAGCTTTGTCACAGACAGCCGCACCAGACTTCCAGTGCCGGGCAGGGTTGGATTTCGTACTATAATTTTACTAATTTTAGTATTTGTTCTACTATTTCATGCTCCGTACTAGATACTATCCATATCTAAGGATAGTACGGAAAAATACTATAATTTCGTTACTTCACTTATATGTAAAATGCCAAAATAAGTACATATGACAACCGTTCATTGCCAAACCACCTGTAAAAAATAGTTCATTGGGTTTTTTCTTGGCATCACAGTCTGTGCATTCTGCCAATTTCAATGTTTCCGTATTTTGTGTGCAGTCTACAGTTTTCATCTTCTTTATCTTTATTTATAGTTAAAGTCCGGTCTGGGTCAAGTCCAGTCCGTGCAGTCAAATCTAGTCATACTTTTGTAAAGTAGTGGCGACTTTAAGCTACGATGGAGTTTGGGAAGCAACACGAAAAGTCATCTTTGTTAACACACTTTCCCACACTCGCGCTTGTAATTCGGCACTTTATAAATAAAACACCACTATTTTTATACTAAACACTACACAACCACCATACCACCACTACCACACCATACCATTTAGCATGTATACGAATAAAATGGTATGGTATAAATCGCGAAAACGACTCTAACGATTTCGTCGAAATTAGCTCTACGGAGGTTTTCGGTGGCGAAAAATTCGATCTAGCTAAGTCTCATAAATGGGAAAACGCGTTTTTCCGAGTTTTAAATTTTTCATTTGCCGAGCAATTTAAAATCTATGTAATTATAATGTACAAATATAAACAGTATATCTTTAAATTTGTACATTAGCTAAATAATATTATTTACGCTATAGGTGCAGGTAATAAGTTTTTGTATATTTTATTCTAGTTTAATACCATTTCTTGACAAACTTTGTAAGTAAATGTAGGAAAATGATTTAAGCATGCACAAATTAAATAAAACAAGTAAGCGTTATCTCAACCCAAACAAAATTTAACGAGCGTTTGTTCATTGTCTAAAGCATAAACATTGAGATGGTTTGCAATCTGTCCAAGAAATTACTTATTTCGTTTTTGATCATTCATGCATGATATTAAATGAATAAAGAAACCATTTGCAACAGTGTTTTACATTCATCGTGAAGAATGTCTAGTTATGTTATTTTAACATTATCAATTATGTACGGGGTGAGTTTAAGATATAAAAGAATAATATATATATATATACGTGTATATTATATGTAAAATCCATGGAGTAGACATAAATAAATGAAAAAAGTTTTTTTTAACTTTTGACAAGTTAGTTGTTTGTCTACACCTCACCTGATGGTAAGTGACGGTGTGGTCGAAGATGGTAAAGCACACTTGGCCTGGAATGAAACTGGCTCTCAAGTGAGGCTGCCGGAACACACCGTTAAGTGCTTGGCGGTAGATTTTCAACATGAGCTAGCCAGCCGAGAACCTACTAGTAATAAATACCCTACCACCAAGCTATGGTTTCCTCACGATGTTTTCCTTCCCCGGCGGCTCAAGCTTATTGTTGGGATAATCCACGTCCTTCGCCGTGACAACCGACCGCGATAACCACTGAGCTATCATCGCTACACGATTGTTTTTTTTTTTACAAAAGATGTATATTTCCTTACTTAAAACTTGGACGTGTAGCGTGCAAGAAAATAGGTTTACATTCGGCAGATTCAAGACTGAAAATAATGACGATAATAATGAACAATATCTAAATTCTATATTTAATTTTCTAGGTACATCATGTTAAATCAATAGCCCTCCTAGAAAATCCATCCTTGTACGGCGAAGATATTGCTGAAAGCCAAATTTTCCAAATATTAAATACCAAAGGCTATTTACCAAATGAAGATGATTTACCAAAATCAACTGTTATAAAAAATTCTGGTACGTTGCTTAAAGATATTTATTTGTTCCTTGTATATATGTACTATAATGGGTCTCATAATATTATAACAATGGTTAAATATTAATATTTGATGTGTTAATGAATCCTACCAATCTTATACATGTGAAAGTTTGGATGTTTGTTACTCAATCGTGCAAAAATGGCTGAACAGATTTGGATGAAATTTTTATAGTTTATTACCTGGATTAACATATAGGATACTTTTTATCCCGGTAGGTTCCTGGTATTATCAAAAAACTAACTACAGAACGTATCTACTTGAAATCTGGTATAAATCTGTCTTATGGAACATTATTCTAGAATAAAAGGTATCTCCAGGTAATTATGTAGCGCAAATTTCGTGATGAATGAAACTATTGCTCTTTTATTACTTGTACATGTTTAATTTCTCTCTGAACTCAATTCTTAAGTACACGCGGACGAAGTCGCGGGCGCAAGCTAGTTATTGAAACAATTACAAATCAATGAGACGATAAGAACTGTATATATATAAGAACTGAACTAAGAAGTAACTAACAAAGAATAAAATACTTCCAGATAACGATGCGACGTACATACTATCAAAGTTATCGGATGAAGAACTAATAAATTTACTAAACCAAGAACCTAAAAAAACTGAATATGATTTAAGTGATTTAGTTCAGGTGTCTAATGTTAAAGCAGGAAATACTCTCCCATCTTCAGTTAATGCTGGTAAGTTTAAAGAGTTCCTAATACAGCCTAACCTGAATATAACGAACCTCAATATAACGATTACCTCGATTTAACAAACAAATTCATCTAAATCTCCTAGAACAGCCCATAAAAGCTAATGCAAAATATACCTTTACATTATGAATACTTCTTGACAAAAACCTCATTACAACGAATATTCAAATCAGCAGAATATAGAAAGTATAATTTACCTCTATTTAACGATTTTTGACAACTAACCAAACCTTTACATATCTTATCCTACCGTCCGCTATAACAAGGCAAGTACAAGAGTATGTAATGTTAAGAGGAAACAAGTCGTCATTTTCTTCATACAAACGCTTTCCCCATTTTCCTTCCAGGATTTTAATACTAGAGCAATAAATTTTAAATAGGAAGTAGATACTTGCTAGTTTCATGCCTCTCTGTTTTGATTTTTTGATATATGTTTTTTTTATAAGAGCTAGGAAGCTTCAAAAATCTTAAAATTTTCCTAGTTTCAACGCTGTGTTTCAACGTCCAAATTCCCATTCTCATAAACATAATCTTAAAAAATAAAATGCACAGGCAAAGAACACATCCTTCTTATTTGCTTGTTAAAAGAAATACTAAAATCGGTCTAAATTTGGAGGAGGAAACAAAGGAATACGAAACCTCGATTTTGCTCATTTTATTTCGGGTTAATGAGCCCGAGGTGCAGTTGTCCCTTTCGCTCAGTATGTACGCGGGTGCTGCGTGCAGCGCGACAGAAATAGCTTGGTGAAATTCCTAATTTTCAAATGTCTCAGTTGACTGCTTTCCTCTTAAGTTTAAAATCTTCACTGCCTACATTCGACAATACAATCTTGAATCACAATAAATAAGTGTTCTTACCTTAAACCTAAAACGAATTTTAGAACAAGCTACATATAACAAACCTCATTGTAACAAAATATTTGGTGTAACGTATAATTTCTAATTCTCTTCAGTTTTCTTATATCGCGTAACTTTGTTACATGGTGTCAGGGCTAAATTCCTGAGTAAGACATTTTAGGCTAACTGAAACTAACGATTTATTTAATTATAGGTAAAAAAGACACAAATAAAGCTTTCTTCAGGTTAGAAGATAAAGAAGTTGAACCCTTCAAATACAACAGTAACGGAGATCCAAAATATAACGCTCTACAAAAGATAAATAATTTACTGTACAGTCGTCCACAACAACAAAATTCTGAAGAAGACGACGACAGAGACGAAATGCTGTTTGATGTTTTGGTGGCTCAGTTGAAATCACTTTGTTGCAAGAAATATAAACCAAAAACCAACGCAATGTCTAAAATAAAATCTTTGCTACAAAAAATCATGTCAAATAAGAAACCAAAATCATTCGATGTAAATAGTTTTTCTCAAAATGCAGGCAAGCCAAAGGAGCACATGTTTTTAATTATAAATGATGAAATTAAAAGTCAAAATGATAGCGAAGATCTTATTGTGGTAGATCCTGAAAGTTTATCAAAAAACAGCAGTGTGATATTGCTCGGTCCCATAGCAACTCCACTGTCTGAAGTTCAACTTAAACTGGTGGTAAGTATTTTAATTGTGCGTATTATTTATTTTATTTTCAGCTTCTAATGCTGGGCTTCCAGGCTGCCCGGTCTACGGATTTGGGGGTTCAGTGACTATCGTAACGATATAGTTCATCACACCTACAAATCTGAGCGACCTCAGCGCTTAAATTTTGGGGTCCAAACTGTGGTGACCTTTACCCAGCGGTCGTTCGATATGCGACAAATGTGACCCGCCCTGTCCCACATCAGTCGTCGGGTTTTGTGGTTGACATCGGCGATATTGGTTTTGAAGCGTAGTATCGTGTTCCTTATATGGTCTGTATGGTATTAATTTAACTCCCAAGATTCTACGCCCCATCGCTCACTAGCAAACCCTGAGTGCGGCCTTCTGATCATTTTTCAAAGATCAATTCTATGCACCGTACGTGAGTATGAAGAATACATACATCCATAAGTTAACGTTTTCGACATAGCGGGAGTTCGCCTTACATAAAATTATTTATAGATATTTATATATAGCTATAGGATTGTTTTAAATAAATGAACCCCTATTAAATAATTAGGTACCCAAAAGAACTAAGAAATAGGTATACTATATAATAAATAAAATATGTCAGCTATCGACTAGGAGTACCTATCGCCTTTCTTACTTTATACTGACTATGAAGAATAACCGTAATTTATAATCGCTAATAATTTCAGATGACTCGGATAGCAGGCGAACTTTCGAAACCAGAGTATTTACCTCTTCTTCAAAAAATATCCGAAGGTGCTCTCGAAAACACTAATCTTAGTCTTACGAAAAGTTTAATAACTGGTCCAGACTCCCGAAGGTACATAAAGCCACATAGATGTAACCATCGATCTAAATTGGCAAGAGTTTATGGTGGACCGAAATGGCTCATTTGTACTGGATACCTCAATTTAAACACGCCAAGTTTATACGACTAAAATGTAAAAAAAAAAAAAAATTACTTTATTATAGTATACTCAAACTTTGTGATCGTTGCAAATTCGTGTTACCTAAAATTCGTTTAGTTTTGTTGTCATTTCTTACAATAATATAATTAAAAAAGAATTTAATTAATTCTATAAAAAGACTGACATTGAAAATGATTTGATAATGAATAAATACATGAATAGATCAAATAGTATACTTCCAGGACCGGATTTCCTAACGATGTTTTCCTCCATCGTTCATTCAACCCAGCGGCAAAGTAAGTAAAAAAATCTATAAGTAGAACATCTTTCCGATAAATAGGTGACACAAGTGGGAAGAGGCGGTGTGGTAAGGACAGAGTACGCTTGCCGGCGATCACCACGTGAATGCCGCCCGAGCAGTCGAGAGTCGAGGTTAGCACGTAAATTTCATTGTTTTCTGTTGTTTAGGTAGGTAGGTTTCATGTTAAAATTTAATAAGTCAAACACACACAAACACTTTCAATTTTTTATTATAAAAAAAAAAAAAAACATGGCGTCATGTCTTTGTTTCCGAGAGCGTTTCTCTTACACCCACTATAATTAGGCACGTTCCATTTCTATAGAACAAAAGGTATTGAATATTAAGACCATTATACGTTATCGTGTTAAATTTTATTAGCCTTCAAACCTGTCATGGACGAGTCCACATCATGACATGGTCTTATTCCAGGGCCTAATAAAGTACCTACTTACATGCAAAATTTCACCCAGATCCGTTGAGTAGTTTACGTGTGAAGGCGTAACAAACAAACAAACTCACATTTGCATTTATAATGTTAGTTAGGATAAGTAGTCACAGTTAATGTTACGTAGAGTACTTAAGTCCTTAGTCAATTTCAGTATAGATATAGGTACATATGTAGATATACCAGTAACTATATTTCATAGTGGTGGAATGTGTCTTTTCGTGTTGTTTCTGAAAATCCTAGTATAGTCACAACCGTATTAAGGCCAGGATTTGATTTTATTATGAGACTTTTTTAAATATGAACCTCTTGATCCTGGAGTAATGCACAAATGAGATGTTAAAGAAAAAAAAATAGATTTAGGTAACGTCGGCAGCCCTGAGTGCCATTTGGAGATTAAGCGGGAACGCGAAAAAACCATTTTTGAATATTAATTTGACAAAACTTATGTTGTTGCGAGTGTTTATATACAGATTGAATTGAATCTTCTTCTTTTTAAGTCGGTTTAAATAGCGTTGTTTTGATCGTGAACTGCTGAACAATACGCATGAGTGTTATATTGTGTACAAGTGTTTTTATATTGGGATGAAACATCATTTAGTGGTGGTTTCAAAACTCCGTAGAAGCTTCTGGTAAAGTCACCCTACTACCCTACCCTACCTACTTTACTAATGCTTAAACTAGACTTAGTTGTGATTTTAAAATTGAATAAGACTAAATCCGCATAACAGAATTAGCAAAACCTAAAATGCATACGTAAAGATAAGTAATAACAACTCAGTATACAGTTGCCGAAAACACAAAACACTAATAAAAAAATGAATTTAAAAAAAATAAGTAAGCAAGTGTTATCTATTTTCAATAGTTGTTTTTATGTTCTTCATTTGTTATTTTAAACAAATCTCATCGATCATTGTTATTATGATATTTTATTTTCTCTCAATCTTGCTTCGTTTTCGCCAGTTGAACTTGGATGAAGGGCAAATTTTTCAACGCTACGGTCGGGCGTGCTGTTTACATTTTTTTTCCTTCTTATTTTTGACATCGCACTTTGTGAACATTTTACCAGCGTTAAATTTGATTGATGAAACCAAAATAAACCCTATTCACAAAACAAATGTGTATGCACTATGCATTTGACGAAGTGATTACTAAAAATGGGCGTTACACTGTAGCTTACCAATAAGGTAATACTTTAGACTGCCTGAGAATTGAGTAGACATTGTAAATGCTAAAAAAACTCAAAATTAACAAGGACATCTTGGTAAGCCGTTATCAAGTGTTTAAAGTGAATTGTTTTCTTATTAGATCATCAGAAATGAAGGACACAGTTTTAGTTAGTGATGTTAAAAGATGTGGTTGGTTAAATCAAGATTCCGTTTACATTAAGTATCATGACGAAGAATGGGGGAAACCAGAATATGATAACATTCGTTTATTCGAGATGATTTGTCTAGAAGGCCAACAAGCTGGACTATCATGGATAACAATTTTGAAAAAAAGAGAAAGCTATAGAAAGTTATTTTTTGGATTTGATCCTTATAAAATTATGATGCTTTCGGAGAGTGATCAACAAGAACTTATAAAATCATGTGAAATTATTAGGCACAAAGGAAAAATTAATGCAATTGTGAATAATGCAATATGTTATGTTGAAATGGAAAAGCAAGGAGAAGATTTTTCAAAATTTGTATGGAACTTTGTTGTTAATAAGCCTATTGTTAATAGTTGGAATGAAATTAAAGAAATTCCTACTAAAACAAAAATATCTGAAATGCTTTCAATAGCATTGAAGAGTAAAGGTTTCAAATTTGTTGGTCCAACAATATGCTACTCATTTATGCAAGCTTGTGGTTTAGTTAATGATCATGTAAAAGATTGTATATGTTATAAGAAATATGCATAGATGTGAATAAATAAAACATTTATGACTAAACAATATATGAATACTAATTAATTTTAACTGTTTTATTATCAAGAAAATCTTTAAAGTCAAAGGAACTATTTTAAAGTCATAACATTAAGAATAAACTAGAAACTTCTATAAAGTTTTGGGAATAACATGAAAATAAATTCATTTTACTATTACTCAAGAATAAATAAAATTAAATATGTTGCACCACATCATTTCACTTTCCCCGTATCCCTTCGGTGCTTCTTCTTCGTTTTTGGCGTCGCACTTTGTGCATTTGGCAGTGTTAATAAGTATTTAGATATTTTAACGTGTATCATGAAAATCAATTTAAGTAAGTCACAGTCAAGTCACATAAAGTAAGTCAAGGTTGAGTCCAGTAGTGCCTTAGTAATGCAGTTGTAACTTTACTACAACCCTCGATGGAGTTTTATTTTAATATTTATTTATTTCAAATTAATACCGCATGAAACGAATTACATTAATGATAATATTGAATTTAAGTAATTTAAACTATTAACTAATTATTCTATGAAATAAAAAAAAAATAACTGAAAAACTAAAAATTATAACAACCCTTGAACTAACCGTGAAAGTAAGACTTGTTCTTGGCAAAATGTGACAGCAACGTAAAAGCCATTTTATAATGTAAAAATAGTGTTTTTGGAGCTGTATTTTTATTATTAGATTTGGACAAAATTTGTAAGTTTGTATGTTTGTTTAAAATTGATGATATTTTAATTATTAAGATATCAATTTATATGAACAGGTGTAGGAAAGTGATACATAATTATGGTGAAACATGACTTTTCATGTTACTTGCCTTCAAAAGAGTTTTGGAAGTAACATTAAAAGTCTTGTTTCACCATATTGTGGTAAAGTCCCACCACTTCTGTACTAGGGCATGGCCAGACGTGACCTTGACTTACTTTGTGTCACATAAGACTTATTTTACTAGATCCTAAAATACTTGAAAACATGGAAATATATGATACTGATAAATGCACAAAGTGCGATGCCAAAAACAAAGAAGACAAAGCTTAATATTTATTTGTTTTTGTTTTCTGGCTGTATGGGTTTGACACCCTTTGCCTTTCCCGAAAGGGAAAAAATTAACCAAAAAAAAAAATGTTTTTGTTTTCGACCAAAATTTAATCGTAAACTCCCTAAAATATAGTTTTGTGGCTTGGCCAACGGTGGTTTAGCTGGGATTTGGTAAAAACCGACTTAAATTGTGGTTAATTGTTAAATAAAAGCAACTTTCAGTTTCAGGCCCTAGGCTAGGACCTTCAGGATTTATTTTATTGTCAGTCTCATTTTTATAAATTTGTGAAATGAACATTCCCTTTCCTGTGCTCACTCCACGCTTAATCGATTCCAAATGGTTCAACGCCGACAGCCCCTGCGACGAAGACGCCGAATTGACGGCTCTAGAACAACAGCACCAACAGTGGGTAAGAAAGTTGCACAGTTCATATATTTTAACACTACCTGATTGAATGGTTAGATTTATAGATAGTTGTTAGTTGATAGAATGTTATCGCATCAAAATTTTGAAGTGTTCTATTGTCTCATAAGCCTAAGTTAATATTTGTTTGAGAGACTACACACTTGTACATAGTTTTGTTGATTTTGCAGCTGAATTCCATCTCTGAGCAGTACATGAAACGAGCTCCTCTTGGAAAGACCGAGCCTGAGCCAATGGAAGAAGAAGCTGAAACTGATGAGGAGGAAGGTAATGGATTGTGACTATGGAATAATCTCAATTGGAATTTGATAAATTTAATCATTCTTGTTCCTAAAAAAAGTTAGCCATCCTAAAATATTGATAAAAAATATAAATGATGGTTGGACAACTTGTGCTATGCACTAAAGTTGTTGAGCTAACTCAAACTCCTTTTTCCCTGTAACCAAGATTCATTATTTGATGTTTATGGAATATACTTATTAAGTATATTCCATAGTACCTGACCTTCTTCGGGGACCTTACAATGAAGAGGTTAATGTTTCTTCTGAACAAGCTAAATGTACCTTTGAAACTGTCTATGCTTGAATGATGAAGTCAAATGCATATCCATCCAAATTCTCTGAATAACAATCCAATAATTTAGCACCATTGAGCTGATCTGATAATGGAGCCTGGAGTTATCAGTGGTACCTTTCATGTGCAATTTATGAACCCCTTGAATATGGGCTTACATATAATTATGAACTGTTTTATTGAGCCATTTTACATTAGAATCACTAAAAATGTACCATTATAAACCATGACATTTATTAAAAATATAGGTCATAATTCACAGGGAATGATGAATCAGATGAATCGGAAGAATCTCATGATGAAGATGAAGAAGAAGATGTTCCAACATCATACTCTCCAGCTAGAAACAATAATGAACTGGAACCTGACAGTTTAGATGATTTGAATGTATCACAAGATCTCAATGTATCAGATCAGAGTGCTTTGTGGCCAATCCAGTGATCATAGTATAATATAAAGAATTAATAGAATTATTAAGATATTACTGCTTTTACAATGCTCATCGAGGATAAGGCAGCTCCACAGTGAAATGACAAATGCTAATGCAGTTATAAATCAACCTTGCTGTTTATATTCCTGCTTAAAAATAAACTGTCAATAATTGTATGTGATTTAATTTTTAATCCGTGATGGAAAAAGGAGTGTAGGTGTGTAGGTGTGAGTGTATAGGTTTGATGTGTCAGTCTGTGGCATCATAGCTCCTAAATGAATGGACCAATTTTAATGTGGTTTTTTTTCTTTGCAGTTTTTTAATGTTATTTTTATTATTGTATGTACATTTGTCAACACTGTGACTGGTACACAAACTACCATGATTTTTCGGTTCTACATTATTGTAACGCTAGCTGTACCTGCTGTTCCCACATGAACACTACATTTTCTCAGGATAAGAATGTGTTAATCCAGGGTGACAGATATCTTCTTACCAAATTTCATCAAAATTGGTCCAGCCGTTTGTGCGTGAAGAAGCAACAAACATACTAACACACAAACTTTCGCCTTTTTAATATCAGTGTAACTGTGTAGTTAAATTTTTTAAATGGTAAATGAATCAAAAAAAGATAAGTTGACAAGGCCTTGGGAAGCCATATTACAACCTGAGGCTCCCAGAATATAGTTAATCAACTTCTTTAATAAAAACAATATGAACATGCTTTAATCAACAATAGTAATTATAACATAATTTAAATTTATACATAATTAACTCATTATGTTATTTGTAATAATAAATAATTAAGATCTAAAACTTGCTTAAAAATACTGTTCAAAATGCACTGGTTACATCCACTACTACACTCACAACCCTAGCAAGTAGTGGACCGATACTGTCTGCAGGGACCCCACTCCATTTCTCAGCGAGACATTTCTCAATCAAGGCGTGGGGTGATTTTTTATCTGTAAGCAATAAAAAAAAAAGTATTAAATTATAAAAACCTGACCATGTGTAGAATGATTGAGGTCGACTGAAATGGTACTCAACAATCACTACTTTATGTTAACATCCTCAAACGCAAGGTGTGCTTCACGGAACCCTAGGACTCCACAAAGCCTCTGTGAGGGCTAGAGGGACTATCATCATCATCCACAGCCTTCTTTATCCCACTGCTGGGTATAGGCCTCTCTCTTGTTATATCTGCCTCAGTCCTGTGCCAATCTGATCCAGGTTCGACCCACGACTGTGAAAATATCGTCGACCCATCTTGCGGCTGAACGACCAACGCTCCGCTTACCTTGCCTAGGCCACCACTCTGTTGCAACCTTACTCGACCTGTCATCACTTCGCCTAGCAACGTGTCCTAGAGGGACTATACAATGTAGTAACTCTTTAGAACTCGTTATAACTCTTTAAAATATTCCTGAAATTGTAAATGCGTAATATGACATTTCAGCCAGGAGCATAGTCAACAGTTCAACACTGATTCAACTGACAATAAAAAATACACATTAAGGTCACTTTGATGATACTTTGGAAACTAAGAATTTAAGTTTATTATCGAGGTAGAAACGTTATGGGGCATGCAAAGTTTTCGGTTCAGTTTGTAAGACGCTCGAAAAAGCGACATCATTGCACGTTTGATATTCCAAAAGTACAGCACGTAGACAGCATCTCTGGTTAACTTCAGTCGAGATGGCAGTTAAACGTGTCTATTTACCTGGTTAAGCAACAAGATTAAATTGAAAAACGAAAACTTAAATACTTCATTTAACTAGAATACAAAAAGTAGTTAAAGAATTACGAGGAACCATTGATAATTCCTTCATCCATAAACTAGTATAGTCATTTTCCTATCATGTAAAAACTAACTATAGGTAAAGATGTTAAACCGAAAATACCATTGTATTAAAAAAATATGGAGGACATATCCCATACTTCAAAGCTTGTACAATGTACTTATAGGACTCTTTAACTGATAGAGTGTAACTTTTATTTGTAAATACACACTTTCAGAATCAAATCATCTAAACAAAGACCAAAACAGCTATGTTCGTTATATAAATGTTTGCTCCAGGAGTCGAACCCACGACTCTACAGATCTAGAAGCAGTGATTACACCAAATGTCAATGGTATTTTTAATATATTTTTGAATATATAAAAGTAGTAGAAACGGCCACGCGTTGCTGTGGCCAAATTGAACACACGCGTGTAACGTGAAATAAATTGTAGCGCATATGAAATGTTCGGATTTTTAACGTAGCGCCATCTATTGGATACTTACTCAATTCAGTTAATTACCTTACATCGCCATCTATTAGAATTTTATGGAACTCACAGATAATTAGGTATACCTCGTTGTCGAATAATTAACAAATAATTTGGAATAAAAAAATATTGAGATTATAAATTGAGATATAAACTATCCTATCTATCAAGTGGGATCAAACTGCACACAGTGTGCAAGATTTGGTTAAAATCGGTTCAGTAGTTGAGAAGTTCATCGCGGATATACAACGTGACAAGAAATTTTTATATATAAAGATAGGTTTGCATTAAACTACGCCCTGCTTGGTATTAAGCAGGATGTAAACTAAGATGAAGCACGCTTACCTAGAAAAATTCTGTTTACTCTGATTTGAAGACACCTAAATTATACTTTACGGAAAACAGACGCCGGCAGAGTTCCACATCCTCACTGTACGTATGAAGTAAGTGGAATTGAACCGTTTAGTCCGTACGTAGGGAATATCGACCATGCATGGATGACGCCTTGGCCGTCTGCCTAGCCGTCCGGCAATAAAAGGGGCAGGTGGAACCAAATTATGCAAGGCACACTCTCCGAAATGTATCCGATAGAAAACAGTCAAACATGCTACTTTACGTCGCGTCGTGAAATAATAACAGTTGTAACAAGTTATGTATACTAACCAGGTCCGACAGGGCAGGTAGCCAGATTGAGTGTAAAGAATATAGCGGTCTTCTTGACGAGTGGGTTGTACTCGTCGCAGTAGTAGTGGAAGGCCATGGCCAGGCCGGAGGGCACGGCCTCCAAATGGCGCACCAGTAGGACGCCAGTGGCCGCTAGCTCTGTGCGGTAGCGGCAGATCAGCTCGCTATGCTCTTTCATCTCCAGCTTATTGCCTTCCACGCTCGTGTAGTGCAGGGGCGTGCTGTCATTGCCTAAAATATTTATTGCACGCTTTACCTTCTCTTAACTTTATTTACATTACTAGCAGACCCGGCCACGCGTTGCTGTGGCCAACTTGAACACACGCGTGAACGTGGAATAATTTGTATAGCATATGAAACTTTTGTACTTTTAACGTAGCGCCATCTATTGGATACTTACTCAATCCAATTAAATTACCTCACACCGCCATCTATTAGAATTTTATGGAACTCACAGATAATAATTATACCTCGTTGTCGTATAATTAACAAATAATTTGCAATAAAAAACTGTTGCCATTATAAATTGAGATATAAACTATCCTATCTCACAAGTTAGCTCAAACTGCACACATGTGTGCAAGATTTGGTTAAAATTGGTTCAGTAGTTGAGGAGTTCATCGCGGACAAACAACGTGACATGAAATTGTTATATATAAAGATATGCTTAGAGTGTATATGTATAATCATAGGTAGGTATAGAGCTCGCATTCTCAAGTGGAATGGTAGACACGGGTTAGAAGATCGCTTCATGTCGTCCACTAAAGCATTTAGTCGCGTCAGTCGCGTGCGCGTTAGTGCACGTTGAGAGCTCGAGGCAAATATCTTACAGTAATAGATTAGAAACAAAAAAAAGTATTTTATAGATATTGTAAAAGAACCATAATTGTGACGGGTGTAATTAAAAAATGTTATTTTTACATAGAAACATACATACATACATAGATACATAGAAATTAACTCTGTAGTTTTACTATTAAAAATTGTGTACAATATAACGTGGGATTTTTTAAGGGAGCTCGCTCTCAATGAGAAGCTCATATTAGGGTTCATACATAAAGGGTGAAAACGGGACCCTATTACTAAGACTTCGCTGTCTGTCTGTCCGTGCGTCTGTCTGTCACCAGGCTGTATCTTAGGAACCGCGATAGCTAGACAGTTGAAATTTTCACAAATTATGTATTTCTGTTGCGGTTATAACAACAAATAGATACTAAAAACAAAAATTTTAAGGTTCTCCCGTACAACAAGCGCGATTTTTTTGCCTTTTTCATAGATAATGGTATCCCTCGTGCGCGAGCCCGACTCGCACTTGGCCGGTTTTTAAATACATTTTTCAAAAAAATTACAATAAGTACTTACGTAAATATTTTGCGGCGGCCAGCGAAATATCATGGGTGAATTCATTGAATTCATCTAGATTAAAGTTTATTGCTTTGGTGTTGTAAATGAAGATAAATGACCCAGTGTCTTGTTTCTCGGAAATTGTAGAAATGCCTGAAATAAATAATTGAAATTTTGAGTATTGGCAACGACTGAGATGATACTCAGATCTTGCAACAATGAGAATAAAAAGCTTAGTAAATAAATCTGAAATAGTAAACACTGCTTCTGTTTCCGCCGAATTCTGACTTTTTTTTTGTATCCTGTCTATTTTATTAGATAGTTATTTAATGTCACAAATATGCATGTCTGTCAAAACGTAATTAATAAATACTGTTTTAATAAATAACTACAAAGTAAACAATAAATGAAAAGTCTTATAAATACATCAAATAGTACTACATATAACTACATAATTTCTTAAACTAAAATAACTCGCCCCTGACCGTTCCCTGTGCAAAGGTGCCCATCACACTCGCCGCATTCCCACGCTGAATGGCAATGGCCAACCTCTGCACCAGGAACGAACCGGAGCGGGAGTCACCGGTTCTATTACTAAGCCTGTGACCAATTTTATGAATTAAATTTTACGCTATAACTACAAATAATAAATATAACAAAAAGCTGTAAGATAACAGCATGTCACGCTATATTTCAGTCTCTGACTCGCCTTAATTATCGCTTATAATTCACAATATTTCCTCACCTGTTTGCACCTGTAGAATAGAGTTCTCATCAACATTATATTTCTCACCAATACTACTTATATCAGTGTAGAATCTTGACTGATCATAAGTAGACTTATTTATATTGGATATGTGACCAACATTGAATCCACTCATGCATAATATAGCACATACTGCAACTATAACTCCAATCAAATAAATAGACACTTTGGTTTGACCCTGCTTATTAGGTATCTCCAATTTATATCTTTCTGAAATTCGTGCTGACTCTAGTCTTTGTGGAGATGGATAATTGCTATTTCTGCTAACATTGCTCCTGTTCGGTGTACCAACTGAATGGTATGAGACATCACTGTAGTGATTTTCGATCACAGTTTCTGATTCACTATCTGATGTTCTGTAATATAATTGTGATGGTAGCGTTGCAGGTACGGATTTTGAAAGAATATCACTGCAAATGAAATGGACATTACCGGCTCGCTTTAGTCACAAATTTGGTTAATTTGTAAAAAAATGGTGATGATAATGATCAAAATTATTGGTGATATTTGTGATGATGATGTTAGCTTGCAATGGTAATGTTCTTTAACATTTGGCTTGTATTAATTCATGCAACATTGTTTAAAAGAAAATGTAAAAACTAGGCAAGATGAGTAACAAGACACTTAATAAATAACAATCTGTTAATTTTCTGCTAGACAATGATCATACTTAGATCTAAATAAATGGCATAGATGTGACATCACATTTGATTTCACTTCTATGTGTACCAAACAAGTATTACAACATATTGTCACTTATCTTACCAAGAAACAAGTTGGTGGTCAGACATAAACTCAATTTAAAAAAAAAACTGGCCAATTGCGAGTCGGACTCGCGCAAGAAGGGTTCCGTACCATTATCTATAAAAGCGACAAAAAAATCATGTCTGTTGTAAGGGAGCCCCCTTAAATATTTATTTTAGTATTTGTTGGTATAGCGGAAACAGAAATAAATCATCTGTAAAAAAAACTACTGTCTAACTATCATGGTTCATAAGATACAACCTGGTGACAGACAGACAGACAGACAGACAGCGGAGTCTTAATAATAGGGTCCTGTTTTACCCTTTGGATACGGAACCCTAAAAAGCGACGAATAGGTATATTACTATTTCTATACATGTATCTACTTAAGTTTATTTGTAGACTCTATTTTTCTGTAAATTTTACAATGGACTAGATCTGTGTCTTCTTGCATTGATTGACTTGTTGGTGTTGATTTCTGAACTGAATGACATGCTGCTTGGGGTATATTGTGCATTGTCCATGCTAGCACTTACACAACCATCCAGATATTCAGACCTAATGGGAATAAGACACTAGAAGAAAAGTATTATGACAATGAACTATGAAGTGGTCTTTTAGTATAACACTTAATTCTAAGTGAGAGTGATAATATCTGCCCATAAAATCCCACCAAGGCTTTGTGTGCATTATTAACTAGCAAAGTTTAAGCCATAAATGGTTACACAGCAAGCTTGATAGTCAAGTGCTAGTAAAAAAATGTCACATACTTGTCATATTCAGTTGATGTGTTCTGTGTTTCCAAGGAGGATCTACGATATCGATTTTTCGGTCTAGAAGATGGCCTGATGCGGTGAGCTGGTTTGCTGAAAGTATCACACAAATTATTAAGACATCTTTGTTTCATATTGAAGCAATGGCTTATTATTCCATTAGTGTTTTTTTTTTGTATTATTTTGTGTACAGACATGACAAACAAATTACTAGTGTGGTGATTATTTTGTTTCATAAATCAAATTGGGATAAGACAACATTTATTGGTATTTGTTTCATCAGGTATTGTTTGGGTTTAACACATCATCACTCAATCTATTTGAGGCCTTAATATCTTAGTTTAAAGTTGTCAATTGTTTAAATGGCTATTAAATGATATGAAGTAATAAAGCTGCGGCTGGCTATATACCAAAATAAAATCCAGAGCATTAAGGTACACTATATACCTAAGTTTCATATAATTATCATAATTATTTAAATTTGTAAAGTATAACAGTTTGACTAACAAAAGCCCAGTTATGTTAATTCTGAGTACCTTAAAACATTGTCTGTTTCGTCTACTCCTTGGTCATTTTCAGACTCGCTATTTTCTAAGTTGTTACCGTGTATCCCGAATCTGACCATACTTTCACACTGAGCAAACACACAACCGGGATGATTGTGGATGCTTGGTCGTGCTGATGGTGATTTTATAAAAGCCCCCCCAGTCTGAGAAAGAAAGAAACATTTATTTTGACACACAACACTACAACAACAAAACACTACATATAAATAATGACAAAATAATATAATAATAATAATAAAAGTTGTCGCTGTAGTAAAAAATATTAAAATATTAGATCATTGTATTAGTAACCGACAAGTATAACAATAATAGTGATATGTAAATTAATGAGTATGAGATAAGCAACTGTGGAAACTCACTTCCCGTCCATAAATATTGTTCATTTATCTTTACAGTATGGTCGTCTTACAGTTGCATTGGAATCTAAAACACACAAACTATTACTACACTCAAATAATTATAAATAACGTGATTTATTATAAAGAAATTATTCATACAGGAAAGATTATCGCAAAATTATTTACTAAACTTCTCTTTATTTTAGACTTATGCAAATTATGTGACAGTGAGTTCGTTTTTTTTTTTAATTTTTATAGTCTGGCTACAGAGGCCTTTGAACCATATCTTTATCTAATATCTTTAAACGAGCAATTCTTGAATATATATATTATATATATATATATATATATTTATTATATATATTCTGAATCTCGGAAACGGCTCGAACGATTTTCATAAAATTTAGTATGCGGGGGGTTTCGGGGGCGATAAATCGATCTAGCTAGGTTTCATTTTTAGAAAACGTCGTTTTAACCGTGTTTTCACCCGAGCAAAGCTCGGTCATCCAGATACTTTGGAATTACAGCACTTCATTGTCATTCGTTTTTGCAATTTTTGTCTCACATCTATAGTTATAGTCAAAGTCTAGTCTTGGTCAAGTCCAGTTCGTGTCAGTCAAATCAATTCATGCCTCAGTAAAGTACGGCGACTTTACTATTTAGCTTCGATGGAGTTTTGGAAGCAACACGATAAGTCATGTTTCATCGAACTATTTCACTTCCCCACACTCGTGCTTGTATTTCGGCACTTTATGAATAAAACACCACTATTTTTATACATAAACACTCGAAAAAAACCCTAGTTTTGGAAAAAAATACAATGGGACGACGACGCTTACCGCGTTCCCGCCAAAACTCCACAGTGAGTTCGTAAGAAGTTATTGAGACTATTTTTTAATTTATCCTTGGCTATGGAGACTTTTCCTTCAGCTGAGAATTTCATATTTTTCAGGCAGTGCTGCTAGATGACTGTATAGATTTTTCTCCAAATCCCCCAAACTTTGGCCCAAAGAAATAGCCCAATAAAATTGCCCCCAATGAAATTAATTACAATAAAATCCATCGTAGATCGCATCTTTGCATTGCACCTGGTGGACAGGCTTTTTCAAAGTTATAGCTTCACTGTCCCTAGTAGACTTTTCGACAATAACGAACTCCTTCAACGAAATTGACAATAGATTGAAAAAAAATAAGGTATTTCATCTAAAAATAAAGATATACCTACAAAAGAGCATTTTTTAAAATCCCAAATGGATTCTAATCTCAATTTCAAGCTTCATTCAGATGCATCGTTTAGTCGATTCTAGTATAAAACCAGATAAACCGTCGCCAACCCGTAAATTTTGTCTTATACACTTATGATTACTTGGCGTAACCCAAGTGGTACGCGCACCTACCCCACTTTGAGAAACATTGACATAGTAGGGAAATATAAGCTTTAATCTTGATATTTTGTAGTCTTTTCTCAACAAAACTAAAAAAAAAAACAAGATCGTTAATTCAATATGCATCAAACTTAAATTACTATAAGGAATAGAAAAGTTCTCAGACTTTCAAGACACAAGCCATCAGCAGCAATGGCGTCAGGCTATCATTCGTTTTGGTAAAATAAAAGAGGCATAGATATTGTGGTGATTCCAAAAAAAACAAAGATAGCACCAATGATGGATACATCATGGAGAACTCTATCAATTGATCTAAGTACCTTGATTAAAGTACCACTTCTTTTAAACATAAGTAGGTACCAACTCAAAAAAAACTTTGTCGCGTTCCCTGTAGGTCCCATATTTTCAGCTCTAAAAATCTGGCTAAATTCTGTACCTACGCCCAGGTTAGGCTCTGGCAAACCAAGTTTTTTAACATACTTATAACTTTAACACTCACTAAACGCGTAACTAAGTCTCATCTTGGCAGGTACTCGATGACATAATTATTTAGGGTTCCTACGGCCGGCTCTCAGACTATATTTAAGATTTGTCTATTATTTCCGGTAGTTATGCAAGAAAAATGGTCTCCTAAAGTTTTGTATAATTTTCTCGAGTAAATACCAGAATTCATCCGACTATTTACGATCACTATTTTTGACAAAGCCATGTTTAAGCCATGTAACAGCAGATGACCGTAACATAATTATTTAAAGTTTTGCTAAAAACTTTGATGCGCTTCTATTTTTTTTTAACTTTTTTAAATTAATCAACTTACGAGGTTTTGGCACATTTTAGTTTTACTTATGTGGGATTTACTACTACATAATTATATCTACACAATTTCTTACGACATGACAATGTAAGTACATTTTTTGTTACTTTTATCATGTGGAATAACCGATTGAAACTTAGTTTATTTGTAATAAATATAATATAATGTAATAATAGAAGCTAAAAAAAATTATTGTTGAGAACGTAAACATGCTGGTAAACTATTCGTTATAATCAACAGCCTATAAAAGTTCACAGCTGGACATAGGCCTCTTCCAAGACACGCCACTCAACCTCATCTTCGGCTTTTAGCTTCCAGCCACTGACAGCTGCTTTACGTATATTGTCACTACATCTAATCTCACTGAACTACATTTGACGATTCGCGGTCAAGATTACGTCTATCGTAACGGTTGTCGTTTACCTATGCGGCAAATATGAGCAGCCCCTTCATGTTATTAGTACGCTAAACTATGACGGTTACTTTATCTGGCGAATTACTTCGTTTCGAATATGATCCCTTAGTGGAGAAACACCGAGCATAGGTCTTTTCATAGCTCATTAAGCGACTGTTAATTTGTGAATATATGCAGCTGTGTGTGTCGTCGTTTCGACGCCGTAAGTCAATATGTAATTGTATGATAATACAAAAAGGAATCATGGAAATACATAAAACACGGTAAAAAAATTGGGTTCAGTTTTTCTAGTTAGAATATAGAAATTCCCAATATTATAAAGAATAGAGTATTTATTTATCACCATCACAAATTTTGTTTCAAATAGATAACTAAATAAAATTAATTCTAGCAACATAACTAGCTAAGTAGACCTACTTAAGTCAATAACATCTTTATAATATCATAATCATTAACACATTATGCAAACATATATTAACATAATAGCAAAAAAATTAAGGAAAATAAAATTCCCATTTCTTGGGTGATACGAAACCGAGCCGCTGGTAGGCATATCCTTGCTAACAGCTGACATTTTACGTCTAGCAGGAACAGGCTTGTTTGGAAAAGTTACAAGGGTTACTAGATCTTGTTCTTCGTTCTTTTTAATTTTCTCATCTAGCCAAGCCTTGAAAGTATAAGTTGGTAAAATATCTGCTATTTTTTTATTAACTGAATAGGTTGCAGTTATTTCTTTAAAGCATTTATCATCCCCTGCTGTAACGATTCCAACGAGTTCATTGGCAAATATGCTTGGTCCACCTGTATCCTTGAAACAGGTCGGGACTTTGGTATCTATGCAGTCAATATATGCAGTCAGATCGTCTTTGATATCAGTCGGGTGAATAGGAGCTAGTCGATTTTCCACTCCGATGTACTGTAATTCTTTTACTTGACCCACTTCCGCATTCAGACCAAAGCCAAGAACTTCCATGTCGACTATGGAACGCGTGGATGTCAAATTACTCAACCATATTTTTGCTGCTATGGTGTTATTATGTTTTTCCGTGTAAATAAGACCGACATCTTTGTCGTTTTCAACTGAAGCGTAAGTTGGAAACCTCTCTGTCTTTATAACATGTAGTGAAATTGTGGTTTCATCTTTCTTTGCCTTTGTAGCGTTTAGTAATACGTAGCTTATAGGTAACTGAGTGCACTTGGCTGAAGTCAAAATAAGCCCGTTAGACACTACTGTCCCAGTACAGAGGTGATCATTTTGTTGAGACATAATTGATGCAATAAATGGGTACTGTCTGGGATTAGCGATTTTTATTTCATGCATTTGACTATTAGCTCTTCTAGTGCAAGTCACGTTTACTTCGCTTGAAGGTTGTTGTTCATTTGGTTCCACAGGAATATCCAGAGATTCATCCTTAGATTCCTCATTGGTATCACCGTTATCATCTCGCTCATCTACACTTTTCTTCACATTACCACCACCAGCAGCACAGTTATACGAATTGAAAACAATAAGACTGAAGAGAATGATATTTAAAAATATTAATGACTCCATATTTGGTTTCAAAGATTTTTACGGGTGTTTTCTTAGATTCCGAAGTCTTTTGTTCTATTTTTGACTTCTTTCACTTCACGTTCCTATTTCTTTCAAACTGCCAGCAGTGAAAGAAATAAAAAACACTTGCATGTATCATCAAAAAGGCTCTAAATGGTAATAGCGAAACTCATAAACATTTATTGTTATATTATATTATTCATTTATTATAAAAATCTGTTTTTAAATAGCGTTATGATTTACTCGTCTTTAATAATAGTGTTTATTTTTGTTCAAAAGTTAAACGTATCTTATAATGACTGACAAAAAAACTATACGATTTTTGTATAATTATTGTAGCAAAATATAAATTTGGAAAAGAGAGACAGAAAGATGGATATTTAATTTCAAATATATAAGGGCTCATTGCCTAAATCACGGAATCTAATTCAAACAAGAATTTGGCTCATTTATTGAGGTGAAAGCACAAAAAAAAAGTTAGGTGTCCTCGCCAGGGTAAGTTGATACTTCACTCCCGAACAGTTGCTTTGTTTATACAAAGTGCAGGCGAGGTCGTGCTTAGAGTTCTGTTCGCACCTGTGGGACGGCTCTGCCAAGTACCATTGAGGCACTGGAGTCAGTCGAGAGGCGCGCTAAGTAAGCTTTTATTCGTTAGTATTTTAATTTTATGGACATGGTCTGAAATAAAGAAATATAATATAATAATATAATAAGAGATTAATAGGCAATGATACTTTGGTCAAGTATCAGCTGCAAAGACTTGATCATCGACGTCAGACCTCCTATGCATCGGCTTTCTACCGGATACATTTCGGGGATTGTGCCTTGGACTTTCACGACTTGGTTTCCCCCGCCGCTTTTTACTATCGGAGGGTCAGACAAACGCGACCAAATCGTCACCCGTACCACCATGGTGGACGTTCCCTATGTGCGCACTAAGCGTTTCGAATCTACATTCTTTATTTACACAGCGAGGATTTGAAATTCTTTGCTCGTGTTTCCCGTAATAAGTACAATATGAGTGTCTTCAAATCAAGAATAAACAGGTTCCTTCTAGGTAAGCGTGTTCCATCTTAGACCACATCGTTGCTTAACATCGGGCAGGATATGGTCAAACGCGAACCTATTCCGTATTTTAAAAAAAGAAGACTACAAAATGTCTTTGTTTTGTTAAAATTGTTTTTTACATACTTAAGTTCAGGCAATAAGAACTTGCTACATGATACAATCTAATAACTACTGTGTTATATAACCTATTCATATTCACATTTAAAATAAATAATAAGTATCGTTTGAAAAGTTTTTTAAGGAATCAATAACTACCTACTACTAATGACTACTAAATGTTTTTATAGTTTCTTTTTATCTATTTCATCACCAAAGCCGATAATGTCTAGATACTAACTTAAATGATATTGAAACGCCTGTTTAAATATGAATTTTGGATATACGCACGTTCGCAATTTTCCAAGATTTTTCCTATAAAACCTGACAATTTTCTTGGTGAAGGCTTTGTTTTAGACAATGTTAAATGTTATTTCATCGACAGCTAGATATAGAGTTCATAATGCTCTAGCAAGGTTTTTGAATAATAGTATAATTTGATGTAGGTAGACATGATTTTAATGCATTCCCGCAAAAATTATGCCAGATTCAAGCTTCTTCCATGGATTCAAGTTTAAAATAAAATAAAAAAATATCACTTTATTAGGGATACTTAACGCTCATCTTCATTTATACATACTGGTTTTTACCATTTATTTGAGATAGATTTAATTTTAACTACAGTTATTGTCACATAAAGCATGTCATGGGAAAGTTCATTCCGTGCCTTAATAGAACAGTGGTGTCTTTACTAGCTTCTACGGAGTTTTAGAAACTATTTATGGAAAGATATTAGCCACATTATATCACTGGTCCATATTATTTATATGTATAGTTCAACAGTTCAAGGTACAGTTATTTTTAAATGAATTTATAGAAGAGGATAATTCTCCTTTTAAATAAATAAATAAAATAATACTAGTTTTGAAAAAAATAAAAACAATACAATGCAGTCGAGATGCAGTCAGTCCAGTCCATTAAATACAGTCAAGTAAATATGCAGTCAATTAAATACGAATTCTCTATACTTGTGATTCCTCTGAGATCCAGTCAATGCAGCGATTTAAAAATTTTCCGCGTTCCTGTCAAAACTGCTTGTTTATTTTAAATTTATTGGCAACTAAATATACAGTACTTTTGCCTAGACTATTTAAACTAAACTCATTCAAATTAAGTTGCATAGAGAGAAAATATTACATTTTAAAATTTTTATAAAGTTCTTAGTTTGGTTGAATTAAGTTGTTATTGCCAGAAGTAGATAATTAAAAGAATTATGATAGTGAGCATGAGTCCATAGTTAAATTCATTGAATTTTGGGTACAAATCTACGATTTTACAAGTTTACCAATAGCATTTTGACATTCGAGAGTCGAGAGTCGAGACCTCACAAAAGTCACTGATTGTATTTCGACAATGTTGCTTGTCTCTTCACATCTGTCGCTCTTTTGGAATTGAGAGTTTTTTTTGTTGTTTTGGCTGTTTGGTTGGTTGTCTAATTAATATTTCAATAAGGAACCAAAACTACCAAGATGTCCAAGAAGAAAGGGAACAAAAAGAATCAAGATTTCGACGATGACTTTGATGAAAAGAAAGTAGTTAGTAACGACAATCATGATATAACCTCAAAGAGTAAAGGAAAAGGCAAAAAGAAGGGAAAAGGAAATGCTGGTGACTGGAGTGATAGTGAAGAAGAAGCGTCAAAAAAAGTTCACCATTCTGATGACGAGGATGTTCCGAAACCAGTTGCTAAAAAGGCACAAAAGAAAGGTAAAATAATGACATCTATGGTATAAATATATTGTAAAATGTCTAATATTAAATAATTAATAAAAATGTTAGTTCGGCGAAACCCATTGGTTAATATTATGTCACTAGAATAACTTGAAACAGGCCTGTTTTATCAAGATGTTATGTTTAACATTTAACATATTGCAGGCCACATCACCATATCTACTGCAAATCCAGACTGCTAAATATACTCAGTCATATGACAAAGATCATTGATTGTACTTGAGAATAAGTATTCTTTATAATTATATAATCTTGTGAAATAATAAGTATAACATAAATGTGTATGTCGTAAAATCTGGAAAGACAACTATCGGTCTATAAAGTTTTTACTAAATTAATATGTCCATATGATTGGTGTTTCTTAACAAGGAAATCCATACATGTTTTATTTAATGTTAATTATTATTGCTGTTTGTTGTTTTACACTCTGCTAGAACTTGTCAATTTGTTTGAGACTGTCCATTAGTTTAGTTGGTAGTAGCTCTGCTTTGACAGCTAGTGTGAGGTGAGTTTGATTTCCACTCAGGACAGACATGTCGCACGTTGAAAACAAAAGTGACACTAAACGAAAAACTCAATTTTTCAGTATGGCCATTTTAAGTTTTTTGTAAGTTTTATGAGGTTAATAACTCAACTGTGACTTGACATAATGTACTGTTATTGTTTTAAATAATAGTTCTGGTATTATTCCATCAGAACCTGATTGATTTTAATCAGAATAACAGGTAAATATTTTAAACAGGTACAGGTAAACAGGTTTTCGTTTAGTGTCACTTTTGTTTTCAACGTGCGATTGTTATAAATATAGATGTTTCATAAGGGCATTCTAAATGACAAAATTTCTTAGCTATCAATGGTGTTGGCATACAAGTGATCATCATATTGCATGAACGGGGACCTGTTCAGTGTCTATGAATCGCAAACCATGTCTAGGTTTAAGGGACCCCTTTACAAATGTATTAATGCTCACCTCTACTTATATACATGTATTTCTATCAAGAATTTTATGCTCACATGAAATTCCTACCTATACATTATTCCTACACATACTTAACAATAATTTTTACAGTTAACATCATGTAACACACATTATTGCAGTTACCATAACACAAACACATATTTTGTGTAATGTGGACATCTGGAATAAGGTCCCTGTAATCCTAAATAATCATTCACAATTTATGTTCGTTTGTGACAGGTAAAAACAAAAAGAAAGGTGCAGATTCTGAGGATGAGGATGATGACAGCAAGTCCACTACCACCACTAGTTCAGTTGCCAAACCAACATCAAAATCTAATAAGAAAAAGAAAGGTCAGTCAAGGAGTTCTTTTTTAACCGACTTAAAAAAAGGAGGAGGTACTCAATTCAACTGTTTTGAATGGGTGAACCAATTTTGATGATTCTTTTTTAATTAAAAGCTGGTGCTTCCCTTATGGTCCCATTTCAATTTGGTCCAGTTCTGACAATGGCATCCATGAGAAAACCATCCAGTTCTGACAATGGCATCCATGACAATGGCATCCATGAAGTCTGTTTTTTTAAATTAAAATTTTACTTGTTAGCTCAAAGATTTCATGATGATTATAAATAAAATCATTGTCTATAGAAGAAAACACATATTGTGCCTTTGGATTGGCTGCTAATTTATGTTTTAATTTCTGTGACATCTTCAAGAGTATAAAGATAACTCTGTTTCTTGTTTTAGGTAAAGGTAAGAAGGATGAAGACTGGTCTGATGGGGGTAGTGATGTAGAGTTAAAAGAAGTATCTGAAGAAGAAATTGCAAAACCTATAAGTAAAAAGAAAAGTAAGTTCACTAAAATATCTACTGTCTATATTTTATTGTATTTAAGATCAACTTGACTGCCCTGTTAGCACATTTGGTAGAATATCTCCTTCAACAAATGTATGTATGTATGTATGTGTAGGTTTGATTCCCACCAACACAAACATTTATGTGACAATAAATGTGTCAGTGTCTAGGTGTTCTATATATAGTATTTATAAGTATGTATTTACAAAAAAAGTATATAAAAATTCTATCAGTTATCTGGTTCCCATATTTCAAGCTTTGCTTAGTTTGGGGCTAAATAGTGCTCTATGACCTGTAACTTTGGTGTTACCAATAAAATATTTGTATTTGAGCTAAGATGCATCAATAGGCACCTTATTTCTAAAAAACTATTAGTCTGGAGGGATACACTGCTGAGTGCGGGTCTCGTCTCATTGTAAGAAGGGTGAGGCTATAGTCCACCACGCTCGCCAAGTGTGGTTTGGCAGACTTCACACATCTTCGAGAATTTTTTTAAGAACTCTTAGACATGTATGTTTCCTTATGTTTTCCTACACTCTTTTCAAAGTCATCGGCAATACAAATATAACTTAGAAAAGCATATAGATTTGAACCCAGGACCTGCAGATTGGAAGCCAGACATTCTAACAACTAGGTTGCCAAACCTTTACCAACCTATATAAGACACCTACATAGTATGTCATATAGTTATGTTGTACATTATAATTAGGGTAGTATTTTTATTGTCTATTGCCCTAGCACATCAAATTGTGAGAATTGCATTGTAATGAAAGTTAAATGTATGAAAGAGGTAGTTACAATTTCTATTGTAAATGGTTACTGCTTTTTTGATACTATAAACCCAGAGGCTGTCCTTTATTCCATAGGATTTTTAATCTATTGCTTATATAGTACATAATTAAAATACAATCTCTATTTCTATCTATAGCTAAAAATAAAAAGAAGAACAAAGGGGCAGAGTCATCGGATGACGAGGAAGAGGAACATGACCATGACGATGCAAAGTCAGTTGTTAGCAACGTGTCGAGTAATGCTGCTAAACCTGTATCTAAATCCAAGAGTAAAAAGGGTATGTTCATTATTATATACTTGCTAGCTAGCTTCAAACGGGTGCAAGTTAATTGGATAACTTTTAGGTGACTTGATTAAAGTTGAATTTGTATACTAATCATCACAAATCACATTTAATCTAATTTAAACCCCAAGCGGGACAACAGTGCAGGACTTATCGCCATCACTTTTAAATGAAAATTAGAACATGTTCATAGCATATAGTCCACGTATAGTCAGACATAAGTCTTTCCCAAGACACATAACTCAACCCTACCTTAGGTTTTTTACTGCCAGTCATCTTGTGTATATTGTCACTCCATTCAGTCTTAGGGCGCCCCACAATATCACTCTAAAGGAGCATATAATGTTATTAGTATTACTGTCAAAGAACAGTAAAAAAAAATCAAGGTTTCTTTTTTCTAAAATGACTTTTGAATTGGCCATGCAAGTAAAGCGGTAAAAACTAATCTTTATATATAAAAATTTCGTGTCACGTTGTCTGCTATGAACTCTTCAACCACTGAACCGATTTTCACCAAATCTTGCACACTGTGTGCAGTTCTTTGTTTATTATATGACAAAGTGGTATAATTATCTCTGAGTTCTATGAAATTGTAATAGATGGCGGTGTAAGGTAATTTATCAACTGGATTGAGTAAGTATCCAATAGATGGCGCTATGTTAAAAGTCCAAACGTTTCATATGTGCTTCATAATTTATTTCATGTTACATGCGTGTGTTCAATTTGGCCACAGCAACGCGTAGCCGGGACTGCTAGTGGACAGTATATTGATATTATTTTTAATTTTCAGGTAAAGGCAAAAAGGAAGACTGGCCCGATGATGAAAGTGACAAGGAATTAAAAATGCCATCGGAAGAGGATGAAGAAGAAATTGCTATACCAGTAGTCAAAAGCAAAGGTAATAAACTGGACTCACCACTACATGTTTGTGGCCTTAGAGGGTTGCAAGTAGGGCAACCGCCCGGGGCTTGCTCTTGCAGGAGCGTCGCGTCCTCGCGCAACTATCCAAGTAAAAAAAGTGTCAAAAAATTGTACCACACATGTACCTCGCGCCTCGCACTTCACAAAAATCCACCTGAACGCACGGTTTCATTATTAGTACAAGCATGTTAACGGCCACCCGAACAGTCAAATTAATTATTTATTAAAACGGACACAAAAAAAGGGCCTCATAATGATCTATCGCCCCGGGGCCTCGCAATATCTAAGGCCATCGATGACTTCCAATGGAGTCCAGTCAAGTTTATGATAGCAAATCGCAGTGTGGATTAGTAATTTTTTATTTTATTCAGGTAAAAATAAGAAAAAAAACAATATGGATGATATCGAGGCAGAGTTAGCGAAATTCGAAATCAAAGAGACTGAACCAGAACCAGAGCCCCCAAAAGCGAAGGTAATTAACAAAATAATATTATATAATTTTGAATGAAATATCCATACAACGATGAAAGAAATTATTATATGGTGTCGGTGGTAAATAGATATAAAAATATTATTTTATTGTAATTAAAGATTGCTTGATTTGTTACTTCAATTGACATTGTTTTTACAATTTTAATTTTCATTTGAATTGTATGTTTTTAAAATTATTGTTACATAATTATAATGGCCTGTAATTCTGTACAATTATTATATCAATAAATAAAATTTATAATTACACAGTTTCAATACATGGTTATAAGCTTGAGGTGTGGAAAGAGGCTAAAAAAAAAAGTCATTGTACTTATTATGTACATTATGAATAATCTTTTGTTTGGATTTTGATTGTTTTTTTTTGTTCAATTTTGTTGTTTGATCAATGTTTTAACATAAGATTGTTAATTTAGAAATCACTAAAAAACCAGTTCAATTCAATTAATTCAATTATCATTTATTAATTACACACAGCACCATCTGACCCCAAACCAAACGAACCATGTATGATGGAAGTCAGATAACTGATAGAATATGTACTTGATTTTTTTTGTTGTAAATAAATACTTATTACACATACATGACACCCCGACACAGAACAAACATTTGTTTTTACCACAAATTGTTTGTTCTGGGTGGGAATTGAACCCACGCCCTACACTGTTAAAGCAGATATACTACCAACTAGCCAACAGCACTGTCAAATAAATGTTCCTTTTAAATATGTACAATAATATCCTTTCAGTGTAATACACCCTAACCATGTATTGAAACTTATATGTATGTTTTATCAGGATAAGAAGAAAAAGTCCAAAGCAGAGGTAGAAAAGGAAACTATTGAAGACGTAAATGCTAAGGAAGAGGATAGCGCAAAAGAGGAGGATGAGGTATAGCACCACAATCAATTTGAACACTATTTATTATTGTTAACAAACATCGTCCTATACATATATAATGTTAACATAGGTTCATATTTATATAATACATGGTGTGAGTGGTACACGAATGGATACCTTAAAAGGTTGAATTACAACAAAATTTAACAACCAGCTCATCAGATTGAAATATAGTTAAAAAAGAATCGGCCCATAAAAGTAATCAGAAGAATTATCTGTCACCATCTATTTTCTACTCTGTGTAAAAACATAGCCCTCCTTGTGCAGCTGGGTAAAAAGGATGAGAAGCCTTTTCTCAAAGTAGGGTGGAAGAAATAGCACTTTTTCAACTCGGAGATGTTTTTGTGCAAGCATATGGTTATGTTCCAGTTCGTGTATTATATTTCCAAACGGAAAGGTTATGCTCCGAAATTTTCACTTTACGTCTTCGTTATCTACATTAAAGATGACGCAGACTGTGAGTTTTTCATAGGTAACATTTTTGAAAGTTCATTTTTATAAAAAAGTATTTTCTGGTAAGGTCAATAGATGTTGATCAAGTTATTGTGTAAAGCGTGTATATAAAATCAATAGAGATTAAGTTAAACGCATCAAAGACACAAAATCCTGCACATGATTATACCAAAAAGCTGATTCTGCCTATTGTTAAAAATTCTTGTTTTTTATCTTTATTTCCGTAGATATTTGATTTGTCAATATCATATCCTACTAATGTGAAAGTTTGTGAGTATGGATGGATAGATGTTTGTTACTCTTTCACGTAAAAACTACTGTTCGGATTTTGACTATGATTATATTTTGATTATGACCGGGATTAACTTGTAGGATACTTTTTATACTGCAAACTCTACAAACTTTTTGCCACGCGGCCGAATTCGCTGATAGCAGCTAGTTTTATATATTTCAAAGTTTTAGTTGTAAAATATTATCTTTCATGTTTGTCTATGGTTAAGGTTTCACACGTGTTATTTCACGTCAGCGAAAAGTTAAAAGATAATTTTAAGCATAGATTGACTTTAAGCAACAACGCCAACTATGCTAACATTAGCCTATGCTTCATACTTCAAAAAGTTTAAAAGGCTTAGTACAGGTTAGCACAATGATCTTATGAGAATGTTTGTTAGGTGTCAGAGCTTCCCGTGAAAGAGAAAGAAAAGTCTGAAGAGCCGGCAGAGAAGAAACTAAGTCACAAAGAGAAGAAAAAACTGAAAAAGCAGCAAGAATACGAAAAGCAGATGGAACTGTTGACGAAGAAAGGCGGGCAGGGGCACAGCGACCTGGACGCTAACTTCACTGTCAGTCAAGCGCAGAAAACTGCAGGTGTGTACGAATTACAATAGTTTGGCTTCACGTCTACACGTTTTGACGTGATGGCAGAAAAATCATTTCTGTGTATTGTGTTATTTTCCAAAGCGAGTTTTTCGAAATTTTTTAAAACTAAAATAGCGGTGTTTTAATCATAATTCCTTCTAAAAATGCTTTCAATCTTACTAAAGTATAACCGGACGTGATTCTAACTTACTTTATCTGACTTTGAATACGACTTATACTTATTTTACTCGATTTGTCATCAAATACTTGATAATTGGGAGAATAAACGAAAAACAAAGAGAAAAATATTGATTTCCATTTAATCCTAAATATGTTTTGCTTATCTTAAAAAGAATTAAGTAAAAAAAATTCGATGATTAAATCCGCTATTATTTATGCGAGGATAAATGTTTGTTCTGGTTTATTATTAGTGCCTATGTATTTACAAAACTAAGTACATTTATTATTGTGTATTCTAACACTTATGTGGTTCTCATAGTACAAGCTTTGCTTAGTTTCGGGCGCTGTGTGAAATTTCCTACGATATTTATTATTATTTATATTGGATCTATTGCCACGTCATATATATCCAGAATTTTAATTTTTTAATTCAAACAAAAATAGGATAGACGGTATATCTGCTAATGTTAAGCTATAATGCGGTTAAGTTAATTGTTAAAAAAAGTGTGCATTAAAGTGCAGTACATTGTAAATATTAACTAAACTTACATTATTTTCTTTCCAGGTCAAATGGCAGCTTTAGAAAATGCAGTTGATATCAAAGTGGAAAACTTTTCCATCGCAGCGAAGGGGAAAGACCTATTCTTGAACGCTAATCTCTTGATTGCGAGTGGCCGTAGGTACGGTTTAGTGGGGCCCAATGGTCATGGCAAAACGACGCTGTTACGACATTTGGCACAACGGGCGTTCCCATTGCCGCCCCATATAGATATTCTGCTGTGTGAACAAGAAGTTACTGCTAGTGATATAAGCGCGGTTGATACGCTTTTAGAGGCAGATGTCAAAAGAACTGGTAATTTTTGCACTTATATAAAAAAAAAACTATTAAAAAAAATTGCAATAAACTTTTGTTTATTAATAGTAACTTTACACTTATTATTAGTAACTTATCACTTATTAATAGTAACTTTACACTTATTAATGGTAACTTTACACTTATTAATAACAGCTTTACACTTATCAATAGCAATTTTACACTTATTAATAGTAACTTTATACTTATTAATAATTATAGTAACTAAACACTTATTAATAGTAGTATGATTCGAATTGTGACCTCGAGAGCTCTGTATCAATTTATTCTTTTATCTGTTTTTTAAAGAATTGCTGAAAGAGTGCAAGGAGCTTGAAGTAGAGACTGAAAAGGGAAACATGAAAGTGCAAGATAGATTGAACGAGGTGAGCGTTTATTAACTTATTTGGAATAAGATTTTATTGTAAAATATTTGTTACTTCGTAGCTTCTACGTTTATTAGGAACTTCATCATGAGACTGAACAGCTGTGACGTTGACGATATTTCGAATGAGATTTATATTTTTAAATGTATGTATATGCGAGGTCGATGAGCTCTAAAGCACAAGGTATAAAGTACCGAGCATTAGAAATCATAAATCTTTTTAATCAATTTCAATTCATAAAATACTATCGAATCAACAATTCTGAATCACGTTCTTTGAAGTTCTTGAATATATGATCGATTTTAAAAATATTTTTTACTCATATACTTTTTAGGTCGAAATTCCGAGCTACGCCCAATATCTCAATAGCAGTCCTCTCTATATTCGTCCATGGCCAGGGCCGGATTAACCCTATCGGGTCCCCTAGGCAATGCAATTCATTTTTTTACTTTTTAAAATATATTTTTTCTATTACAAAAGTTGATTTTACTTTAATATTTTGTTTTCTATGGCAACATTATGGTGCGTGGCCCCATCAACTAGGCCCCCGTGGGCCCCTAGTCAGTGCGGGGCCCCTAGGCAGTTGCCTAATCCGCTTTATGGATAATCCGGCCCTGTCCCTGGTTATATCTACATGGTTTTGCGTGGTTGCAGGTGTACGCCGAATTGAAAGCGATAGGCGCGGACTCGGCTGAACCGCGTGCGCGGCGTATTCTGGCTGGTCTCGGTTTCAGCAAAGAGATGCAAAACAGAGCGACGAAGAACTTCTCCGGAGGCTGGCGGATGAGGGTCTCTCTCGCTAGGTAACGTTACAACCTGTTTTGAACCCTCTTACGCAAAAAGACGGTTGAGAAGTCTCTTTATGTTTGTTTTTATAAACTTTCACTGTGGTCAACTTCAAAGTGAATGGGGGGGTGAATGGGGTGAAAATGGGGGGAAAATCATTTTGAAATTTCAATTTATTCATGTTGTTTTCAGGGCTCTGTACATCGAACCTACGCTGTTATTGCTAGATGAACCTACAAACCATTTGGATCTAAACGCTGTAATTTGGTTAGACAAGTAAGTATCGACACACCAATATGATAAAAGTTTATCTGGATGTACATATGTATTTGATTCAATTCAAAATTATTTTATTTGACATAAACAATACAACACAGCAACAACAACAAACACGATATACGTATAATATTATATTGATAAGTCTCTACCCGAAATGGAACATTGCCAGGAATATCATTGTACAAAGTACTATTTTACTTAAATTCATTCATAAGAACCCTTTTAAGCATCGCTTAAAGTTACTCAATGCATAAAAAGCTCTTTCAACTTTTCAATGACGTGTATGTCATATGTGGATATGACAAAGAGAAATAAGAAAAAAAGTTATAAGTAAGGCCCTTAAGTGGGTCAGACTAGAATTTAAAAATAAAATGCACTAACATGTACTTTATTTTGAAGACTATAAGGTTACTATTTGTAAAACTTGTGCTTTTCAATTCTTTTTATGCAATAAAATGTTATTTTTCAGTTACCTACAAGGCTGGAAAAAGACCCTTCTTGTAGTATCTCACGACCAGTCTTTCTTAGACAACGTGTGCAACGAAATCATACATTTGGATCAACAAAAACTGTTCTATTACAAAGGAAATTATTCAATGTTCAAAAAAATGTTCGCACAAAAGCGAAAGGAGCAGATAAAGGAATACGAGAAACAAGAGAAGAGATTAAAAGATTTGAAGGCGCACGGACAATCCAAGAAACAAGCTGTGAGTATATATATGGCTAAAAAATTATTTCCGTACTAAGGTTGCTTGGAAGAGGTCGCTTTAAGCGATAAGGCGGCCAGTTGTTGCACTATTGTTAAGCTGTTTGTGTTATGTTTTATTTATGGTATGAACAATAAAGAATTATCTTATAGAAAAATGTTCGGAAATTGGGACAGCAGCACTTCGATAGGGTTGCCGGAATAAATGGAAACTATTCGTCTTTTTTATTGTTTTTGGCATCGTAGAGTCAAGCATTTCAACATTTTCAAGAAGAAAAAAACGGGTAATTAGTAATAGTCAGAGTCACAAAATGGAAGTCAGGGTCAAGTCCAATCATTCGTTAATAAAGTAGTGGTAGCGATGCATTTTTATAGCCCTAAACTTTCATTTCAATCATTCCTTTAATGATTAGTTTCCCATACAAACTTTCACCCACTATTTCACCCGCTTCAAGTTATATTTTCACCCCAAAAATAGCCCATGTCTTTCTCCAAGGTCCTGTCTATCTTTGTGCTAAAATTCATCAATATTGGTTTAGGCGTGAAAAAGTAACAGACAGAAAAAGTGTTTTTACATTTATAATATTAGAAAGACCTATCTCGCAATAAAGACTCTCGCAACTCTTTATTGCAGCGGTTCTCAAACTTTTTGGTGACAGAGTCCTTCCTGGAAGCGAAATTATTGTCATATCCCTAATAATGTAATCAAAAACTGTTTTATGTGTATTTTTTATTGTCAGTTGAGTTGAGTGTTGAACTGTTGACAATGCTCCTGGCTGAAATGTCGCGCTCTCATATTACGCATTCCACTACTACACTACTATTCTTTTACTAACTTTAACTACTAACTTTAGTAATTTTTAAATGGAATATTTAGATGTATAGGTAACTCTTTTTATTTTTGTTCTTCATTATGACCAGTATTTTCGCGGAGCCCTAAACTAACACTTTGGACCTCTAGGGTTCCGCGGAGCACACTTTGAGTACTTATTACTTTATTGTGCACACCAGAAATAGAAGAAATGTATAGAAAAAAAACTTATTTGTGGCACTATAGTACAGGAAACATTTTCGTGTTCGGGTTTCCAAAACCAACTCTTCACACTTTTCTTTATTCTATGCGCACAGGAAAAGAAACAGAAAGAAGCGCTAACACGCAAGCAGGAGAAGAATCGCAATAAGACAAGTAACGAAGACGTGGAAGGCGCTGCGCCCATTACTTTACTGCAGCGACCTAAAGAGTACATCGTCAAGTTTAGTTTCCCAGACCCACCGCCTCTGCAGCCGCCTATACTGGGGCTCCACAGTATGTACATTAGTATTAGTATATTACGATAAAAAAGATTAAGGTTATTGGAGTTTAGCTGGGAAAAATAAAACAATAGTTGCAAAAATTGAATTTGTAATAAATGTGTAATTGCTTGTTTCAATCTTTTAGCGTGGATTCTCTAATCAAATAATGAAAGTTACAATAAATGTAATTAACTTTTTTTTTTTTTATGTACTGAAACGAACTAGACGCTCTCCTAATGGTAAGAGATAACGCCTGTCCATGACCATTGGAACGGTACACAGGACTTTGAGTAACAACAAATTCCAGGGCATCACTGCTTTGGTGCTCATTACTTTGAGATATTAGATGGTTAGTCTTAACAGCCCTGTAATTTCGTTAGCTGCAGTACCCTTTAAATCGGAACACAGTAACGTTTCACACTACTGCTTGGTGGCAGAACATCTGGTGCTGCGGTGGTAACCCAGACGACATCCTGCTAAGGAGATCTACCACCAAGTAAAAGTATACAACATTACATATTTATGGTTGACAAGCTCGGTGTTTGACCACAACTCATCTGATGTTAAGAGATGGCGTTATCGAAAATGGTAATCATACATAGTAGAGATGAAACGGATAGTGGTTTGGCCGGATACCGGATAATCGGCAAGCTACGAGGTCGAAATAAGAGGCAAACATTTTTGACGTGCGATTATAAAAATAAACGGTGTCCATAACCTATTGTGGTACGATTAGCCTTGTGTAGAATAATTTAAAAAAATGAGTTTTACTATCCGGTATCCGGCCGAATATTGAATTACTATCCGGTATCCGGCCGGATACTGAAAAGAAAAGAAAATAGACAATAACCTACCACTATGCTATGGTTTATTCACGATGTTTTCCTTCGTCGGCTGCTCAAGCTCATTATTGGGGTTTGAACCGACCACACTAACCACCACCATCGCTACATAGACTGCTAAAAACATATTTTTTCAGACGTGGACTTCAATTTCCCAACACAGAAGCGTTTATTCATCGGCGTCGATTTTGGTATCGATTTGAATTCACGTATCGCAATCGTTGGACCCAACGGAGTCGGCAAGTCTACCTTCCTGAAACTGCTGGTCGGGGAGCTCAGCCCTATCAAGGGAGAGCTTATTAGGAATCATAGGCTGGTTAGTACGATTTCCTAATTACATGGTTACGCGGATCGGTAGCACAAGACCAAACTTTTACTATGGAGCCAATACTGAAATTGTGATTTTTTAATTGTGTTTTTTTAGTTGTTTTATACATTTGATCAATTAATAACAGACTTTTTATATAGAACATTTTTTTTTCTCAATATCTGACTTGTGTTCATAATAATGAATACAATAATCTTTTTTTGTTAACCCTAAGCTTAAATCCTTTATATGTAATACAGACTAGATGACATGATTTGAACATGTTTATTTGTCTCACTGGAATGTATATCATCATCTTAATCGTGAAGACCGGTTGGAAGCGGCTCGCATCCAGCGCATTCCTGCGGTCTTTATGAGGTCGTCTGTTCACCTTGTGGCTGGACGTCCTACGTTGCGCTTGCTGGTCCGTGGTCTCCACTTCAGAACTTTGCAGCCCCATCGGCCATCAGTTCTGTATGCTATGTACCCTGCCTTGTTGAAATGGCAGTCCACTTCAACATGCTAATCCGCTGGGCTATGTCGGTAACTTTGGTTTGTCTACGGATCTCCTCATTCCTGAATCGATCTCGTAGGGAAATTCCGAGCATAGCCCTCTCCACAGCTCGTTGTGCGACTTTGAGCTTACTAATAGGACCTATAGTAAAAAAAACCGGCCAAGTGCGAGTCGGACTCGCGCACGAATGGTTCCGTACCATAAAAACGGCAAAAAAATAATGTCTGTTGTATGGGAGCCCCACTTAATTTTTTTTAATTGTCTGTTATAATATTTGTTGTCTATAACAATGGAAATACATAATCTGAAAATTTCAACTGTCTAACTATCGCGGTTCATGAGATACAGTCTGGTGACAGACGGACGGACACCGGAGTCTTAGTAATAGGGTCCCGTTTTACCCTTTGGGTATGGAACCCTAAAAAAATAATGTAAATTTGGAAAAGGAGAATAAGGAATGTACATATATTTTTGTATCTTACAGCGGATAGGTCGCTTCGACCAGCACTCGGGTGAACATTTAACAGCCGAAGAATCGCCAGCAGAATATCTTCAGCGTCTGTTCGGGCTGCAGTACGAGAAGGCGCGGAAAGCCCTCGGCACCTTCGGTCTGGCGAGCCACGCGCACACCATCAAGATGAAGGACCTGAGTGGAGGACAGAAGGCCAGAGTCGCATTGGCTGAACTCACTCTGATGGCCCCTGATGTCGTTATATTGGTAACAATTTTTCTTCTTAAATTGCATGATAATGTTTTTTTTTGTGTAAAACTAATTATACGAATGAGACGCTCTCCTAATGGTAAGATATAGCGCATGTCCATGACCATTGCAGCGATAAACAGAATTTTTTGCAAGATATACATGGGTAAGAGGACAAGCATGTTGTGACTTTATTTTGACTTGCCATTGATCGAATTTGATTTGATTTTTAAGGTGATTTGATGCTTGGTTTTAATCTGAAATCGCGACTATTTACGACCGTAGCAATTAACATTGTCGGATCTACATTTTTGCTATTTTCATTTTAATGCATTAAAGGTCTTAGAATATGTCTAAAAATGCCCCCGAAAATTATTAAATCAACCTAATGGTAAAAAAAAAAAATTTTATACCTCTATTTACACTTTGAACTTGTCAAAACTTGCACATATAATGATACCAAGTTCTTTTACTGTTTTTCACTCTACACCTCACTACAGTAAGGGATCAGTCAGGATCACATTATAAGTTAATTAATTTGCAAAAATGCAATATTAGCTAGATGGGTAGCAAGGCAGGCTACCGTAAACCGAAAAACATGGCAAGTGGTCTACAAGACTAAAAAGTTTGGGGACCTCTGATTTAGAACATTGAAAATCTATGTGCTGTAGTGTGAGTTTACGTCCCTGATTCTCTACGTATATGAGATTCCTCGCCGAAACACTTTTAGCATTTTTTTTTAAATGTAAAAGTAGTATAAATGTAAGTTTTACTTGGTGGTAGTTCTTCTTAGCAGGAGATCGTCTAGGTAGGTACCACCGCAGTACCAGATATTCTGCCGCCAAGCAGTAGTGTGTAAACATTACTGTGTTCCGATTGGAAGGGTACTGCAGCTAGCGAAATTACTGGGCTGTTGAGACTAACCATTGAATCAAAGTAATAAGCGCTAAAGCAGCATTGCCCTAGATTTTGTTTTGTTACTCAAAGTTTTCGATACCGCTATAATGGTCATGGACAGTCGTTATCTTTTACCATCAGGAGAGCATTTCGTTTGTTTTACTATTTTAATATAAAACAACTGCTTAATTTCAGGATGAGCCGACGAACAATCTGGATATCGAGAGTATAGACGCGCTCGCTGAAGCGATCAACGCTTACAAAGGGGGCGTAATCATCGTATCTCACGACGAAAGACTCATTCGTGAGACGGAGTGCACACTCTACGTTATAGAAGACCAGACTATCAACGAGGTGAGATTTTTTGTGCACAATCTTTCAGGGGACACTTAGAATCCGTTTATTATGACTCCGCCTATATTGACCAACCGTTTAATATGAAGTAATTGCACAGCGAAGTTTGGTTGTCATATACCATTCTTTATAACAAAAAAATTAAAATAAAACAATTTGAGAACCTCCTCCTTTTTGAAGTCGGTTAAAAATCGGATGTAGCTTATTACCATATATACCCATTTTTAATAAATTATGTCCGGTTATAGTGACCGACATGATTCCTAACACCTTCGTTAGTGTTCGGGAGGGTCACGTGACGCCTGACGACGTTCGGCGCGTGCATGGCACGTGGTTTTTGTTTTTGTTTTGAGTCTTAGCGATAGTTGAAGAACACGCATTGTTTGTTAGTGATTTGTGAAAAAAAATTACATCTCAACGTCTTCGTAAAGCATTTAAGATTGAGGAGAAAGCAGATTAGAAAATAGTATTAGAGATTGTTATTACAATATAAGGAAAAAAAAACAAAAGCAGACAAACATTATTGATATCTTATGTAAAAAAATATATATTTATTACGTAAAGATTTTACATATTTTGATTTTATATGCTTTGTTTCTCTCTATTAAAATAAATACTTACATATATACCTAACAAAAACAGGAGGTTGTTTATTTTCTACAAAATGCTTTGTATGACGTCCGCTTATTGAAAGAAAATTACATGTTTGTCATTTCCTTTCAATGTCATTATAAACGGATTACACCGTACCTTATTCTTGTTGACTATATATATTTTTATTGACCCTTTTATTTAAAAAAAATCTCTTCTTCGCACCTCTTCATAAATAAACAAATTTTATATGAAAATACTATATCTCAAAATCTTTGTCAGCCTCAAAAAGTTTGAGGCAAACTTTTCATTATACCCAGTAAGGGACAAATATAATTCACTCGTTTATTACGAAGGGTGGATATTCGTATGTGAATAACGGAATAAGTTTTTCATGAATATGGTTTAGATTTTAAAACACTTTGTCCACTTATTTCCAGGTCGATGGCGATTTCGATGACTACCGTAAAGAACTCTTGGAAAGCCTCGGCGAGACCATCAACTCGCCTTCTATCATCGCCAACGCTGCCGTACTGCAGTAATCGACAACCGTACAGAGAAATATCTACTTTATCTCTACTGCATAACATACATTTTAGCTTTCCGGTGCTACCAGTCGTACAAGTGAGAGACACCTATCGTACAGAGAAACATCGATTTTATATCTACAGCATAACGTCACTTACCGGGTTACGGAGTCATATGAGTGAGATCTATTGGTACTTATATTCCTGTTGTTTTATATAATTTTATTTTCTTTAAAAAGATTTCGAAATTGCACAAGATTCTGTGTCGTTACTGACGGTAAAGTTGTGATTAAACCAAGGCACCATAGTGTGGCGTTGTAGCATGCAACATTAATGCCACAAATAAATAAAATCATTAGTTACATGAAAATAAAGCCTGAACATTTGATGAGGATAAAAGCTAAAACTGCAGCACACTAATATTATAAATGCGCAAGTTGTATTTGTTTGTTACTTCTTCACGCCGTAATGGTTCAACAAATTTGGATGATATTTAGAATGTAGATATGTAGTTTATTTTTAAATATCTGCTACTCAATAATAAAAGTGTTAGTAGAGCCCCGCAATTTCACTCGCGTTCCCTAGTATAAAAAGTAGCCCCTGTGTTAATCCAAGGTCCGAGCTATCTGCGTTTAAAATTTCATCAAAGCCCGTTAAACCGTTACAGTGTGGTAACCAACATACATACCACAAGAATAATTTCGCGTTGTATCATTGTGATTTAGACCTTATTACTAGGTGCAATGGTTTTATTTGTTTGCGTCGTTTAATGTTGTAGCATGCTACAACTTATCAGTTTGCCTTGGTGTAATTTGTTCACAAGTGCCTATATGCAATAATACGCACGAATTGTGTACATTTATTGATTAAAATTGTATCCAAAATTGCTAAATATTTTCGGATTAATCACGTAAAACGATTCTTCCATGCACATTTCATATTAACTCAAATTGTAATATATTTTATCACTATCAAAAAAGTACATACATTTATTTACATATTATGTACATACATAGAAAACATGTTCACAGCAAAATGCGGAAATCTCTTAGATTAGTCTAACATTGTATGTAAATGTTATAAACATGTAATAAATATTGTAAAATATGTATTTTAATGTCATTAATATCAGTGTACGACATTTTAGTCATAAAATATTGAAAATATTTATTATTCTTGAATACATTTTTGTTACAAAACAGTTAATCTTTTACTGTATTTATTATTAGTAATAATTAGGACTATAACGCTTTAAAAAATAAAATAAAGGGAGAACGGGCTGAGTGGCAGCCCTAGTGTCAAGAGGATGTACTGTCCAAAGGCTTCCGGACATGACAGGAGTTTTGTTGTTATAATGGCGCGGCAGTTGCTTAATCGAAAACATAATATGAAGGTAGGTAATAAGTGTAAGTATCAAGAAGCTAAATATTGAAGAACATTTTTACACAAGCAAAGCTTGTCGGTACATATGGGCATATACAAAGCTGACAATAGTTATATGTACCTATAAGTTTTTTTTGTAAATTCATATCTACTTGGGTATAATACGTACATTTAGAAGTCTCAGACACAGAACAAACATCTACGTTCATCACAAACATAAATAATGTTATAATTGCTGCAGTTATTACGTTTTAGCCATAATGAATAGTGTATTAACTTATTCAAGTACCTCAGGGCGCACTCGTTGGTGGTTTAAGTAGAGGCACTCTAGAGGAAGGGTAGCTAGTCAGATAGAGCGGTCAACATTTATTGGGGATAACCTTAGCCTTAAGGTTGTGCGGCGAATTGAACTGTACATATTATATCCCACTAATATTATAATGAAAGTTTGGATGATTGGATGGAAGGATGGATGGATGGATGTTTGTTTGTTACTCAATCACGCCAGAACGGAACTGGATGATATTTTGCATGTAGATACTTTAGGCCCTGGAATAAAACATAGGATACTTTTCATCATCATCATCCATCACCACACGACAAACGACAAAGAGGCATACCTATATACCAAATTTCAAGTGAATACATCTAATAGTTAGTTTTTTGATAACCGCACAGGAGCCTAACATATTACTGATATAAAAAGTATTCTATATTTGAATCCAGGTAATAAACTATATATGTGCCAAATTTCATCCAAATCATTTCAGCCGTTTTTACGAGATTGAGTAACAAATATTTAAGCATACAAACTTTCACATTTATAATATTTAGGAGGATTAGTAGGATACGTACACGCTAGACCCTCTTTTTTCGTTTACGTTTACGAAGCGTTCCCCTAACACCGTATAATAATATAGCACAAAGGTAAGGTACAAAGCAATTCCCACCAACTCCTGTCTTTACACTCAGACAGCGTCCGTCCAATCTAGAGTTTTTTCCTCAATTTGCGTGCAGCCTTTCGCCCCTCCATTACGAACTTCTCAGCTTCATTAGAGGATTTAAAACGCAAATTTCCTTTTCGATTGTAACTTTTTTCCACTTCTTAAAAGAAAGCTTCTTTTAAAACTTGGAAGAAAATTAGTATCCTTCCCTTTGAGGGGCGAAACGTGTTTTAGGAGATTCGTTTGGATCTCAATCTGTTAGAATAATAAAATGTTTCCGTGCTTGATTGTGTTTAGGTACTTACCTGTTATTTATACAAGCTTAGGATTAGGATATTTACCATATACCTACTATGTTATGCTAAACGGGGAGGGGGAGGTCATGATTGTAATCATGATATGTACAACTTATAATGATTACCTGCATTACTTTAATATTGCCATAACACTAATAAACTGTTACATAGAAAAAATAGTTGAGCTTTGACCTTGTCCTTGACCCAATGTATGAGGAGCTGAGTTTTTTCTACGATTTCCAAGTTGTGCGCCTTAATAAAGATAAATACAGTGAACCCTCCTTCGGTTTAGCACATACGCTTATAAAGTTATATAGGTACACACCTACGAGGCTTTGTATTGAAATTTCCATATAAATAAATACTAAGTATCAAAGTAATGGACCGTTTTTACATGAGTCAGAAAACTCGTCAGTGTCTCTAATTCGCCAGTTTCGTTAATAATGATTTTATCATAATAATTTTCGAAAATTACGTAAAACGTAGAGAACTAAAGTCACAGACATAGCAGGCTGAAGTGGCAATGGGCTGGACATGACTGTTGCAGGACCGATAACCGCTGGGGTAGACGTGTTCTAGTGGAGACCGCGAATTGGCAAACGTTGCATAGGACGCCCTGAGACTAGATGGAGTGACGATATACATAGGGCAGCTGGCGGTGGATAGAAGCGATAAGCCGAGGATTGGGCTGAGTGGCGTGTCTTGCAAGAGGGGACCATATCCAGCAGTGCGGACTAAAAAAAGCTGATGATGATGATGATGACGTAGTACGTAAACCATAGTGAAATGCATGAAAAAAGCAATCACTATTTACTCTCGCAAGGGAGAGCTATCCCACTTTCTATAGATTTTTCTATCTTGTCATTCTCGCAAATTGATATGCTTCTATGGTCAGTTTGTTCTGGTCTGGTCTGGTGGTCTTAGTACACATAGTTAAATGGCTTAATTTGCAAGGAGTTTGTTGAAAGTTGGTATTATCGGTATGATTTTAAGTACGTCGGTATTTAGTTTCGTACCTAAATTTATTTGTTTCCGAATCGTGTACCAAATTGTCGCATATGTGAGATGGGTTTGATTATTAATCGTGTACCTGCTAAATCTTTATTGTAAAATCTTATTCTGAAATAAATCGCAAGCGTGCACTTCAGAACCAGATTTCCATATACACGCTAAACGCATTATTTTGAATTATACACTAACAAGCTAACAATGAGGCTTGCCATCACCCCAAGAGCCTATTAACGTCTCGAGAGAATCCCCGCCCTCCTTATGTTATTTCACATCCTACAACTTTGTCGCACTCAAAAATACTAAACAAGACAACGAATTTTAGAAGAGAGAATTCTGAACAATGATGTGTGTGCAAAATATCAAATCAATCTGAGTGATTGTTCTGTAGTTGATTGATGTTGATGTGATGTAGATATTCGAGACGTTTTTTATAATCTAAAAATAAATTGACTAAAACAATTTCGTATTGCGTTTTGTTACGAAAACCTACATTTTTTTTTATGGTTGGTAAGTTAAGTGATTGACCACAGCTCACCTGATGTTAAATGATGTGGTCGTAGATGGTAAAGCACACAATATAGCTTGGAATGGAACTGGCTCTCTATTGAGGTAGATTTTCAACTTGAACTGAACTTGGTAGCTAGCCAGCGTTGTGGAGTTTGTGAACAAGATGTTACACTGCTCTGCAATTGAGCTAAACGAAGTGCGTGTTTCAAACACGTAACACATGTAGGTAACCGAAACCGAATCGAAACAAGATATTATAGTTTAGAAAACTATAACTCGCCTACTTGCTTACACCACGCCATATTTTTAATCGTTAGTATCAAATGTTGCTTTACTTATGCAAAATTACTAACATTTATTTACGTCGGATACTTCGACTATAGTATCGACCATTTCCGGTGGCCTTCTTCAAGGAGTCAGAGAAGAGTACAAAGCGCGCGAGAACTCGTCTTGCTTCGCAGTACGGGTGAATGCGTGTCTCGCACGTGAAGACAGCTGTCGGTGCGCGGGCGCGGGGTTGCAGCGAGTAGAGGGCGGGTAAATGCATAGATACACGAACTATACTCGAAGTATCCGATGTAATTTAAAGAAAGTAAAATCCACGACAGTTTCCAGAGAAAAACTTACAAATTAAATATGCTTAGAATAGAATGTGCTCATGTTATTTTTCTTTCTTTCGTATTGAAATATTTTTATTGTCTAAAACTGTAAAAAAAAACTGTTTAAAAACTGAATAACCACGAACATAATAAACACTATAAAGACAACGTAACTTTTTAAATTAACAAACACAACATATTTATAAAAAAAAAACCGTACTGCCTATTTAATTTCTAATAGCCGCCATATTGGATTTACTAAAAATAGGTTTGCGTTCGAATACACCCTGTCTAATGTTAAGTAGTGATGCGGTGTAGGATGTACCTGCCCTACGCCACACGGAGCACTAAGACGCGTCGATTGACACCCCGCTTGTCAAAATATCAATTAATAGCTTAGGCGAAGAATTAAGGAGTTATGATAGAACAGATGAACCTACTTACATACATATACAGGCTTCTAAAATAATGAACCTTCGTTTTCGCTTAGTCAATAACAGTAGCACAATCAGACATGAAACAAGCGACGTTGTATTACGACAGAGTCCTAAATCTCCCGGTTAGAATAATGTCCTCCAATGTGTACACAATAGAAGCGATTATACTCTCCCCCGCGACATGATTTTATTTGTGCAGTTATTGCGACGGGAGATATTTAAATTTCATTAGGTTTGTTTTACACTTAATTTGTGAGGGGACCGTTATTGTTGGGGTGGGACTTGAAATGCCCTCCGAATTAGACGATTTGAATTAAGTAGGTAGATACATGACTCAGATAAGTCACCCCGTTGCGTTATCGGCTGTTTATCTGTACGATCGCTTTTAAACTGAAGATTAGTAAGAGCATTAACGGCTGGCGTGGTTTCGGATGTCATTGATGGATTATATGTATAAAAAGTTGAATGTAAATGTATCTATTAGGAGTTTTCGAGTTCAGAGAAAATTTAAAATCTAATTAAGTAAGTAATCAGTCAATGTTTGAAACGTAGGTTTTAGCTGAGATGTCGTTGTTTGTTTTGAAAATTTGGTTACTGTGATAGCAATAAGGTATTTACTATCGGTTAAATATAGTTGAGTTATAATAGCAGTCAAAATCAGCCAAGTACGAGTATATTAACAAAGTTTTAGCGAATTATAAATTGTGTGCAGAACGGAGCCCAAAGTGGGGGCATTTGCGGCGGACTCCATTAGCGGTGTTCGTCGGACTGTCACAATCATTTTTCTTTCCCGTCGCTGCTAATTCTCGGCTGCGCTCCGATGCCCACATCCGTACTCGGCTCGACATGTCTTGATACTTTTATAACATCTCGTTACGTATAATTGAACAAGGACAGATATTCGCTTAATCAAGCGATCTGTTTTAACAGTGACACGTAGCAAAAATATCAACTACTACAATTTTATTAGAAAGGCAATTTAAAAGGAAAATCATTTAATATCTACTGTCCTATGATTTTCACTTTAATTTTGATGTGTGAGGTAACAGTGGAAGGCAATTCAGAAAACTGATAATAAAAAAACGAGGAATACAGTCTGGTGTCACAGCTTCATATTTATCTAACATCTACATCCAAAATTTTATTACACCACTTGAAAGCCAAAGAAACAGAAAAAAGAGGACTTGAAACATAGAACTCCGAAATTGTTCTCAGTGTGCAAAAGTGTATTTGACACACGACACAGCCACACCCCGATATTTTTTAATATTTGTAATTTTTTTATATCCCACCCTGCTTTAATAAAGATATCATAGCATTATATGTAATAAATAACACGTTTATACTAGTCAGACACTATACACAACAAAGTTTCTCTAGGGCTCTAGGGTTAGAATGTTTTTCTCACATGAATATTGTTTCTGAAAGTTCGCTATGCTCTTATGCGAAAACAGAAAATCTATACGTGTAATCAAATTTTTAAATCACACACCTGAATTTAATCATCTGTAGTATAATAGATTAGAAAAAGAGTTCAAGTATCAAGACGATTAAAGCAATGGTCAGAGAGTGGAGGCTGATATCGACTTTTATTACCCCGGAGGGGTTGGTCATTAGCGGAATAAAGCGGCTGCCACCTGATAAAGTGCGTTTTGTTGCTCAGTTACGTGTTGTTCTAAAACCCCCGTTAAAGGGATGAATTGCCTGCCAATTGTTTTGGGGTTATTGTTTCATCCGAAAAACTCTGATTGGATATTTGAAATGGCAGTCGTAGCTTTAGAAAAAATCCACCTCTTTCTACACAACAGACTTTTTACTGTGACATCTTTCGAGGTCTCAAAGTCGGTGGCAGATTAAAACCTCTGTCTCTATTGAAGTTAGAAGGCTTAGTGATCTCTATGGACTTTCCATGAAACATAGAGCTTCTCGTGAACTAGCACTTTTGGCTTATCGAATCGGATATAGTGCAAACAATAATAAAAATCGCCAGTTTTAAATTGAAATTCCACCAGTTCCAGTTCTTCGCGTGTCCACACGCGTTTTACGGGATAAAAACATACCTATCTGTTAATCCTGAGTACCTATAAGCTATCTGCATTTCAAATTTCATCTAAATACGCTATGTTGTTGCAGCGTACAAAAGAAACAAACATAGATACGTGCATCCTTTGGCTATATAATACTAGTGTGACAGCGAAGAGCACTTCAATAATTACAGAACAATATAATCAGAAAATTACTTAATACTGCGAGAAGCCAAGATATTCATTACAAAATAATAATATATGGTACACCTGCTTATTTACGTCAACTTTGTATCCCGTTTGGATATATTTGTTAAAAAGTATAAGTTTAACGACAGCAGTAATAGACTATCAAATTTCGACTCGATCAGCCCTGTGTAAGATTATTAGCATAGGTACTGTGAGCTAAGTGAGTAAAGAGCTGCTTCTTGCATCTTCAGACGGCTGAACAGATTATCTAGTAAAGAACATTCTCTATCAAGTCACAAAAAAACTAAATCAGAGGTTTGGGAGCTAAGATGCCACTGACAGATACACAAGTTCAACTTATGAAGTTATAACACGCCACTGTTTACGTTGGGTGTTAAATTTTAGTTGCCGTAAGCTATTATTTTTGTCTTATTACCCATTTATAACAAAATTAATGTGGCTAATGAATATCGTTCGCAAAACATAAGCTCCAAAAGAGAATGTCTGGATCGCATCCCATATTTCATTCGATCTCGCACCGCGAGTAATTCGGTTCGAAATGAACAATAGTGGTTGGCATTATTAACACTTTACCCGGGGTATGATTGATGACGCAATGTGAGTTATAGAACTCTCCGAACATATCATACACGCCTTATGATGCTGCTGTTTTATGAACAGCTGATATACGAACCCAAGACAGGACTTCAGTTAAATAATAAATAAATATCGTGGGACATTTCACACATCGCAATCTAGTTTCAACCTGGGCAAAGCTTGGTCGATGGGAACCAGATATACCTACTGACAGAATTAGAGTAACCTTAAAAATTTGTACTTATAGGGTTGGTAGCGGATAAACCTTGAACAGATTTAGAATTTCTCTTTGGAGAAATAAAGAAGCTGTTTTATTATTTACATAATATGTATATAGAATGCTGAAAGTTCCATTTCGCAATTTCAAATTTTTTTACAAGCATAATTTCTTTCTTTCCTTTCTGCCTTTTTTTAGCATCGCACATTGTCGAGTCGGCCAGTCTCAAGTAGATCATATTTTCAAGCATTTCATAATAAAATCAAGTAAAATAAATCTTAGTTCAAGTCATAGTCTAGTCCAGTCCATGCTGTACTAAATGTTGTCAGTCTTTATTAGTATATCGAAAGAATCTTTCCATTTCTCTTATGCAATATCTTAATTAACAAATAAATTGATATTTTTGGCCAGTTATTTGATATTTTTTATCTTACAATATTTATAATGACTGTAACTTTTGGAAAATAGTACAATGACTTCCCGCCAAAACCTTTGCGCCTAGTAGTTTCATATCCAAGCGGGATAGCGAGGCCGATGTCCGGGCCGCCCCTATGTGCTGCGAGGCACATAATTCCGGGTCGGCCCATAACGCTATTAGACAAACATTTCCTGACGCTCGCTACTTTTTCCAAAACTTGCCGAATAAATCAGATCGGCGGTGCGTCGCAGTTTTCTCCTCGTCTTGCCAAATTTATGTACCGTTCGGCCCTTTCGTATGGAGATTTGGCCCGCTATTTACATATAAATACGTCGATTATTTGAATTATTCAATCGAGAGGGGGCGGCGCTGACAAATCACTTCCTAAGAGATGCCGCGACTTGTGGGCTCGAGATCATGAGACGTGTGCTCAATACATGACCACTGGGAGATCTTTACTTTACCTATATTTTTTATGAATTTGTTTAGCATTTTACGTTCATATATTTTATTGTGTCGATTCACTCGTGCATGTCATTAAGTACATATTTTACCTAAACTAAATGGATAGCTATAAAAAAAATATCACAAGACCGGGAAACCAAGGACACTTTGTAATACTCAATATTACGACTTCAGACTAAATACTTTTTTCTCTCTTTCTTCGACTAACCAAACAATTGGTCTGAGATTATGATATTTATATATCTTGTTTTTTGACGTAATATATTCCTAAAATTTATGATATACTTACCCTAAAATAAAATAATTTTAGTTTTATAATTTAATTATGTAAAATGTAAACATAGTGACGTTATGTTCAAGTCAACCGCGAAGCAGAGTATAAACCTTCAGTACACACACAAGAGCGGCAAACAAGCAGACGATTCGCCTGATGGTAATCTCGCTGTCACCAATGGACACCTGCAACATTAGGGGTGTTCACGATGCGTTGCCAACCCAGAGAGATGTTTATAGACGCTCTTTTTAAAACATAACACGATACGTTATTAATAAAATCATTATCGAACATAAAAAACGTTGCGAATGACTCAGTCGTCAACAAAACAATCACGCAGATTCGTTGGCCGTTTTGCACGTACTTCGTTGTTTTGAAGTTTGCTGACCTAGAATACCTACCTACCTACATAGAATTCGTTGTGTAGGCATTAGTTATTTAGCGAGCCAAGCAAGGGGTGAAAAAATAAAAGAGAATATCTAACCAGCGAGCCTGTGTAGTTTTCCCGCACTTTTTATTACCTCTCACGTGCCATTTAGTTCGGGAAATAGAAGTTTTTGCATGGAAATCGGACGCACTAAAACCCGGCGCTCGGCGCGCTCGCTCTTTTGTTATACAACTCACATAAAAGTTTATCATTCGGATATAAAGCTTTGGATGTTTTTGCTACTGTAGTTGTAGTTGTGCGCAGAGATTCGTGCCGTTTGTGAGCTGTAGGGCTGCTCTAGATAAACCAAAGATAAACAAACAGTTTTGACACACAAGTGGCTTCACGATATTTCGTTAGCTAGTAAACAAGAAGCGAAAATAAGCAAAAACAGCCTCGAATTCCAGCGAACGCCACACTCTCTGTCTCTGTTACTCTGAATGTGAAAGATAGAGATGATGTTAGCAGTTTTCAAATGGAAACTACTTTGATTGAGTTCAGGATTTACATTCACCGGCTTCAGGCTTTTATTTTCGTATCAATTTCAGTACAATTTTTACATTGATAAAAGATCAAGATGTTGTAAGCATATCTCGTATGACATTGTGTGACATTTCACGTGAGAAGTTAACAAATTTTAATTACTTTTCTTTAAGCAACGGTTATAAGACCTTTTATGTTCTACATGCTTAGTCCAAAGGTCCAAAGTGTACAAAAAGTGGCATAATTTTATCTGATAATATCACATAAAAGGCATTATCCATCCACAAGAGTGTCAAGCGAGCAACACGCCTTTCAATTGTCCCGATTGTCCGTTCTTTGATAACAATCAACAAATCCGTGGATCTCTCTTGTTGCCAGTCGCGACTAGTTTGTCTGTAGAGGAGCCACTATCGAATTTTTCTATAACGTCAATAGATTTTATTTAGTTTATTCGTTTATCCACTTCAACAGATACGTTGGTATAACATGCAAAAGTATTATTAGGGTTCCGGTGCTGGCCAGTAATCGCCTTATTGTCTCTGGCTGTAAACGCGGCAGTTTCATCAGATAAGCTCCTATTACTTAGTTGTTTGATATGATAATACTGTTCAGTGCTTACGGTGGCAAATACTCGCAAAATGAGTAGGGAAAGCATTCTGGATTAAGCTTGCAATGTATATAACTGTATCTACATGTATTTGTACTTGTTGGTCCTGGAATGAGGCAGTTTTTTTATGTTAAAATGCTCTCCTAATGGTAAAAGATTACGGCTGTCTATGACTATTGCAACGGTACCCCGAAACTTTGAGTAACAAAACAAAGTCTAAGGCATTGCTGCTTTGGCGCTTATTAGGTACTTTGAGACATTCGATGGTTAGTCTCAATAGCTATATAAATTCCATAAGCTTTATTTCATTAGCAGGAGGTTCTCTGTAGGTACTGCAGCTAGCGAAATTACAGAGCAGTTGAGACTAATCCTCGGAAGTCTTATAATAATCAGCGCCATAGCAGCGAAGCACTGAACTTTGTTCTGCTATTCAAAGTTTTGCGGATCGCGGCAATGATCATGGACATACGTTATCTGTTGTGTTTCATTACGGGTACAAAAAAAGAAAGAAATCTAGCAGGAAAAAAAAAACTGTATATTTCTCGATTGATACAATCTGGATGTCTTCAAGTAGCGAGTGAATAAAGCAAGCGTGCTGCATTGAGTTTGAAGTCCAACGGATTAATTTGAAATAAATAAAATAAATTTGAAGTATTTTTAGGTTAAGTATAGGATGTACCAACCTACTGATCCGAAAGTGGGTTATCGTACTCATCATTATGAATATAATTCCAGGCTAGTTATGCTTTACCATCTTCAACCACACCGTCACTCAACATCAGGTGAGCTGTGGTCAAACACGTAGACTGTCAACCAAATAAAAAAAACTTTTTACTATTGTCAAAACGCAGGAACTTCTATTCTTGCTCATATAATTTCTTGAATGTTTGTACGTACATTCCGTAGTATTGTATATGTTTATGGTTCACAATTCGGGGCGAACTACTAGTATCCGTTTTCATGGAAAATGTTTTTCGCCTGTAACAATCGTTGTTTTGGTCCCTTGGGATAGTAGAGAGTTCCCTGTTTACTTATCTACAACTTTGTACTACACATTATATGTATGTAAGCTCGTCGAGTCTGAGAGGCGCTGGGTATCTACGAGTAGGTACGTAGGTATCTTAGAATTTCCTTCAATGTATATACTTATTGATGTAATACACTTACTAAGCTAGATGATAGATCTCCTTAGCAGGAGGTCGTCTTGGCCCGTATTGGCCGATATTTTGTTACCTAATGTTTACTACTAACTACTAACTAACTAACAACTACAAACTTTATGTTAACTACTTGTTAGTAAACATTACCATGTTATGGTTTAAAGTGTGGCGCTAGAATATAAAGTGTTTATACTCCAGCGCTCGATGGTAGAGTTACATTTGTTCCGGAGTATAGTGAAGACTAAACTATAGAGTATCTAACTGAAGAAATTAAATCGCTTGTCTTTTAGTCATAAGATTAGTGAATTTTGGATTAAGAATTGTACCCCACCCTCTCTACCCGCGGTTGCCGTAAGAGTCGGCTAAGGGATGTAATCCGGAAGATGGCAGCAGCGTCTTCCTTGAACAATCACATCTAACTGTGCTCGCCAACCCGCCTGCCAAGCGTGGCGAGTATTGGCAAAACCCCCCCAGGAGGAAGCCTATGTCCAGCAGTGGACGTCCTATGGCTGATGATGTATGATGATGTTACTAAGGAAAAACAGAAAGGAAGCAGACGGAAGAAGTTGTCGTTGAAATTGAAAATTCTGTATTCTGGGTCACCCTCCTTTGACTGTTAATGGTAGATCTGCTTAGAGGGTGGTTGTCTAGGTTGGTACCATCACAGAATAAGATGAACAATACTGTGTAACGTTATTGGGTCCCGATTTAGAGGGCAGATAGCGAAATTATAGGGCTAACAAATACCCTGCACGTTGTTTTGTTAATCTAAGTTCTGGGTACCACTGAATAGGAACAGCACAGGCATAAGCTTTATTTCTTACCATCAGGAAAGCATTTCGTTACTTTTACATTAAAAAATCTAAGAATACCAATGTGCCGCGTTTTAACTATGATGCAATGTCTCTTCGTCCTGTCACAGAATATATAATAATACTACCCTGAACCTACTTGATTTTTAAATATGTAAAACCATGTGATATGTTTCATTAATGATTAATAAGGGTTAATATTGTATTCCGGTTACGCCGTATTTTTACGGAGATACCTTAGTCAGTCATTGTTTTTTTCATTTCTAGCAAAAAAATACGCACTACGGTATGTACGAAAAGGGTTATAGCGTTAGTTTCAGGAATAATCCGCAAGCGACGCTCTATGACCAACAGTGTTGCTAGTTCACAGACCGCGGACGTGGATTAAGATGTTATCGACGATGAAACACCCGCCGTAACACGCACCACCTACTGTTAAACGCTAATACGTTGTAATGCATCCATTGTTACTAATAATGTGTTCAGAGAGCATTGTAGTGTTCTTTGTACTCGTCTATGTATAATAAAAGTATATTTATACAATACCAATTGAACAGATAAAGCGTTAAAAACTAGGAGGCAACACAAAAATAGTCCAGTGTATTTCTAGGTCATTTTCTTATTAGTATTAACTATATATTTATACTCATATATCTATAGGCTTAGACCTAAAGAAACTAAGGTACAGTCAAAAATACAGGTAAAGAGAGCCCCATGGACGAAAATCACTTCCGATCACAAACTATTTATTGATCGAGAGCAAATCTCTCCGGCTACTTTTCCACCCTCCCCGTGAAGTAAATCGCATTTACAACGTTTCAACCTCGCTAACATGTTAAAACAGAACTAATGGACATTCGCTCCAGTCTGAGGCCGCGGGAGACGAATAATACAAGTAAAATGGTCCCATCTCCACGCTTCATTAATTTTATTGCCCCGAGGCGCTCCCGGCTCAAGTCGAACGCCGTGCACCGCCGCTGGCGAAAACACGCCATTATTCTGTGTTGCTAGCGACGAAAATTAAATAAACACAACCCATTATGCGTGCCCGTACATATTTTGGAATGCACTCAATGTCTTTGTCTATACGACAACTGTCAACATTTCGCGCGTAATCCTTGCTAGCATCGAGCTAATGTAAAATGTAGATATAATATTAGCGCGAAAGCGTGGCGGAATAATTTAGACATGGTTTTTTGTCTGCGGGCGACACAATAGGATTATTCGCCATTGATCATTGCTTATTATAAGTAGCTGAAGAGGGTGCGTAACATGAAAACTAAATTTGGTTTATCGGCTATTATGGAAAGTAGGTGCTAATGTGGAAACTGTAATTTATGGTGTGTTCGTGACTTATACACTTTGGTTCGATGATGTATTAAAATGTCTTTTAAAAGTAACACGTCATATGTTACTCTTATTAGGTACTCTTAAAAGTCATAGGCCACTTAAGGGTAGATAGTAAAAAAAGTAATAATTAATGTTACCATTAAAGGGTAAAAATGTCCGGTCCAAGTAGCCATAACGAGTTAGGACAGGATCTCCAAAATAAAGACCATAATAGTATATCAAAGAAACAAAAGCTGAAATGAGGGTAAGTGGGAGTTATCTGGCCGTAAACTTTTTGATATAAGGTAGAGTTCACAACGACTGGTACAAAAATAAAATTCAAATGTACAGTTAAAACTTTCCGGTGCACTAAACATTACTTTAAACTACTTTAATTATGGGTACGAAATCGTTAAAAATAAATTAGTTGTTCTATGGAATAAGTATGTTGACACTTTTATCAAGTTTACAGAATCATGCACTTTATTGTATCAATGTATTTTACAAAAATAAATGACTTTGATTTTATAGCTTCAGAAAATGTATGCAGAAATGTTTCTGAAAATACATGCAGCATAACAGATGTTAGTCTGTCATCTGAAACGGACTACGCAACCCTAAAAAACACAAACAATTTTTCGACACATATTAAGTAACTATCAAACACCAAAGAAGTCAGAACAAATCGTCGAAACTCAGTTCGAAAGTCAGTTGATTAAGATATAGTACTGTGATTATGTAAACATGACCTTACCGGTTAAGCTGAAAGCTCTCCAAGGCTGAGTCCACACTCCACAATGGCCAACTACCAATGTTTACTCAACTCGCAGCGCGACAAAGGCCCGGAACTATTGTTTGTTGGAAAAGCTTTATTTCGCTACCCTCGTCGCCGTCGCTTGCCGCGACAATAGGTTGCCCAACTTAAAAATATATTATCTCAATGCTAGTTGGAGTTATATGGATGTACCTACTCTTTGCGCTACCTCTTATATTTATGCATTAAGTGATAATCTGATTTAAAATCTTGGTCATCATAAGAAGTTACTACGTCCCTACGTTGTAGAACGACCAAGCTTTAGTAGGTGCTGTGTATACAGTTTGAATAAATCAATCAATTCCGAGCTGCTAACCAGCTCCACGACCTATTTAATGTTTCGTCATTCATGTGTTCTTGTATTTATTTAAAAAAAAAATAAACCGATGTGTGGATATTTGATGCCGTATCCACATTATACCCACAACTTTTCCGGGCGGGGGCGCTGGAGAGTTGAAAATTATCCTTTTCACGAACGACCTTAAGGATAATAGAGAAAGCACTTAAGCCATTTTCTCCGCCTTTGAGTGGCGTAAGCGCGGTCGTTTGCCGGGGCTACATCTCGTGAGCTAGAAAATCAGCCATTACACCCGAATATACCTAATCGAGCCTTTTCATGTGGCTAGTTGCGGGACTGATGCGGGCGGGGGTCGGGGCGGTGGGGCGTTCTGAATGCGCAGCTTTCCAGCCTAATGTGGCTATTGGGCGGCGCTAACAGCAATTAGGCTCCGAGCAAATGGCTCGTGCATTACCGACGACATAGATTGATTTATAGGCTAATCGAAGAACCCGATCCCGGTCATACATTAAAAGCGAACACGGGCAGCGATACAGTCATTAAGAGTGCACACCACTCAACGGAGTTAAGTATTGATGTGATCGGTATCGTGACCTGGTCGCTCGCAATAAGCCGAATGTTGCAAAATTGATAAGTCTTCCAATAGAATCGAGTCAAATTTTCAATAACTGAAACGAGAATTCATTTTATGAGTCGGCTTGTCACGCGATGTACTCTGATTTGTAAACTCCGATCCTACCATTATATTATTCGAAGACTCCGATAAATTGGATTCATATGGATCTTATATTAAATTCATGTCCCTTAGAGTCAGTGCTCTTTATACCGCCGTCATGTTTTTTGATATTCTTTCACGTAAAAGATCACATCTGTTAGTGGCCGGGCATCTACGTACAAATCCATGAATAATAAATGTGTCGAGCTGGCCGATTGGGGAAATTGAATTTTATAGTTGGTAACACATTCGAGGACAGATGTCACAAAAATGGCCGGTGCCGGCGGGTACGGCACGAGCGCCATACTTAATCGAAATGTCAAATAGAAATCAAAATTAGGTCGATTGTAGTGTTAATAATTAAATAATGACGGGCGTCATGTCGATAGTATTTGTACTAGTTATAGAGGGCTCGTATGGCTGCGAGGGAAGGTGTGGGCCTCATCGTGATTAACGCGGTTACTTCTGTGCCGCTGGACAATTATCGGTCCATTACGTAGAGTACACAATCGCCGGCTTTCCATTAAATTATATTGGAACTATTCAAACGTCACTCTGGCATTGATATGAGGTGTTTACCCCTCGCTACACGGTATCCTATTATGCCCGAATTCGATTGATGATACTTTGTTTCGAGTACTTATGTAGAGTTGAGTATTAGGTATTCGATTATAAATGTAAGCAGAATGTACCTACATAAGCATTTTCCGTTGCAACGGAAAGTAGGTGTATTTGGGTGTTACTTCATCTAATTAATTCCTCCTGACACACATCTTTCGCGTCTACTATCATTTCCATTTTTATCCAAACACGTCGGTTGCGGGTACTTTTGAATTTATTCTGTGATCTAATCCGCTTCCGTTCGCGAGGAACTTTCAACTGCGTGCTTCAGAACCAAGTTGAGATTTTTGCTAGAAGAGACCTTGTTTTATTATTGATTACCTATTTATAATTGAGAGTTTAATAAAATTCTAGTAAGTAATTACTATTTTTATTGACATGTTATCATATTGACATTGAAGTGTATTGATATTTTTAATGTTAGACATGTTTTTAGACATGTATTGAAACATTTGTGTGATTAATATGGATGTTTGTTCTGTGTCTGGGTGTTCTGTATGTACCTATTATAAGTATTTACAAAAAAATATTTAAGTATTCTGTCAGCTCTTTGGTTCCCATAGTACAAGCTTTGTTTAGTTTGGGGCTAGATGGCGCTGTATGAAAATGTCCAACAATATTTATTTATTTATTTATTTATTTATGACTAGTAACTTTGGTGTGATCAATAAAAAAAATGATCATAATAACCCTTTGTCAAAAAGAATATTACTAAAATCAAATCTTAAAGTTGTCTACAACAGTATCCTATAACACAACTGTTCCCAAACTCGATTTATTCTACAACTGATATTATTGTCGTTAATTGATTTCCCCTCAGAGCTTTCACGACCCTACGGGTTTCTGAATTAGATAAATTCGCGCTATCCGTTTACATCATTAAATTTTATTAGTGGCTACACAATGGCGGGCCATCCGCGCGTCGCCGAGAGGGACTTTTCCGGCAGAAATGGCGTCCCCCACCAATTTCTATTTCCTTTTGGCGCGAATTAAGCAGGCTATTAAGTTGGCTTGGAGACGTATGACGAATCGTAAAGCCGGACGGACAAAAGAGACGCATTCACATGAAGATATCGTCGATTTAGTTGAAAATAAAGTCGATTTACTTACAATTCTGGGATATAAACACGTATTTATGTCGGCAGTTTCGCCCAATTTAATTTCGGCAATCGCTTCCCGCAGGAAACACTGATAGCGTTTAGAAAATAGTCCGTCTTGAAACCTACAATTCTATCAAGGTTGGTAGGATGGTATACGAATTCAAATTATTTATTGGTAGCACGAAATAAATGAATAGAAAATTCTTATTTTTGAAATAGCGTAAAATGTGTGTTCAACAAGCCAGTTAGCGTGTGTGTGTGCTAGCGGAAAAGTATTTTTTTTATTAGAAGTAGGCTTGCGTTTGACCGCCATCTCGCCTGACTCGACAAAGATACGGTCGACGACGGAGCCGTCCGTCAACGTCGTGCCCGTCAGCGGAGCAGAAGACGCTCGCCTAGAAGAAACCGATTCACTCGCGACTTGACGGCACCCAAAAGTAAGTACACCTTCTCTACTAATACGAGAAAATAACGTGATTGTACATATTTATATATTTTTGTTAGAGATTGAAAGCTATAGATAGTTAAATGATATTTTAATACATATTTCATTTCATTTTAATTTTTACTAGGTACGAATTTAGGCACAACTATCTTTTCCGACGAAAAAAGAGTAGCGAGGATTTTATCGCAGACATTTCAAGCTACGCTCGCTTGAGTCCAACAAATAATATAGCAAATATTTTATTTTTAATATCACGTTGAACTTTTCTCTTTTCTTTGACTAAGTTCAATATGAAATCAATAAAATTATGTAGCTCTACTTTATAGCTCTTGGAAAGTGAGGTATCTCTGCCTGCACCAAAGCCTTAGCAAGCGCCTCTTGAAAATGATAATTTGACGCAACTATATATTAGGTTCCTTTTTGCACAAATCAAATTCATACTTCAAATAAAAATATTTTTTTCATATTGAAAGTCCTAGCAGTTGTTAAAAGCTCTTTGCGAAAAGCAATTTTCCTACATTATTCTTTTCTTCATCGGTAGTTAACAACGGTTTAAGTAAAAAAGCTAAAGGTAGGGTAGAGAAGGAAAATCATCAGGTGCTGTCTCGTACCTAACTTCATGCAACAGTTCATTTCATAAATTTGGATTTTTCATAAAATTTCTAGCTGTCAAAATTTAATTAAAGTTACTAACTGATTTAGTTCTAGTTACACAGATAAAATAAATTTATTTTGTTATTAAAAATTACAGCTTTAGTATTACAAATAAAAAAAAAAAATTATGCAAGTTTGTGAGAAAATTGAGAATATTTCCTTGAGCAATTGTGTTTTTGTGCGGTGTTACACACGATGAACGTTATTTTTAATTACACATCAATTCAATTCAACGTAAATTAAATAGTACTTGCAATTTTTATAAGTACAGTGTTTCAAATTTCTTTGAAGTGTAGTAATAATAGGTAATAAGCAGCATCGTAAAGCGGGCTGCAACATTGTAAAGCGGCTCGTCTCCAGAACGACGCGACGTTAGCGTAGCTTTTCAATAGAAATTGTTAAAGCCTTTCAAAGTAGATAGTTCCGATTCCATAGTAAAAAGCTGTACCTAGAATCCGAAATAAAAAGTTGTCTAAAAGAGAAAAGAACAAAAAGATATCTATTAAACTATAAAAGCAAAACTGGGTTTGATTCCCACTAAGGACAAACATTTTTGTGACGAGCATAAGTGTTTGTTCTATGTCCGTGTGTTTTACAAGTATGTATATAAGTATAAGTGTATGTATTATAAGTATGTATTTACAAAAATGTGTATAAGTATTTTATCAGTTATCTAGTTCCTATAATACAAGTTTGTTTGCTTAGTTTAGATAGCGCTAGATGGCGCTGTGTGGAATATCCTAGGATATATATTTATTTGAAAAAGAGTTCAGAGTAGGTACTTCTAAATAAAAGTAAAAAAGAGTTCAGAGCACTGCTGCTCTGTAGCAAGAAAGAATTCAGAGTACTGCTCTTATTGTTGTTGTTTTAAGTAAGTGCAACTCTTATAACAGAGTTTTGGAAATAAATTATTAAAGAAAAGGTTTTTTCTATGTAAGAGTGCTCTATCTGAAACCTTATCCTACTTGATACCAGGCAGGGTGCCGTCAAACGCAAATCTATTTTGAATAAAAAGCTACAATATCTTTAGCCTCTAGATTTGTTTAAAATTAAGGCTTTTGTATTGATTAACTGATCTATTGAAATCTACTCACGTGGACGTTCAATATACATTAAACTTTGTCTTGTCCGTCAAAGAACGCTATAGGTCTTATTACCATATGATAGTTCTTATGAGTTGAAAAAGTGAAGTCAACGTCTTGTTGACATTAAATGTCACACGTGAAAGCGATATAGGCTTCTTTAAACATATGTAACGTTTATAACTTAGGCCTACTGTAAAACCATGCTGTAAGGTGTCAAAATAAAGATTTTTAAATAATATAATAACCATTTACAATATTTTCGTTATAATGGCTGCGACATTCATGTTTTGCGTTATGGAGGCGTGACAGACTTGTCACTGCCACATGCATTATCAATTTATTGGACGTTTACTGATAATAAGAAGCAATTTTACCGTTAAACGTCTTTTTACTCAATTTGCCGCCACGAAGGCTTCAGCACTCAGTCTATCGTAATCATTATTCGATTAATGCAATTCAATCTTAACGGCTGCTTCGGTTGCGTCACTTAATAGATAGATGGCGTGTGCGCTAGTTATTAGTGTAGCCAGTGTCATAATCTGTCATAAATGTCAAGCAGTGGCTCGATGCGACACGATTAGGCTATTATTTCGAGGACTCGGTATAGTCATTTCTAGTCGTATTCAAAGTAAACGGTGAACAAGGTGTTTTGGTGGGAATGCAGAAAAAAAAGGCGTTGTATCTTATTATTTATCATAACTTGAATTTTTCGATAGTTTTTGTTTAAAATTGTGCTGTTTTAGTCATTAATTGCCAAATTATACGCCCTGGCGTGGACAAAAAACGTAATATGGAGAACCATGATTTTTCGTGTTGTTTTCTTAGTAGGTTTAAAGAATATTATGGTGGCAAACCAACTTATATGACTTTGATTGTGACTAGGAATTAGTTTACTTTGTTGTAATTTGAGACACTTGAAAATGTTGACTATTTGACACTGGCACAATGCACAAAGTGCGATGCCCAAAATAAAGAAAAAAGTAACCTGCTATTAACCGATGTTATAAAAATAATGACAGACTAAATTGGAGCAGGGAAAAGTGACAGGAGGCGGTTTGGTTCGGTTGTGTTTTTTCATTTGGAAAATATCTCTGTTTGTAGTCGTGTAGTTTTTGTGTATATTTCTCATGTAATATAGTTTTTGTGGTATAAAGTTTTGTGTTATAATTGTAGAAATTGGATACTTTAATTGGTAAGTTGATTCATTTTTAGTTTGGCTGATTTTCATTTGTTTTTTTTTTTTTTTTTCTAGAAAAGTTTACGTCAATTCTGGGGCTGGATGGACGTAGATAAAGGGGGTGGTTGGCCCCCTGATAACCCTAACCAGTCTCTTTCCTCCCAAGTGGATTGTCATGCGCCTTCTCCGGTAGAATTTGTGTCCATTGCATCTGATTCTTCGTCGGATGTTGTGGTCCTCGTCCCCATTACAAGGACAATGGCTCAATCGAGTCCATCAAACGTAAAAGACACTCTAAAAAACATATTAAAAAATGCAAGGATATTGCAGAGTCCCAAGATTCGATTTTACCTCTTGGCCAATCTTCTGTTCCACCTTCCATGCGCCCAGGTTTTTCTCAAACTGTTCAGGGTTCACAGTTAACCGATTCTCTTGCATCTCCGTCAGCTTCTGTATCTCAAACTCCAAGTTTGCCTGCTTATGTCCCTTCTGGGAGACAGATTTATAAGGAGACGGATAAGGGGCCGTTTTCTGTCCACGTACAGAAAGTTACCGAATCTGTATCATCTTTTTTACACCCCGTAAATTTTGGCCGGTTTTTAAATTGCAATAACTTTTCTAACATTATAAACGGTAGTGTTCAAAAGATTGGTCGTAATAGAGTGTCATTATCTTTCTCAGACGCGAGCTCTGCAAATGCCTTTGTGATAAATGATGTTCTGAAGAATAACGGTTACAGAGCATTTATTCCATCATTTAGTACTACTCGCCTTGGTTTAGTTAAGGGTATCCCAATGGAATGGTCAGAGGAGGAAATTTTGGAAACCATTTCTGTTCCTATTGAGGGCTGCCCTGTTATTAAAGTTCGTCGATTGAACTACAAAGTTTTTATTGATAATGCTCCAGTTTATAAGCCATCGCAGTCATGCGTTTTAACGTTTGATGGTCAAACTCTCCCTCCAAGGGTATTTTTATGCTATAACTCACTTCCAGTTGAACGATACTATTATCCTACTATGCAGTGCTTTAACTGTTGCCGTTTTGGCCACACAAAAGTCAGCTGCAGGTCTAAACCTCGTTGTTTTAAGTGTGGGGAGGCCCACTCTGGGGATCTATGCGATGTTGAGGAGGGATCTTCTTCTTGTTTGTTATGTTCAGGGCCCCACTTCTCTACCAATAAAAGTTGCCCTGAATTTAATAGACAAAAACAAATTAAAATTACAATGGCAGACCGAAATGTGTCATATGCTGAAGCCTCAAAATTTCACTCTCCCATTAAAGGTAAGAGTTATAGTGATGTAGCTAAATCTAATTTTGTTCCTGTTCATACTCCTGCTAAATCGCCCTCAGCCTCTTATAAAAAAACTGTCTTTTTAAAACCGAGACCCCCTCCCCTTCACAGACAGGGTTATGATCGTGTTGCCCATTCTGCATTAATCAGGGATCCCCCAAGTTCCAGTGGAAATGGGGTTGTATCTGACAACAATAGTGATATTGACTCTGTCTACTCCAGCAATATTTTAGAGCTCATTCGGGCTTTAACTAAGCTGCTTCATGATTCATCTGTACCGTCCAACGTTGCCCAAATTTTGTCTTCCTCTTCTTCTAAATATGTTCTTGATGGCTCCGTCTCTGGGGCTGCAATGGAACTGTCAAAGTCTTTCAAGTAAGAAAACTGATCTTTTATATTTAATTTCTAAATTTAAACCTACTCTTATTGCCATTTCTGAAACATGGCTTCGGCCTAATTCCTTTTTTAAGGTTCCTGGCTATCTTTGTTTCAGAGATGACAAAGCGGACGGGTATGGTGGTGCCGCTATACTTGTCTGTAATTCTGTAAATACTTGTCTTGTTCATTTTCCATCTTCTGTCTTATCTAGTAACTTCTCGATTGTTGCTGTTAAGTTTAAAAACATTACATTTATTTCATTGTATATTCCTAGACCTTCTTTTGATATATTTCATAAAATTCTCAATGCCTTATCGCTCATTAAAGGTCCTTTTATTATTATGGGTGATTTTAATATCCATCACCCTGTTTGGGGTTGTGAGGCCTCAGACTCTTTGGCTAATCTTGTGTTTAATATCATGGATAATAAGGGTTTGTGTTTACTCAACACTGGTTCTCCTACTCGTCGTACAAAACCGTCTGAACGAATTAGTGCCGTCGACCTTACTTTAGTGTCAGCCAGTTTAGCTCCTTCAATGTCATGGAAAACTTTATCTTCTTGTTTTGGTAGTGATCATTATCCAATCCTTATTGGCCTGCCTTTTTCTAAAGTTGAGCCTACTCCATTCAAACCTTTGTTACAGTATAATCTTAACAGTAAGTCTCGCTCTGATGAATGGTCTAAGTATTCTATGTATTTAGAAGAATCTGCCTCTACTCTTCCTGCTATTTCTCTCCATTCTTTGAGTCATTGTCTTGAATCTCTTATAAATTGTATTCATTCGGCTGCAAAACACTCATTTCCCATTAAAATTCATGACGTAAAAAGGCACAGGTCTCCCCCGTGGTGGGATCAAGAGTGCACGATTGCAGTTTCCAAAAGAAAAGATGCTGAAATAAAATACTGTAAAAGCATGACAGTCGAAAATTATGATCATTTGATAAAAGTTTGTGCTGATACTAAACAAATTCTCCAGTTAAAAAAGTCAGAGGGGTGGAAAAATTTCTGCTCAACTATTTCCCCTAATGTTCATTCTACCTTTGTATGGAAATCAATCCGGCTATATCGTGGTTCGTTCAGGGAAACTTCTCCTCCATTCCCTAGTTGCGAGATTTGGTATGAAAAATTTATGGATAGATTAGCTCCCTCATTTGTTCCCAATTTTAGTAATTTTTTGTTATGTAGTTCTTCGGTTCATGATGATAGCTTTACTCCTTTTTCTATGCAGGAATTGCGCATTGTTTTATCTTCTCTTAAAGACTCTTCCCCTGGGCCAGATGGGATTCCTTACTCTTTTTTTGTAAATGCTGGTGACAATATATTAAGTTATTGTCTTAAAATGATAAATCAAATGTTGGATTTAGGATATGTCCCAACTTCACTGAAATCTCAAATTATTATTCCAGTGTTGAAGCCTGGTAAAGACCCTGAAGAAGCCATTAATTACCGTCCAATTGCCATGTCTTCAGTCTTAACGAAGATTGTGGAACACCTGATTAAAAATCGTCTTGAGTGGTTCATTGAGAGTAGGAATATCCTTCCAAACTCTCAGTATGGTTTTCGAAAAGGTAGGGGGACTTTAGATAGTTTGTCAATTCTTGTTACTGATATCAGACTATCTTTTTCTAGGAATGAGTCCCTTGTTGCTGCCTTTGTGGATATATGCTCCGCTTATGACAATGTTGATCTTTCAATTCTTAAAAACAAGATGGAAAGTGTGTCTATTCCTAGAAAGATTATTAATTTTATACTTCTTTTATTTTTGGATCGTTCTGCTCATCTTAGGTTTGGGGATGAAATTAAAGCTTCTAGAATTTTGAATAAAGGTCTTCCTCAAGGCTCTGTGTTGAGTCCTCTTCTCTTTAACCTTTACACTTATGATCTAGTTGGCTCTGTTTTACCTTACTGTCGTATTTTGCAATATGCTGATGATTTGGTTTTGTATATTGCTGATCGTAGCATATCAAGTTCAGCTCTTAAATTATCTGAAGCTCTTGTTTCATTGAATACTTGGCTATTCAATAATGGTCTAGATATAGCTCCTCAAAAAAGTTCGGTTGTTTTATTTACAAGAAAACGGTTGAAACCAAGACTTGATATATTTGTTGGTGACGTTAGGATTCCTGTGGTAAATGAAATTAAATTTTTGGGTCTCGTTTTGGACAGTAAGCTTAACTTTTCATCCCATATAAAACATATTTCAGTTAAATGTGAAAAAAATCTTAATATTTTGAGATGTTTGGCTGGTGTCTGGTGGGGTGCTCACCCTTTTTACTTGAGGTTAATTTATAATGCTATTATTCGTAGTGTTATGGATTATGCTTCCTTTTTATATGAACCAGCTTGTAAAAAGGTGCTCAATTCTCTGGATTTAATTCAGGCAAGAGCTTTACGTATTATATTAGGAGCAATGAAGTCAACTCCTAAAAATGCTATGCAGGTGGAAGGCGCTGAGCCTCCTTTGGATTTGAGGCGGCAATATTTATCGGATATGTTCCTGTTTCGTTTGTTTCAGTTTTCTTCACACCCCCTTTTCCCTAAGCTGCAGCTTTTACGCAATTATATGTCTCTGGCTTATTGGAATTGCAAAAAACCTCCTTGTTTGGTTGTGAGCTATATTAAAATTATGAGTCTGAAGTTCCCAACCCATAGAACCCTTAAAATTGCTTTATTTGATTTTGACTATGATTCTATATTATTTGAACCCATTTTACATCTGAATTTGGGTATAGTGAAAGGAGATCCCTTTGCCAATAAACACTTTATTAGAATTAAAGAAAGCATTTGGCCTGACTGGCATTACATTTTCACAGATGCTTCTAAACTATATCAAGGTGGATGCGTTGGTGTTGGGTTATTTCACCAAAATTATGAAATAGTTCAAAAGATTAAGTGTCCTCCTGAAACTTCCGTCTTTGTTGGTGAATGCAGGGGAATTATGGAGGCCATCAATTATGTTTTACTATTTAAACTGAATAAATGTGTTATTTTCTCTGACTCCTTGAGTGCTCTTCAAGCATTCCAGAGTAACCCTTTCAAAAATGGTGCTAGAAACTGGATCATTTTTCATTGTAAAAAGCTTCTGCTGAGATGCTACTCTTTAGGTTATTCTGTTCACATGGCTTGGATTCCTGGTCATAGCAATATTCCTGGTAATGAAAGGGCTGATGTAATTGCAAGGGAGGCGGTTGTCTGTGGCGATAAGGTCCCTTTTAAAAACTATCCTCAGGATCTTTTATTGCTTCCAACTCACTATTTAAAACGTGGGTGGATGAAACGCTGGTCGGTAAGTAGTAAGCGTACAGGTCTTAATTTCTTTAAATATCAACCCGAAATTCTATTGAAACCTTGGTTCTCCAAATTTAAATTCAGCAGAATGGTCATATCTGCAATATCGAGAATGAGATTTGGCCATTGTTCTTGTAATTCTCATCTTAAAAAAATCAAAATAAAGGATTCTTCTTTATGTGAATGCGGTTTAGATGAAGAAGACCTTAATCATATTTTCTTTTCTTGTCCTAAGTTTGATCATAGTGTAATATATTCATCTTTACTGTATTATAAATTTCCATTACCTGTTCATATAGATAATATACTGTGTGATATAAATTCTTTTTCTATTCTTTTAATTTCTGAGTTTATATTTTTAAATAAGATTAAATTATAATATATTTTTTTTCTCTTTCCTTCTTTTCCTGTTATCTTTATTTTCCATCTATCTTCATTTGTATTATTTTCTCTCATTCTTGTAATATATTAGCTTTGTTTGTGTTTGTATGTATATGTATATATATATATAATAAAATTGTGTGTATATAGTATTAAGATATTTTCCTTTTTTTAGTTCTAAATTCAAAATTTTAAACGTCATTCTACTTGTCACTGGCAAAAATGTTAAAACAATTGCCATAAAAAAAAAAAAAAAAAAAAAAAAAAAAAAAAATTGGAGCATATTAAGAAACAAAGGTTTCCACAGAAATACTTATGCTTAACTAGAGGCCCACCGCGGCTTCGGGCGGGTGCGCTTTAGACAAAACAAAAAAAATCTGTTCATCCGATCACTATCAAACTTCACAGGATCACTAGGCTGACCTGAAGATTGAAAATTTCATCAAAACCAGTCACGCCATTTTGGAGTTCATAGGGAACATACATACACACATCGATTTGTAGGTATCTAGATTAACTTGTAACATTGTTCCATCTGTGACAATGTCATATTACTTTGACACAGTTTTTATAAATTTCAATTGGGAATAGCAAACATATACAGAAATAAATACATTAACTTTTATTAAGTTTTTAATTAAGTATCTCACCCTTACATATGGCGCTCAAACTTGGTCGCTGACAAAAAATCAGAAGTTCGCTCTAGGACTATACCAGCGAGCCATGGAGCGCAGTATCTTATGAGTGAAACTTATAAGCAACGGAAGAAACACAATACTGCGCTCCATGACTCAGTCGATGTACATAGCTCAGAAAGCCGCCTTCCTAAAGTGGAACTGAGCCGGCCATGTTAGCCGATGTCAGGAGATCATTGGGCCAAAATTATGACGCAGTGGTTCCCTCAGGACGGCAAACGACTTCCTGGATGACCAGAGACAGTGACAGGGTAGAAGATTGTGTAAGAAGCTAAGATCCACAAAGGGTTGTAGTGAATAAGGAAGTGGAGTAATAATATTCTAAGGCTAGTTATTCTAAGATTCCTCTCTCAGTATGGGGATACCGTCGAGCTTAGTGATCTGCTGCAAGCGGTTGGCGACCTGCGTGCGCCACGTCTCCACGTCTGGCTGGTTATCGCAGATCGGGTTACCGATGAACACCAGGTCTCGTAGCGCAGGACATTCCTACAATTTTCTCATTTTTAATGCGTTACATTAGCTGTTTTTGTAGGTATAGGTTGAGAATGAGATGGGTCGAGCTTTTCGGAATAACTTTTCATCTTGTCTAACCGATGTGTTCAAGATGTGTATTGTGTGTACTGTGTTTTGAACAGTTGATAACAGAATAGATTGTTGATTACATTTCGTCTCGTCATCCAATTTTTAATTTCTGGTGGGAACAGACGAGTGATATAAGTTTATCGTGTGTGTCTGTCAGTGGCATCGTAGGTACCAAAGAGCTGAACCGATATTGTTTTTTTTTTTGTTGAAAAGTAAATTAAAGGTTCTTAGTTGTTCAAGAAAATCTGTTCCACTACTTGAAGATTTTTAGCATTTGGTCACTTAATCAGATCACTTTGTCAGTTTGTCAGAGCACTTGGTCAATTGGTTGTTGTGCTATTGATCTACAGTGTTACATTTAGCGAGCACAAAAAGTTAAAAAAATTAACTTAAAAATGAGCAAATTGGCGTCGTTGTTATGTGACCTCACAATTTTTTAGGAAGCACACGCATGTTGTGAAAAGAAATATTTAAAAAATTCAACGACGAGACGTTTCATAAGATTGTGTTAAGTTTAAGCGCTCAGTTGTCGACGGATTTGATTGTTTTCAAGTACCTGCAGCTTGTTGAACTCGACCCACTCCTTGATCAGGTTGTTGGACATGTAAAGCACTCGAAGGTTCTTGAGCGAGCCGATGCCTTTCATCTTGTCGATGGGATTGTAACTGATCCACAGCTCTTCCAGGCTGTCTGCCACAGTTTCCTGCTCAGTAAAACAGATAGATGTAGAATTTAGGTATCAAACGCTTTGAGTTCCACGTTTTCAATCCGTACAGCTAAGGAATGAAATAAGCTGTTCTCTTCCTAAGTGTCCGCGTTTATAATTTTTTTAACGTAAGTGTGGAGAGGTGTCTAAAACGTGCTTAATCTTTGACCATATTATTATTTATAAACAGAGAGCTCGTGGTCGAATTAAAGACATTTAGTTTACCAAAATCCAATGAGCTGCACAAGTTTTTAGATATGATTATGTTTATTACCGGAATTTAATCGCACATAAAATACTATCAAATCGCGATAGCTTTTTTTATCGCTTACAGGCTAGGTACTTGACCACTGCTCACCACAACCTGATGGTAAGTGACGGTGTGGTCAAAGATGGTAAAGCACACCTGGCCTGGAATGGAACTGGCTCTCAATTGAGGCTACCGGAACACACCGTTAGATGCTTGGCGGCAGATTTTCAACTTGAGGGTGGTAGCTAGCCAGCCGAGTACTAGAAAGTATTCTACCACCACGCTATAGTTTCCTCACGATGTTTTCCTTCACCGGCAGCTCAAGCTCAATGTTGGGGTTTGTACCCACGCCTTTCGGCATGCGAACCGAACGCGCTAACCACTGAGCTATCATCGCTTAAAAATTATTAAGATTATATTATTTTATTTTATTTTTTGTTTCGTTATTGTAAATTTTTGTAAAATTTACAGCAATACTTTGCTACCAGATTTTCTGAAGCCCGAATATTAAATTCATAAAATACAATAAACGCCCAAACCATAGTTCAACTTACAATGCCAGCCAAAACTTTTATGTAGTTTCTTCCTAGAGATAATATCTTTAGGTTTCTCATCCCAGCAATGCCTGCTATTTTATCGATCATGTTCGTAGACAGGCTAAGTTTTCTGAAATTATAAATTAAAAAATACATACAAACCTTCAGCGAGCGAGTCAGGGGCAAGCCTTTTAAATAATGCAAATATCTCGTTAAATAAATAATATTTCATTACATTTATTTAAAAACATCTATATCTGTGCAAATTTTAACAGGGAGGTAATGCTACGCAAGTAACTTTATCGTGGCCGGCGTAGCGCACGTGAAGTTTATTTTGTAACAGCCAAATTATATATATTTTTAATTTCCCAATTTTATGATTAGTCTTGTTTTTCTAAGCTTTCCCTCTATCATACACTTTTCTCATGGTAGCGTACCATGCCAACTTTTTGGCTACAACCAAGACGAGTGGTACAGGTTCGCAACATTTACGTAATTTCGATTTAATGAATAATCAATTAAGAAATTAAGTTTCCTCACGATGTTTTCCATCCCCGTTTGAAGCTAGCGGCAATACAAATACATTTCCGAGATTTTTTGTTATCACGATTTCGTAGTTGTTCAGTTGTTATTATAGTATCCCAATTTTAGCGCATTGTTCACATTTAAATTAAGTTTAAAGCATAAATATCGTTGTTTGCTTCAATTTTTTTTTTTTTTCAAATATAACTTTTTAAATACGTGTTACTGTGTAAGTGTGCATACTCACTCGCAGGAAATTAATGTAGAAAGTGCTCCATCCATCTTATCTATAGGGGGCCATTGGAACTGCAGTTCTACCACAAGAGCGTCGCCAGAGTTCATCTCGTGTTCTTTTTCCCATCGCGCAATTGCCTCCTTGCATGTCGTAGGCTTTACAACTGCCATTTGCGATGTTCACGGTTTTCTAAAAACTTTAGTTTATTAGGGGAAGAAGTGATATAGGATGTCTGTGAAGTTGAGTTTTGTAGCGATGATAGCGCAGTGGTTGGCGCGGTCGGCTTACACGCCGATGGGCGTGGATTCAAACCTCAACAATGAGCTTGAGCCGCCGGACATTCAAGCTTAAAATCTGTCGCCAAGCAACTGTGTGTTCTGGCTACGGTGTGTACTTGAGAGCTAGTTCCATTCCATGCCAGGCGTAGTTCGTTATTTTAGAAGAAAATAACGATTAATCAGCGGGAGTACAACGGCAGCCTTATCGCCTAGGGTGATTTCTTCCAGGTAACCTTTTGATGGAACAAACTGATGGCATAGAAAAGCTATAGCTTGCTGTAGCTTTTGTTTTAGAATATTTTTTTTTTTAAAGATTAATCACAATCTTTTGTCACATGTTTACTTACTTACCTGGTATAAAAACAATGAGTATTTCTCGTAAAAGTGTTTCTTCGATTTCCTCTCAGCTTAGATTTTGGCTTGGCAAATCGAAAGAAAAACAAAGTAATATTAAATTAGCTGATTATATTTTTGTGACACTTTTTGTAACAATAATGTCAACTAATCTGTATAATTAAATAGTTTTACCCATGTTTTGCGTTATATTTATAAAAAAGGTTTTATGTATGTACCTAATAGAATTAGACACTTCCCTCGATTGATTCCCGCTTTAGAAACATTACTTTTATAAATTTAAACTTTAGAGCTAAAATAGTAAGAGAAATGAAAAGAAATACGGTTACAACATAAAAACAGCTTTTGACTTTATGTCGTAACCATGGATATTGTCTCAGTTTTTATTATATTTATCGAAACAATCAAAATGCTCGGAGTTTCAGAGAATCAGATATGAGGAGATTCGTAGACGAACTAAAGTAACCGATATAGCTCAGCGGATTAGCAAGTTGAAGCAGAGTACATAGCACGCAGAAGTGATGGCCGATGGGGCTGCAAAGTTCTGGAGTGGAGACCACGGGCCACGGTGGACAGACGACCTCATAAAGACCGCAGGAACGCGTTGGATGCGAGCCGCGTCCAACCGGTCTTTATGGAAGTCAATGGGGGAGGCCTATGTCCAGCAGTGGACGTCCTACGGCTGAGATCATGATGATGATGAATGAAAACTGGGACAGTATCGTAAAACTAATTGTTTTCATATATTTTTGTGTAATTTACAAGCATAGGTACTACATATAGTTTGTAAAAAATAGCAAGTCTTGTGACAGATGTCAAGGAAATCTCTACTATCAAGTACCATATTTTGTGACGGTAAATGTCTCAGACAATTTCATACTGTATTGCTGTTGTACGCTGTAGCATACCACACGAATAGTGGATGTCCTTTGTAAAATAAACTTTTGTAAAATGTACTTTACAAACGATTGTTACGTTTTTTTTTGAAATGTTTCTGGAGTAGTACAGAAATATTTAAAATAAAGTAAACTGCTGTTAACCTTACTTGGTGGTAGATTTCCTTAGCAGGAGGTCGTCTAGGTAGGTACCACCGCAGTACCAGATATTCTGCAGCTAAGCAGTAGTGTGCAAACATTACTGTGTTCCGGTTTAAAGGGTACTTGCAGCAAGCGAAATTACTGGGCTCTTGAGACTAACCATAGAAAGTCTCAAAATAAGGAGCACCAAAGCAGTCATGCCTTGGACTTTGTTTTACTACTCAAAGTTCTGTGTATTGCTGCAATGGTCATGGACAAGCGTTATCTCTTACCATAAGAAGAGCGACTATTCCTCTCATAAATTTTCCATAAAAAAATTCCGCGAGGTTGTAGAACTTCAACAGTAACAACAGTTATTTATAAAATCAAAAGGTAAAGCTAAAGGAAGAACACTAGGTAAATATAACAGAGGTAATTTTATTTTCATCTTAAAATAGGTTTAAAATGGTTTATTTATCTACGTTACCTAGAATGTAGAGCATTTGAAATTGCTTTTAAAGTTTCATCGGTCTATAAATATATAATACAATAAATAATTGTTTTTTCCATTTAGAAGATTTGCCAAATAGATTTTTATGGATTCTTTCGTTTTTGTTGATAAAGGTTGTAAAAGAATTACAAAGGAACAGCTGAGATATTAAAAATAAAGTTCTAGCTAACTAAAATAGTTTTTTTTAAACATTTACTATATTTAGAAATTCATAAAAAAAAAAGTATATGATAGAAAAAAATCTGCATTTGAAATTGCAATTGAATTCAGATATGCTAAGAAAAAAATATATCTTATGATTTGGCGGAGGAATAGAAAAAAAATTCTAACAAATTAAAAAAATATCTAGGGCCATACTGTAGACTCTTCTTGTTATTCAAGTTAGGTCACCACAAGAAAGTTACACGACCGTGTACCTTATTCCGCGGTTATACGGTACACAGTAGCGAAGTTTTATTGTTAACACTAATAAGAGCTCACAGAACGATCCTAAGACGAAATGTATACGTAACTTTTGTAATGTTATGCTAATTCCACACAATGTAGGAAAACCACATTTCTGTAATGAATGTGTAAATATTAGGAGTAGGATAGTTCTGTCTCAGTAATTTCTACAGCGATTTTCAGATTCATCCCTGACTAAGGGAACGCCGTCGAGCTTGGTGATCTGCGCCAGGCGGCTGGAGGCCTGCGCGCGCCACGCCTCCACGTCCAGACTCTCGTAGATTGGGTTTCCGACGAACACCAAATCTCGCAGCGCGGGACATTCCTGAGATCGTTATGCATTTCGAGATGTCATATCCGTCTAAGTATGAGATATATAAATAAATAAATATTGTAGGACATTACACACAGCGCCATCTGACCCCAAACTAAGTAAAGTTTGTACTATGGGAACTAGATACCTAACTGATAGAATACATATATACTTTTTTTGTTGTAAATACGCACTTATAATACAAACAGTACACCCAGACACATTTTGTTTATGCCACAAAATATTTGTCCTAAGTGGGAATCAAATCCACGTCCTACAGCTCTTAAGGCAGATATTGTACCAACGAGCCAAGATCATATGTAAGTTAAATGAAAAAATGGATTTATTGTTAAGATTCACTCGTGTTAAGATTGTAATTTGTTGTTTCTGATTGGTGTGAACAAGAGTTATCTAATGCAGTCTTCGTGATTCAGACTAGAAATTCGAAGGAAAAAGTACGGGCACGTCACCAAAGCGCTGACATACTACCTACAGTAGAGCTTATTACACCCGAGAGTTGAGTACTATAGTATTATACGCTAATTTTACTATAGCGCAGCACGAACACGAACTTCACAGCCCCCATCAAGATAGAATCGGGCTTTACCTGTAGCCTGTTGAATTCCACCCACTCTTTGATGAGGTTGTTGGACATGTAAAGCACACGAAGGTTCTTAAGCGTGCCGATGCCTTTCATTTTGTCGATGGGGTTGTAGCTGATCCACAGCTCCTCCAGACTGTCCGCTACTGTTTCCTGATCAGTAACACAAACCCCTGGTTATAATTTATCTTTCTGGAAATATTCCAATGTAAAGCACGCCTGTTACTTCAGGTAATCATCAGTCTAATATTGTATTAAATAAGGTCTCATATAGCGAAGCAAAAATATAGCAGTTATGTAACTTCGTGTTTTAAAATTTCAGGTCTGAGGTTTATGTCACACTACCTGTACCCGCGGTTTCACCCGCCATCGGATTATAAGAGTCATACCGTCATTGCCAAAGTTTTTTTTTTTTAAATCTGTTTTCTACTTATTAAAATTAGCTTACAATGCCAGCTAATGATTTTATTTGGTTTCTTCCTAGAGACAAAATCTTCAAGTTTCTCATTCCAGCGATGCCAGCTATTTTGTTGATCATGTTTGTAGATAGACTAAGTTTCCTGAAATTAAAAATTATCAGTACTTATAAACTTTGCTTAAATTTACTCAATGCCAAACTTTCAAGACAGGCTTATACATAGCAATATTTATAAGCAAAGCTCTAAGCACATATATAAAAAACTAATTAGTATTTTTGTTTTAATTTTAGGGGTATTATAGTAAGTTTGTCGTAGCGCGCGTAGCACTCGTAGAGCTCTATACCGTTGTGTAGCTTACGTAGCGTTAAGCTACAGCCTTTAGGTTCGCTACGTGCCTGACTATTACGCGTATGAAAAATATTATAAAATCTCTGAGGACATGCTTTGAAGGCTTTTTCGTCATCCAGCGTGGACATATTTTCTCGGAAAACTTTTTTTTTTAATACAGATATGTCCGCGTTTGACCATCAACTCGCCTGATTGTAAGCGATCGAAGATGAAACACGCAGACTTAAAAGATACCTGTTCACGCTGGCCTTAAACTTGTAGTACTTGTGTATGGCTTACTGTGGTATGGAATTTTGTTTTTAGGCTTGATAAGCTAGGCTGTGTTCTTAAAAAAAACATGCAGTGTTTGGTATAACATAAAAGGGGTACAGAGTATGAGAGTACTAATAAGTGGTAATGAGTAGGTAGGTTATTTTTTTATTGTGGAGAAGTAATTTAAAAAAAAAAATATTTTTTTTAAAAAGAAGGGTACTTTCTAGTACTCGGCTGGCTAGCTACTACCTTCAAGTTCAAAAATCAAGGCATCCAGCGATGCGTTCCGGCAGCCTCACTTGAGTGCCAGTTCAATTCCAGCCTAGGTGTGTTTACATCTTCGACCACACCGTCACTTAACATTAGGTGAGCTGTGGACCTAGTCTGTCAACTATAAAAAAACCCATCTGTTGTAGTTTTAAAAAACGAAAACAAGACAAAACGAAGACAAGACGAGGCCGCGCGCGCGTTGTTTTCAGCTTTGTCTCCATGACGAAGGCTACCGGATGTGGCCAAAACTATAGTCGGAGTTTTCGATAAAATTAAACGTGAGTAATCCCGCATAAGTAAAAAAAAATGTTGTAGTTTTCTAACATAAAGCCTGTTGACGATATACTCACTCGCATGAAATTAACGTAGAAAGTGCTCCATCCATCTTTTCTATAGGGGGCCATTGGAACTGCAGTTCTACCACAAGAGCGTCAGCTGCATTCTCTCCGTGTTCCTTTTCCCATCGTGCTATCGCTTCTTTACATGTTGTAGGCTTAATGGATGCCATTTGGGAAGTTCGCAGTTAAAAGAGATGTCTCTAAAATATACGCCTGTTATCACTCTTTTTATTGTAACTTGCCATTTTTTTCTCTGCCGAGTAAAGGTCTTCGTTTGATGATGGCTCAGTGGTTAGCGCGGTAGGTTCGCATGCCGAAGGGCTTGAGTTCAAACCCCAACAATGAGCTTGAGCTGCCGGTGAAGGAAAACATCGTGAGGAAACCATAGCGTAGTGGTAAGGTACTTTCTAGTACTCAGCTGGCTAGCTACCACCCTCAAGTTGAAAATCTGCCGCCAAGCATCTAACGGTGTGTTCCGGCAGCCTTACTTGAGAGCCAGTTCCATTCCATTCCAGGCTAGGTGTGATTTACCATCTTCGACCACACCGTCACTTAAACACCTAGCCATAAAAATAAAATAAAAAATGTTATTTTTATATCTTATAGTGGGGTTGTCAGGGGATGTTGGAAATAAGCCCCTCTTTTTCCTCTTATTTATTAACTTTTTCTTTTTTAACGCCCAGGGCAGCTGCCCCGAAAAGAGAAAATATCCTCAGCTTGACAATGATCCGAGGCTGATTGATGTTGGAGAATAGTTTAGAATTAATACTAAAACTAACCTTACTAACTAAAAACTAACTTATTCTAAACTGTTTTCCATATATGCATTTGTAAACCTACTCTTTAGGTTTACTCTTAGGTTCATAAGTTGGCGAGTAAGTATATACATACGTATATTATATACGATCATGTTCTAGTAAATTTTCAGGTCTGTGGTTTTTTATGTTACGAGTAAATCGACTGGATTGAGCTCAAGAAGAGATCAGACATTAGAGTGGGCACATTTATTGACCGTCCTGTGCTGTGAATGTCGACGGTGACTATTTACTTTTTGATTTTACATTCTACCCACTTTGCACCATGTTTTTCATTTAGAAAACTCTCTCTATTTATTTTTGGATATACAACTTTTGACACTTTAAATCTTGAAAATATCAATGTAGTTTTGACATTAGTATTGAACCTTAAAATGTCAAAAAGGTTTAACCTACTTCAAAACCATGCGTAAAATGCTACTAGAGCGAAAAATGTTATGAACAAGTTGAGGAAATCAATAAATAAATATCAGCAAAGCTTATACTGTGGGAATGAGACAACTTATAGGTTTTTTATGAATACATATTTTTAATACATATGGAAAACCCAGACATAACAAACATCAAAGTATGTTCATCGTGCACAATAAAATCACCATGCCATTACATTTAGTAGGTATTTACACAATTCAAATGATACGTTTATTAGTATTTGTCTGGAGTTATAACGGAGGTCGTGTTAGCGGAGGCAGACGCGGATAGATCTTAGCCTTCGCGAAAACGGATGTGGAGGAGGTTAAATAAAGAAGAATGATTATTAACAAATAATATTTATTGACGAAAATTTATCAATTTTGATACTAGATTAGACCGAGACACACGTGCAGCTTCGCACACAACGACAAAACATAAACAAATCTCCGTTAAAAGAGGCGGAGGCGAAAGTATAATTACTTGCGGATGTTCCGCATTTGCGGAGTCGGAGCCAAGGTGACATTGCTACCAACTTTTTACACATACATAATAGTGGGCGCGTAATGATGTTTAATGCAAACAAAACACTTGTCCTACTACACGGTAAGCAATATAAATTTTTGAATGGTACTTAAACAAACTTTAGTAAAATCACTGTCTAGCACAATGTAAGTAGCTTACGGAGATAAATTAATGTTACACCCGTAATATTAAAGGTATTTATGGGCGGCAACCTTATCATCAGGCATGTTTACCACTCTTTCTAAAAAAATAGGTAAGTACTAATCAATCAAAAGCAGATCATAATCAAAAGGTTACCGGATGTGATCGAAACTATAGTCGGAGTATCCGACGTAAGGAAACATGAGCAGTCCCGGAAACAAAACTGAGTCATAAATACTACACATTTTGAATCCCACCTCCCTATTTTTAAAGCCCTTCCAAATCAAACAAACCTCATCACCCGAATAAAAACGCCACGTACGGGACCACTGGGTCCAGCGGGACTTTGTACCTACCTACATATTTCTTCACTCGGTGCAAAGCAAACTCAGTAGGTAAGTAGAGTATATATACCTACTCATACGTAGTGAGTAGTAGAGTGGATATACTATATTCAGTGTCGGGTCGGACACAGAGTAGAAAATCCTTACAAAGAAACAGTAACAATCTAATGTCGAGCGTTTTTTTTAAAAGAACAGTATAATGTTGTAACTTCGATGTCAATCGGTTGCCGTCGCTCTTTAACATTGTAACTGGAAGTGTTGATGCTTTATAATTTATATTAAAATTTTATTATAACCTCTTTATAAAAAAAAACTATGTTGTAATTCGAAGGGATGTACGAATATGCAGGTGAGTGTCAAAGTCACTAAACAATAAATAACTGGCCAAGAGTGTATTGGACCACGCAGTATAGGGTTCTCTATAGACGAGAAAAACTTATTTTTATCATGAAGATTAATCTTCATTTTCTTTACGTTATACTTAATTTTCTTCACTTACATTCGTAATCTACTAGGTATATAATTTACGTTTACTATGCTAGAGCCCCTGTATTAGTCTTAGCCGGCAGTTGTCTTTCTAGAATTGCTCTTACGTACCTATATATAACATTGTCTCGTTCGTAGGCATTAAGCGTTTTGATTTAACGTTTTTCATACGGACAGCATATAATTATGTGGATCCATCTGTTGGTGTCTGTATTACCCGTTGCGTACAACATGGGTGTCTTCAAATCTAGAGCAAACAGGTTTCTTCTAGATAAGCGTACTCTATCTTAGACTACATTATCGCTTAACAGGCAGGATTTGGTTAAACACAAATTTATTATGAGTAAAAAATATATTTTTCTGCATGGATTATACTCGGTAATCCGAGGTCGAGCGGGTCGCCCCGGTCGGACGCGGGAATCACGTCGCGCCCTCACACCTTCGGCCCTTGCGCCTCAGACCAATACGGAATCACAACTAGCTATTGTTGTTGGCTAGCTTATTATTATATATATATAATGACTTATGTGTCCCAGTGTACCTATCTTAAAAGGAACTATTAAAACTGTTGTGTAGGTATGTTAGGTACCTAAGCTAATACAAAAAGACACCGAAATCCCACCTAAGACTATTTTCCGACGTTTAGAGCTCGTTTGTTACTGCAGTCTAAAACTGTGATATATGTATATGGTAACATTTAGTAGAATTAAAATATGGCGGTAACGCAAAGACCTACATGCGGGTCAAACTTCGATTTTTGAGATCTTTCTCATGCTACTCCAAAAAGAACAAAAAAACTTATAATAAAAAGATTATTGCTACATCATTCGTATGTTTATACAGTAGAATCTTTTGGCAGGTTTTAAATAAACGCATTTTTTTTAATGTTACAATTCATTTAAATTTCGTTAGACTTAATTTAATTTATTTATTATTTACCTAATTTAATTTACGTTTATGCTTTTACGAAATTATTAAACATATTCAAGAATTTTGAATATATTAAATATATTAGCATCTTTAACAATTGGAATTTTTTAATCCATAAATATATTTCAGTAGAAATGCAAGAAATTACTAAAAGTCAAAAAAGGCTCACCATCAAAGACCAAAAATAAGCTATCTTCATAAGTTTTTATATCCTCCTAATATATATATTATATATACATTTTGAATAAAATTTTCGTGACGTCAAAACGTTTGCAGCGCTTTGTACAAACATTTAAACGTTACAAATGTCAACGTTGCTGCAGTGATAAATTGTAAATCTCATCGATTTGCAGTTAGTCGCTTACTCCTAATCGTAGTTAGTAAAGGGATTATGACCACTTTTAAACATTACAAATATTTATTCCACCCCATAAAAGTAAGCACTCAATATTTTGCTGACACGTGCCGCCACGTGCTTTCATCAAAAATTATGCCGTACTACAACGTATGCGTGTGTTGTTTTGAATAGTAGTTTCTAAGTTGGGAATGAGATACTATTAAATCGATAGGTGCCTAAATAATCTTGACCGCTAACTTTTAGTTAAAAATACAAACATGTATAAGTTTCTAGTTATAGCTAAATTTTAACCCGGTACTCATGGATGCTATACTATATACTACATACCTACATAATTATATACAGGACGAATTGCTCAGATGAATAGTCTTTCTGAGACGAATTGAGACAGCTGATGTAGACGAGTATAATAAAATTATTAAAAAAAAAAAAATGTCAATGTCTTTATCATTGTCAATTTGTCTTCTTCTCTTTCTTCTTGGCATCGCACTCTGTGCATTCTGCCAGTTTCAATGTTTCTATATTATGTGAGTAGTCTTAATTTTAGAGCTTCTTTATCATCTATAATTACAGTCAAAGTCAAGTCTTGATCAAGTCCAGTCCCAGTCAAATCAAGTCATGCCTTAGTAAAGTAGTGGCGACTTTACTATAAGCTTCTGGATGGAGTTTTGGAAGCAACACGAAAAGTCATGTTTAACCACATTATATCATTCTCTCACACTCGCGCTTGTAATTCGGCACTTTATAAATAAAACACCACTATTTTTATGCATAAAAACTCAAAAAAACGCTAGTTTTTGAAAAAAAATACAATGGGGCGACATGAAGCTCGCCGCGTTCCCGCCAAAAGTTCTGTCAATTTGTCACTTCCATGTGAATACGGTTTTGGCTTTACGGCTTAAAACTAGCTGATAGTGCTTAGAATGCTACTAGCGCTTACATAAACCAACGTAAAACTTGAATAATAAACAAGTATTGAGTTGTTTCTTGTTTACGTCATTAATTTTCATAGTGCTACAGAATGACTTCGGACCACACCAGTATACAAACAAACATGCGGGGCGTACAGGCCGTACTAGCATGAAGCTATTTTACCTATAGCTTCATGCGTACTAGCGGAACATAACCTAACCTATAAAGTTGTTTTATATTGCTACACAACTTGGTGCAATAAAAATATTGTAAATATGGACGATTTACAGTTAAATATATCAGTTACTAAAAAGGTGGGCACCTTTTACGCCATACTTTCGCTCTTATTTTACAATTAATTTTAATTTGGTTCATTAATTTTTAGGTGAATAAGAAAGTTGGAGCAGTACCTCAAAATGCATCAGAATATAAGTTCGTGCCTAAACAAAAGTTCTCTGGGCATACTATTGCAAGGAAACGCCCACAAAATGTTATTCAAAGGAATTCTAATACTAAAACTAGTTATGGAGAACCTGTAAAAAAGATGCATAAGTTATCTTCTGAAGGGACTAAAACAGAAGGTTTGGATGCGAATTTGCTTGATTTGAGTGAAAATAAAGGAAAGTATCAAAATAAAAACTACCAAGAAGTTACGGATGACTTGTCTTTAAAGAAACCCAGAAGCGGAGGTTGGATATCATCATTGTTCAAAAATAATCCTGACGTGCCTCGAATAGGACAGCGAGCTGTAAAGCCAGTTACAGAAAAAGTGTTTGCTGGAACAACATTTTCAGATCTTGACATACATCCCCATAGTGTTGCAAACTTGCAGCAGAACTTAGGATTAAAAGAAATTATGACAGTTCAGCAGAGTGCCGTTCCAGTTATATTGCAAGGGAGAGATGTACTTATCAGGTATGCATTTTGCTATTTTCTGTTGCTGTTTAATAAAGCAACTACCTATATTATAATCTTATTGATACATTGTAGGTGAGAAATGTGAAAAACTTATATTATAAATATTCTAGGACATTTCACACAGCACCATTTACCCCCAATCTAACAAAGCTTGTGCTATGAAAACCATATAACTGAAAGAATACTTAGTTTTTTCTTGTAAATACCTATTTATTTTATATAAGCATTTATGCTTGTCTCATAAATATGTCTATCCTGAGTGGGAATCGAACCCACACCCTATAGCTCTTGAAGCAGATACAAACAAAAGATAGATATGAAATTTATTATAATAATTTTGTAGTGATGATAGCTCAGTGGTTCGTGTGCCGAAAGGTTCAAACCCCAACAATGAGCTTGAGCTGCCGGTGAAGGCAAACATCGTGAGGAAACCATAGCATGATGGTAGGGTACTTTCTAGTACTCGGCTGGCTAGCCCTCAAAGTGAACATCTGCCACCAAGCATCTTTACGGTGTGTTCCGGCAGCCTCACTTGAGAGCCAGTTCCATTCCAGGCTAGGTGTGCTTTACCATCTTCGACCACACCGTCACTTAATATCAGGTGAGTTGTGGTCAAATACCTAGCCTGTCCGACATAAAAAATAAAAAAACAATTTATAGGAAGTTTTTCGTTATAACGAACAATGTTATAAAGAATTTACACTGTGTATGTATGACACCTGTAAAACTCGAAGCTTCTCTATTTAATTTATAATACAAATTTTAAAGGTTTTACTTGACATATCTAAGCAAACTAAAATGTTGCAATTTTAATATGCTTTGAAATACCAAGAAAAGGCAACCTAGGAATTTTCCCTAGTTATTACCTAGTTCAACACCACCTGTTTGTAAATTACAACTTAGTTTTTTCACTTCATATTCAATTTTGTTCTATAATGCTAGCATACTTACTGCTTGATGGCTTAATATCATTAATATTACCCAGACAGACAGCAAAAACTACAAAATATGAAATGGACTGTCTCATTTTAGGTCTCAAACAGGTTCCGGTAAGACATTAGCCTATGCACTACCGATCATAGAATCGTTGCAAGCAATCCGGCCCAAAATAACCAGAAATGAAGGCATCAGAGTAGTTGTGGTTGTTCCTACTAGAGAACTTGCAGTACAAACTGATGAGCTTTTTACAAAACTAGTAAAGGTGAGTACATTCTACATTATCACACTTCATAAATACATAAACTACTTTTGTTTTCTCTAGACTAGACTGCAAACTAGATCTTGGAAGGTAACTTTAACTTATATACTTGGGTGAATCTGCAGATACAATAAGTTAGGAACATTCGGTCTACATAAAAAAAAGTACTGCTTAAAGTCAAAATGTTTAGTAATATAATACTTAATGTTAGCTAACATTATTTTTTATTAGATGGTAATTGTTGTTTGTCAATTTAAGGTTGATATATTTAAAAATTGTTAATTTTTTGCTAAGCACTCAATTATATTAACAACTGAATTTGTGATAATCAATAACTTACTGTCAAAATCATTGGTTAAGGCATAACTTTCGAAAGATACACTTTTATCTTACTTATTGATTTTGTTTTTTTTTTTGGTTACTGGCAATACATTTTTTTATTGTAAATTTGTTTTTACTATGTATTGACAGTAACTCAATATGGTTATTTGCCAATACATAATAATTGTTTCAATCATTAAGTACGTGTTTGCGACTATCATGATAAACAGACACAAAGACAATTAAAAAACAACACAAATAAATAATAAATAGATGCAAACAATAAAGATATAATAAATTTATAGATACAATAAATTATAATGACACATAAGATAATAAAAATAAAACAATTTATTTACAGGTAATTCATACTAATACATCAAAAATATTTAATGTTGTTAGTACTCATTTTATACAATGTTCATGTTTCTCATAGCCATTTCACTGGATTGTACCTGGCTTACTTAGCGGAGGCCAGAAGAGGAAAGCAGAAAAAGCACGACTCAGGAAAGGAATCAGCATACTGGTGGGCACTCCTGGTAGAATTAATGACCATTTACGACACACAACTTCTATGAATTTCGCCAAAACAAAGTGAGTTCTTCATAAAAGATTTGGTGTAGTTTTTGCTGCAATTAATACTGACTTGGTTAGGACTTATTAACTTTGATCTTGAAATCGCTAAAAACGTTTTTTTTTTTCCAACATAAACAAACAAATAGCAACTTTCTTGTTTGTTCGTTTTTTAATTTAAATGCATTGTGAAATAATTATTGCTTCTTGTTTCTTTCCCCTCTCCTATGGATCCCCATTCCTTGCCTCCTTCCTTTGTATCCTTTCTTTGCCCTATTTCATGGTGTCAAAGTATACAATAAGTGTGTGGCGTTTTTTAGTTTTATGTTTATGGGAATCTGTATGAAAATCGTCATTGGTACATTAAAGTTATGATATTTTTACAGCTGCTTAGTCTTAGATGAAGCAGATCGTTTATTAGACATGGGATATGAAAAAGATGTTGCAGCTATTGTTAAAGCCATAGAGGACCACAAGAAGGCTGCCACATACGACCCTATGGCTCTGGTTAAACAAAATGTCACGAAGAAAATACCTGAAGAGCAAGAAGAACAATCTAAGTCAAATAAAGAAGAAACTGAAATAAAACATCATTTAACAGAAGTGTTCCTTTCTAAAGAAAGGCAGACTATTCTTCTATCTGCTACTTTAACCAAGGTGAGTGATGTCCTTATAGAAAGCAGTAGTTAGTAGACTAGTTAATGATTTATATTTCTTAAAATTTTCTTAGGCTGTTGAAAACCTTGCGGGAATCACTATGGTGGACCCTGTATTTGTAGATACGTCTGAAGGTAGAGCTGTTGTAGCAGATTCATTAAAACCTCAACCAAGTAAAGCTGACAAAGAGAAAGTAGATAAAGAACCGGACCCTAAAAAAACAACTATATCAGATGATGATAGTTTTGGTGACAGTCACTTAAATCATAGCAAAGAAGTGTCAAAGGTCGAAAATAGAAAAGGTATGTATTTCTTGGTAACTTTAATTCACATCTAAATAAATATTTATTTGTAAAAATTAATATTTTATTACTAAATTATCATAACGTCCTACAGGATTAAAAGTGTTTAGTGGTTTGAACCATCCAGATCTATTTGATGAAAAAGAAATGCAATCTGCTGATGGAAAAAACATCAACACTAACACTATAGAAGAAAGTGATAGTGATTCGGACTATGAATATTTCAAAGTACAGAAAGAAATCGAAAATAAAAAAGAATCTACAAAAGACCCTGAAGATTCTGAAGAAGCTGAACCAGTTGCTAATACTTTCGTTGAAGCTGTGAAATCAGCTTTAGTTGAAGATGAACTTATATTACCAGCGTCTGTGAATCAAACCTTCCTAATAGTTCCAATGAAACTGCGATTGGTAACACTTTGCTCTCTTATTGTTGAACATTGCATCTTGAATAAGAAAGGCGGAAAAATGATCGTGTTCATGGCTACATTGGAAATGGTAGATTACTTCTCTGAGCTTATAGAAACTGTGTTGACCGGTAAAGATGCCAATGCGAAGAAAAAAGATAAGGCAAAAAGTAATAAAGCGAAAGCGAAAAAAAGAAAATCCGACGATGACGAGGTAAGCCGACTGTTGAGTTTAATTATATTCCTATTCATAGCAGATTTATAAATGTTAATACTATTATTATATATATTTGATATATGACTATGTATATGTATATTTGATTCTATGGGTTTCTTTTATTTTTTATCATATACAGGTAAACCATACTGCCTATAAATAAAATTTATTGGCAACATGAACATTCATAGACAATCGAAATCAGACTTTAAAGAAGAGTACTAAAAGAGTTGCTATTTATTGATTGCGACGGGTTTGTGGCTCTACAGCGATAATATCATTGATTGATTGATTAATTCTTTATTGTCCACATAAAAGAAAAAGCTTTTTGATTTACATTAACTTTTTTAACCAACTCAAAAAAAGTAAAGGTTTTGAAACTCGACCTGTATTTTTAATGTATGTACATATTTTCAGAACACACTGACATTTGGAAAAGGATTTCTTGTACTTATTTCTTTGATAGTCCGAAAAGTAAATGGTATTTTCAAAAATTTAATTTACTTAGTTTAGTAGCTTTTTAACCAGCCCTACTTATGTCGATTTAAAAAAATGAGTCGTTTTAGGATCACTCGTCATCCTCGGACTCGGAGTTCGAAGTAGACTACCAGCAGCAGACGGAAGGAGGCCTTGTGCCGGTGGATTTGGAAATGTTTGCTCTACACGGCTCCATGCCACACGAACAGAGGATAGAGGTTTTCAAGCAGTTCCGAGTCGCCAGAACCGGCGTGCTTATTTGTACGGTAAGTTTCTTGTACTGTTTGTCGTTTGAGCAAATATGCGGTCCACGTAAAAGAAACTAGTTCACTCCTTAGTTGAAGATATCAAATTTTTATTTATGTATCGGAAAACACTCATTTGACCAGCGTGTTCCACTATTTAGCGATTTGTAAAATAATACCGTTTCCGGGTCAACACATATGACTATATGACTGTGGTATGACTATTATCTTGCCAGATGTTTTACGAAGCGATCCGGTCTAAGGTGGAGCACATAGATGAAACCGATTGTGTCATAATTTTTCATACATTTTATTCTAGCATGACCCTATTCATATCCACGTGAGTTTGGAGCGATTCCTTTCTTTATTGTAGGTACTCTATGAGCCTCATACATTGTAATATAATTTTTAGTAATAAATAGACTTGCGTTTGACCGCTATCTCACCTGATCTTAAGTGAAGATGCGGTCTACACTTGCTCAAAAGATGTCAGTCGTCATCTTCACATTCAGTCCTTCCTTCACTTCCTTCTATATACAGTTACAAAATTATATTCCGCAAGATTGACCATGTTACACAACGTTCAGAGTCCTTGAATTGTAGTTATTAAACTTTCGTGATTTCTACCCACTTTTGATTGACAACAATGAAGACAATTTATGGTTCCGAGCTACTATGATCTGCTAACAAAGGAAACAGGTAATAAAGCACTGAATATTTTTAATTAACGCCCAATATTAACGATACAATGCCACCAACGGACTAATGATTGTGTTTCATGTAGGGTTGCCAAGTTCATAACTTTAAAATTAATAAAATATCTTCTTAAAATCTTGCATTATGGGAACCAGATAACTGATAGAATACTTTAATTTTTAAAATACTAATACATACGAAACACCCAGACACTTTAAATGTCTTTGTTCGTCACATAAGTATTTGTCCTGGGTGTGAATCGAAGCCTCAGCTCATGAAGCAGAGCCACTACCAAATTAGTTCTTTGGTATTCATTCAAAATATGAAAGTATTGAGAAATTAATGTTTTCCGTAATATCAATCTCAATGTTTATTTGTTTTTTTCAACTTGCGCAAATAATAATAATAATGCTTTATTTTTGTTTAAAAAGTTTTAGGTTGGTGTTGTCTTTTAGGCATGGCATAGGCCTGTGCCCAGAGGATATCGCCCTTCCAATGTGGTACATTCGACGGAAAAAATTGATGAGTGCTTTAAATTGTGTAGGAACAAATATTGATTTCGTGTGACATGAGTCATATTTGCGAAAACAATCATATTGACATAAAATATTTAGTAAAGATCATGTCAAACAAATTGAATAAAAATGTCAAACAAATTTAAATTAGCACAGAGTATCAGTTAGTCAAAATAATATAAAATACATATAAATATAAATAAATAAATATATAAATATAAATATTGTAGGACACATTACACACAGCGCCATCTGACCCCAAACTAAGCAGAGCTTGTGTGATGGAAGAACTGATAGAATACATAAATACTTTTTTTTTTTTTTTTTTTTTAAATATAATTAATACAAATAAAAAAGAGCTGATTTTGTTAGGCTACACGTGCAATGGCAGTTTACAGGCTGTGCAAAGCGAAGGCTGGGGGTGTCTACCATTTTCAACGATGCTAATAACCTTTGAGATTGGTTAGTGATCGTTCGTTTAGTATCAACTGGGACGTGCCATCCCAAAGTTAAAATATTGTGAATATCGTGTAATACCTATGATATATACGTTTACTGAAAATTAGGTAAAATAAGTGGTACAACCCTAGTGTGAAATTTTTTACTTTCAACACAGTGGTCGAAGCTTCGACACTTTTGTCCGTCAGTTATTGTTACGCCTTCAACTATTAGTTGCATTCATGACGCCGCGGTGGCGGCGCAGGCGCAGCTATGGCTATTAAATACAATTACCTCTATTTATTACATCTGAGGATCACGCCGCTTATTTTATGGCCTCGCGCATCGCGACGTTGCGTTAGAATATGTAGTTACTATGGGTAGGTATTCGCGACCATTTAGCTACCGGTGCGTGTAGGCCAGATGTTGCCTGTTTTTTGGGTTTAAAAATCGCGTGTTTGCACCAAATTAATCATTGTTACTATATCTGTTTGTTTTTGTCATCGCACTTTGTGCATTTTGCCAGTGTCAAGTGCTTTGATGATAAAAAAATCAGTCCAGTATGTGTCAGTCAAAATCACACAAAGCCAGAGTCCGGTCATGCTCTATTAAAGTAAGTTGTGGCAACTTTACTAAGAGCTTCGGCTGAGTTTTTGAAGCAACAAAGAAAAGATGTGTTTCACCACATTATATCACTTTTCTTAACTTATCGTGTATTGTATTAAGAAATAGTAAGAAGTAGTAGTAGTTATAAAAATAGTGAGTTTTGAACTCACTATTTTTATAGGTACATAAACATTTGAAAAAACACAACTTTTCAAAAATAAAAATACAATGCGGCGATATTAATTTTTTCGCACTCCCGTCAAAACTCATACTTCCATCTTTGCAATAATTATTATATACAAGAGCTTCCTCGATTCCCTCGGCAATTACTAAATACTAAAACTTAAAAATGTATTTGTAAAGTTTGTAACTTTTTCACGATGGAAAGGCTGAACGACGTTTGATTAAGATTGGAATACAAATAGCTTATACTCTGTATTGATAAATAAGCTACGAGTTATCCCGCGAATAATTCCAATTATGTTTTCTATTTAATAATTATCTATTTATTAATTATGATTAGGATAATTAGAAAAACGTACACGTTTCGGTTGCTTACACCGCAGACACGGACGTGGCGTTGCGTGAAATATTTTTCTAAATCGTGTAATTAGTCTACGAATTATGTCGTGGCGCTGTTGTTAGGGTAGATTTCGTAGTCGGATAACTGCAACCAATAGCAACAGACGCCCGGATATAGTTCGCGCAAGCTTCGTTGCGCCGTGTGACCAATGAGAGAGAAAGAGAAAATATATTTCCCTCTCTTTTCGATTCTACAGGCAAATGTCATATCAACGAGTTCTATGTACCTAGAGGTATTCTATGTACTTCAAAACAGAGAAGTGTGTGGAAAATGGTCAACCATTCTGCGTGATTGACAAATGACAAAGTCAGAACGACTTTGTCATTTGTGTCGTTTTTTGTGATGGTAAAGAAATATGACAATGCTATTTTATTTTTCTGTCATGTTACGAAGGTTTGGAACGGAGTTCCTTATTGCACGTTATTGTTCTCATTTGTTTGCGGGCTGAGGGGCTAGACTGAAAAATGTGTAACAATGAGAAACGACATCAAAATCATCATCTTTTACAGTGATTTTTGAGGCACGTCCCGATCACATAGGAAACTAAAACTATTTTCAATCGATTCAATTTCCGTCAATTTTGAGAATATGCAAAAATATTTTATTATTTAAAAAAACCAAGCCTTTAAAGGAACTCTATTCTAAGCAAGTGTCCATAAGATCTCTTAATTCTTAAAACTATTAATTTTTAATTGTGAAATACTGAACACTGCTGTATACATACAATTGATAAGTACAGATATATCACTGCGTCGCACTTACTACAAGAAGACCGACCAGTTAGGCTCGTAATCTTTTTTTTTTTGTATGGCTGACAGGCTTGGTGTTTGACAACTCACCTGATAAGTGACGATGTGGTCGAAGATGGTAAAGCACACCTAGCCTGGAATAGAACTGGCTCTCAAGTGAGGCTGCTGGAACACACCGTTAGATACTTGGCGGCAGATTTTCAACTTGAGGGTGGTAGCTAGCCAGCCGAGTACTAGAAAGTACCCTAACACCACGCTATGGTTTCCTCACAACGTTTTCCTTTACCGGCAGCTCAAGCTCATTGTTGAGCTTTGGACCCATGTCCTTCGGCATGCAAACCGGCCGCGCTAACCACAGCTATCATCGCTACTGAATAATAAAACTAATCTATCGTTGCTGCAAAGATATCCCGTATGTTTCCGCCTATAGTTTATATATAATGTATCTCATCTTTCTTCATTAGTCCTTCCCGCAACATGATTACGTTAAATATCAACCACGATCGCAATCGAGCTATTATGCTTAACAAATATATAGAGCGAATAACTTATTTCGATCAGGATTGTTTTTTAAGTGATAGCAAATGTGGCGAAACTGCTTTTCTGAACATAATGAACAAGCTTACCATGCCAACCGCGTTTTATACAATTTTACCCTCTATCTGCTGTTGGATTACGCCATAACAAGATAAAAGCATTCAGCTGAAATTTGCGACAAACCCCTGGCCTAGTAAAAAATTCACCACAAGGGGTACTTTTCACTTGCTTGCTAGTACAGATACTCTAATCATCGTACTTAATAATTCTTCTTTTTATCGTCGACGTTAAGATTCCTGGGCCTGGTGATTATATTTAAATTGCTTTAAGGCAACATTTTGTCATGCTTAGTAGTGAAGTCTACTAATCCGATTGTGACCGGCTTTTTTAATTACATCTATGTTATGTAGTGTATCTTTTATAATGGGCAAAGATAATCGTCCGGGAGACATAAGAGATGTTATCGCGCTCAATCTTGCTCGCACCGGGGGGCGCTACTCTTTTTGGGTCGTAACTTTGGCTTCTGGTTTTCAAAAGCTGTATTCTGACATACTACAATTTTTTTTTCTTTTTTTTTTATATGGCTGATAGGCTAGGTGTTTGACCACAACTCACCTGATGTTAAGTGACGGTGTGGTCGAAGATGGTAAAGCACACCTAGCCTGGAATGGAACTGGCTGCTGGAACACACCGTTAGATGCTTGGCGGCAGATTTTCAACTTGAGGGTGCAGGTAGCTAGCCAGCCGAGGACTAGAAATTACCTTACCTCCACGCTATGGTTTCCTCACGATGTTTTCCTTCACCGGCAGCTCAAGCTCATTATTGGGGTTTGAACCCACGTCTTTCGGCATGCGAACCGACCGCGCTAACCACTGAGTGGTGGCATGCCGAAGGGCGTGGGTTCAAACCCTAGCGATTTGCGACAGTAATAATTGTATAATTTTAATTAATATTATAATAAGACCAATTTTGAAGGCTTCTCCTCGACTCCTTTTGACTTAGTATACCCTTAGCTTATAGCTTTGCATGATGGCGTGTCTTTCATGTAATTAGAATAATGCTTTTTACCAGGACGTGGCAGCCCGCGGTATAGATGTTCCTCGAGTGGATCTCGTTCTTCAGTACTGCGCACCAGCTTCCGCCACAGATTATGTACACAGGTCAGTTCTTTAAAAATAAACTATTAGTAATGTTTTAGGCCCAGTCATACCTATGATTTTTTTTTCTTTGTGTTTAGCATTTTGGAAATTTTTTCAGTGTCATATTTTTTCGTATTAAGTTTTTTTAAATGTTATATGACGGTGATATTTTCAAATATTCGATAATAAAGCAAGTGAAGTAGATCTTAGTCATAGTAACACAAAGTATGTCACAGCGAAGTCCAGTCTTGCCCTAATATAGCAGTAGAAACTACTACAAGCTTCGATTTGACCAATGACCTGTGTTTCGATATTTTCAAGTACATGACGAAAAATGACATGAAATAAAGTCTCAGTCAAAGTCAAGTCAAAGTCAGTCAAAACTTCACTATAAACTCCGATGGAGTTTTGGGAGCAACACTAAAAGATATGTTTCATCTCCTTACAATGATTACTTTTCCAAACAATTTAGTAGTTTATTAATAACACATTACTATTTTAAGACACACACTGTCATACAAACTCACACACGCACACTTATACACACATGCACACACTCATACTCACACAACACACACATACACACTTTCATTTAATACATACTTACTGTTTGAATTTTGAATAGTTTTTTATACATAAACATTGGAGAAACCTAAGTTTTAGTAAATATAGGTACGATGCGAAGAAATGAGTTTTCCGCATTTCCACAAAAAAGGAGTATAATGTATGTTGCCTCAATACGAGAATAAATAAATAATTATAATATTTGTTGCCTAAATACAAGTATAAATCAGTAATGTATTGGTGCAGGGTGGGGCGTACAGGGCGCGCGACGCAGGTGGGGGCAGCTGTATTATTCCTGCTGCCCAGCGAAGCTGAGTTTGTCCGCTATCTTGAGCAGAAGAGGATTAGGTAAGTTATTTTAACCTTACGCTGGTTGCAACCAACCGGCATTATGCAGTTGGGTCCGGCTTGTCACAATATTAAACCAAAAACTTATCCTTTTTGTTTCTTGTTTGCTGATGTATTGTTTTACCTGTTCATATAAGTTGAGTGAATCTATTATTGTCTTTTTTCTTCTTCGTTTTTTGCATTGCCTTTTGTGTATTCTGCCAAGTTCAGTAAAGTATTTAAATATTACAAATCTTTTTATGGTATCAAGTCTAGTAAGTCTTAGTTTTTTTTACACAGAACGCCGCTGTCTATATCCAAACTAAACAAAAAAGAATTATTAAAATTAATACATATTCTTCAGGTGTTTTAAAATGTAAAACACTTAAATAATATGTGTTGTATGTTGTTGTTATGTGTTGTGTGTGTTGTAATTTTGATGAAAAGTTTGAAACCATTTGTAATATCTACAACGCATTTGCATCAGCGTCAGGAGATTTTGTAATAATAACAAATTTTTTGTTCATGATATGAATAATTTTTTATTCATATCAATAAAATAACATATGTTTGTTTTGACAACTTCAATAGTCTTTGCTTTAGAAGTCAGAGGTCCTGGTTCGACTTCCATTGAAACCCACGTTTGGATGATAATTTTTAATATCCCTATCGTCGTATCGTTATAAGAATAACACGCACAAAGATAACACAGGAACTCTATGTCATTGAAATTCCACTTGAAACATATTAAGCGTTACTCATAGATATAGCTCAATCATGTTCCGCTTGAATACGAGATGGATTACTGGCAACTTTTGTAAGTTAGGCCCATTTTGTATAGACTTTACTTAACAATTTACGCTGTCGATTTCCTAATTTCTATCTCTTTCAATAGGTTACGCCAAAAAGACGAGTCGCAAGTTTTAGAGCCGCTCCGGACCGTGGCGCCGACAACACAGAGTGCGGCACGCGCGGCTATAGCCGTCCAAACCAGGCTTGAAGCCACTGCACACAGCTCTAAGAACTGGCTGGCAAGGGCTAGCAGAGGTAACACTTGCAAAGTGGTTGAGTTTTATATGAACATGTTCAGTGGTTGGATTATAAACAAATTATTTAGTGATTGTCGACCCGCCCCGGCTTCGAACGGGTAGTAAGAATGGGTATAGTAAGCTATCCTTAAAAGGTATATGCTAACGCGGACTTTTTTGTAGATCCGTAAAAGAGGAATATCCATGCATTGTTTTGTTATATCTCAAAGGGATTATAGGCAGCGTTTTCGATGAAAGCACCCAGGTGGCTTGACTTTTTCCGACACTTCCAACAATAATCATCATATTTCAACAAATTTACACAAAACCTTGACAAATTACATACGTAAACCTTCCTCATGAATCACTCTATCTATTGGTTAAACTCTCATGATAATCCGTTTAGTAATTTTTAAGTTAATCGCGAACAAACAGACAGACGCGGTGGACGTCTTTGTTTTATACTATGTAGTGATAGTGTTGATAACAGAGATGTTTAGTGAAAATTAAAAGATGTTTCTCGGAATAAAGTTAAAATGTTATATTTTCAAACTCCCTTTCTAGCCTACACGTCGTGGGTGCGTTTCTACTCGGGTTGCCCACGCGAGGTGCGCCCCTACCTCGATGGCAAGCTTCTTCACTTGGGGCACGCGGCTAAAGCGTTCGCGCTTCGAGACACGCCCGCTGCGCTCGCGCGTAGGTCGAAATCAGACCCTAATCTGAAACGGGAGAAGCCGCAAAACAGGCTGACAGTACACGAGGAGGAAGAAAAGAAGAGACCAGGGTAAGTTAACTTATAAACTTTAGCGATTGTAACATAATTATGTTATTATATTTACGTCGAGGTAAATAAATGACATCACAAATAATATAATACACATGCCATATTCTTAAGCTACTATGGACTATTTTTCTGGTGTCATTTAGGGGTCTAGATGGCGACAGTCTCTGTGCGTGTTTCATGCTATTTTCACATTAAGTTTTTCTTTTTGAGTGTTTGACCACAGCTCACCTGATGTTAAGTGATCGAAGATGGTAAAGCACACCTAGCCTGAAATAGAAATGGCTCTCAAGTGAGGCTGCCGGATAGGTCCTTGGCGGCAGATTATCAACTTAGGGTGGTAGCTAGCTAGCCGAGTACTAAAAAATACCCTACCGCTGTTTTATGGTTTCCTCACGATGTTTTCCTGGAGAGGCTGCTCAAGCTCATTGTTGGGGTTTGAACTAACGCCCTTCGGCCTGTGAACAGACAGCTCTAACCACTGAGCTATCATAGCTACAAAAGTGGGTACGTTAGTCATTTTGTACTAAGGAAAGCGTCAAATCAATAGATAACGCTTTTTTTAGCGATAGTACCCCGTGACCATACTACTTGATACACGATTAAGGCTGGTGATAAACACAATTATGATACAAGAATAAGTTATCTAAATGTAAGCATTATGTCAGATAGATAGTTTGAGTATAGTCCATTATCTGAAGACTCGCTTCGTAATCGCTGGGTCGTGGTTCCAATCCCAATGTTCAAACTAAGCGTTTTTTTTTAATCTCTAGGAAATTTGCACGTATCCGGAGAAGAAATTAAACAGCGTATGAGAAATTGTCAATCCTAAGCAGTTTGGTAGAGTTATGGCCCATTAGAATTTAGAGACTATTTCAGTTCCACACATACGCAGCCTGGACTTAACACCAGTGAGTAGTGGTCAAACACTTAAATGAAGTATTTGAATAACGACCAATTGGTGGTAGTACCGAAACTTTTGAAGTATTTAATTTTTTAATTTTACTATTTAAATACATAAATATTGAAGGACACATTACACACAGCGCCATCTGACCCCAAACTAAGCAAAGCTTGTGTGATGGAAGTCAGATAACTGATAGATTACATAAATACTTTTTTTTTTGTAAATACATACTTATAATACATACAGAACACCCAGACACAGAACAAACATTTGTTTATACCAAACAAACATTTGTCCTTGGCGGGAATCGAACCCACGCCCTACAGCTCAGGCAGGCATACTCCCAATGAGCTAACAGGGCTGTCATGTATTTATTGATTTGCCTTTCGTATAGGTTCCCCAAAGTGAAGATCGGCTTCAATAGCCGCGTGGTTAACAAGCAGACCTCCATGCACACCGCTAGCGAGTTCGACAGCGGACTTCCGCCCATTGAGCACGCGGGCAAAAAGAAAAAGAAGAATATCTAACACAGACCTACAAGAAAATGTAATGTAAGCGGACTTGATAACGAACAGTTTAATTATAAAAATAAATGCGATTTGTTGCTATAATCAAACCGCAGAATTGAGAGATCGCCCGCGCGGTAAGAAGTTTGCGAGGCGTGTGACGTCCGGGTGTTACGGGGCAGTTAGGCGGAAGCGGGAGGCAGGGAACTTTTTTCGCGTTCGGCACTTTGGCAGTTCACTCGTGGATCTCGCCGTGAACGGTTGACTTATTTGTAGCGGACGCTTGAAACAAAATGCACACGAGATAAACTTGACTTGCAAGACGAATCGCCCTAAGATTTTTGACAAGAGAATTCAAGTGAGAATTATAGTAGCGAAAAAGTATAATTTGTTTTTTTTTAAACCGTTCTGACACGATTCATTGTTTCGTTTTTCTTATTTTTCCGTCTTAGAGATAATTATTTTCAAATAACAAATTAAAATAAATATTTGTTGCAAATAAAATCCATTTACCCAGAGAAATAAAGAAATATACAATACATATATGTATTGTATGTGCATTTTTCCATATTGCGTTTACCGAATTAATGTTCGGTAGACGCTAATACTGCGCCACCACCTCTACCTCACCACCGCGCGGGCGATCTTTTAATTCTGTGCTTTATCTAGAATACATCTAGATCATTTGAATTTTTGTACAAATTTTTCGTCTTTTTTATTTTATGTTTATCAACAGTTTGAATGAAATGTTAATCTTTTTGCCATCATTCATATATTGAATAAGTGTTTTTCAGTGTCTTGTAAGGCTTATTTACATGGAGCTAGTCATTAGTGCCAGTTTCACTGGCACGCCAGCTCGGACAGCATAACAATAAAAAGTTTGAAAACCATAACTCGACTATGCAAATAATAATTATGATTATATCATAATAATGAATCGGTTGATTACCTCATTCGTCAAAATCGGATGAGTAGTTTCGACGCTACGGTATATATGTACAGGGTTTGAAGACTAACCCGAAAGGGGGCCCATTGTACCCGTCATTATAAACAACTTTTTATAATCAACCGTGTTTTTATGGTATGTCTCACGGCTGGGCACGAGCTTCTTTTCATTGTAAGAAGACTAATGCCATGGTCCACCATCCTGGCCAAGTGCAGTTTGGCACAATTCACACATGTATTAAGACCTTTTTTTTATAGATCTCTCTCCATGATGGTTGTTCCATCGTCAGGATGTTTTCCTTCACCGTTTGAATTCAGCAGCAATTCACGCATAACTTAGAAAATACAGAAGTGCGTGTCGTGGGATTCGAACATGGACATCTCAACTAGGTTTTTACTAGGGGCACAACTCTGAACTTTGGGATAAAAAAACAGCTGTTCCATAGAAAAAGTTCATTGACCGTTGACCAAATGTATCAGCTGATTTTTAGGGTTCCGTACCCATAGGGTAAAAACGGGACCCTATTACTAAGACTTTGCTGTCTGTCTGTCTGTCCGTCTGTCTGTCACCAGGCTGTATCTCAAGAACCGCGATAGCTAGACAGTTGAAAATTTCACTAATTATGTATTTCTTTTGTCGCTATAACAACAAATACTAAAAACAAAATAAATATTTAAGGGGGGCTTCCATACAACAAATGCGATTTTATTGCCTTTCTCATAGATAATGGTACGGAACCGTTCGTACGAGAGTCCGACTCGCACTTGGCCGGTCTTTTTTTTCACTGTGTTGTATCCGTAGTAAAAGTTGTTCATAACCATGAGTACAAATAACTCCTTTCAGTTTTCACCCTAAGCTTATATACCTGTATAGACTGCTAGACCCTTTCTTTTGCTGTCGGGTAAAAAGCCACACGCTGACATGGAACCTTGCCTGGCCAGTGAGAGTGGTACCAATGAAAGGTTTCGTGTAAATCATACCTTATAGTAGTGACTTTGTTATATGTAATATATGTACAACTGTAAATAAAATAGCGTATACATCAACTCTGTAGTTTCATTAAAATTCCATAATTGATCGCAGTTTTTGTCGACTTTATATCAGGATGAAAGATGGACTCCGTCCAAAATTCTAACCGAGATCTCGAGCTAATGGAGGAGGCTACCGTTTCCACATTTCTGACTCACGAGTGAATGAAAAATGATTTTAAACCATTACCACGCCCGTCCGGCCTTTTGATATTTAAATTTTTTTTCAAGCGGCCATCATTATGAGTGAATGATTTGCGAATTCTGCCCCAGCTCGCGGTTTTTGTCTGACGGACGAGTTTTTTGTAGGTCTCATTTACCATGTTTTTATTGCTGCATAATGACAAATTAAAGAAGTATTGTGAGGCGCTTTCATGCTGAATTCCCTCGCCATTGAAGTCTGAAGGGCTCCTAAGACTGGACGAGTTAATTGTAACGCATTAATCTAAGGGCGATAGTTCATTAATTATTGTGAACATGGAAAGGGCGATATCGGAGGTGGTTAACTAATGAACAAAAAGCATTAACCTTTATCGACGAAAGAAATGTTTTCGGGACTCTCATTCTATTCGTTGTTTCTGAAGAAATTAGATATCAATTAGGGCCGAAATAAAAGTATTGCTTCAGTGAGGCCTATTCATTGATTTGATTATATATAATATTGGAATAACCGATTCTCTAAGGTCTTTTCGCCAAGTTACAGTACGGGGCGTTTTACTTTTCGGACTGGTGCCTACCAATTAACCGTCAAAAGGAACTGCTTGCCATTATTTCCTTAAAATAAACTGCCCCATTGAACTAATTTCTACATTATAAGTGAAACAGGTGTTTTTAGCAAACAAGACTACAATTTAATATTCTACAGCCACAGATAGATACAATATAATACACAAGGATAAATTAACATAAAAAGGCTCCATTCCCAAACACGGTTAGGTTTTAGGTAGGTTACGTTTTGAACTCGAACTACTCAACCGAATTTCATGAAATTTGTATAGAACCAATCTGAAAGTCCTTTCGAACAAAAAAAAGTTTCAAATCGGTTTGTAAATGATGGAGTTTTGAAGTAACAAATAGTAAAGAAGACAGCCGAATTAAGAACCTCTTCTTTTTTTAAAGTCGGTTAAAAAGAAATAAGCACATTTATGCATACATACAAACTTATACGTTTAGATATCTACATATATTCAAGTTACTAGATATTATAAAACGAAGTTGTCCACCGCGTTTGTCTGCCTGTCTGTTCGCGATGAACTTAAAAACTACTGAACGGATTATCATGCGAGTTTCACAAATAGATAGAGTGATTCATGAGGAATGTTTAGGTGTATAATTTGTCAAGGTTTTGTGTAAATTGGTTGGAATATGATGGTAGTTGGAAGTCCACACTTCCAACTACCATCAACTCACTAAAAAAGTCTTGGGAGCTTTCATCGTAAACGCTAGCTAATGCCTTTAAACCCGTGTAAACCTGTGCGCAGCCGGGGCGGGTCGCTAGTACAAACTAAGATATATACAAACGTAATCTGTAAGTAACATAAAATATGCTGCTCTAACGGAAAACCTGTTATTTTTGTAACATTCCTCCTTTCTGAAGTCGGCTATGTCCGATACATGCATAAACGTAAACAAACAAAAAAGTATTGTGTAAACATTACTGTTCTGGTTTGAAAGGTACTGCAGCTAGTGTAACTAAGACTTTTGAGATTAATCATGAATGTCTCGAAGTATAGAGCGCCAAAGCAACGATGCCCTGGACTTTATTTTGTTATTCAAAGTTATGGGTACCGCTGTAATGAGCATGGACAGGCATTACTTTTGCATATAAAAAAAACTTTTAACGCAAGTATTGTGTTATAAACTAACAACGTAATAACGAGCTTCGATCCTATGTCTATTATTATTGTATCTATAGTTGTTTGGCGCGGCTTTGCGCGTCATTAACTAGCGAATTTGCATGCCGGCCGGCGCCAAAGCTCGTGAAAATGCCACTTCATTACCATCAGCTCGTTGAAAAATTGTTCTGAATCCGCTTTTATGTATCGGTAATCGGTGTGTGAATGTTCCTATTTTGAGCTAATAGTTGCTTTGTGTATTGATTATGTGATATACTAGCGTTCACTCGCGGCATCGTTCGCATTTGAAATTGGGATAAGCCGCTTTGATTTTTTGAAAGACTTTGTTCTATGACCGTATTATCTTATAGTAAAAAGTATGTACATCTATGAGGGCGTTTTCATCGCTTTTTTTGTTGCACGCCACGGACACAACACTCTGTCACAGATAAAGCTACGAATTAGGCGGTTTACGACAACATGCGCGCATTACCGATATTGAGTACCAAGCTGATAACTTGGTTACTTAGTCATGTCAAAGAAGGCCTATGTCCAGCAGTGGACGTCCTATGGTTGATGATGTGACGTGTGAAGCTTTACCCTTCTGTCAATAAAAATAAAGCTTATCTTCAGTATATTTTGAAACATTTTCTTCATTGATATTAGATAACATTAGAAAGTAAAACTCAGATCAGACTATATATAGTCATTCAATATTTTTTAAATTACCACGCCATGGAGTAATTAATATATAATTAAATTACGAAAATATTTATAAACTCAATCTCCATTCGATATGCGACAAGGCGTCACAATGGAAGCTACATTAATTCCATTGAATGCGATAATTCGGCACTTATTCGCGCCTTTGTGATTGATGTTCTAGGAAACGTACTCGCTTGCACAGGGCCGGCACTAGAACCTACAAGTGGGGATAACCTAGATAAACCTATAGTAGTTAAAACAAGCATGTCTAAGCACAAAATAAAAAAGTTTCTCAAACAAATAATTTAAGATTGAAATAATTATAAAAAATAATGAACGGTAAAGTTTTACTGGAAAAAGAAAAAAAATCATTACCTAATTACTAAAAAACATAATAGATGTATGGCATCAAACCTATATAGGTATAGTAAACATTTATCCCTGTTTCTCTTGGTCATGCCATAACTTGAGAACGACTTAATCGATTTCATTTGTTTTTTTTTCAGAACTTGAAAATTTTTAGAAACCTTAACGACTATTTTAGATTCGTGTCTTTGATAGTTCACGCGTTTAATGACGCTAAAACTGGACAACGTCTGTCAGGTCGGCTAGTTAATTATAATACGGCAGTGTTGTAGGATGCTAGGTCATGACCTGCCAAATGAACATTCGACATGCATAGAAACAATGCCATTTTTAATGTAATGAGAGGAACGAAACGTTCACCTGATGGTACAAGATTACGCCTGTCCATGAACTAGAACTGTGAGTAACAAATCGAAGCCCAGAGCATCGCTGCTTTAGCGCTCATTTATTTGATATATAAGATGGTGAGGATCATTTGTTTTTAATTTCGCTCAAATCGGAACTTACTAATATTACACACTACTGTGGGGCGTCAGAATATCGGATACAGCGTTGGTACTTAACTAGACGACTTCCCGCTTCTAAGATCTATCTAGTTAAACCACTTAAAAACAACAAATTCGAACTATTTTAAATTTTAATCAATATGTTGCTAGCCCTTACTATATCTCCTGATTACGACCCTGTACTTGTATCAGATTGAATAAAACGCAGTGGCTTCTTTCACGGCGTCGAGCACCTCACAAAGGCGGCGAATCAATTCGGTAGTACAATGGGCCGTGGCCACCCGCCTTACTGAGCTATCGATGAGACACATGGAGTAAATCTCACTTGCCTACGAAAGAAAGACCTCTTAGAAGAAACGATAACGTTTTCTTATTAGTATCTAAGTAGAAAATTTCAAAGTACAGTTTTGTGTCGGGAATTTGTGATTTTTATGATTCCAACGTTTTGTAGTTGAAACGTATTAATAACTATAAATATTGCCTGGAGTCCAGAAAGTTATTTAAGCATGAACACTAAATAAATTTAAAAAATCTATAATAATTTTATGAGGTTATTTATGTACTGTACAAGCACTTTGCAAATTATTTTCTGTGATTAAAACAGCATGGGAATAGCACATTGTATACTTACTTATCGGGTCTCTCATTTTCGCAAGGAGAAAAAAAACATAGACAAGTTTGATCGCGACGGCTCTGTAAAGCCCATCAATCGGAGCCTACTAGAAGCGTTACCACAACGCACATGCGGGCATGTGCCCATTTAGGGTTACGCGGAACGGTAATACTGAGCTAAAATAAGATCATTCTACGAGTTTTAATATGAGTACGACGCCGAAATCGTGTAAAAATCAACAAAAAATTGATAGAAAAGTTTGTAAATGTTTGAAAATTTATTTTTTCTATGCGATTTCAGAGACGTGCTAAAAGTAAAAGTTGTTCATAATATTAAGTAGAATTGTCCCTTTTCGGCTTAAGACATACCAAGACCCCGTAGAGTGTCACAAGTTCGTAGTTGCGTAGTATCCTACAAGGCCTGCATCACTTCTAGAGCAGTTGCTCTATGCGTTAGGCGGCGTATCAAACACGCCGCGTCACGACCTACCGAATTATGGGCACAAAGAGCAGTTGATACCGAATATTCCATATAAATATTGAGCTAATCGCCCTTTCAATGCAGCGGCCCGCTTTTTTATTAATAATTGATCGGAGAACAGCCAGTCATGCGCCGTATTGTGTCGACGAACATATTTTTTGCTGCGAACAACTCATTAATGAGTGGAGGCACATGACGCCGCAAGAGGGCGTGTATGCGACGAAACTAATTTTCGATGAGTTCAGGATGCGAGTTAAATTCGGAACTAATTTTTGTTTGTGCTCCCGATGGGTGATTAATATTTTTTTATTGGCTAAATACTTTCACATGCGATAGCCTATATGGGCTGTTAAGTAGCTTATGGTGTTTGATCAAAACCCGCTGTACAAAATAACTTCATAAACATAAACATCTAACCCCGAGTAAAGAGACAAAATATAAACCAGTGCTGTAAGAATGTATAAGTATACTTATAGCATAAAACTGATTCCGTCCCTGCTTTTAAAGCTTCAAAAGCTTTAGCTTTTCCACGTACTTTTATTTCCGTGGATATATATAAGTATAATTTGTTAATAATATATATTGCAATCCACTACCCAGGTAAATTTTTGAAAATAGTGTTTTTAAAACCATTTTTAGGGTATCGCATTTGGTGGTCGCCTAAAATTTAGAATTTATCTTACCTATACGTGTATTGTTTTTTTTTTCTTACGTTCGCGTGAATAGTCATTTATCCAACTAATTACATTTCCTACTACTAACTTAAATAAATAAAAATTCTATAGCAGGACATAAACTCTAATAAAATTGTAGTCGTGTTAAGACTTGCACGGACACTGTTCAACTCAGGTTATTCCCCATTTTGAGTTTATCAATATCAATGGAGAAATTGATTACAGCTTTGGGCTTTTTTTTATTGTTTTGCCAGATGTTGTATTGTATATTGTCTTGTTACAATAAGTCTGAAGTGTTTTAGATATTACAAAAGAAAAAATATAGACGTACATGAAGTACGTACCAAGCAACGTGTACACACTGCTCTGCAGTTATTAGACAAGTTTCTGAACGAAGTGCGTTGGATCACGCCATCTTGTAAAGCATACGACAATAAAAAAATTGAAGTCAAGCGTTGCGCTATTATTCGTAAAACTGAATTAATAATTAAATATACATTTAGCAAAACAATTAAGTACATTATTTCCTTACCATAGAGTGTAGCAACTTACGACGTTACGCAACTCATGAGAACCGCGGATGATCTACTAATAATCATATTATTAAGACAGTATGTCGTCACTCTCGTTGGAGACGCGACGCTTAGTGCCGTCCATCCCACTTATTTAATTAAACATTCTCACACATTTTCATAAAAACAATAACTTTTAATTTTTAAGTATTATGGGCGACGCTTACACGCGGTTAGGCTAACAGTAGCAGAAGCGTGAGAACTCGGCTAAAAGAGTGCGTTAGCCACGATTTTCTATGTTGTTAGGACAAGACTATAGTTTATGGCCTAGAGCAAGGCTGTTCAAATCACGACCTGCAGTGTATCTTTTTCGAAGTCGCTAAGTGAAAACTTTCCTCCTTTTTTGTAGTCTGCATATATGAGCACTGGTGATAAATTACCGATCTTAATGGGTTTTAAATTAAAATTTACATAAAATAGTATGTATAAAGGATTTTTTTGTGAATAAAACAACGAACAAGAAAACATCTTGTCGTCGCATTGTATTACAACGCGACGACAAATATAAACAGTGTTATAACACAAGTTTTAAATAAAATAAATAATGGTGTTTAAATCTTAAAGAGTGCCGAATCACATATAACCTATACACAAGTGTTTATGTTAGTATGGATTTTCATGATGTTTTATTATGTCACATCACATCATCAGCCATAAGACTTCCACTGCTGGACATAGGCCTCCTCCTTGGGGGGTTTTGCCAATACTCGTCACGCTTGGCAGGCGGGTTGGCGAGCGCAGTTAGGTGTGACTGTTCAAGGAAGACGCTGCTGCCCATCTTCCGGATTACATCCCTTAGCCGACTCTTACGGCAACCGCGGGTAGAGAGAGTAGGGTACCATTCTTACGCCGGCACCACCACGGTTTTATTATGTGATTTTTAGATTTTTTAATGGTTGACAAGCTAGGTATTTGACCACAGCTCACCTGATGTTAAGAGACGGTATGTTCGAAGATGGTAAAGCACACCTAACGTGGAATGGAACTGGATCTCAAGTGAGGTGTCTGGAACATACTGTTAGGTGCTTAACTTGAGGGTGATAGCTAGCCAGCTGAGTACCTACTTGAAAATACTCCACCGCCATGCTATGGTTTCCTCACGATATTTTCCTTCATGTTTATAAGTAAATTTGCTATTGCTTTACTAGTACGCGACTAGACTTGACCCATACTTATTATTCTATGCCTTTGACCTTATTTTAAATTTATCTGTGATTCAATTTATGAAAAATATGAATATGATGCCAAAAAAGAAAACTTTTTTTCATATTTTGAAAGAACTTTTGAAGAAAAAAGACACGTATATTAGGTGCAAATCTCCTTAACGGGGGTCTTCTATATAGGTATAAGTACCACCGCAGTATCAAATATTCTCCCGCCAGCAGTAGTGTGTATACATTATCCGGTATAACAGATACTAGAGAAATTAATATTTAGACTAAAATTAGAATGTATTAACGTAACTAATGATCGCCATAGCATCGATGCCCTGGACTTTGTTTTGTTTGTTATTCAAAGTTCTGTGTACCGCTGCAATGGTCTTGGATAGGCGTTATCTCTTTCCATCAGAAGAGCATTTAATTCGTCTCATTACTTTTTTATAAAACACACAAACAGTAAAAGATATAACAACATTTTTTTGGGCAGTCGCGTAAATTCGTCACGGTTATTTAGTTATTCATGGGCACCACAGCAAAAATGCGGTGTCATTGTTCGCAGATGCTGGCACTAGATAAGAATCGTTATTGTTTCAAAGCGGGAAATACATTCACTCCATTTAATATAATTGTGTTAATGAGAATCGTTATCAATTATAATTGTTGCGTTTAAACCGACATAATTCTTGTGGGGAACCGGTGTGGCAGTTTACTGTGTGAATACGAATTATTTTTCGTGTATTAAGTGTTGGTCTTGCTATATACTACGAATATATTCATATTTATTTTACGCCGAGTTGGTAAATTTTATTATAATTCTGTAATTAGTTACACTTAAGAAGATAATAAAAGTATGTAGGTAGTTACCTACCTACAAGCAACTATAACTAAATTAAATTTCGAGAAAAACAACAAGCCAAACGTCAAAATCATGTAATTTATGAAAATTTATATTTTTTTCCGTGGTGGTGCCGGCGTTAGATTGTTACCCGTGGTTGCCGTAAGAGTCGGTTAAGGGATGTAGGTAATCCGGAAGATTGGCAGCAGCGTCTTCCTTGAACAATGACACCTAACTGCGCTCGCCAACCCGCCTGCCAAGCGTGGCAAGTATTGGCAAACCCCCCCCCAGGAGGAGGCCTATGTCCAGCAGTGGACGTCCTATGGCTGATGATGTGTGTGTGAACATTATTTTCTATTCAGCATCTTCATCAACTTCTCAAAATGTAATCGTAAAAAAGATCAGTTTCGTATAATGCCACTTTTGCTAAACGTGATTTTCACACAAAGTGCTAAACAGAGTATTAGAATGTTAGTCCTGAGTGGAAGTAGTTAGTTAACTTATTTGGTTTGTCAGTAGTTCTGCTTCAAAAGCAACTACTGCCAAACGAGTTACCAGAGCAGTCAATAACAATACTCGATCATGATTTTACCGTTACGTTTATTAGTCTTACTTACTCCAATATAACACTACTAATACATATCGCTACCCACATCTAGAAAACTAATTAAAAGGTAACCAAGCAAAACAACTCCGTGAAGTGAAGACATGGAAAACTATGTTTTATAAAAATCTCATTTGACGGATGAAGCACATTGCACGCTAACCATATGCGACTAAACAATGAATAGTAAAACTATATACACACGTAAGTATCTATATCTACGCGTCTAATGACGTGGAAACCGATTCCACGACGAAGCAAAAACAAGATAAGTCGGAGCAGTCACTTTGTAAAACACTGAATAATGGCAAGAAATAACCGTTTTACAAGAAATAATCATAGTGTAGGTAGCAAAAACAAGCTATTAATGCGGGCCTTGCTTGTTTAGTATTCATAAGTAAATTAACGCTGCTCTCACACCGGTGAATACTGAGCGCATTAAGGGGACGAAAAACGTATGTGATTGCTGTTAGTAGCGATTAGGTAACTTTTATTCTTTGTCGTTAAGAAATTGATAATTGATGCTCGGAGTTTCCCGATCGAATCAGAAATGAGGAGATCCGTTGACGAACTAAAGTTACCGACATAGTCTAGCGCATTAGCAAATTGAAATGGGAGTAGGCAGGGCATATAGCACGCAGAACTGATGGCCGATGGGGCTGCAAAGTACCACGGACCGGCAAGCTCAGCGTAAGACGGTGGACCTACAAGGTGGACAGACGACCTAATAAAGACCGCAGGAAGGCGCTGGATGCGAGCCGCTTCCAACTAGTCTTTATAGAACCTACGGCTGAGATGATGTAACTGGAACTATTGTTTGCAAAATAGGCTGCGTTATCTTATGTTTCGAGTGTAAAATAATAGATAATAGAAACATTTATTATGTGTGATTTGAACATAATTAGGTAGGCATTGTTATAAGGCATTGTTATAAATGATTAAAGATGAGAAAAATGACATACCTACTTTTATTTTTAAAGAAAGCATGATTCAAAATTAATTATTAAATTGTTTGATTAATCGTTTGGGCTAGCGAAAGTCGTGTAGGTACCAGTTAAGCATAAGCATGTCTAGATTTGCACATAACTTGGTAGAATGGCTTGCAGAAGCAAAAGACAAGCAATGGGCAGATACTATTTTACACGGCGACGCTTGACGCAAGTGATGCCATCTAGATATCTGAAAGACAAACAATGTGGATTATTATTTATTATCCGTTATCTTCTCGAGTTTCTAAATGGTAGATATAAAGCAAAGTGGCTGTGCGCGTCTGCTTGTTTCTCCGCTTACTTCTTAAACCATGCGATGGATTTTGATATGATGTTAATTTAGTTTAGATATTTTTTACGGAGTTTTTTCTATACAATAAAGAAACTTTTCTATATGTGGAGAAATATTCAATGTTTTGTAATCAAAATATATTGCATCCATGCAAAGCTAGGGCGGATCGTAATTTTTATATAAAGTTAATTTCTATATAAACATACTTAATTTTTCATTATGCACTTGAAATTGACGAAATACTCTTGACGCTGGCTGACAAATTACGCTGCCTACAAAAAAAATAACGATTTCAACGAAAAAGTTCTGATTTGCGCCACTTGGTTATGGAACCTCGGCCGTGCACATTCCCTATCTAGATTTCACGTTGCATGTAGAAGCCAACAGGGTGTTTACGAAACGATTTCACTCGGGTAAGTAACTCGAGCGCGATCACGGTCGAGCAGAGCCTGCGGTCGTCGGTACACACTGCGAAATGAACACACACACGCGTCGTGCGCACTCAATGTCATATCGGTTACACTTGTGAGATTTTAGCTAACGATAAATCAAGACTTTTTGTACTTAATGCATAAATATAATATGCGTCTGCCCTGTTAGCTAATTCTGTAGAATATCTGCTTCAAGCGCTGTCGGGTGTGGGTTCGATTCCCACACGGACAAACGTTTATGTGACGAAAATGTTTGTTCTGTGTCTGGATGTTTCTGTAAGTATTATAAGTATGTATTTACAAAGTATATAAGTATTCTATCAGTCACCTGGTTCCCATAGTACAAGCTTTGCTTAGTTTTGGGATAGATAGCGCGGTGTGAAATGTCCTATGGTATTTATTTGGCAGGTTGGTGTTGATTTTTTCTCTCGAAAATTAAACCTAGTCTCAATAATAAGGAAACTGTTTGTTGTTTTATTACACTACATCACCCTCTCAGTGTAGTAAAACATCAAACAGTTTTTGCTTTGCATTTTTCAAGATTTACGTACAACGTAAACGTTAAAATATTATAAAAATTAGGACAGCTTATTTTCTGGTTATTTTTAGACATTTGACTATCGTTTGCGTACTTCTCAAAATTAATATGCTAGTTTACTAGCTGCTGAGGTCTAGCGTGGCGTAAGTTAGAATAAAAGTATGGCGTGGCGTATGTTACAATATAAATATGGCGTAGTGTAAGTTTTTATATTTAAAATAGGTTCACGTTTGACCACACCCTGCCTGGTGTTAAGTAGTAGTGCGGTCTAAGATTGATCACGCTTACCTTGAAGAAACCTATTTATTCTAGATTTGAAGACACATATACCTATTGTACACAGACTTCAGAATGCATTTCCACAACTTCGCTGTGCGAATATAGTCAAGTCAAGTAATCAAAACGTTTTGTGCGTACGTGGGGAAAATCCACCATGTACTGATGACGTTTTAGTCGAATCTATCTGGCCGTCCGGTGGTAAAAAGGTTCAAGGGCACCCTCTCCGAAATGTATCAGGTAATAAAACCGACAAGCTAGCAACTCTACGACGATGCTTAAGACTGAAGCCGAGACTCCAGAAAAGTGTCGTTGCCAATTAGTCTCATGGCGCGTCTCTCCATCGACCCCAATGCCTCAAGTTCGTACTTGGCACACCCGTCCCATATGTGCGTACAGTACCTACTCCATATATGATCTTACTTGTGCTTTGTAGAAATTAAATTATGAACATGGTGTGGCGTTAGGCTATAGAAAGCATGGCGTAACGTAAGGTTAACTATATATATGTACCTAGTAATCGACTTTTAGTTTTTCAAACTATGTCTTGTTATCGCTGAAACTAGCTACAAGAGGTTTTACCAGATCAGACCTGTTTTTATAGACTGACTGTCTCACTGTAGGACGCGGGCCTCTTCTTATTGTGAGAGGGGCGAAGCATAAGGCCATAGTCCACCACGCTGTCCAAGTGCGGTTTGGCAGGCTACATACATTTCTTAGAGCTTTTTTAAGATTTATTTAGACATGTAGGTTTCTTTACAAATAAAGCCCTTTACCGTTCGAAGTCAGAAGAAACACGCTCATAACTTAAAATAAGATAGAGGTGCATGTCTTTTCGTACCCAGGACCTCCAAATTGAAAGCTAGACTGTCTCTCAACTAGACTGCCGAAATCTCGTGGAGATCAAGGTTCAAGAGATCTTATTAATTAATATAAGGATCAATAGTTTAGCCATTCACTTAAATTTTACCTATTAAAGGATTTACTCATAAATATGACTTTATGATATTTTATTATATTGAGAATATATTTTTTAATATTGATATATTTTATTTTGACAGTATTTTTATATTGACATGTTTGCATATTGAGATACTTTATTTTGATATTATGTTTTTTAATCATTGACATGTAATCAGTGTTTTAATGATAGGCATATTTAAAATGATATTACGGAATTGACTTGTAACTTTGGTGTTATTAATAAAATATTTGTATTTGATCAAAATACTCTGTTGATTTCTCGACTACTTGAAATGTGTGGAGAAATGAAATTAGCTACTCTAAATAGAGATTAACTTTAAGCAACGTTTACAAGCAAAGCCAGTTATTTATGAGACGACAATTTAAGAACGGAGTCATTCAATTCTATTTGTAATCTGTCAGTTCACATAGCTAATGTTCGTAAACTGGTGATGTGTGCGGTAGCCACAGGTGTCACGTTACGCGTCACCGATAGGTACCTCGCTATATTACCTAACCAATAGTTTAGTTCATCATATCCATTTACAACTGTCGACTTTGATGTAGTTTTACTTAGTGATCGCTTTGATTCGTTAACTTAGTTTTCTTGGACGCATTACAGGTTTTTTTTCTCTGTGTTAGTAATGAGACGAATGAGACGTTCTCCTGATGGTAAGGTAATCACTATTACAGCGATACACAGAACTTTGAGTAACAAAACAATGTCCAGGGTATATCTGCTTTGACGCTCATTACTTTGAGACTTGATGATTAGTCTCAAAAGCCCTGTAATTTCGCTCCCTTCAAACTGGAACATAGCACATAGCAAAACGTTTCTTGGTTACGTTGCATGCACGCGGTTTTTTGAGTACGTGACAAGTATGCTGTTTCTTGGGCGTATTGCTTGCACGGCGCGCTGTTTTTTAGGCGTATTGCTTGCACGGCGCGCTGTTTCTTAGGCGTATTGCTTGCACGGCGCGCTGTTTCTTGGGCGTATTGCTTGCACGGCGCGCTGTTTCTTAGGCGTATTGCTTGCACGGCGCGCTGTTTCTTGGACGCAATGCATGCACGGCACGCTGTATCATCCAGGATACATAAAATAAATTCAAGTGACATGACTATAATGTAATTAACATAAAATAAGTCACCTTCAAGTCTACTACATGCACTAGTAAAGTAGTAGTGACTTTACTAAATTTCTATTAGAAGTGTCTTTAAATATGATTAGTTATACTGGAAGAATGCACAAAGTGCGACGGCAATTATTAGCACCACAATTTTCAATGATCAACATTAACGATCGAAACCCACACCAGAACGTATTATAGGTCTGTAACCACAGCTGAAGTACCTACCCTAGTAGGTACTATTACTTATTATGTGGCTAAGGGCCGCCTTGTCAGTTGATCAGTGTTTAGCTGAGATTACGTTCGTTTACTGATCGGGCCGCGTTGACCACAGCCACGCACACAGACATTCCAATATACGCCTATATATTTAGCTTAACCACATACAACCGCGAGATACAACAACATTAAAGTCTGTACCTTTTCAAGCATTGAAATATAACGGTCGACACTTCGAACATCGAGAATATACTGTTTACCATCATTCAGCCAAAAAACTCAATATCGGAACAAAATAAAACGCATTTACATTTACAGCGTTACCAAGTAGTCGTAACATAATTTTAATTATGGTCGAGTTAAGTAATTTTGTTCGTAAAGTTGGCAAACGTGCATTCATACTTCCAAAAATTGCTATTTAGAGTAAGAAGGTCCGGCACTTAAAACTTACAGTTTATACCTTTTTTGATTTCATAAATATAAGATGCAATATAGATGGTCAAGATAGTACTGAAATAAATGCTTAGCATTAATTTATATATTATAACCTAGTCTGTGACGGGCTTTAGAATACCGAAACACTTGACACTGGCAAATACACAATGTGCGATGCCAAAAACAAAGAAAAGAATAATGCAAAATCTACTTATCTATGAACGCGACGCGAGAGTCTGTGGTCAGTTACAGATGCACATGCACAAGGTATGTGGAGGCAGTCTCTCGGCCCATTGGGTCCACGTCGCTGCTACTATCCATAATCGATATGAACCATCGATATTATCGAGTTATCGACCAGCATTCGATTTTGTTTTGGGATGGCTGTCACTCGATATTTAAGAGTTAATTGAATTTGATCTGGTTGAAATGGCTACTTGTTTTTGTCGTTTTAAAATGCTTGCGATGTTTGTTTTTATGAATATTGAAGAGGCTTCTGTCAGTTTTATATTTACATTATTTATTATTTGTATTGGGTTCTCCAGAAATGTAATTAACTATGCTTTTACCTACATATATTTAGGGATGTAGTTCGGAAAGAAATTTGTCTATTTCTACTTCTGTGACTAAATATGACTGTATTCTGTGTTTTGTATACTTATATAATGAATCATAATATTTTCCATAGAAAAGGTATGAAAGAGCTAAGCATAACAATTTTTGAAAACACTTTCGTTTTTGGTGTCTATTACAAATATTGCAAGGCATGAAAAATAACTACTTTACTCACAGTTTCCAGAGACGTTGATCGATTTTTACATAGGTTTTGGTTTTTTCTCGGTAATTATACCTAAATGTAATAAAACCTAAAAGTAATTATTCTAAAAAGCAATAGTTTGTTATGTTATAGGTACTTGACATTAAACAATTACTAGCTGGTGACACACCGACAACTTTTGTTAGGTAAATGACTAGCAATGCAATAATTTTTCAGGATTTTTTTTTAAGTTTAAACATTGCATGAGTTTGTTTAAGTTTTTATTGCGTAGGTAGGCGTAAAATTCAGCTTGAAAGATTCGCCCGGACTTCTTATTTTTTTTTTGCAAAGCTATTAACGGGTGAAGAAGGTTTCAATTAAGATCTTGGGTTTTATATAAAGGAAAAAAAATATACATTGAGTACTATCTACATATTCAAAATTGTACTTAGTCCTCATACACGTGTAGCTCGATATACATACATATACATACCTATATATATATAAACATATTTATTTATTTCGAGTTCCCATGGAAGCTTTTATTGGTAATTCTATTTCGTAACAAACAATTGTATTGTCACACAAAATCACAATGCGTTACGCGTGTTTTTCACTCCACTGGTCGAGGACAAGTTTAAACGAACGAAAAATATGACAGTCTCCACCGACACCTCTACACAACGTCATTCGATAGCGTTCGATTTGGACGAACGATTATATGATATCGATATCAGAACCAAATCGTAACAACTAGGTTTAATGGATCTATTTCACGAGTTGATTTGTCGTCTAGTGGTTAATGTAATTTTAGCAAAGACTTGTAGGATCATTATAAGAAGCTGTCGATGTTTGAGTATGGCTATCATAGTTTTTAATGTACTTAATTTGACATTGCTACAGAATTCTGCAATTTAAGTATAGTTACAGATAATATAATACTCCTACATACATACATGATCTCTACGGCAGATAAATCGGAATACAGATGGCGCCCCTCTCGGTCTGTGTTCAGACTTTTTTGGCACTTCATAGTAGTGAAGCGTCCAATCAATAGATGGCGTTTTTTGGAGTGAATTATTGACTTTTCGAGCTCTTGGCCGAGACTGTTTACCTAACCTACCTGTTTTTGTTTTTGTCACATTTTCGAGCTAATCTTGTCTAATTGTGAATCTTGTCCACGGCAGATACTAAGAAAACTAATGATAAGAGAAAAAGCTTGCTATTATAGCAGTATATACAGATGTACCTACTAACTTTGAGTAAAATAAAATCCACCCCTGTACTCTGAGTTGCTTATAGCGATACCTGTTAGGCACTCAGGTTATATCTACGCGATCACATATCCTATATCTACGTAATAAGGTTTGCAGTCGCATAGCTTTTTCGTGAGCGTCTAACAGATATCACTATAAAAAGCTCAGTGGCAGGGCATTGCTGCATTGGCGTTTGGAATATTTTGGTCCTGATTCATGACTGCCATGTTAGCTTATTTGATAGTGTATCTGTAGAGCTGTAGGGCATGGGTTCGATTCCCATTTTCAATTCCGAAGTTCAATTGTCCTGACAAGCAATTATGACGAGCATTAATATTTGTTCTGTGTTCGAGTGTTCTAAGCATATGTATTATTATGAGTGTGTATTTACAACAACAGCAAAAAAGTGTTTATTATTAACTATTATATCAGTTGTCTGGTACAAGTGTTGCTTAGTTTGGGCTAGATAGCGCTGGTTAGATAGTGTAAAATGTTCTTCAATAATATTTTCTCATCGCCAATCAAAAGGAAACTTAGCATAAACGTCATTCTGAGGTATTGGGTAACTTGAATCTGTGAGAGCGTCGCGCGTCGCCTGCGCAGCGGACCGTGCGCCTTCCTATTCCTGCTTCTCACTTTACATGTGGTAAACGAGATCGATCGTAATCAGTTAGCTCACTTATTGCGTCATTTTGACATATTCAGGAAACGGGTCATATAGTTACCTATTGTCATCTACAATATCTATTAGTGAAAGCTCTATTTTAGTTTTTAATTCTACTACTAATTTAGTTATTTCATAGGGGCACTACCTTAACAATTCAAACGATTCCATTATTATAGGGTTGTCTAGGTCCATTCTTGAAGCTAACAAGGCTAGAGATAATAGATTTCTTCTAGATCAGCGTGCTCCATTCTCGGCTGCACCGTCGCTTTCCATTGGGCGAGTTGGTAGCAAAACGTAAATCTATTTCATGTAATAAAAAAGGAAGAACTTGAAAACGTTGTACCGGCTCTGACTAGGTTTCGGTGAGGCGTGGTCAAACACGCACCCATTCTACATTTAATCACTACATACAACAAAGTCGTCCGGAGCGTCTGCCTGTGTGTCTGTCTGTTCGCGATAAACTTAAAAACTACTGAACGGATTATCATGCGAGTTTCACCAATAGATAGAGTGATTCATGAGGTAGGTTTAGGTATATAATTTGTCAAGGTTTTATCGAAAACGCTGCCCAATTCTTTCAAGATACATCAAACGCCCCGTGTAAGCCCGAGCGCAGCCGGGGCGGGTCGCTAGTATAGATATATTATACTAAACTAATGTAGTGTTTGATCTGAGTATACTACTCTACTACTCTGTCTAGTCTGTCAATGTTTACTTGACGCTGTTATAGCGCAAGAAGTATTTAATAGGTATTATATAATATATTTTTATGGAACCCGAAAGGATTCATTACGTTTTGAAATGAGTTTCAAATTGCAATGTTTTACTAAATCATTGTAACTTTATAAATAATGTATTAACGACGCCCAATATTACCGGACCCAAGTCAATAAAATGAACGCTTTCATTTACTGGATTTGTGAACATAAAAGGGTGAATTTCCATTTTGATGTTCGCAAGTGCTGTTGGGAGCAAACTCGACTTTGCTCCCTAAAATTTTAAAACATCATTTGCATATGCTTTGAGTACATAAACGACTCTTTCTGAAGCACTTTGGCTCAGGGAGGAAGGCGTGAAGTGGAGTGGGGAGAGAGGTATAGCTTTTAGTCTAAATAACTGGCTGCTTAGGCAGACGTCTTTACGTACATAACACCGGCTTAAAATTTATAACTGCTCTATCAAACAGTTATGTGAGAGAGATACATGCCTTAATAGGATAATATGAATATGATGTATGTAGAAGAGACTTGGTATGTAAATTCTCATATACCTATATAAAAAAGTTCATAAGAATAGCATAGATTTTATATTTCGTTTTGTACATTTATTGCATACAACAGAGGTACATTAGATACATTAGGTACATCAGAGAGTGGCAATGTTTACGGCTGTATGTAACGATTCACACGAACATATGTAGATGCGGATTCGCATGTAGTTGTTTCAATCGCTTTGATGTACTTGGCCCTTCTTTAGTATCTCTATGGTACATTCTTATGCGTATCTTAGTTTTCGTTTAATGAGCTTTCAAAATATCAAGTGATTTCAGTAATTAAAAATAGCCTTGTGCAACCGATGGATAGTATAGTAAAGAACATAAGACATTTATATAATTATTTGACATTAGACAGCCCTGTTGGCTCATTGGTGTTATATGAGTATCTGCTTTAAGAGCTGAAGAGTGTGGGTTCGATGATTTTTTTTGGTTTGTCCTGGGTGGACAAACAGGACAAACATATTGTGGTATAAATAAATGTTTCTGTGTCTGGGTGTTCTGTATGTATTATAAGCATGTATGTAAATACAAAAAAAATATATTTAAGTATTCTATCAGTTATCTGATTTCCATAGTACAAGCTTTGCTTAGTTTGGGGTCAGATGGCGCTGTGTGTAATTTCCTACGATATTTATTTATTCATTTATTTTCGCCATACAATTTATATACCTATTAGGTATCAGGTCTCCTAATCAAATTTACAGCTAAAATAGTTTTAATGTACAAATTTGGCACAACATGAGCACCTAAATAACTTTAGATGTCTATCTAGTTTTAGGATATTCACCGTTCAACTCACGGGTACCTAATTCACCCAAAAAACAACCAATTAGATACCTACAAACAAACATTTCTCGCTAAAAGGGCGAGTTTTTCAAAGCCCCGTATACTAAAACCGTAAAAGGTCAATTTACATACATTCCCGTCGCTTTAGAAGTTGGTGCGAGTGAGGAGTTCTGCGAGGGGAGTGAGGCAGGCGAGGGGTGGGGTAATCAGCGTAATTCCAATCATGCAAATGCCGAGATCCGACTGAAAGCCTCAACCGGCTTGTTTCAGGAGTTAAAATGGAGATCCACTTAGTAGGACACGCAACTCACATACGCAATTGATGCCTCTCGTCAAAGAATATAAAATACAGATGGGAAGTTACAAAAGATGCCTATCTGTACTAAGATATATGTAGCATTTGAAGTTTGAAGGTTAGGTCCTGTAGCTAGCGAAATTACAAAGCTGTTGAGACTAACCATGTAAAGGGAGTTTTGGCGGGAACGCGGAAAGAGTCGTGTCGCCCCATTGTATGTTTTTCCAAAACTAGTGTTTTTTTCGTGTGTTTATGAATAAAAATAGTGGTATTTTATTCATAAATTGCCAAATTACAAGCGCGAGTGTGGGAAAGTGATATAATGCGGTGAAACATGATTTTTCGTGTTGCTTCCAAAACTCCATCGAAGCTTAAAGTAAAGTCGCCACTACTTTACTAAATCATGACTAGATTTGACTGGCACGGACTGAACTTGACCAAGACTGAACTTTGACTATAAAGATTGAGAGTAACTATAGGGTTGAGTTTTGGCAGCAACACGAAAAGTCATGTTTTACCTTACTATATCACTATTCCACACTTGCGCACTTAATTCAGCACTTTATGAATAAAAAACACTAGTATCTTTATACATAAACACTTGAAAAAACACAAGTGTTGGAAAAATACAATGGGGCGACACAACTCTTTCGACGTTCCCGCCAAAACTCAATACGAGATATGTTAAGAACTATCGAAATAATTAACGAAATAACTGTTGACTTACTTATTCTTTGGTCGGTCTCGAACGAACAACATTGCCCGCTTCTAACGAATTTAAACGCCGGCATAAACTGAACTGTATACTCACTAATTGAGGATTTGTAACACGAACTCCTGTCTTGCTTTGAGGTAACTTTGAAGTGCTGAAAGTGATTTATCCTACTTATACACTTTTGTCTACTTAAAAAATAAACAAATATGCTTGTGCGACTTCAAAAACAACACTACCTATTTTTAGTTACAATACTTATTTGTTTGTCTAAGGAGGTACTATCATCGTATCAGCTGCCGCTAACCAGTAGTGTGTAAAGATTATACTCTGGTTTGAAGGTCGAAACTTCAGCTAGTGATATTACAGGGCCATTGAGACTGGCCATCAAATGTCTTATAGTATCGACTTTTGTTACTCAAAGTTTTGGGTACCGCTGCAGTCATCATGGGTGGTTGTTACCTTTATTATCAGTGTTTGGTTTGCCAAACTACCTATTTCTTCTTCTTTTTTTAAAATGCTATAGTAAAGTAGTGGTAATTTTACTAAAAGCTTCAATGGGGTTCTGGATGCAATACGAAAAGTCATGTTTTACCACATTATATCACTTTTCCACATTAACGCATTATAATTCTTTATGAATAAAACACCACTATTTTATACTTAAACAATCGACATCACATGTTTCGGACAATAATGTAATCTGACGACATGATTTTTCCGCGTTCCCGCCAAAACTCCATCACTATTTTTACATTTTTTTTTTTTTTAAATCATAGATTATGTATCCAAAGTAGAGATCAGTTTTTAGGATAATGATGACGAAAACAAAACAAATAATGATCTCTTAAATAATAAAAGATAGATAAAGAATTCAGATAGTAGAAAATAGTAGATATGTAAGCTATGTAGACGCTCTGTAGACATGTCTGTTGACTAATGGGTACCAAACACCCCTGTAAGAATTATGTGGTATCATGTTTCCATTAGTTCTAGGGTTGAACTAAGAATAATTTTTAAAAAAAGTTTTCGGGTTTAGATGCTGTCTGAAAACAAAAATCGCAATAACGTTTCCTACTCCCATCCCTAATCTCTGAAAGCGTAGACACTTCTATTTGATCGCATCATTCTAAAGCAAACTGAAAATATGGCGCATTAATATTAGAGTAGCTCATTCCTCATACCTATAAAGGATCTGAAACACTTCCTAAAATATCAATTCACTTCATTTACACATTAATCAGAAGGCTCGTTTTATTTTCCATTAAAGGGTGCTAAAAGCAATATGGCCGACTTTTCGCGCGTTTCTCGGGAGTATTTTGAATTCAGAACATGAAGGCGAAAGCGTGAGTAATGTTGCCACTTTTAAATATTAGAATTAGATTATTGTGCGAGAGAAGTGCTGTAAATTGATTCTAACAACCTACACAATTAGATACGTATGTTTAAATCCTTGAGTTCAATTTGCTGCTTGAAATCTAGAATAGCTATTTTATCTAGGTACATATTCTATTATTAAAATGACAGATAAGATTGTGTGCCTACAAGCAGATACCATTTATAGCATTTCTACGTTCTCTTTAACTAATATTACCTCAAAGGCTTAGTGGTAAAGAAGCTATAAATTGCTTATGTGCATATAAAGTTAAATTTGCGTAATGTAAATAATAAAGAGTATATTATATAATTATAGAGGAGTATTATCAAATTATAACGAGTATATTATATATTATACCTATCATGAAATGAGGGCAATCTTAAAATGCTATTACTTACTTGATATTCACACGTAGAACGCATCTCGACAACTTGTAAAAGCAGTGAAAATGTAGGAATTATACGAATTAACATATCAAACGCGACTTCGTTATTCGCTATACCACCCTACTCTACGCAACCGAGCGGTTTTGATACTTTGATTTTTTAAAGATTAAAAAAAAATATGCAGGCATGCATTTATTTGAGTTAATTTTATTCGTAGGTTCTTTCAGGGTAGCTAAGAGAGCGGCAACGCCATCCAGAGTTTTTTTCCCGGGCTCATATCCATGATTCATGTAGCGAGAATGGTAGACGAGCGTTGGAGCATTAGAGTGATATTGTAAAGAGAACGCTACAGAGAAAGACCGCTAAGTATATGATAGGCAGATGATATTCGTAAAAGTCCAGCATGGATGCGAACAGCCCAAGATAAAAAAATGGGCTTCTTTGGTCCTCCACCTTTCACCTTTCACCTACAGAGAGGTTCTTGTAGATTAACTAATTATTAGTCAAATTCTGTACTTCCCGTTACAGGTTAGGTACTTATTATATTTCTGTGCCTCAAGCTTTTAAGAATATAGGTAAGTACCTACACGCCAAATACTTACTAAAATGTATTTTTAAATTTTTAGTTTATAGTCCCAGATAAAAGCTCGTGTTATTTTTTTATTTTTTTTTACTTTTAATTGCTATGGACAGTGTCATTGTCATTGTCATACTTCCAGAGTTTTCTACTCGTATAGCAAGTATCAAAAAGCTTTGGTCGTTAAATGTAGTTACGCCAGTAATAGACACGGCGCTGCATTTGTACAAATAAATGACATTTTAAATTGGAATCATTGCTAGTGCGATATTGCCGCGGCTCTTTTGTAATTTGAAATGTCAAGTATTTTTATGACTGCAATACGAAAATGTGGTAACACTTAAAAAAAGGTTTTGCATTTTTGGTACATATGAGTACAAGTGCACTTGGTGACATGTTTTTACAGGATGCGATAGACCGTTACTTCGAAATAAGAGGTTTGTATTACAAAAAATGTTTGACAGCCCTGTTGGCTCATTGGGAGTATGTCTGCCTGAGCTGTAGGGCGTGGGTTCGATTCCCGCCACGGACAAATGTTTGTTTGGTATAAACAAATGTTTGTTCTGTGTCTGGGTGTTCTGTATGTATTATAAGTATGTATTTACAAAAAAAAAGTATTTATGTATTCTATCAGTTATCTGACTTATATCACACAAGCTAGTTTGGGGTCAGATGGCGCTGTGTGTAAAGTGTCCAAAAAAAAACATTTTTACCTGTACATTTTTGAACTTTATCAAGAAGTTAATATTTCACAGTCATCTTGCCCCAAACTAAGCAAAGCTTATACTACGGGAACTTATATAATTTTTGACTAAGTTCTGCCGCCAAGCATATAACAGTGCGTTCCGGTAGCCTCACTTGAGAGTCAGTTTCAGTCCAGGCTAAGTATGTTTACCATCTTCGATCACACCGTCACTTAACATCAACTGAGCTGTGGTCAAACAACTAGCCTGTCAAACATAAAAAAAAACTTAAATACATTTTTTTAATAAATACATACAGAACACCCAGACACAGAACAAACATTTATTGTCACATAAATGTTTGTTCTGGTGGGAATCGAACCCATAACCTACAGCTACTTCAAGAGATTTTCTTTTTTTTAATGTGAAAGCAATGATAAACGATCGAGACGCTCTCTCGATGGTAAGAGATAACACATGTCCATGACCATTGCAGCGATACATAGAACTTAAGTAGCAAAACAAAGTCCAGGGTATTGCCGCTTTGGCGCTCTTTACTTTGACATTTTTAATGGTCAGCCTCAACAACCCTATAATTTCGCTTGCTGCAATACCTTTGAAACTGGAACACAGAAATGCTTAAGCACTATTGCTTGAGTGCCGAATATCTAGAACTGCGGTGGTACCTACCTAGACGACCTCCTGCTATGGAGATCTACCAGTAAGTAAAAAAGTTAAGTAGGTATCAGAAAACGTATCATTCGCATTTCTATGAAGAAATAATTTCCAAACAAAAGTTGGATCACCCCAGTGGGTGTGTCCTGACGTCACTTCACAAGCCAAGCTTCGGTTAAACGGTCGCTAAACGTTTGGGCGGCCCGCCCTACGTACTTCAAAGCGACACAGTCACCCTTTTACAATGTCTTCTAAAACTGAACCTTAAAGCAAGCGGTATAAGGTGATTATAATCGAAGTTCGATGTGATAGAACCATGGCTTAGAAAAGAGGTGCTAATGTCTCTACCTATGGCTTAAACGGTTGAGTCTGCCTACCGTTTAGCGGGCGTGACTATGTACTTTCTCCTAATATATAAAACGTTTTATTTTTGAAGGGTTGTCTGATCTTAGCTTAGATGCTGCTAAGACTGGTAACATTGGCATTTTGATATGAAAATGTTTGAGCTTAAATATTAACTATTATAGTTACATTCACTAATGTCATGGCTACTTCAACCTTCAACCGACCATAAAATATAAGTATATAGAGTTTTGGCGGGATCGCGGAAAGAGTTTTGTCGCCTCATTGTATTTTGTTCAAAAACTAGTGATTTTTCGAGTGTTTATGTATAAAAATAATGGTTTACTCATAAAGTACTGAATTACAAGCGCGAGTTTGGGAAAGTGATAAAATGTGATGAAACATGACTTATTGCTTTAAAAATTGCATCGAAGCTTATAGTAAAGCATGACTTGATTTGATTGGCACGGACTGGACTTGACCAAGACTGGACTTTGACTGTAAAGATAAAGAAGTTGAAAACTGAATGTTGAGTTTTTTAATAAAATATAGCCAAGTTTCGAAAGAGAAATCCTATGAAAAATTTCTAAAAATTAAAAACTATTTTTAATATTTTTATTTAAATAGAAGCTTGTAATATATGTATCCGCGTAGTATAATGGCAGCATTAGCAACTCGCGAAGTGATGTGGCAATGTAAGTCAGTCATAAGCGATATTTATGTAGCCACCGGGTAGGGGCAGCAGCGACTAAGTGTCGCCCCCTCCCTTGAGACGCGATTAATAGTCTCTCGGTAAAAGTTATGAAGACAGGGACGCACTAAGTCCTAATATAAAAAAACACGCCAGGATGTCTTCAAGTCGCGAGTAAATTGGCTTCTTTTAATCAAATCAAACAATTTATTTGCTAGATTTCTAAGTAAGCCTGCTCCATCCTAGACAGTATTTTCCCTTAGCATCATGCTAGATGGCGGTCAAACGCAAGTCTAGCCTAATGCAGTTATAGGACATTCCTAGTATCGCTAAAAAAATATTATATTTTTTAAGTTAAATATGTTATCATATAAGTGAATATTTGTCTTTGTTGATAGTAAAAAAAAAATTCTTCAAACCTAATATTTACATTTTGACCGCCTTATAGAACAATTGATAGTAGTTTTGCTTTAAGAGCTGTGGGATTTGAACCCACACAGGGTTCGATTCCCACTATTTGTATTTGTATGACAAACAGACGTTGATTCTGTATCGAGATGTTTATATAAAAAAAAGGTAAATTATTGTTTATCAGTTATTTGATTCCCATAGTAGAAGCTTTGAGCTTTTGAGCTTTGAGGCTAGATGGCGCTGTGTAAAATGTCCATTGACTTATTTTTAGTTTGGAAACACTTTGGATACAAACAAATTGGGATTTTCCGATAATGACATCTACAATTTGTTTTCTTTTTAATTTTAATTTGTTTTAGCCATTTAAATGTGTAATAAACATGCACACATATACACACACACACGCTCCAAACACACACACACTTACACTCCACACACTCACACACACACACCACACACTCTCACACAAACACACTAGTGCTTTATTTTTTATGATAAAGAGTAATGAGATCGAGACTCCTTACTGATGGTAAAAGATAATGTACGCAATACCCAGTACGCAAAATTTCAAGGAATAAAAAATAAAGTCCAGAACTTCGTAGTTTTGGCGCAACTATTCAAACCAAAACACTATAATATTTACATCTACTGCTTGGCGATAGAATATAATGTTTATATGTATGTGATTATCTACATATATCATGAAATATTATTAGGTAATGCACGAGTTTTAGTACGTAGGACTTTAAATCCCAAAGAGTGTACAGTATTTTACAACAGATGAAACTTTATAGTACGGATTCGGTTTTGCTAAACAGGCAAATATTAAAAGTTTAGGTTGTCTTATCCAATTCTTATACACTAATCAACTTATCGGTATATCAACTAAACGCCTATCGACCAAACTAAAAAATCTAAATCAAACATCTATTAACAACAACGTTTGAATACTTCTGACTAACGATATTTTTTATTATTATTTAATTTCCATTAATATATTTTATTCTAAAACTTTCGTTTGAAAAATTAACCAACTTGATTTTCTGGTTGAAACACGCATTGCGTCTCTGGTACTTTCTGCTCCGCAGTACTCTACCCCTGACTAGATAGGACTTTTTGCATTAGCCAGACGTTTGCAACATTTTAATAGTTATCTGGCTTTGGAGACTGAGTGCTTGGATAGTAAAAAAAATTGCCATCAACCCCAGCATTATAAGTATTTTTTATCATCTGTAAGCGCGATCAATTTGATATTTTCCAGTGATGAAATCAGTTTTATTGACTCCAAATGTCATAATTGACATATTACACCGAGAATTTACCTTTTGTAGACTACGATTAGTAGAAAACCGTACTTAAACTGTTAGATTTACAAGTAAACCCTATGTGAATAAAGACGAATTCCGGACAAACCATCTTTCGATTTTTCAAAAAAAATATTTAACTTTTTCAGCAATGTTGCGTACCTCTGAGGCGTCGTTTTTTTTGCACGCCTAGTTAATAAGCGTCTACTGGCTCGTGAAATATTACAAATTGCGCCCCCTTCCCCCCCGCGGTGGGATGCCGCCCAGTTTTTGTGCTGCCTTTTTCACGGCGAACGGCGGGCCTCGATCATAAAGTGCCAATGAACATACGAGTAGGTGTCTGATCTGTTTACTGAGTGAGTGTGCAAATAGCTTTGAGATTGGATTAAAAACCTTTGATGGGTTAAAGAGGTAGCAGTTTTACTTGGAGATTTGATGTAGTTTTTATAGATAGTAGATTTTGCGTTTTAATTTTAGAGTGAAAAATATAAAGTTCAATGAATATTTCGATGAGATAGCCGTATTTATATTATGGTCTGTTTCATAGATTATCTGGTTAGCAAATAATAACCAGCATTTTTATTATACCCATAGCTAGTTGCTGGGCCGTATCAAGTTAAATTATTGACGAGCTTGCGGTTGTTTAAATAGTTTTTAATAATGTCAAGGCAGGAAGTAAGGATTTTAAATATTCTCGACAATTTACGTCGTCATTGTTTTGCTGATCGATTGTTTGTTATCTTTACTATTACCCGACTTTAACCGAACTCAGATGCTTAGAAATAAAAACTGAAATAATTTTCTAAAATTAGTTGTTATTAAATACTAGAGATAACGATTGGTAGAATGAAGGTCTAACGTGTTTTTGACACTTTTCTGTTTTACTTTTGAGGGATTCTTCTTCTTAGTCGGACACTCTTGGCAGAGTGGTTGTGGCTATAGATGGACAGGGTTGCGTCCTGTCATCACCACTGGGTCCAAGGGCAGCTGGGATTTGTGACGTTTAATTATGTCGGATAGTACGACTATAGTTTCAACCACATACATTGTATCGGAGTAGCCGACACACATAATTAGACTCAAGTAATCTCACATAAGGAAAACAATAACATGTGTATGCAAAAGCAAAGATTAAAAGATTATTATCAAAGCATTAGATAGCTGTTTTTCAGATTCAGTTATATTTATCTATATCTATATCTTTAAACGAGCAATTCTTGTATATATATATATATATATATTCTGAATCTCGGAAAAGACTCCAACGATTTTCATGAAATTTTGTATCCAGGGGGTTTTGGGGGCGAAAAATCGATCTAGCTAGGTTTCATTTTCAGAAAACGTCGTTTCATTCATGTTTTCCGCTGAGCAATGCTCGGTCAACCAGGTACTTGAATACTGGTACAATGAAATATTATGCTAGATGTTCTTGCAAAATTGTGTCATCAGTCTACCCTTTTCAGTATTATAGTTTAATGAACCATAAGTCATACTAATTTTAGCAATAATAATAATAAACAATTTCAAAATAGATTATCAAGTGATATTATTAATTTCATATCAATTTGTTGCAAATTATATTAATTTTAATTTAGGTGATTTAATGTCAATGTAAATATGTATTTGAAATAATGAGGTAACAATCAAATTTAAAATAATTTTAGTTAACAATGTCATCTCGCTGGACGTGTCCTTATTTGTAAATTCTTTCAAATCGTAATACACATTGTTCATTAGCTACTTTTTCGGTTTGTTCTTGAATTAGGCATTGTTTGGAATGTAAGTGATCACTTTAGGCTACAAATTGTAAATGTGGATAGTACTAATGAAGGTGCTCTTTTTAGACGTTATGATTTTATAGTTGGGGCTTAACGTTATATTCTTAAGGAACTTGTTAAATTTTGACGTATTTATGAACTTATTTATCTAAAATAATCTTTGTAATGTAATTATCGCTAATCTTTACAAATTACATCAAAGTATCGCTGCAGGCAGAACCTACTTTATAAAATTGCTACTTAGCATCGAAACTCATCGCATGGCAGGCACCAATTTATCACTTTGTACTCAATAACTCGATAATGTAATGTCATAGAACATAATACCATTATAAATTTCCTTTTGATTAATTTTACTTCCTTTCGCAGTTGCTTTGTTACTAGGTAATTGAATCATTAAGAAATCGGTTACGTCGAATGAGCCAATCAATTTCTCGAAGGATAACTTTATAAAAGCGAGGCCTTAGAAATTGGGAAAGTGAATTAAAGCGCCCCACAGACTGGTTATATCAATCATAAACTTATTCGATTAATTACGTTTTGCGGAGTTAATAGCGACATCTAATATCGGGAATAGAGAAGGGACACATACAGATGGATAACATATCGATAGGTAGTTGAGTGATTCTTTATCGATATTTATTTTCTTTAAATGGTATTTTAAGGTGTTATACCTTAGTGGAATATGTGTATTTGTGGCATAGTAGCTTCCAATCGGCTGAACAGATTGGGTTTTAGTTTTACTATTGTTTAAAACGTTATTTTTTAGTAAAAAAATGTTTTAGCAGTTCTCTTCAACGCTTGATACGCTTTTGTAGCATTTTCTGCAAATTTTTGGACATAATATATATAGTTCGTATGTAGGCGTACAATAGATTTTTGAGACAAGGACAATCTTGTCTGGACATGATAAAGATAAAGCCTAGAAAATAAATCTTACCTTAAAAGCAATTCGATAGTTCCAAATACTAATCGATACAATTAATTGAGATCATCGATAGTGGCGCAGCTCTGGGCGGCCCATTTCGGTGGTGTCATTAGGCAGGCTGCGTTAATGATTAATGCGGCGCCTCTCTCACGGCCTTCCCTCTCACCCCTCTAACCCTCCACGCAAATAAACTGACGCCGACCCTCTAAGGCAGACTTCACACGTGGGATCTTTCGCCCGGGAACCATTTTGTTCTAGGTTATTCTAATATTATTCATAATCTAATTATTCTGAAGCTTTTCCCGTGTAATATATCATGTATGAACTTAATTTGTTAAGATCTACAGAGTGTATTTGTTAATCCGTTTGATAATATATAAAACATAATGTACTGAATGAAAAATGCAAAGTTCCAGGTACTTTCCTAATTCTAATCGAAATAACCCCCAATGGGTTATAAGACCATGCTAGATGCACTAATATGTAGCCGTAACATTTTTTTCACATTTGAAAATGGAGGCGTGCAAAAGTAGCAGTCGATTTAAAAAAAAAAAAACAATTTTACTATAGAAACTGACGTGGTTAAGACACATTTTTGTTTTAATTATGTGGGATTACTCATGTATAATTATATCGGACAATATATAAGTTATAGTGGAACAAAGAAACATTTTGAATGTTATTTCTAAATATGAATAAAAAAATGATGTAACTTTGGTGTTATCAATAAAATATTTATATTTGCATGAACCCTGAAAACATTACATTCCGTTTTTGGCAGCCGTGTAAAAAGGTCCTTGAAGGGACTCTAACTCTAGTCGTTCTCTAGCTATAAGAACTAATATTTAACATACGCGTAAACTTATGTCCTTAGAACGTTAAACACTCAATCGAAGTAAAAGATAGGTCGTCAGAGATGACATGTGATTATGCCTATTCTAATTTTTTATCCCACCCTAAAGCGTATGTGTCAACATTGCTTTAGAATCACCCCTTTGATAGTCTGTCCTCACTTTTATTTGCCAGTTCTCGTGACCGGTCTCGCCATGATCGAGTGGTCTGTCTACGATTGCTTGAGCACGATTCTTGTATTGCATTAAGTGCTCATATTTGTTGAATTATGGGTTATTTTTTCGTTTCTTAATGGATAGTTTTATTTGATTTTGGTCGTTTTATTGCTCTTCCATGATATCGGAGCGTAGGAATTTAAAAAAAACCGTTCGCTATTTCCGCTAAAGATTTCTTGTTCACAACAATTTATACAGGGTTATGAGCATGGGGTAAAGTAAACCAGAAGGTGGCCGTTGTACTCATTGTCATTAACTTTTACCATAATACCATATAATATATTTATAAATAAATACACATTGAAGTCGCGCAAAAAATCTGACGCTCCATCAAAGTCCACCCAACTCATTGGAGCTACCATGCCACTGGCCCAGAGCCTCGCTCCGATACTTCATGGAGCTGGCTGGAGATGCTGCTAGGAGGAAATGCACAAAACACCCCAAGTAAGACGTCGATGCAGGACGTATCGCCTCCACTTTGAATAAGAATAAGAAGGTTCAATGTTCAACGACCTATTTCTATAACAACTTGTTTTTTTAATCATATTAAAAGTGTCCATACTAAAAGTTCATAGATAGATAAACTCTTTATTGTTCACTCCAAAGATTGTATATCTAATAAAATTAATAATAAAATAAACTAAAAAAGCATTAAACAATTACCAGCCTTATCTTTTTAGCGATAGTTGATAGCTCTTCCAGGCAACCTTAGGACCGAAAGGATTCAAGAACAAGTGTGGTGTGCCATATCAAGGATAAAAAATAAACTTTAGATATTATTAGGTTAACAAACATAAGTATAACACAGACATACGATTTGACTGCCTTGTTAACACATTTGACATGTATCTGCCTGCTTGATGAATACAATTTCGGCTTATGTAGTATACCCCAAACTTGTAACCCTAAGAGCCATTTACAAAATGATCTCACAAAAGCTACATAAGCATTTTACAAAAACGTATTAGCAAGCTTGCCATGAACTAATGCAATAATTTTTTGCTCGAGTTTTAAATCTGCAATCAAGTTTGTATCTGGCAGGCAATTATCGGATAGGCTTTACCTCTGTCCTCCATCCAGGACGAATTAAAAGGATAAGAGAGAAGCAAGGTAGCAGGCAATTAGTCGCGCGAGATGATGGATGATGCCCTTCGACGTACTGATGGACATAAAACGAACAAAATAGCTGCATAACTCATTACACGGCGATGATAACGCTGCTATAAACTCGTACTTAGATATGGAAGAGCGGGAATATTCGATGATTACTGGCGGCAACGGTTTGAAAGGAAGTCACTACCTTATTTTTTTCTGTTTGACCGTGCATGGAAGCCATATATTGTGGTGTAATGGTCTTTTAATTCGATTTGAGTGGTCATAGAGGTGAAACGGGGCGACGTATTTGGTCAGGCCTCGAAAAAATGGGGAAATTTTATGCTGTTTTGTTAGTTTCTTGGATTTTTTTGTCGCGTATGATGTAGCTATTAATTTGAAGTCAATTGACTTTAGATTTGGAGTTACAAAGTTCGAAATATTTTTTTATAATTAAAATTTTAGGTGTTTGGCGTAAGAGTGTGGTTGCAGATGGACACTTTACACACTTAGCCTGGAATGGAACTGGCTCAAAAGTGTGGCTGTCAGAACACTTTTAGATGCTTGGTGGCAAATGTTCTACTTCAAGGTGGTAACTAACCAGTTAATTACTAGAGAGTAGGTACTTTACCACCATACTATGGTTTTTTCATGATATTTTTCTTCACCGGAGCGCATGCCCGTTGTTGGGATTAGAACCCCGGCGTGCAGTCCGTATGCGCTAACCACTGAGCTATCTTCTGAGCTGAGTTGTATTTAATTTGATTTTATTTAATTCAACGTTAAAACTTTTTTTTTTTATTTACTTATATACAGACATATAACAAAGATATTACCAATAAAAAAATTGAGTTTGAATTTATCATAGCTACTAAACTCTATGGGAATGTCTAACTACGAAAATACTTATAAGAGGTCTATTTGCGGTATATCAACTCTGACATGAGGGCTGCCGACTTATTCAAAACGAACTTACTTTTACTACAAGCAAACTGTAGGATCAGTTGCATAACACAAACTTGGATTTCAGTGCATTTGGATTTAGGATCTATGCTTAAAATAGCTCGTGTAAATAAATAGTAAATCTCCCGTGACATTTTACGTTAGCGAGAAGTTGATAGAACATTCACAGTATTGATATGTTTGTTTTATAATTATATTCTTTAATGTAAAACTAACGAGGTGGTAAGTGACAACAACTGCTCATGACTATTGCAGCAGTATCTAGAACTATATGTATATGTTTAGTAACAAAACAACGTCCAGGGTACAAACTTTCGCAATTATAATAATAAAGTGTCATAACCATCCTGGCTATTCCCAGCTACGATAGCCACAATCCAATACCCAAATACTAGTTTTATCTCCGGTAGATTGTCTTGACTGCCCCTGTCCCGGTAGCGTGTCTAACGCGCCACCTGCGCCCGCGCACCTAATGCACCTAATGGCCTCTGTCTTAGATGAACACCGTGAACAACGCGATTTAAGCCTCCACTACTCTCCTATTTAAGCCTCCGGCGGTGGTGCCTGTAGCCACCACAATTGTGCATCTATGTAATACGGTCTTCAGTTTCTCATTTGTCGATGGGTTTTTAAGCATGTGCTACATGTTAAGATTGGAAACATCCTTACGAGAGCAATGGTCAATGGGGTTTTAAGCATATGTTATACTAGCTGTGCCCCGCGGTTTCACCCGCGTTAGTCCAGATCCCGTGGGAATATTAGTATAGAGTATAGATATAGATAATAAGGTCAAACGTTTTTACGAAAGCAACGGTCCATAGGTTTTAAGTATATGCTATATGGCAAAGTTAGAAACGTCCTTAAGAAAGCAACGGGCGATAGGTTTTTATGTATGTGCTACATGGTAACTTTAGAAAAGTTCTTACGAAAGCAACGGTCAATGGGGTTTTTAGCATGTGGTACATGGCAAGGATAGAAACGTCTTTTCGAGACCAATGGTCGATGGGTTTATAAACATGTGTTGCATGGTACGTATAGAAAATATCGTTACAAAAGCGACGGTCCATGGGTTTTTAGCATGTGTTACATGGTAAGTTTAGAAACGTTCTTACGAAAGCAACGGTCAATGAGGTTTTTAGCATGTGGTACATGGCAAAGATAGAAACGTCTTTTCGAGAGCAATGGTCGATGGGTTTATAAATGTGCTACATGGTAAAGTTAGGTTCCGGTTACTGTACCTAGCGAAATTACAGGGCTATCGAGACTTATAATCGAATGTTTTAAAGTAATGAGCGCCGAAGCAGCGATGCCCGCAGTGCATCACGCATGCAGTGGTCATTCACAGGCGTTATCTCTTACCATGATCTACTTTTGGCGTTAGCGCTTAAGGTTCTTGTTTCTGATTTTTTTAACTGTTTATTTTTGAATTCTTGTGTCAGAAACTCTTTATTGTGTAATAAAGAGTTTCTCTATCTGTCTTTTAATTTTTGTTGTCAAGCAAAAGTATCATGTGAGATATAACATAATACTGCTTATAGTTTTTTTGGAGTTTTGGCGGGAACGCGGAAAATATCGTCACCCCATTGTATTTTTTTCCAAAAATTGTATTTTTTTGTATAAAAATTGTGGTGTTTTATTTTTAAAATGCCGAATTATAAGTGCAAGTGTAAGGAAGCTGATATAATCTGGTGAAATATTACTTTTCGTGATGCTTCCAAAACTCCATCGAAGTGAAGTGGCCACTTCTTTACAACGGCAGTGAATTACTTTGTGTGACTTAGACTCATTTAACTTGATAATACATATGGAAATATCATAACTGACACTGGCAAATTCATAAACTGCGACGCCAAAAACGAAGAAGAAAAAAGGAGTTTTTTAATATTTTTTTGTAAAACCTTGCGTTACGCGAATTACCTCGTTTGTTCGCCACTTGATTTGAGTCTCATTATTCATTTGGTACATATTAGGCTAAATATAACGGCAATTTGTCATGTGACCGAATTAACGTCACACTTTCACCCAATTTGGTGGTTTTGTAATGCGACATTTTGATTGCTCCACCGACTCAAATTACTGTTATTTATTTTTTCGTTTCAGAAGTAGAAAAGCATTATAATGTGACGCAAATTGTTTGGAAAGCTTTGCATTCTACACAAATTTATTTAAGTAATTTAATAATTTTGATCTCTTAATAATAATCTCTTCGTATTTATAGGTAAACGTTACTTATACTTGCACCACAATAATGTAGTATCTACTAACATATTTTTTTGGAATTATGTCAGCCTTAGCCATCAAGCTGGGCGCTGTTTCTGTCCCGAGGCCGTACCGTGAGCTTATATTACCATTCAAGTTAACTTTCATAAAACACCATACGTGTTTTTGGCAAGGAATATTTGCTCATGTGAGTTTGAAAATCAGGCGCCTGGTATAAACGGTAAACCAAAACGGTAACGTATTACAAATACATCCGTACTACGCGGATGTAACTTTCGCATAATTACTCGTACTAGGCTTTTAGTCCTTGAAACGCAATAAGCCCGGCACTTGCACGACGATACCATTGATTACAATGCAATTTCATCTCTTGCTTCTACGGTGCTGGTACCTCTAGCAGCAGCGGTACGGTACGGTAGCCAGCTAAAACTATGTTGAGTGTAGTAATTTCAGAGAGGCTATTATAAAAGCCGGCTTTATACAAGCACGGGCTGCGGTAGCAGCTAAAGTCGCGGCTGCCACTACCACGCTGTAAGGCAGGCTTAAAGTGATTTAATATCAGAATTCATTCCTAAAATTTCTTCCGGAAGGATCGCAAGCTATAAATAAAAGATTCTAATGGAACCCGAAATGTTCATTGATTAACCCGATAAGGGATGCATTTCTTAAACTAGAGAGGATCCTTATCGTTTAGTATAATCAGAATGAAACGTTGTACTTAGCGCGGAGTATCGGTAAGCCGTGAAGGACTGGTCGGGAGGGACGTAACTCAGAGTAATCTGCACTGCGAGAGCATGCTCCTTATCCGCCTCTGATACCACCGTGCTCTTCGATATCTAACAGATGTGAGATTTTAGAATGGAATAGAATATAACTTTATTGCACACCAAGCACATACAACATAACATAAAAAAACTTAAAAAAGATAATAACAAAACAACATCGACTATTATACCTACACCTACAGAGATCTCTACCAGTAATAATAGCACAGTTATTAAATAAAGCGGTGTAAAAAATATATTTATTGATTGAAATAAAAAAAAAATTGATGCAAAGATTTTATTGTATTTCAAAATGTTAGGTTAGACTGAAAAAATTCAAATTGAATAAAATTCATGAAAACTGATCGTTTTTTTAATTCAATTTGCCCTTTTGCCTTACTCCCATACTGCCTTGTCTTCCGTTTTTGCAATTCATGTCTTACATCTATAGTAACAGTCAAAGTCCAGTTCGTGCCAGTAAAATCTAGTCATGCTTTAGTAAAGTAGTGGCGACTTTACTATAAGCTTCGATGTAGTTTTGGAAGCAACACAAAAAGTCATGTTTCACCACATTATATCACTTTCCCACACTCGTGCTTGTAATTCGGCACTTTATGAATAAAACACCACTATTTTATACATAAACACTCGAAAAAACACCGGATATGACTCATAATATAGTCAGAATATCCAATGTAATAAAACGCAAGTTATACCGCATAAGTCAAACAAAGTGCCAAAGTAAATAATATTGCAACCGACATGATTTTTTCACATTCCCGCTAAACTCCTAAACGGACCTACTTACTACATTAATATGTTTGCTTTTAATATTCTCACAGTAATAGAATATATCTAAATATGTAGAATACAAGTATGGCGAAGGTATCTCTTGTGCAGAATAGATTGTATTCTGCGGTAAAGCGATAATTCAGGCCAATCTATGTCGTGCGCGCTCGCGCTTTGTTTTGTTCGCGGCTTCTGTTCGCCTTTATTTAGAAAATTGATGAGAAATGGTTTCCATTACGATCCACCGCCTTATAAAAGATATAGTAGCGGGGCTGCTGACAATTTTGTTTACATAGCATAGTTAAATCATCAGCATCTGGGAAAAATGCCCAATCACAGTAATCTTACTAATTTTATAAAAGCGAAAGCTTATGAGTGTATTTGTATGTTTGTTACTACTTCACGCTCAAACGGCTGAACCAATTTTGATGAAACTTTTTAACCCAAAAAGGTAGCGGGTAACACTGCGCGGCGAAGCTACTACATTATAAATTCGAAAGTTTGTATGTATGTTTGTAATATCTTTATGTTGCAATGGCTAGATTGATTTAGTTGAAATTTGGTATGTAGATTGCTTATACCTTATAGGATTACATCCAGGAAAAGTTTTTCTGGGTCCAACTTTTAAAACCGCGGGTCATAATATATATAATATAGCTAGTCATAATATAACACTAGTAATTCAATTTAGTTAATTATGCCACCATAGACCGCATCTTCGCTTACCATCAGGCGAGATGGCCTATATAGAATAAAATAAAAATGTTTTCTATGTTAAAAATAATTACAAGTCCTCCTACCGTTCCGTATACAAACTTTTTTTAAATGTTATAGTATTAAGACAATTTATACGCTCCCCTGATGGTAAGAGGTAACGCATGTCCATGTCCATTGCAGAAATAGACAGAACTTTGAGCAAAACAAAAACCGGGGCATCGCTGCTTTGTCGGTCATTACTTTGAGACTTCCGATGGTTAGTCTCAACAGTCCAGTAATTTCTCTAGCTGTAGTACTCTTCAAGCTGGAACACAGTAATGTTTACACAATACTGCTTAGCGGCAGAATATCTGGTACTATGGTGGTACCTACCCAGTCGACTTCCTCCTAAGGAGATCTACCACCAAGTATACGTAAGTACCTTATGTAGCTAATGAAATATATAAAATTAAAAATAACATTATATTGATAGCTGATCTGTAAATTATTAGTAAACTTAATCAGCAGTAGTTCCCAAACTAATATTACTTCACCGGATTCCCTCTACGTTTGTTCCGAGGGAAAGGAAATGAACGCAAATTTGTTTTCGTGATTGCGAGCTTTGGAACGAATATCGAATTTATATCGATATAATTTTCTTGCGCAGCCGTATTTCTCATTAGATATTTATGTGTGACCCCGTGAGAGCCTTTCGCTATGCTCGTTCACGACTTCCAGGATTAGTCATTTTCAATGTAAAGTATGGGAGTACTTAATGTTTGATATAGTACCTATAGGAACGTGATATTCTATTACACTTGAGGTCAATATCACAAATGGTGTAGCTTGACTATGAGTTGTAAAAATATCATCGACGTTCTATCTTTGGTTGAAAGCTGGTTTTGGTTGCATTGAAATTGAAGATATTTTATCTTCAATTTCTCTTTTTTGTTTTTGACATCGTCTATGTGTAAATTCAAATATATATGTATAAGTATTCATCCTAGTATTTGTGGTAAATTCTAGTAAAATAAATCAAAGTCACACAAAGTCAGGATCAAGTCCGGTCATGTGCTAGTAAAGTAGTGGCAACATTTTTGGATGTACCACAAAAAACATGTGTCGCCACATCATATCACTTTCTTTAACTTGTGTATGCAATTTGACACTTAATGATTAAAACACCACTATTTTTATTCACAAGCACACAATTTTATTTTATTTTTGAATTATACCATATTTTCCGCTTTTCCCCCAAAACCCTTTAGGGCTTTTAGAATTAGTGCTGGCCATTTAGCTTACACATTTCAAATCGGTGGTAGCCTGCTGAGCACATAAAAGTACGTCTCTACGATGTTAAACCGTCTAAATAATACCAAATAAAGATTTATTAGTTTTTATGCATCTGTTAATATTCTCTAGATATATCTTCGACAATAGCAATAGATGATAAACTGCAATAATACACGATGATTACAATAAACTCAAATAAATCTCACACGGATGTCCCAATTACAAAATCTTCTTAGCTGAAGTATCAAAGTATAATTTACAACCACAAACGACGTTGTAAAATATAAAAATAATGACACGATAACGCCCCAGTTTATATGTTATTTATGGCAGGACATGGTGCTATATTCCTTTTCAATTAGGAATCAATAAGCTTAACAGTAGTGAAGTGGCAAGCGTTACCCGATTCGATACGCAATATAGACGCGGCCAACAGCCGATGGCACCATTCATCATTATTATAAATGTGCCACACTCGCTTATTTACGGAAATCGATATTTTTTTCGGTCTCGATTTTGAATAGTCTTTCGACACATCAGTAAATGTGGTTTTATTGTCGGTGACCCCGTATTGTGGCCCGCTGTGCTCCATCGACTATAGCCGATTAGTTTCGCATCTAGATAATATAGTTTTTGTAATTATTGATTATAGCAGGTCATGGTTATTGCTGTAATGTCGTTTTTAAAACAGACCCGTCTAATTAATGATATACTAATATAGTTTCGATAACAAAAGCGTTAACGGAATTTTCTATACGACCAATTTTTCATCTAACGCCTGTCAAATGCGTGATAAGGTTTTGAGTAATGGAACAATATCTAATTCCGTCGCCTGTTATAGTTATGAAGATTGGTTTAATTATAATTGAAAATCATTTTCTGGACACAAAATATAATATGTAAATTTTGACTGTTCGTATTTTATGCTTTGCCGTACGGTTCATCCGATTGCAATGAAACTCGGTCAACTTATTGCTTGCACTTACGGGTTATAAGTATAGTACAATCGTTTTTTTGTGACTCCAACGCTTCGGGTATCACCTAGTTATATGTATATAAGGATTATTTTGTAAATGTAACTAGCTTTTGCGATTTAAACACAATATAATTATGATAGTAACCAAGACTTAATCGCGCATAAAATACTAGCTAAGTATTATGTAGTTTTGATTTCCTTACGTAAATAATATTGATGTGACGAACACAAATGTATTCTGCGTGTGGACTTAATCAAACTTTGCTTTAATGTAAACGTAACGAGACGAACTAAACGCTCTCACGATGGTAAGAGATAGCGCCTGTTCGCGACTTGCAGTGGTATCTACTACTTGAGTAACAAAACAAAGCCCAGACTATCGCTGGTTATAGGTTCTCTAGAGAATTTAGACGTTCAGTGCTTAATCTCAATAGCACTGTAATTTTGTAGCGATGATAGCTCAGTAATAAGCGCGGTCGGTTCGCATGCCGAAGGGCGTGGGTTCAAAACCCAACAATGAGCTGGAGCTGCCGGTGAAGGAAAACAACATGAGGAAACCATAGCATGGTGGTAGGGTACTTTCTAGTACTCGCCTGGCTATTGCTAATTGCTTTTTTTTTATCGCTGACAGGCTAGGTGTTTTACCACAGCTCATCTGATTTTAAGTGACGGTGTGGTCAAAGACGGTAAAGCACGCCTAGCCTGGAATGGAACTGGCTATCAAATGAGGCTGTCGGAGCACACTCTTAGATGCTTGGCGACAGATTTTCAACTTGGGTGTAGGTTCCTCACGATGTTTTCCTTCACTGACAGCTCAAGCTCATTGTTAGGGCTTGAATCGACGCCCTTTGGCATGTGAACCGACCGCGTTACCACGTTACGTGCTATCGTCAGTACAAAACATGTCATTATGTTTGAATTGCAAAAGTTTATAAATTACTCATATTGACGTCATCATCATCTGTTTCTGCAGGGATTGTGTCAAAAAACCTTCCTTCTAAAGCATTTGTCACATAATTCGCATACAATCACTCAATCTATCGATGGTGTGGAGCGGCGAGCGGGTAATCACGCCTGCAATATTGATAAACGTCCGTGAGCAATCAGCGGGCAATTTGCGACCGATTGCCCGTGGTGAGATTCAGCACACGCAATTGCCGCTTCACGTACAAAACGCTGTTTAGTGCCTCTAGTTACTGGTCTAGCTGTCGGATTACGTTCGCGTACAACGTTTCGATGCTGACCGCATTGTTTTGCCATTATGCTTTTACACACACACACACATACACACTTCGCTATTTAGTTACAAACTAAGCTTTTAATATGGGAACCACATAGCTGATAGAAAACTTATATACTTTTTTTGTAAGTACATACTTATAATATATACAGAACACCCAGACACAGCACAAACATCGTCACGTAAATGTTTGTCCGCAGGTGGGAATCGAACCTTACAGCTCCTGAAGTAAATATAGGTACTACCAATGAGCCATGAGGCATTATAGCAAAATAATCAGAATAACATACATTTTCTAAATATCGTTCCAAAGAAAAAAGGTAAAGATATATTAGTATATGGATAAGCTACTAAAACTAACAAAAAAAATTGTTTGTGTAGGTCGTAAGCCAAAATTGAATCACTCTATGTTAATATATCATACCCAGTCATTATAAACAGACGATGTGACACATTTAATATTACCGCGTAGGTGTTAGGTTAGTTAGCGTTGCAGGGAAATGAACCAGCAGTGCGTAAGTTTTTTTTTAAATGTAACAGCAATGCGTCGAACGAGACTGATGATGCTCTCCTGATGGTAAAAGATGACGCTTGTCCATGACCATTGCAGCGATACACAGAACATTGAGTAGCAAAAAAAAGTCCAGGGCATCGCTGCTTTGGCGCTCATTACTTTGAGACATTCGATGGTTAGCCTCAACAGCTCTGTAATTTCGCTAGCGGCAAAACCCTTCAAACCGGAACACAGTAATGTTTACACACTGGCGGCAGAATATCTGGTACTGAGGTGGTCCCAGACGACCTCCTGCTAAGGTGATCTACCACATCTTCTCTACTTTGAGACATTCGATGGTAAGTCTGAGTAAGCCCTGACAAGTACTGTTCCAACAGATGTATAAGTGTGTACTGTTTAAAAAAAAAAAACTCTACGCGAGCGAAGCAGCAGGCAAAAGCTAGTTATTGCTAAATAAGTTTGGAAATCAATTGAGCTACCAAAGCACGCTCGCATTAACCACTGGGAGCGCTTTTACCAATAGTTTTACATGAGTATACATTATACAGCTGTTGCAAAAGTCGGCGCAGGCGCAACGACCGCAGACAAAAGGCTCCATAATAAAAACGCTCCTCCAATTCATCGTCACTAATTACGTAATAATGGGGGTGGAAAATAAAATGGCGAGCATTCGCGGCGCCCAGTCGACACATTAGCTCACGACATTTCTCGATCCGATAGAACGCGGCCACACTGGGGTGTTTGTTGTAAAAAGCATTGAAGCCGAAAAATTTACTCATGTAGTGTCCGCTCAATAATTTTAAAAGATCCGTCAAATAGAACGCGTGCCTGGCGAATGTGAAGGCGTAGAAACATAGCATATTTTGTTCTGACGATGTTATTTAGACTTACAAGAGAAAATTTGTATATAGGTACAACATTTACGTTTCGTATTTCGTTAAAAAAACGTGGGTAGTTGTAATTTTTTTTACGCAAACGCAAACCTAAGGCAGCCCGGCTGCACAATGCGGTAGAGTGAGATAATACAAATTGTACTATATCAGAGAGAGAGCGCTAGAGATCGCTTTTAGTGATAAGGCCGCTATTTGAAGCACATGTTCTTGAATCTCTTGTTTGTGTTATATTTTTGTTTACAATAAAGAGTTTCTATCAATCTATATCATTATATACTATAATGTTTTACAAATGTGATTATTTAAAAAATTCAGCGCTGTGTCCTCACGTGACACTGCATCGCATATACTCGCAGTAGCGTGTATACGTTATCTTTGACAGACATCAACTTGAATGGACAAAGTAGCGCTATAGCATGGCATTTGCAATTTCAATCCTAACTAATAGATATTATAAGTACAGAGAACCCATTAGTGTACTGCAGTAAAGAGAATAGACATAAATTTACAACCATGTAACACGATTTCTTATTTAGTAATTAAAACAAAGTATTTATGTATTTATAAAGAAAAAAGTTAAATTACGCGAACATTCTATAAATAAGTAGATAATAATACAGATAAGAATAATGCTTTTACACTGATGTACTGTCCGAGTGCGTGTTACCCAAAGAATACAATCTGGGTGAAAGTAGGAAAACACACTTCGATCATACCGTCACTTAACATCAGGTGAGCTGTAGTCAAACACCTAGCCTATCAGCCATTTAAAATAAACCTGAGCATGAGATCCTTGTTCTACGCATCAGTATCGGAAAGAAAAGCAGAAAAATAAAACGAAAAATAGTGCTGTCTGTATTAAGTTTCATTAATTCTGTGTTATAAAAATATCAAGTTTATATATCCAAATGTGGAAGCAGCTTTACTTTTCTGCAAATTGAAAGTCATGCATGAGGGCTTCGACTGCGACTCCAAGACTAAATACTCCATTACCATGGTCGTAATATAATTACCCAACGACTCACTGGAATTAATGTTTGCATTACGAATGTGAGTCAGTTGACTTGGTGCGATTTCAATTTATTTAATTATGTACATCCAAATAACTATAGAAGTATTTCAGCAATACTTAGTTTTTTTCATAATTTATTTTTCAAGTAAGTAAGGATTTGTTTAATACTGCCTGTTTTTCGAAAGATTTTTTTAGTTGTAAGAGGTTTTCTTTAAGACTGTCTAATTATTTGATTGTATTTTTAGTATGCAGGTGAGGTTTTCTTTAATACTGCCCAATTATTCGATAGTATTTTTAGTATGTAGGTAAGGTTTTCTTTAAGACTGTCCAATTATTCGATAGTATTTTTTAGTATGCAGGTGAGGTTTTCTTTAATACTGTCCTATTATTCGCTAGAATTTTTAGTGTGTAGGTGATGTTTTTTTAGAATGTCCAATTATTCGATAGAATGTTAGTATGTATCATTACCACCATTATTAGTAGTACCATTCCAGGCTAGGTGTGTTTTACCATCTTCGACCACACTATCACTTAACACCAGGTGAGCTGTAGTCAAACTTCTAGCCTGTCAGCAATTAATAAAAATGTAGGTGAGGTTTTTCTTAGCACTGTTCTATTATTGTAAGAGTCATGGACAGGCGAATCTCTCACGACCAGAAGATTGCCTCGGGAATTTTGGCAGGAACGCAGTTCACGCATTATATTATTTTCTAAAACTTGTGTTATTTGGAGTGTTTATGTATAAAAATAGTGGTGTTGTATTAATAAACTACCGAAGTACGTGTGCAAGTGTAGCAAAGGGATATAATTTTTATTTTACTTATATGGAATACTCCGACTATAGTGTCAGCCACATCCGGTGGCCTTCATCACGGAGACAAAGCACAGTACAACGCGCGCGCGGCCTCGTCTTGCTTCACGTGCTATAAGTACTACAGTCGCTACTATAGTCCGAGTATCCGATATAATTAAACGTAATTAATCACGTATAAGTAAAACAAAAATGTGTCAAAACCGCCTCGATTTCCATAGTAAAGCAATATAATGTGGTGTAAACTCATATGACTCTCCGTGATGCTTCCAAAAATCTATCGAAGCTCACAAGCTACAGTAAAGTGAGTACCACAGTAAATTCGTCACTACTAAGGCATGGCCGGACTATATCAAGACTTGCTTTGTGTGACTTTGGCTATTACTTAGACTTATTTAACTTATGATACTTAAAAACATCAAAATGGCAAAAGCATGAAATGCGGCACCAAAATCAAAGAACAAGCAGAGTGTAGCTTGCTAGTTTCATTATTTTTACCATTAAATAAATAACTAACATAACTAGCGCATTACTTTTTATAAATATTAATAGGTTTAAATTACTTTTCGATGCCAATTAAGTGGCGAAAACAAGACCTAGCAAATGTAGTATGAATATGTAGTATTTTAAACGGCACTTAACAAGCGTTAAGTACTTACATTCAATGATTGAAGTTGCATAATGAATCTTACATGCAAAATATAACATGCTAATTACCTTACTTAAGGAACTTGTTTGTTTTTTTTACCTTTTATAAAATGAATGCATTAAGTAAATATAGTTTTAGCGGAACTTTAGTGAACTGAATATAGATTTATGTGCATTACAATATTATGTTATGTAAATTTAGATACCTATATGTACTGCTAATCCACCCAATTTTTACGCTTTGCTTTCTCTGTTTTTCACTAACATTTATTCTGCCAGAAATGTTAAAAAACACATAAAGAAACCGTAGAGTTTTATTCAATTCAATTTTCATGTGCCAGACCAGAAAATAAAACTGTGATCTCTGTTCTGCTTCTGTTATTTTATTTTATTTTACATGGAAAACGAACAGCTGCTAATTGGTAAAATAAATAGGAGATAAGTGATAACACAAAAGCCAAAAAAGTTTTCACTTATGTTAACTAGATTAGGTTTAAGTGCCCCGAGCTCGCACCAGCGCGGGAACAGATGTAAGAATACCATATTATTATACACATATAAATATAAATTCAAAATTAAAACAAAATGTTAAATTAAAAACAGATAAATAAATAATAGATTGACAATATAAGCCTCATAGAAGTTTTATAAACTTTTCTTTCTTTTTCATTTTTTTGCTATCAGTCTTTGATATTTATCTTTGTGTTTTTGTCTTTGTTATTTGATCATTGAAATCTTGTTTCAAACGGTCATCAGAAATATTAAAGTTAATAAGTCCCGGCCCCCACAGTCCCAAAGTTTCAACCCCAAAAGGTTCAAATATGTACCCATCGTCCAGGGTACTATACTTGTGCCTTGTGAGGTCTTCTGCAAATTTTGCAGCTGCGGCAGCTTCAATCTTAGTCCTTAGTGCAAAGTGTCAACGCAAGTGGCGTCCCATACTAAAGGCCGTCTTATCTTCCAGGGAATCAAAGTCATTTAGTCGGGTGTCTTAACATCATCTCGTATAAGGCCGCTCGGCTCGAGGATGGCTGCGCAATTGGCGGTGGTAAGAGTCCGGCGGATAACTGGCGTGTCGAGGAATCCTGCTCGCGCTCCTTACGCAGGAAAGACCGTGGTGACCGAAATGGTCCACATTTAATTAATTTAAATACGTGAATACAAAATAACTGTAATTAATTAAAATTTTGTATAAGTAGAATTTTCTTTTTATATGATGAGACGAACGAGACTCTTTCCTGATGTTGATAGATAACGCCTATCGTCCACAATCATTGTAGCGATACACAGAACTTTGAGTAACAAAATAAAGTCCAGGGTATCGCTGCTTTGCTCTGCTAAATTGCACCCTTGCGAAGACAGAGCAGACAGGTAATACTTCTAAAAAAATAGGTTAGTATTAAAGTACACAAACAAACAGGCAGACATGTTTCCCTTTTTTAAGTCGGTTAGAAATACATAATTATTTTTTACACACTTACTGTATTTTTTAATTTTTTTTTTTATTGCTGACAGTCATGGTGTTTGACCACAACTCACCTGATGTTAAGTAACGGTGTGGTCGAAGATGGTAAAGCACACCTAGCCTGGAATGGAACTGGCTCTCAAGAGAGGCTGCCGTTAGGTGCTTGCTTGGCGACAGTTTTTCAACTTGAGGGTGGTAAGCTAGCCAGCTAGAAAGTACTCTACCACCACGCTATGGTTTCGTCACGATGTTTTCCTTGACCGACAGCTCAAGCTCATTGTTGGTGTTTGAACCCACGCCCTTCGGCATGCGAACCGACCACGCTAACCACTGAGCTATCATCGCTATAAAATATATGTATTATTTTTATTAGTTTAATTTTATAGAACTTAAATGTGTCACAACATCTCCCAGATGTATCGTGTGTTCCATTCTTGGTTACCTGGAAGTAATCGCTTTTAGCGATAAGACCGCCACTTGTGGCACTAACTCATAATTTTGTTTACTGTACTTTTATCTGTTTTTGGTGTACCCAATAATGATTTTCTATCTATCTACATTGCTACGTGCTGTATGTACTCTCAGATTTTAATTGCTCATGTTTGAATAAGTTAGTACCTACACGTGTACTTACTGTGTTATAGTGATTTACAATAGAATAGTTAATTGTAGTTAATCACAGAATCAGACAGTAATTGGTAACCACACACATGTAACGTGACGTTTACAATACTCGCACACTAATCCATTTAAGTTCCATTGTAAATAATGTACAGCTCCGTGGAAAAGTATTTAATAGTATTATTAGGAAAAAAATATACGTTCGTCAATGGAAAGTATATTTATTCCTGTGACAACATTATTTAAAATTAAATGTATATGATATATGTTGGATGACGTTTTATACAACAAGCTTTGTTTAGTAGCTCCAAACTAAGAAAAGTTTGGGGAATCAGAATAATATCTTGCTATGGGAATCACATAAAATACTTACATCCTTTTCTTGTAAATATATATTTATAATATCGTGAGGAAACCAAAGTACTCTTCTGACTAGTTACTACCCTTAAGTTGAAAATCTGCCACCAAGCACCTAACGGTGGTTTCGGAAACCTAACTTGAGAGCCAGTTCTATTCCAGGCTAGCTGTGCTTTACCATCTTCGACTCCAGCGTCACTTAATATCAGGTGAAATGTGGTCAAGTACCTAGCCAGCCAAGCGTAGAAAAAAAAACATCTATTTTAGTCACACAAATATCTGTTCTGGGCATGGGAATTGAATCCCCGCTCCAAATCTTAAGAAGCACTATACTATCAAATGAGCTAACAGTCTACAGAGCTACCAGGGCAGTCAAGCGATAAGTGTACATATGGTTTAAACAAGCTAAAGAGTTAAAAAAATCTATAACCCGACTACGAATTAAATAGCTATAATTGAAGACAAAAACTTTTTAAACCAATTTATCATTATTAATTAAATTTAAACATATAACTTAAAAAAAACACACTTTGGAGAAACTGAACTAAATGCTAAGGCTGGCTGCGTTACCTCGCTGGATGGCCAGCGAAATGTGTTGGGTCAAATAAAGGTGTATATAGTTTTGTAATCCCTTTTTAATTTCCTTTATTTATATTATTATTCCTGCTTAATAGGTTTGGTTATTTTTTTATTAACGAATTACTACGAGAGTGAATATCTTCTCGACAAGCGTGCTCCAGATCCTGTCTACATTTCGGTGAGGCGTGGTCAAATGCAAACCCACTTTAAACCTATGTATATAAAAATGCTTTATAAACAAAAGTGAAATAAAAAATGTTTTCTGAGTTTTATCAAGTAAATGAGGATTTAGTTTGAAGTGACTTCAGAAGTTCGCTTTTTTACCGTTAATAGTATTCAAAATCACAAAAAAAAACTTTTTTAACCGACTTCAAAATGGAGGAGGTTCTATGTTCGCCTGTATGTATTTTTTTACGCAGTGTTTAGATTTGCATATCTGATAATAATATAAAATAACATAGGCAATTAACCGGTTCCACACTCATCGTAGTGACTTGTCTACCCTACTGTCTCAAGCAGGACCCACTACAGTCTGTACTACAGCGGATACGTATGTGTGAGTGGTCAACGGCACACAGGTGTGCCGCGTCACCTGACGCCGGCTCGGAACCGGCCACTTCCGCCGGACGTGGCAATTAGTGACACACACCACAACACGCACGCCAACATGTGTGGGTGACTCTTGACTCCGGGATTCGGGAAACATAACTATAGTATTTTTAAATTTTTGCAAAACTTAAACCTAGTTTTTTTTCCAGCCTATTTTTGTAGTTGACAAGTTAGGCGTTTGACCACAGCTTAATTTATGTTAAGTAGCGGTGAAGAAGATGCTAAACACACCTAGCCTGGAATGGAACTAGCTCTCAAGTAGGCTGTCGAAACACACTGTTAGATGCTTGTCGACAGATTTTCAACTTGAGGGTGGAAGCCAGCCAGTCGCCAGCTAGCTAATCGAATACTAGATCATTATGGTATGTTCACGATGTTTTCCTGGCAGCTCACTGTTGAGGTTTGTACCCGCGCCCTTCGGCGTGTGAACCGACCGCGGTAACCACTGGTCTATTATCACTAGCTAAATTAACATAGCCGTCACTTAACATCTGGTGAGATGCGGTCAAACGCCTAGCTTGTCCTTAAAAAACCATCCAATCCATCGAAACGTTATAAATATATAAGTATAATTATTTATATACACTTACATAATTAATTAATAATTCTAGTAGCAGCAAAGAGCCCATGACCCATAGTTATTCTAATAGAAAACCAACAAGTTGGAACGAAGGGAACAAATCCTTCGCAGTGCTAATAGGTACAATTACAGTGCGTTAATACATTACCTATACTTAGAGCATAAGTAGTGCGTAAATGAGATTTCAAAATGACAGCTACAATATACATCCAGAAAACTTTAACTACATCAATTGCACGCACGTGCAGGACTAGTGGCTAGGATTTTTATAAAAAAAAACAACTGTCACTTGTGAAAATGTATAAAACGGAGTTTTGGCTGGACCGCGGATAAATTATGTCGCCATATTAGTTTCCAAAATGTGTGTTATTATGTGTTTATTTAAAAATAATGTATGTGTTCTATTCATTACCTCAGTGCTGCGTGTGTGTGTTGTTTGTCTTGGAAAGTGATTTAATGCGGTGAAACATGATTTTTCATTAATCGGTCGAAGCTTTTACCACTACTTGTGACTTATTTCGTAAAGTATTGAAATACTTCACTCAGGCAAATATACAAAGTGCTATTACCAAAAACTTTTTTTCATACTACGACTATTTTTTTAAATAGTTATTGACCACTAGCCTTGTCCGTGTGTGAAATCAATGTCACTATAGCATCTTCTGTGTCTATAAAAAATAGTACCTGGTTGACCGAGCTTTGCTCGGCTGAAAACACGGATAAAACAACGTTTTCTTACAATGAAACCTAGCTAGATCGATTTATCGTCCCCGAAACCATCTTCATACTAAATTTCATGAAAATCGTTGAAGCCGTTTCCGAGTTTCAGATTATATATATATATATATATATATATAAGAATTGCTCGTTTAAAGGTATTAGAATATATATATATATATATATATACAAGAATTGCTCGTTTAAAGGTATTAGATAAAGAATAAAATAGCTAAAGTAAAGAGGTTTTGCATATTGTGTGTTTTTTAATGGCTTAATTGATTAACCATGCGTGTCCGATTATTGTGTTTGTAATAAGGCAATTAAAAAAAAATATTCTATTCTATGTTATACTCACCTATGATGTAAATAGATATAATATCTAAACTGCTTTAAAGTATTTACATATCATAATAAGAATATTTTATTGCATTACTCTACAATATTTCATCCACCTGGAAGACCTACAAGCAAGCGTTTCCACTCCCAACATTCACTTATCATAATACTATCAAACATGCACAAAATGTAACGAAGCTCAAATCCCTAATTCATTATTCATATATAACATCTTGATGCGTTAAACTGAACTTTGAAAAATTAAACCAGACTACGTTGATTAATAAAACTATGAAGCAGATATGTTATCAGTTTTTAAAATAACGTGTGAACGTATATTTTTATATTGTATTTTATAGAAAAAGTTTGTTCACTCTTGACCAAATAGTATATGGACCAACTGAATTATTTTTTGTGATTTCGAAATTGCGCCTACTGTAAAAGTTGTTTATGGTGTAGAGTAAACCATTCGGCTTACTACACCTCGAATGTATAACTCTGTAAAGTAGAGATCCATGCTATGTTGTCTCCGGCACGTGCCACGCAGTCGTATCCAGGTTCGACTTGCAAGTATACGATATTACGTATCTTTCTTTTTAACTCATCAAAGCACAAGTATGGTAATTAAGGCGGCTTTTGTTGAGAAGTCATTGTTCTTATAAAAAGTTGAATCAATGCCACACTCAAGCTGTAAAGTTGAGTTTATATTTTATGGTGGCATCTCATTTCTTAATTATATACAAGACAGGAGAGTAATGTAACGCGAGTCAAGGTGCGGGTTCCTGATTCTGCCTGCCAAGTGCATTATTATGAGTATCTCTTTTTAGCTTTATAAATGCGACAATTCTTTACTCGTGGAGGCTGTAATTTAAGAACTTGTCTGTCTGACTGATAATTGTCATAATCATAATAAAAATTGTACCTACTTATATTACCTCCATGAGTATCTGAAAAATAACCAGACTGATTTTGGAATGATTAAATTTTGTAATGCAAATTATACTATCCGGGAAAACAATATAGAGTTAGAATTGCCCTGTTTTATCTAATCTTACTAATGTGTTTCTTTGGGATTTTGACGGGATTGCAGAAAAAACATGTTGCTGCATGGTATTTTTTTTTCAAAACTTGTTTTTTGTCGCATGTTTTCACACACACACATCATCAGCCATAGGATGTCCACTGCTGGACATAGCTGCCTCCTCCTGGGGGGGTTTTGCCAATACTCGCCACGCTTGGCAGGCGGGTTGGCGAGCGTAGTTAGGTGTGATTGTTCAAGGAAGACGCTGCTGCCCATCTTCCTCATCATCCCTTAGCCGACTATTACGGCAACCATGGGTAGAGAGGGTGGGGTACTATTCTTACGCCGGCACCACCATGCCAATCGCATTCGCATGTTTTAATATTTACATATCAAAAAGTCCCGAATTGCATTCGTAAGTGTGGGAAATCGGTGAAAAATTGACTGTTCCTGTTGCTTTCAAATACTACCTCGATCGATACATTTTTTTTTTAATTTTGGCGACACTGCGGTAAAGTTTTATTTTCCATAACTTGTGTTTTTTCGAGAGTTTACATATAAACATATCAAGTGCCAAATTGCGAACGTAAGTGTGGAATTGATAAGTCATTAACTTTTCGAGTTTCAAAACTCCATCGAAGCTAGTAGTAGTCACTTTACCAGAACATGATCGGACTTTGTGTGACTTAGACATACTTCAAAGATTGATCATGAAATATTAAAAACATATTTTTATTTAATTAGAAATATTTGATATTGACAACTGCACAAAATCCGATGTCAAAAATCAAACGATGATTTGCTTACAAAATTTTGTTAACTTGTAAGTTATAACTTAAGTATAGAATTTTAAATTACTGGAATGTAGGTATGAAATGTCTCACGATTCCATGACATTTATATGATAGATGAATTGATGCGAATTAATATTTACATTTATCAGGAGATCTCTTTATCGACAGGTGACAGAAATAAACTTGCTGGCTAAAAAGCTAAAGTTTTTTTTGTTAAGCCTCGCAAGGACCACATGCAGTAGGGTCATACGATAGAGCAGCGGTGCGCAGTCCGAGGGGGCTACGGTTCGGTGCAACTGAGGGCTTTGAGGAAGGGGAGGGGAGGGCAGTGATAACATCGCGATTACTCGCTACAAAACGGCGATATCGCACTCATTATACCATCGACTTATGCGAGCAATGAATATTTGCTAACTTCCTCTTTCTTTATTTTTTTCTTAATTTTTGACATTGCACTTTCAGTATTTTGCCAGTGTCAAGTAGGTATTTTGAATTTTCAAATATTTGAGGAAAACTAAATCTGGATCATAGTCAAAGTTACATAAGTAAGCCAGTCAAGTCCGGCTATGCCCCAATAAGCAGTGTTAACTTTATTCGAAGGTTCGACGGAGTTTTAGAAACAACATGAAAACGACATGTTCCACCAATTCCACCATATTATGTCATTTCCCCACACTCGAGCGTAACACTCGAAAAATCACAAGTCTTGAAAAATAATACAGTGGACATAGTATTTTAGCATTTTCGCAAAGATACCAACATCCTTTTTTAAGGTTTAAGAAGTGACAGTGTTGTAAGTAGGATTTTATTAAGGAAGATATTTTTAGGTTCAGCCCCTCCCATTATTTTTAAATCTAGTGAACGATTCAAGATGTTTGTTTCTACCAATAGTTTTATGAATTTTTAATTGATGAAAATTATTACGATTCACGACTACGTTTTTATACGTTTTTTATTACACGCTTGTTATTTAAAAAATGCTACGATTTCTATTACCCGGAAAATCTTTCAAAATTTCAAACTGGACAGAATCAGGCTTCTTAATACAAAGATTACAAATTTATATTTTATAACTATATTGGAATAAATTTGATTCATCGAAAATAAATATCCGCGACGCATGTTGCTAGAGATGTCAGATAAAGTCGGACGATAAAGAAATAGCAACAAAAAGAGTAGGTATCTAGACTTGTCGTGCTATGTCGCCGGACTTCTCTAGCGATACATGACGCGCGGCATTTACTCCAAGTGAATACAAGGCTTAAGTATGTCATAAAAATAGATAATAACAACTCTCCAAAAGCAGAAAAACTGCGCGTGCGACGACTCGCCTGCTCTACATTATAAATCTAATTTCAATGTCACAACAGTAACATTACAAAATGAGTGTACACATTACGTTCTAGCTCGGAGGCAGCTAACCGCGAAACGTCCGTTTCATTTCCATAATTTCACAAAATGGCAGATTAAAATCCGAAAACAGCGCTGACAATCATCAGATGTGCCCCAACAATAGAAGAAGCGACATTATACAATTTGTCTGTCAAAATGTTGCGCTCGCCTGCCGTGTGATACCTAGGTAATAAAATAATAATATGGCTTAAATGTATACCCATTGTGGGTAAATGTGACGCAAATAATTGGCTTTCTCGTAAATCTCGTAATGTTTCAAGTAGGTCATACTGAATTGTTGCTAAAATAACTTGATGCCACACACCAGTTACTTATATTATTAAGGTACATCAGGTAGGTTCTATGATTAAGGTACGTACCTAAAGCTTAAAGCAAGTAATGACAAGTTTCATTAATGCATTTTGTTAAGCAAATTATTAATAAAATGAAGGAAGTAATTCCGATTTTTTAATGTTTTTTATTTTTATTTTTGGGCCGTACGTTCGTGGTTTGATTCAAGTTTTTCTAAAGAAAATTAAAAGCCAACAGTGTCAGTACTAGTTTTTTTAATTTAGTCACCTCTATAAAAGAAATCTTTTAATTTGTCGGGGAACGCAGGAAAAATTCGTGTCGCCCCATTGTTTTTTTTTTCAAAACTGTTTTTTTTTTTAGTTTTTTAGTCAAGTTTATATGTAAAATTGTGGTGCTTTATTCATAAAGTGCCAAAATACAAGCATGAGTGCAGGAAAATGATATATTGAGGTGAAACATAACTTTTCGTGTTGCTTCCAAAATTCCGTCAAAGCTTAAAGTCACTACTACTTTGTGTGACCGTCTTCACCGTGATTTACTTTGTGTGACTTTTTCATGATATATGTAGTTACGTGAGAATACGAAATACTTCATGCTGGCACAAGCACAAACTGCGACGCTAAAAAAAAATATTTTTTTTCTGAATTCGCACCTTGTGCATTTACCAGTATCAAGTATTTTAACATGTTAGCAGTGTTTGATCAATTGACCGTGTACAGCCACGGCACATAAAATAAAATAAAATAAATGTCAGTTACAATTGTAACGACATTTCTAAACTTATTCCGAGCATACACAGCAACTACAATTAAGTCGAATCAATCGATACAAAGAAATTAATTACAAAAAAGTGCATACAAAGCGTGCAGCGAGTTTATCGGTGCACCGTCGGGTAAAGCGAGGCGGCTAATTGCCGCTGGCCGGCGATACTATCGCCACTACTCGCCACTCGGGATTTCGGACGCAGTGATTGAGCTTTATATGACATTGGAAATTGACGATTCACACAAAGCTTTTTGTTTTTCTCATTTGGAGTTAAATAGACGCTCGAAATTTATATAGGATCACATAGGTTTATTGAGAAAAAAAAAAACTATAATGTGGTTTTGATCTTGACATCAGCTTCTATAGTAAAAGTGTTTTATTTCTTTAACGACCATAACAGATTCTTGCATTATATCATTAGCAGTTCTCAAGTTTTCTGTACAAATTTTCAGTATATTGTGAAAGTAATTTCAGCAGGAATATAAATTATTATGTATTGTATACAATACGTGATAATACAACATAACATAATTAACATAATTACAATAATTTACATTTATTTACTTTTTTTTAGTTTTTTTCATTAAGACTAAAATAATCGTGTTTAAATCATAAAGTGCCGAATTATACGCATGTGGGCAAGTGATATAATTTTTTTTACTATGAGACAGTTGAAAATGATGAATAAATTACTTGATATTGGCAGAATGCATAAACTGCGATGCCAAAAATAAACAAAGTAAAAATATTAATAAAAAAACCTCAAAGAATTTTAACAAAAAGTTCAACCAAGATTCCCTCTAGTGATCTCCGTCACTTCCTTCAATGTATCGGTTGTTTTTTGAAGTCAAGTCACTGGTTTATATTTATTGTGTGCCGTGACTCGGTCGCTGCCTACACAGAGCATTTTAAAACAACACTTTGTTAATCATTTTGATTGAAACGAAAGGAAACAGCTTGACAATTAAAATAATATTAGGTTTATGTTGTAATTAAACGGAATATACATAGATAAGAGCGAAAATAAGCCATTTTGGAACCTTTATATGTCGTTGAGTTTCGTTTTTTTTAGGGAAAAGGATTGGGATTTTTTTTTAATTGTGTGCACTACAACAATATTACGAATTAATCAATACAAATAGGTATCTGTGTTAGTAAAATTGGTTTATAATAATAGTAATTAAAGTTTGTTTGGTTTGTGGTTTGTTAACATATTTATCAATTAATATTGAATCAACCACTGAACATCCTCTACTGGGCCCTGTTTTACTATGCCCAGGGACATTAATGTCTAGGGAAAGAAGGGTGGTTATATGGGTTATCCGACAAAATGGCGGCCTACACACTAAAATCCCAAGAAACACAAAGCAATTATGAATTGCGATATACTTTTTTATCTAAGGTGAATTGTCTCGCTGAGGACGTTTTTTTGCGTTTTTTGCCAATTTACGTTTATAGTTATACAGTTCAATTAATCAACAACATAAAAACTGAAAAGAAGCTACAAAACACTACATATAACATATTTCGCAGTAATAAATAGGTTGCATTAATAAATTACAGAAAGCAAAAGAAAACAATTATAAAGTCAGTTTTTCGCAGTAATAAATAAGTTGCATTAACAAATTACAGAAACTAAAAGAAAACAATTTAAAAGTCAGTTTGTGTAGATTGGTACCAAGACTAATATAAGCATTTATAGTGTTTGTCTTTCGACGGTTGAAGCTAAATCAATGATAGGTACCCATGTAGTCATAACTTTAACCGTATGCTGTTGATTGAACCCATTTGTAATCTGAAAATCTTTATGGACTTGCAATGAATAATTGAATTGTGATTGGCAAAAAACCGCAATAAATTTTGAACCTAGCTGCCAGTGCGGTACGATAATCTATAAAATAGACTTTATAACTTTTTAGATATGTATGATTAAAGTCGAAAGGGGGCATCTGTACTCACATTATGAAAAGATTTTACAATGAGCATAATTTTAAAATATCGAAAAATATCAGATGCTCTAATTGGTCAAGGATCAACAAAAAAAATCTATGGAACAACCGAATTTTTAGTTGCGCCTGTAGTAAAAGTTGTTTATAACGACGAATACAATGACTCTCTATCGGAATAGTACACTCTAAGCTCATAACCCTGTACAAGATATTCTTACTTGTCTAAAAAGCTATGAAGTCTGTTTTGTAGTTGATTGGACCGCACAAGGCGCTAAATTCAAAATTTATTGACTTTTTGCCAATCACAATCCAACTACTCATTGGAAATTCATATAGATTTCACGATAACAAATGGGTTCTATCAACAACTTACCTACAATCTTCACAATCATCATCATCATCTTTTGTACACCCCTAGTAACCCTGTATATCCTAAGAATTATGGCCTACTAGCTTAGGATAAAAAGTAGTTTATATGTTAATCAAGGGTGTCAGCTACCTCCTTACCAAATTTCATCAAAATACGTCCAGCCATTTGAGCGTGATGACGTTAAAAACTTACAAACACACTCACAAACTTTCATCTTTATAATATTAGTGTGATTAATCGTAAATAGTAAGACAAAATAACAAAAACAATTAGTAAATCTTAATTAGAAGATTCGGTCGTAAAGGATTTATGCAATACGAAGTTAATGTAACCACCTCCCAGCACCGGTAAAAGTTAATTTATTTTATTACTTGTTAAATGATTTAACCGTTATTTCTACATTCGCCGACAACAAATTATAATAAAATACGTTTTCACTAATTGCGTTTTTAACAAATGAAAAATTTCTTTTTTACATAACATAAAGCACGAGATCTATAAAGGCATGTTATATGAGGTTCTAGAGTAATAATGAGTAATTAATAATGAATTAGTAGAGCAGGGGCTCATAATGCCCAATACATTATTATTCATAGTGATTTTATTCGTGTAGTGCAGCAGTGTTTTTTTACAGAATTGAGTGAGGGAGCCACTACAGTAATTTGTACACAAGACTAATAACCTTCTATTGAGATTTTTAGTTCTATAATTTGTCTAACTTTCGCATAAATTTGTTTAGTTGGGCGGTCGGCTCGGCGAACTCATTTACTGGTGAACTAAACGGTACGGTTAATTACAAGCGATAGCTATCGCGTACGGTTGCTGTGTTGCCAGTATTGGTGAATTTCCTCAAATTAGTATAATTTTTGACAAGGGTTTCGGGTGTTTTTCTTATCGTCCCATGGTATTTTTTAGAAGTTCTCAGAGCTGTGTCAGTTGAAATAGCTCTGTCAACTATCTTTGAATAAAACTTTTCGTTGAATAGCATCTCATTGTATGAGATAGTCCAGTGATTGAAGACATAAAAAAGGACTTTTAATAGAAAATGTCAAAGAGTTTTCTAATTAGAGTGTTAAAGTTTTGTATCCTAATTATTATTTCGAATTTGAAAACTGATTTTTGGTACTATTTCTTCAATATGGCGGCGCGAGCGGTGGTCGCTCTAGGTCGCAAATTCGGAATAATAATTAGAATTTTAAACTGTAACACTGCCAAATTAGATCACTCCTTGACCTTTTGTATGTCAGAACCTACCCAGTGACTGGACTAAGAACATGTATTTTAGAACTTATTTTAGTGAATTTCAGTTTTTAACTGTTTTTAAAATTGGAGGAGGTTCTATATTCTACTGTATGATTTTTTTATAAGCCGACACATACAGCCATCGATACATAAATGATAGCGTACTGGCTACGACTCAAACTTAAAAGCTACGTTTGTTGGTGTACTTTTCATCCAAGGAAAAAAAAAGTAGGTAGGTACTTATGAATGTATATATTTTTCTCTGTGAGCGTTGACGTAAGTCGTACTTTGTGCTTTTGCTGGACGATTTTGATATTTTTAAATAATCAAGTTAAATAAGTCAAAGTGACACAAAGTAAGTCTTGGGTCCGATCTTGCCATAATACAGAAGAAGTGACTGTACTACAAGCCTAGATGGAGTTTTGGAAGCAACACATAAAATCATTGTTCATCTCATTACGTCGTATTATGTATTTCCCACTTTCACGCACGTAATTTATTGTGAAACGTTGTGAACAACTTTCACTGTGTTTTTTTGAATTAACGAAATTTGTTTAAAATTATGAGTACAATATCTAGCTTAGTATATTATCAAATTTTAGTGTTACTTCGATAACTTTGTAGAGATAAGACATTTTTTTGGTAAATAACTAAGTATCTGGCAATACTGAATGTTCGTGTTTAGTTAAAATTGCTCCGCTTTGGATTCAAATGGCATTGTCTGCACAATTACCCCTGTAATGGCGAGATATGGACGGTCGGCGCTCTTGGATTGTGAGCTGCAAGAGAATTCAATCACTTTATTAACTAGATGACACGTTGCAAGCTTAGGATGACGCGACGAACTACACAATTTTGACAGAGACAAGCAGAAAATTGTCGTTGCAATTTGCGAAAAACTTTAGTCAAGGTTTCGGTATGAAAAATGGATTAGCGATCCTAGCGGAAATAAACGGAAACTGGTGGAAAGCGTTGGAATTTTTTATCACGTTAGGCTATCTAAAACTTGAAAGATTTTTCGCAAATTGTCACGACCTTCAAAAGTCAGCTGGTGACTGCACGAAAATTAATATGCACCCTATATTAATTTTCGACAATTAATGTGCACTAGCATATTAATTTTCACATGCTAGTACATATTAATTTACGACAATTATGTAGTACGTCCGTAAACGATAGTCAAATTTAGGAGAAGTAGTTTCCAGTTTCGACTGCCCACTTAGATAATTTGGTAGATAGAATATCTGCTTCAAAAACTGTAGAACATGGTTTTGATTCCCACCAGGACAACATTTACGCGACGATAAACAAGTGAAACATCACCTGTCGTGACCTGCGGAGCCGAAACAGGAATAGTCCACAAGTTCAAAGTCGCTCAGTGAGCTGAGGAAAGAGCTATGCTTGGTATTTATCTAAGAGATCATAAGAGATTGAGAGTTTTCGCGGGAAGGCGGAAATAGTCTTGTCGCCCCATTGTATTATTATATAAAAATACTGGTATTCTATTTATAAAGTCCCGAACTACAAGCGTGAGTGTGGGAAAGTGATATATTGTAGGAAAACATGACTTTTCGTGTTACTTCCAAAACTCCATCGAAGCTTATTATAGCAAAGCCGCCACTAATTTACTAAAGCATGACTGGACTCAACCGGAACGGACTGAACTGGCCTAAGCCTTTGACTGTAGTTAAAGATGTTAGACATAAATAGTAAAAAACCGAAGTACATATTAAAAGAAGATTAGACATTAAGAACACTGTATTCATTTGCCGATAAATAATTAAAAGAAAAAAAAAGTAACGAGATCTCGTCTAGTTTTCATATTACTAGATAATTGTTGTTGGACACATAGAACTAGATGGCGCTTGAAGCTAAGCAAAGCTTGTATTAACTAAATCAGGGGCCGTACTGTGAGCTTTTATCGCCGTATCAATAACGAAAGAGTTACTGTGAACCTTATTGCACGTTTCTTATATAATGTACACAAAATAATATAAATAAGTTTACATCTAAGTTCAATAGATGGCGTTGTGCACTGTTATATCGAACCTTATTTTAATATACTTATTATATACGCGAGCGAAGCCACGGGTAACAGCTAGTTATAAATTATCTTCTTATTTATTAACGTAAACATATTTATAAATATTTCAATTCTATAACGGAGTAGGTATCTATATATGTACTTTGTTAATGCAACTATAGCTATTAATTTCCAAATCAATGCATGCAGTTTGTTCTGGAAGCAATACATTAATTGCACACAATATGAACAGTTCAACCATTTTAATTGCCTACATTAGCTGCGTTTACGTTTCCAACCTAATTAAAATGCAAATACAGATAAAGGCTACTGTAGACGATAAAGTTTTTGTTGGTGGAACTTTTTTATAAACCTAACCTAACTAACCTACCTAACGCTCAGCAAGATAGCTGTCTTCTATTAGAATCAATGCTTCGTCTTAATGAATGTATACTTTTTTAGACCAGAATTTGGACAACTATATTGCCTAATGTAGGTCGTTACAGGTGTTGGGTGTTAGACACGCCACCTCAGTTCAGCAGGTGCGACATTTTCTTCGAAGTCTCACAAGTCAAAAGCACGAGGTATACAGGGTTATAACCTCATAAGCTATGTATAAACTTAGGATATACTTAGCGGAAAGAGGGTTAATGACGCGCTTAAAGCAAAGACACGTTGATAGATACCTTGTTTGTTAAAATTAGTAGTTTAGGAGATATAAAGAAACAAATGAATATACAACAAATACAGGGTTGTATCCTTGGAGTGTACAATGCAAAAAAGGCTTCGTTGTATTCACCATTATGAGCATCTTTTACTTAGAGTACAATTCTGAAATCATGAAAATTAAATCAATTATTCCATACATTTTGTTGTCTGGTCACTTTCACTGGTCATTTTTTCTATCGAACAGAGTTGGGTTCATACTAAAAGTTGTTCTGTCAACGTGTCTTTGTGTTATGCGTGTCATACTGGAACCAATATGGTGGACCCTAAACTTAACGCTCTCCTAATGGTAAGAGATAATGCCTGTCCATGACCATTGCAGAAGTAGCCAGAGCGATTTTGCCAGTGTTTAATGAAAAATAAAGTGACAGTGAAGGTCGATCATGGCATAGCAAAATAGTAACAGTTTTTTTTTGGAAATTTTGACGAAGGATTGAAGGCAATGTTATAAAACAAGTTTCACAACATTACGTCACTCGAAAAAAATACCAGTTTTGAAAATTAGCAAAATGATTTGATGCATTTGTTTTAAACTACCTTATTTTTTGTACGTAATTTTTGGTGTGAACAGTAGATGTATTATTATTATTCATTCATTAAATGTTAGTCTTTTGTCTATTTTTTACCGATTACATTTCGGGGAGTGTGCGCAGGAGCTCCACGACCTTATCCCACCCTCTCCGTTCCACCACAGGACAAGCAGAAGAACGGCACACTATCATCCGTTCCTCGTGGGCGTTCCCAGTATTCGTACACAGCGATTCCGCTCTACTTTCTTGATACGTACAGCCCATGAATGGAACTTATTGCCAGCTGATCTGTTTCCTATAAACTATAATTTGGACGTTTTTAAGGCTAGAGTACATAGATTTCTTCTAGATCGGCGTGCTCCATCCTCGGCCACACCGTCGCTTTCCATCAGGCGAGTTGGTGGCCAAATGTAGATCTATATAATATAAAAAAAGCCGACATCGCCGTCTGTGGCACCTCTTAAATGTTTTTAATATCCCCTGTGAGCTGAATAAAGCTACTTTCACTAGTGTGTAAGTAACGTAATGTTGTTGTTTTAGTAGACACTCGTTATTTTCTAAATTTATTACCTCCTACCGTAGCCCCCCGTGGTTTCACTCGCTAACTTACATGAAACTTTTCGGGATTAAATGTAACTTTTTTAAAGATCTTATACCATAGGTTGTTATCGACTAACTTCTTCAAACTGTGGACCCTGAATCTCACACTAAGGAGCGTCGTGATGTTCAGTGGTTCCCACTTTTATTGATAAAGTATTGCAGGTTGAATTTAATGTTCTTCTTAATAATAATTGTAACAAAAATAAAAAAAATACTGTAATTAAAAGTTGACAAAGGTCACGGACCCCAGTGTCTGTGGAGTGTATATTTAAATAATAAAAAATAAAGTAACATTTTGAGTAAAATATAAGATCTCAAGATAGATTAAGCTGGATTAAAATGTATGTAAAGTGCAGGAGAAGTTTAGTGATTGTGTGTGAGAGAGAGAGTAAGTGTGGGCGCGTGCGTGTGTGTTTGTGTGCGTGTGTGTGTGTGTGTGTGTGTGTGTGTGTGTGTTTGTGTGTGCGTGTGTGTATGTGTGTGTGTGTGTGTGTGTGTAAAGTGAAGTATGCAAGTGTATGTAATTATATGAGAGTATAATCATTTGATTCCTCGTATCTCCTAAACTATTTATAACACTTTGGCAAAGATACCAGTAACTGAGTTATTATTCCAGAATAATAATTCTAAGTAAAATCTCTAATCAATAGATCAAGTCTAATCAATAGATTCTTGATCGAACTACAAATTATTGGTTCGTGCACATGCTATAAAAATTGCTCTTTATTTACTTATTTACATTAGTTTTAATTGAAAATAGAGCTCAATAAAGTTCAGTTTTATGTATACTTTTACTTTTATAATGTTATTTGCTTATTGTGCTTATATCCCTTTGTTACATGTGTCATAAATAACTGGTTATCTATTAACATGGGTAGATTAAATACATCTATCTATATCTACAAAACAAGCAATTCTTGTATATATTCTGAATCTCAGAAACGGCTCCAACGATTTTCATGAAATTTTGTATGCAGGGGGTTTCGAGGGAGATAAATCGATCTAGCTAGGTTTCATTTTTAGAAAACGTCGTTTTATCCGTGTTTTCAGCCGAGCAAAGCTCGGTCATCCAGGTACTATAAGTTTATTTGAGCATTTTGAAATAGAAAAAAAAACCGACGTCATATGGTTTCCTCAAGGATGCGATTGTCAAAACTGAAATGGAACTACATGGGAAGCACCAGCTTTCAAATAAAAAAAGAATCATCAATATCGGTTCACCCAGTCGAAAGTTCTGAGGTAACAAACATAAAAAAAACACTTGAATTGAGTACCTCCCTTTTGTGAAGTCAGTTAAAAAGCTTCAAGAGAAATTAGGTAAACCTTTCTGTCGTAAAAAAATTACAGTGACCTTGAGTCGAGTAAAAGTTCTCAAGAGATGCGCAAACGCAGAAAATAAGCGCGCGTTGATGTCTTTTCCTTGAAAAGTGAAAAGATCTTTCAGTCTCAGATGATATGACTGACAAGGATTATGTCAGAGAGCACACACCCAGGTATTGTATATGTTACTTGTCACCATGGCAGTGGACAAGCATTCGTCGCCAACAAATTTCCTGTGGCTACGTTAATCGCTACTGTCGTTGAAACTGCTATTTATTCTGTATCCACTTTCTGTTAGTAAGGGAACCTGCCACGGTTAAAATAAAACTGAGTATAAAGGCCGTAATGAGTAATTACGAGCGGCGACACGACGGAAACAGATAGCATCTACAACGCACGGCAAGGGCTAGCCGCCTATGATTTACCGCTAAATACGAGCTAAACGATCCCCAATTGTACTCACAAAATGCTGCCAAGAATAGTTTTAATTGCTCCTGTGTAAATGAATAAATGTGACCGTTTTATAAAAAATACTAGCACTCATCGGTACATTTTTTATCTATCCTACGCGAAACCAATAATTCAACAGGACAATTAAACTCGAACGAAACGATTTTTTTTCACCTGATGTTAATTGACGGTGTGGTTGAAGATGCTAAACACCTGACATGGAATGGTATGGAACTGGCTCTCAAGCTGCCAGAACACACTGCTAGGTGCTTGGCGGCAGGTTTTCAACTTGATGGTGCTAGCTGAAGCGGCCACGCTTATCACTGAGCTATCATCGCTACGAAGACTACAGACATCAAATAAAAAACTCGAACAAAACGATTTGATTCCACTTTTATTGTGCGGACTGCTAAACAGTGTAATGCGCTGCTCGAATGAGTGTTCCTCGATGTATACAATCGGGGTATCTTCAACTCGACAGAGAATCTGATAATTATCGGAGTGATCTTCTAGGCAAGCGAGCTCCATCTTAGATCGCACTATAAGTAACAGAATATCCGTAACATAGTTAGGTATGTTTATAAACTATTACATGGCTGCAAAATATTTAATACTGCGGTAATCACTACATATTATAAAACAAAGTCATCCGCCAGGTCTGTGTCTATATAATATACTTAAAAACAACTGAACAGATTATCATCAGAGTTTCATGGAGTGATTCATGAGAAAGGTTTAGTTTAGTATATAAGGTCAAGGTTTTGTGCAAATTGGTTGAAATATAATGATAATAATTATTGGAAGTGTCGGAAAAAGTTAAGCTACCTTGGAGCTAAATCCCTTAGAGATATAACAAAATAATGCATGGTGGGATATTCCTTACTTGCTGGCTTCCTGGCTTACTACCCGTTCTTACTATCCGTGTGAAGCTGGGGCGACTCGCTAGTAATTACTAATTACTAATCACCTGATAAAGAAAACTGCCACCAAAATATTTTTTTTGGGTTCAATTTATATTGGTACTTTTCACAAATACTTGACCAAATTTGTCTAAGTTAATAGAAATCCAGTCTAAGCCATCAAACAATTAGAACGTTAGATTGTAATGTTTTTAATTAATTAAAGTACTTGCCCGGAAAACAATCAAATCAACAAAACTAATAGGCTATGTTAAAATGTCCGCCTATTTAAATTACGTGGAAGCCTGTGTAAATCAAAGGTAATTACAACAAAATAATGCAATGTAAAATCAATAGTAACACGCAAAAACCAGAGTGAATATACAAAACACGAAACACCTAAATGCTTACAGGAACTTTAGCTACTTTGTTGCACTTAAAGCACAGGAAACAGTAATAACTAGAACATCATACATCGGTTTATTCGAAACGTATTAAGCTAAAAGGAACTCATTGTAAACAACTTCTAACTATGGATGTTATTTTTATTTTACTTTGATCAATCTTTGATAGATCAGCGAACCAAAGTTACCGATATAGCCCAACGGATTAGCAAGTTAAAGTGACAGGGCACATAGCAAGCAGAACTGATGGCCGATGGGGCTGCAAAGTTCTGGAGTAGAGACCACGGACCGGCAAGCGCAGCGTAGAACTTCCACCCGCAAGGTGGACAGACGACCTAATAAAGACCGCAGGAACCCGCTGGATGCGAGCCGCTTCCGACCGGTCTTTATGGAAGTCAATGGGGGAGGCCTATGTCCAGCAGTGAAGCACCTACGTCTGAAATGATGATTAGATCTCCTTAGGATGTCGGCTATGTAGGTACCACCGCGGTACCAGATATTCAAGCCAAGCAGTAGTGCGTAAGCATTACTGTGTTCCGAGTTGAAGGGTAGCTAGCGAAATTACAGGGCTGTTGAGACTAACCATCGAAAGTCTCAAGGTAGTGAGCGCCAAAGAAGCAATCTTTGTTTTGCTACTCAAAGTCCTGTGTATCGCTGCAATGGTCATGGACAGGCGTTATCTCTTACCATGAGAAGAGCGTCTTGTTTGTGTCATTACTTTTACATAAAGAAAAATGGATTCAAGCCTGAAATAGTGTGAAGGGTTTCTTAAAAAAATACCTAATGTTTGAAGTAATTTTTTAAGAAAAAACTTAATTAAATTTCTCATGTAACATTTCTTTGGGTTGGCAACGTATCGACAACATACTTAATGTTGCATATTTTGATAGGCAACAATGAGCCATCAGGCGAAATTGCGACTTGATTGCCACTCTTAAAAAAATCATTCATTTATAAATGCTTGCCACGCTTCCAGTAACGTGTGAAAACCCAGCTCATATAAGATTTAAAAACAATATAAATGCATAATTACACTCAACTAGTTGATCGCCTGGTAGGTATTTCGTTCCCGGTGGGGTAGCGCTCGGCTTTCGCCCTCGCATCTATATGAACCTTATTCGAAGTATCACGAACATAAAAAAAGAATCAAGTAATTTGGTTCATCCATTCTCAAGTCATGGGCGCAGCATTTGATTTTTATTTACATATATAGATAGTTAAATAGATATAGAAAATAAACTTAAACACAAGAGGAAATAGCGATATTTGTAGCGATGATAGTTCAGTGGTTAGCACGGTCGGTTCGCATACCGAAGGGCGTGGGGTTCAAACCCTAACAATGAGCTTGAGCTTCCAGTGAAGGAAAACGTCGTGTGGAAACCATATTCACATTCATATTCTATTCATATTTATTGATAAAGGTAATTTACAAGTCAATATTGATACTATTGTGTACATACAGTAACACTAATCATAATAATTCTATATCAAATTAATAAATAATCAATAATAATAATGAATAATAATAATGAATAATAATAATGAATAATAATAATAGTTAATAATAATAACATAATTGCACATAAATTACATAACATGTCAATTAAACGTCGATTTTACAAAATTCCTGAAATCTATAGAAAGATTGCTCGATAAACCAATTTTTTAATCTTCTTTTAAACGCGTGCAGTCCGACGGCTGCAGTAACTTCCATCGGCAGATGATTATAGACCGTCGGGGCCATGACGTGTGTTAACTTGGCAGACCTCTCCAACGAGCGCGGGACAGTGTGATGTGTACACATTGTGTGATGGTAGGATACTTTCTAGAACTCGGCTGTTTAGCTACCTTATCCAAATTGAAAATCTGTTGCCAAGCACCTCACGGTGCGTTACGGCAGCAAAAATCAAAATCAAAATCAAAAAGTCATTTATTCAGTTTAGGCCCTGGTAAGGCACTTATGAACGTTAAGTTACATGTTTGAATCTACCACTTCAACTGAGAAGACTCCGGCAAGAAACTCAGCAAGGCATTTTTTTGTGAATCTTTCTTTTCATATTAGGTTACAGTTTACAGTTATAAATATTAATACATTATGCTTACTACAATTGTCACTTAGCCAGGGGGCTTATATTTCCTGTCTTCCATGTAATGAGCCACTTTATAGTAGGCTTTGTCAACAGCCTCACTTGAGAGCCAGTTCTATTCCAGGCTAAGTGTGTTTACCATCTACGACCACACCGCCACTAAATATTAGGGTAGCTGTGGTCAAACAAACACCTAGCCTGTCATCAATAAAAATTATGTACATGTCAATACGAAGATAAGAAAAAGAAATGTCTAGAATGGAATAAGTTTTTTTCTCTCAGTCGTTCTATAGTAAAAGTTAGTTATGATAAAACACAAAAAGTTAATTTCTGTTTAATATTTCCGTACCGAATAAATAACCTTGTAGTTATAATGTTAGTAAATAGCTGTAATGGCATAAAGCAGCTGCAATGAAATGTTAAATATGCGAATCGAGGAAACATCCAGTCATAACTCATTCAATTTAACATCATTGCACAATCCAAGGAAGCCATTCTAGTAAACCGACCATATCTGGGCACTTTTTACGCGGACTAGATCCATTATGGCTGATAATGGAACTACGTAATTGCCTATTAATATAACAGTTGTTTTTTAAAAGTCTACTTGATAATAATCTACTTTTGTCTTTATTAGGTGTGTTTCCTGTTATTAGGAAATGCGTTAGAAATCGGTGTCAATTGGAGTCAGCATAAATTGTTTTATGCTTGACAGTCTAGGTGTTTGACCACAGCTCACCTAATGTTGAGTGTCGGTGTGGCCGATGATGGGAAGCACACCTAGCCTGAAATGGAACTGGCTCTCAAGTGAGGCTGCCGGAACACACCGTTAGATGCTTGGCGGCAGATTTTCAACTTGAGGGTGGTAGCTAGCCAGTCGAGTACTAGAAAGTACCCTACCACCACGCAAATTGTATTGTATTTCAATTGTTACATTTCACTGTTGCCGGGAACAAAAAATGTTCGTGCTGAGTGTAATTAAACAACGTTTAAACAGCATAAATATTAATTTTGCACAGCAGATATCTGCTTAGCGTGATAACTGGTTGTTTTTTTTTTTAATAATGATTAGACTCAGATAAACAGTTTCAGCTGACGTGTGGAAGGAAATGGAAAAGTAGGCGTATCACGCGCAAGACTGGAAATTGCTAATGAGGCTTTGATATACAAGGTGTTTCGCACAAATGTGTTAACACTTAAGGATGTAGATCTACTCATCAATGTAAGCAACTTTTATATAGAACCGATCTTGAAATCGCGATAAAAATTTAAATTCCGCTTTAAAATGTTATAGATCTTCATGAAAATGTATTTCATTACAATTACAAATTTTTATCGCGATTTTGGGGGTCGAATCTCAGTAAAAGTTGTTTACATTGATAGAAAGACAAACACTTGACAACCAACACATTATTTCAAACTTTTAAGTTTTTTCAAGACGATCCATTCCCTTGAACAGGATTCATTTTTCTTTCTAACGTTTTCGTTACTTTTATTTATAAAGCCTCAGGTACTTATAAAAGTTGCTGTTAAATTATGCTTGAAATCTAAAATGCTCTGTCAACGTCTCGCTGTCTTGAAAATTACGAGGTTTGAATGAAATGGAAAATATATATTCGTATAGGACGTTTTAACCCACATATACCTAATTGCAAGCAAAGATAATACAAATACCTACTTACTATACTTTTTAAGAGTTTGTACTCCTTGTTTTTGTAAGTATGAACGTGCAGACAATTTTACGAGTAAAATTACATAATTCGGCCAAATTAAAATCATATTACGACTACATGGTACGTTGTAAATGTAGTGCTTTTTATTTTGGTCATATAGTATTTTGTCCGAATGTTGGTATATAGTACGTTCATTATTCGCAAATTTCGTTATTTAGAGGTGTCGACCAACTGAGTGCAAATAAAAAATTCAGTAATAAACAGTCGTGGCTCATGTGCGGTGTAGAGGCTCGGTTGTACACGCAATAGTTTGTCGAAGCGATTCTAGAAAACGGTCGTTTTGCGATTAGATCTGGCCAGGGAAGGAAGTGTGGGGCGCCACCGGGTGGGGGCGCTGTTAATTGCCCCGTTTTGTGAACACGGCTGGCGTGCTCCGCGGGCAATCAGCGGCCACTGACTGATCGCTTTTTAAATAGGTTTTATGCCCACTAAAAATATTTCGGAGGAAATCGAAGCCCGCAGTTTCGTGCCGATTGTGTTGGGAGGGAAAGTTTTGTAACGATCACCGTGAATGTTTTACGTCAAATTCTATAGATTTTCTTTGAAGGAAACAGTTCCTATTATGTTGAGCTTGTTTGTTCAGAACCTTCTTAATAAGAGTTTTGGCGGGAACGTGGGAAATATAATGTCGCCGCATTGTATTATTTTCCAAAACTTTTATTAATCTTATAGTGTTGTATTGAGTTTTTGTTGTTGCATGTCATTCATACTGAATGGTACTTCATTGATACCTTAAAACAACAATTTAAGCGTTTTTAGGACTGTAGTGAATATATTTCTTCTAAATCAATGTACTTCACCGGCCGACCGCACCGTCGCTTTCCATCAGGCGAGTTGGTGGACAAACGTAGGCCTTTACATTAAAAAAATATATATTCTGAATACATACTCTATTTTATTTCATATTTAGTCACTAGAAAACATACAACTAATGAAATAATTTGTAAGACAGAAAAATATTAACAAATATTAAGCTGTTTTTTTACATAAAGAATAGAAACTATTGTATAGTTTAATATATATATATATAAGTAGATTTAAATGCTACATGAAATATTGCAGAATAAAAAAAGATGTTATAATTATATAATTCCTACGAAATGAAGAACCACATCAGTCCATAACAACATATACAAACATTAGGAGAAATAAATTAAACCTAAGTTAAAATTATCACAGAAAAAGATAAAAGATAATTAAATATAAAAAAAAATCTGGTCAAATCGACGTCCTTGTTGTTAAAATTTGCCATTACATATTCTCACAAAGTAAGAATCCTTGTACCTTTTCTCGAAGGTAAGTCTGTGTGAAAGCATCTGAAGCCTTATGCCCTTTTAAATTAAAAAGATTTTCATTTAAACCTACTATAGACTGACTTCTAACGCTGGACCAAATGGAGATAGTTGTAAATACTTACTTGTACAGTTCTTCGCAACCATTAGCCGCGCATGAGTTTCGATAGCGTGACAGAGCGGAGTTAGCCACTGCCGAGGTGTTCGCCACAATCACGTTACAATTGTTAGCCTCTATGTAGTTTTAACGAGTCCTAAATATACAATGAATAGTAAATGCAAATATACCAAAGCAGGTACCTAGGGATTAGGATATCAATTTTACAATATTCACGTTTTACCTACAATAGAAACGTGTAAAGAAATCGGGAGGTCGCCACTGGTGTTAGTAAATGGAAACAATTTTTTTAATATACCTATTTGGTTATCGTTTATGTAGTACGTAATTCTTGTAAAACTGTACGATGGAACCATATTCAATATTATAGTTATAATCCTAGTAAGTATCGTATCGTGAAGCCGTGGTGGTGCCGGCGTAAGAATAGTACCCCATCCTTTCTACCCGTGGTTGCCGTAAGAGTCGGTTAAGGGATGTAGTCCGGAAGATGGGCAGCAGCGTCTTCCTTGTACAATCACACCTAACTGCGAACACCTAACTAAAAATCTGATTATCTCTTACTCTCATTTGTTTTTGTCCATCGTTAGTCAGAAAAATCGGTATAAACGGAAAAATGATACATATAAATGTTTCTGTGTATATATATACTTAAAAATGTTTCATAAGTTTTCTCTCACTTAATTATATTTATTTTTGACCGTTAGACGACACAAATTTTGCATTAAGCATTTTTTTTTCAATATTTTAAACGCGGAAATTTCTTGTTTTTTTTTTTTATGTTAAATGTTATGAAAGATTATCGAGACGCTCTCCTGATGTCAAGAGATAACCCCTGTCCATGACCATTGCAGCGATACACAGAAGTTTTGAGTAGCAAAACAAAGTCCAGGACATCGCTGCTTTGGCGCTCATTACTTTGAGACTTTCGATGGTTAGTCTCGACAGCTCAGTAATTTCGCTAGCTGCAAACCAAATAGTACCCTTCAAACCGGATCACAGTAATGTTTACACACTACTGCTTGTCGGCAGAGTATCTGTTACTGCGGTGCTACCTAGACGAAAGAGATTTACCAGCACCAAGTAAGTATGTAAGTGTGTATGTATTTTAGTATATTTCTTCACGCTGTAACGGCTTAACGGCTTTTAATATAATTTAGGATGCAGATAGCTTACCTATGCTCTGTATTAACATTGTATAATTATTATTCCACAAAAACGCGTTTGTACACGGGGCGCATCTAGTTCTTGCTATATTTATCGGCATGATGTTGAAACCAAACTAGAGATGGCGTGATTCAGTGAAATAAGCTGTTTAAACTATGAGCGGTATTTGAAATGGTCATTAAGTATGGTACAAATATTAATGACTTTATACGTACCTAATGTTTGTTAAACGAAAGTAATATTTCATTTAAAATATATATGTAGGTGTATGAACATGGAACCGTGGTGGTGCCGGCGTAAGAATTGTACACCACCCTCTCTACCCGTGGTTGCCGTAAAAGTCGGCTAAGGGATGTAATCCGGAAGATGGGCAGCAGCGTCTTCCTTGAACAATCACAGCTAACTGCGCTCGCCAACCCGTCTTCCAAGCGTGGCGAGTATTCGCAAAACCCCCCCAGGAGGAGGCCTGATGATGTGATGAACATGGAAAAGTGTGGATGATTAAAAATAAAGAAATTTATTTTCTTTGACATTTTTTTTCTAATTCCTTTAATTTCCATGAATAACGAGTATAAAGCTATTTAGATTTCAAAACAGCTTTATACTACAGAAAATACCTAGTCTCGTATTGATAAAAACTTTAAATAGTACATAAAATTAAACTTAAGCACACTTTAATGACTGGTTAGGATAGCTTGACTACGAATTAATGGAAAACCTAATGACAAGAGTGGCCTTTGCAATCCTGAGCTCCGTGTAGGTGTTACTAAAAGATGAAATATTACACACGCACACACTCAAGCTCGTACAGACACACACATCTCACGCACGCAACATTTGTTATCAAAACTTAATTTTGTTTCGTTTTTTGGCGGGAACGCCATAAGAGTCATGGGGCGACCCATTGTATTTTTTCCAAAACTAGTGTTTTTTTGTGTTTATGCATAAAAATAGTGGTGTTTTATTCATAAAGTGCCGAATTACAAGCGCGAGTGTGGGAAAATGATATAATGCGGTGACACATGACTTTTCGTGTTGCTTCCAAAACTCCATCCAGATAGTAAAGTCGCCACTACTTTACTAAGGCATGACTTGATTTGACTGGCACGGACTGGACTTGACCAAGACTAGACTTTGACTGTAACTATAGATGTAAGACATGGATTGAAAAAACTGAAGACAAGGCAGCTTTACAGCTTTAGCTTGCCCGATGAGGCAAATTAATAAAAAAAAAAATTGTTTACCATTTTTGTTACTTAGCTCAAGTTCATTTACTGTTAGTGATCATATTTACTAGGAAGATACCGTGAGAGAAGTGCGGCAGCCGAGGTCACTGATGATTTTACTGTACTTTAAAACTAAACAATAAATTTATTTATAAGTGGTCGTGACAATAGAGAAAAACAAATTTGCATTTTAATTGACAACATTTTAATTATAAAACACCACAAAATCTATGGGACATAGATATCTCAGATTGCTTAAGTACATTGCCATATAACTATAGTAGCTTTAGGTACATTACATACATTATAATACTTTAAGTTGGGTAATTATATTAACAATACATACATTATATACTATATGCATAGTTATACATACTTATATGTTACAGTTTGCACAATGCTTCGTCGATTTTACGACGGACTCCATAATGTTGAGATTCAAAGTCACGTTTTACACCAAGTCGAAATGTAAGTGGCAAGATTTCGAAAGATACTTTTAATGAAACAAAATCTATGCATATGAATTTTAAGAAAACATATATTTCTTATTGAGAGGCTACCGAACAAAATTCCTATTTGGACCTGATTTGAAAAGGATTGAGTCAAAGTTAATCAAATGGTTCAGCTAATATCAATTAACTGGGAAATCGATTCACAAATGTAATATAGAAGTAATTAGTATGTACATTTAAAAAAATATAAAATATGTTTTTCATTTTATATCTTGACAACTCTTTTTACGAAGTAAAAGATTATGGAATGCTCTTAAGGCGCTGTAAATTATTAATGTTCTCGCGATAAAAAAAAAAAAAACAGAAAATGTATAGGTTAAAATTAAAATTAAATTGGATTGAATTAATTAGATTTAAATGTATAATTTTTAACATGTTTTCATTTTCATTATTTTTCTGAAGATTATTTCATTATTGGTCTCGAAACACGATTAGGATACATTCTCTTGATAAACTGGATGGTCGACGCGTAACATTTGCCATATTCTGCCGCCAAGCAGTAGTATGTGAACATTCCTGTGTTCCGGAAGAGTACTGTAGCTAGCAAAATTGTAAAGACTAACCAAAAGTCTTAAAGTAACAGTAAAGTAAAGCGTCAAATCAGTGATGCCCTAAACATTGATTTACTACTCAAAGTTCTATGTGTCGCTGCTATGGTCATAGACAAGCGTTATCTCTTACGATCAGGAGATTGTCTCGTTCGTCTCATTACTAATACATAGAAGATACATTTTCCGCAAACGCAACACTGTATTGCTGAATTAGTTTGGTAATCAACTGAGCTACCAAAACATACATTACCAATGTGAGCGCCTTAAGTTGAAACTTTGAAATCAGTTAATATGTACATCACTGATAATTATCAGTACATCACTGATAAATATCATAAACCAATTATAATTGGTTTATGCCATTTCATTTCGGCATTACTTCTATAAATAAATAATTTAGTAATTTTGATAAATATAATTTCTGCTGTCAAGTCATACATATTAAGTCGTTTTCGTAATAATAAGACCAATTTTTAAGGCTTTACTTGACAGATTTAAACTTATTAAAAAATTTGCTGTCCTTGTCTAATGTATTTCAATGAAAAATACCTACTACCTTGAAAATTGGCCTTATTATTTTAACAATATAATAATATTCCATTTTCACAAAAACGCCAGTCCAACGCTTAATTTTTTTAAGTACATTAAATTTTTTGGTTATGAATATTTCTTGCACCATGTGGTGTAAAAAGTGGAACACTTGAAAACTGGAATGTTCTTATATGTAATATTAAAGTTACATTTATTGGAACATGACACGTTCCTTCCTATATTATATCATCTATTGTAACTTACAAGCTTGTTTAGGAACCTAACCACTATAAACCTTAGATAGTTAACACGACATCAATTTTATATTTTACATAACATCTAAGTCAAATCTGGGCAATATCACAATATTATGGACAAACTTTGTCCAAATTTTAAATCACTGTGAAGTAGGTTTTCCACTGGGGTACGAAATCTCGTGTCACGAATTCTCAAACTTTTCCACACGTTGCTAACAAATGAATTGAAGAGAACACTGTCTATTTTTTGTCCAAAAAGTTTTATATTAACTATCATTTTAATTTTCACTTCATTGCGATCGATAAAAGTCACATCGTATGTCTTATTTCGCGTCACATTTATATCAGTTCCATTGTAAGCCACACGCGTATTGTATCTGCAGAGAGATCGAATTTTTCACTGCTAAGTTTTCTTTCACAGTGTTATGTATTGTCACGGTATAGTCAATTTTTAGACATGTATAGTTTCGTCATCGTCGTCATCGTCGGAGCGGCGCTCGAGCGACGGCTCGCGGGAGCGCGGCGGTGGCGCTGGGCTGCCGGGGTCTACGTCTGGCGATGGAGAGCGCCGCGCTTGCGCATAGTACCCCAGGGCCCCCAGCGCGGGACCCCCCAGGGAGCCTAAGTGAGCTGAGGGCCCCGGCAGACCAAGCCCTAGCGGCGGCACGCCGGCAAGAGGTGTACCTGGGTATAACCTGGTAAAATGAAAAAAGAAAATAAGTACCACAATAAATATCTAGAAAAGATTTTGACAGCTGTTTGACAGCAAATCGAAAAGATGGATACAATATTTTTATTGCGTTGTCTGTCATGTTAGCTCATTCGCTAGTAGGTCTACTTCATGATCTGTAAGGCGTCAGTTCTATTCTCATCCAGACCAGTTTTTTATGTCCGAGTGTTCCGTATGTATTATAAATATTTACAAAAACAGTGTAGCATAATGTTTCAATATTTGTTGACTGACAGTTTATGAGTTTGACCACAGCTTACCTGATGCTAAGTGACGGTGTGGTCATTGATGGTAAAGCACACTTAGCTTGAAATGGAACTGGCCCTCAAGTGACGTTGCCGGAACACACCGTTAGGTGCTTGGCGGCAGATTTTCAACTTGTAGCTAGCCAGCCGAGTACTAGAAAGTACCCTACCACTACGCAAAAGTACAAGCATTGTAAATAAAATAATAGTAAATAATTATTATTGGAGCACATTTTCATGCAGCGCCATCTAGCCCCAAACTAAGCAAAGCTTGTACTATGAGAACCAGACAGCTGATAGAATACTTAAATATTTTGTTTTTGTAAATATATACTTATAATACATACAGAACACCCAGACCCAGAACAAACATCCATATATTAGTCACTGGCTGTCAAGCTACAGGGCTGTGCTAAGTTTGGGGCTTTGTGGTGCGGTGTGAAAGATCATCCAATATTGAAGTCCAGCTCACCGGTAAGGCAGTGGTTTCTGCAGCGTGTTGGTAGCTGAAGCGGCGGCTGCTGCGGTCGCTGCTGCTTGTCGGTAGTACAAGTCCGCCGCTGCCGGCGCCGGCTGCGCAGGGTACGCCGGCACGCCAGCCCAGTAACCGCCATATAATCGTTGGAACGCCGCATAGTTGCCCGCTTCAGCCAGTATCTCCAGCCCCACGGCCGTTTGCCGTTTCCATTTTGTCCTGTGAGCACAAAATAACTCGGTTAGCTACTTGGCATAGACTAAACCCGTTTAAAACTCAGGACCGTTGTCATCATGGAGAGATTTTTTTGCATCGCTCTTTATTTATTATGCTAGTGTCATGTATTTCATATTTTCAAGTGTCTCGTGATAAAATAAACAAATCACAGTCACATAAAAATAAGACACGGTCAAGTCCAGTTCATACCCTAGGAAAGTAGTGATGACTTTGCGACTTTAGAATGAAATTTTATGGACAAATTCGTTTGTAATAGGTGGGAATTAACGTTCCAAATGTTTGAACCGTTGGATATCAATATAAACGAATCAATTGCTAAATAGAGTCATCCAAACTTTAATAACGTTATTTAAAAAAGAGCTATTGTAAATATTCAATTCAATGTCGAGCACAACGATATCTTCACAGTCCATTAGTAACTCAAATGAATCGACGCGAACCGTTGTGCAGATCCCACAAGAAATTACACAAAAACGATTTATGCCACATTACTACTTCAAATCGAGTCTAAAATTTCTAAACTATCGTTTACAGTCCCAAAACCATAGATCACCGCAACCCTATTCCAAATGTGACCCCAATCGTCATCAAATTTGTCACAGGGCACTCATATCACAATGAAGATACCGCAATGAAATCACTAATAAAAAATAAATAAATAAAATAATAAATTTTGACAAAACGTCTTGGGCACTCTTGTGTTCGCCGGAGCGTGGTCTAGTACTTTAATTTGATTTATTTGATCCAGTCGGAAAGGGTGAACTCGTATAATTTACTTTGTACGCGGGGTATCTCCGTTACTTCTCGCTTGTTTATTCATTCAAATGTGGCAATTTGTGACAAAGTTTTTGTGTACAAGAATAGTAATGAATACCAAAAACGCTGTAATGTGCCTATTTACATAAAATTATGGAGATGTTTTCTAACCGTTATCCACGTAGATATTCCTTGCACTCCTTCATTTTCCTCTTATTATCACACTTCTAATATTATAAAAGCGAAAGTTTGACCGCACGCTGAGGGATGTGGGTTTAAGCCCCAAAGATGATCATCTTTGGGGTTCAGCTGTCGGTAAAGGAAAACATTATAAGGAATATGCCATATAGCATGGAGGTAGGGTAGGTACTCGACTGGCTAGCTACCACCCTAAATAAGAAAATTTGCCGCCAAGCACCTAACGGTGTTCCGCCAGCCTCACTTGCGATCCAGTTCCAATACAGGCAATATGTGCCCACTTTATTCGACCACACCGTCACTTAACATCAGGTGAGCTGTGTTCAACATTAAAGAATGTTCGTTACCTCATCATGGATTAGATTCAAATTTGGAATATAATTAGCTTACACTCTGGATTAACGCATAACTTACTACTAACTGATAACTTTTTGCCTCGGTAAACACGGGTGTAGCTAGTTTTTTATACACCGAACTTTGCGTTGTCTGTGTATTAAGCTACTTAGGTTTTTTAACGATGTCGTAAACCAAATATAATTAATTTTAAAATAACATTTTTTTTTTTTGCCATATCTCCTGTAATGTTTTTAAGAACGACGAGCAGCGTAGATGAACTTTGATAAGTGTCGAAAAGGAAACCTACACCTGGGCAAGTCTTAGGTAACGGGTTTCCTTCCCTGCAACGTGATAAACGTGGCACCCGCACGGTGATATTGATGGCGTATTATATTCAAGTTTAGTTTTTTAAATGTAAAAGTAATCCGACGAACGAGACGCTCTCCTGGTGGTAAGAGATAATGAATTTGTATGACCATTGCAGCCATATACATAATTTTGAATAGCGGAACAAACGCCATGGCATCACTGCTTTGGTACTCATTATTTGATACATTCCATGGTTAGTCTCAGGTCTCAAGATGATTAGCCAGCCTTGTAATTTCGCTAGCTGCAGTACCCTTCAAACTGAAACACAGTAATGTTTACACACTACTGCTTGGTGGCGAAATATCTGGTACTACGGTGGTGCCTACCTAGATGACCTCCTGCGAAGATATCTACCACCAAGTAGTAGTAGTCAGTGCCTACAAAGCGATAAGTTTCAAATAAACTTATGTAGAGACTTGTTTTTTTTAAATATTCTAAATAGATTCGCGTATGACCACACCATGATAGTGGGGTGTAAGATGGATTACGTAGCATAACCTAGAAGAAACTAATTTATCTCCTCTGGATTTGGAGGATCTATAACACTCATGTTGTATCTTTCAGGGATTATAGCCTTCGCAACTTTCCTTTTGACTAATCTACCTATTTGTCCCACAAATAAAAATATATACGATATTTACAAAACTTTTAGTTTTGTTGTGGTCTACTGCAGCTGAATTATTCCAACCGAAAACAAAAACCGAACAAAGACTTCCCCCTGTTTTAAAAACGTAATATCGCTGCGAATTTCTCTATTAGTTCCAAAGTGGTATGCTATTGTCGTCGAGTGAGCTTTTCATTAATTCGTGGGGAGTAACATCGTTATTGCGATGCGTATTATCATTGCACTGATATTATTATTGCATTTTAAAACACCCGTCGTAAACTACTTCTGTGGTTAACAGACGGTTCACTGATCACAACCTTAATTAATTTCTCTAAATGGATCATTTAATTTTATTAAATGCAAATGAGGGGGAGTACTTGCATTTCGTTATTACTTTTTACTAATATGATTTATGTGTTCTCATTAATCAAAATCATATCTAAAAAGTTATATCGGCCATTAGCATAGGATTCGTTTACCGGTGTCTCTTTAAGCCGAATTAAGCTAGGCTAATTTGAATACCACTCTCTAATTATCAGTAGCTGACAATCGATCGATAGAAAGTGTCTACGATCCCATTAATCACCTTATTGTGACGGGTTATTCTTAAGATATGCCACTCGAGAGCACTTATTTAATTGTCAAGCTGTGAATGAGGGGCAATCTGCTCAGTGACACTATTCTTTTTATTGCCCCGGGCGACGAACAAAAAGCTCTCAGAGCTTACTTAATTTCGTGCTGCCATCTCGAGCCGTCTTTCGACGGCTGATATGTTTTCTCTCTGTCTGGTTCAAGAAAACCGGCTTCCTCGTCTCTGTCTCTCGTCCCCCGGCGGAGTCTGAGTACGCCCCGCCCAGTGGTTTAGTGATTTGATGCTGCGTGAACTGATTCAATTGTCGTTCAAGAAGACCCGTTCGAAAACGCGCCTTAACGTTTTACGTTAAAGACGAAAATTGTCCGGTAAAACGATCCCGCTTACGACCTCTCCGAGGGGGAGGTTGTTTATCTCGGTTTGCGTTTTTCGGCGACGTGATGCGAATTCGGTTTGTATATCTCAACAAAGAGCGGTTTCATCGATCGAGCTGGCGCTTACGACCTTCTCGCTATGCCGCGTCGAGCACAATTTGAGCATTTTGAGCATTATCGAACGTTATTTATACGCATCTTAGAAAGTTTCTGAAACATGTTTGTGCGAGTGTTCTTATGGGAATGGTATGAAGTTTGAGCGCTTTTATTGTTGCGGACGTTAGCGCGTGTCAAGTATATGCTTAATGTTATGTAACTCTTGCTTCTTTTTTCGGCATCGTACTTCGTGCGTTCCGCTAGTGTCAAGTAGTTAATATTTTCCAGTGTCTCATAATAAAATCAAGTAAAAAAAAGTTTTAGTCATAGTCTAAGTCACAAAAGTGCCTTAATAACTTTACTAAAAGCTCTTACGGCATTTTGGAAACAACATGAACACGTTTCACCGTATCATATCGATTGTTCATAATCGAGCGTATAACTAAGTACTTTGAATATAAAACAACTTAGTATTTTAAAATATAAAACACACAAACAACAGTTTTGAAAAATAATACAATGCAACGACATGATTTTTTAATGTTCCCGCCAAACTCTCTTACTCCTTTCTTAACAACTATATATTTATTCGTCGTATTTGTATAAATTTTGACATTTTGATTAATACTGACATGCTATGGTATAATTTAAAATTTGACACCTAATTGTATTTGAAATAATTGTGAGGTAAATGTAACTGGGTAGGTATATCTCTTTTTTCCTTAAACAAATTTAATTTATTATTCAATTTAACAGTTATGTACTTACTTAACTTATTCCTTAGAAACAATTAATTAAACAAAAATTAATTCCCTACAAACGTACAAAACGTTTCCAGACCACGTTCCTTGTAAGAACTGCTGAGGTGTGGAATTCGTTGCCAGCGTCTGTGTTTCCAACTAAGTACAACCCGGGTTTGTTCAAGAAATATGTGAATAGGTATTTCCTAGGCAAGCGTGCTCCATCTTCGGCCACATCATCACTTTCCATCAGGTGAGATCGTGGCCAAAAGCATGCCTAGTCCGTTGTAAAAAAAAAAAAAACTACATATAATCATATAACTGAAAACGTTACCTAGTTAAATTTTGGAATACATTGCAATTACAATTGATTTCAATATTATATCAGCCGATTAGTTTGACAATCTCTCAACTAAATACCTACGTCTATGTAATGTAAATATTTTTATGTAGTTTGTAAAAGATTATTTTTAGTTTATGTTAATATAGGTACTCGAATTTTATGAAACATTATTTGCATGTTATCTGAAAATTTTGGTTTCGGTAAACTTTCAAATGAATAACTTTCTATTCCTTTCTGTCTCTTCTTATTCGATCCTGTTTTAAAATAAGCTGTGTACGTAGGTTTTTTCTACCATAGCAATGATGTAATACAATAAAGAGTTTCTATATATTTTTAAGCATTTTACTTTTTTTTTATAATGGTAGATAAATGTATATAATGGGTAGATACCCACCACCGCAGTACTAGATATTCTGACGCTAAGCAGTAGTATGTAAACATCACTGTTTTGGTTTTAATAATGATTTACGTGTAATTATATCGGATACTTCGACTATAGTTACGGCTATAGTTACGGCGGTGGCCTCATTCATATAATTAAAGGTGAGTAATTCAGCATTAGTAAAAGAAAACCACGTCAGTTTCCTTAGTAAAATATTACAGTGTTCCGATTTGTAGGTTACTGCAGCTAGCGAAATTACAGGGCTGTTGAAACTAACTAGAGACCAAAGCAGCGATGCCCCGGACTTTATTTTGCTACTCAAATATCGCATCTCAGCATTGATTATGTATATACGTTATCTCTTACCATCACAATAGCGTCTCGTTTATATCATTACTTTACTATAAAAAGCATCTACGTTATACGCCATAAGAATTGCTTTTTTGTTTCTGTTCAAGTAGTTTTTAATTAATAAGTCACTAATTGAATGATTCATTTCCATAATAGTTAATATAGTGTATCTATACAAACATAGCGTAAGGCGCCCTGAGACTCAATGAAGTGACGATATGCGTTAGGTAATTGGCAGTGACTGAAAGCAAAAAGCCGAATATCGCACTATAGGTGTCCTATGCTCAGCAGTAGTCTGATAAAGTCACACTAATATTATAAAAGCGAAAGTTTGTGAGTGTGTTACTTCTGGACTGCTGCGGCTGGACCAATTTTGATGATATTTGGAGGTAGCTGACACCCTGGATCCCTAAAGAAATTAGTGTTAACGTGGGAACTGCGGGTAACACCGCGGGGCGTTAAGTATATCTGGGATACTTAATAATATCTGAACTAGTCTATATGAACATTAATGATACTTTTCCCTTCCCTTTTCCACTCACTCACTGGTCTTTATTTTCAAAATTATTGGAATTTGATTCTGATTATATTAAAAAGCTCAGTTATGATTTTTTTCTTTCTCTATTTATCACATTTTACACCACATTGAACACTAGTCATGCCACATCACGAAGTTAGAAACCAAATTACTGACCGCGCATAATCCAATTCGATTATTAAAACCAGAACCGGACTACAACTAGGGTTACCATTTCGATTGAGAAATCCTAGTAAAATTATCAAAAAAATGTATATATTACGCTAGTGGCGAACTTGATGAACCTGCAACAGGTGTTACAGCGGAAGTTCATACAATTATTACTTGTAATAGGGTAGTTATGTATGTGTGAGTGTGAGAATGGTACACACATACACACAAAACCTATATGAATTTAGCTAAAACTTGATATATAGGTAGCTAAAAGCCAAAAATATCTAACATATAATTTTAATTTATATCTGAAAAAAGAAATTTATAACATATTGTCTTTGAATGGAATCAGACCGCTTGCGATCGCCTTCAAGTTGAAAACCAATTGCCAATCACCTATCGGTGTGTTTTGTGAACTAAAGTTCTTTACCCGACACTGGATGGAAACAGGCATAATATACCACATCGTCAGCCATAGATCGTCCACTGGTGGACATAGACCTCCTCCTGGGGGGTTTTGCCAATACTCGCCACGCTTGGCAGGCGGGTTGGCGAGCGCAGTTAGGTGTGATTGTTCAAGGAAGACGCTGCTGCTGATTACATCCCTTAGCCGACTCTGACGGCAACCACGGGCAGAGAGGGTGGGGTACTATTCTTACGCCGGCACCACCACGGCACCACGGCACGGCATATATATATAAGTAAAATATATATACATATAGATTGACGTTGGTAAAAACACCACGTAGACGAGCATTTATTTAAAAAAAGTTTTTCAAATGTTTGGTGACCCTAGCCACAACCAAAATGGCATTCGTAATGATTAGTGTTTAAATGATAAGCCCGGCGACCCCGGCGTCCTTGGTTCGATTCCCGTGTCTCTGCCGTGTAATTTGGAAGGGTCTGCACCGATTAGCCTTTTCTTGGTAGCTAAGGTAACCGTGTATTATGTCATTAGGATTGGTGGTATTGGTTTGCACACACATACTGTGTGTGCAGTTCAGGTTGTTTGTAGCGATGATAGCTCAGTGTTTGGTGCGGTCGGATCACACATGAGAGGGCGTGGGTTTAAATCCCAACAATAAGCTGCTGCTGGTCAAGAAAATCATCGTGAGGTAACCGTAGTATGATTTCTACTCGGCTGACTAGCTACCACTAAATTTTTGTACCTAGCGATGATAGCTCAGTGGTTAGCGCGATCGGATCGCATGCCGAAACGCGTGGGTTTAAACTCCAACAATGAGCTTGAGCTGCCGGTGAAGGAAAACATCGTGAGGAAACCATAGCGTACTTTCTAGTACTCGGCTGGCTACCACCCACCATCTTCAAGTTGAAGATCTGCCGCCAAGCATTTAACGGTGTGTTCCGGCAGCCTCGCTTGAGAGCCAGTTCCATTTCAGGCTAGGTGTGCTTTACCATCTTCGACCACACCGTCACTTAACATCAGGTGAGTTGTGGCCAAACACATAGCCAGTCTATCATAAAAAAAAGTTTAAAATATCGCCAAGCACTTAACTTGTGTTCCAGCAGTTTCACTAGAGAGATAATCCTTATTCCAGGCAAGATGTTAACATACGTAGGTATGTTTACTATCTTTGTTAGACCATCGTTTAACATCAGTTGAGTTACGAAACACCCAGCCTGTCATCCATAAAAAAAACCTACCAAATATCAAGATTAAATAATTTTCTTTCAAAGCCTGCATCAAACGCAAACTCTTTTCCGAATTAAAAATAAAACTGCAAAACTGTGTCTACTTTACCAGCCATTCAAACCAACATTGAACAAAAGAATTCAACCATTGAAATAATGTGTGTGAAACTTTTATAAAAGGATTTATTTTCTACGAAAAACTGTATTGTAAAAACACTTCATAATTGCACAATTCAAGTTATTCCCAATACACATTACGCGTTTTCCTGTAGTGTGAATCGATCGGTTCCGAACATTGGAGGCTTTCATCCGAATGTTATAAGCCCATCGCTGTAACAGTTTAGTCACTGGATGATATGCACAAACTCGAGTGGTTCACAATTTAACCATAATTATGGGGTTACCAGTTATCACTCGGTTGCCTTTATACACTGTCAGCTCTTCGAGAATTCTGCTGACTACAATACACAAAGAAATAAGATAAGCATAAATATAACTTGCGAAACAAAGAAAAGCTGATGAAGCCGTGGACTAGGTTAGGTAAAGTTGAAAAGCACACCGTCACGTATTAATCACGTCTTAAATCAAATATTAATGTACAATAAATTGCCTAAGTGCATTACAGAATAATTACAGAATTAATAAAAAAACCTTTAAAATTTCTTTGAAAACGATCCATTTTACAAATTAAGTGAATATAGAGATTTTCGGAATCCTAATTTTTGTGTAACACATAAACGGAGTCTGCACTGTACATAGAATTATGTTCGTTTTTGTTAACTTAAATAAATACCTTAATTTAATCTAATAAGATATTTTTGTGCCTGTAACATTGTTGTTATTGATGGCCAATAAATTATTATTGGTATTGTTATAATACCTATTACTGATTTATATAATATTATTAAAAGGTATGCTTTATCTAAAACAGCGCAAGTATCATGACAGATGAAACTATTACTTCTTGTTACTCACATAAGTTTAATTACTCTGTAAGCTTCACTTATTCAAAGTGTATTTCAATGTCTTGCCGTAGTTGAGTAAAAAATAAATGATATACTACCATTTATGTATATCAGCTTAACCTCGTTCCCAACTATACTTAGGAGGATATTCCCAAAAATTCATAAGGCAAGATATTTTCAAAAGAATTGCCGGCAAAATTTAAGTGTTTCCACTACCTAATATGTAATAAATGAGCATCCCTAAATAGCGTGACATAGTAACTAAATAGATAAAAATTTCCTAGTTTTTAAAGTATTCTTATAACTATAAATTATGAAACACATATCAAGCAACAATGTTGTCGAAAAAAGACTAGCCTCGTGGGCAACGTTAAAACACCAACTTATTTGGGAGCACCGTTTAACTATTTTAGTCCGATGAATTATTGTTTTCTGAAATAAGTCATAATTATCTGTCATTATAAGCCAAGTAGGTCATCCGAACTGGTCTAGGTCACCTGAGTCACAGCTAAAGTCAAGAAAACCAATAACGCCAGTCGTAATACTCCGTCTGTCCGTATGTCGACTGTTCGTATGTCATTATTGATGCGTCAACCAATATAGGTAATCGTTGAGGATTAATAGCCTAAAGCAGGGTTGGCAGACAGATCATTAAAAATTCTACCATAAATTTTGGTATATTTTTATTCTAAATGGTAAATGTCTTTAGCAGGATGTAATTTAGGTAGGTATCACTAATGTATCACATATTATGCCACCAAGCAGTACTGTATTACAGTTTGAAGGCCGTTACAGCTAGCAAAGTAACAGGGCTATTGACCGCTGTGTTAGCTCATTTCGTAGAATATTTAGTTCAAGAGCTGTAGGGCGTGGGTTCGATTCCCACCAGGACAAACATTTATGTGACGATAAATGTTTATTCTGACTTTGGTTGTTTTGGAGGTATTAAAAGTATGTATTTACACCAAAAAAAGTATATACGTATTCTATCAGTTATCTGGTTCCTATAGTACTATCGTTGCTTAGTTTGGGGCTAGATCGCGCTGTGAGAAAATGTCAAAATAATAAGCGTCAAAGCAGCGATGACCTGGACTTTGTTTTGTTACTAAAATTTCTGGGTATCGCTGCAATAATCATGGATATGCGTTATCTCTTATCATCAGGTAAGCGTCTCACGGGGTTGTCGTATCATTACAGTATTACAGCCTTTCCCAAAGTGGGCGATAACGCCCCCTTGTGGGCGCTGCAGGCCTAAAGGGGAGCGGTAAGAGACCCAGAAAAAAATGAGGGCGTTGTGCATAGACTAGATGTAGGCTTAGATGATTTGTAATTTCATTTAGCTAGGAGGCCTCTGAGACATAGGTGAAAAAATGGGGGCGCTAAAAATAACAAAAGTAGACAAAATAAGTTTGGGAACCCCTGCTGTATTACAAAAAGCATCTACGTTATTTATGCGCATACAGCAATAGAAGCGTTGTGCTATCCAGTTTCGTGTCAAATTATTTTTGCCAAAAAAAAAATGTTTCATGATTATTGAACCTTTGACCAATAACTTATTAGATTTAGGATTAGTCATATTATCTATTGAAGAAAAAGAAGAAGAAATAAATTAAGTTTTATTTTGTAACACAAAGAACAAACAGAGACAAATAAGAGATAGTCACAAAATATGTGTTACGTAATGATGGTCTTTGCGCGATTTTTCTGTAGATGACATATTTTATGGTAGAACTTAACTTGTTCACTGTATTAATTAATATTTTTTTGTGAAGGACCGAACAAAGTGTGTACTGCTCTTTAGTTAAGCTAAACGATGTGAATAATCGGATCAACTCATCTCGTACGTAAAAATATATATATCACTGGTTGATCCATTGAAAAATGTCAGTGTGGCCTTTAAAAATATGTAGGTGCGTAGAGCTGCTTATTTAATTTTATTTCTTTTACGAGCCAATAAAACTAACTTTTTCTATAAGTACGATAAACTGATAATAGTAAGATTATTTGTACAACATTTTTGGTACGTATGGCAACCCTGCTGCAGTTTGCCGCCGACTAAATGCTGCTAAACGACATATTGTCGGCGCACATGCTTATTACGAATTTACGACGGACAGACAGACCGACAAAGGGCCTCGACTTAACGATCACGGAATCACACTGTCAGTTGTGCTTTTAATCGCTGTCTTTAGGTAGAATTTCATAAGAATACTAATTTGTCCCCGCGCTAACTGTAATATCTCCTTTAATAGGTATTAAGAAGGAGAAGGAGGTCGTCTAGGTAGCTACCACCGTAGTAACTGATATTTTACAGCCAATTAGTAGTAGAAATACTGTGTACCGGTTTGAAGAGTACTGGTAGCGAAATTACAGAGCAACTGATACTTACCATCGAATGTTTCAAAGTTATGAGCATCGAAACAGCGATGCCCTGGACTTTGTTTTGTTTTTAAAAGTTCTGGGTACAGCTGTAATGGTCATGGACAAGAATTATTATTTTATCATCAGGAAAGAGCAATGCTCAACTTATTATTATTACATTAAAAAAATGATTTTGTTGCTGTCTAATGGATGCTGATTGCTAAAAAAAAAATACTACGGATTGTGAGTTTTAATTTATGGTAAACTAGAGACTAACCCCGGCTTCGCACGGACGTTTATATGCATTAATCTTTCGGAAGAAATTACCCATATAATAGTGAAAATTTCGAGTGTACTTAAACCGTGCCATATTTAAAAAAAACAAAGCGTGCTAGAAGAACTAAGCGAACAAATAAACATATGTATGTGAGACATGCCAATTTGTTTTTTACTATCCAATGATTGAGATAGTTAAACTTACAGGCTAGCGGGTTTCGAGTTAAATTAAAAATATTTAGGTAATTATCAAACACTTATTGTTATTAACCCCATTATGTATCATACCTATATATTTTTGAAAAATATAAAACGACATTAGCCGTGGTGGTGCCGGCGTAAGAATAGTAACCCACCCTCTCTACCCGTGGTTGCAATAAGATTCGGCTAAGGGATGTAATCCAGAAGATGGGCAGCAGCGTCTTCCTTGAACAATCACACCTAAATGCGCTCGCCAACCCGCCGTGGCGAGTATTGGCAAAACCCCCTAGGAGGAGGCCTATGTCCAGCAGTGGGCGACCTATGGCTGATGATGTGAAACGACATTTTAATTATGACAATAAGACAGTATGCAAACATACAGTAAATATGTTTTACTATTCGTTAAAAATATCTTTACGTCACAAATCGGCCCAAGGCGCCATAAACCTATTAGGCTAGAGCTGAAATAGGGATAACATAACAATATGACTTTATAAGTAATTACACAATAGACAGAACTTTATTTGTGACAAAAAACAATAGTTCATATTAAGTTCTATATTTAATCTCTTATCCAATCTCATTCATCCGAAACTTGTATTCCCATATTTCCAAATCCCATATTTTTCTTAACTTTTCAATTGCATCTTAATTAATTCCAAGGCAAAAGTATTAATTGAAACCAGTCAAATGCAAATCGAACATTATTTACTTTACCGATTTAATTAATTTAATTAGTCAGATCACGTTATAGCGTATTGTGTTGTATTGTACGGCGTCAAAAAGTCGAGAAAGAGAAGAACAAAAGCCACAAAGGCAACGTCGGAGTCCTTAACTCGAGTTAATCGTGTATTTAAACCTCTTGAAATAATAGTGTCAGGCCATCATCGGTAGCCAAATGAGTTGCCGACGCGGCGCCGGCCCCATGACTTGCAAGTAGGGTATCTCTACATTTTTAAAAGTTCTGACAGCTAGGCATGTCCGAAAAATCGTTTTTTTTTTTAATGGTTCACAATGACAGTTGACATAAGAGTTTAACCAGGCTTCACCTGATGTGAAGTGACGGGATGGTCGAAAATGATAAAGCACACCTAGCCTGGAATAAAACTGGCTCACAAGTGAGGCTGCCGGAACACCGATAGTTAATTGGCGGCAGATTTTTAACTTGAGGGTGGTAGCTAGCCAGCCGAGTACTACAAAGTACCCTACAACCATGCTATGGTTGCCTCATGATGTTTTCCTTCACTGATAGCTCAAGCTCATTCTTGAAATTTGATGACACCGACACTGGGACAAACCACGGCGAGGTTTAATGGTGTGTGTTATTTATTAAGAAAGATTGTAATAAAATATTAAATAAATAAAAATAAAGAAACCCACGCCCTTGGACGTGCGAAACGACCGCGCTAACCATTGAGCTACGATCGCTACAAAAAACAATATCAAAGAATATCTGAAAATCGAGATATTTCTGACTGAAAATGAAACAAATAATCTTATATTTAGCGCACACACTACTCTAAAATTACAAAATAGGTTATTTTGAAGTTTTTTTTTATTCACTTTTCTATAATGGTCAATAGTTTGGACATACTCCAAATTCGGCTAAAGTCCGGATAGGCTGCCTAATTTTTTTTAACATTGTACTATATGACTGACATGGCTTTGGCACATTTTCGTTTTAATTAAAATAAATATTGTCTCCACAAATCCGAATGGCTGGTAACTCTAGGTCATTGTTTGCTTGTGTGCGTACTTTTAAAAGCCTCAACACAAAGTATAGTAGCTTGAATTTGTACTCCTTTTCTATATTCAAAAAGAAAAAGTCTGCAAAGTACAGTTTCTTTAGATTCACTAAAAATGCAGATTATGGTATTAGAAAAAAAAAATTGGACCATATCCAATTTTTTTTTACTTTGTAAAGTCTATAACAAAAAAACTTAAATATGTTCATGAGTGTTCGAATATTCAACGTCATAAAAAATTAAGGAACTAATTAAGATTCGTCTTTTTTTAAGCCGGTTACAATGAGATTTTCCTAATAGCTACTTGCGACTTGCATTGCACAAGTGATTAATAGTGCTTACGTATTTAGTAGATATAACCTCAACGAAACAATTACAATTTATTCGTTAACTTCGTCATACGACTATATTTTATTTTAACTTAATGACGTTCACTCATATTCAAATACGTAACAGCCATTTAAATTGTTTGTTAAAAATATTCACTAATTAACAAGATAAGCAATAAAAGTTATGTACTCGTAATTAGTTAATTTCATTTATAAATTAACCAGAAATTCAAACAGCGTGTCAGACAATTAAATTTAATTATCGTAGTCCAGTTTAAATTATAAGTTTTTTCGTGTGTGAAATTTGATAATTATAGTGAGTCGTGCGAAGACCGATTCACTGACCTAATTTTTACTGTCACATTTTAAATGAGCTTCCAGGACCATTCATGTCGGATGATCATGGGCGGTTTAAAAGATGGTGTCGCGACTGAAAAAAAATCGGTCAAGTGCCAGTCTGACTTGTGCATAGGCGAGGATTCCGTACTGTAAAAAATATTTATAATTAGTTTATGAAAGATGAAATTATTACAGGCTAGCAAAGTTACGGTAGCCTGGTTGGTAGACTGTCAGACTGGCAATCTGAAAGCCTTGAGTTCAAGTCCCATGGTACGCGCATATATCTTTTAAGTTTTGTGCATTTTGCCGCTAGATTCAGACGGCGATGGCAAACATCAGAAACCCGTATTTAACTAAGTGGGCTATGGTGCTATCTTTTCTCACAATGAGATTAAGCCCAGCAGTTGGACAGTTCAATCTTGACTGGTATTTCATATTTTTTCTTAATTAGTAACTTTAGTATTTAAAAACTAAGAAAAATGTAAACTTATCTTTCTTGTTTACTTCAATTTTTATCTCACTACATCTTTTAAATTATTTGTTAGACGTACCGCCATAATATCAAACATTTGAAATTAGAACAGTTAGATGACATAGACTAAAGAACAGGGTTCCATTAAAAATCTATCAAATACAGAACTCTAAAAAAACTAAAGTTGGCCGCACACAAAAGCCATTACATCCTCCAATTAACTCCGATTTCACACCCTTTCATGAACCGAAAAATCGAAGCCCAAACATTAGTTTAACCAAAATTATTGAGATTTGACAAAAAATATAACAAAAAAAGTTAAGCTAAAGGCAGCCGTCACGGTCAGCGCATGCGTATAAATTCTAAACACAAATAGATTTCTGACGTAAAACTAAACCTTCTGCATACATTTTTTTAAATACGTACATTTTCATTGAAATGATTAAAATATTTATCTTTATTATATTTGCGTTAACAATTGCAACGTTTAACGTTAGTAATACAAACGTTAAAAAGCTTAGGTTATAGTTATTACTACATTTTATCTAGGTACATTATTTTTAATAATGAAGTCAATTCAATTTGTGTTCGCGTAGGTTCGTCGGTAATTTACGGAATAAATCTTTCACAGAGATAAAGTTACACTATTTTTCAGTGATGTAATAATATTTTTTTTGTAATCATTGGTGGTTTAGCACATTAATTATTTGCGGACAGCATGTAATAGGTACGTACTTATGTATATGATAGTCAAATGTATGATAAAAAGCAGTTTCCATTAACTCCAGCCAGGGCCGCTGTCATACTTTTTATAGCTAGAGTTAACCTCATAATACACTTGAAAATATGTAATACTTGACACTGGCAGAATGCACAAAGTAATGTAGCAAAAATTTAAAAAAAAAGTCTATGTGTAAAACGATTTAGTTTGGACAAGTAAGTTTAATATAGTGAGCCTAACAAGTCGTCCTCGATAGAAAAGATAATATTCAATCAATAGGGAATTAGTTTGTTTTTAGCTACCGTAGTTTTTATGATCGGTGCTGGCGGTGCGGTGGCGAGCCCTAATTATAGGCGTTTGTTTTTGAAATAGCCGCTCGTACAGTCGCCGACAGAATCTGGCGCGACGGATATAATTTCAAAATAGTCATTCCATTTTTTTGTAGCGTCGTTTATGTTGTAGATTTGGCTTAATTTTTATTCATTTCTGGAATAATCGTCTCAATCCAATCAAATTACTTATAGGTTAACGGTTAGTTTACAACCAATCACCGTTCGTGACGTCACTGTTTTGGAGACTTTGTTTGGTTGGCAACAGATTACAACCACGCAAGTTAGCTTAAGCAGTAAACCTAAGTAAAGTTGGTATCATTACCCAAATTTATTATCTATGATTTAGTACATTAAATTCTTTTGCGGTAGTTATAAGCTATTTAATTCATATATGTATGTCTTTTTGTATAAAACGGATTCTTTGCGGAGTCATAAATCTGTTTGTTAAGTTTTCATGATTAAGAGTATTAACCGAAATTTTACAACTTTGTCTCTACATAATGTATTTACTGTAAGATCTCAAATATATTTACCTAAATATTTACTTTAGTACCAAAAATAAAAATGTTGAAAATTGCAGCATTATTTTTTTCGTTACATTTAAAAGTAATGAGACGAATAGAATGTTTTTCATATAAGTAAGATAGTAAGAGATATGCTATTTATGACCATTGCAGCGTTATCCAGAACCTTGAGTAGCAAAACAAAGACTAGACCTATCGTCGCTTTGGCGCTCATTAGTTTGAGACATTCGATGATTTTAGTATCAACAGCTCTATAATTTAGCTAACTACAGACACCCTTCAAACCGAAACAGCAATAATAGGTCCGTGGTTAGCACGGTAGGTTAATTAGCCGAAGAGCGTGGGTTCGAACGCCAACAATTAACTTGTGCTGCCGGTGAAAAAAAAAATATTATGAGGAAACCATATCAGCACTCTCTAGTATTCGGCTAGCTAGCTTAAGTTAAAAATCTGCTGCCAAGCATCTAACGGCGTGTTCCGGTAGCCTCACTTGAGAGCCAGTACCATGCCAGGTTAGGTGTGCTGTACCACCTTCCACCACACCGTCATTTAAGCATCAGGTGAAATGTCAAACACCTAGTAAGCATAAAAAACATTACTCTGCATGGCACATAATGAAAACCTTCCTACAATCATCTGTGTCTTACGACCTCCTGCTAAGAAGTAAACGCTAAACGCTCTTAAGTACTCGTCAAAGTAGTAAATCTCAAATGTAAAACAAGTTTCCGTTTTTGGCCGTGCTCCTCTCTGCAACTCACACATGTACGTAAGGCGCCGCGCCACCATTATCAATAGAGGAGCATAGGTAATATTGTTACTGACAGTGTATCGGCAGTTTTGCTGACTCAGCACGCTTTGACCCGGCCCGACTCTCACGATCTGACGGCAGATCGCGGCCAAGTCATCGGCGATTATCCCACTGAGCTGACCATTTAAATTTAATACCAAATCAATGGGATGTTAGATAACTCTGATCGGTTATATTTGAATGAAGCCCACGATACAAATGAGTACTTGTATAAATCTCTATAACTTGGTGGTAGATTTCCTTAGCAGGAGGTCGTCTAGGTAGGTACCACCGCAGTACCAGATATTCTGCCGCCAAGCAGTAGTGTGTAAACATTACTGTGTTCCGGTTTGAAGGGTACTGCAGCTAGCGAAATTACAGGGCTTTTGAGACTAACCATTTAGTCTTAAACTCAAGGCGCCAAGGCATCCTGGACTTTGTTAAACTACTCAAAGTTCTGTTTATCGCTGCAATGGTCATGGACAGGTGTCATCTCTTAACATTAGGAGAGCGTCTCGTTCGTCTCATTACTGTTACAGTACCTGGAGGACCGAGCTTTGCTGAAAACACGGATAAAACGAAGTTTTCTAAAAATGAAACCTAGCTAGATCGATTTATCACCCTTGAAACCCCCTGCATACTAAATTTCATGAAAATCGTTGGAGCCGTTTCCGAGATTCAGAATATATATATATACAAGAATTGCTCGTTTAAAGATATAAGATAATAAAATATAAAAAATGCAAATGTAACTTTTTTTAATTGAGGGCCTAATTACTGCTGTTATGTGGAGTTTTTTTTAATATAAAGGTAATGAGACGAAGAAAACGCTTCTGATGGTAAGAGGTAACGCCTGCTATGACCTAGAACTTTGAGTACCGATATAAAATCTAGGGCATCGCTACTTTGGCATTCACTATTTTGAGGCGTTCGACGGTTAGTCTCAATACTCATGTAACATTTCCTTGGTTACATAATTGAAATAATTTATAATTGTAATTGTAACTGTAACTGTAATTGTAATTGTAATTTATTATTTTTATATTAATCTTTTTATGTAATATTATTTATAATATTTTGTTACATTAATTAATAGTCATTTTTAATTAATGTAACTGGCCTTTAGCAGTTTTAATGACCTAATTAATTAAATGAAAAATCTGATGCTGCGGTGGTGCCCAACAGACGGTAGTGACTACAAATACAAATATTTTATTGATAACATCACACTTACAGGTCATTTTCCCATTCATATTTTAAAAATTACTAATATCAAATCAAACATATTTTGTGTCAATATAAAATGTCAATAAAAAATATATCAATACGATAAAATGTCAATAAAAAAATTATAATTACTTACTAGTCATTCATCTCTTTAAATTAATCGTCAAAGTTATAAAACAAGGTCTCTTGAAGCCAAGATTCCTTCTCACTGAGGAAGTCTACCGCAAATTAATCCGAATTAGACCTATAACTTGGCTGTTAGTAAGTGGTATCACTTGAAAACACCGTCTAATTTGATGGCAATCACAAAAAAGTGTCTTGATGTACCGCAAGGTCATTTCAACGAAAATATTTCAGTCTCGTGTAGTAATTTTTTTAAATGTTTTCTGCTACAATTAAACGTAGTAAATAACAATAAAAATATCGTAGTTACTCAGACGAAACGCAATCAATACGCGATATCATACATTTTCTTAGGACTGTCGTTTATAAGAGATCGGTAATAATCGATTTGGTATCGCATAAATAGCCATAAATAGCTTTTCTTACCAAGTAAAACCACTGAACAAATGTAAACCTTTAAAACTAAAATCTGAGGATGAAAAGTTACCTGATAATGTATTAAGTTAATGTGTCACAATATTTGAATTATTCATAGTTTAGAAACATATTAATTCAATTTTTAAAACCCGGCCAGAAAATTATTGATCGACAAATTTGACATTAATAGTTGACTAAAGAGTATTTTGTCTATGATAATCAAATAGCGTGCACATTGCTGCGATCTACTGACCCCAATTACTGCTTCCAAAACGGTGACGTCGAGGCAAAATGTAGCTGTCACGAAGTAATCGTTAAATGATCACATTAATATGAAACTTATTTTACTGACCAATAAAAAATAACAACACGTCAATCAAGTCCAAGGTAAAAAAAATAAGTTTGTTTTTTGTTAAAGTTGTGTCAGTCTATCGATCGGTAAAATTGTACATGCATTGCTTTTTCAATATCAGGTAATATATTTTAAGTGGTTGAGAACATTCGTAATGGTTCCACATCATGAGCCATAGGATGTCCACTGCTGGATATAGGCCTTCTCCTGGGGAGGAGGTTTTGCCAATACTCGCCACGCTTGGGCAGGCGGGTTGGCGAGCGCAGTTAGGTGTGATTGTTCAAGGAAGACGCTGCTGCCCATCTTCCGTATTACATCCCTTAGCCGACTCTTACGGCAACCACGGGTAGAGAGGGTGGGGTACTATTCTTACGCCAGCACCACCACGGCACAATGCGGTAATGCTTCCAGAAATACATTAAAAAAACGTTTATTAGGTTGAACATAAGACCAATTTTCAAAGTTTTGTTAGACAGAAGTAAGTAATTAAAATGTTGGTGTCCTTTTCATCGCAGCCCAATAAGCTAGGAATGTAATGTCTTTAAAAAGCATAGATCTGTCAAAGAAATCTTACGTAATTAGTCTTAAAAAAATTAAAGTTCACTTACCGTCGGTTCTGATACCAGGTCTTGACTTGCGTGTCTGTGAGGCCGAGTTTTGCCGCCAGCTCCATTCTATCTTGGACTGAGAGGTACTTCTGCCGCTCAAAAGATTTCTCCAAGGTTTGTAACTGGTGGTCCGTAAACGCTGTCCTCGCTTTCCTCTGTTTTTTAGCTAGGCTCGAAGCATCACCACCACAGCTTTTACTTGACACGTCGTCCGAGTCATCTTTTACCCCTGTAGAAAAACAATAAATAAATATTACAATTCAATGTGTGGTGTGGTAGTGGGTTCGATTCCCGCCCAGGACAAACGTTTTATGGTATAAACAAATATTTGTTCTGTGTCTGGGTGTTCTGTATGTATTTACAAAAAAAAGTTTAGTATTCCATTAGTTATATGACTTCCATCACATAAGCTCTGCTTAGTTTTGGGGTCAGATGGCACTGTGTGTAATACTAGTCCTACGATATTTATTATTATTTAATTTATTATTTATCTTGTATTAGCATCATTTCATAAATAAAACTAAAAAAACGCGTGCTCCGTCGTAGACCGCATCTTCACTTAACATCAGGCGATATGGCGGTCAAACTCAACCCTATATGATTAAAAAAACTTACGTGCAGTCAATCCATTCTTTCATTAGGCTGGCTATTTTGCCTATTGGGAACACTATAATAGTGCCAAAACTAAAAAAATATACATTTCATAAATTTGTTTGTGCAAATTTATCGACCGTTAATGAAATGTAAGCATTCTGTCACACAGATTATAAAAATCAAACTTGATATACCGTATCGGATTACGGCTTTATGCAAATTCCGATTATACGAGTCCATTAATTCGTTGCGATGTGAATCTGAAAACAATTTGAGGTACTTAAAACCACAGGCTAAGACTTTTTATGGCTCCAATGAAACATCACTTTTGAACCAAGTTATATTTGTAAAGTTGTATGGGTTGGGGATAGTTTGGCAATGCGCGGGGTTTACAGCGTTTTACAGCAGGAGGGCTTGTAATAACCATTGGATACATAAAAAAAAACTTAATTCACCAATCCAGGTCAGGGACGATGTAAGTAGTACGTTTATCATTGGCAGAATTTATATTTTTACAAGTACTAACGTCAGTGATTGGCACGACATATTTCATTTCTGACAATACTTGCGCAGTTTCTCGCACATACTCTAGGTATACAGAGCTAATCTTTTGCGTATAGGTACCTCACACGTAATTCTATCAGTATCTAAGTTAAAATAATAGACTAATATTTATTTGCAACAAAAATATTGTATTGCAATAAGAAAATGATAAATACGTATAGTTCCTTGTCACAAACTGGCTCCATCTCAGCACGATGCCGGTGGTAACTGGGTCCTGATTCTCGAACTGCGTTTTGCATTTATAACGTTATATTAACGTTTTGGCGGGAACGCGGAAAGAGTCTTGTCGCCCCATTGTATTATTTTTCCAATACTAGTGTTTTTTCGAGTGTTTATGTGTAATAATAGTGGTGTTTTATTCATAAAGTGCCGAATTACAAGCGCGAGTAAGGGAAATTTGATATAATGTTTGTGTTGCTTTCAATTCCATCAAAACTTATAGTAAAGTCGCCACTACTTTACTAAGGCATGACTGGATTTGACTGGCACTGATTGGACTTGACTTTGACTGTAAAGATAAAGAAGCTGAAACATTAAGACTGCAACAAAATACAGAAACATTGAAACTGGCAGAATATACAGAGTGCGATGCCAAGAAGAAAGAGAAAAAAACAGTTTATTTTGACAGTTCTGAACGAGCGCGTGACATGACATATCTTCTATATTTTTGGCGTCCTACTTTATGCGTTTGCCAGTGTCAAGTGTTTCGATATTTTCATGAATTTTATGAAAAAACTGGCCAAACAAGACAATTAAGGATAGTAAGAAAATTAAATAAATACGAATATTATAAATGATTAAAAATATATTTACTGTCAATCGGGATGATGTAAGGATTCTAACGATACCATATACCCGAATCTGTTCAGGCATTTACAAGTTATGGTGGAATAAAAATATACTGTATACATATAGTCATACATAAACCTTGAAAACATTACACTCCTTTTTTGGGTAGTCGTGTAAAAAGATAAGTTAAGGTACTGACTACATTATATGGCACATATCTAAGTATCCACTTCTTTAAACCTCAACAAACGTGTTCTTCAAGCCGAGACCTGAAGCCGAGCCGCGGTAGGGCTTCTTGCGGTCGGGCTGCCTCTTCAAGTTTCCTTCGAAATCACTTACCACGCACTTTGCCACTCTGCGGTAAGCGACTTAACTTTATAGATTTGTTTTGAGTAATGGATATGGGGAAGTACATGTAACTAATACTAATGATATTTACTTAATTTTTTTTCTAAGTTGTCATTATGAACTTTCAATATGGGCAAAACACTGAAATCGTTAAGTTGTTAATAATGACAACTATGACCCCCTTTTAGCTTAGAGTACCCCACGCTGTAACCCTGAATAGATAGACTCACTACATATTATAAAAAGCCGTCCGCCGCGTCTGTTTGTCTGTCTGTCTGTTCGCGATAAACCTAAAAACTACTAAACTGATTATAATGCTAGTTTCACCAATAGATAAAGTGATTGATGAGGAAGGTTTAGATATATAAATTAGCTAAGATTTTGTGTAAATTTATTGAAATATGATTATAATTCTTCAAAGTGCCAGAAAAAGTCAAACCGCCTGGGAGCTTTCATCGAAAACGCTGCCTATAATCCCTTTGAGATATAACAAAACAATGTATGGTGGGATATTCCTCTTTTAAAGATCTACAAAAAAGTCCGCGGTGTAATATATCTACCTTTTAAGGATAGCTTACTATACCCATACTTACTACTCGTGCTAAGACGAAACAGGTCACTAGTAAAACAATAAATAATATAATTAGTTAGGTTAATTGAAGTTAGATAAATTTCTTTAAATATAATTTAATCTTTTATTAAGTAGCGACATAAAAAGACACGAAAACGGTTTATTGACACTACTAATAGAGACGTAAGAAAACTAAAAAGGGAGTCTTATCGTCGTGAGAGATCTAACCGTTCAACTATCCGATAAACTGAGATACGGGCAGTACTCAACGTGGATGTTGGAACTAATTAATAAAATGACCTGTATGGCGTAGTGTGTGACTGGTGAGTCAGAGGTCCAAATCGATTTCCGGCGATGCAAATTCTAGGATTACATTGATTTGGATATCTGCTATGAATACCAGATGTCTGTACCTGTATTTTCCATGCCATCTTAAACAGATAAGTAAGTGTATTTGCGAATAAATACGTGTGTGAATAACTTTTATTCTATACTAGCTGCGCCTCGCGGTCTTACCCGCTATATGTTTTCGGAAAAAGTTAATCCAGGGTGTCAGCTACCTCCGTACCAAATTTCATCAAAATTGGTCTAGCCGTTTTAGCGTGAAGAAGTAACAAACACACAAACTTTCGCCTTTATAATATTACTAGCTACGTCCCGCGGTGTTGCCTATTGTTCCCACGTGAACAACTAAATGTTTTGGGATAAAAAAATAGCCTATAAGTTAATCCAGGGTGTCAGCAATACCTAATACCTCCATACCAAATTTTATCAAAATGTATCCAGCCATTTGAGCGTGAAGTAGTAGCAAACAAACAAACACACTTATACAATCACAAACTTTCGCCTTTATTATATTACTGTGATTCATAAGTGTTTTAAAAACATGTCTCAAATAAAAATAAAAAAACAAATTCTATTATATTCTATTACAATATTCTAAGGCTACGAACGAATATAACTAAGTAAACAAGAAGAGAGACATCGGTTTAAATGTATTCCGATCCACTCGTCGTAAACTAATCTCTGTACATCCATTAGATAAAGCGTTAATGTAATAAATTGAATTTCGTTGATAGCAGTGTCTTTAACTCCGATCATGTTATCTCTGGGATTAGATAAAGGCTGTAATGGACTTTTGGGAAGATTTAAGTACATGAATGACGAAGTAAAATCTTTAAGTGCAGGTTTGGTCTAGTGTTTATAAAAATAATGTTTTCACAACTTGACACCGATTTTGAAACCTATGAATAGAAATTTGATCACAGTAATTAAAAATGTATATTAATTGTAAGTTTGTTATATCTTCACAATGTGATGGCTGGAAGGACTCGGATGGAATTTGGAGCGAAGATAACATATACACTAGATTAACACATTGTAGGCTGTTTTAATCTCGGAATACATGGCTGTAACCGAGGCTTTTATCTATTTTGTCACAAATGCTTTTTTAAACATCATAATTCTTAAAAAAGGGTTAGCGGAAAAGTGGAAAAAATATTATAATTATAGTATATATTATATTTATAATTGTTACATACTTGATTTTATTAAGAAAATATTTGAAAATAAAAACTAGTTGACACTGGCAAAATACGCAAAACGCCATGCTAAAAGTAAAGAAAAAACAACTTTAAAAAGACCGCAGAACACTGATATAATATATCGCAATAAATGGGAATGTTCAATTTTAAAAACAGTTACAAACTGCAGACAGTAATTTGCACCTGATACCTCTTTGACCTAAGTTAACTGGGCAAAACGTTTCCCAGGCGTTCGTGTAAAATATGAACGTAATATTAAAATAAAGGATTATGCGTATAATGCGCAGGAATTAGCGCAGCCGAGTGTGGACGAGCCGTTGCGGTTTGCCACCCATGTGCGGCCCTCGACGCACGTAAGTAGCTTGCATGATGTATTTTACCTTTCAAAGAATAAATAACAGAGTTTTAAAAATCTCGCTTTATTTTTTTTGTTAATTTTTGGCACTGCACTTCCTTTTTGTGCATTCTACCAGTGTCAACTATTTCATATATTCAAGTGTCTCATGAGTAAATCAAGTAAAATAAAGTCTTGGTATAGTTTAAGTAACATAAAGAAAATATATGTTTCACCACGATATATCACTCGCCTTCACTCGTGCGTATAATTGGGCACTTTATGATTAAAACTCCACTTTTAAACATAAAATACTTGAAGGTTTTAGACAAAAATACAATGTAGCGACATGATTTTGTAGCGTTCCCACCAAAATACCGCGCGCTTTACTTATACGGGAATATGTTATGAGTATTTTCAGGTGCCAATGCAGGATATTATCTCTGGAGAATCAATTCGGGTCAGTGTCGGGTGTAACTAGTATCCGTTGCCCAATGCCCACTAGTGCGTCCGCACCTGAGCTTATCCTCTTCTGTTCCCTTCATTTGTTATTGTAATATTTGGAAATATATTTTATGTGACTGTTTGTAAGAAAATAAACAAGCATATATACCTACACTGTTAAAATGATAAACCTTTTTTTTTAGGTCGTCATTTTATTTGGGTAAAAAGGTAATAGGTAAGTCACGTAAAATTTTAAAACGTTTATTTAGATCTTTGTTTATTTTAATTACAGGCATTAATTTTTCAGAATTATTTACTTACTTTTAAAATATTTTTATAGTATAGTGGGTTAAGAACAAAAATCAATAATCAGGTAGCTCAATGGTTAGCGCGAACGGTTTACGCGCCAAAGGGCACGGGTTCAAACCTCAACATTGAGCTTACGGTGCCGGTGAAGGAAACCATAGCGCGGTGGTAGGGTACTTTCTAATAATCGACTGACTAGCTACCACCCTCAAATTAAAAACATGCCACCAAGCACCTGACGGCATGTTCCGGCAGCCTTACATGAGAGTCAGTTCCAGGCTAGATGTGTTTATCATCTTCGACTAAGTACACCGTCACTTAACATCAGAAAACTGTGCCAACAAAAAAAAAAAATATTTTCATTTAGTTTTTTCAATAAACACATTAACGAGTTCACATAAACTAAAACGTCATTAAAAAAGAATGCAAACTAGTAATTTAACAAAAGTTAATGCTGCGAATCATGCCAAGCAATTGTATATCAAAAACAGCTTTGTTCTCAATTCGCGAGCAATGGAGCGAGTGGTGTGTTTATTTTAAACCATGTTTTCTGTAATGAAATATACTGAGTGCTATAAATAGTTCGTAGAATATTAACAACAAGCCATAACATAAGATTATTGTCAATTATCTTACGACATCCTGCCAGCAGCTTTCCTACGTCGAACAAAACAACTTCTGTTCTACTTCTCACAAGTGCAATACAAAACACATTAGCTCAAAATTTTGAACTAATTTTTTTGACGTAAATAAGTTTTTAAAGCTTCTAAAGTGGAAGGTAATTCAAAAACTAATGATAACAAACAAAACTTCCGTTTATTTCTATTAACTTAAGTTATAGAAATAATGTTTTTAATAATTAGTGTTTCTATTAACTTTTAAGCGTTGCTTAAAGTTAACCAATGCTTAAAATAATTTGTCAAGTTTTCAAAAATGAAAAATGAGACAGGCTATTTAAAGCGTAGATTGATAAACACGTCTAAGTGCCAAAACTTTTTTTTGACGATTAGAAGCTATGACACTAGAGGTGTTTGTAATGAAGTATTAAAGTTTAAAGAGTTTGTCAACATTATCAAAACTCAGTACACTTCGCTTTTACACGTACAACGAAGTGTACTGTGTACTTAATTACTTATAAGTTCCCCAAATAAGGGTACTGACACTTGCATGCCCGTTTTCTTTGGGAAATGCGATGCTAGCTCCATCCAAGAGCCATATCGAGAGCTTTTATTACTAAACGGTCCCACATAAGGATGTGCAATCGCGTATATTTTTCATAACTATGCCACTACATATCGTATATTCGCGCAATAAGGTTCACAGTCGCGTTTCGTAATCGTTTTATTTGAATTAAACTACGCGACCGCGTACCGTATTCCTGCGCATTAAGGTTTATAGTTGTACAACTTTTTTGGGATCACCTTACTTGACTTAACTTACTTTACTTATTTTTTTCATACGTGACAGGCTAGATTTTGACAGCTCACCTGATGCAATGGACGGTGTGATCGAAGATGGTATAAGCACATTTAGACTGGAATGACAAAAGCTGACGGTAAGAAGGAATTGGCCGCTCTGTACCTGGGATTTTTTTACCATGACATTTTAGCAGTGTAATATTGAGTGTAATTATGTACGGGAAAGCCATTAGGGTACACCGCCGTTAATTTATTATAATAAGGTCCAACTGGCGACCGCACTTACTCGACCGTGTCAATTATTATCATTGCCTGACGATAATGCACCTAAAACGCATGTTGCGTTTATGGTATTGCCGTTTCCCAAAAATAATTAAGCTACGGATTTGGGCGACGTATAATTTTAGTTTTGGCGGGAACGCGGCATATTTATGTCGTCGCGTTGAAATAAAATATTACTAACATATTATAAAACAAAGTCGTCCGCCGCTTCTGTCTGTCTGTTCGCAAAAAACTTCAAAACTACTGACCGGATTATCATTCGAGTTTCACCAATAGGTAGAGTGATCCATGAGGAAGGTTTAGGTATATGTGTAGCGATGATGGCGCAGCGGTTAGCGCGGTAGGTTCGCATGTCAAAGGGCATGGGTTCAAACCCCAACAATGAGCTTGAGCTGCCGGTGAAGGAAAACATCGTGAGGAAACCATAGCGTGGTGGTAGGGTACTTTCTAGTACTCGGCTAGCTAGCTACCACCCTCAAGTTGAAAATCTACCGCCAAGCATCTAACGGTGTGTTCCGGCAGCCTCACTTGAGAGCCAGTTCCATTCCAGGCTAGGTGTGCTTTACTATCTTCGACCACGCCGTCACTTAACATCAGGTGAGCTGTGGTCAAACACCTAGCCTGTCGCCATAAACAAAAAAATATAATTTGTCAAGGTTTTGTGTAAATTGGTTGAAATATGATGATAATTTTTGGAAGTGTCGGAAAAAGTCAAGCCCCCTAGGTGCTTTCATCGAAATCGCTGCCTAATCCCTTTGAGATAGATCAAAAGCCCCGTGTAAACACGTGCCAGGTCTAGTGACTTCCTTGCTCATCCCATGTGAACATTGCCTTTTTTCGGAAGAAAAAAGCCTTTGTGTTAATCCAAGTTGTCAGCTATCTCCATACAAAATTTCATCAAAATTTGTCCAGCCGTTTGAGCGTGAAAAAGTAACAAACACACTGAAACACTCACAAACTTTCGCCTTTATAATATTAGTGTGATTATTATTACATACAAGCTGTTATCCGCGACTTTATCCGCGTGGAATTTAACAACGTTTTCAATAATTTCGTATAGTTTACGAAAAGTTAATAATACTGTATACCTCGAAAAGAAATCCCTTAATCTTTGGTAACCTAACATTTTCCAGCATGAAAGTACCCTATAAGTTAATCCAGGATAATATTTCATCCAAATCCGTTCACCCGGTTTTGCATGATTGAGTAACATATATCCAAACATACAAACGTTCACACGAACCTATAACATTAGTAGTTTTTCTGATAGAAAAAGGTAATAAACTATATGTGTGCTAAATTTCATCCAAACCCGTTTAGCCGTTTTTGCGTGATGAGTAACAAACGTGCAAACGTACAAACTTTTACATTTATAATATTAATAAGATTATTCGTTATTTTTTATCTGCTCGCCTACCTACTAAATTGTTTTATCACGTTATCGCCATAAATATTGATTTTAAGGAACCCCTATAATAACTCGACAAACAACTAAGTTCAAGAGTAATGGGACAAAATTTAAAGCAGTGGCAAAATCACAAAATAAAATCCTTCCACCTTTACCTTTTTTTTAGTCAGCTGATGTTGTCCCTATTGGTAAACATATCTAATTTAATGAATGTAAATATGATATACTTATGTAGGTATGTATATCTTGATTGTAATTTGTTTTGTTTGTCAAAAAAGTTCTTATTTCTTTTTTTTTAATCATCATACATTCACCTACGCTCTTACCGACTTGTGTATTACATTACGTATATGAAAATTATATGATTTTTCTCTAATTGTAGATAAAATCTAATTCTCTTTTGAGGGCCAAGTCCCATTCTAGTCAAAGTTTGTGTCTTAGTATCTTTGACGATACTGTTACTCGTCATCAGGAAAGCTGTGGTCGAACACCTTGCCTATCAACCATAAAAAAGTAGTTTGTACACTAAATTATTTTAAATGAAAATCATTCTTCGACAGACTAATTACTGATTAATCGTTCAGATATTAGAATACTAAATTGTTTAACCTTTTTATTTATACATTCAAAGCGATTGTGTTTTTTGCTGTCGACAAAATAATCACACGATGACCTCTACGTTAAATGTGAATAATATGAAACAATACGTAGGAGTTAATGGTTTTATAATTGAAATATTTAACCGACCTCGTCAGTTTGTCCTACTACATTTTAATATGGTCAATACACACCGGGCTACAAAGGTATATGATAAGTATCACGTAGATATAAGACCAATTTCGAAGGCTTTACTTGACATCTAAAAATGTTAGTCTGTGTTTTTTTATGTCAGTCCATTAGACTTAGACATAACTGTCCTTAACAACTTTTTTACCAAATTTACAATCTTTAAATTTGGCCTCATTAATTTTATACTGTATCTTTTTTGTTCGTATTTAATTGCGATATTTTATTGGCATAATATAATATATAAAATAACTAATTTTCATTAATGGAAACAAACTGAACAAACGCAGATTGAGCGTAGCCATAATTTTCTTTAAAAAATAAACCTAAAAAATTTATATTTCTTTATTTAAATATTCTATTTATCATATTTTACTAGATTAGACAACCACACAAAATAAATTGAATACAATCTGCTCATAATATAATTTTTGTCAAGTTGGTACCTCTTACTGTTTTAGAAACGCTAAGATCGCTTTGCATCAAAACCCTAAACTAAAGGACACTCACACCAACGGACTTTGTAACTGTTATATGAATATTAAATTACTTTAATAATACCATGATTGATATTTCAAGCTCCTTTTAATTGATCAATAGAACGTCATACTAAAATAATATGATACTTAGACTTACTTAGAGGCTAACCAACTAGTTATACCGATGTATTAAATACCTAAGGTAAAAGAAATTAAATTTATGTTTAAGTATTATTTAAAACTATAATAGGTAATGAAATAATGAGTGAATAAATCAACTTCAATATAAATTGCATTAATGGGTTAAATCATTTAGATATTTATATTGAGGCCACTTTTTAATAATCATGATAGATTAGCTTTGAAGACAAAGTTTTTTTCGATGTGCTTTGATGTGGAGATGATTGTGGGCATTTGGACCAAACAATATTTTATACAATATGTTTTAAGAATCGGCTGTTCATAACAAGCATTTTTATAAGTATAAACGTACTTTCATCAACCTTACGAGATTTCATTTAGTAAGTACAAGAAAAGTCACATTTTCTCAAGTAACGTTAGGTTATTTTTTTTGCTAGAAACACTGTGGGATCTCAGAATGTGAAAATTATAACAGTGACATTGAAAAAAAAAAAACTTAGGTTGACTCTTTTTTTGTTTATTTTTGGCGTCGCATTTTGAGTATTATGCCAATGTCTTATGATAAAAATCAACTTAAACGTTTGAGTTATAGTCAGTCACACAAATTAAACCAAGGCTAAGTTCAGTCATGCCCTAATGAAGTGAGCGAAAAAATTACAGATTTTTTTTTAAAAGTCAATACTTTTAAAATACTATTTGAGTTAAACCATGAAACTTATCTAAGTCGCACAAAACATTGGTACTTACATTAAATCTTGCAAAACATTAAAACAATGTTAGTAAGTTACATAAATAGCGCGCATTAAAAGTAATTTGTAATGGAAATAATGTATCTAATCTAAGTAATGGCAATTAAAATCTAAACCGGTAGCGAGCGAAAAATAATGGTCTATATGCCGTTTATACAATTTACCTAACTACTGTAACGCTTGCTTTCCAGAACGACGATGCAAGAATAAGGCCTCATGTTTGTTCGGAGAGCGTAGGCGACCATTCAGAAGTGTCAATTTTAAATGTGTCTTTATGACTTTTTTTGGCAAAGGCATTTTTATGTATTAAAAGAAAAAATTACAAATTCCAAACGCAATGTGTAAGTCTATTTTACTAAAGTATGACTGGACTCTATTGACTTACTTTGTGTGATTTTGACTAATTTAACTTTTTTTTTAAATACTTGAAATTATCGAAGACGCTGGCAAATGCACAAAGCGCGTCGCCAAAAGTAGAATAAAGCGTGATTAAAAAAATAAATAATATATAAAAACGTATTTTTTTTTTTGGTGGTAACGCGGAAATATTTTGTCGTTTCATTATATTACGGTGCGTTCCATAATTTATCTTTTTCGTGTGTTCATGTTTTAAAATATAGACGTAATTTCTTGTTATTTCCAAAACTCCTTTGGATATCCTAATAAAGCTACAATTCAAATTTTAATTGATCGAGGACTTAATGAAATGGAATCAATTTTATGAGCAATACTAAAAATTTGAAGCTGGTGTGCTAAACATTACTTTTTCTATTATCGTAGCGTATCTGGGCTTTTCCTAAAATACAATTCTCGGATTGATCTACATGTAATATAATAAAGTAGCTACAACTAGATTGTGTTTTAGTTTTCATACGATTTTATGTTTTTTTTTTTATCTTTCGAGTTTCTATAGTGGCCTACGGGGCCCTGAATCTCGAATTTGCATGTAATTCCGTAACAAAGACAGGTATAATGTTTATAAGGCATATACACGCTTATATTCTATTTGGTAATTGTTCAAAATGATCACTTAACATAGGTACCTTGTTACGTTTTAAAATTTGATATTGAATTAAATAAAATTCTGCGTTACAGGACGTTGATGATGACTTTCTAAAAATGGTCATTACCCAATTTCACAGTAATAAAAATTTGCAACGTTACTCTAATGAGCGAAACCAAATGCTCAGATTATGATCCGATCAGTGAGTCATAAAGAGCATCGCGGTCCGCCGGCGCTTACTGCCATAAGTAGATGCACTATGAGATGCGAGCGTGTGAGCAGCGCATTTAGAAACAAACGAAACAATGCACTCGCGCACAGGTTCCCAAACTATTGTATCGTATTAGCCAATTTGGAAAAGAAAATACCAAACCAATTTACTAATAATAATTTGTTTTTACATTTGCTTGCATGGTTGACAAGCTAGGTGTTTGAGCACAGCTCACGTGATGTTAAGCGGCAGTGTGGTTGAAGATGGTAAAGCAAACCAAGCCTGAAATGGAACTGGCTTCTCAAGTAAGGTTGCCTGAATACACTGCTAGGTGCTTATTTTCCACTAGGGACAGGTAGCTAGCCAGCCAAGTACTAGAAAGTACCATCTTGCTGTGGTTTCTTCACGATGTTTTCTTTTACCGGAAGATCAAGGTCATTGTTGGAGTTAATATAAGAAAATATTAACAATTACCTTTAGAACTTAACATTATATATTTGATAGAGAGGCAAAAATAGTGCGATAGATTTATTTTGGGTCCTGCACTAAGAAAATCCTGTATCGCAGGGACCGAAACAGATGCTTTACCTAAAATTTATCAAGGTGCGGCTTATAGCATTACTAACTAGTAGGCTAGCAACTAGCTATTATAGTAGTGATAGGGTTGTTTTGTACAGTTCACTTGACATCATAACTTTGGCAAAGTTATTCAGCAGCCAAGGTTATAAACTGACACTTTTGTTTTTTTCTTATACGGGATTATTCACTTTTAATTATATCGGAAACTCCAACTATTAAACGTGAGAAATCCCGCATAAGTAAAGCAAAAAAGGTTATAGCGTGAACAATAAAGTGTCATGCATAAATATTGACGTAGATTTGACACATTATTATCATATTATTTAGGGATCATACATAAAATACAACATTTTTATTTTTTTATTTTTAGAGCGCTGTAATGTGACTTGGTATTTGTGTGAACCTCCCTCGTGATGTAATTTCACATATTTTATAATATTATTAAGTCAATATGATCCATGCTCTAAAGATTGAGGTGCGTTGTACGAGAGCACTAGCTCGGTATTTGTGCTAGCTTCTCAGTGTTCATGTTATGTCACGCCTGTGGCATAACTAGCTGTAACGAGCCTCCAATCCAAGCGTAAGCTATCCTATTAGCTAGCTTTATAACATCAGAGATTTCAAATCATTTTGCAATGTATCTGTTAGTGGTGGAAGTTATATTGTAATGTTGATGATGTTGTAGTTAGTGACAGGTTCGGGGGCAGATGCTCCTCCTAACCCCATATAAAGATGTTAACGTAAGCGCTAGTCAGTATGGTTCTGAACCATAGAGAAAATAATTTAGACGCTGAGATTACTGATCTACTTAGAAAACGTAATAAAAAAAAAACTTACTAAGGGCCGCAATCTTCCCCTATCCATTACTTACACGGTAAAACACCACTAAATTCGACCAATTTTGTTAATGTTAAAAACATAGTCAACGTCACAGTTTTAACAAAAAGAAAATTACTTGCAGTAGTGTTCGTTTTAATTTTTATCCTTTGTCTGCCCCTTCTGACTAATCCTGGTTACGGCATCTAATAGTCAAACTGTACTAAACTATTTTGAATGTCAAAACTGACTTTCTGAATACAAGATAACTAGTGTAATAAACAATATAGTAGACACAAATATCAGACATCGATTTCGTAAGCATTTTATTGATAAAACAATATAACGGAATATTGTTTTCTAAATTGAAGATCTTGTGATATTCTCACGCTTTTCAAAATATATATTTTTGTGTATGGCCCGATATCTAAAAATAATAGTATTGTAAAATTTATAGTCTTTTACGAGATCGCCTAACACACTTCAAGCCATGTTCATCGATAAGATTATAGAATAGACTGTATCATCTTATCTAAGTAGCCTATTTTTGATAGAAAAGAGAACCCTTTTAAATTCTATCTAACATAGTCTCGCTGAAAATGAATACGATAAAATATTTCCTGCCCAGCTAGTTTGGATGTAGCTTTATTTTGTCTAGATCAGCGGTCAGCAACACGCGGCCCGCGGAAGTCCTACTTGCGGCCCGTGACTGTTTTGTAAATTAGTCACAAATATCTAAAATTCAAGACAGAAAATATTATAATCACAAGAATTATATTGCTTTTATTGTAACAATTTTCTATCTACATATCCTGTGGGATATGAATTATGACCAATTATTTATACTACGTATAAATCTATACAGGGTTATTATTACAACCCGCCTATACTTTATTTTGGCACCTTGTAGCCCCTGTCTGTCAAAATTTGCCGACCCCTGGTCTAGGTCATTTGAATGTATTTAAAGTATGTTTTACAACAAATATGTATATAAAAGAAATTCTATCGATTATGCGGTTTTGATAGCACCAGGCTTGCTCCGTTTGGGGCTAGAGAGTGCTATGTGAAATGGTTTCCAGTATTTATATACACCCCGTTTCCCCCTTGTTTTCTGGGATAAAAATGTTAATCCAGGGTATAAGCTAGAGTTTTTAATGGGTAGGCTGACATTATGGCGGAGTATCTTACATAACCTTGTTTCCCCGGAGCTGGTGGTATTAATTAAGGATTTTCCCTGAGCACAAAAAAAAGGTATAAGCTGATGCTTAATTATGTACTTGACATAATCATAGAGCTAATGGTATAAGATAACATTTTAAACACAGCTACCGTTTCAAATTTTATTCAAATTTGTCCAGCCGTTATAGTGCGTTGCCTCCCGAGCGGAACTTCAGTGAAGGCCGCATCGCTCCGATGTAGAATTAGAGTTAAACAACCCGATTATGTTACACACATACATATAAACTTTTACGTTTATAATATTAGTGTGATTTGTTACACATCTAAAGGTCTGGACGGATCTTGATAAAATTCGAACTTTTCGGAGGGGTTTTACAAGGATGGCCGTAAGGTAATTTTAAATACAAGGGCCGCAAATTCGATAGTAATTGGCCAGCAACTTTACAATAAACTGCCTAAGTGCATTAAAACTACTACGAAGTACAGTATATTTTGTAAAAAATCTGTTGCTGTCTAAGACTTTATACAAAGTAGACGACTATATTAAATCAACAAGTCTGAGTAACACTGCATTTCTACGCCAAAAATTTTGTAAAACCTGACGAGTACATGAACGAAATCATTATTACACGCGCGATAATGATAGATTTATTTTTATGACTATAAAGAATCTATCTATCAATCTATCAAGAGAATTAGAAAAATGTGTCTAAAATCGCGGGATGCAGCTAAAAAAATAAGCGATATGAAAAGGAACTTTTATGTAAATGACATGTTCATTGGTCATTATAATAACTATTATGCTTTATAACAGTAAGACAAAAGAACAAGCGTCTATACCATGGCAATCTGAAGGATTTTAACTAGCTTCCAAATTTGGTAACGGATTGGAATTACCATACCAAATACTTGGTAAGGTTTCTAGTAATTACAGTGTTGCACATACTTACATTTTTTTTACCCTGACATAACGTCTGATTGTCATCCAGCGATAATCGATCGTAAATTCGCTATAATTATCGATTACGACATAGGTACGATCACTAATTCGTACTTACTAGATGCTGATTACATTTTAAATCTTATTACTTTGTAATAAAGATGAAACTGGTCATACAGAAGCCAAGGCTTTCGTCAGTCATAAAGCAGTGATTTTACCACGGTAGATACTAATTAGTAGCTGGAAATGCGAAATTAATTAACCATTTAACAGGCTTTGATGCATCTGTATGTGCGGACGGTAATTTAGATGGTAATTCCACTTTGTTCATCGACAGATTAAAAACAATCAAAGGAAGTTGTTTGTAACTATTACAACTGCTGAGAGAATTTAAAAAGAAAATATAAATAAATATCGTAGGACATTACACACAGCGCCATCTGTCTCTTAACTAAGTAAAGCTTGTATGATGGCAGTCAGATAACTGATAGAATACTTAAATACTTTTTAAATAACTTTTTAATTATTATTTTTATTTTACTTTTTTAATTTTAGTTTGTAAACACTTACAGAACACCCAGGCACAGAACAAACATTTGACTAAAATGTTTCTCCTGGGTGGGAATCGAACCCACGCCCTACAGCTCTTAAAGCAGATATACTACCAATGAGCCAACAGGGCTGTCAAAAACAACGGATATATGCCAAGATTATTAGGCTATAGGTACTCGACTCAAAGCAGGTGCGGGACACACTTGGGGCAAAAAAGCTGCAAAGAATTGCAATAATGCTATCCTTCCTTATAAGCGCATGAACTGGGCATGATTGTGATCGTATGTGTATTATGTGACTTTGACTGTGACTAAAACTGAATCCATTTGACTTAAATCAATGGTTCGAATTTAATTTCTTTATATTTCTGCTAACAAACTTGACGAATGGAACACTTTTCATTTCTTAATATTTTTAAACGAAAACTTGGCGGAAGCTTTTTCGCAAATTGCCATACTAGTTTATGCAACCCTCAGTAATCGTCAAAACATACAAAGCTACCGGGCCTGTCGATGTGAAATGGAATGAAAAATTATGCATTTTCCGATACTTTTCTACCATCTGAGTGGACTCTGAGAGACTATTACACGCTATATTCACACACTTTATAAACCCATTTGACGTGAATCCCTCTTCAGACTAAGCCATAAGCATTTATTGCATCACAGCCCACAATAAATTAGCTGGCGATTTATAATAAAATTCAACTAAGAACAGACAGCTAATTAGCTGAAAACAATATACGAAAACTAGCTGCCGGATTTCTAGTTTCCTGAGGGATATAATCTACTTCTTTTCAAGGTCAGAGTGCATGGGTATCTCCTAAGTATGCCTCGGGGTGAAACCTTGAAATATTAGTGAGTCTGTAGTTTTTTTAATGTAAAAGTATTGAGACAAACGAGACACTCTCCTGATGGAAAGAGATAATGCATGTCCATTAACATAGCAACGATGCACAGAACTTTGAGTAGTAAAATAAAGTCCAGGGCATCGCTGTTTTGGCGCTCATTACTTTGAGACTTTCGATGGTTAACTCAACAGCCCTGTGATTACGCTAGCTGCAGGACCCTTCAAACAGTAATGTTTACATTACGACTTGTCGGCAGAAGTATCTAGTACTGCGGTACCTACATAGACAACCTCCTGCTTATGAGATCTAGTAAAGAAAGTTAGTGTATATGAAGCAAAATTGTAGGACCATAATAACGTGTAGGTACCCAAGACCCTTTTACGCAGCAGTAACCAGAACTTTGAGTAACAAAACAAAGTCCAGAAGCAGCTTTGGTGCTCATAACTTTGAACATTCATCCTTTTCCTAAACTGTGATGTAATGGTTGCCTTTGTTTGTGTATTTCCCTATAGTAGTAAATAAGTTCATAAGCACTTGAAATGCGATGTTGATGTTATAGCGTAGTCTAAAAGGCCTTCGAATCCATCGGAAATGATACTGGTAGCAAATAAATGCGGCAAGGTATTTATATCGACAGTAATATGTTTAGAAACGAAAGATAGCTATGTTTTTTGATAGCTGCTTAATCGACACTCTTGTGAATATAAGTACGAGTACATATGAAAGAGATGCAGCTATAATATACATGCTTAGTATCTCTTTCCAGTAATAGTTATTAGATTACAATAGTGCTAAGCGCGTGCAGAACCAAGTTATCTTGGCTGCTAGAGATCTTGTTTTATGACAATGCGAGTATTTCAAATTAAAAGATTATTAATTTACTAGTTTTTTTTTTTGATATTTTATTATATTGACATGTTTGCATATTGACATACTTTATTATAACATTTTATTTTTTATTCATTGACTTGTAATCAGTGATCTAAATTTTTGTAATGATAATGATATTACGGAATTGACTTGTAATATTGGTGTTATTAATAAAATACTTGTAAACTTCGCAACGGATTTTGATTTGGTTGTCACTTTTATTTAGAGATTAGAGAATTTATTCCAGAAAGTTTTTATACCCGTGCTAAACCGGGGTGGTTCAGAAAACTTTGGAGAGAATATTTGTTCTAATTCAACCCCATATAGGATGTAGAATTTTGATAAAATTAGGGCAGCTATGATTGATAAAATCTATCTACATTACAATTAATAACCGCTATTATTATAATACATACACGTCTAAAACTTATACTAATATGTATCCATAAACTAATTTGACAAACTTTATAGAATAAAAAGAGTAAATTTATAAAAGACGGAAAGACCATAAAATGCTTCATACGAAAACAAAAATGTGGCCAGAATACTGGCAGCATTATTTGCAACAGCAATGTAAAATTGATGACCAAAGAATCACCCACAAGAACCTAACGGTGCATACCGGTTGAGAGCTAGTTCCATTACAAGCTAGATGTGTTTTACCATCTTGGACCACATCGTCACTTAACATCAGGTGAGAGGTGGTCAAAACCTTAACTTGTCAACCTTAAAAAAATCGGCACGTATGTAATAAACATACAGTAATAAAAGATGCTAGAATATATGCAAATTTTGGTTAGATTTAGGGGGATAGATAATATCTATGGGACTTCGCAATAGTACTTACTAAGCTCATAGGGACTCATTGTAAACAATTTTACTAAAAAATTTATCAACGGGAAATGCTTCCACTATAAATCACACCAATGTTATAAATGCGAAAGTTTGTCTGTTTGTTTCTTCTTCTCGCTGTATCGACTTTGAAAGGTGATGTTAGCCAGGCGATTACTAGAGAGTACCCTACCTTCATGATTCTTCGCGATGCTTGTTATCCTTTACCAGCTTCTTCTTCTCATGCTAGCTATACATTTTTTCATTAAAAATTATACAAATCCAAACAGTTTCTTCTAAGCGAGCGTGGTCCACCGTAGACCGCATCTTTGTTTAACATCAGGCGAGATGGCGGCCAAATGCAAGCCTAATTTAAGTAAGTAAAAAAAACTCTACATTCCTACCACGGTATGTGTATGACAATAAAATGGATAAACTGTAAAAAATATCGTGACATCTCTGTTTTGATATTCTTCGATCAGTTTACCTTCTGGTACCAAACAATCAAAATCTAATCCCTAGTAAAAAACGATCACTTTAATCACAAATCTTGGGACTTTTATATTTGAAATTGGACTCAATTTCACGGCTCAAATCGCCTGTCAAACCTGACACAAAGCTGCCAATGGGAGCCGCATTATAAGAGAACAGCTCGAACTGCCCCTATTTATATCAATGGTAATCTATTTATTGTCACAATAAAAACTCCCGATGTTATCAACTCGATGAAAGAACATCGAAAGAATCAAGAATCGTCACCTTCGTACCTTTATCGAGATGCCAAAAGTCACGAATCTATACCTTTGTTATCAATTTTCAACTCTTGCTTTTATATAACAGAGCTCATTATTGTGTGATTAGTTGGATCCCCTCGGAAGGCATGCTAAGCAGCTTAGCAGAGCGATGGTAGGCATTTTGAGGTTGCATTTGACGTTTCCAGTAACGAGACAGTGGTGGGTTAGTGTAGATATACAATCAGTAACAAAACTGTTAATAATATTATTTAAAGTTACACACTTAATGCAAAAGATTTCAAATGTTTGTATGATGTACTCAACTTTGTTTTTTTTAGCGAAAGGCTAAATGGTTAAAACTATATTACGTATTTCCGAAAAAAAAACTGTTTTTAATTGGTTCTAATTTGACCACTTCCCGCCTGAAGTTAAGCAGAAGTGTGGTGAAGATGTAGCACACTTACCTAGAATGATCTATGGAAACTGACGTGGTTTTGACACATTTTTGTTTTACTTATGAGAGATTACTAACGTTTAATTTTATCGGAAACTCCGACTATAGTTTACTTATGCGGGATTACTCACGTTTAATTTTATCGGAAACTTCGACTATACACACATCCATGTGGACAAATCTATAGTCGAAATTTCTCGCCACACGAATGTGGCCGAAACTATAGTCGGAGTTTCCGATAAATTAAAACGTGAGTAATCCCGCATAAGTAAAACAAAAAATAGAATTATCTACTCTGGATTTGCAGACGTCCATTAGAGGCCACTAGTTTTTATTAGTTTTTATATATTTCAATAGCATATCTCGTAACGTTACTACAAATAATTATTAAAAGAAACCTGTGCCAATTAAATGCTATTGAGTTCTCGTGATAACTGACAATAAATTAAGCATTACGATCATCTAATCGAGATGCTTATTCACTTCAGATAAGAAATTACCGATTTCAAGGAAAATTATATTTATTCTGATTATGCTTAATTATTTCAAATACACACGTTATAGATTTCTTTAATTTGAATACCTACCTCGATTAAGTATACGAATAATTTTAAATGCAAACGATTGTATGTTGGTATATTTTTTCTCTACTCCGTGATGGCAGAAAATAATATCTACTTAGATATAATCTATTGTAGAAATTTGTTAATTTTTATATCAGAAAGAATTACTAATAGTTAAGTATAAATAATGATATATGTAGAGATAAATATCATTGTATTCTTGCACATCTACTAGAGTAAACTATTCAATTCTCTAATTCAAAGTAAGTTGATCTGACAGAACTAAAAATAAATGTTTGGAAGTGTTTTTCACACTGAATTATTTTCCAAAACTATTAATGTACATAATGAATAAATAAATATCTCTCAGGAAACAAGGAAGGCGGCAGCTCGTTCCGTTCCTTGGCCGTACGAATGAGAAACGTAGAGCAAAACGTTTGGTACATACCTAAGGAAATTCCACTATGTATGGGTGGTAGTGGGTCGTCATCTTACTTGTCCTGTAGTAAAAAGGGGATGGAAGTACAAGGTCGTACAGCTCAGTAGCACATTCTCCGAAATGAACCCTGTATAAAATTGACAGACTTGTTGTCTTCCGGCGGTGTGCAAGGCTTAAAAGTATATAGTACCAAGCACCAATAAATGCCACCCTACTACTCTATGCTTAATACTAAAACGACTAAACATTTTATAGAAAAGATGCTTAGTTAAATTGTTTAGTTTGTATGGTCACTAATTGCTATAAACGTCGTATTTTTTCACATCCTCAGCGAGTGGGTTTTTTTCAAATTACTTGGCAAGAGGTTTTGTATTTACAGTTGCATGAAACGTTTAATTGCCGCCAGCGGATGTTAAATACAGTAATTGGAAGGTAAGTTCAAAAGATAACGTATACAACTCGGTAAGAAAAATAATGGCTGCGCGGTGTCTTTAATTTTTGTCCATAAAATTGGAAATTATTGCACGGTGTTGGATTTTAAAAATATTACGTGCGCAATTGTACCTACGATTACGGATTGGGATTTCGGTGAGCTATTTAAAAATTTAAATTGAGAACGCCGTTGACATTTGATAAAAGCTGATTATGACGTCATGTTTTTGTTATTTTTTTTATTCCCGTGTAGCGTCGAGAGTCTTTTCAGCCAGGATTAATTTGGTCCGTTTTATAAAGGCTTACTTATCTCTGAGGAGAGTGTTGGGAACGGGTTGTATTTATCGTGGGCCATTATACGTTTTATTATTTAATTTATTTAACGCCTCGAGTTTATCGGCTTGTCTATTAAATCGCTGGAGGGATAATGCGATCCAAACCCGAACATTATTTAACTTAACAAACAGAGATAAATTAGTTTTATATGTTATTGAATAATTCTTATTAAAGTGCCTCAACTTGTGAAGTTTAGCGACCAGAGGCTCTGTCATATCTATTTGCGAGATTTAAGTACTGAAATAATATATGGAAACTGGAACAACGCCCGCTGGCAGGAGTAAAATGAAACTGTTTTTTTTTTCAAACATTTGGATCGTTTACGGGCTGCATAATTCTCGCCAATTATGCTAGAATCACAGCTCTGCATATTTTTTACTACCCATTTAATTAATTGAATATCATTTTATTTTATTTAGACTCTGTCTAGAATATTAAATGTAATTTAAAACGAATATTAACTACTGAGCAGTAATAAATTTTATACTAACTTGATCACTAATTATGCATTTATGGCGGCGTGTATTTGTCTTGAAAACGTTAATTAATTCGTAACATGGTCAAGGAATATGATAAGGTATTATAATAAGACGAAATTATACGGTACGCCATTGAATTGAATAAAATAAATTTTAATAATTGTAATAATATATGCAGTTTTCCCTTGTTTTAAATCAGGGTTCACCATCTCATTGAATAAGTTTGTTTCTACAAAACCTTTTAAGCAAATTTAATTATATTTAAAACACCTAACAGTTACATTTATTTAAATCCGTAATTTTGAATTAAGAACAAAAAATTAATTCGCCTCTTCCGTTACAAACACTTAGTAACTAAGTACAGTTTTTGTGATAATTAATTTATCGTATGTTTTGTGAAACAAAATCAAAGTAAAACAATCGTACTGTGAAAAGTTAGATACTTAAAAAAAATAGTGCTTCAAAGTCTTCAAAATATTGCTAGAAACGAAATAGAAGTAATGAGCGCCAAAGACGCGATATCCTGAACTTTGTTTTGTTATTTAAAGTTCTGTGTGTCGTTGCAATGGTCATGGACATGCGTCTCATACCATCAAGAAAGAGACTCGTTCGTATCATTACTAAAAAATAAAAATAATGTATTAAAAATGACTCGGAAAGATAATAATCATTATGTTTATCACCACACACAAAATAATATGAAATTACTTTTGCTTATTAATCTCTAATGAGAAAGTGTCCGTCAGTGAGATTAAAAATTGTTGTCGTTCACACAAAAAAAAAACATTCAACAAAATACTTTGTTTACCTATTTTAAGTTCGGTTGCACCAAAGTACAGTTACATACTAGGGACACCTTTTCGACCGTCACAATTATTTGCAAGCTATTCTGAAGGATTTTTTCCCTTAACATCAATTACCTAAATAAGAAACAAAATGTATCCGAAGAAACTTATAAGTAAATTTAAATATAGGCAAATGCACAAGCTGTATTTTTGTTTTGATTCGTGTTTGATCTATTAGAAAAATGTCAAGATGCAAATTTTCGACATTGATAAAAAAATAAAAATAAATTATAGATTCTTAAACATTTTGTATAAATAAATGTGTTCACGAATATATGTATATGTAAAGATCTATCTAAAAAATGTTGGTATTATTTCAATTTCTTTTTAGCAATAAGCATTTTTTTATAGGGTTGCGTTTGACCGCCATATCGCCTGATGTTAAGCGAAGATGTGGTCTATCGTGGAGCACGCTCGCATAGAAGAAACCGATTCGCAACTTGAAGGTTTACTAGTAGTAGAACTCGGGTAGCAAATTCCATTGTTTAGCTGTCCGTACAATGAAAGTAGATTCTAACCGTTTAGTTCGAGTTTTTGGAATATCTACCATGAAACGGTGTCGAATTTTAAAGCTCCTGGCTGTCCGAAAAAAGAATGTGCAGGGTGGAATTAGGCCATGCAGATCTGAACTTTTAGCGCATTTTTTTAATGTAAAATAAATGAGACGATCGAGACGCTCTCCTGATGGCAAGAGATAACGCCTGTCCATAACCATTGCAGCGATACACAGAACGTTGAGTAACAAAACAAGGTCTAGGGCATTGCTGCTTTGGCGCTCATTACTTTGAGACATTAGATGGTTAGTCTCAACAATCCTGTAATTTCGCCAGCTGCTACCCTTCAAACCGGAACGTCAGAATGCTGAACTGCTTGACGGCAGAATATCTGGTACAGCGGTGGTACCTACCTAGACGATCGTAAACTTTTTTATGTATTTTTATATTATTTCTAGTATAATTATAATAAGGAGTTTTTATGTAACTATTTATGTTCCATTACATAAATGACATCAAAAGAGTGTACCTACGTTATTATAATCTTTGATATATCGTAAAAAGGGTTGCCTTTTAATAGGTATATTTTTTATGTATATGTGTATACTAGGTTACGCGGAACTGTTTTCAACCTTTAGGAGGTCATTGTACTTATCAGTGTAAACAAACTATTGAACTTTTAACAAACAACGCAATTTTTGGATCGGTTCATTAATATTATTTGGTTATAATGATGACTACAACTACCTCTTTTCAGTTAAATACAACCAATACACACAACTTCGTCAAGGTTATATGTTCTAATAAAAAAACTGTTTATAATTATTTTCTCATCCTATGTCATAATGACGTAAGACATTGTATGTATTTATTTATAAACCAATTTTGAGTATTTATAATTGTAACGATTTCAACTGTATCTTTTTATAGTATAACTGAAATACTTAGATATAAATCTATTAAAACATTAAGAAAACTAAGAAGATCCCGTAAGATAAATATGTTTTAGCTAAAAAAATTGTAAACTAGTTTTGTTGAGAGCTAGCGAATGTTTTGTAAAACTTTTGCTCTGTTTACTTACTATAACTGAACCAAATTAATTAATAATGTAACCTGCTTTCTTAGGAACTCATTGCCGGCTCAAATGGTTTGACTGAAAAGTTTTACCAAGATCAACCTGCTCTACCAATGCAATCTATTAGCCGGTAGTCGGTAGCCAAATTGAAACAAAAAATGCCTACTTAAAAAAAAACGTATATTTTAAAGTTAATTTATTATTGGAACAGGTTTTTATATTCAATGGCGTGACATATAACTATTATATTTTACGGTCATGATTCCCAGATATTAAAATAAAACAAACTGACTTTTAGAAGCCAATTAAACAATAATAATAGTAGAAGCCTTGAGAGAATGCATAAAAAACATACAAATCTGATTTTTTTTCTAAATTAAATCAATGTGATACAAGTATCACAAGGTGACATGGTCGCGTTGATGTCTTTTATGAGGCGTTGGAACAAAATGAACCAAGCACGTATTTCTTTCGTATAGCAGCTACTCAGCTTGTACTAAGCTCAAATAAGATCGTGTATGGAGTACTGTTCGCATCTATAGGACGGCTCTGTCAAGTACCAACTTGAGGCATTGGAGTTGATCGAAAGGCGCGCCAGGAGATTAATAATAAATTGGCAACGACACTTTACTGGAGTATCGGCTTCAAAGCCTTGAGCATTGTCGTAGAGTTGCTAGTGTGTTTGTTTTCTACCGGACACATTTCGGAGTGTTTGCACTTGAACTACACAATTTGGTTCCCCCTGCACCTTTCTACTACCGAACGACCAAAGAAGCGTGACCAAAACGTCATCCGTACATGGTGGGTTTTCCCCAGGTACGCACAAAGCGTTTTGATTCCACATTTTTATTCGCACAGCGAGGTTGTGGAACTCTCTACCGGAGTCTGTGTTCCTTGTTAGGTACTTAATGAGTGTATTCAAATCAAGAGTAAATAGGTTTCGTCTAGGTAAGCGTGATCCATCTAAGACCGCATTACTGCTTAACATAAGGCAGGGTGTGGCCAAACGCGAACCTAGTTAGAATAAAAAACAGGAAGGTTTATGTTATAATTTGAAGCATTAGATTTCATTTTAACCCTAATGTACGTATATCAATAAAATAATTACTTTTTGAAATGTATTTTAGGTTTACGGACAATATTTTTTTATTAATAACAATCTATAAAAGAGTCAAATGTGTTCCTTATTAAGCGCATAACTTGAGAATGGCTGAACCAATAAGCAATTTTTTTTTAAATGTTTTTTTATATGTATATATGAAAGCCGAGTTCTATTGCAACGGGTACGACGTACGGGCATTCAGCTAGTGTTTACCAAATAAGATGACAGAAAAGCTAAGAAAAATATCTATTTTTTTAACCGACTTCAAAAAAGGAGGAGGTACACAAATCGATTGGTTTTTCTTAGTTATCAGCACTGATTTGTATATTCTGTTAGTAAACATTTTAATGATTTGTTATTACCAAGGCAAACGAGTCTTAGAAACAGTCAAACAATGTTAAATACAAGATGAGGACTCACGAGCTCTTGTTACTCCTTAAAAATGTACACTGGATGTGACCTGGTTTACCAAGTTTGTATCCGATAACATAGCATAAACGAAACAAAAATGTGACAAAACTAATATGTCTGTATTCATAACAAAAAAAAAAGTTAAATGTTACCTGGCGAATCCGTTGCGGACCTGTCCGAGTCTGAGTCTCGATGCGCGCTGAGGTCCCTCGGCGGCGCGTCCAGAATATCCGTGATCATGAACCGCGTGCGGGGCGCGCGCGCATCGCGCTCCTCGCGCTGCACCGTCATCGCCACGGCGCCGCCGGCAGGGCCCGCGCCGCCGCCGCCGCCCACCGCGTCCAGCGCGGGCCGCCACCCCCGCCCCGCGGTCAGCACCTCGCTCGCCCCCAGCCTGCCGCCGGCCCTGGCAGTGCGCCCCCTCCCGACCCGCCAGTCACCTCCGCGAGCCCATCACTGGCCTCCACCGGTGTCCTGAACGCGACTGCTGTTCTGAACACTTTACTGTATTCTCGAGTCCCTTTCTGCGCATCACCACATGAACGAGAATCAATTTCAAGCACTGTCAATCACAAAGCCGTCAACTTTATAGTTTGTAGAAAAGTTTTATTTACGATATAAAGATTTATCCGTTAAAATTGAGTACACTTCTTAAACGCAGACACGAGTTCTCAATATCACTTTAACTGCTATATGTTAGGGATAGTTTGTTACGTGTGGCGGTGTTAGATCGCGCGACGCGTGCGTAGTGGAATACGCGGAGCGTGTGTGCGCGGTGCTCGAGTGAAGTCCGGAGCGCGACTGGGCGCGGGCGGCGCGCCGCGAGGGCAGGAGGCGGCGCCGGCCAATGGCGGCGCCGCCCCAGCCAGCGGGCGGCGCAAGGCGTGCCCCGGCCATGTTTCCTCGCTCGGCTAATGCTCTTTTTGCCGACTCGCCGCCGGGAGAAAGCTCCGCGCGGATTTAAGCTTTTATACGTGGATAAAACGCTTTTATAGGAAAATAAAGCGTTCTCGCAGCGGGATATCGCACTTTATGACGACGTTTTACTGAAAGTTGGCGACACTATACTCTAGTAATTGGTTCACGCCTGCCGAATTGAGGCTAGCGTGTCGCAGTGGCTCTCGACTGCTTCTATTTTAAACAAATTTGATTTTAAAAATTAACTATTAAGCATGTACATTTTTAAAATATTATATTTTTTATTTAGAGGATAAGCCGGACGCTCTTTACTGTGTGTACCAGAAATTAAAAATGTAAATAAAGGAATTAACCTTATGAGAATACAGGAATATTTAGTAAGGCACTGGTTACTATTTTTCTGTATAGAGAACAATATGCCTGGTAATTTGTACAAGAAACTGTAGGATTGTCACATTACACGAACTGCTCTGTAGCTTTGAGATGCTGCTAGCACCTGTAACAGCGTACCTACCTATTTCAGTAATTACAATATAACTATTGACAAATACTAACTTACTTGCGGTCCTGCTGGGAATTTCTTATTGTGAAATTCAATCTTAGGATTAAAAAGTTTGGAAAAGAAACGTTCGAAAATCTGTATTTAGCTAAAGTGCGAAAAAGCTGGTTAACATTGCATCTCTATTTTTAAGCACAAAGGATTTTTTAACACTAATATAAAATTTTCTGATTGAACGTTCTTTCGCCACAAATATTAAATTTTTCTTAGTTTATCTTTTTCATGGTTAACGCTTTCAGAAACCACATACGTCCTATATTTAAACACAATAAAATCTGATATCCGCAGTAGCTAATAAAAATCTGTTTATAATATCTGATAGAGAAATCCATTGTCACGAACAGTTGATGAAAAAACGCAACAATTACGCTAGTTCACAGTAGAGCGACTCCAGCGCACTCAATTTATTTACACAATTGAAACTGTACCTGTAAAACGAACAATTAGCAAAGTTAATTTGCAACCATTGCTTATGAAACCCACCTTTGCATTAAACTTCAAAACTTAGTAGACATTTTTATAAGTTTCATAATAACACTTCAAATTTCTAAAAACGCAACATTCTTACATACTTAATTTTTTTTAATTCAAAATTGGTTCGCGTTTGACCTCACTCTGCCTGATGTTAAGCAGTAGTGTGGTCTATTTATTCTAGTTTTAAAGACACCCATATTGTACCTAACATGGAACACAGAATTCGGCAGAGAGTTCCACAGCCTAGCTGTGCGAATAATAAATATGGAATGAAACGCTTTGTGCGAACATTGACCATGTACTGGTGACGTTTTGGTCGCGTTTGCCTGGCTATTCGGTAATAGAAATTTGCATATAACCAGCCCAATGCTATTTTGTCATATCAATAATCTGTGAACCTGTGTGATCTTTGGGTCCTCTGACGACAGATTACAGTTTTCTGATGAATTACTTCGATTCAATTATAATCTCTTAACCTTAGAGAAATCTCAAGCATAGTTTACTTTATAAAGATTTTTATGTTACAACTAGCAAACAAGCAGACGAGTTACCTTTTAGATATTATATAATATGGGAGCACTACAAATATGTTGCCGACGTTTTAAGATTTTTGAAGCAACCTATTTTTTTTTGCAGCGTCACGAAAATACTGAGAAAAGAAGAGTATTCGACAACTTGTAGGTGTATGCCAAAACTGGAGTGTCCGAGAAAGAACCTAATCTCGAAATATCCATTGAGATTAAAATACCTCCTTAACAATTTAATTCCCCCTTGCCCTTTTACCTACAAAAGCGAATTTTTATAACCAATAATCCAGACGAAATGGACGAAAACAGAAATATATGAGTACGTATAAATATCGGAATATACAAAGGAACCGACAACCGTTGGGGTAGACGTGTTCTGGAGTGGAGACCGCGAATCGGCAAACGTAGTGTTGGACGCTCTGAGAATAGATGGAGCGACAATATACGTAAGACAGCTGGCAGTGACTGGAAGCGAAAAGCCGAAGATCGGGCTGAGTGGCGTGTGCTGGGAGAGACCTATGTCCAACAGTGGACTATAAAAGGTTGTTGTTGATGATGATGATAAATTTATACTGATATCATTATAAGAACCCCAAATAAGTTGTTCACGTGAATCGGTTTCTTTTAGGCAAATGTGCTCCATCGTAGACAGCGTTCACTTAACCAGGTAACGCAAAATTACGGTCAAACGAAAATTTATTATTTCATAAAAACAATGTGAAGTCGTTAGTACAGTCAATAAAGGCACACGAACTGTAAAAACATACACAATTTCACATTTATAATCTTAGTCAGGATTTTAAACGAGAAAACGAGTAGGTACCTATAATAAATAAATAATTATCGTAGTGTAGGACATACGGCACCATCTGCTTGCAAGCAAAGCTTTGAAGCCACATAACTAATATAGGTATTACTTAAATACTTTTTTTTTGTAAATAGATACTTATAATACATACAGAACACCCAGACATAGAACAAACATTTGTTTATACCACCAAATATTTGTCAAAAGATAAACTGGGAATCGAACCCACACTCTGCAGCTCTTAAAGCCGATATAATGACCTATGAGCCAACAGGGCTGACGGTACAATTAAAAACGTTGGTTAAAATTTAAAAATGCTCCCTCGGTACTAACCGGACAGTTTATCGGGCGTTTCCGTTCTTGGTAATGAATCGCTTTTTGCCAATGACGATACGAGTACAAGTAGGTACCTATATCTACAATGGGTAACCACAATATTAATGTAATTGTTTTTATGCATATTTCATGGAATTGTTGTTACATTTTAACAATATTTTTTTAATTGTACCGTTTTGACGTAAGCGCTTATTCAATTTCCGCCGGTGGACTTTTGTATTACCGCTTGACTACTCGGAATTGGCGTACAGGTCAAAACAATGAAGAAAGAAAGAGTTATTTTTGATGTTTAAATGGTATGGTGTACTGATAACGACTTCCTATATTTTAAAATGTATGTTACTGTATACAAAAGTATCTAATTAGTGGAACTTTATAGGTACAGTGTAGTGAAATGAATGTATTATATGATACTTATCTATGTACAAAGTTATAAATAGAAGATATTATAATGGAAATTAAAAGCTTGTGTTCAGGAAAATCGTCTTTTTATGGTCGACAGTCTGGGTACCTATTTAACTACAGCTCTTCTGATGTTAACTGACGGAGTGGTCGAAGATGGGAAACACACCTAGCTTAGAATGCAACTAGTACTCTCAAGTAAGACTGTCGGACACACTGATAGGTGCTTGGCGACAGATTTTCAACTTTATCAATAGTGTGTATTGCCGTGTTCCCGTATGAAGGTTACTGCAGTTAGCGATATAACAGGGCTGTTGAGACTAATCATGGAAGGTCTCAAAGTACTTTGTTTTGTTACTCAAAGTTCTGTGTCTGTGTATCGTTAAATCAAGAATACACAAGTACCCACAAATACTCACGAAGACACAGTACACGTGCACGCGTACACACACACACACACACACACACACGCGCGCGCACACAAACACACACGAACGTACTCATACACATATATAGCATATTTACATACACATATAGGTGTAACTATTAAAAAAAAAACGTTTTTATGTCTATTTATGGCATTTTGTTTTTAAATAAGATATCGGGAGAAGCGATTGGTTTTCAAAATACAGCTATATTATCATGCCGAAGTCAATTGGTTCATACTAAAGTCCAAAATTTAGTCCAAATTAATTGATTTGATTAGAATGATCATGGGCATATGCTATTTCATGCCATTAGGAGATCGCCGTTCGTCGAACGTCTCGTTTTATTAAAAATCTGATATTTATACGAAACTAGCTGACCCGGCGAACTTCGTATCGCCTAACAGTCAATTAATGGCGTGTTAACTTTTAGCTAAACTTAATTCAAGATTTTAATAATGTTATGAAATAAAAACAAAAAAATAATTAAGTTCAATAGTTTATTAAGATATAATAATATAATATACATAAACAGCTATAAATAAATGCAGAAACAGCTGCAAATGGCAAGCACCTGAACACTGACACTTGAGTCAGCGTACGAGTTCGTTCCTCTCGCTGTCGAGACGGCAGGTCCGTGGGACACTGAGGCGAAGAAGTTTGTCGCGGACCTTGGGCGGCGCCTAAGAGATAGGGGGCACGATCCATTTTGGGGCCTTTACTTGACCCAACACATCTCGCTGGCCATCCAGCGAGGTAACGCGGCCAGCCTTATGGGAACGTTTGGACGTGTGGGTGCGGAGCGCGAGTCATCTTGCTTTTAGTTCAGTTTCTCCTGGGTGTGTTTTTATTTTTATTTTATGATTTGATTTGAGAAAAAACTACCTTTAAAACTATAAGATTATATATTTTTAATATCAAAATAAAGCACGCTTGATTTATACACAGACATGTATGTAATATGTTCACGGAAATAAATAATTAAAACACATATTTAATATACATAATATATATGTATATTACAAATAAAAACAAGCCCAGCTCAACAAACAAAGAAAATATTCTATTATGAGTTTGTTGGGCTGGCTGTAAAACGATGGACCCGTGGTCGTCCTATACAAAAGAAATATTAAAGATCATTTCAAAGCGGCTGATCCTCGACCTACGGAGCCGTAGGGCGTGGGTTCGATTCCGACTCAGGACAAGCATTTTATGGTATAATCAAAAATGTTTGTTCTGTCTGGGTGTTCTGTATATATTATAAGTATCTATTTAGAAAAAAAGTATTTAAGTATTCTATTCGCTCTCTAACTTCCATAGTACAAGGTTTAGGGTCAGATGGCGCTGTGTGTAATGTCCTACGATATTTTTTTTATTTTTTATAGTAGGGTAGTTTTTGCGTTTTGTTTATAGGTAGTAGTTGTCGTTTATACATTTTAGGTCATGAAGAAATTAAATACATAATAAAAGTCAAAATTTTATTAAAGTACAAAAATGAAGTATTTCAATGGTGTTTCGATTTGTTTTATTTATTTAGGTCTAGATTCAATTTCTGTATTTTTTTCTTTTAATTATTCCGATATTTTAATGGTTATTCTGCTTTTCAGGACGGAGACGAATCCGTTAAATAAGAGATCATTCAAATCGGCCTAGCCGTTCTTCAGTTACCTTACCCTACATTGTTTTATTTATTCAGATTGGCATTTGATTCGATATTACGTGGATGAATTAATAGATTTATACTAAACCACAAGGATAATGATTTTGATATATCAGCAGTAATAATTTGCAATAATTTGTTTAGTTTACTTATTTCGAAGATCTAAGCTATGAATGATGTTTTTAAGTAATCAGGTACTCGTATTTCTAGAACGTAGAAATACATAAGTGCTTCTAACAGAAAGGTATTCTCCATTCGTGACTTCAAATCGCCTGGTGACGTCTGCTCTACAATTATACAAACAGACGGACGAGAAAAACTAATTTATTCTATGTAATTGGTGCGCTGCGCTGGTATAATGAAGTCATTGATGCACGTTTTATAAATCAAACTGAACTGAAGATAGATAAGAACAACCTTTATTTTCTAATTTGTCATAGAAATGCATAGTTGCATAATCCCCTTCCCCCTAGATAACGCGATTCGAACACTCACTTTGTTAAGCCAACTGTAGAGCATGTGTATAGTTTTTTTATGGTTGACAAGCTAGGTGTTTGACCACAGCTCACCTGATGTCAAGTGACGGTGTGGTCGAAGATAGTAGTGAGGCTGCAGGAACACACCATTAGGTGCTTGGCGGCAGATTTTCAACTTAAAGGTGGTAGCCAGCCGAGAACTAGACGAGACCCTACCACCATGCTATGGTTTCCTCACGATGTTTTTATGCAGCGGCAGCTCATGCTCATTGATGGGATTTGAACCCACGCCCTTCGGAGTGTGAACCGACCGCGCCAACCACTGAGCTATCATCGCTACAAAACACAAGATCCATTACTCCTCAATTTTTTTAATTTAAATAATAGATAGATAGACGAACTCTTTACTGTTCACACCAAAGATAAATATCAAATATGATAGAAATATATAAACTTATAAACTAGTTCAACAATTGGCGGCCTTATCGCTAAAAGCGATTTCTTCCAGGCAACCTAAAATAAGAATTTCGTAACATTAAACGATACGAAATTGATAACTGTAGTCATCGGTAGAGTAGTACTAACCTAACCTAACCTAATCGCGCAAAATTGTTGGCCGTTTTGTACATACTTCTATATTAAGTAAGTGACTACTTAATAACAAATATTTCCCTCTTCCTGGTACATAGAATTAGTACTCCATGCGTTTGCAGTAGAGATTCTTACGAAAAACTGGTTTCTATTAGGTAATGTGGTATGTTTTTATCGTGCATATCACACATTTTAAAGTTTCCATTAAACTCGAAACCACATTAATTAAAAAAACAAATTCTTAATGATTCATGTCAATGCTGACTCTCATGTAATTGTGTTAATATAACACAATGTATGGCAAAGACAGTGGTATACTTTGTCATCATTTACATACTTAGCTTCATAGCTTTACTTGGTGGTAGATTTCCTTAGCAGGAGGTCGTCTAGGTAGGTACCACCGCAGTACCAGATATTCTGCCGCTAAGCAGTAGTGTGTAAACATTACTGTGTTCCGGTTTGAAGGGTACTGCAGCTAGCGAAATTACAGGGCTGTTGAGACTAACCATCTAGTCTCAAAGTAATGAGCGCCAAGGCAGCGATGCCCTGGACTTTGTGTTACTACTCAAAGTTCTGTGTGTCGGTGCAATGGTCATGGACAGGCGTTATCTCTTACCATCAGGAGGGCGTCTCGTTCGACTCATTACTGTTACATAAAAAAAAAAAAAAAAAAAAAAAAAAAGCAAGCTAGACGACACTGAGGTCAACGAAATGTTAACATTTTTAATCACGTAATTAAATAGGGAATAAGATTCTGAGAAAGGAACGCGGAAATCAAATCACTACATTGTTTATTTTCCGGAACTTGTGTTTTTCCGATTTCCAATTCAGCAAAGTCTTCGGAATTTTTGGAACAACACGTAAAGGTTTGTTTCGCTACATTATATCACTTGCCTACTCATGCATATAATTCGGCACTAATGAAATTTACTATGCTAAATCATAGGCACTATGATTGAAACAACACTATTTCTGAAATTTAAAACACCAAAAAAAACACAAAAATAACACAATTCAGTGACCCCGACAAAAACAAAGACTTTTTATTAGCAATTTTTTAATAGGTGATTTTATGGTTTTAATTCTGAAGAGCGTGCTAAAATATGTTAAAATTAGGATACCTTTAAGTCAAAAGTAAACAGGTCCCTTCTAGATAAGTGTGTTCCATCCTAGACCACATCGTTGTTTAACATCAGGCTGTAATCAAACGTGAATCTGTTAAGAAATTTTATATATACATTTTTATTTTCACAAATGCTTATTTCGAATTTATTTTTCACCGTGAGCGAATAAAAACGGCTGTACAGAAAAATCACAAGCGAAAATAAGCTTTCCAAGATAGTGAAAAGATTTTTTTTAAATAAAGTCTATGATTTAGGGCCGAGGTGGTAAAACCAAAACAACAAAAAAAAACATGTCAATGGGTAAGTCTTATTACAGTGTCTAGTTAAAGTTTTACCACCACTACTTTCCTAGGCCATGGGCTAAACTTGGCCGTGACCTATTTAAATTGAGACACTTCAAAATATGAACTACTTACACATGAAAATGCACAAAGTGTTATGCCAAAAAAAAAAGAAAAAATTCTAGGTAGTCTCTAACTATGCCGTATCACAGCTCTAGTAAAAAGCTAGACAACTGTCTTATAGTTCTATTGAGTTAATTACTCATTATCAGGAAGACAGAGACGCACATTAATTTAGCTTATGTTTTTACCAAGATCTTAACAAATACTCATTTAATTACATCGTCTCTTTGTTCTAGCAATGTGTGACGTAACCGTGAGTATAAACGTCAAACAATTTTGATCGTTGTGCAAGCTACGTTGCGGATGAGTAAAAAGCTTCATTCTATTGCACACGAGAGTTTGCGTGTCTTTTCAATGCAAATCACAGTTTCAGTTAATAACCCTACTTGATTGCGATAAGACTTAAATTTGAACAACAGTATGTCATATCATTTAACAGATTCCATAAAAGTATAGCATGATTCTGTCAATATATCGTAAAAGTGAAGTTGGGTAACATAATTCCTTTTTACGAGTCTATAACTATATTTTCCTGACAGTTTAATTGTACTGCAACCCAGTTTATTGCAATCTATTTGCAAATATGTAATTGTTCGGTATTCTTGTGTTTTATTACCTTTCTAGTTACGTTTATAGTTGTAGATATGAACGTTATTCGTCCGGTCGATTAGGTCCGCAATTAACTGGTCATATGAACCGTGTCATTATTATGTTTTAATTAGAAGTAGGAAAAAATCCCTTTTAAAATATTTAAATTTTATTTGTAGTATTGTTTACAAAAAGTTTTTTCGGTTTGCCAGTTCTTGGAAGATCACGCAACACGTTACTTTATGTTTGTTTTTTTTTTTTTTGTTAAAGAATTTTATTTTTATTGTATTTCAGCTTAAAAGTGGTTTTAGTTTGATCGTGTCGAGGATCTAATGTAATCTTAATATAGTTCTAAATATTTAAAGTTACTTGTAGTTTATTTTAATATTTTAATTTATTTAGATTTTAAGTTTATGTCGGATTTTAAATATAAAGAAATATTCAGATAAATATGTTAAATTCTCTTCAGGTTAGATAAATATTTAAAATTTTGCTATGATTACATTAAATCCTCGACACTATTGTAATCAAAACGATTTTTAAGCGGAAATACACTAAAAATATAACTCTTGAATATTTAATATAAACTTCCTCAAAGTATCGCCTGAGTTAATTAATTACTAGAATTTTATTAATACTTTATCGTCATAGATAAAGTAAGTATTTTGTAAATACACGGTATTAGAGTGATATTTGCGTGGTGGTAGGGTACTTTCTAGTACTCGGCTGGCTAGCTACCACCCTCAAGTTGAAAATCTGTCGCCAAGCATCTAACGGTGTGTTCCGGCAGCCTCACTTGAGAGCCAGTTCCATTCCAGGCTAGGTGTGCTTTACCATCTTCGACCACATCGTCGCTTAACATCAGGTGAGTTGTGGTCAAACACCAAGCCTATCAGACATAAAAAAAACCTACATATTAGAGAAGCATAAAATTGACATCGATCTTAAGCTTTACTTTTAGATTATGCACTGAACTTTCACAAGAATAAGATACTACAATACTTAGGTACTTAAGTTAGCGATTCCATTGAGTAGGTATGTACCTGTAGTATTTTCCTATGTTATGTCACATTTCGTACCACTCGCAAACTACCGAATAACGGTATATTACACGGAAAGAAAACATAATGACACATCTCAAACCCGCACTTAGTGTAAAGACGTTAAACCGCTACGTATTAAAATTACTTTCTTTATACGAATATCTACAATTCACATCTAAGCTAATGGACAGTTTAAAAAAATATTATTCAGTGACGCAGCCCAAAAACAATTAAAACTGAACTTTTACAACCTCTTGCTGCTGATTAAGAAGACCACACACCACTATGATTACGAAATAGTATATAATTAGCTAATTACACCTACAAATGCTCCGAACTCTACTTTCCTTCGCTTGATATTATCTTTGCTTACTTGATGTTCTACAGCTGAAAATTAATTAATCTTGATATAAAGGTGGCATGGGTTTGCCGTAAAAGTGCCGGCGTAAGAATAGTACCTCACCCTCTCTACCCGTGGTTGCCGTAAGAGTCGGCTAAGGGATGTAATCCGGAAGATGGGCAGCAGCGTCTTCCTTGAACAATCACACTTAACTGCGCTCGCCAACCCGCCTGAATATTGGCTAGTATCGTATCGATATTATAAAAGTTTGAAAGGAAAATGCACTTTTGTAACGGATAATTTACAAAGATAAATACATATTTAAATTTTTATCGTACGCTGAAGAATGAAAAGTTGAACTAATTTTATTAGTCAATCTCTAAAACTTCAAAACAAAGAATTAAAAACCAACCTGCTTGATTGTTATGTTGAACAGAAATATAAAATATGATGTTGTTAATTCATTTACAAATATTTTATTGATATCACTAAAGTTACACGTCATTACAGGTCAAAGTAACAGGTCATTACAGTTATTACAGGTCATTACAGTTATTACAGGTCAAAGTTACAGGTCATTACAGTTATTACAGGTCAAAGTTACATCTACAGAATGACCTGTAACTTTGGTAATCAAAAAAATATTTGCATTTGTCATTGGTGACGATTTTTTTTTATCTAGAAAAATAATATTGATTATTTTTCCGACCCAAATGTCGACCAATAGAATTGCACCATTCGACGTCACGTGGTACAACCTACATGGTATTATACTGATAATTTTTTGATTATTTTCTCTGGTAGTTGCTATATATAAAATTATGAAATTCTTATTTGTTAACTGTTCATTTCATCTCATGGTGCAATTCTATTGGCCGACATTTGGGACGGAAAAATAATCCCCCGAATACCACACGAGCTTCAAAATTATCTGGCATTTCCCTCAAGGTTCCCTGCAAACAAATAAAGTCGTCAAGTTTTTCAGGAAAAATCACTCCGCGCTCGTGATTTTTTAACCTGAAAAACTTGACTCCTTCATTTGTTTGCAACGAACCTATCGGGAAATACCCGATAATTTTGAAGCTCTTGTGGTATTATAAGTGATTATTTTTCCGACCCAAATGTCGACCAATAGAATTGCACCATTCGACGTCACGTGGTACAACCTACATGGTATTATACTGATAATTTTTTGATTATTTTCTCTGGTAGTTGCTATATATAAAATTATGAAATTCTTATTTGTTAACTGTTCATTTCATCTCATGGTGCAATTCTATTGGCCGACATTTGGGACGGAAAAATAATCCCCCGAATACCACACGAGCTTCAAAATTATCTGGCATTTCCCTCAAGGTTCCCTGCAAACAAATAAAGTCGTCAAGTTTTTCAGGAAAAATCACTCGCGCTTCGCGCTCGTGATTTTTTAACCTGAAAAACTTGACTCCTTCATTTGTTTGCAACGAACCTATCGGGAAATACCCGATAATTTTGAAGCTCTTGTGGTATTATAAGTGACAAAGTCTATTTTATATTATGACATGTTACGAAGTTCTTAGTTATAAAAATGTATACCTATCTATAAAAATAAAAATCAAACGATGTTTTTGGTTCCTAAGCGTATAACTTAAGAAAGGCTGAACCAATTTAGCTGATTCTTTTTTAAAAATATTCATGATTTTCCGAACGACCTTTGTTACCGCACCGGGTACGAAGTTCCTGACATTCAGATAGTTACAGATAGATTATTTTTTTGCACAACAGTAAAAAAAGTACAGAAAACAAAATAAAGCCTAAACCCACAAGGGGCTTATCACTAAAAGTAATCTGTTCTAAGTAGACATGCTTAGTTCACGTAAATTTTGGAGTAGGCAACAAGGTGTATACAATGATCTGCAGTTACGATGATGAACGAAGTGAGCATACGGATCACGTCATGTAATACGTATATCATATATACCTATATGTCACTGTCAACCCTTCATCCGATGAAAGTCACATTTTAGGAATATTATAATAAAACATACACCATTGTACTGTTTAAAATTATAGATTCCGTGCTGCCGGAAACGGCATGGACGCAAACCGAGCAACAAAATAATGAACAAAAGTTATTATAAGTGGCAAGATGGTCCGATAACCGCGCTTAAGAGTAAACGTGCTTTTTTACGTTAATTAAACTTAGTTTTTAAACGGTGACGGACGTTTTATCTGCTTTGTATGTTTATAGTTGCGCAACGTTGAGGTTAGCGCCATAGCTCTCTCTCTCTTTCTCTCTTTCTTTGTTCTGTGTCTACGTTTTTATATATAACTAGCTTCTGCTCACGACTTCGTCTGCGTTGACTTTAGAATTGAGTTCAGAGAGAAATGAAACTATAAGTAAAAAAAAAATATTTTGACAGACAAGTGACAGTGAAAGGCGCTATAGACAACCTAACAATTTTTTTTTTTTAAGTATGCTTTTATCCAAATTTCACTAAAATCCGTTCAGCCATTGCCAATTTATAAATCTCGTAAACACACTCACAAACTTTCGCCTTTGTAATATTACTAGCTTCGCCCCGCGGTGTTACTCGCTGTTCCCACGAGAACACTATATTTTTTCGAGATAACAAGTAGCCTATGTATTAATCCAGGGTATTAGCTATCTCCATACCAAATGTCATCAAAATTGGTCCAGCTATTTGAGCGTAAAGAAGTAACAAACATACAATACACTCGCAAACCTTCGCCTTTAAAATATTAGTGTGATGATGGTAGCCCTTCGCAGGGTCGCTAATAACGGTCGCCGGCTAAGGACACAAAGCAAAAAAAATCCTCATTACCCGCCCTATGACAATTCCACTACATTTATAATGCTATTAATAAAATAATGCTTTTAATACAGTATCAAATCAACATTAAATGTCATTTTATGAACAAAAACGTAACAACCGTTTCATCATTCTTCTAATAACAATATTTATTTCTGCATTAGACACGATAATATCCGCATTGCATTCGCACAATTTACGTTATATTGTTAAACATTTGATTCACGTGTGTATTTTATTGTAAATTAATTATTCATGACATTAAAAACGAATTACTTAGATGAAAATCACTGTGAGTTATAATAAAATGTTTTATAAACTCGTCGCTTGCGCAACTTTTGGCCTTGATTTTCGTTTATATATTATGTAAAAATTAAAACAAGAACATTTCCGGTATCAGTCCCGGATCTAAGATTTTTCCGACCCCCGCTAGAATCTAAATAGAGGCGCTCTCTCTTCCAGTGTTTAAAATCACACATCACATCACATCATCAGCCATAGGACGTCCACTGCTGAACATAGGCCTCCTCCTGGGGAGGGGTTTTGCCAATACTCGCCACGCTTAGCAGGCGGGTTAGCGAGCGCAGTTAGGTGTGATTGTTCAAGGAGACACTGCTGCCCATCTTCCGTATTACATCCCTTAGCCGACTCTTACGGCAACCACGGGTACAGAAGGTGGGGTACAAGGTACAATTCTTACGCCGGCACCACCACGGCAACCTTAACTCTTTATAAGACAAAAAAATATTAACTTAAATATGGCTTACCTCTTTATAGACAAAAAAATATTAACTTGCCCATAAAGGCAGGTTCCCTAAAATAAAAACTAAAGACAGAGGTGCGTGCCGTGGGATTTGAATCTAGGGCCTCTAGATTAGAAACCAGGCGGTCTCCCAACTAGGCTGCGCAAACTTCTTATAAATAAAAGATTATTTTTTTAGTATTAAAAGTACGTATACCTACATTTTCTATAAATCAACAATCGCACATAAAATGGCCACAAAGCCATCTATAATCAAATCACAATCTGTATGTAAGTCTGCCGGGCTACATGTCGAAGCCAACTGCTTATAACTTGAGTTAGTATGCATGGCCTGGGACGCCCTGCGAGCCCTCCTACCATTATGTCGAGACAGTACATAGTCACAGATTAAGCGAGAGTTAGTACAATACATAACTGAGCTCCTGTTACACCTAGTAGAAGAGCCATTCACTCTTTGAGTAAGGTTGAATTTTTATTCGAATTGTCAAATCTTATATTGAAGCTCAAGCAGTGAAACTATCAAAAAGACACAGTATGTAAGCGATAAAATAAAAAAACAACATTGGACTTTTAACACAGCGTCATCTAACACCAAACTAAGCAAAAGTTGTACTATGGGAATCAGACAACTTATAGAATATTTTTTTAATGTAATAGTAATGAGATGAACAAACGCTCTCCTGTTGGTAAGAGATAACGCTTGTCCATCCATTGCAGCGATACACAGAACTTTGAGTAACAAAACAAAGTCCAGAGCATCGCTGATGGAGTGCTCATTACTTTGAGATATTATTAGATGGTTAGTCTCAACAGCATTTATCAAATTTACATTAACAATTTTGTATTCATTGGTTGATTGGATTTGATGTTATTGTACTACTAACGCCATCTGTTAAAAAAACAAAGAGTAAACATCGCTGCAACAGAACTAAACTCAATTTTTTTTAAACTGTCTTAAAAATTATTACCCGTTAGAAAAGTTACGCGAGCCCTCACAAAGCTCAGCTTTAGTATATAATAATATTTTCAGCTTAGTGTAGAATGTTTTGTTCTTTCTTACTTATCTAATGCACATGTTAAGAATCGATTAATAGTTATAATCGCCAACTGACAGCTTTTCTAAACTACCTTACCTATCTTGCCCGTTACCTCCTAACCTACGCTACTAGATGCCAATTGCCACCCTTGAAGGCAACCCGACTCAATCCGCATCCAATTCAAATTGGTCTCGCATTACGTGCTCCAATCGGACTGGGTATTTTTAATGTTTGTCTGTGACTATCAATGAGAATTGCGACTCTGTTTAATAATTTGCACATTTATCCATTTTGGTTTTTCTTGTTTGCAGATTTCCTTAGCAGAAAGACGTCTAGGTAGGTGCCACCGCAGTACCAGATATTCTGCCACCAAGCGGTAGTGTGTAAACAATTACTATGTTCCGGTTTGAAGGCAACTAGCGAATTTACTAGGCTGTTGAGGCTTAACCAACGAAAGTCTCAAAGTACTGAGCGCCTAAGCACCGGACTTTGTTTTATTACTCAAAGTTCTGTGTATTGCTGCAATGGTCATGGGCATGCATTATCTCTTACCACCAGTAGAACGTATCGTTCGTCTTATAACTATTGTATAATTATATTAAAAAGTCATGACTTTTAGTAAGAACTTAAAAATATGACTGTATGTGACTTAAGTTATTAAATTTATTTTTGTTCACGAAATTCCGCTTACTTTAATGGAATACTTAAGCTTTTTTTTGCTGTTTTGGTTTTAAAATAAATAAGTGAATGAAAGTCACTTGAGAAATACATTATAGCATCCGTTTTTTTATTCCCATAACTAGCCCGCCATACAAATTATCGCTGGGATAGACCGTGTTCCAGAGACGACCGCGAATTGGCAATCGTAACGTAGGACGCCCTGTAACTCGATGGAATAACGATATACGTAGGCCAGTTGGCGGTGGCTGAAACAGATAAGCCGAAGATCGGGAAGAGTGACGTGTCTTGGGATAGGCTTATGTCCAGCGGTGGACTACAATAGGCTGATGATAATGATGATCAACATTGTTAAATTCAGTTATCAGTTATCTGACCTCCATCACACAAGCTCTGCTTAGTTTGGGGTCAGATGGCGCTGTGTGTAATGTGTCAAAAAAAAAGGGACATAATACGAAATTGTCCAAATGTTATATTAATTGTCCAAAATTCCACCCATTTTTTTACTTGAAGGGCTATGTTTCTTAGCGAAGAATAACATTACAAATCATTTAATGTGATTTAGTATCATGCATCAGACAAAATTATTCGTAACATCCAATTTCCGAGATATAAAACGGACATTATTACGAAATTCGTGATCGTAAGTGCTATAATTCCAAACAAAAGTCACAGATTATATACAACTTGCTGCATTTAAAGTTTCGAAATGGGCCATTTCATTTGTGGCTAGCTAAAAACGGAACAAAAAGGTTGACAATCGGACATTTTCTCAGGGACATTTCTTCAAATTAGACTATTATTAGTTGCCGATCACGTCGTAGGATGCATTTAATATTGAATTAGGGGACCCCGTGGTTACCCGGCCCTTAATCGTCCCCGCGGCTGCGATGTTCGTGTATTAACTTTATATCCACTGGTAATGGCGTAAGTAAATAATAAGCCAGAATGACACAAAATATTGTCAAATTATAGGCTCTGAAAGCATGAGTAACCACTTACAATCTGCTGTTGATCCCTCGTTGTACGGTTCGCATACAAACTCAGGTTTTACAGATTTGATATTTTGTTTTATAAGCAACAAGAAATAATACAAATTTATGGTCTTTTTTTAATGGTTGACAGGCTAGGTGTCACCACAGCTCACCTGATGTTAAGTGACGGTGTGGTCGAAGATGGTAAAGCACACCTAGCCTGGAATAGAACTGGCTCTCAAGTGAGGCTGTGAGGTGTGAGTATTGGCAATGAATTAAATACTTTAAAGCTATACAAGAACTAGTTTCCCAGCACAAAGGGTACCTTTCTTCATCTTTTATAAAAAAAACTTTAATTTTTATTCATATAGAAAGCCTCCCTCTCCCATCTTTCCAACTCAAACACATATTTCTTGCCTTCAAATTTCCATTTATACAGATTTTTGCTGCCCCTACAGCCTATATTTAATTATGGCTATATCAATAGTTTTCCTTTTTGGGCCAGTAAAGGAGATACAGAAATGGCTGTGTCATATTATTTTAGTGGACGACGCCGGCCGCATATAACTAACAGCTGCAACTCGCCGTTTGATTCCAGTGTTTATCCTCGATACGAATCGATTTCATATCGATTTGTACCGAATTGTATAGTAGTCTAATACATAATAGTAGATTAAAAGTCAGTACCTTAACTTCTATATTTTATTAATTGTCTATATGATAATTTAATAATCATATGTTCAGATCGCGAAAGTTGAAAAATAACATAAGTTCCCAAAAATGAATAATGTCTAATTTTAACACAATTATATTTTCAAATACACAAGCATGAGAATGCTAGTTATGCTATTTGTAAGTGCTCTACATTATGGGTAGATGAAATGAAATGGACGCAAACAAAATTTAGTATAAAAAATATAAGGTAAAGTAAGGTAATCAAATCAAATCATGTTTAGGCACGTGAACGTAACGGGTAACATTTTCTCTAGGGTTATTATATAAATGTCATAATCATATTTGAACACTGAGAAGTACTTCAGATTCCAATGTTTTAAGTCCTCACTCAAAGTAACGAATTCTTTGATTCTTTAGCTATCGAGTGGTGTAATAAAATTTTGAATATAAATGATAAACATGTAGCTGGAACACCAAATTGGATCCCCCGATTATTTTTATTTTTTTTGCTTTACTAGCTAGGTTTTTGACCACAGCTCACCTGATGTTAAGTGACAGTGTGGTCGAAGATGGTAAAGTACACCTAGCCTGGAATGGTACTGGCTATCAAGTGAGGCTGCCGGAACACGCCGTTAGATGCTTGGTGGCAGATTTTCAACTTGAGCTAGCCAGCCGAGTACTAGAAAGTACCCTACCAACATGCTATGGTTTCCTCACGATGTTTTCCTTCACAGCAGTTCAAGCTCATTGTTGGGGTTTGAACTCACGCCCTTCGACATGCGAACCGACCGCGCTAACCACTGAGCTATCATCGCTACGTCATTGTTATCAACAACTTTCTGAATCCCTCCCACTGCGAAAGCAAATTTAAAAACGGATCCACACGTCAAAGACATATAATTTAATCTAAAGAATGCAAATATACACATGGATTTTAAAACAAATTATGCTTTATCTAGCGGCTAAAACATGCCTGGTATATTCGTACCTCTTATCTCTCTGCTGGCGCAGGACCCTAATAACTGTTTTCTGTGATCCTAATCGAACCTATCTGAATATATTTTTCGGTTCTGACCGATCATTTGATTCGTACGTGACGTGCTTACGCGGATAATAAAACGTTTGAATCACATTATACCCATTCGTATTATTAAATGCTCGATTCTGTGAGAATTTCTGATTCGTAAGACGTGTTGGAATTTATGTACAGGTGAATCTGTCTCAATACAACAATGCATATAAAGCTATTCGACTTTATTTATATCATGTTTCAAACTTTAAAAGTATGGATGGAAAAATTTATTAGAATAATTAGGCATGCTGAAAACTAACCTTTTATGTCGCATTTGACACTACAGTGAAAACATTTTTAATTTTTTTTTTTTTTTTTATGACTGACAGGCTACGTGTTTGACCACAACTCACCCGATGTTAAGTGACGGTGTGGTCGAAGATGGTAAAGCACACCTAGCCTGGAATAGAACTTGCTCTCAAGTGAGGTTGCCGGAACACACCGTTAGATGCTTGGCGGCAGATTTTCAACTTGAGGGTGGTAGCTAGCCAGCCGAGTACTAGAAAGTACTCAACCACTAGGCTATGGTTTCTTCACGATGTTTCCTTCAGCTCAAGCTCATTGTTGGGGTTTGAACCCACGCCCTTTGAACCGAATGCGAACGCATGCGAACCAACCGCGCTAACCACTGAGCTATCATCTACTACAAATCTATTATATTATCTTTGTTTTTGATGACGATAACAAAATCGGGGGATAAAGTTTAGTGATGTACCTAACATTTATTATCTACACGCAGTTTTTTTTAACAACTTTATAACTAAATGATTCAATAATTCGTTTCGTTGACTGAAGGCTTGGGACATGAAAATACGAAGGACATCTTAGTGTTTAAAAATGTCCACTTATTCACTTACACACGGCCGTGCCTACGACACAGCCACATCTTGTTTTTTTTTTTTTGTCGTACTCAAATTTTATTTTTAAGATCAATGAGCGCCTCGTTTGTTTAATCACTGTATTTAATTGATCGACGCATTATCGCCGTAATCATCCGTCTCGTATGCTAATTGGCTAATTAGGGTCTTTATTAGTCTTAATAAACAAATTAATTCGAAAGCGAGAGTAATCGGCTTTACGCCTCCAAAATATTCACGTTCGTATTAAGATACTTGAACTAACAAAGTTAAATTTTTGGGGCTTAAATCAAATTAAAAATAAAACTAATTTTAATGCACATTTTAGTAAAGTTTGTAGCGATGATAGCTTAATGGTTAGTGTGGTCGGTTTACCGGTGTGGTGTGTTCCACCGTAGACCACATATTCGCTTAACATGATTTAAGTTTAATAATTTGTCAAATAATGTAATCAGCCGTAATTTATTAATTTAATTTATTATTAATTATTAATTAATTTATGTAATTTGCCGTGGTGGTGCCGGCGTAAGAATTGTATCCCACCCTTTCTACCCGTGGTTGCCGTAAGAGTCGGCTAAGGGATGTTATCCGGAAGATGGGCAGCAGCGTCTTCCTTGAACAATCACACTTAACTGCGCTCGCCAACCCGCCTGCCAAGCGTGGCGAGTATTGGCAAAACCCCCCCAGGAGGAGGCCTATGTCCAACAGTGGATGTTCTGTGGCTGATGATGTGATGTGTAATCAGACATTTTATTATATTTTGTAACATGGTTATGAAGTTAAATGCAAAATTCTGGTAAATGTTAGTTTATTTTTTTATTAAAAATTGACTCGGACAAAACCGTTCATGTCAAAAGTTACACAATATTGCTAAAGATCACATAATTGGAAAAGGAACTAGGTACTCTGCGCTCCATCCAAGGTGTCACAAGTCGGGATTTAGATAAGAATTACAAAGACATCTTACAGTTAGAAATACTAAAGTCGATCGTATTTCAACCTTAAACTTGTAGCAACAAGAACTATTACTTCTTTTCTGACAGTATATATGTTAGTGGTAGATTTAAAGGTACTTAATGATACCTGTTCAAAGCAGGATGACATCACACACAGTATTGTAAATGGAACGATAAGAGTAATCCAATAAGTAGAAGTTTTTGATGACACAACCTTTCAGTTCTGCCTTAAACAAAAAACACCAGAGTAAAAGGGATAAATCATAATGAACCGTAAGTTTAATACGACTTACAGAAGATACAAAATTCGATCAAATGAATTGAAACAAAACATTTTAAAGTATCTATAAGCAAACACGCGAAATGATGAAAGCGTAGGGAGAATTATTTTGAAAAGAAAAACATAGGTATGAAAACTGACGTGGTTTTGACACTTTTTGTTTTTCTGATGCGGAATTACTCACGTTTAATTATATTGGAAACTCTAACTATAGTTTCGGCTACATCCCGTAGCCTTTATCATAGAGACAAATCTAAGTACAACGCGCGCCCTCTTCTTGCTTCGGTGCAAAACAAAGGTACTTTAACAGAAGTTAAAACAAAAGAAAAAAGTCTATACCTTTTTATTCCTAAAAATAAAACTAATTACTTTAAAAGCTAAAGTAACTTTAAAATTAAATAGCGATCAACTATAGTATCAGGAAAATCGATCGATCGTAAGTCTCGATCTCTAATTTATACACCCAAAATACTGGTCTCGTCCCGCTGAATTGTAAGTCTAACTTTTTAAAATAAATCTCCATATTCGTTTATAGTAGGTATAATAATTTTTTTATAAAAAAAATATTATAGCTCGGTACTAATGTATGTAACTCTGTAATAGATGTAAATTGAGTTGGCTCATAAGTAGAATTTTATTAATTGATTGTGTGTATGCCTCGAGCATTCATGCTCACCATCGAAGGCTCCTTCTTGGAGGCGTCGTGTGTCGGGTCGCTCTCTTCCCTCAGATATGGTTGAGGAGGGCGATGGCTGGCACATGCGTCATACTCGTGATCGGGTGCTGCTTGCGGGTCGCTGGTCTGCTCGCGGTATACACACAAACTGGTACCTACATTAGCCTTAGATTAAGATTAATTAAACTAACTTCCCTCTCCCTTATTGTAAAAGAAAAAATATTGTAATTCAAAGTTGACAAAGGTCACGGACCCCGGTGTCCGTGGACCGTATATCTTAAATAAAAAAATAACATATAAACTTTCACATTTATAATATTAAGTAGGATTAGTATGATTATCAATCAATAGGAACCTACAAAAGTAGTCTAATAGTAAAATCGAGTAGAAACAACATTTTCAAATTTATAACTTTGTATACACTTTACATAATATCTCCGTTTATTTTATTCCACCTACTACTGGTCCTTTATCTCGAAAGAGATGTTTGCCGTTCCATTAAATCTATCGAAAAATACAGTTTGGCTCGAAATACTGAGCTCGAACGCCAAAGTTATGTGGAACAACACCCATGCAAATAACCTACCTAACCCTGCCGATTTATCGTCAGGCGAGGAAACAAAACTAATACTTTTTTAAAGCTGACCGAACAAACAGAACCCTAAATCAATATCAAACAAGTATAAATACCTACACATGTACGATAATTTGTTGAATCACGAAGGTTTGCTGTGGAAAATTAGATACATATTCAATTTGATTATTTTAATGCAAATACAAAATGTAATTAGATAAGTATAAGTACTGTACATAGGTATATACATATTTATATATATGCATCTTAGGGTATCTCCTAAAAGCTTTCTCTCTATATTTTGATATATACAAGCTAAAAAAAAAAAAAAACTGCATCGCACTTTGTGCGTTCTGCTAGTGTCATATTATGTTTAAGTGTCTCATGATAAAGTAAATCATTTTTGTTAGTTCATATTTGGTTGACCTCATCGTGTCTGATGTTAAGTAGTGATGCTAGGATAGAGAACGCTTGTCTAGAAAAAACCTGTTAACTCTGGATTTGAACATATCCAAATTGTACCTAACGGGAAATATATCAGACGAACCTCCTGGCGTCTATCAGTTTGCCGTTTTTTTCTTTATAAAATAAAGCTTCATTTTGCCAGTCCCGCAAATTATATTATTCTTAGCAAAGCAATGCTAAATATTTCGACGGTATTTATCAGTGACTCTCGTTCATTGGCTATTTGTATAAAATAGTTACATTATTATCAAGGACTATGTATTTGGACGCGTATTTGGCACTTGGTACTTGGAGGGAGGTACTTGGTACTCTTAACAATATGATATAATATGCGGTGGCGTATGGTAACGGTGTGTTCTGGCAGCCTCACTTGAGAGCCAGTTCCATTCCAGGCTAGGTGTGCTTTACCATCTTCGAACACACCGTCACTTAACATTAGGTGAGCTGTGGTCAAAAACCTAACCTGTCGACCATTAAAAAAAAAAGGTACGTCAACCTATGAAAGGCCTGTGACTCGGTGACGCCTGCGCAAGCCTTTCAGAGCGTCTTTGGTGACCCGAGGATTCTCATGAGTTGGTGTGCCACGCTGCTTCACTTGAACTACCCGTGCTACTCTTGCCACATTCAATTGGACGCATTTAAATATATAGTACCTGGTTGACCGAGCTTTGCTACTATATATATACAAGAATTGCTCGTTTAAAGATATAGATATATATCGTCGAACATTTCACACAGTGCCATCTAGTCCCAAATTAAGCAAAGCTTGTACTATGGAAACCAGATAGCTAATAGAATACTTACACACGAGTTTTTGTAAATATATACTTATAATACATACAAAACACCCAGACACAGAACAAACATTTTTCGTTATATAAATGTTGGCTCTGGTGGGAATCGAACCCACGCCCTACAGGGTTACAACAACTTTCTATCAAATGCGCTAACAAGGCAGTCAATGTTTATCGAGAACAGAAAAAAAAATGTACCTAATGATACGAGCGAGACGCTCTTCTGATGGTAAGAGATAACGTCAGTCCATGACCATTGCAAAACTTTGAATATAATTCAAAGTTTTGTGTATTTCAAAGTTGAACAAAGTCCAGGGCGTCGCTGCTTTGGCGCTCATTACTTTGAGACTTTCAATGGTTAGTGCCAACAGCCCTGTAATTTCGCTAGCTTCAAACCGGAACAGAGTACTGTATGGCGGAAGAATATCTGGTACTGCGGTGGTACCTACCTACACGGTCTCTACTAAGGAGACCTACTACCAAGTAAACATAATTCCTAGACGTGAAACTGCGAGACGAAGTATACGTTAAATAATGGCTGGGCTCGCGCAATAATACGAAAATCATTACAAACAATCTTAGATTACTAGCAATTTAGAAAATATCGTTCCGTGGGCTATTATAAACGTGTGATGGAATGCAAATATAACAGAATTTATTTTATACAATCACGATGGTTATAATATTATCACTGTCAAGGTAATCGACTTTGTCTGTGTCGAGGTTTACTTTACTCAAATAATAATGTTGTTTATCAGACTCTAACTATTAAGAATAACGTTTATGTCTCATCTCACAACAAACTACAACGTTCAAAGACATTAATTGAATTTGAAACGGCCAATAAAAGTTTAAGGCTATTCTCACATAAAAACCGGACCACTTATAATCTAAACAATCATTTAGTACCGGAAATGATCTTTGAGTTAAATAAATCAAAATTGCACTCTAGGCTTGGGGAGTGTGTCATTATGCGAATTACTGAAGGTCGTAAAGAAGCCGCAACTGACGACGGAGACTGGTCTATTCATTACTGAGACAAATTAAAGGCGGCTACATCTCTAATTGTGCCTAATTTGCTACTCGCGTCGAGTCCCCAGGGTACTTTCCGGGCCGTCTTCATTCATAAAATCCAAGCAATTTGCGTTATTTTACGACATGGGATTGAATGAGATTCGATTTTGTTCGGAACACGGTATTTCCGGCCGATATTTCCATAATGTTTTCTGTGTGAGTTTGGTTTAAGATATTGCTCAAAAAAAGGCAAGTGATAATGGACGTACCTACCAAAGAGCACCAAAAACATTTAAATTTGATTATACTTTTTTGTGGTTGACAAGCTAGGTGTATGACCACAGCTCACCTGTTTTAAGTGACAGAGTGGTCAAAGATGATAAAGAACACCTAGTCTGAAATAGAACTGGCTCCCAAGTGAGGCTGCCGGAACACACCGTTAGATGCTTGGCGGTAGATTTTCAACTTGAGCGTGGTAGGTAGCCAGCCGAGTAGATACTATAAAATGCCGTACGACCATGCTATGGTTTCCTCACTATGTTTTTCAATCACCGGCCGCTCAAGCTCATTATTGGGGTTTGAACACACGCTCTTTGACGTATGAACCGTACGCGCTAACCACTGAGCTATCTAGACTACTTTGTTTTCCATCTGTCTGTCCATCAAGACCAATACAAATAGGATATTTCCCGTTGTCAATCATAAAATTTGCCAAGAAAAGGGCTTAATCAATACAAAAAACATTATTTATAATGAAATCACAATAAATAAAATTAACTATTACATTTACAAACTTCAGGTAAGTTTGCAGCAAGCAAAATAGTTGTGAGTCATTGGAAAGGAGCGTTTGTTTAACTACACCTTAAAACTCCAGATTAAAGGACAAACTATAAAGTCTGACTTACTTTTTCTTTTGGGTTATGTTTGGGGGATTATAATAAAAATAACCGAGATCCAATGTGTTCCGCCAGAAAGCCCGGGGCGAGAGAAAACAATCTCCGCCCTGCGCCTCTTCTCGTAAAGAAGATCCTGAGGGTGCTCGGTCTCCGCCTGGCACTCGGGCGTCGAGAACACACCCTCCAACACACCCCTGGGGACAGAGACCCCCAGCGCCATACCTCGGCAATGAGGTCCGCCTCGAGGCCAATGCCCTACATCTTTAAAAGCGAAGGAAGGAATATCCTGAGATGATGATGACTCGACTCCCGTGAAGGACTATCTATCGACATACAAGCTGTACGGAACCTCGGCATGTAGTCTAATTCACTTTGTTTAGTTTTTTTTATTAGATGTTAGCTAAGTCTTAATCATAACTCACCTAATTTTATGCGACGGAGACGGTTGAACATGGTTGAACACTAGCCTGGAATAGGAATGGACTTTCAAGTAGCGGAACACGGCTTCTTGCCATCTAGTGTTAGAAGTTAATCCACGTAGTTATTATTCCTTCAAGCTTCACCAGCAGCTCACTCATTGCAAGGACTTGATTCCACACCCTATAAAGTGCAAAGGTAACACGCCAACCACTAAACTTACGCTAATTAATCGCATCTCATATTTTTTGTAGTATTCCATCAACGTTGGCCCCATATGGACAAAATCATTCAATCTAACCACGGTATGTAATGTAGTGTACCGTTGTTCCGCTAACTCCATTTTTGACAATGACATCACAACTTTCAAAATGTCCATGTCATGCTTTTAACTCATTCATAAAATGCTAATGCGATTAGTTCCGCATTGTTTCTGCTAATTTTATAGCCTGGAGCGACTAGCTAAGCGACCAGTTAAGCTCACTATTAATTTTATAATTAACGCCTAGCACAGTACATGTAAATAACGAAGCGAGAAAACTTTAACTGCGAACGTGTTTTTACAACGCGCGTAGAGGTGCTAATGGAGGCGATAAGTCCAGCAATCTACAAATAAATACTATCTTGAGACACGGCACTTCGATTCCGAGTGAAATTAAAACGGACATTCAAGATTGGTACAATAAAACGCTTAGGCCCAATAGGTTTATCGGGCCCACTTCCTACAGCCGGTCTAATAACCAAAACAAACAACATCGACGTACACAAAGGGAGGCAAATAAGTCCAAAAAGTGCTAATATAAAAAAGTGTGCCCGTTTTTATAAGGCATCGAGTGTGAGGTCGCGACGAGGAATGTTGGCGCCTGTCTGAGTACGTTTACCTGTCCGTTTATCAATGGGCCGAGGACAATAAGAAGAAAAAAGAAATAGAAAGAATATCAAAAGAGCGCTTTATCAAACCGATGCATCGCCGAGGGCTGTCGCTCAGTTTGAAGTTGACACTCTCAACTTGGTTTGCTAAAGACGATAGTTTAGCACATTATTGTAAGTACCTGGATGATTTTTTTTTTGTTTTCTAAAAATGAAACGTGGCTAGATCGATTTATCGCCCCCGAAATCTTGAGGGCGGTAGCTAGTCAGTCGAGTACTAGGAAGTACCCTACCACCATAAGTATTTTAAAATGTGAAAAAATCCTAGCAATTATAGATTTTGGGATTTCATGCACAATATAGTTATTGTTGGGGATAGTGGACTGTATATTGAAACTTCCTTGTTTGGTTCTTCCTTTTATTCCTGAGTACTGTATTCACTGGATTCACTGCGTTCACTGCACTACCTGCACATGGCCGGATCGCGGCCCCTTATATATGAATTTTGCGGGAGACGGACAGGCGCTCTCATTGGTCAACCAATCACGCACGACCTTTATTATCCAATCCGGTGGCGAGCCGCGCTATCTCGCTCGCACCTATCGTCGTCTCGCTCACGACCTCCGTTGCATGGAGCTTTACCGGATAGAGAGCACCTGCCCGTTATCTATTTATTTCCCCTCCCTAATCCGTATATTTACAACTTAATCTATATATACATTTTATTCTTAAACTTAAACTAATGGCTCGGCGTCCTCAACATCCTCCCCCCGGCGCAGCTTGCGTAGCCTCTACCACGACGAGCCTGGACGTCGGTCTTCTGAACACGCCGCCCTTCGTGCGCACGTCTGCTACGCGTACACCGCCGTCGGGGCCCGGGAAAACGCGTTCCACGATGCCGATGGGCCACACGTTTCGAGGTGACGTGTGGTCGACGACCAGCGCGATGTCTCCCGGCTGGATCTGCCGCTTGCTGCTCGTCGGCTCCCCCCGTGGGACGAGTGTAGGGAGGTACTCGCGTACCCAACGCCGCCAGAAGTGGTCTGCGAGCGCCAAGGCGGCTCGCCAGGTCCTCCTGTCGCCCTCGTTGCTCGGTCCGGTCAGGGGCAGACCGGAGGACGACCCCAACAGGAAATGGTTCGGAGTCAGGGCCTCTGGATCGTGCGGACTCACACTAACGTGAGTCAGTGGTCGGGCGTTGACGCTGAACTCTGCTTCCGTCAGCAAAGTCGCTAGAACCTCTTCCGTTGGTTCTCTCTCTTTGAGGGTCGACATCAGTGCGGTTTTGATGGACCGTACTAGTCGTTCCCATGCTCCTCCTTGATGTGGAGCTCCCGGAGGGATGAATCGCCATTCCATCTTGTGGAGTAGGCCCGGGTTAGGCACGTGTATAGGGCTCCCCATCTCTTCTCCCGGCGGCGACCAATTTTCACTATCATCGGCCCGAAGTAATCCGTCCCGCAGTGCGAAAACGGCCGATGAAAGGGCTCGAGACGTGCGCGTGGTAGATCTCCCGTTGCTGGAGGCTGCGGTCTTGCCTTGCGTACCTTACAGAGGGCGCAATCCTTCTCGATAGCGCGCACGGTCGGTCGTAGATGAATGATCCAATACTTCTGTCGAAGATCGTTCGTCACACGCTCTCTGTTGGCGTGACCCGCTGCGCAGTGCTCCCGAAGCGTGATCAGCTTGGCAATTCGGTGGCGACCATCAAGTATAACCGGTCGCTTAGTCTCCACCGGTGCGGCGGCTGCTCCGATGCGTCCCCGTACGCGCAGAAGTCCGTCTTCGATCATTGGGTCCAGCCGGTACAGTCGGCTGCTCTTTGTAATCGGCAGGGCCTTCCTTATCCGACGTAACTCGTCTGCGAAGCTCTCTTCCTGCGCACGACGAATCAGTGCGCACTCGGCTTCTTCGATATGCCGATTTTCTAAATGGTTAGCTCGACGTCGGCATATGTCGATGAACGCGAACACACGTGCCGTCGCTCTGACTAGTGTGTCGTATTTTGAGAAACGTGCGGGATCAGGCAACCACCCGCCGTTCTGTTTCTCTTCCTCTCTGATGTGCAGAAGTACTTCTTCTTCGTTGTTATCGTTGGTCCCTTCCACTGGCCACTGGTTCTCTGGGCCGAGTAGAAACTCTGGTCCTTGGAACCAACGATCTTCCGCAGATATTTGCGAGCTCGAGAAGCGCGTCGCATCGTCAGCTACGTTCTCGCTGGTCGGAACCCATCTCCACTCGTTCTTGTGAGTGAGTTCCGCAATCTCTCCCAGGCGATGTGCGACGAATGGAGTATACTTTCGAGCGTCGCGTCGTATCCATTGTATCACCGTCATTGAATCGGTCCAGTATGTGGTCCTTTTGGCTTGTAACCGGTGCTCCTTCTTAATGGCGTCCGCCAGTCTTGCCCCGATGACCGCTGCCTGCAGTTCTAGGCGCGGGATCGTTTGCGTGCGTCGTGGAGCCACTTTTGCCTTGGCGGCCACAAGGCTCAGCTTCACGCTTCCGTCAGGACGAATGAAGCGCCAGTAGGCCACTGCTGCGTAGGCTTGTTCGCTGGCATCGCATAATACGTGCAGTTCTAAGTCTTCTTGTTCTTCCTGCTGGTACTGTCGTTCCAATCGCAAGCAGGAGAGACCGGAGAGCTGCTCGAGCCAGGTCGCGAACAATTCGTTCTCTTCGTCGGGAATTGGCTCGTCCCATGTCATTTTCAGCCTCCATAGACTTTGCAGTATTATCTTCGATCGAATCGTGTAGTGACTTAATAGTCCTAGCGGGTCGTATATTGACATGACCGCGCTGAGGGCTTCTCTCTTGGTAGGCGCGCGGGTTCGGGCGCGTACCTTGGCGGGAACTCGGTTCATTGAGGTATTGAATCCGAGTTCATCTCGTTCTGAGTTCCAAAATAGCCCTAGTATCTTGTTCTCGGTGCTGCTGTCTCCGAGCTCGGTCGGAGCTGTCGTTCGTATTTCCTCTGGCACATCGCTGAGCACGCTGCTGTTATTTGAGTTCCAACCTCGGAGTGTGAAGTCTGCGGCCGAGTGTACTGTTCGTACTTCCTCAATAGTTCGGCGAGCTTCTTCTTCACTTCCGTAACTGGCCACTAAGTCATCCATGTAGTGGTCTCGTGTGATTGCTTCGTATGCGAGAGGGTGACTCTTCGCATGAACTCTCGCGTTGTGGTCTCTAACGTGATGGGCCATAAATGGAGAGCTGGCGGCACCGAAGATCATGCTCGTCATCTTGTATTTTTGTGGTGGTTTCGTTCTCTCTGCACCTCTCCACAAAAATTGTTGTGCTGGCTGGTCTTCCGGACGTATTTTTATCCTCAGGAACATTTCTTGGATATCGGCCGTCACTGCAATTCGTTTTTCTCTGAATCTGAACAAGATTCCTTGCAGTGGCCTCAGTAGATCCGGTCCCTCTAGGAGGTGATCATTCAGGCTGACTCCTCGGCTGTTCGCTGCTGCGTCGAAAACCAGTCGCTGTTTTCCCGGTTTGTTCGGGTTCTGTACCGCGAAGTGTGGTAGAAACCATTCTACTCGGCTCGTCTTCTCGGTACCATCGCATGATTCAGCGTACCCCTTCTTGAGCAAATTGTCAACTTGCTTCGTGTACTCCTTCGCGAAGTCCGGGTCGCTGTCCATCTTTCGCTCGATTTGTTGAAGCCGGCGAAGTGCTGCGTCGTAGCTCGGAGGTAGGTTCGGCTCGTCGCTCTTCCAGGGCAGCCCGACTTCATAACCTTTGGCTATCTTTCTCGTGGTTGATTCGACCATTCTTATAGCCCGCTGGTTATCCTCGCTTATTCGTGGCTTGTGTGCGACTCCTAGGGCCTCTATGCCGAAATGATGCTCGACTAGGTCGTGGAGGCGCTCGTTCTGTTGTTCAGTTGCATCAGGAACATATATGTGCAACACGCTGTCCTGGGTTTTGATCACGCTGCGAGGTAACGTTCCGTGTATTACCCAACCCAGTTGTGTTCTTGAGGCGGCCGGTTGGTTCGGTTTGCCGGTCCTCAGTTCTCGGGACACTATATATTCCCAGTGATCGGCTCCAACCAAGATCCCAGGTCGTGTTGCGTTGTAACACACTTCAAACTTCGGTAGATCTCGGAGGTGCTCTTGCTCCAGTAATGCGCTCGGGATTGATTGCTGGAACAACTTCATGTCTTTCATGGTTCGTGCTCGAAGTTTGTGCAGTACATTGTCTCCGCTTCTCAGTTGGACGGTGACTAATCGGCTGTTATTTTCCTCTTTAGACATGCCGACCCCTTTTATGCGAAGTGGTAGCGGTGGTCCCTTTGCGCCGACGCTCTTCGCCAGCTTCTCGTCAATGAGGGTGACGGTCGCTCCCTCGTCCAGGAGTGCGTATGTGCGGATCTCCCCCCGTGGGCCGACGACGGTGACTGGGCACATCTTCAGGAGTACCGCCTTAGGACCGGTGGCAGTGGGCGTAGCCACTGATAGGACGGACTCTGCGTCGTTGGTCGCTTCTCGTGTCTTCGGGGCGTCGGAGCGTTCCTCTGGCTTCTCAGGCTGGTGCAAAGTCGAGTGATGAGACCGCTGACACTTGTTCACGCCGCATGGTTTACCCTTGCAGAAACTTCGCCGATGCTTCTTTGTTATGCATTTGAAGCAAAGTTTCTTATCCCGCACTAGTTCCCATCGCTGGTCTAGCGAGAGTGCTTTATACCGTGGGCACTCCGGGAGTTTGTGCGTTTTCTGGCAGCTCGGGCATTTGTCGTCCAACTGTTCTTCTTCGGTGACATTGAATATGTTAGCCTTCTTCTTATTGCCCGTAGTGTTCGTAGACCGGAACTCTTTCTTCGCCGCGCTGGTTGATGCAGTGTTCGGTGCGTAGCTATACCGTAGGGCGCGGTCTGCCTCTCGCATAAGGAAGCGAGACAGTACAACTATTTCCGGGTCCGTTGTCTCTTGTTCGCTCGCGTAGTCACACCATCGCGCTCTGATGTGTGGGCTAAGCTTCTCTAGGACCTCTCTGGCTAGCATGGGGTTGTAGAGGTACCCATTTCGATCCAGGCTTCTAAACACGCAGACAACATTTTGCACTTTCACGGCAAAGTTGTTCAATTCTACTGCCGATGTGCCGGGCTTCGGAAGTTTCTTGAGGTCTTCAAAGGCTCGATCAATAATAACTTCAGGCCTCCCGAAACACTGTTCTAGTGTTTTCATGATTACTTCAGGATGGCTAGCTGTATATAGTAGGGCCGATACAAGGTCTCGTGCTTCGCCCTTAAGACAGCTTCTTAATCGTTGCAGGTTCTCTGCCGGCGTCAACTGATAGATCTTCGTTGAATCTTGGTAGGCAGCCTTAAATGCCAACCATTCGTTCGGTGTGCCGGAGAACGCTTGTAGGTCGGGACACCTCGTTCTAGGTCTCGCAAGCTTCTCCATGGCTTCAGTTAACGCCTCGATGTTTCTTAGTCGGGCGGGCGATCTTCCTCGAGTATCGAACCGTAGATGTCGTTCGTCCTTGGTTCCGCTCTTCGAGGGTCCGTGATCCTCCCCCCGTACACCGAGGGTATTCGTTTGGAGCCAGGCGTCAACCCTTTGAAGGTGGTCAGCTGTAGTTTCTTCATGAAGGCTTTCCTGGTCATCCTCTATGGCTGATAGATCGGCAGCCAGCTTCTTTCTGATAAGTTCGGCTTCGATCTGCAGTTCCCTCTTCTTCAGAGCAGCGAGCTGCTTCTCCGCCTCGAGCTCTAATATTCTGGCCCGAGCGGCAGCGCTAGCGGTCGAGCGCTGCGAGCGTACTGAACGGGCCGGGGACCTAGTGCGAGGTCGGTCCTCGGGGTTCAACGCCGTGGAGGGACCGGCGCGGGGCGCCTCGATCGACCTCCGTATAGCCTCTCTGTCTGCCTGTCGCGTACGCGACGCAGACGGATCCATAGAGGCCCTCCTCGAGCGTTCCCGCTCGAGGGCTAGTTCCGTGGAGGGACCGGCGCGGGGCGCCTCGGTCAACCTCCCCATAGTCTCTCCACCCGCCTGTCGCCGACTATGCGACGCAGGTAGATCCAGCGAGACCCTCCTCGAGCGTTCCCGCTCGACGGCTAGATCGATAGAGGGATCGGCGCAGGGCGCCTCGGTCAATCCCTCAATAGCCTCGCTGCCTGCCTGTCGCGTGTCAGGCGACGCAGGTGGGTCCAGCGAAACCCTCCTCAGGCGTTCCCGATCGATGGCCAAACGGTTGCGTTCGGCTACGTCGCGGTCCAATTCGCGTTCCATGACGCGACGGTCTTGTTCCGCGGCGTCCGCTTGGCTTCTCGTCACGACCATACTTCTTTCTTGGTCGTGGTTCTTCTCAATCCGGCGCTCGAAGGTCCAAACAACACTGTTGGGGATAGTGGACTGTATATTGAAACTTCCTTGTTTGGTTCTTCCTTTTATTCCTGAGTACTGTATTCACTGGATTCACTGCGTTCACTGCACTACCTGCACATGGCCGGATCGCGGCCCCTTATATATGAATTTTGCGGGAGACGGACAGGCGCTCTCATTGGTCAACCAATCACGCACGACCTTTATTATCCAATCCGGTGGCGAGCCGCGCTATCTCGCTCGCACCTATCGTCGTCTCGCTCACGACCTCCGTTGCATGGAGCTTTACCGGATAGAGAGCACCTGCCCGTTATCTATTTATTTCCCCTCCCTAATCCGTATATTTACAACTTAATCTATATATACATTTTATTCTTAAACTTAAACTAATGGCTCGGCGTCCTCAACAGTTATTTAACTATATTGTGCATGAAATTCTTTTATTTATTTATTCTTTTTTTTATTTATATATTGCACAATATAAAAACAAAATTAGTTCCCCGAGCACATCGCAGATGTCAGTAATAATGTCTAGGAGAGTACAGGGCTGGGCCAGCCGCCACCCCGGCGTCTGCCCCGCTGTAAATATCCCGGTAAAGCCTAACACAACTCAAGATGAACACGACAAAACTGATAACGCCCGCCACGAGAGTCCGAGACATCCCAATTTAGTGCCCGCCTCGAGATAACGCTATTATACAGCTTTTAACTATACGGATACGCTAAATGTAGTAAAATCACCTTATTGTGGCCATTTTACTGTTCCACACGCTCGGTTTTGTCACCTGCGTAGGTATCGGTATCTCTAGCCAGCTCTATTTACGCACTGAAGCTTAATAAAAAGCTCCATAAAGATTATCCACATTATTGGTGGACAAAAAGTGAATTAAATATTTGACGCGAACGAGCCGGTCAGTCTTGTTACGAGATGCCCGAATGGTCATTGTGAAAGTACCTACTTGCTAGGTGTCAGTAGGCGTATAATTATTCGAATACTTAATTAAGCATTAAACAGTTATCAATAAATACTTACTTAGAATAGAAAGTTTTTTGTTTTTGCTTAACATAGACAATTAAGCAGTAATTATTTTTTTTGCTGACTTTGTAGTTGTTTGAGCACAACTCACCTGATGTTAAGTGACGGTGTGGTCGAAGATGGTAAAGCACACCTAGCTGGAATGGAACTGGCTCTCAAGTGAGGCTGCCTGAACACATCGTTAGATGCTTCGCGGCAGATTTTCAACGTGAGGGTGGTAGCTAGCCAGCCGAGTACAAGAAAGTACCCTACCACCATGCAAATCAATGACTTGCCATGCAAGTCATGTTGAGATCATTAAGGTCCTATAAATAAATTAAGGTTAAATAGAAATAAATTAATAACCAATTAAAAATATTTTCAACAAGCTGCGCCCTGCGGATTCACTCGCGTTTTTCGGGATAGAAAAAAATAATTACGGAAATTTCATACAAATCATTAATTAAAATTTATGACTTTTACCGTGATTTAAAAAAAAAAAACTTTATCCAAATCTTTTCTTGACAAATACTTAACAAATAGAAATAAATCGGTCGAGGCGTGCTCGAGTGACGCTCAGTCATACACGTGGCATTAAGGTTGTCTGGAAGAAATCGCTCTAGGCGATAAGGCCGCCCTTGTACACCGTTTATTTGTTGTTTCTATGTTGTATTTTTTGTTTTGTTACTTTATTTCTCTTCTTTTTTTTTTAATTTTTGTATGTATTTTTATAATGTTTGGTGTATAATAAAGTTGTATTGTATTGTATTGTATTGTGGCAATTGATTTTTATTTGTGCATCTGCATACCTAATAAGACTTATTTCGTCTCAATTAATTAGGTATAAGTAAGTATAACCTTTTTTTTTTTTTTTTTTTTTTTTTCCCAGGGAAATCCTTAATGGATACCACCCGCTCCGGGGGAAGCAGGGTGATTATGTGGGACTCTCCGCCCAAGTGGCGGCCTACCCACTAAAAACCCTGGGGTGTCTCTGCCTGACGCCTATGTGCCAGGGCTACGGGAACGCTTTCGCACTCATCCGCGGCCCTGGCGGCGTTGGTCCCCTGGGACTCTTTCCAGTTAGGGGTGGAGCTGGAGAGCCTCCACCCATCTTTCTTTGAGGGGCACGCGGAAACACCACGCGCGCCACCTCAGGGGCTACTCTTGTCGGGCGACGGACTCCCCCGAGTCCGTTGCCCAAGGCCCCTGTTATGGGGGTTGGAGGAGGGCATGAATCCTCCTCCGACGCCCGGGTCTCCGGCGGCGCATTGAGAGGTCTGTAGTGACTTCTCGTTGGCGCTCTGCCGTTTCCTTCTGGAACATGACCTGTTCACAGAAGGAAACTGCCGCCTCCCATGATCTCTCGCACCCGAGCATTGAGGGTATCAACACTGGAAGCGAGAGATCGTACCCCACAACTGCGACGAGTTCACGGCGCTCACTTGCCCATGCCGGGCACTCCTCTAACGTATGCTGCGCCGTATCCTCGTCGCAGCTGCAGTGGTGGCACCCGGTTGTCGGTTCTCTCCCGGCTATACGGCACAGTTACTTTCCGAAGCATCCATGCCCCGAAAGCACCTGCACAAGCCGAAAGGTAAGCGACCCGTGCGCCCTATCCAGACAGGCTGGACAGCCCCAACGGTCCAGCTTCCAGCCCTTGGATGGGCTAACTGCTCCTTCCATTCCCCAAGCATGAACCGCCGAGCGTGGAACTTCCACACTTCGACCTCCCTCGGTACCGGAGATTGCCCGCTTCGGCGGAGATCTGTACGCCATGCATACATATTTGCATGAATCTCCGCTTCTAGATCCCAGGGAGGTGACCCAGCTAAAAGGCATGCCGCCTCGCAAGAAATAGTGCGATATCCCCTGATGACTCTGATAGCCATCACCCGCTGCGGTCGCCTTAATAAGGCGACCGTTTTGGCATTTAGAGCATCCGCCCAAATAGGTGCCCCATACAGAGCCATAGATCGCACTACCCCCAGATACAGGCGGCGGCTACCAGCCTTCGGACCGCCAAGATTGGGCAACAGACGCTTGAGAGCACCGGCCGCTCCCATCAATCGAGGGGCCAGCTGTGCAAAGTGCTGACGAAAGTTCCACCTTCCGTCGAGGTGGAGTCCAAGATATTTCATCGTGGACTCCACCCCGACTCGCACCCCTCCAATAACAATGTGGGAACCCGACGGAGGCGCCCGCCGAGGGCCATGGAACACTAAGGCCTCCGACTTGTTAAGCGCCACCCGGAGTCCCAACATTCCTATCCTCCCCACCACTTCCTCCACCGTTGCTGTGGCAAGACGGGCAGCTTGTACGAAGGTCTTGCCCCGGGCAGTCACAAGTGTGTCATCTGCGTAGCAGGTCACACTGGCGCCCGGATTAAGAGCTCCCCTCAAAACCCAGTCGTAGCCGATGTCCCACAGGATCGGCCCTAAAGCTGAACCCTGCGGCACACCGCACGACATCTCCCTCCGCAGGAATTGACCTCCCCTCCCCGCATACGAGACAAATCTCTCAGAGAGGTAGGCTTCGACAATTCGGCTGAGGTAGAGGGGCACTTCATGATACTTCAGCGCCTCCCCTATGCAGGCCCACGGCAGTGTATTAAAGGCATTGGCAATGTCAAGGGACACCGCCACCACCACATCACCGCGGGCCACTGCCTCGTCCGAGAGGGCCTTGACACGCTTGACAGCGTCAATCGTGGAACGACCCACCCGGAAACCGAATTGTGCCTCCGATAAATTCGGACCAACCCCATCAAGGTGCCGGACAAGGCGACCAGCTATGATGCGCTCAAACAGCTTATCTGCCTCGTCCAGCAAAACAATAGGGCGGTACGCGGAAGGAGAATCTACAGGCCGCCCATCCTTCTTCAGAAGAACCAATCGGCCCGTCCTCCACAACCTCGGGAATCGACCCGTCTCCAGACAGGCATCTAACAGTCTTCGGAATCGGTTCCCGAGCTCTTCAAGAGCCACAACCCAAGCCCTTCCAGGAATGCCGTCTGGTCCCGGAGCCTTGTTTTTGGCTTTGAGTTTGAGGACTGCCACCCACAATTCTCCAGCTGAGACCAACGGTATCTCTTCAGCCTCAACATGAATCTCATCCCGAGGAAGCGCCATTACTGGAGGCCGAAATACCGAGCCGTTCGGAAATAGGGTAGTTACAATATCCTCCAGCAGCCGAGGCTCCAGAGTCTCAGTCAAAGGGGGCGCCCAGGGACGAATTTTTCGTCTGACCTCCTTGTAGGGTCGCCCCCACGGGTCTTGGCTGAGCGTCTCCAGAAGCTCGTTATAAGCTTGGGTTTTGGAGTCGCTGATGGCCAATCGCAGGTCCCTCACCCGCTCCCGGTATGCACCATATAACTGGTCCTCAACAACTCCATCCCTACGCCGCTGACGACGCTGCCTGGTGTACTGGCGTCTCGCCACTACGCAGCTGTTCCGAAGTGCAGCTATTTCTTGTGACCACCAGTACACCTTTCGTCTAGGAGGACGCGTTTTCGCTCGGGCCATGCTAGCGTCACATATTTGCGACAGAGCATCCCGAAACCACTCCGCCTCCTTCTCTACCTCCACAATCTCGTCCGGTGGGGCCAGCCAAGCTTGAACAATAGAAGCTTCCACCAATACCTCCTTATCCATTGACCCCAATAACCATCTGGGAAATGTGGGGGTATATCTTCCAGAGCGTCGAGTATCTGTATTAGTAGAAGAGGTGGACACGTTGAACCGGATATACCGGTGATCGGATGCCGTCTCTACTTCCTCCACCACCCTCCAACCGTGAACCGTGTGCGCGATAGCAGAAGAGGCCAGAGTCAAATCGACAATTGAGCCCCCGTTCCACCGCACACAAGTCTCCACTGATCCCTGGTTTAGCACCAGAAGGTCATTGCTCGCCGCCCATTCCTCGAGAGCCTCTCCTTGAGGTCCAGTCGCTGGGCACCCCCACGCCACAGACTTGGCATTGAGGTCCCCAGCTACAAGCGCCCGACGGGGCAGGATATGCCTAATGAGAGCGCCTACCCCGTGCAGAAACGACTCGAATTCAGAGAGACTTCTATTGGGGGAAAAGTAAACTGCTATAATGACAATTTCTCCCCACTGAACCGCCGTATATCCACTGCCTCTCGCCACTATAGGAAGGGGCGGAGCACCAGCCGATGATACGATGGTCACCACACCGTCCAAGTCACCTACCCAATTATCCCGGGGTGGGACAGAGTACGGTTCAGAGACCACCGCAACCTCTATCAACCACTCTGCCATGCTCTGAACGAATAGATCCTGCGCAGCAGCAGAGTGGTTGAGATTTGCCTGGAGAAAGCGATGAGCCATAACTAATCAATTGACTATCATCGCCTCCTCACCCCGCCCTGCAGCGAGAGGGGAACTGTTGGCTACTACAGCGCTGGTGGCACTGGCTACTGCCTTAACTACCTTTTTGGGCATAGGTAGGGAGCAGGCCTTACCACCCATTCTGTGCTCCGCTGGTTTGTTAGCTGCTGCACACAGTGAACATCGCGCGCCAGCGGTGCACTGAGCCGCCTTATGTCCAGATTGACCGCAGCGGTAGCAATCCTCGCTACGGTCAACATCAGACGTACATTGAGCACGGACGTGCCCCTTCTGAAGGCACCGATAGCACTGCATTGGCCTATTTTGCAGTACTTGCACACGCGCTGAAACCCAGCCGACCAAAAGGCGGCCTCCCTCGCGTAGCTTTTTTGCAGCTGAGACTGGGCAGCGAACCCAGGCGGAGCCGGCACTCTGAGAGCCTTGGCGGATTTCCCCAACCTTAACAGCTTCCACAGAGCAACCACCGCGCTGAGCAATTACTGCCGCTAATTCTTCTCCACTGACTGAATCATCCAGCCCCGAGATGCGCAATTCTGCGCACTTTATTGGCCTGGAGACTTTCAGCAACTCCGGGCTTATAGCCTCGCGAATCTTCTGCGCAAGGGAGTCCGCCTTTTCATCACTGGTTGTTCCAGATACCTCCAGCTTGCGTGCTCCTGTGGCAGTTCGCCGACAATGGAGACCAGTACCCACAATACCGCAACTGGCGAGGTCAATCTTTGACCTCAGCTCTGCCAGCATTTTCGTATAAGTCACACCCCTCTCCTCAGCTCCCGGCTGCAGTGTTATCACAACAGCTGATGACCGGGGAGAGCGCAACTTGACCTGCTGACTTTTATGCTTTGCAGGCATCGCTGTCTGTTGTTGCGATACCGTGGCTCTCGTTCCACGCCTCACAACTGTCGACCAACCTTCATCCATAGATTCAGGCGGTGGCGGGAGAGGTCGATTAGGCCTTCCCTTTGTAGGTTGACATAGCTCTTTCTGCGTTGGAGTCGTCCTTGCAGGCGGACCAGCTTTTTTGGTACCCTTCACCGGAATGCCAGTGGTAGCCTTTCCCTTATGCCTTTTTTCGGGTTCAGGGTCTGGCACCCTCCTTCCAATGGGTACGGCAGACAGTTCAGCCTGACGACGGTCTACTGCGAGTGGTGGTCTGAGCCGCGTTTCGGGTAAGAGACGCCCCTCTAGCGCCTCCAACCGAGCATTCACCATACTTCCTACCTGCAGCATGATGGTTCGCTCCAGATCTGAACCACCAGCAGGCCGAGGTGCACAGTCCGACGCCCTCCCCGCTTCATACGATGTTCGTTGCGAAGGGGAAGTCACCGATTCAGCACGCATCCGAGCCAACTCTTTTCGAAGATCTACCACGTCATTACGTAACTCCGCCATCTCATTCTCCAAACGAGCATTGACTGCTTGCAGCTTAGCAGTTTCCTCAGTAGAAGTTCTTTTACTAAGAGCCTCTACGACCGCTTTGATAGAAGCTGCCGAGTCTTTTAATGCCCGCTGGAAGGTTCCCTTTAGGTTACCAGACTTTGTTGCCACCATAGTGATAACACTGATGTCTTCCAGCACCTTCTTATTGAGTACCGATACCAATCGCTCATCTCCCCCCTCCTTGGTTGCCAATAGCCCGAGCGCAATACTACTCTCTTGAGCATTTATCACTCGGTCTTCCAAATCGAGGCCTAATTCTTCGCGCCTCTTTGCCATGAATTTCCTCCGCTGAATTTTCCCCGCAGCAGTCAATGCACAAGGTGATGTGGTCTGTGCCCCGAACTCTACGGAAGGCAAGTCTTCACCTACACTGCTCGCCAAGTCCGCATAATCATTAGGGCGCTGGCGCTTCATGCCACACTCCCAGAACCGGCCTTCAGTCAGAGACTCGCGCGATTCCGAACCTACATTTCCGCCGGTCTCCATATCCTCCGGCTCCTGAAGACAAGACAGAGACTGAGCCTTCAATCTCAGGCTCTGCCTCGTCGTCTTCATCTCTTCTCTCTTCAATACCCTGTCTTTCTCCACTCTATCTTCATTGCGGTTCTTGCCCCCCCCCCCCAGAGTACGTGGGGCTGCGTGCCGAAGCACGGAGGGATTCCTCCAAAGAAACTTGTCTAGGGAGACCCTCCTGGGTAGTCTTTTTATTACCGCTTTGATTCATGTTTATTTGGCTCAATTTTTTAATAGGTAGAGCTCCCTAAAAGGGGTCTAATGGCCAAACTTCCCGCTGACCATGCCCGAGTATGCAAGCCCAGAGCTGCGCCACAAAGGCAACGCAGCTCAGGACTCGCCCCCCGAACACTCCCCTCAGCGACCCCCAAACCTTGGGACTTGGTATACTCTGCGTGGCGACACCCCACACACACACGAGCCGACCAATTCCACCTCACGATGTAATGGCGGATCGCCCATCCCTGCAATGTCGCCACACACAGCGACTCCGATCCTTCTCGGATCCCCTCCGCGTCCTCCCCACGCTCGATAGCACGAGCCTCGCCCATCTACTATGCCCTCTGCTTGTCAGAGGGGCACGTAGAGAGCCCTCTTGGCCAAACACAACGTGCTCAGCCTCGCTTGACAACTTCAAGCCCCAACCGGAACACCTGCGCGCGCAACTCCTAAAAAAGAGTAGCGCTCACAGAAGCTCCTCCTGTCCCGTCCAGATATCAGCAACCAGTCAACAAAGTCCCACTGAGGAAAGTTGTTGACTGATCCCCAGGATGCACCACGAGGAGGTTATCTGGACCCGCACCCCAAGTAAGTATAACCTCTGTTAACATTTGGAAGATAGTCTTATAAAAGTGACGCAAATTCCATTCGCGGAAACGATTTATGATCAATATTTCTTACTCAAATGTGTCACGATTACTATAGCAATGAATTAGAATTATACAATCTTTATTGACGTAACATATTAACTTTCAATCCATTCTCCGCATCTTGACGGGCACGATACATTTCCTTACAACTGTTTTCCGTAAATTCATTGAATTTTTATGGGCAAACAAATTGTCTTGACGTAATTTATGTGTTTTTAATGCTTCATAGTTCAGTAATATCGACAGAACGAGATTCGGGCCCGGAGTGACCGCGTCGCCGCGCCGTGTGCGACCCAGATCTTATTCTCATTTAACTAATTGAGCGAAAACGACACAAGCAACGCCATTCAGCGTCGAACTAATGAATGACCCACGAAAAAAGCCAATTTGTAGTTTTTTTAACACTTCAATTTGTGCCGTAAACCCCAAAAAAGGTTCGACCAAAACCACAGTCGAATTAGTGTCCCTTGTTCCGGAGATTAGAGGACTGTCCACCTCTTATCTCGGTCGTTCGTTATTTTATTGGCTTGTATAGAGTAAGTCGATAAACACGACGCATAATGGTCCATAATGAATCGACCCGCGCCTCGACCGCAGCGACCCGCCCGCCACCGCGCCGGTTCCGCTCCGGCACGCTGCGGCGCGGACTAATCATAAAGGTTTTATGGGCATCGTTTCTGAATATCCGCTTTGATGTTACTTTAGCTCTTTCTACAATATGAGATGTGTTGCATAAACAGATCATAAAACTGTCATCGGAACACAAAAAATATACCCTTTCAATAAAATGTAAATATTCGAAGTGGTTTTCTAATTTTATTGCGTCTACACCTATTTAAAATTTTAAATGTTAATACAGGTAACTACATAATAATCTTCGAGTTTATTAGCGAAATATTCATTTATTGATTGTTTAATTTATAGTAAATTGGTATCGTTGTATTAACTCGCCACTTAGCGACCTTTACAACTCGGTTAAATAAATTTAGAAAACTGGCCAAGTGCGATTCGGACTCGCGCACGAAGGGTTCCGTACCATTATCTATAAAAACGGCATAAAAACATGTCTGTTGTATGGGACCCCCTTAAATATTTATTTTATTCTGTTTTTAGTATTTGTTGTTATAGCGGCAATAGAAATACATCATACATAATATGTGAAAATTTCAACTGTCTTACAATCTCGGTTCATGAGATACAGGCTGGTGACAGACGGACAGACAGCGAAGTGTTAGTAGTAGGGTCCCGTTCTACCCTTTGGGTACGGAACCCTAAAAACGGATAAATACGTCGAAAATTTTGTAATAAATGAAAAATAACCGTTCTAAATGATTAAAATAAATTTAAGCTCTCCAAATGATATTATTTATCATTTTCCAAATTCCTAATTTTGTGAACAGCACTAATCTGGTGGCACTAATGTAGGTATGACATCACTCATCATTTTCTTACATGAGAAAGGAATGGAAATTATATTTGACTTCAAAAAAGTAGGACGTAGGAGTGTGCCAGCGCTTACTTTACAGTCTTCAGAAATGCGCTCTTTCTGAGTCTATTCGTCTTAGTCTATTAGACTGAAAATCAGACCATCATTTTAATTTCTAAGATTATCAGCTCTGCACAAGCTTAATAATTCAAATCAAACTTAATTACCCGACTTCATTTAAAAGGTTTCATAATAATAAAAAATTAAGAATTTACCTCGTTTTCATGGGATCTGACAATATGACTACAGTAGTAGTACCTATACCTTAAAAAAATACCAATATTATGTGCATAATTATCATTATATTTGTATGTAAATGTAATGAGACGAACTAGACGCTAGACGACTAGACCTGATGATAAGAAATACCGCCTGTCCATGTTACAGCGATACACAGAATTTTTAATAAAAAAACAAAGTCTAGGGTATCGCTACTTTGGCGCTCGTTACTATGAGACATTAGATGATTAATATAGCATATATATATACAGCCCTGTAATTTTGCTAGCTGCAGTACCCTTCGAACTGGAATAATTCATATAACAATTTCATAATTATTGTTACATTTAATAAGTTTTATATATCGAAGTACATGTCCGATTGCTTTGACTCATTATTTAAAAAATAAATTCAACGTTTAGGCCCGTCTTTATTTTGATCAGAAATAAAATCATCTATGTTTCTACTGTCCTACTTCTTTCATATATGATGACTATATTTTTGTTAGTATTTTTTACAATAATTGACAAAAAAGACAACAAAATAGGCAGACAATAGGTTACTTAAATCATATTAAATTTCTCACTCGCTGCCCAAATATAACGAGCCCAGTTGATATTATATCTACTAATGAACACAAAATGATGTACAAACCGCGTAAAGACCTATTCATAAGGCGTATTAAAAGTGAATTAAAATGTCTGAAATGTCACATTGCGAGGACTAATAGTTTATTAGAGGATAGTCAAACAACACACTCGGAGTCTATCACACCATACGATTTAAACAGACGCGGACGTTAAAAATTTATTAATATAAAAAAATTCTTCCAAAAAAATAACTTTGTGATTTTTTTATTGTTAAATAGATCTACGTTTGGCCACCAAGTCGCCTGGAGGAAAGCAACAGTGAGGCCGAGGATGGAGCACGCTGATCTAGAATAAATCTATTTACTCTACCCTTAAAACCGTTTAAATTGTAGTTTATAGGAAACAAAGAACCCGGCAATGAGTTCCATTCATGGGCTGTACGCATCAAGAAAGTAGAGCCGAATCACTGCTTGCGAATACTGGGAACGTCTACGAGGTACAGATGATAGTGTGCCGTTCTTCCGCTTGTCATGTGTATCTCTTATGTATTCTGTGCTGTGGTGAAACGGAGAGGGTGGGATACTACACCACAACAAGCATGTACCCTGCATAATATTGCAGACATTTTTTTTCTTCGTCTAGGTATAGCACGTTCGTTCATTGTGCCAGTTCTCAACTTTTCTTCAAACTATGTAGTAGAGTCTACTTCTTTATTAATTCTTTATATCTACTCCTTTGAGTAGATATAAAGAATTAATGAATTATATTCGATATAATCTTTTTTCTAACATACCAAAATAATAAAATATTTTATTGATAACACCAAAGTTACAAGTTATTCCTATTTATGCCAACAATAACATTAAAAATGTCAATATAGTATGTATAGTAAAATGTCAATAAAAACCTTTTAAATTTTGTAATTTATTTGCGTGAACAATAAAATATTAGTCTATCTACAAGTTTACCAATGCATTTTATATACCTAGAAAATAACTCCAAAACAAATAACAACAGCAACCAATCTCCGATTGTTGTATATGTGACTGTTAGTAACGTTTATTAACAATTTTTTTATGTAAAAGTAATGAGAACGAACGGAATGCTCTCTTGATGGTAAGAGACATCACTTGTCCGTGACACTTGCAGCGGTACCCAGCACAAAATAATCAAGGACATAAAGGATAATTCGAATTATTCGATGCTTAATCTCAATATCGCTGTAATTTCGCTAGTTGCAATATCCTTCTAGAACACAATACTTATACAGCAATTTGCTTGGCGGCAAAATATCTGACACTACGGCGGTACCGACATAGACGACTAAGGAGATCTGGTGAAGTAATTTATTCACTATTATAATGTTATTAATACTTTATGTGGAGAATTGAATCAGATGTACTGCTTACTCTGCAGTTGAGCTGAGCTGTTTGGAAACTGAGTTGAGCTGTACACATACATAGGTATATTACTGATGTACATTACGCTACGGTGTAAATGCGCTCCACATACCACGTTCCGTTGTTCATAAAATAGACGCTCTACCACTAATGACTTCCTGTGTTTTTTTCATCGCCAATTATTTCCCGTGGATGAGCACCCGAAGACAACAAACTTTTTTCGTTTGGACTGTCTCGAGTCTCTTTCAATTTAATCTTCAAGTTGTGTTGCATGCTTTTTGTTACAACGACGGCATAAATAGACTTAAAATACCTACTTACCTAGTCTGTCTTATTGCTGTTTTTGCAAGCGGCTAGTTCTAAGCGATATTAGTTATTTGATGGCTTGTAAAATGATATATGACAAGTACTGTCAAGGCACAATAAAAACGTTGGCCGAGAGAAAAGTTTTAGATGATTTTAATTAATTAACTTTTTTATGTGTTTATGGTTTAGGTGTTTTTAATATACCTACATATCTCATGTATATATGTATTAGTCTATATTGTTTTTGTTTAGTTATTTTCAATATCAATTTTTTTAAATTTTGATATTGAAAATTTGTGTGTGTTTGGTGTACAATTAACTTATATTATATTCTTATCTGATGCTAAGTGACAATGTGATCGAAGATAGTGATAGCTATTGCGAAATAAAAACAGCTGTTCCACGCATTTGGCTGATTTTTTCGCAATTTTTAGGCCGATTTACACTTCGAAGAGCATAGGATCAAATCCCAATAATAAGTTTAAGCTGCCGGTGAAGAAACCATAACCCTGATTACGTAGGGTACTTTTTAGTACTCGACTAAATAGCTACCACCAAATAAATTTGAAAAAATCTACCGCCGATCACCTATAACGTTGTGTTCTGACAACCTCACTTGTTCCATTTCCGTTCCAAATCAAGTGTGTTCACCATTTCTGACCACACCGTCATTTAATATCAGGTGAGGTGTGGTCAAGCACCTAGCTTAACTTTAAAAAAATATGTAAGCTGATATGAAAATGATCTCCCGTCATCTTCTTGGCTCCGCTAGTAGATAAGTTGAACAATAGAATATCTAAACAATTGTTCGTTATCTAAAAACACAGTAAATGAATTATAATAAAATCGCGGCGGCCGTACAAATGTGTTGAACGTGTCGCCGCCTACGCTGCTCTACCCGCTTCTTTCAACTTTTCAACACTAATTTTATTGTATCCGGAGATAAACTGTACGAATCACGGTGCTTTTATACAAACAAACACTCGACGGTATTGCATTTAACATCTTATTGATATCAAAAAGATGCGTCACTAAAATCGTGACCAGCAATAATGATGAAAACTTTTGTATTGAGTACATGAGATCTTTGTTCCATGGTGATGGCATTAATATAATACTATCGATTTTTTTTTAAATGTAAAAGTGTCGAGGCGAACTAGACGCTCTCCTGGTGGGAAGATAACGCATGTCCATAACTATTGCAGCGATACACATAACTTTGAGTAGCAAAACAAAGTCCAAGATAGAGATAATGATAGACACGAGTAATATTGGTACAATATAGATGGATAGATTACGATTATGTCCTGTGATCGTGCTGTGCCCTCAGGTGTATGTACAAATATTAGCGATGGCATGCCAATAAATTAATTAATCAAATTAAAATACAAAAATACACATTCATAATATTTTTATTTAAAATTACGCTTTACTGACTCAATTTGAATTACAATTTTATTTTTATTTTTAATAATATAGGAAGAGGAAAGTTAGTCAAAAAAATCTTAATCTAGGGTTAGAGTACTAGTTTGTGTGTTTACCGCGAGCAGACCAGCGACCCGCAAGCAGCACCCGATCACGAGTATGACGCATGTGCCAGCCATCGCCCTCCTCAACCATATCTGAGGGAAGAGAGCGCCAGACACACGACGCCGCCGCAATAAGGAGCCTTCGATGGTGAGCTTGAATGCTCGAGGCATACACACAATCCCAATATTATATATTTAATAAATTTTAATTCAAATTAAATAGTAAAAAGTTAGTGAAAAAGCAAATAAAATAATGTCTAAAAGATAATAATAAATACTCAACAAATAATAATGGTTGCCAGGGCATCGCAGCTTTGGCGCTTACTACTTTGAGACTTTCGATTGTTAGTCTCAACAGACCTGTAATTTCGCCAGCTGCAGTACCCTTCAAACCGGAACACAGTAATGTTTACAGACTACTGCTTGACGGCAGTATATCTGGTACTGCGGTGGATCTAGACGACCTCCTTCTAAGGAGATGTACCACCAAGTTTCTTTAACAGGAGGCCGTCTAGGTAGGTATACTAAACTATTCTGCTGACAGCAACTCTGTTTTTTATAGACAGCCTGGGTGTTCACCAAATCACCTGATTTTAAGTCACGGTGTGATTCGAAGATAGTGAACGCACGAACGAGCCTAGGATAGAACTGGCTCCCAAATAAAGCTGCGGGAGCGCACAGTCAGGCGCTTGGCAGCTGATTTTCAGCTTGAGTGTAGTAGCTAACGAGATGAGTAGGTGATTCAGAGTTTACCTTTATGCTATGGTTTCCTACAATGTTTTCCTTTATCGACAGCTCAAACTCATTGTTATAGATTGAACCTACGCCTTTCAGCGTCTGATCCCACTGCGGTATCCACTGAGCTACAGTTACAGAAGCAGTAGTGTGAAAACATTATTGTGTGTTTTTTTATTGAGGCTTCACATTAGCATCTGCATTAATAAATACACCAAATATATAAATATACTTAATTAAAGCTAAATGAGTTGCTTTTTTTAAGGAAGCACAACATACAATTCTAAAATTTATACAAAGGGTGCTGTAGCTAGCGAAATTATAAGACTAAATTAGACTAACCATCAAATATCTCAAGATATCTAAAGGGCGCTAAAGAAGTTATATTTCGGATTATGCTTTATTACTCAAATATCTGGGTACCGCAGCAATGGTTAAGAGCAGACGCTATTTTTTACATTGATTCGTCTTATTATGTACTCGTTACCACAGAAATACTAATTTCTATGTTACACAATAATTTATTTTAGTCCCTTTCAGAGTACAGTGAGATTAAGCAAAATTGCTACAGTCTATAAGAGCAGGCCCAGACTTTATATTATTAACATAGAAATAAATGCAACAATATAATCAATTATAATTGATTAGCTTAAGGCCACGGAAGATGACATTAAAATGAATTCAAGGCAATTTGTAATTGTAATAAATGACAAATAATCACGCAAATTATTTATTTTTATTATAGGTATCATTACATACGACTTGTTGGTAAATTATTTGTGGTGCATAGTGCTTAATGTACGTTCGCTTGAGCATTTAAGGGTGGGGTGAAACCGCAGATAATTATGCTTATTATGGGGAAACGGGGCTAAAACGGCATGCGGTTGACTTGAGTTGCTCCTGTCAAAATAATGGCGAGGGCCATTTGGTGGCAGTTAGTTCCTATGGCAATAAATGCAGGCACTCGAAAATTGTCTTTGAATCATGGTCTGTCTCTTGAATTATGGTACTACATACTGTACACTTTTTTGAGGTTTTGGCAGTCTAGTTGGGAGACCGTCTAGCTTCCAATCTGGAGGTCCTGGGTTCGAATCCCTCAGCGCGCACCTCTGTCTGTCTTTCGTAAGTTATGTACGTATTGCCGATAACTTGAAGGGTGAAAACATCCAGAGGAAACCAACAACACCGAGAGTCCTTAAAAAAAGTTATCGTAGATATGTCTCGTCTCGTCATCAACGCCATCAAACTTTCCACCTAACTCACTGGAGCTACTATGCCAGCGCCCTAGAGCCTCGCTCCGATACTTCAAGGAGCTAGGTTGGCTCGGGTAGATGCTGGTAGGGGGAAATGCACAAAACACCCCAAGCGGGACGTCAGTGCAGGACTTATCGCCCCCATTTTGAATAAGAATAAGAATATGTCAAGTCTACCAACCCGCATTTGGCTAGCATGGTGGACTACGGCCTTAGTATAGTTAATGGTTTTTAAGAAAGTGCTGCCGAACCGATAGGTACTTGGCGACAGATTTTCAAATTGGTGATTTTATACCTTCCCCGGCTTTAGATAGGTGTAATTTATTCGGGCGACTTAATTACAAAATATTGAATGTTTCTCCTTATACAAAACCTTAATTAGGATGTATTACATATGTATATAACTTTCGTAAAAAATATTTAAATGAAAATGTAAAAAAATCAAATCAGAATCAAAATAAGTCGCATGCTTTAAAAGAAGTACTTCGAGAAACAGACAGACGCGAACAGCGAATTCGTTTTCTTTTCCAACCTCTATTTTTCCACTACTGGGCAAAAGCCCTTTCCCTTTTTCCCTTTCCTCCTTCCTACCATCATATACTACTTTCTCCTTTATACTATTTATAGTTCAGAAATAGTATTTGAGAAGATATGGTGGATGATCGCAGGACATTTCACACAGCGCTATATTGCCCCAAACCAAGCAAAGCCTGTACAATGGGATCCATAAAACTGATAGAATATACATCCACTTTTATTTGTAAATACATACTTTTAATATTCATATTAAAAGAACGCCCAGATACAAAACAAACATTTATCGTCATATAAATGTGTGGTTCTAGTGGGAATTGAACACACGTCCTATATACAGCTCTAGAAGCAAATATTCTATCAAATAAGCTAACAGGGCATATTTTTTTACTAATGGATCTTAGGAAATTGAATTCACGCGTCTCAATCAACCAATCAAATAAATAAACAATCACTGATTGCAATAAAACAACGAAATCAATCACAATTCTGAATTAAACGATATTAATTTTTTTAAATATCTGGCTATTAGACCAATTGAATAATGAAAAATGTGTGTAAAACATAACAATTTATATTGAAATGGTCTTATGCTCTGCAGCATCAAAATATATTCTGTCGCGAATCAGCAGTGTTAAACATGACTGTGTTCTGGTTTGAATCGTACTAACTGCTGATGATGGCCATCGAATGGCTTAATGGCTATACGAAATTCTAGCTACGGCTGCAATTAAGATAGGTAGGCGTTTTTTTATGTGAAAGTAATGTGACGAACAAGATCCTCTCCTGATGGTATGAGATAACGCGTATCCATGACCATTGCAATGATACACAGAACTTTGAGTAGCAAACAGAGTCCAGGGCATCGCTATTTTGGCGCTCATTACTTTGAGACTTTTGTTCGATGGTTAGTCTCAACAGCCTTGTAATTTTGCTAGCTGCAGTACCTTTTAAACCGGAACACAATAATGTTTAGACACTACTGCTTCGCGACAGAATATTTGATGCTGCAAAGGATGCCATAGGTATCTTATCATCAGGAAAGCGTTTCGTTCATCTCATTATTTTTACAGTTTAGTGTAAAAAATATAGCTAATGATTGAGGTCAAAAACCTAAGTGGTAAAATTTGCCTTTTCATGTTTGACAACAGTTAAGTATTAGACATCATCTCACCAGATATTAAGTGACGGTATAGTCGAAGATGGTAAGCACCCAACCTGGAATGAAACTGCCTCTCAAGTAGTACCAATTTCTTCTGTACATCCCTCTGTCACCTCGTAGCTCGTAGCTCTTGCTACGCAATTTTCCGTTAAACACAAAAAAAAAAATAAGTACATAAATATATTGATAATGGTATTGTATCTTAGAATATTCTTACGAGCATGTCTCGATACATCCCCTTAAACAACAATTGTCACGATCTTACACCAATTATGGTTCATACACACTTCTAGCTTCGCTGTGTTGGTTCATGGATCAGTCAGGCAAGCACGTCTGCGCAAATTAATACTAGCTGGTCTACGTGCCACGACGCTTGTAATCTACGACATAATGGTGGAAATACTCGAAGGTTCACCACACGTTTTCAGACTCTTTGATATATTTAATGGAACAATAGGAACTACAATATTTCTGGCAACATTGTATTACATTGTTTTTATTGATATCTTAGTGTGATCTCCTAAGACAATATATACGTGTATTGCCTTGGGAGTTCACATCATAACTGCTTATTTAGTAGTAATTTTAAAGAGCTAAAATGCATGGGTTTATTTCAGGACCCTGAGGACTCAGGACTAACATTTTGTGTGAAGAACATAGATATTTGTTCTGTTCTATATCTATTCTATGTCTTTAAACGAGCAATTCTTGTATATATATATATATATTCTGAATCTCGAAAACGGCTCCAACGATTTTCATGAAATTTTGTATGCAGGGGATTTCGAGGGAGATAAATCGATCTGGCTAGGTTTCATTTTTATAAAACCTCGTTTTATCCATGTTTTCAGCCGAGCAAAGCTCGGTCATCCAGGTACTGTATTATAATATAAGTATGTAAATACATACTTATATTAGTATGTTAATTGTGTGTACACTATGTTAACCGTCACCTCCAATTCACGTCATCTCCAACATTACATTATAAATGCGAAAGTTGTGTTTTGGGAGATATAGTATGTATGTATGTTAAACAACGACAATTCGCTACGCAAAGTTTATTTAGTATTTTTTATTTATTTATTGATAGTGAACTTTATTTTATGAGACTAATTTAAATATTTTGATTATGAATGCATTTTCAAACTTGAGCTATGACGTCATAAAGTAGGCTGAATATATATATGTATATATACCCTTGCCATGTAAAACAAAATTTGGCAATTGTCATAAAGAAAACAAAATTTTATATAATAGCCTCATAAAAGCAATATCAGAGTCCGAGTAACGTTTAAAGTAAAATAATCCAGATATTTGTATCAATAAAGCGAAAAACAACTCGACCTATGAGTATGAAAGAGGTTATTATGACCTTTGACAACTTTTATTTTGGTTTGCTATTAATTTTTTTAGGCACCGGAAATAGACCTATACAGCCAACTATGCGACGTCATTAGACGTTAATTGAAAGTCAATTTATTTTATTAAAATAAATCCCTTCTCATAGTTTAAAGAGTTTAAACGTAAAAATAATGTACGGTAAAGTAACATTTTGAAATGGTTTTGAAATCAGTAAAGTTATTTTATACTGAATACTTTTTATTCTGAGAAAATGCGCCGTTCCTTTACGCTCATTTCTACTAGTTATTATGTTTTATATGGAATGGAGATTAGTACATACATTTCCTTTTTACTACTAATACAAATGCGTCATAGTTCTACAGACCAATTACAGTTAATATAGTTAATCGATAAAATCTAAGCAATCAAGTATCTTCGTGATACGTTCTATAGGTAGACAAACTAAAAACCTCAGATACTTTGAGACCAAACAGGTACTTAAACTATTAAAATGATTATGTTAGAAACATATCGTAGGTATACACAACACGTATAGCAAAACAATATAACGACTTCTCAAATTACGTAATATTAGACAGAATTATCGACGCGAAATGGTTGGAAAATATACTCGAATAGAAGCTTTAATATAATAACCTGAGTAGGATTACGCTGGTCATTGACATTTATATTTTTTACATTTCATTATTATAATGATTTGCGACATTTTATATTACCTGAAATTTACTTAAAACATTTAATAATTGTTGATTGTATTTGACATACATAAGTGTACATTATTGCACCTATATTTGAAGAAATTATTTGAATTGCGCCCTTTTTTTATGACCTGTCCCACTGTTGGGCGCAGGGATCATCTTATTCTGAGAAGGGTAAGGCCGTAGTCCACCGCACTTGGTAAGTCTGTGTTGACAGTTTGTTGACTTTTATGTTTTCTCATGATGTTTTCCTTCATCGTTTGAAGTAATCAACAATACGCACATACCTTAAAAAAGTCAGGTGCGTGCGTCTTCCTGTGTTACTTATTCCGTGGTGATAAATATGTTCTGTGTAGGTAATCGATAAACTGTGAATGTTATGCTGCTTTTCACTTTACATGTAATAAATAAAAACCGGCCAAGTGCGAGTCGGACTCGCGCACCGAGGGTTCGTTTTGTTAAAAGTTTTTTAAATTGCTCCTTATTCTTAAGGTCAATTTTGTTAAAAGTTTTTTAAATTGCTCCTTATCATGTTATCACTTTATGGTAAACCTCCTTAGCAGAAAGTCTTCTAGTAAGGTACCACTGCAGTACCAGATATTCTGCCGCCACGCAGTGTGTAAATGCTACAGTTTGATTCTGGTTTAAAACGTACTGCAGCTACCGAAATTACATGGCTGTTGAGACTAACCATCGAAAGTCTCAAAGTAATAATCGGCAAAACAGCGATGCCATGGACTTTGTTTTAATACTACTCAAAGTTCTGTTTATTACTGCAATGATCATGGCCAGGCGTTATCTCTTACCATCAAGGGAGCGTCTTGTCTCGTCTCATTACTTTTTACATAAAATAACTATAGACGCAAAATTTAAGTCGTAGGTTAAAAACCTGAAAACTGACACAAGCTGAAGTATAAAGTCCCTCTACGCAGCAACATGAGAGATATTATCTAGATGAATTTATCGGTAATCTCCCGTACCCAATCCACGATCATCGGAAACGAGCGCAATTACACACAATCGTGTTGGAATTATTGTAATAACCAAAAAGAATCGATGATCTAACGATCGAGAAAATCGACGGCCACCATTGGTCGAGAGCCGTCCAATACGCGCATGACCCGATGGAACTCGATCACTGAAGATAAGCTACAGGATAATTACACGACTACAGCGGACGTCGATTGTTTCTTTTCAGATGTTAAGCTTCCCGATACAAATGTTGAAAGTATCATTAAAACGCCGATTTGAAAGCGAAACGCGTTATTATCGAACGATTCGTCTAACCATTAGCTGTCGGACCACCGCGACGAAACCAATAATGGAAATTAAATTTATGTTTGTAACTGGCAATATAACTAATTGCAGTTTGTGTAATGTAGGTTCACATTAGATGAACGTAGCTTTTAGAATGATAGAACATTCCGCTGAATGTGAAATATTGGGAAGAAAATAATATGGTATTACAAAGTTTACAAACTGTTGCAAGTTAGTTTATATTAGAAAATAGGTATAATCAATTCATTTTTTGACCAACATCTTTGTTTTTTTTTTAAGAAACACCTATGAATAATGTATTTTTTTTTTTAATTATAAACTACTCCTACTTTTTCAGGCCATCACATCATACAATTACCTCTTTCTCTAAATAGTATACATGAAACAAAATCGTTATGTCGCATGTCTATTTCTCCGGTTACTTCTTTTAAACCATGCAACTGCTTTTGATACGGTTTTCATTGTCAAGTTTGTGTATGGGATTATACCTTGATTAAATTGTGTATCAAAAAAAAATATTTTTTTGTAATCAAGTCGCCAGAATTAATTGTACCCGTGCAAATTCAGGGCAGGTCGCTACAATATTATAATCCAATTAAACTAGTTTAAAAAATCATCTAGGTTACAATATAACATAAAAATTTCATAATTTTTTAACAATCCTTGGGTTCATTATACAAGGGAAGGATTATTTTGCGAAACTTAATTCTTTATTAAGACTCGGACAAGATTGACAAAATATATTCAGGTTACAATAACTATTTTATTGTTTACAGTTACAGCTACCTCCAAGTTTTTAATTAGGTTGTTACGGTTTGGCCTCCTGCCATTGGCAAAAAACGGAACATGCCTACTAGTTTTAAGAAAATTACAAATATATTGTCTATGATTTTTGGAACGAACGAATAAAGAGAGCACTTACTTTTCTTTTGACTGACACAGAGATCGTACGCCAGTGATTTATTTTGAAGATGTGATTCCCTCTGCTCCTAATCAGGTAGTGATCCGCTATATAATAACAAGAAATAATACCGGGAAGCAGAAGAAAGCAAGCTCCAACACAGGTTATCACCCAATCCAACTTTTATGCACTGATTGGCGATTAGCATGCATAGAGATCTTAACTAGCAAGCTGAAGCCACAACATTACCCGACGTCAAAGCAACCTAACTGCAAATTAAGTTACTCCGCAAACTGGCGCCTTCGCAGACAAACTTCTTAGAACGAAGCAGCTTTCACACGACACGCTCTCTTGTAATCTAGTTTGTGATTCTTTATTACTATGTAAGTACAAAGATAATTTTAGGAAACCACAATAAAATGATGCAAACTTACTCGTGATTCCCTCAATCTTCTCCGAACGACATAAAAACTAATAGCCTCAACAGAAATTTGTAACAATGGCGGCATCGTTGTAAATTTAACTACGGAAGCTGAAAGCTTCGATCCTCTAAGTTTAAGGCGTTTTTACTGGCGCTTTATAGCGGCCTCGGAATGGACCGCCGTTCATAATGAAACCACATGCGGGGCGGTAATTGCCTCTATATTCAAAGACCCGCTCGCATCACTCAGTATAATGACAAAAATAGTCCAAAAAAGCGTCGAGCATATGAGATATTTTTTTCAGAGTTCGCGCGCTCGCACCGAGCTAAATTACGAAATAAAAGATTAAGTTAAAAGATCAATAAACTTAATAAATGATCTCAATAATTGTTGTATTACGGCCACAATAGAGCGGCGTCGTGAAACGTCATTAAGGCTGGGATCATTAATTTTATTCGCGGCTTTTTGACGTAAAGGCAATGGCGTCTGTCAGGTTTGAAAAGGCACGCTGCTGCCACCTGTTGGTAGCGGTTGAATTAGACATTAAACCCCGCAGCGTTTTCCACTTGATACTGCCACTGGAATGACTCGACAAGTCATGAAGGGTCATTCAATTTGTAGATAAAGATGGAAAAATGTACGAAATAGTTAAGGACTCTCACTGATTTACAATTAGATTATGATATCTGTGAACAAAGTAGGTTCATAGATATTATAAGAATAAAAGCTTATGAATTAAATGTCTATCTTTTTTTTAGTTTTAAGTATCAATTGGTAAGAAATAACTGTCCATGACCCAAAATTTTGAGTAACACAACAAAGTCCAGGGATCAAAGTTTTTGGCGCTCTTTACTTTGACACGTTCGATGAGTACCTGTAAAACCGTAATACGTATTACACACTACTGCTTGGCAGTAAAATATCTGGTACGGCGGTAGCGCCTAACTAAGCAATCTCTTGCAGAGGAGATCAACTACCAAGACTTCAAATGAAAAAAAAAATTGTGTAAAATTCGAAGTAATATTGACTTAAGTTTAAAATTTAAAATCGTAAATATCAGTAAGAAGAAGCCTCCGTAAAAATGTTGAATAGCAACTAGTATACATTATATTTCTCTAAACGTACCTACATATACATAGTTTAATTATACCTTATAACATACGCAACATAAATATGCTTATAATATATGTTTTAGAGATTGAAATCAATATTTTCTTGAAAGATTTGCACCAATGGTAAAATTTACTCATAGCTAACAGTGGAAACACAATAATAATACGCTTTCTATTCATTAATTATTTTATACGGTCAAAGTGGAATACAGTAAAAAAATCAAGAAGTAAGAGCATCAAAAAATGAAGCCGCCTCAGATTAGATTTCTTTATGGTAGCTAATTGCGTTTTATCAAATTAAATCCGGGCTGCCCGCGGCGGCGCAGAAAATGATTGATAATGTTTGAGAACCATCGTTCCCACTAGTTTTAAAGAATAAACTGTTTTGATTCGAACTAATGCTCGACATTTGTCATATTTCGGGCTTCTTCTTTTTTATTCCTGGCTTCGCACTTTGTGTATTTGCCAGTGTTTCAATGCTTTTAAGTATTTTATAAAAAGTCAAGATCGAGTCCGGCCATGCCCTATTAAAGTAATCGTAATTTTACTATGAGCTTCGAAGGAATTTTGGAAGTAACACGAAAAGTCATGTTTCACTACATTTCTTCACTTTTCTCAGACTTGGTACATAATTCGGTACATTATCATTAAAACACTACTATAGTTATACATTTAGTAAAATAATATAACGAGACGACCTTTCCGCGTTCCCGCCTAAGCTCCTAGTTTTTTTTACAAGTTGGCATAGCTAAACACAGTCCTTATCACATCGCCGAAGGCGCTCGTAATCGTAACCTATCAATAGAATTGACTGCCGGTCTAGATATTGCTTATAAGATTTATGTGTTGGATACATGCACATACATTTAGACAACTATTTAAACATAAAAGTTCTCCTCTAATTGATATCAGTTACAAAAATTGTAATTTATATTATTATCCTAATATGATTGTTATTTAGACACTAAAACATTTTCATGGACTGGCGTTATCTCTTACCACCTGAAGAGCGTCTCGTTCGACACACTATCATTACATAAAAAAAAAAAAAAAACACTTTTTTTATATATATCGCGACTTTTCACTCGACGCCCTCTGACCTAAATCTATATAATTATGTATATATTTAATTAAAAAACAATGTAAGTACATACAAGTTTGACACTGGTTTTGTTAGTAGAATGAAAACAAGTTTGACTAATAATTTTATTAGTCATTATCAATAAAATCAATAGTAATAATCAACCACTCGCCAAGTTCACTCAGCATTGAAACTGGTCACTTATTCTAAATGTTTTTATTTTATTTCTGACAGGCTAGGTGTTTGACCACAGCTCACCTGATGTTAAGTGAGGGTGTGGTCGAAGATGGTAAAGCACACCTAGCCTGGAATGGAGCTGGCTCTCAAGTGAGGCTACCGGAACACACCGTTGGATGCTTGGCGGCAGATTTTCAACTTGAGGGTGGTAGCTAGCCAGCCGAGTACTAGAAAATACCCTACCATCACGCTATGGTTTCCTCACGATGTTTTTTCTTCACCGGCAGCTCAAACTCATTGTTGGGGTTTGAACCCACGCCCTTCGGCATGCGAACCTACCGCGCTAACCACTGAGCCATCATCGCCACAAATTATTATATATCGTATTTACTGTTAACTTGGATACCAAGTACATTCCTATAATCAAGAATTTTTGTAAACTTTGTCGTAAACTCTGAAAGATGTTAATGGAACACCTATTGGCTACTACGAATAGCGTCATGTCGTAGCGTTACTGGACACCCTTGAATTTGATATTAATGGCTTAACTACCGGAGACCTTCAAAGGTGTCAGTATTCAGAAGGGTTTAATTTTGGTCCCGGTCAGAGTGCATCAGAGGGCGAGCCGTCGTTTCAATCATTAGCCGGCGGCGGACTCAAAGCAGTGATTGATGCTCACGTTTACCGGTTGGTGGCACCACCGGCACCTTCGCGTACGTGACCATACTTAGGCCAAGTTCGGTGGGGGCACGGAGTCTTTAATAACCCGGTGCTTTCCTAATTCTCCTATTAAGCAGAAAAGATACGTTTTACGATTAATTCAACTGTCGAAATGTAATCTAAGTTGCCAAATATTCTTAATGTATCGACTTTTGGTGATATTTTTTCCTTTTTTTTTTTGTAATGACGTTAATTGATACGGCCTTTGTTCCATTTAATATATGCCGGGCACTGTGCCCTGTTAAAAAATCCTAACAACATCACTGTGCACACCCACTAAAAAACGAATGCTTAATTAACTCGTTTGGCACCACCGCTCATTAGAAATATCAATCAAACTGAGGCGGGACGATAGCGATGATGCATCGCCCTTTGATTACATTAACGCTCAACTCAAAGACCAGTAATTAAAACCACGCCGCGGTGTCTGGACAATAGCTGAAATAGTGAGCTGGTGGTGGGTAATGTCAGTGGTCTAATGAAGTTGGAATGGTTTCGCTAATTCCTTGGGGCACACCTGCATTCCACCCCTATGATTGGTTTCATGATTACTTTGATTCACAGTTGATACGTTTACATTTAGGTTTTTTTGTTTTATATCACAAGGTAAGTATATATTTTAATACATTATTATTATTTTAGATTATATAAGGTTGTAGTGAATTTTTATTATATTTTATTATAATTATGTTGTATCGTTATGTTACAACTTATAATAAAATACATTCACTAAAGTGAATGTATTAAAAAAATTATAACACGAACGATACAAAATGTATTAATTTGAAATTATTTTTATCGACTATAAAAAACGACAAAATTATATACAGAACAACCACGCAATACGCGTAGTTGTTTTGCAAATACTTATTTGTTTTGAAGTAATTTTCTAGGTATATCAAATTTGTCGGTAGGAGATAGATAAATATGCAAACTTTAATGAAAACAGATAACACTATCCTAACTAATATTATAAAGGAGAATGTGAGTATGTTTGTTTGTTACGCCTTCACGCGTAGGTAAACTACACAACGGATCTGGGTGAAATTTTGCATGTAAGTACTTTAGACCATGGAATAAGATAAGGATACTTTTCATCAACATTATTATCATTATTATTATGTTTTTGTAGCAATGATGGCTCAGTGGTTAGCGCGGTAGGTTCGCATGCCGAAGGGCGTGGGTTCAAACCCCAACAATGAGCTTGAGCTGCCGGTGAAGGAAAACATCGTGAGGAAACTATAGCGTGGTGGCAGAGTACTTTCTAGTACTCGGCTGGCTAGCTACCACCCTCAAGTTGAAAATCTGCCGCCAAGCATCTAACGGTGTGTTCCGGCAGCCTCACTTGAGGGCCAGTTCCATTCCAGGCTAGATGTGCTTTACAATCTTCGACCACACCATCACTTAACATCAGGTGAGCAGTGGTCAAACATCTAGCCTGTCAGCCATAAAAAAAAACAACCATAACCGCGTAGAACCAGTAATAAATAATAAGACAACTGAGATCTGTGTCAACCAAATGTAGTCATTGTCGCCGAGTTATTGTTCAGTTCTTCTCACCAACAAGAGCTTTAAATTACATTCGCTTTCAATCCATTTTTCCTCCGACGCGTTTGACGACGTATCGCCATATTTTCGCCATAACTATCGAAGTTCTTCTGATCATGTTCCCCGTCCACGGTATCAGGTATGCGCGGAGTCGCGGTGGGCCGGTGGGCGGCGGACGACGATCTAATCTGAAGAGATACCTTCCCCGCATAAAGTAAAAGGACACGTGGGAGCTGACAACGCTGGTCATGCAAAAATCTAAGGCTGATTTTATTTATCTGTTACCTGCTCAATTGATAAGAAAATCAATTGTGTAATAAAAAAACCATGTAGCTTTACCAACTGTAGGTACTTATGTATCTTAAGATCACGCGTTATACTGACAAAGTTTTACATATATGTTTTTGTTTGCTTTATACGAAACTATTTTTTTTTTATGGCTGACAGGCTAGGTTTTTAACCACAGCTCACCTGATGGTGACGGTGTGGTCGAAGATGGTAAAGCACACCTAGCCTGGAACGGAGCTGGCTCTCAAGTGAGGCTGCCGGAACACACCGTTAGATGCTTGGCGGCAGATTTTCAACTTGAGGGTGGTAGCTAGCCAGCCGAGTACTAGAAAGTGCCCTACCACCACGCTATGGTTTCCTCACGATGTTTTCCTTCACCGGCAACTCAAGCTCATTGTTGGGGTTTGAACCCACGCCCTTCGGCATGCGAACCTACCGTGCTAACCACTGAGCCATCATCGCTACTAAATTGATTGTTAATCCAAGGTATCAGCTACCTCTATACCAAGTTTCATCAAAATTGGTCAAGCCGTTTGAGCGTGAAGAAGTAACAAACACATACACACTCACAAGCCTTTATAATATTAATATGATTGAGTACTTTTACGTTGACTTTACTTAAGTTAACGTAATAATATGTGGCATTCTCTATTATTCTGTATAGTATCTACAGGAGCACCAAATGAATATAATGTCTACATTTTCTGATCAGTATGTCTCTGCTTACATGATGTAAACTCAAGGGCACAACGCAAAATTCAAAAATTAATAAAAGAACGACAGGTGTCACTACTGCCTTTTAAATGAACAAAGGATCGCTATCGAAGCATTGAATACGAGGTGCGCGCGCGCCTAACCGCATCCCCCCGCAAAACTGTTTATTTTTAAACGAAATCCGCCTTTGGCTCCACGTATTTAATATCATTTTATTCCACACTACAACTAAGAGAAGGAAACACCAATTTGCACTATCTGAATGCTCGAGCGCAAAACAAAAGTTACGCATGTTTTGTTTTTAACCACACAGGACGTCTTGGCGGTCTAACGGTAATATTATACCAATTGACAGCCCTATTGGCCTATTTTTTAATGGTTGACAGGCTAGGTGTTTGACCACAGCTCACCTGATGTTAAGTGACGGTGTGATCGAAGATGGTAAAGCACACCTAGCCTGGAATAGAACTGGCCTTCATTGGTAGTATAATATGTCTGCTCTAAAATCTGTATCTGCTTGTTCTTGAATCATTGCCCTCTTGAGGTCGCCTGGAAGAAATCTCTTTTAGCGATAAGATCACTAATTGTTACACTAGCTTTTTATTGTATATTTTTCTACTATATTAGATATACAATCTTTGGTGTAGACCAGTGGTTCCCAAAGTTAACTGATCGCGACCCACTAAATAAAAACTTCCAAATTGCGAACTAACTGCTCCACAAAAAAGGAACATATCTATATGAATGAACTATCAAAATAAAAATAAAAACATTCAGTTACGATAAAAAAAAAATATACTTTATACATGTAAATACAAGGCGTACTATTTTTCAAAATAATTCATATGTCGTAATGAGTTTAGTACGTCCAATTTACTCTGCCGGTTTTTTTTCAGGGCCCAACCAATATACTCTTGCGACCCACAGGTGGGTCGTGACCCATACTTTTGGAATTGCTGGTGCAGACAATAGTTTTTCTTTCTATCTTACACTAAGATGACAGTGTTATGAAAATACAAGACTTTTAATTATATTACTATAAAATAACATTTTTGTATTCTCATTCATTATTATGAAAGAGAATCAACATACTGAATAGAAATTACCCAGATGAAAGAAAGAATCAAGAATACTGGATGTTTCAATTCCCAAAGGACAATGTGACAGGAAATGGCTAGTTATTCTGTTTACGAGACCACTCATCGACTACACCAACGCACTTACAATGGATGGATTAAATGTACGAGCAAGTCACAAAAGAAAAACATTTTAGCACTACCTATTTTTTGGCACTTGGCTAAATTCTTTTGTTATGTTATTGACTTCATGAAGTTTATTAGTACTTTGTTTGACTTTGAATTTTTCGGGTGTTGTTATGATGGACAGAGAGAGAGATAGAGAGAGAGAGAGAGAGAGAGAGAGAGAGAGAGAGTGGGAAGTAATAGAAGGTAGCAGACAAGATTAAGACTGGCACTATAATCATGCCTAGCGCCATCTGCGCTTGCCTAAAATCCGGTGAAACTTTAAAGGCCAACCGAGGCCAACAGCTTTAAGTCTTTAAAAAAAAGAACAAAAAAAGCAAGATTGACACTCTATTTGATGCAGCGGAGCAATTCGCACCTTTAGTAGTTTTACATCGTCAATCTGTTAGATTGCTCTTGTATTTTGAAATTCAAGTTTAGTAATATAATTTAATAAATCTTTTAATTGTGCAAAAAACTGTAATAGTACCGGAATTCTAGGTACAATAAATGCAGTGTCCCACCGACTAAAAGTCTTCTTATGTTATTATATTTTTGTTTTACTTATGCGGGATTACTCACGATTACAATACCGGATAGCCTGACTATAGTTTCAGCCACATCCGGTGTCTTTCTTAGTAGAGACAAAGCGGAGTACAACGGGCGCGCGGCCTCGTCTTGCTTCGCACATTTTGTGTCCTATTACATTATCTTAAATTTAATTATGTCATGCAATTATATATATGTATATTCCAGTTTTTAGACTACAATATTAGGCTGCGCAGTAATGAACGCTAAAGCAGCGTTGCCCTGGACTTTTCGTTATTGGAAGTACTAGGGAGCGCTGCAATGATCATGAGCAGGTGTTATCTCTTACAATTTTTTTTTTTTTTTCTTTTTTTTTAATGCGTTTTTGCGTTGTCTTTTGCACCATCCGTGTTAAATAATTATGTGATGTCAATAGATAGTTGTTATAATTTAATTATACAAGGTTATTATAATAGTTTGTTTATTCTTGATTATGTATGAGTTTGTTTCGTCTGTTTTGAGAGAAAAGACTTTTATCATGCCTCGTATACTAAAGGACAGGTATCAATAATGCCACATCCATTTCATCTAGTGATTCTGAGTAATTCCGCTAATCTGAGTCGTCCTAACAATCAACTCATTCCTTGATTCATTCGGAACATTACCGCAGTCTACGTCAGACACTGAAGCGACATGTCTTCCACTGTACTAATTTTGGTTTCAGGTATTTGGTTTTTCCAATTATACTTAACTTTATTACATTTAATCAGTTTTATTCTAACTAAATGACATCTGTTATGTTTGCATGCTTGTCTTAATATAGTAGGAAACAAAACTAACCAAACAAAAACGAAATAATTGTTTTTGTTTTACTTATGTGGGATTACTCACGTTTAATTTTATCGGAAACTCCGATTATAGTTTCGGCCACATCCGGTGGCATCTTAACGTGCAAGGCGCGCAGCGGCCCGTAAAAGTACGACGAGGCCGCGCGCGCGTTGTAGGTACTCAGCTTTGTCTCTATGATGAATGATGATTTGTCTCTAGGATGTGGCCGAAAGTATAGTCGGAATTTCCGATAAAATTAAACGCTAGTAAAACAAAAATATGTCAAACCCACGTCAGTTTCCATAGTAAAAATTTTTTTTTATCAATTAGTAGATTATTCTGTCCGCATAATCGCAACCGTTGATCGTGAACGGTTATAGCTCCAGCTCTATTATGCGAAAATTACGTAGTACATAAACAATAGTCAAATATACGAAAAACGCAGTTTCCATTTACTCTCGCCAAGAGTAAATGGAAATGTCCTAATTTTCTTATATTTTTATATCTTTCATATAGTAGGTATGTCAATCTTGCAAATTGATATACTGGTTGGTAACGCGTAAAAATGTCGTACCGCGTACGGACTGTCATTGAACTACTAGTGATGCGATTAGTCGTAAAAAATTATAATCGGATAGGTTTGATTAAAGCAAAAGAATAAACACTTGTTTTTTGGTACTTCGACCAAAACAACACGTTACAAAAATGTATCTAATTCACGTCAATATCCATGATAAATTCTAACTTATCGGTACCAACTTGTAAATCAATATGCTTCGGTGACGTAGGCGAAAGATTTACAAAATCGTTTACCTAAAAATAACAGAAAGTCGGCTCTTGCAACCAGTTTCTCAGGGCGATATTCTTGATTCTATTTAACAATCAACACTAAGACTGAGTTTCGTAATCAATTATCTAAAACCTCAGATTAGAAACTATTTTCGGATTCCAATCTAAGAATTATAAAAACAGTACTTAGTACGCTAACGTACCAAACCTTAACCACTGCGTAACCAAGCCAGTTATTATAATCGGAGACAATTGTTCAAAACTGTGTCGTTAGAACTTGTACTAATATAGCGCGCCGTCGAATTTCGCTTGCGCGATTCAGGCTTCTTGTCGTTGATTAGCTGACACAATACACGTCGCTAGTATCGTCATGGAATCCTTATAACATATTTAAATACACTAATTGCCAATTAGGTACTATTTCTAAGCTGCATTAATCCATGTTTCAGTATTGGCTCTCACAGCTGTACAAGCTGCAAAGGAGCATGATAAACATGAAAACCACGATAAAGGAGAGAAGCACCCTAGCTGCCAGGAGTTCACACTGGGGCTCACATTCAATGACAGCCAAGCGCTCGGAATTTGGCATCTGCTGCACTACAAGACACAGACAGAAAACGGATCAGGAGACTCCAAATGTGTCGAATTTTCGCTAGTCGATGAGCAGGTGCAATCATTTTGATCACATCACAATTGTGAATGCAAAAGTTCGTTGTGAATGTGTATTTAGGTTTATTATATTTTCACGCATTTGAACAAAATATGTAATGTATCTCGTAACCATAACCATCACACTAATATTATAAAGGCGAAAGTTTGTGATTATTTAAGTGTTTTTGTATGTTTGTTACTTTTTCATTCCCATACGGCTGGACTAATTTTGATAAAATTTGGTATGCAGGTAGCTGACACGGATAATAATGGCTACTTTTATCCTGAAAAAATGTAGCGGGTAACACCGTGGGGCGCAGCTAGTATAACCATAAATTATAGATTACTTTTTTCCTGAAAAGATCACAACAATTTGTCATTTGTTTTTGTGTTTAAAAATGCTGTTTTATAGAAGACTAGCTGTTACACTCGACTTCGTCCACGTGGAATTTACCAATAAGTTCGTTCAGTTTGCAGTATAAAAATTATCCTATTTAATTAAACTATATGTGTGCCAAATTTTATCCAAATCCGTTTAGTAGTTTTGAAAGAGTAACAAACATCCACCAATCCTCACAAATCACATTTATAATATTACAAGTAAGAAGGATAGAATGTAGAAAATACTCTAGGCATTTAATAAAGTGATTCAACATCCATGGTAAAAACGTAAGTTATTACATTCAAAAGTTGGGACTTGTTCTTTAATAGCAACCTATATCATGATGATCTTAGCGAGGTCGTCTAGGAAGGTACCACTGTAGTGTCAGATCAAGTAGCAGTATGTTCTTGCCCGAAGGGTACCTACTGGCTAGTGAAATACAGGGATATTGAGATTAACCATCAAATGTCGCGCCAGAACAGCGATTCCTTGGATAGTATCATGTTACTCAAAGTTTTGGGTACCGCTGAACTGATCTTTCTCGGTTCAAGAAAGTTCCACTTTTTACATATTTTTTTGCAGGAACGTAAAAACCTCTCCGAAGTAATTGGAAAATTCGTGGAGAATCTCAATTGGGAGAAGTTAACGCTCAAGATGCAGATCCCATGCAAAAGCATCAACCCCAATATGTCCAGAGACTACTTCCTGGAGAAGTTGGAGGGGGACGGCTCTTACAGGACTTTGCAAATTCCTGCTTCTATTACCAGTACGTATGTTTCACAATATTATGAAAAGAAGGGTCAGATTGTTTGAAATTAATCTTTACAAGTTGTGTAAGTTTCATATGAGTTATGTTAACGCCATTATCTGTACTCCGACGTCGTCACTGCGCTTGATCTAAGCTTTATATTATCTGAATTACATCAACTTATGGTATCTGTGATATAGTCAAAACATCATCAATACAGTCAATCTTTCGTTATCGAGTAGGCAGATCTCTTGCCTTTTTATTGACAGCCTGAGTGTTTGACCACAGCTCACCTGATGTTAAGTGACGATGCGATTGAAGCTAATATACACACTTAGCCTGGAATGGAACTGGCTTTTACGTGAGGCTGTCAGAACACACGTTTTGTTTGGCGACAAATTTTCTACTTAAGGGTAGTAGCTAATCAGTCGAGAACTAATAAGTAACCTACCACCACGATATCGTTTCCTCACAATGTTTTCCTCCAACGGCAGCTCAAGCTTATTGTTGGAATTTAAACCCACGCCCGTCGGCCTATGAACCGACAGCGCTAACCACTGAGCTATCATCTCTACAAAACGCTTCCTCTACAAGTTGCGCATTACTTGATTTATATGCATGTACATATGTTACTGACGTGAAACTGGCATGGTTTTGACACATATCTGTTTTACTTATGCGAAGTGCGATATATACATATTAGTGCGAAGCAAGACGAGGCTGCGCGCGCGTTGTACTCAACTTTGTCTTCATGATAAAGGCCACCGGATGTGGCCGAAACTATAGTCGGAGTTTCCGATAAGAATAAACGTGAGTAATCCCGCATAAGTAAAACAAAAATGTACATATGTTATCCACGAATCCTTCGCTATAGCGAGAAAAGTACACAGTAGACTAATATCACACGATTTCTCTAAGGCGCTTTTGCGGTTGCCCCCGCTCCGACTTTGTAGGTTGACTTGAATTTAAGAGTTACAAAAATCTGTTTTTGAGAATTCTAAAACACCTACGTGGCATGAAATAATAAATAAATTGTAAAATTATCCGAATTAAATCCCATTGTTATTCTTAAAAGTCCAGTAACTAAACAAACCCATCAACTTGGTGGTAGATCTCCTTAGTTCCTTATTCTAACTTAGTAATTTCTAATTTTTCTAACTTTTTAATTTCCTTCTATTCTATTTTGCTCTAGCTAAACTTGACGTATCCGGATTCAATCGTTACCCAATGCGACTAAAAATAATTGAAGGCCAATATCTCGGCATGATGGACTGTCACGAAAAGTTTGTCTTCTTGCTTGGAAAGAAGCCGCCACAAGACACTGAGACCGACGCTCGACTCAAGAAGATAATGGACAACTACTGGCCTGAGGAACGCTAAAAATATAATCACCTATAATATTAGATAAGCTTTGAATTTTTAATAAATAAAGTGATTGGTAAACCATACCATAGGCCAAAAAAAAACACAAACAAGATCATTATCTTATTCTTTAACTAAAATTCAATATATCTAAATTCATCCACTTATTTCAGCATGAACAAGTAACAAATTTATATACAGACAAACTTTGGAATTTATAATATTAGTGTAATAATTCTATGCCCCGCAACTTCACCCGAGTATTCCGGAGTAAAAGTAGCCTGAATTAAAAGCTATCTATATTCCAAATTATGAAAATGAGTTGTATGATTTCAACTATCCAATTATGTTTAAGTAATAGATGATCTGATCAAGTCTTTGGAGTACCCATGCCTTTTACCCGGCTATCCGAAATGAAATCTTCACAACTAAACGCTACCCTATACCTACTGACTAATTCAGTATCTAAAGTTTTGTTATTGTATTTTTTTTTTACTGATAGTACACTTTATTTTATGAAAATAATTTAAATATTTTAGCTGATTACTGATACGGTAGTTGATTTTTAATATTAAACTTTTTATAGCGATGACGTCATAAAGTAGACTGAATGTGTATGTGGTATGTCCCTTATAATATAACACAAAAAGTATACATAGCTGAACAGGCACCGAAAGTAACCCTTTACATCCTATGTGACGTCATTAGAACTCAAATAAAAGTCAAGTTTATTTTATGTATTTTATTAAAATAAACCCCATCTGAAGGCGGACTTCTTCAACGTGTTCTAGAGTGGAATCCGCGAATCGGCAAACGTAGTGTAGGACGTCTTGAGATTAGATGGAGTGATGATATACGTAAGAGAGCTGGCAGTGGCTAGGTGCGAAAAACCGAAGATCAGGTTGAATGGCGTGTTCTGGAGGAGTTCTGGTGTTATGTCCAGCAGTGGGCTATTCAAGATTGTTGATGATGATGGTGATGAAACTCCATTCATGGTTTTGAGTAATGTAGAAGAATGTAATATTTCGAAATGGTTTTGGGATCAGTAACGTTGTTTTTCTTTACATACCGAATTCTAGGGCTTTAATGTTGTTGTATTCTGATGATAAAGATTAAATTTAATTAGAAACAATAAATCTCTTACACTAAGTATTCTATATTGGCTCTTAGCGATTGCAGGTACACACCATTTATACGAAGCAGCGTTTACTAAAGTTAACCTGAGAATTTCAAATTAAATTCTCTAGTCAAAAGTGCTCGGTATCCTCGAAAGTTCAACTATATTTTCACTTCCGGCGTACAAAATTAGAGCAAATATCAATATAATGACAAAGGTAACCCAACCATTAGTAATACTTTCCACCCCTGCACTCCGCGAGCCCCTCACTACATGAAAGCACCACTCAAATTAAGTGTGGCTCGATCAACAGTCATTTTCGGTTACAATTAACAACACGTTCGAGTGAAAAGTCAACCACCCACTCCAATTGATTTATTGTGTTCTGGAGTTCCGCCATTTTGTGACGAGAATCGTAATGCGTGGAGTTACGCCGGGATGTAAAGAATCTAGATGAGGCACACGAGCAGATAACGAGTTAAGTATTTCTGCTTCAGCCTTGTTTTATAAACAGTCAAAAGGATAAAGTAACAACTCGCACTTGCCCAATGTGGTGGATTAGCACATTGGGTAAGCGCGGTTTGTGGGCCTCCACTTTTTGTAGAATCTCAAGAAATTGGAGTCATGCAGGGTTTCTCAAGATGTTTTTTTTTTCACCGTTCAAAGCTATTAGTAATTTATAATGCACATATAACTTAGAAAGGCGATTCAGATCTGCGTGACCTAATTCCACCCTGCCTATTCTTCTGTCGGACAGTCAGAAGCTTTAAAAAGCAGCGCCGCTTCATGGTAGACATTCCAAAAACTTGAACTTAAAGGTTCGATTCCACCTTCATAACCGCTAAATAATGGAATTTGCTGCATGAGTGGGTGTTCCCGGATGAATACAGTTCTAGGTAAACGTGCTCCATCGTAGACCGCATCTTCGATGAACATCAGGTGGGATGGCGGTAAAAATTACAGAGGTTTGTGATATAATATTTGAATCCAGATCAACAGACTGGAAATCAGATATTCATCCAACTAGGCTTCGTAACATTAATAGCTGAGTACTCATCATATAAGTAGTACGTAATGGGTAGTGGTCAGCAATCATGTCAAGTTTGCTGCAACTTTTTCCTTTCAAATATAAGCAGATCCATTTGTATTATATCTGTGTAGTGGCGTGTGGCAGTAAGGGTGCAGCGTTGTTCATTTGTCTAAATGCAGTAGCGGTCTGTAGGGCCCTCCAAGGGCTGGGAAAGTGTTGCACTTTATAAAAAGTTAAAAACTCATCTATAGTAGGTACTCTACCGTCGACTTTTTGATCGAGTACTTGATTGCACTGTTAAAAACCAATTATAAACTGGTCTGGTGCTTGTTGAGTCTGAGTCCTTATTTAACGGTACATACCTATCACAGGCACATAGATAGATAGAAACTACACGCTGCACACCAAAAATAGAAAAAACAAATGAATCTTATGAGCTAGTGCCACACGTGAGAAAACGAGACACATCTTAAGTCATAACTTATGATTGGTAACTTTTCTATTTTGACTAAGGTTCCGGTTCGCCGCCGGCTAAAGGCTCGCACGGGTGAACCTTATTTTAGCGACTTGATACGATCCAAATTTCCAAAGTTTCTAGAGGATTTTCAAAAAAAATTGACATACAACCTTGCCCAGAGTCATTGCAGAGTGTTTCAGAGTCATTGCAGAGTGTCATACCACACTACAAACACTCTCAAGCAGGTACAGAATCATAATTAGATGGACGATATGGCACGGAACATGTTCGAGCAACAATGTGGCCGACTCTCTTGACAAGGAAGGTGCAAGAAAGCAGCAGGTATGCGACGACGTGGTGGCTCTATGCAAACCATCAGCGATGGAAGTGCGAGAGCTACTGCGCCGTCACACCGAGAAAGAGCAACAAAACGTGTAGGAAAAGAAGGACAACTGTAAACATGGAAGACCGCCTTTCCAATTCTTAAGAGGGGGATTACTAACAATCTATTGAAGTTGCAACGACAGGACCTTCGTCTCTTATTAGGTCATTGCAACTTAAATAGTTACTTTTTTTTAAACTGGGAGCTACGGATAGTTTGCTATGCCGTGGCTGCTTGCAAGAGAATGGCAGTATGTGCTTTTGCTTTGCAAAGCCACAGAAGGTACTGGAATTGCCACTAGGCTGCATGAAGCTGCTTCGCTTTCATCCATGTCATTCATTACACCGCAACACTTTGAATACTTCTCGTCATTAATGCCATTAAATGTTCCATCCATCTCAATGAAGCTGCTATACCAGCGGCCTAGAGCCTCACTCCGACACTTCAAAGAGCTGAGTTGGTTTGGGTGACGCTGGTAAGGGGAAATAGGTGAAGGAAAACATCGTGAGGAAACCATATCGTGGTGGTAGGGTACTCTCTAGTACTCGGCTGGCTAGCTACCACCCTCAAGTTGAAAATCTGCCGCCAAGCATCTAACGGTGTGTTCCGGCAGCCTTACAGTTCCATTCCAGGCTAGGTGTGTTTACCATCTTCGACCAAACCTACCTAGCCTATCAGACATAAAAAAATAAAAAAACACAATACACCCCAAGCGGGACGACAGTGTAGGACCTAAGTATCACCCCCAGTTTGAATAAGAATAATAACCATGTCCTTACAACCACGAACAAAACAAAAATAAATCAGCCAAATTGACCGTTCTCAAGGATTACTCTTATCCATGTGGCAATTGATTTTTATTTATACATATTCATATATTAATATCGCAGGTCCTAAGATTCAAGATAGTGTCAATATTCAATTTAATAATATATCAAAAAGTCCCTGACATCTAAGTACCTAAATCTGATACCGATAAAAAAATACAGTTCAAGGTAATTAACCAATAATAATGAAATAACACGAAGACCTACACAAACTTATTAGTATGATATCATATCAAGTGTGTCATATCTTTATTAAATATTTTGTTCTTATCGCATTAAAAATGCAATTCATGATTACTTTCGGTTTAGTTCAGTCTACAAGGTAGATTATTAATAGAGATAAGGATAGTATCGGTACAAAGTCCACACTTGACCATCATACATAACCTAATTGGTATAAACGTACACTAGCGGAAGAAAATCCAAAGAACTATTACTTTTCAGACGATAAAAACTACAAGAGCAAAAACTGAAAAATAAAAATCTGGGCTTCTTGGCATTAACAATTGAATGCAGACGTTTCTCCAATACGCTCACGTTATTCTAGAACGCGCGTGTTGGTGTGATGCCCGTGTGTTGCTCCTGTTTGTGTGTGTTCCCTTTACACTGTGTTATGCAGTTCACAATTTAAATTATTATTTTAACTAATATACAACTTTAACATAATACTTAACACTTATTATCGATCGAGAGAAGTATACTAAATATAAGGAAAATACACAAATTCAAAAGTAAAGTTATAAGACAAATAATTAAATCGAAATTAAAAAAGAACCCTACGCATTTAATCAAACATAGCTAAGAACTACCGCAAGGAAACTGGCTTTCAAATGAAAACAAAACGGCATCGAAATCGGTCCATCCGTTTGAGAGCTACAATGCCACAGACAGACACACACAGAGTTAGACAGAAATCGACGTCAAACTTATAACACCCCTCTTTTTGCGTCGGGGGTTAAAAAGACAAGATAACAGATGCTCTCACACAAGTCCTAAAACTGAAATGACAATTGGCTGGTAATTTGTCAGAAGGCTAGTTAAACTTAGTAGTTAATAATTAAAAATATCATATGATGCTAAGGTTCGGCAGCATAGTTGAGAGACCACATGGCTTCCAATATGGAAGTCCTGGGCTCCAATCTCACGGCGCGCACCTCCGTCTGTCTTTTCCAAGTTATATGCGTATTGCATATGACCTAAAACGGAAAAATGTCCATATAAAAAAGTAAAAAAGTAGATATGTGAATACCAACCCGCACTTAGCCAGCATGGGGGGACAACGGCCTTACCCTTCTCACTATCAGAAAAGACCCGCGACCATCAGTGGGACAGTTTATAAAAACAGAGCTAATTCAGTTTTTTTTAATGCTTAGGCTTGGTGTTTGACCACAGCTCACCTGATGTTAAGTGAAGTCTGAAGTGACGGTGTGGTCGAAGATTTTAAAGCACACCTAGCCTGGAATGGTACTGGCTCTCAAGTGAGGCTGACGGAACACATCGCTAGATGCTTGGCGGCAGATTTTCAACTTGAGGTTGGTAGCTAGTCAGCCAGCAACTAGAAATTACCCTACCACCACGCTATGGTTTCCTCACGATGTTTTCCTTTACCGGCAGCTCAAGCTCATTGTCGGGGTTTGAACCCACGCCCTTCGGCATGCGAGCCAACCGCGCTAACCATTGAGGTATCATCGCTACCAAATCACGCCTGAATCTTCGATGATTTATTACTAGATGCTCTGAGAGTCTAGTTAGTCTAGAGAGCTAAGCGTATATTATAAGCTCAGGTTACAAGCTTACGAGACAAAGGAATTTGACAGATTCAAAAATGTTGCCATCTTACGATTAAACGGTTGCATTCTTACTTGCCAACATTTTTATATCTAACCCATGATTTCATAATTCCAAATTTGAAACAACGTATTTCAGATGTTTGGTACAAGGCCAAATTAATTAACACTTTTTATTTATGCGTATCTAGTATTAAAATCTCACAAGAAATGTTATTGAAACCGTGCCTGTGCGATGGTAAAAACATAAAAACTTCAGCGCACGACATTTATTAAAAGTTCAAATAGTAATAACGTAAAATACCGCCGATAATATCTAAGATCGGTGAGAATTACCGAAGAAAGTGTAATTTTCGGCTATTCCGGCATATCGCGCCAAAGTTTTTCAATTACCGTGGCCCTAATTACCGTAACAGAAAAATGTAACTACAGGTCAAACTTGATCTGATATTCTTGAAATAAAATTATAATGATAACCTACTTTTATTAGATTTCTCCAATGTTTGTCATGTTTATTCTTTCTCTCTTTCTCTCTCTTCAATCGGTCCCTCATTTCTGAGGATCGTGGTCACTGGAACCTCTTAGATGGACAATCTTCCTCCGTTGACTCCGGGCCGAAGTACCACCTGGTAGAATTTAGAAGAGGAGGGGTTTCGTTTACTTCGTCAAACTATCGTGTTCTCTTTCCTTCGGTATTGCCAACAATGACCAGCGTTTTAAGGCCGCATTTTGCATTTTATGTAGGTTTACCATATCTCAGGATTTGTCCTGAGATTTCAGGATCTTTGTACTCTTCTCAGGATTGCGGCTGGATTTTGCAAATCTCATAAAATCTCAGGTTTTTTTTTTTTGACCCCATACTAAGCAGAGCTTGTGTGATGGAAGTCAGATAATTGATAGAATACATAAATACTTCTTTTTAATACATACATACTTATAATACATACAGGACACCCAGACACAGAACAAACATTTGTTTTAACCAATAAAAATTGTAGAATTAACAGTAAGATGGCGATCAAAGGCAATATTATCTGCCGTCATAAAAAAAAATTACTGCCCGATATAATATGTAGATACAATCTGGGTACTTGCCTTCACGAGTGAGTCACGAGTGAATCGGTTTCTTCTAAGCAAGCGTATTCCATCGTAGACCACCATCAGACGAGACAAGACGACTAACTTCCTTAGCAGTCGGGTAAAAATATGTAGAGCAGCCACAACACCTATTTTATATTATACCCAAGTAGGAATAAAAAATTTAACTTTGAATAAAGACGATAGTACATTAATTCCACTGTCAGCTTTAACAATACGAGTAAATCAATGGAGTTACAGTTGTTTGGAATCTTGTGATTATATCGTTTATTGTAGTAAGCTACATGTTCGTATAGGTAATTTCTTAACAGGATGACTTTATTAACACACGAGCAGTATTGCTAAGGACAATGTTAGTTAAAAATAGTTTGCAAAACACGCAATGTCACTTAGGTATATCTGTAAGCTTAATTAACATGCACCGACGTTTTCCTACTGTAATATTTAGCGTTTATGACTATTGAGTAAGTAATTATTATTATAAACAGATCCTACATGAAATTTCGTATGTTTAGATGTTTGTTACTCGATCACGCAACAACGGCGAAACGGATTTGGATCAAATTTGGCACACATATATTTTATTACATGGATTAACATATATGATACTTTTTATCTCGGAAAAATCTTAAGTTCCTGTGGGATAATCAAGAAATAACTACAGAACGTAACCACATGAAATTTTGTACAGATGTGTCTTACGGAACATTATTTCGTAATAAACGGTATCCTTTATATTAATCTAGGTAATTAAGTAGCGCAAGTTACCAAAATAATGCTGGTCATACCACCACCACATCCTCCAGATTTAGCGTCAGTCAAAGCTCTGGTTGCCGCTGCTATGGTCATAGACTGACTTTATATTTTACCATCAGGAGATCGTTTTGTTCGTCTACTTAAAAAATCGATAAAATAGTACGAAGGAATTGTCAGCCTGTATACTCCCGCAGGTTAATTGTTGGGAAAATTTGGTGTGAGCGTAATGAGCTAGGGTGACTTTCCAACTGCGCGGTGGGAACCCACACATTGCCAATTAAATTAGACAACTGTTTAATTATCTACCTGCCGATTTATGTCAGCACTAATTTGAGGCAGGAGCCCCCGTGCCGATAGAGACAACCTGGACGTAATCAGGATTTTTAAAAAGCCCTTGTTAATTGATTACTCCAATATTTTATAAATGCGAAATTTTGTATTTGTTTGAATGTACGATTGTTACTTTTTCATGCTGTAAGTCACAGACAAGATCCAAATCGGTTAATATGTCACAGGCTGTATCCGTAACAGCTTGTAACAGTTGTACGGATTTGGTTAAAATTTGGAATGCAGATAGCTTAATACCCTGGCTTAACACAGGCTACTTTTAACCCAGTAAACACAGGAGAAACCCCAGGGCAAAGCTAGTATAAAAAAGCGAAAGTTTCTTTCTATGAACCTATGTTTGTTGTTTCGTCACGTAATATAATGGCTGCACAGATTTGTATGAAACTTGAAATACAAATAGCTTATTCTCTGGTATATAATACATAACCTAGTTTTTATCACGAAAAACACGGCACGAATTGCAAGATGTAATTAATTCAGACATACATTACTTATAAATTGAAAAAAACTGACTGCTTAACAAAGAACTAGGATATGGAACAATCGTGTATAAGTTAGAGGAAATTTTTTTTAACCGTATATTATTAAGTTTATTTTTTGCAGATTTTCATGTGCGAATAAAAAAAAATCAATTGTTCTCTGCAGAACATAAAGGCCCTAAACCCTTAAAACTCGATTCCATCATCAAGCAAGCAGCAAGGTGACAAGCGGCAACGACAGACGTCAGTCAGTTCTGGCGGCAACATAGACATAGAGAATGGACTGAGCGTTCCCTATCCAGGTATGAAGTAAGTCTGTTATCGCCGCCTTAATGCGTTCCTGTCACATTTTATAATTAGGGATATTATCAGTTACGTCGACTTATGACGCGGTCTATGGGGGAATGATTTAATAACAAATTGTTAAGGGAATGAGATAATTTCCTTTAATTAGGTGGGACTTAAAAGAATGGAATAAAGAGAAGTTATTTTTAAATGTTTTTTTTTAAATGGCTGCCAGGCTACGCGTTTGGCCACAACTCACTTGATGTTACGTGACGGTGTGGTCGAAGATGGTAAATCACACCTAGCCTGGAATGGAACTGACTCTCAAGTGAGGCTGCCGGAACACACCGTTAGATGCTTGGCGGCATATTTTAAACTTGAGGGTGGTAGCTAGCCAGCCGAGTACTAGAAATTACTCTATCACCATGTTATGGTTTCCTCACGATGTTTTCCTTCACCGGCAGCTCAAGCTTCTTGTTGGGGCTTGAACCCACGCCCTTCGGCATGCGAACCGACCGCTCTACCCACTGAGCTACCATTTTTTCGAAACTAAAAAACTGCGTGTTTGGGTATTATGTATGTCTTATAAGAATTTATTTTAAAAAAAATGTAATCTATTAGTTTGGCTTAATTTGGGGTCACATAGTGCTGTCTGAATTTTCCTACGATATTTTATTATTATTTGTATGCCAAATTTCACTCAAATCATATTACTCGTTACACCGCGAAAAAGTAACAGACATACACATTTACAAACTCACGTGTATAGTTTACTATAGTCGTTGATTCCGATATAATTAAAGTAGTACCTGGATGACCGAGCTTTGCTCGGCCGAAAACACGGATAAAATGACGTTTTCTAAAAATTAAACCTAGCTAGATAGATTTTTCGCCCCCGAAATCCCCTGGATACAAAATTTCATGAAAATCGTTGGAGCCGTTTCCGAGATTTAGAATATATATATATATATATATATTGTACTTTCAGACTAATTATAATCGTACTATGGAAACTGACAGCTTTGACACGTTTTTGTTTTACTTATCTAATCTAATCTTATCTATATCTTTAAAATATATATATATATATATATTTAGTCTGAAAGTACAATATATATATATATATATTCTAAATCTCGGAAACGGCTCCAACGATTTTCATGAAATTTTGTATCCAGGGCATTTCGGGGGCGAAAAATCTATCTAGCTAGGTTTAATTTTTAGAAAACGTCATTTTATCCGTGTTTTCAGCCGAGCAAAGCTCGGTCATCCAGGTACTACTTTAATTATATCGGAATCAACGACTATATATATTTTAAATATATATATATATATATTTTAAAGATATAGATAAGATTAGATTAGATAAGTAAAACAAAAACGTGTCAAAGCTGTCAGTTTCCATAGTACGATTATAATTAGTCTGAAAGTACAAGTTTCGCAACAACCACATATAGTTATACTTTACTATATCGATAATTTCACACAAACACTAAATTCTCCCACTGCGGTGTCGACTGTTTAGTGTACGCGGTGAATTCCCCGGATTTGCATAGCTAATCACGTGGCTACACGCACCTAAAGCAATATGCCGCCCATGATTTACGTTCACTCCCTTTAACTGTGTAACGTTCTATGGAGACTATTCATAGGATTGAACAAGGTGCAGATGTTTAGATAGATAGATAATTCTTTATAGTTCACATCAAATTACAAAATGGAAATTAAGAAGTTGGCTTATACTGAGTTTCCTTTGTAAAGACGAAGCTAGTAAATGAATACCTATCTATGTCCGCCATACTCAAAGTGTGCTCCGCGGAACCCTAGGAGTTCGCAAAGCCACTGTGAGGGCTCCGCGAAAATGCTGGTCGTAATGAAAACAAACTAAAAAGTTACTATACATCTAAATATTCTAACATGAAATTAAAAAAAATTGCTAAAAGAGCAGTTGTGAAATGCCTAATATGAGAGTGCGACATTTCAACCAGAAGCATAGTCACTAGTTCAACACGGACTCAACTCAACAACTTAACTCAATTATGATTTTTTTGACATTTTATATTGACATGTTTGTATTTTTTGACATTTTGTTTTTTATTCATTGACATCTAATCAGTGTTCTAAAACTGTTATGTATATGTATATTTTTTTTAATGGTTGACAGGCTATGTGTTTTGAGATGGTAAATCACACCTAGCCTGGAATGGCACTGGCTCTCAAGTGCGGCTGCCGGAACACACCGTTAGATGCTTGGCGGCAGATTTTCAACTTGAGGGTGGTAGCTAGTCAGCTGAGTACTAGAAAGTGCTCTACCACCATGCAAAATAGTTTAAAATATTTAGTCAAATATTTTAGTAAGGATTCCGTCGCCAAAAAAGTTTGAGAACAGCTGAGCACTCATATATCTTTCTATTTACCAACAGATATTTTTACTCAACCACCAAAATACCAACTCGATTGCTCTCCAACCAAATTGAGATCGCAATTAAGCAAGTGGCGTAACTACCGAAACTCTCGTCCCACTTTAGAGACACAGTTATATCCATAAGAGTCAAGACGAAGACAATTTTCTCTAATATTCGTTAGTAATATGTAATATCATATGAATTACACAGTAACAAACCGAGACTAAGTGCGGTCGAATGTTTCCGTTCGAACGCCATTAGCGGGCGACGCTGCTCCGATAGAATTACTGGCCACTGAATTTGATAGGGGAAATGATTGATACAACAATCACACGTAATCACAATCGTGGTGGAGCGATTACTGCGCGCTCGAACAGACTCCCGACGATTTAATCAAGTCCCCTAATGACTCGCACTCTTTATTAGATGTACCTAGTAGGTAGATTAAGCATTCTTCTATCTAAAAGAAGGGATAAAGGGTTTTCGGTAATGGAGCGGCTATCATACTAGCCGAGAAAGAAGTCTTTTGGCTCGCAAAAAGAGACAAACGCATCCGTGTAGTTTTACTTTCGTGATTTGAACGCAATTATTTTTGTCACCGGGTTTTTAGCTCGTGACCACAGCTATTGCGATATGCCTGAAGCATCGAGGTAAATAAACGAAAATTCTAGCTTTGCCGCATGTTGTCACTTTTGTGTTTGACCACAGCTCACACCAGTGTGTGAGCTGTGGTCGACCACACCGTCACTTAACATCAGTATATTAAGTGACGGTGTGGTCGAATATGGATGGTATAGCATACTTAGCCTAAAACGGAACTGGCTCTCATTGAGACTGCCGGACATACCGTTAGGTGCTTGGCGGCAAATTTTCGATTTGAGAGTGACAGCTAGCCAGCCGAGTACTAGAAAATACCCTACCACCACGCTATCTATTGTTTCTTCTTAATCGATGTTTTCTTTCACTGGCAGCTCACGCTCACTGTTGGAGTTTAAACCCTCGCTACAAATCGCTTTTTGCGTCGGCGCTAGGGCGCTGGTTATATTGAGGTACATAGAGATTTGTAGGATTGCACATCGTACATAATAGAATCTTTCCTAGACTTATAGCCTCACAGAGAACACACTAACTCACACTGAACAGATTGTTCACACCAAAGACTGTATATCTGATACAATAATTTTTACATATAAAAATTTCGTGTCACGTTGTTTGTCCGCGATAAACTCCTCAACTACTGAACGGATTTTAACCAAATCTTGCACACTGTGTGCAGTTTGATCCAACTTGAGAGATAGGATTGTTTATATGTCAATTTATAATCGCAATATTTTTTTATTGCAAATTATTTATTTATTATACAACAAAGAGGTATAATTATCTGTGAGTTCTATAAAATTCTAATAGATGGCGGTGTAAGGTAATTTATTAACTGGATTGAGTAAGTATTCAATAGATGGCACTACGTTAATTAAACGTTAATTAAATCTTGTACACTGTGTGCAGTTTGATCCAACTTGAGAGATAGGACAGTTTATATCTCAATTTATAATCGCAATATTTTTTTTATTGCAAATTATTTGTTTATTATATAACAAAGAGGTATAATTATCTGTGAGTTCCATAAAATTCTAATAGATGGTGTTGTAAGGTAATTTATTAACTGGATTGAGTAAGTATCCAATAGATGGCGCTACGTTAAAAGTCTAAACGTTTCATATGCGCTACAATTTATTTCACGTTACACGCGTGTGTTCAATTTGGCCAAAGCAACGCGTGGCCGGATCTGCTAGTAAAATAATATAAACTTAAAAAGTAGTGTAACAACGCGGCCTTATTTAACCGGTATTTCAGTAGGGTCCGTCATATTTCCATGGCTGTTACTATTTGCTATGACCATAACTTTTACAAATCTTGATATCGTTCGCCACTCGATTAATTCCCGGTGATTTAAGTTTATTTTTATAGTTTCCACCCTAAGGCTGAGTGGTCGCTAATCGTCAAATCGCATGACCAGCGCCGCGTTAAACTACCTGAAACCGTTTCCGAAAACAAGCTAGTTTTTCTTTATAAAATAGGCAACGCAAGAAAAGACTAGCGCCAGTGGAAATTATGATTTAAGCGCTAATGTATTTTGATAAATATCAAAGGTGGATCGAGGACATTTGTTAGGTTGCCTTGGACTACCGCTCATTAGTACCTAAGTAGATATTGTATTTGTAAGTGTACCTGTATTATCAAAAATCACAATTTAGACTGTTGGCGTTAATCTCTACATATTATAAAACAAAGTCATCCGCCGCGTCTGTCTGTCTGTCTGTCTGTCTGTCTGTTTTTTTATGGTTGTTAGGCTATGATATTAAGTGACGGTGTGGTCGAAGATTGTAAAGCACACCTAGCCTGGAATAGTACTGGCTCTCAAATGAGGCTGCCGGAACACAGCGTTAGATGCTTGGCGGCAGATTTTCAATTTGTGGGTGGTAGCTAGCCAGCCGAGTACTAAAAAGTACCCTACCACCATGTCACGATGTTTTCCTTCACCGGCAGCTCAAGCTCATTGGGGTTTGAACCCACACCCTTCTGTATGCGAACCGACCACGCTAACCACTGTCTGTCTGTCTGTTCACGATAAACGTAAAAACTACTGAACGGATTATCATACGAGTTTCAACAATAATAGATTCATGAGGAAAATTTAGGTATATAATTTGTCAAGGTTTTGTGTAAATTGGTTGAAATATGATGATAATTGTTGGAAGTACCGGTAAAAGTCAAGCCATCTGGGAGCTTTCATCGAAAACGCTGCCTAAAAAATCCTTTTGAGATATAACAAAACACGACGTGGTGCAGGTGGGATATTGCTCTTATATAGTTCTACAAAAAAGTCCGCCGTTACATTATTACCTTTAAAGGATAGCTTACTATACCCATTCTTACTATACGAGCGAAGCCGGAGCGGGCCGCTAATATTTTGAATTCGTAGTTCTCTCTTACTCGAATAGTTCTCAATAATACACATAAATTTACCTACGCGTTAATATCATAAAAAATAAATTAATATCGGAGCACATTTCACATGGCGCCATCTAGCCCCAATAGTACTATGGGAACCAGATAGCTAACAAAAACTTAAATACTTTTTTTGTAAAAACATACTTATAACATACAGAACACCCAGACTCAGAACAAACATCTTTATTAGTCACATAAATGTTAGTCCTGAGCTGGAATCGAACCCACGCCTTTTAGCTCTCGAACTTTTTCAATCAACAATAACAATTCCTATAGATAGCGGCATTTTAGATTAGATAGTTCTTTTGATATGTTTGTCCGCGATGAAATCCTTAACCACTAAACCGATTTTAACCAAATCTTATACACTGTGTACAGTTTGATCCAACTTGAGAGATAGGATTGTTTATATCACAATTTATAATCGCAATATTTTTTTATTGCAAATTATTTATTTATTATACAACAAAGAGGTATAATTATCTGTGAGTTCTATAAAATTCTAATAGATGGCGGTGTAAGGTAATTTATTAACTGGATTGAGTAAGTATTCAATAGATGACGCTACGTTAAAAATCCAAACGTTTCATATGTGCAACAATTTATTTCACGTTACAGGCGTGTGTTCAATTTGGCCACAGAAACGCGTGGCCGGGTCTGCTAGTTGTAGTATATATGTAATTGTTAAATAAGTTGATTTCTGTTCCTTATATGTACTTCTTTTTGGCTAACAAACTTGCTTACTATAATAAAAAAAGGAAATAATGAAAAGAATCATCTTTATTCTTAGCTTGTTTTATTTTTTTATAATCAGTAGTATGCTACTGATTATAAAAATTGATGATATTGATTGAATCAGGCGGCACTTTGCGGAAGTCCATTTTGAGTGTTTTAGGTATATATTTAGTTTATTTCCGCTTAATAGTCGTTCCAGCTACAACAGAAAAGAGGATTTAAATTAAAAAACTTGACGTAAATATGAAACACTTGAAATTCAAATACTTGTGGATTTTGTTTTTATTTTAATTAGTGTTTTGTTTAAGCTTATAAGTTAATGTGAAATTTAGTTTTAGATTATTAGTAAAGTTCCGAATAGGTTTTTTAATTATCATTAAGTTTTTTAGGAAATATTTTCAAGTGTTTCATATTTACGTCAAGTTTTTTAATTTAAATCCTCTTTTGTAGCTGGAACGACTGTTAAGCGGAAATAAACTAAATATATACCTAGAACACTCAATCAGTAGCATGTATAATGCGATACTATAATTTTCATACTGTTAAAAATATATTAGCCATACACTGGATGGCATTCCTAAAACAGAAACTTTGAAAACATTATACAGCTGACCGATGTTTGACAACTGGTCAATGCTAAGTGACGGTCTGCCTGCAAATAGAAATAGCTCTCAATTGAGGCTGCCGGATCATAGAAGTGCCTGGTGGTAGATTTTCCCCTAGTTCCCAACCACCATGCTATACCACCATCATTTTCCTTCACCAGCAGCTTCCGCTCATTGCTTGGTTATGAATTCACGTCCTTCAGTTATCCACCACTAAGCTATCATCGCTACAGATTAGAACTTAGAACGTTTGTAATACTTATATAATTTGTATTGTTTATTTGTTTGTTCGATATCTGTTAGGCGCTCACGAAAAAAGCTATGCGATTGCGAACCTTATTGCAGAGACATACGATATGTAGTCTCGAAGCTATTTTCTGAGTATTTTCATGTATCTGTTTTAATAGTTGAATGTTTAATTTTCTTTCTTCCTGTCTTGGAACAAAAGTGGCAATCCTGCTTTTATATTCTGCGTCACACCAGGAATAGAGTCGACATCTGGATGTCGGACAGAGCTGGGCGCAGGTTCCACTGTGAACTTGGACAGCACAGCTGCAAGGCCTGCTAGCGACTGCATCAGACCCAAGCGCTCTCCTGAAATATTGTTATAAACCTGATCAAGTAACAATGGAATTTAAGAAATTCAGTCGCTCTGGCTGATTATTTCTACACAATCAAATTTTACATAAATAAATATAGAACATTTCACAAAGCGTCATTTAGCCTCAAACTAATATTATACATAGCTTGTACTATGGTTGTCTGTGTTAGCGAAACAGTTAACTGATGTACTTAATATGAGACTTATATACTTTTTTTCGTAAATAAATATATACTTATAATACATACACTTAGACACAGAACAAACATCTTTGTTCGCAGATTATTTTTGTCCTGCATGGGAATCGATCATACAGAACAATGAGATCGTTGAACTTTCTGCCGAAGTCTGTATTTCTCTTAAGGTATAATATGGGTATCTTTAAGCCCAGAGTAACTAACTAGGCACCTTCTATCACCATTTTAGACCACACTAACATCATCATCTGCTTAACATCAGGCAGGATTGTGGTCAAGCACACAGAGTTACATTATGAGCATTAGATTTTATTTTAATAACGTGCCAATAAAAGATTTTTAAAAGAAAATAAGAACTCTACCTTCATGTTAGAAGTCATTCAGATTAAAGAACAAAGCTATTAAATTAATAACTGAAGCTAAATAAATCTAGACTACTAGTTTTAAGATAATTAAGTCTTATTAGGTCAACCAGAGACCAATTTGTAGGTAATTATTATAAAATAATATATAAAAAATGCAACTAGAATATAACTTACCAATACAAGCTCTTGGTCCTTCTCCAAAAGGTATGTAGACAAATTTAGTCTTGGCACTATCCAATTCTTTAGGGTCAAATCGTTCTGGTCGGAATTCTTCCGGATTTTCAAAATACTTCGGGTCGTTTTGCATCGACTGTACTGGGATCAGTATTTTAACTCCCTCATCTATCGTTAGGTCCATATCCGGGAATTTGTATTTCTTATTACATTTTCGGATTAAAAATCCAACCGATGGAAGTATCCTCATACTCTCTTTGAATGCCCATTCCAAATATTTCATCTCTTTAACGGCATCATAACTGAGTTTATTGTCGTGTTGAGCGAGAACTCGGTCAACCTCTTCCTGGACCTTTTTCTGTTTCTCGGGATGATACGCAAGTAGATGCAACGTAAAGCTGCTGGTGGACGATGATGTCTCGAAACCAGCAGCGAAGAAAACAAACACTTGAGCAGCCAATAGACCATCAGTTAACTCAACGGCCACTTGTTCCGGGGTGCCATCAGGCTTGAATTTACAAATTGATTCTCCGACCATTTTTCCTTTTTTCTTACACTCAAGTAGTAAGTCTATGAAATCATTTCTTCCAGAAGGTTCATAGTTCCTTTGTGCAAGAACTGTTTTAACAAGAGTTAAGATGCCTTCTTCAACGTTTTTTGATACCCATTTAACGTGTTTAAAAATCTCAGGAAAAACTTCTTTTGCCAAAGCTTTAAATGCACCAGTCAGGTCAACTTTAAACATATTTCTACCTAGCTGTCTAAATTGTGAGTTTTCTTCGCTTAGAGAGTCCATATCGAGTCCGAATGCGCAAGCACCGATGAAGTCGGTGGTGAAGCGCGCCATGAGGTCCCTCGCGTCAATAGTTGCTCCGGCCGCAGCGTAAATTCTTGTGTGGAGCCGCTCTGCACGCTCCACTATCAGCGGGAACATCGCCTTCAGCTTGCCGCTCGAGAACGCTGGCGTCAGACGTTGACGCAGCAGCCGCCACAAATCCCCATCCGCAGTGAAGAGATGACGAACTAGGGGTTCATCTACTTCTTCGTGGATTTGGATAAAACTTCTATGTTGAAAGTGATTAAAATCTGTGACAAGAATGCGTTTCACGATATCTGGATCCCTGATCAGGAGCTCTGGCGTGGTGGACCTGAACGTGCCGACAACACGCTCCTCGGGATACTTCCAGTAGATGTCGTCTGCCAACTGAACGATGCTTCTTTTCAATAGGTAAGTTTTTGCATTTGTACCAAAAAAGAGTTTCGGTTCGTCATGTTTAATTCCTCTCTTTTTCCAGTAGTCAAAAGTTCTAATGTTATAAAAATAAACTGCCACAATAAAAATACACAAAATTACTATAAAGATCATTGTAAGGTAGGTACAGGTGGCCGGCCTAGCAATTTTTAATGTATTTCTACACTGTACTTCTGACTTAAATATGCTTTCATACATTTTAAGGTTCCGTATTAATTGAAAAAAAACCTTTATGGTGAGACTAATTTATCAAAATCAAAATCAGAAAGTCATGTATTCAGTTTAGGCCCTGGTAAGGCTTATCAACGTTAAGTTACATGTTTGAATCTACCACCGGCTCGTAATTACTCTTCAACTGAGAAGACTCCGGCATGAAACTCAGCAAGGCATTTTTTTGTGGATCTTTCTTTTCATTTTATCACTTTGTTAATCTATATTTCTCTGACAAAACTGAGCGAAACAGACAAACTTGCCTAATATTGTGGATAATGGATGTTATAAAATAAAAGCGTAGTGTTAGAAAGAAACGTAAAGTTTATTCTATATAAGTTTTTACTCATACAAAACACGTCAGTTCGCTACATACTCACACATATTTATTGTTGTATAATAATATTGTATTGAATAATATTTAATAGACTATAATAATAATATTTAATAGACTATAATATTGTATTGCTACCTACCACATTTTCTAGTGGCTAAGTGAGACTATGTACATAGGTGTCTCTCTAGCGTCATTTTTAAACGAATTTATTAGTTCTTCCTAGGTTCATATCACGTTTGTATTTTGCGGCATAAAATTATATAAGGCATAGTTCTTAAAATATTTTTCATTCTGTTTAGTTTGATGGAAAACCCACTGTAACTTTAAACGATGTACATATATTATCTGAATCTCGGAAACGGCTCCAACGATTTTTCCAAAATTTAGTAATCAGGGGGTTTCGGGAGCGATAAATCGATCTAGCTAGGTTTCATTTTTAGAAAACGTCGTTTTATCCGTGTCTTCACCCGAGCAAAGCTCGGTCATCCAGGTACTATACACATTACACTAAAATCAATACATATTATCCTTAAATTCTAACCAATACATTTGTTGTCCTAATGAGAGTTCTCTAATAACAATAAATTATTAGTAGATCACTTTTAATGGTGTAACCTACGAACAGATGATAATTTTATCTAAACCATAACACAGGTGAATTGGAAATACGGATTTTCACCAAAATACAAACATGTACCCACCAGAACCCTCGACTATTTTTCCCCGGTTGATAAAATAATACTTACTAGTAACGATATATTAAATAATCACAGATAACACATATTCTTGCTTGATAAGAATAGGAACTCTGTGATAAACGATAAAAACAAAATTGTTTTATAAGAATCTACTTGTAGCATGTCATTGTATTATGAATCATAGGCACAAAATGGACACACAATTTTAAAGAAGAGTTGAAATAAATTAACTTTTTAATCACACTAACCCGTTCACACTTAGAAATAGAAGCGACTACATCAAAATGACAACAATTTATGTACCTAAGTTAGACGAGAATAGGGTATTTGACTACTAATGGGAAATTGTTTTGAATAGTTTCTTATTATATTTAACGCACACCACATCAATACTTCCTCGAGTTTTTTTTTTATGGCTGACAGGCTTAGTGTTTTACCACAGGTCACCTGATGTTAAGTGACGGTGTGGTCGAAGATGGTAAAGCACACCTAGCCTGGAATGGAACTGACTCTCAAGTGAGGCTGCGGGAACACACCATTAGATGCTTGCCGACAGATTTTCAACTTGAGGGTGGTAGCTAGCCAGTCGAGTACTAGAAAGTACCCTACCACCATTGTATGGTTTCCTCACGACGTTTTTCTTCCCCGGCAGCTCAAGCTAATTGTTGGGGTTCGAACCTACGCCTTTTGACTTGTGAAGCGTCCGCGCTAACCACTGAGCATCATCATATTATCGCAACAAAAGATAATAAGAATGATGCAACAACGTATCGCTACAAAGAGATCATTTTGAAATAAAAGACTGTCATACGTGATAAAAGAAGACAAAACACTCTGCAACAATAAATTGCATTGATTTAAACACAACTTCACGATAAAATGGATGAAGTACAAACGGACAGTTACAATTTGATTGATAAATAAACTTAATTTATTTGTCAATTGAAAAACATTAAAAGTTTGTTATAAATGTCTAATATAAATAATTACTAAAAAGAACCACTTTTTATTTAAAAAAATCCTAAATAAGAACCTATTTCGATACAAGGATAAAAGGGAAATCTTCCACCAGTTATATGCTGTTCAGAAAAAGTTCAAATACGATAAATATATGTAATGTTTATGGTATTTGAACTTTTTCTAAGCAGGGTCCAGGATTGGAGGTACACCACGCTGGCCAAATTGGCTGCACTTTTATACCGGCGTGTAACATACGTGATCTGAAAATGATAATAGGTTTTATATACGATAAATAAAAATGTCAAAATATAATTTACAATTTCTAGACGTGAAAAATTTAAGAAAAGTTACGCAAAAAATATCGATGTGGTAAGAGATAGCGCATGGACACTTGGGCTGGCAAACGAACTGTAACACGAACTTGCCTAGAATTTAAAAAAAAACTGTCGGTACATTGATGAACATTAAGAAGTCCTACGGATTTTGTATGTTTCAAATTCTCATTCAACGTAACGAGTTATGACTTTTAGATATTGAGTAGGGTAATCAAATATTGGATGTAGATGATAGATTTATGTAATAGTAATGAGATAAACGAGACTCTCTCCTGATGGTAGGTAAGAGATATCGCATGTCTATGACCATGCTTTGCCTTTACCAAGTGATTTACCCTATTCGACCACACCGTCACTTAACATCAGGTGAGCTGTGGTCAAACACCTAGCCTGTCTAACATATAAAAAAACCATTGCAGCGATACACAGAACTTTGAGTAGCAAAATGCTTTAAATCAAAACTCAAACTCAAAACTCAAAGTGCTTTATTTCCTTTAGACCTTACAGGACTCTTGGACACGTCACACGTCACAAATTATAAACATACTTAAAACTAGGAAATAAAGTGATCACTTTGATCTTTCGTTCACTTCAATCTTTTTGAGGTAAAGTAAAGAAGCGAACAAGAAACCTTTACCTTGTTAGATTGTTAGTTTTCGAGTTGGAGCAAAACTCGTCCCAAGCTTTTTTATCGTCTAGATAATCTGATATTTTGTAGTAAGCCTTTTTACATATTATATTTTTGACAATTTGTTTGAATTTATTTATTGATAATTTTTGCAACTCACTAGGAGTTTTGTTGTAGAAGCGTATACATTGCCCTTTAAAGGATACATTTATCTTGTTTAGCCTAGTTTTGGGCACAGCAAGTTTATTCTTATTTCTAGTATTTAAATTATGTATGTCGCTATTTTTAGGGAAACGATTGATATTTTTATGAGTGTACAACAAGTTTTCATAAATGTATTGACATGGTAATGTCAAAATGCTAAATGTCTAAATGCTTTGGCGCTCAGTTCTTTGAGTCTTTCGTATATGTAGCTACAACGCGAAACTGTATCCCCCGGTTTTGTTATCATAATTTTTCTGAATTGCCTCTCACTATTGAAGCTAATTTTATGGACGTATTCACATGAAAAATAAGCAGCAGAAAGATGAGAGCCATAAACTTAGCAGTAATTAAAGCTACTGTCAAAAGGAAATGTTACAAACCTGTGGCTATTAAGACGGACGTAGACAGATCTGTCAGCAGAACCGTTAACTATTATGTCAGACCAAAGCCGCTCCGCCACAGAAGCGGCTCTTGGCCACAGATGATAATCTAGATTACCTGAGCATAAAAGATCATTATCTAAAGTTTATTTCTCAAATAACTGCAAACTCAAAGGGACAACTTCATTTCTTTCTTTCTTTTATCTTGGAATGGTGAAACATTTAGAGTATGCGGTTATTAATAATGCTAGTTTATCGGTCTTTAATAGGATTCATTTCGGAGAATGTGCTTAAGATTTACATCCCCCATACTTATTCAACTATTGGACAGCCAGAAGTTCGAAAATGTGACATCGTTTTATGGTTGACAATCGAAACAAACGGTTTAATTCCACCTTTTTTTCGCAGATCAGCAAACAGTGGAATGCGCAGCGCGAGTGAGTGATTAGGTTTAAAGAACTTTATCGTCTACAAAGATACACTGTCATAACATGTTTAAATATGAAAACAAATTTTATTCATTTAACTTTGCATTAACTAAACTTTTACGTATTAAAATTGGTACGTTACAGGTCGTACATTTACGCAATTTTAGGTACCTACTAACTCAGTAATATGTCTGCGGTGATGTATAGAGCTGTACCCGTGACTTCATTCGCAACGCGTAAAGACTTTATTTGGCAATTTTTTTTTCTTTTTACACTTCTGAAAATCAAATTTCTTTCAACGAATCTTATACCTACAACTCAATGAGCTATAAAATAAGGTTTATGATCATAAATAAAATCAGACAGATATTGTACACAAACTGAGTTTAGATGCATTGGAAGAATTCAGTTATGGAGACGCAAGAAGTTTCTGCCCCAAATTATAGTGACTGTTTCTAACCTCCATCGTTTTTCAAAGAAAGATAGCACGAACGTACTTGTTATAACATTCTATGCAGGCGTTATATAAAGAAGTGCCGTGGTGGTGCCGGCGTAAGAATTGTTCTATCTACCCGTGGTTGCCTTAGGAGTCGGCTAAGGGATGTAATACGGAAGATGGGCAGCAGCGTCTTCCTTGAACAATTACACCTAACTGCGCTCGCCAACCCGCCTGCCAAGCGTGGCGAGTATTGGCAAAACCCCCCCAGGAGGCGGCCTATGTCCAGCAGTGGACTTCCTATGGCTGATGATGTGTGTGTGATATAAAGATTACTGTGTAAGTTTTACGTGACACTTCTTAGAGAACTACCTTTCTAACAAAAAATAATAATTGGAATCAGACTACGCGTTAAAGGATTATTGCTAAGTAAACATTTTGATTTCCCCTCACACGGGAATTATACCAAATTACGGGATAAAAAATTGTTAAGAACCTACGTCATAGTATGTAGGTACTATAATCATACCAAGTTACCTTAAAATCTATCGGCGTGATGGTCTTTCAAGATACAGACAGAAAAAAATAATAAATTATACTATTTATTTCAGAGTCGATAATATACTGCCATCCGAAAAAAATATCGAAATATCTTCAATGTATAGATATGACTACCAACAGTTTTTTACATGTGTAAATAATTTCACAAATGCGTTAAATGAGTTTACCGATTTGCTTCCCGTCTGATACAATCTGAATGTCTTCAAGTCACGAGTAAATCTGTTTCTTCTGGGTGCTCAATTCTAGACCGTATCTTCGCTTAACATCAGACGATAATGTTAATTTTATACATTAGTGTATTTTTAGTCATTTAGCTTGTCTATGTAGTAAGATATGTTATTATTGGGATGTTCCCCTATATGTATGTATATCCTCGTTATTGACATAACCCGTCTTTTTCGTTCTTTAATACTTTACATCCTAAAGTTTCCTGGAACATATCGCTTCTAGCGATTAGGTTTGCAGTCTGTACTATGTAATTTTAGTGTGGACAATACGGAATTAATCAATCAACAAATCATAATAAAAAAATATCGCAAAATAATGTCACTGAATATTTTAAACTACTGTGATTTTACTTTTAATTATAGTTAAATGTTTACTTCACTGAAAATAACCTGTCTCTATTCTGAGATCTGCCGACTTAAAAAATCATAATCAAAATAAATGTAAACAGGTACCTACCAGAATTGACTAGGTCGGTCCAAAGTACCACCTCGCCACCTTCCACCGTGAACGCTTCCAGATTTCGCCACGACTTCCAAGCATACATTTCTTGCCAGCTTCTAAAATTGACAAATCAGTAGTTATAAAAATATTATAATGCTATATTTTGCATCGTTCGTGCAGACGAGTGTTATAAGGTAAGACATTTATCGATAACGTAAATAATACGTTTTTTTTTTAATTACTTATTTAACTACACTTATATATCTATATTTCGTACATACCTGTATCTTCTACAGCGCTGCTTCTTCATTTCACACGATAATTCCCATCTGCTCGAATGTATGACTCTAAACTTCGACAAGAACTGCTCAGACGGATTTGATTTCCACTCACCAAGTTGAACCCCAAATCTTTCCCAAGTCCTAGATTCAAAGTTTTTGTTCAAATGCTGTGTGTACCATACTATGGGTAACTTCGGCAGAAACCCTTTATTTGCGCGTTTTAGACTATCCAGAGCTTTATCTAGAAAACCGTCTCGATTGTTCATCAGGTTGTAACAGTTGGATAGTGAAAAAAGTCCATTGCTCATGTGAAATATATCATCAACTTGTGTCATCTCTAAAATTTCTTCATACAAGTCTTGCAGAACACTCATGACCGAGTCTGAAGTGTCCAGAATCGTGCAAAGAGTATTATCACAAGTGTCATTATTGTTTGAAGGACAACTGGCGCCGTTACTCCAAGACCAAGGTTTCCCAACAGGCCCTGGAGCAGCCACTTCTATTAAAACTCTAATACCTCTAACACCAGCTCTTTTAACAATTGTTCTGACATCTTCTTTCGTGTATATCATTGATCTGTCATACGCTCCGTACTCAAAAAATTGAGGTAAATTTGGCAAAAAAAGTGGAAAACTAGTTACGTCAGATATTCTCCAATGAAATGTATTTAACTTGACAGTTGACATTCCATCTATTGTTCTCATTATATCTTCAACCGGTATATAATTTCTTCCCGTATCGATCATTAGACCACGATATTTATAGCTCGGAGCGTCTTTTACTTCTGCATTAGATACAGTAATTAAATAGCCTATACTTTGATCAAGTAGTATCATTTGTGTAAGAGTTTCCAACCCATGCCTAACGCCACAAAAAGATGACGATGATATCTTTATGATAATTTGATTTTCTATTGTTTCAACTCTTAATCGATATGCTTCTTCAGTGTTTAACCTCAATCTTGGATCTGCATCCGACTCTACATCAATTTGTATGTACATTTTCTTCACCTCCAAATCTAGCGTTCTAGTTTTAAAACGTTTTCCTACGTTTTCTAACTTTGCCAAGTCTGCAATAAAAAGCTTCAAAGCTTCTGCCAAGTACCTTTGTACTAACTCAGAAGGTACCATTTTCAGTTTATATTCTAGTTTGTTCGTTGCCAGTGCTACAACTTTTGTGCCAAAGTTGGTATCTCCAATCGGGTGCGGCCATAACTGAGGCCCCGTACATTGTAAAGTGCACCTGCTATAAGATGGATAAATTTTTTCATTTGTTGGTTGATACACTTTTTGGCAGAGATTTTTCGTGCACTTCCAACCGTCTTGTAGATGTGATCTGAAACAATAATGTCAAAAGATTTATGGCTATTATAACCCACAAAATTTCGTATTTTGTTTCTCATCTGATTTAAAATATATTTAGTAAAGAGATGGGAGACTCCAGTTAATCAGCAAGACATTACCTGCGATCCATCAGGCTATCCACTCTCAAATATACTGTCTTAGTTGGTTTCTTTTTCTCTTTCAATAGCGAAACGATTGAAATAAGAACCGTTATCACTATGACAAACGATCCTATTGCCACTACCATTGCAGTTATCTTTCTATTCATACGAAGTTTGACACTGAAATAATAGTAAAAAATTTAGTAACGCATACATTTTATCCATGGGAAATATATATGTAATCACAATAATATAAAGAGCAACCAAAACAAGAATACCTTGTTGATACTCAGACAAGTATAAGCAGTGCAATTGTAGCGATGATGGTTCAGTGGTTAGCGCGGTAGGTTCGCATGCCGAAGGGCGTGGGTTCAAACCCCAACAATAAGCTTGAGCTGCCAGTGAAGGAAAGCATCGTGAGGAAACCATAGCGTGGTGGTAGGGTACTTTCTAGTACTCGGCTGGCTAGCTACCCTCAAGTTGAAAATCTGCCGCCAAGCATCTAACGGTGTGTTCCGGCAGCCTCACTTGAGAGCCAGTTCCATTCCAGGCTAGGTGTGCTTTACCATCTTCGAACACACCATTACTTAACACTAGCCTGTCAACCATTAAAAAAAAAACCCATCTAACCCCGCACGACACTAGAAAATAGCCTGATTTACCGCAGTATTGTTTTTTGTATGGGATGATGTATCTGAACTTGTTAGTATTATTATCTCTGAAGCCAGTAATTGAAATATCATCATACAGTGTTGAATGTTCTGGTTGGAATGGTTTCTCGGGCTCGCAAGCGCAAACTCTTATGCTGCTTCCAGGGTCACCGCAACAGGGCCCGGAGACGCTACATTTTGTGCAGGCACATTCTGCCAGGCAACGTCTCTCTGTTGAGAATTAATTTTTTCAAATAAAAATAAGCTTTAGACCCACGGTCTCGCTTGACATTCAACGATAATGCGTTCTAGATTAGGGCACGAAAGTTTACGAGACAGTTGTATAAAAAATAAAATTCTTATTAAATGAATTCTATGTATATCTCTAAAAACGGTAAAATAAATATAGACAGATGACAGAAAAAGAGAGACTTAAATAAACAGATAAAATTGGTTGTTCTATTTACTGAAATCTGAAACCTACTTGAGTCGATAGATGGAACATCACTATCTTTTAAATCTGAATTTTCCGGATTAATAATTTGAACCTTTTCTTTTTGTGCAACTTTCACTGCAACCACATCATTTTCTTTCGCAGGTTTCTCAATCTGTTCTCTACGTTCACTATTTTTATCAGCTTTTGGCTCTCTCCGCTCTTTTGAATCCTTTGAAATCCTTAGCGTTTTTACAGAAAAACTATCTAATTGATCAGAATCAACGTAAATACTTTGATCATTAACTCTTTCATCTGATTCAACTACTATTGAACTAGAATATGATGACGCGTCAGTCACGACTGAAGGCAAAACTGTTATAGATGATGTGAATTTCATAGGAGGAAGTTTAGTTGAAGGCACAAGAACATTTTCTCCAATAAGTGTGACGTCAGACTGTAGCGTAGTAAAAGAAGACTTCAATGTAGATACAGAAGACATGTGTGCTACAGTGTCACTCGATTTTCTTCCTTTGAAAATTTCGAATGATGTTTCTAGGTTAAAATCTGTATCTTTATTTCTGTCGATGGACTCAAACGCTTCTGAAAAACACAGTTTATTAACATTGGAATAATTATTGTAAATAAAAATGTTGTTACATTGTTTTAACAAAATATCATCTTGCGTGACAATATTGGCCTCTGCCCAGTGTCCGTTCTTGTCCCACTGCTAGATATCAGATCTAACCTAAAAAGGGGATTAGGTAACAACCACCACGCCGGTCAGTGTGAGGTTTGCGTATACACATACACGCCATTGTTTCTTTTTTCCTCCGCACATATGAACATTTCTTGTCGATATTTTCATCTCATTCCACACTAAGTGTGTTTCCTATTTTCAACTACACATAAACGTCAGTAACGTCAGTCAATAACGACACATAACATTAAGTGAGCTGTAATCAAACATTTTATCAAAAACAAGTAATCAATTTATTTTTCTCAATATTAAGCTTGGTAGCTTGGCCGTGGTGATGCCGGCGTAAGAATAGTACCCCACTCCCTCTACTAGTGGTTGCCGTAAGAATTGGCTAAGGGATGTAATCCGGAAGATGGATTACACCTATTAACTAGTTTATTTCTTCTGTATTATTCGGACATTGTCTTGCATAAAAACGGCATTCTTATCCACTAAAAATGGACCAACCTAGTCATTCAGAATTTCAGTGTCATATCTTTCTGCAGTTAAAGTTCTATTTTCTATCGCCACTTTTCAGTTTTTCATACAATTATGAATATAAATAAAAAGGTTTTATATATTTTTTCATGTGGCATTAAAAATTCTTCAATTTAGTCTTTATTTCATAAAGCTAGGTCCAGGTACTTTTGAAAATATTGAAGATTTTCTAGCCGACCCTTTTTCTTTGCGGTCCAGTGTACTTATATTATATTCCCATGTTTCAGTTTTCAGTTCAGTTCCCATCACTACCGACGATTTGTACCCTAACATCAGGGCGTTACGAGACTGAAACAGCCTCATTTCTAATTTTGCTTATAACTTCTAATATAACAGTCACATTACCAAACGCTGCCTATTGTATTATATTTTATTTTATTACCTAACCGTATTTTAGAAGTAAAACCTCTTACAATAATTTGTACAGGCTAAATTTAAGCTTTCATCAGTAAAGTCTTACGGGACAAGGTAGACTCCGTAACGCAACAGGGCAGGGGGAAGTTTAAAATAATCGTAGCCGCAATAAAGGTGTTACACCTAGAATCTAAAAGTGTAACAAAGGATGCCCTGAAAAGATATCTACACCGATGATAGTTCCTAAAAGTAAGCAGCTTATTGCTAAAATTATCATAATTTAACAATTTTGATGATGATGTTAAACCTTGTATAGCGAGTTCGACGTTGTTCAACGTAGTCTCCATTTCATTAAGTCTTTCGCAGAACTTTAACACCAATTCCTGCTCATACTTTGTGAGTTGGTTGTAAATATCGGCGTAGACGACTCCGTCACGGGAGTTGGTGCAGCAATGATACAGAAGCATCGAGGTCATGATGTAGAGCTTCTTCGGCAAGTCTTCTTCTTCAGACAGGTACCTACAGGACCAGAAGTTTTATCTTTTTAAGTTTACATTGTTCAAGTCAGAAGACTAAGAAGTGTGCTATCACTATCACTACATGTCCCTATATCCATATGTATGCTTATATCTTTAAAACTACGCAACGGATTTTGATGCGGTTTTTTTAATTGATAAAATGATTGAAAAGGAATGTTTATATTTATAATAGCATCCAGCAATTTATAATAGCATAGTGGAGAAATACTGTTATTTTTGAGGTTTATACCCGTGGGAAGCCGGAGCGGGCCGCTAGTTTTAATTAAAACAGTGTTATAATGCCTGAAGCTGGCTCAAATTGAATCTGCTGGCACAACAATTCTACTCGGTGGTAGATCTTCTTAGACATAGCTCAGCGTCAGCGGCTATCAGTTCTGCGTGCTATGTGCCCTGCCTACTGCCACTTCAACTTGCTAATCCGTTGGGCTATGTCGGTAACTTTAGTTCATCTACGGATCTCCTCATTTCTGATTCGATCTCGTAGGGAAACTCCGAGCATAGCCCTCTCACTCTCCATAGCTCGTTCTGTGACTTTGAGCTTATCAAGAAGGCACATAGAGACGTTTTTTCGTCTGAATTACCTCAGTGCCTCAAGTCGAAAGTCTTCGACCAGTGTGTGTTACCGGTGATGACTTATGGTGCTGAAACGTGGTCTCTGACTACAATTTAATATTTTATTTTATTTAAACAAATTAAAATCAAAATTTAATAATTTGAGAACGCTGTATAGAATTTCTTTATTGTGCACAACAAAAATAATAAAAAAATTATAAGCGCGAATAAATATAAAAACTTACGTAGAACAGTCACTCTTCCCTAGAATAAGTACTAACTCATAATACTTAGTACTAGCGGACAGAAGGATCACTTTTAAACAAGAGTAGAGTTTAAAAATTTACCTACTCTTACGACCGTGACCCGCTTGCATACGAAACTTATTGCGTGGTACAAGCATTCATATTCGGTTTAGCTCTGGGAATGCACAGTTGCAACTCATGGGTATAAATATATTAATAAAGATAATAGTATTTATTCGATAAACGATGTACTTTCACATGATAACCTGCTTATCTAATTACTGCTGATATTGTTCGTTTTGGAAACATGTATCTGTTTTTAATATTCTATGTGGACAAAAGTTTACAATGTTTTGCGCAAATAAAAACAAAAAACAGACATTTAAATATTAAAAAAATATTCTTTATCCTTTAGCTGCAACGAATTCGGGCAAAATAGGTACAGCGTGTGAGGCGAGCGGCGGGTGACCACCTAATGCTATTTGCCTTACGGTGAGGAAATGCGGCTGATCTTACCTAAACTAACACGGCACCTACTAAGTAGCATTGTTTACACAGGGCTTATTCCTCTGTAAGTCCTTATACCTACTTCAATTTTATTACGTGTATTACGATCTAGCCAATGAAATTAAGCGTATCTACCCCTCGCAGTCTTTAAAATGGTGTAGAGCAGCATGATCTCACGATTTAACTGCTACGTTGTTTTCGTTATGCTATCTGTATACTCTGTATTATTATTTATGTACGTATATTTATAAATCTAAATATATATAAGTCAAAGGCGACTGACTGACTGACTGACTGACTGACTGACGGACTGACTGACATAGTGATCTATCAACGCACAGCCCAAACCACTGGACGGATCGGGCTGAAATTTGGCATGCAGGTAGATGTTATGACGTAGGCATCCGCTAAGAAAGGATTTTGATTAACTCTACCCCAAGGGGATAAAATAGGGGATGAAAGTTTGTATGAAACTTTGTCAATTTTAAACCGATCGGGCTGAGACTTTGCATGCATAAAGCTACTATGACGTAGGCATCTAGCGCGGGTGAAACCGCGGGGCACAGCTAGTATACTATATACATACGTGCACATATACACTTTTACTTTTACCTATTATTGTTACTTATGTATAAAGTATCTTATTACTTCTGACCGTAACATATTCCGTCCTTAACTTTTACCACAAATCCTTTGGGTAAAAAGGTTTATTAGGAGGTTGCCTGGAAGAGATCGGTTTAAACGATAAGGCCACCAGTTGTTGCATCATTATTAATCTGTTCCTGTTACTAATAATGTATTTATAAAAATAAAGAGTTATCTTATGTAGGTAGTTCTCGAAAATTATAGCCATTAATACCTCAAAACATAAACTTAAAACTGCTTGATATTTACCTCAATCTTAGAATAGGGTATTTATATTTCACAAAGGGTTCCATATCATCTGTGCAGAGCAGAGCTCTATCTATATCGTCTTCGCACACATCTTCTTTGTACTTCGTCATGATGTCTGACAGAAGTTTACATGATAGGATTCTATCGCTATCTGAATGATTTTTCTCGTTCACGCATTTGTTTATCTGAAATTATTAACTAAATTCTGGTCTAGCGCCATACAATAGATTTAAAAAGCAATTTTTGGTTTTGTTTATATTTATGTGAAATCAATTTTTCTTTACGACTTGGTTTTTATTTAAGGTGATTCAGTCTTTAACTATATCTCATAATTTCTCAATGTTTTTATTTAGATATTTTCTTTTTAATAATTGTATGTTCTGGGTACCTATTAGTTTTGGGATTAATTGTGTTACTTATTTTAATGCATATCATGTTCGTACTCAATAAAATAAAATAAAGGTTGTTTAATTTTTAAACTTCCACGATTTGAACACATAATAATGTTTATTACAGGGACTTCAAACTGCTATGAAATGTTTTTTTGGCTCGACCTTTCAGCCATGTTGCAATAGCCGTGGACACGAACTAACTGGAGAGTGCGAGTGGTTTCGGTGAAGAAGTGACGGTGTTGTAAACTTCTACCCTCTTTTAGGTTTTAAAAAACGTAAGGCTCCACGGCACACTACACTAACTGAATCAGCAGACCGTTCTAGTAGCAAATAGTTGTATGCGCGAACAGTAATAAAATAAAATTTAGACCTCTTGGAGTTCATAACTGTTTAGAATAAACAGGCTACAACAATTCTTTCCTGAAACGATACGACACGTAGAGAAAATATGTTTTTCTAGTTTACCCATTTCAATAATAGTCTTGTCCATTTCTTCTGTATGAATTCTAGTCTACAATCTGAGCAAGATGCGTCGCTTGATAGCATTATTTCGTAATTTTATCAATTGTAAATATATTCTAAAAAAAAGTGTTATTTGGTTAAGAAGAAATTCTTGACACAATCCATATAATGTCGGAAGCTCAGATCAAACACTACGTCGGAAGGGATTTCTTGACACAACTAATCTATCACTTCATACTATAATGAGTTGATAATGAGTTTTACCAAAAAGAAGAATAGACAGATCTAAAAAGTTTTGTAATCTTGTTCCTTAGCACCTTATGGTCGTTTTTATTTTGGTAATAGAAAGTTTAGTAGAAGTTTTAAGCACAGTATAACTAATATATATATATATAATCTATCTAATACCGTTAAACGAACAATTCTTGTATATATGTATGTATATATATATATTATAATATATATAATCTGAATCTCGGAAACGGCTCCAACGAGTTTCATGAAATTTAGTATGCAGGGGGTTACGGGGGCGATAAATCGATCTAGCTAGGTTTCATTTTTAGAAAACGTCGTTTTACCCGTGTTTTCAGGCAATGAAAAACTGTTACAATATCATTAGAATACAAAAGTAAATTTCGCCACCATCTACAAGGTTATAATAGCTCATGTGGGAGATCGGTCGGTCTCAAAACCAGAGGACCCCCGTTCGAGTGCAAGATGATTATTTTTTATTATATTTTGCTCGGATTTTTAAGAAAAAACTTTAAAAAATGGGGAAAAAAATAATCATCTTGCACTCGAACGGGGGTCCTCTGGTTTTGAGACCGACCGATCTCCCACATGAGCTATTATAACCTTATAAATATATATGTTTTATATTTTTTTAGCCTGCTGGTAATTAGATGCTCCAACAAAAAAGTGGTAGCAGTACTCCACACACGACCGGTCTTGTGCTCGATATAAGTGAAGCAACCTATGCGAAGTACCTTTTAACCTTATTAAAGATGCCAAGCTTCTTGCCAGCCAGTTTATAATAATAATAAGATAAGAGGTAGGCACCAAAATTCAGCGTAGGAATTAGAATAAGCCTTAGAAGCTCAAGATGATCGAACATCGAAACAGATACATCTCGGAAAATGGGAGACAGTGGGAATCGGCTCTTTTTGGCAAAGAAAAGACATGCTTGTGTCTTATTGGAGTTGAATTTGACAAGATTTTCGTCGCCCTAGCCGGAAACAGCTTCAAGTTCTTTATGTATAAAAACCTAACTACCTTAATTCTTATACCAACCTAATAATTTTAAAATGAAATCATTCTACTTTCTTTCTCTCTCGGAATAACAGGGGTAATCCTCCTTTTATCGTTTGCACTACACCAGGTATGGGCTCGATTTCAGGATGCCTGAGGGAAGTAGGAGCGGGCTCTACTGTGAACTTGGAGAGCACAGCTGCAAGGCCTGCCAGCGACTGCATAAGCCCTAAGCGTTCGCCTGGCAAAAATGCACATATAATAGTTTATTGCTAATCTATCTAATACCTTTTAACGAGCAATTCTTGTATATATGTATATATACATATATGTATATATTCTGAATCTCGGAAACGGATCCAACGATTTTTATGAAATTTGGTATGCAGGGGGTTTCGGGGCGATAAATCGATCTAGCTAGGTTTTATTTTTAGAAAACGCAAAAAAAAACACTGATTAATCCAGGTATTAATGTTTATGCCATTTTATCGGCAGTGACGTAAACATCTGATGAGTGCTAGTGAGACCTTAATATTTTTGGTTTGAACTATGGTCATAAAACAAAACATATATACCTAATAAAGTTTTAAAGTACAAGTTAAACTTTATATAGTTTAACTTACCAATACATGCTCTTGGTCCTTCTCCGAAAGGCAAATATACAAACTTGGTCTTCACTGCATCCCATTCTTGAGGATCAAATCGCTCTGGTCGGAATTCTTCCGGTTTATCAAAATATTTGGAATCGTTTTGCATCGCCTGTATTGGAATCATAATCTTAACTCCTTCATCTATTGTCAGATCTAAATCGGGGAATTTATATTTTTTAGCACACTGCCTAGCTAAGAATGCTACTGATGGATGTATTCTCATACTCTCTTTGAATGCCCATTCTAAATATGTCATCTCTTTAATGGCATTATAGCTGAGTTGGTTGTTGTGTTGAGCGAGGACTCGGTCGACCTCCTCTTGGACCTTCTTCTGTTTCTCGGGATGATATGCGAGCAGATGTAGCGTAAAGCTGCTGGTGGACGATGATGTCTCGAAACCGGCAGCAAAGAAAACAAACACTTGAGCAGCTATTAGTTCGTCAGTCAACTCTAAAGCAACCATCTCTGGAGAGCCATCAGGTTTGAACTTTTCCATTGACTCGCCGATCATTTCACCTTTTTTCTTACATTCAAGCAATAAGTCTATAAAATCATTTCTTCCTGTAGGTTCATAGTTCCTTTGGTTGAGAACAAATGATACAAGGGATATAAGATCGTCTTCAACTTCTTCTAACCACTTGATGTTTCTAAAAGTAACAGGAAACACTTCTTTTAGCAAAGCCTTTATTGCTTTTTTAAAGGTAACTCTAAAGATTTCAGTGCCCATTTCTCTGAATTTAGAGTTATTTTCGTTTAGTGAGTCCATGTCAAGTCCAAAGCCGCAAGCTCCGACGACATCAATGGTGAAGCGCGCCATGAGGTCTCTCGCGTCAATAGTTGCTCCGGCCGCAGCGTAGATCCTTGTGTGGAGCCGTTCGGCGCGCTCCACTATCAGCGGGAACATCGCCTACAGCTTGCCGCTCGTGAACGCCGGCGTCAGACGCTGACGCAGCAGCCGCCACAAGTCCCCGTCCACGGCAAACAGATGACGCATTAACGGTTCGTATTCCTCCACGTATGAAACAAACACTACGGTATTGGAAGTAACTAAAATCAGTGACGAGAACACATTTTGCAATCTCGGGATCTCTTATTAGAAGTTCTGGCATGGTTGACCTGAACGTTCCGACGACGCGTTCTTCAGGATACTTCCAGTATATGTCACCGGCCAACTGCGAGGTGCTTCTCTTCAATAAGTAGCCCTTTGCGTTAGTACCAAATAAAAGTATTGGTTTTTCATATTTAATTCCTCTCTTTTTCCAATAGTCAAATGTTCTAGTATTGTAGAGATACAATGCAACACCGAATAACATTAAAATAAATGTGAAAAACATATTTTTAAGTCAGGCAAAATATATTGTTTTGCTTATTAAGTACATTTCATTATTACATTAAGTAATTAATGTGTAACATTTTTAACACCTCGCTTATTTATAGGAGTATTTAGATAAAAAAACACAGCTAAGTGCGAGGCGGACTCAAGTAATGAGGGTTCTCTGCCGCAAAGCAAAATCTTTGTGTGATTAACAAAAAAACACACCAAGTTTGATGCTTATAGGTACATATAGAAACGTATAAATGACATTTCTACTTATTACCGTAATGTTTATTTCGTTAGAAAATTATCAGTAACGTTAAAAAGTAGGTCTCTTGTGTTTCCTCTTCGTTTTTTTTTAAATAATGGTTCACGATAATAATCGCTAAACCAAAATAGGTAATAAATAACTTAAAAATTTGAATTCGCTATCTCAGTTGAAAAAAGACTTCCAAATACCTTTAAAGCAATTCTTGTATATATGTGTATATAATATATATATATTAATTTTTAGAAAACGAAAAAAATCTGAGCAGATCTCATCCAGGTACTTAGAATTAAAGCGACCACAATTAGACTTAGGAAATTTGACCCTTTGTGGTGAATAATTACTAACATATTTACAAATACATAAGCTCATTAGGGATAAAGAATAATAAATAAGCTCATTAGGGATTATTACCTCTGCTTATGCCACGTGCCTCACACCTGAAAGTACTTAGGTACCTACTCGTACTCAATACAGAATCGCTTTTCCATACACCTGCATGCACCGAATTCTACTGATAAGATGGCTATTAGCTAGCCATCAATTAACCGGATTTCTGATCAATAAACTTAATCAACTAAACCAACCTAAGTGTTCATTCCATGTCCACCAAGTAATTGGTAGATCACAACTCTCCACCAAGTATACCTATGTACCTATATAATACTTAGATACTACTAAAATATTATTTATAAATGTAAAAATTTGTATGTTTGAATGTTTATATGTTTGTTAGTCAATCACGCAGAAACGGCTGAACGGATTTGGATGAAATTTGGCACACTTATAGTTTATTACATGAATTAACATGCAATCTTTTTATCCGGGGAAAATGTTAGGTTCCTGTGGTATTATCAAAAAACTAACTACAGGACGTATCCATTGGTGAGACGTGATTTGGTATAGATGTGTCTTATGGAACATTATTCCGGAATAAAAGATATCCTTTCATTAATTAAATTTTATGACGAATGAAACTATTGCTGTTTTGTTACACATGTTTAATTTATCTCTAAAATCATTTCTTAACTCAACACCCAGTCGCGAGCGCAAGCTAGTACCTAAATATCAATATAAGGACCGATATCACGGATAGGTAGTTCTTTCATAGCGGAATTCCCAACTGATATCTAGGCCATATATGTATTTATATCTAAGCATTCCTACTATAATTATGACTGGTAACTCCAAATAGAATAAAGTACTTGTATAGACATTTGCGAAAATTTCGTATTAGCTACGTAACCGATAGAAATATCATTTTCAACCTAACAATCACGAGGCGGGTCGCTAGTTTACCAAATGTCTTGTTAGCTCGTTTGGTAGAATATCGGCTTCAAGAGCCGTAGGGCGTAGGTTCGATACCCACCAGGACAAACATTTATGTGACGATAAATGTTTGTTCTGTGCCTGAGTGTTTTGTAGCTATGTACAAAAAAAAAGTATTCAAGTATTCTATCAGCTATCTGGTTCCATAGTACAAGCTTTGCTAGTTTGGGGCTAGATGGCGCTGTGTATAAAATGCTACGATATTTATTTATGTATTTAAATAAGAAAGAAAACGCTAATAAATGTTTTATATACATATTTAATACATCGCATACCACAGTACACATTTTAATAAACGAGTTTATATGATACATTTATATACATTAATTTAGTTAAAACAAACTGGCACGGAAGCAATAGGCGAAGGGAATGTATGGAAAAATTAGGCTAAATACTTTATCTACGAACTATTAAACAAGCTTTTAAAATTCACTTTTTGACTAGTCTCATTATAAACAGAGAGCAATTACAGTAACTTTACATTGGAAATAGAAAACAATTGTAAAATGGTTCTAGAAAAGTAAATAAGTCTAAAGGCAACCATAATATAAAAATCATATCATGTTGTTCAGTTCAAACTAAGCACGAAAAATGGAACAGCGTCCAGAATTAATTATGTGCCTAAGATTATTCGTAACTTTCGTGCTATTATTAGAGAACTTAAAACCGCACTTATAGGAATGGAAATACGGCGTTCCGACGGACTGAATTTCCAAATAAAACGCTTTTCTACATTTAAGCATAATTGGATGTATTTGTGGTAAGGTTTGGTAAACGATTTTCACCTATGGTTCTCAATCTGATGAAAATTAATTAGGAATGTGAATTATGACTAGTGTCTTTAACCATTTATTGTATACACCGTGACAGTTTGAACATCGGCAATATTGATATAGAGGGACCAGTACTCAAATTACGTTCCAAATATTAAAAAATATGTGGTTAATATTTGTCCTAATTATCTTGAGCAAACACAAAAATACGGACACTCAAATCACTCGCACCAAAAATGGCATGGTAGTCGCGCGCGGTCTCAGATTAGGTAACAGTTACTACGTAGTCTATGTTTGGCAGTTGTCTTGCGCTAGCTCGGCGCGTAAGGCTGCGCGCTGTCCATAAATTCTGGAGTCTTGGGAAAAACTTTAACCAAGGTTTTCTTTTTGTATTCGTTTCGGTTTTTTTTCCTTGTACGTTTCATATCACCACTAACTAATATGTCTTTGAATATTGCTAATGTTCAAACTGTTAACTCGTACCTACATGCAAGTTGAATATCATTGGTTTTCTATATTAGAAATATAGCTGTATATGATCGCCGAAAGACGTTACTTTCTTAATAGGTACATTAGATGACGTCTATAAGGAGTGTATTTAAAATTCTGGTATAAATACTCTGGGATATTCTGTTCGACACACGCAGTGGGTACGATGTAAATTTCATTTACAACTAAGTATATAGCTATAACAATTAATGCATCGTCTATATTGTTTGTACAAGTAAAAAAATGTAAAAAAATGCACTTATTTACAAATATAATCTCTGTTACAATGATTTTCCGAATCTCAATATCGATGCCTTTGCTCCCGTGCAGCGTTAAGGACCGTGGCTCAATATAATAACCAACACTGGATAAACTAAGCACAGCATTTCGAGTCACAAACATTCAGTATGGTTTGACAGGTACATGATATACGAAATGTTAACAACGACTCGTTCACTCAATTTTGAGAAACCACACGATGCTAAATAAAAAGAAAAAAAAATTGTAGTTTAAAATGTTATTGTGGGCAAATGAACTGTAAAAGTTCTTAAATGTTGGTAGCGAGTGTTGAATGTACAGTGTGGTAAACCTACACCTGTTTTGTTAGTAGGTAGGTGTTTTTTAAATGTAAAAGTAATGAGACGATCGTGTCGCTCTTTTGATGGTAAGAGATAACGCATATACATGACCATTGCAGCGATACACAGAACTTTAAGTAAAAATCAAAAGTCCAGGGCATCGCAGCTTTTTTGATCGTAATGTTGGCAGTAGCGTTTTGTACTGCTACACTGCTCGCATCGAGTTACATGGTGCTCTGTATGCATTTAGTATGTCCAGTGTTGAGCTGCTTGTATATCCTTTGACCTTAAATAGGTACTAAATGCGAAAATGAAAAGATTACACTGAAACCGTATATATATAGGCTCTCTATAACAGAACTTTCCTGTTGATGTAGCCTCTATCACAAACATTTCAATATCCTATAAATAATATCAGTCGATTTTAACGACTTTTTATCTACATTAAGCTGCTTATCTACTGGGTTCGTGCTCTAGATTAGTTATATGTAGATCCAGTGCATCTACGGTGCATACAAAAATGTTATTTACAGTTTTTTTTTTTTTGCACATCTGCAATACTTCATTTCAAATTTTATTTTTATAAATATCACCGTAAATCGATCAAGCAATAACTCCCATTCTAATTACATTATAAGAATTAACGATTTAATAAATAATTATTTCATTGAAATATTGTCATAAAAGTGACATAATACGAGTTATATCTTAGTAACATTATGTCGCTTACTCGGGTCCCATCGCTTTATGAAAACTTGCCGGCGTACCACGGATTCTGTTATCCTACAGGAACTGTGTACATTTGGGACTTGAAACTAATCCAGGGTCTGGGTCCAACCTACCCCTATACCAAATTTCATCCAAATACAAAAATGGAATGGTATCATCTCATAAATATACTCGTACACCACCTTAAAAAATTATAATAATAGTGTGAAGCGATGGTGATCCGACACGCTCTTTGTTTCATAAAACGAATGAAACCCTAATTGCAATCAAAGCTGAACAGTATTCGATTACATTCGAATAATATTATACAGTATCATACAAAGTTCAGGTATTCAGTTGCGGCATCAAATCAAGTATCTTTATGCCACTATATGCTAAAATGAACCTTAGCACCACTAACATTAAGCTTATACTCCTTTCAAGATGCTTAAGCACACAATCCAACATTAAAAACGACATTTATAACCATATAATTAATATGATAAACATTTGATAACATATTGTATAAGTTTAATAATTATTGCAAATTGGACACATATACATACATACATATATTGCGGCAACACCATATCAGTTACCTGTATATGGTGTTTTCGTTCTTATCGGGACAGTGAACACTCATCAACTATGGACAATCATTTAAGAGTAAGTATATGGCAAGTAATAACGAATACAGTTTACATGATGAGTATTCATTAAATAACGTCGTGTCTATTTCATTTCATGAAGACACTATCAATGATCGATTAAAGAAATTCATTGCACCTAACAAAGCCGTCTTCTGGAATTATAACAGCTCAATGGTTATTTACAGAAGATATTGCGTGTTAGCAAAATCCATGAATAGTCGTAAATAAAAAACTTTATGGACACTAGCGCCACAGTGGCAGTAACTGTAAATATCAATATCGTTTACAGCCACAATTGCAAAGTAAATATTTCTCTACATACACAAATACAAAAATGTACAACAAATAGAAAAATACATAAGTGCAAGATCGTGTTAACCATGTAGATAATACCACATAAACACATCCGAGCGCTTCAACGGTAGACGCAAATTTTACATGTTCATGTGAATCGTTACATTAAGCCATAAACATAATCTTTCTGCATAATATCTTCTATATAGTGTAAAGATTAGGACGCTTGCACATGTGGTGAAGTATCAACATTTTCAGCCGTTGTGCTTTGGGTTTGATTCTGAGCTTTAATATACGAGTTTACCTTACAGGTTCACAAAGTTATGTCCTAGCTACAAATTCGTCCCTCCCTAACGAATACTAAGTAACGCAGGGTCAAGACCCGCTCAAGCGACATAAACACTGAGCGCAATATACATCAAAACAATGTACAAGGTAGGGTTATGTACAGCGAAGCTTAACACAAGTGGCGAAGTGGGCATCGGACTCAGTAGGGTCGCCCGTTCTGCGGCCGCTCGGGTAGTTTGGGCGGCACTGAAGCATTCGGCCGGCTACACAAATGAAAAAAAAAATACATTAAAAATATATAACATAGTTTACCACAATAGTTGCTATAATCAAAATTAATGACGGCAGTGAAGATATGTGCGAGTTACTGCGCAAATATAAGACAGAGTACGCGCGGCGTGCGAGGACTCGCGTTTATCGCACACTTCACGACCGTCATTAGCTTTGTATCAATTTGTATGTAAAGAGCATGTTCAAATTATCTTATACCTCGAAGAAGGCTGCAGTCGAAAAAATCAACACTTGAAAAGATGACAAAGAAATCATTTCTTGTGATCTCTAGGACTAAATAAGTTAAAAAAAAACTAGTCGCACTAATGCCGATTACACACTGCGTCTTTTTGCAGGGATACAAACGCGCAACTATATTGTGGCACTATTACGAGAGAGATCAAAAATCTTTCAATCGAACTCACCGTAATGGTTTTCGACGATCGAAAAGTCAAAAATTATGAAAAATTTTGCGTCGTGTATATCACGTTAGCATCGATACTGCATAGCGTTTAAATCGCGATTGAATAAACACATGTGTGTAAAGGCCAAGGCTTAATAATCGCTGCAAAGTCGCAGTGTATAAACGGTCTAAGATGTGGAAAGAAATGTTGCTGTGTGAAAATTTACTAAACTATTAAGCATAAGCCAATCATTTAATATTTTTTTATAATACATGCTGACTAAAACTATCAATTAAAATTATTCATTCCCGTTACCCTACATTACTTATACTAAACATGCTTATATGTATAATCGTATGAAATCTTTAAAATCTAGAAAACTTAATCTACGTCGTAATTAATAGAGCATTAATGCAAAAAGCATGCACCGATACCTACAATTCTAAAATACAAGCATTAGATATCACTTTCTTTACAATATTTTAATAAGAATATAATAAATCGTAAATAACACCTGGATGTGTGGAATTGCTGTTTTTTTTGCGATTTCTTATTAGTGACTAGCAAAAGTTATTTATAATGAAGAGTTCAATTATATATATTTTTTAATACATCCCAAGCTTATAACTCCGTAATAACCAGCAAACCAATTAGAATATTCTTATAAAAATATTCCTGCCATAAACTGAAATCTGGCTTACCTAAAATCCAGCACGTAAAATTCCGAACAAACTGTTAGTAGGATATGAAGCCAATTCTATAATTTCGTAACGCATTATACTACTGAAATAAATCAAACATCTTTAGTACACATATAGCATTTAATTACTCTATTTATACAGCATAAGATTAACAATATTCAATAAACTATATCAAATCCAACAATCACTGTCTATACCTTTATCCACCGTATTAACGCTATTATTAACAAGAGAGAGCAAAACGTTAGATGATCGATTAGTTTCATGTTAAAATTCAGCTAATATCGATAGAGCAAGAGTTGCTACTGCGTCGAACTGCCTACACACTAACTGAGAAGTAGGAACTGTCTCTGATGCCACTCTGATGTCACTCTCATCGCGGATACAGACCGAGCGAACACTATCCATCTCGCTTTGGCAGCTAGAGTCCATGTGGCGTGCGCCCTCTATACTGCAGGCGAAATTCCCACAATAAAAAAAAAAAACTAAAAGTTTATAAAACGTGCGCACATTTGTATCGAGATATTCAATTGCATTTTTATTTAAACATGATTTCATAAGAAAAGGCTGTACATAAACATAATGATTAAATAAAATCTATGCTTTACTCATGACAATGCCAGTCGGCAAGTTGACATGTTGACCAACGGTTAACTTTAAGCAATGTTTATAAAACCGATTAAATAGACTTGATAAATATTAAAATAATGTAAAAACGCATTTCAGAATGTGAGCGAATTAGCGAACGCTCGCACAATATCCATTCTCATAAGTTAATTTTCGATCATGTTCGTTAGTCTGTAACCACAATTACAAAAATCTAGCTGTCAAAGCGCGCTGATCCAATACTAAGACATCAGTTCATTTCCAAAACAATGTTTTCCATTTTTTGTTTAACTTATGCGTGATTACACACGTTTAATTATATTGGATACTTCGACTACAGTTTCATCCGCATCCGGTGGCCTTCTTCATGGAGACAAAGCAGAGAACAACACGCACGCGGCCTTATCTTGCTTAGCACTACGGGCCGCTGCGACACCGGTTGGTACGCGGGCCAACCACCAACGATAAGGCCGCGACCAGACGATGACGTGCGCGCGTTGTATTCAGCTTTGTCTCCATAAAGGAGGCACCGGATGAGGCCGAAACTATAGACGAAGTATCCGATATAATTTAACGTGGGTAATATACAGCATAAGTAAAACAAAAATGTGTCAAAACCACGTCAGTTTCCATCGTAAACTATGTTTCTCATGATTCACCTACCAAAAGGAATTCGATGAACGATCAGAACTCCTTTTAAAGGACCTCTATAATGGACGACCGATACGGCCGCTTACTTACCGACATGAGCGATGATTTCAAAGATTAAAATACACATGATGTTAATTTTACATTTAATAACGAATTCATATTGTATCACCACCAATAAAACATTCTAATAATTGACCAAAGGTATTGCTAACAGCAACAATATAAGACGACTGCTTTGGTCTTAGCCATTATAAGTACATTTAACTTTACAATAAACTTTCGATAATTCATAAGTTCGCGTTACGTCAGTGTTCTACATACGAGATAATATCGATATAGTCGTATATAGTATACAGTAACAGATAAGCTTCGAGTATAGGTCGAGTAAATGCATTTTATAACTATGTTTAAATACGACTCGTCTTAATTTACAAGAGATAGAAGAAGAAGACGAGAGCCATGTACAAACAATGTACGGTTCAACATGCAATTCAACATTTGCGAAATGTTAGCGAACACGCGTGTTCTTGCGCGACTCAATTTGCGAAGAAACTAGGTACCCTGAAACTGTTCACAAAACTTGAGTCATCCTAGCACACGAAATATAAAAATGATTTAAAAAAAAAAGTTTTATTTCGCGGAAACCAAACAAACATTATCCATAATATTCTAGCTTGACACGGTCTAATCAAACATATGGGCTCGACGGCTTGTTATTATTATTTACTCGAAATATTTTATCAAAGTCAAATCCTAAACTTTTTTTATTATTATGTATTGTTTTTCTTTAATACGATAAAGTTCGTGTTTGACCACCAACTCGCTCGATAGTAAGCGATGATGTGGTCGAAAATAAAGCACGCAGACTTAAAAGATACCTACTCACTTTAATCTTGAAAAGATTCAGATTATATCTCTCAGGAAACAAGGAAGCCGGCAGTTTGTTCCATTCCTTGGGGCCGTACGGATGAGAAATGTAAAATCAAAACGTTTGGTACGCACCCAAAGAAAATCCACTATGTATGGGTGGTAGTAGGCCGTAAAAAAGTAGTATTTTATTTTATCATAATCAAATCCAATGTTTTTAATCTTATGTATTTATTTATGTTAATTGGAATTGAAGAGAACCCGATACCGAGACAAACCTCGGCGAAGTTTAGTTTACTTTAAAAAAGAAATAAATATTTTAAAAAAAAAAAGGTGAAGGGACAATAAAATTTATCCTCGGCCCGTGCTTCTAGCAGTTAGAAACCATACGATTTCGTATATTGCATTGCATGCTGCGTTTTGCAAAGCCTGTACATGGAGTTTAATAAGACTAAGCTACGGGAACAGCTAACACTGACGCGGGCACACATCACACGAGTGCACCTACGCTAGCTCTACTCGACGACTGTCGGTGCCGTAACAAACGAACGCTCCCTTGCCAGTAAACTAACACTTTATACAAAACAATACTTGATATGCTCCTCTGGACCGAACACTCCGCATTGACTTAGCTACATAATCCAATATACACCTATATTAAGCCACTGAATGTAACATATTGTACAATTAGAAATAAATTTACACATATTATCGTATTTATGTATGTTATGGTATATACGCAGCACTGGGCCAAATTTTCACATGTAAACATGTAATATTAAACTAGATATAACAATTTCATTCGTAGATAATACTGAACTTAGCTTTAATGTTTAAATTTGGACACTATACAATGTACAAAGGTTTGTACAAAAAAAAAACATAATAAATTGTTCTTCTAGAAGCAGCGTTTGTAAAAAGCCGTTGATGTTGATTTTACTCTTGATCGGCAAAACAAAAGTATTTTACCTAAAGACTGTATTTTTCATTTAAATCTATTAGACGTGGACAAAACACTTTTAGTTGTCGTTTCAAATCATAAAGAACATTGTTTTATAATAAGTTTGGAATGTTTAAATAATAATTTACGTGGCAAACATAATTTTAATTACAAGTAAAAATACCTATTTATGTGTGTGATCTTCGACGTGATTTGAGCAAAATGGCGGAATTAAATATGCTAAAACACATAAGTACATAAAAATGGGAATTAGTATCACCGGTATGGAAGTGGTATCATTATGTCTGATCACGTAAACAAATATGGCGAATACACAAATAGTGATAACCAATAGTGATCATAGAAACTTAAAGATCACCGGAACAATCAATTGCAATTATACTCCAAGACGCACCAGCAGCACATAAATCGCGCTTAAAATCATATTGATAATTCAATCATGAGCAAATCGCAAGTACTTGCGATTTTGCAACGTCATCGTAGTACTGATTGACACAGACCAGTGTTTCTCAGACTTTATTGGCGACGGAGCCTTTCCTAAAAGCGAAATATTAGACGAAGCCCTAAAGTAATCAAAAACTGTTTGTATGTGTATTTTTTATTGTCAGTTGAGTAAGTGTTGATCTGTTGACTGTGCTGTAATGTTGAAATGTCGCGATCTCATATTACGCATTCCACTACTACTCTTTTACTTATTTTTTTTTTTAACTTTATGTTGAAATATTTTTATTATATATAGTATAGTACGCTTTAGTTTTTTTTCATTACTACCCGTATTTTTGCGGAGCGAGGGGACCCTTAGGATTCCGTGGAGCACACTGAGTATGGCGGACATAGACGATCGATTGCTTCACCGATGCTTTGGTTCCATAACTACCGTCAGTTTTTATTTTGTCAATTCATGGGATGCCATATTTACTTACATGATCTAGTTAAAAAAATTGGATTTTTAGTGTATGCGATGCGCATCACGGATCATTTCACTTTGGGAGAACCGAAAATATTGTATAACAATTAACTCTGTCTTGACATTAGACAAAAACTCAAGCTGTTAATATCGAAGTAAAAAAAAAACACATTTAACTATAGTATTAGCCCTATCGCAATCTTTTTTCACATAATTATATTATAGCCATCACTAGAGCTGTGCAACAAGAGATCAAATACCGTAACTAAAAAGGTTGATAATGGAGTTTTGGCGAGAACGCGGAAAAATAATGTCGCCAGTGACATATTATTTTCCAAAACATGTGTTTTATCGAGTGTTTATGATTAAAAATAATAGTGTTTTAATAATATACTACCGAATTATACACACGATTGTGGGCAAGTAACAAAGCGTAGTGAAACATGACGTCGTGTTGTTTCCAAAACCTGGTAGAAGCTTCACCACATCATATAAGTTTCTTACACGTCTGTACGTGATTCAATACTTTGTACATAAAACAAAATCCACTATAATATATAAACACTCGAAATAACACGGGTTTTGGAAAATGATATGAAGTACCGACAAAACTCCGTCAGTATTTCTCTTTTTGCACAGATCAGAAATGAGTACAGAAAGAACGAATGAACGCGAGTGAACGTTTTAAGAAAATTACTCGGATTGCTTGTGCGCAGTAACAACGCTCGTATTTCATGAGCAACATGTTCGTTCGCATCTATTCGTATCTGTACCCAGCATTAGCCAACCAAAAAGCAACACACATTTTAAAATAAAAATATGTCGATGGCAGACAATATTGCTTATTATAGAAGTCACGTGAACATCTTATAATATATAAATTGTAACACATTTAGCGGGTAGGATCTCTGTTTCTCATAAAATATACTTGAAACAATTTTGTATTGTCATGGGTAGGCTACGTATTTAAAACTATTGGATTCGACATTTCGGCCTCTAACAAACCTTTATTTACAAACGTTAGACACCTAATATATATTTCTATAAATTTGTCTCACTGATAATAATAATTATTATTGTTACGAATCGATAATGATTTAAAATAAAACAAACTTAAACGATTACTCTTAAAATGCAATTAGTTTTATAAGAAACAGAAACCTTATTATTTTTTACATAAAAAGTCGGCACAGTAAATAAATAAATAAAAATAACAGAATGGTAACTAATAATACATCCAAGTCCAACACTGCAGCAAATACAGTTGACTCTCTTGGCCATGAGAACATTTCTACTAGCGAGGTCTCTCAAAATGTCAAGACTTCACCCTCTATCGGTGATGCCTTGCTCAGGGTAATAGAATATATGAGTGTTAACACAGTTCCACATTTATAATCGATTTATATTCTAAAACATGTCGACTTTCTAAGTAATATACATATGTAAGTGTGCGTTGCGTACGAACGTAAGTGTTACAATGGGCCGGATCAACATTTGGGGCTACCTTCGCCTCACAATGATCAGATACCAATAATATAATGAATTGAAATTCAAATACATATGTATTTAACAAGTTTATATTAATGGTTAGACGCAAATTGATGTTGATATTGAAGGTTTAGTTGCCACAAACTTATTTTTTTCTTATGTTTATTAAACATAGGCCCACTATACAGGAAGTGTAGTTTTGGCAACTGTAACTTATAAAATGAGGATCTGACTGTGAACGAATACGATCCGAGCCCGTTTAGTCAACAGATTAATTATCACACAGTATGCGGCAAAGCGGCTTTTTCAATAAACTAAATAAAAATACCGGTATTACTTTCAGAAAATTAAGTACATTTGGACCACCATTGCCATTATCTTTTTGACAATTGACAAATGCGCCTTCTTACTATTGTAACCATCAAAAGACGTTTGGTAAGAAACGAAGCCATCAGGCCGGAATTTTCACTTCAATGCTATCAAGATCGATTTTGATTATAATAGCTTGATCGTAAGAAGGAATCATGGCCGCGATTCTATTGTGTTTAAAAATCCTTAAATGAATGGCAAGTTTTGTCATGATTTATAAGTTTGGACGTATTATAAGATAAACACGAATACGCGTACTTTTTTTTACACATAAACGATTCTAAATTGGTCTATGCAACAAAATGTCCTGTCAACTTCTTGTTGATAACAAGTGTAACGAGAGAAAGCAGGACAACATTTTTATTGGATTAGCATATCCAACGTTTATGCGGAGAAAGATGCGTTTTTGTGATATTGTAACCTTATGTCGATGGGATTTTAAATCATATACTTCTGTAATAAGGTTGAAAATTGCCGCTTCGCCTATTCGAGTACAAGACAAGTAATTAGTGTGACACGTGTGGTTTACTTGAATCGTGCGAAGGCCGAGCTGAGTTCGTTCATGGCCGCGTTGGTGACGGCTTGCCCGACTGCTTGGTTGACCTGCTGCCGCATGTGGGGAGGGAGCTGGTTCACCGCGTTCATTGCCGTCTGCGCGTGCGACCCTCCACCCGGCCTCCTAGTGTATTTCATATTTAAGGAATAAAGTAAATACATGTTGACAGAAAATGAGGAACTAAAACGACTATTTTCAATTATATTCGATGAACTTTCTCAAGGAGTGAAAATAGCGCGGAGCCGCATGTGTCTTACTTTATATTGCGTGCTGATGCGCACTGTGTGCATAAAGACTAGAGATAGATCATCTGGAATACCGGATCGGGTAGTCCGGTCTATCATCATTAGATGTATACAGGATATTGTAAAAAATAAACAATTCCAATTCATTGGAAGGACACTCGCGCATTGCAACTTATGCGTGCAAGTCATTCGAGGCCGACCCGTCTATCACCAAACCCCGCGCCTGCCCCACCTTACTCCACCTCAGGACAAAGTGTATTGTTAATTTTTTTTTTTATGGCTGACAGGCTATGTGTTTTACCACAACTCATCTGATGTTAAGTGACGTTGTGGTCGAAGATGGTAAAGCACACCTAGCCTGGAATGGAACTGGCTCTCAAGTGAGGCTGCCGAAACACACCGTTAGATGCTTGGCGGCAGATTTTCAACTTGAGGGTGGTAGCTAGCCAGCCGAGTACTAGAAAGTACTCTACCACCATGCTATGGTTTCCTCGCGATGTTTTCCTTCACCGACAGCTCAAGCTCATTGTTGGGGTTTGAACCCACGCCCTTCGGCATGCGAACCGACCGCACTAACCACTGAGCTATCATCGCTATATCATGATGTGACCAAGTCGGGTGCTATTGAATTCGGTCGGATTGATGATCCGGCTTGGATCCGGCTGGATTAAATTTAGTGCCGGATTGCAATCCCTAATGAGACAACGACATTTCTATGAGCGCACAGGAGTGCAGGTGGGTGAAGAACTAAATCACGTGCGTTGCATAAACGCAACGTTTGCTTCCGCGACCATCAAAGTCCCAGTTACTTTCTTTCTAAGTCCGTAATATACCACACGGTGCGACACGGCACTGCAAAAATTACCTATCATGATTAAAGTTATAATAGAAAATGGAGGGCATATTTCTACTTATCTCATTTACAATTAAACCATAAATGATGAAGTGCAAGAGTAATAATTCTCACAGCTTCTCTGTAAGACATTTCGAGGTAATGTAACTGCCATAATATGATATAAAATTGAGACTTATCACAAAGTAAGACCAAATATTCTTACAGGGCAACTGTGGATGATCAAATATGCCTAAAAACAGTTACGTATATAAAATATATGTATAATTGCATCTACAAATTTGTGCATAATTATCTCATAATAAAATAGTAACATGGATTTGAAAATGTACGTATTGTTTATTGCATTGAAAACGAATGAAGAATCCTTAGTCCCACAATTCCACTTGTCATACGCAAACTACACGCATACAAATACGTCAATTTGACGTTTATTGCGCATAGTTTACGTTAACTTGCCAAACTTGCTTTTGACAAGCAAAACTGTAAAATCAAGCAGTCTGAAGTTTATTGCGCATAGTTTACGTAAACTTGCCAAATTTGCTTTTGACAAGCAAACTTGTAAAGTCAAGCAGTCTGACGTTTATTGCGCATAGTTTACGTCAACTTGCCAAATTTGCTTTTGACAAGCAAAACTGTAAAATCAAGCAGTCTGACGTTTATTGCGCATAGTTTACGTCAACTTGCCAAATTTGCTTTTGACAAGCAAAACTGTAAAATCAAGCAGTCTCTGCCTGCATTCCATGCAACTAGCATACGTACATTTTCTGATCAGTTTAGTCAATAAAAAATGTAACACACAACATTATAGCAACTATAGAACAGCGAAGACCACACACATAATACATTGCAAAATTGTCATGCAGTGCGTTGATAATGTTATTAAGTGATCCCGAAGGACTTTAGTGTGCATTTATCATTTCCCTACGAAAAGCAGACACTTATTTCTCGTAATAATTTTCATTTATGTTATTATTATTATATATGTTTCAATATAAATCTTTTATTGTTTATGTAAACAGTATATCGCTCTGCGGGCAGCCAGTATTCTATTTCGATGAATGCACAACCATTTCACCACTAGCACGAAAACAAACTCGTCTTTAAGATGCATTATAAGTTTCATTTCGTTCAAAAAGTAGATAACTTAAGCTACTAAATATCAATAGTTTACGCGGAGCTCGTTGGCCGCGCCTTAGGTGGCGACAAGAATTGCTTAACTCAAATGATTTGTAGGTTTTTTTTTACTATTTATGTTTTATATAAACGTAATTGGGGTGTATGAGGTAATTATACGACAGTTAAGAATTGTAAGCACACACTTACATATGATATAAATGGAATTAGTAAAAATAGTTAGATATATATACCTTTACCGTCGTAAAACGTAAAAAAATAAAAATTATCCTTGCATTAAGTGTTTTTTTTTTTCCTTTTTATGATAGGTATGTATTATCTATATGTTTCGGTGCACAATAAAAATATATTTCATTCTATTCTAAAAATAAAGTAGGTACTATTCAAGAATCTTCCCAAGAATAGTATAGTAAAAGGAAAGTATGTATTATTCTAAAATAATATTTTTTTACTGAGTCATAACAACTGTACAAAGAATTGCTGCCCTCAGAGGAAGTCGAAGCAAAAGATTATATTTGTATTCTAAATAGTAGAGTAAGTTATTTTTACTATAACTTTAGTAAACTTTATGGAAGCAACATTCTTTCAGACGTATCATAAGTATTGGTTTACGTGATTAATAATATTGTATATAACATTAACTATAATAATTATTTATAAATTTAAGGGTAGTTTGTTAACTTAGTACAATCGTGGTCTTCATAATTAGAACTGATGCCAACAGTATAGCCACGCAGCCCAGCAACGAATAGACCGCAGCTAGACTGCGGAGATATCGTTAAATATTAGATTTTTACTATAGCTTTTATATTGTTAGCACACGGAAGAATTTTTTTTTTCATCTCTTTCGTGGGCTAGCGCATTGCCGATTATTAACAAATATATAACAGCTACAAGTATAAAAGTATAATTGCGATAGCTCTAGTATAACTGCAGAAAAAAAATTAACTGTCAAAAATCCTACTGCACGTCAGTTCGGCAAACGGCCACAAAAGAGTTCTACATATATTAATATTTCTTATGCAATACAAGTTACACTTTTCCTTTATTTATCAAATGCGTTACTCAATGGACAGATTTTTGAAAGTTAACTTTCTTTCGGATGGCACTACCACATCGAAACCAAACCACAGACTATTAAAATATATTTATACTTAATATTAATGGTAGTAAGATTATTTTTTTGGGATTTTAATGATATTAGCGAGTCAACTGCAATAAGTTAACAAGCTCCGGTGATTAGTACCTTTGTTCGTATTAATATAAGTTAGTTAGCACGCCAGTCGCCTTAGCGCCGCCTGTGGAAACAAGCACACGCTCAAATCTAATGATTTATTAGTTACTACAAATAAAATCGAAAAACATAAATAACAAATCGAATAATTAGGACCCATTAAATATTTTTTGTTTAGTGTATAAATATTAGGCCCTTTTAGCGCTGATTAGATTGTACTAAGCAATCTCTATACTCAATAAAAATTATCAATAAATCATTGCCTTTATTTAACTCATTATTCTGTGAAATAAGCCCGTTCGGCGTCGATTAAATTGTATTAAGCTAATGGTGTTAATACACAACACTAACAAGAAATAAATCGTTATAAATAAAATACACCATACGTCGTATTAAACTGATTATTTAAAATATTATTTGTTGACACAAGCCCATTCAACACATATTAAAATATACAAAGCTGTTTACGTTACAAACACCATATAGATAATAATGTAATACATAAATATATTTCAATATGATATAATAACTTATTATGTATTATACTATAAACCATTTTTCACTACTGATTATGGCTGTTACATCACCCACAGAAATGCTTCAATCATAAAGCAAAGCTCAAACACCACTAAATCGCATATTCGTAATAAATTTATCTATCCAACTGTTAATTTCAATTTAGTTATGTATTTTTTTTAAGTCGAGATATAGACATAGATTTAATTTTAGAGTCCGAAAAACACAAGCAAGCAATGAGACATTTTGAAGCGTATCCATCACGCGCGAACAAATCCCATACATCAAATCAATCTCAACTGAACAGATCTCTTATATAAAGCAAAATACAGTCAACTTACGAATGGATGACCGTAAGTGAGAGAGATCACATGATAAATTACCTCTATACTTTGTACTAAACTAGAATATGTATTTCGCAGACCTCTGGCGACCTAAAACTCCAACAAATTATATAATCTAAGGGCTTTACTTATAATGGTTGCTTAAAGTTTATCTTTTTTCTATGCCACAGGTAGCAAAACAAGCAGACGGCTTGCCTGGAGGTGAGCAATCACCGTCGCCAATGGATATCTGCAATACCAGGGCATTACAAATACGTTGCCAATCTTTTAAATCTGTATTAACACGCCTTTTAAAGAACCCAATGTTGTAACTCCGCTGTTGATGTTGTAATCTTATTTTTAAATATCTGTCAGGCTGTATTTGACCACAGCTCAATTGATGTTAAGTGACGGTGTGATCGAAGACGGTAAGCACACCTAGACTGGAATAGACCTAGCTCCCAAATGAGGCGGTCGGAACACACCGTTAGGTGCTTGGCGACAGATTTTCAACTTGAGGGTGGTAGCCAAACGATTACTAGAAAGTACACTATCACCAAGATTTCCTCATGATGTTTTCCTTCACCAGCAGCTCAATCTCATTGTTGGGGTTTGAACCTATGCCCTTCAGCGGGTGAACCGACCGCTCTAACCACTGGGCTATCATCGCTACAATCTATGCTTGAAGTAGCCTGTCTCATTTTCAGGTGTATACGAAAAATTTATAGAGCATTTCATACATCGATTAACACTAAGCTTTATTTATAAGTAAGGCCCACCAAGTGTGTACAAGTGTGTAATAGAAGCAACGCCTGAATTATAAGTCTCGCTCATCATTCGAGAGAGCAACAGCGTAGTGTGCATGTACAGAACTTACGTGGGTATGAGCGGTGCGGGCAGGCCAGTGCCGGGCGCGGGGCGGCCGGCGGGCGGCGGGGGCGCGGCGCCGCCAGGTCGGGACGGGAGCGGGGGCGCAGGCCGCCCCGTCGCGGGCGGCGGCGGCGCCCCACGCTGACCCATGCCACCCATGCCTCCCATGCCTCCCATGGCGCCCATCGACCCTAAACACATTTTTAACAACAAAATTTTAAAAAATATATAATTCCACGACCCCAGCAGTGCCCCCTGGTGAGTTGTCACCATAACACCTATCTAAGAACATGCACCAATCAAGATGACGAGGAATAAAAGACTTTCTTTGCGAGAGGAAACCCGTTACAATACTGCTTGTGCACTCTCTCCAATGTCTGACTCGAGCGAGCACTTCGGACCGCGAGTGCTATCCACGCGGGCTGTACGCATCTAAGAAAACAATCAGCAAAAATGTACCTTGTTGGCTGGGCGCAGAACGACGCGGGCCGCCAGGCGATGGTGGGCTAAGTCGAGGGTTGGAGTCAAGTCGCGACTCGAGCCAGTCATTCTTCACGGGCGGCGGGACTGGCGTGCTCACGGTCGCCATTGAAACGTCCCCGATGATGTGCAGCGCTTCCTTGCACGCGTGGTACATGCGCAACATCTCCTCGCGCTTCAGCGCCTCTTCTGGAGACTCCTCCATCATTTGGGACTGGAACCAATATGCACAGGATATAGCTACTAACAGGAGATTGTGCCTTATTTGTCAAAATTAATGACTATAAACGAAGAAAAGAAAATTAACTCAAAAAACAGCAACTATTGATTAGACGTTTCACTACTACGAAATTGCGAACTAAAAAACCCATTAAATTGGGCAAATGGCAACTATTCCGCGTCAAACTAAAGAAGAATCACGTAAATCGGATCTCAAATCTCACATTAATCGGTATACATATATAAAAATTAAAAAAATACCAATCAAATTGAGAATCTCCTCCTTTTTGAAGTCTGTTTGAAATAACCAGAAACACCCACTTAGTGCTCGAGTGGCGTCATCCAGCCTGTTAACTAACCAGTCGAGTACTAGAAAGTACCCAACCTCCGAGCTATGCATTTCCTCACGATGTTTTTTTCACCAGTAACTCAAACTCAATGTTAGGACTCGAACCGGTCCACTTTACAAATTTACTATCTAAATAAGAAATAGTGTTAAATAGCGTCCTAACGGAACATCTGCACTTGTCTACTGAATTTAATTTTTAAGATAAAATTGAATTGAGGGTATTGTGCAATAATTTTTAATAAAGAAAAATGTACGGGTCAAATAGATAACCTTCTGACAAAGACGGTTAAATTTACTATTGATTTATGCCCACAAACTCCATACCTGGTCGCCAGAAGCATACAGATGTGCGAGCAGCTCCCCATTGATAAAATCTTTGGCATTGTTGATGATCATCATCATGATCGTCTTGGGCACCAGGTCTCGTGTCGTCTTGGTCACTATACGCATGTAGGAGTCCACGAGGTTGCGAATAGTCTCCACCTGTCGCTCGAGCTGTGGGTCCATGCTACTAGTGCCGGCGCTATCGGAGGTCTGAAAACAAATCACTTCGCGTTCAAACGACGTCAAACGACAAATCGCAAGTCAGTGTCTGGAACAGTGTCGTAGAGTTACGCCAAACTTTTTAAAATAGATTAAATATGTCAAAGCTGCAAATTTTTACTATCATTCACGGCAGCGATTTCCAAATGTATATAATATCTTAAAAATCTTATTTATGTTATTTCATAATCCACAATTTCGATAAGAAAGTCGTGACAAAATAATTTGTCTAGCTGAAAGTGTGCCATGAACTGAAATAGTTTGGGAACCCTTGATACAAATGGTAATACAAAAATACGAACATATTATTTTTATAATACGAATATAAATGCCAATTAGGCAAACATTGCGGGATTGTTCTACTAGAATTAAGCCTCGAAATGACACTATAAACTTGTCTATCACAAAGTTTGGCGCATCTTTATGCCTTATAATATGTAATTTGTGCAATGATTTATCGATGAAATAAACAATGAAATATCGATGATCGATAACACTAAATTTGTTGTTTCACGTGTAGCGTTCAGTTTTGTACAGCCGGTGATAATGACACCTAAAAATGTATTTTGTCAGGCAATATAGCATCTAATGTATAAAGCGCTTGTTCACGATTACTCGAGATCAAGATGTTATGGTAACATTTGCAAAGAGCCATTTAAAGACAGACAATATTAAAAAAATATTTTAAGCAATATAACAAAGAGTTATCTGTCAATCGATTTAGAAATTATTGGATCGTTAATTATAGCTTAAATTTTATATTTGTTATATCGAACTGTCTTTAAATTGACTACTATATTTCTACACGCAACATTACAACAGCATGACGTATGTTATACTTCTTACATAAATAATTAAAACCTACAAATAATTTCGCTTGACAAATTAATCATAGTTGGTTATGGAAATTTTAAAACAACTAAATATAGCTCCTATTATTGTTATATCCACAATACTCACCAAGCATTACCAAAAATAACATTAGTTAATTATGATGATTACAAAAAAATACAATAATATCAGGACCATGCTGTAAATGAACATAGAAAAAACCCACAACCTATAACTTCACAATTAAAAAACTTCTTGATGCGGCAATGTTATATGCGATCGCCATCATGCTTCTAATCAATTTGTATTCTATGCCAAACCACCCAAATTCCAAATTGAGCAAACAAAGCCTTGAAATTCGATCTGACTTACTCTTTTATTTGTCCCCAACCCCAGGGAAGGTGGAAATAACTAAAAATAAAAAAATTAATATGAACATGCTTACTAAGTAAACATTTTAAAATGTTCAGTATTAAAAATTGTACCCATTGAAACAAAAAAAAAAAAAAACAAATCGTATAGAAAAAAAAACGTCCCAACAACCCTATAACAGACAAGTATACACCGTGAAAGTTTGAACATCAGCAATATTGATACAGGAGGATCAGTACTCGATTGTCGTTCCAAATAATTTAAAAAAATAGGTGGTTAATATTTGACCTAATTATCTTGAGCAAACACAAAAATACGGACACTCAAATCACGCGCACCGAAAATGGCATGGTAGTCGCGCGCGGTCCCAGATTAGATAACAGTTACTCCGCAGTCTACGTATGGTAGTTATGTCTTGCGCTAGCTCGGTGCGTAAGGCTGCGCGCTGTCCATACATTCTGGACCAAGGCTTCATTAGTTTTTTTTTAAATTTGTTTCGATTTTATTTCTTTATACGTTTCATATTACCACTAACTAAAGTGTCTTTGAATATTGCTCCTGTTTAACCTATAAGCCCGTATCAGCTTGAGATCTACTAATCCAAAAGAGAGTCATTGTACTCCTGACTATAAAAACCCTTACAAAAAAAATCTGCTGATCCATAGAAAAGGATATGTCGACTCATGATCAAAAGTATCGATGTTTTAGCTTTTTTTAACTGTTAATTTTTTCATTTCAGTGCAGTGCCGATAGTAAAAGTTGTTTATAATTATGAGTACAAGGTCCTCTTTTCGGAATATAATACCCCAAGCTCATAGCCCTATACATATGAAATCATAAGCGTCGCAATTTATCACTTAAAATGTTTTATTCTCTGGTAAAAATTTGTTTTCTATCTTGAAATAAGATCATTATGGACACATTGACAAACTTTGACTTTTACACAAATCTATATAAAAATGTCAAACTTGAGTGAGTTTTGTTAGTGACATCTAATACATACATAGGTGTACGCATGATACAACGAATGCGAACGATAGCGAAAAAACCACTCTAGCGATTACAACTCTCAACTAACATGCTACGTTTTAATGCATTTCAAGAAAATTTCCGAAAACATATGTAAAAAAACTGCAAATTGTCAACAAATAAACGACACACATAATTAATATTACCATGTAAAGAAAACAAAGACAAGAAACAGAATCTATTCTTGAAATTCACCACGAGTGTGTATTTTGTGTGTTTGTATGTAATCGTTGAAGTCTTCATACACAAACCTCTGTTCCTTCGCTCTGTATGGCATGGCAAAACAATCGATTGTATAATAAAACTGACATTCACTTTAAGGTATATGCAAAAATTTATAAATTTAATAAGCAAAAATTATGTAACGTGAAGTATAGTTTAAAGAAAAGAGGGACAGTTATTAGGGATAGACAGAGAGAGGAGACAGGCAGTAAAGAATTGTTAGTCTTAATATCTACCTCAATGTTAATATCTACCTCATCTCCATTTGCCGCTTCTGAAGTTTTCTCTGGGTAGACTCCGGCGCGCAGAAAAGATGCTTTCCATGCGTCCACATCGTCCAATGCCTCGCATGACAACTCTAATTGTTTATAGTCCTGGTTAACAACAAATAAGGCAGATTATATAACAAATATACATTGGTTATTTGAGTATTGTCAAAGTAGCATAAACAATCAATGAGTTTGTGATTGTATTTTACCCGACTACGGCAAAGCTAAAAGGAAGGGTTATGTTTTTAGCAGTATATGTATGTTTGTATGTGTATTCTCCCGTAACGATTCGTTTTTATGCTCCGGTTGATAATGGCTATATTTTTCCCCTTAATTGATTGATTGATTAACTTTTTATTATCTACACCAAAAATTGCATAGTACAGAAAAAAATACTTAATCAAAATGGCGACCCTATCGCTAAAAGCGTTCTATTCCCTGATCGCATTACAGTTTTATAAACATGTTTGTTTGAATTAACATCAAACATTTTTAATTGCGCCAGTATTGCCATCTATCAGCTAGCAAGCAAGTCAACAAGGACTATTTTTATTTTATTCTTTCATTCTAGAAAACTGAATCACTAGTCACTGTGTCACGCTTTTCTATGCCATAACGAATCACCTGATGGTAAAAAAAAAACACCGTCGGCAACGATTGCAATACCAAGGGTACCAGAAATACCATACTTTTCCAAGATTTTAAGACTGACAACACGCTTTATTAAGAATTCTACGTTGTTGATAACACCGAGAAAAGTTCATTGCACATGTTGTATTTTTTAAACTGGTTATACCTTGGCTATGTTTCCAGAGCTTACCTGGTGTTAAGAAAATGTGTAAAGGTCCAAGGTTGGAAGCACGACAGCCTGGACCGAGAAGAGAGAGGCCATCAAAACCGACTGTTAGTTACTTGACGGCAGATTTTTAACTTGGGGATAGCTAACCATTCAAGTACCATGTCATACTATGCTATGGTTTCCTTCTAATGTTTTTCTTCACCGGCAGCTCAAGTTCATGCATCATCATCATCATTTCATATATACCCTGCCCACTGCCACTTCAACTTGCTAATCCGCTGGGCTATGTCGGTAACTTTGGTTCTTCTACGGATCTCATTTTTGATTCGATCTCGCAGGGAAACTCCGAGCATAGCTTTCTCCATAGCTCGTGCGACTTTGAGCATATGAAGAAGTTACATAGTCAGAGACAAGGTCATTATTGGGGTTTAAATCTACGCCTTCCGGCTTGTGACCCAAGCGTGCTGACCACTGAGCTATCATCGCTACAAAGGTGATTGGTTCCTTACGTCTACATTCACTCACCTTGTAAACATTCCTGCCTTCCGGATTAAAGAGCGCGAACATGTGTCTACGCGACATGAACCCTTGCTCCAAATCCCGCAGCTTCAAACCATCCAAAGGAAGCATATATTTCTTCTCGCGCTCTTCTTCGTCCTTGTACCACGAGATGCTTTCCGATGTCAGCACGAACCAATAGTCGCGGGAACCTCCTGACGATGAGTGGTTTTATAAACTAAAACTCAGGATCTCAAACACCACTTTTATGTGCTGTATAAGACACACGCCGCTTCAATGTTGGCTGATGGTTTGACAGGCCTGTTGGCCTATTGGGAGTATGTCTGCCTGAGCTGTAGGGCGTGGGTTCGATTCCCGCCAAGGATAAAACATTTTATAGTATAAACAAATGTTTGTTCTGTGTCTGGGTGTTCTGTATGTATTAAAAGTATGTATTTACAAAAAAAAAGTATTTATGTATTCTATCAGTTATCTGACTTCCATCACACAAGCTCTGCTTAGTTTGGGGTCAGATGGCGCTGTGTGTAATGTGTCAAAAAAAAATGTGGAGTACCTGGATGACCGAGCTTTGATCAGTTTTTTTTTTGTTGATAAACGGCGTTGTCTAAAAATAAAACCTAGCTAGATCGATTTATCGCCCCCGAAACCCTCTGCATACTAAATTTTATAAAAATTGTTGGAGCCGTTTCCGAGATTCAGATTATATATAATACATATATGTATGCCAGAATTGCTCGTTTAAAGGTATTAGATAGATAGATTATAATTATTATTTTGTGGTAAAATAAACACGTCAAAATATTGGTACACCCTTGTAATATTTTTTCACTTGTATTGAATTGTAGCTTGTTCACCATACTGCTAGACTCTTCAGCAAAATAATCACATAGGTTTTTGTTAGAATATATAAAATATACATAAATAAACTTTTCTTTGTTATTTGAAGTGAAACAGCTCAAGAAATAGCACGAGATTTCGTTTGATTCGCACTTTCCGGATTGTTGTGCGACTTTTATGCAATCAATTTTTTTTTTTCAGGCAAAGTACAATGTATCACAAGACTTAAATCTTTGCCAGTAGCAATTAATATTACAGGGTTATAAGCTGGGGATATACAAGCCGAAAAAAGGTCAATGTACTATCATTATGAGCAACTTTTACTTTCAGCAGTTTTATAGAAAAATTTCATTTACTCTTGATTTTACTCTGAAGGAGCAAATTTTTTTTTTTCAGTTTTTTTCCTATTATAAAATTTGTTCATGATGATGGGTAAAATGATATCGTTTTAGCTTAGAACATCCCAGACTTATAACCCTGTTACAACTTGGAAACTTTTACATTACCTTTCATGATGCCCAAGTTGTGAATGCACATGTAACCTTTCCTGATGACCTGGTTGCCGAGTGCACGATGACCCGACTTTGAAGAATTTTCAGACTGGTTCTGGGCGCTGAGAGTAAGGAACGAGAAATTCAAAAAATCTCATTTTAAGACGTTTTAGACTTGTGCCTTAATTATATTTCCAATGACGGGTAGGTTATTATATTATGCAGATCTGAAGCACAATTTTCGGAGTGTATCCGATAGAACGGCGATATACTAACGACTTTACGTCAGATGTTCAAAAATGTGCTTCAGATAAACAAAACTTCTTTTTTATCAGTTATCTTGCGACACAATACCGTGTTTACTGATTTGAACGTACAATCGTATATACAACGAATTCTAGTGCCTACAAGAGTAAGTATTTCAAAACAAAAAATGTACACAAAACAACTCACCAATTATTCTGTAGATTACTTAGCGTTCTATAACAAATCAATTCGATATATATATTTTTTATTGCCGACAGGCTAGGTGTTTGACCACAACTCACCCGGTGTTAAGTGACGGTGGGGTCGAAGATGGTAAAGCACACCTAACCTGGAATGGAACTGGCTCTCAAGTGATGCTGCCGGAACACACCGTTAGATGCTTAGCGGCAGATTTTCAACTTGAGGGTGGTAGCTAGCCAGCCGAGTACTAGAAAGTACCCTACCACCACGCTATGGTTTCCTCACGATGTTTTCCTTCACCGGCAGCTCAAGCTCATTGTTGGGATTTGAACCCACACCCTTCGGCATGCGAACCGACCGCGCTAACCACTGAGCTATCATCGCTACAAAATATTGTGTCATGTTACGATATTCCTAATTAATAAGGCAAGTAATTACTTCATTAGTTTGGGCATTAGTTTCTTCTAGGCAAGCGTGGTCCATCTTAAACCGCATAATCACTAAACATCAGGTGAGATGGTGGTCAAAAGTAAGCCTATTAATTATAAAAAAAAATTGCAATTAAATTAATATTTTCGTAGAGTACTGAACACAATGTGTACACCGCTCTGCAGTTACGCTAAACCAAGTGTTCGAATCACATTTTTATGTTGACAGTTTCGGTGTTGACCACAGTTCATGCCTGGAACGAAACTGGCTCTCAAGTGAGTCTTTCGAGACACACTGTTATGTGTTTGGCGGTAGATTTTCAACGTGTTAACTAGCCAGTTGAGAACTAGAAAGTACCCATGCAATGATTTTCTCACGATTTTTTTCCTTCACCGGCAGCTCAAGCTCACTATTGCGGTTTGAACCCAAACCATTCGGTGTGTGAACCGACCGTACTAACCACTGAGCTATCATCGCAAAAAAAAACTAGTGCATTTAAAACACTACAGCTCCGAATCTAAGCGAGGACAAACGTATCGGTTCCTGGCGCCAATGTCAAAGGAAGCCATTATATTTGAAAAAAAAAAAACTACCCAATTTTTTTTTTTAAATAATTCATCTTAAACTTTGGAGATTAGAGGGCGCCACTGTTAAGTTTTTAAATCAGGTCGAACAAATTGTTTATTCCGAATCACTTTTTACTATACACATAAGTTTGCACTTACTTAGCGAATCCAATGAAATCTTCGTGGTTGGTGTTCATATAGGCCAGTTCGCAATCGATCAGCATTATCAGCTGCTCCTTGCACTGTTGTTCGCGCGACCGGACGTGCGACATTATGATGCGCTCTGTCTCCTCACGAAGCCGCGGATAGCGACTCATCTGTAAAGAGATCATCGACTTAACACTTTGCAAAGATAGCAGTATTTGTAGCGATGATAGCTCAGTGGTTAGCGCGGTCGGTTCACACACCGAAAGACGTCGGTTCAAACCCCAACAATGAGCTTGAGCTGCCGGTGAAAAACATCGTGAGGAAACCATAGCGCGGTGGTAGGGTACTTTCTAGTACTTTCTAGCTACCACCCCCAAGTTGAAAAATCTGCCGCCAAGCGGTGTGCAATCTAACGGTGTGTTCCGGCAGCCTCACTAGATAGCCAGTTCTATTCCAGGCTAAGTGTTATATAACCATCGTCGACGACACCGTCACTTAACATAAGGTGTGGTCAAATGCATAACTTGTCAAACAAAAAAAAATACTGTACAAGTGCGAGTCGAACTCGCGCACGAAGGGTTCCGTACCATTATCTATAAAAACGGCAAAAAAATCACGTTTGTTGTATGGGAGCCCCTTTTATTTATTTTATTCTGTGTTTTAGTATTTGTTGTTATAGCGGCAACAGAAATACATCTGTGAAAATTTCATCTATCTAACTATCACTATTCATGAGCCTGGTGACAGACGGACAGATAGACAGACGGACGAACAGTTCCGGCAGCTTCACTAGATAGCAAGTTCTATTCCATGCTAGGTGTGTTTACCATCTTCGATTACACCGTCACTTAACATCAGGTGAGCTGTGGTCAAACACCTAGCCCGTCAGCAATTTAAAAAAAGTCGGTTAAAAGTACAGGCAAAAGTTGAAGTTATAATATTAGAAACTTGTATTTAAACATATATAAAATTATGTTTATCACCGGGACTTAATCGCGCACAAAGTACTATGAATTAGTTTTGTTCATATACCAACCGGTCTTTACCGGCCGGAAGCCAATGGGGTAGGCCTATGTCCAGCAGTGGACGTCCTACGGCTGACATTATGATGATGATAATGATGATGATAGTGATGATGGTGGTGGTGATGATGATGGTGATGATGATGGCGGTGATGATATACCTGGACGTTTGTCCTCGTATTCGCGTGATTAAGTCCCAGTGATGAACATAATTATTGGCAGTTGGAGTTACCTTTTCGGTACAAATACGGACGACGTTAGAGAGCTCCTGCACCACGAGGTCCACACATTTGAGGCATGGTTCCTTGAGACGAGTAATCTGTTTCTTTACTATCGCCTCGAACGCCATGTCGGGAGTGAACAGGCCAACCTAAAAGGAAAGAAATCAAATTAGATTATAGTCGTGAGTACTTTAACACTAGTTAAGATTTAAATTTTCTCTTCCCATATTGTAAATAAAATATTGTATAAAATCCAAGTTAACAAAAGACACCGGGGCCGTGTCTGTGGAATGTGAAGTATTGAAAAAAAAGACAATTTTTTATGTAAATGTATTAAGATGAACGTTACATTCTCCTGATGGTAAAAGAACGCATGCCCATGGCCATTGCAGCAATACACAGAACTTTACAAAGTTTGGGGCATCGCTGTTTTGACGTTCATTACTTTGAAACGTTCGATATAATTCATTAGCTGCAGTACCCTTCACAGTTATGTTTACACACTACTGCTTGACGGCAAAATATCTGTTACTGCTGTGGTAACTCAGCTCACGACAGAATTTAATGTTCAAGCGTCAAATTTACAATCGAATTCACTATTAGCTCATTTGGCAACAGCTTTGCTTTTTAAACTCAACGGCATAGAGACGGAACATAGATATTTGTTCTATGTCTGGGTATTCTAAATGTATATAATACAAGTAGGTAAGTGTATGTGTTTGTGTGTATGTACATTGTACATATATAGTTAAAAAAAAGATCTTAACAGAGTTACAACATCTTTGTACCGATGGTTAGCGCGTTCGATTCGCATGCCGAAGTCAGTTACAATTTAATCAGTAATATATATTCCATTCGTGGTTGTGTGGAAGAAATCGCTATTCACGATAATACCGCCACCTGTGGTTCTAGCTCCTAAGATTCTTTTATTATCTGTACATTTTTCTTTTTTCTAATACGCACAATAAAGAGTATCTATCTATCTATATACAATGATATGTAGTTGAGTACATTATAAGGTAAAAATTCTACCAGCGAGTAAAATTTTATTCTATATGCGACTATAAATGAACTTACCCTGATACCGTGTATATTTCTAATAGCGAAGGCGATCTCCCTGCGCAATTCTTTTTCGTCGAATTCCATTTTCACGATCTCGAAGGGGAATCGCTCGTGGAAGAGGCGATTGATCTTCGCGCCACCGGACAGCTCGTTAGTGTTGATCTGGGCGGAGCCAGAACCCTCGATAGTGCGTTCGAAGTCCGTTTGCAGAGACTGGATCATTCTGAAATTAGAAGAATGGGATTAACCATGTGTCTTACTGGTATGAACCCAACAAAAGTGATCGTCCAAAATTCAAGAAAGGGTAGATTTTGAATTTATTTTGTTTTAGTTATGCGGGATAGCGTTTAATTACATCGGATAATTCGACTATAGTTGACGATACGCAGTGGCCTTCTTCAAGGAGTCAAAGTAGAATACAAAGCGCGCACGGCTTCGTCTTGCTTTGCACTGAGGCCCCGCGCATAAGTAAAACAAAAATGTGTCAAAACCACATCAGTTGTCATAGTAGTATCATGTTATTAATACTAATAAAAGAGTTTGTATACGAAATTGCCGTTTTAACGCATTGGCCACTTTGAATAAAGACTCAAACTTTTCTCATCCAAAAAAAGTTTTAAATTTAAAATACTTTCAATTGTTTATAGCTTTTATATAGCTTTTAACGCGAAACAGTCGTGACGCCACATTCTTTTATTTTCGACCATGGCTTTGACTGTTATTTAGACTTATTTAATTTAATCTTTCATAAAACACCTAAAAATATCAATACAATTAACACTGGCAAATATATAAAGTGCGACACCAAAAACAAAAAAAAAAATTAACACTATTCTACAATATAAGTACTCACTGCAACATAGCCTTGGTCTTGATAGAAGGGTCATCAGGCCGGAAGTGTTTGTATTGGTCGACATCCTTTTCCAAAGTGAGCAGTTGCTTCTGCAACTTATCTCGAAGCCCGGGGAGAGTGTCTCGGATGTGATTCGTCAGTTGCTGATTCAGAACCCGCTGCAAGTACGGCGTGCCGAGTCGATCCGCCAGGTGGCGGTACGATGGGTGGCTAAAATAAGATTGATATAGGTCAGTAAATTACTGTTCTATAGCACGCTTCACATTATTGCCTGCCCTGCACTGCCCTGTTGTTTCATTGGTAGTCTGTTTCAAGAGCCGTAGGGCGTGGGTTCGAATCCCACTTACACTTACTGACAAGCAGTTTGTGGTATAAACAAAATGTTTGTTCTGTGTCTGGGTATTCCGTATACATTATAAGTATGTATTTACAAAAAAAAAAATGTATCTAAGTATTCTATCAGTTATCTAACTTCCATAGTACAAGCTTTGCTTAGTTTGGGGTCAGATGGCGCTGTGTGTAATGTCCTACGATATTTATTTATTTTTCTTGACTCAAAAAAGCGACCCACTAAATGAAAACATCCAAATTCGGGACTCACTGTTCGGTTGTCATGAATAAAAAGGGGCATGATTTTATAGAAAAAAAACTGTTCAAATTGAAAGAGAACACGTTTAGCACCAATTTAAAAAAAAATACTTTATTCAAAACAAGGAGTGATATTTGTCAAAAAGATTGGTATAGCTTTAATTTTAGTAACTTTTAATCGTTATGAGTTTAGTACGCCCAATTTACCTATTCAGTTATTTTTCAGGGCCTACTCAATATTCTCTTACGACCCATTGGTGGCGGCCTTATGGTACTTTAGGAATTGCTGCATTAGAATACTCATTATTAGGCCCCATCCTACATTATTAAAACTAAATTATGTATTTATTGTATACTAGCGACCCGCCCCCGCTTCGCACGGGTGCAATGTAGATATTAATGTGGTGCATATGCATGTATTATACATATAAACCTTCCTCTTCAATCACTCTATCTATTAAAAAAAACCGCATCAAAATCCGTTGCGTAGTTTTAAAGATTTAAGCATACATAGGGATATAGGGACAGAGAAAGCGACTGTTTTATACTATGTGGTGATAGCGTCGTAACAGTAAATAACATAACATTGTACATCCGTGATGGATATGTTGATATTTATCTTTGTACACAGTGACACAATAAAGAAGATTCTGAGTAGTCACTTATGACATAGGTACACAAAGTTCTGTGTATCGCTGCAATGGTCATGAACATGCTATATCTCCTACCATCAGTACAGCGTCTAGTTAATCTCATTACTTTTACATAAAAAAGGTACCTGAGGAAAAACTTGCGTTCTGCGGCTAGCGCGGCCGTGATATCCTTGCGTCCATCGATGTCCTTCTGCGAACGGTTCACGACACCGATGTACCCTCGCCGCAGCGGCAGTAACTTGTTCTCCAGAACGTCGCGTGCGTCAGTCCCCTCGTCCATTAGATCCAGCTTCGTGATCACGCCGATTGTCCGAAGACCTGGAACCGCAATCTATTTGTTACTACTGCGGTGGTACCTAGGTAAACCACCTGGTAAGAAAATATATACTACAGAAAACAAGCTTAATTGGGAAAATTTGAAAATACATAATTTTTTATTATTTAATGATATAGTGTCATTCCGATTGATGTAAGGATTCTAATGATACCCCATACTTGCAAGTCTGTTCTGGCATTAAAAAGTAAAAAAATAAAATGGAATAAAGAAACTCACATACATACATAGGCCCTGAAAACATTACAGTCCTTTTTTTGTGCAAACTACTTTCTTGACATCACCATACGGCCTCGTCGGAAGATCAGCGCTGTTGGCAGATGGCCAAAAACCATATTTGCTAAGATGAGGCCTGTTTTGCGGCATCAAGCCTATATGTGTTTAGTGTTAAGTAGTTTAGTTTGTATTATTATGTGTGTGATGTCACAAAATATCAAATTTCTGTGTTCGTTAATAAGCACACCACTTGAGAACTGCTAAACCGATTTGGCTGTTTGTTTGATTTTAATGGAAAGAAAATCTGGAAAAAAACCCTAGAAAACCTTATTTTATAGGACTTAAGAAATTGGTGGTTATACCTTGAGGGTCCACCTCCTTAGCAAGCTTGAGCGCATCGCTGTTCGCCAGATCAGTGTTGGCGGGCGTGACTGCCAGAATGAGGCAGGACTCGCGACGTATGAACTGGAATATCATGCCCTTGATCTGCTGCTCGATGTCTACCGGCTGATCACCAATAGGCACCTTGGTCAGGCCGGGCAAGTCGATCAGGGTCAGGTTGAGTACTGCAACAAATAGAAATTGGGTCAAACCATTTTATGACTTCCCAGATTGGAAAACATCTACTCGGGCATTACGTTCTCTGTAACTCTACTAAGGTAGAGTATATGATACTTTGAATTTTAACGATCAGACCTATACAAATTAAGACAATATTCATACAAATAAACTAATTTTGATTTAATTCTGTGTGCCGGTTTCCAAATTAAATGTAAAATCAAACCCTTTGTTAGTTTCTGGAATGTCTACCATGAAAATAAGTAGCTTTTTTTTAATTCTTGGCATTTCAACAGTATATTAATAATATAGTCCTTCTATCTATATACTTATAGGTAGGGGGGGATTAGGTTATGAAATTTGAAGCGCACTTTCCGAAACAAATCCGATAGATAGAATAGATTAAGTAGAAATAATTTCACATTTCACAGGTATGCGGCAGAAACGAACAGCCCATTCCGGATATATAATTTCTCAATGTTCGGACTGTTCCGTGACAGAAGCGAGAGGCAAGAATAAGAAAAGCATGTCAAAACCTAGCTTAGCGAATTACCCCCAGATTTTACCCGCGTTTTAATAACAAATTATAGATTAATTGATGAAAAATTAAAACCAGCTTTACACCGCGTCATATTTTTAATTGTAGTCTACGTTAGACTTTTTTGATTTGCATAATTGTACACATTCAGAAAGTATATGACATATTTATTTATGAAAAACTGTAAGGTGTTAACTTAGGTTATAAAATCGGCCATATTGGATTCAACGTGAAGTCATAGGTAAAATACGTATTTTTAAGACGCGTCAATAGATAACCCATTCGTGAAAACACGAAAAGTATTTTAAGAAATACGAAGGAACATATCAAAAACTTTACAAATATTCCACTTTTTGGTGTAGTCGGATATAAAAAGGGGTCAGTTGAAATAAAAATATTGAAATTGTAGCTAATTGAGTGCATGACCTAAAATATCATTCAATTAGTAACCCTGTTGCGAGGAAAATAAACCGGATAAAACTCATTAAAACAAGACCATACGCATACACGAAGCATAGTGGTCGACATGTCGATAAAAACTGTTTTTATCCACCTTTGCTTTCTTCGTTTTTCTATTTTTAACCTTAGACACAAGTAAAATGGTGTTATAAGTTTAAGTGTTATAAGGTGTATCTGTGTCTGTGGCATCCTGACTTCCAAACGGCTGAACATATTATGATTTTATTATTTATTTTTAAAGGACGACTTGATAAAAAGTGTTCTTAGCTCTGATTCATATTTTTAACCATTTACATAAGATGAGCTATTTTCTAGTTGATGAACAGATGTTAGCGTCTTCCATAGGTCTCTTCGAATCGAAATTTGTTATTCAGTAAATGTTATTTTTTTTTAAATTTTTACTCATCTTTCTATATCGAAAGTAAACTAAGTCTTTCGGCCGCTATTGTAACTTTAATATGATCAAGTATTAATATAATAATTGTCGGATATCTTGCCTGTATAGCCTGAACAAAAGTCACAAGTAAACTTAGATCAAAACACCTATGAAAATACATAGTTACACATACATACTATATGCCATATATAAGATACCATGGCATTACTTAAGTTCCTTGATATATCCCGATACCTTATTTGATATCCTGTGTATTTATTATCCAATAAGTGCACAATTTTTTTTTCTTCTTAGCTTCGTCATTTACTGAGCTAGAAGATATACATATATGAAAACACTATTGTCCGCATCTACAGTATACAAATGTGTAGAATTAGAAGTATTGAGATTCTTTTTACTCGAAATAAATATGCCATTCCATTATTGGTCGCCTTTATCATCATCATCATCAGCCTTTTGTAGTCCACTGCAAGACACAGACCTCTCCCAAGGCACGCCACTCAGCCGTAACTTCAGCTTTTCGCTTCCATCCACCGCCAGCTGTCCTACGTTTATCGTCACTCCATCGAGTCTCAGGGCGTCCTACGCTACGTTTGCGAATTCGCGGTCTCTTTGGGTGCCTTAATGTCTCTTAATGATTTCGCAAAACTGTGAAGTTTTGTAGCGGTGATAGCCCAGTAGTTAGTGTGGTCGGTTCACACGCCGAAGGGCGTGAGTTCAAATCCCAACAACGAGCTTGTGCTGCCAGTGAAGGAAAACATCGTGAGGAAACCATAGCGTGGTGGTAGGGTACTTTCTAGTACTCGACTGGCCACCCTGAAATTGGAAATCTGTCGCCAAGCACCTATAAGGGTGTGTTCCGGCAGCCTCACCTGAGAGCCAGTTCTATTCTAGACTAAGTGTGTTTCCCATCTTCGACCACACCGTCACTTAACATCAGATTAGCTGTGACTTAGCCTGCCAACCATTAAAAAAAGTCTGCCAACCCGCACTTGGCCACTGGACTATGGCTCTTATCCTTCTGACAATAAGAAAAGCGCTCAGAAATGGGACAGTATATAAAAACAAGGCTAATCAAGAATGTCTGACCGCCCTAAGCCCAGGCTTATTCGACCTTTGGGAATCTCTTCCGGTTTCTGTACTTGTATACGAGTCCCGATGAGTACTTTTCAGTACCAGATTCTGCTCTATATACCTACATACATATATGTGAAGTTAAATTTAGAACATACACAGCTACAGATAGCCGTGTGCCAAAATATTTCTTTTTGTTACTCTTTCATCAACATTATGAATGTGTATGGTACTCGACAACGCCTGAATTCGGAAATCAATAACAAGGTCACCCGTACAATGTAAGTACATCAATTTATTGTGAAAATATTTTATATCAAGATGTTTATTCAACATGGTTTGACTTCAGTTTAATACAACTAACACGTCATTCGATTATATATAATTATGACTGTTAGGCTTTACCAACTATCATATTATATGTTCACATCCATTGACTTGCAACATTGGTGTTATCAATAAAAGTACCTGGTTGACCGAGCTATGCTCGGTTTTTCATTGCCTGAAAAAAACGACGTTTTCTAAAAATGAATCCTAGCTAGATCGATTTTTCGCTCCCGAAACCCCCTGCATACTAAATGCCGTTTCCGAGAATCTGATTATATATACACATACATCTATATCTTTAAACGAGCAATTCTTGTATATATATAAATATATTCTGAATCTCGGAATCGGCTCCAACGATTTTCATGAAATTTAGTATGCAGGGGGTTTCGAGGGAGATAAATTGATCTAGCTAGGTTTCATTTTTAGAAAACGTTGTTTTATCCGTGTTTTCAACCGAGCAAAAAGCTCGGTCATCCAGGTACTATATATTTATATACACAAGAATTGCTCGTTTAAAGGTATTAGATATTTGTATTTGCACACTCACAATCTTTCCACACATCTCACACTCAAACAACTCACACACACCCACAAAAAAACACACAAACACGCACACACACACACACACACACACACACACACACACACACACACACACACACACACACACACACACACACACACATGTACACACACACACATACACAGAGAGAGAAACATCTAATTTATTTATATGTATATTTTTTCTTGTTGTGTACAAATCTTTCCGTAAATATGTAGATGCGCGAAACTAAAGCTGGCAACTTCGTAAACTTGGGTCAGCAAAATACAGGTTACGCCTTGTTTGAGGCCCGATGAATTACGGTATACAAATCGTAAATAGTAATTTAATTTGTGAAATTATAAATTGTATGTGTGGTAATAAAGATCACTGTTATTATTATTATATTGGCCCACATCATAACATCATCAGCCATAGGACGTCCACTGATGGACATAGGCCTCCTCCTGAGGGGGTTTTGCCAATACTCGCCACGCTTGGCAGGCGGGTTGGCGAGCACAGTTAGGCGTGATTGTTCAAGGAAGACGCTGCTGCCCATCTTCCAGATTACATCCCTTAGCCGACTCTTACGGCAACTACGGGTAGAGAGGGTGGGGTACTATTCTTACGCCGGCACCACCACGGCACTGGTGTAACTATATTGGCTCAAACAGTGTTAAACTTCAAGTTATTAAAGTCATAAGAATATCTAAAACACAAAGTTTCCTAGTTTTATTTAGTATTCGTCCAGAAGTTCTAGTTAATTCTACAGTTTCTTCACTATGTATCAATACGTTAGTCATCTATCTCGGCTAGATGTTTAATTAGATAATGTTTTATCTTTGCTACATACATCCTAGTAGCACTGTATGAGTGAATCAGACAAATATACGTAGGAGAGTAGGTATTACGCGATAAGAAAAGATAAGGCAGATTTATGGCCTGACTTGATACTTATGTACACGCAGACTGGTATATCGATGTAAACAATGATATTACGATCAAAAAACTTGTTTAACTAGTCTTAACAAACATTGGAAAATGGTACAAAAGAATCACACTAATATTATAAAGGTGAAAGTTTATGATTGTGTTTGTATGTTTGTTACTTCTTTACGCTCAAACGGCTGGAACAATATTGATGAAATTTGGTATGGAAGTAGCCGGACACCCTGGATTAAAACATAGGCTACCTTTATCCTGAAAAAATGTAGTGTGTAACACCGCGGGGCGCAGCTAGTAAGTAATGAATTTTAACTCATTCTATGTAAAATTTCAATAAAATACTTCAATCTCTTTTCGTATGTACCTAACGTGACAACGTGTTGTAGCGATCATGGCTCAGTGGTTAGCTCGGTAGGTTCGCATGCCGAAGGGCGTGGGTTCAAACCCCAACAATGAACTTGAGCTGCCGGTGAAGGAAAACATCGTGAGGAAACCATAGCGTGGTGGTAGGGTACTTTCTAGTACTTGGCTGGCTAGCTACCACACTCAAGTTGAAAATCTGCCGCCAAGCATCTAACTGTGTGTTCCGGCAGCCTCACTTGAGAGCCAGTTCCATTCCAGACTAGGTGTGCTTCACCATCTTCGACCACACCGTCACTTAACATCAGGTGAGCTGTGGTCAAACACACAGCCAGTCAGACATACAATAAAAAAGAAACAAACATCCCGTTTAGGACGGGACTATACTTTTCCCCCTGCTTTTTCCCCGGTAACCCTGAGGAAAGCCAAATTGTCCCATTTTCAGTGACTTAATACTGATATCAAAATCTGTAAAGGTCTTCCTTAAACGTATAAAAAGCTTTAAACGAAATAAATCGTTATATGAAAGTATTTCAACGCATCCACGTAAACAAACCGAATCATGCAGTTTATTTGATAGAATATATTGTTTGCCTGGAACAAAATCACCAGTAGAATAAGTAGGTAAAATTGCGATATCTGAAAAAACTCAACTGTAGCCATGTTAATAATGAAAGAAAATATGTGACCGTCGCCGTAATTTTAATGATGTCCTGTTTCGAACAAAAAATATAAATGGTCACATTATTTATACCACTCATACCGTCAGCAGCATAGTAAACGCTAGACATTATATAAAACAATATACATACATAATGTAGATATTGAAATAATTACTACACCGCATAGAATACCGGCAAGCAAAAGGCAACCTTGCGTAGACGCATCGGCCGTCCATTGATTGAGCATGTAGGTCACTATTAGATATCGCGTACGTTCCGAATATTAACTACGATACGGACTTAAGAAACATCCAAAGAATCTTTATACTTTTTTTTATGGCTGACAGGCTAGGTGTTTGACCACAGCTCTCCTGATGTTAAGTGACGTTGTGGTCGAAGATGGTAAAGACACATCTAGCCTGTAATGGAACTGGCTCTCAAGTGAGGCTGATGCCGTTAGATACTTGGCGGCAGATTTTCAACTTAAGGGTGGTAGCTAGCCAGCCGAGTATTAGAAAGTACCCAACCACCACGGTTACCTCACGATGTTTTCCTTCACCGGCAGCTCAAGCTCATTGTTGGGATTTGAACCCACGCCCTTCGGCGTGCAAACCGACCGCGCTAACCACTGAGCTATCGTCGCTAAAAATCGCGATGTACTACTCGTACTTTGCTCACAGTTCAAACTACTAATGTCAGTTGAAAAGCTTGAAGTGTTGTAGTAGCTTGTACTGATAATTATGATCAGCTGTTACTGGCATAGACAAAGTAACATTCGATTAGCTATAACGCTAACAGACAAGCAAAAATGTACGGAAGTGACATAAGCTTCCGATATGTGCGTGACATACATATGCACGTTATTCCCGTACATTTTCGGACTTTTTCGGTTGGAATCGGTTTCGTAACAAGAATAACCGTTTATTGTATTGTTAAAACTAAATGCCCTAGGGCCAGTTGATACTACAGTCTTGTCTGTATATCCCCACGAATAATAAAATACAACCAACATATCAATCAACGTACATTTCGAAGTACAATGCATGTTTAAAATACTAAATTGTTTGTCTGTACCTATCGTCGACGCCCATTCAATAACATTCAAACACTTGTAAAATGAATAAACGAAGATTGAGTTTGGACTCTGTACATTTATTTAGATACACAATTGTATACAAAATGCACACATTTCTAATGAAAATTATGATAGAACCCTATTCGTAACGTACCCTATTAACCAGGTTTTGACCATTAAAGTGGCTAGTTTATAAGACCTTTTTAATAGAGGTATGCAAGGTCACGTCGCGTATCAGAAGTACTTGTAAGAGCGTAGATAGACCTTAGAAAATTACGCGTAATTCGAGTATTGACGATAATACAACAATAAAAATATATAGCTGTGCCATCACTTCCATACATCCAAAGGTTGTCTGGAAGAAATCGCTCTAGGCGATAAGGCCGCCGTTGTACTACAACAAATTAATCGATGTTGTTTTGTTACTATCTTTTCTTTCTTTTTCTTTTTAGGGTTCCCTACCCAAAGGGTAAAACGGGAGCCTATTACTAAGACTCCACTGTCCGTCTGTCACCAGGCTGTATCTCATGAACCGTGATAGTTAGATAGTTGAAACTTTCACAGATGATGTATTTCTGTTGCCGCTATAACAACAAATACTAAAAAAACAGAATAAAATAAATATTTAAGGGGGCTCCCATACAACAGACATGATTTTTTTGCCGTTTTTATTGATACTGGTACGGAACCCTTCATGCGCGAGCCCGACTCGCACTTGGCCGGTTTTTTTATGTTATAATGTGTCGATTGTTTATGTACAATAAAATTATACTCTATTATATTTTAAATTATGTCAACATCAGGTTTTTTTTTAACGCGTACAAGAGAGCAGTTGACAACTAATTCGTATATTAGTTGATAAATGAAAGCCTAAGATGTGGTCAAACATGAAGCACAGAGACTTATGAGATATCTATTTCTATTTCCTCTGACCTTGAATAGATCTATCAAGGAAGCCGGAAGAAACTGCGAGAATCGAAGAAACGTAGAACGATGTTAAAGGTCGCATGCTTAGTACTAAGGCACTATGAATGATCAGGGGGCCTATCATAATTTTCAATTGCTCTATTACAATATGGAGGACAAAAATAAAGTTCAATTCAAAAATTACCTTTAGCAAAAAAATTCTTAAGTGGATTTATATAATAAGCTAAAATCAGATCAATTGAACCTTGGTGCTATCTACAGTAATCAGTGAACGCATATCAGTGTTGCAGACTTTATATGTATTCAAGAACGCATTAATGTTGTACAATCATAATTGCGAAACAACGTTTGCAAGATGAAAGTTTACACGTGTAGGCTTGAGTCAAGGGCGGTAGATTTTTGGGGCGGCAAATTTGGGAACCCATTTTTTTTTTTTTGCTGGCCTATAGGAATCGAATGACTGTTTTCTGATTTTACAGAGCTGCAATATATCTTGACGATGACTTTTCCCTCTTCCTTTGCATTGTACAATGTACATTCAACGGTGCAGTATACTTCTATATTCTATAGTCGAACAGTCAATATCGCCGCTCACACTTTGTATGAGATAAAAAAGAGCGAAATTGGGGAAAATATATTTCATACTTCCCACTACCGACTACCCATACACACAAGTCTGACTACTGGTTGGGGGCTATAACCGTACATGATTCGAGCTTTGATTAGCTCAAAACCATTCCTTGTGCAATTTCAACGAAATTGTTAGATTGTAAAAATAATTTAGGAACTAACAAATGACATTGAAAATGTGTAAATCCGCCACTGGTGGCTACATTTTACAAAAGCCCTACCCGACCCTACTGCTGGTAATCCACAAATAGTATAAGCATATTCAAGTATTATGGGTAAGTTAGTAAAAAAAACAGTAAAAAGATGTGTCGCAGCAACCAACATTTTTACAATTTGACAGCCCTGTTGGCTAGATGGTAGTATGTCTGCCTTAAGAGCTGTAGGGCGTGGGTTCGATGCCTACCCAGGACAAACATTTTATGGTATAATCAAATGTTTGTTCTGTTTCGGTGTTCTGTAGGTTAAAAAAAAAGTATGTATTCTATCAGTTATCTGACGTCCATCAAACAAGCTCAGCTAAGTTAGATGTCAGATGGAGCTATATGTAATATCCTACGATATTTATTTATTTAATTTTCGCTAGAATTGTCAACAGATAAAATTTTACTATGGAAACTGACATGGTTTTGACACATTTTTGTTATACTTATGCGGGATTACTCACGTTTAATTATATCGGAAACTCCGACTATACTTTCGGCCACATCCGATAAGATAAAATTTGGTCTCTCTTCTCTCATAGACAGGCTTAAAGATCACACTAATATTATAAATACAAACATTTGTCTATATGTGTTTGTTACTTCATCACGCTAAAATGGCTAAACGGATTTAGTTGAAATTTGGAATGTAAATAGCTTATCCCTTGGATTAACACATGAATACTTTTTATCCCGGTAAATGCGGTTAAAACTGCAGAGTACATGTTTTAACTATTTAGGATCGCTACAGAAAAGCCCTAGCCACCAATTTTACTAGAGTTTAGTAAAATACAACTCAAACAAACGGACTAGTAAACATTACATCACTGTAATTAATATGATTAGAACTTGAAACACTGACAACGTCAACTCAAAACAAAACACGGCCGACTAAAACCCAGAACTATGTCTGTCTATCTGCTCTATAGCAAATGTTCCAATTCGTATACCTGTCCCATTGTGATACTTGTTAAACAATCAAGAAAAATCTTCGCGACTACGAACTTTATTTCAAAACATTCAAGGGGGCTGGCCAGACATCAAACCTCGAATGGAACTGTTCAAGCAGCTCCATCAAATAGACGACCTATCACCGAATCAATAAAAGTCTTCAAACATAACAACATGACTGGTTACGTTTCGAGAATAATCCAAAGATAATAATTTATGAAACCATTAAAGGCTATATGGTAAAATACACTATACGGTATTTAGGAAGCCTTACCCTGAAACGGGGCGGTGTCATAAGCTAACAAGAAGCCACGCCCACCCTGAATACAGGGCACTGCATACTGCGTGATGTAATAAAGATATAGTAAGTAAACATCAAACTTCAATGATGGAACATTTATCAATCACACTTTGAAATAGAGAACAGCACATAATTAACTGAGTATTAACGAACAGTTTCCGTATTTAATGTACTTGATATTTCTGACTCATTTATTAGCTATTCGCCTGTAATGTTAGGTCTTTATGCTTTAAAAGACATGATAAGCTGACTGCCCTGTTGTCTCATTGGTAGTACGTCTGCTTCAAGAGCCGTAGGGCGTGGGTTCGATTCCCACTCAGGACAAGCATTTTGTGGTATACCTTATCATAAATGTTTTTCTGTGTCTGAATGTGCTGTATTATAAGTATGTATTTACAAAAAAAAAGTTTTAGGTATTCTATAAGTTTTGCTTAGTTTGGGGTCTGATGACGCTGTGTGTAATGTTCTAAGATATTTATATGAAAACAATTGTATTTTTACTTGGACTATAAAAAATATTTAAACAAAACTCATGTACGCTGTTATAGTAGAGGAATAAATAGCATACAACCAAAGCAGAAACAAAATTTTGAGATTATGAAATTATCTGAATCAATATAAACAAATGAAAGCTTGAAGAAATGAGTAGATAACATATTACTTCTACTTTATAAAATAAAATTAAAAATTCGATTTCATTAACCTTTCGAAATTTGACGTGAATGTATTTTAGCCATAGCGAGAATGCACCTTTTTTTGTTTTGATTGGTGGAAATAATCAAAATTATTTACTTATTATACAAATTATTGTATTTGCTAGCTTTGTTCACAGAATATGGAATATAGTGCGTAAATAAGATTTTTGAGGGAACAAATTTAGTTTAGAAAGTCTCTATAAAATATCACATCACATCATCAGCCATAGGAAGTCCACTGCTGGACATAGGCCTCCTCCTGGGGGGGTTTTGCCAATACTCGCCACGCTTGGCAGGCGGGTTGGCGAGCGCAGTTAGGTGTGATTGTTCAAGGAAGACGCTGCTGCCCATCTTCCGGATTACATCCCTTAGCCGAGTCTTACGGCAACCACGGGTAGAGAGGGTGGGGTACTATTCTTACGCCGGCACCACCACGGCAATAAAATATAAAACAATTACATTTTTTTTAAAACAAACACAACATACTGAGTAAATGTAAAGTGTCGAATCTCCAGACTTTGCTAGGGCATGTCTTGGATTAGACCGTGACTGGCTTAACCTGACTGTGACTTGTTTAACAATATTAACATGAATATTCAAAGTATATATATATTTAGTTTATTTCCGCTTAACAGACAGAGAATATTTACATTGTCTAATGTCTACAATTAAACATTACTCAACATTGTGTGTACATGGGGTACACTGTTTGCCGCCAAAATCCTCAAAGGAGGTAAGAAGAAACATTGACAGCGATAAATACAGAAATACATAAATATACTCAACTCATATACATATATGGTTATTAGTCATACTATAATACACCAAATGATTTTTCGGGAGTAGTTTAAGCATTTCTCGACGGTCGGGTAAAAAAAGATACAACAATATTCTTCTAATTTTATCAATTCGGCTACGCAGCGGAAGATCGAAATTGTGTCGTTTCATTATTGTTATGAAACGAGATAAGATTGTCGCGTTTAGGACAAGCGGCCGTTGACATACTTCTATAGATTTTACAATAGATACTATAATTATCAAACAATATCCGCTTTTAAATCCATATAGCATGCCACAAACCAACAAGTAGACTTAAACTATTTATGAAACAAACAAGACGTTGCCCTGATGGGAGATACAAATTTTGAACTTCAACAGTTCAAAATCCTTGACCTATCACACTCAGATACAAGATGTAAAACACTTTATACTAAGTAAATCTTCTAGAAATATCGCCTTTTAACGCAATACACAATAATATTTGCCAACTACAGCTCGACAGTCAAATAGCTAGGAAACAAATATTAAGGCGCAGTTGTTTAAGTATTTGTTTCATTATGGATACACCAACTACAGTTAAAATTAAAACACAAACAGAAAATTTATTATACAATCGGCTTATAGAAGAAAAAGAAGCACGTGACCAACTAGAAAGCTTAGTACATGAGCTAAAAGGTCAAATAGGACACCTTAAAGAACAACTAAAGAACGTTCAGGAGCAAAACAGTGCTCTAAACAACCAACGTCTTCAAACCCAGGCGGCCTCCACAACAGTCCAGTATGAGACAGACGAGGAGGAGCTTGCGAAAGAAACCGAGTGGGTTCGTCAAAAAAGCAGGAAGAAAAGGAAACTTAATGTATCACTGACCCCACCACAACAGCTAGAATCTGACTCTAGCGAATACGCCAAAGAAAACCCAAAAGTGAAGAAAGTACCGCTACCTCCACCTATAGTTATTGAAAATGTCAAAAACTACCAAGAGTTCTACGATCTTCTTTTGACAAAGCTAGAGAAAGACGCGTTTATCGCAAAGATGATGAACGGCGAAACTGTTAAAATTAACACAAACAATGAGGACTCGTATAGAGTTGCTACCAAGCTGTTCTTAGATAATAGCTATCTTTGGCACTCGTACGAGAACAAACAAGATAGGCCGATTAGAGTAATGGCTAAAAACCTGCATTCTACGTGCTTGCCAGAAAAAATTGTAGAAGACCTGACTTCCAAAGGCTATAAAATACAAGAAGCTGTAAATAAATTGAGCTGGAAAAGTAAGCAACCTCTCAACATGTTCATGCTTTCTTTCGCAAAAGACGAAGATATTAATAATATATATAAAATTAAGTCTGTATTAGGTTGTAAAGTGGACATTCAACCACTAAAAGTGTCTAAATTAATTCCTCAATGCAAGAGGTGTCAAGCATATGGGCACACCCAGAAGTATTGTTCTAAAGAACCAAGATGTGTAAAGTGCACCGGTAAACATCTAACCAGAGACTGCAAAAAGCCAGCAGAAGCAAAGCCAAAGTGTGTTCACTGTGGTGAACCCCACCCAGCTAGTTATAGAGGCTGTGTTGTAGCTAAAGAACTTCAAAGTTTAAAATATAAAACGTTGAAGAAAAATGTTTCGTCCACAGCTGGCAATACAGTTCCAGCTATAAATAAAGTTAAAAAACCAATTGGCAATAGCAATGTTATAAAAAATATTTCTTTTGCACAAATAACAAAAGGAGTAAAACCATCCCCACAGTTACAACAATCCAAGCACGTGAGCTCAAATACCGATGAGAAGATCAACAAAATTCTTAATCTGTTGACCTCATTCGACGATCGATTAAAAAAACTTGAAAGCAGCACTAATGCAACTGCTTCTAAGCAAAAATCATGACTTACTCGCTAAAAGTTATGGCATGGAATGCAAATGGACTTCTGCAGCATCAAAATGAACTACAGGCAGTCTTAAATACAAAAAATATTGACGTGTGCCTTATATCTGAGACACATTTTACAAAAGAATCCTACATAAAAATCAAAGGCTATAAAGCTTACCATGCGCTACATCCCGACAACACTGCTAGAGGAGGTAGTGCTGTGATTATTAAAGAAAATATCTATCATCATGAAGAATACAAGCATGAAGAACAGGACATACAAGCTGTGGCTGTAAGTGTAAAAACTAAGCGCCAACCGGTTACTGTTTCATCCATATACTGTCCACCGAGACACTCAATAAAAGAAGATAAGTATAAGAGATTTTTGAAAAATCTTGGTAACAGATTTATACTTGGGGGTGATTTTAATGCTAAAAACACCTTTTGGGGATCTAGATTAACTACAACTAAAGGAAGGGAACTACTCAGTGCCATTAGAGAATTGAAATGTAATGTCACATCAACAGGAAAGCCTACATATTGGCCCACTGATCACAACAAAATACCTGATTTAATAGATTTTTATATATATAAAAACATATCACCCAACTTTCTTCACATTGAGGAATGTTTTGATATGAGTTCAGATCACTCACCTATATTATTGACCTTGAGTGAAACTATTGTACAAAGAGAGAGCAACCTCACCCTTGTTAACAAAAATACTGATTGGGAGAGCTTTAAGCTAGATTTGGACTCCGCTATAGACCTTAAAGTTCCACTTAAGAATTCACAGCAACTAGATCAAGATGTTATTAAATTTATCACGAATATCCAACAATGTGCGTGGAATAATACGCCACAACTCAAAAGAAAAACCACAGGAAACTACTATCCAAAAGATATAAGAGAACTCATAGCTAAAAAAAGGAAGCAGAGAAAAAAATGGCAACAAACCAGATGCCCACAAGATAAACAAAGGCTAAACCTTCTCACGAAAAGGTTAAGGAGGACAATTCGGGCCTTTCTTGAAGAAACTATGAATACCTACCTTAGTGAACTAACAAGCGATCGCACAACAGACTACTCTTTATGGAAAACCACAAAAAGCTTAAAGAAACCTGTTATGCAGATCCCTCCGATCAAAAAATCGGACGGACTTTGGGCTATAAATAGCAAACAAAAGGCGGATAGATTTGCGGAACATTTAGAAATAATCTTTCAACCGATTGAAGACACTGAAGAATCTAATACGTTGTTAGAGACATCTCAAGATGAGCTAGAAATAAGACTAGTTACACCAAGAGAAGTTTACAAAGAGATCAAACGTCTTAACCAAAAGAAATGTCCTGGATACGATCTAATTACTGGTGAAGTCCTACGAAATCTTCCACGGAAAGCCATAGTAAAACTTACCACTCTCATCAATGCGTCATTTAGACTTAAATACGTACCTGATGCTTGGAAAGTCGCCGAAGTTATAATGCTGCCAAAACCTGGAAAACCACCTCATGTAACAACTTCTTACAGACCAATATCGCTATTGCCAATTGTCTCCAAACTCTTTGAAAAGCTATTTCTGAGTCGATTAAAGCCCATTATAGAGGAGAGAAAGCTAATCCCAGATTATCAATTTGGTTTTAGACAAAAACACTCAACTATAGATCAAGTTCACAGAATAACTAGCCTAATAGAAAAAGCATTGGAAGAAAGGAAAGTCTGCACTACAGTCTTCTTGGATGTAGCACAGGCATTTGATAAAGTTTGGCATAAAGGCCTTATACACAAAATAAGAAATATGCTCCCAAATCAGTTTGCTGATATATTAGAATCTTACCTTACACAAAGAATGTTCAGGGTAAGGCAAGACGACTCATACTCAGAGCTTAAGCCAATCAAAACTGGCGTGCCACAGGGAAGTGTTTTAGGTCCGGTCCTGTATTTACTTTACACTTGTGATATCCCAGATCTAGAAAATAACACCATTGCTACTTTTGCCGATGACACAGCTATTATGGCCACGGGAGTCACTCAAGAGAAAGCAGTGGAAAAGGTTCAAACAGCCATTAACACCATATTTGATTGGACAAGGAAATGGCGAATAAAACTGAATGAGTCAAAATCCATTCACGTAGACTTTACAAACAAAAGATCGAATTACCATCCGGTGTATATTAATAACAATCCAATACCATACGAAAATACAGCCAAATATTTAGGTATGACACTAGACGCAAAGCTTCGCTGGAAGGCTCATGTCAAAAAGAAACGCGACGAGTTAGAGCTTCGCTACAAGAAGATGTACTGGTTACTTGGAAAACATTCTTCGTTATCAGTGCACAACAAACTACTTTTGTACAAACAAGTCCTCATGCCAATATGGACTTATGGTATTCAGCTATGGGGCTGTACCAAACAGAGCAATACACAGATGATACAAAGATTTCAGAACAAAGTACTTAGGGGCATAGTAAACGCACCTTGGTACATAAGAAACGACGACCTTCATCGGGACCTCAAAGTGGACATGGTCGCAACCATCATTAAAAAATACGCTGAAGCTCATGAAAATAGACTTCATCAACATGTAAACGTCGAGGCTATCCAGCTCCTCGACAACACGGACATAGTGAGAAGACTAAAAAGGACAAAACCTTTTGAGTTAGTGTATTAAGTTAGTTAGTGTCAGTGCAGTGAGTACTACATATTATAGAACACATGAACAAAGTGTCTTCCCCTTAATAGAGACAGTAAGAAAAGTGTTGATGGACACATTCTTAGATTTACTCAACTTAGCAATTTAAGTTATAATAATATTACTTATTAGTCTCAACTTGGCTAGATTGTAATAACAATGAGGTATCTAAAAACAAACAGATACATCATTAAAAGAAAAAAAAAAAAAAAAAAAAAAAAAAAAAATAGCTAGGAAAGGATTTCAACTTCCTCGGTTCTCTTTTGTGGATTCCAGTAATATATGTAGAAAACTGGATTCACAATCTATAATATATATAAACATCTATAATATATGTTAAATATAATTTTTTCTTATACTTAAAATTAATTATGCCATGACTATGTAAAAGTTTCTTACCATTAGGAGAGTATACACGCAAGTTGATTGGCACTGGAGATATACCCTTATTGGACCCAGTGATTCGATCAGTCTCTGCTTCAATCTCGCCTCGAACTTCATTGAAGTCCACAAACTTCTTGCCCTTGCAATGTAGGAATTCAGCATATTCTGAAATAATTCCATAAAATAAAGACTGTGTGCTTTTAGAATCAAATAACGTAAAGGAACTAATAAAGTGCAACTTTTTTAAACAGAATTTTTACTAAAAGTTAACAAGTAATGAAGGAAAGGCCTGCCAATATCCATTCTCTTATCATTATTCAATATGCTGCAGTGCATTGTAGCATATTTCAATAAAACACGGTTTTGGGCATCACTGCATTGGCACTCAATATTTTGTAGTCATATGGCATTTGTTGCACCTTAATCATGATTTTTGATATCACTATTATATATATTCCCAAAAAAGTAATCTTGGCCTACCCAGAATAACTATAAATCTATCTGGTATGCTGAGGTGCCTCTATGTTTTTGTAACTGTGATTTGTCTTTGTGTTTATTGAATGCTTTTGCTTTTGTGTTACATCTTAAGCTATAGGAGCAACTATGGCAGTAACCGAAGACCTTCAGTATTTCAAAGTAGTGGGTCTTATTCTTATTTAAAGTGGGGGCGATAAGTCTTGCACTGACATCCTGCTTGGGGTGTTTTGTGCACAATACAATGTACAAAACAGAAATGCACAAACCACCCCAAGGAGTGGGTCATTTGAGGATGACTTGGTAGGGTTGGGACCAATATCTAAATCAGCGAACCCACTCTTTCAGATATGCTCATTACACGCTAAGCAGGGTATATCAGTACAGGATATATTATCGCCAACTCCAATAAGAATTTTCACCCTAGACTTCCCTTTGATTTTGCCCTTCCTTTGCTCTTTGTCAGGCACATTCGTTTGATTAATGCTTTTTCTGGTGATATTAGGACAAACAGTAATTAACATGGAGAAGCAATGACAATTTGCTGCTTCAATATTCACCGCACTTGCAACAATCTATTCTCTTTTATTGCAACTCACAGTAAGTGCATTGAGATGTAAAACAACATGTTATTGTAGTTTGTACAACATTTGAGGCTATTTGACCCTATTGAGGCATAGCAAAACTATTTTTTATTAATGTTGAAATATAAATTAATGATAATCATTAAAAAATTATCAATGGTGTCAACTTTTAGACTTCTAAACTAGACTGTATGCGTTCTGAGAAACAGTCTTCATCTTTTATGTCTTTAACCAAGTTGGCCAGTTACTTATCTACTCTAGCTATAAGCCTAATAAAACTGTTTACCTGCAGTTGAGTGAATCAGCTGAAGGATCAGGGGGCGGCGCGTTACAATACCAGATCCTCGGGGTAAGAAGTCCCTGAAAACAAAAAAAACCCAATCATAATTTTATTGTTAATAATATGGACTTATGCTAAATCAATAAATCAATAGAGGTCTAACACTAACAGTATGATTTTTTAAATACCTACTGCCTCAGTTAAATTTTTAAGGTCAAACTTGTTTATTCAGTATTTTATGATTTTTTCTTTCATTTCTATTTTAATGTTAAAGAACTTAAATAAATATATGTATAATTAATCCACATAAAACTAATCCACAAAAGAATTAAAAAGCCTTCAAAATATTTTAGCTCTCAGATGTCAGACAAATAGGTATCTAATGGTTCATTTGATCATGAAGTAGTTGCCGATGACTCATAGTAAATTTAAACAAAAAAAACACTGTAAAAAATGTAGTCACAATTTTGCTTTTAATTTGAAGAATACCTCGCTGATAAAGATACTTTTATTGTTAGTGGGCTATCAAAGGATCTCCAAGTGATGAAATGATTTTAATATCAATATAATGAAGCTTATATGACTACTTTAAACAAAATCTTGTCACAGCTTGTCTTGTAAGAGCAAGCTATGTGGATAATCAAGTTGCAAAGATTTGTACGGAACATTTTTAAAAGTCAGACCTAAACAAAATATTAGTCAGGTCATTCCTGGATCCACATCAGTAAAATCGACTGAAATTCGTTACTAGCAAAAGATAAATAGTTTCCAATGTTGTCCACCTTTGGAGATAGAAGTCGGAACGAGTAACTATAATTAAAAGTTAAATATTGTGAACAGATAGCCTCACCTGCCGACAAAATTTTCTAAAACCGAACTCTTTCCTGCAGACTGCCCACCCACTACAGCGATTTGGGGAAGATCTAAGGACATGTGCACGCCCATATGCACGAATGCATCTTGTAGTTTGTTGACTACAGGTATCAACTGTTGCATTCCAAAATTCCCAGCCATTTTTTCTAAGATACATTAAAGTTTTATCACTACAAATACACTAATTACACGCTCATCATTTTATTCATCATCGATAAACTGTTTTTTTTTTTTTTCAATATGGAGGTAGAGTATATTTTCTTTCAAAGTAAAGGGATGTCTATAGCTGTCAAACTCAATTCGATTTAACATCGTTAATGAGAACAGTATTCAAAAATACAAAGAAGATTCTGTCTGTGATGTCTAGTCTAATAAAATTATTTATTTTTATCTACTGACTAAACGTTATGAATTTTGATACATTAGTAGCTTATTCTCTGGATTTACAATTTGTTCAGTAATCCTTTAGGTACAGTCGTGTATTTTTTTTTTGACTGACAGGCTAGGTGTTTGACCACAGCTCACCTGATGTTAAGAGGCGATGTGGTCGAAGATGGTAAAGCATACCTAGCCTGGAATGGAACTGGCTCTTAAGTGAGGCTGTCGATTGTGATAATAATCCCCAAATCAAATAATAAGTTTTTGTTTTTACATATGCAGAATTATACGCATACATATCTAAAAAATAGCCTTAATTATTTTTTTGCAAAACGCCATTTAAAACTGCGTAGTTCAAGCTCATCATTCAGTTTCAAGCGTCCGCGTCGCGAGTATTTTACCACTAAAAAGAAAAGATAGTTCCCTATTGACAATATTATTCTCAACACTTATTAAAGTACGGGCTAATTAACAGCGACAAAAGGACAGCATTGGATGATATTTATATTGATCTGAGATATCTAGAGCTCAAAATTTTTAAATAAAATGTATTAAGCGTGGATTTACGCTAAATTAGTGTGAAACATTATGTAATGTTTGAATGGCAAATTTATCCAATGACAGTAGGACTTTGTAGATCAATATGTATTGACATGCGCAGTAAATCTAGGCCACTAAATGAAAATACGTAATATAGAAGAAACTAATTTTAGGCCAGTGATTTTGTCTCAAAATTTACTATTTTTACTTATTATAACAATGAGGCCCATGTAAATATGAAGTTTACTATAATAATTCATATAATATAGAAAAAAATACTATAACAAGTACATTAACTCTAAATATTACCGTATTTATATACGTTCATAGAAAAATAAACTGTTATTTTTTTTGTTTTAGTCATTTTGAATTAAGTTTAAAACCAAAATATTAATTAAAATATTCGCAGTTACATATCCTTCAGAACATAATATTCATACTTAAGGACATTATTTGACATACTTAGTCCAATAATTTTTACTTTTATATGTAAAGTATCGATAATATAGCAATAAAAGAAACAAAAAATTATGATACATGAAAATTAGAGGTTCATTTCTTACCTGCCCACAAAATTCTCCAACACGGAACTTTTTCCAGCCGACTGTCCACCTACCACAGCGATTTGTGGCAAATCCAACTGCATGTGAACACCCAAATGTGTAAAAGCATCTTGAAGCTTATTAACTATTGGGATCAATTGTTCCATCCCCATATTTCCGGCCATGGCTGCCGGTTTTTTGAAACGGTCCTCGTCCTATGAGCTTTACCGCAGATCTCTCACTTACTGATTTTCCGTACATCAATATACCACGAAAGGTGTAGTACGCATGCGTAAAGTATAAAGGGCAGGCGGAGATATTGAATAGGTACCTACCGCTAACTTGTATTTTACCCGCTGTATGTGAAGCAGCACCCGAGTTTCTTAGACGCATGTTTTCTAAAACTTATAGATATTGTATAAATCCTATGACTATACCAAAATCATAATACAGCTGATTAATCTAGTCTTAGTTTGGAGTCGAGATCAAAGATCATAAATGAAATTCATAGATACATAGTAATAAAATCGAGTAAAATATGTACTTTACGTGGGGTAGTTCATAAAACAGAGGTATCAGTTTGTGGTAATAAGAACTACCTACGTAAACGCTACAAAAATACATGGAAAGTGGGACAGCACCCCTGGTGGAACTAAATGAAAACTGCTATAATCATACATTTGATTACCACCTAATAACTAAACGTAATTTTAGAGAATTAATATTCCAGAGCCACAGAGCTGATCTAGTGTTTACGTTATTTTTACAAGCACGCGTATCAAAATTTTCATATTAAGTAGCTAAATGATGAACGACGATGAGATGTTTCACATCATCATTAGCCATAAGACGTCCACTGCTGGACATAGGCCTCCTCCTGGGGGGGTTTTGCCAATACTCGCCACCCTTGGCAGGCGGGTTGGCGAGCGCAGTTAGGTGGTATTGTTCAAGGAAGACGCTGCTGCCCATCTTCCGGATTACATCCCTTAGCCGACTTTACGGCAACCACGGGTAGAGAAGGTGGGGTACAATTCTTACGCCGGCACCACAACGGCAATGAGATGTTTATGACGTTTCAATTATATTTAAATACTAGCTTTTGCCCGCGGTTTCGCTCACGTGGATATAATCAATTCAATTCAATTCAATTTAATTCAATTCAATTCAATTCAAAATATATCCTCATGATATGAAGTATCTCCTTGTTAAATTATAGTAAGATCAGTACAGCCGTTTAGACGTGAAAAAATAATAAGCAGTCGGAGTGACAATGTTGCATGCGTTTTAATATTCGATAGTTTGCAATCATTTACTATAAGCAATACTGGAATCGGAAAATGTGACTGTGTTAAGTGAAAATTATTCGATTTGCTAATATGAAAGGAATATTAAAAATATAATATTATTGTAAATTAAATTTTTAATTGAATTTTTACGATAAAGCATGGCCACAAAAATAGCAACAAAGATCGAGTTTTAGTAGTACACCAGTGACTAATCGATTAAACATCATAATGAGTCACGTCACTGCCTATTTTGGGTCTGTTGTAGGCTGTCAGTATCAGTGTTAGTGTCACTGTCGTTGAGTTTTGGCGGAAACGCAGAAAAATTGTATAGCCGTATTGTATTATTTTCCAAAATTTTTATTTTTTAAGTGTGTTTAAAAGTGCCAAATTATAAGCACGAGTGTAGGAAAGTGATACAATGTGGTGAAACATAAGTTTTCGTATTGCTTTCAAAACAACCTTAAAACCATTTTTAAAGCCGCCACTGGTTTACTAGGCCATGTCTAGACTTGACTTACTTTGTGTGACTTTTACTGTAACTTATATTGTTGGACTTAAATTACTAGATTTATCTCATAATATTTGAAAATATTGAAATACTTGACACTCCATATGCACAAACTACAAAAAAAAACGATGCAAAAAACTATTAAGAAAGAAGGCTGTCAGTGTCGTGGAGCTTTAGCAGTTTGGCGGAAACACGAAAGAATCCGAAGCCGTATTGTATTCTAAAAACCTGTTTTTTTTTAATACTAAATTTTTATGTATATGAATAATGATTTTATAACCATTAAGTGATGAAATACGAAAATGTTATAATGTGGGAAATATGTAATGTAGCCCCCGATGCAAAAACGACGGAGTATTATAAGTGTCGTGTCTGTGTGTCTGTGTGTTTGTCTGTTGCATCGTAGCTCCCGAACGGATGAACCGATTTGATTCTGTTTGAATGGTGAATTAGTCGGGAGTGTTCTTAGCTATGTTTGATTTTATGTCAGGTTTTTTTTTTTAATTTTTAATAATTAACTTGTAATAAATCAAAAAACCTATTTGATGTGATATGAAAAACCTATTTTGATTTTTAAATATTCTATAATATTCGGTCAAATTCAGTAATAAAAATAGTGTTCATTTTATCTCCAACTTGTAGTTATTTATTATAATATTCATATATAATTTGTTTTTGTTGTAAATATCCAATACACGTTTAGTTTTTTTACATAATTTGTATTGATATATAACGTAGTATTTAAACCTCTTTAATTAATCATAGTTTTCCAAACTGGTTACGATCGTATCAAATTATTAAATAGATTAAAGAACTGCAGAAACAAGTTGATACTTTAAGTATTGATCAATAAATAATAATTCAGAGCTATAGCTGAGATGATTTGTACATTCGTTTTGTCTCTGTTTCTGTTTCATTTTTTATTTACTGTTTTTTGATATAATTGTTTTCTTGTCTTTGTGTCGTAATATATTAATAATATATGTAGGTATATGTAATTGTGTATTAAATATTTGTTTTATGGAAGAGCCTGGAGCCCACGACACAGGTCACCCTAGTGTGGGATCCAGGACATATCGATATATTATACGTATATAGTGTTTGTTTTTATTGCTGTGTTGTATCGTTTATGTCAAATAAATAATTTTTGAATTTGAATTTGAATTTGATTAAATTAAATTTTATTTATTGAGTTAAAAAAACGATCCAGCCAGATGATGTATCCAGGGCTGCATACTATTGTCAGATTTGATTTTAGAAGACCATGACGTGAACTTGTGTATGGTTGTATACTTTATGTTTTAATTTTGGTTTGATTGGGTTTCATCTAAAATTGGAAAAAATATTGAAAATGAGAAGAAGCAAAATGACGAAAATGCGATGCCAAAAACGGAGAAGAAAAAATCCCGAACAAAGTATCCATCCAGCAACAATACAAACCACCTATTACCAGCGGAGCAATTTTAACTGGTCTAAGTGGATCTAATTTAAGCCATTTGAATTGAAAGGGGTCTTCCAAAAATTCACTATCATAATATCTTAATCGACGTTCTATTTTTTTATATATTATATTGACTGAATCTCAAAAACAATATTAAAAGTCCTGCTTGCTGCCACATGAATATCTAGCCTTATAATAGTGTTAATAATTTCCAGTAGAGTGCGCTACGTAGCGTCTTTGTGACGTCACTCTATTGATTGTGAAAAAGAAAGAGATCGTCTTTTGGAGACGCCATCTTAAAATAAAGTGATATAAGTTTTTGGTAGCGTAGAGTATAGTAGAAATCCAAAGTAATCATTCTTTTGGACTTAACCATTGCTATATATTATTTTCTATTTCGCAATCCTTAGTGTAACGGACCAAGGTATACTTATATTTCGTTTTTGTTAATTTGTAGAAAGATAAAATTTAGTTTATTTACCGTTTCTCTCCTTTGATCTTTTTTGGTACCGTTATAGAATCTAGATTACGGATACTCCAAGAAAATTAACGTACATTAGAGTGTGATGTAGCAGCGGTTGTTAAACCTTTAAAATCATCGATCCAGCTTTATTCAAACGGATGTAACACGTCAATAAACTTTTGTGGGCAGGGCACAAAATATATTGTCCTATCAGTGCTGTGAAAGTGTTATACGTAAAGCAGTGACCACTTTACTCTTTGGTTAATTCGTCATAATTGCAGTTTCATTGTGAATCGAAGGGAAACATACAAGTTGTGAAGGACGGTCCTAGCGTAACAACAGTGATAGTGTAAATTAGTGAAGTTGTGCCGTATCTGAAGTGAGAGTTGCGCTTGCAGTTGGTGGGCAGCGCGAGGGTGACCTCCTGATGGTGTGTACATCGCAGCATGTCTGCACTCTCGACGCCGAGTGGCGGAGGTACTACGGCGCAGAGCAAGCCGACGTCCAGCAAACAGAAATATCAGAAGTTGGACATCAATAGCTTGTACTGCACCAACAGGGTGAGTCTCACGTCGGAACATTCTCAATGGTTCTGTACAGAGTCAATGTCAAGGTGGTATACGCCCACAACTTGTTTCCACTCAGTTCAATGTTCTTTGTTACACAGTAAATGACCTAAACATTATAGTTTATAGTATGTAAGTCATTGAGTATTAAGACTTCATACCATTTATAAGTATGTCATTTTTACATAAGTACTTACAGAATTTTAGGAACAATAACTAAATAGCGACTAATTTATAAAATTTTAATTTTGACTCCATAACTATAATATAGATTGTATAACCACCATCGTGCTAATTGTTTTGTTTGTATTTGGATTCAACTTCCTCAATTTATAACAAAGAATTATGCAATATCAGTATTCTTTTTTTTTGTAAAATGGCCACTAGATCTAGTATAATTTCCATAATTAAGATTTCTTAAGAAATAATCCTGTGATAATGTCTACATTATTTAGATTATGCAAAGAAAAGAGGTGGAAAAATTGAAACCATGCTGTAGAAATCTATAATAATAACAGACATTTTATTGGCAAAGATTAACAGGTCAATGACCCCATCTAGTTTGAGAGTTAATGTATTTTTCCTTTGTTATACCGAGTATACTATTTATAAGCAATTAACATTTTTTTCTTGTCATAAAGATAAATAATTTCAGTATTATTATTTTTGTTATAAGATTTGTCTACATATGTAAATTTATAGTGTGATGTATGTATGTGTGTGTAATACAAATCTAAAATCTTAATCAAGCATTACATATATTAAATTTTTCTATCTAATCAAACTGTTTATAAATGTTATAGAATGAAAATTCAGAGCCCTCCTCTGTGAAATCTCAACTGAGCCGCAAACATGGAATGCAAAGTCTTGGAAAAGTACCTTCAACTAGGCGGCCACCAGCTAATTTGCCTTCTCTGAAAACTGAAACTGGTCAAGACCCCAACGCTAAGTAGGTTGAAATTACTTCTGAAGTCTTCTTTATTTATTCATAAGTTTGCTTTATAAATTTAGTAGATGATTAGTATCATATTACCTATTTTGTCAATTCACCAAGGCTAGAGATATACTTACAATATTTTCGTTTTCCCAAATTATCAAATCTAAATAATTAAAATTTTATTCAAATGATGTAATGAATTTCACATTGTACTTAAACATTTGTTAGTTCAATATTAGTCGTAGATATTTGACATGACATTTTATCTTATACCACAAATATGTATGTATATGATATAGGTACTAAATATGTATCTTAACATGTACAATAAGCCTTGCCAAATTTCAAACAGATACAGATTATTGCAACCCATTTGCATGTGATAACATAACCAACAGAGATGCTCTAAGGCTTATATGTACATATTAAGTGTTTTGTAATTCACATAACTGACCTATTAATTTTAATACTTTTATATCAAAATCTAATGTGAAAGGCTATTTTGGAACTTTGTCTATTACCAAGCTTTTAAAAAAAAGGAGTTTGTATAACAAAGAGTTCTCTAAGTAAGTTGGAACAACTTCTATGATATTATATACAATAAGTATATCCGGATGACTGTTATTCTCGTTTTCCAAAAATGAATCCTAGCTAGATTGATTTATCGCCCCCGAAACCCTTGCATACTAAATTTCATGAAAATTGTTTGAGCCTTATAGACATATATATATAATCTTTTCCAAGATTATATATATATGTCTATACATATATACAAGAATTGCGCGTTTAAAGGTATTCGATAAAAAGCAATAAACCTCAAAAAAAAAAGAATTGTCAATTTGGAATCCTCTATAACATTAATACTTATGTGCTTTCAGTTCTATATCTACTACTTCTACATCTGTTTCTTCGCCACCAACATGCATCTCCCAGACTATGGTAAGACTATTTTAGAACAGCTTTTTAACATGTTTATTAGATCTCTGGTTGTCTAGGTAGGTACCGCTGCAGCGTCAGATATTGTCCCACCAGTACTCTGGCTTGAAGGACACTGTAGCTAGCAAAGTAACTAACTGATGAGACACCATTACCTGCCTCAAAGTAATGAGCATTGATGAAGTCATATTTTTTTTAAGTTGTCATTTTTGTTGACTACAGCTCATCTGATGTTAAGTGGTGGTGTTGTTGAAGATGGTATAAACACCCAGCCTGGAATGGAACTGGCTCAAGTGAGGCTGCTGGAACACACTGTTAATTACTTAGCGGCAGATTTTCAACTTGGACTAGCAGAGTACTAGAGAGTACCTTACTGCCATGCAATGTATCCAATATCTTGCACATTGTTTTACTGCAAGGATCAGAAGAGTGCATCAATCTTTATATCTGAGAAAAACTCCCTCCTAACCGCTCACAGAATAAAGTCCACCAGTCGTGTCATAACATAAACAAGTCATGTCAAGTCATAAACTGGAATTATTTATCCACTGAAAAGTTATTATTTATCGAAAGTTTGTTCACTTTGTGTTTTTGTTTTGATACAAATATCTTAGCCATAACAAAGGTGACTGTAATCACTTATTGCATTCAATCATTAATATACATATTGACAGTTCCTATGTATAAATCAACATATCAAAAAACTTGGTTTACATATACTTCAGATTGGCAATACAGTTACACTTAGAGACTGCTACTTGGTGGTAGAATATATACCATAGTATACCTTCTACCAAGCATTGATTGTTAGTACATCCTTATTTGAGAGATTGGAAACAAGACCTACATAGCGACTGCTTGAGGTGGATTGTAGATTTCTATCACTAGTATAGACATATACATATTTGTAGTGATGATAGCTCAGTGGTTTGCGCGGTCGGTTCGCATGCCGAAGGGCGTGGGTTCAAACTCCAACAATGAGCTTGAGCTGCCGGTGAAGTAAATCGTCGTGAGGAAACCATAGCGTGGTGGTAGGGTACTTTCTAGTACTCGGCTGGCTAGCTACCACCCTCAAGTTGAAAATCTACCGCCAAGCATCTAACGATGTGTTCTGGCAGCCTCACTTGAGAGCCAGTTCCATTCCAGGCTAGGTGTGTTTACCATCTTTGACTACACTGTCACTTAACATCAAGTGAGCTGTGGTCAAACACCTAACATGTCAGCAATATAAAAAAAAACAGCAATCCAGTCCCACATATGTTCAGACAGGTTCAATTGTTCTAATAGATGATGATATTGGACATTTTCACATAATTAGCTTTACTATAGAAACCAGATAATTGATCGAACAGATATACTTATTTTTTTGTAAATATTGTATGTGTTACATAAAAATATTATACATTTAGAAGGAACATCTATGTTTAGCACGTAAATGTTTGTTCTGGATGAGAACTAGCTGGGCAATTGTGGGCAACTATGATGTCTATTGTGTAATTGCAGCCGACGACAGCGAGCAGCGTTGCGGGTGCGGGCGCCGGCTCCGGCGGCTGGGTCCCACTGCCACCGCCGTCCTCGCCACACTTCCGCACAGAATTCCCTTCGCTGGAGGCGGCGGCGCAACCTTCCCACAGACCAGACCACTCCACTCCGCAACCACAACTCAGACCACAAAGTAACAGTCTATTGTTAATGACTCCGTCATAAATTAAGATTATCATATGTGATTTTATGCTTAAAATGTGAGATTTATACATGACTAGCGACCCAGCCTGTGTTTGTGTCTTAACTAGATGTAACCTAATCTTATTCATCATCATGAAACCTAATCTTATTCATCATCATCTCAGCCGTAGGAGGCAGACACGCGCTGGATACGAGCCGCTTCCAACCGGTCTTTATGGAAGTCAATGGGGAGGCCTATGTCCAGCAGTGGACGTCCTACGGCTAATCTTATTCTTATTCAAAAGTGGGGGCGATAAGTCCTGCACTGACGTCCCGCTTGGGGTGTTTTGTGCATTTCCCCCTACCAGCATCTACCCGAGCCAACCTAGCTCCTTGAAGTATCGGAGCGAGGCTCTAGGGCGCTGGCATAGTACGGCTAATCTTATTGTTCTCTTGAAATATAAATCTAACTTAACTATTTTCAACATTATTTTCATCTTACATTATCAAGTACATACTATTTTCTATAGTAGTTTGATGTGACCTGATAGAGTTAGGTTGTTTTGTTTACTTAATAAACCATCATGAAATTTAGATTGATAAAAAAACTGCTCACCATCTAGCACAGACTTAGTTGAGCTTTGCTTTGCTATTGAGTGGAATGGAAGAGTTATGTTAACAATAGTCCTATTCGTGTGTTGTAGCCGAAGGCAGCTGGACGTGCGGTGGGAACGCGGGCGTCCGCCCGGAGGCAGCCGCGCCCCCCGCCGCCGCGGCCGCACCCGCAGCCGCCGCGCATACGCCAGCCTATCGCGCTATTCTGCCTTCTTTCGTAAGCAACTTTTTAGGCCCAGCTAAAATATTGTCTTATGAGATTGAGTATTTAACTATCTTATTCTTTAGTTGCATCGGTAATAATATAACTGTATTGTATTTCGCAATTTATTCGGAGAGTTATTTATTGGTTACGTATGGAATTAAAAACTTCTACAACTGGATTATGTAGCTGGTGAAAGGTAGCAGCGGCGGCGGGCTCGGGCTGGGCGGGCTGGGGCTGGCGCGGGAGGCAGCGCGCGCGCCTGCGCCCCGCGGCCCGCCGCGCGCGCCCGCCACCCCCCGGGCCGTGGAGCTCCTCACCGCGCGCCCCATTCTGCGCGAGGAGCAGATCTCCTCGCTCGACGACATGTCCAGAGACGCCGGCTGGGCGCAACACGATGACATCGACTATGAGTGAGATTTTTTCTTATTTTAACAATTAGACTGTTTATCAAGGTCATATCTATTTTGCTCCAAATATTGTGATCACGCCCTGGGCCAGCCAGAGAGTGTAATGCTGGTATTTATATTGTACTAAAATGTTGATAATGTGTGTTTTTAGTACAAATTACAGCTTTATTTGCTATACTAAAAAAACTAGACAATGTGTTAATCTAAACACTAAAAACATATTCTTTACAAACAGACTTGTGCTTTGAGTTCATGGAATGAGATATTATATCAAACTAAACACAAAATTCAGATGGCAAGGCATATTGTTCTTGGTAAAATATAGATGTATTGTTTTTTCCTCTTTGTTAAGTACATGTCTAAGCTATTGAAAGTTAATCTCATACTTAATAAAATATGCTTGGAGAATACATGTTGAGAGTAAAATATTGTTAAGAAAAAACAAGTCCAGATAAAGTTATATGGATGATGGTTAGAGCACACTGAAGCTGCCGAATCCATGGCTTAATAATGTTGTCCTTAGCGTGGATATGCCACTTAGCAAAGCACACGCAAGTCCACAAGTCATCCTGCCAGTTTGTTTCGAAATAAAGGAGGCTTGATGCAACACAGCCAACAAATCCACTTCTGAACCCAACTGCTTCAGTGTGGTCATGCCTTATATTAATAAGTATAATTATAATTAAATAACTAGGTAATTTTCTTTTATCTTTCAGCCAAAAGTTGGACTTTTCTGATGGTGAATCGTCAGCCCCCAACAAAGGCAATAATAGAAATAACAACCGAGCCAGTATTGAAACCGATCGCGTCGACAAAATGCACGAGCCGGGTGACGAAGACCAGCTGTGGGCAGAACGGCGCCAGAAACAAAATAACGAGGTGGCGCAAGCGGTAGCCCGCGCGCGACAACGGAAAGAAGAAGAACAGAGACGACAGATGAGAGACCCACCGGCCTCACTGCCTTCTAAAGATTTCCGGGACAAGGGAGACAGGGACAGAAATGATAACCGGGAAAGAGAGTCTGATTCCAGAGAAAAAGAGAGACACGACAGAGATAGAGACCGCGCCGACGTAAGAGATAGGATAGACAGACAAGATATCAGGGATAAGGATCGGAACGATCGCGACAGGGACCCGAGAGAAAAGGAACGCATCGAGAACAGAGATCGCACGGACAACAGGGACCGATTCGATAATAGAGACCGCGAACGCGATGTTCGAGACCGTGATCGTGATAAGGTTGAATCGAGAGATCGAGTTCGTAATGACAATAGAGATCGCCAGGACAATAGAGATCGTCAGGACAGACAAGAGATCGATAAAGAAAGGATGGACGGCCGCGATAGAGAGCGTAATGATAATAGAGATCGAAACGAGAACAGGGAACGTTCGGACCGTGATAGATTTGACAGGGAAAGAGATCGCACGGACAGAGATCGAGATCGGGAACGCGACCGCGAACGAGAGCGCGGAGACAGAGAAAGAAATGAGCGCGGAGAGAGAGACAGAAATGAGCGCGGAGATAGAGAAAGAAATGAGCGCGGAGACAGAGAAAGAAATGAGCGAGGAGACAGAGAAAGAAATGAGCGCGGAGACAGAGAAAGAAATGAGCGCGATAGAGAACGAGACCGCGATTTCAGAGATCGTGATGCGAGAGATCGCGATTATAACCGCGAGAGGGATCAAAACAATCCAGCTTTCTCCAAGAGCTTCCAAGCAAATATACCTCCGAGGTTCCTGAAACAGCAGCAGAACAGGCAACAAGACGAGCCGCAACATAAAGGCTGGGCGTTTTCCGGGAAACCAGTTCCGAGACGGCAGGAAGCGCCGCCGTACAATGCTCAACGACATCCGCCGCACAACGGCCGTCGCTCCTACTCAAGGTTAGATACAACGTTATAGCCAAATTGTAGTCAATTAACCAAAAGCTATTTGATTAGACCTGTTTAATCTGTCCTTAAAGTTAGTGATATTCTTAATATTGTTTATTTTTCTTTCAGAGATTATTCTGATCGCGAAGATGATTTTCGGCGAGACAAAGATGGTTCCGGACCGCAGTGGCGTTCAGAGATGCAAGATTATGAGAGATCTGGAAGAGAATTGGACAGATCAAACTCAAAGGATTCCTACAAAGATTTTAACGATTATAAAGGAAAGAATGAGTCTGATAGAAAGTCTTTAGAGTCCTCTATCGACCAGAGTAGTAGATCTGCTGCGGAAAAATTGAGTGAAGTTTTTGAAAGAAAAAGTATAGGAATTATAGAGCCATTTGGGTCGTCCGACTCTTCTCAAACCATTTCAATAGACAGGCGCAGCACGCCACCTTCCAATGTGTCTCGACGAGAATCAACTGAAAAAGACTGTATAAAAACGACATCTTGGGCCGAGGTTACACAAGAAGAATCCAATAATATTCTGAAATCGGCAATAGATAAAGTGACAGCTTCTAAAGATAGCGTCAAATCTCTTAGTCCAGACATAGTAGATGAGCCAAAACGGAGCTTTCAGTCTGCTACAATACCTCCTCTGGCTACATCTGCCTCTAATAATTCACATAATGCTATGTCTTCTCAAAATCAAAGCAAATTTAATACTCACAGTCCTGCCTTCCAACCAACGGGAAATATTAACCAACAACAACTTCATATTCATTCTGTTCCTATCGTACAACCACAACCCATTGGATCTCATGCTTCACAAGCCCAAACTCCTATCCCGGATAACCAAAATAGTGTGAAACTCATTCCTCAACCTATGTCTAACACGACTGAAACATTTGCATCACAAATTATAAAACAATCATCTGAACATTTGCCACAAAGTTTCGCTAAAGCAGTATATCCTCAGAAATCTGATAAAGAAGTAGAAATAGAGCCAACAGCTTCGAAATCTGTAATTGATCCAATGCCAGCGAAAATGCTAGAAACACCATCCGCTGAAGTGGCACACAGTAACGTTGAATCTGCTAAACGGGCAGAGGACAAAAGAAGTGACATGCATGGTAATATCGAGCAACTGAATAGAATTCCGGGCAAAGATCCCATAGAGCGGAAATCAAGTGGATCCGGATCTGAAAAAAAGACTAGGGGCTTCGGAGGCGGCGGGTACGCTGTGTACAACAGGGGTTGGGGGCCGAGAGAATCTCGCGGGCGACGGTCTCATCGCAGCTCGCGCTCCAATAATAGGGCCAGCGAGTCTGATGGCTCCACAGATGGAACTCAGAACACGGAACGCAAAGAAAGGCGTAGAGCCCCGCGCAGCCCGCGAGGGCCCAAGAAATCTGATCGGGGTGAAGAGTCGCGGGCTGCAGCGCAGGAGCCGCCGCCGCTCGCTGTCGATGGCATGGAGACCCGGGAGCCGTTCGCTCCGCGCGGCCAGCCCTCGCGCCGCGGCCGTGGTGGCTTCCAGGGCGCCTCCCGCCCACCTGCACCTGCTAAGCGTGTAACTGGCTATGGACCCCCCAACACGAAAAGTCCCTTCAGTCAAGCCAATAGAGCCGTCAAGGAGAACGAGGAACCCAAGGATAACCAATCTCAAGCAGACGATAAGGGCCGAGGCAATAACAATAAACCTCGAGCGGGCTCGTCCACGGGCAGAGGTCGCGACAGGCGGCCGAAGGGTGCAGTAGGCCCCCTCAGCGGCGAAGACGAGAACTGGGAGACGACGTCTGAACATTCCGAAGGCGGTGGCGTCGGAGTACGCCGCCGGTCTGTGCCAGGCCGACAGCAAGGGCAATCTCAAAAGGGCCAGGGCGGTCGAAACCAGAACCCCAGAAATACTAATAATGCGCGTGGCAATGCTTCCCAAGGCGTCAAGAAAGACAACTCGGGCGATAACAAGACTGCTGATATTACAGAGGCTATGACCGATTTAAAGTTGTCCACTGCCAAGAAAGACGACGAGGTCGTGGATGACGGATTCCAGGAAGTTAGGAATAAGAAAAATTCTAAGGACGCCCGAGGACCTTCAAAAGAGGAGAATCAACAAGCTTCCAAGCAGCAACCTAGATCTCATTCGAATCAAGGAGGAGGGCGAAACGGATCTTCATCGAGGAATCCAAATGATAAATCTAATGGTCGCGGTTCAGCGCAAGTTCCAGGGAAAAACCCGCAATACGATCGACAGCGGCAAGCCAACCTGGCGCCGCGATTCGTCAAACAAAGACAGAAGCAGCAGTTGGGGCTCGTGAGCGGGTATGGGCCGGACACGGGCGCCGCGCCGCCGCCCCCTGCCGTCAACGCGTGGGACAAACCTCTGCGCGGCGCGCCCGAGGAACCTCTCGAACTGACCGAGAACAAGTCCGCTCACTCCAGCCATCGCAGCACGCCGGCAGAAGCTCTCAACGAAGTCAAGACTGTACCTCCCCCGATCGCCGTGCCCGGGGACAAGTCCGGCGTTTTAGATGGAACCACACCGCCGGTCGAAACGATCATATTCGAGAACACCAATTACAAAACCGTTCCTTCCGAGGAAGCCTTACAGCAAAAGTATCAAATGAACTCTGTAGCCAAACCGCAGACCGAGGAGATATCGGCCGGGGAGCTGGAGGCGCGTGCTCTACCGTTCAATGGCGACGTACGGCCGCGACCCAGGTCGATCCAGGAATTGATCGGAGACAACGGAAGACCCCAATCCGACGGAGAAGCGCCCTCCCTCGGGCTGCAGATGTCCTTCGACACGACTCAGAAAACCGAGGACTCTTCGGACATGAAACTCGATTTCGCGTTTGATTCCGATCTCGGGCAGCTGACCGAGGACAAAACGGCGAAGACACTGGGCATGCCTCGAAACGTGCACATGAGCGCGTCGAACACGATCTCTCCGCTGGCGGCGGATCTCAATTTAAAAATCGCTAGCGTAAAGAAAGTGTGGGAGATGCCTGCTGTCGTGGAGGGGGGCGAAGAACTGCAGTTCGCCGGGTTCGAGGAAAGCGGCGCCGAGGCGGGCGCGCCGCCTAACGTCTGCAAGGTGAAGCCGACACAACAGCTGCAGTCGCCGCCACCGCAGCTGTACAACCACGTGGGGTATCAGGGCGGGTACGGCGGCGGGCTATCGGTCCCCTCGCCGCCGGCCATGCTGTTCAACTCGTCGCAGCCGCTGGTGGGCTCGTCGCAGCAGCTGCCGGCGCAGGGCGGACTGTACGGCGCCTTCCTCGACCAGAGCCGCGGCCAGTTCGGCGGGTTCCCGCCCGCGCCTTACGCCGCCGGCTCCGCCGCGCCCTACAACTACCAGCCGCCGCCGGACATGTTCCAGAGCCTGCCCAATCAATACAGAATGGTAAGCAACATATTAAGGTTTTCATACTCAAAAAAATTGTTAACCGTCGCGGCTTCGTAACTTTAATAAGAATCAATATCAAAGTCCAAAGTATTTTGTTTTATTCTAACATCATCATGCAGCACAGGCACCTTTCAAGTATTTGCAGCCAAGCATCTAACGGTGTGTTCCGGCAGCCTCACTTGAGAGCCAGTTCCATTCCAGGTCAGATGTATTTACCATCTTCGACCACGCTGTCACTTATCAAGTGAGCTGTGGTCAAACACCTAGCCTGCGAACCTTAAAAAAATACTATATTGACGCAAACTATACACAAAGAAAATATTGTTAAGGTTTATTCTTTCACAACATTACTATGGTCAAATTTAAAACCACAATTAATGCAAAACTTCCAGGCGGCTACGGCAGGAGGCGGGGCCGCGTTCGGGCAGTCGGGCCAGCTCGGCAACAGTCCTAACACCGTGCTCATCTCGAGCACATCTAACTCTCTCATGTCGGCCACTGTAAAACCTTCGTCACAACAAATTGGAGCCATCGGTAAGTTATTATTCAGGCCTGAAAACTTAAGAGTAACGATGCGAAGTGTGGAGAGGTTTTGCTGGTATTTCTCTCATAGTATAGAAATATCAACGCAAATGGAAGTTTATTTTAGCTATTGGTGTTGGTAATATATTAGAGATGAAACGGATAGTGGTTTGGCCGGATATTCGGCAAGCTACGAAGCCGGAGCGCCGGATATTCGGCTGTTATTGTTTCAATGAAGTTCCGAAGGATAATAGTAGTGATTGTCTCGATCAAACAAACGAAATCCAATTGCTAACGAGATTGACTTTTCTTAAAGACATCTCAATCACGACCCATACATTTGATGGTCAGTTAATTTGAATCAGTACCCGCAGTTGTCAAGGTTTGCTAGAATTTATCTTTCAGCACCTGGCAGTAGCGTTTACAGCGAAAGGCTATTTTCAGAAGCTGGTCTGGCATACGAAGCCAAGAAGAGTCGCCTCTTACCAACTAAATAAATTTGGTACTCATTTAACACAATTTGCCATTTGTTAATTTTGAGTACTAAACTAATTAATAAAACAAACTATTTTACATTACTTCAAATAATTAAAAGAGAATTAATCTAAAATTAATTAATCTTATACTCTCTGTTGGTAAAATACCTCTGGTAAAGTTCCCAATATGGGATAGTCCCTTTTTACCGTACGCCGAAACGCGGTCGAGAAAGTACCTAACTCGCCTTGCACTCCGCCATTGCGGGAATTCCCCTAATTTTAACATTCATTCATTCATTTTATTCATTAAGATTTCACCGGACTGCGCTTGCTACACAAATTATTGCCTCTGTGAATTCTAGACCTAAGCGTGCTCCTCACTGGCCGATACTAAGAACAAAATTACTTTTTGGTCAAAGAAGTTACAGTTTTCGTGGAAGCTACATATATTCAAAACTTAATAAAATATTAGACTTATTGAAACATTCTAAATTTGTATGCAAAAATAAAATAAAAAATTACCTAAATTCATTAAATATAAAACAAACGGAGGAGTGGTTGCGTATCATTTACTAGCAGGGCTTTGTTGTGCACAAAGTCGCACAAAACACTGATAGACATGTTTTCATTGTGTAAGAACAATGCGCACGAAATGAATAATATACGAGTATAACCTTGATTAACGTGATAAGGTCATAATAGAAGAGTACTAGTCATCGCAACACAGGGAATCCTACGGCGATGACTAGTGACTTAAATTTTGTTACATTGAATTTAAATCTGTTTTATTGTCTTGTTTTGGTGTTAATTTTTAAATATTTGCGTCCCTTATGCTATTAATATATCAAATCCTACAAAATCAATTAAACTATTATTATTATTATTATTAGCTATAATGTAACTTGTACAATGTATTGTTTTTAAATTAATTATATTTTTTTGTGTATAATATCTATGCGTATAGCGTGAACTTGTTGAATTTGATGTAAACTTCTCTTTTGATTTAAATAAATAAATTTATTATTATTATTATATTAAGACGGCTTTAAAACTATTTTACCAGGATCTATTTTATAGAAATTCATGGAAAATTACAGAACATAGAAAAAAATAAACAATTGTTTAAAACATTTTGAACTGTTTGTTTTATGAAATAAAAAAAAAACAGTTTTTTCTTTTCCTACCCTGACTGAATTACTATTCGGTATCCGGATCATCTCTAAAATATATACAAAAGTTCGGTCCGTACATTGCAGGCAGTAAAGGCGGCGGTGTCGGCGGTGTCGGAGGCGTGGGCTCCGTAAGCGCGTACCAGCAGCAGTACCTGGGCTACGGCGCGCCCGAGGCTGGCTACTCGCTGCAGGGGCTGGTGCCGCGTGCGCCGGCCTCCTCGTACTACTCGTACCAGCCGGCGCCGGCGCAGCAGCCCTCCTACCCGCTGCAGTTCACGCAACCGGCGCAGTCGCAGCCGTTCAACTCGCAGTTCCTCTCGTCGGCGCAACTGCAGGTGGCGGCCGCGGTGCAGCAGATGCAGGTGTGTACTTTTTCATTTTTTATTTAAATGGCATCATACTTCAAACATTCTGCCCAATGTCAAATATTATAATACTTTTAATTGTCTCATGATGAAACTGTGTCAATCAAGCATTTATCATCTTACTAATATTATAAATGCTAAAGTTTGTGTTGTTAATTGAATTCAACAAAAGAAGGAGGTTCTCAATTCATTAGAAGCTTTTTTTTTAATGTATGTTCATCAATTACTCGAAGTCATATAAACTGATTTGGAAAATTCTTTTTTTGTTTCAAAGGGTTAAGGGAAAGTTATGTAGTGCCGTACACCTAAGCTTAGATGACAATTTAAAAAAACGGATTCCGTATTAAACATTTTGTGAATAATATTGAGTACAAAACAGTTATAAACACTTGTATAAATGAGCAAAACAAACAAAAATAATCAAAATATATGTTTCAAAAGTTTTTCATTGGTGTCAACTTTTGGTTAATTAAACTGTGGCACCTAGCACCGAACATAGATATTACATGGCCAAATACTCATAAAAAACCGGCCTAGTGCGATTCGGACTCGCGCACGAAGGGTTCCGTACCATTATCTATAAAAACGGCAAAAAAATCATGTCTTTTGTATGGGGGCCCCCTTAAATATTCATTTTATTCTGTTTTTTTTATCTGTATCATGAGATACAGCCTGAGGACAGACGGACGGACAGTGGAGTCTTAGTAATAGGGTCCCATTTTACCCTTTTGGTACGGAAACTTAAAAACGGTACTATGGATCGAGCTAGTTCTAATGCTACTCTGTTTTGAAATATTTTGCCTTTTGGCCGCTTCGTATGCAATCAAATCGATATTTTACTTTTTTTTGTATATTGGGTTTTTTATTTACTTGTGTTGAGACTTCATGGACGAGGTGTAATAAATATAGCTATTATTTATCCTGGTAAAGGGTTAACCTGCGTAATGCAGCTAGTAAAATTAAGAGCGAACGATGTGTGACTCGTCCTCGGTTGGTCCCTGCAGCAGCAGTACCGCGCGCCGCTGCAGCAGCAGTACGCGCCGCAGCCGCAGCGGCCGCCGCCGCAGCAGCTGAAGAGCCCGCTGCACGAGCACGCGAACGGGTTCGCGCCGCTGTGCGACGCCGCCTCGCCCACGCCCAAGGGCGGAGCCAAGGGGCCCAAGGCGCCGCACTCGCCGCCGCACCACAAGTACCACGCGCCCGCGCACCCGCCGCCCGCGCACACGCCGCACCAACACCACCCGCAACAGGTGCCTTCCTCTAACCAGGACCGAGACCCACAGATGCAGCGTTCCAGACAAAAGCGGCAGTTTAGTAATTACACGACGCGCGACGGCCAAATAGAGAGAGAACTGTAATGTTGCAGGGTTCAGTCCAACATAATTTTTAAATGCATGAACAGATTTAGTTGTATAGGGTATCGTTAAAATCTTTACATAATGCCGAATGACATTATCTATAATAAAAAAAAAAAATTCTTTCTGTAATGTTATGTTTTGTTTGGAGCGGCACTGACGCCTGTGTTTGCTGGCAGATGGTGAGCGGAGGGTCCGGCGGGCGGTGCGCCGGCGGCGGCGGGCCTCCGCGCGGCGCGCTCGTGGCGCCGCGCTACCCCGCGCCCATCCAGCGGCCGCACGCGCCGGCGCTGCCGCTGTACCGCGCGCCCGCGCACCCGCCGCCGCCGCCGCGCCACCACGCGCCGCGCGCCAACCCCTACTACCAGCACCACCAGCGCAGTTAGTACCTCCCGCTGCGCTCCCTACTCTACACTGGAGCACAGATAACAATATTTGTAGATACATCATCTTATACAAAAACGGTACTTCGATAAATCGGGCTATCGTAGTGTCATGCGGGGGGCCTCCCGGCGCCATCCGACGAGTAGACGACGCTTGTAGTGGAGACGAGTGCACGGGTCGATAGTGACCGCGCATGTGTGTTGTGCGCAGACGGCGGCGGCGGCGAGCGCGCGCCCGACAGCGGCGAGCCGGCGGCGGGCGCGGACGAGCCGGAGCCGGCGCCGGCGCCCGACGCGCCGCCCCAGCCCGACCTCAAGGCGGAGTGAGCGCGCCGCGCCGAAAGCGCACCCCCCGCACCCGGCCCGTGGCCCGACGCGACGTCCCGCGGACGTCGCACACTTTTAGGTTTTCGGTATTTAATTAAGACGTAAATTATGAAAGTGATTTAAGCTAGTTGATGGAGACGCGGGGCGCTCCGTTCGCGGTGTACATAGACGGCCGGGCGGACGTCGCGCGCCGCGTCCGGCTCCCTGACTGTAACGATTAAGTATATTGACGCGAATGGTCGGCGACGAGTCTCGTGCCGCGAGGACGACGCGTCCGTAACCGATGCTGCCTCGAAAACTCTCATTAGTGAATATTATATAGCGACAGGTTGAACTATTGTCGACGCGATATAAAATGGAAGTAAACTAAAAATGTATCTGAAGCGGAGACTGGTGAGCGGTGCTCGGCATGTCCAACTCCGGCGAGCCACCAGCTGTCACACTTCATGTATCATAATCAATTACTATTATGCGAATAAAATTATTATGACCGACACTAAAAGTTTTTTTTTTTGTTATTATTCTACATCTCACTACAACGATAAACTAGCAAAAAACTGACCTTTGTGAGGGCTCGCGTAGTTTTTCTAACGGTTAATAATTTTTAAGACAGTTATTTTACAACCTGATTCTAGTGGTGTCATCTAGTATTAAATAGATTAACTATGATGTATTTGAGTATTGAGTTTAGTTTTGTTGCAGCGATGTTAATGATGATTGTTTTCTAACAGATGGCGTTAGTAGTACAATAACATTCTATCCAATGAATACAAAATTGTTAATGTTCATTTTTTTAATGTTTTTTTTTTTTTTTTTTTGACAGATAACTCATAATAGATATAAAGTTAAATTACTATGTTAAAGCACAAATCTATAGGCGTTTTTCAGTAAAGTGTACCACAAAAATGCTCAGTGCTCAGTGTTAGATGATAAAATGTGACATTCGGTCTGTCGTCATTCTGTAATATCAGGTCCTTGTGCATCATATCTGTAGACGAGACAGTCTATTCCAGGAGCTTTCAAGTCTACATGTTTAAGTGTGTGGTGTTTTCTTTTATAATATTATTTGCTGCAATTAGCAAACAAATAATCTGCCTTGCGTAAATCCTGCAGTAACACATGAGCGCTCAGTGGTGGATTTACCAGCTGGCTGAGTAGGCTTGAGCCTAGGGTGGCAGATTTTTGGGGCGGCAAATTTGGGAACTGAATTTTTATTTTTTGCTACCTCATAGAAATAAAAAAAAAACTATGAATGTTTTCTGATGTCTGTAAGAGAGAAGTCTGCAACACATCTTGACTATGAGTTTTCCCTTTTCCTTTCCATTGTACATTCAACGGTGCAGCTAACTTCTATACTCTATAGTCAAACAGCCAGTTATCAATACCAATAATCTAGGAACTGACAATTGTAGAGGCAAGGGCGGCAAAAACTTAATAGCCTATACTTTGAAAATATGTAAATCCGCCACTGTAAGCGCTAAGTCTCATTTATAAACATTACTTAAAGTTAATATGCTCCATCATCTTTTTTTATGGTTGATAGTTGACTACAGCTCATCTAAACAAACTAGATAGAACTAAGCCTAAAATTACAGCAATAATATTAATGTAGGCTCGATCCTATGGGGATTCTACAAAACGATTTTTTTTCGTGACGGAAAATACATTAGATAGAGATATCTTTATTAATTACAACAAAATGAAAATAAAAACAGTCAGTATGACTGACGCTATTCTATAAAGTAGAAAAAAAAAACATAAATATTACCATATAAAATAAATGCCGCTTCGATTTAGCGTCATTGCGATCGAGTATATTTGAATGGTAAAGTTTATCACGTTAGAAATACATATAGCTAGGTTTTGCCAAATTATATATATTTATCACAAGTTATTAAACCGCACTGGAAAAACATGGTACATAAAATTATATAGTCATTTAACCAACCATAGAAATACTGTCAACAGCTACTGTCGTAATACATAATTCGACCGTAGCAATTTTAACATTGTCGGATCTACATTTTTGCTATTTTAATTTTATTGCATTAAAGGTATTAGAACATGTCTAAAAATTAAATTAAATTAAAGCCTCCGCAAATTATTAAATTCCTAAAATCAACCTAATGGTAAAAGAATTAAGTTTTTTAATGGAATTTAATAATTTGCGGGGGCATTTTTAGACATATTCTAAGACCTTTAATGCAATAAAATGAAAATAGCAAATATGTAGATCCGACAATGTATGCTACGGTCGAATTATAGTTTATTTTTTCTTTTTTTTCGTCCTTTCTATATAAAGCTGATTTTTGTGAATATAATTCTAACTGTATTTGTCATAATAGCTAAAACTTTGGTCCTATTATCTAGGTTATTAATATCAATTAATACTAAGAGAGATGGATTACATTCAAATAAGACTTAAATGAAATAGAAATAAGATAAAGTCATCATTATCAACAACCTAGCATAGTCCACATCTGGACATAGGTCTCTCCCAGGACATGCCACTCAGCTCGATTTTCGGCTTTCGCTTCCAGCCACTGCCAGCTGTCTTATGTATATCGTCACTCCGTCCTGAGACTAAGATAAAGTAATAATAACAAACAAACATAAACATAGACATAGTTATCATATAAACATAGTTATCAAACAAACGTTCTACAGCTATAATGAATTCATTGATTTTAAATTTTAATTACGTCTGTTATGTTTTTTTTTTGCCGTGGTGGTGCCGGCGTAAGAATAGTACCCCTCTCTGCCCGTGGTTGCCGTAAGAGTCTGCTAAGGGATGTAATCCGGAAGATGGGCAGCAGCGTCTTCCTTGAACAACCTAACCTAACCGCGCTCGCCAATCCGCCTGCCAAGCGTGGCGAGTGTTGGCAAAACCCCCCCGGAGGAGGCCTTTGTCCAGCAGTGGACGTCCTATGGCTGATGAAGTGAAGAAGTGAAGTTAATTTTTAATTGAATTTTTCCAAATTTGACATTTTTTCATAAAACTTATTTTATTATAAATTTTATTTTCTTGACATTTCTTATTTATTTTTTATTCATTTTTATTATTGACATTACAATTATGATTGGGATGTAACATTAATTATATTAATTTTATTTTAACTTTGACATTGTGTTATCGTTATTGTGTCCTATATCTGAATGACTTGTAATTGACATATTACCAATAAATTTGATTAGGATTATGATTAATAATCAACAAATTATTCAAGTATTTGTTCAGTTACATACTTTTGTAGATATTTTTACCTTACATTTTGTTTTACTTATGAAGGATTACTCATTTCAATACGTCGGATTCTCCAACTACGAGTATAGTTCAACTCGCGCGCGGCGTCTTCATGCTTCGCAGTACGGTCTCGCATGTGAGGATAGCGGTTGGTGCGGGTAGAATGCAGAGCTGCGCAGGTGCGCCCTGGAGCCCTGCCTCAGCGGAGTCCTATATGGCGTCAGGAATATTCCAGCTCACTACGACGTATTAAGATGCGCGACGAGCTCCATGAAGACAAGGTTTACCAAGATAAATATGTCAAAACCACGTCAGTTTGCATAGTATTTTGGCTTACATTTATCGCTACACAATATAAGAAGAGAAGGAAACAACGGCTAGGTATTGCTAGTCTTGGGAAATCAGTTTCTGGTGTATTTTTTCAGCAAACTTTTGACAAGAGTCCTTCCACAAACATGACTTGGCCCAATGGGACAGTCTCACTGTTGATCTATCAAATCCGATCTTTAAATCTATGAGATACGCTAAATTCAAGCAAATCACATTATTTGCAGAAGCAGATAGATTTGTATGAAAATCACCATTAATCGTTCGGCAGTAGGGAAACCATCGTTGTGTTTTCGTGGGGTCATCTTTCAATGACTGATATTTCTCATAATATGCATTCGCAAGCAGCATTAAGGAATCTGTACATTTTGTTACGCACAGAAGGTCCCACAGCTTTCCTGCATCAGTTTCGTAGAGTTCGACGACTTTAAAAAACAAATTCGGTAGTTGCAAACCGTTCCATTCCATATACTGCACACACGTTACTCGCAAAACTCTCTTCGTTTTTTCGTCATCTGTGTCCAGATAGGCCTGTATAGCTAAAAATGCGCAACTCCTCAACGTGAAGTCGGCTAAACATTTTGTTCTGCATTTTGGTAGCTGGTTATCCAATGGCCATGGGCACAGTTTAACGTAGTTGTCATGTGTATGGATTCGCTGAAATGCTGCTGCACATTCCACTTCATTTTTAACGAGTCTTCGTAGCATTAAAAGTGTAATGTAAGTAGTATTAAGGTTCAAAATTATGTACTTAGTTTCATCATAAACGCTGTTAAGATCTGCTATAAGTTGTTTGATTTTGTTCATAAACTTCGACTCTGGCAGCGATGTAGTGGTGGAGACGCCACCCTGGTATTGCTTGTCTGGCTGTGCATTTGTGACGTCATCGTTAGTTTGAAAAATAGTTTTAGAAGTATCACCGAATCTTCTTGCGTGCCTTAGAACATATTCCGCTTCAGCACCAACGTTAAAAACATCAATTCCTGAGTAAATTTTGAATACTAGTATGGCACAATTCAGGTACTTATTCAGCTCAAAGAATGTATTTTTCTCTAAACTACTCTTAACAAATGTATCAGCGACTGAATCATGCCAAGGTAATGAAACACCTCGGCCAAACAAAGCGAGTGGTATTGGATTTAAATCGGCCATTACCTTCTTCACGAATTCTTCATCCTCTTTGTTAAACTCTTGTTCATCGCACTTATTGATTGCTATAAGAAACTTTTTTTTTTGTTTTGATAATGCTTCTGGTAATTTTTTTAAACCATTTTCTGTTCTTTTCTTCATGTCATCGAATAAGTTTGGTGGATTCAATTCCATATTAATATATTATAACAAAAAAAAGGTCACAATGTTATACCTAACACGTCGCGTGATGGTCGTGAGCGTAAACTAAAATAACTACGTACGTTGGTTTAGATCTAACAATGAATACACAATATGCATATTGTTTTAACGTAAGTAGCTACGGCTACGTGTTACGACTTTGAACACATTACGTCATATTTCACTACTGTCTAATATCAATTTTTTGCAAGATCAATAATAGGTGTAACCGTAGTAATAATTACTTCAGTATAACACTAATTTAAAGACGGATATAAAGGCATATTCACAGATTGTTAAAAAAATATAATGGTGGTTTCCTTTAGAACAGTAGGTAATTATGACGTGGATCCCCCATCCATAGACAATATGCTAAAAGTTGTACAGTACGCTTTCTATAAACTTCATTGCGTTGCACTGTAAGTACATGACTGTAGTACTTCTCTAATTAACCTACAAATTATTTGTTATTTTAAGTATATTGTTAAACAATAAATATAGCATTAAGCATAATGTGATGAACTAGAGCAGGGCTGTCCAAACTACATACCTTCGCGGGCTAATTATATTTATTACAAAAGCTAGAGGGCCGCAGAAAAAAATATTTTCAGTTTTCAAGTAAAAAAATACAAGGTTACAATACATTAATTAATACATTTCTTTATACGTTGATTAGTTCTTCGTTAATTTATCTTTAACAATCATATCGATATCGACGTCAACATTCGTTGTTGCCAGACGCCACTCGCCATCCCAACTATTTATGTACAAAACTATTTTCTAATTAAAATATGCGTCGCGGGCCATTGTCTGGACAGCCCTGAACTAGAGTACAAATAAGACGATAATAGCAAATGTAAAATATACATTGCCAATTTTTTTTTAATGGCATACTGAAATGTTTTCAATCTACATTGTGCTCCGTAACGGGGTAATTTTAGGATGCTATAAAATTATGTTATTGTTTCTACATGACTGCCCAAAAAATAATTACTATAGCGTTTTCAGGGTTCATGTGTACGCAAGTTTCTTTATTCAACTATAACTTTTGAATGACTAATGTAATTGGGATGTATAGGGTATCGTTGTAATCCTTATGTCATCCTGGGTGACAGGCTATATTTATTAGTTTTTTTTTTATGGCTGCCAGGCCAGATTTTTGAGCACAGCTCACCTGATGTTAAGTGACAGTGTGGTCGAAGATGGTAAAGCACACCTAGCCTGGAACGGAACTGGCTCTCAAGTGAGGCTACCGGAACACACCGTTAGATGCTTGGCGGCAGATTTTCAACTTGAGGGTGGTAGCTAGCCAGCCGAGTAGGTACTGGAAAGTACCGTACCACCACGAAAAATAGTAATAGTACTAGCGACCCGCTGCGGCTTCGCACGGGTAGTAAGAACGGGTATAGTAACCTATCCTTATATGGTAGATGCCACCGCAGACTTTTTTGTAGATCTATAAAAGAGGAATATCCCACCATGCATTGTTTTGTTATATCTCAAAAGGATTAGGCAACGTTTTCGATGAAAGCTCCCAGGTGGCTTGACCTTTTCCGACACGTTCAACAGTTATTATCATATTCCAACTAATTTATACAAAACCTTGACAAATTATATACCTGAACCATCCTCATGAATTACTCTATCTATTGGTGACACTCGCATGATAATGCGTTCAGTAGTTTTTAAGTTCATCGTAAACAGAAAGACAGACGCGGCGGATGACTTTGTTTTATAATATGTAGTGATATTCGTGTTTTGTCAATTTTGTTAATTAAGCTTGTTTCATCGACTAAATTTGACTCCATTGTCATTTATCATAAGCTTTTGTTTACATATACATCATATGTATAAAAACCAATTTACACATGGTGTAAATTCCAATGTTTTTTCCCAAGTGGGAAAACTTGAAGCAGGGTAGAGCATATCTGATGCAATACTTACAAAATGGCGGTATAGTCTTTTTAGGGGAAGTGTGAAGTTGTGAAGAGCTAAAGAGATTTTTGCGTGTTAAAATGAATAAAAGTATCAAAAGTGGATTGCGTATTTAGAATTATTATTCTGTATATATTATCAAATTAGGTAATTTAAAGTATCCTGATATAATTGATGGCTAGCTGTACACTTATTTTTTTTCTTTGCCGCGACTTTCATTACACTAATTCTAGTACATGTTTGTTATCGGCCTGTACAACATGTACAACGAAATAATCAATTGTTGGTATGTCAATAAACCTCACGGACCCCGTACACGACTACTAAACAAATCACATTAGACGCTTTTGTCGTATTTCGGACCTCGTCCATTGTAGAGTCTGGCTATAGTCTCTTGACTATGAAAAAAGGCGGCAAATTTAAAAAATGTATGGCAACATCGAAATTACTATTAGATAATTGGATTAACCTATTTTGATACTTGATAATTATTTATATGTTTTAATATTTTTAATTAATACCTTAAACGAGCAATCCTTGTATATATGTATATTTATAATCTGAATCTCGGAAACAGCTCCAAACGATTTTCATGAAATTTAGTATGCAGGGGGTTTCGGGGGTGATAAATCGGTCTAGCTAAAACGTCGTTTTATCTGCCGAGATATCTAGGACGTTGACGTTCGTATAGAGTAACATCTATCTGAACACTCGAAAAAACACAAGTTTTGGAAAATAATATAATTTAGCGACGCAGACGGAGTTTTGGCGGGAATGCAGAAATGCTTTCCCGCCAAAACTCTGTTGAAAATTGAAATTATTTTTGTAATACTTATGGTTCATCGGTTTTCGGAACAAAACCTAAGAATGTTTATACCTACACGCACGTAAAATTTAACAATGTAATTTTGCTTTTAATAGGTTCTGTTAACGCTATGTGGATGTGGTTAGTATTTATTTTTTCTTCCCTAAAACATACTTACACTACTTCAGTACAATTTTTTTTAAATCGTTTTTAAGTAGAGAAACCTTTTTATGCTTTATCAAGCGTCTAGTTTTTCATAGTGTGTAATTTTTTTGCCATACGGCGTACCTATATATATTAGGAAATAAAAATTACGTAAGTAAAATAATTACCATTGAGCACCGACGAATGTTACTTTTTGACGGCTTTTTACCGGATATGTTTCGCGCAAGCCAAAGCGACATCCGTACATAATGATGGTCGAGTTATTTTATTGTCGTTTTATTTTATTACATAGTTATGATGTAAAGGGAAGTTTTGGTCTCATTTTCTTTATTAATACACTCTTGCGAAGCCGGGGCGAACACCTAGTTTCTAATACTTTCCGACTGACTTTTATTTATTTTATTGCAATGACACGGAAGCGTAATTTTGGCTGTGAGCCAAAATTAACTCTCCCCACATCCCCTGCTGTGCTTCGAGTAATATTTATCGAAGGGCTGGATAGATCGTCTCGGTGGCGCCGCTCGCTTTCCCTCTAATACTTCAAATATATTGTTTTACTTACAAAAAGTATATGGAAAGTACAAAAATTGTGACAGCTCCCTCAGGCGAAAATATTATGTACTCAGAGCTTTGACTTGTAACATTGGTGTTATCAATAAAATGTTTGTATTTATACCTACGTGTTTTTTGCTAATACTTATTGCATTGAAATTTGTAGTGGAACTCTATTGAAGTCATGATTAAGAGTCCTGTTGAAGAATGTTTCTACTTCATGTACAAATATGTATGTAAGTATACTGGGTACAGGATATATATTGGTATACAGGGTTATAAGCTTAAAGTGTAATAAGCCTAAGGAGGCCTGTACTCATACTAATAAATATTTTTTAATATGAGCACAACAACGAACAGCTTTTCCATGCATTTGGATTGTTTCCAGGCAATCGAAGTTTTTCTACACACCTTAAATTAACTTTGAACTTTGTTTTTTCTTTGTTTTTTACAATTTTAGAGTTGTGCTTGTAGTAAAAGTTGTTCATAATAATTAATTCAGTGCTTATTGCACCCCTTTCGCCTTATTACACCCCTGGTTAAAACCCTGTATTGACAGTTGTCTATTAATTTTGCAAGTAAGATTCAAATGCTAAATGTTTTTTACTTCTGTTCTGAGGTTGGTCTACAAAAACCTTGTAAATAATTATGGTGACATCCTTTTATTCACTGTTGGACTGCAATTAGTCATATTGTGTCGGTCCATCCGTCAACTTGAAATAGCACTAAAGTGCATAGCAGATATGTATTTTAATCGCATTAACGAGTTTTTTTTATAAGCGACAGGTTTTGGACTACAGATCACGAAATGGTAAGTTGTGTGGTCGAAAATGGTAAGCAAAACCTAGCCTGGAATAAAAGTGGCTCTTGAGTAAGGCTGCCAGAACACATTGTTAAATACTTGGCGGTAGATTTTCGACTTTAGAGTGGTAGCTAGCCAACCGAGTACTAGAAAGTATCCTACCACTAAATTATGGTTTCATAATGTTTTACTTCACAAGCACGTCAAGCTCATTGTTGGGGTTTGAACCTTTCGAAATGTGACCCGACCACGTTAACCACTGAACTATCATTGCTACAAAAAGTTCTAAGTGAATTGGTTTCTTCTGAGAACGCGTGCGTCAAAGTAGACCGTATTTCATGGAAATGGCGGTCAAACGCAACACTATTCGCGTACAAGACAACTTAGTAAAATATTTTCAGTTAGGATGTTCTGAAAATTTACAAACATACGTTTATGCATCTATAGAGGTCAACAGCCAGACGGGATGCAGTGCAAGTGCTTTGTTCGGATCCTTCTGGTCGTTTACCTCAAGTAGGTACCTACCTGAAACTCGTCTATGCTCTGTTTATGGACAAATAACTAGATATAATTTGATTCAAACATCTGCAGCCTTACTTGATAGCCAGTTCCATTCCAGGCTACGTGTGCTTTACCTTTATCTTCGACCACACCGTCACTTAACATCAGGTTAGCTGTGGTCAAACTAGTAACTTTGGTGTTATCAATAAGGCATTGTACTTTATTGTAATCAACTAATATCACTGCATGTCTAATAATGTATCCGGAAATATAACGACATCCTAGACAGATGTAAAAATTGTCACTTCCTACACTGAAAGTGATCGTAATGATAACTATTTTTATCGAGTACTTATTTATATTATTATCAATATATTATCAATTTTCGCAATAGGTACGTGCTAAGTTATCTAACGCCAATTAATAGCCTCTTGTTTATAAAAGAATTAATATTTTTGTACTGTTGTGAGGCGAGACTATATACCTACTACACAAGTCCAGGCCGGATATATATCCACCGGATGTTTGCGAGATATCTAAGCTACGAAACAATGCGTCTATTTTCACCAAAACTTGAGTAATGTAGCAGTTAATACGTGGTATGTTGCTAAATTTAATCTTTGGTACGCACTACAACCTAAACCGTTTGACGGATTGGATTCGTCAAAGTTGTGGTAGGGATATATAAGGTAACTAGCTGTGCCCCGCGGTTTCACCCGCGCTAGATGCCTACGTCATAGTAGCTTTATGCAAACAAAGTCTCAGCCCGATCGGTTTAAAATTGACAAAGTTTCATACAAAATTTCATCCCCTATTTTATCCCCTTGGTATAGGTATAGTTAATCAAAATCCTTTCTTAGCGGGTGCCTACGTCATAACATCTACTTGCATGACAAATTTCAGCCCGATCCGTCCAGTAGTTTGGGCTGTGCGTTGATAAATCACTATGTCAGTCAGTCAGTCACCTTTGAGTTATATATATTTAGACTAGCTGTCACCCTCGACTTTGTCGGCGTGTAATTTAACAAAAACTATATTCAGATTGCAGTACAACAAGTATCCTGTTACTGTTATGTTAATCCAGCCATGAACTGTATGTGTGGCAAATTTCATCCAAATCCGTGCAGTAGTTTTTGCGTGAAATACACAAACATCCATGCTCACAAACATTCACGTTTATAATACTAGCTGCGCCCCGCGGTTTTACCCGCGTGGTGACGGATGATGATGATGATGAAAAGTATCCTATGTTTTATTCCAGGGCCTAAAGTACCTAGTAAGACAAAGCCATTACGTGGAAGACAGGAATATAATTATGGTTGTTGTAGCTTCTCTCTGCACTTGCATCCCCCTGGCTATATAAGTGTCAATTGTAGTAAGCATAATGTATGTATTAATATTTATAACTGTAAACTGTAACCTAACATGAAAAGAAAGATCCACAAAAAAATGCCTTGCTGAGTTTCTTGCCGGAGTCTTCTCAGTTGAAGTGTAATTACGAGCCGGTGGTAGATTCAAACATGTAACTTAACGTTCATAAGTGCCTTACCAGGGCCTAAACTGAATAAATGACTTATGATTTTTGATTTTTTTGAAGTAGTACACGCAAAATTTCACCCAGATCCGTTAAGTAGTTTACGCGTGAAGGCGTAACAACAGAAAAACACACATTCGTAATATTTGTTAGGATTAGTGGGATATTATGTCAACATGGTGAACGCGCAAAAAAATTATAATTAAAAAATTAATTTTTGTTTCATTTAATTTTGTATCGTTTCTTGTTTTTCGATCCGTGATTGTGTTATCAGACAAAACACTTTTATGTAGCTTAGCGCTGTGCTCGTGGAGTGGTAACCTTATTTTCAAGGATTACTTGGCAGGCGAACAAGGATTTACACGTATCAGTACGTATCCGATTTCACTTACTGACGACGTACGGAAGCCTTTTAATTGACTATTTACCAATTATATATAGATGAACACTATCAGTAGCCAACTAGCCGCTTTACTTTTATTTAATTAAACGCTACGTCAACCTACAAATTGCTATATGGCGGCGTCATCTGGGTAAACCCCCATATCTGATAAAACACTATCTATAATTACTCGGAAACGTCTTTTTATTTATCGGCTTGTTTACAGAACCATTCGTATTGCAATGAAATTCGATGAAAATAGACGTTACAAAAATATCTTATTTTTATTTGTTCAGGAGAACGGCAGTTTATTTATTATGTATTTCGTTTCAAGTCGCTTCATATATTCGTTTGTACGCAATAATGAGTGACTGAATGTTATTTGCAAGTCCGTTATTTTGTTACAAATAGGTTTGCGTTTGATCGTCATCTCGCCTGATGCGGTCAACGATAAAGCACGCTTGCCTAGAAGAAACCGATTCACTCGCGCCTTGGAAGGCACCCAGATTGTATATGTAATGCAAACGTTTAATCTACATACATCTTTATTCGCACAGCGAGGATGTGGAACTCTAGGCCGAAGTCTGTGTTTTTAAAATAATAATAAAAATAATAATAAAATTTATTGACAACAATTAAAAACAGAAAAAAAAATATACATATGTGACTTATAAATAAAAATTAATTAATGTTGCCAATGGGGCAAAATCAGCTTTATGCTGTAAGAATAATTCTTACAGCGCTGGTTTACATTTTGCCCCTACTCTCGAATTCAGGTCTTGGTTTTCCGAAAAGTACAATATGAATAAAATAGGTACATCCCTATGTATATTATGCGACCTGTATTTTTCAATTTAGCTTACTAAACAGAACAGAAACATAAACCTACATTATAACAGAGTTGATTCCTGATCAAATACCATCAACTAGCAAAGACTTGTTGCTTGTAACGCAACATAATGCTATTGCCTCAATTGATGCTTATAACCGTCTTAATTGAGTAAATTGACAATTTAGATTGAGTATTAGAGTTATTCACTTTGTTGTCGGGAGGATAACAATGAATAGGTGGGTAAGCTCAGACAAAGGCGAGCTGGTTGTTTTGTTGGAATGCTCAGAGGAGTGATTCACAGGCCGCAATCACCCAGTGGCGTTACGACTGTCTGTTGAAGTCGACTGTAGTGTAGTGTAGAGTTCATTTCATTCAGTGCACCCGCGACAACCGAGCGTGGTGCTTGTGCCGCACTTCATCCGTAATCATTACAAACTTTCACTTTGCGATGATAAACAAAGTTCCTGCAAATTGCACAAGTTTTGTTACCATTCCATAGGCGCGATTTATTGCAGTTGCAACCTCAATTTTTATCAGAGTGCTTATGGTGTCTTAAATATATCAGTCGTGCTTAATTGGAAAGTTATTAAAAGCGACATTGGAATAAAAACAAGTACACGTATCTCAGTGAAGACTAACAATAGCTTTGGTTTTGTTCATAGACATTTATTCTCTTGTAGGCCAGAGTAAATTGAATTTCTCAGTAACTGAAAAATGGGAAAGGACTACGGTATGTATATGTGGTGTTTAGTATTTTTATTCTGCGTATGAATCGTGTCAGAATCTTTTTTGTTGAGGCGTTTAATCAGTTGATGTTAGACCAGGGTGTGGTCGAAGATGGTAAACACAAATATTAAGGTGACCGACTCTCAAGTGACGCTGCCGAAACACAACATTAAGGTACCTATTCGACAGACAGATTAATGTGAGCGAAAAAAATTACAAAAGGATTACTACACTTTGAAGTAACATTGTTGGAAGTAACATTGTTGGAAGTAACATTGCTTGATTTACTTTACATGAATGTCAATACAAGTAAAAAAAGTAGGAATCAAATTCTAACAGTCAAAAACAAAATCTATAGATGAACACTGATATCTTAATTTTTGTAATTAGTTTAAATATTTAATAATTTAAAATAGATTATCTATTAGATTAGATTAGATTATTATTTATTTCTTACATAAGTATAAGTTTGTTAGAGACACTTGACAATTAATAACTATCAAAGACTGTACTATAGTAACTTACCCACTACATACCTAAATACAAATGAAATAGGTAGGTACCTAAGAAATTATGAATAGATTTCTTAGAAAGATCAGCTAATTATCCATTTGTAACTAACGACAAATTTAAATACCAAGTTAAATTATACCTTTTTATGGGAGTTTTCTCTGGTAGATATGAGTGATGAATAAACATAAAAATATGTAGGTCTTACTGTTAATATATTTTATCCCTTTTTAACGCAAACAAAGAGGAAAGAAAAATTTCCTATTTATTAATAGAAAGGTTAATGACCTGAAGGTAAACTCATCGTTGACTATGGACATCTGCAACATTAAATATGTTTTATGTTAAAGTAATGACACGAAGGAAACACTCTCCTGATGGTAAGAGACAACGCATGTGTATTTGAAGAAGTGGTCTCTCCTAATACAGGTTTGTTTAAACTTAAAAGGAGAGTCCACACGCATGTGAACTAAGTAAGTAATTCATGAATAAAGATTTGTATTGTATTGCATGTCCATGGCCATTGCAGCGGTACCAGAACTTTGAGTAACAAAACGAAAGTCCAGAACATCACTGCATTAGTGTTCATTCGTTCATCTGTTCTGTTAGCTCATTTTGGTAGAATATCTGCTTAAAGAGCTGTAGGGCGTGGGTTCGATTCAGTACAAACATTTATGCGACGACTATATGTTTTTACAAAAAAGTATGTAAGTATTCTGCCAGTTATCTGGTTTCCATAAAACAAGCTTTGCGTATATAGTTTGGGGCTAGTGCTGTGTCAAATGTCCAACGATATTTATTTATATTATCCGAAAATTAAAATAAAATTGAAGTAAACTGTTAGTTTATCTCTATCAATGTCGACACAATGGTAAGTTTGAATGCACAAAGGTTCCCAATAGACGTATTGTGCCACTAAGGAAACATTGAACGTAATTCCCGCTGACTGTACCAGCAAGCTAAATAAACTTATTGTACCGTTTATTATATTCGTTCTAAATATATGTATTTACTAAAATGGCATCACTTTTACGCATTTCAATTAATTTTAGCTAGGTTGAGAATATCAATGTATTGTGAATGCGTCAGTATTCGCGAGTCCCAAGCATTCCCCATTTTCCTTGTTATGACTTTTAAAATACAAAATGAATTGGGTAAAATTGTTTGGATGTTGGCTTATTTTTAGAATTCCATACTCAAAAGGAAAAAACGGATTCCTTATAGGATCACTTTGTTGTCCGTCTGTCTGTTTGTCAAGACCCTTTTCCTCAGGAACGCGTGGAGGTATCAAGCTGAGATTCATATCAAATACTCAGGTCTTCTGTCCCTTGGAGCTGTCAAAAAATCAAACTTATAAGCCAACTCAATCAAAAGATACAGCCGTTTATGCTGCAAATTTTCGACACTCGCAAGGGAAGCAAAACCTACAGGGTACTTCCTGTGAACTCAGAATCTTGAAATTTGGTACGAAGCAACGTCTTATAGCACAGATAAAGGAAATATTGCGAAAAGCATAAATTACCATTAAAAAAATACCATAGCTTTTACTTATATACCTAAAGGTTTCTACGGAATCCTCAGAGCGCGAGTCCGACTCGCACTTGGTCGGTTTTTTTTCTATCGCCTACTTTTTATACTATACTGTTCGATAGTACTTTTATTTAAAATACAGGGCTCCTAAAAACCTTGGTCCTAAGGCACATCGAACCCGAGTAATTTAAACGAACTTTAGGTAGGTATCAGTTGTTTGATAGTAAATACAATTGGAATGAAAGTACCTACATACAACAATAATTATTATTTGATAATTATTAATGGTCTTGTGTTGTAGTTATGTTTATTTTTTTACTGGTGTTTGACCACAGCTCACCTGATGTGAAGTGACAGTGTAAACACACCTAGCCTAGAATGGAATAGGCTCTCAAGTGAGGCTACCGACCTCACCGTTAGGTGCTTGGCGGTAGATTCTCAACATGAGTAGTAGTGGGTGTTAGCTAGCCAGTTATATTTTTATAGAAAGTAAACTTATTTTTCCGTTTCTTGCCGTGGTGGTGACGGCGTAAGAATAGTAGTACCCCACCCTCTCTACCCGTGGTTGCCGTAAGAGTCGGCTAAGTGATGTAATCCGGAAGATGGGCAGCAGCGTCTTCCTTGAACAATCACACCTAACTGCGCTCGCCAACCCGCCTGCCAAGCGTGGCGAGTATTGGCGAAACCCTCCCAGGAGGAGGCCTATGTCCAGCAGTGGACGACCTATGGCTGATGATGTGATGTGAAACTTATTTTACGTTAAAGTTATATTTTTACGTAAAGGTTTAAAATTGCATACACAGAAATGTAGGTAGGTAGGTACTTTGTTTTCGTTTTTACGCGTGACATTTGGTGAGAAGTTGTATTTCTTTAAGCATTTATTGACTTTATGTGTAAGGCTATGGAGATATCGGATGCCATGATGATTGCAGCGATACACAGAACTCAAAATTCAAAACAGAACAGAAACAGAATTCAAAAGTCCAGGGGATCGCTGCTTTCGCCCTGACTAGGTACCTTAAAACATTCGATGGATAGTCTAGCTAGCTGCTTCCCTTTAAACAGGAACGCAGTAATGTTTACACACTACTGCTTGGCGACAGAATATCTGGTACTGCGGTGGTATTCAGCTAGACGACCTTATGCCAAGGATATCTACCATCAAGTAAATTTTGAAGTAATTAAAAGTCAGTTGAATACTGTATTATTGTTCTCAAGACATGTTCCATATTTTTTTTATTGCTAGCTGTTTGACCGCAGCTCATCTGATGTTAAGTGACAGTGTGGTCGAAGATGGTAAAGCACACCTAGCCTGGAACGGTACTGGCTCTCAAGTGAGGCTGCTGAAACACACCGTTAGATGCTTGGCGATAAATTTTTAACTTGAGGGTGGTAGCTAGCTAGCCGAGTACTAGAAAGTACTCTACCACCACGCTATGGTTTTCTCACGATGTTTTCCTTCACCGGCAGCTCAAGCTCGTTGTTGGGGATTGAACCCACGCCCTTCGGCATGCGAACCGACCGCGCTAACCACAGCTATCATCGCATCCAGTGCGGATGGCGCGGCATCTTGTTAATGGTCAATAAATTGTGTAATATCGCGTGTATTTGCGGCGCGGACTCAGAGTTAGATCCGCTATCGCCGACCACCGCGGGTACCATCATCCTCGAGACGTAAATAAAACTATCGTCACCGTCATTGCTGACTTAAGAACTCGTTCACACTAACTTTATTTATGTGTTTCTATGTACACATTCTGCTTTTTCATAACTTCCTAGGTACTTGGCTAGACCACCTCTATATGTTTTTAAACGACAAACGAAACGCTCCGGTATGAAATAACGCCTGTCCATGGCCATTGGTACCCAAAACTTTAAGTAGCAAAAACCGTAACAGGCTTGGTGTTTGACCTGATGTTAAGTGCCAGTGTATAGTCGAAGATGGTAAACATATATAACGACTATCTGGTACTGGTAATACTTGTAGTTAAAAATGACTACTTGGGCGTTACATAACGTTTAGGGAGGCCGAGGTGGGGGATACAGAAAAAAGTTACGGCGCGTTAGGGGGGAGGTAGGTTAAAAATCTTCAAAAGTTGCGTTACGTAATACTTGAATGCCTCCAAAAAATAATAAACAACATTTTATTTACGGCTAAAAGACATTTATCCATATTAGAATTACGCTTAAATATGTGTTAAAAACTAAATTCAAATCCAAAAACATAGGTAACTATATTAAGTAACACTCACTATATAGGTAGGTACATAATTTGCCAATTTTATAGCATATTATTTCTTAGTGTGATGCCATTATTAATTATTTTAAAAACATTGCTACAAATATAAAAACAACAAATAGGAAACCATAGCGTGGTGGTATACCACCAGTGTACTAGAAAGTACCCTATAGGGTAACTAGCAACAACGTATTATCATAGAATAAATACTAGTGAACATTTAATTATTATCTATCTGTGCCAGAGATCTCTATGCATAGTCACAGGTGTGGAAATGTCTTTACACATTGAATCTGCAGATCGGATCGCTGCCGTAATTTGTGAGACAGTATGCGCGGTGACGTTAGACCGTACACAAGCTTAAAAAGATTACGAATTAAATAGTGTTTGTGCGGGCCAGTATATCACAACGCAAACATAGGACGAACTACATTTTAACGTACATAGTGATGTGTATTAACTTCTATCTGTATTTTCTTGTGTGCGTGTAGCGATAACTACGTGTAGGGTTAATTAATGCTTTAAAAAAATCTCATTTTTATGCCGCGTTGAAAGAAACATGATGTAAGATGCTTTTGTTTATTTAATACAAAACTTGACACAAAAACCAGTTTGTGAATGGCGGAATGTGTTGTTAGATAGATACTATACAGGGCACAGCTTAGGGTATTCTAAGTTGAAAGGAGGTTTTACTTGTTATATAAATAATAATAATAAGTATCGTAGGACAGTTATATATATACTATATACTTGTATATTTTACATACTTACTATTTATGTATTATTTTTATTAGTTTAATTTTTTTTTTACTTAATAGTGTTACAATATCTTCGGTCTGTTCTTAAGCTGTAATGTGTTTTCCAGCCTAGGTTGCCTGGAAGAGATCGCTTTAAGCAATAAGGCCTCCAAGTGTGACACTAGCTCATAGATTCTTTTTGGTGTGCACAATAAAGTATTTCTATCTCTATTCTTGGGTCTTATTCAAGTCGCGAGTGAATCGGTTTCTTCTAGGCGAGCGTACTCCACCGTAGACCGCATCTTCGCTTAACATCAGGCGAGTTGGCGGTCAAACAGAAGCTTAATAAACAAAATATAAAAAATCTATCTATAAACATACAAATAGAATTACCCCCTTTCGGCTTAGTAAACCCTAAGTTTATAAACTCGTACACTAGTGGGTAGAAATATCCTTTACGTGCGCGCACTTCTCGACTATAAAAGTGAGTTACCAAAGGATGTAACTAATAATATCTCATTCTCTAAGGTCGTTGAGAGCATATCTGAGTCATAACTATGTCAGAATTTTAACAAGTACCCTAGTTCGTAAAGATTCATTCTTTACGATACATAGATTATAGCTCATTAGCTTATTTATAGCTCTGGTCTTAATTCAATGATACAAATATTTTATTGATAATACCAATGTTACAAGTCAAATTCCGTATTATCATTTCAAATATACTATTAAGAGTTTAAAAACACCGATTTCGTGACAAATACATAATAAAAAAACAAAAATGTCAAATATTATAATATGTCAATATAAAAAAATTTACAATGTAATAAAATGTCAAAAAAATCATTTTTATTTACCAACTAGAAATTTAATAATCTTTTAGTTTAAAATACTCGTCAATGTCATAAAACAAAGTCTGTAGCAGCCAAATCACAATCAATAATGTAAATGCGAATGTGAGTTTGTTTTTTATGCTTTCACGTCCTAATTCCTCGACCAATCATCATATAAATTTTGTCAAGAGGTACAGAAAAGGGCATTGGAAAAAGTACTGTTTCCAAGAGTAATCTAATCTTAATAACAAAATGTAAATAAATCTATAGGACAGTAAAATACAAAAGATAGAATAAAAAGATGTCCTAGCTAAGTGGCTATCAAACGGTCCCCCTGCTTTTTTAATATGCAGTTAGTATTCTTTTGTTTTGTTGTTTTTGTCTTGTGTGCCGTGGTGGCGCCGGCGTAAGAATTGTACCCCACCCTCTCTACCCGTGGTTGCCGTAAGAGTCGGCCAAGGGACGTAATCCGGAAGATGGGCAGCAGCGTCTTCCTTGAATAATCACACCTAACTGCGCTCGCCAACCCGCCTGCCAAGCGTGGCGAGTATTGGCAAAACCCCCCCAATGGGGGAGGCCTATGTCCAGCAGTGGAAATCCTACGGCTGATGATGTGTGATGTGATTCTTTTGTTTGAATTTCATGCCATGTAACAACACTGCGTGTTTTGATTTAAAAAAAATCAAAACTATGTTTATTTTCAAAACAAAATTGTAACGTCAGGAATTTCGATGTGAAATTCGACGATCAGTGGTCATGTAAACATTCAAACATAATAAATAATATTTCTGTATATCCGATATTACATACAAATATGGGTGCTACATTTCTTAAATACTTTAAATATAAATGACCGTTTGTCACACACTTACCTATTGTTAAATGATACTACAGAATACGTTTGTACTATGGAAGATTTTTACACCACTACTTAACATTAAAAGTGAGCTGTGGTCAAATATCTAGCCATTTACCTATAAAAAATAAAAAACCACGAACAATATAAAACTACATATTTGTAGTATAGATACATACTCGTATATTTATTTATTTCGATACACAGAAAAGAACACAATTTTTACATCAATATTATGTAAACAACAAAAAAGATTTGATCTAAATTATGTTCCTAGACAAATGTGTATACAACATGAATATTATAAATCGAAAGCATATAAATAGTGCCAAGAGAGTGACACTAACCATATATAAATTAATAATTATGGATGACATACATATAATGAAATAGACGTAATGTATAAGCTTTTTGCAAAATGGCCCAAAAATCCCGTTAAAATTTTATAAGTTAAAAGTTAAATATATCTATTGAGCTATGATGATCACTAAGATATCAACCGTCGTAAGCGTTACTTAGATCAGTAATAGCTCAGTGATAGAAAATCGCCTTGTTGAGATAGCTCTCTTTTTTGAAAGATCGCGTAAGATACTAGAATAATTAAAATTATTACGTTTTCTTTCCATAAACGCCTCAAACCACATGTCATATTATTTTCAATCTTAAACATATCATTTAAACAAGTTTTGCACTGTGTAATTCAACCGGTTGAAACAAAACGTCGGTACTGTTGGATCGAAAATATTGTAAAAATCGCAGGTCGAATCATCCAGATTCGCCAACATTGACACATAAATCATATGAGACATGCAACAATGGACGATTAACAGATCAATAATGATGATCAGAATTATTATTATTGTTGTGGGTTTCAGAAGGTAGGCTTCTTGTGTGACTTTTTGAAGAAAATACTAAACACACTTTAGTTTTAATGCGTAAACAATTACAAATTGTTTTTATTCGACCGTAAGTTTTAGAGAATATGTGATGCGTGTCACGCATCCGTTCGGTCTTCCTGGGCGACAAGAACTGAAGAGGCTGCGGATTTTTCGCGGCCTCTACCCGTTTTTTTAAATAAAGAAAGTTAAAAATTACGATTTTAACATTTCACATTAGCAAAATTGATTAATATCTACTTAATAATGAGCGCGTTGCTAACAATTAGAATAAGCTTTATTTACAATAACGAAGATGAAGGGTGAATCAATTGCACTCCTAAATTCCCAAAAACAATATAATCTAGTAGGCTACAAACATTAGTTCCAAAATAATTAAGATTGATGTACGTCACAATAAATATTTACTCACAAATATAAAGTCATTGGTGGAATCGTAACGTTATCGATAAAAAAATTGTGATAAGAATCCAGCTGCAAGTGTGACTAATATCTAGTTAAATTGATAGTGTTTAATGTGATATAACCTAAACGTACAAAATGGAATTTAGTAAGGCATTGCAGTGTTCCTCGTAGAAGATAAATCTCGAAACGATGCTACAATGGGGTGCTGTGACGATTGCTGTGTGCCTCCTAAAGAATCCAGTAAGTTTGAGCTGTTAATGTTCGTTTTTCGCTTATCTATCGGACTTGTTGCATGTTCTAACAAAAAACATGCAAACCTATAATATACAGGGTTATGCAGAACGGAAGCTTCTAGCCAAATCGATAATTATACCCATCATACCAAACGTCTTGTTATATGATACCAAACAATTGTAACTATACTTTTTTAAATAATTAAAAAGAAAAAATCTTGAAATCTCTTTGAAAAGTCGGCTGTTTATTGAACTTCTTGGGTTAACCCTTACCCCAACATCCTTACACTTAACTTTGGGTCCTACCTGGAGTCAAGAGCTAAATTAGCTGAGAAAAAAGCTGGGCGTCTTGCGTAAGGTTAGGCGATATTTCACACCGGGGCAGCTGCTTGCATTGTATCAAGCACAAGTCCGGTCGTTTGTGGAATATTGCTGCCACCTTTGAGACGGTTCTGCCAAGTATATGCTATTGAGCTGTATGATATTCTACTTCCATCCCCTTTTTACTACAGGACAACGCCCACTACCGCCCATACATAGTGGAATTTCTATGGGTACGTCCGAACGTTTTGAGTACATTTCTCATCCGTACAGCCAAGGAATGGAACAAGCTGGCGGCTTCCTTGTTTCCTGAGAGATATAATCTAGATCTTTTCAAGGCCAGAGTGAATGGGTATCTTCTAAGTCTGCGTGCTTTATCTTCAACCACATCATCGCTTACCATCAGGCAGCATAGCGGTCAAACGCGGACGTATGTTTTAAAATGTAATAATAGAAATGAACTTAATATTTGAGACATAACAAAAACGGTTCGCATAACTGTAACATATGTGTTTTTTTATAAGAACACATAAAAACAAAACAGTACTAATTAGTTTTGTTTTTTCCCTTGATATGTTGGCCATGTAACAATAGTAGCTGAGATACGCTGATGTTATGCCCGATTATGTTCCGGTTATAAACATAACTATATATTTTAGAAGTTCTGGTATCTGGCCATTATTGACTATACTTATTCTTTCTTTTTCAGGAGAACCAATCCGGTACGACCCGAACTTCAACGGACCTATTCACAACCGATCTTGCACAGATGTCTTGTTTCTCATCTCCTTCATACTCTTCCTTGGAGTATGGGGTTACGTAGGATATTTCAGTGAGTGCATTTTATACATTTTATACAGCTTTTACGTGGAAAACAAATAGCTACTTAATAATAGAATGGATACAATACTGGTTATGCATATACACGTAAAAAAAAGTAATTTTGGTTATAACTTTTGTCAGTATCCCTGATCTTCATTTTAGTACACTCAAATTTAATTTTTGCTCTATCGAAAAAGATTTACTCAATGTATTTTGCTTTAACTGAACGAATTATCATGCGAGTTTCACCAATAGATAGTAGTAATTCATGGGGAAGTTTTAAGTATACAATTTGTCAAGGTTTTGTGTAAGTCGGTTGAAATATGATGATATCTAAATGTTGGAAGTGGAGGAAAAGTCAAGCCACCTGGGCGCTTTCATCTAAAACTCTTCCTAATCCCTTTGAAATATAACAAAACAATGCATGGTGGGATATTCCTTTTTAATAGGCCTACAAAATAGTCCGCGGTGAACCAGATTTTCAACTTAGGGTTGTTGCCCTTAAGTTGAAAATTTGATGTGTTCCGGCAGCCTCACTTAGGCGCCAGTTCCATTCCAAGCTGGGTGACCATTACACCGTCACTTAACATCACGTGAGCTGTGGTCAAACACATAGCTTCTGAACCATAAAAAAAAATGTAATATTATGTTAATCGCTAACATAAGCGCTGAACGTTTTTTCCCGTGCTTCCAGCCCACTGTCACAGGAAACACATAATCTGCAATCGTCTGGTTAATTCCAAACTGGCGCCCATTATCAATATTATTGACCAAACTTTGTTTTCGTGAAAAACCCTATAGTGGCCTAGCTCCCCAGAAATAAACTGTAACCATTTAAATTGCCACAAAAATTAATTTCGCTGTTCAGTCGTGAAAAGGTACCAAACAGATAGAAAGGCAAGTTTTTTTTTAATAACTTGTAGGCTTGCGTTTGACCGCCAGCTCGCTTGATGGTAAGCGAATATGCAGTCTACGATGGAGCACGTTTGCCTAGAAGAAACCGATTCACTCGCGACTCGAAGGTACCCAGATTGTATTTATCGGGGAACACCCACTCGAGCAGCAAATTCCAATGCCTAGCGTTTCGTACGAAGAAAGTGAAACCAAACCGCTTAGCTTGAGTTTTTAGAATATCCACCATGAAGCCGTGTCGCTTTTTAGACCTGGCTGTCCGATAGTAGAATGGGCAGGGTAGAATTAGGCCATGCAGATCTGAAGTGTACCTACTCTCCAAAGTGTATCCGGTAGAAAACCGACAGACAAGCTAATTTACGTCGATGTTCAAGGCTTTGAAGTCTTTTCTGAATAAACGAATCGTTATAGAGTTACTTTCGCTTTCATAATAAACTAATTTAATCTAATACCTTTAAATGAGCTGTTATTGTATATAAATATATATAATATATATGTAATCTGAATCTCGGAAACGGCTCCAACGATTTTCATGAAATTTAGTATGGGGCGATAAATCGGTTTCGTTTTTAGAAAACGTCGTTTTATCCGTGTTTTCAGCCGGTCATCCAGGTACTACGTATTAAGTTATAAAACTATAAAAAAACAATCTATGTTGATTTTGTAAAGCCGATTAGGAAATCAAAGCGGCAAATTAATTAAACTTCTCTTATCACGAAAATCGGATGTTTGATAAATTGCTTTATGAACATATAATCGCAAAAAATTCTGCTATTAAATTTCCGTGAACAATTTAATCAAAATTATTAGGCAGATAAATAAATAATCGATAATTTAAAGTGCAGATAATTTTGTGTGAAATCATCGACACAAATATTTATTGACGATATAGTAACTTCCGATGGGTATATCAACGTGCTTATCGAGAAACTTAATTCTCGAAAGATTGAACTAGTCACTAATAATAATTGTGTGTATAATTTCAAATATCTACTTAATGCTTTTTCTGCGTCAGACAAGACGACCACAAAACATGACCGTACAAGCATAGAGAGAAATTACTTATGATACAAGCCTAAAAATAAATGGAATAAAATGTTTGAAAAGCAAACTAATAGGCATTAAACATAAAACCTTAAATATTTACCCGACTTAGCTACAGTCATAAAATGCTTGCAGTAAACATTACTGTGTTCCGGTTTAAAGGGCTATAACTAGAGAAATAATGTTGGTAATGAGGTTCACCATCGCATGACTGTAAAAGTAATGAGATTAACCAGACGCTCTCTTAATCGTAAAGGGACATTGCATGTCCATGACCATTGCAACGATATACATAACTTTGAGTACCAAAACAAAGTCCAGGGCGTTGGTGCTTTGGCGCTCGTTACTTTGCGACTTTCGATGGTTAATCTCAACAGCCCTGTAAATTCGCTAGCTGCAGTACCCTTCAAACCGGAACACATTAATGTTTACACACTACTGCTTAGCGGCAGAGTATTTTTTTTTTTTTTTTTTTATGGCTGACAGGCTTGTTGTTTGACCACAGCTCACCTGGTGTTAAGTGATGGTGTATAAGTGAGTATCTGGTACTGCGGTGGTACCTACCTAGACGACCTTCTGCTAAGGAGATCTACCACCAAGTCTCAAAGTAGATCTACTTACGCATACTTACTAGACTTAGTTTTGTTAATCAAAGACCTAGATACCGCTGTAATAGTCTTCGAAAAGAGTTATATCTTACCACCATGAAAGCGTCTTGTTCGTATCATTTCTTGTTACATATAATATGGTGTTTTATAGTTTCCACACCACATTGACGTTAATTACATCTCGTTACCCAATTGCGCAAAAAAGAGGGTTATAATTTTAAGTTTATAGGTATGTATGTATGTACGTTATATGTCTTCTGGTATCCCCATTTCATCTTGTTCAGTATATGGCCAACTATTTATCACCATTCCTGTGAGGTTCTGACGAAGAAGTTACCCAATCGGATACCGTAGGCCCGCGTAATAAAGTTCGCAGTCGCGTAGCTTCTTCGGGAGTGCCAAACAGAAATCACAATGAGCAGCTCACAGTACAGAAGCAGAACGTGAATCTATATTTCGTTTCCGTAGGCATGACAAGAGGCGACATGGACAAACTTCTGGCACCAATGGACTCGCATGGACGCCGCTGTGGAATGGACTCTGGCTTCGAAGACAAGAAGTATCTTGTCTTCTTCGACATCTCAAAATGTTTATCGCCAGACACGCCTATCACTGGATGTCATACTCCACAGGTCTGGACCAATCACAACTACATTCTTGAAGATATACTTCAGATACTATTCTAATAAGGATTGCCCCAATTAATGTTTTGTGAAATAAACAGGTTTGCGTCAATAAGTGTCCAGACGAAACAATATACTTCGCTGATGAATTCACGTTCAATCAGCATAGATCAAGCATGGTATGCAAGAGTGATGTCAATGTTCAAACTTTAACTTGGGCCCAAGCATCACAACACATCGCCGATGAGAAATGTACAAGATACGTCATACAAAGTCTACCAGGTAAATATTCAACTACCCAAATAAACATATTCGTGAAATTTGTTTTGATTGTTGTGCTGTGACCTAGATATGAATGATTTTTGGGCAACTTAAATATCGTCAATGATCATCATTAACCTTCTGAACTCGTAATGCATATTGTTTGGGTATTTCGATGTTACAGCATGATTATAGTTATAAAACATTACCATAGGACTAATAGAACAGATTTAGATGAATGCAAACGCTTCAGTTTTATATCGGTGTATCGGCGACCTGTCCACCATCCAATGCAAGGGCCCGACGAAGGGGTCGCAAATGGTACAAACCGGACGGGATGGGACGTGCATACGAAACCCAGAAGTGGCTCAGAAGTCTTTGCTCAACCGAGCGACGGCCCTCGACACCTACGTGGGTTGGATCGCAGCTAGCTGGGTGACATTCTTCACCAAAAATGCGGGAGAAAGAGAAACTCACATAGTAAGAATAACAAACGAACGTTCGCCAGCATATAGCACGAGCTTCCTAACCCGGCATGAGGTGTTTAACAACTAATCGTAACATGTTCCTCTGCATGAAATCTAGCTATAGATGTAATGTGCACGTCCGCATTGTGGTCTATATTAATACGATTGTTGGATGCGTCGTGGCGCGGGCGCAGTGTTCCAACGGTGCTTCGTGAACGCCACGGCAGCAGTGGAGCTTCTGCAGATGCTCGGTCAGCAGGTGGATGTACAACAGGTGCTCGACCACGTTTCATCATTGGTGCAGTACAAGGAGGTAGTTTGCACTCACTTACATAATATGCTCTATTAGTTTAATATTCGAGCTACTAGCATCAGTTACCAACAGCAAGCCGCCAGCGTACTAAAACACAACACTTATTTAAGGTTATAAGCTTGGGATGTGCCATGACGAAGGGAGGCCACTGTACACATCATTATACTAATACCAGAGCGAACGTTTGTCTGTTCATTACTTCTTCACGATGTAAATAGCTTAACGGATTTGGATAAAATAAACTTTTTTTTTTTTTATATTCGGACTTCTTCACACAGCGCCATCTAGCCACAAACTAAGTAAAGCTTGTACTATGGAACCAGACAGCTGATAGAATACTTCAATACTTTTTTTTTTTGTAAATACAAACTTATAATACATACAGAACACCCAGACACAGAACAAACATCCATATTAATCAAACAAATGTTAGTCCTGAGTGGAAATCGAACCCACGCCCTTCAGCTCTCGAAGCGCAACGTTACCGAATGAGCTAACAGGGCTGTCTGAATTAACACATACTTTTTATCACAGAAAACCCGTGTGAATCCGCGGGGCGCCGTTAGTTATGAAAATTTTTACTTTGAGCATAACTCTAAAAACGTGAAAAAACGGGTATTCCTTAGAAAATAGTCGTTCACGCAAAGGTGAATGTATGGCGCTGTAGATTTTTTTATATTTCAGAGTTGCCTTTTAAATATTATTCATAATAATGAGTACAATGTCTCTCGGCTTAGTACACACCAAGCTTGTAGCCCTTAATCATATATATACACCGTGAAAGTTTGAACATCAGCAATATTGATACAGGGGGTTCAGTACTCGATTGTCTTTCCAAAATAATAATTAAAAAAAATAGATAAATTAATATTTGACCTAATTATCCCGAGCAAACACAAAAATACGGACACTCAAATCACGCACACCGAAAATTACATTGATGTTAGTCGCGCGCGGTCCCAGATTAGATTACAGTTACTACGCAGTCTACTTATGGTAGTTGTCTAGGACTAGCTCGGTGCGTAAAGCTGCGCGCTGTCTATAAATTGTGGAGTCTTAGGAAAAACTTTAACCAAAGGTTTCTTAGTTTTTTTTTTTGTATTTGTTTCAATTTTATTTCTTTATACGTTTCATATGACCACTAAGTAACATGTCATATGACCACTAATTAACATGTCAATATTTCTAATATTCAAACTGTCAGCCCGTATATCGGTTACATATTCAGTCTCTGTTACCCTTCCATCACAAAGCGACTGAATCAATTTTGATGAAATATGGCATGGCGATATGGCACAACTTGAAGTAACTTTTTTTCAGAAAAATGTTATAATCACCTGACTATACAAATACATAATTATGTATAGCTATGTCCTCAAGAATATAATAATCATAATTATGTATAGCTGTTATGATGCTAGTTCCTCAAGAATATATAATTAAAATCTAATATACTAACAATGTTATTAGCTTATTCGATGCACATTTTTCTAAATATTCTTAATTAGTCTTAGAATGTTGGGGATGGTATTGTATAATATGTACTTAAGAAATAAATAAATAGTCTATACTACTATTTTACATTAATTATGGTAATTGCAGTACATGTAGACTAGATGGTTGGATAATGTTTTCTTCCTTTAGAATTTATTGAATTGTTGTTTGTATAAAATAGTAGTTAAGAGTCGAATAGAAGTAATTTACATACCAAAGGAATGCACGCACGTATTATACATGTATTTTATTTAAAGGTTACAAACAACCTTATACACACTATAATTTGAAATATTTCGACAAAAATTATGCTTGATGCATAAGGTCATTGTTTTTCAAACAATTTAATAACTTGACCTATTCTTGTAATTTCTTGTTCTATTTTAGAGTATTTTATTCTATTTTAGAGTACATTTTGATCATAGCTCACGTGATGTTAAGTGACGATATGGTTGAAGAATGTATAGCACACCTAGCCTGGAATGGAACTGGCTCTCTAGTGAGGCTGAAACAATACTTAGCGACATATTTTCAACTTGAGTGTGGTAGCTAGCCAGCCGAGTACTAGAAAATACCCTACCACCACGCTATGGTTTCCTTACGATGTTTTTCTTCACCGGCAGCTCAATCTCGTTGTTGGGATTTGAACCTACTTCATCTGCATCTGCGACCATCTCAGCATGGCTGCCGATGGTCGCAGACAAGCAATGCTGATTATCAGATGGACATTTCTAATAACTTTTGATAAATAGGGATGTACTTTACTGTAAAAAATAAGCCTTGCTATTAATAATCGCAAAAGATAAGCAGAAAATTTTAGTCTACCAGTGCCTAAAACACAAAACAAAAGATAACTAAAAAGAAAAATGTTAATTTTTTGTTATTGTCTTATACACTATAATCACACCAAGCCTAATATAGTTTTTACAATAAAGCAAAAACAAAACTCGTTTCTTATACCAATAACACACCATTTTTAAGGTGTGTTTATTTATATCTGCTAATGATTGGATCGGCGGCGAGTGTTGAGATGAACGAAACGCTCTTCTTATGGTAAAAGAAGGTTAGTTAAGTGTAATTTCGCTAGCTGCAGTACCTTACAAACCTGTTAAAAATATTTAAAAGTTAGTAGGGCTCTGTCGCTTTTCCGTCAAAATAATATAGAAGTTATAGCGTGCTCACCGTAATGACCTCTCATCTAGATCATAGTGCTACAGGTATATGTAGCTCTTTGTTTATAACTTTCTTATTTGTGGACATATTTTAATTCTGTACTGTTATTTGATTCTATTTATGGTTTACATTGTTATGAGATATTCGTCACAACAACAGCCGTCTTAGGTTCTAGCCTAGAAATTTGCAAGAATTACATAGTAGGTACAAAAACGATAGATATATTACCTACCTATATTCCCAATGTCCCCAGAATGACCTCCCCATTAGTGGGTCACTACTGATAACAGTGAGCGAATTGTTGAGAAATCGAAATCTCAATGTCACAGCAGTGATAAAACAATTAAACATAATATAACAAATTTTTGCGATATTTTTTCTAAGCAAAAAAAATGTAATAAACTGAACAGTAATTATTATGAATTATAATTTAAAAAAATACAGGGGAATAAAAAAAATTAAGTTAAAATGTCAGCATAGCAATCAAGAGGAAAGTATATAACATTGCTATAGACGACGACAAGATGGGTCGACGATATTGTCACCGTCGCGAGTTTAACCTGGACCAGATTGGCACAGGACCGAGGCAGATGGCACAACAAGAGATAGTACTTGACCCAGCAGTGGGATAAAGAAGGGTGTGAATGACGTCATGAAGCTTACGTTGATTGTGACGTCATGAAGCTTGGGACTCAATTCTACTCGTCACGACGTCATATTTGATGGATAACGTGTATGTATTTAATGGATGGCCCTCATAATATGTAGGTAAATAAAAACTGGGACGGCACCTTTATCGGCCATAAGTAGGTATATGGAAACTGTCATGGACATGCTTATCTCTTACCATCAGGAGGGCATCTCGTTCGTTTAATTAAATCTGAATTACATGTTTTCCATAAATTTCTATGCTAGAGCTTATAGTCTTTTCTAACTCACCTTTGTCTGCGAGCAGCTCTCGGCCCAAATAGTGCAAGACCTGGTGCAGTCCCGATGGTACATGCTGGGGGCTTTGGTCGCCGTGGTCGTTATCTGTTTTATCTACATTCTGCTGCTGCGATGGGTGGTGGCGCCGGTGGTGTGGGCCTCCATTGCCGGACTATTCGGGCTGCTTGGATTCTGTACGTACAACTTGATAGATACCTATTTAACAACCCAGACCTCCTGTGTTTTAGCTTTAGTAGAGTGCTATACATCATCAGCCATAGAACGTCCACTGCTGGACATAGGCCTCCTCCTGGGGAGGTTTTGCCAATAATGCTATAGTTTTGCCAAGAGTGCTATAACGAAAAGATAAATCAGGTTGAAGAACAAAGTTAACTTTGCAGTAGAAACAAAATATTCCACAACAAATTTTCCAAAAGAATCTGAGTTTTTTTTTCTACTGCATTTTTTCAATTTACTCTTCAACATTTTGCCACGCTTCTCGCTTTTTATAGTTGCAGATTATAATGGGACTCTATAATTTTTGATTTATTTGATTAACGAGGCCTTGGTTTTGAATTTATATCAAAACTTCTCAGTTATAAAGATGTAATCGTTCTACAAAATTCGTAAAGGTCATAATTATTATTGTATCACATCTTTTCCTGTTGCTGAATAAATATTCGGTTTTGTAATAAATAATTATGGTAGGTTATATCAAATGTTGATCCAATTTAAACGAATACCTAGAAAGGTTTAAGTACTCATCTGATTAACAGTTTTCATATTAGCTCGTGAATTAAATTAGCATTCCAGTGGCATAGTTACTCAATCAGTGCAGGTGCAAGCTAATGAATGCTTGGCCTTGAGATTGGTTTGCTAGTTCGATGATTCTCGTAAAATTAGATATTTTGAATCAAAATCTGATTTGTGAGAATATTGTTAAGATATCTGAATTCTGATATCTAGCCAAATTTTCTAGTCAAAATATAAATATCGGATAAGACTCATCAAATTTAAAAAATTGATCATAATCGGTCGATGCACCAATATGCGTCCAAATTAGTAAAATAACTTATTAATAATTAATACCATATTAGTAATAATAGTATTTTTAATAGACGATAGTAAATTTTTAATATAACGAGTTTACTTTCGCGTCCTAACATTAAAAAACATTGCAATAACCTACTCATTTTTAGTATTATCAATATTAGTTTTTAAATATAAAAAAATATCATTCCTAGTAATGTTTTTTAAATTGTTGTTTTGCAAAAGGCGAATGCCATGCTAGCGTAGAATAACCCGATTCCCTTGCAACTTGAAGACGCTCAAAAGATGTCTATCGAGTAAAACCTAGTCAGGCCACGCATTCCACTTTTTTCAGTTTTGATAGAATTTTTGGTATGTCAAAATCAAAATGTTATTTATTCAGTTTAGGCCCTGGTAAGGCACGTATGAACGTTAAGTTAAATTTTTGAATCTACTACCGGCTCGTAATTACACTTCAACTGAGAAGACTCCGACAAGAAACTCAGCAAGGCATTTTTTTTGTGGATCTTTCTTTTCAACCATGAAACGATGTCGCGAATGTCGCTTTTTCAACCTACTACCAGTAATAAATAATTTTATTACACTATCGTATGACTATATAATCCAAGTCTTAATTTCCAGCCCTGTACTTCTGCTACAAAAACTACGCTTACTACAAGGCGAATCCGGTGACCATGATTGCAACGACCAATTTGAAAGGATATGCGCAGTCCATCTTCAGCAAACACGTAGGTAGAAAGTTTACCCTGTTACAAATGGGTATTTCGTCAATTCAATTGAAAGTTTCTACTCTAATCTACAGTGGTTCTTTAGGGTTGTAACGCGATCAATCATCAATCAATCCTCCAATCAGTCTATCTTTGATAACTTTGCACCTGTTTCCCCTGTTTCTAATGCCCTTTACTGAAAATAATCACAAAATCCGTATTCGAACAATCCAATACATTTGGTCATCTGACTGCAAGATGAGTTGACGGTATCGTTTGAACGTTTGTCACTAAGATTAATTCCGAGGTTCTTCATGAGGGTTTAGATATGAAGTATAGTTTCTCTGGTGACCTACCGTTTCGGTCACAGTTTTATCGCCGGAATTTAATCGCGCTCAAAACAGTACAGGCTAATGAGCTTAAGCGTACTAACCCGAAAGAGGTTTAATGTGAGTAGGTAGTGAGTACTCACCATTATGAACAACATTGTTTATGGGCAAAACTCTGAAATCGCAAATAAGCATACGTTTGGTTTAGAGTCAACGAGCTTTAACGAGCTTTTTTATCAGCTGATTTAAGAATTCTGGTCTTAGCAAAAAAATTACATAATATTGAGTACAATGACCCCCTTTCGGTTCATCATCTCAACCGTAGGACGTCCACTGTTGGACGTAGGACGTCCACTGTTGGACGTAGGCCTCCCCCATTGACTTCCATAAACACCGGTTGGAAGCGGCTCGCATCCAGCGCGTTCCTGCGGTCTTTATTAAGTCGTCTGTCCACCTTGTGGATGGACGTCCTACAATGCGCTTTCCAGTCCGTGGTCTCCGCTCCAGAACGCAATCCCATCAGCCATCAGTTCTGCATGCTATGCCCTGCCCGCTGCCCTTTCGGTTACATTGTTTGAATTTGAAAACGATTGACCCATGGCAAAGGCAACAGAGAGAGCTGCACTGCAGTTAAATAAAGTAGACTGATGATAATATATAAGATTGCAAATACTTAATTGAAGATGAAAAAAAAACATTTTTCGTTTCAGGAAACTTGGCTGGGAATACTCATTGCGCTCGCAATCATTACAGTGATATTGCTGTTAATAGTTATATTTTTGAGAGCGCGCATTGTCATCGCTATTGCGTTAATACGCGAAGGAAGCAAGTGAGTTTAAATTTTACATAATTTCATTGCATGGCGTCACTCTTTAATTTTATTCTTGACATAATCAAAAGGCATGCAAAATGAGATGAACAAGACGCTCTCCTGACGGTAAGTACTTAGATGACTATTGAATGTGTTAAACTTAAACTAATGAGAATGCGCCAAAGCAGCGATGCCCTATACTCAGTTCTGGGTCAAAGTCAAAGTTATCTCTTACCATCAGGAAAGCGTTTCGTTCAACTCTTTACTTTCATAAAATATATTTTAGCTTTTTTAGTTTTATATAAGTTTTCTAGCATAAGCTAGAATCAATTTCCATGTTATATTATATGCTTACTCTAATAAGTTAACATTCATATTCTTGATTCACCATATTCCTTTTACAGGGCTGTGTACGCGGTAAAATCTACGATATTCTTCCCCATTATCCCATGGATTCTGCAGTGCCTTACGATCGGTTACGGCGTGCTGGTCCTGATGTACTTAGTGTCTATTGGTGAATCGACCTTCAGTATAGTCAATCTGGGTAATGACAGCGGCTGTGAGTGTAAAGGGACCTACACGAAGGTAATTTCATAATTATTTTTTTCGAGATATGCTCTGGTTCTATTTCTTGGTTCAAATTTTGACTGGGCAGTCATAATTTGTTATCAATTTTGGTAGTTCTGCTTCGAGAGTTGAAGAAGGGTGCTGAAGTGCGTTTTCCACTCAGCACTGGACCTGTGTGATCTAAGCGTATAAGGAACAATTTAATTAAAAAATTACGAGTGTTATATCGGTTGTCCCAAATTAGAAATCAGTGTGCGCGCGCTAGAAAAAAAGATTTAGCAAAGGGAAGTTGTCGTAGTTTTAAAGGAAGAAAGTTTGTTCGACGACGTACCACTGATCAGATATTCCTGAAGCTATACAGATCAGATTTTTTTACTACGATCATAAGGGTTAACGAATTTCTATTGAACAGCAGTCTTTTTTATGCGATTTCATATTTGAGTCCATAGTTCATAACAACAAGTCAAAGGTTAAGCACATCTATAAAATAAATAATTAGTGGGTAATTTTGAAACAATATTTCAATATGAACATAATCTGTTCAGAGATCGCGAAGATCTTAAAAGAAAAAATATTGTGATGGTTCGGGCCGAACAAATATGTTAATGTCTGCGCTCCTTCTCTTCCAGGATAACGAGGCGTGCGCTCCACTCACATTCATCGAACAGTGTGGTGACGTCAACGGAGGGTTATGCAAGGTGGCCTCTTGTCACTTCACAGGCATTGATAATCCGCAAAGCGTTGTCTGGATGCATTGTAAGTTAGATTTATCATTTCAAATCCTAAGAAACGGTTGTGCCATGACTTTGGCGCGCTCTAAGCAGACTTTCCAACATTTGGCGCTTGATCGCACCGACTAAAGGCACCAGACTATCGTCCAATAGCCCAACATGACTCCAGTTTGTCATAACTCACGATCGATCAAAACAGATTTTCCACACACATCAATATGCACTTTGCAACCTCATTCACTATGGAGGTTCGTGTGAGTTGGCCAACTCTTTTGATCTGCGTACGATTTACCGCCATCGGAGCGATTGCGCGCCAACACGATCCAAAAAATGCAGGAACTACCTATCTCTCTACACGTGGAGATTGGACGATCGTGTGGTGCCTTACACGCCGCGCACTGAACACGAGAATGACTCTAAGTTCGGTAATACTAAATACGCAAGGAGTACGTTTTTGCGCTCAATGCAGCTTAGCGACATGTCGGTCGTACGTTTCCTGTGCAGGTACTTTTATCTTAGTTCATTGTTATGCCGATTTACAATAACTGCAAAAACAGCTCACAAAAACAAGGCCGTCTATGGAATATCTTTTGTGCGGTGTCACGAACACATAACACACCGAGTGAGTTGACTTCGTTAGAAGTAAAATCTTTGCCTTTTTGTCCTGACATCTGTGAGTGATCGTAATTCGCTATATTAAAAGGAAACGCGAAACTCCTTTGCCTATATAGCTGTAGAAAAGCATAAATTAAAGACAAATATAAAGTTTTTATTCAAACAACGCTATGTGTTATCATATATTATTTTCTGCAATATTTACGGTTTCAAATCGTAATTTAAAAACTGTTCAATGTATATATCATATATGTTTTTGTAATCGAAATTTTGCGCATGGTTTAAATAAGATATTTGCATCTTCGTTTCAGTACTAAACCTGCTAGGTTTCTTCTGGACCATGTTCTTCATCAGCGGTATAGCTGACATGATGCTGGCTAGTACTTTCTCCACGTGGTACTGGACATTCCACAAGAATGACCTGCCCTTCTTTACTTTGACATCTGGAATCTATAGAACAATTCGGTAAATATATTTAGTGCTAAGCGTAGCTTTTAGACGCTCTTTGCTAACTATGATAGTAATAGGTATTTATTTACAAGTAACGCGCGCAGGCCTATTAATGAAAAGGTCGATACCACTTATAGGAAAAGTTTTACTAGATAGAAATAATATATAACCAGATAGAAAAAAAATCGCCAAGCTTTCAAAATGTATCAGGCGTAAACTGAAAATAAAACTAACATGAAGTGCTGTAAATCCCCTCAGTGGCATCCCTTCATGAATAACAGAGGGATCTCCAGAAGAACGCACCAGTACCTTCTCAGCAGTTTGTATGTCTTTGGCTTCGCTCCCGGGAAACGCTAGGCGTTATTCACCTTTTTACTTTACAATATCACGGCGCCATTGTTGCACGGCCCTGTTGGCTCATTGGGAGTATGTCTGCCTGAGTTGTAGGGCGTGGGTTCGATTCAAATGTTTGTTTGGTATAAACAAATGTTTGTTCTGTGTCTGGGTGTTCTGTATGTATTATAAGTATGTATTTACAACAAAAAAAAAGTATGTAAGTATGTATCCTATCAGTTATCTGACTTCCATCACACAAGCTCTGCTTAGTTTGGGGTCAGATGGCGCTGTGTGTAATGTGTCCTACAATAAATAAAAAAAGGTCTCTTGAGTGAAATGGTCATACAGAGTTGATAGAGAAGTCAGCTCTCCAAATCTGATCACCTGTAAGGCTGGGCTTTAAACGGCTCTTAAAAACTAAGTTTGTCAGCGAGACACTTTAGGAAGCAGACGTCAAACATTGGGGAGGATTTAAGTATTGTGCTCATAATTCCAGGTACCACATGGGTACAGTGGCGTTCGGCGCTCTGATTATCGCCATCGTGCGCGTGATCCGCGTCATCCTTGAATACGTCGACCACAAGCTCAAGAAATTCGACAACCCGTTCACGCGCTGCATTCTTTGCTTCTGCAAGTGCTGTTTCTGGTGTCTCGAGAGCTTCCTCAAGTTCATCAACAAGAATGCTTACATTATGTGCGCGGTGCACGGCAAGGCGTTCTGTGCGAGCGCAAGAGATGCTTTCTCTTTGCTGCTGAGGAATATTGTTCGAGTCGTCGTTTTAGATAAGGTATTCGTATTGTTCAAACTTTGCGTCTCTTCTGCTTCTGATGCCTTTTCAAATTTATCATAACGCGCGTGTGTATACATAGATTTTATTGAAGGACATTTTAGACAGCGCCATCTAGTCCCAAATTAAGCAATCCTTGTACTATACTGAACTAAATAACTAATAGAATAGTTGTATACTTTTTTTTTGTAAATACATACTTATAATAGGTACATACAGAACACCCAGACACAGTACAAACATTTATCGTTACATAAACATTTGTCCTGGTGAGAATCGAACCCACGTCCTTTAGCTCTTTAAGCAGACACTCTAGCAAATGAGCTAACTATGGTAATCAGAACCTAATATAATTTTAATATTTTTAAATATGAATACAGTTGCAATGGTCATTGACAGGCGTTATCTCTTACCATCAGGAGAGCGTGTCGTTCGTTTCATTACATTTACTTTTTTTATGGTTGACAAGCTAGTTGTTTAACCACAGCTCATTTGATGTCAATTGACGGTGTGGTCGAAGATGTTAAAGCACACCTAGCCTGGAATGGAAATGGCTCTCAAGCTTGGCGGCTTTTCAACTTGAGGGTGGTAGCTCAAGCTCTTAGACGTGTGAACCGACGGAGTGTATTTCTCTGTGCGTAAACGAGATGCTAACAAAAAATATTGATGAGTCTATCACTTCGTTTTTCACAGGATTTAAAAAATAATTACGATTTCATGGCGGCTCAAATGCCAGGCTGGCTGATTACAATTTTATTCGTTTTCAGGTGACGGACTTCATATTCTTCCTATCGAAGGCGTTGATATCAGTAGGCGTTGGATTCGCGGTGTACTACCTGCTGGACTGGAGCTTCTGGTACGAGGTGGCGCAGGGTCAGCGGTTGCATTACAACTATATTCCCGCTGTAATACTCAGCGTCGCGACCTACCTCATCAGCACTATATTCTTCAACGTGTACGCTATGGCGGTCGACACGCTGTTCCTTTGTTTCTGTAAGTTCTGGCTTTTGACCACCACAGTTTATATGGATCACCGTACTAAGCCATACGCGTAAACCATAAAATGCAATATAGCTATAGATCATACAGAAATACTTAAAAAAAATGGATTGTCAAGTATTGATCCCTTTAGTATCAATAAATAGGCGTATAGTCTTGTCGCTTTTCAAGTATACAATTATAATTTTTTTACAGCGCTATCTAGCCCCGAGCAAGCAAGCAGATTTTTAACAATTCAACTAATTAACGATTCAGAATATTGTTACAGGCATTCATAGTACTAACCTACTATTAATATTAACAAACAAAAATGGAGAAATGGAAACTATTAAATATTTACAAATTGATTGTGTTCAAAGAAATCCATAAGGGACCGTTGATATCACTAAAGTATAAAATGACGTCATGTTTCGCGTATATCTGATCATTCGTGTAGTTCTTTTATATTATGCAACAGATTTTGGTACGGTTTTCTGTTTATAAGTGCGAAATCTTGCCAAGATAGTATACTATAATTTAATACGGTAATATCTAATATACAATGTATGTTTTTTTTTATACAGTGGAAGACTGCGAACGAAACGACGGATCACCAGAGAAACCTTACTTCATGTCCAAAAACCTCATGAAGATCCTCGGAAAAAAGAATAAGCGAGAATAAAATTATGCCAAATATTATATGTAAATGAGAGTTGTGAGATTTTATATGAGTATTATGCGAGTCACAAAGTCCGTAAAGTTCGTATTGATTTACAATTTTCGTAGGTTTGGTTTACTCTCTTATTTTAGAGGCTATTATAGATTTAATGTTATGTACATATAATGGATACTAAATGTAATATATAAAGTAACTAATCAACTAAAGTAAGTTAGTATAAAGACGTTTTTACATTTTTTGTAAAAAATCCTAATTCTGAATTACCACCATTTTGTAAAATAATTATCTATAAATGAATATTTGTCTATAGCGTGAGTGGAATAAAAATGATTTGGAAATATACATTAAACTACCTATACGTGGACATTTCATTATCTACTCTTAGTTGTTAAAAATGTATTATGGATTGGACGGGACACCAGAGTATTGCAGAAGTTAAAAGCTATGGATATTTGGACACCAAGCATCCTGTAGTCTAGTTTTTTGCAACAAAATTTCAGCCTGAATATAGAATGTTATTTCATATTCAATATAGAATGTTATTTGTTAATGAGCTATGACGCCACAGTCGTACATACATACAGATACATACGTTATAACGTATGTATCTGTATGTAAGTATGTACGCATACAGAAGGGTGTTATAAGTTTAAAAATGCAAGTAAAAGCAAGTAAAATTAAAAAAAAAAGACTCAATTTTTTTTTCTCATGGGTCAGAACTGGAACAAAATCGGACCACACGGGAAGCAAAAAAATAAATAAAAAAGAATCATCAAAATCGGTTCACCCAGTCAGATCAGAGTTTGTTATCTCTGATCTGTATTAAAAAAAAAACAATCGAATTGAGAACCTCCTAATTTTTTTAAGTGGGTTAATAAAATAGTCTTGACCACCATCGTCAGAGACTCTCGCTAGATGGTTGGGTTAGATTCAAAAAGCAGTGATCCTTGACATGGCGCGCATTGTTAGGTAGTTCCTCAATCTGTAGCCCTCACCACCGGCAGCTTGAGTCCTGCCCCGCCGCCGGCGGCACCCTATTTTTTATATTGTTTTTTTTTCTTCTAATTATTTAATGTAAAAGAAATAAATTACGTAATTATAATATTAAGGTTTAGTTGCCCTTAGTTTCGGCCATATTTCATTTACAAGTATATTGTCAATTGATAATGTATTACTTACATCAGTTTTGTTTGCATAAGTTTATAGATTCGATATCCTCAAGTAACGATATAAAAGATAAGGTTTGAATAAGCAGGATGTGGTGACCAATCTGTAGAAAAGTCGACACGTGTGCGGTGCCTACAACTGCGATTTTTTTTATAGTACATAGGGAACTGGATACTGGTTTACTTTGGTTTTAAGTTCTTCACAAACGGATTCAGTCTAGTGACACAAAGAAGTTCACAGTCAAGTCCAGCCCACGCCCTAGTCAAGTAGGGACTTTATTTATTCGAACGTTATTTTATAAACAACACAAAAAACATGTTTACTACATTATATAACTTTCCCGGCCTCATACACAAGCAATTCGAAATTTTTATACAAACAATTATTTTTTTTATTGTAAGTAAATGATATGTGGCGAAACAACTTTTACGCGTTCCCGCCAAATTCCTTTCGGGCCCGTATTGATAAGTGGTATAGATTTTAAATACGGATTTTAAAACTCATTTCTCGGTAGAGGAAAAATCTACATGTACCTATGTTCGGAAAGGGAATGGCGATATTCTCCGACTTTTGGCAATTTTAGTTTGCATTTTTATCTATAACTATTATTTTTATAGTATAACTTATGAAAAAAACATATTAAAAAAAAAAACTCATTTATTAAAATTGAAAATATTTAAGGGCTTCGTTCAAGTAGAAACATTATTTAGTATTATTGACTGGATAGCACTTTAAATAAAAAACGACACTGATAAATGTGTTTCGAGACCATATAGATTTCTTATTAAAAATGTGCGATGGAATAACAGACTAATCTTTCCTACTTTTAAACACAATAAAAAAAAACGACTTGTTTCGAGATAGGGAAATACCTCAAAATCGAAGTTTGTACGCACAGACTTGCGTAGCCCCCGCGTGCGTCCGCCATCTAAATATATTATATAACTCAAAGGTGACTGACTGACTGACTGACTGACATAGTGATCTATCAACGCACAGCCCAAACCACTGGACGGATCGGGCTGAAATTTGGCATGCAGATAGATGTTATGACGTAGGCATCCGCTAAGAAAGAATTTTGATTAATTCTACCCCCAAGGGGATAAAATAGGGGATGAAAGTTTGTATGAAACTTTGTCAATTTTAAACCGATCGGGCTGAGACTTTGCATGCATAAAGCTACTATGACGTAGGAATCTAGCGCGGGTGAAACCGCGGGGCACCGCTAGTATTTTTATATATTTTTGCTCTGCTTCCTTTTTTAAACTGTCTGACAGCGTTAGAGTGACCATCGACTTCAATATCAAACGTACTTGAAACGTCACACGTCGGCACTCGGCACATAGCACCAAGTCGCATAAATGACAGGCGATATATAGATATATATATATTATATAGGCATATATAGGCCCTACAGGGAGATGTTAAACGTGTGATGAGGTAGGAATATTAAAATAAAAACAACCTTATTTAAACTTCGGTATAATCATTTATTCTGTGTTGCGTGAGGAAGGCCACGTCAAGCATGGCCTCAGGGTCGAGCAGCTGCTTCACGTGCTCATACTTGAGGCTCTCCTCGTACGCGAAGACGATTGCAATGTCGTCCAGCATCATCTTAGAGGCGACCAGGGCGGCGATGCAGTTGCGCAGCCGGGCGATCGTCTCACGGTCTGCGAGGCTCACGTGCTGCAAACAAACAACGGAGTTACATCAAGACGAAACGAAAATTTACTTAAAAAGCAGCGCCATCTATTGATTTGACGCTTCATTAATTCCAAAAGGATATCATAAAGCCATAACTCGCACAGAAAGAGACACTAGACACTCCGCAAAACACTTGAAAATACGAATAGCCCGATATGACGCTGTGCCGTTTTTGTATGAAACAAAGTGTCCACAATAGCATATTATGTACCAGCTTTGCACGGGTGCAATTCATTTTAGTGGCTTGATTATAAAACATTTAATTTCTCTACTTAAACAAAAGTTTAATAAGAAACAGATATAGACAGCGACTTTGTTTTATACTATGTAGAGACTAAAAGATGGTATAAGGAACCACATTCTTTACATGTAATTCACCTATGATTGGGCTGTAAAAACAGAATATTTTTTCATACTATAATAGTAATGAGACGAACAAGACGCTCTCCTGATGGTAAGAGACAACGCATGCCCATGACCATTGCAGAGATATACAGAACTTTGAGTAGCAAAGCAAAGTCCAAGGCTTGTTTTTTGCGCTTTCTTTGAGACATTCCATGGTTTTGGTTAGTCTAAACAGCCCAGTAATCCAAAACGACAAAAATACGCTTAAGAAACTCTCTTGTTGTTAAAAAGCTTGTACGCAAAAAAAAACGTTATGGTAACGGCGATGATTGATTCATTAGACTCATTATTATCGTTGTGCCATTCAGTCAAAGGCGGATCCACACACTTATCAAGAGATTTCTTGTTATGACGTATACGGCTTTTCAATATAACAAAAAAAATCTAGAATCACAATGAACCAGCTACTATTTATCGTTTTGAAACCGGAGCCAAACAAATGCTTTGAAAACCGCACAATCATTATTTGTAAGCATTTTTGGTAAGTTTTGTCTATGACTTAGAAATTCGCATATAAATAGCGATAAGAATGTTCGATATATCTTTATTGATAAAACACGGATTGATACTATATAGTCCTTGAATAAATAATAAGGTATTTGTTTTTTGATTAGGATAATTGCTTTATCTGACGGTTAGAATGGCGTCTTTTTGCACTTTTGATGATTGAGGATGATTTTGCATTTGAAACAAATATACAAAAAACTATTAAGACAAAATTTGCCAACCGTGAGAAAAATTCTTTAAAATAATTCAATGAAGCTATAGAATCTTTGTTATTGAACAAAATGATATTTTATATTTTATTTCCATTTAACAAGATATAGTCTTTGTTACCTATATGTAATTTAAAAAAAAAAAGGAATTCATATGGTTTTCTCATGGATGCCATTGTCAGAACTGCACCAAATTCTGTCGCAGAACTGATAACCGCGACCACAAATGGAGACCACAACTCGTCATACGTAGCATATGACGGTCTTAAGACTTGATGGAGTGACAATATACGCAGGACAGGCAACATGGCTGGAAATTTTACTTGGTGGTAGATTTCCTTTGCAGGTTTTCTAGATAGGTACCACCACAGTACCAGGTATTCTGCCGACAAGCAGTAGTGTATTAACATTAATGTATTCCGGTTTGAAGTGTACTGGAACTAGCGAAATTACAGGGCTTTTGAAACTAACCATCGTATGTCTCAAAATAATGAAGTTCAAAGCAATAATGCCCTGGACTTTTTTATACACAAAGTTATGTGTACCACTGGAATGGTCATGGACATGCTTTACCTCTCACTATCAGGGGAGCATTTCATTGGTCTCATTAATTTTACATTAAAAAACACGAACAAGTGCGAGTCACTCGCCCACAGAGGATTCCGTACAATCTAGTAGGTATGACTAATTCAATAAAAATTTACAGTTATCGGATTTTTTCCTTCATGTGTACTGAAAGACAATACTTGTTGCCACATTTCATACTTCTAGGTCAACGGGAAGTACCCTACAAGTTTTTATTCCCTTGTGAGTGTCGAAATATGCGGTATATATATCTCCATGCGTTCCCGATATAGAAAATTGACAGATGGATTACACAGTGATTCTTAAAGTGGTTCCGCTTTTTTATTTTTGAGGTACAGAACCCTAAAAAAATTAAGTAAAATTGGAAGATCGCATTGAGTTGCGAGAACTAGGAGAGCCTTATGTCTACCGGTGCCTTATTGTAATCTGATTATGTAATGTTTTAAATTGTAACAAAATAATAATTTTACTTGTAACAAGCCAAAAATAGCTGCATGAATGTACTTGATTTTCTATTCCATTATTAATCAGGACAAGTACATAAAAAATAAAAGCTGCCAAATCAGTAGCTCTAGTGTATTAACTTGTGAGAATTTAATCATAATTATGTAAAATTGTAAACTATAATTTAATGTACAAAAAAGTTGTTTATAACTATCCCAATTTCTATGTTTCTATTGTTATTGTAGTACAATAAAGTAAATCTTACAAATTGATAAAAATATAAAATTTTACATAAGTTTCAATTGTTAAGAATTTGCGATTTAGTCATAGGGTAACATCATTCTGTCACATCATGAAATAATATCTAAAAAAACTTACTTGTGTGTCTACATTAATTATTTCATCACTATCCCCTTCCATTACAAAGTCTTGCTGTTTAGGGCTTATCCATATGTAGCCATTGTTTCCAATTATAACAGACACTCCAATAGGTAGGTGGTGGAAATGGTTCTTTTTCCGCCTTATTAGCGAGGGAAACACCTTCATTAGAATGCCTTGTGTGAGCTGAAAACAAAATGTAACATTTTTTAGTGTCCATTACACAGTAAGTAATTTACTTTTAATGTCATTGATGTAAAGTGTGTTTTCAATAAATTAAATATTTAAACACTGGCCAATTGTGAGTAAGGGTTCCATACCATTATCTATAAAACCTGCAAAAAATCTTGTATGGGAGCCCCATTTAAATATTTGTTTTATTTTAATTTAATTATTTATTTTTAAAGTGAATATATAACTAAATATTCTGTGAATATTTCAAGTATCTACCTGTTGCCGTTATCAATATTGAGCAAAAATGAGCAAAAAAATCACCTCAAATATTTATTTTAAATATTAATTTTTAATTATTGTTTTTGGATTCTGACAATGCCAATGATTCTCAAGAAATATCCATCTATTAATTAATATTACTTCTATGTAATTATTTAATACCTTCCCATACTTCAAATTCCGAGTGTGTAATGCCAGTGTGTTATCAGAATTGATATTTTGCACCTCTGCACTAATCAAATCACCTTCTTGTAAATATTTCCTCATTGTCTGTTCATCTTCTGCTGATCGTCTTCTCTGGAAAATAGAAAATTAAACAATAAGTTACATTATTTAGATAATAAATCAAAACATATAATAAATAATAATCATTTACTAAAAAATAAATATGACATAGATCAATTCTGATGAACATATACATTATACAAAATAAACACACATACTGGTGAAACATTGTTGGAAATCAATATTTATAAGAGAATATGTTAAGATTTGTGTACAAAGGTAATTTATGCCATAGCTCAGTAGCTAGAGAATGCAGGTGTTTATCCAGCTTAATGTACAGTTGATCCATACAGGTAGGTAATTTTTATTGCTTTAAAACTACAACAGAAATAATTCTGACATTAAGTAAAGTCAATTTACCAGTTCTCCTCCTGGTAAATTAACAGCAGAGAGGTGTAGGAAAGAGTCTAATCTTGAGTTAGTTTCCACCTTCCATCTTCTCTGCTGCACCTCCAATATCCGACCAACTACAACATCACCAATCTCACCCACATAGCGGCTTTTCAAAGGCCGCACACATATTAGTTTGTTCACTTTTTGCATAACACCAGCAACAGAGGCCTTGATGCTATCTTCTTCGACGTATGTTCCATGGCCTCTGAAAATTTAAAGTATTTACATCCTTCATTTTTCTATCTGCATAATATATAATTTATATACAATATGTAACCGAAACCAGAGGTTAATGAACAACACGTTCCGATATAAACATAAATTTGAAATATAAAAGAATAAATATAAACAGAGGATATTAAAACAGTTTGTTGGTAGCTGAATATTTTTTTTAGGTTATGAATTGTATAAACCCAATAAATCAGAAGGAACAGGGTGAAAAGAATAATATAGGCCCTAAGAATCTTCATACAATCGGAAGATACATTACTCTAGAAGAGGTTCAAGGCTTCAGCTTGCCTGCTTACCGCATAAAATCTTGAACTCCAGTTATAACTTCGCCAGGTGTGTAAAACCGAGGTAATTCATTAAGAGAGGCTACACAATGATCAACTCTTTCCGAAACAAGTCTGATTGAAACTTGTCCACTCATTTTTTTAACAAAAACAATGATTCACTTATACCCAAGTTAATAAATTGTAAACTTGTAGCCAAAGAATAATATTACTCTGCTTGTAGCATTCAAATCACAACAATATTAAAAAAATATATGACGAGTTTTGGTGGGAAGGCGGGAACACGGAAAAATTTGTACAACATTTGTTTCTCTTTCTTCTTGGCATCGCACTATGTGCATTCTGCCAGTTTCAATGTTTCTATATTTTGTGAGTAGTCTTAATTTTTCAGCTTCTTTATCATCTATAGTTACAGTCAAAGTCTAATCTTGATCAAGTCCAGTCGGTCCCAGTCAAATCAAGTCATGCCTTAGTAAATGACTGCGTAGTAGTGGCAACTTTACTATAAGCTTCTGGATGGAGTTTTGGAAACAACACGAAAAGTCATTTGTTTAACCACATTATATCATTCTCCCACACTCGCGCTTGTAATTCGGCACTTTATAAATAAAACACCACTATTTTTATGCATAAAAACTCGAAAAACCACTAGTTTTAGGAAAAAAATACAATGGGCGACACGACGCTCACCGCGTTCCCGCCAAAACTCCAGGTACAACATTGTTCTTGCTCAATGGAAGAACATGTGCGATAGCCGAAGAAAAAAAAAGCATTGTTTTCCAAAACTTTTTCGAGAGTTTTTCTATAAAAATTATGGTGATCTATTTGTAAAAAGCCAAATTACGCGCTTGAATGTGAAACTGGAATAATGTGGAGAATCATGATTTTTTGTGTTGCTCCTAAAACGCCATCGATGTTGAAAGAAAAAGTCAACTTACTTTACTAGGGCTTAAACGTAGTGTTTGATCTGAGATCTAGTGTTTCATCTAAGCCTATACATATTCTATAGACCAGAGATAGATGGCTATTGGTTCTTAGTAATCTATCTTTAACAAACAGTACCTGGTTGACCGAGCTTTGCTCGGTTTTTCATTGCCTAAAAACACGGATAAAACGACGTATTCTAAAAATGAGACCTAGCTCGATCGATTTATCGCCCCCGAAACCCGCTGCATGCTAAATTTCATGAAAATCGTTGAAGCCGTTTCCGAGAATCAGATTATATATATACATATATACAAGAATTGGTCGTTTAAAGGTATTATATATTATTATATAGATAGATATATCGATATCAACGTTAACATTCGTTGTTGCCAGACGCATTGCATGAAGAAGTGACTTATCTGACAGTGAAGATCTATATTTAGATTTTCAGACGCTTTTTAGACACTTTCGATTTGAATTGTTAATGAATGCATAATAAGACAAATCGCTTTCTAATTCTTTGAAATCTGCGAATCGCTGCTCAAATTCAAAAATTACCTCGTCGATGTAATTCACTACTGATGTAGTACCTACATGTACTACTCCTTTTGGCAAATAATTCTATTATCCCAACTATTTATGTCCAAAACTATTTTCTGATTAAAACATGCGTCGCGAGCCGCATGAAAACAAGCCGCGGGCCGTTGTTTGGACAGCCTTGTTTTAAAACATTTACTTATCTTCTTCGTTTATTATAATAAACGCTTATGTATTTTTGTTGCATGCCTATGCTTGCCATGCTACGTATGCTTGTACCATTAAGTATTATTTATGTATTAGGTTGGTATATACCTACGTCCTACGTTAATATTTTTGCCCCGTCTCATTTCAAAATCCATATGAGTTGATGGTACAAAATGATTTGTGATTCTGGGATTTCTGATGATTCTGGGTTGCAACAAATTGGCGCTAGATATTTCAATTTGTATTTTGAATACAAATGACGCGGAAAAACGCTAGCTAAGCGGCGCGGACTAACGTAAAGCCGCCTGTGAGGGCTCACAGTGGGAAACGGTGAAAAGTTAAGTGACATTGCCATGACAATTGCAATAATAGTCGATGAAATAAAAGAAATCGCTATGCGACAAGTTTGCAAAAAAAATGGACAATGTAATCTTTATGTCACATACTCGACCTCAACATTATGCCGGCTACTGTAGGTACACAGTTTATGATTCATTTGCCCTGTCCTTACGTAGTTGATTCATTTGCCCTGTCCTTACGTATAAGTGTCAATGAGCTTAGTAAACGTTGAAACCTATTGTTTACAAAGAGATAACGGAGTGGTTATCTGGCAGTGTCGCGGCGACTGTTCTCGCTGGGTGATAACCACTCAATTTTATACCTTGATATTAGCAAGGAACGTAAGTAGATACTAAGTACTAAATTTCGTAATTTGTCCAGTGGGTTCAGTGCTAAAAAGTTTGTGAACTAAAATCTTACGTGGCGTGAAAATGATATTTGTTCTGCTGGTGCTACTATTTCTGACTATTTTATACATATCGTACGCAAAGCATTTTGATTATTGGAAAAAAAGGAACGTAAAACATGATAGACCTTTGCCATTCTTTGGTAATAATATCAAAATATATTTCATGAAAAAAAGCTTGACGCAAATGACTACAGATACCTACCGAAAATATCCAAATGAAAGGGTAGTTGGACATTATCGATCTCATAAACCGCAACTACTTATCAGAGATCCAGAAATCGTGAAGCGCATATTGATGACAGATTTCAATCACTTTTATGTTCGTGGACTTATCCCGGCTGATGATGCTCCAGAAACTCTGACTCGCCACTTGTTCAATGCCGATGGAGACCTGTGGCGGTTACTGCGTCAGCGTCTGACGCCGGCATTTTCAAGCGGTAAGCTGAAGGCGATGTTCCCGTTGATAGTGGAGCGCGCCGAACGTCTCCATGTGAGGATCGAGGCTGCGAACGGAGCACCCATCGATGCGAGGGACCTCATGGCACGCTTTACCACTGATTTCATCGGAGCTTGCGGCTTTGGACTCGATATGGATGCACTCAGTGATGACGAATCCGAATTCAGAAAGCTTGGCGTCAAAATTTTACAAATTCAATTCAAAGATGCTGTTAAATTTTTCCTCAAAAAGCTGTTTCCAAAAGTTTTCAAAAATCTGAAAATGACAGCGAGACTAGAAGCTGATGTAATACCTCTTGTGCAATCTATATTGAAACAGAGAAATTATAAACCTTCAGGAAGAAATGACTTTGTAGACCTTCTATTGGAATGCAAAAATAAAGGAACTATTGTGGGTGAATCAATGGAGAGGTTTAAGCCAGATGGTTCTCCAGAACAGGCGACACTAGAGATGACTGACGATCTCATTGCTGCCCAAATGTTCGTGTTCTTTGTTGCTGGGTTTGAGACCTCATCTTCAACTACGAGCTATACCCTTCACCAGCTCGCTTATCATCAAGAGATACAGCATAAGGTTCATGAAGAAATTGATCGTGTTCTATCAAAACACAACAATAAACTCAGTTATGATGCTATTCAGGAGATGCGTTACTTGGAATGGACTTTCAAAGAGAGCATGCGATTGTTTCCATCAGTTGGATTCTTGATACGACAATGTGCTCGCAAGTACAAGGTTCCGGACTCTGACTTAACTATAGATGAAGGTGTGAAGATTTTAATTCCAGTTCAGGCTTTACAAACTGATTCCAAATACTTTGAAAATCCAGAAGAATTTCGACCTGAGAGATTTAACCCAAATGAATCTGATTCATTTCATAAATTTACATATTTACCTTTCGGAGATGGACCACGAGGATGTATCGGTAAATCTACTCAGTATTTCTAAACTTTGCGATTAATTTGAATGGTGGACGCAATGTCGTATTTTGAAAATTTAAAACAGACTAATAATTTTTTTTATTTGGCTAAATTGGTTGGCTCCGCGCCTCTTGCGCGTGGATTAAAGATAGTTTGTGAAGTATTAATAACGCCTGAAACTTTGTGCATCCTGTCAGTAAAGTAATGTTAAAATTCCACAAGCCTTCCAATTGTATTATTTAAATTATTATATCTTTATTTCAGGTGCTCGTCTGGGTTTGATGCAATCATTGGCAGGCCTGGCAGCAGTGTTGTCCAAGTTTTCAATAGAGCCAGCGCCGGTCTCTCTGAGATATCCTGTCGTCGAAGCTAAGCCGATCATGATCCAAACCATCAAAGGTGGTCTGCCGCTTTTATTCCGAGAGAGAAAGAAATAAAATAAAATTAGTTACATTGTTGAACATCTGTATAAATAAACTAAATTTAAAATGCTTGCTCAAACACAGTACCTACCTAACAAATGTTTTGAATTTTTTGTTATTTGCTAAAGCGAGCGACCTATTCTATTCATTCTCGTGATACTTAAGCATGTAACTACGTCCTTATCTACGAGTATATAGGTATATAATCTGAATCACGGAAACGGCTCCAACGATTTTCATGAAATTTAGTATGCAAGACGTTTCGGGGGCGATAAATCGATCTAGCTAGGTTTCATTTTTAGAAAACGTCGTTTTATCCGTATATTCAGCCGAGCAAAGCTTGGTCATCCAGGTACTGTTTTCTGACTGTGATATTTGACACAGCTATAACAAAGCATCCATGAATGCTAAGGTTAATATTTTCGGAAAATTAATAACATTGTTTGGTTTTTGAGGTTATACTGAATTTCGCGATTCTGGGAGCCTTAAATATAAGTGATCATTACGTTATGTTATACCTACTTACCTACTAACTTACTTCAATCTCAAATTGGAAGTTCTTTGGCGGGAACAAAGAAACCTATGTCGTTGTATTGTATTGTTTTCCGAAAACGGATTTTGAAGCGTTTATTTACAAAAAAAATTGCACTTTATTCATTGTATCAAACTATATGTCTGAGAGTGGGAAACTATTAACGTGGCGAAACATATTTATCGTATTGCTTCTAAAACTTCATCAAAGCTTCTATTAGACACCACTACTTTACTAGGGTACAGACTGGAGACTTGACCATGACTTATATTATACAATTTGTAATTTGTAATTTTTATAATTGGGAATAAAATTTATTGTACATGATTTTCTCATTAAATAGTTGAAAATATAAGATAAACTAGCAAAATTTAATTCTTTGCCGGAGTCTGTGTTTCCCTAAAAGTACTATATGAGTGTCTTCAAATCAAGAGTAAACAGGTTCTTTCTAGGAAGGCGTGTTCCATCCTAGACCACATCGTTGCTTAACATTAGGCAGGATGCGGTCAAACGCAAACATATTCTGTATTTAAAAAAAAATTACATAGCGCGATGCCACAAACAAAGATGAAGAACAGTAAAACGTATCAACAGGAGTTTTGGCGACAATGCGGATGAATTTCTCTTGCTACATTATATTGTTTCTCAAAACATGTGTTTTTACGATATTAAAAAAGTCTTCAGTTTTCAGCTTCTTTATTTTTATAGTCAAAGTCCGTGCCAGTCAAATCTAGTCATGCTCTAGTAAAGTAGTGGCGACTACTATAAGCTTCGATGGAATTTTGGAAGTAACACGAAAAGTCATGTTTTATCGCATTATATCATTTTTCCACACTCGTGCTTGTAATTCGGCACTTTATGAATAAAACACCAGTATTTTTAAAAACTCAAAAAACACTAGCTTTGGAAAAAAATACAATGGGGCTACACGACTCTCCGTGTTCCCGCCAAAACTCCCGTTGAAGTGTTTGGTCGTACTGCCAGCTTAGAACATAGAAATAATTCATCTTCTAAGACTGCCACAGCCACTATCTTACTTCGCCATGATTAGAATTAACACTGAATAACTTTAATACTAATAAAGTATATTTTGACCTTATCCATTATCGAACCAAAGCAAGTTCAAAGTGGAAAACTTGGACCCTTCGTGTAATTCATGTATATTGACGTGATTATTCGTCTGAGGTGGAAAACTTGAGAATTGACATAATACATGAACGTGCTAGGGTCAAAAAAGAAAAAAAAACTTCTTTTGCTTTGTGTTTGGCGTCGCACTTTGTATATTTCTCAGTATCAAGTGTTTCGATATTTTCAAGAGATGTATTAAAAATCAATTCAAGAAAAGGCATGTTTTACACATTATTTCACATTCCCACATTCGCGTTTGTAATTCGACACTTTATAACATACGAATAAACAACGTTTTGAAAATAAAATTGTGGAACGACACGACTCTTTCCGCTTTCCCGTCAAAACTCCCTTATTCTCTATCTCTGCCCTCTGCACTTTCTGCAATACCTATCTGCTTGTAGATAGGTATTGGACTGCGTAGCCAACATGAAGCTATTTACCTATAGCTTCATGGTAGCCAATTGCCAATAATTAAAAAAATAGATCTCTACTTATAATACTTGTCAGAGGGGGTTTTGGCGGGAACGCGGTAAAAGTCGTGTCGCTCCACAACTCCAAAAGTCCATCCAGAAGCTTAGAGTAAAGTCGCCACTACTTTACTAAGGCATGACTTGATTTGACTGGCACGGACTGGAAATTGACTGTAACTATAGATGTAAGACATGAATTGCAAAAACTGAAGACAAGGCAGTATGGCTTGACAGCTTTAGCCTGCCCGATGGGGCAAATAAATAAATAAAAAATTGTCAGATGTTCCTTTTTGTTTTGGTTTTGTATTTATTTCGTACTCCGTTTCGGGACTTTGACATATAATATGTTTGGTGTGCTTCAGAAATTAAATTTTCAGTGAAAACGACAAATAAGTGCTTTGAAAATGTCTGCTGCTAATGCAGCTCCTATCACAGCCACTGATAGCTTGTCACAAGCTCTAAAAGCTAATATTATTCCCAATCAGGAATACTTGCTTCAGGTAAGCTCATAAAAAATATTACCCTAAGAATTTTTTATGTTAACGGATTCACGTACACAACTTTTTCCCAAAAAACTTAAGTTAGCTTACGTCTGATCTGTCCACTATTTCACAGGGATCTGTTCTGGACTCAGCAGTAGAAGTACTTCTTCACCGTCTCCGAGGTTTGTGTGATAATGTTGATGCAGGCCCAGAGACATTTGATGACCAAGAAGTATGTTTCAGTCTACGAGATCCAAATCAACAGGTACAATAGATTATTGGCTTAAAGCTCCTTAAAATATTGCTGATCTTTTACTTTACTTATTACTTACTTATGTTACTTATTTATAAAGAAAATTAGCTAACAGCAAAGGAGAAAGTGCTGAATTTATTGTTTGCAGCATTCCTTGGCATACTGAATTAGTATTACTAGTACTACTAGTACTATCAGAAATGGATACGTCTTTCCTACTTCATAAAAAATTTACTTATTTTTTCTTTATGGATATACTAATTGTTGAGAAAATACTAAAAAAGTTTTTGCACATCTCATCCAAAAATAAATTAAAACTGATTTATGAGCTATGAAAAATATTAAATTTCAGGCTGCACCTCTAATGCTCCGTGTTCGAAAGGCACTGGACTTCCGTGACATGCCATTTCAACTCCGCTACATAGGGCAGCCGGACCTGGGAGACAAGAGCCGGCCTACTGTAGTGCGCTCCAGTCTTGACATTGCTTGCAATGGGATGCTAATTGAATTTCTCACTGAACTCGGTTGTAGAATAGAATTTGAATACAGTGTAAAAGGTACATAAATATTAACCTCACAACAATATAATTATATTAGCTGATTGTTTTACAGATAATAGATGCCTTCTTATAAGTTATATGCCTTGTAATCCCACTAATATCATAAATGTGAAAGTTTGGATGGATGGATGGATGTTTGTTACTCAATCATGCCAGACCGGCTGAATGGATCTGGATGAAATTTTGCATGGAGATACTTTAGGCCCTGAAATAAAACATAGGATACTTTTCATTATCATCATCATCATCCATCACCACGCGGGTAAAACCGCGGGGCCCAGCTAGTAAGTTATAAAGAGTAGTATTGAGACACTCCATTTGTTTTACTTTAAATGTAATATCGTTTTCTACTTTTTTTTTGTTTAATGTTTGGCGGGCTAGGTGTCTGACACATACAAATCATCTGATGTTAAGTGACTGTGGTCGAAAATAGTGAAGTTGCTGAATCACATCATTATTAGGTACTTGATAACAAAACAACTGAATCAGCTACTGCCCAGCTAGCCAGCCAAGTACTAGAAAGTACCCTTCCACATATTCAAGCTCATTATTGGTATTAGAACCCACACAGGTGTAAACCAGCCATGCTTACCACTCAGCTATCATCGCAATAATCTTTTTATTATTATTTCATGGTATGGTATTTTAGCTAAGTGTGTGTACAATGTTCAACCTCACCATCACTTAACATAAGATAAGCTGTATACCAGGGCTTCCCAAACTTATTTGTACTGTGACGCCCTTGAGAATTTGCTATTTTTTATGACGCCCCTCAACCCAATAAGGCCAAAAATACCTACCAGTTTGAATACTAGCCTATTAACAGCTTAGCAGAAAAACTTTTTTTGAACATTTATACATTTTATATCTATCTAATACCTTTAAACGAGCAATTCTTGTACATAAATAATAAATATATACATAAATAATCTGAATCTCGAAAAGGCTTCAACGATTTTCATGAAATTTAGTATACAGAGGGTTTCGGGGGCGATAAATCGATCTAGCTATAGGCTTTATTTTTAGAAAACGTCGTTTTATCCGTTTTCAACCGAGTAAGCTTGGTCATCCAGGTACTTAGAAAATAATAACAAAACCAAAACATAAAAATGAAAAGAGATATCTATTTTACTGTTGGCTAGCTGCTAATGAGAAAGATGTGCTTACTTTTCTGAGCATAGCGCTCACTCGATTCGGTCGCATGGAGACACTATGCCCCTGGGACAATGCTGCGAAGCACCAGAGCGTTGCGACGCACAGTTTGGGAAGCCCTGCTGTATACCTATCCTGTCAATATCTTAGTACAATTTACTTTGATCCGAGAAATTGATAGTGAGAATCATAATTTTAATAAAATTCTTGTTCTATCTATAGGATACATGTTCCGAAAGGGCCGTATGAAAATCACAGTGGCCAAGGTGTTCAAAATATCGCAGAGTTCCATGCCGCCTGAACCAATATCCCAAAGTTATCTGGTAGAACTGTCTGTAAGTATCCAATAGAATTTTCAAATCACAACCATTTTACTTGCAGTTACAAATAGTTCAATTGGTGAAAATTATTTCACTCTTCCTTACGCAATGTATTGGTTCCTCATTAGTGAATAAAGGCTGTAAATTTTTTCTTCATAACATTGTCGCTAAATATAAATGAGAAATTACTAAAGATTGTCACCTAACTAGTGTTAATTCAATCAATCATACACACAAATACACACACACACTACACTATCACCTCATATCTCATGTTATGCTTGATTTTTCAGTTTATAAATACTGTTTGTTCACTTCTTAATGTAGTAAGCGCATCTGTTTGGCCCCTGCGATACAGGTTCTCCTAGTGAGGGGGTCCAGTTTTTTTTTTGTAGATACTTTATGCCATGGTATAAAACATAGGATACTTTTCATCATCATCATCCATCACGGGTAAAACCGTGGGGCGCAGCTAGTAGATCTATAAAAGCACTAGGGACCCATCTCAACAACACGATAAATATAAATATATACACAAACCTTTCTTAAAAATTAACTAATTGATGGTGAAAACCGTCTCAATATTTGTTGCGTGGTTGAGAAGAAGTGAGCAGACAGGTAGCGACCTTGGTCCATACTATTTCAAGTCTTGAAAAGACAGTTAATTTTTCTCTTCACTAAACTCACTTATGGGGGCAGAATGTATTGAGTTTTTTTTTTATCCCTGGCATCCACAAGTTACATAGGTCCTTAAGAAGGCTAAAAGCTCTAGCATTAATATATGAGTAAATAAAAGGATTTTAATTTAAGTATACATGACAGGGTTTATATTTTAAATAAATAATGCGTTGTTGCTTAGAAATAAGGGAGGAATCTTCATGAATTGAACTATTACTATTTCTGTAGGTATTAGCGCCGCAGGGGCAGGATGCCATTGCGGAAGATATGCGGGCTTTTGCCGACCAGCTGCGGCCCCTCGTGCAACTAGACAAGATCGACTACAAACGGCTTAGCCACATGACTGGCCCCTAACACCTGAACTATGAGCCAATCAGCCACATGACTGGCCCCTAACACCTACCATGAGTGACTAGTGACTTTTCGCATAACTGAGCCCCTAGTATCTATTTTAGCAGTTCAGATAGTTTGCTAAAGTGTTATTCTACATACAAAAATAGTCTTTTTAATAACGACATCTAGCACGATCAGCCTCAAACTAAGTTATATAGTACACATGATTAAGAATAGATGGCGACACTTGTCTTGTATTTTCGTAAGCTTATAATATATTTGATCATAAGATTTTCTGCTGTATTTATTGAACTTAAACCACATTAATAGACATATTTTGTTATGGAAGAATTAAAAACTCAACTGTGGAATAAGAAGGTATATTTTTATGGTTCACACGAGCTATGTTTGAAGTTTTGAACTAACCGTAACGGTGATAGCGAGCTTGAAGATGGTAATAATTATGATTTATTTATTTGCCAGATTTATGGTAATAAATCTTTGTACTTGACCCCGTAAAATATACGAAATTTCTAAAGAATTGTTATAGTTTCGGAATGTTTTAACGCGAAGAAACAAGAAACGTTAATTTTGAATATATTATATGACGTTTACGTCAGTGAAATCAAGTATGGCATTGCAAGAGGCAGATTGATCGAATGTCGGACGTGCGTCGTATCACGACTCGCCGCTAGCGCCGCCGGTGACTCACTAACTTCCTAGCATTTCGAATAAATTTGATAGTCTTTTCATCGCTCAAATAATTTGGTTTAGTCGCAAAATGTCAAAAGCGCAAAATGACGAACGATCTTCAATTGTCAAAAGAGTAAATTGTACGAACGGTGTTAAATCTAAGGCGTAGGTACAATAATTAAGAATCAAAATACCCAAAGCTCGCTAAGACCTAGGAACAAAAATTTAATAGTGCAAAACGTCTTAACATTGCATCGTATTGTTGAACTGCCATGATGATGCTGCTGCTTGCATGATGTTTGTAGCGATGATAGCTCAGTGGTTATAGCGGTCGGTTCAAACCCCAACAAGCTTGAGCTGCCGGTGAAGAAAAACATCGTGAGGAAACCATAGCGTGTTCATAGGTTACTTTCTAGTACTCGGCTGGCTAGCTACCACCCTCAAGTTGAAAATCTGCCGCCAAGCATCTAACGGTGTGTTCCGGCAGCCTCACTTGAGAGCCAGTTCCATTCCAGGCTATGTATATTTCCTCACGTTTTCCTTCACCGTTTGAAGTCATGGTAATACGCACGTAACTTTGAAAAGACTAAAAGAAGTGCGCGTCATAGGATTCGAATCCAGGACCTCCAAATTGGAAGCCAGACTGTCTAATAGGCTGACTAGGCTACTAGTTGGGAGACAGTCATTAGGCAAAAAGTATCTTATCCCACTAAACTTCGGCCTGTTAATTTTGGCAAACGGCATTATTTGTCTCAAAATAAATAAAATATCTACTTATTATTATACAAATGTCTTTGTCAATTCTTTAGTAGAGCGCGCAGTTCATTCTCCAGCCGATAATGTTACCTTATGACCTCGACCAGAGTAAATATTAATCCTTGATAAACGATAACATTTAAAAAATATGAGAATATAAAAACCACTTAAATATTTTTGACGTAATTAAACTATTAAAACTACACTCACTTTTCGCTCCGCAAGTACCGATAAAACTTGTTTACTTTGGTTTCCAAGCGTCCACGTTACCATTTCAAGTAGTAACGTTGTTTTTGTGATGAATCATAATACCAAAACATATATGGAAAACCCAACCGCAAAGTTCAAACCATCATTCTTCAAATTTAATAAAAATACAATATCGGGTTAGATTAAAAAAGAAAAATATCGTACACACAGCGCCATCTGACCCCTAACTGAGCAGAGCTTGTGTGATGTAAGTCAGATAACTGATAGGATACATAAATACTTTTTTTTGTAAATACATACTTATAATACATACAGAACACCCAGACACAGAACAAACATTTGTTTATACCAAACAAATATTTGTCCTTGGCGGGAATCGCACCCACGCCCTACAGCTCAGGCAGGCATACTCTCAATGAGCCAACAGGGTTGTAATAATATATACATATAATACACCAGCTGCCCGCGACTTCGTCCTCATGGAATTTAACAAAAGTTTGTTCAGATCGCAGAGTTTTAAGAAAAGTTAATCCTACTAATATTATAAATGTGAAAGATTGTATGTTTGGATGTTTGTTACAAAATCACGCAAAATAGGCTAAACAGGTTTTTGAACTTCAACCGGGATACATTTTCAGTATGTAGGTACCTACTTCGAGAATTCGGGAGGCACTTATGAACCGGGTTATATTATGATGCAGATGCAGCAATAATATACGTAGACATACATATTTTTAGAATGCTCTGCTCAACGACCACTTAACTTCATTTCCAGAGCAACTGAAAATCTTTTTAGTTATGCATTATGCATAGTGCGTGCGGCGCAGTCACTTTGGTAACTATCGTTTAACCTGTGGCCCTGGCCACACATGGACGTTACAGGTTAGTCAGCAGTTGCCATGTAGGAAGCGTGGGCACAGCACGCGGCGCCACAGACGAAGCGGCAGTTACTGTAGCCGCGGAGGGGCAGCCTCGCTAGACTCCTCGGCGCTACTTCGCCGGTTCACCTTGACGCTCACACGATCAATCTGGGGGAGTTTAGCCATATGGATACTAAACTAAAATTATGTTGCGCTTATTCTATTTTGACAATAATCCTAAGTTAATCCCTTAGCCCTCTTTATGAAGCGTGTTGTTGTATGGTTCATAAGTTATTTTTTCAACTCGCTATCTACCGTTCTTTTATGCCAGCAGTCGCAACATTTTGGCAGGCAGGGTACACAAGGCCACAAGGTGGTAAAATAAAGTAAAGGCCTCACTTGTGGCATTAACCCTAGAAGCTTAATGTACATTCATATCTTATAGAATAGATAGAAGAAAAAAAAACTTTTTAAATATTGTTAAAATATAGGCAGTTTATTTTTTATTATAATATTTACTATCTAGAATCTATCATATTTTAGATATTTACGACTAATTTACAAAAAAATCGCGGGCCGCATGTATGAATTCCGCTAGCCGCATGCGGCCTCCGTGTTGCCGACCGCTGTTTTATGTTATAAAACAATGGTTGCAGATACAGTATCTAGTTTGTATTTTTCAAATTTCAAAGTATTTAGGACAACTTAGGCCCATTTGTTAGTAAGTTAGGTAAAAAACGTAAAAACTAAGTGTTAGTAAAAATAATGAAAAAATATAAACTGTGACTTGCTGCCGACAAGACACAATAATAATATGACTGAGTGAGGGACTAAGTATAAAGTTCCTTCACTAAATCATTATTCGCACAAAATGTCTTAATATCGGCACGTGCGGATCCTCGGTTTCAGTTTTCAGGATGCTGTTGTGACTCCCCCGCATCAGCGATGCCACCTTATTCATCTTGGCGGCCTAAATGCCGTCACTCGAGAGCAAGTGAACGGCCGGCAACTTTGTTTTCTATATGGCTCATTTTGCATTGATAGATCCAGACAGACCAAATCGGCATTGTCCAAAAGAGATGTACCATCTAAGGTGCCGTATCTCACTCAACTTCTCAAGCCTCTGGAATTCTATTACTTAGTGAAATGAGGCAAGAATGGGTCACACAGCTCATTATAATTTACGACGAGCGGCCAGTTGAATTATTTAGATGGCGGTCCACATACCATCGGTTAGGTATTCAGGTGATTTTAAATCTACCAGGATAGAGAAGATGCATTTTGTTTGGTAGGTAGGTACTTATATGTTGGCCATTTACATGGATAAATTAAAATTTGATAGAAGGCTATATGTGGGCTTTCGGCTTCGTATTGTTGGGTTACAGCTCTCGTACTGTAGCTTCATATTACGATTCCTATCAGGCGTTCACGAAAAAACTAAGCGATCGAATGCCTCGTGCCTGCGCAATAAGGTTCGTAGTCGTGTAGCTTTTTCGTGACCGCCTAATAGAAATCGCACACTACGGAAGTAGATATACGAGATCGTTGTGAATTATCCAACCTGGGTAGACTCACCAATATCGATAAATGTTAACTGTGATATATCACGTAGATAGCCTATGTCAATTCCGTACATTTTTGACATTTCTATTATCGTTACCGTTAATTGAATGTTACACGGAATGCCCTCGTGCTCGTTATGACATTATAAAACAACTTTAGTTTTACGGATTTTAATAAAAGTTACCACTATCGACGGAGACGGAGAAATCACTTGAGTTATTTTTATTTCTACCAAAATTAAAATATTATGCAGTAGTATTTGTTTATTAACATTATAAAAAGTGTTTGTTGTATCTCCCGTCCAGTTAAAATTTATTATATTTCATCCTATGGTTGTCTGATACAGAAAGCTTATAGCGATAACGATAGCAATTGTCGCATTAGCTCATAAGGTTGTTGTCTATTTTAATTTCTGGTGTACACTTTAATGAGTTTCTATCTATATTACATGTATAGATAAAAAAAAAAACAAAGTCGCTTCCCGCCGTCTGTACGACTATTTAATGCAGTTCCATCAATAGAGTGATTGAAGAGGAAGGTTTATATGCATATTATTATAGAGACAATCCGAGAATTTCAAAGATTTGTAATGGAGTTGTTTGTAGCAATGATGGCTCAGTGGTTAACGCGGTCGGTTCGCAAGCCAAAGGGCGTGGGTTCAAACCCCAACAATGAGCTTGAGCTGCCGGTGAAGGAAAACATCGTGAGGAAACCATAGCGTGATGGTAGGGTACTTTCTAGTACTCGGCTGGCTAGGTACCACCCTCAAGTTAAAAATGCTGCCGCCAAGCATCTAACAGTGTGTTCCGGCAGCCTCACTTAAGAGCCAGTACCGCAGACTAGGTGTGCTTTACCATCTTCGACCACTCCGTCACTTAACATCAAGTGAGCTGTGGTAAAAAAAAAAGTGATGTCGTAAAAAACATGTTTTTGTGCGCTTATATTGCAAACACTGGCTAAACCTATGAAATACTACTATGTTTAGTATCTTCTTTGCACTCGTTCGTATCCGGAGCGGGTCTCTAGTATGTATACTATTACATAAATACGTTGTTAGGTTCACCTATTACGATAATATAGCAACACTAACAACTGACATCGTAACTTGATAATTCAACCTTCACAACGGTTCGCTGCGTGTCTCTGAACTTAATAGGCATTCGAAGGGCCATAATAATCGCTTGCCCTTAATTACAGAGACGTCGCAAAAAGCTCTACCTATAATATGCTACATAATTTGCTATCTGACCAGTCAAACATCTTAAGAGACGACTTAGAGACGTCTCAAGGACTTTAAATTCATAAGTTCAGATGGTAATAGCTACCTGTTTAATTCAAGATTTTCGCCCAACCCATATGTTTTAAATCATTATCAGTTTACTGATTTTAAATTTCATCAATTACTTAGCTACGAGAATTTATAATTAGATAGATGAATAGATCACCTCATATTTTGTAGCAAATTACCAAATATCAGAGGATCATCGTCAGCCATAGATCGTCCACTGCTGGACACAGGCCTCCTCCTGGGAGGGGTTTTGCCAATACTCGCCACGCTTGGCACAGGCGGGTTGGCGAGCGCAGTTAGGTGTGATTGTTCAAGGAAGACGCTGCTGCCCATCTTACGGATTACATTCCTTAGCCGACTCTTACGGCAACCACAGGTAGAGAAGGTGGGGTACTATTCTTACGCTGGCACCACCACGGATAAATAATAGCATAGAAATTAGATAATTGCGTAGCATCTTTCAGATACCTTCACTATACATAATGTATGAAAACTGTGACAGCTTTTGGACGTTAATTTATATTTGCGCTTTCTGAATTTGTCTTCCATGCTAGCTTTAGTCATTCAATGATTTCATTTAGCCTACCTTACTTATAGGGTGATACTGCCGGTTCACGACCAGTTATTCCATAGTATTATGTCTTATGGCATACTGCTGTGGGGGAACGCTGCAGATATAAACACCGTATTTGTGTTGCAGAAGAGGGCTGTTCGTGCAATCTATAATATGGGTCCCAGAGAATCCCTACGTGATAAATTCAAAAAAATTAACATAATGACAGTACCATGTCAATACATTTATGAAAACTTGTTGTACACTCATAAAAATATCAATCGTTTCCCTAAAAATAGCGACATACATAATTTAAATACTAGAAATAATAATAAACTTGCTGTGCCCAAAACTAGGCTAAACAAGATAAATGTATCCTTTAAAGGGCAATGTATACGCTTCTACAACAAAACTCCTAGTGAGTTGCAAAAATTATCAATAAATAAATTCAAACAAATTGTCAAAAATATCCTATGTAAAAAGGCTTACTACAAAATATCAGATTATCTAGACGATAAAAAAGCTTGGGACGAGTGTTGCTCCAACTCGAAAACTAACAATCTAACAAGGTAAAGGTTTCTTGTTCGCTTCTTTACTTTACCTCAAAAAGATTGAAATGAACGAAAGATCAAAGTGATCACTTTATTTCCTAGTTTTAAGTATGTTTATAATTTGTGACGTGTGACGTGTCCAAGAGTCCTGTAAGGTCTAAAGGAAATAAAGCACTTTGAGTTTTGAGTTTTTTTGAGTTAGTGGACTTATGATCTTTAAAATTACCATTCTATTATTAAGTAGTGTTATTTTTAAACATTTATACTTGATAGTACTTAGTAGTATATACATTACGCTAAAGTGTTGTTATTTTTTTATTTTACATTATCGCATTTTCATTGTAAAATCTTAGGATTTATCGAAAAGTGCATTAATCTCAGTTCTCGGACACCTACGGCCAGTCGCCGGCCGGGTTTTCCGTCAGTTCTCGACCATAGAAATGCCACCGAAAAAAGAAACATAAGCTCATAGCATTAAGGTGGAAATTAAAAATATGTGCCATGTGCCAAAAAATATATGCTTGACGTTTACTGGTTTTTACAAAATGGACAAATATAATCAGAATGGGCATTTTAACGTACGGAGTTTGATTTAAAACGGTGCATTTTAAATGAAACCACCTTACGCAAAGGTCGCAACTGATATGTTTTTCAGCGTCATCTTCTACGTCGCTGATCAAATCATCGGAACATTAACTACATTTTAAAGCTTTATTCTGGGACGATTTATTCAGCATCGTCTTTGAGGTGCTCTTGACTGTAACTTTCTTTTTTCCTTTTATTTTTACGACCACCAAATCCAAATTTTGTATGGGATTTACTCAATGGTCGTCAAGTGATCTGTTCTCGACCATAGTTTTATCGCCAATGAAAAATATTTTATTTTGATATTCCTACTAATAATTTGCTGGTCGCAATCTGAATCCCAAATGCACTATACATCATTGAAAAGAGAGAGACAAAAGTCTTTTACCTTATACAATAAAATGAGATAAAAAAAAGATCAAAAAGATGGACTCTATCTGCTAGTTCCCGACCAGGTGGTCGTCAACCAAAAAAGCGTTATTTTGGTCATTTAGTTTCGCGACCACCCATTCTTTTAATAAATTTCAAATAAATACGGATAAAACATGATTTAGAGTAAAAAACAAAAACATTCTGATAACCCAAGCATAATTTCCAAGTGCAAATCTTAATAAAACCATGTGATACTCACGATTGAAAAAATCCGTTCTCACTAATTTTTTTGATCGTTATACGTCACTTGCGCAAAGACTTTGGTGTTTAAAATCACAGAAGATTATCTAATTGGCATAGACCAACCATAGGTTGTGTTGGGGGAGGGCACAAATTGAACTTTCGTTCAAAAATAAGACAAACTATTGCCGCGGTCTGATTTCACTGTTTTACTTAAATTACTAAGAAACGGTCGGCAACTAGCGGTGGTCGGCGAACTGGCATAATCACCCTATGTCGGTAACTACATAATAAACTTTTTTGGAACTTGAAAATACAACTTTAATATTGATTCATATCCCTTCCGTCACATTCTTAACAATAATGCTCATACATACTCACCCTAAGAAAGGTAAATAATCTGATGACAGGTTCCTAATGAATTCTTCTTTACTTTAGTATATTTAGTATTAGCGACCCGCCCCTGCTTCGCAAGGGTGCAATGTAGATACTAATGTGATGCATATGCATGTATTATACATGCATATGAACCACATTACCTTCCTCTTGAATCACTCTGCCTGATGATGGCAGGCGCGGTCGCAGCCTGAAATTTTGGAGGGGGAAATTATACTTTATATACACAATTTATTTTATTATACACAATTTTATTGCACACATTATAAAACAAATGGAAGTCTTCTATTTTTATTGGCAAATCGGGTAATATTATTTGAGACGTCTTGAGCTATAAATTTCCTTATTTCGACTTTGCTAAGTTTATCAAAACTACGTAGTTCATAAAAACGCCGTTAGATGTCAGCAATACACAAAATGCAACGCGGTTAGGGGCAGAAAATTGCTTCTTTTTATTTTGTAAATTTTTTGAAGATTTTTCAATTTGATGTCTACGATTTGGGGCGGGGGTTTGGGTCATGTTCCCTGTGATTGCAGCGATACACAGAACTTTGAGTACCTACTTAGTAAAACAAAGTTTTTTTGAGCTTCTCGATAGCACTGTAATTTCGTTAAATGCAGTACTTTTCAAACCGGAACACAGTAACGTTTATCATTACTCACACAGTAATCATTACTGCGTGGCGGCAGAATATCTGGTGGGTACTGCGGCGGTGTCTATCGACGCGTTCTTGCAGCACGCGTATCATACGTCACAGTAAATCTAACTAAAAAACTAATCTACTGAAAAAATATTTTTTTTTTTTATATTCATCATTTGTTTGGTTTCATATTAAAAGAAACAACGATCACATTCCTAATACGTATAACTTGTAAAACAAAATCTGGCGCGGTCAACCAAAAATATGACGGGCCGTCTACGCTACTACGTACGTAGTAGGTTATACCACAGAACAGATAATAATACTACGTAATACTCAGACTACTTAAAAAATACTTTTTTTCATGTAGTCTGTAGAGGTAATTAGCTCAATGCGACACGTAACGAAGGTTATTGTTTTCCAACCCATAGAGTGAAATATTTTTCGTATTATAATGTTATTGCTTGTAATTTTAAAAATTTATTTAATTTAAAGGGATTATTGACTATGCCACCACCGTAATACACAAAACTACAAGAATACTCCGACTGTATTTCATATACTTATGCTACGCATATATACCAGTACCGCAGTACCAGATATATTGCCGCCAAGCAGTATTGTGTAAACATTACTGTGTTCCGGTTTGAAGGGTAATATAGCTAGCGAAATTACTGGTCAATTGAGACTAACTATCTATTGTCTCAAAGTAATGAGCGTTAAATCAGCGATGCCCTGGACTTTGTTTTGTTACTCAAAGTTGTGTGTATGCTATTGCAGCTATACGATCAATTAATTACGAAAATATGGGGATAGCATGCATTAAGAAAAAAAAAACAAAAAAAAAAATTTTTTTGGACACCCTAACTGGCTGGTGTTATCTTTTACCATCAGGAGAGCGTATGGTTCGTCGCATTAAATTTACATTTAAAAAAACCTGTAACATCATTTGGCTTCCTCTGAAGAGACTTTTACCTACTTAGTAATAAAGTGCTTTCTCTACTCAGGAAACTGATGCTCAAGTACTAATCGGGCTAGCTTACTGCCCATGCCGAACTGAGCCCAATAAAAAAGTTTTTACACAGCTTGCATACACAGTTTTTGACAGCCCTGTTGGCTCATTGGGAGTATGTCTGCCTGAGCTGTAGGGCGTGGGTTCGATTCCCGCCAAGGACAAATGTTTGTTTGGTGTAAACAAATGTTTGTTCTGTGTCTGGGTGTTCTGTATGTATTATAAGTATGTATTTACAAAAAAAAAAGTATTTATGTATCCTATCAGTTATCTGTCTTCCATCACACAAGCTCTGCTTAAATTGGGGTCAGATGGCGCTGTGTTTAATGTGTCCTACAATATTTATTTATTTATTTATTTTTAAATAAACCTCTACTACTCCAAATATATTATAATTTTATAAATACTCGTACATACATAGTATATTATACGTTTAAGTCTTCGAGGGTTAACTATACTTATTTGATCCTTATCAATCTCTTTATCGGGAATTCCATAGCACCGACTCACAAGTAACTATTGAAATTCTGCTAAGAGCGGCTATAAAAACAACTAATGATCGTGCACGTACAATCGCACATCCGTATACGTATTCCACATTTATTACAGCTAACTAGATCCTAGGCTAAGACCATTGTGTAATGTAGTTGTGCTTATGTGTGAGTAGGTACTTAGATATTTAATTCAGCATGCATTCAATTGGAAAGCGCTGCATGCGCACTGAGCTAATTCTTTAAATGTCCATTAGTCATTCAGGAGAAACCTGGCTCTGTTGGTAATTTATTCAACGGATTAGACCAGTCTCTATATAAAGATGTGGTCAGCTAGCCACGCTAGTGCGCTCTGGCTGCAATAGTTAGCTAACGCAGCGCAGCGTGCCGCCTCGCCGTGCGACCGCTTACATGGCTGTTCCACTTCACTTGATAAATCATAGGCGAGTTCACAACGGCTTTAAATAAAAAACGTTATGCTACATCTAAATCGCAGGATATTTTTACTGCTGTTATATTAAACATCAGTTTGCATATCACAACCACGAGTGCAACTGGATTTTGCTGTTTTATTACATTCGTTTTACTATTCTGCTTACACTTACACTTGATCGCTTTTAGCGATAAGGGCGTCACTTGTGGCTTAAAGTTTCTTGTTCGTGTATAATTTTAAATTTTTCTGGTTTTATTATTTCTGGTGTCACAATAAAGAGCTTCTATTTATCTACGCGTATTCTATCAGTTATCTGGTTCCCATACTACAAGAGTTTCTTAGTTCGGGGCAACATGGCGCTGTGTGAAATGTTTTACGATTAAACGAAATAAATGTGGACCTACGAAATAAGGCACGAAAAAAAATAAACTATTTGTATTAAAGCTCATTTTAATAAACGTAGCGTTTATTACATTTCAATCCCAAATGGATGAATGTTCGTCGGTATTATCGGTTTCTGAGAAGCGTCGCTTCAGGCGGCGCGAGCGCAGCGGTGTAGTGCGCCGGTTGGCGGGACGTCAAGCCCATAATAAAATCAAACGACGGACGCGCGCGCGGGGCGGTGTGGGCTAGTATTTATTGCTATTTATTCTGTGGCGTGGCCCAGCCCGGGCGCCGTCGTCCCTGCCAGACAACTTGTCGCTTCGCCCCTGAGCCGCTCTCCGCAACTCTCTCCCCCCTCCCTGCCTCTCACCACACCCCTCGTCAAATTACTTGGCGCACCCAACTTAACTAACCAGTTTAGCTTAATGTGGGCTTGTGTATTTTGTATTGATATCTTCGTCATTATGCATCTTTCTTATAATATGTATATACTTATATTACTTTATATCTCATTTTACCTTTTGTGATTATTTTTCTATGTGTAGTTGACAGCCCTGTTGGCTCATTGGGAGTATGCCTGCCTGAGCTGTAGGGCGTGGGTTCGATTCCCGCCAAGGACAAATGTTTGTTTGGTATAAACAAATGTTTGTTCTATGTCTGGGTGTTCTGTATGTATTATAAGTATGTATTTACAAAAAAAAAAAGTATTTATGTATTCTATCAGTTATCTGACTTCCATCACACAAGCTCTGCTTAGTTTGGGGTCAGATGGCGCTGTGTGTAATGTCCTATAAAAAAAAAAAAAAAAAAAAAAAAAAAAAACAGGACGTAACACTCGTGTGCTGTTTTTCTGCATAACTCATTGTCACCCATCTCCAATTAGCCGAATTACACGTATGTATAGTCATAAGGTTTCTTTGATATGCGTATGTATAAGTGTTTGACCACGTACTTACTTATTTGAACGATCTTGTTGGCATGTACCTATATGTATATTCCCATTTCTTTATGAAATAATTAGATATTTAGGTATATGTTACTGTAAAAGCCCGAATATTGGTTAATCTTAGGATTTACCAACACGAGTTGGTAAATGTAAGAAATTAAAAAATGAACAAGTTTTTCGGGATTTTATCATTGGAATTTAGTACATACTAGATTTTACCAGTGACGGTTGGTAAATGTTGGTTTTAGGAATAAAACAATGAGTACGTCTTAACTCACATATTTTTATGCATCATGAGAGTAATTATTAATAATTTATATTACTAATAAGCGAGCAGAGACGGAAGAGAGAGATGGAATGGGTAGCGGGGAGCTGCCACAAGTACGAGACCATATGCCGAATACGTTCTGACATACGTGTTTATTTCAACATTTACCGCGTCTTTAAGGCAAATCCTAAGATTTATCAAGTGAATGGTGTAAAAAGTTCGAAATAAACGATGATCCTAGAACGGTTCGGACTTTTACCACTAAGAGTTGGTAAATCTTAGGTTTTACTGGAAAATCTTAGGATTTACCGTAGTTCGGGCTTTTACAGTAACATATTTTTTTAACAGCCCTGTTAGATCGTTGGTAGAATATCTGCCTTAAGAGCTGTAGGGGGTGGGTTCGATTCCCACTTAGGACAAGCATTTTGTGGTATAAACAAAATGTTCTGCGTCTGGGTGTTCTGTACGTATTATAAGTAAGTATTTACAAAAAAAAGTATATTATATGTATTCTATCAGTTATTTGACTGCCATAGAACAAGCTTTGCTTAGTTTGGGGTCCAGATGGCTCTGTTGTAATGTCCTACGATTTTTTTTATAGGTTAAGTACACTTTTGGTGTAAATTTTATTTTATTTTATAGGTGGGATAAATGGAACTAAATAATGGAACTTTATGGCGAGGAATGGCTCTAAATCAAGGCCGCCGGAACACCGTTAGGTGATTGGCGGCAGTTTTTTAACTTGAGTATTGTGTATACACACCAGCCGAGTAGATAATAAATACCCTACCACCATACTATGGTTTCCTTACGATCTTAACTGATAGCTCAGGCTCATTGTCGGGGTTTGAACCCATGCCCTTTGGCGTGTGATCTGACCGCGCTAACTACTGAGCTATCAACGCCACAACTTCCGTTGTAGTCTAACACAGCCACATAAGCACCATTCTAATAACGCAGTAGGTATTTACAATTTCGTTTTCAATTGATTGACTCATTGGCGAACTGACGAATATACAGTAACACGGCGGCTTTTTGTTTCTCCTTTGTTATTTATTTTTATATCTTTCTAAAGTATTATAAATTGTACTAAAAGAAATTAGAAAAAAAAACAAATAATATTACATACATCCAACAGTACATACACAAAGACTCAATAGAATCGCCTTTTAATCAATTATATTAGAATAGAAGTATTAAATTAGAACCCAACAATTTCGACTAGTCGCGCTGAAGACAGCTATTTTTTTTTTAATAATAATCATTTCATGTTCCTTATTTCATTACTGATCCAACAAATGTATGCGTTTACGATATCGATGTACATAATAACATAATTATTATTATGATTGAACAAAGGTCAACGTAATAATAACGAACATAAGTGAATCGCCCCTTTTAATTGGTAAACACGGTGCGTGCATGCTATTAAGTATTCCGTTGAGTAGGTATAAAGTATATGTAATTCTAGAACGACACCCGGTCGGTTTGACTCATTCTTTGTTTCGAAATCTGGGTCATCTACTTCGTATATGGATTTGCCAGTATTTTGATAACATGTTTCGTAACAAAGATTCGGGAATCGCTACGTTTTTTCATGAAAAATTTATCATCTTTTATGGAGTAACAATTAATCACTGCTACATTTGCATGACGCAATAAGTGATCCTACCATAAATCGGTAACATAATCTCTTCACGAAAAAGATTAACTTCACTAAGGCTAAGCAGATTTGCCGTAAAGCCATGAGCATTAATGAGCAAACATGTAAAGCTTTATCAAGGCTTAGCGCCGCACGTTAAACATGATCCGTATTGCGCCACAGATATTTATGACAATGATTACGTCTCCGCACTCGGGTGGTCCATATTGAAGGTGCTCTCGGTTACTTGAACCACACAATCAAGTAAGGTTTATCAAGAGGCCAGCCGTTAAAAACTCGTGGAAACTGATATGCACATAATCAACATAGGACGATAGCGCCCCGCAATCTTTAAACCACTTTGATGATTGTCGCATGTTGTTACCGGATATTTTTATCTTGGCATTCGTTAACGTAGGTAACAATACGAAGAATTGTTACAAAAAAAGTGTACCTTCTTGTTGGCACCACCATCAGTCGTTTGCGTCATGGCCGGTCGACGTTCCTGAAAACTGTAGACCAGTGTCGCATCATTGACCCTCGTTATGAAGGTTAAACTTTCGACGATGTTTCTCGTTTTAGGGGCTTTCAGATACTCTAGCAATCGATTTAGAAGGATTACGTAGCACGAATACAAAATGAATAGAAAAGTAGATCCATTTGCGCCAGGCGCTATCACATTTTATACGTTTTTCCACTATTAAAAAATCTCGCTGATAGAAAACTTACGCACGCAAGGGCAATTTTAAAGGATTTAGGTGACGGAAATAAACTTACTAAAAGTTTTGCTTTTTCATCTCAGTCCATTAAAGAATAACTGCAACATTTGTAATAAGTTTAGAACAGTAAAGCCTTCAAAATTGGTTTTAGCATGTAATACCTGACTTGTCTTAGAATTTCAGCGTCGATTTTGTGTTACATCCATCCAGATATTTGAATATCAAGTAAACTTTTTTAGTTGCAGTTTCAGTGGCTCTTTGTTATTATTATTCCAGAATGGGTATCTGTGTCTCTATGAATAACGTGCGCGATCGAGTCGCTAGGTATTTATCAGACGCATCTCGTCCGATGTCAAGGGGCGCGCTGATTGCGAATAGCGACCGGTCGCTCTTGTTTACCGAGAAACGACACCAACGACGCCGACACGTCTGATCTCACCGCTACATTTACACAGCGCCCGGGCCCTGCCCCTGCGCCAGCCGTGATAAATTAACAGGAACAGCGAGATATCCAACTACAAACTCATCTCGTTCTTATATCACATACTTGTGAACCTTATTGTCGAGGTTTAAGGCAGACTGAAGCGACATTCCATATCTCGTGGTGCGCGCCACATACATAATTGCATAAATTTACAATGTCTTCCTTGTTTCTGAGCTCGCTCAGGACAATTTATAGTGCTAATAATTCCGAGAAAGTAATAAAATAACATGAGATGCTATTTAGTTCGGCAAACGGGCATGGCACCAGCCCACAGCGGACAGTCGATTCTAGCTCTCGGAATATTATAATTAGTCTAAACCCGCGTGAGTAATGGCGTCAGAAATAACACACGGGCGGCGTTGGCGCCAAGCGGAGCGGGCATCGCATCACACATCACACCACACAACGCTGCCCCCCTGCGCCGCCCGCCGCGCGTCCACGGCCGCCGCGCCGCGCGCCGACCGGTCTGTCTTGTGACTTCAATACCTATTTATGTTTTTAGGTATGACGTGACTGTGACCATAGTTTTAAGCATTGTCTCAAAATAATCTTTATCACTATCAATACACTCTTTTACAGTAGGTAGAAGGTAGAATGACAATTTGCCTAAATAATATCACAGATTTTTTCGATAGCAATATGTATGAAAATAATGGCGTTTTACGTTAGTTTTGTGTTCCGGGGCATTGATTCATTTTTCCTTCCATTATGTCATCAAAGCATAGAATACTTTTTGACAATTGTCTCTGGGGCTCTATGAAATTAATTTGCGATAATTATGTATTTTTTATTATATTTTGATTTTATTTTATTTTATTCATGTAGTACGTAAACGATAATGTATGAAATAAAATAGTTCCATTTCCGGGGCGGTGTTCCAAATTCCATAAATTTTTCTACCGTTTACGTATCAAGCACGTAAATATCGTAAATTGATATGCGCCTCTATTCTTATTAATTCAAAGACTGCTGAAGTTTGGCAGACATAGTATGAGATTTTTTTTTAAATGATGACTGTAGCAGATTACTCATGATGGCACTGACGCTTTTCAAGTTTCAAACAAAGTCAATTTAGTTCAAAATTAACCCTAAACTCTGCACTATTATACTAAACATCTCTAAAGACTTGATTTCTGTTTTTACATTTTAAAAAATCCGTTATCAAACTGTCATAGTTAATTTTAAGTATTAAATAATCTCTAATAATGTTATTCCCATTTATTTTTTTAACATTGGGTTCTTGTAAAGGAGTGATAATAGAATCTTAAAAGATTGACAACGTATTTATAGTGCCTCTGGTATTGCAGATATCCATAGACGACGGTGATTGCTCTACATCAGGCAACCCGTCTGACTGATCGCCACCTGTGGCATAAAAATATATTTATATGATAGGTGTATGAAATAGAACAAAGCTGGAGTAACCACATTCCATTACAGTGAGCTGTGTTTGATATCTCTGTGATTCAACTGAGTCCCTCTCGGATACGGTTCTCTGATTAAGTCTCGACTAGCTGAACTGGACATTGACATAAAGCAAAACATACAGAGCTGGAAAGAGGCGGCAAACGTTCCATTCTCAGAGAGATATTTTACGTTGAGCAAAGCAATTTCTGGAAGTGGCATACAAAGGTACCGCGGTTAATTTACTTTCTGTTTGCGCTAAGGAAACAATTTCAGTTTAGAGGCGTACCCTTTAGTATGCAGGTAGAATGTCGTTACGAGTGATAAAGTTTTTAAGTAAGAAACTTCATAGGTAATATGTTTTGTAAATAGGAACCGTCATTCCTAAAACTATTATTCCCGTTTTTTCAACACAAACTAGTATTTTATGGGGTTGTTTGTTTACTATTGTGTTTATATAAACGAATGCTTCGTTCATAGTTTACAACAGCTTTCTAAGCTCTAAAGATGAGACAATGAAAGATTGTCTAATCGCTTTTTCAATACTCATAAAAAATTATACAGCTATCAGCAACTTTAGAAACATACCTATTATATTTACATAATAGGTATTATATTAAGTTTTAGACTCGTACCACTCGTATACAAACATTACAGGCCACACAGAAAGTTTTGCGATTAAATAGGTTTTATGTGTGTATGTTTTTATAATTAATTTTAAACACACGGTTATTTAGAAGTAAAATTATGATCATTCCATTCCAATTTTAAAATTTTCTTCCACATTTTCTAAGAGCTAATTTGCAATATCTTGTTTTATAGTAAAACTAGCGACCCGCTCCGGTTTCGCACGGGTAGTAAGAATGGGTATAGTAAACTATCCTTAAAACGTAGATATATGCCACCACGGACATTTTTGTAGATCTATAAAAGAGGAATATCCCACCATACATTGTTTTGTTATATCTCAAAGGGATTAGGCAGCGTTTTCGGTTTTCGAAAGCTCCCAGGTGGCTTTTTCCGACACTTCCAACAATTATCATCATATTTCAACCAATTTACACAAAACTATGGCAAATTATATACCTAAACTTTCCTCATGAATCACTCTATCTATTAGTAAAACTCGCATGAAAGTCCGTTCAGTAGTTTTTAAGTTTATTGCGAACAGACAGACTGAAGCAGCGGATGACTTTGTTTTATAAAAGGTATGTAGTGAAACACGATTATTTGAAATTAAAAATATGAACATCTCAATTTTAAAATTTCCTTCCACATTTTCTATGAGCTAATTTGCAATATCTTGTTTTATTAAAAAATTAATCTGCGTCAGGATCATTTTCGCGCGATGGTTTTTACGATTTCAAATGACGCCTAAAGCCGGACGAATTGTATGATAGACTTCTAAGACAACCGTGTACCGCTGGAATAACAAATTTCAGCGCGGTCGATTAACTTTGAGGCATGAAGGAAGATGCGGTCGCGCTTTGACGGCTGTTACGGAAGGAAACGTGTTAGCAGTCAAAAATTTAGTTCAAGAGAATAGGGGAATTACATTTAAAGAGCCAGAACGCTAACAGCGTTCGAGAAAACTGTAGAAAAGGTGTCGGAGGTAGACTGGAAAAGGTGTTTCGGAAATTGTATTAGACGTATGAAACTTTGTATAGACGCTGGCGCTGGTTCTTTGAAAAGATTATTTTTAATGTAAAAGTAATGATACGGACGAGACTAGAGTCTCGTCGTAGAGTCTTTTCTCTTACCATCAGGAGCCCTCCTGATGGTAAGTGTTTGCCAATACTCGCCACGCTTGGCAGGCGGGTTGGCGAGCGCAGTTAGGTGTGATTGTTCAAGGAAGACGCTGCTGCCCATCTTCCGTATTACATCCTTTAGCCGACTCTTACGGCAACCACGGGTAAAGAGGGTGGGGTACTATGCTTACGCCGGCACCACCACGGCATGAAAACTTGAGTAGTAAAACAAAGTCCAGGGCATCGCTGCCTTGGCGCTCATTACTTTGAGACTAGATGGTTAGTCTCAATAGCCCTAATTAATAAAGTAATTTCGCTAGCTGCAGTACCCTTCAAACCGGAACACAATAATGTTCACACACTACTGCTTAGCGGCAGAATATCTGGTACTGCGGTGGTACCTACCTAGACGACCTCTTGCTAAGGAAATCTACCACCAAGTAAACTTATAATACATACAGAACACCCAGACACAACAAACATTTTGTTTATACCACAAAAATGTTTGTCCTAAGTGGGAATCGAACCCACGCCCTACAGCTCTAAAGGTAGATATTCTACCAATGAGCCAACAGGGCTGTCTAATTGTACCAATTTACCACAGCTATGTACAATTGTACATTGATAAAATATTTTACCACAAGTTGTAAAATGATAGGTAGGTAAAGCCATGCAAGTGCAGTGTGCATTTGTGCAATAACGAGATGCAGTGCAATATCCATGAACCGTAACAGCGAAAGTACTCAGAGCTTGTGCCAAAAATACCGGCGGCGTCACGCACGGGTCGGGCAGCCGTGCCTACAAGTTGTGCTTTATGCGAATTATGAGCCATCGAGCTCGTCCGGCAAGCCATCGTAAATAAATATTATATGAAGCATCTGCTGGTAATGCTAGATGCTTCGCTTGATGTATACCTAAACTTACATTAGGTAGGTCCCTAGCGCAAAGAAACTTTTAGAAAAATTCTTACGTTATTACATAATATATCATCACTTTTCCTTTTCCTAACATTTGACTGCCAAGTTTATGTTTTGTGAAAATAATTAGACAAATGAGACGCTTTCCCGATGTTAAGAAATAACGCGTGGCCATGGCTATTGCAGCAATACACAGAACTTTGAATAACAAAAAAAAGTCCAAGATATCGCTGCTTTAGCGCTCTATACTTTGAGACATTCGATAGTTAGTTTCAACAACAGTCCTGGATATATCAATAGGCCATATAGGCCGTGGCATAGGGGCGGCAGCGTCCTAGGGGCGGCAGATTTTAGAGGAAGCTCACTTAATTTCAGAGGGTAAAAGTCAAACAAGTTCACCGGTTGTCTTATGGTTTTTTATACTAATACGTGAAATTCTCATAGAAACTCATTCGTATCGAAAATTATCAATCCTAGGTATTTTTACTAGTAAAAAAAAATTATTCTTGTTTCTTTAATACCCTTTCTTAATGACTAAGTACTTCATTCTTTTAATTAACTTTAGTTCCTTTCTAACTACATATGGAATATTATTATTTTGGAAAGGTACATGCGGCGGCGGAAATAAAGTGGCCTGCACTCGTAAAAAATATAAATCCGGCACTGCTCAACAGCCCTGTAATTTCACTAGCTGCAGTTACTCTTCAAATTGAAAGACAGTAATGTTTATACACCAAAGCCTGGCGGCAGAATATTTGGTACTGCGGTGGTACCTGCACCACCACATGACCTCTTTCAATCTACCACCAAGAAAACTTAAATTAGGTTTTAGCGCAGAGAAATCTTCAGATAATTTGTAACGTTCTTATATATCACCACTTTTCCTTTTACGAATACTTCACACACAATTCACACACAAACACAGAGAGAGAGAGACACATAGTTTATTTATACATATGTAAAAATTTACTTTTTGTATACAAATCTTGTTCCATAAATATGTAGTGTAGATACGCGAAACCAAAGCTGGCAACTTTGTGAACTTGGAGTAAAATTTTAATAAAAAAACCGACTTTATGTTTTTCTCATGGATGCCATTGTCAGAACTGGACCAAATTGAAATGAGACAACACGATAAGCACCAGACGAAAGTTCTGAGGTAACAAATATTTAAAAAAAAACCGGCCAAGTGCGACTCGGACTCGCGCACGAAGGTTTCCATACCATTCTCTATGAAAAAGGCAAAAAAATCGCGTTTGTTCTATGGGAGCCCCCTTAAATATTTATTTTATTTTGTTTATAGAATTAGTTGTTATAGCGGCAACAGAAATACATAATTTGTGAAAATTTCAACTGTCTAGCTATCGCGGTTCAGATACAGCCTGGTGACAAACAGACGGACGGACAGACAGACAGACAGCGAAGTCTTAGTAATAGGGTCCCGTTTTTACCATTTGGATACGGAACCCAAAAACGGGATAAAAATAACCATGTGTTAATCCGGAGTGTCAGCTATCTCCATACCAAATTTCATCAAAATTGGTCCAGCCGCTTGAGCTTGAAGAAGTAACAAACAAACTCACAAACTTTCGCCTTTACAATATTAGTGTGATATAATATTATGTATGTATATTGAAACACTTCATAATATGAAAGCATATTTTTTTTTACTAAAGATGTTTTATATGGTTGACAGGCTAGGTGTTTGACCGCATGATTCCTGTTGGTAAGTGACGGTGTGGTCGATTATGGTAAACACACCTAGCCTGTAATGGAACCGGCTCTCAAGTGAGGTTGCCGGTACACTTCGTTAGAGGCTTGGCGGCAGATTTTCAACTTGAGGTAGCTAACCAGCCGAGTACTAGAAAGTACTCTACCACCATGCTATGGTTTCCTCACGATGTTTTCCTTCACCGGCAGCTCAAGCCCATTGTTAGAGTTTGAACCCACGCCCTTCGGCATGCGAACTGATCTCGGTAACCACTGAGCGACAAAATATGAATCGCTATCGCTAAATGGGACTGGGCGAGAAAATGTCTGGCACAGTGTACCTACGAATCACGCAAACAAGCAAGGGTAACTGTTATACAACTTTAAATATTAATTATATGCAATCAAATAAGTATTGGTCCACGAATGATTTATTATATAATATAGCAGGGGTCACCAAATGTCACCGCGGTCCGGATCCGGACCTATCTATACTTATAATTTGTGTCTATCTATAGTAACAAACAGTCTCGACACAAAATACTGGTCTATGGAAACATGTAGATGTCATTTTGCCATATCCTACGCAATCAACGGTGAGTAATCTCGTAAAAGTAAAACAAAAATATTGATCTGTAATATCATTGGTACCTATGTGGGTGTGGTACATGATTAATTTTCTTTCTTCTGAACTGATCAAATAAACCAGTCAAGTGCGGGTTGAGTCGAGGTCGAGGACCACCACACCAATAAAAAAACAAATAAAATAGTTTACATTTTGATAAATTTGGCATCCGTTACATCGATGACAGGAAATGGTTGATTACCTCTGCACCTTCAACTTGCACTTGATTTTTGGGTTTTGTTATTTTATGTTATAATTCGTAGAGTAGATATAACACCAAAACTGTACTAAAAATAAAGTATACTAGGTGGGTAGCAATAATTAGGTATACTAATATTGGTGTTTTTTACGTATTTCGGTATTAAAGAGAAAAATAAAAAAAATATTGAAAAGTCTGTTTCTTACTAAATTTATATTTTTTCATGTTCCATTAATTGTTTGATATTCTGCCATAATTTCAGAAAGATACTGTAAAATATCACTCGCCTATTGCGATTTGGAAGATGCTTGATATAATGTAGGTCGGATGCGGTAGAATTTTAGTAATAAGGCCGTGTTAGACGCCCTTTGTGTACGGAACCTTATATTCCATGAGCACGCGGCCGGGCGCGAACGGCGCCGAGCAGCCCACGATGGTCGCAACAAGGACAGAATCACGGAGGACAACTCACGTCATTGTACTACCTATAGATTACTATGTTAGTCGTATGGACGATCAAAACTTCATTCATAAAATTTAGATAACATTTTCAATAAATTGAAAAGTTTATCTGAATGTTTTAAGCGTTTTCGTCTGTTTTAGGATAATTATAGCAGTTGTCTTTTTTATTTCAAATAAAACAGGTTTTTTTTTCCATTGCATTTTCTTTGAATCCTTGCTTGAATGAGTACTTTTTTGGGATTACTTGGCTGCAGGTAGACACGGGTAGGGGTTAGCGCCGGCGCTACCTGCCGGGGCGAGAACGGGGCGCCCGCATAGCGAGGGGAATTACAACGTAATAAATCAAGACATATTTTGGGAAACAACTCTTTATTATAAAATAGTAATAGTTTTAATATTATAATCTTCATAAATGTAGGTACTACATTCCATAAATCCCACATATAAAAATACATTATTGTTATGCTAAACTTTATACACAAAATAACCTATCTTTTCAAGACGATAGTAATGCACTATGACGGCGTGTTTGTTAAGGCACGGTGATGGAGGGCTACGCCCTGGGCGGCGCCAGGCGGGCGTCAGCGACTAGATCACAGGAGGTACAGGGCGAAACCCCAGCGGCGTCCTTTCATCTCAGCGGAGCCGGAAAGGAGGGTACGGGCGCGCACCAGTGAGGAGCGGAGCATGCGGTCAGAGCGCAGCCTGCCGCGCTCTGTACCGGCACGAATGCTGACACGTGCACTCCGATGGACACAGGTAGCGACGCTATTGCAGGTCGCTTGTCCTTTTCATCTTCTAGAAGGTATGGCCGGAACAGTTTGAACGGCTTGCGAGGCTCTGGAGCGACAGGTGAAACGGTGACAGGTTGCGAAACAGGTGGTGGTGATGGCCGTCGGACAGAAAGGTCAATGGGTTCAGCGGCGGGCGTCGGCACAGGAATCTGCATCGGTATCGGTGTAATCCGTGCTGCGGGGCTCAGCGTGGCAGGTGGCGGAGAGGGCAGTCGAGCACTCTCCGGTGAACCGGCCGCATACGGCGGTGGTGACGGGGCCGGCTGTGGCGCTCGTCTCAGAAGCGCCGCCCGCAGAGCGGGTTCTGCTTGTAGCCACTTTTGGATCTGTCGTCTATGTATGCCAAACTTCCTGGCGGTGGCACGTTGGTTGCCGCGACACTGGGCATCGCGTCGGTATGCTTCGAGAACTTGCAGCTTGAATTGTGGTGGGAAGATTCGTCGTGAACCAGCGCGGCCCTCCGAGCGGCGGTCTGAAGGCGCGGGGGCCGGGTGCGTGTGGGCGGCGGCCATTGTGAAGTGAAAACGTGTGCGCGTGGCGAGTGTCGGCGCCGAACTGACTGCTCGTTCGTCGACGCGCCGCGGATGTCGGTGGCGCGCCGCTGCCTGTCCGGCGTGCGTGAGTGTGCGACACGAGCTTCACTTCACGTACTGTTGAACTCCGTAGGGTCCGGCTACAACGGTGAATGGTAATGAGAAGAGACGCAACATATTTTACCAATGCTATCATTTTTTATTACAAACAATGAAGCTGTAGCTAAACCGCAGGCACCTTACTTTAAGACAAAGTGAGGTAAAAGAGTGTAAGCAGTAAATGTCTAGCCTGGACTAGTGTAGCACACTTACAGAGTTTAACACGGTTATAAAATCAGATTTACCTAATAGTAGATAGTAATAAATATTTACTATAAGTAAATTGATGTAGTCCATCACTTCAAATAGACAAATAGGTACTGGCTTACTTTCCTATCTAGTGTCATACTATCTACCTAGTTTATTCATTTTTAATATGAATATTGCCATAATTATTATAAATAAGAGTTAGTATATGCACTTTGTATTGCATAGATCTATCAATTTATTACTTTATTGCCAAGAATGGTTATGTAAAAATGTATGACACGAGTCTAAACTACAAGTGTTATACAAAATAGAAACAATAAAAAAATATGAACAGTATGAACGTAACCTAACTCGGTAATCTCGCCTCATTCTCGGCGGCGTGAAAAAATGCCGCAAGTGGGAGCCGATAGCACGTAGCGCCACCATTGCTATCTTTTTCATCCACGCTTCGTCACCTATGAGAGAAAAGGACAGATGATAATGCCCTGCTCCGGTCGCTGCCACATCCGTTTACGAAACAAGTTTGCATGCGACGTTGCCATACCGTGCACACAGGTTAGCGCGGGTGGGTCGCGAGCACAGGGGGGGTGCGGGCGGATAGGAATGCGCACAGAACGGCAACGCCGCTGACCGTGGCAGACAGGGTGTCGCCGGCTCGGCGGCGTAGACAGGCCGTCGCTCGACGGCGCTTGCCCCCTCTTGTACCCCCTCACACCCGCAGCGCCTATAACGAACATCAACAAGTTATTTCGGCCCTGCCTATGCCGTACTTGAAAGATCATATGTTGCATGCTTTATAAAGGCGGTTAAGTCTTTACAGAATGAATCGTGAGTTTAGCGCCACAGCCGTTTCGAGGAAAGTTGTTATTTTTTTTTGTTTTCTGAGCGAACGGCTGCCTGCCGCGCCTGCCTCTGAGTCGTTTGCGTCCGGCGACCGTGAAAATAGCGTTTAAAGTTTAGTTTAAAGCTTTGTGGTATCTACATTTTTCATTCTAAATTTTCACATTGTGCTGGAGCCCAGCCACTCATGCAATTAAAATATAAAATAATGAGGAAACATCAATATTTAATCATTAAAAAATTAAAAGTGCAAAGATTCTTGGTCTTATAACACAACAAACGTGCGTAGAGTTATTCAATAATGTCTACTGGAATAAAAAATATGAGAGAAACTAAAACACTATTCTTCTAAAAGTTATTTACTAAATAAGTACTTTGTATAGGTATGTATTTTACTGCCTGTATTCTGCAATCTACATTGGTATTCTGTTATTTGATTGACGTAGGTATATACCTAACATTTAGGTATAATAAATAAATACTTAACTAATTATTTGTGTATATTTTAGGTGATGCTTAATTGCACATTAAAAACTAATTTTACACGGTTCTCTCGTTCATTTATAACGTGGACCTCATTAAGTATATCTTTAGGTACCTAAGTATAAATGCTTTAACTGATCTTAACCGATAAATATATGTAATCAAGATATGATATTTCTCATATGTACACACATCATATAGAGCAATTTTTACAATTATTTGCTGGTAATCACATGGCCAAAGGGATCATACCTACATAACGTTTTGAAACATCTAATGTTTTGGTTTAAGTAGGAATACACATAAACATTTCTGTATATGCCTACATCAATACAATCCTTAATCGATTTCTTCTAGACAATCGTACTCCATCGAAGACTGCATCTTCGCTTTTGATAAAAGCGAAATTGCAGTCAAACGCAATCTTTTCTTTTTTTTTCTATATAAATTATCTTGTAATTTGTCATTCTCGACTATAATAGATGGGATGTGTGCTTTTTGGCGTGTAGGGCGCTGTTCCCAGTGGAGCTATTATCTCTTATGTTTATTCTTTATTGATCAAAAATATCTCACTGCTTAAGCCGACGTATGGTTTCAGGCATGGTCATGGTCAATTGCCCCGCTGACTGGTTCGGGTGCTTTTGTTGTCTAGTTTCGTAGGCAGCCTTATGGGATCTATTTGCTGTTAAATCAATGGCACGTTCAAAATGTCATGGAGCTCCATTGATCTATTAAATACACTTAATAGATCAATGGCTCTGTTCTTATTCTTATTAGGGATGGGGACGATAAGTCCTGGACTGACGTCCCGCTTGGGGTGTATTGTGCATTTTCCCCTACCAGCGTCTACCCGAGCCAGCCCAGCTCCTTGAAATATCGGAGCGAGGCTCTGGGTCGCTGGCATAGTAGCTCCAGTGGGTGACATGGAGTTATACATGATGGCGAAAAGCAGTCTATCTGTTGCGGTGACTTAGATGTGGATAGTGAGGAAGCTGCTTCATGCAATCTAGTGATGATCCTAGTTGCTTCTGTGGCTTTGCAATGCCACAGCACATGCTCTACAGTTTCGTCCTGCACCAAACAGCCACGGCAAAGCGGACTATCTGTGGCGTGGAACTCTGTTGTTTTGAAAGATATTTTCCTAATTTTCTAATTTTATTTTTACCATTCCTAGTATTTTGGGACGGTTATGCCTGGTTTAGGTATTCACATCCAGTCAAGCCAACGCACCTACCTACAAGTTACCAAACCGGTGTGGGTGCCGCGACGTCGCTCGCCGCTCATTCAACTGCGGGCCAAACACACTTGATTGGAATTAATCCATGCTAATATGAGGCCCCTCCAGGCGACGACGACGATGCCAAAACTAGTTATAAGCTTGTTGCGAAATATCATCAATATTATTAGGTACCTATTTGGAAAACGAAGAATATATCTTATGGGCATCAATCTTTTCAATTTAGTGCAACGAATTCTATGTACCAGTACATAAGATCAATTATTCAATGCAACAAATAGTTATATTTCTATTACCTAGCTAATTGGTTCTTGAAGTTGTTGACACGTACAGTTACCTAGGACAAACAGTCCAACTAGGTAAGTCAAACTTCAAGAAAGAGGTCAGTCGTCGAATCCAACTCGGCTGGACAGCGTTCTGAAAACTGCGCAACGTTTTTTTTTTCGTCTGAATTACCTACCTCAGTGTCTCAAGTCGAAAGTCTTCGACCAGTGTGTGTTACCGGTGATGACTTATAGTGCTGAAAAGTGGTCTTGGTAAGCTCAAAGACGCACAACGAGCTATGGAAAGGGCTATGCTCGGAGTTTCCCTACGAGATCGAATCAGAAATGAGGAGATCCGTAGACGAACCAAAGTTACCGACATAGTCCAGCGGATTAGCAAGTTGAAGTGGCAGTGGGCAGGGCACATAGCACGCAGAACTGATGGCCGATGGGGCTACAAAGTTCTAGAGTGGAGACCACGGACCGGCAAGCGCAACGTAGGACGTCCACCCACAAGGTGGACAGACGACCTCATAAAGACCGCAGGAACGCGCTAATCAATCAATGGAAATCAATGGATCGCTGGAAATCAATGGGGGAGGCCTATGTCCAGCAGTGGACGTCCTACGGCTGAAATGATCATTATGATGACCTAGTTCAATTATAAACTTTACTTTCCGCATAGGTAGTTTTAGTAAAAGGTAACACTACAGATGTGTTAAGACTGTTAAGTTGACAAAGGTCACGGACCCCGTTGTTTGGAACTGAAAAAAAAGGTGTGACAATTACTTGGATCCTAAAAGGCATTCTCTAGTGATATGCAGCTCCGGATCTAGGGGAGGTAGGTAGTGCAAACCAGGGCACCTGCCCAAAGGGGCAGCTCCTGGGGACGCCAAATAGGTACCTAATATGCTTGAAAAGAAAGCTTGTGTCACAAAGCGCCTGGCACCCAGTCTCCAGTGCACGTTGTTCTATTTAAAACGCTCAGCTAGATTTGGAACAAACGTATGTAAGTAACCTAAGAAGTTGATTTTTAAATTGCATAGTGTACTATGATGTATCTGCCGGGGGAATCACCGTCTCATCTAAAACTGGGGGCTCTACGAGCGAGCTGAATAACCGCTGGGTTTTTTGAGGCCGAACAATCGATCTAGCTAAGTCTCATCTCTAGGAAAACGTGTTTTTCCGTGTTTTAAATTGTATACTTAGATACACTGAGCAAAGCTTCATTAAAGGGTACAATTAATTCTCCCGGTTACAAAAATTACCTATTATAGGTAGGTACATATCATGACTTATTTGAACGCTTGGGAGGCACTATCACATTTCTGCCTCGGTGGTAGAAATATGGTAAATCCGAGGGTTGATGTTATGGCTTTTAAAATACCTATAGTTTCTTATTTCACACCAGATATTTTTACATAATCTCGAAAGACTCAACAAACAATTACATAGCTTTTTTTGTTTGTTAAGTACCTACTAACAAACAAGGTCATCGTTTTTAGTAATTTAATCCACCATGGGCACCATGACATCATGGTGTACAGAAAATATTCCATTGAGTGGGTTTAATTTTTTGCTTGGTTCCCATCACGCGCAACCTGAGCCAAGCATGTTTCAAATTATAGTTTTATTAATAACTATCTTGTTTCCGCGACTTTGCCCGAATTGAGACTGGAGAGAAATTAAACATATTGTGTAATTAACGAAAGAGAATTAAACTTGAGCTATCTATGTACTTAATTACCTAGATTAATATAAAGGATGCCTTTTGACATAAGACACATCTATACCAAATTTCAAGTGGATACGTCCTGTAGTTAGTTTTTTGATAATTCTTATTCATCATCATCATCATCATCAACAACAACAACCTTGCATAGATAGTCCATTGCTGGACCTATGTAGGTCTCTCCCAGGACACGCCACTCAGCCCGATCTTCGTCTTTTCGCTTCCAGCCACTACCAGTTGCCTTACGTATATCGTCACTCCATCTAGTCTCAGGGCGTCTTACGTTTGCCGATGTTTCCAGAGAAAATTCTCATTATTTATGTATTATATGTGTATGTATTATTTACTATAATAAATAATGTAACTTCACTTTGTACTCCTGCCACACCGCCTGTCTGTTCTTAATCAGTAATCTGTTTTAATATTCCTGCTTGCCGGGAAGAGATTGTTGCGGTCAATAGTTAGCGCGGTCGGTTCACACGCCAAAGGGCGTGAATTTATACCCCAACAATGAGCTTGAGCTACCGGTGAAGGAAAATATCGTGAGGAAACCATAGCATAGGCAGGCTATTTTCTAGTACTCGACTGACTAGCTACCACCCTCAAGTTGAAAGTCTGCCAATCACCTAATGGTGTGTTCCGCTTCCGACAGCCTCACTTGAGAGCCAATTTCACTCCAGGCTATGTGTGTTTTACCATCCTCAACCACAACATCACTTAACATCAAATGAGCTGTAGTCAAACACGGAGCGATAAGGCCGCCCTTAGTGGCATTAGCCCAAAAGGCACTTTGTTTTAAAAAAAAAAAAAAAACTGGTGAACGCAATAGAGTTTATATCTATCTACTATTCGTAGAGTTAGTGTGTGGTTGCGTTGCTTCTCATAAAATGAGCTAATCAAGTCCACAGACACATCGACGCCGTCGTTGACTGTTCGCCATACCAATGAGCTTACCTTATATTCAAAACAGCGTAAGCGCCAACGATTCTATAGAACTATAAACCTTACTCCAACAGCGCAAGGTTTTTTCTTGGATACATATAAAAACAATAAAATGTTTCAGTTCGAATCATGACTTTGTATCAATAAGCCCTACGATTATTTTTGCGCAAAGGAATTTGATTTCTATAGCATGAGTTATGAATGAGTTTTTCGGGTGATACAAACTTTATGGAAGAGTCAAGAGCCTTAAGTATCATGAACACGTGCGTTTCAAACCGTCGTCACCTAAATGGGGACCAGTCCGAGTACATATATCACCCAAGATCGTCCTTCATTTATGATTGATTAAATTATACCACAGAATACATAATAGTACTATTTATACGTAGAACGATCTGTCCAGAACGATCACGAATGATCCAGGTTGTAATGGCTTCTGTTTAACTTTTTGTTAAAAACTTGTACAATAGCGATTATGTAGCGATGATAGTTCAATGGTTAGTGCGGTTGCTTTACACGCAGAAGGGTGTGGGTTCAAACCCCAACAATGAGCTTGAGCTGCCGGTGATTTTATTTACAATGCAAAGGTTTAATGTCAAATCAGTGGCTCTACCAAATCAATTTGCGAGAATTACGAAGTATGTTAACGATAGACAAATACATGAAAGCTAGCTAGCTCAGTGGTTAGCGCGGTCGGTTTGCACGCCGAAGGGTGTCGGTTCAAACCATGAGTTTGAACTGCCGGTGAAGGAAAACATCGTGAGAAAACCATAAATTGTAAGGTATTTTCTAGTACTCGGCTGGCTAGCTACCACCCTAAAGTCAAAAATCTGCCGCCAAGAATCTAAAGGTGTGTTCCGGCAGCGTCACTTGAGAGCCACTTCATTCCAGGCTAGGTGTACTTTACCATCTTCGACCACAACGTCTTTAACATCAGGTGAGCTGTGGTCAAACACATAGCTGCACAGAGTAGACAAAAGTGATGACATTTTTTTAAATGTATCTAATAGTAATGAGACGAACGAGACGCTCTTCTGATGGTAAGATATAACGCCTATCCATGACCATTGCAGCGATACACAGAACTTTAGATAGCAAAAATAAGTCCAGTGCTTTGGCGCTCCTTACTTTGAGACTGATATAGTATAAAGAGCCCTGTAATTTCGCTAGCCCTTCAAACCGGACTAGTACTGCTAATTGTACTATTATGTATTCTGTGATACTGCGGTGGTACCTATATAGATGACCTCTGCTAAGGAGATCTACCACCAAGTAAAATAATAAATCTACCCAGAGATAAATTCGCAGATCTCTAAATACAGCAAAGCTCTCACTCTCATCGTGAATGCTGAACGCATACGGCAATGTTTGTTCTCCGTATTAGAGTCAATAAGCTCCGCTCACACCATATGCGGCCACTCATACCTTGGTGTTAATTCCAAAAGATTATAAGTATCGATAGGCTAATATTACGAATTGATTACGCTACCTTTTCTTCTCGAGACGATCTACGGGATTACTATCAACTCCAGAATAATTAGACGATCTCCTAATAGTGAATGTGAACTTTATTTTTATGGTCGTAAAGCTAGGTGTTTCACCACAGCTCACCTGTTGTTAAGTTTTTTTTTAATGTGAAAGTAATGATACGAACGAGGCGCTTCACTGGTAGTAAGAGATAACGCCTGTTCATGATCATTGCAGCGATACACAGAACTTTGAGTAGCAAAACAAAGTCCAGGGCATCGCAGCCTTGGCGCTCATTACTTTGTGACATTCGATGGGTAGTCTCAAACTCAACTGCCCTGTAATTTCGATAGCTGCAGTACCCTTCAAACCGGAACACAGTTATGTTTACACACTACTGCTTGGCGGTAGCACACCTATCCTGGAATGGAACTAGCTCGCAAGTGAGGCTGCCGAAACACACCGTTAAGTGCGTGGCGGTAGATTTTCAACTTGCGGGTGGTAGCTAGCCGTCGAGTGCTAGAAAATACCCTACCACCATGCTATGATTTCGGCACGATGTTTTCCTTCACCGGTAATTCAAGCTTATTGTTCGAGTTTGAACCCACGCTCTTTGGCGTGTGAACCGACCGCGCTAACCACTGAGCTTTCATCGCCACTTTATTGCGTCATGATTGCCTAACTTTAATAGCAATAAGGAGGTAATATTCGTAGTAGAGCCGCTACTACTACGCATGGCACTAAAGTTACTTTTTTGCTGAATACAGCTTGCATTTGGAATTGCCCAAAAACTCGTTCGCAATTATGTTGGTAAGTAATCTTCTTCAGAATGTCGCAATACCAAAAGTAGGCGACAGAACGAGTTTACACCTCGAATTTATTACTAATTTGAATGTGGCTATGATAACGTGGTCGAGGTGGCGCGACGGACACGCAACCGGTTTGTATGTGGTCACCTCACCTGCGCTCGCGCCATACTAACTGTTACGCAATCTTTGGCGCTAGCCGCTTTGCCCCTACAAACTGGTAAGTGGGCTGTGGACTCACGACAGGTAGGTGGCAGACAGCCGACAAGTCTTGCTCGCCTGGTTCCGACTAGCTTTCACGACACATAAAGAAAATGTCGGACTTAATTACGACTCCGATTGGATTCTGTGAAAAAATAACAGCTTGAGTAGTCACGTCGCTGCATTGTATTATTTTCCAAAACTTGTTTTTTTTTCGTGTATTTATGTTTAGAAATAGTGGTAATTTAATCATAAAGTGCTAACTTATAGGAACGTGTGTAATTAAATGGCATTATTTATAGTTAAATAATGTATTTTCGTGTTGCTTTCAAAACTCCGTTAAAGCTTATAGTAAATTCAATATAATTATTAGGGTATGGGCTTACTGAAATACTTGATAACGGCAGAATGTACAATGAGCGATGCCAAAAAAGTAAAAAAAAAACCAGTTATGTACCAACATAATATTACTGTGTTCCTGTTTAAAGGGTATTGCAGCTAGCGAAATTACAAAGCTATTGAGAATAACCGTAGAATTTTGGATACTTACCGATACAATCAACGGTCATGGACAGGCGTTATTCCTTACCAACCAAGGGTTTTGGTCGTCTCATTACTTTTACATTTAAAAAAAGCTGTATAACTTTCAACCTCTATACCCACACGAGTTTTCATGTAGGATTATTCTTCTTATCTTGGCCTAGCCTGAAGTAGCTAGGTAGGTAGGTATATAGATATATACTTATTAAGTAACCTTACGCCTACGTGTGCCGCCTATTATAGAACCGAACCCTGTGTTTATACTTACCTATGTAGGTAGTTGTACCGTGGTTGTACCTTATGTTTTCAGAAAGGCGGACGTGACTAACTTGTAACTACCGAAAAGTTACACATGTTTTTATTTAAGGCCATAAAGCTCTTTAATTAATTACATGGTAACACACATAATCTAAAAAAAATACGGATGAACGGATGAAGGACTAGTATAAAAGGCCAAGAATAATTAAAATAACAGAAAACAAAACGCATGTATTTTCATACGCCGCAAGCAACGTAGACACTATAACCTCATTGGTGACGCTTGGCTAGTTGAATTAATGTATACACATGTATTACTACGCATTTCTTACATTCCTCGTATCCCATTCATAACCAGGTACGGACACGACAGGGGGGCAACTACCCCCTAGCAGAAAGTGGATAAGCGGTCGGTTTGACTCTGATGACCGTTCTCCACACTACAGATGTGAACTAGGTAAAAGATGCTAGAAAATGGTTTAAATAATATGTATATGTATGTATGCTTAGTGTAGGTATATACTCGTAGAAAATTATTTAAAAGAATGGGGTTGGCTGTGTCGTGCACACGACCGTGTTACGTGAATCCGAACCGGCCCTGTTCTATTGTAAGTAGTCCACCACGCTGGCCAATTGCGGGTTGGCAGTCTTGACATATCTTCGAGAACTTTATGAAAACTCTCGGATATAGGTTTTCTCATAATGTTTGTTTGTTTAAATGAATACATGTAATTTTTTTAACACATACAGGTTTTTGGATTTCCATGTTTATAGTTGTCACTCAACGAGTTCTTTGATCCTTTAGCTATCGAGTAGTGCAATTAAATTAGACAGCCCTGTTGGCTCATTGGGAGCATGCCTGCCTGAGCTGTAGGGCGTGGGTTCGATTCCCGCCAAGGACAAATGTTTGTTTGGTATAAACAAATGTTTGTTCTGTGTCTGGGTGTTCTGTATGTATTATAAGTATGTATTTACAACAAAAAAAAAGTATTTATGTATTCTATCAGATATCTGACTTCCATAACACAAGCTCTGCTTAGTTTGGGGTCAGATGGCGCTGTGTGTGTGTGTCCTACAATATTTATTTATTTTATTTATTTATAATTAAGTTTTGGATGTAGATGATAGATACGTAGATGTAACACCAACTTTGAAATTTTAAAACGATTTTGTGACCAACCTAACAAATTGTTTTTATACAGCTTCACTTTTAAGCCGTAACATGCGCCAACACGTCACCCAGAACTACAGATCAGGTGCAATAAGTACCTTCCTTCCTACCTGTATATACACATATACTTATCATGAAACTCGCACGTTCAATTCGGTCTCGAATTCTTAATTAGTATAAACATCACGTCAACAATATCTAAATGACAGCGAGAACCGTATCAAAATAGAAGTAAGCGGACAGATAGACTTTATTTTATACCTACTATTTAGCTTAAAGTATATCTACATAACCATAGTATACGATTTTTACACTCTAAGCTATTAAGAGACTAGGAAAGAGAACTGATAATTACTGCACTGTATGGTAGATAATATCCAAGTTCACATGTAAACTTATGCAAGTATCTATATCATTAAACGAGCAATTCTTGTATATATATATTCTGAATCTCGGAAACGGCTCCAACGATTTTCATGAAATTTTGTATCCAGGGGGTTTCGGGGGCGAAAAATCGATCTAGCTAGGTTTCATTTTCAGAAAACGTTGTTTTATCCATGTTTTCAGCCGAGCAATGCTCGGTCAACCAGGTACTAATTCTTATACCACAACATAGACAAGATAAGTGATCGCGGAATATTACCAATCCAATTGCATCCAGCGGTAAGTTTAACAAATTAATCTTTAGAGGCTAGACAAATTAATGTCATAGGATAGGTGAAATAGAAATGCCTTGATTCGCGACAAACATTTGTTTATCCTCTGCAGTTGAGTTGAATGGAGTGATTCGTTTGCGTTCTAGTAGGTAGGTATGTAGTACACATGTATTGTATCACTGATGTGTCCAAACATATAGGTACATAATTATAATTTTTTAATGACTTCTGCACGTGCAAAAATAAAGAGAGACGTGACATGAATCGAGTATGCCACAAAGCGAACTAACAAAAACACAAAGTTTGTGTACAAATAATCGCAAACGTACAAGTCGCAATTCGCATTGCAATACGCACGATGCGTCATGTCGCATAGCACTCATTATAGCGCAATACAGTTTATATCTCTGTGACCTCCAACCGACTAGATACAGCAGTCACAAACGAATACTTCAATCACTGTCAACGTATTTTAGCTCATATTAATTACTAAATTAAGATCAAAACAGTTAATTGAAAATATTTATTGGAAATTGGTAGTGCGTTGATACGAATCGCAAAGGCTATCCGGCAGTCGTTCACCGCTCACCGTCATCGCGCACTTTGCTTCACGCTCTTGCATCACGTCTAAAAATAGTAATCTCTAGTAGGTAATCGATCTACACTTACTTGAGATTTTTATGTCATGTACATACATACTAAAAAAAAAATATATGTTAACTAGTTATTTAAATTTTATCAATATAGAGCAATTTTAAATGTGTAAGATCAATTATTAAAATTATAATCATGTACTGATTTAAATGTATTTTTCTTTACTGGCCAAGAGAGCGAGACAACTCACACGAAGAAATACTTGTGTTATCGTCAAAAGAAAATAAAACCAGATAGCTTGTTTTTTGCAGTCCACCATATCAATAATTACTTGGTGGTAGATCTCCTTAGCTGGGGGTCGTCTAGGTACGTATCACCGCAGTACCAGATATTCTGCGCCAAGCAGTAGTGTGTAAACATTACTGTGTTTTAGTTTTGTGTAAACATTATTTAGTCACAGCGCTCATAGTGTTCCGATTTGAAGGGTGCTGCAGCTAGCGAAATTACAGGGTTGTTGAGACTAACCATCTAATGTCTCAAAGTAAAGAACGCCAAAGCAGCGATGCCCTTTGTTGTAATTCAAAGTTACGTGTACCATTGCAATGGTCATGGACAGGTGTTATCTGGTACCATCAGGAGAGCGTCTGGTTCGTATTAATATTTTTTTTTTAAAATTCTGTGCTCGGCCGAGAGCTTGCTAAAATAGTTTTTATCAGCGATTTGCATGGAGACAAAATCGCCTGCCCCGCGGAGTAACGTGACAAAGGTAAAATATAGATTATTAAGTCTATCTAGTATTTGCGAGTGAAAAGACTTTCATCACGATTGACGTGCAAGACGAGCAACAGAGAAATAACTACTAATTTTATTACATACCAACTGTTACCGGCGACTTCGTCCGTGGGAAATTTAACAAAACGTTTGGTTCGTTTAATTTACGAAGAGTCTTCATTGCGAATCAATGCTTCGTGTTTTTTCAAATATTTTTTGTACTAATCTCAATTTAAAATAAACATGATATATTTGGTAAACGTTTTTCTTGAGATAAAATAACTACGCTTGTGGCATCCCTCGCACGTGAACGTGCCACGTATAGCTGCCAATGGGTAGAACCACCCTTTCTATTACTTATAATATTATACTCGTAAGCAATCATACACATCATCAGCCATAGGACGTCCACTGCTGGATATAGGCCTCCTCCTCGGGGGGTGGTTTGCCAATACTCGCCACGCTTGGCAGGTGGGTTGGCGAGCACAGTTAGGTGTGATTGTTCAAGGAAGACGCCCATCTTCCGGATTTCATCCCTTAGCCGACTCTTACGGCAACCACGGGTAGAGAGGATGGGGTACAATTCTTACGCCGCCATCACCACAGCAATCATACACACGACACAAATGGGTAGTAGGCTTTACAAATGATGACGTGATAAGGGCAGGAAGAACATATGACACATGAATAAGTACCTTATATTTGTAATACAGTTGTTTGTTTCGTATGGATACATACGTCAATATTTCGATTGCATATCGGCGGAGTGGCGGCGCCTACGTGCGCCTCCAGGCGTTGCCAATACTCAGCTGTAGGTAGCAGCTACTTGTAAATCGCATGATAATACTACACGTTAATAAACCAAATGAATGTTTGTTTCGCAATGCTGACTAATTTGATACGTTTATGCTTGTTATATGGGCATTTTAAAATTAATAACTCTGTACCTACAGGTTTTTTTTTATTTTTATTTAAAATTACTCTCCACAGACTCTGCGGGGTCCGTGACCTTTGTCAACTTTAAATTACATGTTTTTTTTTACAATATGGGAAGAGGAATGTTAGTCTAATTTATCTTAATCTAGGGTTTTACCTACAGGATTTTAAGCTTGAGATTTTCCAAACCGATATTTGTGTTTTTTTTTTAATGTAAAATTGATGAGACTTACGATACGCTCTCCTGATAGTAATATGTCTATGACCATTGCAGCGATACATATAGAACTTTGAGTACCAAACCAAAATCCAGGGCGTCTGTTTCGACGCTCATTATTTTGAGACATTCGAATTCCGATGGTTAGTTTCCAAAGCCCTGTAATTTCGCTAGCTGCGAAACACAGTAATGCTTATACAGTACTGCTCGGCGGCAGACTGATCTGGTACTGCGGTGGTATCTAGTTGGATGACCTCGTGCTAAGTACCTCTACCACCAAGTAGCCGTTACCATTGCTGGTTGTATTTACCATTATGAACAACTTTACACACAACTCTGAAATAACGAAAAAAAAACATACATTTAATCAAGAGTCAACATATTTTTTCTATAGAACTGGTTTTTCCTAACAAACGCAATCAGGATGTCTTCAAGTCGCGTGTGAATTGATTTCTTGGCAAGCGTCGAGCGCATCTTCACATGACTATCACGCGAGATAAAGGTCAAACGTAAGCTTATTTACTTATTAATTTAAAAACTATTACATATTTCGATTCCTTGTGAACGGCATGCTTCTTTATACTGTTGAAACTGACGTGGTTTTGACACATTTTTGTTTTACTTATGCGGGGTTACTCACGTTTAATTATATCGGAAACTCCGACTTTAGTTTCGGCCACATCCTCATCACATGCGCGCGCGGCCTCGTCTTACTTAGCACAGAAAGCATAGCGGCCGAAACTATAATCGGAGTTTACGATATAATTAAACGTGAGTAACCCCGCATAAGTAAAACAGAAAACCACGCTACCTGTACTCGTAAATAGGTAAGTAATACATGTTATCATTTTAAGATTTTGAAACAAATATAATTAAAAACTGGAGATTACATTTAAATTCACGCTAAAATTGATATTGTAGAGTATTGATGAATTCGGAAATGTTTGCTGATAAGCGCACAGATATGGCGCTTACAATCTAACTTATCGACGTACTTACGTAGACAAATCCGAAAATTCACAGAAAAAGCAGAGTATCTCCTTGAAGTTAATGGGTTTCACTGGTAATCTATGATAGTACATAATATCATAGAAGATATAATCATTTTTAGCTCGTAAACATCTACTGATCAACACAACACTGCGATGTTAAGTAGCTCATTTAAAAGTAGAGCTATCTCTGCTTCTTGAGCTGTATTTTTTTTTATAAATAGGCTTGCGTTTGACCGCCATTTTGCCTGATGTTAAGCGAAGAAGCGGTCTATGATGGAGCACGCTTGCCTAAAAGAAACGATTCACACGCGACTTGAAGGCACCCACACTGTAGCTATCACGGAACACCCACTCGGGCAGCAAGACGTGGGTTCCATTCCAACCCAAGAGAAACATTTATGTGATGAATATAGATGTTTGTTCTATGCCTGAGTGTAAATGTAGAGTTTAAGAATGTATGTATATTAAGTTATATTTACAAAAAAAAAACTGGGTGCGAGTCGGAGTCGCGCACGAAGGGTTCCGTACAAGTATCTATGAAAAAATGCAAAAAAAAATCGCGTTTGTTGTATGGGAGCCCCCCTTAAATATTTATTTTATTTTGTTTTTAGTATTTGTTGTTACCTATAGCGGCAACAGAAATATAAAATTTGTGAAAATTTCAACTGTCTAGCTATTGCGGTTCTTGAGATACAGCCTGGTGACAGACAGACGGACAGAAGTCTTAGTAATAGGGTCCCGTTTTTTACCCTTTGGGTATGGAACCCTAAAAATGGCATAAGCTTTGATGAGTAGGTAGATGTCACCGTGAAATGTTCTATAGTATAGCTATTATAATTTATTTATAGGCCGTGCGTTTTTTGTACGACATTCATGCATTTTCCGATTTTTTAGTAAATCTTATCTACGTTCGACGCGAGATTTCCAAGCAAATATATATGTCGTCGTTCAGACTTTGCCGCACTGACTATAATTATCATCCTTTGATAGAAGACACAGATATTGATACACATTCAAGTAGGTATGTAAAGTACAGTAAATAACAAACCCTTAAAGAGCGCAAATTTAACTAATAATGCATACCAACTAGTAACATACCTACATGCAATTTTTTTTCGGATATTTCAAGGGCGCTGTTTAGAACGTTGCAACGGGTGCATAAAATTCTAGTTATGGCACTGGGTATGTACCTATGTAGTATGAACATATGGACATGGTGGGGTACAGCCGACTGGGTGTGAAACAGGACGGGCCCGGCCAGCTGTCCCATCTCGACGTGCGGTTCCCAACCTTCAGTGGGCCTACCTTTAGGACGAATCTGCTCTTGTTCGCCCCCATGTAGCTCGTTACGTTGCTTAATAATACTAATGACTACCCTGTTAGCTTATTTGGTTGAATATATGCTTCAAGAGCTGTAAGGCGTGGGTTCGATTCCCATGAGATCAAACAATTATGTGACGATAAAACTTTGTTCTGTGTCTGACTGTTTTCTATGTATTACAAGGAAGTGTTTATTTACAAAAAATAACTAGGTAAGTACCTACCTACTCATTTCATCTATGTGCAGAATCCTATTAAAGATGCTCCAAAAAGCATAAGAAAGCTCTGTAGACAATTCGCAAGTTAGGTATCTATTTGTGCTCGCAATTTTATTTATTGATAAATAATTTTAAGCATAGAAACAATACGCAATGGAGTTACATACCAAAATACATGAAAATTATCAATTTTTTACTAAGTATAGCGAAATATTTCGTGTTTCACAAAATAGAAATATTGATAAATGCAAATTTTTTTATGTTTGTTACTTCTAATTCTAACAGATTTGACAGCAATTTGAAAAGCAGGTAGCTTTGGACTACTTAAATCAGGTATTTTTATCGCGGAAAAGCCAGATGTAATATTACGCAATATAAAATATATTTTTTATACGTTAATATTGTAGGTAAGTACACAAATACATACATAGTTCATAATTATGTAGCACGAGCGCACGTCAGCGACCGAGCACGCGCGTTCCTTATACTATTAACCGCTTCGCCGTCCAAGCTGCTTGGCGCCGCCGTTACAACACCAGCCTTCTAACGGCTCGCCTAATCAAGTACCCACTAACAGCACTCAGCACGCCTTTAATAGTATTCGATCGGTCAAGAAAAACGATGGCGACATTACGCCCTAGCTGATATCTGGGTTTACGGAGATAAATCAACGTTTGGAGCTAGGAACACTAATTGTCACACTCTTTTATTCTATGTCCTTAGGACATAGCGCGCCAATAAGTACCATTTTCCCAAGGCTCTGATGCCGGGCAGTAGGTACCTATTTATATTCAAACAACAATAATATTTTCTGTTTCTACGAACTTCATTGGTTTCTACACTTTGTGTTTTAATTGTATAGCAATGGGTGAAAATTGCCGTGGTGGTGCCGGCGTAAGAATAGTACCCCTAGTCGGCTACGGGATGTAATCCGGAAGATGGGCAGCAGCGTCTTCCTTGAACAATCACACCTAACTGCGCTCGCCAACCCGCCTGCCAAGCGTGGCGAGTATTGGAAAAATTGCCCCAGGAGGAAACCTATGTCCAGCAGTGGAAAGCCTATGGCTGATGATGTGATGTGGATGAAAACCAAACCAGAGTCGTCATACGCAGTTTCAAGTCCAATCATAATTTTCGCAGGTGCAGATTTTTTTATCACGAAGACCTCATTGCCCATATCGCAAAATCTGGCCATTTTTTAAATAATATCAAAAGATAACCGGTTCAATATGTGGAACTCCATTTATTCTACGCCATTAGTCGTTAGGATAACGGGCTAAGTAATTGAAACGTTATTTGTATGCAAATTTTTCATTAGATTTTCTAAGCTATCAAGTGATTATTTATAGTCTATACGTCTACCCACTAAAAACCGTATCGAAACCATTTTTTTTCATGTTGACAGGCTAGGTGTTTGACCACAGCTCACCTGATGTGAAGTGACAGTGTAAACACACCTAGCCTGGAATGGAATAGGCTCTCAAGTGAGGCTACCGACCTCACCGTTAGGTGCTTGGCGGTAGATTCTCAACATGAGTAGTAGTGGGTGTTAGCTAGCCAGTTATATTTTTATAGAAAGTAAACTTATTTTTCCGTTTCTTGCCGTGGTGGTGACGGCGTAAGAATAGTAGTACCCCACCCTCTCTACCCGTGGTTGCCGTAAGAGTCGGCTAAGGGATGTAATCCGGAAGATGGGCAGCAGCGTCTTCCTTGAACAATCACACCTAACTGCGCTCGCCAACCCGCCTGCCAAGCGTGGCGAGTATTGGCGAAACCCTCCCAGGAGGAGGCCTATGTCCAGCAGTGGACGACCTATGGCTGATGATGTGATGTGAAACTTATTTTACGTTAAAGTTATATTTTTACGTAAAGGTTTAAAATTGCATACACAGAAATGTAGGTAGGTAGGTACTTTGTTTTCGTTTTTACGCGTGACATTTGGTGAGAAGTTGTATTTCTTTAAACATTTATTGACTTTATGTGTAAGGCTATGGAGATATCGGATGCCATGATGATTGCAGCGATACACAGAACTCAAAATTCAAAACAGAACAGAAACAGAATTCAAAAGTCCAGGGGATCGCTGCTTTCGCCCTGACTAGGTACCTTAAAACATTCGATGGATAGTCTAGCTAGCTGCTTCCCTTTAAACAGGAACGCAGTAATGTTTACACACTACTGCTTGGCGACAGAATATCTGGTACTGCGGTGGTATTCAGCTAGACGACCTTATGCCAAGGATATCTACCATCAAGTAAATTTTGAAGTAATTAAAAGTCAGTTGAATACTGTATTATTGTTCTCAAGACATGTTCCATATTTTTTTTATTGCTAGCTGTTTGACCGCAGCTCATCTGATGTTAAGTGACAGTGTGGTCGAAGATGGTAAAGCACACCTAGCCTGGAATGATACTGGCTCTCAAGTAAGGCTGCCTGAACACACCGTTAGATGCTTGGCGGCAAATTTTTCAACTTGAGGGTGGTAGCTAGCCAGCCGAGTACTAGAAAGTACCCTACCACCATGCTATGGTTTCCTCACGATGTTTTCCTTCAAGCTCATTGTCGGGGTTTGAACCCACGCCCTTCGGCATGCGAACTGACCGCGCTTACCACTGAGCTATCATCGCTACAAATCATATACATTAGATGCATTGTATTGAATTCTATTTTGAAATGAAATACTGCAGTCTGTGATGACTTATGGCCCGTGACGTGTTATTCATTATTATTAGTTTACCTACCCAGGTACCAAAAGACATAATTGCATATATTCGAAAATTATATTTTGCTAATACTTTACAGAATAGTAGTCTATAGGTAGTTAAAGGTGGCTTAGACTTACTCAATACTCAATTGTTTATTGCAACTTACTTATTAGAAAAGTATTACGTAGTAGTACGTAGATCGCAGACTACTACATCATCATCACTACTACATCTATCTAATAATATAATACCATTAAACGAGCAATTCTTGTATATATGTATATATAATCTGAATCTCGGAAACGGCTCTAACGATTTCCATTAAATTTAGTATGCAGGGGGTTTCGGGGGCTATAAATCGATCTAGCTAAGTTTCATTTTTAGAAAACGTCGTTTTATCCGTGTTTTCAGACAATGAAAAACCAAGCAAAGCTTGGTCATCCAGGTACTTTTATAAATACAAGCAATAAATATCTCAGATGGTCTCTTAAAATGTCGACCAAATTCATTTTATTTTGGGCGAAAACTAAAGGGTTTAAAACTAAATTAAATAAACGTTATCCAGTTTGCATAATAGGTAGTTAGTACTTGACTATCAAGAATGCTTTCGCAAGCACTGTTGACCTTTTGGAATTTAAACAATGTTTCATCAAAACAAATATTTCTTTGTCCGATAAAATCGCACATCATAATGATAACAGTATTCGAACGTTTGTGGTAGGTAGGTATTATGTGCCAGTTATCAAAATCTTGTGCAATCGCGGTGGCGCCAAGCCAGAGCACGGCAGCGCACCGGTCAACGGAGCACGGCCGTCTTGCGACAAGTTATTTGCGACTCAATGTCGTTCGCAACGTGCCAGGCAGAGCAGAATTAAGTACTTACCTACATTTAGATATTGAACGATATGATAAATCGGCCGCAAAGCGGTATCGAAGGCCTTTAAATAATGATTTATTGATCCAGCGTATTATTCCAATGATAACCATGCTTAGTGCTTTTTCTTGGTAAATCAGTCATAAATCTCCAACAAATGTAATAACCTAATATTCACCTTTAACATCTTATAAGATTCAGTAGCGTTACTAGAAGTGCGTTATTAGTAGCGACGATAGCTCAGTGGTTAGCGCGGTCGGTTCGCATGCCGAAGGGCGTGGGTTCAAACCCCAACAATGAGCTTGAGCTGCCGGTGAAGGAAAACATCGTGAGGAAACCATAAACCATAGCGTGGTGGTAGGGTACTTTCTAGTATTCGGCTGGTTAGCTACCACCCTCAAGTTGAAAATCTGCCGCCAAGCATCTAACGGTGTGTTCCGGCAGCCTCACTTGAGCCAGGCTAAGTGTGCTTTATCACCTTCGACCACACCGTCACTTAACATCAGGTAAGTCGTGGTCAAAAACCCAGACTGTCAGCCATAAAAAAAACTCCTGCGAACTTTGATACATACTAAATATTCTATTGAAAAAAAAAATCGTGTATGGTTATTTCTGCACCATATGCACAGCCCTATTAAAAACACTGATGAAAATGATAATAATTAGGACTCCAAAGTGGTATATATTTAAACTTTTGTTGTACTTTTCCTTAAAATGAAATAGACAGAAAATGGTTACGTATTATTTAGGAAAGGCAGGAAGCGCCAAAGGTGGTTGGCGTTTACTTGAAAATTGAGTCATAGTCTTAAGTCTCCTACATATCGCCTACGTGTATTTCGCCGAATATTTTATGAGGAGTAACTTGCCAACATATAATGCTGCAGCTGAATTACACGGTAAAGTAGGTACATGTCATCATTCGGTCCTGGGACCCCACAAGCGGATGTAGATAACATTTCGCTGCGTTGACATCATTGCGCATTGCGCTGCAGGCGAATACTTGCCACCTCATATCATATTATATATACCTAATGATGTAAAACCGTCGGGCTTTCTTGACAGTTAAAGACAACAAGCATAGAAAATTCTAGATACCTAATAAAAAAATTAGTAGTTAATATACTTATTCTTTTTAGCAAATTAAGTATATTATTATTATAAACAAAGGAACAACAGTTAACAGTTGAATTACGAACGTGGTATACTTATAATCAAAGTAATTTAACTAATACCTATCTTTTGTGAACAAAATAAATAATATGATAGTTATAATATACCTAATATACTTATTTAATTTTTATGATTAGTTAACTAAGTCTTATAAATTAATGATTAACAATAAGATTAAAATATTTAGTGACATGCGTTTGGGAAATATCTATTTCCAACAGTGGACTCGTGTGACTTGGGAAAACTTTTACAAAACCACAGAATAAAGTTGGACGATGAATCATCATTCTCAAACTATTCGTGATATTTTTAAATAAAGATTAAGGTAAATGTTTTATGACAAAGTATAATGATATTCATCTACAAAGGTCAAATAGAGCTTGGAAAAGCTACTAATATAAGTTTTTTTTTATAGGCTTGCGTTTGATCGGCGTCTCACCTGATGTTAAGTGATATTTAAAAAGGTTAAGAGATAACATTTAAAGAAATTAATATTAAAAGAGTTAACCAAATCTAAGACTACACTAAAACACTAAAACCACGGTACGACATGGTGAAACAGACGATAGACATTGCCCCGGGGGCAGCAATGACCAAATTTCCCTACCTACGAGTAAGACACATACGCTTATGTAATAAAAAAGTTTGTGACATTTTAGCTTAGCGGGTAAAAGTATGCAAAAGTGTCACTACTAGGTGAAACTGCTATGGAAAAGTTAGCGGAGAAAATAAGATGGCAGTTTTGGTGAGCCTAAAACATAAAACGTTTTCAATGATAAGCCATGCACAGATAGTGACACTGGCTAGTGGCGGCATCGGTCCCATGTGTCGGAGAGAGGGAACCAGTTTGGTAGGTGTTGGTTAGGTCGGACGGCCCCGCGGCGGCGCTTGTGTGGGCGTTTGCCGACGCAGGCGCAAGTCAGGCCGCACCTAATCTCGCTCCAACTGCGTCTACCTACGCAGCCGAGTCGCCGCTGCCATCAATACGAGTAGGTACCTCGGAAAATCTACTTTCGCCTCGTAACCGGCACGAGTACAATCAAATGCACTTTATCATGACATATAGTAATAATACCTGTTGTAAAACCATAATTTGTTTGGAATTACAGTTGTCATATAGACAAAAGCTTATAAATAAATATAGCTACATCGGTGTAAAATCCTTAGCTTAGTCTTTCCCATTACTCTGGCGAATCCGTTCAGGAAAATACCTAGAACAATGTCGAGATTCAATGGAACCCAATTTGCAAAACATAAAGGTAACTACTTTTATATTTAATACAATAAGACCAGCGTTGTGAGGATAGCGGCTAACATTTCCCCAAAATGAGATTCGATGAAACAGGTTGCGATTTCATTTAGAATTTAGGTAGGTCCATTTACCGTGCCACAAAAAATAAGGTGCCAATAAAGGGACGGAAACCCATTGTTTGAGTGTCATTCTGGTATTAGGAATTTGTAGAAAAAAATGCCGTAAAAGGTAAGGGTCCCTTGAATAGTGAGCCATGGAATACAATGGGTCCTTTGTGCGCGCAGGCGCCGATCGGTCTGGCGCGGCGGCACCGCGCGCCGCCGGCTCGTCTGGGCCGCGCGCCCGCGCTCGTGTGCCGCGCGGCGCGCCGGCAGTCGGCTCGCTCGGCCCTCACACCGGCACCGTGTGTGCTTAGCTGATAGCGCAGCGCGCTCTTTGTCACGCACGACCCGGCCTATGATAATGCTGCCGGTGGATCTGAAACGACGCGCGCCTACACATCTGCATACAATACACCGTTTGATCGCATCGGCCGTCGCCCCTCGAGCTGGCGACGACGTGTCTCGCACTTTTTCCTATCTTATATTACCGATTATCTTATGACGAAAGAAAAAAAATTAGTAATCGTGAAATATTAATTATATGGGTACATAGCTACTTAATACCAAAGAAATAATAGATAATATTCATGATAGGTACCTAATAAACCAGAGCTCCACTAATTATGTTTATGTGTAAATAGACATAAAGTAGGTAAGCACAGCTTGGAGTATTTAATCATGACTAAACATAGGTATTTCAGGGCCTGGCTGTCGAGCTGCATAAGTTCATACTGAGGTGTTGCAATGCATCCATAAGTAGTATTGCCCATTGTACGCAATATAACTGCGCCAATGACACATCACATCACGCCACCCAAGTCCTACGGACAATGCTCAAGTAAACGCAGACTTGGAGCTAGCAGAATGCTTGACTCAGCAAAAGACATGCTTTGCCATCGTCATACTGATATCTCCAGTGACACAATATAACGACAATTCACATACCTACCTACACACTAAACTACATAAATCGCTCATAGATGGATACTAAATTGCTATCTTTTCTTGCAATTGATAAATAAGTTTTACGTACCTACTAGCATGACACTGTAGATTGTAGGACGGGTTTACTGCGTGGTAAGTAGGTATGTAGAAAAGTGATAATCTATAGGTAAGTGCATGCCTTTAGTACCTACCTAAGCGAAAAAAGTTAACTTATTTTTAACACTTATAATTTCGCGTTTGACCACCAACTCGCTTGATGGTAAGCGATGAAGCACGCAGACTTAGAAGATTAGGGTAATCTTAGGTAACCTTGAAAAGATCTAGATTAAATCTCTCATGAAACAAGAAAGCTTCAAGAAAGAAGGCACGTCAGCTTAATCCATTCCATGGCCGTACGGATGAAACGTAGAGTCAAAACGTTTGGTACGTTATTCTACTTCTTGCATGTGCACTTCTTACACTTAATTAGGTACAATATTTAGATTTATAAAAGTTATTAAATAAACGAATTTAGCTACCAACTACGATCACATTAAAGTAGGTATCTACATACATGTGATATTGTTTATCAGAATGGATATCGCGGGCGATGTGGCGCACCGGTTGGTTTAAATTCCAAGAAACGCGCCTGTGCGCCTCAGCCTTGTGGCAAGCCGCGTTGCCGCGCACGTATTCTGGCCAAGCCAAACGGTTCCATCCTTCCTTATAATAATTGCCCTAGCTACATCTATAGCTACATAATAATACGTCTTATAATCGGTTCTATTTCTTGTTTCGATATTTTTTAATTTCTAGTGATATTATTTTTATATATTTTTAAGCTTTATTAAAGCCAGAAAGAAAAAGCCTTGTATCAAATAGCGCACGTCTTGAGAAAAACTTTTTAATACGATCCAAACAAAACCTGAACATACATAGGTAATAAAAAAAAATACACAAATATTATTATACTATGCACGAACTTGCCATGGCCGAGAAAAAAAGAAATAGGCGTAATGCTTAAAGTGAATAAGCATTTCATTTCCACACTATCCTATCAATATTTATTTATTTTATTCTACTATTTTGGAAACAGACGAGGCTTTGAAACATTTTATTTTCCAACCCAACTAATAAAAATCAAACGAATACTAAAACCTATGTTGGCTAGATAAGAAAGTAATTTCCCTTTCCGTAGTAAAACTTTGAAAGCACTATCAATCAAATGTTGTCCATTTCGTAATCTACCCACAATCACGTAGTCGGTAATTTTATGGTCCTGCATTTCAAGCGGTACATTCTAGAGCTACCTACCTATAGGTAATGGTTTACATTATTGTGAAGTTAATTGGTCTAGAGTCGGCCCATATGCCATTTATGGCATGTTGCCGAGAATCTAGTTCCCCGGTGGCGAGGGCTTGAGCGAACGGACACGCGCTTTCATTGCACGGGTGCACACTACAAGTCTGTATAAAACACAAGAAAGGTCGTCTATGGAGTACTGTTCTCATCTATGGGATGGTCGGATCTATGGGATGATCTCTGCCAAGTACCAACTAGAAGTCCTAGAAGCGAACTAAAAGGTTTATAAATGTATATCAACACTCAAGACATGTCTAAGTCGCTAAGCCTTGAGCACCGATTCAAGGTTGCTTGTTTGTCGTTTTTATACCGGATGCATTTCGAAGAGTATTCCAAGGAATTGCACAACGTTATTTCTACCACTTTCTACTACCGAGCGGTGTTTTTTCGAGTGTTTATTTATAAAAATAGTGGTGTTTTATTCATAAAGTGGTTTACAAGCACTAGCATTTCCAAAACTACATTGAAGCTTATAGTAAAGTCACCACTACTTTTAGTAAAGTAGAGACTTGACCAACTTTGACTATAAAGTTAGAGAAGCTGAAAACTGAAGACTACACACAAAATACATAAACATTGACACTGGCAGAATCCACAGAGTGTGATGCCAAGAAGGAGGAAAAAACACACCTATAACTAAAATTACCTGCGTCGTTAGACCAAAAAAATTTTTTTTACGAAAAAATTATTATTAATCTCAGATGAAACACTAACGGTAGTGTTTTATCTGAGTTAATAGGTAACTTCTAGTACCTATCATAGGCAAAATTACAACTTGTTTCTTAGCTTTGTTATATAGATAAATTCTTAGTACCTGTAGTTTTGAGCCAGATTTGGCACAGGTCCAAACAATTAAAATGTATTATAAGTTTTTATTTGATTAACTAATTGCATAATTTTATTTTATCGCCGTCATCGATTGCTATGTCAATATGCTTCTGATATTATTTATTTATCTGCACCAATTAAAAAAACTTCCTTATGAATCGAAATATTATTTTCAATTTCTCCAAATTATTTATCCATGCAGGCCTACAAAGACGTTGCCTACCAATTACAAGACATCAACTTTTTGTTCCTATCCTACCACTAAACAAAAAATCCTATACTTACGAGCGCATTCCCGGTTCCTGCCCCGCCCTTGCATTCCATCAAGATAGGTACCTAGTCAAGATATAAAACGTTCAACCTTAGAGTTCAAATTTTAAGTGGAATGTGAATAAAAAAAAAGATTGATGCTCTTAGAAATCAGAGCAGGCAGGTCAGAATGCTCTATACCCCGACCCTGATGATGTTGATAAGAAACGAACTAGGTGGAATATGGGTAGGTATAAAAGGTTTTCTTGGTTCCGTAGCAAGCTAGGAACTTTTTTTTTGTTTGTAGCGATTTGGCTCAGTGATTAATGCCGCGGTAGGATCGTAAGCCGCAAGTCGCGGGTGCAAATGCCAACAATGAACTTAGCTGCTGGTAGATTAAAAATATCGTAATTTAGTACTTTCTATTAAAATACAAAAAATGGACAATAAGGCTGATGATCCTTAACTGAGGTAAGCGACAAGCCAGTATCGACATTTTGTTAAAAAAAAAAAGATATGCATCAAGTGTACCTACATACCTTTTATAAATGCAGACCTATAATGTATAGGTACAACTGCAATATGTAGGTAGCAGCAGGTTGTTAGGAAACATCTTGGCCTTAATTATCTTTCTTAAATTTCTCGTGGCAAATGATAATGACATCCTAGAAAAATGTTATCCTGTACACAAAATAAATAAGCATTTACTAATTAGACATGTGTTTGACACGGCGAGAATAGAAAGGTGGCTAAATGGTATGCTGTGAGCCATTGGCTGGAGCTAATTTGGCGGATGTCGCTCTTTCCGTTGCAAATTGGGTAACGATTTTTTTTGTATTTTACGCGTGTTTCTAATTTACGTGCAGTCCGTGAAGCGATTATCAGTTCTAGTGTAGAAGTTAAAACGTGGCGGACATGGTTTTGAGTAGGTATACCCGCGTATCGTTCTCTTGGTACCTTCCAAAGCTTGCATGATCATAATATGCAATCTAGAAACTGAGTACTTGGAATATGCTGCATGTAAATGTATCTAAAGTATGACATGAGTTATATATCCACTCGTTGTGATGTAAATAACAACAACAATAGTCAACTAAGATTTAAATAAATGCTATAAATTCCGATTATTTTTCAAACCTTTTTCTGTCCATGGATAAGCTAAAAACTCGATAGATAGTGCCTTTTTCAGATAATTTTAGTTCTTTTTTTAAATGACAAATGTTATATAAACAAACCATAACACTCATGAAACGAGCATTCCGTTTATAAGAAGAAAAAACTTGTTACTTTACTCTTAAAAAAATTAATTAGAATAGTGTTTGCGTACTTTAGACCAAGAATACGGTCAAGCGGCAGATTATATTTTGATCTTCATTCTTTTATGGTTAAGAAATAGCGTATAGACGAGCGAAAGTGGGATTTCTTAGAGGGAGCCCATTGTTATACAGCTATTATAGCCATCTATCATCGATCTTATGTCAAAATATATCAATATTGTAACTCAATTCCATAACATGCAACGCCATCTAGTGCGATCTTTTCATTATTATTATAATGGCAAGACCCCGATTCTCTAACCCACATGAGATTCCTTGGCTAAAATGTGTTTAATAGATAAACCTTTAGAGTGCACACCAAAAATAGAAAAAAAAAGTACAGTCATGGCGGCCTTATCGCTAAAAGCGATCTGTCTCTGTGATGTTTATTTATGACATTATACATATAAACAGTTATGTTAATAATAATAACTTTACATTCCTAAGACTGCCATTTGATGCATATTTAAATGTGCTCATAGCGAATAAGGGCCCTATACTATCTCACTGAAGAACCAAGACCTCTCATCTTTCCCTCGAATTCTGTATTTGATTTTATAACCTTTCAGATATGAGAAAAGTTTGTTCCTCCATCTCATTACTCAACAAAAACTAGTTTTGGCGGGAACGCAGTAAGAGTTGTGTCACCCCATTATATTTTTTCCAAAACTAGTGTTTTATCGAGTGTTTATGTATAAAAATACTGGTGTTTTATTCATAAAGTGCCGAATTACAAGCAATTAAAAGTAATATAATGTGGTGAAACATGACTTTTCGTGTTGCTTCCAAAACTCCATCCAGAAGCTTATAGTAAAGTTGCCACTACTTTACTAAGGCACAACTTGATTTGACTGGCACAGATTGGACTTGACCAAGATTAAACTTTGACTGAAACTATAGATGTAAGACATGAATTGCAAAAACTGAAGACAAGGCAGTATGGCTTTATAGCTTTAGCCAGCCCAATGGGGTAAATTAATAAAAATAAAACAAAAACTAAAATTTACGACAATGGAGAAGTGTCCATACAAACTAATCCTGTAAAGGTGGATTAATACAACTAAATTTTTTTTTTAAATCTTATAATGATTCTACACCCCAAACTTCTTCAAATGATGAACATAGTTTTGCACAGGTTAATGCTGCTGACAGTGGATAGTTACTAATAGATATGACATCTTCTGAATAATCCACTTCCACTTTTCCATGGGCCATGGCACCTACAACTATAACTATAGGTTCATTTTTAGGCACTAAATCTCTTGGAGTTTTTACAACTTTTGAACTAAATGACATAGTAATTTTTTTCACTCCAACAGGCAAGTGTGATGTGACTGGATTTTTAATGACTTTTAACAATTTCATAGGTCCATCTGATGCTCTGATTGCAAACTTGTGAAGAAGTTGCACTGAAAAAAAAAAAAAACACTAGTTAGATTTTAATAACAAACATAACTTTTAAGGATATAAAATGTTCTTGAATGTGTTGTATAAAATGGTCTGTTGATATGCATTATTGTTAGTGTCAAGGAAAAATAGAACTTTTGTATAGGCTACCAAAAAGTTTTTTTATTTGTACCTACCCATTAGGCCAGCAAATCTTTTGAAAGTTCGTGGTATTCTAGTTTGAGGATTTATTTCAATAAGAACATTCTTTTCTGTATGAATGTAAACCTGCAGAAGTCCAGCCCTGTTTAGAGGGGAGTCCATTAGCATTAGAAGGGACTGATGAGTGATATCAGGCCGGCATGAACCTGGATCTCGATCATTCTTTCTCAGTATGTGTGCATGGTCATCACAGTTCAATAACTCAAAACTGTTGCCCGCCTGGAAAATAAATACTTTATATCTAAAAAACTAAGATAAATGCTTTTATATCTAAGAAACTAAGATTATATGTCTATATGAACTACAATCTGAGAACTTTCATGGTACAATAAAAACTGAACTTCTTTTCAGCTATTCTGAAATATCCATTTACCGTCAATTGAAAAGACAAAACAAACAGTTTATCTGTCTATAATTGACTTAAGATTTACTGTAATTATTAGAACGTAGGTTATGAATTACCAATTTTGTACTTACTTTTACGGTTTCTAGCTGTGCGTTCTCAAGAATCACGAGAAGACGTTTCTCCTGTTTTTTTATGTGAGAAGTAACAAGGTGGTTGGGTATGGGATCATATTCAAATTCGTCGTCTTTAGCTTGAAGCTTCCGTTTCTTACCCATAACTTGCTGGTAAAAAAGACAATTTAATTTCAGACGTTAGTTAAAATTACTGTAGAAACTTAAGTGTTAGTAAAATAACATTAATTTAATCCTTTTCTTAGGAGAGCGAACAGATCCAATTAATAATAAACAACTTATTATAATAAAACACAGCCACGTGTGATCAGGTTATGTTTGGTTTTTACTTTTTAATAAAATTGACAATGACAAGTGACAACATTTTTTTTCTCTTTCTTCTTGGCATCGCACTCTGTGCATTCTGCCAGTTTCAATGTTTCTATATTTTGTGAGTGGTCTTCATTTTTCAGCTTCTTTACCATCTATGATTATAGTCAAAGTCTAGTCTTGATCTTGAACAAGTCCAGTCGGTCCCAGTCAAATCAAGTCATGCCTTAGTAAAGTAGTGGCGACTTTACTATAAGCTTCTGGATGGAGTTTTGGAAGCAACACGAAAAGTCATGTTTAACCACATTATATCATTCTCCCACACTCGCGCTTGTAATTCGGCACTTTATAAATAAAACACCACTATTTTTATGCATAAAAACTCGAAAAAACACTAGTTTTAGAAAAAAAATACAATGGGGCGACACGACGCTCACCGCGTTCCCGCCTAAACTCTTCAGTGACAACATTACGTACTCCTATTTTTTTAAAGTTTATTCTACATAAATTGAATATGCTTTGGCTTTGCTTAAACACGTGGAACAGTTAGCAAATATCAAGTTTCAAAATTTACAAAAATTTCAGGCGCTATCCTGTCTGAGCCATGACGATGTGGCTAATTTATTAGAAAATCTTATACTTACGTCATATGGTGGCATTAACTATTTGCTCCTACGTCCAATCGTCCGTCAGAGTGTGAAACTAACAGTTAATTTAGGCGCAAGTTGAAAAGGCTAGGTTTTTCAGCCAGCTACATATCTGGCTACCACTGCTCCAGGCCGAGTTATTGTGGGAAAAACTTAGTCTGTAATTTAAAAAACAAGCCTAGCGTAAAAATACTTGGTAACATTTTCTAGTGCCGGTACCACACGTTCGTCCAACAGTCGAACACTCCAACATGACTCGAGTCTGTCTCGATCAAAACAGACCCTCCACACAGTATACACGTTCCAACAGTGTTCCCAACTTGGGGGTATTCCCCCTAAATTTAGGGGGAAAATAAAACAGGTGAGGTTTTTTAGGGGCGTTATATTTTTAGGGATTTATGCCTGCTTATTTTTTACAAAGAAAAATAAAGGTATCAAAATATAGGGTCTGAAGTTATTCAATCTAGCCATAGTAATATTCAAGTCTAGTAATATTTATTTGTTGACGTAGCGGCTTAGCGAGATCCAATACGGTTCCGGGTTCCTCATTACTAAGTATGCGGAGTTGAATAGAAAACAAATGTCACCATAGTACTTACCATAAACATAAGACAAGTGATATTAAAACTACTCTGTGATGACTGGTGGTTACGTTGTCTATGCTTATAAATAAGTTGATTTTTATTTACTTGTTTAATTTAATTTCGTTATTGTACTGCTGTGTCAACAACCAATTTGTTAATTATGCCTAAAGAAAAGAAGAAATACAGTCAAAAGTACACAAATATTTGGGAAACAGATCCAGGGGAATTTTCAAGTAATTGTGTGATTTTAGGGGTTTTAGTATAGCTTTAGGGATAAATATTTTTGAGAGTTGGTAACACTGCGTTCCAACCTCATTCTCTATGGACGGTCTGTGCAACTCCTTTGATCTGTGTACGATTTACCGCCATCGGAACGATCGCCCGCCAACACGCTCCAACACCGTCAAACACGCACGAACTACCCCTCCACACGTGTGACTGTTGGACGAACGTGTGGTACCGCCATAGGGCACTCCACAAAAAATGTTTCTTATCAAATGTTTTTTTTTATTTTATCGATCATTGTTATAAAGACAAAGCACGAATGAGCTATGGTCAAAAAAAAAAAAATGGAATTCAAAAATTGTTTTGGAATTTTAGCGGAAATGCGGGAAATTCATTGTATTACCACATTGTAATTGTATGATTTTCCAAAAATCATACTTAAAACGGTTGATTTTGAATTACGCTCATAAGTGTGAGAAAGTGATATATTGGTTCATGACTGTTTGTGCTATTTGCAAAACTTCATCGAAGTTTGTAGTAGTCACCATTACTTTATTATGGCATGGCTGGACTCGACCATGACTTACTTTGCGTGACTTTGACTTAGTTTGATTTTTGATATATTACTTGAAAATATTGAAATACTACTGGCAATGGCAATTACAGAAAGTGTGACGCCAAACGCAAAGAAGAAGAATCATTGTTTTGCATTTTATTTATTTCGTATTTTACAATTTTGCAGTGAAAAATTAGAATGGCTAATGATAGAGAAGTTTTACGTGAGATCTGGGATGGAAAACTACCAATATGCTTTCAACTAGCACAAGAGGAAATAATGGAAATCCAACAGCCAGACCCGTTCTATGTCATGGTTCCAAGATTGAGTTATTTTCCTTTAGTTACAGATAAAGTGAGTAAAATTTTATTATTAGTATCTTTTCCGAAATGGTCTCAATTCCCGTCAATATAGCACTTTATTCATTCCGATCCACATTTTGTTTTATAAGATCCATCTAGCCCATGTTCTTTTTCTCTTTGTAGGACGTAAGTCACTAGCAAATAGCACTATAGCAGCTGTTTTATTTCATAATTTGCAGATGAAAAGACATTTTCTGCGCTACATTTCACAAGAGAATTCAGATAGTGAAATGTGGCTTGACTACAATGGGCAACCTCTCAAATGGCACTATCCTATTGGATTTCTGTACGACTTGTACTGTGGAAACGAGCCTCAATTGCCATGGATCCTAACAGTCCATTTCTCCAAGTTTCCTGAAGATATTCTTCTACATTGCCCCAACAAGTAATCATTAATTTATATTACTAAAAGATTGATAACTGTATTAAGTTTAGTATTGTTGCAATATTTTTCTTGAACATCATGAAACATTACATTCATGTTCATGTTATTCCTTGAATCGGTTCTTCAGGATGAATAGGTGAGATTGAACTAATTACAGAGTAAGCATCTATCTGAGCTCTTTAGATCCAATCATCTGTGAGGATGACTGGTAGAAAATGTTTTAGCATTAAGTGCTCCCATTATACATATTATTTAGTGTGTGAAATAAAGAACAAACTTCACTCTTTCTATACCACAAAGCTAACTTAGAAATCCTATCATTTACTATGGCAAATGAAAATTAATTGTTTTTGCAGGGATGTTGTAGAAGCACATTTTATTTCAACTGTGAAAGAAGCTGATGTTCTCAAACATAGAGGGCAAGTCATGTCAACTATGCAGAAGAAAGACCACAATCAGCTGTGGCTTGGATTACAGAATGGTAATTATTCTAACTTGCAGCTATGCATCTAGAATTTGTATATTATTTAGATCAATTGTTCAAAAATCAAAAGCCTTGCCCATCAATAATGTTTATGCCTCCAAATAGATACAATAAATAATATTAATAAGCTATTGTTAATTATGTATAAAAATAAAGGTTTGTTAATAATATAGCTCATAATTCTGTTGCATATTGCTACTAAAGAGTCCACATATAATATATTACAATGTATATAAAATTACTTCTAAATATGTATGATTAGCAGAATTCTTGTTTACATACTAGTGGTAACTTGTACGTGACAACTCTTTCAAATCTTGCTGCAAGAGTAAAAAACAATTTATTTTGCAGATAAGTTCGACCAGTTCTGGGCAATAAATAGGAGATTAATGGAGTCACATGGTGACAATGAAGGTTTTAAGCACATTCCAATTAAAATATATTCAGATGATGGTACCTGCCAGCAAAGACTTCTCTGTCCAAAGAATGATGACGGCAGTAGAAAAAATATTCAACAAATGATTGCAGAACTTTTTCCAGAAAGAGATGGTAATTTTTGAGATCTTTTATTTTTCAAAATAAAAAAGTACCTAATTTTAAAACTATATTATACAGAATTATGGCCTTCCAAGAAAAAGGTGAAAAGATAACCAAGCTAATGATAACAATGACCTTTGATAGCAGACAACAGAGAAATATAGAAAGAAGGAAGAGAGGCCTTTGTCCAACAATCAGACAACCCATTGCCATAATCTACTATTAATAAATAATATAAACATAATTTAAAAATTCATCGTATGGCAGGAAGGCCACTATATATATTGTAAGATTAGACCAGAAAGAAATTGGCAATGGGAATGTTTACCCAGACCAATGTGGAAGTTAGAATCTTGCCAGTCGGTGAAATTTTAAAATATCTATAACTATAATTTTAAAAAGTATAAAGCCAAGTATGTTAACACTTAACAAAAATGATAATTAAATATAAAATTTGTTTTTCAGTAAAATTAAGAACACATGGAATAACAATCCCATCTGACACACCACTGCAATGGCTCTCGGAACACATGAGCTATCCAGACAACTTCCTACACTTGTGCTTGTGTTAATATAAAACTGATTCATTCATTAGAGAAATTTGTCTTGGTTGTATATACACCTAAATTATTATGCTTTACAATACCAATAGCTACTTTATTTGTGATATATGGATAGCCATAAATATAATTCTTAAAATAACATGATGCATGTATGTTCAGCTTACATTGTGTTTTTCCTGCCATTTAATTTAATAAATTGTATCATCTATTCTTTTTTTTACTTGTTTTTGGAAAATACAAAAGTGATTAAAATGAAAAAAGAATGAAAATTTTAAGCTTACTGTAGACAATGTTAGTATGCAGCCCCAGAGGAACTAATAGAGGGGCGACATACAGATATGTTTGAAGAAAAAAATCATGAGATAAGCCATGATCGAGTGCATATACTTTAACCTGGAGGCATTCTCCGATTGGGGTGATGCCAATCTGGTCAAGTTTAATGTAACTAAAACCCTAATAATTATCCTGAATAAATTATCTCAAAAGCTGGAGGAGCAATAAATCTTAGGTCCAGGGCTGCTAGTATGGGGCAGGCTAGGATAGGTAGTTTTTGAAATGCTGACAAAAGTAATTTTACTTTTGCATTTCAAAAACTACCAAATAATGAGAATTTCATTCATAGTTCTACAAATATTCTATAGCTGTAAAAATCCACAAGATTAATTTGGTTTTATGTTTAATAGTCATTTTCATAAAAGAGATTAAAATATAAATATCATACCTATTAATACATTATATGACATATTATAGGTAACTAATTGGACAGACAATTCATTAGTATAAAAACATTAATAAAACAAACACTCAACATCAGGTACTGTAAAAAATAATAAGTGAGGCATTTTTCCTAAGGCTTCAAGCTATATTTTAATAAAAAAAGAAATATATCACAACTGAAAAAAGCTAACAGTTTTTTATACATTAAAATACAATTAAAGTTCTGCCTCTGCCTTTTTCTTATATTTTTGTACAACATAAGGAATGTGTTTAGTGAATCTCTTGCAGCCATTGTTAGCGAATATTGCTCGTTCTTCAGTTGGCCCATATGTTATAACTGATAAAGCATCTCTGAAACAAAAAAATGTTTATTGTTTGTTGTGTAATTTCCGTTACATATGAGCTCTATGCTACGTTGACTATCTTCAAACCATTCTTTAAATGCTAAACTTTTGTAGTATTTTTGGACCTAGTGTAAGGGCCAAACCCGTGGATAACCGAGCTTTGGTTGGATTTTTTTAACGACATTTTACATTGACACCTAGCTACTCGATTTATCGCCCCTGAAACCCCTGTATACTAAATTTCATGAAAAACGTTGGAGCCGTTTCTGAGATTCAGATTATATATATACATACATATACCTATGCAAGAATTGCTCATTTAAAGGCATTAAAGATAAATACCTCAATTCAGTATGTGTTTTATTACGTAAATAGCACAGACTAGAAAACTGTCCGACACCCCTGTTCTAAATAGTTAAAAAAAAAGAACAATTCATGGTGGGTTCGATTCCCACTAAAACAAAAAATTGTGCGACGATAAATATTTGTTGTGTCTGAGAAAGTTTTGCTTGGTGGTAGATTTACTTAGCAGGAGGTCGTCTAGGTATGCACCACCACAGTACCAGATATTCTGCCGCCAAGTAATAGAGTGTAAAGATTACTGTGTTTCAGTTTGAAGGGTACTGCAGCTAGTGAAATTACAGGGCTGTCAAGGCTAACCATCTAATGTCTCAAAGTAATGATGGCCAAAGCAGCAGTGCCCTGGACTTTGTTGTTACTCAAAGTTCATTTTACTGTTGCAATGGTCATGGACAGACGTTATCTCTTACCATCAGAACAGCGCCTCCCTCGTTCAAATACTTTTTTATATTTTAAAAAAGTGTTGTATGTATAATTATTTTTAAAAGTATATAATTATTCTATCAGTTATCTTGTTTCCAAAGTACAAGCTTTACTTAGTTTGAGGCTAGATGGCGCTGTGTGAAATGTCCTCCAATATTTGTTAATTTATTCATTAAATATTCTGTCATTTATAATATGATTGGTATTTTATGTCTCAGATAAAACTATGCCTAAAATACTGCCTGTATCCCTGCCTTATATCCACACTAAAGATAATTTTATTTTTATAAACAAACCCAACAACTGTAACTGATAAGATTTCCAATGCAAAAATTTATATTACAATGCACATTATAGCTATTATCTAGTCTCACTGGTATTTTGTCTCGACCTTATGCTCCTTTTATAACTTCAACAGTTTATTACATAAAATTCAAATTGTGAAGGATTATACTACTTTTTGCCATATTTGGTTGGCCATCAAAGTGTTGGGTCTCCATCATCATCAGCAAGTGTCAAATATGTCCCTCTGTTTAGAATAGGCTAACTTGTAACTTTCCTGTGCCATCTTCCTTGCATAGGGGTAACTTCATAAACATCACGGGATCATCATTGGTCAGGCTGATGGATTGCCTGCCTATCTTGATTGGAGTCTCCTGAGTTGCAACCGCCATTTACATAAATGTGTAATATAAATATTACTCACGCCATCATTTCAGGGCTGGGGTGGTAGACGCCATGCGCTCGGAACTCTGTAAGCGCACACAGCTCTACATGCAGTTGCTCTAATGGAAGAAATGGCAAGTAGTGGTCGATCAGGTGATGGGCTATCACAGCTGCTTTTTCAAATCCACCTGAAAATTTAAATATTAACTGTGCTGTTAGCTCATTAGTATAGGTTTGTTTCATATGCTGTAAGGTGTAGGTTAATTTCTCATCCAGGACAATCATTTATGTGACGAGGATATAATGATAATAATCTATGTCATAGTCAATAGACTCACCTTGAAAGAATGCTGTTCTTCTGATGATAGATTCGAAGTCATGAAACTCCACATTATTTCTTTTGACACCTTTGTCATAGAGGGCTAGTAATGTATCGGAGATCTCTGGGCCTCCAATATTCGATATGAACACAAACACACTATCCCTGAAAAATATAGATGTAACTTTTAGGTTTCTTTTTAAACTTATTACATATAAAATTTGACTGGATATTGGCATGGCGAGCAAGACACTGATGGTGCACAAGTTTTGACTACCAGTGCAATAATGACAGGTACACATTTTTACCACCACAAGTTAAAAAATCTAGTGTGCCTCATTATTTGTTCATGTAAAAAAATCACTATTAATATATAAGTACCTGTAATCAACACCGTCGACTGCATGATGATGATCCAGCATTGGTTTGATAGCATCCAAAACGGACGGACACATTTCATGTATCTCGTCGAATATTATTAATGACTTAGGACATTTTTTAACAATCTGATTGACGGTGGATATTAGTTCTTGCTATGAAGGAAAAGAAAGAACAATATATGATAAATCTAATTGGTAGGTATGCATATTTTTGTTACTATTTATACTTTAGAAGTGTATCCAAGTCATTTTACAACTATAATTTAGAGATTTGTTGCCTTAATTTTCATCACTTGATCATAGAACCAATATAACCATTACTTTTTTTTATATCTGTAATCATTATTTATTATTTCCACAATGAAAACTTGGGTGATTTTTAAGTTAGTAAGCCACTGTTTGACCAAATAATGTGGATTTTATTTTATGTATAGACAGACAGCTACTTACTTAGATACTTTAATCGCAAAAAAAATTACTGCTGTGTTAGTCAAATATTGTCTGTGCAAATTACAGCTACTTGACAATTTTGCAAAGCAATTTTAGATTATAAATAAAATAATATTGATAAAGAATACATACTTTTTTCCTATCCAGATCTAAGCAGTCAAAATCTTTTTTGCCCATGTACATTTTTACATATTTGCTCTTCATGCCTTGCAAATATAAAGCATCAGCTATCATAGTAGTTGCATAATTCTTGCCTACACCAGACCAACCATGCAGGCTAATGACTAAGGCTTTCTTGTTGCTCCCATTGATCATAGCTTCCTTGTGGGCAGTGAGAATATTAACCAGCTCATTGACTAGAGGCTGTCCATACATCTTTTGTGACAAAGACTGTTTAAGCTCTGTAAATAATGATAAATTAATAAAACAAAATGGTTTTGTAGTTCATTCAATGATCAAGAATCATCCTGATTTTATAAAGGAATGAAAACAAATTAGTAAGTGAAGTTTCTCTTTTTGATAATATTTAAGAAAAGGCAGCTAAGCCTAGGACTAGAAAGCACAATAAATGTACCATATACTACAGGTTGCAGTCAGGACCCGAACTAGCTATTTAGCCATACAGGCAAAAATAATATTTACCACCCTTTACACTAAAACCTTAAGTCATAAACTTGTTATTTCAAAGATGACATTAATATTTACCACCCTTTACACTAAAACCTTAAGTCATAAACTTGTTATTTCAAAGATGAAATGTTATAGATACATACATAATATACATTATTATTAGAATTTTATAATATTCACATGTTAGTCTATTCGGACTTCTGAACAATGTACAAATTCAATTTCACCATCAACCTGCTTCAACTTACTGCTGGGTATAATATGTAGGACTAACATAACAAAAAAGTAGTTTTTAAAGAAAAGCCTTCAAAACATTTGTTTTAGCATGTTAATTTTCTAAGATTTTTCTGTCCTAGAGAGAAAATTCTTGACTCCATGCAACCGACACTTTTAACTTTGCTGCTCTGGGCATTAGCCCGGCTTGTCTCCCCTTACATTGAGTCCTAGTCAAAGCTCGCATAAATTTTATTTATACTTTACAAAATTATTGACTTCTAGTTTGTAATTATTATTTTGATATGTAGGTAATTCATATTTATGTCATGTATTGGAATATGACTTCTAACTTTGATGTTATCAATAAAATAATATGTATTAAACTAAAAATGAGAAAGTAAATTTAATTTAGAGTAAACTTGCAGTACTACATAATCTTGATTAGCACAGGACCGGGATGAATGGCGTACAAGAAGAGATCCCTATGCTCAGCAGTGAGCGATTACGGGCAGTAAATGATAAATGAAATGACTACATAAAATTCACATGAAATACTTACTATCCATATCATATGGAACATGTACATCGTTACAGCATTCTGTTACTTTACAAAATGTTTTATCCTTTATGGTATCCCAGTTGTACCAACCACCAGCAAACACCGCGCTGCCTAACAGCGATATAGTGATGAGTTCAGATATTGCACTGGTGAGTAAGGTAGCGGTGACCACAAAAACACAATAATAATTATTCATTGTTCTATTCAAGGAAATACAATACAAAAAAATATTGTTGTAATACAAGCACCACTTTATACAATTTGGATGTTTATTATTGAAACTATCTGACGAATTTAAATCACCACAAACTGTTCTGAAAACTTTACACCATGTTAGTAATTAACTTATGAAAATTACTTCGAAACTATCTTGAATTTTATATGTTGTGTCGATTCCATTCTGATCATTTAAATTGAAACTAGGGAATTGAAGTTGAACTGACTATAGAGTTCACTTTTTTTTCTCTCTTAGTTTTTGTTTTTCATTCCGCCGTCGGATTTTGACTTTGCACATTATAGAAATACCAGTGTGACCAATGGTTTGATAATAAGATATTGCCAAACATGACTCAGTCAAACTACAATCACAGCGCAATAAACTAACAGCGAAATAAAGTTAGCTCTAGATAGAAGTGATCCGATGTAGTGGCGAGCTGCGCGTAATTTAAATATAAAGTTTTACTGAAACAGATTCAGCCATTCATTTTTGAAATAAATTTTATTATTATTATAAAATGATCATTTAGTAATGATATGTTTTTTAAGCTAAGTAACACAATTATAATACTAGACCACCCGTAACGTTGTTCTGATGAATTAACTTGCGACTTATGAAACTCGTTTAACTCAAGAATGAGATGTAATTAAATATTTAACATAAATTCCATGGTTTATGCAGTTTTATTTACCTACGTAGGTACAGCTTCAAAAGGCCGTCATAAAGTATGATGTTTACTATTGTGGCTTAATGCTTTCAATACGGCTAGCCATTATCGTCTCTAGATTTTCTCAAATTGCTGAGACTTGTAGTGGCGAACGCTGTAACGTACAGTTTAAAGGTTGCTCTTGATGAGAACACGAAGTTTTCGCAGCAATCTTTGTACAAATGCAAGGGATGCTATGTCTAATCGGTTTAATTCGCGCCCGCCACCACAGGCTACTTCTATCTGGGTATACTTAGCGGTAAAAACTTCAGTTTATAGTTTCACGGATATTTAAAAATATTATGAAGTAACGTGTTCCACCTGGTACTAGCCTTTAGAAATAGTTATTCGATAAAAGCGCTAAATAAGAGTCAAAGATAAATAGGTAACTCTGGCATCACCTCTATGTTTAATGTCAACGTCGTTGGCTAAAGGCTCGGATGAAAAACTACGTTTCATCTGAGGCTAAAGCAAGGCTAAAGGCTCAGATGAAACGACTACGGCTAAATATAAATAAAAAATGTTAACGTCAAAAGTTAGATGAATGTCAATGTCAAATAAAGTAAACTGTCATTTTATTAGCATCTACATTAAAAAAAATCTTTCTTTTCCTGTGGTGTCCTTGCGTGGACGCCCGAGTGTTTTAGTTATTTTAAGTAATAATGGTGAGCATAGTCCACCTAAATAATTGCTTTTATTTCAAACTACAAATACTTGCTACATGTATTATTAACTAATATCAATGTAGCATTTGTGATGGTGAAAATAAAGTTGGATAGAAGTTGTGCTGTTGTGTCGACGATTACCAAAATAATCGCTAATTGGGCGTTTATATTGCTTTGTTTTTTAACTCATGAAGCAGCTTAACCCGGAATATCTCAAACAACAAAATCTGGGCAAAAATGCGCTTTTTTTATTGATCCATGTTTATCTTCTAACCTCAATTTGTATGATGAAACACCGACACATGCGCGTCATCTGATGCTGCATAGGAAACAAAATTGACGTGCAGTACCATGTTCTATGTGTGCTGCGTCGATGTTTTGTTCTCACTAGTGGCATTTATGATTATTAAGTGTCTCTGACTTCATTCCCATAACAACATGTAAGTATTAAGGTAAATCCACATATTCAACATTTCCTATACTATTTGCAGGCTTTCGTTAAAGTCGTGAAAAACAAGCAGTACTTCAAGAGGTATCAAGTTAAGTTCAAGAGGCGTCGTGAGGGAAAGACTGACTACTATGCCCGTAAACGCCTTGTTATCCAGGTAATTAAATCGCTTTAAATAAAATTACTACTGATACCCAACTTATGCCATACAAACTCTCATTCTTCCAACTTTGTTTATAGGACAAGAACAAATACAACACTCCCAAGTACCGTCTGGTGGTCCGTCTGTCCAACACAACTGTGACCTGCCAGGTTGCATACTCTCGTATTGAGGGTGACCACATTGTCTGCGCTGCTTATTCTCAAGAACTTCCTCGATATGGCATTAAGGTATGTAATCTATCATGATTAATATCTTATATCATTAAAAATATCTTGTAAAAGTTAATAAGTTTCCAAAATGATGATCTTGAACGGGCGGTCTGAAGCTAATGTACAAAGGCATAAAACCCTGTTGTCATATGTTCATTACTGATTAATTTTCTAACATTCAATATCAATTTGCATGTACAAATCAGCTGCAATATATAGATGGTTGTTGTAGGTTGGTCTGACCAACTATGCTGCTGCATACTGCACTGGACTGCTCCTTGCCCGAAGACTGCTGCAGAGGTTGGGGCTAGACACCCTTTACACTGGCACCACCGAGGTTACTGGTGATGAATACAATGTAGAGCCAGTTGATAATGGACCTGGAGCTTTCAGGTATGTGTTACTCCATTGACATGTGATTTTCAGGTTATCAATAATAATTATTCCAGAAAATGTATGCTATCTTTTTTTTGGTGCTATTCAGCTATGTAAAGTGTCAAATTATAAGATTATAGATGCTTTTACTTCTACCATTTTAAATTAAATTGTAAATTTTGTCTAAAACATGATGAAATGATTACGGGCGGACTGAAAGCAAGTACAATGCTATCAAAAAATGTTGTTTCGTAATGTGCTGATATTTCTTCACAAACTCATATTACACTCCATTCTTTGTAAATTATAAATGAATTATGTTTTTAATCTCTTTTTAGATGTTACCTTGATGTTGGTCTGGCCCGCACCACCACTGGCGCCCGAGTCTTCGGAGCCATGAAGGGTGCTGTAGATGGTGGTCTTAATGTACCCCATTCAGTTAAGAGATTCCCTGGTTATGATGCTGAAGCAAAGAAATTTAATGCGGACGTGCACAGGTCAGTCTGATTGCACATTGTAAATAGCTCCTTTCATCCTCCAAATAATAGCTACACCTATTGATTGGACAGCCATATTGGAGCAATATAATCCCTTCTAGACTTTTGGTTGTCATAAAGTGCTGCAAAACACTTTAAAACCGGTCTAGAAGACATTTATGCGCTTATTTTTCAAAAACTGTTGCCCGGGGAAGGGTTAAATAAAAGCCATATTCGGCTTAATAAGACCAGTAAGTCAAAAAAGGTTAAATAGGTTAATTGATCATTGAGCAGTGAAACGTAAAATATTATACAGTTGTCCTAAATTTTAACTTTCATTTACAGAGAACACATATTTGGGCAACATGTTGCCAACTACATGAAAAACCTACAGGCAGATGATGATGATATATACAGAAGACAGTTCAGCAAGTACATCAAATTGGGTGTAGTTGCTGATGATGTAAGTTACCTTGTTATTTTTTGTACGTCCAAGCAAATTACTGCTCATTATTAAGTAATAGAGTGGTGTCGAATTTGGACAACATTATTGCATATTATCGTACATATTGTTTTAGAATCTGTTGGTTTTAAATCACAATAATTTTGCAACAACTAATTTGATATTTCGTTTACCTTTGTTTTGTTTAGAATATTTTGTATTTACAATGCATTTTGCATTTCAGATTGAAACACTGTATAAGAAAGCCCATGAAGCAATTCGAACTGACCCATCCCACAAAAAGAAGGACAGCAAGAAGGACCCGGCTAAACAGAAACGCTGGAACAAGCGCAAGTTCACTCTGGCTGAGAGGAAGAACAGGATCAAGCAGAAGAAGATGTCCTTCATCAAGAAGGCGCAAGCTCAGGCTGCTGAAGCTTAAGCTTTTAACATCAATAAATGCTTGACACTGAATTTGTTTTTTTGCTGTTCTAATTTAACTTGCTTGTACCTTAAAAGTAAGAATAAATTATTTACTGTCCATTTTAGAAACCACTTACCACTTCTGAGAAATATCTATGATAGTAAAAGTAAAAATACGAACCTAATTAATTTATTATGGTAGTAGTTATATCTGTATAAGTTTTGATAGTAATTATATGTCTGGCATTCAATTCATTTAGAATCTTAACATATTTGCTAAAGATTTTTAAAATAAAGATATTAACCCTAAGGAATTGTTCCACTGCCCTGCTGGTGGAAGATTTTGCCACGCTAATTCAATTTGACAGAATCCATTATAGTCTAAAACCTAGAATATGTATATAACTAGCGACCTGCCTTTGCTTCGCACGGGTACAATGTAGAGTATATGCATGTATTATGTACCTAAACCTTCCTCGTGAATATCTATTGGTGAAACTCACTTGATAATCTGTTCAGTAGTTTATCACGAACAGACGGACGCGGCGGGAGACTTTGTTTTTTTTCGAATTCTATGAGAATATAACGTATTAGTATAAAAAAAACCATAAGACAACCAGTGAATTTGTTTAACTTTTATCCTCTGAAATTAAGTGAGCTTCCTTTAAAATCTGCCGCCCTTAGGACGCTGCCGCCCCTAGGCCGCGGCCTATATGGCCTATTGACAAATCTAGGACTGCGTGGAACTATAAAATGAAAGTCGGGTAGAAGGGCCCCCTACGAATTTTGATACAGGGCCCGTCTAAGACATGCTACTTCGCTGGATGGTGACTGTGTTGAGGTGAGACCATCCAACAAGCTGTCTAAAAACTTGAAAACAGGCAAAATGCATAAACGTGCTATGGTCGACGAAAGATAAACAAAAAAAAAACAAGCTATCATAATTTCATATCAATTATTCCTCATTAAACAGATCAAACACTACATTTATTCTGAGCATTTAATTTTATCAAGATACTCGTATTTTCCTTTTTTTTAGTACTAAATTCCAAATTTCAAAAGTCCTACTTTTCACTGGCAAAAGTGTTAACACAATTGCCATGAAAAAAAAAAAACAATAGAACAAAAATGTAAATAAACATTGATTATTCGCCGAAAACTAACAATAATGTTCAATTTAAAAGATAGCCTTGATTTAGACTTACGGCAAATTTGTAGGATATGTTTAACGAAGGCAAGTGAATTAACAGATTTATTCTGTAAAAGTGAAGAATCCCTTGAAATTCGGAAGAAAATTACTTCGTGCTTTCAAATAATACTAAGCTCAGAGAATTATTTGCCGTGTGCTATTTGCAAACTATGCATCGAAGAGCTAGAGAATGTCAATAATTTTAGGATAAAATGTGTCACTATAAATGAACGATTTAAAGATTATTGTGAAAGTCAATTAAAAAACACATCCACTAAAGCAGTAGTTGATTTAGCCATAGAATGCGCAGAAGCAGATAATAGTCAAAATGGTTTTGAAAGAGATGGTAATGAATTCGACTCTGCTTCAATACATAATGAGAGCTGTTTTAAATGTGATATTTGTTACAAAGTATTGAAATCAACAAAATCACTTGAAAAGCATATTGTATGTATGCATGAGAAACGCAGACATGTCGGCCGAGTGACAGGATATGGTACAGCAAGGCAATACCACTGTACTTCATGTTCTTACACCACTCCACATAGCCAAACTCTTGTTAACCATATGAGACGCCATAATGGAGAGAGACCATTTCACTGTGATTGTGGTAAAAAATTTACACAAGCATCGAGTCTAGCAGCTCACCGTAAAACACATAGTACTACATCTTATTTTACATGTTCTCAGTGTGGTAAACAATTCAAACATGCATTTTCATTGAAAACACACTTGCGCGTTCATGATAACGGTCGCTTCAGCTGCAGTATTTGTTTAAAACTGTTGAAATCCAAGGAGTCTTTACACGCTCATATGAAGCGCCACTACAAAGTGTATAACTACAACTGTGAAGAGTGTGGAAACACATTTGTAACATCTGCAGAGTTACATAACCACAGACTCAAACACAGTTCTCTAAAGACAATTGTATGCCACATATGTAACTATGCAACAAACACAAGAAAAAGCCTTTTAGTCCATATTAAGAGGTAAGATGAGAAATAATTGAAATATGCACATGCAAACACCCATGAGTGCTGAATGCCCATAAAAGATTATGTAGTCTTGAAGTTCCTAACATTTATATAATATGTACAATATCTTACAACCTTTAAAAAAATAATAGATATGTAGTAAATATGAATATGACTTGACTAAAAAGAAAGTTTTCTGAAATTAATTTAAGTTTGTAGCTCTGTGGTGTCCATTGATACCACAATCATATGGGGCAGCATTATTTATTAAATCACACTATAATATTAAAAAGGCAAAAGTTTGTGAGTGTGTAAGTTACTTCTTCACGCTCAAGTGGTAGGACCGATTTTGATGAAATTTGGTATGGAAGTAGCCAACATCTAGGATTAACACATAAGCTACTTTTTATTCCGAAAAAATGAAGCGGGTAACACCGTGAGGCGCAGCTTGTATAATATTATAAAGGTGTAAGATTATTAGTTACTTCTTCACGCTCAAACAGCTGGAGAAATTTTGATATGGAGGTAGCCAACACCCTGGTTTAACACATAGTTCACTTTTTATCCCGATAAGCTAGATTTCTGGGTGCTTATTACATCTTCAAAAGTTAGTTGACAGTAGCTAAGTAAACTTTATTACTGTTTTAGGCATGTTGGTGACAAAGCATTTAAATGCAATTTCTGTGATAAAGCATTCTACACGCACGGCGACCTGCGGCGGCACATGCGCGTACATACACGAGAAAAGCCCTTCTCTTGCCAGATGTGCACTCAGAAGTTCACTTATAGCACCAGTCTAAACAAACACATGCTAAATGTACATGGCATCCAATATAAATGGGGTGATGTTAAATGGAAGGAGGCTAGGATGAAGAAGCTTCCCCTGAATGCTGCCCTAAAGGAATGATTTTCAATTAAAACAACAATTCAATACAGAAAGTAGTTTCATTTTTGCATAGAGCACATAAAATTACACTAAGAGATTTAATGTCAATTATTGTAAGACTAAGTCTAGAAATAAAATGTTCACATTCTATTCTACATTGAACTAAGTGTTATTAAAAAAGTCACGGCAATAGGGATGTTTTAATGAAAGGTATTGCAATATTTCTATAATGCGTGCATTAGGTATCTTATAAAACATTATTGAAGAAAATTCACTTAAAAGCTAAAATACTAAATACTTATACCTACCCACTGCAATCTGAATAGAATTAAGATAAGAACAATATAAATTTCATAATGACAGTCATAGAAATAAAAAATAATAATAATTCAATCCGCAAGTCAGCGATATCTAAATTTCATATCAAATAATTAAATCATTCACATAGTCTGGCGAAGTAAGCTCACAAACATGCCTACAGAACTTAAACATTTTACTTCTTAATAAAAACAGGGTTTTTTAAATGTACTAAAAATTAGACAATAAATATCAAGTCTCAATTCTATGAATTAATTCCATCCAAAGATATTAAAAACTATGTATTTATTAATATAGGCCAGCACTGACAAAGTTCCAAACTAAAAATAATCTGTTCATTTGGTCTACTTTACTAAGGCAGCCAACCGTCCCGCAGTCTGCGGGACCGTCCCCTAGTGACAGTATAAGTCCCGCATTACAATATTTAATGAAATTGTCCCGCAATCGTCTAATGCGTCCCGCATTCCCTATATTTATTGTTTAATTTGTAGATGTTGGTTGATTCGTTTCCGCGCACCTCGCAAAAGTGTTTCTGCAAGGCGTAGGTAGGTTCACTTCAAAATTACACACAATAATACACGTAATGTAATATCAAGCGGCGTGTGCGCGTGAGCGGCGTGAGTTTTAAGTGCCTATTTTAAATGCACTACTGACACCTTATCAGTCTTGCAGGGCGTCCACCTCAGACTATCCATAAATATGTCCCACATTGACTTCATAAATTTTGTCCACCTTAAAGATGACATGTATTATATATTGTTGTCTACATAATATATGTTTTAAAATTAATAATATAATCTTTGTTATAAGCCCTGGTAGCGGTGGAACATGTGTTTTCTACAACAGACGAGAATATTTGTGATGGTTCCTATAGGGGGCGTGATGCCGATGATACTAGCTGCGCCCCACGGTTTTACCCGCGTAGTGATGGATAATGATGATGAAAAGTATCCTATGTTTTATTCTAGGGCCTAAAGTATCTCTACATGCAAAATTTCATCCAGATCCGTTCGGTGGTTCTGACGTGATTGAGTAACAAACATCCACCCATACTTTCACATTTATAATATTAGTGGGATTGCTGAGGTTATCATTATTTAGATCCCATCATCCCCCATGCCATCAACAATAAGCAAACCCAAGAAGCCCCCCTTGGTGCTTACGCAATACATAGACGGCCCCTTACCAAAGTACACTGAGGAAAGTAGTTCATCTTAGACCGGTCAGCGAGTTGACTCTTGCGTTGACGCTTAGGGTTGTCATTTTAATTTTTAGTTAAATATTATTTGCGTATATAAGCAGCACTATAAAACTACGCTAAATAAAATGGCCGGTAAAGTGTAAATAATAAAAGTGGCCGTTGACAGTAGGCGAATGCGACCGAACTCACGGCAAGACCCAGACTGCCGGCACCCGAGACTCCCCGAGATTATGCTAACGTGTACGTAGCAGCCTGTACGCGGCACCCGATACGCACGCACACATTCAAACCTACTGTTTTTAGTGTAAACAAGACATAATCAAGATCCGACGTCGCATTTGGTAGGAATGTTGTAAATACTGTTTGAATTGGTCGAAAACTAAAACTATCAACAAAGTACAGTAGACTCAATGAACAAATTACAGCATATTGTTTAATGTGGTTTGCATGCCAGGCCCTTGAGTGTATGTAAATAATGAATTGTCTATATCTGTCGAATTACTTCCGCCATACTGCATATTTCATTTGTGGACTTCTTACACATAAACCTTAAATTCTAGTTCACTTATGAACATGTTCAATCTTCCTCGTAGTCCTCGTCGTCCGAGATGTATTTCCGTTGTTTCCGCTTCCTAGTGGGGGTATTTTTGCTTTTGCCCTTTAACTTAATCTTCATTTTAACAGATCTGTTGGATTCTCCATCGGAGTCTTCTTCATCTGTGATGAGAAATTAAGTTATACTTTATTTTTTTGTAAAAGTTTTGAGACGATTGATACACTATTCGTTGACAAGAGTTAACACATGACCATTGCAGCGGTACACAGAACTTTGTGTACTAAATCCAGGGCATCGCTGCTTTAGCTCTAATTACTTTGAGAATACTCTCCAATATTGTGTTAATACTGTAAATCAATAATATTTATTGGCCATAAATAACAATAATGTTACAGGCAAGTCACTTGTACATAAAAAACTTATAATTACACTTTAATGAATGAAGCTATATAATTAATTAATAAGTTAACCTCAATGAACATACTTCTGTTTACAGCGCAAGCTCCATTTATGTGTTACACGGAAATGAGGATTCCGAGACCCTCATTGACATTATATTCACTTAATTTGTAAAAAAGATAGTGTTCGCAAAATGTTTTTTTTTTTTTTTTTTTAATTCTGTAATAGACTTAGGCAATTTAGTAAACATTAATATTTTGCGAAATTACAGGTCTGTTGAGACTAACCATTGAAAGTTTCAAAGTGATGAGCGCCAAAGCAGTGTTGCCCTGGACTTTGTACAGAAAGTTTTACTATACAAAGTGCTGTGTATCGTTGTAAAGGTCATGGAGAGGCGTTATCTCTCACCATCAGGAGAGGGTCTCGTTCATCTCATTACTTTTAAATAAAAAAAGACTGGATGATTAGTCTCAACAGCCCTGTAATTTCGCTAGCTGAAACTAACATCAAACCAGAACACACCAATTTTTACACACTACTGCTTGGCGGCAGAATATCTGGTACTGCGGTGGTACCTATCGAGACGATCTGCTAAGGTACCCATGCTATCGAACTTAATACACAAATATGTTTTTATATACTTTTCCCAATTACCCCTCCTCCCCCCAAACAAACGTGGCATTTTGAAGTCCCCCCTCAGAACGGATGACGTAGTATGGGTACGTTCCCTAAGGAGATCTACCACTAAGTAAACTTAAATTTTTCTCACTTGTCTCCAAAACAGGTACACTGATTTCGATGGAACTTTGTATTTATGAACATAGCCATAAAATAACATATGCTATCAGCAGTAAAAGGGGCACGACTTTGGAATCGCCAGAAAAAAAATCAGTCAAGCAATGAACTTTATTTATAGGACAGCTTTTTTTGCGATTTCGAAATGGTGCCCTTAGTAGAAGCAGTTCATAATGATGAACACAATGACCTTGAACATGATTTCACGTGTATGCACATGGAATCAAATACATCTAGAGCAAAGAAAAGAAAGGTACACAGAGGAGGTAAAACAAAGATGGGCAGAGTAAGAGTAGTATATGTTTCTTACCTTTTTCATTGTCATCTGATTCGTCAGAGTTCTGTCCACTCTCGTACCGGCGGCGTACTTCAATGAAAACGTTACGCAGGCGCACCGAGTCTTCGTAAATGAGTGACGCTTCCTCGTTGTAAGTCTGGGCGTTGGCGCACAGAGTAAAGAAATCGCGCTCCATGTCAGTTATGTCATTGTACTGGAAAATCAAATAATTATAATCATAAACACGGAAGTTTTCTTATTTAGCGACCCTGGCATCATATCGCTTGAATTATGAATACATCTCCTAAGCGGGAGTTTTCTAAGTAATTAACATTGTATATCAGACATTCCGTCACCAAGCAGTAGTCTGAAAACTTTTTTTTTTATAACGAATAGGCTTGGGTTTGACCGACATCTCGCCTGATGATAAGCGAAGATGCGGTCTACGATGGAAGCATGCTCGCTAGCAAATAGATACTAGAATGTATTTTTAAATTCTTAGTTCATAGTCCTAGATAAAAGCTTGTTTTTAAAAATATTTTTTTACTTGAAGTTTCGGTTTGTACCAAGGAATGTCTCAAAGAAATAAACACCAAAGCAGCTATATTTTGGATTTTGTTTTTGTTAAAAGTTTTGATTTCCGCTGCAATAGTTATGGACAGGTGTTATCATTCACATCACATCATCGGCCATAGATCGTCCACTGCTGGACATAGGCCTCCTCCTGGGGGGGGTTTTGCCAATACTCGCCACGCTTGGCAGGCGGGTTGGCGAGCGCAGTTAGGTATGATTGTTCAAGGAAGACGCTGCTGCCCATCTTCCGGATTACATCCCTTAGCCGACTCTTACGGCAACCACGGGTAGAGAGGGTGGGGTACTATTCTTACGCCGGCACCACCACGCCAAATACACGGCACGGTGTTATCATTGAACGCTCTTATTGAACATTACGTTCGGGTCATTATATTCACTTTTTTTTTTAAATCACTTATAACGGTGTACTGTATTTACGTAGCCACAGCAATTAAGCCCTTGGGCGTAGTTTATTTACGATTTAGCGCTCAACATGCATTGTAGTTTTTTGCGCGCGTGTTATAAACTCCACTTTTGTTTCTCCAAAAGGTTAGTGTTGAAAGAGCTAAATACATTGTATCTGCTCTTCTTACCTTCCCCTCTTCAATTCTGTTCATAATCTTTTTGATGTCTAGCGGTTTCTTGATGACATCATAGTAGTCGGGCAGTTCCCGTCGCGAAGGTAGCTTCATGAACGGCTCAGACAATACTCTTCCGCCCCTATGACAATTTTACAAATTTTAATAAGTATATAAGTTCTTCAAGGATTGTACAATTATTACCAGTAGGTACACTGGATCAGAGCTCTTATAAATTCTTGAGAATACGTAGGTTTTTGTTAACTAGCGGTTTATTCCGCTAGTTTTTCGGTGAAGAAAAAACAACAATTGATTCCAGTTTCATTGAATTCCGTATAACTACTGGATCTCATCAATTTTTTTTTTAATTGATCATCTATTGGTTTGTCACTACTAAGAAATGACCAATTTTTAAAAATTCAATTTCCCTATTGAGGTGGCTAAAGCTATAAAGTCATACTGCCTTGTCTTCGGTTTTTGCAATTCATGTCTATCATAGTTACAGTCAAAGTCCTTTCTTGGTCAAGTCCAGTCCGTGCCAGTCAAATCAAGCCGTGTCTTAGTAAAGTAGTGACGACTTTACTATAAGCTTCGATGGAGTTTTGGAAGCAAAACGAAGTCATGTTTCACCATATTTATATCACTTTCTCACACCCGTGCTTGTAATTCGGCACTTTATGTATATAAAAGACCACTATTTTTATACATAAACACTCGAAAAAACACTAGTTTTGGAAAAAAATACAATGGGGCGACACGACGCTTACCGCGTTCCCGCCAAAACCCCGCGTAATGGCCAAATGAAAACCCCTAAAATAGTCCGAAACACGGAGTGGCGTAAGCTTATAGTAAAGTCGCCACTACTTTACTAAGGCATGACTTGGATTTGACTGATACGAACTGGACTTGACCAAGACTGGACTTTGACTGTAACTATAGATGTAAGACATGAATACCAAAAACGGAAGACAAGGCGGTATGGCCTTAAAGCTTTAGCATCCCCGAAAGGGCAAATTGAATAAACAAAAAAAATACTATACAACATAATATACTCACACATACATACATACATACGTACGTTATATTCCTTACATATTACGTTACTAGCTGCCTCCTTGGATATAAATTGAGAGTTCCTAGTATTGCAACATGTTTTAGAGAGCAAATGATCCTATGTCCGTCTTTCTGATTTATAACACTTTCGGCTTGTTAAATTTCGTCAAACCCAATTAGTATTACCGTCAGAAAAACATTTTAGTAAAAGTTTTGATTAAAATACTTACTCATCAGTATAGTCGATCACTTTCTTCATAATGTTTTTCAATCGCTTTTTGAGCTGATTGAGTTCAGTTTTGCTCTTCTTTTTGGAGGAGCTTGGCATCTCGTCTTCATCTGAATCGTCTTGCCTACTGTGACAAAATATCGTCAGGATCAGTTGAATGCAAATAAAATCGTAAGGAAGTTATGCAAGCATGATAGTAGTGGTATTCTAGTCCTAGCTAGCTACCACCCTCAAGTTGAAAATATCATTAAGTATCTAACGGTGTTCTGGTAGCCTCACTTGAAAGCCAGTTCCATTCCAAGCTAGGTGTGCTGACCATCTTTGATCCCCTCGTCACTTTACATCAAGAGTGCAGTGGTCAAAAACCTAGCCTTTCACCAATAAAAACAAATCAAGACATTCTAGACCAGAAGCATATAATGAAACATAGCTTAGTCCACTTGTGGTTTATCATTGATAAAAAAAAAAATGTAAAACATATATTGGAAGTCATTTCACACAGCACATTAACTCCAAACTAAGCCAACCATAAATGGGGACAAGGGAGTGCACTGCCCAATTCGCTCATTTGTAGAGCGTCGGTTCGATTTCCGATCGGGACAAATATTAATGTTTGTTCTATATCTGGGTGTTCTGTTTGTATTATAAGTATCTATTTACAAAAAGAAGTATGTATGCGGCGAATGAGCCAACAGGGCATTCAAAAACGTCGAAGTATAATTAGACAGTTAAAAAAGTTGTTATTAGCAAATAGATTAGCACGCGAGCGGTGATTAAAGTATATCCACTCTTATTTTCCCGCAAAACGAAATAGACGTATCTGTATTCTAGTTTTGTCACGTTTCTGCGTGACGTCAAGAGCTGTGTAGCTCAGGTAACAACGTTAGTTTACCAACGCCTAGAGTTGAAAGGAAACTTAGAGCTCTGCCTCATAAAGACGCCATGGCGACGTCGCCAGCGGCGCAGGCCTGGCTACTTCTGGCATCCGATGGTCACCAAGTCGAGTGGCCATGGCGTCTCGACAGTCAGTTCGTTTACGTCGTCAGGAATGGATGTAAAAGAAATCGCACATTTTGTTATCTACGTCGCAGAAAAATGGAAAAAGAAAAAAAAGAAACTATGGGTTCATCCTTTTATATCAGATCGAAGCTGAACTGGTATTTTTTTTTACTGGCGATTGAGTGTGCGAGGTGCAGTTTATCGTGCACATTATAGTGGCAACGTCGCCGGGCCGCCAGAGTATCCAGAAGCCACGTAGGGAGCTGTAGCTTGTGGCCACGCTTCCAACTATGCGACGTTGCCAAACCGTCGCCAAGAGAGTTAGGTACCATACATTTTAATATTAACTGCTTGGATACGTAGCCGGCGACGTCGCCATGGCGTCTTAATGAGGCAGAGCTCTTAATGCAACAGCATAATATGTATTATCATAATTCTCTCAGGTAGAAAAAGTTGAACGAAAACTCACTGCCGTTTCTTGCCTTTCCTCCGTTTCTTGTCAAGCACCTCATCGTCATCATCATCATCATCTTCCTCGTCATCCTCTATGTCATCTCCGTCTATCGCTTTGAGCCACTCTTTCTCAGTGAGCGAGTCCGTGTAGTCGACTTCCTTCCGTTGCCGGGACCCACGACCGAGGGTCTCGTCTTCGTCTAGGTAATTCCATCCTTGACCCTAGGGAAGTAGGTTGATTTTTAAAGTACAGTCCGAATGGACACACGTAAAATGCGGCTTCAATTTACACTATTGAAACATATATGGTTTTTTTTGTGTCTGGGTGTTTGTTATATCTTTTATATATAAAAATTTCGTGTCACGTTGTTTGTCCGCGATGAACTCCTCAACTACTGAACCGATTTTAACCAAATTTTGCACACTGTGTGCAGTTTGATCCAACTTGAGAGATAGGATAGTTTATATCTCAATTTATAATCACAATTTTTTTATTGCAAATTATTTGTTAATTCGACAAAGAAGTATAATTATTTTTTTCCGTCTATTAGAATTTTCCATAAAATTCTAATAGATGGCGGTGTAAGGTAATTTAATAACTGGATTGAGTAAGTATCCAATAGATGGCGCTACGTTAAAAGTCCAAACATAGATATAACAAAACAATGCATGGTGGGATATTCCTCTTTTATAGATCTACTAAAAAGTCCGCGGTGGTATATATCTACCTTTTAAGGATAGCTTACTATACCCATTCTTACTACCCGTGTCAAAGCCGGGCGGGTCACTAGTATATTTATTAAAATAAATGTTAACCTTGTTGCAAACAACTTCGTCGTCTTCCTTGACAAGCCAGTCAGGCAGCTCCGACTCCATGATGAGGCGCGACTTGGTTTCAATTTTCTTGCGCTCGATGTCGACCTGCTTGAAGATCTCGAGTTCCTCCTCGGAGCGAGCTATCATCTCGTTGATTAGATCATCGTCTGGTAATTCGTTCTCTTCCTATAACAAGTAGTTCTATTAAATAATAATAAAACAACATAAGCCGCGAGTTTTGAACGGATCGCGCATTGTATTATTTCCCAAAACTTGTTTTTTTACCCGACTGTTAAGGAATGGTTATGTTTTTTGCGCGTATCGTATGTAGGTATGTATGTATGTATATTTGTAAATTTCTTTATTACCTCGTATCTTCCAATCTACTAAATGGATTTCAACAGTTAAGATATCGTTTTATTTGTCTCTAAAATCCAAGTGTCCTTAGATAGGTATTTAAAAAAAATATGGCCTTGGTGCGAAATAGTAATACATTAACTAAATAGAACACCAAACCCATCAAGTAGTGTATCAAAATAAGGGAAATTAAAAGGGGATTACTTTTAACTTTGTTGAATGTCTATGTTTAAAAATGTTTAAGTACGAAGAAGGTGGAATCGAACCGTTTAGTTCGAGTTTTTGGAACATTGACCATGAAGCGGTGTCGCTTTTTAGATATCCTGGCTATCCAATAGTAGAATGGCCTGGGCGGAATTTGGTCATGCAGATCTAAAGCGCACTCTTCAAAGTGTATCGGTTAGAAAACCGACATACAAGCAACTTTGCTTCGATGTTCAAGGCTTTGGAACATATCAAGAACAACCGAGTCATTGCTGAAATTTCTTAACATGTTTCTTAATAGACTCAAGCTGGTACATGGTCGATCAGTCAGTGGCTTCTCACCATGTTCCCAGGAACAGAATACAACGCACGCATGTTAAAAAGCGCGCGTGAGACGGATAGTTGTCCAGGCAATGGACTGCACGCTTAAGATACTTATTGTAGTTATTATCATTATCCCACAACCTGAGCATTTTTGTGGTACACTTTACTGAAAAACTATCACGCCTTAAGATTTGTGCTTTAAAATAGTAATTTAACTTCATATCTAGATGTGTTATCTGACAAAAAATAATAATTTTATAACCATTAAAAAATGAACAAACAATTTTGTATTCATTGGATAGAATGTTATTGTACTACTAACGCCATCTGTTAGAAAACCAAAGAGTTAACATCGCTGCAACAGAACTAAACTCAATTTAAAAATTATTACCCGTTAGAAAAACTACGCGAGCCCTCACAAAGTACAGCTTTTGGCTAGTTGATATCATTGGATGACCAACAAATGTGAGATCTAAAAAGTTTATAAAATATTGACCTCTTCATCATCTCCGTCTTGATGTAGGATACTTTGCAGGAACTGTTGTCGCTCGGAACCAGTTGATTTCTGGTCGAACATACCGGCCTGGATGACTTTCTCGTCCATGTTCAGTTTATATCTGTAACATAGAAGAGAAAAATAATGTGTAATAAAATCAATTTGGCACGGAGAACTTTCTCAAACCTTATGCTGCCTGGCGACATTCATCTCTCTTTTGATCAAGGTCCGCTTTTCAACTATCATGGTTGACGGAATAGTCGCCACAGCTGACGATGTGATTGAAAATGGTAAATACACCTAATGAAAATAACCGGCCAAGTGCGAGTCGGACTCGTGCACGAAGGGTTCCGTACCATTATCTATGAAAAAGGAAAAAAATCGCGTTTGTTGTGGAGCCCCCCCCCCTTAAATATTTATTTTATTTTGTTTTTAGTATTTGTTGTTATAGCGGCAACAGAAATATATAATTTGTGAAAATTTCAACTGTCTAGCTATCGCGGTTCTTGAGATACAGCCTGGTGACAGACAGACGGACGGACAGACAGACAGCGAAGTCTTAGTAATAGGGTCCCGTTTTTACCCTTTGGGTACGGAACCCTAAAAAGGATATATGTATTATGTATTCTATCAGTTATCTAACTTCCATAACACAAGCTCTGCTTAGTTTGGGGTCAGATGGCGCTGTGTGTAATGTCCTACGATTATTATTTACTAGCTGTGCCCAGCGGTTTTACCCGCGTGGTGATGGATGATGATGATGATGATGAAAAGTATCCTATGTTTTATTCCAGGGCCTAAAGTATCTACATGCAAAATTTCATCCAGATCCGTTCAGCCGTTCTGGCGTGATTGAGTAACAAACATTCATTCATCGAAACTTTCACATTTATAACATTAGTGGGATTTAAACTTTAACATTTATCAGGGCGAGCGAAGCGAGCCCTAACACTATTCCACAACCTGAGCATTTTTGTGGTAAACTTTACTGAAAAACTATTACGCCTATAGATTTGTGCTTTAACATAGTAAATTAACTTCATATCTAGACATGTTATCTGTTAAAAAAAAAAAATATAACCATTAAAACCAATGAACAATATCCGTCTTACCACAAAAAAGTTAAACATCTGTTGAACACGTGTTTAAAAAAAGTGTTACCACAAAACTTCGTTTTACGATTGTCTAGAGTTAGATACGACTTAAACACTGTCTAAATTTAAACAACGGGCATAGCTAGTTTAACCGATGTCTAAGTTCTAATGTCAACCAAATAACTGTCAACAGAGAATTGACCATTACTACTTTTTGCTGTAAACATTGTGATCGTGGTGAAATTAGCAGTATCTTCTTCGTATTTCTTTTGAATAATAGTTGTGAATACGATTACGAATACGATACCTATGGATATTATAGAAATCATTGATTTTATCGACGATATGGATTTAGAGGACCTTGAATTCATGGATCGCTTTCGCTTTTTCTTTATTTACTGTTTTATTATTCATATTGACTTTTTAACTTCGTGTTAAAACAAAATAATTATGATTCAAGACCGGTACAATACAAACAGCAACAGGCTTCAATCCAAATCCCAGTAGATGTCATGGCTGTCATTAGTCAGTTTTTTTTTTTACTTTTGAGCGATACGTTCCATTTCTTTCCATGAGATCAATTCACTATAGCGTTACATTACGTTTTTGTTTGAACTTAACTTAATAGCATTAATTCAATAATTAAAATAGTTCAATAATAAATAAAATATTTAATTTCATTATTAACTATATTTTGACTTACATACTAACAGTTGTAATGTAATAATTGTTCAGAAAATCATGTACCTAATCTCACGCGATCTGCGTAAAATGGAAGCGAAAGAACGGAACTACCTGAACTAAAAAAAAGGTTGAACGAATGTTTTATGGTGTTGCCAAGATTTATGAGTTAGACATTGTTTAGAAAGACACTCGCTAAACACAGTTTTGTGGTAACAAAAGTTAAACATGCGTTAAACATGTGTTTATCTTTTAGACAGTGTTTAGCTAAACATTTGTTGGACCACTGTTTTATCTGTCTTTTGTAGTAAGACTGTATCAATTTTGTATTCATTGGACAGAATGTTATCGTACTACTAACACCACCTGTTAGGAAACCAAAGAGTTAACATCGCTGCAACAGAACTAAACTCAATACTAAAATACATCGTAGTTAATACAAGAGAACTACTTAATACAAGACGACACCACTAGAATCAGGTTGTATGTAAAATAACAACTGTCTTAAAAATTATTACCCTTTAGAAAAACTACGCGAGCCCTCACAACGCTCAGCTTTTTACTAGTATTAATAATAATTAGTGTTATCTGGTTCCCATAGCACAAGCTTTGCTCAGTTTATCATATTGACTATAATACTCGTATTTATTAGAGACGGCACACGCGATCGTATAACCAATGTCAGGTGGGCCTTACCTGGCCGCAGCAAGGATTCTCTCCTCCACCGAGTTAACAGTCATCAGTCTCAGCACGCGTACTTCGTTGCGCTGCCCAATACGATGCGCACGATCTTGTGCTTGGAGATCCTGACAGGACAAATACAAATTGTGTTAGAACAACAACAAATATATTTTTGTTTCACTTATGCAGGATTACTCACGTTTAATTTTATCTGATACTCCGACTATAGTTTCGGCCACATCCGGTGGCCTTCATCAACGTAACGATAAAACTAAACCTGATTAATCCCGCATAAGTAAAACAAAAACGACCGCGCTGACAACTCGCCATACCCCCACCTCAACAACATCGCACCACACTTAACACGTCCCCCTGACGTACGTACCTGGCGAGACCTCCCTCGAGAACTCCTACTGGCTGAGCCGGATGAGTCAGAGGTATGGTGCAGGAGGAGGATGAGACGCCAACAAAGAGCAGGGTAAAAGCCAAGAAATGGCCAAACAAGCCTGAGGGTGCTCGAGATCCGCCCGTTACCTTAACGGGCGTCGACTCGCACCCTCCACACACCGCCGAGATCGGAGTATCTCGGAGTCCAGTCTCGGTAAGGAGGTATAACCTCGAAGCCGAAACCCCACCTCCCCAAAAGCGGAGGGGGAAGAATCTAATAACTAAGTAAAACAAAAATGTGCCAAGACCACGTCAGTTTCTATAGTAAGACTAGTATAGTAGTTTCTAGCTTGCTGGAAATACGTCTCCCAACGAACAACATCATAAGAAATATGTCTTGTCCCTATCGGGCATAAATGAAACTGCTTTATTTCATACATTATTCTATCATTCACGTACTATGTATTTCTGACTAGTTTCAACGCTAGAGCCTTTGTTGAACTTGTAATAAATTTACAAGGCACCATCTTTGGAAGTTTTTATTATAAGGCACCACTATTTTTTATGTTAAAGTAATGATACGTACAAGACGCTCTCTTGATGGTAAGAGATAACGCCTGGTCAAGACCATTGCAGCGATACATAGAACTTTATAGTAGTAACACAAGGTAAACTCGTTTCTCTTTGTTATTGCACAAAGCGGTCTTTTTACCTTTTCAGCGAGTGTCATGCATACCCATGTTGTCGGGAAGAGATCGCTATAAGCGATAAGGCTAAGTTGCTGCATTATTGTTGCATGTTACATGTTTTATTTCAATTTTGTCGTTTAGTGTGAACTATAAAGAGCTACATATATCTATTAATACATTGCTTTTTCTTAAATGAAAATGTAAACTAATGAAAACAGATAACAAAAATTAGTGAATGCAGACTCATCTAAACAAAGTATAAATACGTTATCTCAAACAAAAAAGCGATTCGTGATCAAGTTCGCCAATTCAATATCACAGAACTTAAGTTATTTAAAAAATTAAACCTCTTTACAAAATCTAGGTTTGGCAACGAAGCCAAGAATATTGGCAGTTTTAATAATATCTTTAGGACATTTGTATTGTTCAATGCAATATAATTTGGCTACTTAATTACAAAACATCTTTTCTATTCAGGCAAAAATTTAGTTAAGATTTATTGTATCTACACAAAATTTCTGTAAAAAACAACAAAATGTATCAAATCGTATAAAAAAGTGGCTTTAAAGTAAACAGAGGAACAGACAGTCAGTGATTTTTTTATACTATTTATAGGCATTTGAAGGTATACCTGATGCGGATTCCAGTCGGAGTCGAATATGACGACCGTGTCGGCACTCTGCAGGTTGAGCCCCAGCCCGCCAGCTCGCGTCGACAGCAGGAAGATGAAATATTCAGAGTTGGCGTCGTTAAACTTCTTCAGTAGCTCGCCACGATCCTCCGCCTTTGTCATACCGTCCAGTCTAAAGCAGGTAAATAAAATTACTAAAGTTCTAACAATGTATATATAGAATAGGCCGTCCGAGTTTAATATTTATTACGTAAGAATCTAAAAGTAAAAACCGGCCAAGTGCGAGTCGGACTCGCGCACCGAGGGTTCCGTACAAACCTAACCGTATATAAGTAAAAGTTATGGTATTTGTTTTTTTATGGTTATTTATGATTTTCACAATTTTTCCTTTATCTGTGCTACAAGACGTTGCTTCGTACCAAATTTCAAGATTCTGAGTTACGGGAAGTACCCTGTAGGTTTTGATTCCCTTGCGAGTGTCGAAAATTTGCAGCATAAACAGCTGTATCTTTTGATTGCGTTGGCTTAGAAGCTTGATTTTTTTACAGCTCCAAGGGACAGTAGACCTGAGTATTTGATATGAATTTCAGCTTGATACCTCCACGCGTTCCTGAGAAAAAGGGTCTTGACAGACAGACAGACGGACAACAAAGTGATCCTTTAAGGGTTTCATTTTTCCTTTTGAGGTACGGAACCCTAAAAATGAATACATATAATCAGCTTTGGTTTAGTTTAAAGTTTTCTATATCGCTTCGATGCCCGCGCTTTTCAAAGTATAATGCTTGCACTATTAACTCTTTTGTAGTACAATATTAAGTTTGCGCATTTTTTAGACCTTACGTAAGAACTATCGAGACCCCCTCTCACCCCCGTGTAAAAAAAAATAAGACATGGTCGACCCACTTCGGCCCCTAAATCGTCTTACGTAGTAAATGAATGCCCCTTATGATTTAGAGGAAATTTGACTGGATTAACACATACGACCATTTATCCTGAAAAAAAAACGCGAACGCAGTAAATTAAGAAATGTAGACGAAGTAGAAACACAATCACCTCAAGTACAGGAAACCTCTCCAAGAAAGGTAGTCCTCAATGATGGTCATGCACTGCGTCATCTGACAGAACACCAACACCCTGTGGCCAGTCTGCTTCAGCTTGGGGAGGATGCGGTCAAGTAGCTCGAACTTCCCGGACGAACGGTACAGGTCAGGTCTGTGGGGAATAAGCAGACATAATATCCATGTATACCAAGTTTTGAAGTCAATACGGAATAATCATGTCGCCGCATTGTACATATTATTTTCCAAAACTTGTGTTGAAAACTAATACAAAAGTGCATTATTATTTATTATTATTATCGGCCTGTACTATCCCACTGCAGGGCAAAGGCGGGAGGCCTTTCCCTCCTTCCATCTTTCTCTACCTCTTGCAATCTGAGTCCAGTCTTTTAAGGAGTCAAGTTCGTCCCTCCATCTCCGTCTGAGCCGTCCAGGAGGTCGTTTGCCATCTTGAGGGAACCACTGTGTCGTGATTTTGGCCCAACGATCTCCGGACATTAAGTAGTGTTTTAAAAAAATTCATATACAAAAAGGCAAAAAAAATATGTCATTAAAAAGAAAATGTAATTTTTTTATTGATAAACGGCCTAATTACACGCGTGTGTGTAGGAAAGTGACATAATGTAGTGAAACATGACTTGTAGCAAAGTATTACTTTAATAGGGCATGACTGGACTCGACCATTAGTTACTTTGTGTGACTTCAACTAAACTGTTTGAAGTCGGTGCCAAGCACCGGTACATAGGCTAGGCATCGACTTCAAACAGATCAGTAGGTACCTAGTAGTAGCAGGTATAATAATATATGTAAAGTAAGTTTATTTTTCGCTTTTTAGTGCTAATGTTTTTCTCTTTGAAGTCGGTTTCACTTTTTTTTTTTTTATTTGTTTGTCTCATTGTGCAAAATTCTTTTTTAGGTAGATAGATTTCTTTACACGGTGGGTTTTTTCTTACCCAGAGACGACGCCGGTGCCGGTTCCAATGTGATCACAGAACTTCTCCTCGATGTGTTGGAACATGAAGGGATGGTTGCACAGTTTGCGCAGTTGGACAATAGTGTTCATCAATGCCTTGGCGCCGCCCTTGCCTTTGTTGCCCTTCTCCGACCCGTCCGTCAGCAACACACCCTTCGATTGCATGTGCCTATAAATAAATAAATATTTCATAGTTTTTGTAATAGTAATGTGATGAACTAGACGCTCTCCTGATGGTGAGAGAACAACGCCTGTTCATAACTATTGCAGCGATACACAAAACATTGAATAACAAAACAAAGTCCAGAGCATCGCTGATTTAGCGTTTATTACTTTAAGACATTTCATTAGATGGTTAGTCACAACAGGCCTGTAATTTCGCTAGCCACGAAATAAGCAATATATGTACTATACGGACTAGATAATTGATAGAATTTGGTTTTTGTTGTAAAAACATACTTATATATACATCTATTTATATTAATATATATTTTTATTAATATACAATAGAATATATATTTTTTTCTACCAGTAATATCGTTATTGGACTCACTTGTAGAGCACACGCTGCAAGCCGCTCATGTCGCACTTGATGATATATTCCACCTTGTCAGGCAGCTGGCTTTCTACTTCCTTCTTGAGTCGCCGGAGCAAGAACGGTCGGAGCACTTTGTGCAAGCGCCGAATAATCAAGATCGTTTCTTCCTCATTCAATTCCACCTACACACAAAATTTACCATAAAATAACATTTACCAATACCATCATCATTTTTAAGGTTCCGTACCCAAAGGGTAAAACGGTACCCTATTACTAAAACTCCGCTGTCCGTCCGTCTGTCTGTCTGTCACCAGGCTTTATCTCATGAACTGTGATAGAACAGTTGAAATTTTCACAGATGATGTATGTATTTCTGGTGCCGCTATAACAATAAATACTAGAAAACAGAATAAAATAAATATTTAAGGGGGCCCAAATCGGCCCCATACAACAAACGAGATTTTTTGCCGTTTTTATAGATAATAGTACGGGATCTTTCGTGCGCGAGTCCGACTCGCACTTGGCCGGTTTTTACAATCTTTGACCACACCGTCACTTAACAGCAGGTGAGCTGTGGTCAAATGGTCAAACCAAAAAACAAAAAGTGTATTATTATAATTGAATCAAATCAAAAAGTAAAAGGTAAAGGCCCCCATAGATATAAAAAGTTTAGCTTTTTAAAGACCCCCATAGTATTATATGAAAAGTGTAGTTTTTTGTTTGTGTGTGTTTGCAGTATCTAATGTGTATAAGGCACAAAAACAAAGGTCAAAGTATAAACAAATTTTTCAAATTGATCAGGTCAGAATAAAATGTAACTATATTTGTATCAAGGCATTAATATCATACATAATCTTAAAACAAGAATTAATTAGCGGTTGAAAACGGCGGCCGTTTTCGCTTAAATAAAATTTCTTCCGGGCAACCTTTGAATGAATATTATTAGGTTTCACAATAACAACTACGATAATGAAAAGAGCAATTATTTATAACTTGAGTAATGATAAATGTGTTATTGTTCAGGTGTTTCAATGAATGCTGGTGCACCAATATAATGCACTTACCTTTTCTCCTGTAGTGGCGAATGGCGCATTGAACCACTGTTCGAAAGTAGAGCAGCTCTTGAAGATTGACGGCAGGAGGAAGTTGAGCAGTGCCCACAGCTCTGGCAGTTTGTTCTGTAGCGGAGTGCCCGTAAGCAGCAGGCGATGGGGCGCGATGTAATGTGTGTTCAGCACCTGCGTTAGCTTGCAGTGGTGGTTCTTCATGCGGTGACCTTCATCGATTATCATGTACTTCCATTGCACCTGGGATGAGAGAGATGACAGTGGGATTGAGATGTCAGTTAGAAGATCAACCTTGGAGAACCTTGAAAATTTTACTTGGTAGTAGATTTCCTTAGCAGGAGGTCGTCTAGGTAGCTGTACCACCGCAGTACCAGATATTCTGCTGCTGCAGTAGTGTGAAAACATTACTGTGTCCGTTTTGAAGGGTACTGCAGCTAGCGATATTACTGGGCTGTTGAGACTATTTTACTACTCAAAGTTCTGTGTATCGCTGCAATGGTCATGGACAGGCGTTATCTCTTACCATCAGGAGAGCGTCTCGTTCGAACAATTACTAATTCATATAATTAAAAAAATGTACTGCACGCTAATATCTTTTTTTTATGTATTTGTGGTCTGTGGCTTAAAAGCATAGTGAAATATGACTTTTGGTGGTTCAAAAACTCTGTTTTAGAATGTATTAGTCACTACTACTTTACTAGGGCATGACCAAACTAGCCTTTGACTGTAACTTAAGACTTATTATATGATTGCCCAAAAAAAAGGGAGTGTAATGTTTTCATGTATGTGACGTTCTTTATTCTGCCATAACAGTATTGGGATATCGTTAGAATCCTTAAATCATCCTGAGCTAAACTAGCCATAAATAAAAAAAAAAAAACAATCTTTTATAGTGGTTTTTTTATTTTCTTAATTAACCTTTTTTTATTTGATTTATCATAAAATAATTTGAAATACAAATAGCAAATGCACAAAGTGCAGTGCCAAAAACAAACAAAAAAAAGGTTATGTTCTAATTACCTTAGCCAGCACGCCCTTATCCTTGATGACGTACTCGTACGTTGTGAGCAGCACATTGAACTTGGTGGTCTTCATTTGCGATTGAACAGTGCGTCGCGAGTGGGGAGAGCCCTTGTACGACACCACCGTCACTGTTGGCGCCCACTTTTCGAACTCCAGCACCCAATTTGACAGTGTACTGATATTAAACAATAAAAAAATATCGAGAGACATTTCGCACATCGTCATTTAGTCCCAAACTAAATAAAGCTGTACCAGATAACTGATAGAACACATATAATTATGTATACTTTTTTGTAAATATTTATAACCTATAAGAAACACCCAGACACAGAACAAACATCTATGTTCGTCACACAAACATCTATGTTTCTCCTGTGTGGGAATAGAATTCACGCCCTGCAGGTCAAAGCGAAGAGTTACCACCAAATGAGGGTCAAATTAAGTCGCAAGTCAACATACCGTTTCCGTATTAAACTAGACAACTAAGGAAATCGGAAGCATGTAGGATATTAATTTGCAAGAAATACGTAATATACAAGAGAAATACCAATTATTAAAAAAATACCAATCCCATTTATTCTCGTCAGGAGCGCTGTTCTAGTTTCTATACAGTTTACGTCACAGTACGAAAACTACAGAAAAATGTCTCAAAAACAATCAAACATCTACAACGAAACAACAAGAGTGGTTTTCGGAACCAAGATTTAAAAAAAAAGGATCAGCCCTAGCAGGCGTAAAGGTAAACTGAAAGTAACGTTAATTTGTTATTATTACTGTATGTTTTGGCGTCGAAAACTTGACAAAAGTTTCCTCAATTTCTCATAAAAACAGCTTTGCAGAGTTGTGTACAACTTGCTATGAATAAATGGCATTTGGTAATAGGTACTATGACAAGGCTTGAACACAGGATAACATTTTTTTTTCTAATCATGAAAATGTGTATTTTGTAATATAGTGTGAGTAGATTAAAAAATTATAAACATAAAATTTTAATCAATTTTAATTATATTAGATGTGTTCAAAAGTCATTACCTGAGAGGTACAATGATAAGGAAGGGTCCGTTGACTTTCTTCTTTTCCATGAGATAGGTTACCAATGCGATGGTCTGTATGGTCTTGCCGAGACCCATCTCGTCAGCCAGGATACCATTAAGATTGTTGTTGAATAAGGACACCAGCCACTCTAGACCCTATAACACCCATAATAAAGTTTATTACTGCATGGACTCAAATTTTATTGGCAATATTTTATCAGTGACTTTTATTACCTTAATTTGATATTCTTTCAGATGTCCATTGACAAGTAAACTTGATTGTTCAGTGACGGACTCGTGGACCGTGTGAGCGATGCTGAAATATTTTACAAATTAGAAAAACAGACAAAGAGAAAATGAAGTAATGAGTTGCACCTTTGCCCTGCGGTGGGACGAAACTATTTTACTTCAAAATATAACAAATTAAAGGCATTACGCAATTGTTATGAGTAGGCCAAAAAGTATGCAACGTATGATCTACATGTATACATAAAGTGACCATACGTCCCGTTTTGAACGAGACTTTTTTTTTTTTTATGGCTGACAGGCTATTTGTTTGACCACAGCTCACCTGATGTTAAGTGGCGGTGTGGTCGAAGATAGTAAAGCACACCTAGCCTGGAATAGAACTGGCTCTCAAGTGAGGTTGCCGGAACACACCGTTAGATGCTTGGCGGCAGATTTTCAACTTGAGGGTGGTAGCTAGCCAGAAAGTACCCTTCCACAACGCTATGGTTTCCTTACGATGTTTTTCTTCACCGACAGCTCAAGCTCATTGTTGGGGTTTGAACCCACGCCCTTCGACATGCGAACCAACCGCGCTAACCACTGAGCTATCACCGCTCTATTGTTTCATACGATATGTTTATTAGATAAAGATTAATAACATATAAATATGGCTTAGAAAAAAATATATTGTGATTACTCTTCACTAATGTCATAAATATGTCTTAATATAAAATTATGACAGAAAACGTAAAAGGTTTTTTTTTATCAATTTCATACCTATTTCTAAAACAACGGTCCCCTCAGAAATAGCTTTAGGATCAATACATATTCAGTTGTAAAACCATTTTTACAAGTAGCTCCTTGTCCTCGAAAATGTATATCGCAAACAAAAATTTGAATTTGATTTTGAACTTTACTGTAAAAGTTTTCATAGAACCTATTCGAAATCTTCTTCACCTATACGACAAAAAGCACGTAAGTCGGTTTATAATTGTGTAATACCTATAGTAAGTTTGTTCTTCCGTCTTGTACTCGTCGTCCTCCACCTTGGCTTTTTTGATCATTTCACGCGCTTTCTCCTCGTCGGTCTTTTCGCGGTCGCTTCTCTCATCCTTTCTGTGTCTCTTATCTGATATAACACAACAAATACGTCAAAAATAGAGGTTAACAACTCAGAACTATGATTTAAAAAAAGTTTTCATTAGATAAATTAATTTTATAGGCAAGTTAAGAAAACAAATAAAAATAATTAACAATTTTAGTAATTTTTAACCCCCGACGCAAAAAAGAGGGATGTTATAAGTATGACGTCAATGTCTGCCTGTCTGTCTCTCTCTCTCTGTGTGTGTGTGTGTGTGTGTCTGTCTCTCTCTCTCTCTCTCTCTCTGTGTGTGTGTGTGTGTCTGTCTCTCTGTGTGTGTGTCTGTCGCTCTCTCTCTCTCTCTCTGTGTGTGTGTGTCTGTCTGTCTCTCTGTGTGTGTGTCTGTCTCTCTCTCTCTATGTGTGTGTGTCTGTCTCTCTCTCTCTATGTGTGTGTGTCTGTCTCTCTCTCTCTCTCTCTCTGTGTGTGTGTGTGTCTGTCTGTCTGTCTGTGGCATCGTAGCTTTAAAACGGAATGACCGATTTCGATGCGGTTTTTTTCATTTGAAAGCCAGTTTCCTTGCGGTGGTTCTTAGCTATGTTTGGTTAATTGCGTAGGAGGTTCTTTAAATTTTTAATTTTATCTACAATCGTCAAGTTCAAATATTCATAAAATTATTTTTAATAAAAGATTACACAACAAAGGATCGCAAGAACGTAGTTTGGAGCAAATTATTCTGGAACATTTATTTGTTATTATTTTGATTGGCTTGATTTTTTTTTTCTTTAATTACCAGCCAATATTATCCGCTATACAATATAGATAACAACATAATAGGCTATTTTGTCTGTTTCTTGCTGTACGAGTATTATAATAAAAATAAAATATGATTCAAAATTATTAGTAAGAAATTGTCTTGTTGTCTATAAAGACGTGAGGAAAATTGGTGTAAGTAAAACTAGTCCGTGGACCAGGCTATGTGGTAATTATACTTTGGAGAGGTCAATACCAGCAGTAGGCTGAAATGAGCCAACAATTTAGGAAACTTACCATCGTCGTCTTGGCTGTCGTCGTCAGAGTCATCAGAGTCGGAGAGCACCTCCCACCCAGGATGCGTCTCCATCCAGTCTTTCAGCTGTGATAGCAGTGGCGCTTCCTCACCTTTCAGCACCTGGTTAACATACTTCATATTAAAGAAAATTACATCGATAAAATCACCTCAGATATATAGCTCGAGCTGCCGGTGATGGAAAACATCGTGAGGAAACCTTAGAGTGGTGGTAGGGTACTTTCTAGTTCTCGGCTGGTGCTTAGCCTAGCCTAGGGGTGCCGGTGCTTGGTACCTACTTCAAACAAATGAGTAGGTAAACTTTGTAAAGTAAGTTTATTTTTCGCTTTTTAGTGCTGTTTTTTTTCTTGAAGTCGGTTATACTTTTTTTTTTAAGTTTGTTTATTTTTTAATTTTTAGTTATTTTTGTTCACGCCAAGAAACACTTGAACAGTATGAGCCTAGCTAGACTCAATAAGATTCAAAAACGTCTTGACAAAAACAATTACATCGTCCACGTAAACAAAAATGTTCATAAAATTAAAACAACTGGGCCAAACTATGTTAAATTTTTATGGGACCAAATGGCAACTATTCCGCATCAAATTAAAGAAGAATAACGTATATAAATATATAATCATAAATCTCAGAGTAATCATGTATGTACACCACATTTAAAAAAAAAACATATAAATTGAGAACATCCTCCTTTATGAAGTCGGTTAAAAACGAATTCAATTTTTTATTTATTTGTTTATACTGTGTAGGTTTGCTTTTGACCACGCCCTGTCTGATGTTAAGCAGGATGTAGTCGATTAAGTGGTAAACATAACTCCGATTTTTTTTTTCTCTCTAGTTCTTACCTCGCCCGTCTTCGGATCCATGACAGTGACGCGCGAATCTGACGTTTGAGAACTGTCATCCGTGGCATCGATTTCTCCACCTTCCAGTAGCTTCCTCTTCCTCGATTTCTGTACAGATACAAGTGCAATATAGTTAGGTTTTAAAATTGTTGTAATACATTTACTTACTTCTATGTATATAATTTATTTCCTTGTATTATGTCACTTGCTTTCCTCATATTATTTATATTTAGTTTATTTGTTTGTCTACATATTGTTTTTGTATATATTTATGCATATTTTTCTTTTTTGTTACGCTTGGCACTCTCGTATAACGATACCTGCCGGCCTCAACAGAAGACCAGCGCCGGCTGGTTACAGTCGGCATTATGCTGAGTAGAGGCCGGTTTGTGACATACAATTTGTTTCTTTCTTTTTGTTCTTTGTGTGTAATTTATTTGTTATTTCTTTCTTTCTTTGAAATTTGTTTTATGTCATCAACAAAATGTTGTCTATTGTCTATTCGTATATTATAACTCGCAATAAAGACATTCTTATTATTCTTATTCGGAATGGGGGCGATGGGTCCTGCACTGACGTCCCGCTTGGGGTGTATTGTGCATTTCCCCCTACCAGCGTCTACCTGAGCCAACCTAGCTCCTTGAAGTATCGGAGCTGGGTCGCTGGCATAGTAAATGAAGACATTAAGTGTATTTGATAAATCTGGGATAATAATTTGATTATGGCATAATCGCAAGAAAAAGTGCTCAATGAAATTCTGGTAACAAGGTTACATACCCGTTTCCGTTTCTCCTCTTCCACTTGTTTCTTCCTTTGCTCTTGCTTGTGTTGTTTGACCATCTCCGTGAGGCTGGCAATATACTCGTCCGTTTGGGACAGCAAGAACGCAAGTCGCTTGTCTTTCTTCTGATCGATCAACTTACGGTAGCCCTCTTCATCTTCCGCCATCAATCTGTGTGATAGAGTAAATCATTTTTTTTTAAAACCGGCCAAGTGCGAATCGGACTCGCGCACCGAGGGTTCCGTACAAACCTGTAGGTATATAAGTAAAAGTTATGGGTTTTTTTAATGGTAAATTATTCTTTTCGCAATTTTTCCTTTATCTGTGCTATAAGACGTTGCTTCGTACCAAATTTCAAGATTCTGAGTTCACTGGAAGTACCATATAGGTTTTGATTCCCTTGCGAGTGTCGAAAATTTGCAGCATAAACGGCTATATCTTTTGATTGCGTTGGCTTAGCAGTTTGATTTTTTCACAGCCCCTGACAGTAGACCTGATTATTTGATATGAATTTCAGCTTGATACCTCCACGCGTTCCTGAGAAAAAAGGTCTTGACAGACAGACGGACAACAGTGATCCTATAAGAGTTCAGCTTTTTCCTTTTTAGGTACGAAACCCTAAAAAACAATCAAAAAAGAAAGTTTCTATTGTTTACATGGTACAAGTAGTCTTACCGTCGCATACGTTCCTTTTCTATGCGCTCTTGTTCCTTCTTCTGTTCGCGCTCTGCGTTCGCGTGGTAATTCATTATAGCTTTGTTCATTCGAGACATCTTCGCTTGGTTGTTACGATGGTACTCCTTGAAGTCCTTGGCTGTAAAAAAATTATGTAAACTTGTAGCATATAACTATTGTGATTTTTACACAATGATGTCCCGGGTTAAGACATTGGGGACTCACTAATTATTTCGACTTATAGGGGGTTCAGATTTTGAGCAAAGGTTTTGGGCTTGAAGGGAACACAATTTTTTTCGAGTTTGGGAGGTTTTCAACTTATCGAGATTCTACTGTATTTTAATTTTTAAATAATAAAAAGAACATTGACATTTAGTTTAATATTACCATGTTGCAACACAGTCTGCAAGAACTCTTGATGCTTCTGTCTACGTTTCCTTTCCGCTTCTAGCTTCTGTTGTTTTTCGAGTTTCTCAGTGGCACGCGCCTCTCGCAGACCCTGGCGTTTGGTCCGCTTGTACGCCTTGATGTTGACGGCCGTTTCTAATGTAGTGTCACGGCGGACTTGTCCGAGAATCTATTAAATATACATTTTTACAGTGTACACCAGAAATAAAAAAAACCTTTGGACCTTGTGCCATGTGATGGCCATATCACAGTAATGTTTTACACTACTGCTTGGCGGTAAAATACATCATTTAATTACCTCAGCTCGCAACTGTTTCTGGAAATTGAGCACGCGAAGCGCTCTGAGCTCGATCTGCGCTTGCAGCCGGAGGTCGTCGGCAATGTTCGCGGGCAAATTGGCCAACATCTCGATACGATGAGCGATGCGCGCAGCAATCCTACCGACATCACAACAATCAAACATAATAGAGGTTTAAATATAAAATAGCCGTTTTAACGTACTGACCATCTTTATATTTAGGAATAATTCTTCTGTACGTCATTGTGTTCGTCAGTGAACTCCTCCTAAACGGTTGGACTGAATATCATGAAATTTTGTGTGTGAATGTGTGTGTGTTTGTGTGTGTGTATAAGTATGTGCTTTGAGTGTGTGTATGAGTGCGTATGTGAGCGCTTGTGTGTATGAGTGCGTGTGTGTGTGTATGAGTGAGTGTGTGTTTGTGTGTGAGCGCGTGTGTACGCTTGCGTGTGTGAATGTAAACCCTGATTTGGAATTAATATTATGATGTTAGAAGTTTCGGCACCCTAGTTGAGAGATTGGCTTCCAATCTCAAGGTCCTGAGTTCGAATCCCACGTCTTTTCCAAGTTATGTGCGTATTGCCGATAACTTCAAACCGTGAAGGATAACTTCGTAAGGAAACCTACATCTCTAATAGTTCATTAAAACAAAGTTCTCGAAGGGGTTTAAGTCTGCAAACCCGCACTTGGCCAGCGTGGTGGACTATGAAGCCCAACAGTGGGACAGTTTATAAAAACTGGGCTGATTTGGATTATAAATTAATACTACTAGTTTATAGTATTAGGACAAAATATACCTACATCTGCTACCCTATTGTATAGTGACCTGTAATGGTGAATTTAAATACATAACCCTTCCTATTGGATTTGCGGTAATTAGGTTAAAAAAAAATCCACCCCGTTCATACCTGTTTTCCCTCTCATTCAGTATCTGTATAGGGTCGATGCCCACTGGTTTCGGAATACTTGTGATGCGATTCTGTTTCGCCCCTGGTCCGGGTGCGCCCGCCTACAAAACAAAAGTTATAAGGAATGAACAAAAAAGATTACACTTTTTTAATCCAAACAATAACGACACAGAAGCTAGAATTTCAAGCAAAAAAATAGTTTTTTTTTGAATGGGGTGACCACAGCTCACCAGTTGTTAAGTGACGGTGTGGTCAAAGATGGTAAAGCATACCTAGCCTGGAATGGAAATAGCTCTCAAGTGAGGCTGCCGGAACACACCGTTAGATGCTTGGCGGCAGATTTTCAACTTGAGGGTGGTAGCTAGCCAGCCGAGTACTAGAAGGTACCCTACCACCACGCTATGGTTTTTTTAGAACGTGTGACCTACTTGATTCTGGGTAGGTTGTGCGCCTGGAGCGCCCGGGCCTGGAGGTCGTGGCGGTGCCGGGCCGCGCATCGGGACTCCGCCCATCGGCTGCGAAACACACACATGTACTAGAAGTGTATGAATGATAACAACCTGCTATGTTATTGCATACCTCATATAGACAACTATTTTGAACTAAGCATGAATTTATTTTCATCAAATATCAATAGGTTTTTACTCTGAACTACTCTCTAATTTAATGTGTCGAACAATATTTCTGTGTATAGTTTAGTATTTTTTTTATAAGCATGGATTTATTAACTTCAATTGTGTGATATGTAATGTGAAGTTTTCTATCTCTTTTGTACCACTTTCCTATGAAGCAACAAAGCTATTATGAGACTGGGCTGAGATAAAACGATACCAGTATAGTAGCGATTATTATTTATCGAACTTTGACGTGATACTTACCGGGTTAACAAGAGGCGGGGTGAGTTGAGTCGGGGGCGCCATCTGTCCAGTCATGGGTAGTGGTGTGGGAGGCGCGCCACCACCGCCCCGCGCAGGGTCTCCGGCCCCGCCGGCGCCGCCCGGTTTCCCCCCTGCGGTCCCAGCACCCGATGTGGCCTGCGGGCCCTGCCCTTCGCCGTAAGGCGGCTGGCCCGGCGGTGTGGGGCACTCGGGTGGCGCGCCGTCGGTGCGCTTGCCGGCCGCCATCATCAGAATCTGCTGCGAGAGGGGCTGGTTCCGCGCGAGGCTCCGGTACGCCGTGATCTGTGCCTTCAGTTGCGACAGTTGCACATTGGAGAACATGCCGCGGGCGGGGTCGTGCGTGGGGCCTGCGTTGGAGCGCGCCCGCAGCGCCAGCAGTTGCGAGTAACGCGGGTCCTCCTGCAAGCCCTTCTCCTCCATAGAGTCGATGGCGCGCTGCAGTGCGATGATATTGTCGGGCCCGGGCGCCGGTAGAGAACCCGCCATTGGAGAGGAGGACGGCGCGCCGTTGGCGGAGGAAGTGGGTGGCGGGGGCGCCTGCCCGTGCGGTGGCGTGCCCGCGCCCGCCGGGTGCTGTGCGCCGCCAGGCGGTGCACCAGCAGAGCCCGGCACGCCCGCACCCGGGCCTCCGGCACCGGCCGCGTGGTACTGTGGCGCGCCCTGTCCCGGCATCATGCCGTGGTGCGGGGGCATGTGACCCTGCATGCCCTGGCCGGGGTGCACTCCGTGCGGCATCGGCCCACCAGGGGGGCCTGCTGGTCCCTGGGGACCGTTGCCCGGCGGAGGACCGCTTCCTAGCGGCAATGGAGCCTGTAGTTAAATATACTCTGTTAATGCACATTACCATTGTTATCTTACAAAATGAAAGGTTGAAAGTATATGTTAACTTTAAATTTACACTCGTAACTATGCAATCATTAGATTAGTAGATTCCTAGTGATCCATATGAATGCAGAATCCTATCGATTGAGTTTTACTGAATATAAATACAACTTTTCATCCTTTGTAATAACGCGAGAACATTAAAACTAGCTTTCTGCTACAAATAGTCATGGTTAAGTATAGGTTTATCTATAAATTAAAACTAAATAATTAATTGAAACTTGCCCCACGGGCAGCTTTAGTATTGCCCAGCCAATCGCGGCACATCGACTGAACTTTTAAGAAGAAAATAAATAATTATACTATCTCATTTATATAATTCGGGATCAAAAGTAGCTAGTGTCCACCAAATTTTGATTTGTCATTATATCTGATAAATCTTCAAATACATATGAGCTTGCCATGACCACCCTGATTAAGGCCTTATTAGAGAAAAAGTACGAGAAATGCTCCTAAAATTCTTTATAATATTATGTTTCAGCACAGTGTATAGTATTTACAACGGTTGGAAATCTTGGAAAAACAACTACTCTATTATAGAAATAACAGCATTCAACACTCGAGAGAGGGCAGTTTTATATGACATGCAAACAAAAAAAGACCATATAGTATTTCTTAATGGTGTCACCAATATTGTCTCATCCCCTATGTATGTTATGGTAAATGACTGCTGTATAAAAGAAGTCACAGAAAACTTGGATAACAATGGTATAGAATATGTCAAAGTTACCAAAGATTCAGTGTGAGTAATGATATTTCCTAATAATCTAGTTTATGTCTACCAGAAGTTATTCGATAGAAGTGTGTATTCATGAATTGAATTAATTATGCTCTTTATCTTACTTTAATTTTGACTTTACAGTTCCTTTGGCCAATGAAATTCGGTATTATGTATTTGATGTTAAATCAAGTGAAATAAGTCTGAGTCACAGGCAAAATTACACAAAGTAAAACAAGTTTGGTTATGCCTTTGTAAAAAATTGGCAACTTTACTAGAAGATTCGATTACATTTTAGAAAAATGGACATAAAAATACATGTATCACCACATTATGTGTCATATATGTATGTAATTCTGCACTTTATGAATAAAGTACCACACTGTGAAACTCAAAATACCATAGCACTCAAAAAAACAAGTTTTGGAAAATATATATATGATCTTGCCGCGTTCCTACGAAAAACGCTCTTCGTTATTTTTTCAAAGAGTAACTTCAGATGAGAATTGCGTCCAAAACATCTGAGACACAAAATATAGATTGGAAAAAGTCACTGGACCACGCAAGGACGAAGGCTTGGCAGAAAGTTTAGTCAAGCAAAAACCAGGTAGTCAGGAAGGAGGGAAGGCAGGCCTTTTCCTAGCAGTAGGACACTAGAAGCTGCAGTGCCGGCCCAACAAGGTACCTAGTGCACCTATACATACCGCACCTCTCGCTCTACGCTAGCGGCGTCGGTGAGAGGCTGATAATAACATAAAATAAATAACAAATTGGAAAACTAAACCTCCTATACTTATTGACGCTATGTCCATATTACCCGTGCGACTTAACTGCGAACTCAGCTGGAATGCGACCCCTCTCCCGCCATACCTCACGGCGTAAAACCCCCCGTGCAAATGTGCGTTCAGTAGGTACCGATAGCACATTCGTTACCGTTTTTAGAAAAAAATAAATCATTTACTTTAAAAACTTAAATATAAAATTTTAAGTAAAAATAAACATAGCTAACTATAATTTTAATTTAATCTTAATAACTATAATTTAAAAAAAAAACCCGAGGTACATACATTCCGGGCCAAACTACTAGTAAATATTTTTACCATCACAATGACGTCATAACGTGAAGTCCGCAGTTAAGTCGCACGGGTTATTTGAGAGAGATGACTTACTATAGAAAGGCTATATCAAACGAAATCAGTTTATTTGTTGAGTCAATTTGTTTGAACGCTTTAGTTAACTACTTGCAATATGCGCCTGTTACCGTATGAATAGTTTATTAAATACATGGGCACTCTGTAATATATCATATCTACGACTACGTTCAGGTAAATTGCAGGTACTGAGAGGTTTGTTGCACCAAATCAAACCTCTTAGTGTATGGACTCGCCCGCAATGGATGAACTAACTTACTAAAATATTAGTTCATAAGATCATCGTACACAGTTATAGCAATTTTTTTTTTGTTATAGGTTGAAAGAGTTCAGAGACATAAAACTTAACTCTGAGGTTGGCTACATGAAAGCCGTGGTACCAACATTGGATCAAACATTCTTAGACTGGGATGCAATTACATTGTGGGTTAATCTTCAATTAAAAGAGTTTCCAACATTAGAAAAGATAAAAATAGGTGAAACATATGAAAGCAAGGAACTATTTGTATTGAAAATATCAAGTGGACCAAATAAAACAGGAGTGTTTATATTGGGCGGAGAACAAGGACGGGATAAAATGTCTACCGCAGTTATTTTAAAATTTGTCGAAGATATTCTCACAAAAAAACTCTACATCCCATTGACAAATATTTACGATTTATATATAATGCCAGTTTTCAATCCCGATGGGTATGAGCATAGCATGAAAATGGTAAACAAAGTGTTGAATTAATGCTGTAGCTAGACAAGCCAACCCCCTCTAGATGGAGTGTAGATTGGTGCCCTAAGCAAAATGTTTCGCACTTCTTTCGCTTCACTTTTGACCAAGTGTCAGATTTGTCAACACGTGCTTGTAGAAAGACGTGTCTACGTCAAACTAGTTTTTATAAGAGAGCTTAAACTACAGTGGATAACCATGACTTGTCTTTTCACTCTACTTCTAAAAGAAAACGGTTATGTTTTAGCAGTAAATATAATATCATATTTAGATTTACATATGTTCGCTTAAACAACTCAATCCAAATGAATGAGGCATTTTTTTTTATCCTACGACGCAAAAAGGAGTTAACAATCTATGTATGTATATGTTATTGTATGTGCGTAAGTATTTTGTAAAAAAAGGTAAGCGTCAGAACCGCTGGACCAACACTGATATGTAGATAAAATACCAAATATAAAATACTACTTTGCTTACATACATTCAATAATTTAATACCTTGATAAACAGCAAAGAAACGTGAAAAGAAAGTGGCCAGTCATTCTGACACCAGGATGGCTGGACCACATTTGATTTACATAGTTCATGACAATTTAACTAATTTATTTCCTTGTAAAGATTTACTACCTATTTGGTACTACTTTTCTAGCGGTTCTGATGCTTACCATATAAGGTGTCTATTTATACACCTTTCCAATTTTTACCAAAGATGTGATGTTCAAAAATACCAAACTTTCATGTAGATGTGATTATACTTTATAACAGTGGGAAGCCCAGCATTGGGACAGACGAGAAGAAAGATCTTAGCATTCAATTGTATCACCGTGAGAGTGCAATACCTTGTGCCTGCAACACAATACCAGCTTAGCAATGGGACATTTTTATAGAACAGGGATGATCCGTATTTGTGTCATAAACTTTTTAATGATACAGGAATGGCACTGGAACAAGAACAGAAAAGTTTTCTACCCAGAAAAGCTATGCTCTCAGTATAATGGTGAGAAAGCAATTGGAGTAAACATAGACAGGAATTGGTTTATGTCTAATTCTGGGCATGGTGAGTTGCCACTTATTTATCATCATCATCAGCCTATCAAAATCCAATGCTGGGCACAGTGTGTCTCCCAAGACACACTCAACCCGAACTTCGGCTCTTTGCTTCTATCTATCGCCAGGTGTCCTATGTATATTGTTACTCCATCGAAATTAGGGCGTCCTACACTACGTTTGCCAATTCACGGTCTCCGCTCTAGAACACGTCTACCCCAGCGGTAATCAGACCTGCGACAGATATGTACAAACCACTTCACTTTGCTAATGCGCTGAGCTATGTCTGTGATTTTAATTCTCTGACTTCGTTCCGGATACGATCTTTCAGAGAAATGTCATAGCTCTTACCTTAGGTTGGTTTTACTAAGCTTGTAGGTTTATACCCATTCAATCCCAATAATGCAATCATTAACTTAATATAATTTGCAGTATCATTTTTCTGTTTTTGATTAGATCAGATGCTTAAATATGATTGATATTTTATCATCCTTAATTCTTTATTATTATAATAGTTGAAGGAGCTGAATGTGACTCAGTCTTTCTCGGTCACGAAGCGCTAACCGAGGAAGAACCACGAGCACTGGCCCTTTTTCTTAATTTGCTTGCTAAAAACCTAATGGCTTTCATCAATGTCAAGGGATATGGGTCACTCCTGACTGTACCATATGCACAAGAAAATGAATTTGCCAACAACTATGCAATTTTGGTAATATCGATTTTAACTATCTTATATTTTGCTCATATGGAATATTGGTTAGAATTGGATAGAAATATAACTTATGAATTTTTGCAATTTATAGATCTGCTATCCCATATCAGATCCAGTTTCTTATCCAATGTTACCCAATCCTTCGATAGTAGGTTTAGTTTGTTAGTATTAAAGAATTGTTGTTTGTAGATGAACACGAAGTAGGCAGTGGTAATTAGTAGCTTATTCTATGTATTCATTATTAATATATAAAATTATTTACAGAGTGAAATGTTGCTACATGCATCTAATGCAGCTTTTATCGAATACAATGTGTCATGCAATTTATGCAGTACCCATAATTGTTTTTGTAAGTACAGCATATTTTATTTCCAGTGTAATCTCATTTTTTAAAGAAAAATATAACCAATTTTCATTACTTATTTTTTTACTAAATGAAGTAAGAAAGAAAGCTTTTTTGATACATAAATGTCCAATTAAATTTCCTATAGTGTACTTTTTTTTAATCCATGGTTATAATGCTACTTGTGTAACAATAAATCGATATTAAAATATAATCTAAGCATAGCAGAGTAATATCTAACTAAAATTACTTTTTATGATACTAAGTTTAACACTGCACGCTTCCATTCCATTTGTGGTTGCACACATTGATGGGTTAGATGAAAATGTATTAACAGTATGACTCTTGTAATAAATTGTTTCAGATAATAACACAGGCAATGCTCCTGACTGGGTGAAGAAAAATATGAATATCCCTGTTGTTTTTACTCTTTACTTGAAACATGTAAACTCATTTCTGCCTCAGGTAGAGCATGTGCCAACTTTACTCCTACATTTTGCAATCATTGTAAAGAAAACATTGCTGCTGGCATATGATATTTATGGACCTCTGTTTAACTGCACAATTTCACTATCAAATTATGTTGAAAAAATTGTAGTATTAATGTTAGTGCTCGGTTTGAAAAATATATATTGTTAATTAAATTTACTAAAAAGATTTATCAATAAGAATTAAGCAATTGACAAAGTGCTTTAAAGCATATTTATAACAGATTAGGTAAGGAGTCATTTCATGTAGCGGATGTTACAAATCATACTCATTTACTTATTAATTTATCATCATAAAAAAAAAATACATACATATTATTACTGAAAAACTTTGATATAAATCTACATTTTCTTCAAATTAGACTTTACTTTCAACTGGGTGTTATATAAATTTGCTTCCAGAAAGATAAAACTTTGTGAAATTCAATTGTATCTCCATGTGGATGCCGGATCTTCCATGTTACAGGGATGGAAACCTGTGCAGTGCCGAGGACTTGTTACCCATGTGTAGGTTTAAGGGTCTGTCAGGGTGGTCAGGGATACATATCCACTGCTACCCACCTTCACAGCTAGTGTTCCCATCCCAGCTCAAATAAATTTGATTTGATGATCCAATACTGCTTTGAATTCTAAGGAACTTTAATCCTTCTTAAATTATAATAATTTTTAATTTTAGTATAATTTATAATATTATCAAAAGATAAATAAGGAAACATCCCGTCTTCCCAAATCATAATATGAAATGTTTACTATTCTATATAAAAAACATCTGTTGTTATTGTTTCTAACGGGAATTAGATATTTGAAATGAAATTATGAATTCTGTTAAAAAAAGGTATTGTCAATACTAAGTATATTTTAAAAGTTAAAATGTATGAAATATTCAAATATAGGTTATAGAAAAAGATATTTACTGCATTCTTATATTGAAGAAAGTCTATTTAATGATGAAGTAGTTTTTTTTTTACTTCCCATGTAGTAGAGGTACCCAATTTTAATTCCCTCTTAGTTCAATATTAAAGGGATAGGGATACCTAGAACCCTTGAATACTGATACTAATTTGACGAAACATAAAAAAATGTTACAGAAAATAGTCAAACAGGTTAGAAACATTAAAATACTTTCGCCACATCCTATTTTTGACAGTTACTTATGCTACACCAGACTTTAGTTCTACATTATATAATATATGTAGGTATAGTGAATGTGTGAATCAAGCCCATCCAAAACAAATTTTCTAGGTGCAAATTTAGCTTATAAAATCCGTCATATTGGTGTATGACTTGTAACTTTGGTGTTATTAATAAAATAGTGTTGCGTTATAATATATTACATGCATATTGCTAAATCACATTGACAGAACAATAAATCCAGGTTTTCTTAATTTAAAAAAGGAGATAAAATAACTATATAATGTAATTTCTACAATTTGTCAGTTATGTTTGAGCCATTTCTGTACACCTGTTTCTGACCAAACTTATGATTAGGGACCATTGCTAGTAAAAATGTGGATTAGTTGAAGGTATTGTGATCCATATCTTGTTTTCCTAAAAACACACTTCTTTGCACAACATTATACCCCTTGGAATTTCTCATCCTACTTCTTTAAGTGTCTGCCTTGTTTTACTCCTTTTACATTTACGTTTTATGAAAATATATTACAAAAAGGAAAAGAGAAAATACTGTAAATGGACGCTTAGTATAATATTATGACACACCTTAGTTAAATATGTTTGAGTTTGTTCAATGTTTTGGTTTCAGGGTTACAGTAAAAAGAAACTCAACTATCCTTAATCATCGAACATCACAGAACAACACCATGCAAATTAAAAAATCCCTCAAGCGTTCCGAGGGCACGCTTGGGCGTGAGTGCTCACTGCACTGTGCACTTCTCCCGGATTGAATCTTCCCATCTTTAAAACTGCAATACCTAGATAAATAATGCAGTTTTAAAGATGGGAAGATTCATTCCGGGAAAAGATGGTCCAAAATATGTCTTATTATTTTAGTACAGCTGTGTAGAAAATGCAATCTCGCTTTCAGCACCAGAAAAAGACATGCAACATATAGTTATCATACAGAAAACTTTAAAAATCAGTAGTGGCAGCATTTTAAATGGTAACCTTATGATTTGCTTACCTGTCCTGGAGGCATGTGGCTAATCTGATGTTGCATGTAGCCATGGGGCGGCCCCTGGCCAGGCATATTAGGATGTTGAGGAGCTCCAGGCATTGAAGGGTGTCCATTTGGTCCAGCTGGGTGGGAGCCACCAGGGCCGATCGGGTGTCCTGGGGGACCAGACATGTGCGGTCCCACCATATGAGGGGGCATCTGATGTCCCCCTGGCGGCATCGACGGATGCTGTTGAGGCGGGCCAGGAGGACCATTGTTGTTTGGTGGTATAGGGTGCGACTGTCCCGATGGCGACATGTGATTAGGCATCGGTGGTTGAGCACCACCCGGCGGATGAGACGGTGGTGGTCCATTAACATGCTGACTGTAAGGGCTGTGAGGCGATTGCGGCGGTGCCGGGCTTTGTGTAGGAGGCCCCATCGGGCTTGGAGCTTGTGGCGGTGGCATCGGACTATTCTGAGGCGACGGACTAGCCATCTTTGTACGATTTCTAATAGTTCATGACACAAGCCGAAATCTAAATCTTCCAGTCAGTGCACTCGTTGTCACTCTCATTCACCATTCGTAATTTGAGCGTAGTAAATATCTATTCATGTTTACGCCAGATGTCACAATAATTAGGATTGGATTAGTAATAGAATGTTAATATTGTCAAGATATAAAACATTCCGCTCAATTTCAGGCACCGATGCACAGATTAGTAATTAATGCTTAGTCCATATTCCGTAACTCAATACCGAGCCAACGAACAGCAACGAATCTGGTACTGTCTCTTTTTATTTTATTGAAACAAAACAAGATAGCACTACCTACATTCGTTGGTCCCGCGGCCCACTTGTGTCAGCTTATCTATGAACAAGTTTGTGTTTGCGTCACCTTTTGACATTTACTTTTTTCTTCTTTCCATAATGAAGTTTATGATCTCACACTTTGTGCATTTGTCGTTATCGAATATTTTCACTTTTAAACGATTAATAAAAATATCAAATCTATGAAATAACTTAGTTACTAACAGTCAAAGAAAAACAAAGTAAGTTAAGTTTAAGACAAATTCCAAGTAATGTTTATTTCTACCGGAAAATGAATTCAGTTAAATAGTACACATATTATATATTATGTAAATTGTTACTTTTCTGGCTTAGATGATTACCAAGAAGTAAATTAGCATTTAATAAAACTTACAAAAATATATATTTATAACTTATCACTTGATTTAGTAGCTACATAATATAATTAAGTCATTTATTTCAGACGAAAAATAAGTAGATATATCTTCATTTGTTTAAGTAAACCCTTTGATTAATTCATAACTGGCATCATGTATGAACGTGCTATGCTTAAAAAGAAAAGAAAAACATCTTCCCTTTCATTTGGACACGCTACATACTTTGCAATAATAATTAACATACTGCATTGAACCTTCATTTATGTACTGCATACAACATAGATCTTAGTCCTAGGCATACAATGTAAATCTTTCTATTTTCCTCAGATGAAAAACTACCTAAGTTTTTTCATGTCTATGAATTTGCTTTACCAGCCGTGTCAGTTGTCACTTGTCACAGAGCAAATGAGATTGAGAACGTCGTTTTGATTTGATTGCCGACTCCGACTGTGGTCTGTGATGTGTTTAGCAATGGCAAAATGCAAACGTATTGCTGCTGTGGTTTAGGATAGATTTCCAAGATGAAAATTAAATAGACTTTATTCAGTGAGGACTGAGGACACCTAGCAGTTACGATACAACTACGATATTACACAAACACCTGTAATTAACACTTAAAATTATAAAGAAATACAGAGCCGCTTCATGTAATTATTAACACTAATGAATTCTGTGTACACGCTGTAAGTTCCTGATTATTACTCCCTGCCAGAAATTATAAAAAATGGAAGAAGAATATTATGTGGACTCTTCATGGAACTACATTACTTTATGTGGTGAACCAACCCTATATGAAGGTCTTAAGTTCGCTAAAGACTTGATTATTGCTAATATTTTGCTGCGTGCCATAATACAATTAGTATCTTTACCTCATAATGTTCGTCATAGCTTATGTTTAGTCATTGGAAGCTTCTTGCTTTACTACAACATAGGACCAGCATTCTTATGGACGGTTGGACTCTGTGCAGGTTCATATATTTTAATAATACTACTCTCATTTCTTACTAAACGATGGCGAGGGTTATTAGTATCTATTTCTGTTATTTCTTTCCTATTATTAAGTGAAGCATATGTATTAAATCCAAAAATGTGGCAGCAGATACGAGGGATACAAATGATAGCAAGTATGAAGATAATATCAGTGGCTATAGAGTTAGACAGAGATTTGTTCAAGCGAATGTTGAATCCTGTTGAGTTTGGTGGTTACATACTTTGTCCTGCTAATTCTATATTAGGTCCTTGGATATCTTTCCATACATACAGTCATTACTTGGATTATAGGTTTTTAAATAAAAGGTGGATAAAGATAATAGTAGAGAATCTGATTATTTCCATGTTATTTTTAGTGCTATCAAATTGTATTGTGCCATGGTACATTGATGATGATATGACTAAATGGCTTTTGGCATATAGAGATGCTCAAGCATTTAGAATGTCACATTATTTTGTGTCCAGTATGTCTGTAGTATCAATGACTTCAGCTGGATTTGGATTGACAAATGATTGCCACAGTGAACTACAAGTTACAAAGCCACTCTTTATTGAATTGCCTAGATCTTTAGTCCAAGTAGTAATTTACTGGAACATACCAATGCATCAATGGTTAAAAAATTATGTTTTCAAAGCTTGTCAACCATATGGACAATTTACAGCAATTTTTGTTACTTATGTGGTGTCTTCATTATTACATGGGTTAAACTTTCAATTTTCCGCTGTTCTACTTAGTATAGGAACGTTTTCTTATGTTGAATACAATTTACGCCATAAAGTTGCATCTGCTCTAGAAGTATGTTGTCTTGCTAACCCATGTACAAAACAATGCGATCACAAGTTTAAAAAGAACAGTTTTCTCGCTGTATTTGTGAACACAATATTTTCTGTGATAACAGTAGTACATCTGGCTTATTTAGGAGTCATGTTTGAAGCTTCTTTTGCTATTCAGGAATCAGGATATTCATATTTGCATACAATGAAAAAGTGGGAAAATTTAAACTTTTTTAGCCATGGATTATCAGCATTTATGTATGTGATATATTTAATGATGTGATATGTTTAATTGGAATCTAAAATGTATAAGATCTCTAAAAAAATATTTTTTAATTTGATTAGAGTGTAAACAAAAGATTAGAGTGTTTTGCTTGTTAGGAATGCTAGGAAAACTTAATGCTGTGCTTGTCCTTCATGTATGTTCTTAAGAGCTCTTGTTTTAATTCCTGCATCAGAGTTCCGCTATCACACATCCCATCACCATCAAATAGCTCATCCACACATTTCACAAATCTGGAAACCCTGTACAGTATGGGATGACTTTGTAATAATCATTTGCCAAATATTTAGATCTTTCTAGTTGTTTAATTAAAATAGCAGATGTAAAACAGTTGTTTTTGCTTTTTATAATGTTTGGGAGATAGGGATTGTAGTAGGGAATGGAGGTATTTGTATATTACTCAATAATACATTGGATTCAATTGCACAAAATATAATCATGATAATTATTGTAATAGACTGATAATGTAGTGAGTGATTTGTAAGTTTGCAGTTTTAGGTAAATATTTCTTTCACCAGTATTTCTATAATCTCTCTTCTATTTAGGATATTTTTACACTAATAAAATAATATTCTTATGATAAGTCAAAGCAAGCACTTCTAGTATTATTAAGGAATCACTAGTATTAATATCTAAAAAGTTTTAGCATAAGTACATTGTTATATGTTTGTAGTTATAGAAGCCATTTTAATTCATTATCAACAACTCTGAAAAATTTTGTTAACTTTGTATGTGATGTTTTTATATTAACTTGATAATGTCCCTTGTCATTGTCCAGCAGTTGTATCTGGTACTTTATTTCTGTGTGAAGACTTTCAGACTCTTTCATTGAACAAAAATATTCTGGTCTTGTATACATGCTTATTATTCTATAATCTTTGGTAACTTTTTGTATTATATTTATTAAATTTTTTGTATATAAATCCATTTTTGTCATTTTGAAACCTTGTTCTGACCAGTAGAATGCTGTTAGGGTGTAGAAGATAATAATTGATATGTTTGGATGCTCAACTAATGTATTTTCTAAATTGTATATTGTAGTGTAAAATTGTGTTGCATCATATATGTTTGAAATATGTAAACGGGCCATGGCTCTGTAAACTTCTTTGTTAGTTTCAAAACTCTCTGGAATCATTTTATGGGTACTGCTCATTGTATTCCATATCTTCCTCTTTACAGTATTTATCAATTCATTATAGTTGAAATTCCCATCTGTATCAAAAATGAGTACTTCGGCAGGCGTTTCATTTAATGTATTGTGGTTAATTAGTAGTTCAGATGTAATATCTACTAAAAAATTTGATGTGCAAGTGTCGCTAGAAATCTCAATTATGTCACCATTTGCTGGCCCGGTTTGAAATATCAGTGGATAAAAATTTTCTATGACAGGCCTTTTCATTAGGCGCGCAAGTAATTGGATACCTGATTCCATTTTAAGGTTCCCAGCCATATCTGATCCAACTATTGAATTATGATAGACTATAGTATTGTAAATCACGTCTTAAACTAAAATTGATCTGAAATCTGAATAGAAACACAGAAAAAACTATCACTATGTTTATCGATTGCTAGAATAAAAATAAACATGATGATTAATGTCAAAATTCCCGCCAACTCCAATTTTTTTTTTTCAACTTTTGAACCACAGATTTCATTTGATTGTCATACTAAGGTCGGTTCATACTTCGAGACTAAAGATACATAATTTATGGTAATACGGATATGATATTTTTTAAAAGAATAATGTATATGTATTACACATGTACTAAAAAATAGCAGCTATTCCAACGGTCATCTGACACAGACTAAAAGTCTAAAAATTCAGCAGAGGATAACAGTGCGGCCTGTAGCCAATGACGTAGCTGCTAAGGGGCTAGGCGGTACCGTTTACAGGGGCCCCTTAAACCTTAAGCTTAGGGGGCATCTAGAATCCTGGCTACCAAACAAGCCGCACTTGCTATTATTTTTCCTACCTGTGAAATATAAATATATATAACAGATTGCAACACGAGTATAATCACATTCACGGCAACTCAGTTATATGCAATTCAAATTTGTAGGAAATAACAATTTAATTGTAAGAGATACCTAGCTACACCACTGCCTGTAGCAGCTACTTACTAAATAACTAAAGTGTCTAAAATAAGTCTAAGTCCATAATAGCAGTGGTAGCAGTCTCAGACGAAAGACTACAGTAGTGTTTCATCCGTTTCATCTGAGGTAGTAGTAGACATTTGTTTTTTTTTTATACTTCATCGGCAAATGTATACGACCTCCTTAATGCCTAATCTTCATTATAAAAATCGGTTTTCGCTATTTATCTAATATATTTAATTACAGATAAAGTCCAGTTTGTGTCAATCGTATCCAGTCATGCATTAGTAAAGTATTGGCGACTTTACTATAAGCTTCGATGGAGTTTTGGAAGCAACAGGAAAAGTCATGTTTCACCACATTATATCACTTTCCTACACTCGTGATTGTAATTCGATACTTTATGAACAAAACATCACTATTTTTATACATGAGGGAAGTTCTAAGCTACACAGGAAGCTTGTTGTGGCGGGGGGGCCGGTGTAAGCGCATATCCAGTGTTCCATATGATCCATATGATATGATATAATTAAATTAAAAGGTTCAATACTATGAAAATGATGCATTGTGAAACAAATTAAATTGACTCTTTCCGTGTTTCCGCCAAAACTACATCATCATCATCATCAGCCATAGGACGTCCACTGCTGGACATAGGCCTCCTCCTGGGGGGGGTTTGCCAATACTCGCCACGCTTGGCAGGCGAGTTGGCGAGCGCAGTTAGGTGTGATTGTTCAAGGAAGAAGCTGCTGCCCATCTTCCGGATTACATCCCTTAGCCGACTCTTACGGCAACCACGGGTAGAGAGGGTGGGGTACAATTCTTACGCCGGCACCACCACGGCACAACATTACATCAACAACAAAACTACATCATTCAGGTTTTTTTTTTTTTTTGGTTTGGCTACAAACTAAAACATCATTCAACAGTGAAGTCTGTCCTGATAAACTCAAAAACAAACGACTCAAAAAAAATCGAAATCAAAGAGTTTTACCATCCTATTTCTAAGTATGTATATAACCGTATGGAATTTCTTATTTCCGGCTGCCAGAATCCTGGACGTTACTCCTGAAAATATATCTTTTGATCTCAGATCAAACACTACCTTTTGATGCATTCGTGCCGGAATGTAGACATGATATAGATTTGGAAAGCTATATTAGACATTCACAACAGACATCAAAATTAGAAAACAAGAACGAATTGAAATAACTTATATGTATAACTCGAAAATAAAATAACCAAGCGAAACATTGGCGATCATTTATAAGGATATACTAATACTGGATGAAAGAGAGTTAATTTATTATTCAGAACGGTGACGTAGCTTGCCTTAGTTAAACGGGTCCAGCTTATGTCAAAATTTGTCAGTGGGGCCTTCGGGGGTCTTCTACCAGACTTCCTCTTTTTTTTAACTAATTTTTTTCACAAACCTTGTAACCGACGAATAATCACTACATTTAGGTACAACATTTAAACATTACGTGAATTCGATTGAAATAAAGTGAAAAATGTGTATACAGCTATAGAGTTGTTTATTATGTATACAGCTAGATAGAAACTCTTTATTATAAACACTAAAATCACTTACTTAATACTCTTAAAATCAGAATCAAATAAAATATGACACGTTTGTGGCATATATTTATTTTTAATTAAGTTTAAAAAACTTAAGAGCTAGTGCTAAAAATGACGGCCTTATCGCTAAAAGCGATATCTTCCAGGCAAACATAGAATATAATGAAACAAAAAAAAATGTGATGGGAGATCTTAAAACACAATATACAAAATACATATTTATTTTATGGTTCTAGAATAGGTATTTTTATTTTTTTTACGTTCCTTTGACAGCATAACAGAAGAACAAAACTACGGACTGTCTTGGATGATTATAACGTATTTTGATCTTGGTTAGGTTGGCTTTATTGAACGTTCTCTGGCAGTCACCGTTAACATGTGGAAATATTAAGCAATTTAGGGCAATTTCTGATATTCTAAACACAATCTATGCTTTTTCAAATCTTGCCATTACTTATTTTGCTTGGCTTAGGTAATTCATTTAAACAAAGACATGATAATTATCATATTTTTCTGTGCGATCTTAAGATATGGCTACTATCGAACACTGTATGAAATTAACGTACAAATACGATAGTTAAAATACAAACTCAAAAACTAAAATCCTTACAAATGTTGGGCCCCTGTAGCCCAACATGGCCCGGAAGCGGCAGGGGCTCCGAGAACTATCTGGCTCGAATGCAAAAAAAGATATTTTCGTTTGTTTAGGCATAACATTTTAGTGAATTTTAGGATTCATGTGGCATAGGAAATTATTAAATACATTCTGATTCTATACATTATAATGTAAAGATTTTTTTAACATATTCTCCCGTTGCTGTCATCACCGGCAGTGATCGTATTTCCTTAGTTGTTATACCCACGGAGTGAAGCCAACTGCGCAGACTCGACATTGAGCTGAAAACTGTATTGTTAATCTGTAATTTGTATTGATTATTTACTCATTCATTCATTACAGTTGTAGTTATGGCTTCCTCTTACTCATATCCTGAATTATTTTTGGCGGGTTTTATATTTACCTTGCCTTTTTTGTATGAAAAAAGTAATGTTTTTAGATATTATCTGAAGTTTTTTTTATATTACGCGTATGTTCTAATTACATGTACTGTGTTATTGCCTGTTGTATTAATATATCCTCGAGATGTGACAAATCTAATGTAAGTTATTGATTTATTTTCTATACTTAATGAAATTAAATGCCAATCTATTTTTAGATATAGATATTCTAGCACAAACAATAAAGCTTTAATTATTTCTTGCAGAGTTGCTTCCAGATTTTGTAGATATGCTTCATATATAGTTGGTATAGAATGGGAGATGCGGGGGCTGGAACACTGGGATAATGAGCAATGCTACATTGTGATATCAAATCATCAGAGCTCTTTAGATATATTAGGTGAGTTGAAAATAACGCTTCACAGGATTGTACCTGATAACCCATTAGACGCAATTTCTTAATAAAAATGAACAGTTACACAATAACTGCCAGTAATTAAATTATTTAATTTTATGAATTGAACATCTATCGCGACCACTTTAATTTCGCGTTAAAATTATATTAATAGACCTCGAAAGGAAACCACACAATATTTTGCAGCCAAATTATACTTTTTAGTTTACACAATATACATATATATTGTGTATGTTTTATTTCAGGTTATACATATCTTCCACAAATAAACTTCGACTGGTTTATGGTGGCATAAGCTTAAAACCGCTAAGTACCAATATCTTGGTATTCTGTCTGTGGTTTGGCAGATTTCTTAACCTGAGCAGAATTAGATTTTTAAGAATTTTGCAGACCTATGGGGTTTAGAAGAACTCTGCAATATATGTAATTTTAATGTGTCCAAAATTTACGCCAATTTTTTTTTGATATCAGCTCGAAATGTTTGAACTCGGCAGAGACACGCGCCATTAAATACACTCGTGCGGTTAGAGTTCAATTATGATTAAACTGTTATTTTAGAGCAACTGACAATGAAGATTAAGATTCATAGTCCATATAGCTTCCAACACAATTGGCGGGTAGCTTCTCGGTGTGTATACTATAATAGCTTTAACATTGAAGAAAGTGTAGTTGCTACATGATATATATGAGCCAACTCCGTTATCCAAATTCCGTCATAACACATCACGACGGTTATTCCACCTTTAGGAGTAAAGACTTCTTTTAATACGAACTTAGAAGTACCTACAATGCGCTCAGTTTTCTGTATTATGTTTTTACCTTTTTATAAAATACAAATAGACAATAGGAAACAAAAACATTATGTAGAAGCATGCCCTGTCTTAGACCACATCATTTCTTATCTTCGGGAATTTAACAAGTACGTAATTACATTTTTAGGCATGTTTGAAATGTGGCCTCGCATGAAGCGATGTACTGTTGTCGCAAAAAGGCCTTTGATGTTCACGGGAGCATTTGGCTTTGGAGCCTGGCTCTCCGGCCTGGTATTTATTGACCGGTTAAAAACAGAGAGAGCCCGACTACTTATGAGAGAGGCAACTGAACGTGTGATACAGGAGAAGGTAAGAGTTTTAAAGAAATATCTTTTCATCTATATTAAAATGCTTCATTGTTTAAATGTGCGTATCCTCTTTCTAAATAACATTAAAAAAAACTTTATCTAGAGTTGAATATCGGCATGTACAAATATCTATGGAAATTTTATTTTATTCTATTTATATCTTCGTCTAATTAACTAAATTTCCAGTAAAAAAGAAATAACATACATAGGTACTAGGTAGAGAGGAAATTTATTATGGAAAACTTAACATAAATATGTGTGCTTATGTAAGTAAATTTTGTCTATATAGTTGTTCGTCCCGAACTGTGCCCTCGAGACGTCCGTATCTCCTCATAATCGCAATCTGTTAATTCGAACTACTAGTTTCATAAAGATTGGGCTAAACGGTTCGCAAGTTATCATCGATCAAAATCACGGAATTAAAAAAAATAGTATTGTTATTATCTATGGCCAAGAATAAATAAAAGGATTGTCATTTATTAACTGCTCGGGATATATTATTAACTTGAGGGTGGTAGCTAGCCAGCCGAGGACTAGAAAGTACCCTACCACCACGCTGTGGTTTCCTTACAATGTTCTCCTTCATCGGCAGCTCAAGCTCATTGTTGGGGTTTGAACCCACGCCCTTCGGCATGCAAACTGACCGCGCTAAACACTGAGCTATCATCGCTTGTAAGTCTTACTCCGGTACAGAAGCTGGGTTGGCTGGGGTAGATACTGGTAGGAAGAAATGCACAATACACCCCAAGCCGGACGTCTATGCAAGACTAATCGCCCCCATTCCAAATGAAAATATTTGTCGTAATCTTCCTAATTAATTTTCTTAAAAATAATCGCGTATCTACAAACAAAAATAAAAATATACCTGCATACACAATTATGTGGATTCGATTCGGCCAAGTAGATATAGAGATAAGTCATAGACAAATTCGTCCAAGCTTAGGTCGAGCATAAAACAATGAATGGAAAACACTCAAAGATATCAACTTAAAGATATTATTTATAACATAAATAACATTATTGTGTTTCTATTATTTTTTCACCTAAGACAAATTCCAGATTCCTAAATTTCAAATCTCAATCACTACCAAAAGATCTTTGTTTTTTTATTACATTATATAATTTTAACTTTTGATAGTATTCCGCATTTGTTTAATTCAATTACTTAATTTCAGACGAAGTTGTGGGTGTTCCCCGAGGGTACAAGGTTCAACAAAGGCACTATTCAACCTTTCAAGAAAGGAGCCTTCTATTTGGCTATCGATGCGCAAATACCGATAATGCCTGTCGTGTTTAGTCAATATTATTTTCTTGACTGTGACTCCAAGACGTTCGAACCAGGTACGGATAAATTTTACATCATTTTGATGTCCCATTTTTTTACTTAATGGGTTTGCGTTTGACCACATTACGCCGGATTTAAGCAACGAATGATACGGTCTTGGTTGGTGCATGCTTACAAAAATGGAATATTTTTACTCTGAACTTGAAAACATCCATATTATGTACTTCGGTAACCTAAAACTCCAGCTAAAAGTTCAACATGAGTTTATAATTTTAGAAACTCAAAATAGATATACCTTTGTTCTAGTATTAATCACGTTTAAAGGCTACTTTTATCTAGGATATCGTGGGTGAAACCGCGGGTCGCAGTTATTATACCTACTTATTTGTTAGTGATTTGTAAACGGCATTAACCGACTGCAATATGGTAGATTTTGTTTATTGATCCTAATGTGCATGATTTTATTTTAATATTATACGTACCTACTTATAAGGGTCATGCCAAATAAAATCAGCGCGCAAACTATTTCCAAAATATTCGCCATGAATACGTATACACTTTCTCCATCCGTCTAAACCCATTAGAAAATACTGATGACTAGAGTTTAGAGTTTAGACTTCTTTAGGTAGCACGGAAATCTTAATACATAGCAGACGAGATTTTTGCATTTAGTAAAAAGAGATAAATCATAACGTGCTAGAACAAGGAAATATGGCGGGTGAGGCCAAATACACATTTTATTTGTATGAAAATAGACGAGTATTCTTGCAAAAGTGTTCGTAACGGCGTTGTCGCTAGAGAAGATGCTATAGATTGCATATCAATTTGATTTAAGTAATAAAATAAGTAATGTGTCGGTTTTCACGAATAGTTTTTTCGAGTGTTACAACGTTTTCTTATGTAACTGTGGTTCAGCATGACAAAAAATTATTGCTAAAAGGCAAAAAAAAAATTTTTGCGGCTTTAAACCTCTTTTATAGTATGACACGAAAATTTCCCGCCTTTTTTAAAATAGCCTTTTGTGCATTTTGTCTGCGGCAATGTTTTTTTAATGTAATAGTAATGAGATGAGCGAGACGCTCTTCTGATCGTAAGATAACTCCTGTCCATGATCAATGCAGCGATACACAGAACTTTGAGTAGTATTCGTTCGTCGCTGTTTTGGCGCTCATTACTTTGAGACATTCGATGGTAAGTCTCAACAGTCTAATTTCACTAGCTGCAGTACCCTTTAAAACGGAACATAGTAATGTTTACACACTACTGGCGGTAGAATATCTGGTACTGCGGTAGTACCTATCTAGACGACCTCCTGCTAAGATCTACCACCAAGTCAATGTCAAATAAACCCTTTAATTCAATTGTCTCAAGTTATAATCAGTTTTAGTCACAATCAAAGTATGCCATGATTAAGTCTAGTCCATACCCTAACATAGTAAATGTGACTTTATTTAAATGGAATTTTCAAACTCCGTGTAAATACATAATTTACCTAATTATATTTTGTCAATAGAACGCATTAGTTTCGGAGAACATTAATATGCGGCTACATGATTTTTTTCGCGTTTATGCCAAAAGACATCTCCTGCCACATCAAAAGACATCCAAAAAATAGAAATAAAATAAATAAATAACTCGATTTTAGAGTCGTTTCATTTTGATATTGTGTAACTTTCTTTTACAACGGTATTTAATTTGCTGGTATCAAACAAATGCGTACAGAACATTAATTTTTTTTTTTGGCATGACTCTTATATTAGATACATTATTGAGACAGGTGTGTCCACGTATATAATATACATAAAAAACATTTCAGGGAAAGTCGTTATTACTACTTTGCCCCCAATACCAACTAAAGGCATGACCCGCGATGATTTGGATACTTTATCAGAAATCGCCCGCCAGCAAATGATTGAAGCCTTTAACGAAAGCTCCAAAGATCTGGCAATGCAGAAGAAAATTGCCATTTAATGAATGCTGTGATGTGAATTTGGAAGAGAGGTCGTTTCTAAAACCTACGTATGTAGGATAAACTAAAAAACTTTGGTTGTAACATCGTCGAGGTTTCATTGAAGCGGCAAAGTTTCATAGTAGGTTTGGCTGAATGCGTGCATATTCACAAGCCATTTCAATTTGCGCTGCTTCCACTCCAGACGGTTAAGCGTAAAATCTGCGGTAGGCATAGATAAGATTATTTTATTTATAATGCATAGGTTTATTGTCAATCAGTGGCTCTATCAAATCAATTTGCGAGGATTATGTAGTACGTAAACGATAGACAAATATATGAAAGCTAGCTAGCTTAGTGGTTAGCGCGGTCGGATTTCGCGCCGAAGGGCGTGGCTTCAATCTCCTACAATGAGCTTGAGTTACCGGTGAAGGAAAACATCATGAGGAAACCATAGCATGGTGGTAGGGTACTTTCTAGTACTCGGCTGGCTAGCTACAGCCCTCAAGTTGAAAATCTGCCGCCAAGCATCTAACGGTGTATTCCGACAGCCTCACTTGAGAGCCTGTTCCATTCCAGGCTAGGCGTGCTTTGCCATCTTCGACCACACCGTCATTTAACATTAGGTGAGCTGTGGTCCTAACCTAGCCCGTCAACAATTTTTTAATAAGTAGCTCTATTTACTCCTAGTTTCCATACATTTTTCTATCGTTTACCAATTGAAATATCCCAAACTGATATGCTAGAGCTTCAGGTGTAACTGAAGGCTAAATTGATCATGATAATGATGGCACTTATTTATAAAATTATTTGTCATAATAACATAATTATACATTCTTTGTTTTTTTTTTATCTTTCATGATACACGCGTACAATTACATTATGATTGTGTGGTAGTAGCGCAGCTTGAGCTTGGGGCAGGGCGTTTCGACGCGATGTGACGTGGAGCGTAATAAAATTTATACGCAAAATGAAAGCTTCTAGCAGTATTAACTACTATACATCTTGCGAAATGCAGCGCAATAGCGTAGCTATCATATCATTGGTGTGTATTGTGTAGTGATTTATACTGTTATTGGTAAATATGCTAGCTCCATAGAATTTGTGTGTTAGATTACTGTGTTCCCATACAAGCTGTGCTAACGCTGTATCTGGAAGCGTAAAAAGGGCAAATTCTCAGTGTGCAATACTAGATTTATGCTACTCTAATTAGTCATAGGCAACTAGTATATTTTGAATATTGTAATAAAAAAATGTCACCCTCAACAGTTGCCAAGCAATCGTTGCAAGGTGTGTCTACCTTTTTAGTTCTGTTTTACGTTAGTCAAGTCGCTTTTTGACGTACACCTTTCCAAAATTAACAATAAGACCTCAATTAATTAATCCTGTTAAGGAGTTTTGGCGGGAACGCGGAAAGAGTCGTGTCGCCCCATTGTATTTTTTCCAAAACTATTGTGTTTTCGAGTGTTTATGTATAAAAATAGTGGTTTTATTCATAAAGTGCCGAATTACAAGCGGGAATGTGGGAAAGTGATATAATGTAGTGGAACGTGACTTTTCGTGCTGTTTCCAAAACACCATTGAAGCTTAGGTATAGTAAAGTCGCCACTACTTTACTAAGGCATGACTGGATTTGACTGACACGGGCAGGACTTGACCAAGACTGGACTTTGACTGTAACTATAGATGTTAGACATAAATTTCAAAAACCGAAGACGAGGCAGTACCTATGGCGTTACAACTTTAGACTGCCCGATGGGAAAAATGAAATAAAAAAAACCTGTTTAGACATTTATTTATTCATTTATTTTAAAGATGGCACTTGGTATATTATCGAGCCCCACATTCCATTTTCAATATAATACATGTACCTAAGCTGCGTTTCCACGTGAAAGTATTAAAAAAAAATGCGTAAATGCTAAAACAGTTTTTTTTCCATGATTTAAATTATAACTTGTTTGCCATATATTTTTTAAGTTTTATTTTAGTACCTACTTATACAAGGTATTCATATTTTTTAATCTAGTCCTTCCAAACCCTACTACTAATTTTATCATCCAAAGAAATGCTTTTAGATAGGAATACTGAATGCATTAAATACATTAATATTGTATGTCCGTGATGGATAAACTTTGTACAACAGTGATGCAATAAAACTTATTCTGATGAGTAAAAATATATTGTGATAAGTAACGATTAAGTATATGGTTTATACAGAATGACTGTAGACTTAAGTGTCTACTGAGGCCATGTACCATAATTTAGGCTATAAGTACATAATTTCAGCGAAAGTTAATGGTTATTTAGTAATTTGAAATATTTTGAAAATTATGACTATTAAGACTTAACTTAACTTTCGCTAAACTAATGTACCTTTCGCTTTATTATGTTATACATTATGTCCATAGCCGTTATAGACAAATCCTTACTTTATGGTTGAACTAGCGATCATCTCATAATTGTATGCCTACTAATTCAGGGTTACCTACTCATTATTATTTTGTTTATTTCTTTATTAAGTACTTTATTTTTATGTAGTAATCGTTTGTTGGTGTGCAATAATGATGTATTCTATTCTATTGAACAACGTATATTATGGACACACAGGACACAGCTCGTGAAAAATAAAATCTGCTGTTTTATAGAAAAACTTAATTGACGCGAAACGATTTCACTGATTTTTTGTAGAGACGTTTGACTGTAACAAAGTTGTTCAATATGTTGAATATAATTATTCGGCTTAATACATCTCAAGCTTTTAAACCTGTTTACCTAGAAATACTAAAATAAGCTTGACACAAGACACCACAAACTTCTAGTAGGTATACATATATGCAAGTGTTGAGCTTTCATTGAACTGGTAAAAGGCGCTTATAGCCACCAATCTCGAATCTCCGCGTTTTGATTTCGAAGTTAATTGTTTAAGTTTGTGAAGTTTATTGAATTACATATGTTCCTAAGTTAAATTTGTTAACTAAATTCACCAATAATAAAATAAGTATTTGTATATTATTGTATCTCTTTATACAGCGTGTAAAGGGAAGGTTGCCGAACATGAAGACGGGTAAATGCTTGTGCTTACAGATCCAACATGATAAAAAAAAAAAAACAATAGACAACATCTATTCATTGACGAAGGAGTTCAACGAATGTTGTCCGTTTACCTCTAGTGTCAGTTGATATTCTTATAAAATTAAATAATTTGTTAATACCATCATCGCGAACTGAGAAATATAACTATTTTTTACAGTAATAAAAATACCGTTAAAACTGGTTTGCTGGTGTTTGTGATAAAAATGCATTTTTTTTAACGTTTAACTGTAACATAATCACTTCGTTTTCGGGAACATTTCCCTTACATTCGGTATCTTGACGATTTTAAATAAGATATTTCGTAAAATGTGTGTACTAAGTACATAGTTACCTATAATAATTAATCAGAATAATCACGCTATGCTATTCGAAATCTTTGAACGATATTTTGAAAATAATCACCGGAAGACCAAGTTGACTGGAAGGTGGTTTAATTATATTGAAAACATTTAAAAGTATCTTTGCAAAAAGAACTTCCGCTCATCTGATAAACTTAGATACATAGATCTTAGTATAAACTAAGTACCACTAATTTATTACATTTTAATTTAATAATAAGTAATTCGTTTTGTACCTGGATTTATTTATTAAATATGTATTGGCTATTGCACGTGCGGGTTTCCTATGCACTTTATTGGACCTAGTCTCGCAGATGTCGGATCCGGAACTGAGGTCCGTTGCTTCTCTTAATCTTGACGAGAATCCTCGCTGCGTTTTTAGGGTTCCGTACCCAAAGGGTAAAACGGGACTATTACTAAGACTCCGCTGTCCGCCTGTATCTCATGAACCGTGATAGTTAGACAGTTGAAATTGTCACAGATGATGTATTTCTGTTGCCGCTGTAACAACAAATACTAAAAAACAGAATAAAATAAATATTTAAGCGGGCTCCCATACAACAAACGTGATTTTTTTTTGCTCATAATGGTAAGGAACCCTTCGTGCGCGAGTTCAACTCGCACTTGCACTTCAGTGCGTGAAGGTGTGAATCCTTGCTGAAAATACAAGGTTATTTCAAAAAATTCTAAAACGAATAACTTACTGTATTAGTCAATTTTTAATATGTGTTCGATTAGTTTATGTGCGAAATTACAGGGCTGTTAAGACTAACCATCAAAGTCAGCTATGCCCTGGACATTGTTTTGCTATTCAAAGTTCTGTGTGTCGCTGCAATGGTCATGGACATGCGTTATCTCTTTTACACATTTATATTTAAAAAAAATATATACGTGCACATTGACTATACCATATTTATTGGCACCCGCCAATAAATATGGTATAGTCATAACTGGTGGTACTACATAACGATAAATAATTGAATGTATAAAAATTCAGTTACTATTTACTTCCGCCAGAGACGCTGTCCCACTTTCCATGCATTTTTTACGTAGTACGTGAATCTCGCAAATTTCAATGCTATTAGGGTTAGTTAGGCTAGTAGGCTAATACTATATTCAGGGCTAACATTGAAGTTTGCCAGATTTAGTGAAGCTCGGGGTAAAAAAATATTATCAATTTTTGAACTCACGCAAACTGCACCCGAAAGATATAAAAAAAAAGTTTAGACTTTGCAAATAAAATAAATAAACAATCAGGTAAATTTTTCGTATTTATAAGTATATATTTTTATTACTCCTTAATATTGCTTTATATAGATGCGAGGCTGATCACTTCCCCACCGGTACGAAGTACCAGGCATTCAGCTACTAAGGCATAAATAAATAAAATAAATATTGTAGGACACATTACACACAGCACCATCTGACCCCAAACTAAGCAGAGCTTGTGTGATGGAAGTCAGATAACTGATAGAACACATAAATACTTTTTTTTTGTAAATACATACTTATAATACATACAGAACACCCAGACACAGAACAAACATTTGTTTATACCAAACAAACATTTGTCCTTGGCGGGAATCGAACCCACGCCCTACAGCTCAGGCAACTCCCAATGAGCCAACAGGGCTGTCATAGATTATTCATATTTTGATAATTTGCAATTCATCGCCGTGAGTATCTACACTATATCTACTCAAGCAAAGATACAATATTTGTATATAAGGCTATGATAGTTTTTCAAAAGTAGCTACTTAAGGCCCCTATTGTTTCCGACATCTAAGTATGCTCGAAGATATATTATGTATGTCAGCGGTCGGCAACCTTTTGACAGGCAGGGGCCACAAGGTGGCAAAATAAAGTAAAGGCGGCCTCCGTCGTAATAATAACCCTAGAAGCTTAATATATGTACGTATCAGGGGCGTAGCAACCGCTGTATCAGCCGTATCAATAATACGGGGCCCTTGTGTTACAAGGGCTTCAACAAAAGAATAATGGACAACCCCCGTGGGACTATGAAATGAGTCAGATAGAAGGCCCCCCCGACGAAATTTGATACAGAGCCCATCTAGGACAAGCTACTTCACTGGTACGTTTAATTGGTCATATCCCATAGAATAGAAAGGAAAAACAAAAATTCTATTCAAAGTTGTTAAAATAATATAATTATTATAGATATTTATGACTAATTTACAAAACAATCACGGGCCGCGTGTTGCCGACCGCTGATGTACCTATGTGATGTATCCAAAATACGACTATTACAGCTCTTCGAATTCCTTTACGGTGTTGCTTTCATTTCTGTAAAATTTCTAATAAAGAGTTGTTTATAACGGAACAAGATTTCGATTACACTCCACAGCCTTCTTTCTTCATTCCACTGCTGGGTATAGCGGTCTCTATGCCATCTGCCTCGGACCTGTGCTAATCTGGTCGATTGATGCAGAGTACACGTAGTCAAATGAATGAATAAATTTTAATCTAAAATTATTGATTTCAAATTTTATTGAGATTAGGTACTTAATTTAAGTTATGTTTAATTAAATAACCAGTAAGTATTTGAAAAGTTTCACTTAACAAACAGTTGTAAATGAGCGCCCAGTTACCTACATAAAGCTTGAAATACGACTTGTAAAGAAAAAAATTATAAACACCACCAGCCTGGATTTTTGTTTTGACAATTTGTTTGAAATTCGACAGTGCGCAATGGTCATTGGAATGATCTGGTTTTTAACTAAAGGAAGGATTTTAATTACGTGATTTCCTCAATTTTTTAATTCCCGATGCAAACAGTTTAAGTTCATCGTGTGTGTCAGTGGCATAGCCCCAAACGACTGAACTTTTTTTCTTAAAATGTATCTTGATCAAGAGCTATGATTCAAGAAAATCTATTCAGACGTTTGAACCTCTTTTCATTTGAAATTTAGAATTCTTACACAGACTTTTAAATTTATATTGAAAAAAAAAAGGAAACATTGTATAAAACAGTGTAGAAGTTGCCCTCGAATGTTTATCACGAACTCGTTTGTAAAACCAACACAACGCACAAACTTTTATTATAATGTACTTAGTATTAATCTAGACTAGGCGTTTATCTATTATACTATTATTCTCCAACTATACACTGATCAAATAAGTCTAAACACTTCCTTTATATCACTAAGTTCTCACTCGGATCAGTGCTTATGCAAAAACCTTATATGTATAATTATTGCTATTGTTATATATTTACAGGAAAATAATAAATTTACACATCAAGTAAACAGAACGATGTCGGTTTCTACCTACATATTCATAATTTATAGATTTTTACATTCCAAATTATCATAATCAATCAAAATCTTGGGTATCGCCGATATTCAGGGCGATTAAGACTGCAGAGAGCGGAAACTTTTGCCAACGCATGCTGTGACAAGGACCACTGCTGTTTATCCGACTTTATAAAAGAAATAAGTTTTTAATTTGTCTGTATATTTGTATGAATGTAATGTGTTAGTGTACAATAAAGTTATATTCTATTCTATGCACATAATATACATATGTATGTATATCTTGCTTTGAACTTTGACTAAATCTCATCTAATAGTAGAGAAAGTTTATTGTAACATGGGTAAAATCAACATCCCACATAGCAGTCACTTTAGTTTCTACATTACTCATTTTATCCTAAAATAATTACTGTAGTAATTTATTCATCATAATTAATTAAAATATAAGATTATTTTCATTTAATCATTCCAATTTTCTCCCCACGCTTCATTTTCGTCGAGAGCTTCATCTGGTACGAAGTTTAGCTTACTGCTTAAATCTTGTGTTTGACCCTTAGGAGTAATTGCAGCAATAGTAGGTTTCTCTATAACAGGAGTCATGTCAGCGAAAAAGTCGAATTCATCTGCATTCTTTTTCGTACTGTCAAATTTCTGATTTTTTATATCTAATTCGGAAATATCTAAAATATTTTTCTTTGCTTCAAGGGCTGCTTTTTGAAGTAGATTTCTTCTCGATGCACTTTCTTCTTTTGACTCAGGCAATATGATACTACTGGTAGGAGGCAATATCGGTTTTATTGTTATTACATCAGTATCTGTTGGTAACATATCAATTATATCTTCATTCATAGAATGAGATGGTTCGAAAGTAAGCTGTCGATTTGTATTGTCCCAATCACTCCAGTCATCTTCGCTTTCAAAATGAATTGGACAAGGAGCATCATTTGGAATTTTGTCAGTCACTATAAATTCCTCTTCTAAAGATTCACCTCCCACAGGTGAAGGTCTTTCATTCAGTGCCAATGGATTTTCAATGGAACTAATTTCATTATTACTATGGTCATACACTGCTTCTGAGCATGGTAGGTCTCGTAATGACTTTTCTGGTAAATAAGGTTGTCTGTCAGGTGTTATAATCTTTGTGGGAATCATATTCAATTTTAAGTTAGGCCTGCCGTCTGTAAAGTGTTTAGATCTCTTCCCGCCTATGACAGTACCAGCTCCCAAAATAGGTACAAGTTGACTTAAGCAGATCAATGTTGACGCCACTAATGAATCATCAGTGTCTTTGATACCGAGAAGAAGCTGTAAATCAGATTAAAGTGAGTAGATACATAAAAATTAACTTCAAAAATGCTGGAGTAGTTAGGTTGGAGGTTGTTTACATTACTATTGTGAGGTGCAGGTTTTATCCACCTGACCCAGTTTTTTTAAATATTGTGTATGTATATGCTTTTCGATGACGGTAAACATTGCAAGAAAACTTTTTTACTGTTGACAGGCTACATTAGCTCACAAGATGTTAAGGAACAATGTGGTCGAAGATTTTAAACAGGAATGAAAACTTGACCTCGAATGTGGCTGCCGGAACACGGTTTGGTGCTTAGCGGCAGATTTTCTAGGTGAGAGCTAGTGTGATTCGTCCACGCTAATCAATTGCCTATGGGACAGATTAAAAAATAAAAACGTTTTTACTAAATACCTCAGGTAGAATGTGTTGAGATAGTTCATCATGTGAGAAGACATGTACAAACTTAGAGAAATGAATCAAAAGTAGCATCCTTATTTGGCTATCTCTCACTCCAAAAAGTTGCATCAATCTGGGCTTCACATGTTCTTTGAATACGGAAAGATTGAAAAAACCCATGTTTTCTCCATTTTGTGATCTTTCTGAAAAATTGCAATTTTATAAGCTTCTGTTTTTATTCTTTCTTAATAAGATACAGCACAAATACATAATATGTATGTATAAAATATATGGACATATTATCACTAGATAGTATAAAACAAAGTCGCTTTCTCTGTCCCTATATCCCTATGTATGCTTAAATCTTTAAAATTACGCAACGGATTTTGATGCGGTTTTTTTAATAGATAGAGTGATTGAATAGGAAGGTTTATATGTATAATGCATGCATTTGCACCACATTAATATCTACATTGCACCCGTGCGAAGCGGGGGCGGGTCGCTAGTTATTTATAATTCAACTGTTTTAATATGCTATGGAACTGACATAGTCATATGTGACTCAATGTCCCCAAATAAAAACAGAATAAAAAATAAAAATAAAAAGTCTGTTTTTTTGATAAGTTTTTTTCAATTTAAAATAATAAATTACAGTTGTTCAGGTTTTCATCTGATAACATCATGCCAGCTCTCAGGTTGTTCTAGTTTAGGTACTTTTTAATAAAGGTGCTGAAAAAAAAACTCTTTTTTTGCAACACCTCTAAATAGTATACAATTAAGTCATATTTCATAATTATGTGTTTATTCACTTAGTTTTTCTTATCAATGCAACAGATTTTTATATGGTTTTCATTTCTATTTAGTGAATTTCTTCTGATAGATTTGTCGACCAGCCCCAATTTTTCTTGGCCATAATAAAAAGTTGGGGCAGGTTGATAGATGTACAAAACAAATAATATTCAGGTTAATATTTATATGTACTGTAATAGTAACATAAAATAAGGCATTTTCAATGAAAATCATATTTCTACTTACCATTTTTTGGTTTAAGAATGTAAGGTATGACATCTTTTCTTGCCGTTTGATCCAGCATTGTTAGTCTAGATAGTAAGAGACCGCTCAGTTGCTTAGCTACTGTTTCTTCATCATAACATTTTAGACTGTCTAAAATACTAGAGAAGAACTTGGATCTGTCATCTTCAGACTTCAGAGGCAAAAAATTCAGAAACTTGTAAATAGAAATAAATTCATGATTAAAGAAATTATGCAAGAGCACTTCAGATAGTTTCGGTCTTTTTGTAGGCTCTTGATGTTGTAGTTGGTTATGGCAGTATTTTTTAAATTCTTTTAAATGGGGCACATCATCTGAAAGAGAATAAAGGTTAACAATGTTACAAATAAAATAAGTTATAAACAGTTAGTAATAAAAGAGTTACTAAAAGAAAATTTTAAATTTATTTTGATTACGAAAAGATGTGCTTTTATATAGATGCCACTCTTTTCATTAATATATTTTGAATATCTGGAGAACCCACACAGTTTTACAGTTTTTGGGACTTATTGTTTCTTCACATATCTAAGACAATTATAATAAATTTATTGTCAAGTAATATAAAGATTTTACCACAAATAACGGAGCCAGTTATGTCTTGTTTTCCTTCACTATTTGAAGTTATCGGCAATACACACAAAACCAGAGATGCGTGTCATAGATTCAAACCCAGGACCTCCAGATTGGAAGCCAGAAGCTCTCCCAACTAGACTATAGACGGCAGTAAATAATAGATATTAAATACCATCATTGCGCCCCTTGAAGACATCATCAACTAAGACAGCAAAACTGTATTGGTCCACTTTTGATGTTATGTCATATGAATCTTCATTTGGGTCCACTGCTTTGTCATACCTAAAAGTGATATTAAAATTAAATTAAATAATTGTATGTTTAAATTCAAACAAATTATTCAGTAACTTTATTTTCAATTTATTTCTAACAGTAATTCATAAAACTTACCTATGTATTCTGGAATGCTTTAAGTATGCTGAAGTCAGTTCACTAAAAGAACATAGATACTGCAGTCCTCCAAGTTTCCATTGTCCATCTCCAGTTACATATATTGCTCCTATGCTCACATTATTGTGTGACATGCCACCCTGAAATTAAAGTTTGCAATCCTCATTTTATCATGTTAATAAGCTTGTATTTCACATCAGCTACATGTCGACAGAGAATTAACTTGATTATTGTAATTCTTTTACTCTTAATATGATATTATAAATGTACGAGACAGCATAAAATCAATGACAATAGAACTCAAATCCATCACAGATCTCTGGAGTCATTAGCTAAAAAATCAGTAGTTATCAATCAAATGTTATAATATTTAAGTTAGGATTTGTTCCTAAAATATACTGTAAAAACAAACCTGGTCATGCAAAAACACCAAAGCTTGTAGAATGTTATTTACTCCAATACACATTTGTAAAGGTGTCAAAGAACTGAGCACATGGGAGAGAGGTTGCACATACTCTGTAGCCAAGTGGAGTGTGGATCTCTGCTGCCATGCTGATATGTACCGGACGATATAGGGGTGACGATATTTTAGCAGATTCTGAAATATGTTGTAGGTTTTATACTATACACATATTACTACAAGGTAAAAGTTGCAGTAAAAGAAAAATGTGATACATATAGTTCAGATCCAAATGGAACTAAAAGAAACCAAATAAAACTCACGTTAGAAAACTTCTCTAAAGGTGTCGATACCGACCAAAGGGGTCCCGCAGCAGCCTCTCCTTTGAAAACAGAAACCGACCCATCGCTCTTTAAGCTGAAATACCTGCAGCTATCGTTGATTTTTGCTTGATAATGACACCAGAAGTCTGTTATCTCTACGGCCTTTTCTTCGATTTGAAGTCCACTTAGCTGCGAGTTCTCGTTACCCATCATTAGGATTATTTACCACCAGCACCACATTTCGAGTAATTATGATGTGTAATAAATTGTTATCAAATGATAATTTGAATAATATGTTACGTGTCTTGACAAGTGAAATACAGAATTTAAACAATTTTATGAAAATATTGACGCACTGTGCGCTGTGCACTGGTGAAAGGATAATGAATGACGTTGACTTGAGCTTGAGACTTGACAGTTGATTGACTTGACCGCTTTGTATGTAGATTTTATGTGCAATCAGCTGCCTCTGAAGAGTTTTGGCAGGAACGCAGAAAATCGCATCACCTGTTATATTTTTTTTTCAAAACTTAGGATTTTTTGTGTTTTTTGTATACACAAAAAGTCAGTACAAAGACGAACACAACTACTATAAACATTACCAATTGAAAATATAATACGGCGGCAAGATCTTTCCGCGTTCCCGCCATAACTTCTGATTATTTCAAACACGAATATGTTTACGCTTCGCGTGATTGACGCAATATTCTTGTGCAACTGTTTCATAATGATACACCTTGGTTTAGCTATGATGGGTCTCACTACTATCATTAACGCGGTTGCAGTGTCAAACACCTTTAATTCAAATTTATAGATGGCCATCTTGGTTTTTTGTAACATAAAGTTACTGGGTACCGCTGCAATAGTCATGGTCGCCACATTTACATAAAAACGAATTGTATAAGACAAATGAGTATATTCAGGACATTTAATTCAGGCTAATCAAAAAAGTGTACTGGTCGGTAACAAGTTGTCAAATGTCAATGTCATTGCTAATCAGCTGTTAAAAATTTAATACAAAATAGCTGAGCAAAATAGGTACATTGATTATTATTTTACAAAAATGGCCTCGCAGTTACTGAAGAAGGTCATTTTTTCAAACCCGCAGACTGTTAAAAAGACGGGGGGAATAATATGTACCGCATTGAGAAATCGTAAGGATTCCTTAATCATATTACGTTTGAGGTTAGTGTTTGTGTATTAGATGTTGTGAATGTTACGTCACTCCTGATTTCAGATTGGAATTACCAATACAAACCGGGCCCGTACCCAAAAACTGCTGAAGAGCGTGCTGCTTCAGCCAAGAAATATGGGTTGACCATTGAAGAATACCAGCCATACCCTGAGGACATGGGTTATGGTGACTACCCAAAATTGCCTGATATTGGTGAAGACTCCAAGGATCCTCACTACCCTTATGATTTCCCAGAGATCAAGAGGAACTTCAACGAGCCTGTAAGTTTTCTGCAGTAAAGTTTACAAATACATAAACTTAAATACAGTTTGTTTTAAAAGGAAGCAGTGCTATTGATTGTTGGATGCCAAAGTTGTTTGATCACATATTATTTGCTTAATTGATATCAAAGATCCTGTAAAACAGTGCTAGCTATTCATAGCAACTGAACAGTTATATATGTGGTTTATATAGTCCACTTTGAAAATGTTTGTATAATATTGGGTCCAATTAATACTATTTCTGTCAAAACTAAACTCTGAGATTAACATACTATGAGTTTAAACATGTCCTAATTTGTCATAAAATATAATAAAGATTAATAATAAGTAAATGTTAAGGTTATTGGAGCTTGTTAAAGATTTTTGTCTGATATGTACAATTTCTTTTTAGCTCCATGCAAGGGCTGAAATATTCGGAGGAGATCGTTATGATATCAGCATGCGGCCAAGATTCTCTGTGGCATACCAAGCTACATGGTTCTTTGGTGTGATGGCTGGGTTCTTCACTCTGTACATTTATCTGGAGGACTATAAAATTGGCAGACCTGTGACTGCTAAGCAATACCCTATTGATGGACCGCATTATTACTTTTGTGAGAAGTAAATGTGCTAAGTTATTATCTTGTAGATGATCATTTCTTTTCAGTAAATATATTTGTTTTATGTATTTTCTGTTTTATTTACATATTATGTAAACCAAAGGGATTATTGTAACATTTAAATCTTTATGTGTTAACCCTACTATAGGACCTACCATACTATAAAAAAATATTTATAACATTACCCTATTAGTCTTTTTTCTACTATAGTAGGAGTGCCAAGGACCATTGAAACATCAAACCAAAATAAGGTTTTAGAGTTTTAAAACAAAGTTCTTTTCTCAAAGATTTAATGATAGCATTTAAATTGAATTTTATTTCATGAATTGAATCATTAGCTAGTTATTCTGTTTTGAGAAGTGAAGAGTGTTGGTTCGGTTCCCACTCAGGACTAACATAAATAAATATTGTAGGACATGTTGACATGATGTTTGTTAGTGTATTACAAAAAAAAAGTATACAAATATTCTTTCAACTATCTGGTTGCCATAGAATGAGTTTAGTTTGGGGCTGCATAGCTCTTTATCCTCCTACAAAAAATCTTTATTTTAGATTTTTATCTCAATCTGGAAACCTTATATAACTCCTCTAAGCCTTTTGGATAGCAACTGTTACCTACCTATTTTTAGTGGTTTGATAGCCTATAGTTTGTAGGCAAATCAATTTTGCATTCTGCTAGTGCAAGAATCAGTAATATTTTCAAGTGTTTAATGAAAAGTAAAGTGTAATAAGTTTTATTTGCAGTTAAAGTCCTACAAAGTAATTCATGATCAAGTCCAGTCAAGCCCTAATAAAGTAGTGACTATTCATCAGTTTTAGAAAGAACATGCATAGATGTTTCATCATATTATACAGTTCGGCACTTTAGATGATTATAACAAAACACTTAAAAATAATCAATTTTTTAACATAATCACTGGAATAAAAAAACAGTTTTTGAAATGGAAAATAATACAAAGCGGAAAAATTACTCTTGCTATGACCAAAGAAAAAAAATGATTTTTCCACATTCCCGCTAAAACCTGTGGAAAACTTCTTCATTATTTTTGGCGTCGTACTTTATGTACTTGCCAGTGCTAAGTTTCTATGTTTCAAAGTACCTTGAAAAATGAAATAAATAAGACACACAAAGTTATTCTTGTTTAAATTCGATCATTCTTTAGTAAAGTACTCTAACTTTACTACACGCTTCAACAGAATTATGGTAACACGAAAAATCATGTTTCACTACATTATTATATAATATAAACATTAAAAAACACAAGTTTTAGATAATTATTGCGTTATATTTTTTTGCGTTCCCGCCAAATCTATGTTCAAGGTGTAATAGTTTAGAATTCAATGTCATGTTTGATATGACAATTGACATATGACATTCACATATATTTACTATCGTGACTATCGTCATAGTAACGGACGCAAAAAAAAAAATATTGTATTTTGTTATATTCAATAAAATACTAGTCAGGGGTATTTAAATTTTGTATATACTATTTGGTTTATGAGTATTAGGTATCTTAGTTTAAAAAGTAAGTGATTTGACGATTAGATTACCTAAATATTTAGTTTTAGTTATAATCCTCAAACAGCAAATTAATTTTGAAAATATTAAGGTTATAACGAACATGTCTGTTCTGTGTCTGGGTGTTCTGTATGTATTTACAAAAATGAAAGGTTTATAAGTATTCTTGCAGTTATTTGGTTCCCATAGCTTTGTTTCGTTTGGGACAATATAGTGTTGTGTGAAATGTCTTATGATATTTGTATTTATTTATTTAGGTAAGTTTGTTTCTCTAGATTTTGGTCGAAGATGTCAATTGAAAGCTAGGTATGAAATTACCTATAAGGATATTAAATAAACACTGAACATATTCGATCCCATGATACTCTATAACTATAACACTAACGCAAAAATAATGTTCAATATGTTAGGATAGTGTGTATTTGTCTGAATATTGGTACAAAGTAAACATAAACAATCAATCTCTACCAAGTTTCATCTACTTGCATTTACCTGTGCTTAGGAGACTTGCCAGTGTGTATATCTTTCTAAGAAAAACATAGGAGAACATTTACTTAGTGGTAGATAGCAGGAGATTGTGTAGGTAGGTACCACCACGGTACCAGATATCCTCTAAGCACTAGTGTGTGAATATTACTGTGTTCCAGTTTAGTAGTAGTCCAGTACTGTACCTAGCAACATTACAGGGCTGTTGAGACTAACCATGGAAAGTCTCAAAGTAATGAGCGCCAAAGCAGCGATGCTCTGGACTTTACCATCAGCAGAGTGTCTTGTTCATCTGATTACACTTACATAAAAAAATAACAGTTAAAACCATAGGGATGTTGCTCTATATTGTTATTTATCAAAAGTTTCTGTTTATTATATGTAGTATATACAGATCTACATAAATGTTGTTTACTATTATAAATATAAAAACAAACATACTATTTATTCTGTATTTTACAAAAAATAGCAAAGTAAGCTAACACAAAGCAGTTAAACAAGTATATCTAATCAAGCAATACTATAATTGCCCAATGAAAGAATACAACGCCTCAAGTCCTGCTTACAGTCATAATAAGAACGATAAGGAGGCTGCAACGTTTCGTCATACAACTTCAGAACTTCTGTAAACTTCTTGATGGCTTCTCCATAGTTACCCCCTTCCATGGCTGACCTACCGAGGCGATACAACATTTCTGTATCCTGAAAAAAAATCAACTCAGTTTATATTTATTAAAGGCTTGATGCCAAAAGGGTTCATAATCAAAACAAAACATTAACAGTAATTAATTTAAAAAAATATAAAACTGTTAGAACCTTTATGAAATGCCATAATTTGCTGTTGGATACAAATGTATATACATATGTATAATATAATTTATGTAAAGCTGCAGGTATACATATTCATATATATGTTAACAATATTTAATAACTTTTATTGTATGACTTTTGATGAAATTTTGCTATTTATGTTTCAGGTGGTTCTTAAAATAAAATATCATGGCAGATGATGAAGATGGTAAATATGTCTTTTCACTATGTTATTTTGTAAACACATTGGTGTTTATTTTAGCTAATGTAGTAGTGGTAGTTTCTTTTAAAACTAAAGTAGGTAAGCAACTCTAAATTACTGTGATAATTATTTTCGAAATAAATTTACCACTGTTACACTTCCAAAGTTATTATAGAAACTGATGTGGTTTTCATACATTTTGTTTTTGTATTCCCAAAATTTCTGCAGTAATAAATAGTTTAGAGCTAAATATTATAGCAAATTGTGCAATATTTCCAGGGGTAGTGGAAGAGACTCTAGAAGTTATTCCTGATGAGCCAGAAGTGGTCATTGTCGATAAACACGCGGAACAGCCTCTCGCACCACCCAAATATGAAGTTCGCCCAGGACTGGGAGAAAAGTAAGACTTTTAAAAATCATGTTATATATGAGCTAAGCCTGTACGATGATGAGATTAATACTTGACAAAAAAAATAACATTCAGATTATGTATTCACCTTATCCATAATAGTGTTTCATTATACTAGGTAAGTCAATTCAAAACAGTCAGTTTGTAAGGTTGAAAAATTATACTATTTGTCAAATAAAATTTAAATGTCATAAATAATCCTGTCAATGTCATATTGAGTCAATTAATAAATTAAATAATAAATTTAGATATGCATTACGAATTACATAGTCAAGATCACATGCAAATGATTGTTCATTGCAATTAGTTGTCATAGGTAAAGTCATTAAGCTTATGAAATGCGTTCTGGAAGAAGAAGTGTTTAATTTTTCGATTAAAGTCAGGCATTGGTAAATTTTTTAAAGCAACTTTTATTAAAAACACCTAGCTAATATGGTCTATAAAAACAATTAGCTTATGATTTCCAGTGGCAACGTTGCGAATATTATGGGTACTTTTGGGCAGGTGTCTTAACGTGGGGGCCTCTTTGACTAGGGACTTGTTGACTTGCAGTAACCTCGCAGCTGATGGGACGTCGATGCGCATCAACAAACTCCTTATGATATTGATTTAGTAATATTTATTGTAAGGAATTCAACATGTTAATAAATATATGTATATTAGCTTATTAGTTACTTATTAATATCATATAATTTGGTGATCACAGGATAAAATTTGTACAATTTGTCATTTAAGATTGTGGCCTGGTGTAAGTGACAATAACAAATATACATAAATACAAATATTGTGCTTAGTATCAAATGAGGGGGCACAATGAGTTCATTCAAAATATGTATTATTTGTCAATAAAAATGAGCCATGGTTAAATTATAAACAGGAATGTAGCATGGCATAAGAAACTAGGTTGTTAGGTTTTAGTTTATCAACTTATATCTTACTATCATTTAAAAATTTCAGATTTCAATCAGCCAACGTAAAGTACATAATATTGTCAAGTATGCAAGAACAGCTTATGGGGCGGCAGTACCGTACTGATCAAGCGCCACGGTGGGCTAAAACTATCGCCAACGGGGTGCGCCAGCGGGTGGAAGACTTGAATATGAAGAGGTTGGTAATAATAACAGTTGTTAAATCTTCTTAATATCTTCATATATCTCAGAGAACTTGGCTGTTTCATTATCATACACTATCTTTAGACATATTACTTTCCTCCAGAAAACTCAAACATGTAGTATTAGTAAAACTCACAACAACCATAGGAAATAAATATATCATAAAACTGAAGTGAAATGATTTTATGGTGTAATTATATGCAGTAGAAGTGGTATCGAGGGGAATGTCAGCAAAACTTCTCTGTAATCTATTAAAAGATCTCGACTTGCCAAGAACAACCATTAAAACGTTGCTGGAAAGAGTATCCAAAGCAGTATTGTGGGTAGGATCATATTAAATTTGGTTAGGCAGGGATGGTACCACCGGCAGTCGAGGTTAGCGTTAATGCATATCAATAGAGGTCACTTAAACCTATAACTGGATCACAAGTCTCAGGTGCTGTATCGGCTTCGTCTGAATAATGCAATGGACATAACACTTATTGACGATAATGTTGAATGCTAAGACATACCGTCTTTTTATAATATTATTTAGGACACAAGCAGTCATGTACCAGATAATCTGCCGCCAAGCAGTAGTGTGTAAACATTACTGTGTTCTGGTTTGAAGGGTACTGCAGTTAGCGAAATTACTGAGCTGTTGAGACTAACCATGTAATATCTCAAAGTAATGAGCGCCAAATCAGCGATGTCCTGGACTTTGTTACTACTCAAAGTTCCGTGTATCGCTGCAATGGTCATGGACAGGGGTTATCTCTTTTTTTTTTGTCTGACAGGCTTGTTGTTTGACCACAGCTCACCTGATGTTAAGTGACGGTGTGGTCGAAGATGGTTATGCACACCTAGCCTGCAATGGAACTGGCACTCAACAACTGACAGTCCTATATCACAATCAATATAACAATCCTATATCATGAATAAGTACATACATATAGTCTTTTTTTATGCCTTACTGCCTAGGTGTTTGATCACAGCTCACCCGATGTTAAGTGACGGTGTGGTCCAAGATGTTAAAACACACCTAGCCTGGAATGGAACTGGCTCTCAAGTGAGGCTGCCGGAACACACCGTTAGATGCTTGGCGGCAGATTTTCAACTTGAGGGTGGTAGCTAGCGAGCCGAGTACTAGAAAGTATCCTACCACCACGCTATGGTTTCCTCACGATGTTTTCCTTCACCGGCTGCTCAAGCTCATTGTTGGAGTTTGAACCCACACCCTTCGGCATGCAAACCGACCGCGCTAAACTATCTCTTACCAGCTATCAGCAAGTAGCTATCTCTTACCATGAAGAGAGCGTCTCGTTCGTCTCATTAATTTTATATTAAAAAAAAAAAAAGAATTTATTTGTTTTTTCTGCTACCAATTTGTACCTACCTCTAATTCTAAATCCTATTTCACAATTGTTAGAGGTATAAATTTGCGCTGTAGAAAAATAATTATAATAAAAATCTCTTATAATAATTTTCTTTTTAGGTATAAAATCGTGGTACAGAGTACGATAGTGGAGATGAAAGGCGCCGGCATTAAGTGCGGCCTGCGGTTAATGTGGGATCCCGAGACCGACGATTACGTCGACGACTTGTACAGAAATGACACAATGTTCTGTTATACTGTAGTTTATGCTATGTATATGTATTAATAACTCATACCTCGAGAATTGAGAAAAGTCGATGTCAGTTGCTGTCGTCAAGGACATACCATGATAAGAAAAGTAACTGAAAGCCTAAAGATTAATAAAATGAGGACCAATATAAAAAAAAAAACTTTAAAAACGTTTGTTGTTAAACGTTCTATCAAAAAACTTTTAAACCTTGAACGCCTTCAGAAGGTAGCAAGTCTCAATTTTTTTACAGAATTCATTTTGGAGAATGTACTAGAAAGCTGTACGATCTTTTATTTCCATCCCCTTTGTACTACAGGACAAGTAAATAAATAAATCATAAATCATATTCATTGATAACGGGTGTTACAAGTCAGTAAATTTTGATGAAAATTAAAATTTCAATAGCTATTATGTAAGTACTAGTAATACAATAAAAAAAAATACGTACGCTTTAGAAAAACAAGAAAATTTAAAATGTCAATAACATATTAAAATTGTGAAAAACAATGTAAAAATTATATAAAAAAAGTCATTTAAAAAAAATTCAAATCTCATAAAATTCATTGTAGCTGTAAAACGTGTGCTCAAGTAGAAAGACTATCAACCATACATAGTGAAATTTCCTTGGGTTCGTACCAAATATTCTGACTCCACGTTTCTTATCCGTACTTGCCAAAGGACGGAACAAGCTGCAGGATTCTTTATCTTCTGAGAGATATAACCTAGATCTTTTCAAGGTCAGAGTGAATAGATATCTTCTAAGTCTACGTGCTTCATCTTCGACCACATCATCGCTTACCATCAGGCGAGTTGGTGTTCAAACGCAAACTTATATGTGTTAAATAAAAAGTTCAAATAAAACTATTATATTAATTGATATAGTCGTTTAGTTACGAATAAGTAGATTTTGAAGTGCACTTAGTCCAGTATTATATGATCTAGTATTTAGTTTGTTTATGGTACATGATGGATCATGTTCTAGTCATAGGACTTGTTCTTCTATTAATTTGTATTGTGGATAAGTATTTATTATTATAAAACTAGCCTGTTTGTATTATTCGATCAGGTAATAGTAATAATGTTTGAAATGATTCTATAATAATTATATTTGTAACTAGCTGAAGGCCCGTTACTTCCTGTTATGGTAACAATCGAAGTATCACTAACATTTAAAAAAAGAATCGACTAAATTGGTTTAGTAGTTCTTAAGTTAAGCAGTTACCAATGAAAATTGTTTGGTTTTTATTTATATACATACATATATGCATATATATATACCTAAATAATTTGTACTCTTTATCAAAGTAAATATGAGTTGTTAGTTTCTTAATTGTCTTCTAGCAAACGGTACGCTGGGTTCAAAATGATGTATCAAATGTTAATTTATAATTAAAATATCAATTAAGTGTGGTGATGATGTGACGATTTTTTCCCATCTCTATTTCGTGAGATTGTCGCGGTATAGGAATTGTTCGCCAATTTTTTATTACCTTTCCTGGAACTTTCGGAACTTGGAGTATAATTATTTACCTATTTTTTTTAATATGTACCTATCCGTTATTTAGTAGGTACGTATTATATAATGTTGCAAAAAAATTGGCACACACAAATGCCTCGTTGTATTTGTGTGACGTAAGTCTTTAAACGAATTTCTGTGCTTCTATTTTTGTTTATCTGTAGATACTATTTTTGTCTAATCTGTGACCTTTTATTGCCATGTCGTCGTCGGGTAAAAACTATTGGTGTGTGTATAATCACGTGTATGCATAATGAAGCAAAATAAAAGAACTTATTGCATGATGTTTTTATTTTTTAACAACTACTATTATTTAATCGATTTTGTGGTTAGCATAAATTTTATTTACTTTTAAAACTACCAACTTGTCATATAAATCATTCTATAGATTACACAGAGAGTTCGATTTGGTCTGGCCTGGGATATACAATAAGCTCATTTTAGTTTCAATTTATTTTCCAATCGCTTATATTACTTTGGCTACGCGTGTGCCATAATGATCGTTCAAGATCATGTGCATGGTTCGCGAGGCGGTACATACAGTACGGTTTTATATCATAAGGTGCTTTCCACAATTTCAAACACCTAGTTTAATAAAGTTTCAATTCTGTTTCGCTCTCTCAGTAGTACAAAAGAGTAATGCAAGATTCTTTCTTTAATTTAGGCATCGCACTTTGTGCATTCTGTCAGTGTCAAGTAATTCATAACTCTCTATCTTATCTAATCTAATCTAATAACTTTAAACGAGCAATTCTTGTATATATATAATATGAATCTCGGAAACGGCTCCAACGATTTTCATGAAATTTAGTATGCAGGGAGTTTCGGGTTTTCGATAAATCGATCTAGCTAGATTTCATTTTTAGAAAAAGGTCGTTTTATCCGTGTTTTCAGCCGAGCAAAACTTGGTCATCCAGGTACTTTATATTTATAAGTATCAAGTTAATATCGATAAAAAAGTCATACATCATGGATTTTTGCATATAACACGAAAGGACATTTTTCACCATATTATGTCATACTCGTAAATATAATGGAGCACTTTGTAATTATATTAAAACATGACTATTTTTAAACATAAGCAAGCCCTCAAGAAAACGTGCTGGAAAACAATACCTACAAAGCAGCTACCTACTTGATTTTTCCGCGTTCTCAGCAAAACAAATGCAAGATTAGGTCTGATCACGTATTGTACTATACCTACCTAGTTCTTATGACAACGACTGGCGCTCCTAGCGAGTATCATGCACAGGTTTCTACGGAGCTTCAGTCATACCAATACTGAAGGATGCTGATCAAGACACCCTAAGCGGGACGTCAAAACACTAAGCGGGACGTCGGTGCTGGACTTAGCGCCCCCACTTTGTATAAGAATAAGGGCGCTTATCTACCCTTTGTGCCAACCGTGAAATCGTGAAATAAATAACAGTTCCATAAATGTAACGCACTCGCTAGGCCAAATTTAGACATGTGATGAATTTGGTATTTTCAGTTTTGTCTTTTGTATAATGTGCCATTTAGCGAACATGCCATTTATAGTATTTATTTGTCCTTTTATGACTCATAATCTATTTTGAGAATTAGTTATTTTGCGCAACAGTATTTAATAACCTGTTGCAGAGAGACGCTGTCTTTAGAATTATTCGAATAATATTTAGGCTTTTATCTTTCTTTAAGTATTGTATCGAGATGCATCAACATCCCGCCTAACACGCGAGCCACAATAAAAGTCTTTCCACTTGCGACAAGTGGCCAGATGTATTATTATTCTAGCTTTGACACGTTTCCGCGCGGGGAAAGACAATTTTGTCCACAGTGTGTGCCAGGGTGAAGAAGCCTATCTTAGTGTACTACTAGATATGTAGGTATCTAGATATGGTATGTCCCGATGTACTCCAAACCGATCTTCGGCTTTTCGCTTCCAGTAACTGTTTTCTTTAAATGTTTGACAAGGACTAAGTACCTGATCTTAAGTGACGGTGTGGTCGAATATGGTAAAGCACGCCTAACCTGGAATGAAACTGCTCACAAGACTGGCTGGCTGGTTCTAGCTCTGCTTACGTATGTTATCGCTCTATCAAGTTCTAGGGCCCTTTATCGTATGTTTGCTGGTTCGTGACAGTGGCCAGCCCACAATCATTATGTTTAAACGTAACAGTTGCATGTATTATCAATTTGTCAAAGAAATTACGCAATGGAATATTCTACCGGGGCGTGAGTTTGTCCTAAAGTTACGATGTAATTAGAGCATAGCATCTAAATCGTATGTCTGAAACGAAATTTACTATTTTACTCATGTCGTATGTATTTAGTAAGATTTATTTACTAATTTTCATACGTATACTAATTTCAATTTGTACACGGATGCTTTGAAATATATCTGAGGTGCTAATATAATAGTTTCAACATTGTCAAGTAGTCGGTGTATAGTTGATTCGAATGACATACCTAATCCTTTTCAGAACTAAAGTGTTAGTCATATCTTCGATTGTTCAAGACATTATATTTTGTTAAGTGTATTTCCGTTTCGGTTACTAATTTTACGACTATTTTAAAAATTGTCATTAAGTTGTAGATAAGTATTTAAACGATTTCTAAAAACGAAACCTATATAGCTAGATCGATTTATCGTCCTCGAAACCCCCTGCATACAAAATTTCATGAAAATCGTTGGAGCCGTTTCCGTTTATATATATATATATAAGTTCGTTATATAAGCTCGTTTAAAGGTATTAGATATTTTGGATTAGCAACATTTATCTGAAACTTTATCGAGGTACCCGTAAAAATGTAATATAATGGTCAGAAGTAGAATCTTATGACTGGAAAATAATGGCATAATCTCATAAATAATGGCATTCCTTGCTACTTATCGAGAGCTGGTTATCGATTTACATTGTCCAAGTTTCATAATCATAAACAAAGGTCATTAATTTTCTTAGTAAATACCTAAGAATAAGGTTCCGTAGACAAGCGCTTAAGATTTTCATATCCAACTTTTTAGGTTTAGTATAATTCTAGAGGTCTTCTTGTAATTACTACAGGCCCTTGATTCTCTAACACACACGAGATTCCTTACCGGAAACGCGTATAGCGTTACAAATTTTTAATTGAATGTTGGCATAGAGTGTAGAATTTAACGCGAATTTAACCTTTCTTTCTAAATCAGCCGTTTTTATAAACTGTCCCACTGTTAGGCGCGGACCTCTTCTCATTGTGAGAAGGGTAATACCGTGGTCCATCACGCTGGCTAAGTGCGGGTTGGCAGACTACACACATCGACGAGAACTTTTTTAAGAATTTTCCGACTTTTTGGTAGGTTTCCTCACGATGTTTTCCTTCACCGTTTCAAGTCAGCAGAAATACGCACATAATTAAAAAAAAACAGGTGCGTGCCATGGGTTTTGAATACAGGACCTCCAGATTGAAAAAAAAACCACAATTTCTTTGTTTCCTGTGAACTAAAATCTAGGCGTTTGTAATGTTAGAGTGAATAGATATTTTCTATATTGACGAGCTCCGTCCTAGGCCACATCATTGCTTTCCATTGGATGAGTTGGTGGCTAAACGTTCATGTAAAAAAATATAGAGGCTACCATAGTGAAACTCTGGAATGTTTCCTACATTCCAGGATTGTACCATGGATCTGTTGCATATAACGTTCTAATGATTTTGACCTAAAATTATTTTGTTCTTTTCTCGTTAGTTATAATTGTTGTCCTTTGTTATTCGGAACCCTAAAATCATTAAGTTTAACTAAACTGTATGCTTATTTGTTAGTGCTGAAGTGCATGCAATGCAACAAATTCAATTGTACTTTTATTGTCTACCGTTATACCTATGAAGACATCGAATTCAATAGAATTCTTTGCATTTCAAGGTTAAGTTAGTTAAAACTACCTAATCAGGACAATTTTCGAGGATTTTTATGTAATTTAAAGGTGAAGAGAGCAAAATGGGCGCTTGATGATTAGTTAAGGTTGGTTCACAAGTTTTTTCAGTAACAGCAATAGTTGACACTGATGCACAGGTATAAATATTGTATGACACATTACACACAGAGCCATCTGACCCCAAACTAAGCAGAGCTTGTGTGATGGAAGTCAGATAATTTTTTGTAAATACATACTTATAATACATACAGGTTATTTGGTAGGTAGGCATAAGTGCACCACCTTTATACTCCCCACAGAGATAATACTATATAGAGGTGCTTAGCGCTAAGACTCGGCGCAAAATTCAAATGCACTTGTGTTTTTTTAAATAGAAAAGTAATGTGATGAACGAGGCGCTCTCCTGATGCTAAGAGATAACGCCTGTCCATGACCATTGCAGCGATACATAGAACTTTAGCAGAACAAAGTCCAGGACAGTGGATAGTTAGTCTCAACAGCCCTGTAATTTCGGTAGCTGCACTAATTACATTCATATACCTATAAGAAACCATACGATGATGTACATAGATAATTTGAATTTATTTTTTAGACGTCGATAGATAGACTAAGAAGTCGATATTTTTGTATAATTGGTTCATTTACACGCTTACCATAGACAAATTGCGGTTGTAGTGATTTTACGGCTGTATTAACAAATGATTTTACTTGGTGGTAATCTCCTTAGCAGGAGGTCGTCTAAGGTACTACCGCAGTTTTGCCAAAATATCGAATTGTTAGTCGTCTAAAAAAATGATGTACCATCATTATGGTTATATACATGTGAATGTAATTAGTGCATGTCGCAACTTTATTAGGACCGAATTAGTTTAGAGTCTTTGATCATCTCTTTAGAATATCATCTCTATGAAAATCCTACTGCTACATAGATATAGTCCTACGCTTGAAGGGTGACGGGATATATTACGCTCGTTGGGATTGTGTTAGCGAACTCACTTTATATGTAGGTACCATTGAATTACATTTTCGGGTAATTATGTAGCTTCACGATATTTTCCTTAACGCAAAAACAAGAGGTATGAGTTTTTAGAAATTCATTAATACTCGTTAGTACGGCTTCAGGATGGAATAGTATGCAGGTTTACTTACCTGTAGAGACTTCAACCCTTTCAGAATATTGGTGTATTGCAGGCACAAGCCACACTGTACCATAAAATCTTTGCAGTCGTACGGCACCGCCACTACATTGGAACACGGCTGGTCTGAAGCACACCTAAATGAGCAAATAACGTAAAAAATATATTATTATACCTAAATCAGTGAGCAAAACATTTAAATATTTTTATTTCACTTACATTCGGTATGAAATTATGAATGGTTTAGAAATAATTCAAACATAATTCAAATTGTAAAACTATGTTTTATTGTAAGGTCAGAGCGAGTGGTCTTCTATCTAGTGTTTCATCTTCGACCACATCGTTCCTTACCAACAGGCGAAGTGGTGGTCAAGCACAGATTATCGTTTTTTTTATTGTATTCATTTCGGAGAGTGTGCTTCGGAGCTTTATGGTCTAATTCCCCTATGTCCATTTTTCTATCGGACAGCCAGAAGTTCCAAAAAGCGATTTCGTTTCATGGTCGACGATCCAAACACTCGATCGAAACGATTTGATTCCACGTTCATTGTGCGGACCGCTAGACAGTGGAATGCGCTGCCTGAGTGAGTGTTCCCGATGGATATAATCTGGGTGTGTTCAAGTCGAGAGTGTGAATCGGTATCTTCTAGGCAAGCGTGCTCCATCTTAGACCGCATCATCACTCAACATCAAGTGAGATGGCGGTCAAACGTAAGATTTATTTATTATAACAAAAAACTTGTTATCGAAAAATAGAAGTCTATCTTAAATAACAAATCTTAAATGGCAAATTCTTATTATAATCTCACTTAACTATTGTGCAGCGCACATCCGTGACCTCTCGGGTCAATCAAGTTGCATTATCTTGCATTTATATGCAAGATTTAACTTCCATCATATGTTTTTTGGGTTTTATGAGAAATTAACCTTTTCCGGAAATTTATTTTGCTTCCTTACTTGAATCGCATATAGTTTTCTGTCATCTGCGCGTACAAAGGCCAGTTTTGATTGCAGGGTGGGCAGTTGCAATCGAACCAGTATTGTTCTTTGAGATCTGCTTGTCTTTTTGTCTTCGGAACAGTCGTAAAGATGGGGCCGTAGTTTTCAGAGACCTCCTCGCCCTTTTTGATGGTTTTGACAGCGCGGACGATAATGTTTGAATTGACAAAGTATCTAGAAATCCAAAGAAGATAACAAATTACTTTCTAAATTGCCTTATTTTCGGACTAAGCATACGGACTATCTTACTTATATATGTGTATGTGAATGTATTTTTTTTATTAATATTTGATATTATAAATGTAAAAGCTTGTATGTTTAGATGTTTAAAAAAATCAATTTATTTGCCGTAAATTTTGGACACATTCGTAGTGTTAACTGTATTTCGGAAACCAGTGGCTTTTCCTGATATCTTAAATCAAGCTCAAAATGCTAGAGGCAGACTTCAAAACTAAAAATGTTTTTTATACAATTATTATATACATAAGTGTATGCATACATAAATATCTGTGTCTATGTGTGTGTATGTATGTGTGGAAGTGTGTGTGTGTATGAGTATGTGGTATATGTGTGTAAGTGTGCGTATGCGTGTAGGTGAGCGTGAGTGTTCTAAACTATTATAATCAAATGTGTTTAGCCAAGTTAATATTTTTTTTTTAACTATACTTCTTTTACCTACTGTACTTTCTTATTTTATTTCTACAATCTATTTTATTTTATTTTTAGTTTGGATGTTTGTTACTCAATCACTCAAAAACGGCTGAACGGATTTGGATGAAATTTGGCACACATATAGTTTATTACCTGGATTAACATATGGGATATACTTATTTATATTATACTTTTTATATCGGAAAAATGTTAGGTTCCTGTTGTATTATTCAAAACGTTCAAAGGCACTACCACTACTCGCCATCAGATATCGTCAAGTGTCACAAAACATAATAGTCATTACTATTCAATTTGGCGGACGAAGTTGCGGGTAACATCTAGTAGGTATATGAAAAATTACTAAACTACTATATTTAAGAAAATTAATATATATTAGAAAATATAATAGATTAAGTTTCAATTTTACGAAAGAAAAAAAAACACGGATGTCCTAGGCAGTGCACGGTTAGACTAACGCTTTCAACAAAATCAAAGTTTCAACTAATTTGGTGATCTTACCTCACCACAGAAGGGTCGCAGCTGTGGTTGAATAGAGCAAGAGTCGGAAATACTGCGCCAGCTAAGAATACCGACTTGCCGTCGTGTTTTAAGATATTTTTCCCGACTTTCGGCCTCGGACACTGCAGTTCAAAGACTTCATGAGCGTTAAACTGTAGAACTTGCAGGTTCTTTAAAATAAGGCCTCCAATTAACGCCACTTCATCTTTGTGTTTCTCATCAACAGCCATAGATTTTAGTTCGTCGATCTCAATAGGCTTTGTTCTCAATTTACCTTCAAAATAGCCACTGAGTTCTAAAAGTTTAACAAGAAAAGCTGTCATTTCAGTTCTTTGTAAGATATCTTCTTTCGTTCGCTTGTCTTCGTGACATACTAGGTGGTAAATATTTCTGTAGTCCATAGTTTTATATGGGCCAGTAGGTTTCGTGTCCAAGTTCTCCAGTTTTGTGAAGTAGTCTTTAGGACGTTGCGTTATCATCCTGAGCGCTATTTGGCAAGTGACAGAACATCCAGACTTCCATAGTAGAGGAAGTATGTGACATTCGTAGCCGTGATACGAATTCTGTGCAGCTTCCGAACATTTTTCGTCACAGAAAATTGCGTTTGGACATTTTGGACACGCTAACGGGATCGCGCACCTAAAATATAAATTAATCGTTTACTGTTCTGAAGTTAAATATGTGTTCACGAAGAAGACATAACAGATAACTTACTTCGAAAAGCAATTTTGACAGTGCGTCCTGCAGTATTCGGCGAGGAGGACACCACTATGTGGCTTTTCGACTAATAAAACGTCTCCAGCTTGAATATCTCGTGTAGCTACAGCAAACCTGCCTGCTGCTTCACTTTGATCAATCTGAATTGCTTCTGAAGCAGCTGGGTACTGAGGGTTGTTTTTTCCAGGCAGCTTAGGCTTGGGGGGCATCTTTTTTATTGATTCAGGGTCATTAGGCTTTCCTGCTAGTACAAGGCCCTTGTTTAAAATTTCCAGCATCATTTTAGCGTCTCCGCGCATCTTATGTCGTTTTGCTTTATCAAGTTTAGTAGCTTCATCAAGCGCGCTGATAGTGTCCCTGAAAATTGCATAAAATTACTTTGTTTTTAAATCTGAAATCTTGTGAAAGAGTTTTGTTATTTTCTGGGTTATACTTACTGAAACGCTTTTACTGCTTCGTTGTTTCTTTTCAAGACAAGCAGACTCCTAGCTCTCCTCTCGTATACCTTGTACCTTAAGTGCCTTGGATACGGTAGCGAAAGGCATCTTCGTATATCCGCTAATGATTCCTCGTATAGCTCCAAATGGTTCAGAGCGGCTGATCGATTTGCCAGCACTATAGAGAGCTCTTCAGCTGTAAAGAAAAATTGGTATTATTTTTAATGTAAACTATTTTAATCTAATATAATTACCTAAACATGTAGATTGTGGGTAGGTATAGTTGGTAATTAAGGTTGTCCAAATGTTTTACACTTTAACGTTTTGCTATTGTTGGGTATGACGCTGATTTCTTTAGGGATAAATATTATTTACATAAGTTTATCACTTATATTATTAATTGGAATTTCATGAATTGATGAATTTGATAAATTATACATACCGCAATATTGTTCCGCACTTAGGATTGGTGTTTTAGTTTCAAAATTTATACTTTAATACTGTAGAATCAGTTGAAGACAACAACCAACTGGGAACATTTAGTGCATATTCACTAATGTTGTTATTATCAACATGAAATTGCGCTGATCCCATAAAAGTCAGAAAAAAATATTTACAACGAATTTGTATTATATAGTAGGATTAAATAAAATTAAGCATGGAGCATGGTGTAATTACTTTACACCGTGCTTTTTTTTTTATTTGTTTTTTTTTTTTAAATGTAATCGTAATGGGGTGAACGAGTCGTTCTCCTGATGGTAAGTGATAACGTCTATCCATGATCATTGCAGCGACTCACAGAACTTTGAGTAGCAAAAAAAAAGTCGCTGCTTTGGTGCTCATTACTTTGAGACTCTAGATGGTTAGTCTCCAACAGCCCTATCCTAATTATTTGGAATATGTCCCTACCTATTCGAAATAATGCCGGCCGGCCTAGAAGGCAGTAGAAAGATGCTCATGATATGGGTTGACTCGCAATAGCAGAAGAACAGAGAAGCATGGAAAGGGAATAGAGAGGCTTTTACCCAGCAGAGGGATAAGATGGGCTAATAAAATAATCAAAATAATATTTATATTTGGTTTGTGCCATTTGAGTTCTTTCTATTTAGATCAAGGACTACTCAATTTTTAACTACATTTTTTGTGATGCGAGCTTAGGTTATAGAGTTTAGCGTTAGTTTGGTTCTACAATATGTGTGCTAGTCGGTTTTTTAAACTCACTTATGATCGGTAAAAATTGCATGGATATTGATTGGTAGTATACTAGAGTATTTATATCGCTAGTGTTTTTATCTAACAGGAAAATATTAATTCGCGTTTGTGGATGTAGTACAATTGTATTAAATTATATTTTCGCACTAATTTGAGTTTACATTAACCTCATGACGTGTTCCTATTGCTAGTCGCCGGCTTGTCAGACGCTGCAGTTCCTTCTCGGGCTACGGGCTAATTTTTTAAATTTAAATATGTACATAATTATACCAAACGAAAAGCTAAAACCGTAGTAAAATAAAACATACCAATTTCATTTGTACATTTGTATCCTGCACCAATGTTTGTATTTTTTTTATGGTTGTCAAGCTAGGTGTTTAACCACAGCTCATCTGATGTTACGTGACGGTGTGGTCGAAAACGATAAAGCACAACTAGTCTGGAATATAACTGGCTCTCAAGTGAGGCTGCCGGAACACACCGTTAGCCAGCCGAGTACTAGAAAATACCCTACCACCGTGCTATGGTTTCATCACGATGTTTTTTTTTCTTCACCGGCAGCTCAAGCTCATTGTTGGGGTTTGGACCCACGTCCTTCGGCATGTGAACCGTCCGCACTAACCACTGAGCTATCATCGCTACAGAATTATAAATATATTAATATTATTTATTTAATTTTTTATTTTGTATTACCTACTAGGATATTCCTGTCACATTATAGTATTTATATATTACTTTACTGTCAAATAAATATACATTGAAAAAAAAAATGAAAAAAAAAACAAGCATGTGTCAACGGTAATGAGTCTAGAAAATTCAATTCAATTCTTGATAAATGGCATTTGCGAAGATACTTCAGAGTCTAGAACATGTCTTGAAGTATAACAGTGTTATCGGTCGTGACATTTGACACCGAGCATGCGAACTTACTTTCTTTCTCGGGCATGTAAATCGTGCTCTGACTGTAGAGTTGCATCGCTTTACCCCAGTCGCCTTTTTGCACCGCCTTATTACCCTCATCCTTGAACAGTCGGGCTTTATCCAAGTCTTTCTTCACTGGGAAGGCCCCACCGGTTTGACATTTCAGCACGTCCACCGACAAATCGTATTCTTTCACAGCCGGTAAACCGCACAAATACGACACCCGCTTCGCGTTTGTCTCTAAATTGACGAAGTTATTCGTTGTAACGTCGTCTAGAGAGCTATTTATGCTTTCATGGAACTTTTTAAAGAAGCCTTCGTTGTCTTGAGACATATTTTTTAAAGGACACCAGACTGGCACATGTGTTTAGATTAGAATTTGGTTCAGTGAGACTGCTCAAGAAAGCGCGACGTATGAACTGTTCCCTGTTTCTATTTTTGTAATTTGGAACGTCCATCTGTTCATCACTTCAGAGTACAGATTCTATATTAGCGCACCGATAATATTTCTTTTCGATGGCTTGATTACTTGTTTATTAGTTTTTATATCGTGATTGAATCTTTTTTTCGTCTAATGCTATTATGTAGTTGGCATATATAACGTTAAATTGGTTCAAAATGGAATGTTTTCTCGCAAGAAAAATATTTATCAGTTGATTTATGGTTATTTTGATTTATACTTATAAATTGATGCTCTCATTTCGAAGACTTCTCTAGAAGTCTGGATGCCTCGAGGTAGCTAATAAAGTATTTGATATTATGAATCCATTCCGATTCCGATTCCCACCCGATGAGCTGTTGGCAGTAATCGATGCTAGCACGCAAAAATGTTCTTAGTTCGTTTTTTTTTGTTATATTTAATCGTTTGTTTTAATTTGGCATAAATATACGTGTTGCCCAATAAAACACAATAACAACATTGTTTACCAAATGCTATTCTTGGATCATCGCACAGTCCAACACAAATTATAATGGATCAAAGGGGTAACGATTATTAGATTATTCACCAGTTGAAGCACAGCAATCATCAATTCAATCTTTTTTATTCGAAAGTGTAGGTAAACATTACTATTTAAATTATGATTCATTCCTAAATACACATATGGGGTTACGTAAACGATAGTACTAAGTCGAAAAGAGATTATTGTAATCCTAAATTACATTCATATATGCTATAACGTCTCTTAGACGTAGTACTAACAATGAGATATAACTAGTAAGTTGAATTTGACCCACTTCCCGATGTCCGATTGCACTCAAATTTAATGTACTTATGTATCGTCTTATGTATACTCTTTTATAGGCGTAATAGGTCTTTTGCTTGTCGTCAATAATTTTTTGTTCTAGATACCGAAAGACATACAACTTAGCGTGCGATTTCGAGTAGGTACTCGTAACATGACTACGTGAGTAATGACCCTTATCAAGGACTATTTAATCAAACTGGTCTGGTCTGGTCTGGTCATCTAAAAGGCGTTAGGTACGTCTTTTTATGGCTAGTGGATAGCAGAAAAAATGTATTAGGTTTGCGTAATTAATAATAATTGATTACCGTAATACGTAAAAAATCGGCTGTTGAAAAATTCACTCACCCTCGACAATATTTGTGGAATATATAGGTGTTTTTTTTTTCACGATTTCAGGGCTGACCTCATATTAAAAGTTGTTCACAATGATCAGTACAATGATTTCTTTGACTTTATTATTATCTTTGTTTTTACTTATACGTATTATATATGTTTTTATTCAAGGTACCTACGATTCGATGTAAGATGGAACGCGCTTACCTAAACAACCTGTTTACTGTAACTTTGAAGGCACACAAATAAATAAATATATATTGTAGGACATTACACACAGCGACATTTGAACCTAAATTTAGCAAAACTTGTGGAATCAGATATCTGATAGAATACTTAAATACTTTTTTTTCTTCTAAATACATAGTAAATACCACAAAATGTTTGTCCTGGGGAATCGAACCCACGCCCTCCAGCTCTTAAAACGGATATACTACCAATGCGCCAACAGGGCTTTATTGTACTTCTTCTATGTTTTTTGGCTTCGCACTTTATACATTTGCTGGTGCCAAATATTTGGATATTTCAAGCATATTAAGATAAATTAAGTGATATAAGTCTAAGTCACACAAAGTAAGTCATGATCAAGCCCGGTTATGACCTTGTAAAGTTGTAGTAACTTGACTACGAGCTTCGACGGAGTTTTGGAAGCAGGACCTATGTCATATTTTTCCTATGTTCGTTACTTTCCAATTCATACGCACTTATTTCGGCAGTTTATGAATAAAACACCACTATTTTTAAACATTAACACTCGAAAAATCGGTTTTGGAAAATTTTATAATTTGACGACACGGCTTTTCTGCATTCGCGCCAAAACACTCTATATTGTATTTTTTTGAGAATACAGACCGCTTTTAAATTGTTAATATTTTCTTTGGAAAATATTTCCGAGAATTTCCACTATCCAGACTGATCCTGACTAATTTACTTAGTAATAAGACTCTTCATGTAATTCTAGTTCCACTGAAATTCGATAAATACAGCTGTTTCCTCTTAACCTTTGCAATTAAAGCTTCTCCTTTGTCCGTAATTCGAAAACGTAAACAAGCAAAACTTTTTAGCTTGACACATTATAATTGCAGAGAAAATCAAAACTAGTGTGAAATAAATATTATTATAGTCAATTGTATTATTATTGTTCATTAATATGTTTGAGTATTCCTACAAATATCTAGCTTATACCAGCACTTTTAAAAATGTTTGACTTTTCATAGGTAAAAAAAAAATATAATAAGGTGTAAGTATAAAAAGAAAAGTAGCTTAGTTATTGCGTCAATAAAGAAAAAAAAATATCGTTAGCTGACAGTTGACATTTAAGACAATGATCATTGTCAACCTAACACATTTGTTTTATTCAAGACTAATTATGAAGGCTTTAATTGATAGACTCAGATCAGTTGATAGAGTTAAACTTGCTAATAATATTGCTGTCCTTGTCTAACAGACTGAAATGAGAAATAAACTTTAGTAAGTTTAGTCCTGTAAAAGCTTTCAAGATCGGTCTTAGAGTGTCTCCAAAAGTAAGATACAGTAACAATAAGATTGATAAGTTTAAAGGCTCTCTGTTACCGGTTGGGATAGTGTCAGATTTAGTATTAGTAGAGTTAGTACGTCACGCATTGACAGGAAGTTTCTTACTCTGCAGTTTTAACCATCGGCAGCACCGCTGCCGGTGACATTCTATTTTTACTAAAAGTTTTATATTATTTGTCTTAACGTTCTTTACATAAAAAACTACAAAATAACGTATTAGACCGCACACAGAACATACTTTTTTTTTAATGGCTGACAGGCTAGTTGTTTGACCACAGCTCACCTGATGTTAAGTGACGGTGTGGTCGAAGATGGTAAAGCACACCTCGCCTGGAATGGAAGTGGCTCTCAAGTAAGGCTGCCGGAACACACCGTTAGATGATTGGCGGCAGATTTTCAACTTGAGGGTGGTAGCTAGCCAGCCGAGTACTAAAGTACCCTTCCACCACGCTATGGTTTCCTCACGATGTTTTTCCTTCACCGGCAGCTCAAGCTCATTGTTGGGGTTTGAACCCACGCCATTCGGCATGCGAACCGACCGCGCTAACCACTGAGCTATCATCGCTACTTTTATGTTAAAGTAAAACTAAGCACTTATTTTAACTGATATTAAAATAATCTGCAATATAATAATAAACTATCTGAAAGCATTAAAGCTAGCCCATAGCTAAATTGAAACCGAGGTATTTTGGTTTAAAACACAAACTACTGAACAAATTTTTATGAAATTTCAATGTGACCAATCTTTTCAAATAAGTATTTTTTTAAATCAAATCGTTTCATAAATGACGGATTAAAAATACAACCGAATTGAGAACTTCTTCCTGTTTTGAACTCGGTTGAAAATTAACTTGGTTTCTTCGAAAATATTAATAAACTTTTTCGTTGTGGTTTTGTATCGGTTGCGTTCGATTCGTCATTATAGTGGGTCAATAAATGGTATTCAATTTATATTAAGTGTTTTTGCTGAATACTAAGAATATAGTTTACGAGGACAACTGTTCTGAAGTATATAGGTACACACACACATATATATATATTTCAATTTTTATCTTGCTTTCAGCCTTGTTGGCTATTAGCAGATGTGATGGTGGTGGTCTTTGAGTAGAGTGCTACTCCAAGTAGAGTACAGCCCTTTTATTTGTGTAGTCAGTCAATGCGCTGACTATCTTGGTCAAAGATGTCTCGTCTCTTTTTTAGCCGACTAATAATTTCTGGGATTGTTAATTTTGTTGGTTTGGATGCATTTGCTGTCTTTAGTTTTGAAGTACATTATATATATTTTTATTTTACTCATAGCCCTGTTAGCTCGTTTGGTTGAATATCTACTTCAAGAGCGTGAGTGTGTGGGCGTGGGTTCGATTCCCACCAGAACATTTATGTGTCGAAATATTTTTGTTCTGTATCTGGGTGTTCTGTATCTATTACAAGTATCTATTTACAAAATAGAGTATTTAATTCTATGAGTTATCTGGTTCCCATAGTACAAGCTTTGCTTAGTTTAGTGCTAGATGTCGCCGTGTGAAATGTCCAACGATATTTATTTAATTTATCACTTTATATTGTAAACTGTCTTAGACCATACAATATTTCATTTTAGTTCTTCTGCACAATCAGGGACACTACCGGTGGGTATATGTACATTTTAACATATTACTCTACATTTTGTCTTCATATCTTAGTCTTACAAGAAAACCTAGTAGGTAATCGCTGGTATTAATTCCTTTTAAAGCGTAACGTATTTATGGCATAATAGGTCTAAATATAGTGCAACCTCGATATACATCTTGTACTGTACCCATGGAAGCAATAAACATCTTGAATCTTGAATCTAATAATAGTGAATTTATGGACAGCGCGCAGCCTTACGCACTGAGCTAGCGCAAAACATAACTGCATACGTAGATTACGCGACGCGCGCGACTGCCATGTAATTTTCGGTGTGCGTGATCTGAGTGTCCGCATTTTTGTGTTTCCTCAGGATAATTAGGTCAAATATTAACCACCTACTTTTTTATTATTTGGAACGACAATCGAGTACTGAACCCGCTGTATCAATATTGCTGATGTTCAAACTTTCACGGTGTATATTTTGCAATTATTAAAAATTCATTACAAAGAGGATTTTGACAAGAAGTATTCGTAATGTAAAGGTATATTTCGCATTAACTCTTACGGCCAGTTCTAGGGGTTTTCGAAGAATTAGTTAAATCGAGGAAATCATTATATTGAAGTTCGTTTTATTGAGGTTACACTGTATTATCATTTTAATAGCTAATGGAACACGATGATGTAAACTATAATGAGATCTAGACAAGTGCTGGTAGATTTCCTCAGTTCTGAGAAGCCTTTCATGCGCAGACTTATAGTATACCTAAACTGTCAGCTCTGAGAAAAAATATGAACAAGGTCTTCTATGAGATGCAATTACGTCATTGTAACTTAATATTTCTACAATATTGTTCTCGATCCTCATCTTCCGCAGTTATTAAATATTTTAATGTACACGATCATTTATTATATACTTAGGTTCTATATCATAAACTAGAAACATATTGACTGTCCTGCTAGCTCATTTTTGCAGTTCTGCTTTGAGAGCTGAAGGGGGTGTTCGATTTCCACTCAGGACTAACATTTGTGTGACTAACATAGATGTTTGTTCTGTGTCTGGGTGTTCTGTATGTGTTTACAAGAGAAAAAGTATTTAAGTATTCTGTCAGCTGTAAGGCTCTCATAGTACAAGCTTTGCTTAGTTTGGGGCTAGTAGCACTGTGTGAAATGTCAAAAAAAAGATGAAGTGTTGATGAGTCGATTTAGTTTCTTACTACTTCTCATTCCATCAGGAGAGCACCACGTTCATCTCATTACATTTAGATTAAAAAATATGAAGGCTTTGGACACTATACACTATATACAGTATATGTACAGTGCAAGTCAAATTTTATTAATATTAAGTAAATAAATAATGCAATAATTCAAAAAATACTATTATTATGATAATATCTACATATAATAACGTTTTAACCAAACTCTTTTTCATCTTTTACCAAAACCAAACTTTATTCTTTGGGTAGTTTTTCTAGTCTCTTTTATTAAAAAAGTATATGAGTAGTTAAAAACTAAAAGATGTCTGAAACACTTATGAGTTATTTTTAAATTAATTAAATTCAAAGATATAGTTACCTACGTATGTATTTACATGACTACATTATTATCTAGGTACATCATCACATCATCAGCCATAGAACGTCCACTGCTAGACATAGGCCTCCTCCTGGGGGGTTTTGCCAATACTCGCCACGCTTGGCAGGCGGGTTGGCGAGCGCAGTTAGGTGTGATTGTTCAAGGAAGACGCTGCTGCCTATCTTCCCTGATTACATCCCTTAGCCGACTCTTACGGCAACCACGGGTAGAGAGGGTGGGTACGCCGGCACCACCACGGCACATCTAAGTACACACGTCATTATTTATATCTACTTCAAGCTTTTCTCATTTTTCTTTCATTTTACTTTCCTTTTAATCTATAAGTATATACAGTCGTAAACATGAATTGGCAAGGTAATCTCCGCATAATTCATACCACGTGTCGCTAAGTGAATGTTGCGCGTACGCAGTCCGCATGTAATCCAGCAGGCAAGTAAGCGACACGCTCCATGGTCAATGAGACGCTTCCCCGAGTTTATTGGGACCAGTTTTTCTAAGCAAACGTGCTCCATCTAGACCACATCTTCGCTTAACACGGCGGCGCGATGGCGTTTGAACGCAAACCATAACAAAAAAGTTATAGAAACTAAATATATATTCAATTATATTATAGTCTGGAATTATTATAAAGTAAATAAATAAACAGGCCATAAAATAAACATATGTAGTTATTTCTCTTAAGGTTATTCCCTTATTCCACTTTGGCCTATTCAACGTTTGACAACGCCTCAGGAAAATAGGAAGGTGTCACAGTGGAGCATGAATAGCTCATTGTCTTTAGGTAGGTAACAGGGATTAACCGTGATTTTCTTCTTAGAATCATTAAGGGTTTAGAAATCTTCGTCACTCAACACACGCAATATTTTGCCAAATTTCATCAAGAACAATCAATATAAATTATACACATAGGATGCAATCTGGGTGCCTTCAAGTCGCGAGTGAATCGGTTTCTTCTAAGCGAGCATGCTCCATCGTAGACCGCATCTTTGCGTAACATCAGGCTAGTTGGCGGTCACACGCAAGCCTATCAGTAACTAAAAAAGAAGAAGTGTCAATATAGCTTTAAAAAATAATTGAAAATATCGCATCTACGAGTATAATATAAGCGAGATCTTATACGTAGGTATAGTTCTACAACGAGTGAACGTGATTTGTTTTAAAAGATTGTATTCATTTGACATCTTTATGACGCTGCATGTTTTTAACCCGCATTTTCCTATAACCGCTAGAGGCCACGACCTGGACTATCAATCAAAATTCTAGGCACCGGCATTCCTTGCTGTGGCTTCCCATTGGCACGAGCCTCTTTCCTCTTAGCTAATTATAGGATTTCCTCTTCACATCCGGTTCTTAGCGCTCGTCGGAAATTATATTCAGTCGCGAAATGGGCATTGAATATTTTATTGCATAGGTACTTATATGTCTTTCCATTACGGATATCTTTTTCATCTCTATCTATTACTAATTTTCTGATACCGACTATAAATTGAACAAATTAAAAAGCATAAATATATTTTTTTTTTTAATAATTATTAATGTGAAGGCTAACTTCTTTTGCAAGTGGAGTATTTTATAAATTGTATTTTATTATGTTATTTAGATTAGCGTTAAGTCGACTCCTGTATTCGTTTTTATGCTTATACAAGTTGTACGCGCACGCTACTTTGAGAAAGGGTTTCTCAAAGTACTAGAGGAATAATTGATCTCATGAATAAAATATTTAGTAAGTAAGGCTCTTTTTAATATTAATTTGAACAACTACAGGTTTATTTGTTACAAAAGTGTACGGAATTTTTATTTTTCTTAAATAGGCCAGTAAAAATAGAATTTAACTTCGCACAAAATTTCCGATCCAATATTTTTTGTAAGGTTTTTGTAGGGTCACTTACTGAGCATAAAATCACAAAATGCTAACAGATCCAAGAGGAGCTTCAAGCGCCATCTTGAAAAAAAAGTTTATGGCCGATATCTCAGAACCTATGTACTTTAGTGCAATAGTTATTGACACCATTGTTGTAAAAAATATAATTTCGCATCTTTTATTTCCTGTAAACTTTTTTGTAAAACTTACCGTTTACGATTTATGGCCCATTAAATGAACCGGTTTTTCTATTTCTTCCAATATTTTGAGAGTTATCGGCCTTTTACATTCTCCCATCAACAGCATTCTTGTTAGTCATCTATCGCGGAATATGATGATGTGGTCACATATGTTTGTTTGCTATTTCAAAAATATTATTTACGTGTTTGTTGTTGTGGTTGCATCTAGATTATGGTTCTGTATAATGGCTTGTGATTATTTATCTCCTGTTATGGAACGCGCCCTCGCGTGCCGCTCCACTTCGTGAGTTCATGACTTGACAACTCAACGTAGGTAAACCCAGCTTTAAATCTAGAAAAAAAAACTAATAATTATGTTGACCCATTGCGTGAAGGACGAACAAAGAAATAAAGAAACCAAAAACACACTTTAGCATTTATAATATTAACTATCGACCCGCCCTGGCTTCGCATGGGTCCAATATAGATACTAATGTATTGCATAAACATTTATTATACATACAAACCTTCCTCTTGAATTATTCTGTCAATTGATGAAAGCTGGATTAAAATCCGTTACGTAATTGAAAATATCTAAGCGTACAGACGGCGGGAAGCGACTTTGTTTTATACTATAGGTACTAGTGACCCGCCCCGGCTTCGCACGGGTGCAGTATAGATACTACATAAAACCTTGACAAAATATATATCTATTGGTAATAGAATACAACAAGATGTGTTAAGAGTTCGTTTTTAACTATCAAAATAAATTATAAGCGTATATATGTATATACATAGCATTCCATATATATATTAGAAATGTTTTTCAACAACCTAATCTAAGTGTCCATCAGCTTTTGACCAGGAGGCTTCAGGTGACCAGATGCCAGCATTCTGGTCACCTGAAGCCTCCTCTAAACAATTGGCCAGGTCTTAAATTAAATTTTAAATACTTACCTACATACAGAACATCTCAACACAAAACAAACATCTATGCATAGGTATTCGTCACATAAATGTTTGTCTTGAGAGGAATCGAACCCATGCCCTATAGCTCATGAATCAGAGCTTACCGAATGAGCTAACGAGGCAGTTTTTTCCTAGTTTCACAATTTATAGCATCAATTAAGCAGAAGCAGCTGTAAGAATCTTAAAACAATGTTTGTTTTGGGCAAGTCGGCAGAACGACCTTGGCTCAGAGGAAATGTTAGCAGAACAAACATTTGTGATAAAGATCAAGCGGCGCCGTACGACAACAGGGCTTTATCTGGACGTTGGACACATATTGCGTCATGTTGAGATTTTTTTGTTATCACTATCTTAATAATCATACACGAGGCAATCGTTATCACTTTCTCTCCGAAATGTGATATCGTTGCTATTAGTTACAGGTAGAAATTTGCTCGTAGAACCCAGTGAATATTTCAGGTGATGACCACACATCGTCATCATCAGCCATAGGACGTCCACTGCTGGACATAGGCCTCCTCCTGGGGGGGTTTTGCCAATACTCGCCACGCTTGGCAGGCGGGTTGGCGAGCGCAGCTAGGTGTGATTGTTCAAGGAAGACGCTGCTGCCCATCTTCCGGACATCTCTTAGCCGACTCTTACGGCAACCACGGGTCGAGAGGGTGGGATACTATTCTTACGCCAGCACCACCACGGCAAAGGTGATGACCAATTAAATAGAATTTTTCATTGGCACTATTGGAATTAATAAGAAGTTAAGGAGAGGTTAAAAGGTTGTTGGGATGGTAATATGCTAAAAACATGCCTTAAATCCATATCAAAATGTATGAAAAATAGATTAGCGCTCGTGGTGGCCTTAAACTGAAATTTATACACGTATTAACATAATTAATAAATCTTAGTATTATCTTAAATATATATATAGTTCTTAATATACCGTATGTAGTATCGAAAGCTTGACTAAATTTTATTCACAAATTGTCTTTCTAGACATTCTGAGGTTTGGACTCAGCGATCAACAAAAGGACGTCCATCGTAAAGATAATTTATAATATATCTAAATAAGGAATACCTAATATGAAAAGAAAGATCCACAAAAAAAATGCCTTGCTGAGTTTCTTGCCGAAGTCTTCTCAGTTAAAGTGTAATTACGAACCGGTGGTAGATTCAAACATGTAACTTAACGTTCATAAGTGCCTTACCAGGGCCTAAACTGTATAAATTACTTTTTGATTTTTGATTTTTTTGAAGGGCAATATATAATGAAGAAGTTATTGGCTGGAATAATAAAACAAACATCCTACGTTTTTATGCCGCCTTTTTTTAATTCTAAATGACGCCACGCTAAACTTTTTTTTACATATTATGATTTTGAATGTACCTACTTATTATTACAAGACTGACATGGCATGTTTACGTAAAAAAGATAGCTAGCTAGTTAGTATATAAGTGTATAAGTAGAACATACCACAGTAAATCTAAGGTCCAATTATAACTATACACATTTACACAACCAATTTATAAAGTAACCGACAGCAGAGGTTGCTAATTGGTTAAATAGTATATGTAATTGTGTAGTTTATGGAATCCGCCATATTGATTTTACTGTGACCTTGTGTACACTGTGAACCTTTGTGTAGTGTTTTTTTTGTGTAGTTTGACGTGTAGGACCTAAATAAGGGTCAACAGGACAATTCATTTAATAAAATCATAATTAGTAGTTTAGATAAAACGAGGAAACAAATGAACGTACATACCTTCTAAATATGGTTAAAACAACAACACTCTATTTTGCGTAGTTGAATAAAAACAGCAGAGAATATCTCAACAATACTTCACTACGTAGATTGCATTATAATTGCAACAACAAATTGGAATACCTAATCTTGTTGTTCCGTGTTCTCTACAATGCTACATCGCACGAACGTTTAAAGAATCTTCTGGAAAGATTTGAAAACACTGGCAGGCTTCTGGAAATATTTGAAAACACTGGCAGGCTTCTGGAAAAATTTGAAAACACTGGCAGGCAAGGGTACCTTCGAGCTGTTATTTAATTTGAATAGGAAAACGTGTTATCTATCTGTAACTAGCACGTCAATATTAACAAAAAACGTCTATAACATTTCTTCAAATATAGACAAATTCATCATCAATTTTTATTGTCAAACTAAGATTATAAATGGATACTCCGGTTATAGTTTCGACCACATCCAGTGGCCTTCTTCATGGAGACAAAGCTGAGTACAAAAATGTGTCAATACTACGTTAGTTTCCATAGAACATTATAAATGCGAAAGTTTGTCTATTTGTATGTTTGATACTTTGTCACGCTGTTGCGAAGTAACGGATTTGGATGAAATTTGGAATGCAGATGGGTTTTAACCCCCGACGCAAAAAATGGTGTTTGACGTCGATGTCTGTCTGTCTGTATGTGTGTGTGTGTGTCGGTCTGTGGCATCGTAGCTCTCAAACGGATGGACCGATTTCGATGCGGTTTTTTTTCATTTGAAAGCTAGTTTCCTTGCGGTGGTTCTTAGCTTCTTTGGTTAATTGGTTAGAGGGTTTTTTAAATTTTTAATAGTCTGAATTAACACATACTTAAGTTACTTGTTATACCGGAAAACGCGAGTGAACCCGCGGGGCGCAGTTATCAATAACAATTAAACATTAATTGTTATTGATATGTTAATTGAGATACTTACTTGCATAAAGAGACAGAGGCTAGGTATTGAATAAAAGATGAATTAGCACGCACCGATTTACAAAGGTAGTCAGCAGCGATTAAAATGTGCATAAGCATTATTTGACTCGATTTGTTTGCGCTGTGAACTGCTTCATGTCCGCAAAGCGCCTTTATTTTATGCAAAGCTCTTGTAATGACTAATCTAAGTGGAAAAACAAATACTTGTACAGATTTTTAATCACATGTTTATGGAGATAAACTCACTGGTTGTTTAGTCTATTTTTAATATAGAATCAGTTTAAATTAACCGTACATCTGCAGCAGCCTCGTGACATCATAAATAACAACTTTAGTCTATTAATTTTCATTATTCGTAATTTTTTCGTCAATCGTCATTCCCGTCAAAAAGAAACTTAAATGAGTGTATGGTTATCTATAGTGACATTAATTTATCTTTTTCTAGACTCAAACATGATTTTATATTTATCTCATTTTTGACTAAGAAACATTTCATACGCTTTAGTATGTACACATTTTTTTAAATTATTTATTTTAATTGCATTGACGATTGCAGCGATACTCAGAATTCTGAGTAGCACAACAAAGTCTAGGGCATCGCTGTTTTTGTGTTTTTACTTCGAGGCCTTCAATGGTTAGTCTCAACAGCCCTGTAATTTCGCTAGCTGCAGTACCCTTCAAACCAGAACACAGTAATGTTTACTCACCACTGTTTGGCGGCAGAATATCTGGTACTGCGGTGGTACCAACCTAGACGACCTCCTGCTAAGCAGATTAGCTGATAGTCAGTAGTATATCTTACGACTTCTAAATTTATAAAAACGATGAAAAAGATGGTTAAGTAATGTTTTTGACAAAGGATGTATAAGAATAACTCTAATTCAATACACTCTTTAATCTCAATAAATGTCCGAGTGGGAGTAATTTGAGGATATGAAGACATCAATTTAGTAAAACGCACCTACGGCACCCACGGCCTGAGATATCTAAAGGAGAGTTACACTATAAAATGCACAGTTTACAAGTCGTATACAAATAAGTCAATGAACTTAAATGCATAAAGTTTCGGTGCTTACCTACCTTAATATAAGTAAAAATAAAATAAATTTACATAGGTATACAAAGATCTAGTTGCGCACAAAATACTATAGTTTCATTTATTTACTTCGACTTTTCGGCCATGTTACAATAGGCGTGGACAAATTTAACTAAATTCACTACTAACTAAATATTGTAAAAAAAATATGTAATTCAAAGTTGATAAAGGTCACGGACCCCGGTGGTAAATATAAAAAAAAATTGGTATAGTCGCGAGCTGTGTACATGACTGAACATAATGATGTGTTCGAATGGCAAAATTTCAAGAGTTACCCCTATAAATTATATTATGAGGATTATGTAATAACTTGAGAGCCAGTTCCATTCCAGGCTAGGTGTGCTTTACCATCTTCAACCACACCGTTACTTAACATCAGGTGAGCTGTGGTGAAACACCTAGCTTGTCAAGCATAAAAAAAATAAGTAAGCTCTACACAAAAAGTTTGTTGACCTGGACTAAATGTATGTAGCAGCGGATATTTTTGTTAACTTTTAAGTTATTCATAATAATGAACACAATTACCCCCTTTTAGCTTAGTATACTAAGTTACTATATTATGCTCATTCACTATATTATACTAAGTCACTATATTATACTAAGTCACTATATTATACTTACAATTAGTTACTATATTATACTAATCCAGTATAATATAGTGACAAACACAGAGGCTGGCCACATCATGGTAAGTGGACATATGCCTAGGAACATCTACAACGTCAGTCACACGAAAAACGATTTTCTTGAAGACCGTTCTTGATTCGAGTGCAATGTAATTCACAATGTTTTTCTGTAAATAATAAAGGAACCTCTATAAATAGGTATTATTAAAATGCTTTATTTTGATTGTAGTATATAATTAATGTTTCCTACCTTTATTTTGTTATGACCACGTCTCACCTTCACCGGACAAACGCCTTTTTTATCGTGTAAGAAGACAAAAAAATCTGCAACATAATTCTGGTCGAGTGCCGAAACTACTATGAATGTGCTTGACGTGACTCACTCAACAGCAGTGCTAAACATGCCCTTGATGATAACTGTTAAATATACAGGAAAATGTTTATAAAATAAAAGGCTAAAATGACATTTTAATAACATATTCCATACCTAGCAGCGAATAACGAAGCAAACTAGTAGGTAGATGTTTTGAACTGCGATGTTGAAAGTAGCTTATGTTAGTACAATACGATTTTAGGTTTCAAAGAAAAATTACAAGGTCTTTTTATTGTTTCGAAGTTTAGAATCTTGTTTAAATTTCTGGTGATGCCGGGGTGCATAATAACGAGTAGCAAATGAGTTCTAAAACACGTAGTAGTGACGAGTGGGTGTCGACCCGTGTCCAATTTTTGAACAGAATGGGAAAACCGATTGTGGTCTTTTTTTTCTTCTATAATTAGGCTATTATGTGATGACGTTTTTGCGTAGGAAGAGGCACAATTGGTAAACTACAAAGTAATTCCAAGATTTTAGAAATGTCAATGTGCAAGAATTGTTATCGGATACAACCTAAAATATTTAGTTTTTCATAAATAACGACTATGATAGCTTTCCATTCTTAGGTTATCTGAAAGAGATCGTTTTTAGCGATAAGGCTGTCATATATTTTTTTTAGTATTTTTTTTATTATGTGTACATACACAATCTTTAAGAAATAAAAACTTTATATAAAAAATATGTTATATAAAAAAAGTATTTATGTATTCTATCAGTTATCTGACTTCCATAGTACAAGATTTGCTTAGTTTGGGGTCAGATGGCGCTGTGTGTAATGTCCTACGATATTTATGTATTGTATGTATGGATACATGAAGTTCTTGTAACATAATTTATTCTTGTATCTGAGATGTACGCGTAGAGATGGTTAAGGACTGATTTAGCTATTCCTTGTGAGTTATTACACGACTCAATATATGAACTAAGTTTAGCTTTGCAGTCTTTGAGTTTGTTCATACGATGCGATCTAGCATGGAACATTATTACTTACAAGGAACTCATTTACTCTAGATTTGAAGATGATTTTATTGTACTTTTCTGGTAACATAGACTCTGACAAGGAGTTCTACAACCTCGCCGTGGGAATTAATAATGTACACTCGAAGTGCGTACGTGGATTGGAATGTTCACCACATACACAGGTCAGGTCTATGCTCAGCCACCGACCACACACACTAGTCTGATAAAATCCGTTATGTGAATGTTGTTATTTCGTGGAAAACTAGATTTATTTATATTTTAGCTTTGTCAGACTCTGCAGATAGACTATTTGTCCCAGACAAGTGCTTATTTGGCGTGGTGGTGCCTGCGTAAGAATTGTACCCCACCCTCTCTATCCGTGGTTGCCGTAAGAGTCGGCTAAGGGATGTAATCCGGAAGATGGGCAGCAGCGTCTTCTTTGAACAATCACACCTAACGGCGCTCGACAACCCGCCTGCCAAGCGTGGCGAGTATTGTCATAACCCCCCCGGGAGGAGGCCTATGTCCAGCAGTGGACGACCTATGGCTGATGATGTGAAGTGCTTAAGGCATTTTTCCGTGAGGGATTACGGACTGAAAACTATATTAACGAAGATGTGCTATTTTAAAAAGTTAATTAAATGTGTGGTTTTAAACGACACAGAATAAAAAATTAGAGATTTATACCAAGAATGTAGCTAGTGTAAAGATATAGTCTTACCATGACCTATATAGACCTACCATGGGGATAAACTTATAGGTACTTATACTATAAATGATATAAAAATACTATATACTTACTTCATTGTGAAGGCTGAATTCCCTTTTCAACGATATCTCATCTGATAGAATTTGAAAACATTTAACGTCACTTTATTATACTCCCACTTTATAGCTAAAAGTGCGGCCAAAAGACAAATAATTAACAATTAAAAAAGCTGACTTCATGCCTCTAAGCCCAAACACGGCTAGGTTTCAGGTATTTTGGTTTAAAAATCAAATTAATGAACCTTTTTTCATAAATATTTTTGGGACCAATCGAAATTTATTACTTGAATAATAAAATATTTTTGAAATTGGTATATAAATGATGGAGTTCCTTTCCTTCCTTTTTTGAAGTCAAGTAAAACTAGTTGAAATATTTCAGTACATTCTTAGACGGCTAGACGGTTGGTACAAGTATTGATCTAGAAACTATACATTACGATCCACACCGTCGCCTCTTGAAAATCAATTTAAAATTCGTTCTAATAGTATATTTTATCTGTAGACGAAATGCTGACTTAGTCGCGGTAGGAAAATATTTCCATCTATATAGAACAAAACCCTTATTTTCATGGTAATACTCGTACAAACGACAATACACGCAATGAAAACCACATTATATTTTTCTATTATGAAATAACAGAGCTACAATATTAAAGATATTTATTTAAGTAGGAACTTAGGTACATTAATATCAAGTACTTGGATGACCGAGCTTTGCTCGGTTTTTCATTGCCTGAAAACACAGATAAAACGACGTTTTCTAAAAATGAAACCTAGCTAGATCGATTTATCGCCCCCGAAACCACCTGCATACAAAATTGCATGAAAATCGTTGGAGCCGTTTCCGAGAATCAAATTATATATATACATACATATATACTAGAATTGCTCGTTTAAAGGTATAATTAGATTAGATAGATTCGATTTTTACGATGTATATGTAGCAGGTAATAACAAGAAGAGTTATCGGCCGGGATAGAAAAATCGGTTCATTAAAGTGGCCATAAATCGTAAATGGTAAGTTTTACAAAAAAGTTTGCAGGAAGTAAAAGATGTGAAATTTTATTCTCTACAATAATAATTTCAATAATTTTTGCCCTAAAGTGCATAGTTTCCGAGATATCGGCCAAAAACTTTTTTTCAAGATGGCGCTTGAAGCTCCAACTGGATCTGTCAGCATTTTGTGATTTTCATGCTCAGAAAGTGACCTTAGTAAAAGTTATAAAAAAAATAATTGGTTCGGAAGTTTAGTGCGAGGTTGACCAAAAAAACGGCTATTTTTACTGGCCTAATAAAAATAATAAAGCGAAAAACAACTCGACGTTCGTGTATGAAAGAGGTTATTATGGCTGCCGTTGACTTGAAATCGATAGATTTTGTTTTGGTTTGCCATTGCTTTTTTTAGACACTGATAGTAGCCCTGTACAGTTTACTATGTGACGTCATCAGAGGTCAACTGAAAGTCAAGTTTATTTTATTAAAATAAATAGATCATCAAAGTCAAGTTTTATCTCATAGTTTACAGAGTTTTAAACTTAAAAATTATGTACAGGAATGTAATATTTCGAAATGGTTTCGGCATCAGTAAAGTTTTTTTCCCTTTAAATACCGAAATTGTAGGGGCGCTGTTCGGGTTTCTATAAATTTTTCGATTACGTAGTAGATACGTAAAATGTTCGTCCCTCAGTACCTACTACTTTTTTAAGTCTTTGATACTTCTATATACATATTAAATCGAATACCTTCCTGTTATGATCGACACGTACTTACCTACTCAACGTTAGGTACAGCCAACTAACCCACAAGCCAGCGTTGAGTGGTGTTACTGGATTCATTCGCTACACAGCCTCGTTGCCGCGCTTAGTCCATTATAGAGCATGAGCTAACCGGTGGCTGATCCATCTTTATAAATGACATTGTTTATTCTATAGTTCGCTACCTACTGCGACACCCTGCCAGCGAAATTGTCCGGGAACATCATTGCGAGTCCGAACAACGTGTGAGCAACACGCGCCCGAAATAATAAAACGATTATTCTTACAAATAATATTTCAGCGCGAATTATCTGAAATAATAATTGGTTTTATTGCCGAGACGCGTAGCAGTGAGATCGTAGCAGTCGTCTACGAGCGCGCGCGCCGTGTTTCAGTGAGCCCCGGCACTCTCCGACTTTTGTTACCCGAACGCTATTAGTTTTGAAGAAAAATGTCAACGAAAGGAATGAACAGTGAGTTTTTTTATTTATTTGTTATTTATTACCTATATATTTCGGTTGTGTGTTGAAAAATAAATTAGAAACATCAAATTGGTCAATTTTATCAATCAACCTATTTTGCAAAATACAATTCTTTTTCTTATTTATGACCAGACGTTTTATGTATTTTTTAAATATATTTTAATATGCCTGTTCAATTAATGATAACTTTTGTTTTGTGTTTATTTTTAATTGAAATTTTATTAAAACATAGAATTTTATTAAGTTTAAGCGATAAATATTCATGACTCGGATCTTAAATTAATATTTATTTTATAGGGGGTTTTTGATTTGTTTCGTCATAAGGGTAATAATAAAAAATAAAGTTGAATGTTTAGATCCAATGGCTCCAGCATAATAATTTGTGACAATTACGTTAGTACATAGTGAAAGATTTAAAAAAAAATGTTTTCATATACACTACCGGCAGAGGCGTTGTCTCACTTTCCATGCATTTTTCTACCTTTATTTTTTTTTTTGGAAAAGTAATTAGACGCATGAGACTCTGTCTTGATGGTAAGAGTAAACACCTGTCCATGACCATTGCAGCGATACACAGAACTTTGAGTAGCAAAACAAAGTCCAGGGCATCACTGCCTTGGCGTTCCTTACTTTGAGAATTTCGATGGTTAGTCTCAACAGCCCAGTAATTTTGCTAGCTGCAGTACCCTTCAACCGGAATGTATACACACTACTGCTTGGCGACAAAATATCTGGTACCTACCTAGACGACCTCCTGCTAAGATCTACAACCAAGTAAATAGAAATAACTACCAAGTAAATAAAAAACGTAGCCGATTACATCCCTAGCCGACTCTTACGGCAACCACGGGTAGAGAGGGTGGGGTACAATTCTTACGCCGGCACCACCACGGCGATCAATTTTGTGAATACATTTTACAAAAGAAAAGAAAATTATCCACGCTTTATAATGTGGAGATAATGCAGCCGATTTCTACAATTATTGTCCACAATACCGCTATGCCAGTGTTATCTAAACCAAATTACCAAACACATTTATATTGAAAATAACATTATGAGGAGGTATGTTTGTTTAGCATTAAACAACCAAGCAAAGTACTACTGTTTGGCTGGGATATCTTAAAACAACGTATGCGACACAAATATATCTTTATCTTACATAATATTTTCGAACGTTAAAATTACTGTCTTAATTAAGTTTATCTTGAATTAATAAATCTTACTTCTCAAATATTATAAGCTAGGCCCACACCGATTCACCCGCTTTTTTAAGATGGTAATTAGCATCTGTGGTTATCCAGGGTAACTATCTGTATTCCAAATTTCATCCAAGTCCGTTAAGCCGTTAAAGTGTAAAGAAGTAACAAATATACATTCATACAAACAAACAATCTTTTGCATGTATAATCCTACTAATATTATAAATGTGAAATTTTGTGAGAATGGATGTTTGTTAGTCTTTCACGCAAAACCCACTAAATGGATTTGGATGAAATTTGGCACACATATAGTTTACGTCCTGGATTAACATATAGGATAACTTTTTATACTACAAACTGAACAAACTTGCGATTTTTAGCGATGATGGTTCAGTGGTTAGCGCGGTAGGTTCGCATGCCGAAGGGCGTGGGTTCAAACCCCAACAATAAGCTTGAGCTGCCGGTGAAGGAAAACATCGTAAGGAAACTATAGCGTGGTGGTAGGGTATTTTCTAGTACTCGGCTGGCTAGCTACCACCCTCAAGTTGAAAATCTGCCGCCAATCATCTAACGGTGTGTTCTGGCAGCCTCACTTGAGAGCCAGTTCCATTCCAGGCTGGGTGTGCTTTACCATCTTCGACCACACCGTCACTTAACATCAGGTGAGCTGTGGTCAAACACCTAGCCAGTCAACCATAAAAAAAAAACAAAAAAAAACTTTTTGCTAAATTCCACGCGGACGAAGTCACGGGTAACAGCTATTATTATATAATAGTTTGTATATGCATATGTATGTTTGTACCTAATTACGTTATTGTCATTATTTAATGTTGTAGCGACTTAATGGTACGCAACCTATAAACGAGTAGGTATATGTCTATTTATGTCCATGTACTGCATCGGAATTCAATTTCATATTATCCTTTAATTGTTTTATAGAAACTGACGTGTTGAATATTTTTGTTTTACTTATACGAGATGGAACTATATATAAACAGAACTATATGTAATCCCGTAAGTAAAACAAAAACCATACACTTGCATAAAAGTTCCATTAAAAAATTATCATTTGAGTTGATTTTTCAACCGATAGGTAGCATAATAAACAGAGTCGGTAAAACCATAGGTCGCCCGCAGCTAGGCAAATTAAAAGAATGTTGTTTATCGGATAATGTATCTTCAAGTAAATTATATTTTTTATCGGTAATTTAATGAGTTCGTTAATGCATTTTTGTTTAATTCACTTTAGCGATGTGTTGCTTACTACTTAATATACCTACGTACATGTTATCTCTTATCACCAGTAAGGCGTTACGTCTATCTCATTACTTTTTTAAAAATAGTTAACAAATGTTTGATTTACAACAAGGTAAAAAAAATCAAGTACCTAATCAAAGCCGCGATTTTTTAATCTTATAAGAGTTTCGTAATCATCAATTTTCAAACGATATTATTTAAGTAAAAAAACATTCGTAAATGAATCGAAACTGACAACAACGTATTTACACAAATAATATGTGTAAGTATTAATTTGTGGTGTTAACTTATTTATATTCTGTCACAATTGTTACGGTGAACTAATAAAACTTGTTTTTGTATTATCTGAACGAGTCTTACTGTATATAACTTTTATGTACTTACAAGTTCAATAAACTCTATATAAACGGTAATTAAGTGCCACAAGTTTGTTCAAGAAATAAATTTATTGTGGTATAAAAACTTATTTTTTTATAAAGTAATTATAATTATCATAGACTTAGTTTGGTTAACGCAATCTTTTTAAATGTAAAAAAAATACCTATATCATAAAGTTTAAGGTCTTTGTTGCGTCAGCTGCTATAGTTTTTTTTATACAGATTAGGTTTGCGTTTGACCACATCCGGCCTGATGTTAAGCAACGATGCGGTCTAGGATGAAACACGCTTATCCAGAAGGAACCTATTTACTCTTGATTTGAAGACACTCATATTGTACTTGTAGTATATTCATTAATCTGAGTTAGAATTTAATTGGAGTTGAAATAATCATTCGAATCAGTTCACATCTGTTCAACCGTTACGGAGTGATACAAAAAGTTGACAGAGAACACAGGATTCTGTCATACTAGGATTTTGTACCCAGATTTTCTGTTTATTTATATATATTGTTTTGTCTTCTCACTATAGTAACAATATAAAATAAATTTAACACGCGAAAGAAATTTCATTTTATAATTAAGAATATAAGTGATATTAAAAAGATAGAGTAAAGGTGTTGAAAGATACTAATCAACGAATACTTATAATTGCACCTAGCAATACGAGTATTACCGGCGTAAGAATAGTACCTACCCCACCCTCTCTACCCGTGGTTGCCGTCAGAGTCGGCTAAGGGATGTAATCCGGAAGATGGGCAGCAGCGTTTTCCTTGAACAATCACACCTAACTGCGCTCGCCAACCCGCCTGCCAAGCGTGGCGAGTATTGGCAAACCAGGAGGAGGCCTATGTCCAGCAGTGGACGACTTATGGCTGATGATGTGATGTGATAATTTTAACATCAAAATCTGTCCAGTAATTTAGGATATAGAAAGTAACATAGAAGCAGATAAACACATTTTTGTTTTACTTAGGTATGCGATGGCAGATACTTTGTCTATGGTTTCCGATACATACGCGCTTTCGAATCAAGACGAGGCCGTGCGTGCGTTGTACTCCTTGAAGAAGGGCCAAATATAGGCCACATAGGGCCGAAACTTTACAAAGAGTATCCGACGTAATTAAACGAGAGTAATTCCGCATAAGTAAAAGAAAATTGTCAAAACCACGTCAGTTTCCAGATAAAACACACACTAACCCCAAAATGCTATCGCACTTCCGTGCAATCGGGTAAAAAGTAGATTTAAGATGTCAAAAACAATAATTATTATCAGATATAATTTTATTTCTTGAAATATTTAAATGTCTCGCCAAAAAATTATAATCAATGATGTGTAGATATTATGTTTATGGATTTAGATTATCCTTTTAATTTTAATTTTATTATGTTGATAAAAAATAGAATGAAAGTAGATAATATTTAATCTAAGATATCTTAAATATGTTCGGTTGTTAAAACAAAATGTAAAACAAGTCAAAAACAATTAGGTGCTTATCATAATCTACCTACATGCATGTGATAATCATATGTTGTATTTAGAGATAAGATAACTTATAAATACTATCTTTGTCCCGAGTAACCGCTAGAAGTGGTAACTCATATTTTTTTCAAAAATGTTGTATTAGATGATTTTTCTAAACAGAAGGACACCGTAGATTAGAAATCATTATCGCGAAGAAAGTTAATACACAAGCTGAAAATTTAAAAAAATCTATAATACGACTGCGAATAAAATAGCTTAATAATTAAAGGAAAAAACTTTTTTATCCAATTTATTATTCCATATTTTAAACATATAACTTATATATATCTTTTTGTAATCTCCATTTAATATCCTTTATTTTGATACCCTACTTAACAGGATTAGTTATTTCTTTAATTATTGTATTACTATTTCGCGCTAGAAATCTGTAATTTTTTTTCAAACATTTATCTAAGAACACTTCAAGCTTTTAAGATGAATATAAAGATATCTTAATTTTTGAAATCTATTCAGCCGTTTGGAAGAAACAAGGTAATGTGCTTTATCATCTTCGACCACACCGTCACTTAACATCAGGTGAGCTGTGGTCAAACACCTAGACAGTCAGCCATAAAAAAAAAAATTAAGAAATTTACAAATATACATGCATACAAGATACGCGCAATAACATAACCCTTCCTTGGCAGTCGGGTAATAACAATAAATTATCGTGAAAGATCCTCCACAGATATAAAAAAACAAGTCAACCCTTTGAACAAATACTGATATTAAAATATCTGGATCTATTCATAAACATTTCTCTGAATTACAAGTGTATGGAATCTGTAGAAGTAAAATTAGCTTTTCCCTGAGAGTCTAGACGACCGGTCGTGTTTTGATTATGTTTTATCAAGAAATATAATACAACAACGCTAATTGAATTCCGTTTGTTTGAAAACATTCAGACCTAGTGACGTAGATATACGTATAAATATACGTAATATTGAAAAACCTATTGGCCGACTACCAACGAGTTGTATCAACATACCTAAACCTCTGATATATGTTATTGAATGCCCAAGTAGATCTACTAAAGTTTGATATAGACTATATTTTTTTAAATTATCGATGTAATTTAAGTAAATATGTATGATCAAGTAAATGCATTTATAATCTCTTGCTAGAAATATGTATGTGCCCTGGCATCATACCGTCCTGATTTTAACATTTGTCTATAAATAGTTGCTTTTGGCTATCGCGATTGTAATGTATAATTTAATCTAACTTATTACTTCGAGACGTTATAACATTCGAGACGATAAACAGTTTTGATCGAAATAGATGCCAGCATTCTGGTCAGCCAATTCTAAACGTTTGGCCAGGTCTATATAATTATAGCGATGATAGCTCAGTGGTTAGCGCGGTCGGTTCGCATCCCGAAGGGTGTGGTTCAAACCCCGACAATGAGCTTGAGCTGTCGGTGAAGGAAAACATCGTGAGGAAACCATAGCGTGGTGCTAGGGTACTTTCTAGTACTCGGCTGGCTAGCTACCACCCTCAAGTTGAAAATCTGCCGCCAAGCATCTAACGGTGTGTTCCGGCAGCCTCACTTGAGAGCCAGTTCTATTCCAGGCTAGGTGTGTTTTAACATCTTGGACCACACCGTCACTTAACATCGGGTGAGCTGTGATCAAACACCTAGGCAGTAAGGCATAAAAAAAGACTATATGTATGTACTTATTCATGATATAGGATTGTTATATTTTGCTAAATAAATAAAAAATAAAATGGTGACAATATAAACTTAATAGAGTACCTATAATTTCCTTCTTTATACCTAGTACCTGGTCGACCGAGCATTGCTCGGCTGAAAACATGGATAAAACGACGTTTTCTGAAAATGAAACCTAGCTAGATCGATTTTTCGCCCCCGAAACCCCCTGGATACAAAACTTCATGAAAATCGTTGGAGCCGTTTCCGAAATTCAGAATATATATATATACAAGAATTGCTCGTTTAAAGATATAAGATATATATGTTTTACTTTTCAACATGTTAAATATTTTCAACTAAAGCCACCGTATAGGCAGTTCAGAGCCTAGTATAATTTAAATAGCTAACTAAACCTGAAGAAAATTGGCTTTGAAATTCTCCATTCGCGTGATATTAGAACAATGCTAGTTTGCATCACTTGCCAGCACGCTCGCTTGCTTTTCAATGTATTTACTGATAGTGATGGACCGAACCAAATCGCCACTAGAATGACCGTAGCAATTTCAATCATGTACTAGATTTATTTACTTGCCTCTACTTCTTGTGTTATCTAAGTGTATACAATGTAACATTTCTGTCTGAATATTTTAACTAGATATATGTATATTAGTACATTGAAATAGTAACAATATTTTGACACTAGATTTACATTTAAATTGGCAAGTTGAGAATTCTATTGTTCTAACAATGTATAACGTTAATTCAATGCTCTACCTGTTTCGGAAATTCATATAGAAAAGGCAAGTCAAACATAAGATAGTGTATAACAGTACATATGTATATTTAAATTAATGTATCTACTAGTTTAACCTCCACTTCTATTGATATCAATGAAAAACAACACAGAATTATTATTTCTATTTCACACAATCTATTGTACTTCAATTGAACCAACGACTTTTGATAATAACCGCTGAATTGACAGGAATTTGTTTGTCGTTAATTTTAAATTAAAGAAATATTAGGCATAACATAGAGCATTGAAATATTCTTTGTGTAGATAATTTCGAAGGATCTAGATAATAATTTACTAAAAAATTGCTTACTAATCGATTAATAATTATATCAACAGTATTTCGTGTATAGAAGGAATAGAAAACATAATAGGAAGGAAAACTGCCGTGGTGGTGCCGGCGTAAGAATTGTACCCCACCCTCTCTACCCGTGGTTGCCGTAACAGTCGGCTAAGGGATGTAATCCGGAAGATGGGCAGCAGCGTCTTCCTTGAACAATCACACTTAACTGCGCTCGCCAACTCGCCTGTCAAGCGTGGCGAGTATTGGCAAAACCCCCCCAGGAGGCGGCCTATGTCCAGCAGTGGACGTTCTATGGCTGATGATGTGATGGGAAAAAAATATCTAGTCTCAACAACTGTCATGTGTGAAAACTAGGTAAATTATAAATCTTCGTATTTTATCCAATTCTGTAAATATAAAAAAAAGTTTAGCACCTATTTGATAAGGTATAAATAGTATAGGTAGTTTATATTGGTAGTACCTATACTTTATATATATAGTTATAGATGCAAGCTTAAAATCTTAGAGTCGCTAAGATGTAGGACAATATCTTTAAAAAAAATTGTGACGGAGTGCCAGTAATAAAAAAATATGTATAAATTCAGTTATGGTACCTACTTATAAGCACGTATCATACTCACATATATAGACCAGGAAACCATTTTCAGATCAATTATTGATCATTAATGGGCCCCAAAAATGTATCTGCTAATACTATGAACAATGAAATATTCACGATGTAACCTCGACAATGCAGCTACAGACGAAATTACGACCTAAATAAGTACCCACGTGTACGTCATAGACACATTTGCCATCTTGAAGTACTATAGTTATTTAGTTTCGTTTTAGATTTTGTCTTTTTTCAATACTATTTTTTTTTTTTTTTATCAAAATGGGTTAGCGTTTGACCACACTTTGCCTGATATTAAGCAGTAATGCGGTCTAAGACGGAACACGCTTACCTAGAAGAAATCTATTTACTCTAGATTTGAAGACACCCATATTGTACCTAACAAGGAACACAGACTCCGGCAAAGAGTTCCACAACCTCGCTGTGCGAATAAAAATCTGGAATCAAAACGCTTTGTGCGTACATGGAGAACATACACTATGTACGGATGACGTTTTGGTCGCGATTGTCTGGCTGTTCGGTAGTAGAATGGTGCAGGGGGAACCAAATTGTGCAATTCACGTGCACACTCTCCGAAATGTATTCGGTAAAAAACCGACAAGCTAGCAACTCTACGACGATACTCAAGGCTTTGAAGCCGAGACTCCAGTAAAGTGTCGTTGCCAATTAGTCTCCTGGCGCGCCTCTCGATCGACTCCAATGCCTCAAGTTCATACTTGGCAAAGCCGTCCCATAGGTGCGAACAGTACTTAGAGGAAAAATCTTGTCGCTGCATTGTATTATTTCTCAAAACTTGTGTTTATTTCTAGTGTTTATGTTTAAAAGTAGTGTTGCTTTGATAAAAAAGGCCCGAATCATACTCATTAGCGTAAGCAAGTGACATAATACGGTAAAACAGTATTTTCGTGTTGTTTTAAAAAAATCGTAAAACCATAAAGTTCTTACTACATAGCTAGTGCGTGGACTTGACTGTAAGTTAGAGCTATATTACTTAATTTTATTATGAGACTAGCTGTGCCCTGCGGTTTCACCCGCGCTAGATGCCTACGTCATAGTAGCTTTATGCATGCAAAGTCTCAGCCCGATCGGTTTAAAATTGACAAAGTTTCATACAAACTTTCATCCCCTATTTTATCCCCTTGGGTGTAGAATTAATCAAAATCCTTTCTTAGCGGATGTCTACGTCATAAAATCTACCTGCATGCCAAATTTCAGCCTGATCCGTCCAGTGGTTTGGGCTGTGCGTTGATAGATCACTATGTCAGTCAGTCAGTCAGTCAGTCACCTTTGAGTTATTTTATTATGAGATACTTGAAAATATGAAATACTTGATTCTGGCAGTATGAATAACGTACTATGCAAAAAAAAAAAAGAAGGAAAAAATGGTCTTTATAAGACCAGTAAAATAGAAAATTAATAAATAGGTACTTGGTTTGGAAAAAATCTTGATAATCTACAGTTTTTATGAAGCGTAACAGCTAAGTGTGTGGAGTTTTTTTGCGGAAAACACCCAAGTATAACTTATAGGCATTGTATTTTGACATTGAAAGGGTATCAAGAAGCATAAATTACCTACAGAGGATGGCAAAATACTTGAAGCATAAAGTAGATGTTTGTTTCCATACGTCGGTATAGATTATATAATACCAATGTATTTTTTTTCCCTGAGCTGCTAATGAGCTTATAGATAAGACGAATCGTATATATACCATACATAGTGTAATTGAAACATTTTTTGTGTGATTACCTACAACACAAAACACAAAATTAAACCTTATGTTGTATTGAAGAAACAAAAAAGTTTGTGCCAAAAAAGAGTGAAAAAAACTACGCAACATTCTTATTATTGATTTATTAAATATAAACTATGGGTTCCATAATACCTTTATTTATCTGGTATAAAGACAGAGTCAAAAACATTGGATCAGTGAGAATAGTAGTCAATACACACTGGCGATAGTTTATCGGATAAATTAAACATTTTTTTTTTTAACGCTGACTGTCTAGGTGTTTGACCACAACTCACCTGATGTTAAGTGACGGTGTGGGCGAAGATGGTAAAGCACACCTAGCCTGAAATAGAACTGGCTCTCAAGTGAGGCTGCCGGAATGCACCGTTAGATGCTTGGCGGCAGATTTTCAACTTGAGGGTGGTAGCTAGCCAGCCGAGTACTAGAAAGAACCCTACCACCACGCGAACATGCACATTAATCGCTATTGTATTTAGTATAGGTAGGTTTCATCTATTTTCGTGGCCTAAATTAATAGATAGTACTCATATTTTAATTATTATCTAGAGTAAGGTTTATGATAGCTCCACGACCCCTATTCGATTTTCAAGACAACGGCGAAAATTATGGAAGCTAAACTGCTGCATATACGTAGACTTTGCTGAATACTTCCTCCGATCAACTGGCATACCCCAAGTGACTACTTTGAGAAGCCGTTTATAGTGTGACCAGGTTGGATAAAACTATGGAGGACTATCGTGATTATACTAGGTGACTAGTAGATATATCATACAATGCAACAGGTAGGCTTTTTATATCCAGTCTCTGGATTTTACCCAAGAGTGAAACCACGGAAATCTTCTTTATATAAATAATTTCTGCTGACGTCTCTCTTTTTTGTGCATTCCAATTTTAGCCCAATTAAGAACTGGAAATTCCAGCGCTAAAGCTTGAACTTCTAATGACCGCTCTTAGTATCTGAATATAAATAAATATAAGTCAAATACACAATTGGGATTTATAAAAACATATCATTCACACCGTAGAAAAACGTGAGAAAAGTTAAATTTTGTTGGTAACTTTGTAACTTTTGATGTAGGTAGGTAGCTGTGTTTTTATAACTACTGTAATCTACACTTGCCTAAAAAGAAACTTGTTTATAAAAATGAAAGAAATTTCTTGCATAATGAAACGCTTCCATTTTGACCATTTTTCTCCAAAGGTTTTCTTCCTTGAATTTCAAGACCCGATCAATTTCGAAAAAAATATTCGATTTAGTAAACAACGCCTACTCGAACTCACTCATTACTTTAATTATATTCTTTCTTGTTTGCGTTACCGTGCCACTGATACCTTGTGGTGAAAGTATTACCACTTTATTTTAAGACTAGGTCATGTTCATTAGTTATCATCATTAATATATTCTGTCATACAATAGCCTCATAACAATTTCTATTTACTTCCTACTTTAATCTTAATTTATTCTTGCTACAATGTGTTTTTCTTTGATATTTCTTTTCTAATTTTTGATTAATCATACATGCATACGTAAGCAATCATACTTAGATGAAATTATATGCTTGCTCTAGGCATTCTATGCAACATGTCACGATAGATGTTCTTTATAATCGCCTTGATAAACGTACATCTACTATTATCTGCTAGGTATTATAGTACTATAGTACCTATAATGTACATTCGTCCATCTATAAGTTATTTGTCTGCGCAACTTACTACGTGTACTTATGTTAAAAATATATGTGGCGGAAATTGACGTTTTGTTAACCAAATAAAGATACATTAAGATATTTTTGTAAAGAAGGAATATTGCGTTTCCTTGCAATGCAAATGTCTTGGTAATTCTTTTTACTATTCCGCATTTTGGTATATAAATATTTGTAGGAAAAATGTAAATTAAATCAAATTCTCAACAACGGTTGTGGTTACAGATATAGAGAGCGGCGAGGCCGCGCCCGAGGGCGCAGCGCCCGCGGCGCCACCGAAGCCTGGTAAGATGCTATATGCAGATGCACTGCATGGCATGAGGGGCTTCAAACACTGTGACGTCTTTGTCTCTTCGCCTTATAAATGTAGTATCGCATTAGAATATCTATCATATCCGTATTACCTCTAATAATCACCTCTATTTCTGTCCTTGTAATTTTTACTCAATAGAAAGAAAAAACACTAATCACTACAAGAATTATGTAGGTACGTCAATTGAAACGTAGAAATACGTTTCAAGCGTACGATGCGAATATATTCTAATGACATACTTACTTGTGGGAGTATTTTATTGGAAATTGGGCTCGTATTTGTCTGGAATTATTTATGTTTTTTATTTTGTTTGCGATACATTTTCAAAAATGCATATACCCCATCAAAACTTATTGGTTTTTTCTTAGCATTTTGGCATACACAAAGATGAAAATGGCAACGCATTTATAAAAACAAGGTTTTAAATGTCAGACAAGATGGTGATCAAACGCAAACCTATTACTAATTAAAAAAGGAAAAGTGAAGTCGTTTGTCTGTTGAGAAAATACTATTTTCGATGAATGCATTTAGCAGTTATTGTACAAGAATTTGGTTATTCATTTTAAGATTTGCTATTTCACTTGCACCACACGAAAAAGTTTTTTTAATTAATTGTTCATTACTCTCTACTCATATCGTGGAGAGTCATTATTATTTTTAATTTATTTTAACACATTTTGGGTGGCATAATACTTGATCAAGACTAGATCAATGGGTGTATTGGTTATCTCTGTTGTAATGCATATCATAATCAGTATTTGTATTTTGATGTAATCAGTAAGATGGGTATCAAAAGCATGACATGATATATGAAGCACTGTATTATCATTATTATAATGTATAAGAACTTAAACGTTTCACTATCAGCTTTGGAAATACGAGTGTAATGTGGTGGTGGTTATTCGGCCAATACTAAAAATTCAGAGTTTTTTTTCAACTTTTAAGTTACTTTCTTTGATTTTTATTCCATTACCGATACGGTACATACGTACGATAGTACAGTACCTCTATTTATTTAATTTGATATAGATTGTTACACTGTGACGTAATATATATCCGCAGATGAAAAATCGTAGCTTCGAAACGAAAATAAATACACATTCCGTTGCGTGCATATCATTTAGAGTTTTGATAATAAGTGTAGAATATTCTAGACGATTAGTACAGGAACATATCTGCCTATATATTATGTGTTTGACCACAGCACACCTGATCTAATGCGACGGTAAGTTTGAAGATAATAAAGCACACCTAGCCTTAATGGAAGTGGCTATCAAGTTATGCTGCCGGAACACACCGTTAGATGCTTGGCAGGAGATCATCAACTTGGAAGGTGGTAGCTAGCTAGCCGAGCACAAGAAAATACCCTACCATCACGCTATGGTTTCACACAACGTTTTCCTTCACCGGCAGCTCAAGTTCATTGTTGGGGTTTGATCCCACACCCTTCGGCGTGTTATCCAACCACGCTAACCACTGAGCTATCATCGATACAAATAGATAAATGCTTATACAAAAATCTATCAGCAATGAGTTTGTTCTTACGTTAATGTGGTGCACGCGTTTTACACATATATATATATATATATATACAATTACAGTACTTAGGTTTATAACAGTTCAGGATAATACACAAATAAAATAATTAAATACCTACATCAGTAATATAAAATCCTGATAACTGACACGGGTAGGCTCATTCTTATCGTAAACGATAATAAGCTGTCGGTCTTCAATCAATTCGCTAAATTCCTATGAACTGCCAAGCCGTACCTACATTACTTTCTAGAAATCATTTTGTTTATTGCGAAACGATCTAAGATTCTATAAAAATATATTACTTACCTACCTAGCTATATTATAAATTCAAAGAGAACATTTAATTCAGTACACAATACCTTTTCCAACCAATCGTGCGGCGTTTTTATGTACGATAAAATAAATGAAATTCTTAACTTGGTTCTTAACAAAATTATGATTCTACCGAAGACATTGTAGTTGATCCGTCTTAGACTGCAATCAAAATCAAAATCAAAAAGTCATTTATTCAGTTTAGGCCCTGGTAAGGCATTTATGAACGTTAAGTTACATGTTTGAATCTACCACCGGCTCGTAATTACACTTCAACCGAGAAGACTCCGGCAAGAAACTCAGCAAGCCATTTTTTTGTGGATCTTTCTTTTCATATTAGGTTACAATTTACAGTTATAAATATTAATACATACATTATGCTTACTACAATTGTCACATTGTAATGGTTTCATATACTACACACGAATTTAACTTTCATACACACACTCACTAACGAAACACACACGACACACATACGACACACACACGATACACACACTCACACACCCAGAGACGCACGCACACATTCATTTATTATATCTCTTGTTTTTCTAGTTTAATATTATTATTTTTATGACGTGCATGTTGTGATTTTCTTGTCCGGCGGAGGGTATTGTTATGCCGTATAATAGGTTAATTCCTAGCATGGGTGAGAATGCTTCTCTATGAATGTTACTTTTAAACAAAACTTATGTATAACCTTTGATAGACGATGTATGTTATTGCTAAATAAAATTAATTTTATTACCTGATAAATTGAAAATACAACTTAGTACGTAGGTATGTACTAATCTAAAGTATAAAGTGATTGTAAGAAAAATTACATCATAAATTCCTTTCAATCGCATTAGAGTAAGAACGGATAAGGCACAAAATATTGCCTTTCTAGTTGGCATCTATTAACTTATTTCAATAGATTTTTTGTTTCATTTTGTCTATTGGTATTTTGCTCTGTTTGGACTTTATCGTAACCACATTTCGAAGCTTACACCACTGCAACAAGGTTCATTTTGGATTTGATTACATGATTTAATAAAGATGTTGTTGGTTAGCAGGTGAAAGGACACGTGAAAGTCTACTTTATACCTTTCCCCATCTTTGTAACATTATTAATTGTGTAACAGATTACATCAGTGGGAAGCGTTAAGATATTAAGGGCCGGTTTAAAATCTGAAGTGTTTATTAAAATCAAGTTATATTTATAATGTAGTTTATTTACGTCATCAATACGGCTGTTTAAATTAAAACCAGTCTTCTCAAGTGATGCTCTTATACATGAACAGCATTTATTTTGTACTAGCTTCGCCCCGAGGTGTTACTCTGGCCTATGCGTTAATCCAGGGCGTCAGCTACCTCCACAATACATTTCATCAAAATTGGTCTAGCCGTTTGAGCGTGAAGAAGTTAAAAACACACACACTCACAAACTTTCGCCTTTATAATATTAGTGTGATACAAGAAATTTTATTTATTCATAATTACACCCACCACCAAGTTCAAAAATCTGTCGCCAAGCATCTGACGGTGCGTCCCGGCAGTCTTACTTGACAGCAGGTTCCATTCCAGGCTAGGTGTGTTTACTATCTTCAACCACTCCATCACTTAACATCAGGCAATCTGAGGCCAAACCTAGCCAGTCAGTCATTAAAAAAATCATCTTTATCCAATTCATCCTCAGTAGCACAACTAGTTAAATGAAAAAAATAGCCGTTAAGTCACAGTCTATAAAAAGCTGAAGGAAACGGTAAACGAAACTACACCTCCCACATCCCATCAGACAGTCTAGTGATGTCCCAAAATATGTTACTATTCTGTGACGCGAGATATTTGGGTTAGCACATCCTTTACCGTTGAATTCGTAGTACACACAACAGAAACTATTTCAGCTCGTTTATAAACAGCTATCTAATGTTGTTTGTTTATTTACCAATGTGCGTATGTGCAATATCTCAAATTTTTGTCTTGTTTCGTTCTCGAAATTGCCAAGTGTTGAGCACTATATATAGTAAGGTAAGGTGTTCTTGTGTTAAGGACAGCGATGTACTTGAGTATCATCAACTCTATATTTGAGAATAGCTTAAGACATACGTATTATGATAGTAACAAAGTCCCATCAAACTCCATTAGATAAAAAACCTTGATGGCGTACCGTTAGGCACAATGTATGTCTCTACTAATAAAATTAATGTTCGTCTTCAAATAAATTGCTCTGACTTTATTGGATGTGCTTTTGGGGACCGTCGACCTTCAGTTTTTGAACAACATGTGTCTTGTGAGTCAAAGGAAGGTCGGCAATGAACATCTTTTCCACGAAACAAAACTTTTTTTTATATGTAAATGTAATGAGACGAACGAGACCCTTCCTGGAGGTAAGAGATAAAGCCTGCCCATGACCATTGCAGCGATACACAGAACTATGAGTAGCAAAACAATGTCCAGGGCATCGCTGCTTTGGCGCTCATTACTTTGAGACCTTCGATGGTTAGTCTCAATAGACCTGTAATTTCGCTAGCTGCAGTACTCTTCAAACCGAAACACAGTAATGTTAACACAATACTACTCGGCGGCGGAATGTCTGGTACTGCGGTGGTGAAACTCTAACAATTCAGGAAGATTTTAAATAAAATATATCATAATTTATTCGAAACATTTATTTTAAGCAGATGTCTCTATAAAATGCTACCGGGTTATTTATTTCAATTGCCCTTTAATTTTTTCATAAGTTCTAATGGTCAGTACCATTAGACCTAACAAATAATACATTAACTTTTTCGAAGTTATCAGATTTGGCAAACATCACCGCAGTAAACAGCCAGTCGCAGCACGAGTGGGGTCGCTCAAGACTTGATGGATAGCAGAACCACAAAAACTGGGCCAATGCCCGCCTCTACAACTGCGTAGGAGTGAGCAAAAGTTATTTTAGCGGGTCCTTAATCGCCATTGAAAATGTAGGTAAAACGAGTAGGCAGATAATGCTCGAGGGCGAAAATACGGTTTATGGCTTGTTTTGAGTAATCCAGCGCACTTAAAAACAATTTTGTGGAATTAAAGTCTCTTATATTTATTTTGGGAAGGTGCGGTAGGGAGCGATGACTTCAAACGACAAGGCAAATATACTTAATATATGCCCTGTGAAGCATCGATTTCACAGCTAAACCCACGCGAGCAGCAGCAGTGTCATACAATAGACACCCTTCCAGTTCAATAAATCTTTCTAAATGTCAACAACTCTTTGAATAATTGCACTCTTGCATAGATCTCTTGCACAATTTCTCCAAATGAAATCTTTGAAAGCGTTATACATATATTTTTATATTGAGTCATTCGGAACAATAGATTTAGTTATGTAATTTATGCGGTGCTCATCTTATAATGGTTTATAATTCCAATGCAAATTTACGATAACGATCATAATATTATAATTTAGCTGTGAGTTTAGTTGAGAATATGAATTCAGATGGTATTCCTATCATTATGGTATTTGAGTAGAAAGTGTATTTTTGGTTTGCTATAATGGAGGTCAGGGCATAGAATAGGGACGGGACTTAGCGATCAGAGAATTTCCGGAGTATATACGAGTAGGTCTAAATTTGTATTTTTATCACATCATGTGACAAATATTATTTCAACTAAGATTTTTTTTTTAATTATGAAGTAATGAGACGAATGATACGCTTTCCTGGTGGTACGAAACAACGCCAGTCCATAACCATTACAGCGATACACAAACTTTGAGTAACAAAACAAAGTCCAGGGCTTCACTGCATTGGCGCTCATTACTTTGAGACTTCTGATGGTTAGTCTCAACAGTCCTGTAATTTCAGTATCAGTAGTAGGAACCCTTCAAACCGGCACACAGTAATGTTTCACACTACTTATTAGCGGCAGAATATCTGGTACTGCGGTGGTACCTACATAGACGACCTCCTGCTAAGGAGATTTACGTAATTAATAATCGTGTTAGATATCTGAAGATCTATTGGTACAGATCAAGTAAAGTTAAATGTAATTAGATTAAACGTGCTGGGCCTACAGACTTGCCGCGGGTTGTAGTGAGTCCAATACCACACAGGGTTATAAGCTTAGGGTGTTCTAAGCCCAAAGATGGTCATTGTGCTTACCATTATAAACAACTTTTACTATAGGCAAAACTTTGAAATCGAGAAATTATATACGAGAAAAAGTTTGTGGACTCATAACCAAACGTATCGAGAAACTGATCTTTTCGCGATTTTAGTTTTTCCCATAGTAAAGGTTGTTTATGTTGATTAGAGCAATAACCCTCTTTCAACTATATATATGCCAAGTTTATACACAATAGACAACAATTTATTTATGACATACCTATAACAAATTTCTATTCCGTGAACTTATATACCAACATAGATAAAAGAATAATCTCTTATTCATATGTAATTCTTATTCTTTTATTTATATTTCAGTGCATAACGTGGTTTGCGAAAAAAACCCCATTAAATTTTCGATGTCAAAATGTATAAAAAGTAGATCAATGCTCCCGGCGACGGTAAACGACACTAAACCTTACGTGAAATGCGTTTTCTATCTTTTCCATCGTTTTAAATCTTGGTAACGAAAACTCGACGAAAATTCTTTATGCAAACCAATTCACTGTTAGATGAAGATGCATATAAATAAAAAAACAAAAAAAAATTTGTAAACTATAAACATAAATTATGTCTTAATTATTAGATTTCTATAATTTGTTTTAGATAACCTAGTGCAAATTAATAGAACATTATAAGTAATGTTCCTGCTAGATTTTCATACTAAGATAATATTGCGTTGAAAGTTAAAAGCAATTTCAGAATACGATTTAAGATATAAACAAGTCCATTACTAATGCCATGGTCGTAGACGTAAAAGTGAGAGTTAGAATAATAAAAGTCCTAATTAATATTTTCCTTTTTAAAGAGGAAACTACGTGTTACATTTCATTAAGACAAATGAGTCAAGCTTCACAAAAACGCACGTTACTAGGAAAGTCCGAATGTTTTGCCAAGACTAATCTCACGTCTGAATCGGAGCTACGAATTAAGTCACGGGCGATATAATATCCCAAACTTTACTTATAATAATTCAAAATTAAACTCTATGTTGAGGGCATTACAAGTCATATTTTTTTAAAGACCAAGCTGCGGTTTTTGTTTTTAAATTTATTCTTCTAAGAAGCGTAAAAGTTGTACAAACTAAATGTACGTCATTGGTTTAGAATGCAATGGAATTTATTATATTTCTAGATAATAAATTGCGTTGTAGGTTGATATAAAAAAAAAAACTTTTGCCACAACCTTCTGATGACGTCATGCTATATGACCTAGATCAAAGATGATGTATAAGCGACATATTACCTCTGACACTAGGGATGGTCACTCCTGTACGAACTTACGCACATAAAAATAAAAAATGATATGTAGGTTACAGGAGATCAAATCAAATAGATAGAGGCTATTATAATTGGCAAAAAAAACAGCTACGTTGGCATAATACGGCCTATACCACAGGATGTGTTTAATTCGCCTAGTAATTTGTCATTGTTTAAGTTTTTTTTGGTATTCCTTTGTTATAAAGGCAGTCGGTATTCCAATGGAATGGCAATCAGCAAGCTATTTGATGTTATACACTTCATGGCTTTTGATTTTAGCTGGTACATCCACAGAATCGATATAAAGTAGTATGGTAAATACCTAACCTTCAACAATGTCATTTTGTAGAATCGAAACCGGTGTGTCTAGTGTTTTATAAGCTTTATAGTTGATAGCTCTAATCTAATACCTTTAAACGAGCAATACTTGTATACATGTAGGTTATATACATATATATAATCTGAATCTCGGAAACGGCTCCAACGATTTTCATGAAATTTAGTATGCCGTGGGGTTTCGGGGGCGATACATCGATCTAGCTAGGTTTCATTTTTAGAAAACGAAAAAAGAACCGAGCAAAGTTCGGTCATCCAGGTAGATACTCAATAATTATAGCTGGGTTTTTGGCACATTGCAAAATAAAAATAAATGTAAATAAGTTTGGAGCTGTCACAATATGAAAAGATAAAAAGTAAGTCTTAATCCAAGATATAAGCTACCTGGATCCCAAATTTCAGTCAAATCTTTTAATCCATTATAATATGGAGATGTAATAAACATACATGTCTAAATACTAATTTATGCATTTGTAATATGAGTGTGATCGACAACACAGTTTCGTGGCTTTATTAGCTAAGCTTAACCATTTAGTTTGGTTAGAATATACATTTTACTTTTATGGTGATAGCTAAAATAGTCACGGTAAATCAATATAGCAGTCAAAATGCGTCTATCAATTAAATTAAGTGTGTTTTGTACTATTAAAATATATGCTACAAGTATAATAATAATAATGATTGCCTCTTAGTATTTTGAAATACAGTTTTTAGTAAGGTACATTTTTCGTGTAAGGATGCTGTCATTTGAAACTAAGCACTTTTTAGTTTCAATGTTTCTGTATTTTGTGTGCAGTCTTCAGTTTTCAGCTTCTTTATCTTTAGAGTCAAAGTCCAGTCTTGGTCAAGTCCAGTCCTTGCCAGTCAAATCCAGTCATGCTTTAGTAAAGTAGTGGCGACTTTACTATAAGCTTCGATGGAGTTTGGAAGTAACACGAAAAGTCATGTTTCACCGCATTATATCACTTTCCCACTCTTATGCTTATAATTCGGAACTTTATGAATAAAGCAACACTATTTTTAGACATAAACACTCAAAAACACTAGTTTTGGAAAAAAAAACACAATGACACGACTTTTTCCGCGTTCCCGCGAAAACTCCCACTAACTAGGTACTCAAATTGCACGAAATGAATGTTTCTTGAATAGTACAACTTATAAATTTTTTTTTGTTTTTGCTTTCTCACTTTGTGCATTTTCCAGTATCTTATGAAAACGTCATGTTTTACCATATTATTAAATTTTCCGAAATTAATGAGTGTATTTAGACACTTTATGAATAATACACTACTATTACACTATTACTAAACACTCAAAGAAACACAAGTTTTGGAAATTAATATAATGGCGGCGACTTGACTTTTCCGCGTTCCCGCCAAAACTCCTTTTTAATTCTTAACATTTGTTTCGTAGGCTTTTTCAAATAATTTTTCTTGTATACTTGATTAGTCGTAAAGTGTCGTGTGACGTTATTGTTCTTGTGAACTCATTGATAATATTGAGATGAAAATAGAGCCAAGCTAAATTGTTTGGTATAATGGTTGTCTGATCGATTATGATAATTTCGGAATCTATAATAGACGTATGTTGTTTCGTGTAGGAAATAGGGTTAAAGCAATTTTTCGTTTAGTAAATTTAGATTCGTTGTTCGTCCTAAAAGGTTGCGATAACTTCTGTATCTTTACAATTTCGAACATATAAAAACTTAAAAATCGTAAATAAACTCCTTTTTTACTAAATCTATCATCGATTGATCCGCTCCTGTGTACAAGTACATCGAACAATTTAATAACATTTTCTCGTACACCGGCTATTTTTTCCTATAGACTAGGATCCTGCAGAGCTCGATTGACAAACCAATTTTTATGAACATCCATTGATTGTGATTTTGACTTGAACAATTCTACTTATTTCACTAACGCTACCCAATTTATACAAGTTTTTATAGAAACATGAACTGCCGGCGAAGGAAAATATCGTAACCATAGCATGGTGGTAGGATACAATTTAGGACTGGGCCGGCTAGTTACAACCCTCAAGTTGAAATTTAGTCACTAAGCATCTATAAGTATGTACTGGTAGCTTTAAGCTTCAAGCTTCAAGCTTGATTAGTTTAGGGCTGTGTCCTCAATTATTTCTTTTAGTAATTATTATTCTATGCCTTCTTGCGTGACAGCTCGTGTATCTATAAGAGGTATTTACACACATAATTACTTGAACAGTTCTCGTAATTTCAATTTACCTACCTATTAACAATAAGAGCAAATTTTCTCCAGCTGATTAGAGCAAATGGCAGGAAATTAAGCATTGTTTTAATTCTGAACGTGTTTCTAGCTTCTGTCGATGTCGCGACTCTATGTTGGGCAGATCACTGGACTGAGCGTCACCGTTGGCGCAAAGTATAAGCGAACACTGTTTTGAAATTTACTTTTTTCACCATACATAAAATCTAATTATAATGCTATTTTTACCTCAAAAGGTAAAAAAAGGAACCTTGTCTCTTGTCCGTCTGTCTGTCCGTGTGTCACCATCGATTTTCTCAGGAACGGGTGGACCTAGCAAGTTGAAATTTATATCAGATACTGAGGTCTATAGTCTCTATTAGGTATATAAAAAACAAAGGTCCTGAGTCAACACGATAAAAAGATATGGGCTTTAGATTACCGCGAAATTTACCTTAATTTTCAACTTTTTAATTTTTGGAAATTTCCCTTTACTTGTGCTATAAGACCTTGCTTTTAACCAAAATTGACATTTCTAGGTCAACCGGAAGTACCCTATAGGTTTTGGGTCGAAAACCTATATGGTAAGTTCCCGTTGAATTAGAATCACGAAATTTGGCAAAAAGCAAAGTCAGCACAAATAAAGGAAATATTCCAAAAAAAGTTGAAAATTAAAGAGTGTCCCCATACATTCATAGTTGACGCTAATTAAGATAGTCCTCCGATTTGTATGGGCGCTCATACAATTTATTATGGCGGTATAATGAGTAGGTACGGAACCCTCGGTGCACGAGTTCAACTCGCACTTGACCGGTTTTTATTTGTTGAAAAACATCACTATAGTTACTAAACCTATGCATAAATTTCTGAATAAAGCATGCAGCTGTGCTGTTAATTCCTGTTATATATATTTTTAGAATTACTGCGTTTAGAAGCGAATTAGATGGCGTAATGGCGGTAAGGATAATCCGACAGGAAAACTACAATGCGCATTTTATTGTGTTATTGTGTATCCATAATACGCAAACTCACAATGGGTACAACATTCAATTATGTTGAAAACATTCGGTTAACATGCCAGGTCTAATGCAATACAGAGATGTATTGCTTATTTTACAGTTAGTAGATAATTAAGTATACATATTTGGTTACTTCATTCTCTATTAAAAATATACCTGATACTTTAAGAAATATTTTTCGATATATTTGCTCGAAAGGTCTGGCGCCTGTTTACATTGTGGGAAAAAACAAACTAAATAATTAATGTGTTAAGTTCGATCAAACAAAGGAATACATTAAACACTACTTTTTACTTCAGTTTGAAAGAGTAACATAGATTAATAATTTGAATTTACCAGCGCCAACCACGATATTATTTTTTAATAAGAAGTAAATTATATTATTACCTTATTCCTATGACAGATTTTCCTTTGACACGTTTCGAGAGTTTGGCGAAAGATTTCATAAATATTTTTTCTTCACCTATGCTAAATATGTTAACATTAATGTTTGCAATGTTAGTGACATATGACCTACATGAATTACTACTCAGAACGCACTAGTACTGTTTTATTTTGAAACAATGTTTAAAATATGCGGTGAAAATGGCTAAAGAGATCGGTGCCTCAATAATACATGCGTTTTTTTTCTCTACATTAGATTTTGTTGTTGTAAAAAGTAGTTAAAAGATGAAATATTATATGTAGGTTATTTATACATCTTGTACTGAGTAGGCCTGTGAAAATGGATGTAGGGTACTGCGCAGAAATATTGGAAGTTATTAATCGATTCACAACATGATCACGGTAAATAATGTCTATCATAAGTTAACATTAGACATTGAGAGCAAAAATGTATAGCTACGAAGTCGTAACGACTATAAACCCTTTCTCTACGTCTCAAAGTTGCACTTGTAGGTATGTAAAACAATGTTCTTCACATATGTATATAAAAGTATAAAAATGGGGTAAATGGGACCGCACGTGCTTGAATCCGCTTATGCAAGCTGTTTGGCTAGACACACTACTTACCTACATGTATTTTTACGCTATAGGCATAGACAATAGCTATGTTTTTTAGGTAAGAGTAAAATATAATAATCGCTAAGTCCTATCGTTTACGCCGCCGACCAAGTACAAGGTTGTACAATGTCGTGGTTGTTACGCGACGCGCCGACCGCCATAGTACTGTTTACAATCACCGTGAAGGTTTAGGTTACAGCGACGTGCGCCTGAAAAATTGTTTCATGACTGAAACGTAAAGATAATGAAAACGGAATTGACTTCCTTTAAAGCACTAAGGAAATAATTTGGAAAGTTTTAGGGACATGTACAATTCTTGATTTATCGGTTTGATACTCGCTATTGAACTCAATATATATTTATTTTTCAAACGTATAAGTTATGGTTAACTATTTTGTTAACAAACACGCGCTTCCGTTCGAGATGGAGCTTAAAGTGCGTGCTTAAAAACCGAGCATGTAATTCAATATTTTATATCACATTGCTGTCAATAAACAAACATTTGACATTTATTGAAATGTAACGTATGATTTGGTGCTACCAATAAATATTTATATGTTTATCCCAGAAAGAGTTTATCGCTTAAAATAATCGAATTGTGTCTTACTACGATGTTTACTATAACACAAATAATATTATATTATATTATGCAACTTTAAAGTCTAATCTAAAATGCGCAAACTATACAGAATGTAGCAACTTAGTTTAGATAATAGTGCTGTTCTGGCCGTGACAATGAACTTCTCACGAGCACTATTCTTGCTATCCAGTAGACGTTAACAAGGTAAACAAAAAATAAAAAATCTCTATTATTTACATTTTGGTTATTAGAAGCACAAGTTCAGAATGTGGTGAATAGTGATGTGGTTTTATACAAGTTTTAGTTTATTACATATAATAGATTTTTAAGTTTTTATTAAATAATGTAATTTATGCAGTTAGATTGTTTTTAGTTGTACCATATAGTAATAAATTCGAAAGTCTGTTTGTGAGTATGTTTATCGATACTTCACATTTAAACGGCCGAAAGGATTTAGATGAGATTTGGAATGCAGGGATAGTCCTGGATTAACACCGTTTTTATCCCGAAAAGTGTAATTGCGGGCTGAAGCTAGTAATTCGAATAGATATACATATTTATTAATAATTAGCTGTTACCCGCGATTTTGTCAGCGTGGAATTTAACAAAAGTTTGTTCAGTTCGCAGTCTTTACGAAGATAAATAAATATCGTAGGACACATTACACAACAGCGCCATCTGACCTCAGACTAAACAAAGCTTGTACTATGGAAGTCAAATAGCTGATAGAATACTTAAATACTTTTTTATTGTAAATACATAGTTATAATATTATATACAGAACACCCAGACTCAGAACAAAAATTTTTGATTATACCACAAAATGCTTGTCTTGAGTGGGAATCGAACCCACGCCCTACGGCTCTTGAAGCGGACATAGTACTAATGAGTCAACAGGGCAATCAAAAGATAAACATAAACATAGATTTAAATAGATAAACATATTTATTAATAATTGGGCAAATTATAAGTCAAAGATCCGAGTGGGTGATCCTTGATGGATACAATCTGGGTGCCTTCAAGTTTTTGCGTGGTGGTAGGGTACTTTCTAGTACTCGACTGGCTAGTTACCACCCTCAAGTTGAAAATCTGTCGCCAAGCATCTAACGGTGTGTTCCGGCAGCCTCACTTGAGAGCCAGTTCCATTCCAGGCTAGGTGTGCTTTACCATCTTCGACCACACCGTCACTTAACATCAGGTGAGTTGTGGTCAAACACCAAGCCTGTCAGCTATAAAAAAAAAAAAAAAAAAAAAATATAATAATAATAAAAAAACAAAATATCACATTATTAATATCATAATGTATCATTAATTATAGCCGTTATTACATATGTCTTTTTGTAAAAAAAAAAGTAGTCGATTGTGTAAAACATTTTTGAACGAGCCTCATAAATAATTTAGCAAATTATGTAGAAATTAGCAAATTAACTTGAGATTAAGCACCAAAGCCTTGAACATTCGCGTAACGTGGCTTGTTTGTCGGTTTTCTACCGGATATACTTTGAAGAATGCGCTTCAGATCTACATTACTTAATTCCATCTTGCTCATTCTACTATCGTACAACCAGGAGCTGCGAGAAGCGACACCGCTTCATGGTCATATTCCAAAAACTCGAACTAAACGGTTAGAATCTGCCTTCATTGTACGAACCGCTAGACAATGGAATTTGCTGCCCGAGTGGGTGATCCTTGATGGATACAATCTGGGTGCCTTCAAGTTTTTGCGTGGTGGTAGGGTACTTTCTAGTACTCGACTGGCTAGTTACCACCCTCAAGTTGAAAATCTGCCGCCAAGCATCTAACAGTGTGTTCCGGCAGCCTCACTTGAGAGCCATTCCAGGCTAGGTGTGCTTTACCATTTTCGACCACACCGTCACTTAACATCAGATGAGCTGTGGTCAAACACCTAGCCTGTCAACAATTTAAAATAAAAGTCGCGAGTGAATCGGTTTCTTCTAGGCGAGCGTGCTCCACCGTAGCCCGCATCTTCGCTTAACATCAGGCGAGTTGGCGGTCACACGCAAGCCTATTAGTAATAAAAAAAATGTGTAGGCTTGCTAAAAAGTGTAAGAATTATTTCTAATATATTTTACTCGTACGAAAAGCTCCTATAATATTTCAATGCTAGATCTAATTTATTCCAAAAATTAATACCAGAAACATCCCAGTTAAATTACTATTATTAACGATTTCCGACTCTACTACACGCTTGTCATTTGGAACGCAAATAAAATTAGTGACATTAGGTCATCCACCGTCTAAAAATACAAATGCTTCCTTAAACTCAGTGTCTACGAATAAAACCGTATCGTCAGTTAAATTAAAGATTTTATCTTCGTAATAGCCTGAAGTTACATCACTACGACGTTGGTTAACGACAGGGTTACAAAGTGGTAACAATTTTGTAGTGTCACTGTTAATTTAAAAATTTAACGCCTTTGCGCTGAACTGCGATATCACTGTCATTGTCATGGGCAGCGTTCATATTGATCTATAAGCGGTCAGTAGAAATGAGGTGCAAGCAGTCGAAACTTTTTTGTAAATAATTATATTAAAAATAAATATCGTTAGACATTTGACACAGCGTCACCTAACCCGAAACTAAGCAAAGCTTGTATTATGGTAACCAGATAGTTTACTTTACACTTATTTTTAAATATTTATATTATATTTAATATAAAACATAAATGTTTGTCTGGGATGGGAATCGAACACACGTCCTACAACTCTTAAAACAGATATATACCAAATAAGCTAACAGGGTATTCAAATCAGTCAAATGCGGGTGTTAAGTCATGATAAAAATTAGGTGAAAATGTCTTAGTCAAAGTCACATTAGGTAAGTCAGAGTCAAGTCCGGTTATGCCATTTCTAGTGGTGGTAACTTTACTAGAAGATTTGACGCAGTTTTGGTAGCAACAAGAAAATAACGTGTTTCATCACATTATACCACTTTCTCACACTCGTCCACGTAATTCGGCACTATATGAATAAAACATTATTAAACAGGGCTATGAGCTTGAGGTATACTAAGTCGAAAGGGTGTCATTATACTCATCATTATCAAAAAAAAAATGTAAGGGAAGAACTTACAAAAAAAGGTAATTGTGAAAAAAATCAGCTGTGCCATAGAAACAATTCGTTGATTTTAATCCAAATATAAAGAGCAGCAGATTTTTCGTGATTGTGAAATTTTAAAGGTTTTCATAATTATGAGTTTCATGATCCCATTTCCATTAAAACCATGCATAGTTAGTTACTTACTATTTATTTTAAGTATTGAAAAAATTATATTAATATTACATATGATTTTTTCGCGTTCCCATCAAAAACTCATAGAGATATAATCACGGCGTGTTTCTCTAAAAAAATTACGGAACAATATTTTGTAAATATCGGATTTTGGTATTTTTCGGTTGTTTTATATGATACTTACGTATGGCAATTTAGGATGCTAACGGCTACTGAACGTGGACTTAGTTTACTACAGACGAATAAATAAGCTGAAACACATACATAAATTGTATATAGGTAGGTACGTGTGTAGGTATATCTTTGGGAAAACACACGCCTTTCAATAATGTAGTAGGTGTAGCTTCGTCAGATAATGACAAAGCCACTGATGACTTCCAAAGCTGACGCTGCTATTGTTTACGAAGCCATTAATATCTACCTTCTCACTAGGTATTGACCACATGAGTGTATAATCATAAAATAAATAATACCACGGACATCATCTGACAGCTGTCATTACATCGCATCAGTCACTGTCAAGGTCGCTTGTATTAGTTTTTCAAACGGCCATGATTTTCTAAACGTGATCGTAAATAATGATAGCGAAGATGGCCCTCAATTTCGCTAATCACACAGCTGGTTTCTTGATACTGATTGATGATGGAAACTTTCGTTGGTTTGCACTAAATATTTCTACCGATCAATAGTTTTACTAATATTTCCATCGGTCGTTTACTTTGATCTTATTTGTTTTGAACTTTTTACAAGCGAGCAAATTTTCAAGCAATAACGTATTTTCCTCATTGTTTTAATTTGTGTTGTTATTTGTTTGTTACGGAAGTAATCATATAATTTTAGCTCAGTTTAGTTTAAATTAAGAACTGATTTGTCTTAAGTAATCCTTGTCCAGCATGTTGATTGGACCAGTAACTTAGTATAGAAATATCTCCTGTATATATCTGAGGGGCTAATATATCTGTTTAAGAGATTAACTTATAGCGTAAACAGTAGGTATAAAATGTATAGAAATTGTTTTTTTTTTTATTGCTGACAGGCTAGGTGTTTGACCACAGCTCACCTGATGTTAAGTGAGGGATTAGTTGCAGATGGTATTCACGTCTAGCCGGAGAGGGAAATGGGAATTAAGCGAGGCTACCGGAACACATCGTTAAGTGCTTGGCGGCCGATTTACAGTTTGAGGATGATAGCTAGCCAGCCGAGTACTAGAGCGTACCCAACCACTATGATAGCGTTTCCTCACGATGTTTTCCTTCACTGGTAGCTCAAGCTCATTGTTAAGATTTGAATTCTGGATACAGAGCCTACAGTCTAATTTCCTAGCGTTAAATATAAACCTATCCTTTAGATAATATAACTTATTTTAACTTTACATCAATAGGTATTCAGTTCTCAGGGAAATAGGAAGCTACACACTGTATTCCGCTGGCACCGCCCTAATGCGGTGTGATGTGTAATTTGTTTTAATTATTCCAATAACTCACCCATTGTACGCTAGCATAGTCGCTTCTCATAGAATAAAAATATTAAATCACCATAGCAATAATGAAATCGTTAGTCCAGCTAGTTTGTTAGAGCTTCCGCACTAAAAAGCTTGATCATTAACGTCTATATTAAATAAAAAATAATTCGTTCATAAATGGAGCAAAGAGGCTAGCAAAGCAATTTGCGAGGTTCATGCTTTTATGAGTACGTACTACGTATTTATCACAAATTAATGTGGTTTGTTTTTTATACAATTAAACGAAAAACATTTGATTTGTTAAGTTTATTCATATTATTATCATCTACAGTGTTTTTATACATACGTGAACAATTTTTACTATGAGGTCGATCGCAATGAGACTACAATTACTTTTTCTATGGAATTTATATTTATATATTTTATATCTGATTTTTACGCGATTTCAGGGTTAGTCCCATTATTTAAAATTTTCACATTGATGTAGGTCGTTCTGTGAGATCTTATCACCATTCAAGTTAAGCGATCACGAAAAATACACGTCATTGCGAACCTTATTGCGCGGGCATACGATATGCACTCGCATAACTTTTCTTGATTGTTTAATTTGAATAGTAAATCAAATCAAATCAATTCATTGTTAAAATGTTTCACCGTATTTGACCAATACTGGGTGAGCAAGTGTCTGAGCACAAATATGTCTCTTTTTAATTAATAATTGTAATATTAAAAGAGTCAGAAATATAATGATAATATGTCATAAATGTCATGTCATGTCTTAATAGTCAGAATAAAAGTTAATAATACATCATAATTGCAAGAAAATTTTATATGTCAGAAAAATAATAGTATGTCAGAAATCAATAATAATACACAGTGTTATGATATGGACCCATATCCCATTTATAGTTTTAGTTTCTAATAAATATGTATGTGTATTATAGAGTTTTGTCATCAGTAAATTTTTTGATAGAATAATAGGTCTTTTCAATTAAAAATGACCTTAGCTTGCGTTTAAATACAAAGAAGGAACTGGCGTCTTTTATTGACAATGACAACTTATTATAAATCTTTACGCTCATACAAAAAATGCTCTTGTACTACAGTTGATTGCTAGTTTTTCAACAACATGTGTTCTTTGTTTCTAGTGCTTTTCAATGTATTTTACTTGCAAAGTTCAGATCTAATCAAAAGCGATGTCGTAAAGAAATCGTAAGGTTATTATAATGAGGCTTACAAGATTAGAGTAAGTATTAAGAGTTCAGTATAGCCTTAGATAAGCATTCGCTAAGTATATCCACACTTGTCCGAAACACGAAAGAGCATTAGTATAAAGCGCTATAATGTTGAAGCGTAAGTAGATTGTTTTAACCAAATCCGATTTGACATTAGTTAATGGCGATAGCTACTGGCCGCGTAGGTGCGTTATCAGCACGCCCATAAAACGCTGATAAGTAGAGTATACCCTAATTTGTTTCCATAATCATTAGCTCACTTTATGGGCTGGTAAAACCACATGATAGTGTCAAGCATATTTATGTATGTAGGAGGCTATTCGACGTGGAGCTATAAGTCCTGCAGTGATGGCCCGCCCGGGGTGTTTTGTGCATTTCTCCTTATCAGTACCTAACTGCGCTTACTTAGATCCTTGAAGTATCGAAGCGAGGCTAAATATAGTATATACATATTATTATGTTATTGAATAAACAGGAAGAACTGGTTAAGTCAAGGAAAAAAAAGTTTATCCTAAAATCGGATTTTAACACATATACCTACATATATACATAGGTAGATTGTACATCTCACTAATATTATAAATGTGAAAGATGGATGGATGGATGGATGGATGTTTGTTACTCAATCACGCCAGAACGGCTGAACGGATCTGGATGAAATTTTGCATGTAGATACTTTAGACCCTGGAATAAAACATAGGATACTTTCATCATCATCATCATCACCATCATCCATCACCACGCGGATATAGTTTGTATGTTTGTTACTCAATCACGCAGATGTCAGATTGACAGATGTCACATTGGCATATGTCACATTGACAGACGTCAGATTGACAGATGTCAGATGTCAGATTGGCATATGTCAGATTGAAAGCTGTAAGATGTCAGATTGACAGTGTCACATTGTCAGATGTCAAATGTCAGATTGACGGATGATAAAATAGCGATTAATAATAAAATAGCGCAAGTTTCATGACCGTTCCTTATTTGTTATCTACACGTATAATTTCTCTCTGTATCTAATTCTAAAATTAACGCGGACGAAGTCGCGGGCGTAAGCTAGTATGATATATAACGTTCAGACTATCGCTGCAATTGACATCGGCAGACGTTATCACTTACCGTTACGAGAGCGCCTTGATCGTCTAATTACTGACCAGGTAATAAACAAGTAGGTTAAATTGATCAGCCATAGTAAATTCTTCGCTGACAATTCAAATTGCGTCTTGATGGGTAACTCGAGGTGAGCAGAAAAAGATCGAAACATTTGTATTTTTTATTTACAAATATAAAAAATAGCAACGCGGAAACGTAGTATCGATTAAGTAATGTTGTTTGATAAATGTGTCGGTTTTTTACATAAAAATACGAAAAAAATATTGTTGTTTTTAAACTATTGTAAGTGCCGAAGTTAGTAAGAACGTATTATCATGCAATGCTAAGTGATTAGTTTGCATGATTGACGTCATAATATAGTTTATTTGTAACACGACGAACGGCGGGTATCAGGTATATTGCGTTGTAGAGATGGGAACCCGTAGCCGGATTTGCGACCTTGGTGTAGGGTCACTTTTGTACAAATCCAAGCTCACCTTCAACACCTGTGTCCCATCCCTACCTATCAAAATTTGAAGTGTAATATGTCATCCAACATTAATTTATTATACTTTGAATTATATGGCACCTACAATAATGTTACAGGCCGCTTCCAAATAAAACATTTCCTTGTAATTCCTGTACCTTGGGTGTGAACTAGTGAAGCGTATAATAAACAGGAAGACAAAAAGGAAAAATAAACTAAGTATACAAATCTTGATATTATTTAATAAATTGATTGCTTTAAATAAACGAAAATAATGTTGCAAATTCATAAAACATAATAACAAATACTCACAATGATTTTTTATTTAGATACGTAACACGACTAAAAAAAAAAAACAAATGAGTTCACATAAAACCAGTCAAGAACGAGTTGAAATCGCGCATCGAGGGTTTTGTGCCACCACGTAAATAATTGTGTTAAAAAGCAAACTCGTATTAGTAAACCTATTTACATCGATTACTTAATTATAGGCGGGTGCCGACCCGCATTGGCCAGGGTGGTGGACTACGGCCTTAGCCTTTCCATAATGAGAAATGTTCCCAGCAGCGGGATAATTTATAAATAATAAGGCTGATTCGGAACTTAATTATAGTAATATAGACTCTTACGTTAAACCGAGTTACAATTTTTTATTACACTATACTATAAGTTTGACACTTTTATGTATAGATCTGTGACTTTACGATAAAATCCAAGTAAAATTTTAACAAAAAAAACCGACTTCTTTTGGTTTTCCCATGGATGCCATTGTCAGAAGTGGACCAAATTGAAATGGAAGCATCAGCTTTCAATTAAAAAAAGAATCATTAAAATGGGGTCACCCAGTCGAAAGTTCTGAGGTAACAAACATAAACAAAACCAGTTGAATTGAGTACCTCCTCCTTTTTTGAAGTCGGTTAAAAATAAAAACTTTCCGTTTTCAGAGAACTTCTTACATAAAAAAAAAATTGTTTTATGTCAGGTGATCTGCCACTAACTCATGACACACAGTTTTACTAACGCGTTGTATAAACAACCGGTTGTAAAGTTTAATATTACAGTCCCGTTAGACACTCTTCGAGTACGGAATCCTAAGACAGACTAAAAATACCAACAGCTGATTCTGTAAACCGTTTTTTTTTTTTTTTTAATGAGTCATTTGTAAAATGCCCTAAAATACCAACAATAAGGAAGTAAAAATGTTCCAATTCCTCTATGAGTCAGCACAGATTACGTATAAAATTATATTAATTAAACAAGTAATACCTATTGTTACACAAACAAGTGACTATGCTAACTGTATTTTTGTAACAATATGGCCAAGAGTCACTAACATCATTGGTAAATGAAAATCGTCAGTGGTATATGAAAATAGTCACAATGTTTTGGAATTTAACTTTTCACTCTTTATTAAAAATTGTTTTACGTAGCTCTAGAAAAACTGTGGCATTGTAACAGCAGTGTTTTCTCAGCTCGAGGCTAAGACAACACAGTCTTATCTCGTGCAAACATGGTGTTGCTACTGATTTTTATTGCTCGCGATAAACCTCTATGAAATATTTCTGTTTCGGTCAATGCAGCTCTTATAGTGTATAAATATTGTAGTAAAACGAATATAACTTATAATTTATATTTATTGAGTAGTATTGTGTTATTTTTTATTAGACTTCCAAGTAACTCTTGGAAAATTCTATGAATAAATAACAATAATATAGCATAAGTATCATGAAATCAAATTACCTACACATTATTAGAATTATCTATATCTTTAAACGAGCAATTCTTGTATATATGTATATATATATAATTATATAATCTGAATCTCATCCAGCATGTCTGAGTGTTCTTAATATTCCCGATAATATGTAGTCTGACAACCCGCCCGTGGCTACCGGCGTGGACCTTGCCCTTTTCTGAACAAGAGGCCCAAGCCCAACAATGTGTTTTTTTTTTTTTTTTTTTTTTTCACACCTAGCCTGGAATGGAACTGGGTCTCAAGTGAGGCTGCCGGAACACACTGTTAGATGCTTGGCGGCAGATTTTCAACTTGAGGGTGGTAGCTAGCCAGCCGAGTACTAGAAAGTACTCTACCACCACGCTATGGTTTCCTCACGATGTTTTCCTTCACCGACAGCTCAAGGTTTCAAATTGTTGGGGTTTGAACCCACGCCCTTCGGCATGCGAACCGACCACGCTAACCACTAAGCTATCATCGCTATGAAATAGAGCAGATCCAGATATAGCTATGAGTATTTCTATTATCTCTATGCCCTCAATATTTTAAGTAAAAGTCTTTTAGTTAAAACCAGTCGCCTGCAATTTATTTTGCAAAGAAATTGTAATGGTTGGTTTTTTTAGGATGATTTTTTGCACTACACATACTATTTCTCTCGTCAAGCGAGTTTGACAAACACGAAATACTCGACAGAGATCTTTTTATCACGGTCTACTTCACCGGGATCGGTTTTTAATTGCAACTGTAATCATATACCCGAAGAAGTGGAATCATGATTGCGATTTACCAGCCAATTGAATTACGAATTATTTCACGCTTATTACATTCGGAATCTGGGGAATTTTTGGTTTTAGACCTAGAGTATTTTTTAGAATATTTAGCCGTGAGTAATTAGCATTTCCTTATCGTTAACCGAATGCAATTCAATAATTTTAGGTGGAGTAAACATATAAACGTTTCAGACAAATACAATGCAATTGATTAGATTATTAATTTAAAAAAAAAACGATTGCAATCAATACCTTAAATATAAATTCCTGATTTCCAATCATCAGATGCGTATCGTTCACGCCGCGCCTAAAATATGATGAAAAAAAATAACAAAACCGATTTACGCGCAGTTTGTATGGAGGTACATCGATACGAAACACGTTCTGAATTAAAAAGTAAGGTGCACTTTCCTTGTTTGGCGCCGGTGGCTGTCATCCCCAAGATCTCGCCGAGGCGGTCCACACTCGAGTTCATGCCTCCACGTCGAATGGTCGCCTCTCCATACACGCTACGACGACTCTCTCAAGTTATACAAGTACTTGCCGCGGACTCCGCAATCGTCTTTGGAATTTTCGGAATTTTTCATTTATTTAAATTACACTCTCCAAGTAGTGCCTAGTTTATTTCTCTGGCGAAACAGTGCGGTTGCGTTGATATTAAAGCTTGAGCCATCCGATTCAGTAGAAAGTGTTCGTAAACTTGCCGACATGAAAACGGATTACGCTATGGATGAGATGCAGAAGAGTAAGTGTGGCAAATTTACTTACAAATAATACAACACAGTCGGTACCGTTACATACTGCTTTTATTATTAATAGTTACTAACGTAATAGTAATGCCGATATACAACAAAGTTTTCGTAAAAAGTCTAAAATACAATTACACTATGAAGTTTTTAATCATAAGATAAACGCTGAAGCTATTATAGTAACGTAGGTTGCGTTAAAATTTAAAATATTTATAAAGATTTTTTAATAAGCTCGTGGAAATATAAAATTCTTAAGATTATAAATGCGTAATGAAAATGTATACTTGTTTGACGAGTATTTATTTATAAAAATGTAACGGGTCCTGAGGGATTATCGCCGTGGTGAATCGTGGTGCCGTGAGCCTCGATTTAATTATACTTGCACCGGCGACGTTATAAAGTTAAAATACATACAGTCGAACATAGAACCTCTTCCTTTTTTGAAGTCGGTTAAAAAATAAAAAATAACGTATTCTGCTAATTATAACTCTTTCTGATTTTAATTAATAAATCGATCGTGAATAATAATTTTATCAAATTATTATTGAGAGTAACGCTTCACGATGTAATTCTTATATAATATTATTTATTCAAATTATTTTTGATGTGCGTAAATACTTTTAATCGAACAAAATATCGTAAACTAATACTATGTATTTAGGAATTTAATTTAATTCATTCTAGTATTTTATTTATTCAAATTATGCATAATAGGTTAGTCTTACAAGAGAGATGTGTACCTTACAGTAGTGCAATGTACTATTATTATTATTTGACTAACATTATTTCGACCTACTTTTTTATCAGTAATTTAAAACATTTATGTAGTCTCTTGTAATATAATATTTTGTAAATCATTTTAAAGAAAAAAATACCTTGTGTTATTCATATTTTATATGAGTAAGTAATTTCATTTAGATACGTTGCTATCACAATTATTAAGGCACCATAACCCAAACGCTAATCAAAACATAGATATAAAACAAATTAAAAAAAAAAACCTAGATAGTTTATTTATTCCTGCGTAACTAAAATAATGATATACATATACCTCACGTGAGTGTATGTATCCAATAATTCTTTTTCACATTATAGCCGAAAAGTGTTATTAGCATATGAGAAGAATATTTTAATTTATAAGCTATTAATCATGGGTGAGTCTCATCGTCAATACGAAAGTGGCTGGCCTTGATAACGAATATTGGCCATTGTATACAGGGTACTATCTGTAAAACAAACAAAAAAAAATCTGTTTATCAGTTGCAAAGTGAATTAAGGACAAGTTAGCATTTAGGGTACCAAGTATTTTTTTCGAAAATTGTATTTTTTTTTTGTTTAACGTTTTATATCGAATATCATTTGTTAGTTTTTGGGTTATTATTAAATAAATATATGGTCATATTCCTTAGATTGACAGTGTCTAAAATATTAAAAATCACTAATAAATAAATAAAAGTTTTGTTCGTGGTTTGAACCTGCAAATTTAGTGTAATTTTTATTGTAACAGGTATTTGTAGGGAAGTAACTAAAATGTTTTGCTTACCTTCCATTTATCTGTAGGCTATCCTTATATTATTATTACCCGTTTTATTTACCTATAAGTACCAACCGCAGGAAGGAGTTACTGCTCGAGATTAAGACTTTCTTGTTCGGGTGCTAACACTCCCTTAATTTAATGTATATTTTCTTGGTATCGATAAAGTGTTATTATTATTATTTTTCAAGATTTTGAAACGAGTGTTTGCTCTTTTTTCTGATCTATGAAGAAGTATCTACTAATTTCATAGGATTCATGATCAAAGTAATACATATCGATGACATAATAATATGTACATGACTTATTTCTAAGCTGATTGAACTGAGTTGGCACAAATATATGTGCATAATTTAATATGAGGTTGTAATACTAAATTAATCTTATTTTTTCTAATTCATTAATAGCACCTGTTACCTAACTAGTTTTTGTAGTTATCCATTTATCAATTATAGTTTCCTCCTCAAAACTAGTTCGATATAAATAACATCTTTTTGAACATCTTGAATTCAGTTGTGAGTTTATTTTGGAAATAGGCAATAGTTGTTTTGATGTTTTAGGGTTCAGTTATGACAAGGAACGTGGAACCTTTATAATATCCTCGTCTTTGTGCGTCTATATATTTGCACACTTTATACATTTGCATGCACACAGCATCTTATCTTATACATTTATATTCAATGACATTTGATATCGTTAAAGTTAATTGACGTCACTTTGTGAAAAGATTAAAATATATTATATTTATATCTTTGTATGTGCAAATGCAATATACATTTGATTGCTGAATTTTTATGGCATATAAAAATGCGGTAAAAGTAAATCTTTTATTGTGTGTTTATTTAGATATATGCTTGGGGCCAGAAATATGACTTACAATGTTTTAAATTCCTAAAATAATTTACTATAGAAAGTTATAAATACTATAGTTAGATGCAATGACTTCTCGTGTTAGATTTTGTAGGAAAAAAAACTCTAATTTTAAAATATAGCATTGGCAGCTAGATTTAAACGTTTTGAACCATTGAAGGAAAAGCATTTAAAAATTAATTTTAAATAGTATTTGCTCAAATATTTATTTGGCGGTGATGGCATATTTCTAGAAGAACGTTGAAACCTACGGAACCCAGTCTCGACACTTGTCTCGATACATTTTTGACAAATTATATTTAATACTAACTAAAAAGTAAGAATTTTATAGCCCGAAAACGAATGTATGAATGTGTTTTTTTATGTAATGAATGTGTTTTTTTTTTAAATTATTTATATAGTGGCTACTATTTAATAAGATCACTCGACTGAGCAAGTAATTATTGTTATCAGTGCTTGACATTATTTTTATATTAACACAGGTGTTCAGCGAGAGCGTTGGCAAACGTAGCATACTTTAATGCTTAGTTACAAACACACATTCAATTGATATTATAAAGTTTAATGGAGCAAGCCAAGCCTAACGAAATTTTAAGTACCTACACAACTACAACTATATAGGTACAACTTGTGTTGATAAAATTCGTTATTGGATTGGATCAAGCCTTTTTAATAACATAAAAATACATTTTCTTGGCTACCATAAGAAAAATCTGTATCTGGTATATAAAAAAATAGATAGATTAATTGTGCACACCAGAAAAAAAATCCACAGAAAAAATAGGAAACTTATTAGCTAGTGCGTATAAATGCGATCTGTTCCAGGTAATCAGAAATGGAAAATAGATTAACTGATAACGGACCAATTTTATTGATTGATTATCATTTTTGACTTGAAACACGACGTTCACGACGTTCGTATACCTTAGACCTATGTATAACGGAGATTTAAAATATTGTTTAAAAATGAGCATTGATATCTATCCTACCGAAGGGTAACATAAGGAAATAAAATTCCTGAAAGCAACTTTAACACTCGGCATTCAGCGTGTAAACTTAAACTCAAACTCGCAATTCAAAGTAGCAATTCGCGCTGTCCGTTTCTTTTGTGAGCGGTTCCTAATATAACTTAGAGAATTTCTATCGGTAGGTATTATACGTGCGAAGACGGGGTGGGTCTGGTCGCTACATAAAACAAAACTACAAAGATCGAGTAATGAAAATAGCACATTTATATAGACACGTGTAAGAAACACACAAAACAGTTGCAATACTTGTTCGTATATCGGTCACGCGATCAATTCTGTAAATGTTGTTTTACACTTATAAAATTTTGTGTGGAACAGATCTAGAAAGCTACCACTTATGCCCGAAAATTGTATTTTATTTTGTACCTATTCACATAATCTGCAATATGTAATTATTTTTTTTTCGTGTACTAGATAATAAGATTAGGATGTACGGTGTTTTTGTTGTCCCTTGTCGGCTTACAGGGGATAATTGTACTAATCGTTTTGATCAACTTTTACTATGGTATTTTACTATACTTTTACTTAACTTTACTATTATTTTATTTTCAGGGACCAGCAACATCATAGGACTGTCCGACTTGACGGACAACAAGCTGATCTGGCGACAGCTGGTGGCGGAACTGGCGGGCACGTTCTTGCTGGTTTCCGTGGGCGTGGCTTCTTGCATCACCATCGAGAACTCCGCAGGCCCTAAGACCACCAGCATCGCGCTCTGCTTCGGATTGCTCGTTGCTTCCATCGTGCAGGTGAGTGCGTTTGTAAAAGTAATACATAAGTGAATATACTCTATCGAGCATATATAATGCCCTGTGATTGCCTTGTTCTGTGCCCTGTGATTTTAACCCAGTGGGCGATATTTTTACATCCATAAAGTGTTTGAAAAGTATTGTATACTGTTTTCAGCTCTCTAAAAAAATAACTAAAGCTTATATATATATATACTCTTCAATGTATTAAGACTTTTTCGGATAGTTAACTCATACGATTTTAATTAGATAAAACTTAATCATGACTTCCTTTAAGATTCAACATTCTTATGAATATTAAATTAAAACAAACGAGATCCGGATGTCAGAGAAAGGTTGTTAATAATTTTGCATAGAGAAAGTCAAGGGATGTAGCGGAAATTGCAATAATGAAGATTAATGACCGCGCTCTAATGAAGGACATGGCTACTTAATTGCCAAAGGCTTGTGGAAATCGCCTTCTTTGCAGATCATTTAAATGCAGAGAGAAAACTATAAAAAAATATATGACATTATTATATCTATAGTTTATAGGTGATAGTTAAAATGGGTGTCTGTTAAATGCAAATATTCTTATTCTTGTTCAAAATGGGGTTGATAAGTCCTGCACCGATGTCCCGCTTGAGGTGTTTTGTGCATTTCCTCCTACCAGCATCTACCCGAGCCAACACAGCTCCTTGAAGTATTGGAGCGAGTCTTTGGGCCGCTGGTACAGTAGCTCCAGTGAATTGGGTAAAATGTTTAATGACATTGATGAACAGAAGCATAAAAGAAGAAAAGGAAGCATAAATGCCACTACTTCAAACTTTGCTTTAATCTATCATTGAGACTATTTGAGATGCGCTGAAATTATGCTGCATTGTTCCTCTACCTATGTAGTTATTTAACGATATGTTTGAATTTATCCTTCTGCCAAACACTAATGTGCTTAAAGTTAATTAAAGGTAGCAATATTGATTTATACTTCAAGCTTTCAAACGAGTATTTTTTTAATATCATCTGATACCATTATAAGCGCAATTAGGTCTGTATTAACTGCAGCGAAGATGCTGTTTACCTCATGTAGCTAGCCGGAATCTAGCGCCGAATACTTTTCTTTATATATTATTCTGTTTTAAGACATCTCATATAATCACATAATAAACCACCTCACGTCGTAAACAACCATTTATTTTAAAATTTGGCAGAAAAATAACTATTTATTGTTAGTTAGCTTTTTTATTGTGCCGGGAATGCCATAGAAAACGCACACAATGACAGAGATAAATAATAACCAGATATTAAAATTCATCATTCAAACAACTGCTCAGCCGGGTGATAAACCTACAAAATACCGGATCTTATGCAGACACTTTACAGGTGAAACACAGAGGTCATCAAATCAGAACGTTCAGTAGCTCAGTGGTTAACGCGGTTCACACGCCGGAAGGCGTGGGTTCCGATCCCAATAATGAGCTTAAGCTGCGCGGGAAATAAAATATCGTGAGAAAACCATAATATGGTGGTACAGTACTTTCTAGTAATTTACTGGCTAGGTACTAACTACCCTCAAGTCAAAAATCTACCACCAATCTCCTAACAGGGTATTCCGGAAGCATCGTTTGGGAGCCAGTTCCATTCCAGGCTATATGTGTTTACTATCTTCAATCACACTGTCACTTAACTGAGCTGTGGTCAAACACCTTTCAACCATATTGTTATTTATAAATAGACTGCTAATGTGTTATAGTACTTACACACTTTGTACTTATAAACTCTTTTACTATTGAATGTGAGCAATTAGAATGCTCAGAACCCAACTCAAAACATTATAGAAAGCTTTTACTAGACACCGACACTCGGATTAAGTTTCTCCATGTCATTAAATTGTAGAGAGCCGTATCATTATCTCGACAAATAAGAACATTAGCGTAACAAACGTCTGCAATCAATGGGAACAAGCAGCCACTTCCATTACAAATCGCACGTTGGACTCTAAAATCGATTCGACACTTTCTTACCGAAACGTTGAACATTATTTGCAAGTATTTGCACTCAGAGCAAAAAGATCAAAACGCGTTTTTTAGCGCTACTTATTCATTAACTATGAAAACGTCGGTAGAGATGAAAGAACCCACATGATAGGTATTTGTGACTCAAACAAATTCACGATTACTGCAAAAAAAAAACTAGTAACGAGATCCCGACTATTATCTTCTATATACATATATTAAAAATAACTCATGTCACGGTGTTTGTGGTCGCACTCTTCCGAAACGGCTCGACCGATTTTTCGTGAAATTTTTTAAGTATGTTTGGTAGGTATGGGAATAGGTTGTGAAGTATATGTCATACCGCTAGGTGATTAGGGACAATTCTTAACTCAACGTGTACGAAGTCGGGGGCGTTAGCTAGTAGTTGTATAATATAAGTGCGAGAATTTGACCTGTTAGTAGTTCTGATTTCATTCGACTTTGTAACGGCTGAAATAGTAGAAATGAAATTTGAATTTGATGATTTTTATTATTAGTTTGCGCCCGCGACTTTGCGTTGACTTAAGAATTGGGTTCAAAGAGAAATGAAACATGTGTAAATAACTGGCTGTAATTAAACTTACTCTACTTAATTACCTAGATTAATATAAAGGATACCGTTTATTCTGGAATAATGTTTCATAAGACGCATCTATATCAAATTGTTCTTGTAGGTACAAGAATAATAGTAGTTTTTTGATTACCCCACAGGGACCTAACATTTTCTCGGGATAACAAATATCCTATATGTTAATCCAGGTAATGAAAATTCATCCAAATTCGTCCAGCCGTTTTTGTGTGATTAAGTAACAAACATCTAACCATACAAACTTTCACATTTATAATATTTTTTAGTATTTATTTATTTATATGAAATAGCTTTACGTTTGGCCACCAATACGCCTGATGGAAAGCGACAGTGCAGCCGAGAATGGATTACGAACTACTACTTTGGATCACATACATATGTCCTAAATCCCAAGAAAACATCGGTTGTATGATAATACATAAAGCCGCGGGGCGCTCCTAGTATTCCGTACAAATTTATTCAATGTCAAGTATGAAATCAATGATTTGTCACGGTTAGTTCGACCACCGCAAAAGGCGGCATATTCTCTAACTACTCTAACTACTCGTAAATATCTCATAACTCAACGTTACTTTTGTTATAAAGAAGTATTGTCATAGAAATATAGCTCTATTTTGTCCACGGTTAATTCTTAAGATGTTAATATACATATTCATTTCTTACGAATAGTTTTGTTAATAAATATTTAATACGTTCGGCGGATTTTATTTTATGACGGTACTGTGATGAATGTAAAGTTATGATCTAGATATGAGTCATAATTATTTGTATTCTTATATTTTTGTACTTAATTAAGCCTTTATTTGACCCAACACATCTCACTGGCAATCCAACGAGGTAACACAGCCAGCCTTACGGGAGCGTTTGGGCGTATGGGTGCGGAGCGCGAGTGTTTTATGTTTAGTTTAGTTTTTTATTTTTTATTTTTAGTATATTATATAGTTGATATTATGTCATTATATTGACACGTACTTCATTAATATTTTGACATTTTTAATTGTATTTTGAGACGAATTTATTATTTTTAACAAATAGCTTAACAAATTATATATACTTTATAAATGATATATGTATATTAAATATATGTAAACATTACTGTGGTCCGGTTTGAAGTAGCTAGTGAAATTACAGGACTGTTATGACTAACAATCGAAAGTCTCAAAGTAATGAGCGCCAAAGCAGCGATGTCCTGGACTTTGTTTTGCTACTCAAAGCTCTGTATCGTTGCAATGATCATGATTAGGCGCTATCATCTATCGCTTATCATCAGAAGAGAATCTTTTTCACCCCATTACGTTTATATAAAATTTAAAAAACAAATGATGGTTTTATACATGGTGAGTATATGTATTTCACAATAAAGTGACCATATCTAGATATTGCTTCACGAGATGGCTTTCGCAATTCTTTGATACAAATAAACACTTTATTTACGCACTATTTACTATGTGGTTTCACCCACTTCATACATAACAATGCTTAACGCCCTTCTATCACGCATCGGATCGATTGTTAGCAACTAATCGTCGATATTCAAAACGCACGGTAACTTTTCAATGACCGTCCTTTCCCACGCGGTCGCAGACCTGCACCCGTTTATATATATGTAGTCGTATAACACGTAATATAGGCATGTATCATATATTACATTCAATGTTTAAAAGGCCAATATGCAAATATAGTATAACCTTGACATACGGACTGGTGCCGATTTGTGTACTTTCCTATACTAAATTAATTCTAAATTATATAGATCGAGTTAGAATGTAATATGTGGTTTTGATTTGATCCTGATGGCCTAATAAACATATTATAAAGCTTAAAATTTTCTTTATTGGGATAAAAACGACATAATTTTAATTTAAGTTTATTCTGTAGCGATGACAGTTGAACGCTGATGATGTAGCGTCGTTTGTTCAAACGCCGAATGGTGTGGGTTTAAACCCCATCAATGAGCTCCCGGTGAAGGAAAACTTCGTGAGGAAACCATAGCATGGTAGTAGGATATTTTCTAGAACTCAGCTGGCTAGCTATTACCTCAAGTTGAAAATCTGTTTTCATCAATTTAGACAGAGTGATTCAAGAAGAAGGTTTATCTATTCTATATCTTTAAACGAGCAATTCTTGTATATATATATATATATATATATATATATATTCTCAATCTCGGAAACGGCGATCTCGAAAATCGTTGGACGATTTTCATGAAATTTTGTATCCAGGGGGTTTCGGGGGCGAAAAATCGATCTAGCTAGGTTTCATTTTCAGAAAACGTCGTTTTATCCGTGTTTTCAGCCGAGCAATGCTCGGTCAACCAGGTACTATGTATAATACATGCATATCATCGCAGAGAAAATCCGAGAATTTCAAAGATTTGTAATGTGATGTCGTAAAAAACATGATTTTGTGCGCTTACATTGAAAAACGCTGGCTAAACCTTACGAGATAGATCAAAATAATTTACTACGTTAGTATCTACATTACACCCGTGCGAAGCCGGGGCGGGTCGCTAGTATACTATAAGTATTAAAATAAGATCATATGTCTACATATAATGTGTTATGAGTTTAGTAAATCTATGTCAAATTTTAGTTTTTAAATATATAGTTTTAGATCGGATAGATTTTTAAAATTGTCGTCTAGTTAGTAAATCCTCATCACTATTGTCAAAATTTGTGTTGTTGTTGTTGTTCGTTTCGGTTACAGGCGGAAATAAACTAAATATAGGTATACCTTGAACACTCAAAATAAACTTCCGAAAAGTAACCCCTGAATCAATCAATTTTATCTAAAACAAATCTATTATTATTCGAAAACATCTACTGCAAATAAATTTGATATTTAACTAAATATAAATATTAATTTATGGCATCGACAGTGCGTTGTTCTTTCTAATAACTGTTTTGTAACAGCATGTAGCGCGTGTTGTAATTGTATCGGCTGTGTTTACTTTGTAAGGTCAAGATGTAAGGACAACACTTTTATGGATGGAGCATCCGCTTTATCGATATTTTATATAATGATATTTTTACCAATGATAAAAATGTACTACGAACTAGATGGCGCGATCAGAACATACTTCGTTCAGGGCAGTTGCAGAGTAGTTCCTTGTTCAGTACTCCACAAAAATACTAATTTATCTAGTGAACAAATTAAACATTTCGTAACACAACACAATGAAATTGATTAAAAGTAAATGCTATTTTTTTTTCTTCAACTTAGCTAGAACAAACACGCGGGCTTGTAGTCCATTTTTACACACACTTTTCTATTTTAAAGTTCACTTCTAGGTACATGAGTTCTTTGACTTTCATGCATGTTTTCACGAAGGAGAATTTCAACAGTAATATTTTGACACTCTTAAAACTTAGATATTTACTCTATTTTTAACTGCGCCCGCGTATTATAGCGTAGTTTTTTAATGATTGATTAACTAGGTGTTTGAGTACGGCTTACCTGATGTAAAATGACGGTGTAGTCGAAGATGGTAGAGCACATTTGGCCTGGAATGGAACTGGCTCTCAAGTGAGAGTGCCGGAACACACTGTTAGGTGCTTGGCGGCAGATATTCAACTTGAGGGCAGCCAGCTGAGTAGTAGAAAGTACCCTAACATCATGCTATAGTTTCCTCACGATATTTTCCTGCACTATCATCTCAAGCTCAGTGTTGGGGTTAGAACCTACGCCCTTCTGCGTGTGTACTGACCGCACTAACGACTGAGCTATCTTCGGTACAAAAAGCTATGCCAATGTAAAAATGAGGGTATAAGAATTTCAAATTACATCGAAATATGTTCAACCATTTCAGCCCTTAATAAATAAAAAATAAATAAAAGCCTATTCCTGCCCTTAAAAAGTATAAATGTATGATACCCCAAGTACCAACCCATAGAGAGCGAATGTCATTCCGTCAAACAACACGAAGGTCAGACAGATTTGTAAACGAGATTTAAATTATTCCAATCAATCGGACAAAAATGATGAATTAAGATAAGTCCATATACAAAGAAGTCGATAATGTCTCTAAGATAAAAATAATTAATAAGCACAAGAACACGCTGTACATAGAACATGCCGATACAACTGTGACAATTAAATTTGATAAACAAGTCATTATGATAAATTATTAGGACACAATGATTTATTGAATTAGGACGCGGTTTCGTATACAGACACATTCCAGTGCAGAGTGACATTAGATTTAGATATTAAAATGTGTTACACGTACGAGTACCTAAGTAGTTACTTTGCTGATTTAGAATTTCAAATTTATTTTCCAATTTTTTTTTTCTGTAGATAAAAATAGACAAAATTGATCTTAAATCTAAGGGCATGAGATAAGTGTTTACAAATTGATTTTATCCGTGGGACTAGTTATAAAATTTACTGTGTTACGTGCGCCAGAATCTTCAGCTAAAGGACCAATAAATACTTTAAGTAATTTAAATATTTATTGTTATCTTTAAACGATAAAAACATGTGACAAAAAAAAAAAACAATTCAAGGAATATGGTTTTAATGGCGTCGATAGGAAATCATATACGTATTTACTTTAAATAATTGATTTCAGTTCTGTAAATATATTAGTCTAATGGGATGTAGGTATGTTTTATTTTAGTTGTAGGTATGTATTATTTGATATACTGAATATGGATGAATAGTACTGAGAGATAGAAGGACGGAATATCACATCACACACATCACATCATTAGCCATAGGACGTCCACTGCTGGACATAGGCCTCCTCCTGGGGGGTTTTGCCAATACTCGCCACGCTTAGCAGGCGGGTTGGCAAGCGCAGTTAGGTGTGATTATTCAAGGAAAACGCTGCTGCCCATCTTCCGGATTACATCCCTTAGCCGGCTCTTACGGCAACCACGGGTAGAGAGGGTGGGGTACAATTCTTACGCCGGCACCACCACGGCAATACGGACGGAATATATCAAGGTGTAAAGACGCATACTATTTTTAAATAAAGAAATCTAAGAAGATCCTGGCCGTTTTTCTCTGTAATCCACGAAAACTATCCCAAATTTATTTGCAAATTTGATTTGAAAAAATTAAAATTGGTCAAGGAATGTGGAAAACATAAGTAATCAAGTAATTGAAGAATACTCAGAGGAAAAGTTCAGTCCCATACCAGCATTGCTCGCACTTTACTGGTATCATTAACAGAAAATGTCAATCATCAAATTAATATTCATTGTAAGGTATTATGGTAATGTGTTGAGTAATCTTTAATTGTATTCCGTGCTATAAAACTTGCTAACATTCTTATTAAAAACGCGTTTATTTGTATAATATCCGACACGGCTATAACAGAACATAAACTCTTATAATAAAATTATAATTCACATGATTATAAATAACGTAATTGTGAGCTTTTTATGCTTTTGACATAAGTGTGACAGGTCTCAATTAGGTAATAATTAATTCGTTACCAAGTATCAATACGCTGTAAAAACATGACAACATATGTAATCAATGAAATATTAAAGTCATTCGGAAACTGAAGACAAAGCTGAGACAACGCAAGACGAGGACGCGCGCGCGTTGTCTCAGCTTTGTCCCCATGATGAAGGCCACCGGATGTGGCCGAAACTATAGCCGGAGGTTCCGATAAAATTAAACGTGAGTAATCCCGCATAAATAAAACAAAAATGTGTCAAGACCACGTCAGTTTCCATAATAAGCAAAACTTGTATCATGGGAACCACGTAACTGACAGACAAGTTGTATTTTTTTCTGTAAATGGATATAATACATTTGTTAAGAACACCCAGAAACAGAACAAACATCTACGCTACATAAATATTTGTCCTGTAAGGGAATTGCACCTACGCTCATGCGCGCAAAAAGCGAAGTTACTACTTAATAATCTAACAGGGAAAGCAAAAAAAACTGTTGTATTAAAACTTTTACCTTTTACCTTCTTATACCTTGTTGGCTCATTTGATAGTGTATCTGCTTCAAGAGCTGTAGAGCGTGAGTTCGATTCCCACTAAGGGCAAAACATTTTGAGCGACGAACATAAATGTTTGTTCTGTGTCTGGGTGTTCTGTATGTACTATAAGTATGTGCTTACAAAAAAAGTATCTATATATTCTATCAGTTATCTGGTTCCCATAATAAAAGCTAAGAATAAACAAACTGAGCAATAGTTTGTTTATTCTTTTGATTCTTTAGCATAGTAAATATACAGTGATTAACACTTCATTAATTTAACGGTCAACATTTTTTTGGGAATTGCCTGGTATATCTGCAATGTCGTTCAACACATGACCTTTGTATGCAGTCATTACTCTGGCCCAATAGTGAACAACTGGTTCGTGAGTATTGCGTCGACGCACGATCTTGCGCAATACAATCATCTGTCAATCGGGGATTAGCATCACAATGGGACAATGACATCCAGTGCTCTCCGGAGACTGACATGTGTGCACACAGAGCACAACACCTATTATATTTTATTAATATCCTCCACAGTTGTGTGGTAGGTACGCCTGTCTTGATCAGGTAACTGTACGGGATCCTTAGGCCGACATACTTGGAACAACATAATATGAAAGACTTGATGGATTTATTATAGCTGTCGTGTCGTGACATCCTGACTGTCTCTAAGCATGTAAGCATGACTCGGATGCAAATAGAGTGTTTGATATATAGTGTATAGTGTTTTTATGGGTGCATCCAATTAGCTAAAACACCCCTTTTTGCAATATTTTAAGGAGATTGAATTTAGATTTGAATGGATTTGCCATTGGAATCGGAAAGTTTTTTTCATTCATTATTAGCCGCACATTTACTGGAAATCTTCTCCATCTTTGACTTTTTAAATTACTTTATACATTAATTAAATATGTAAAAAGTACTTGTAATAAAAACACTGAATTTGTTCTGAACCGTAAGTGAAATACCTATTTGTTTACATTGTCTGTTGCCTTTATGGCTATTGACTTAACAGCGAAGGCTCTTGGAGATAAACCTCTTAAGTGCGCTACTTAAAATAACATTATAGACAAACAAGCTCAAATCTTTAGTCAGTTCAAACAAGTAAATAAAGATTGCCTTACTCACAATGAGAAGAGCTCAGTTCCCAGTAGTGGCACAGTTAAAAAAACACGGCTGATTCGGATTCTGATCTGTATTCTAAATATCTATTTGTATTTGTACATCTCAGGTCCCAGGACTCAATTAACAGAGCTAGCGCTATCTCATTAGGCAACTTCAAAGCTTAGGGGCATTGCACTTAAGTTTATTTGAAATGTTTATGTAATAACTAGCACTTACGTGCTTATTTGCCATTTAAATATACTGTATGCCATTATCCTTCGCTATAATGGCCGTGACACATTTGCCATAAAAATACTATAAATATGTAAACTGTTTATGGGGAGTAATGAGGTAAACGCGATTTTTTCACTTTATTCAGGGTTAAGCAGCAGCGTTCCTTAAAGCAATCGTATCAAATGGATATGTAGTTATAACGACTACCGCCTACAACTTTGTTTGACCTCTTTACAAAGTCATTAAGTTACAGGTGTATGACAAAAATTTATGATAATTCATAATCTCTACATAGTATAAAACAAAGTCGCTTCCCGCCGTCTGTACGCTTAGATCTTTTAAACTACGCAACGGATTTTAATGCAGTTTCGAGACAGACTGAGTGATTCAAGAGGAAGGTTTATACGTATAATACATGCATATGCAATTATGCAACACATTAGTATCTACATTGCACCCGCTCGAAGCCGGGGCGGGTCGCTAGTATTACTAACTACTTACTAACTAACTAGTTACTAACAGTAACTCTTTAATAGATTTTTGCAGTTTTCGTAGTGAAAATTTACGTCCACATCTCCATCTTTATTAGATTGCCTGGAAGAGATCGCTTATAGCAATAAGGTCGCGAGTTGTTTTACTTGTTGCTTAAATTAATTTTTTTCTTTATTTAATATTTGGTGTGGACAATAAAGAGTTAGTCAATCAATAAATCTTTATTAAATAAAATAGACTGAATAGATTTTACAGATGTTTTTACACAAATATGCGAAAATTGTTGAAATCAATAATTATGACAAAATTTATCAATGAAACATCTATATTATACAAAAATAAATAAATAAATATTAAAATAAATATTGTAGGACACTTTACACACAGCGCCATCTGACCCCAAACTAAGCAGAGCTTGTGTGATGGAAGTCAGATAACTGATAGAATACATAAATACTTTTATTTTTTTGTAAATACATACTTATAATACATACAGAACACCCAGACACAGAACAAATATTTGTTTAGGTATACCAAACAAACATTTGTCCTTGGCGGGAATCGAACCCACGCCCTACAGCTCAGGCAGACATACTCCCAATGAGCCAACAGGGCAATGAATCCCTGTTTCCTTTGCTCGCGCTTGAGAACGACTATATCGATCATCTTTTTTTTTTTAAGTTTTCTCATTCTTTGTAGAAGGTTCTTACTGAAAGAAAAATGCGCAGAAAATTGGATTTTTTTTGAATTTTTTCTATTAATTCCACACGAACGAAGTTGCGGGTAACAGCTAGTATTAATTTAATCGTATAAGATAAAGAATAACACCAATTAAGTAAGTAATCTTATTCATCTAAACCTTTTAATTAATCAATTTAGACAAACATACTTTTTTTAAGATTGGTGAAAATGAAAGGTTTTATTTTTAAACTGAGCTATTACTCAGTGTTCAATTTTTAATTAATTAATCGATTATAAGACCGTTTTATAGCAGATTATAAAGAAAAACTTATTTAGAGAGAATATGAATTTACTAATGATAAGTACCTACACTTATACGAAAAGTTTGCCATTTATAACTGTAAGTATGACATGAATGATTTGCGCTTTTTTTTTGGATAAAACTACACAGCGAAGTCTTCGGGGTCAATGCTCTTTTTACCCGACTGCCAAGGAAGGGTTATGTTTTTCGCGCATATTTTGTACGTAAGTATGTATGTAAATTTCTTTATAAACGCGTATCTTCCAAATAGCCAAATGGATTACATCAATTAAGGTATCGTTAGATTCGACTCAACAACCCAAGTGTACTTAGAGGGTAGTTTAAAAAAAAAACAAAATGGTGGATTTTTGGCGCGAAATAGTAATACGTTAATTTAAAAAAAACCTAACCTAACAAGTAGGGTATTTAAATAAAGGCAATTAAAATTGGATTACCAAAATATATATAAGTTTTGTTTAAATTTAATTAGGAGTAATACATATTTTTTTTCCAGTTTTTTTCCTTTAATTCTAGCTATTTTAATCGCAGTCGGGTTATAGATTTTTTAAACTCTTCAGCTTGTTTAGCTTGTTGTTGCTATGTCAACGTTTTTTTTTAATGACTTGTGCTTTGTTAACGTTAAGTTGGAATAACGGTAAGGCGATCATTTCAACATGATTAGATACTTTTTATACATCAGTGGGACGCGTGTGAGATCAAAACATAGGTTTTTGTGTACTGAGAGTTTGTTGCTCTTAGTTTTTATGAATGGGATGAGATAACCATAGAACGACATGTTAAATCTGGGTACTCACCCTTCTTACTACAACGAACTTACTAACTGATAATCATGTATAAGACAGGATTCGTCTAACTCCACTACACTTAACCGAGTATTAGCTAACTGACACGAGATCTTAACTGCAAGTTTAACTTGTCACGACGCGGATTAATTGCTTACCTGATACGTTAGATAAATTACAATATTTATTTGGAAGTAATACGATTGGAAATGTAAGTATTTGAATGTATTTTAACCGACTTCAAAAAGGAGGAGGTTCTCAACTTGATTGGTATTTTTTTCTATCGTTAAATATGATCCCGCTGAGGTAAAATCTCTACCCTATTAAGTAATTTAGCAGGAGCTTTGTTTCATGCGTTGCATTGTAGGGCGAAAATTCGATCCCCATTCCGGACAAACATTTAAACAACAAACATTCTATGTCTGTTATTTAATAAATGTTTTAAAATATGTATTTATAAAAAAGTACCTATATAAGTATTCTATCATTCTATCCTCTGCTGAAGTCATAATATTCGTAAACAGGTAAACAAAGAGTAAAGAGATAATGCCTTTTTTTTAACCAAAATACAACAAGTGTAATGCTCGTATATCATCATATTTGATTCAACAATAAATGTATTTTTTAAATCTATGCAGTTTTCGTAGTAATTTTATCCAAGAAATTATAATATTTATATGCTAATATATCATTCGGAAAGGTTTTAATATGCATAATTAAGCACCTAAGTAAAGAGTTGTCGGTTGCAGTGGTCTCCAACCTACGTTATTAGTATTTCTACCAAAATAGTATACTGTCCTACCGAAATTTCGAAATGGAAAGATTTTGTCGTGATAGTTGAGACTTTTGCAATATGAAATGAATATAAATTTAATGCCAGAACCCTCCCAAACTATACGTGTTGAATTTTTTTGATAATAAAAAAATTACATAACAACAATACATTTTTAGCTTTTTCGAAAACGTTTTTCATAGACCTATTTTGGGTACAAATCTACCGATTGTTCTGGACAAATCTACCGATTTTTTCTGGACAAATCTACCGATTTCTCATTTTGACGTTCGCGACCACTGGTGAGCAAACAGACAGCTTGGTGCCAGCATTGAGCAATAGACTAGCCCTACATTGCACTGGCTTGGAACCACATTTTCCTGTTAATGATTTCATTAACGAGTATTCAAAAACATGTTTCGATTTGAATAAGTACTCGATGAATGACGCGTAGAAATAATGTTAAAAATTTCTTAAAGAAATCAAAAGAACCTGTACGATAAAAACTTAAAAGTAATGTAATAAGTTCGTTACCTAAAGTAAAGGTCAATTTCATAATGAGAGCTTTAAGTGAGTAAAGTTATAATTTGTTATGTACCTACGTGTTGTATAATTAGACCCATAGAGCTACCGAATAAGTTATTAACTCTTACGTTTTGATTATTAATTAATTCACGTTATTTTGTCATGATCAAAAAGGTAAAGTATAATAATTGCCCTTTAGCACTCGCCATATCACTTTGATCTGACCGTGACCTTTATTATATTTCGTAAGCTTCATTCGAAAACTTGCAGGGATTTAACGAAATTGTTGCATTTCGCTCCGATTTCAACAGCTTTTTAATTATTATGTCCCGTGTCATTAATGTCACTTAACTAGTGTATCATACGGCCAGGAATTTTATAATGTATATTTTTAAATTTTTAATTACAGTTGTAATTGTAATGTTTTCATTGAGTTACTAAATTCATTGAGAACTTAATTCCCTCGTTGACACAATTTTTCACACGCGCAGTATTTTACGTAATTTTGTACATTATTAGTCCAATTTTACCGGATCATTCAGTCCCGTACTATTTTTTTTATGGCTGATTCTGACCTGCTTGTAGCGATAGACTTGCGAAAGACTGACCGCGACCATATATCGTATATCTGCGTAATAAGGTTTGTAATCGCTTAGCTTTTTGTGAGCGCCTAATAGGTATCAAAATAAGAAACACAGAGCACAGGAGCTGTTTCTATGAACTGTACCACTCCTGGCCGTTTGTCATTGTGAGAAAGGTGAGGCAGTGAGGCTATATACTATGCTGACAAAGTGCTTTCACACATCGTCGTTCGGAGCTTTCACACATCGTCGAGAACAGTAAGAACTTTCAGACATCTAGGTTCCCTCATGATGTTTTCCAAACCCTTAGAAAAGACAGAGATACGCACTGTGGTATTTGAACTTCTCTCTGCATTTGCATCCCCCTGGCTAAGTGACAATTGTAGTAAGCATAATGTATTAATATCAATAACTGTGTAAACTGTAACTTAAAATGAAAAGAAACATCCACAAAAAAAAAAAATGCCTTGCTGAGTTTCTTGCCGGAGTCTTCTCAGTTGAAGTATAATTACGAGCCGGTGGTAGATTCAAAAATGTAACTTAACGTTCATAATTGCCTTACCAGGGCCTAAACTGAATAAATGACCTTTTGATTTGATTTGAACCCAGGACCTCCAGATTAAAAGTCAGGTCTCCCAACTAGGCTAAATAAAATACCGAATTAGGTCAATTTTGGTTGTTAATCCAAGACGCACAATAAATAGAAACGCTCGATGTATTTCCGTATTGTCTGCAATCCAGATAAATCGAACGTAATTAGGATTAGTGGTATTTGTTAGTATATTTTAACTGTAATCCGCTTATGATCCGTACATCACGAATAGCGCCACTTCGGCATTACGTGCTATAGAGATTATTTATTTATATCGAATCGAATAGGGTCGATTTTGTATTTGTATTTGTATTTATCCTTCATGACATCATCATAACAGTTAAATATAATAAAACAGTATTGTCTGACTTTTAGCAATTTTAGTTTGCATTTTCATCTATTGAAATATAGCTTTTGTATAAAAAATATCTCATTCTATTAAAATAAATAATAATAATTAATTTGTAATTAATTTGTAGCGATGATAGCTTAGTGGTTAGCGCGGTCGGTTCGCATGCCGAAGGGCGTGGGTTCAAACCCCAACAATGAGCTTGAGCTGCCGGTGAAGGAAAACATCGTGAATAAACCATAGCGTGGTGGTAGGGTACTTTCTAGTACTCGGCTGGCTAGCTACCATCCCAAGCATCTAACGGTGTGTTCCGGCAGCCTCACTTGAGAGCCAGTTCTTTTCCAGGCTAGGTGTGCTTTACCATCTTCGACCACACCGTCACTTAACATCAGGTGAGTTGTGGTCAAACAGCGAGCCTGTCAGCCATAAAAAAAACAAAAAAAAAATACACGAAAATATTGTAAAAGCGGTGTACGTAGTTTAGAATGATCGATTGATAGACATTTAAATCAAAGATAAATAATACTTAAAAAAGTGTTTTTCCATTGTAAAACATGTGAAGGTGTGAATGTTTTTTTAACAACTTCGTAAGACTGAGTTAGATTTGATTTTTAAATTTACAAGTAATGTAAGAAAAATTTAAAAAAAAAAAGTTCGACTAACACGAACTTGCGTAACCGTCATATTTTTACTTCGCTAAATGACAATTATTAATTATTTATTAAACAATATAAAAACTAGCCACGCCCCGCGGTGTTACCCGCTATGTTTTTTCGAATTAAAAAGTAGCTAATCACCTAGCGGTATGAAATATACTTTATGACCTATTTTCAAACCTACCAAATATACTCGTACATAGCTAATTTCATAAAAATCGCCTAAAAAACACCGTGACACGAGGTTTTTTTATACATGTATAGAAACTACATAACTATAACACCTATATAACTTACTATAATAAAAAGCGAAATAAAAAGTAAAACTGTAAATGTTAGCTAAAATTAAAAAAAAGATTGTCTTTACATGTTTATTGCACACACAGTAAGTAGAGTCATGCAGCTAATGTTTCTCGTTTGACTAAGTGGGTAAACAGTAACCTACATAAAAGCTCTCGAGCATTGAACTGAGACCTCACATTTTTGACGCACACGCGATTACAATCAATCTTCATCTGCAACGCTTCACTGACTTTGTAGAGCTGTAAATATCATGCTTCTATTGTATTCTAGATACGGACCCTTTCGCTTTAAATGTTCCGGAGTTCCCCAATATCAAGCAAGCGACTTTATATTTTTTCTCATTTTGACATAGTTCAATCGCTATCAGTTTATTTCATTGTCAGCAAAGCGTTTGTCAAGTATACAGCCCTGACTTTCGTTCAGAGCTGTATGTCGGTGTCTTTGTACATATATCAAAATTAAAATTAATGATATTCTTAATGTTGTGTGAGAACTTGCTTGACTTGATAGTTAAACGGATATTTTATTGTTTAGCAAAGATTTACATCTTCGATAACTCAAATCAGTCACGATATCATATAGATTTGTGTTTATGTAGAAACGTTATTCTTAATTATATTATAGATATTTTAAATATGAATGTGTGTTAGTTCCGCTTTCAAGTAGTATTGGAGCACCAGATCTTAGCACTGTAACTTTGGAATAGTTTAAGGGCCGGAGAGACATAGGTTACTGGAGTTAGGTATACTTTATATATTTACCGGAAATGTGAACGGTTCAGGAAGAGGAACGCTTCTTGATTTATAAATAAACGCAAAAGTTGATGCGAGATTATTTATAGATAGATAATAAACTCTTTATTGTTCACACCAAAGATAAATTTCAAATACGATAGAAAAATATAAACTTATAAACTATTGTAACAACTGACGGCTTTATCGCTAAAAGCGATCTCTTCTAGACAACCTTAGGATGGAAAGGATTCAGAAACCAGTAAAAAACGAGATGTGCCATAAGGATGAAAAATAAGTTAAGGATCTTGTCAGGTAAACATACATACCTAAGTGGATCATAGACATACATTCTAATAAAGAAACATCCTAATACTTAAATTAGAATACTAAAAATACACATGGAAATAGAACAAAAATAAAAAAAAATACATCATCGTCAACGTAATACGTACGTATGTTCCTATGATTAAATAGTATAAATTGAATGTGCAAATATTTAATCGCGTCCTTAACATGTTTTAACAATTCATTATTTAACACCAAAGATAACACTTATCAATCTAAAATAAATACAAATCTAAATTAGGTGAAGGCCCACCTTCACTTTCGATAACGTAGGTATGCCTACGTTGGCTCATTAGCATTTTGCGGTTATCAAAACATCGATTCTGCTTAACAAATGTTGTTCGTTGTCCGGTCCAATTAAAAATTAATCTGATGATACACAGTATAACATCATAAACCGTACGACATCTTCAAAACTTTTATCAATGACACACGACTTCGACACACACAGTAGCGCGCTCTTTTATCAGCTAGAATGGAACGTTTCAGATTAGGTACGCGTGCTTATTTGTAAAATATAATTGTACAATAAGCTTCGCCGCGAGATTTCTCCCGAGTTTTCCGGGATAAAAGGTAGCCTATTTGTTATAAACTATCAAATATTCAAAATTTCTTACAAATGAATTAAACTGGTCCAGGTTGTAGAAGTAACAAACAAATACATACAAACTTGTGGATTTATGATATTAGTGTAATTTTGTACAAACATTACTTACCGCTTTAATCTTAACATCAGCGAGAAGATTTGCATTTGGATTTGATGAAGCTAACCTTGCATTAACTGTTTATTTTTAAATGAACTTTATTATTTATTTGAGGTTTTTAATAATGGTCTCGATTGGCATCGCCGCTAGTCATAATTGACAATGGAATGATTGCATTTCTGCCACTGTGTGTCAAAGAATCTATTTGTAATCAGCAATATTTAACTGCCTAACTTGACCTTCTGTATGTATCATTATGATATACTGGACTTCTTTTTTGGTTAATTTTGCATTATATTTTAATTTATATCTATAAAGACTTTGAAAAACTTTTGAAAGCTTTTATGAAATGATAGCCTTGTTTACGAATAACTAGATTTTGTCAAGGTTGTTTCTTGATAAGACAAATATGTACCTGTGTTACTATATCTATACGTAAAAATTGTGTTTTTAATGTAATCATTTTCCTATAAAATTAGTTCCCATCTTGTATTTTTCTTAATTGTACATCCATCTAGTATTATGTTGGTTTCGTTTTCACTTTTCTTTAATAATATAAATCGAGAAACATTTCACACAGCGCTATCTAGTCCCACACTAAGCAAAGCATGTACTACTTACTTGCTTACTTGGTGGTAGATCTCCTTAGCAGGAGGTCGTCTAGGTAGGTACCACCGCAGTACCAGATATTCGGCCGCCGAGCAGTAATGTGTAAACGTTACTGTGCTGGTTTGAAGGGTTACTATAGCTAGCCAAATTACAGGGCTGTCGAGACTAACCGTTGAAAGTCTCAAAGTAATGAACGCCAAAGCACCGATGCCTTGGACTTTGTTTTGCTACTCAAAGTTCTGTGTACCGCTGCAATGGTTATGGAGAGGCGTTATCTCTTACCATCACGAGAGCATCTCGTTCGTTTTATTACTTTTTAAATGAAAAATTAAATAAATAAATCATTAAAGATATTTAAAAACCCCGACACAAAATCAAACGTAGCTAAGAACACTACCGACTATTACGCCACTAACAAACAAAAAAACGAAATCAAAATCATCCATTCGGGAGCTACGATGCCACAGATACACACATACACAGAGACACGTCAAACTTATAACACCCCGTCGTTTTTGCGTCGGGGATTAAAATCTATGGGATACCTGATAGAAAATATTCACTTATAATACCACAAGAGCTTCAAAATTATCGGGTATTTCCCGATAGGTTCGTTGCAAACAAATGAAGGAGTCAAGTTTTTCAGGTTAAAAAATCACGAGCGCGAAGCGCGAGTGATTTTTCCTGAAAAACTTGACGACTTTATTTGTTTGCAGGGAACCTTGAGGGAAATGCCAGATAATTTTGAAGCTCGTGTGGTATTCGGGGGATTATTTTTCCGTCCCAAATGTCGGCCAATAGAATTGCACCATGAGATGAAATGAACAGTTAACAAATAAGAATTTCATAATTTTATATATAGCAACTACCAGAGAAAATAATCAAAAAATTATCAGTATAATACCATGTAGGTTGTACCACGTGACGTCGAATGGTGCAATTCTATTGGTCGACATTTGGGTCGGAAAAATAATCATGCTTATTTTTTGTAAATACATAAGAAACACTCAGACATAGAACAAACATGTTAGTTCGTCACACAAATGTTTGTCCTGGGTGGAAACGAAACCTACGCCCCATAGCCCAGAACCAAATACTAACTGGGCAGTCTTTATAGTCTTTATATTTTCTATTGACTTATTGGTAGTTCTGCGCACTGGCGCAACGTGGCGGGAAGGCGAGATTTATCAGCGTCAAATTCAGAAATAAAACAAAGAATCGTGTTGAAATTTTCTTCGGTAATTTTTATGGCTCAAAATCGTCGGAGGAAATTTCAGACTCATAAAACGAATTAAAGCCGCCCACGCACTTTATTGTCAATTAATTTTCCACCAACACATTCATTCAGCTATTACAGGAGATTGGTTAAACGTCTACTGTCATTGCTTGCAGGCCTTATAGTGTACACAGCAGTAGGTTGCCAGATGTGCGATATGTGGAAGGTTCTTTGAATTAATTATTCTGATTTTACGCATGTTGTAAGGAGTCGTACACATCAATTACAAGTGAATGATTCCGTATGTTTTACATGAACGCAATTTAAAAATAATTAAGAAAATATATTTTGTTCTGTACTTCAGTTAGTAGTCAAGAATATTTGTAATATTACACCCGAATTGAACAAAATAAACCAAGTTAGAATAAGGTTTCTGTATATTAGCTCAATAACAAAAGATCCATCTGGCTCCAGTTACTCTGGAGCTCTGTACTGTAGAACTGATAACTGATAAAAAACTTATATACTTTTTTTTTGTTTTTACATAGAACACCTAGGAGCAAACATTTATGTTCATCACAAAAATGTTTGTTCCGAGCGGGTAGCACACCCACACCCCATGAAGCAGAGCTAACAGGGCACTTATTATTTTTTAAATCTCCGAGTATTGTGAACTAGGGCTAGCAGTTCCAGAGTGACATAAGAGTGGTCGCGCTATGGCACCGACGGCCGCTTGCACTTGACCCGGTTGCGACCGGTTCGTCAGCCGCCGGCGCCGGCCCGCAGCCTGCGTGCCGGAACTCTTCCTATGTCTACCCTTCACTACTTTCCACGATGCCCACACACAGTCCGACAAATTGACCTTGCTAGTTCGTTCGTATTGCTAGGCTTCTTGTGAAAATTGGCCTACCATTTTAGTACATGAGAATATTGTACAAATATTGTAGGAGCTATTTCTCATATGCTCTAGGTAATCTCTATCTAAGTACCTACTATTATTAAACAATTCGTAAACACAGGGTTACGAAAAATGCCTTATATGGGAAGTCCGATGTTATGAGTAAGTAGGTACATTGAATTGTAAAGAACTGCGATGCGCTGCCTGAGTGGGTGTTCCCCGATGGATATAATCTGGGTGTCTTTAAGTCGAGAGTGAATCAGTATCTTCTAGGCAAGCGTGCTCCATCTTAGACCGCATCATCACTTAACATCAGGTGAGATGGCGGTCAAACGTAAGCCTATAATAATATTTAAAAAAACTGGGTTAAAAAAAATAGTTTATATTTAACTAAGCAAAATTTAATTCAAAACACGCAAATTTCATGGTTATGTAATATTTATCATTTCGTCACGTGTGCTATTTGATACGACAATTAAAGATGAAAGAATGACTAATATTATCATTTAACTAATAGTATATCTTTGTTCTATCAGCCTCATTCTCAGTTACAATAGAATGTATTTCAATTTGTTTCCAATAAAATCATTTGCTTTTAACTGTTGATGATAAACGATGATTGACCACTCTAGGACTTTGCGGAACGAATCTGGACAAATCAAACAAATTTGAAAGTTTCTAACTTTATACTTACTGTACAAAAAAAGTTTGATAGATACTTTAAGTGAAAGTAAAAGATGTGCTATAAACTGTGACACTTTCTCTAACAGAATTGCTACTTTGATAAGATTGATTAATCTGCAAACGATCTAATATGTAGGTGTATTGCAACTTAAACATAACTATGTACCTACTTATTTATTAAATTGAAAATAATTTATTTCAAACTCATTCATCAGTCCAATATAAAACAGATTAAAATAAATAATACTAGTAAAAGACAGAAAAAAAAATTAGTAAAAACTCTTTAATAAATAAATAAAAAGATTCACATGTTTTCTCATAGACGTTGTTTTGATATTTGTTTATTACACGACTGTCTTAAAAAAGGAGTGTAATGTTGACAGGGTTCATGTATATATGTGAGTTTCTTTATTCCAACATAGCTTTTAAAGGCCTGAATAGATTTGGATAGAATTATATTGTTAGAATTCTTACATCATCCCGAGTGACATTGGTTTTTAGAAAAACTTCATTTATTTGTGGGCTTTCGTGTTTTTCTATTTTCTTAATTGAGCATATTCGATTAGTGTAAGAATTGTACTCCACCTTCTCTACCCGTGGTTGCCGTAAGAGTAGGCTAAGGGATGTAATACGGAAGATGGGCAGCAGCGTCTTCCTTAAACAATCATACCTAACTGCGCTCGCCAACCCGCCTGCCAAGCGTGGCGAGTATCGGCAAAACCCCTTCCCAGGAGGAGGCCTATGTCCAGCAGTGGACGTTCTATGGCTGATGATGTGATTAGTGTGATAGTAAGTTCTAGTGTATTTTGTAACATAGTAAAATCTCTGAACTGTAGGTCATAAAAAGCCTGTCAACTCATCATTTTAATACGTCTAGAATAAACATAAACATGTGGGAGGCCATCGGCACGTAATATCTGATACTAGAGTTGGCAACTCCACCAACTTACCTTTTAACATAGATATTATAGGCTTATCAAAATCACGCATCAATCGTTGTTTAATCACTTAGTTAAAGCATTTAGCAGCTCAGTGTCGGAATGGTCACGAATACAAGTGTGTTACTCGTACAAATACACGACACAATCGATCAATAATGATCGGCTATCGCATCGCATCAATTGTTCACTGACAAACGAGTTGATGATTATCGATTGGAGTTAGCTATTGTTATGTAATCAATTCGGAACTTTATTGCGTAGACAATAAACTAGTTCAGTTTGATTGGGATGCTTATGTTCGTAGATGGAAGATCGATCGACTGGCAAATGAATATTTACCGACTCTATTGTCTCTGGTGTTAAAGGCTTCTATGCTACTTAGTGATTGATAATACTCGTCGGGCATAAGTAGACCGTCAACGTTAATTTTTTCAAGGATAGGTGTTATGAAATGTCACTTAAATAACGACCTTTTTTATAATCTACTAGCAATGAGCTGTAGTTTTATCTGTTATCTCACATGATAGTGTATTACGAATCTGTCTCAAAATTACTTGAAAATTAGGGAACAAACACGCAGACTCGCATACTACTACACTTTCACATTTACAGTATTATTGACGCGATCAATCAGGTTCGCCAATATGACGTAAACAAACTTGATAGGTGTGTGATAAACGGTTAATAATTACCTATACGTTACGTCAACTTCCTGTTAAATAATATGTTGTTATTGGCGGAAAGATAATAGAAAAACAAAAAAACTAGTCAAACAATATTTGAAATATAACAATCGGAAACAATGAATGTTAGCAAACAATTTTTTACAAATAATCCCGTTCTTCGTGGAAGTATTCTCAAATTTGTACGCAGCAATTGGTTCGCTTGATGTGCACTGCAAAATTTAAATTTACTGCTGTCCTTTTTATTTTATGTAAACTTTAATTAGTAGGTGCTTTTTTCTAGAGCGAATGTTGCCAAACTTCATCATCATCATCGTTATCAGCCTATCGAAGTTTACTGCTAAACATAAGCCTCTCCCAAGACGCGCCACTCAGCCCGATCATTTTTTTTTCCAAAGCCCGAGCTTTTCGCTTCCATTCACCGCCAGCTGTCCTATTTATGTATATTGTTACTTCATCGAGTAGTAAGTAAGCTATGTTTGCCAATTCGCGGTCTCCACTCCAGAACACGTCTACCCCAGCGGTTATAGGTTCAGCGATAGATATGTCCAGTCTATATACATATAGATCTATGTAATATGTAAAAGTGAAGTCGATCGAGTCGATAAATATTATTTTGATAGCTATAATAAGCTCTATCTAAACATGTGATCGCCCGTAATCGTGCTTCACCGTAGACCATAATCATTTCTACTATTGCGATAATTAATAAATAATCAGACGAAGGTATAGCATAGTATATAATTAGGTAATTGATTATTGAATTCAAATGAGGAGAAATAATGATTAATGATGCACCGTTTAATATAAGTTACATTTATATGGGAGTTTTGATCATTGAGCTTTTGGGTGTCACGATTTTGCTGCGAATATCAGACAACAAATATTTCGTCATCAGCTAACGCAATATCCTTTTAATATTATAATTGTAAAAGTTTGTACGTTTGGATGTTTAGATGTTTGTTACTCGATCACGAAAAAATGGCTGAACGGATATGGATTAAGTTTGTCACACATGTATCATAGGTAGTGAATGAGTAGTTTAGTGGAAATAATCGAACAAACAGACACGCAAATTGACTCTTCATTTAGTACTATTTATTACGTGAAAAGATAAATGAAGATCATTGGTTTGCAAAACAATGTATAGCGATGTGAGCTCAGTGGTAAGCGCGGTCGGTTCGCATGCCAAAGGACGTGGGTTCAAACTCCAACAATGAGCTTGAGCTGTCTGTGAAGGAAAACATCGTGAGGAAACTATAGCGGGGTAGTAGGGTACTTTCTAGTTCTCGGCTGGCTAGCTACCACCTTCAAGTTGAAAATCTGCCGCAAAGCATCTAACGGTGTGTTCTGGCAGCCTCACTTGAGAGCCAGTTCCATTCCAGGCTAGGTGTGCTTTACCATCTTCGACCACACCGTCACTTAACATCAAGTGAGCTGTGGACAAACACCCAGCATGTAAACCATTAAAAAAAATACTTTACGATATAAGTGCAAATTGCTCTCAGTCATGCAATATGGGATGTCTCGGTTAGAGAACTGTATAATCGTTCTATTACGTACATTCGGTAATCCACCTAAGCAATAAACCAAATTACTTACAGATTACATACTAACTGTTACTTAACTTATAGAATTTCATTGAATAAAATCACGCATAGGTATATATTAAAGTTTGTTTAGGGCTTGGTGCAGCACAGGAGGTGAAAACGAGTTAGCTAAACATCACACAGTTAATAATAGTTTCATTTTGTGATTGTAAATTATTCTTGGCAGTATTATCTGTAATTTAATTTAATAAGGTAGGTATAGATCTTTTAATCAGCTTATGTCATATCATAGATCAGATGTTACCAGAGATAAGATTAATCTATAATTTCGCGCAATAGAAACAGTACAGAGAGATATACATAGATAAAGATATCTGTATAAAGATATTTAAATTGAAATTTTAACTATCCTTATATTTCTCGATATGTTAGCCCCGCCAATTTCGTATGTTGATCGGGTCAAAGATCGAACACAACTATTTTTTATGTTTCACAGATTAGGTGTTTGACCACAGTCACCTAATGTTAAGTGACGGCGCGATCGATGATAGTAAATACACTTAGCCTGAATTGTAACTAGATCTCAAGTGAGGCTGCCGGATAACATCGTTAGATGCTTGGCGGCAGATTTTTTGAGGGTGGTAGCTAGCCAGCCGAGTTCTAAAAAGTACCCTACCATCATTCTGTGATTTCGTCACGTTGTTTTCTCATTCTCGTTACTGCATGATAAAAAATCGTTACTGTAATCAAATAGTAACGTGACGATTGATGTATAAAGAATTTGTAGCGATGATAGCTCAGTGGGTAGCGCGGTCGGTTCGCATGCCGAAGGGCGTGGGTTTAAACCCCAAGAATAAGCTTGAGCTACCGGTGAAGGAAAACACCGTGAGAAAACCATAACGTGGTTGTAGGGTATTTTCTAGTATTCGGCTGGCTAGCTACCAAGTTCAAGTTCAAGTTGAGTTCAAGTATCAAGTTGAAAATCTGCCGCTAAGCATCTAACGGTGTGTTCCGGCAGCCTCACTTGAGAGCCTATCAACAATTTTTCCATGGAATCATATACATCAGACCCACATACCGCAAGAAAATTCGCCTTTTTCTTTTCATCTTCCACTATTTCATTTGCTTCTATGCAGTAGCAAAACCTTCCGACGTAGTTTTCCCAACATCCATGTGTCACATCAAATTCATTAAATTTTATACCCATAGTAATGTTTTATTATTTTTAAGTTTATAACACTATAATTTCGCACTTTCCACTGTTTTTCCTCGTCGCCACTATTAAATACGCACCAATTCCCGTAATTTATCTTAGCACGATCTAGCTAGATTGACAGCACCAGACTGACGTCATTACTGTACTTCGCAACTACCCTCATTCCAGGACATAACACGCCTTTCCCTCGGGATAGTTGCACAACACTTAGTTTTTTACAGTCTCATCACTGATTATTTATATTGTCTTTTATTCACTATATTAACTATTACTATGGGTATATTATATGTTGCTGAATTTTATTCGTCATCTGTTTCAGACACTAGGTCATCTGCAGATTCACTATCATCTTGTCTTACTTTTTTGTTAGTGGATGTAGGTGGCGAGGTTGACAACGCCCGCTTCTTTCTGGACATTTCTGCCGCTCTGTTTGGCATTCCAATGTCTCGAGGACCTGTTACCCCAATGATCTCAGCCCATTTTTGAGGTGAAGGCACTGTAATTTCTCCATCTTCATCACTTTCGCTTTCTGCGTCCTGAGGTGCAATTTGTGTCTTGATTATGGACCCACTGCTGTACATCTGGTTAATGTGTCTTATTAGTGTCCTTCCATTCAGTTCCATTCCAAGCTAGGTGTGCTTTACCATCTTCGACCACACCGTCACTTAACATCAAGTGAGTTGTGGTCAAACACCTAGCTTGACAGCAATAAAAAAAAATATACAAAATTAATTAAAAAAAATTTTTTTTTACCTTTTATGGAAAGCACCTATATGGAAGCAACTTAAGACAAAAATCCAGTTTTGATATATTTTTGCTATCTATTTTACTATCAATTTGTTCACGATAAATTTAGAAACTACACCACATATTCACAAAAGGCCAAAATACGCTTGCAAAGTTCTAAACTATATATTTTATCTTTATTTCATCAAAATCGGTTCAGGTAAAAGTGGACTTATGATGAAAACAAGAGAGTGCCACTACAAGCTGAGTCCCGCAATGCAACGGCACTAACAGTGCAAGGATCAGGTTACATTGCTATAGTTCGTCATAGATATGTATTTAATTTAGGTTGATTCGCAAATCAATCGACTACGTGAGTAAAGTCACGGGCAGCAGCTAGTTATAAACAGATTCCTGGCGCCGTCAGGGAGTTAAAACATCGAACCCTGCTTTACTAGCCATATGCGCTACGCCACTGCCATTCATATTATATATTCATACATAGCTAACCTTTAGTCTTTCTAACGAATATTTACTTTAAAAAAGGTCACTAAAATAATGAATGCAGTATGTTCATCACGCGTTCTCAACACGTACCCAGATTGAATTTATTGGTTTAACCAGAAGGTAAACAGTTTGAAGACATGCTTAGAAAGGATAAAACTAGCAACGGTAGTTGAAGTTTTTAATTGTGGGGTCACATTTTGTAGATACTAAACTTTTAGAAAAGTGTACACAAATACTAATAGTGTAACTTTTTAATACTTTGGAAGTTTTTACGTAAATGCAATGTTATTAAATATTCCGTAGGTAAGTATTTAGTGGACAAAGTTCATTTTATTAACACAATTAACACACGGTTCACGGTTAATTAATTTATGTAGTTTAAAAGTTAGTTGCCCCGAGTTATATGTAAATGAATTAGTTATTTATTGTCTTAGTTAAATTAGTAACATTGATGCAACAAGTAACGTGCTAGCTAGCTTAAATTTTTTTTTTGTTTTTACTGCGGCTTACGTTGGAAAAGTTATATCTTTTTTTAACAGGATGATAAAAAACATTAATATCATCAGTTTTCATTATTGCACTAAGATTAAACTGATTTAAAAATGACTAAATCTTTTACCTGTTCCCTAGTCTTTTCTGCTTTCCATCTGTCGCATGTATAGACTAAGATAAATGCCTAACATTTTTGTTTTACTTATGCGGGATTACTCACGTTAATTTTATCGGAAACTCCGACTATAGTTTCGGCCATATCCGGGCCGCTGCCCGCAGTACGAAGCCAGACAAGGCTGCGCGTGCGATATACTCAGCTTTGTCTGCATGATGAAGGCTACCAGATGTGGCCGAAACTATAGTCGGAATTTTCGCATAAGTAAAACAAAAATGTGTCAAATCCACGTCAATTTCCATAGTAAAATGCCTAATATTACTTATTATTGTTATTAGATTTGAACAAACACTAGGCGCATTTGCAAATGAAACTATCCTACGTTCCTACGTCATATCTTTCTATCTTTACGAGACTGTCGACCTGTGCTGCGGTATTTCTAACCTTTCCTCTACGATTTGACCCTTCGATACCGTGATATATAAAGCCCTTATCATATATCAAGCGCTAATGTGAAGGTTACAACTAAAATTATATTTATGGCGTTTTTATGCATTTTTGGACCCCATTAACTACTCGTAAAATCTATTTTTATAGTCGGCCTGAGCTATAAATATAGGAGGAATGCAGCGAGCCGTGACAGAAGAAATGCATCTACTTAACGGTATCCAAGAGCTAAGACTCATTTTTAATTATAGGTAACGTAATATAATATCTTCTTGCATATAAAAGAAAATGCCATTTAGTTTCTATTCCTTACTATGGTAAGGTGGCACAGTTAGCGTTGATGTCTTTTCTTAGCGTAAATGAGCTACGTTATTAACCGGCTTTATTTTACACTTATCAATTTCATATTAGTATACAAGGTTCGAAGCTTGGGATGTACAGAGCCCAAAAAGGGTCATTTTATTATTATTATCAAAATTATTTTACTACGGGCATAGCTTTTGAAAAGAGCTATTCAATAGAAAGAATTCGTTGACTCTCAACCCAATGTATGAACCAGCCGATTGTTTGTCACGATTTGAGAGTTGTCATAAAAATAACACCAACATTTTGTAACCTTCTATTCTTGTTCCTGTAGAGCAGCAATTCCCAAGGTATAAGTCGCGACCCGCCAGTGGGTCGCAATAGAATATTGAGCGGGCCTTGAAAAATAAGATTGACCGGGTAAATAGGCCGACCCGTATCAAACTCATTACGATTTTATTAATACTAATCTTGTTCAAAAATAGCATTCCTTGTAACACATTCATATAAAGTATTATAATCTTTGATTGGAACTGAATGTTTTTTTTTTTTAAATTTAAAAAGTTCTTCATTCATATAATTATGCGCTTTTTTATTTATGACAACTAAGCAGTGAATCCTGAATTTGGAAGTTTTTATTCAGTAGGTCGCAATTCAGTTAACTTTGGGAACCACTGCTCTGGAGAAACTTATTTACGGTCTTACAAAAAATTAAGGTCTATTTTATACTTATGACTAGGTTATATTGAAAAGTTATTAAGTAATACTTGATTGATTGTTATGAAAGCCATCACAGGCCGTGCCTGCGTGGGACAGTCTTTAAAAAGGAAACTTGATGAAACACAGATTTGTGTCAATATTTTTCGAAATATCTGACTAGAGTTTGCAGCTTTGGAATTTTAATAATTAAAGTTAGAGTTATATTTTTTTGTACCAGTAATGTCAATTTACTTCGTACTCTAAATACTGTGTTGTTAACATAACATGCCTGTCCAATGTTCATCCATTTACTAAGAGTGAAGTGAAGTCTACATAGATTGATGCTCGCCGCCTGACCTGCTGCTCCGCCGTTTATCACGGGGCTCTGAGATAACGACAGTTGATGTTTTCCTTTTATATGTTATTACAAGAAACTAACTGGAAGATAATTAATAGCTTGGATAAATCTAAGATTAAATATAAGGACTTCAAAATCATTATTTGTCACATGCACATCGGATTTATTTATAATAGCTTCTCCATCTTTTTAGATATTGCTCTAATCGATAAGGCCACCGATTGTTGCAATTCATTAAAATGTTTATATTATCACTGTTTCTGTAATCTTGGTGTGAACAATAAAAATATATATCTATCTATCAACTTAATTAAAACTGATAAAAAAGTAGATAATAATTAATATTCATGTGACTTGTAACAATTTACATGTATTTATTTATCTGAACTAAACAAGCTTTACACAAATCCATTTTATCAATTAATAAATAATAGCAAATAAAATAATATTTATGTTATTTTGAAGTGAGACTTCAAAAATATTTTTTATCTATTCGAACCGCAAAAGTTAACCTTGTATATTGAATATTTTATAGCTAACTATAAGTGCATATTGTCATACAAATGAAACTTATAAAAAGCACCAATTAAAATTTATTTCTATTCTCAGCAGTAGGTAAATTGCATTCGACACATGTAATCGCGGTGCTTTTTATGGAGCTCTCGCGAATACAGTTAAATGCAAACGCTACGTAGAATCGTAAGAAAGTATTTCCAGTAACCACAAATTAAGAAAGATGTAAAGAATTTATAACAAAGAGTATTCAGTGTAAATAGTTTATTTTAACCCGACAACCTAAGTGAAAAGGTTACCCGTTTTTGGTGAAGGCAACGTTTATAATAACGGATCAGACGCTAAAAATACACGCAATTATAGACATCGTAAATAATCCTCTTGCTTAAAATTCTACTGTGATTTTATTCAATAACAATTCAGGCGTTTATGTATACCAATAATACCATGACCTTGCAGTAGAAGAGCTATGCTTTTTTTATGTAACAGTAATGAAACGAGACGCTCTCCTGATGGTAGGTAAGAGATGACGCCTGTCCATGACCATTACAACGGTACACTACTCAAAGTTAGTAGTAAAACAAAGTCCACGGCATCGCTGCTTTGGCGTTCATTACTTTAAGACTTTCGATAGTTATTCTCAACAGCCCTGTAATTTCCCTAGCTGCAGTACCCTTTAAACAGAACACAGTAATGTTTACACACTAATGCTTAGCGGCAGATAGCTGCAGTAGCTGGTATGTGCATATCATGAGAAAGAACAGAGACGAAACTTCTTAGCATACAATGATATCGCCATGCGGGTGCCACGTTCATCGCGAAGGGAACTCGCTTAGTGCCGAAGACTTGAAAGTCAGGCATTTGTAAATTTCAACTTTGTTTTTGTGTATTGCATAATCTTACCCTAGGAAGCACAAGCTTGTCTGCATATCTTAAACTAAAATTATGGGTATGTATGTATTTTATTGTTGGGATTTTTGTTCCTTTTTCAGCGTAAATTTCTAAGAGGCACTTATATATAAAGTGAAATAACCGTCATTATCTTATTCCGTAAGAAGTACCATTTCTTGCTCTGTCCAGTGATAATCAGTAATAACGGTCACGAATAACACGTACATTATCAAGTCAAATCAAGTAGGTTACGCCGTGTAAATTCGCGGAAGACGTTTACAATTTCAATCTTGTTATAATTTGTCGGAATTGCAGCTTGCTGGCGATATAAATCAGGGCGAAAACATAATTATTTATACATTATTAATATTAAAATATTACATGAATGATGTGTATTTATTATTGACATGATTAAAAAAAGTACTTTATTAACATTATATACCATTTAGTATGATATTCATAAATGATAAATATATAGTAACTATAATATATTATTAAAAGGAGTCCCTTTAGGAAAGGTTCCGAAGATACTGGCAGCGTTCCCCCTTTGAATAGCTAGACTAATTCTTTGCCAGCTCTTCGGTCTCCTGTGATGTCGACTAACCTTTTTGCTATTTCCTTAAAAAGCCTTATAGCGCTAGGACTCCACGGACCAAGGGTCTCGACACCGAATGGGACAAAATCATATTCGGAACCTAGACCTTACATAAATAATTAGTTATTAATTATTACAGCTTTGCAATGTTTCAAAGTTTGTCATGCTCATTCCATTTTAACTTTTACACATACATGTTCAAAATTATGCCTACATGTGCATCAGGTGAGAAGATGGTCGGAAATTAATGTACTTTTTAAAATCTGTCGTATATTGTACTACTTAAATAATGTCTTTCATCACTGCTCATAACGCACCATTAACTTTTTTCTCGACGTTCGTTTTGGGTAGCTAAACAAGAAATAGGTTAGGTTCGTTACTTTTTTCTACTTTTTTTTGCTGAAAGTTGTTAGTCGCCAGGTATATAGTTGTAGTTCACACAGTAGCGTACAATAGAATGTATAAAATGTTTATACTATTTACATCTAACAGTAATAATATAAACAGTCGTATCGTGTCAACAAATGAAAGTTAATTTTAACATTAAATATTCAAGAAGGTTCCTCCTTCTCTATTGGATGAAAACACGTTGACTTACAAATAAAGTGATAAATTTTACTAACGGTCCATTAAAAATTAATATAGTTTTAATGATCGGAAATCGTGAAGGATCATTACCCTTAATCCTTATAAAGAATATTAAAAACAATTTATGTAAAATTTATGTATTTATTACTATCGATTAGTAAATGATATTAAAATTTTAGGTTTCTGGGTTGTTTATTTAAACCAACGAAATGTAGCTTTGTACCTAACAAAGATCTTCCGAATCAGTCTCGTTTTTAACCGACTTCAAAAAAGGAGGAGGTAATCAATTCGACTGGTTTTTTTAAAATATTTGTTGCCTCAGTAGTTTCGACTGGGTGAACCGATTTCGATGATTCTTTTTTTATTTGAATGCTAGTACTTCCCGTGTGGTCCAGTTCTGACAATTGCATCCATGTGAAAACTATGTGAAGTCTTTTTTTGTTAAAATTTTACTTGTTTCATGAACTATCCCACGGCTGGGCGCGGCCTTCTTCTCATTTTGAAAAGTTTAAGGCCATAGACCACCACGCTGGCCAAGTGCGGGTTGTCAGACGTCACACATCTTTGAGAACTTTTTTTAAACTCTCAAACGTGTAGGTTTCCTTACGATGTTTTCCTTCACCGTTTGAAGTCATCGATATGATTTAGAAAAGACAGATGTGCGTGCCGTAGGATTTGAACTCAGGGCCTACAGATTGGAAGCCAGACGGTCTCCCAACCAGGCTGCTCAAAAGAGCTTATAGAGAAAGAAGTGTAGGTAAAACGGACATCCGATCTCCGAGAATATGTAGATGTTTTAGTCATTTGAGATGTTCTTAACGATCGAAAAAAACATATTGGCTAAATTAAATTCGTACTAAATTAAAATCGTAGTCATATTACGAAATTCTCATTTTTCACTTAATAAATTAATATTTTTTTGGAATACTGAACAATATCACATCTAGTACTCAGTACGGAGTACCTCCATGTATATCAGTGATTATAAAAAACTCGCTTGAGGTACTTACTACTCCTCAACTTTCTTTCTTATCTCATGCATTGGCTTTTTAACATCCCATTATATGTGCCGCTCTCTGGCCTTTTACCTCGGTTACGAGCTTTTTAAACAATTTTATTTAACTAGCCCTGTTTGTTGTTGTTGTTTTTATTTTGGTTAAATTTAGTAATTGAATTTTTTTATGTCTATGTGGTCTCATGGCTGCTGTTGGCATCGCACTTTATGCGTTATGTCAATAGTGTCAAGTTTTTTTATTGATATTAAGTTCACTTTCGCTAAATCCTGCTTGGTGTCAAGCAACGATACGATTTAGTACAGTGCTCGCTTATATCGCTTTTAAAGTATTTCATATTGTCAGTAAAATAGGTCTTATTCACAGTCAAAGTCTCTTAAAGTCACAATCAAGTCCAGTCCATATTCTAGTAAAGTGGTAATGACTTTACTAGAAGCTTCTACGACGTTGTTTTAAATACACGTTCCATCACATTATCATCACTTGCCCATACATGACTTTATGACTGAAACACGCCACTCGAAAAAGCCCAAGTTTTGAAAAATAATGTAGTAGGTACAAAAACATGACATTTCGTGTTCCCGTGACAACGCCTTCTAAAATGTTTTGTACCTATGGGATTTAGTGAGTTCTTAAGTAAAGAGTTTTGGCGGGAACGCGGTAAGCGTCGTGTCGCCCCATTGTATTTTTTTCCAAAACTAGTGTTTTTTCGAGTGTTTATGCATAAAAATAGTGGTGTTTTATTCATAAAGTGCCGAATTACAAGCGCGAGTGTGGGAGAATGATATAATGTGGTTAAACATTACTTTTCGTGTTGCTTCCAAAACTCCATCCAGAAGCTTATAGTAAAGTCGCCACTACTTTACTAAGACAAGTGAAGTGCTGTAATTCCAAATAAAGACTTGGTCCAAAGGCCTCAGTAGCCAGACCATAAACATAAAAAAAAAAAACTTAATTAAATATCTCGTAAGTTTCAGTGAGTACATGTAGTTACAAGCTTTTTCAAGTGAACACACTGCGCCAGCTTTGTGTTAGGGATTGTAGGCGCCCTTGATCGTACGCATGCGGGTAAGCTTGCTAACATGTGTCGCACACTACGTGATTCTACGGTCAACGCACCGCGCCGCTGTCACCGCCGCGCCTTGCACTAATCTAGATTATACTCGTAGTTCGAACATTCTGGAACTATTTTAATATAAGGTTGCCATTCAGCAGTTTGCCGTGGTGGTGCCGGCATAAGAATAGTACCTCACCCTCTCTACCCGTGGTTGCCGTAAGAATCGGCTAAGGGATGTAATCCGGAAGATGGGCAGCAGCGTCTTCCTTGAACAATCACACATAAACTGCTCTCGCCAACCCGCCTGCCAAGCGTGGCGAATATTGGCAAACCCCCCCCCCCAAAGGAATAGGCCTATGTCCAGCAGCGGACGTTGATGTGATTCAGTAGTAGCTCTGCTTCGTCAACTGAAGGGCGTGAGTTCGATTCCCACACAGGACAAACATTTATACGACGATGGTAGATGTTTGTTCTACGTTTGGATGTTTAAATGTAGGTATGCATTATAAGTAAGTATATTTACAAAAAAACATAAAGGATATCTGATATCTGGATCCCATAACACAAGCCTTGTTTAGTTAGGGGCTAGATGGTGCTGAAATATATACCAATATTTGTTAATTAAAATATGGTGTAATAGTGGGAGTAAATTATACCCTGGTTACTTTTGATCTTGAAAAGTAGCCCGCGCAGTGTTGTTAACATAATACTAGTACATTAATTAGTCTAGCTATGACTTTTTATAAGTTTTTTTTAACTAGTAAGAGCGCTATATTGTCAACTTTTTGACAGTTAACAGTTCACATATGTACAAGAATGACTTGCTATTATGATAAAATCTGTTGTATTAATCTGTTATTTTTCATTTGAAAAAAGGGTAGTAATGAGTAAATGTGAAAGTAGTACCGCTACTTTCTACTCTCTGTGTTTTTATAAATAAGAAAAACACAAAGGACAGTTATTTTTTCAGAAAAAGCGGTATTTCTTCTTATTGCCTACCTAGTAATACCACTTCCTTTGTTGGCGATTCCTTTAGAGTTGTAGTTGTGCGCCTTTGGTATGAACTCCTATTAAAATTCGGCAAGCGCCGTCAAAACCTGTTTTTAAAAGCTTATTCCCAAATATATTTTTTTTAAATGAATGGGCAATGTTTTTCAATGTTTATATAAATTTTATATGTATAATTTTTATTAATATTAAGTAGTATTATATTTATTTTTTGCAGTATTTATACATATGTATGTATTCGTCTTAGTGTTTTTTTAAAATATTTAGATGCGCGCCTGCAACTATTTACCTACATCTCATACATATACTGTAGGGATGGCTGGCAGAAAATGCTTTAGCATTAATTCCTTCTTTTGGACATATTTTAGTAAGTGTGCAATAAAGATATAAAGATAAAAAATTATAAATTTTCGGTCAATAATCCATTTGTTAATATTAAACAAAGGAGTAAATATGTAATGCGAACGAAACCGCATGGTACAACTATATAGAGTGAAGATACAGACTAACCTTTAAGTTGATTTTTCAATGAAAATGAGAAGATTTATTACAGAGGAACGTATGTTTACCGTTGATTAGTAATTAATGTCCATTAAAGTTCTTGGATGAAAAATTACACTCATTTCCGATATAGGTTTCGCGGACAATTAATTAAACTAAATGGACGCGTTTTAATTTTGAAGTGGCTATTTGTTTATCGCGATGTCGGTCTGCCGTCGATTATCGCGATCGTGACTCATTGCCCATTTTTATGTTATTTTTTTAATTAAGTTGCAATCGGCCGTGTCCTTAACCCAAAAGCGACTTACATACATGGTTATTGGTAAATAGCTAAAAACCTTTTGAAATCGCTTTCTGTAGAAAATAATATTTTCTCGACGTCACGGAATTCATGTTGACTGTTATGCTGGATAGTAGTCGTTCTTAAGAGTTTTGCAGCTAGTCAGCAATGGTCGTAGTCCAGTATACTATGTATATAGGCGTATAGCTTCGTTGTTTTAATTGCAAGTATCGACAGTGCATTTGTTTGACCTATGACATAACATTAGCGTGTGAGTCAGAGGCGACGCGCGCCCTGATCACGAATCACGACGCACCGTTAGAGCTGTTTATATAAAAAATACCTATTTTATACAAGTGAATGCATAATTAAAAGTCAGTTTTCCTTAAAGCTTGCGAAAATTAAGCAATGGAAGATCCAGTCAGTCTTCGGATGGGTGACCGCAAATGCCATTTATAAGTTAGCACTACCGTGAGTCGGATAAGACGTTAAAATAGAGCCCAGGTCGTTTGTTTTCTAGCAGTAGCCATCCATCCGAGCCTTCCATGTATTCCATGAGAAATTTAAATGTACTATGATTTGCTAATGCGCATGTGAGCGAATCCCGCATACATGTCACCTACAACCCATTTTTTTCATACACTTGACGTTTGACAAAACCCGCGCGCAGGACATCCTTGTGCGTGTGCGCTTCTCAGATAGATAGATCTGAGATTGTCAGTGTAGGTCTAACTGTTATGCTTGCGGACGTGAGTTCGCAGCGATGGTACATACGTCCTGCGGCTTGCACACGGAATTCGGAATAAAATTGAACGCGTGCGAGCCAACCCTATTGGCATGAGCAAATCCGCATGACACAAAAAACCCTAGTTGTCCAAGTCCTTATCTGTCCCCATCAATAAAATCGGATTGAAATGATCTGGTGTGAGGCACTACTTATTTAATATTTATTCATATGCACCGATACCGTTATTTACTTTGAAGTCCAATCATTACCATTTGTACGCCGGAGTCAATTGAGATTTATAAGCAGAGACGTCAACCGATAAGTATCTTATACGGTAATTGCTTAGCTCGCGTATAAGCGGGGATTAAACGTATCATGACTAGATCTGAACATGTTTCTGTCCAAAGACCAAGGATAGGAAAACTACTGAGCGTGTACTGTGGGTACTTCAGGTGAATTCACAGGGCTATTGCGTTCTAACAAATATTTCAAAGTAATGAGCGCAAAAGCAGCGACGCCTTGGACAAAGAAATATTCAAAGTTTTGGATACAGCTCCAATGGTAATAACAAATCAACAAGGTAACAAATCAAAGTGCGTTATGTTCTTTTTTTTTAAGGTTGACAGGCTAGGTGTTTGACCACAGCTCACCTGATGTTAAGTGACGGTGTGGTCAAAGATGGTAAAGTACACCTAGCCTAGAATGGTACTGGCTCTCAAGTGAGACTGCGGAACTCACCATTAGATGCTTGGCGGCAGATTTGCAACTTGAAGGTGGTAGCCAGCCAGCCGAATACTAGAAAGTACCCTACCACCACGTTCTTCTTATTACTTATACATTTAAAAAATCTTTGCATGTAATCAAAGAGACAAACATATAAGTACTGATAAATCTACTTGTTTAAAGTCTATTTTTTCATTAACAAAATATATCGGCATATTTTTCCAGTAACAATAATTATAGGATAAGTATCATAGTTCTTTACTTAGTTGATTTTGTTAGGGTAAAAAATAATGATAGACCAAAATACTATAATGATAAAATATAACAGTTCCTTGTGACCATTGCAGTCATACTCGTACCCAGATATTTGATTTACAATGCCTGAGATCTTTCGTGATCCGTGTTTGAAACATGCGACGCTGTTTTAGTGAGTGTATAACTTATCGTTACGATTCTTTGTCCTCAGAGCATTGGCCACGTGTCGGGTGGACACATCAACCCCGCTGTAACGTGTGGTCTCTTCGCTTCCGGCGACATCAAGCTGCTGAAAGCGGTCTGCTATATCATAGTGCAGTGCTTGGGCGCAGTGGCTGGAGCTGCCTTCATCAGGGTAAGGAAATATTTATATCACAATGTGTGACTTTGCCGTGGTGGTGCCGGCGTAAGAATAGTGCCCCACCCTCTCTACTCTAAGAGTCGGCTAAGAGATGAAATCCGGAAGATGGGCAGCATCGTCTTCCTTGAACAATCACACCTAATTGCGCTCGCCAACCGCCTGCCAAGCGTGGCGAGTATTGGCAAAACCCCCCATGTCCAGCAGTGGACGTCTTATAGCTGACGATGTGATGAGGTGTGTGACTTTGAAACATTTTTTTCTTTATGTTGTGGAATGGTAACAAAACTAAAACGTAACTTCACTATACTTCAATACCTAATATAGTTACATTCCAAATAAACCCTATCACGTTTGGTTACGTATACAAAATGTATTGTATTGTCATAATTACCTCTATAACTAGGTATGTAATTATGACAGACAAGTTATGTACACATTAGGTTACATTAGCCGAGAGGAGTTCATTATAGTCATCTTTTTGAACAACTAAAAAAAATACGCAAAAAATCAGCTGTTTTTTTAATTAAAAATAGGCTTTCGTTTGATCGCCATTTCGCCTGATGTTAAGCAAAGATGCGATCTACGATGGAACACGCTAGCAAGAAACGTGTTCATTCGCGACTTGAACACCCATCAAGGCACACGAAATCTGGAGGGTAAACATTTTTTTCTATAGAACAGCTGTTTTTTCGCGATTTCAAGGTTGATCTCATAGCAAATTTAAATTATGATGAAGTATTGTAATCTCATTTTGGCATAGTTCCTCGTAACCCCGTATAGGTAGGCGTATGTTCGTAATATGTGCTCTACATCCTCACTATATATTCTCACTTACCTAGTAATGCACCTACGCGTCACAGTATAATATAAATTATGCCTACTTATGCTGCCGTCAATAAAAACTGTCTCGCTTGCCCTGACACTGATGATCTTAGAATAAAGGAGCGAATCGGATTCGACCTTCAGCGGCGTGTGCTTGCACCGAGCTTTTGATATCAGGGGCCTAGCATGTTACTAATATCGAAAAAGTGTTTACTTGTATCATATCATACAAAGAACATTTTGTCGAACGAATATAAGTTTTAAAACTTTTCGAGAGCTCTTGTATTAGTTGTTGTTTTGTCTTATTTCGTGGTTACATAAACTATACTAAATTGGTTTGACTGCTACCTTTTAATTGAACTTTTCAATTATATCCATACTCGTATAGACAACGACACTGCAGATGGCGGGTGATAGCTACTTTAGAACTGCAGAAATGTATTCCTAGGAAAGTTTATTTAGTCTTCAAGGAGGATAAAGAAGTCATATTAAAAATAAATCCTACACTGAATTTCCGTTACTTTCGATAATCAATCTATAGAGTTATCTCAAATCCTTTATCCGCTGATTCAGTATTAAGCGTTTTACTGTACGATCCATACAATTTATTTTATCCTTAGGTCAACAAGGGTCTTGAGGCTGTACTGTGAGCTCTTATTGCTATTCAAATTAAGCGATCACAAAAATTCTACGCTATTGCATATCGTATTGCGCAAATAAGGTTAACAGTCGCGTAACTTTTTTATTGATCGACTAACTTCTACAGCAATACGAACTCACGGTTCAGCCTCTGCTAATTCTTTACTCCCACTTATAAAACCCTAGTCTAGTTAGTTCTTAAGTAGAAGTAGGGAATGTACATCAAAGTCACAGATCTTCTTAAAGTTCTTGCGATTGTAATGAAACGAGTTATACAAGACAATAAATAATAATTCATTTGAAGTTAATAAAAAAAATGTGAATAACAAATAATTAAAGTAAAGCAAATAACAATAAAAATGTATACCTAAACACGTATGTTTAGAATATAATTAACAGAAGTTATTAAAGAAGATTATACAAAAAATGCTAATTCATAAATCTGTATAAGCGCTTCTAAAACTCAAAGATACTAAAATCACGGGGAAGACGTAGTCTTTCTAAAAGAACACATAAATAAAGTATTCTATATACAACTTGTACTTGCCAATGTTAGTATTAAAAGTTCAGCATTGAGCGCAGCCTAATTATAGCAGACACGACGAGCGACTCGAGCAATTTATAATATTCTCAGTCGACCTCAGGTTCGTGTGTGCGACATTTTACTACGAAGACCTAACGAGGGCTCAGTCAAACGATCAATTGACTTCAATCACGTTTTGTAAATAGCGGGTAATACCTCCAGCGTGAGCAGGTATTACGAACAAATATTTAAGTCAACTTGTTTAATTGATTACATGTGTAAATAAGGAATAGGTAAATACGGCTAAGTCTAAGCTTCGGTATTTTGGCGAAAACGCGGAGAAATCATGTCCTAAATGTCGCAAAATTTGTATTTATGGCATGTTTATGTATAAAAATAGTGATATCTTAATCAAACTGCTGAATTACTTGAGCGAGTGTGTTTTAGTGTTGCTTCCAAAATTCCAGCAATCTTCACAATTGCGTACTTTAATAAGGCGTAATCGGACTCTAATATGACTTACTTTGTGTGATTTTAAAGAATAGAATATAACTACTGTGACTTAGACTTATTTAATTTATTTAACTAAATTTTATATAAAATACTTGAAGTTATCGAAACACTTGACATTGGCAAGCACACAAACTGCAGCGCCAAAATAAATAGGTAATTAAAAAATATAAATGTTCCGCGCTAGATTAATAAGTGGTTTAGTTATGATACTTTGTCGTAGGTATTACTAAGTATCTTTGTACTAAAGGTACACACTTTACAGTAAAAGTACTTAGAGCAAGACCTTACAGCTTAGACCTTTATTGGTGAGAATTTATCTTTAGAACATGGCCCATAACTTGTAGTATTTACTTACATGATACTGTAATGGTTTTGGAAATTGGTTTAACGAGGATATAATATTACTGGATAATCATCATCAGACGTCCACTGCTGGACGTAGGCCTCCTCCTGGGGGGGTTTTGCTAATACGGCAGGCGGGTTGGCGAGCGCAGTTAGGTGTGATTGCTCAAGGAAGACGCTACTGCCCATCTTCCGGATTACATCCCTTAGCCGACTCTTACGGCAACCACGGGTAGAGAGGGTGGGGTACTATTCTGACGCCGGCACCACCACGGCACAAACCGGACTACTGGATAATAAAAAAATAAAATTGTTTGTTCTTTAGTTGGCTGTACCAGAAACCAGTATCGCTTCAGGATTTGGGCTGACGCTGCCCGGAAAAAACGTGTCTGATCCACAGGTAAACAACAATGCATTAAATAGATTTCTTTCAGGTTAGGTTAAAGTATTTTATAAAGAGAAGGAAAAAATAGTGTTATCAATATTGAAATGATTGGTCATTTTGGTAGTTTTACCTACTATAGTATTACAAGCAAACTAACAAACAACAACAACAACTAGCAAACTGTTATTCTAAAAGTTTACTATGATGGGTGGATCAACACCTCATACTATCGCTACACTGTATTAAAACATCATATACCTATCTATATATAAAATCAGTGCATTTTATTGTATATGGTTTCCATATGCATATATTTCTAAATGTTATGTTTCTATATGCTGGCTTATCAGGTCGGATAGCTCATTGTTGAATCACTAAGTAGTATAAAATGAAGTCGCATTTCGTGAGTGTCCTTTTTTAACTCCGTGCTACCATGTATCGCAGGCTCTGCTAGTGGAGGCGCTGATTACGTTCGTGCTGGTGATGGTGGTGCAGGGCGTGTGCGACGGCAAGCGCAGCGACCTCAAGGGATCCGCGCCCCTCGCCATCGGTCTCAGCATCACAGCCTGCCATGCCGCTTGCGTAAGTTCTACTTTTTGCCATAAAGTCTTATTTTATAGTTGACCACTAATTCGGCAAGTCATTCCATATTAAGCGAAGAAGTGCCGTGGAAGATAATAAACACAATTCCTTTGTTTCATTGTCACAGTAAATTTACCTAACATCTTCTCATTTTAAAGACAGATGTTGCTACATAGGTTAATAACTTGTTTCTTTTTACAGATTCCTTTCAGCGGGTCCAGCATGAACCCTGCTCGTTCGTTCGGGCCAGCCCTCGTCATGGGCGACTGGACTTCGCACTGGGTAAGGTTTACCTACTTACAACTGAATTACTATTTTCTTCATTTACCATCATTATCAGTCTACCTAGTCTACTGCCTCTTCTCAGTATATAGATAAAGGCTTCTTCTAATGCATTCAACTCAGATCGATACACAGCTTCTCAACTCGAGTTACTGTCTTATGTACGTATATCGTAACTTTATCGGATTTCGGGGCGTCTTACTCTAGCGTTTGCTAATTGGTGGCATTTCGTAGTCTTCAATCCAGAACCCATCTACCCCAAAGGTAGCATTTCTGCGACAGACGATCAGCCACAGCCATTTACTCGTAGCTTAGCCTATTGAAAATTATACCTTTTCTATGTAAAATTAATAAGACGAACGAAACGCTCTCCTGATGGTAGCGGTACCCAGAAATTTGAGTTAAAAAAGAAAGTCCAAGGCATCGCCTTTAGCGCCCATTACTTAGAGACGTTCAATGGTTACTCAACAGCAGTTATCCTCGCTAGCGACAGTATTCTTCAACTCAGAATACAGTAACTGTTAGTAACTTTTGTTCTCTGGCGATACGTATCCGATTCCCTTAGAGAAACGCCGAGAATAGCTCTTTCCATAGCCTGTTAAGCGATTATGAACTTCATGCTGTAGGTAATAATGTAGTATTTGCTTACCTGTGTATCTACCTATTAGTCCTTTCACAAGCAACGTGCTCACATGAGTATAAAGTGCGTGAGAATTAGACACTGGACAAAGTCCAAAATCGAGAGTATCCAAACTGTTACAAAAGATTTCAACAACTTAAAGCTCGTCTTGATTATTACATGACATCGCATAACAGCATCGTAACAGTCGGCCACTTACGAAACTAAATCGTACAGAGACAGTCAGGACATCGTAGAAATGTAGACACATTATATTTGCATACGAATCTAGGATTATGGGGCTTTATTTCCGATCTTAGTAGCGTGTTGCATATGATTAGATTACCTAATCACTTTCACACGTCACGTGATATCGTCAGTGTACGTTGTGAAGCCTCTTCCAACGTCTTCACCTCGGAGAGAACAACATATAATATCACTATTATTTGTATACTAGAAGCGTATAGATGTGGCATTTACGTAAAGCAACAATACTCGTAAACATCGGAAATGAATCTTCAAGCTTGCATAAGTTCGTTGAAGAAACTTACAATCTTTGTTTTGTAAATTGTGAAATTTGAAATAACAAATAGGGGCATTATAAAATGTACATACTCTGACGGCAGATCATTTGTCTGATGGTAAGCTTGAGCCTATTTACATAAAACTGAGTTTAAGCATTCAAATTCATTTGGCGTTACCAGAAATACATGGGGAAATGTAGTTCGTGACTTTCGTGAGGTATAAACTAAATTATACCGAGTTAGGTATGACACGTCGTATTAGTTATAGCCATTATGGGCAGTTTGTGGACAGACTCGACTGAAGGTCATATCTGTTAACATCCTGTGGCACTAAATAGTTGACAAGTGGTGTAAATATTTAAACCTAGCGGAAAGATGAGCGATATATACCTATATACTAGTTCGATTCGCGGATTCACCCGAGTAAAAAAACAACTAACCAGTGTCACTCTCCGATCCTCCTATTGAAAGTATGTATAATACAACATGCCTACCTGTATCTACATATGGCAAGAATCAAATTGTTCTGTTGGTTTATTTCTGCGTAAAAGAGAATCTAACTAAAAACATAGTTTTGTCGTCAAAGAAATAATATAAGACATATGGTGAATATGCATCCTAAACAATTCATACAAAACTTAAATCATGTAGATACTGAAAACTAATTTGATTTAAAACTTAAAAATTCCAAATAATTTTCATTAATCTCATATTTAGACAATATCGATTATATTATCTTAATACTATGAATAAATTTAAAACGTAAATGTAAAAATACGTTAATAAAATGATGTCCGTGAACTCAAGTCGCAATCCTGCGTTGAATAGTCAAAGAAATTATCTTTTACCTATCTATTAGAACAATAAAAATAGGAACATTTCATACAGGAAGTATGAAATGTTCATACTTGTCAAGTATATGCTATATGATCATAAGCTAAATCTTCTACGTCTTTGATCACTTAATTTAAGGCTAGAGTGTCATGACTAAAGATTCTTAATTAGCGATTTAATAATGTTTTAAATACATAATAATAACAAAAAATCGTAACATCGTCGTAAATCGTAACGTTGGTACACAATATTATCCAACGATCTCATTTGTATGAACCTAACTAGAATGACCTGTAAAACTGCGAAGATCTTCCCATATTTGTTTAGCCGTTGAAAGCGTGTAATCCCTTTGTTCTGTTTTGTAACAGACATGGCAATAGGTACGCGTTGTTATTTATGTAACGTTAATTACGATTAATGCGAATGTCACATTATAAGAATGCTTTTAGTTCGTGAACTTTGTAATGGAAAGAGGCTTTCCTTTTCTAACCAATTTTAAAATAGACTAGATATTTACAATAGGTATAACATTTCAGATTTATTTAATTAATGGTTACTTTGGTTGCAGGTTTATTGGGTAGGCCCTATCATCGGGGGCGTCGTCGCTGGCATTCTGTACAAGTACATATTCCGCATCGGCAAGAAGGGCGAGAGCGGTTCCTACGACTTCTAGATTGTAACTCGACACCGGATTCTCCGATACCACTGTGCCTTTACTTTGCCTCACGCATTGCCAAAGCATTTGGGACCAATTGAACTTAAAAAATGTCACATAGATTTTGAGTCAGGTGTCTTAAGGTGTCAGGTAACCTTACCTATATAAAAAATTAATTTAAAATGTCCTAAAGAGTTTGAAGTTCGTTATAAAAATAGGCTTCCTATTTCTCTAATGTTAATTGAATATCATTTGAATGGATATGAACACGTAGGTATCTATCTCTACTACCTGGTACTTTCTTAATGACTAAATCACTTTCAGGAGCTTGTTGGTAGTGATTTGGTTATCGGTCACAAGGGCTAACTTTAGGTGTCAATGCGCGAGGCAACACCATAAACTCAGTGATACATCCGCTTAGTATTTTAAATTTGGTGGAATCATGATCACATTGAAGCGTAGTATCATCGAGTTTATGAATTTTGTTCTTTTGTTTCGAATTCACTTCAATTTTGTGTCCAAAGGTAAAAAAATGTTATATTTGGAAGCACATGCACCGTATCTATAAAATTAAATGTATTATCTAAGTTAATGCCTATTTTAAGTAAGATTTAAATAATAAGCCTATTTATATTGTGAATAGAAAATTATGTGATTATATGGACGATCAATGTTGGATACTTGCTTATCCTACTAGAATGTTTGTGCGACTTGTGAATATTGCTTTTGTGAGATTAATATCGGGTTACTATATTTACGAAAAAATGTTTAATCTCGGAAGATATTTTAAAATAAATATTTTATTTAATGAACATGTTTCTTTTCTGACTTATGAAAACATGAACATGTGTTTGCTTGAAAACCCCATTTCAACTTCACCCTTGAACTCGGTACCTATACACGAGCAATAACTTGCTTATTAAGAGTCACTCCACGCTCCCTGTTAATTAATGTTAGGAATCTAGGTTTAGGTACTTAATAAAAGCAGATATGAGACCACGATAAAAATACAAAAAAGGTCTTAAAAGTTAAAGAATTAAACCGACAACATTCTCGTGCAAAATAATAGGACACGCACAGTTCGAGCGTAATTTCGTTAGGAAATTGTTTTATGTAGCTGGGCTTAAGACGCTGCTTCGGTGGGGATTGATCCTAATACCTAAGTAGAGATGTGGTGGTAAAGCGTAAAAATCATGTCACTGCATTATTTTCCAGTATATTTAAAATAGTAAAATCATGAAGAGCTGAAACGTTGTATCCAAAACGTCTTAAAAGCATTTTAGTAAAGTAACACTTCATAAGTATGGATTGAACTTGATCGAGACCTTTTTTTTATACGGTTGACAAGCTAAGTGTTTGACCACAACTCACCTGATGTTAAGTGATGACGTGGTCGAAGATGGTAAAGCACACCTAGTCTGGAATGGAACTGGCTCTCAAGCTCATTGTTGGGGTTTGAACCCACGCCCCTTGGGGTTTGAATAGACCGCGCTAACCACTGAACTATCATCGCTACTACTTGACACTAGCAGATTGCATAATGCTAATAAAGAAAAATACCTTTGCCGTGTAGGTACATCAGAAGCTTTGAAAAATAAAGCGTGCGTAGAGTCTTGCAACAACGTAAACAGTTGAATAGGGATTCGGTACCCGTCACGAACCAGATGATCATACCGTGAGACTTCATTAGAGCATAAAAAAGCACAAGGACTCTGGTTCAATTCCTAGTAGACCTTATTTACGCGTTTCGCAACACCTCGTGACTCCTCTATGTAATCGCAGACGACATCGACACATCGCTGCGTACCTCTGAACCTCAGATGTACTTTAAACTATTAAAAATGCCAGCAAGGTCGTGTCGGCACGACGTGGTCGTCACGCTTTGACGAGGGGACTCACTGTGACCTACTTATAGAGTGCTTATGTAGGGGATATAAACAAATGTGCAAAAAGTTTGTTGATGGCATGTGCTCATTGTACCTTCCATGATTGGCCAAATGTATTATTAGATTTGCTCTATGAGCTACCTAAACAAAAGATTTATTTCTAGAACTCTCTAAGACTGTTGGGTCTGCTGAAAAATGGTTCCTTAACTTGGTGGTATTATGCCATAACAAGTTAAATAAAAGTATAATATGACGGACTAAAAGATTTAGGCTTCTTTAGCTAGGCTTTGCTTGGCCTTAGCTTTTACGGTTTTCATGTCTGTTGAAATGTCCCACCATTTCCTTGACGTTGGACATATGGAATATTATAAATGTATTATTGTTTAATACATACAAGAAATAAAGTAATCAGAGAAAAAAAAAAAACTAAGCAGAAACTATTTATTAATGAAACCAAAATACGCGATACAATTCAAGCACCAAACTAGACGCGAATAAACGTTGAATAATTTAATCCGTTAGAATAATATAATCTCTATGATAAATGTGTGACTATTACGTTTTTAATTTAACTCCGTAGAGGCAGTGAAAGGATGTGGTCGCCATGCCTATGAATGCATGGCCTCGCTAACGCTGAACCGTTGACGAATCGGTTCACGCACAAAGCGACACTACTGTGGACCGTCGTTCACGGTTCACGTGTCTAAAGCTCCGCGAAACTCCGCTGTATTTAGAAAATGCTAAATTGGACAATCTAAATAAGCAGATCGAATTTGATGCTATTGGATGGTACATGTTGAATAGTTACAGTTCTATAAGTGGCCTTGATTATATGAGCGATATTGGTAGAGCGACAGCGGTGTTTGCGAGAGTTTAGACAAGTTTAGCAGGCCATGCATCCGTCATATCCTAGGCAGTGCGGCATCCGCGGCCGGGCTCACGGCAGCTCGTCCAGCGCGGTCTGCAGGAACGCGTCGGGCTCGGGAATATCAGCCAGGTAGCCCGCGGCGTCGCAGAACTCGGAGAACGACGCGCACGGCAGCAGCTCTTCCGTCAGAGTGGTCACGATTTTCTCGGCGGCCTTCGCGTTCGCCTCGTCGTTGTGACGGATGTATTCGGCGAGTTTCACCGGCCACTGCTCTACTGTAGTCGCCGTCACGTTCTGAAAAGTTATTAGTTCTGAGCTTCTGCATCTCATATAATAGCAGCTGTGTTATATTTAAACTGTTAGAAGAAAGCGATACTTGGTAAAGATATCATATACCGAAGATATTTAGCAATGTATAGGTGACTGAGTTTAATTGGCGCTCGGAATTACATTAAGGGTATTGACCTTAACATGTACCGAGAATGGAAAAATTGTTTTTCCTACTCACAGAAACGCTACAAAGCTAGAATACGAAAGTCTCTTTCTTTTACGTGTGATAAAATAATGATGGTTGACAAACATTCAAAACATTCGTTCCAAACATTCGAAACTTTTTCTGCGAACTAGCAAACAGTATAATGCGCTGCCCGGGTGGGTGTTTCCTGATATGTGTATACAATCTGGGTGTTAAATTCAAGTGGAAAGTGAATCGGTTTCTTCTAGGTAAGTGTGCTCTATCGTAGACCGCATCTTCGCTTACAATTACTAAATAGACTTTGCTACGGCTCCAAACGGTTAACATTGCGTATTTAATACGTTGTTTGTGTTTTTTGCGTAATATTCCATATTTGCGTGGTGGTAGGGTACTTTCTAGCACTCGGCTGGCTAGCTACCACCCTCAAGTTGAAAATCTACCGCAAAGTACCAGTACCATTCCAGGCTAGGTGTGCTTTATCATCTTCGACCACACCGTCACTTAACATCAGGTGAGCTGTGGTCAAACAGCTAGCCTGTCAAGCAATTAAAAAAAAATATGGTTCCGATTATTCATCAATCTGTAGTTGAAACATGTTACATTCAAAAGGGACAAACTTGTTGCCATCATTATAGCTAGTTTCTGATGATTTTTACAAAAGCCACAACTCAAAAATTGTAAAGTAAAAGTATGCGGAACCTTGTTCAAATGTATGGAACATCTGACTTTCTTTGCCATTTCAGATGTGTCCCCACAATGGAAGTAGTTAATAATAATGAGTGAGATGACGCCCCTTCAGCTTAGTATAACCTAAGCCCTATGTACAAGTCTTACCTTAAACATGACAGTGTAGAGCTGGTCAATGATGGCCGCGAAGAGCGCGTAAGGCTTGTAGTCGGGCCAGTCGCGCGCGGCGCGCTGCTCGGGCGGCAGCGTGCGCAGCGCCGGCCCCGCCGCGCACACGGCGCGCACGTGGCCCGTCACTAGCAGACGCTTCAGGATGTCCAGCTTGTGAGAGCGCCATCTATTGCACATAAACATACATTATAGCATTTCACTTACTAGTAATTGGCAATTAAAAGATCGAGGTGATTAAAAGCTTACAAATTTTATTTTGAAAAATTTGTTGATTTCTAATTGGCGGCTTTCTTATAGGTTTTTTATTTCGTAATGCATAGAAATACCCTGCCTGTAACTGGTGAGTATTACTCCCGCGGTTTATGACGTTAAAGCGGGAGGAGTCAAATACATATTTTTATGTAGCCGTCAGATAAAGATATAACTATATAGATTTCCAAAAGTAAATATTTTGAACAGGATTTACAGCGAAAGTGAAGTAGTAATATGTAACCAGCATAGATGTGTTTTTTTTATTCGGAATCTAAGCGAAGGGACAGCATTAGAACAATATTCGTGAGATCTATATTGCGACACAATGCCATAATAGCCAATGCAGAGGCACAAAACATTTCAATATACTCAAGTCAAAAATTAATTGAATGTAGTTCAATGCCACGGTATCGAAAACAAGATTATGAGATAAGACGTGGGATTATGAACTTGATCAAGTAATTAAGACGGTATTCTATTCTATAACGTCTGTAACTAGAGCGGTGAATACAGCTCACCCAACAGTACTGCTAGATAAAAACATGAATTTAAATTTGGAAACTCAAGAGTTAATTTTTTTTAAATTCAATTTTATACATAAATATTCGAGAAAAAAAAAACAAGTTTTGGAAAATAATACGATGTGTCGACATGATTTTTTATCGTTTTCCCACTAAAACTTCAAATTGGTAAGTTCACTCGTACGAGTGTTGAAAATTTGTGTACAAAATAAAAAGGAGTGTTTATATCCTCTTTGATACTGACTTGGCGTGCGGGTAGAGCATAAGCATGAGTGTGGCGAAGTATAGCGTGCCTTCCGCGTCGTGCGCCGACTCCAACAGCCGCGCCGGCGGCCAGCTCAGCGCGGCCTCTAGCGCCGAAACTTCGCGCGCCGCCACGCGCGACCTTCCGCAAACACAATGCATCACGTAAACAGTTTGCAAGAAACGCATCGGAATGGGCATATTGAAATTGAAAACTGAAAAATGTTTATTATCTGTAACCATTTTTTTGTAACATAAGGTAGGTTGGGACCTTCTGGTAAGTGTTAGAATACTTGTGGCAGAAGATCCTGCTCTTCTATATCTATGTACATATGTATTTATATATAGGATATAGGACGTAGATATGGATTGCAGCGATGATAGCTCAGTGGTGAGCGCGATCGGTTCACACGCTCAAGAGTGTGGGTTCAAACACCAACAATGAGCTTGAGCTGCCGGTGAAGGAAAACATCGTGTGGAAACCATAGCGTGGTGGTAGAGTACCTTCTAGTACTCGGCTGGCTAGCTACCACCCTCAAGTTGAAAATTTGCCGCCAAGCATCTAACGGTGTGTTCCGGTAGCCTCACTTGAGAGCCAGTTCCACTCCAGGCTAGGTGTGTTTACGTAGTAGTAATCGCGCCGGAATAACTCACAATGTATCAAAATCACATCAGTTTCCATAATAAAGCACAACATCTTGTACATATCATTAAGAACAATTTTACTATGAATCAAAGCCACATCCTTCAGCTCATAAAGCAGAGCTCCTACTAAATAGACTATCAGGGCAATTGCAGTCATAGTTTAGCTTTGGATTCAAGTGACGATAGATTGAAACTCTTTATTGTGCACACCAGAATAAGAAAAATGTACAGAAAACAAACGAATCTTATGAGCCACAAGTGGCGGCCTTATCGTCAAAAGCGATCTTTTCCAGGCAACCAAGAATGGAAAACACGTTACTGATTAAGATCAAACGGGAGTTATGAAAACATGATGGGAGATGTGTGTGTGAAGTGACATAATGTAACTTACGTGTTAATGACATATAGCGCCATATGCAGTAGGGCCGGCACCAGCTGCATGTTGGACAGAGGGCCGCCGCCACCGGTATCATCGTGGAAGGTGCGTCCGCGAGCGAACCGGACCAGAAGGAGCTTCAGGTCGTGGATAGTACAAGTGTGACCTATGTCGCGGTGGCCGGTGCATTCCTGAAACAACGATTTGTTGTAGGACGATTTGATCGTGATAAAAAATTTGGAGGACATTTTAGACAGCGCCATCTAGCTACAAGAAACCTAGACAAAGTAACCTTCGATTACCGATAAAACTAATAGAAGTATCAAATGTACGGGATTGATATACAGGGATACTGGTATAATCAGTCAGCATACTTTTAAGGGCATATTTTGTACATACAACTTTTGTCCTGCAACCATTGCCAAAACACAAAACATATCCCAAAAAAATAAATTTAACTTTTTGTGGTACTCTCTAACATTCTTTAGTTGTCTATTGCGTAGACGCTTCGTTCATCGCAGTATCGTGCGAGTAGACCCCCCGAGCCGCAACACCTTTCTTTGGCAATGGTTGACGTCATCGCGTTTGCTGCCGGTACGCGTCATTGCATAGAGTTAATTTTGTTTAGACCAGACAATTTCTTTTTTTTAAATATTGTAGAAAAAAAAAAATCAACACAAGGAGAACAAAATTTATTAGATTTAATGTACTGAACATTATAGATTGATAAGCTGCCCATACAGCTTATATCAATACCATATATTTTTGGACTTTTCTATTTGTGTTATCGAATATATTGAATGTTACGAATCGAATATATTGTCTAGTCTTCAGATAACTGACGTAATATTTTTTTTGTAAATACATATCATAGTTGTAATACAGATAATATTTAGAACACCCAGGTAGATATCAAACATCTACGTTCGTCACAATGTCTTGGGTGGAAATCGTTTCCACGGTCACGCTCATGAAGCAGAGCTACTTCCTAATGAGTTAAAAGGTCAGTCCAAAAAAAACATATGCAAGCGTAAAAATACCTGTAGGTAAGTAGTGTGTCTAGCCAAGCAGCTTGCATAAGCGGATTCAGGCACGTGCGGTCCCCAGAGTGGCAGCAAACCGTTGCAACGGGTCGATGCGTTTTGCAAAGCGGCGCTCTCCCATTCATCCCTGAAAAGAATTGATTGTAATATTTTAAAATACCCTTATGCTGTTTGGGCCTCTTCTCATTGTGAGAAGCATAAGGCAGTACATCACTCTGGCCAAATGCGGGTTTATAGACTTTACACGTTTTCTACAACTCGTAACTCTAGGACATGATGGTTTTCTCAAGACTTTGCGTGTTTGTCTTCCATACTTTCTATAAAAATCTTCCATACTTTCTTGTATTATTGTAGCAGATCCAACTTCTCAGATGGATAGACAAACGAAACATTATTAATTAAGTACCTACTAACAGCACAAAATGTTACTAAAAAGTATTTTAGTTGAATTTCTGTAGTTATTAGTAAATAATCTGTGATTTATAAAAATAATAATTAAAAATTGCTTGCTAGTTTTGATTCGAGTTAATGCAATAAGTATAATCAGAAACAAGTAGAGTGTAGGTATATGTATAAGTGAAAGTTATGGTATTTTTTTTAATGGTAATTTATGCTTTTCGCAATTTTTCCTGTATCTGTGCTATAAGACGTTTCTTCGTACCAAATTTCAAGATTCTAAGTTCACGAGAAGTACCCTGTAGGTTTTGATTCCGTTGCGAGTGTCGAAAATTTGCAGCATAAACGGCTGTATCTTTTGATTGCGTTGGCTTAGAAGTTTGATTTTTTTCACAGCTCCAAGGGACAGTAGACCTGAGTATTTGATATGAATTTCAGCTTGATACATCCACGCGTTCCTAAGAAAAAGGGTCTTGACGGACAGACAGACAGGACAACAAACTAGCGATTTTTGTAGCGATGATAGCTCAATGGTTAGCGCGGTTGGTTCGCATGCCGAAAGGCGCGGGTTTAAACCCCGACAATGAGCTTGAGCTGCCGGTGAGGGAAAACATCGTGAGGAAACCATAGCGTGGTGGTAGGGTACTTTCTAGTACTCGGCTGGTTAACAACCACCCCCAAGTTGAAAATCTGCCGCCAAGCATCTAACGGTGTGTTCCGGCAGCCTCACTTGAGAGCCAGTTCTATTAGGCTAGGTGTGCTTTACCATCTTCGACCACACCGTCACTTAACATCAGGTGAGTTGTGGTCAAACACCTAGCCTGTCAGCGAAAAAAAAAAAGTGATCCTATAAGGGTTCCGTTTTTTCCTTTTGAGGTACGGAACCCTAAGAACAGGGCTGACTCGGAGTATAGAGTGTATTGGTGTGTACCTGGCGCGCGCGAGGCGAACGGCCGCCATGTGGCACTCGACGTGCACGATGTTGTAGTGCGACACGGTCGTGTAGCCGAGCGTCTTGCGCGCGCGCACCTCGAACTCCTCCACCGGGCACCGCTTCGTGAACGTGTAGATACCCAACACCTGACATAACAAACCAACTTATATTTTAAACACCATTTTGGTCAAATTCACATTGGGTATTTATAGTTTACAAATTTTATTGACATAGAACCATTCATCTAGGTATTTAGTTACTTAAAATTTTTCATAAATTTTCATTCATCTACATCTCTATTGTATATGACAAGACTGTCATTAAGTACTGGCGTGAGACTACATATTTATAATTTAATATTGTGCACAGTTTTAAATCTGCCGCATCAATCAAGCATCTAACGGTGTGTTCCGGCAGCCTCACTTGAGAGCAAGTTTCATTCCAGACTAGGTGTGTTTACCAAAAAAAAAAGTTTTACACAATAAAATATTCCGATTCTGAATAAAAATATATAATACAAACAGATAATATCTGTAGAACCATTTCTAAAATAGATAGAAAATTGATTTGCGTGATCTACGACCACCTTGTAGTACCTTGGTGGGTTGGTATTTGTATCCCTCGCGGCAGATGCAGCAGACGGCGCCGGCCTCCTCGGCCAGGTCGGCCACCTGCTGTGTGAGCGAACACTGTGCCGTCACCTGTCCGCGCTCATTACTGCGCATGCCCAGGGCGCCCAGCTGTCTCTCTCGCACGGCCATAGCGAGACGTTTCTTCTCCTGAAATGGGCAACGAGTTGCGGGATACTCATTTGTTGCTGTTAATTTAAAATTAGCCGCTTTTCGGGCCACGACCCCATGCCGCTTCTGCCTGCAGCAAGCTTTATGATGGCGTCTAGACGTGCAGGAAAACCATTAAATAAAAAGATTTCTCGTCATCCCCCGACGACACCCTATCTAAAACTCCGCCGAGAGGTGCCGCAGCAGTTTATTACTTATTTACTTGGTGGTAGATTTCCTTAGCAGTAGGTCGTCTATGTAGGTACCACCGCAGTACCAGATATACTGCCGCTAAGCAGTAGTGTGTAAACATTACTGTGTTCCGGTTTGAAGGGTACTGCAGCTAGCGAAATTACAGGGCTATTGAGACTAATCAACTAGTCTCAAAGTAATGACCACCAAGCGATGTCCTGGACTTTGTTTTACTACTCAAAGTTCTGTGTATCGCTGCAATGGTCATGGACAGGCGTTATCTCTTAACATCAGGAGAACGTCTCGTTCGTTTCATTAATGTAACATAAAAAAATAATTACAGTAACGTTCGACTATCGTTCAAATCGTGACGAAACTTTTAATTTAAGTTGTAACATTACTATACTACATTACAATTAAGTTTGAATAACGAGAAAGAATAATTTAAAATACCATACATATGTACGTCGCTCTATATCCCTGTTTCTATGATCAATTTAAAAAAACATGTACATATACTGCAATTAATTATTTTACAAAGATATACAGATATACAATATTATCTCCAATTTGCGTTTCCAATTTCCAAAGCGCGTTCAATACACATTCCGAAATGCACGCATTTATATGAGACGTCACATAATAACTTCCACTCAAATTACTTAGAACTAAAACTTTTATGAACATAAAAGTGACGTACATTTAATGTTGACTGACCTGTCTGGTGAACTCTCGCACTTCTTGCACTTTAGCGGCGCACTGCGGCTGCGAGCGCAGCGCTTCCAGAAGGTTCTCGGCGAGCGAGCCCACGTGCTCGCCGGACGACACTTGTTCGAGTCGGTGAACTATCGGTATCACTTTTTCGCATACCAACATCTACAGTGAAAGAGAGAGAAATGTTACAAAATTGCTAACATGCTATTATTATAAAATTTGATTCCAATTGCAATATGAATTCTGGATCCAATTAGACTAAACTCTATTTCAAGTGCTGCCGAATTCGACGTTCATAAACAGATAGAAAAAAAATTGACGCTAATTATAATTATTATATCCCACTAATATTATAAATGTGAAAGTTTGGATGGATGGACGTTTGTTACTCAATCACGCCAGAACAGCTGAACGCATCTAGATGTAATTTTGCATGTAGATACTTTAGGCCCTGGAATAAAACATAGGATACTTTTCATCACCATCATCATCCATCACCACGCGGGTAAAACCGCGGGGCGCAGCTAGTGTATAATATTACTAAATTATTAGAATAAAAATAACTAAATGGCGTACCTGAGTTGGTTCGTGATCGGTGGCCAATCCAGTGAGGAATCTCAAGATATACTTGAGAGCGGGTCGACTGATGAATTCTTTCAGCTCGTCGGAGTCGGTGCACACGAGTGTCGGCTTCACGCACGGAGCGTGTTTCTGTCAACAAAACACATTATTTATTCTTGAATTGCATGATTATGCAATTACTTGGAATTTCCGCTGTAAAAAGATCAAGCGCACCAAGCATCTAATGATGTTTTCCGCTAGGTTTATATGAGAGTCAGTCTACATTCTTAGGGTAAGTGTGTTTACATCTTCTTTAGCAATGTTGTTAAATATTAGGTGACTTGTGGTCAAACCCATCAACCATAAAGAATAGCTAATGAATGATTAGTCAAAACACATTTAAGTTATTTATCCAACTATCTACGCCTTCGCGGGTTCACCATGATTTCAGAGATAAATATCCAGTACCTGGATGACCGAGAGCCGTTTCCGAGATTCAGATTATATATATATATATACAAGAATTGCTCGTTTAAAGGTATTAGATATATTAGATAGATAGATGTATTCATTTCAAATTTCAGCCAAATCCGTTAAGTTGTTGGAGCGTAAGAAGTTATAAACATACACATATACAAACATGCATTTTTCGCATTTATAATATTAGTTTGATTAGTATTATTGATTATTTACTGATCGGATTATTTGGATAGCTCCAAAATAGTATATGTGTATACCGTTATATACAGAAATAAAATGTTTTTAAAGACGTTGCGTTTTTCCTTCAAGAGTATAATTGAATTATTTAAACAACTCACCACAATATATTCAAGCGCATCGCGTACTACCCCCAGCGATATGAGGTAGTCTTTGAGAGTGCCTCCTATGGAATTCCTCTCGATATTGGCGCAGAGCACGCAGAATAGTTCCATACGGAACTCTTCATCGGTCCACTGCTCCGAGTCGAGTCTGTCGAAGTCCAGCACCGGCTTGAAGTGGTCAACCAGCATGGCCATCTTCAAGTCATTGCCGTACACTAGAGCCGCCAAGACACGCGTCAGGTGACCCAGAGCCAGGGAGTTAGTGCGGATTCCTAAAGAAAAAAATATAATCAAAATCAAGTCCCTTTCCATAGTATTAAGCCTTACACATAATGTAATATGACAATAAGAGATTACATATAGTTTTTTGTACGTGTTTTTTTCCCACTATGATGGTTTTTGTCTGTCTAGGTATGAATTACCTGGGCAGTCAGTGCAGTTGAGTAGGGCTTGGACATGCTCGGGCCCGCCGAACGTGAGCGAGAACTGAAGGAAGGACTCGAGGCTCTCGCTCGCCGCGACCGACAGAATGCGCTCCATTATCTGAAACGAATATGGCGGTGAGAAACTTTATCGAGAAACATGGAAAATGTAGAAAGTTGAATCTCAATTTATTATCGCAATATTTTTTATTGCAAATTATTTGTTTATTATACGACAACGAGGTATAATTATCTGTGAGTTCCATAAAATTCTAATAGATGGCGCTACGTTAAAAGTGCAAACGTTTCATATGCGCTACAATTTATTTCACGTTACACGCGTGTTATCAATTTGGCCACAGCAACGCGTTGCTGGGTCTGCTAGTTTTGACCAACATGATTTTCATGAATGTAGATATTCCCTATTGGTATTACCTCTAGCAGCTGGTAAACTAGCTGCACGTCACGGTCCTCGAGTGCGGCGAGGTGCAGCGCGTGCAGCAGCACGGGCAGCGCGCGCGTGTCGGCGCGTGTCAGCACACGCACGCAGCGTCGTACGCGTGCGCACAGCGACAGCAGCCGCAGAAGCGTGCCGCACAGCGCGCGCGCAGACCCTACGCGCTGAACCGCCGCCAGCCGCACCAACATCGCCTCCAGTCCGCCTGCACGACAAGCACACGTCACTTGAAGCTTTAACGAACAACGCGCCTACTGACGATATACAGGGTACCATGACTGATAGCGATACCCCTAATAGATGTGCGGATTTGGCCCGGATTTGTTTATTTGGACAACACTTGGACAGCGAGAGAAAGAGAAAGTGAGAGAGAGAGAGAGAAAGAGAGAAAGAGAGAAAGAGAGAGAGAGAGAGACAGCTATAAAGATATTTCCTTCTCTTTTTACAACAGCTTAGATCTTATACCTTTAAACGAGCAATTCTTGTATATATGTATGTATTCATATTTTCTGAATCTCGAAAACGGCTCCAACGATTTTCATGAAATTTAGTATGCAGGGGGTTTCGGAGGAGATAAATCGATCTAGCTAGGTTTCATTTTTAGAAAACGTCGTTTTATCTGTGTTTTCAGGCAATGAAAAACCGAGCAAAGCTCGGTCAACCAGGTACTATGCATTTAACCATGATCTCGCCTAATGGAAAGTGACGATGGTAACTGCATTGTCTCGTTAGTCTGTATCAATACTACTCCTATCACTCCTTACTATAGCTAAGGCTTTATTTACATTTATATTGATATCAGGTATCAGAATTCGGGGTTGATTAGTGGTATAACATAAAAAGTTAAACTTATAACCGCACTTGACGTTTCAAAATACGTATGGCAGCAGTAGATTAAGAGTAACCAAAGTTATACTATAACAAACAGTTGTAGCCTAATTGAATAGTATACAAGAGTTTACTCACCGCAATCCGCCAGTACATTAGCCATGCGGTAGACCTGCTCGTCATCCACAGCTTCAGCATTAGTCTGACTCAACGTTTCCACAAATTCTTCAGTGGCGTCACCGAGCAGGCCTCGCATGCGGTACACGACGCGCATTGCGTCCACAGCCTCGCCCGACGTGCACCACACCTGCAAAATATTCAATTTGATTAACAATCTTATTACATAGAAATATTTAGACCATTGTCTCCATGTGTTTTGCCTTAACAAAAAATATAAGTTTGATGGAAAAATATAGGTTAGATGGTGCGGTGTGAAAGTATCGTAAGAAACATAAGGGATGGCAAACAATTTTAGCCTAGAATGGAAATTATCTGACGCATCTTAATAAAGATTTAAGATTGATCACAACCTGCAAAAACAACAGAGTAGTGAAACCATTTCCTATTACGATTAGATCCTGCCTTGTTGTCGTATTGTTGTTGGCCAAACATAGGCCAAAAAACGTTGTCGTTGGCCACAGATTAGCCAACTTCAATGCGATAACAAACAGGTCAAGCCTTACCTTTTTGTAGACGTCCTTGACAGGCAGGTCGAGCGACATGATCTTATTGCAGACGAGCAACTCCATGCCGTTGTCATCTTCTAGCAGCGCCACCAGCTCGCAGTCCGTGCAGATTTTATTCTTCACGTCGCGCATTAGAGGACCCATGCCCGGCTCGAGAGACGAGTACGGATTGCCCAGCATACGCCCCTGAGGAATTAACACATTTAAATTGTTTTCTATTCTGTTCATATCATGTATCTCAATAACTTCACAGTAAGCAAGTTCCTTTAGGCAAGCGTGCTCCATCGTTGCCTAACGTGTGACGAGATGAAACGCGAATCTATTAAGAATAATAAATGTGAAAGTTTGGATGGATGGATGGATGTTTGTTACTCAATCACGCCAGAACGGCTGAACGAATCTGGATGAAATTTTGCATGTAGATACTTTATGCTCTGGAATAAAACATAGGATACTTTTCCTCCTCATCATCATCCATCACCGCGCGGGCAAAACCGCGGGGCGCAGCTAATTAAGAATAAAAAGAACCCTTCCCAAGTTATTGTCATCACAGCTTTAGTTATCCATATGGGTACAGGAGTTCTATCACATCTTCGCCATTTTGCAAACTCACTACTCAAGTCACGACTCGAACGTCAGCAGAATGTATCCAAATACATAGCAAGCTGTTGCACCGAAGAATTTTAGGGGAGTTTTTAATGGGATGCGGTCGAGTGAATGGTCATACTTGGTTTCTTTGATCGAAGTGCGATGTTGAGAATATTGTTGACAACGTTGCAGTTGAACAAACGCTCCCAATTAGTTTACTTTTAGAAGATGCCTACTCAATTTTATTACCTGTAAGAAGTCCTCCTGCTGTGGATCTTTCTCAAGCGTCAGGAAGAATTCTCCAACGTCGTTCTCCTCGGGATAGATGATGGAGCAAAGCCGCTCGAATATGAACACGGGTGTGCGGTAATCGTGTAGCGGGTACTTCTGCACTGTCTCTATACACACCGCCATGAACTCTGCTGTTTCCGCTTCCGTTCCTGAAGGATATCAATGTTTTGTGTTCGAAATGGGAAAATGTTGCTTTAATTTTCAGCTCTATCCGTTTTTTAAACATACATACCCGTAGTCATCTCCTCTAACAGTTCAAGCAGTTTTTCCTGAGTGTCGTCGGTAAGACGCGTGCGTTGAACAACGAGCCGCCGCAAGGACAGGTAGCCGCCGAGGACGGCGCCCACAAGACGCGTCTTGTACGCGCGTCGAGCGCCGCCTTCCTCCAGAAACATGGCGAGAAGCTCCGTCAGGCGCTTCAATGCGTAGCCTAGGAGATAATCGATAGGTATTATAAACAGTTTATATGGTACACAAGGAGTATCATAATCACGCCGGTTCCCAAACACCGTCATCTTAGCTTGCTCCCCTAAAAACAGACTTCATGTCTACATGAAATCATATACATACCATCCAGAAAGGGCAAGATAGAGATAATTTTGATTCTAAACTACATCATCACACCATCAGCCATAGGACGTCCACTGCTGGACATAGGCCTCCTCCTGGGGGGGGTTTGCCAATACTCGCTACGCTTGGCAGGCGGGTTGGCGAGCGCAGTTAAGTGTAATTGTTCAAGGAAGACGCTGCTGCCCATTTTCCGGATTACATCCCTTAGCCGACTCTTACGGCAACCACGGGTAGAGAGGGTGGGGTACAATTCTTACGCCGGCACCACTAAACTACGCGTTAGTCTAAAATGAACCTAATGTGAACTGAAAATTCAATAATTCACTATTGAATAAGAAAACATTGCTTACCCTGAGCTAGGTCAGATGTCAAAGTAGTCTCTTCCAGACGATGTAACTGCTCTATCTCCTTCGTCATTAGGTCAGCTATCTGCTGAAGCACGCCGCGAAGTGCGAGGAACTGCTTCCAAGGAGCTTCCGAAGCAAGAGCTGTACAATAAATGTTTGTGTTTAAAACCAATTGGCAATTTATATATATTTTGAAATATACATAAAAATAAAAGCACTTACATTCATAGAGTTGCAAGAATTGTTCACTTGCTTCACCGGCGGCTCCGACGTCAGGTAAGAAGCTCGTCAACAAAATCAATACCTGCCAAGTGAAATTTCTTTTTTATTTTGCAAAATTTTGAGACACGGATTTTAATTCCAGCTGTTTTTTTTCTACCAGACGTAAACATCATTCGTACATGGTGGATGAATAGCCATGTATATACACTAAGCGTTCTTAATATACTTTGTAAGCGTATATACAAAGCATTCTGTTTTAAGAATCGAAGTGATTTTTTGCGCGTGCGTCATCCACTGATCGTTTAGTAACATATGCAAACATGCACATTTCTCGCTTTTTTTTAGGCTCACGTTTACTTATAGGGTTTTTTTTTCTTTCTTCTTGGCATCGCACTTTGTGCATTCTGCCTGTTTTAATGTTTCTATATTTTGTGAGTAGTCTTCATTTTTCAGCTTCTTTATCATCTATAGTTACAGTCAAAGTCTAGTCTTGATCAAGTCCAGTCGGTCCCAGTCAAATCAAGTCATGCCTTAGTAAAGTAGTGGCGACTTTACTATAAGCTTCTGGATGGAGTTTTGGAAGCAACACGAAAAGTCATGTTTAACCACATTATATCATTCTCCCACACTCGCGCTTGTAATTCGGCACTTTATAAATAAAACACCACTATTTTAATGCATAAAAACTGGAAAAAACACTAGTTTTAGAAAAAATATACAATGGGGCGACACGACGCTCACCGCGTTCCCGCCAAAACTTACTTATAGGGTTACGTTTTACGTTTGTTTCGTTTTCGTTTGTTTAGACTTTCTCAGTTTTGACTACATTAGATCAGTTGCGATATGTGTAGACAACGTAAAATGTATTATGTAGTATACGTACTGCTTTAGTTCGTTCGTACGAGTCGCAAAGCTCTCGCACCATTTGGCAAGCGGCGAGACGAGCTATGCGGGAGCTTGGGTCGAACATAACGGGCCGCAGCCAGCCGCGCGCTTCTAGCGACAGCGGCCGCATGCCGTGAGACAGAAGCGTCTGTAAATACCACAACACATTAACTTTAATACCATAGCTATTAAGTTGCTTATTGTACAAAACAATTAAGACTTTTGAGACAAATGAGACGACGAGACACTCTCCTGATGTTAAGAGATAACGCCTGTCCGTGACCATTGCAGCGATACACAGAACTTTGAGTAGCAAAACAAAGTCCAGGGCATCGCTGCCTTGGCGCTCATTACTTTGAGACTAGATGGTTAGTCTCAACACAGCCCAGTAATTTCGCTAGCTGCAGTACCCTTCAAACCGGAACACAGTAATGTTTACACACTACTGCTTAGCGGCAGAATATCTGGTACTGCGGTGGTACCTACCTAGACGACCTCCTGCTAAGGAAACCTACCACCAAGTAAAAATATTACAAATTTTAGAGCATAGCTGCTTTAGCGATCATTACTTTTAAAGATTCAACAGATGTCTTGCTAGCTAAGTACTCGCAAATTTAAGTGTTAGTGCGTGAATTCATGTTACATTACCCTTTCTCTCCATTTAGCGAGGTATTTCTGTGCGAGGTGGTTGTCTCGCGGCGGCAGCGCGCAGTCGGCGGGCGGCGGCGAGCGCGCCGGCACCAGGCGTCGCCACTGCGAGTGCGGTACGTTGCCCGCTAACCACGCAGCCAGATCCACCACCACGTTGCCGGTGGTCGAGGCCTGCGCGTTTGTAGGAGGCGTGGTAGACAGCGGCAGATCCTAAAGATTATACCAACTATGAAACGGATAGAGCACAGATAATAAAATACTATTACAGGTACATCATCCTTTACAGTTTACAAAAAACGGTACTGCAGTAAATCTGAAAGCAATTTTCTAGTGTCGTGCGGGGATTTAGATGGCGCCACTCTGTATTTCGGTATTTTAAGTTTAGCACATTGTAATAGTGAAGCGACAGGTCGATAGACGGCGCTTTATTTCGAGCGAATTTTGTTTCTGACTTCTTGGTTGGGGTAAAAAGTAGAAACACTTGACATTGGCAAAATGCACAAGAAAATGTGATGCCAAAAACAGAAACAATAAAAAAAATACCTTAGACTCCTTCGCTTGTTCTGAATCAGCGGAAGTGGTGGACGAGGAAGTGGTAGGCGGAGCCATGATCTGCTGCATGTATCTTAGACATGGCAGCGCTACCTGTTGCAACGCGAACTGGTGCGCTATAAATAAACATAAACCCATACAAATAGCATCTACAATGACACTAAAAAAGTTGCCATAATATAAGTCTTGAGCAAAAATTTTTATTTCACACATTCGTTGCGGATAAGTGATATACTTTTTATTTTATTTTTTATGGCTAACAGGCTAGGTGTTTGACCACAGCTCACCTGATGTTAAGTGACGGTGTGGTCGAGGATGGTAAAGCACACCTAGTCTGGAATGGAACTGGCTCTCAAGTGAGGCTGCCGGAACATACCGTTAGATGCTTGGCGGCAGATTTTCAACTTGAGGGTGGTAGCTAGCCAGCCGAGTACTAAAAAGTACCCTACCACCACGCTATGGTTTCCTCACGATGTTTTCCTTCACCGGCAGCTCAAGTTCATTGTTGGGGTTTGAACCCACGCCCTTCGGCATGCGAACCGACCGCGCTAACCACTGAGCTATCATCGCTAAAAACATCGCTACTTCTCATTCTTTATGTGCACTACTTATTGCTTAGCTCCCAGTTCTTACTATGTTATCTAGTAAGGACTGAACTGGTGGACTTTTAATTTGTATAGTAAAAAGAACTTACAATTAGGTGATGACGTGTTGATGCCGGGGATGCCAGATAAAGCTTCCGCTTTCAGAATAGCATTCGCAGCCGGAGCTATGCCAGCTACTTCGGTGAGTTGAGGGCAACACCTGAGAAAAAAAAATCGGTCCTATTGTTTGGCTGGAACGCGAAAAAATTATGTCGGTGCAGTAATTTATTTTTCAAAACGTATTTTTTTAAATATTTTTGTGTCAAAATAACGAAATTATACGCCCGAGTGGGCAAGAGGGTGATAAGGGGTAATAATGATGTGAAATATATGTGTTTTTTCGTGTTATTTCCAAAATTCCGTTGAAATTCTAATAAAACTACATTTCTAGAAAATTTACTGCACTTGACCGTGACCTGCTTTGAGTTGTATGACTAAGACTAAATCCGTTTGACATAAATGGCGAAAACATAAAGACTAGGCATTAGATTAGACATCAGTTTTTGATTAGATAAATAAAAAAGTTTTATAGAAACTTGTATTATTTTGTCTTCAAGAGTACTTTAAGCTTCGCGTCATATATTTCGGTAGTGAGAAAAAAATAGTTTTAACTTACCAGACCCACAGCTTGACAATGCAGCGGAGTCTCGCTTCCCAGCAATCAACCGAGTCTTGCACTTTGACCAGCGATCCCAGCAGCAACACCAGCGGTCGAACCTGCATCATTTTCGAATGTTATATTCTGTTCTTTAATACACTGTGTTACACTTTCATATTCAAGTATATAAGCCAATTCTCAGCAGTTCAAAAGTGTTGTTGAGTAGAGCTAGGTAAAAAGGCTCCTACACAAGTTTCCTTTCTAAAATAACTTATTTATTAACAAAATTCCCTATCTACTTACAGAGTTGTTGTGGTCTTGCGAGGCGGCGTGCCCCATGAGAGAGAGTGTGATGCGCTGAGTGAGAAGGTTGCACAGCTGTTCTGTCGCCGGCAGATTGTCGCGGGTCACTAGACAGATGAGAGCACGGACTTCTTCCTGGCACTAGGCGACAGAGAGGATTAAAGTTTTTTTATAGTCATACTTTGAAGCGGTAATAAAGGGCTAAAAGGAGCTTACGAAATTCATCCTTATGTAAAATACAAGTGTTCTATACGTCTAGTTGAAGGTTAATATCTTTTTTAACCCCCGACGCAAAAAGAGGTGCCGATGTCTGTCTGTCTGTGTGTGTGTTTGTCTGTGGCATCGTAGCTCTCAAACGGATGGACCGATTTCGAGGCGGTTTTTTTCATTTGAAAGCCAGTTTCCTTGCGGTGGTTCTTAGCTATGTTTGGTTTATTGCGTAGGGGGTTTTTAATTTTTCTATGAAACATCTCATATTTTCCCGCGTAAGCCCGTAGATTGTGTTGAAGCCACTCAGTATCGACGGCAATGATGATGCAAATCTTCAAAGTGGTCCTGAGTGTGTTTTCAATACAGTGTGTTTTTTTTTTTTTTGTTTGTTTGAGTATCTTCTATGATCCGGTAGTGAGTATCAGTTTTTTTTTATTTTATATATTATCGGTAATAATTGATCGTGACGTATTGATATTATGTATACATAAATCACATTTCATGATGTATTTATAGGAATAAAATTAATGAATTAGAATTTACTGCACTCGTAAATAAACAATCACTACATAGTATAAAACAAAGTCGCATTCTCTGTCCCTATATCCCTATGTATGCTTAAATCTTTAAAACTACGCAACGGATTTTGATGCGGGTTCTTTAAATAGATAGTGATTGAAGAGGAAGGTTTATATGTATAATACATGCATATGCATCACATTAATATCTACATTGCACCCGTACGAAGCGGGGGCGGATCGCTAGTTAATAATAATATCAAAATGAGTATTAAACTCGTCTTTTAGTGGGCCTAGACATTAGACCTTCCTACATATTCGTGACTTGCGTGGGGCTACCTAATACTATACTTATACTGTAGTGTATACCTGTGGTGTTCCGCGGTGCAAGTTGTGCTGCACTAGTTCTTGCACGAGCCCGAATCGGCACAGGAGCGTGCGGTGCTCGGCGCGCCACGCGAGTGCACGGAGCAGCGTCAGGCACTGTTCGGCGCACGCTAGAGAACACCCGTAGCATCGCCCACCCGATTCTATAACATGAATACAAATAAAAATAAATGTAATTTATTATTATTTGCTAATTATTATTATTTAATTATTTTTTGACGAAGCCCATTTACAGCTTAAATTTATTAGCCTCTATACAGCTTTTATTAATTTTTAATTACGCCTTATTTTTATATTTGTGTAAGAATAATAAATTATAATGTAAAATATTACTTTGTTGGTAAGTTTCACAATACAATTCTGAGTAACACTTCATTTCTACGCCAAAAATTTTGTAAAACCGGACGAGTACATGAACGAAATCATTATTATACGCGCGATAATAATAGATTTATTTTTATAACAATAAAGAATCTATCTATCTATCTATCTTTCTATCTACAAGTCACAATACAGGTTTTATCACAAGCCGGGTAAAAATTAAAAAGCACGCTTATAAGTTTGAGTCGCACATAGTTTACCTTTAGAAAATTCCCCATCGTAATTCTGCACCAGCCCCGCGTAGACGGGCATTGTGTCACCTTTCAGTTGCTCGCTTTGGGACCTGTCGTAGGACACCAATTCCTTCCTAAAAAAAAACAACAAGATCACATCACTACCATAGTCGATAAAAAAATACCGATTAATGTCAAATTTGTTGATCGTTAAGATACCAAACTAGCACTGCAGTTTTACTAAATCTCACATTGTTGATGCTAAATTGATTATGAATTATTAGGTATTTCAATTGTATATCTCACCTACACGCCAGCACTTTCTGAATAATCTTAGAGAGATCTTCAAAATGCGTTTTGCTGTCTACGCAGTATTTGTGCGCCAGCGTCTGTATGACTCGGTTGATCTGCGCGCCCCCGAACGAAGTCGTGCTAGCATTACTGTTCTCATCACCCGTTCTACCTTCCAGCCGGTGTTCGCTTATCTTGTGGAGCAGAGACTGCGGAACAGAGAAATTACGACTCTATTCATGTGCACTGGAAGATTTATTAGGCTAAATATCTTTAGAAAAAAATATGTGTATTTTAAATTAGTGTTTCGGCATTTGATAGAAGAAAAAAACAAGACGTTGATATAATAGACGATAGATAAGACGATAGAACCTCCTCCTTTTTTGAAGTCGGTTACTTCAAAAAGGAGGAGGTTCTATGTTCGACTGTATGTATTTTTTTTATGTATGTTCACCGATTTCTCCTCCATTTGTGGACCGATTCTCAATTTTTTATTTATTTGATAGTTTAAAGGAGTCAATTAATCCGAGTAAATTAATGCAAAGTAAACTATGTTTAACAAAACAGTCGAGTATTTTTGATTTTATGATAATTCGATAGAAGCTAATATCTGATCATCATCATTGGACTTCACCACAGCATGAAGCATAAACCTCTTTCTTCCTTTCACCCATCTTTCCTGTTTAGGTCCAATCTATATAAATGGGAGTTTTTGACGGGAACGCGGAAAAATGACGTCGCTGCATAACGCATATTTTCCAAAATTTCAGGTGTTTATGTTTAGAAATAGTTTAACCATAAAATGCTGAATCATACGCACGAAAGTGGTCAAATGGTCTAAGATGGTAAAACATGTCATTTCATGTTGTTTTCAAAATTTCATTTAATCCGTAAAAAGCAAGGACTAGACTTGACCGTGACCTTGACTAGAACTAAAACTGGTTTTATTTAATTTTGTTTTAGTTAAGTGGTTTTATATAATTACGGTATAAAATATGAATTAACACTGGTTGCAAGGCATAACCAATCATTATAGAAAAAGTTTGCAAAACCGACCTCAAGTACAGGTTTGTTAGCGACGAGCTGTCTGTAGACGCGGTCGGCGCGGTCCAATAGAGCTCCGATAGTCTGCACCATCTTCTTGCGTTCCTCATCGTTCTCGATGGTGTCGACCGCGCAGCACGGTCGCGCGGTCAGGGTGTAATCGAACTTGGCGTATTTGCAGAAGCCGCATGCGTGACACAGGAACGGGTCCTTTTCGTCGTAGTTGATTGCGCTGAAATACAATAAATTTTGTAACATAATGTTACCAAACTAAGAAAGCGAAGAAAGTTTAGCGATGATAAGCTCAGTGGTTAGCGCGGTCGGTTCGCATGCCGAAGGGCGTGGGTTCAAACACCAACAATGAGCTTGAGCTGCCGGTGAAGGAAAACATCGTGAGGAAACCATAGCATGGTGGTAGGGTACTTTCTAGTACTCGGCTGGCTAGCTACCACCATCAAGTTGAAAACCTGCCGCCAAGCATCTAACGGTGTGTTCCGGCAGCCTCACTTGAGAGCCAGTTCCATTCTAGGCTAGGTGTGCTTTACCATCTTGGACCACACCGTCACTTAACATCAGGTGAGCTGTGGTCAAACAACTAGCATGACAAACAAAAAAAAAAAAAGTAAGTAATATGCATTGGTATAGTTTTCCAGGAGATTGTCATACTTGTATTTTCAGAACATTAATTTTTTAATTATTTGTGTGAACAATAGAGAGTTGTCTACATGTTACCATCATAAAAATATACCGTGCAGCTGTTAAAGAGATCAATTGATTAAGTAAGTCCATATCTTTGTTTCGTTATAAGGGTGTAATTTTATTAAAACCCTGTATTAAATATATTTAAAAAAAAACACACACAAAAATACATTTCATAAATATAAAATAATAAAAATAATATAAAGTCAACGTACCGGCACTTATGGCATTGAAAGACGTTTTCACCACAGTTAGCGCATACGCCAGGATTAGCGGGAACTGATTGCGAGCAGCGCGGGCATTGCAGCGACTCTCCTGAAGAAAACAACTCACTTGACATTAATCCATCTCACTAAAATATAAGCGTGGAAGTTTTTGCGTGTGTATGTTAGTAACTCCTTCACGCTGTGACGGCTAAATGAGATCGAATTAAATTTCGAATGCAGCTAGTTTATAACCTGAATTAACACATAAGACTAGCTGCGCCCCGCGTGTTGATGGATGATGATGATGATGAAAAGTATCCTATGTTTTATTCCAGGACTTATAAGTATCTACATGAAAAATTTCATCCAGATCCGTTCAGCAGTTCTGGCGTGATTGAGTAACAAACATCCATCCGTCCGTCCGTCCGTCCATCCATCCATGCATCCCTCCATCCATCCATGCATCCCTCCATCCATCTATCCAAACTTTCACATTTATAGTATTAGTGGGATGGGATAAGACAGTTTTCTTGGTTTTCGATCTTAGATCAAATAACATATTAGAATGGATGATAATCTTTTCATGAGTGTACAATGTACGCACCTGTGGCTTGTTGGTTTTCGTAGAAGTCAGCATACTCCATCATTAAGTTGCAAGCGACGATAGGCAGCGGGAAATCGACCCGCACTTCAGACTGCCCCGACTGCAACTGGACGCGTTTGGCTTTGTGCCACATGCCTGAGCAAATATATATATTAGACACTATCAGAGGGTTTTAGTAATATGGCTATAGATTATTTTTAGCTTTTGAAAAATTCTCTTCGCTTTTCACTTTCCTTTGTTTTTTTTTTTTTTGCTATGTTTGTGAGATAGTAAAATAGACCGTATAAGGTTAAAAGGCAGTCAATATAACTCAGGCCAACTTTGTAATCGAACTTAGCTTAACACATCTAACGAAATGCTTTTGCTGAAATCTTGGAATTTAAAAAAAAACTTAATCAATGTGTAAGTGACAAAGTGCAACTTAAAAATTACTAAGTAACTTTTATGAGTAAAAAGGTTAGTCTATAATCTCTTACCGGGTCTGTTTTTAAGTTCCTGGACCGCTTGCACGGTCCTGTTGTTGTAGTAGAAGTTGATTGTTCGCACCATCTTGCTGCGCTTGATATCGCCGATACGCAGGCTGATGCGGCTGATCATGTGACTGTTTACTAACTTCACTATCTGGGTCGTTGTAGTGAATTTAGAGTCGATCTGGAGGGAATAAAGACGAAATTGGAACTGTCTAACAATCAGATGGAATACATGACTGAAGTAAATGTGAAGACATCACTGAAACACTTAATAATCTAAGCCAAACGATCTAAAATTATGCAGGAACAAGAGATGTGAACTCAATACTCAATCATTTATTGCAGCATATGTATAGGTACAGGACTTGATATATATATAGCATTGCTATACCTAAAACATATGACCATATTACGGTATGGCAAAAAAAAAAAATTGGAACTACAGAACGTTTTATTTATTAAATTAAGTTACAAATTAAAATATTAAGTAGTTATATAGTCTCATTACATCTCGTGTAGAAGTCTCGTGTTGTTTCTGGATAGGTTCAAAAGAGTATTTGGCATGTTAAAGATAATATAGCCTGACGCAAATATTAAAGGTCTGCAATGTTTTTTTTTTTAAATCTCTGATTAGTATGGAATTTAAGGATGTACACCGAATTTCATATCTGCAAATCAGTGTACGTCAAACTTACCTTGATTGTAGGCAGTTTGATAGTTGCCATGGGCACTTCAGGGTTGTTGCAGACGAGACAAGGGTCGGACTCCAAGTAGTACCCGTCTAGTTCGACGAACGCGCCGAGTGCGGCGTACAACGCTGCGTTGCCATGCGAAGATAGAAGTGAGTTTTGGTTGCGGAGAAGTTCCACTGCGCTGCCTATGTATTTCTATAAGAATAAATTAAAATATATTGTTACTAATTACTAAACGAGTAGTCAGTTAAAAGTTATCTCTCTAAAAGTAACAACAAACAACAAGAAAGTGTTGCCGATTCTGGTGATTCAGCATTGCAATTTGTAAAAAAAAAAACGTTAAATTTTCGATACAAAATATACGAAAATGGATCATGGATCAGCTGGCGAGTGTAAACGGTAACTAAAACTAATATGAATAGATATTATTTTTCATGCATTTTGAAATCGAAAACTTGACGATTTTTTTTTATGCTAGACCCCTGAATACTTATATCATGGATATTGTATTTGCGAATCCATTCTGACTTCGGGCCCTCTCTCAAAAACATACAACATTGTTGTATAAGTTCCACCATATTGTAAAGATGTGATAAAAAATAATGGAGATGAAATTAGCCTTACAGCCCCGTACGCCTTAGGCTCTATATTGCAACGTTTCGAGCACATCTGTTACTACTACAGTCAATCATCAGTCGTATGTTATGTTCCATAGGGTCTTATTTAGTGGAGCAAAAACATAATGGTTACGAAATTTTTTGAAGTCGATTACTAAATCCAATTCTGTCTTACAAAGTTTTTGAAAATAAAAACTAAACGTTGCTACAACTTTCATATAATTTATATTAGAATCTCTTATTACTCTTATAATACTCTTAATACCCCTGTATTGAAAAACATTTTTCAGTGCCATCATTGATTTAAATTTGTATTTGTATCGATCATCCTAAATTACGTTTCTACTTTTACGAAGCCCTTGAATATATGACGAATTTATTATTATTTATTATGTTAATAATGTGAAAATTTTAAAAAAATAACATTTTATCCAGATGTTATATATATTTTAATGGATAAAAACGTAAACTGAAAATGTTAAAAACCAGACAATACCGACTTGACTTCTGAATGCCCTCATCACTTCACTAACCTCAGTGTCGATATCTGGCGTCTTCAAAGTGAAGTATCCGAGGAGGTCAACGAACTGCGCCGCCTTGCGTCCATATTGCGGAAGCGTAGGCCACAGGCTCCACAGCAAGGATACTAACGACGCTTGGTCCGTCGGAGTTGAATTACTATGAAAGAAAAAAAAAATGTTATAATAGACAAACAAGCCACCACATTCGATTTTAGCTGACCGCATCAGGATAAGCTCGCTCAAACGAGACACGCTGCACACGCTATTTTTAGTAAGAGTCGAGAATATGATAAGGAGTTAACACGCACATCAATTAGAAATAACAAGTGTACGACTTACTTGTAGATTGCAAGCAAGAGCGCGTGCGCTTGCCAACGGACTGCTGTCGTGTTCGTTTCTAACAGGAACGCTTTTACAAACATCTTCAACTCGTCTTCAGATACCTGTTCAGAACAAATATATATTTAAAAAAAGTAGCTTTTATAAGGCATATTTTATCAAAACCGTTTTAAACAAATTATTTTCTTAACCTTTGTAAGATAGAACGTAATATGGCATTACCTGTTTGAGTATCTGTTGAACGAGCGGCGGCACCTTTTGTTCTTGGAACTTGGATCCGTCGGAGACAAAGTTATCGTTCTCCGCACTCTTTTCACGATCAGCCTCAGACGTTGTCGTCTGTAAGGGCGTTTATTGAAACAGGAATTAGTGACATAATTGGTCAGCTATTAAGTTTAAATAATGTACTATGTACAATGCACTAATGTAATAAGTGCAAAATACGTGCAAGTAACAAAATTAAAAATTTTGAAAAAACCCACGACTCCATCAGCACCCCCTGATGAGTTGTCACCGTAACACCAATCTAAGAACATGCACCAATCAAACCCGAACCCATCACTGAAAACTACATCAAAATCGAACTAGTCGTTTTGGAGAAAAATGCCAACATGGATTTGCACAAACATCCTCTCACCCCAAACGCATATACCGTCTCCGTTCCGTCGTGAGTAAAAATGAAAACAAGATACATTAAAAAAATTTAAGGCCAGTGACTAATTAATTATAGCTAGTAAAATTAAAATAGAAGAATCTAAAAAGGAGGCATTTGTTATGTTGTACCTTAGGTGTGTGCTTGGGTTGTGGTGGTGCGCAGAGCGCACACTGCAACAGCTGCAGCACGGTGGGCGCGACGTGCGGGTGCACGCGGCGCGCCACCGTCACCAGCCACGCCAGCGCCGTGCGCCGCTCCGTGCAACACGTCGTCTGCCAGTTGCCCGTGCGCGCGCTCACGATCTCTGCGCACGCCTGGGGGCAATAAATACACGTTAGATTCTACATCGATGGTACAGGATTATTCGGAACGGTACAATTACCCGAATGGAGGTCATTGTACTTGTCATTAACAACCGCAATTAACAGCTTTATGATAGCTTTAATAAGATAGATCGTAGATATATAGCCGATAGATAAGCTTTATGCATTGTAGGGCGTAGTTTCGATCCCCACCCAGTGAATAAAAGTAGTCGATCGTACCTAAACTGTGAAGTGACAACCCCCCTGTTTTTTCTTATACAAATTTACCTGAAACAATACCAGCAATCACGAGATGATCAATCACCTGTCATCTTTAAAAAATTAGCAAGAAGTACACCTATTATAAAAAACATGAGGCAAAAACAGGTGCAGTTGGGACATACCTTGAGATGGTCCATGAGTTGCACGAGCTTGTCGTACGCGAGGTCTGTGGCGAGCAACGCGCGCGCTGCATCCAAGTGCGTGTCGAGCGCGTGCACGTCGCGCAACGCGCGGTATCGCTCGCGCGTACCACACAGTAGCAGAAGCAGTTTGCGGACTTGTTTTCTGTGAAATTAAGAGTTTTTTTTTAAATCGTGGAATTAACACTCGGCGGATAGACATTCAAAGAAGCTAACGATTTCTGTGACTGGCGCAAACATTAAATTAACCAACCTAAATTAACTCTACAAGTTACAAAGACAAAATGAAAATACATGTTGTGTATATTGCGGTGGATTGTTTGTATTGTCATTGGTTGACGGTCAAGCTATCGAGATGTATAAGCCATGAATAAAAATTAAGCTACGCTACAAATAATATAAAGAAAATACACTATTCCACTATCGCAAGCACATATTCAGTTAAACGCTAGACTTGTATTTAGTTAAAGTAACTAAACGACCAAATAATTATGGACAATGAGCATGCTTATTGGCGTGTAGTTAGGACTTATGACAAACATAAGATTAGTATAGAAGGACCGCACAAGATCTGTCCGAAATATTTTCCACGCCAATCATAAACACCGGAGCTTAAATTAACATTATTTCAGCCAATTATAATCTAAAGCACTTATTTAGTAAAATATACTGTATTGCAAAAAAGTAGGATTATCAATTGGACTCCACTGTCTATCATTTGTAGCGTACTTCCAGTACAAAGATGGAACTAACCTAAGCGGCGTCTGTTGGTTCATCATATATTCGCAGAGCAGCGTACGCCAACGCGCGTCGAAGTGCGAGGGGTCGCAATGCTTGTATATCTGGCATGGCAGACGTAGAGCCATTTCCATCAGAAGTTGAGGATAGCTATCGAACACTTCTAGCGCTTGGCCTGAAACATTACAACATGTTGGTAACACTAAGAACACGTCACACGAGTCATCAAATAAACTGGGAACATTAAGAACATTTTATATATGAGTAATGTCCAGTCCAGCAACTTTTTACGAAGATAAACGCTTAGATGTGTTTCCTTCACTGTTTGAAGTTGGTGGTAATAGGCACAAATGTAACTATGAAAATAAAAAGATGCGTGTCATGTGATTTGAACCCACAACCTACAGATACGAAGCCAGACAGTTTCCAACTAGGCTGCCAAATATCATATCTACTTCAAAGTATTAAGTGGAGAACTTACTCTTGACGTATTCTTTAACGAAGAACGGCTGCATGTCAGGCAAGGGCTGTGGCGGTTGCGGCTTTAGAAGTAGCTGCGCCGTCGGCGTCGCTCCGGTATCTACGCCAAACAATGCCAATAAAAGATTGGTTGAATCTTAAGCAATAGGATTTAGCTGGGATAGACGTGAAGTTGATCCATGGATCGTGCCGTTGGCAATATTTCCTAACACGCAACGAAGTTTTTTCTTTGTCAGAAAAACGAATATTTTGATGTTTCTGCCGAAGTCACTGTCTCCCGGAAATACTATATGGTTATGGATGTCTTACAATCCAGAGTACACATGTTTCTTCTAGGTAAGCGTGTTCAATTTGAGATTGCATTGTTGTTTAAAGAGTTGCAGAAAGTATTTAAACGCAAAACTCCTTATAATTATGAAAAATGGACTTTCGTAAACGCATACATATATTGTTAGAAACCGAGAAAATATTACCAAAAATCATAACGTGATCAACCAGTTGATTTGATTTCCAATTGAAGGCTTTATTCCAACTAGGTAATTCAGTTGGTTGGAGTGGAATGACCGTAAATAAAATAGAATGTTGTGGTACTGACTTTGTATGCGTTCCTTCCAGTAAGGTAGTAGTTGCGCGAGCACCCGGTAGCAGTGATGGGGTGCGCCGGCACGCACGAGAGCCGTCGCCGTCAGCCGAGACACATGCGCTGCGCACGCACCGCCAGTCGCGTCGGTGCGAGCCGGGGTACTGCCCGATGTTGACGTCTTCGAACGGGCCATAAGGACACCTGTGAAAACGGTTCAAAATAATAAATAGATTACGGCTTCGTTCAGACGAGAGCTTAAATAAAAAACCGCTCAGAACTTTTTTTACCGCTTCGCTCCAACGCTGTTCAAACGAACGCTTTAAAAATCACTTTGTGCCATCACCAAAACCGCATCACATTCAGCTGAAATCGCAGTAATAGGTATTTGTGTTGTAAGAAGGCGTAAGAGAAAAACAAAGATGTCGGTTCACCCAATTAATATTGAGCGATTATTAAATGGCTAAATTGTGACGCTGTATGAGAATTGAGATAAACCCAGTAAAAATCTTTAGCTACTGCAGGATGACGGTTAAACCGTTTGACGAATTACTAGCCATTGTCGCCCCTAAAATAACATTTTAGGATACAAATATGAGATTGGCCGTACCACCTACACAACGGTTGATTGTTACTTTAAGGTAAGTTCTAGATAAGCATCTAATAAACTAAAAATAAAACAAAAATTCGCTCAGCGGACGTGCGCACCGAGCGGCATCTAGAAAAAGCGCTCGTGCGAATGTAGCCTAAGATACTGAGATTTTTTAAACACCCTGCATTTTATTTCTTAACTTTTAAATTAAGCAACAAAGTGCTGGTCTCAGGTTTGCTCAGGCTGCTAATTAAAGGCGTAGCATATAAATTTGCGAACAATCCGTAAACCCTAAAGAATTGGAATGTCTGAAAAATAGACTGAAAAAGCACAAAATAACAAGTTTGGGTCAGGCTCGCCGTCCGCGCACTCTTCAACTCAGAGGTAAGCATCTTTCATGCATTTTTAAATAGTTGTAACTAGAAAGTATCAATCTACACTCACTTAGGAATCGCATAATAACAAGCTGCAACTCGCGGCGGTTGGTGCGACGGTGCACGAGCGGGTCCGACTCGATGTCCGCGTCGCTCTCCAGCTCGGAGACGAGCAGCTCCAGTCGCGCTATCGCAAGCTGCAGCTCTTTCTTGTCCGCGTCTGGCTCCTGTTTCTCTGTGGGTTGGATTTCCAGCTCGCCGACAAGCAGCTCCAGTAGGCGGTCGAGAACAACGCGGTCGCCTTCCACGCTCGAGTCGAGGTCGCCAGCTAGCATCAGCACCACCTGATTATGTTACACGTTAGTCGACATTGGCTAAATAATAATTAAGCAACGCATTTTAATCCCTCTAATATTGTAAATGTGAAAGTTTGGATGGATAGATGGATGTATGTTTGTTACTCAATCACACCACAACGGCTAAACAAATATGGATGAAATTTTGCATTTTTTTTAAATTTCTGACAGGCTTGGTGTGTGATCACAGCTCACCTAATGTTAAGTGACGGTGTGGTCGGAGATGGTAAAGCACACCTAGCCTGGAATGGAACCGACTCAACTCCGGAACAATATTGCACAACTAGTACTTAATGTAATTTACATTAGCTTGAGATGAACTTACTCTACAGTATCTTTTCTCAATGTTTTCATTAACTCACCTGTAGGAAAGGTATGGCCCTGACTCCCGGCAACATCCTCAAAGTAGGCAGCGAGTCTAAAGCGGCAGACAGTAGATGCAATCTAAGCGCGTGCAGTTTACGCGTTTCTGTCTCTGCTTCGTGCGTGCGCGCGGTCGTCGCTGCAGGCTGACACGAGGACGTCGAAGGCCCTGCTGGGATAAAAATACGAATATTACCACCATACTAATTAGATCTCATTCGGAAAATAGGACTGGTCGACTATTTACAATTGACTCCAAGAGACTAATACTCGTGACTGGACAACGTATATAATGACGAAAAGTACTAATTGACACTAAATAAATCCAAATACTAAAGTGCCCATACAGACCAATATTAAAAAACCGGCCAAGTGCGAGTCGGACTCGCGCACGAAGGGTTCCGTACCATTATCTATGAAAAAGGCAAAAAATCGCGTTTGTTGTATGGGAGCCCATTATTTATTTTATTTTGTTTTTAGTATTTGTTGTTATAGCGGCAACAGAAATACATAATTTGTGAAAATTTCAACTGTCTAGCTATCGCGGTTCTTGAGATACAGCCTGGTGACAGACAGACGGACGGACAGACAGACAGCGAAGTCTTAGTAATAGGGTCCCGTTTTTACCCTTTGGGTACGGAACCCTAAAAAGCATTAGTAATTTTAAATAAACACGTTCTACAGTACGGTATAAACATTACTAGCCTGCTAGAGCAAGAGGCGCGGCGACTATGGGCGTAGACATCGCCCCGGCCGACATCTCGCCTAGAAAATCACAAACATTCACATACACACACGCAATTGACGCTAGCATACACACTAAAAACCTATTATACACTACTAACCCGCTGATGCAAACGCAATGTAGCCAGACATCGAATGTTAAGAGCCATGAGCGTTGATGAGCTCAATGTCGAACTCCATAAAGCAGGATTTCAAATATACTATGATGTTCTAATTTTCAACAATGTATTGAGATTTCTAATTTTTTCAAATCAAACTCTCCTGTGTACACAGAAGACAAATAATAACACGTATGTCGAATATTGAAAGTAAAAGACACGAAAACAATGGCCAAAGTAAGAATATAAACTTAGATACATGCATAGAAAACCAACATACTAATTTACATTCCATGTTATTACAACTTTGCTTGTATGTTTAAGTAATCTGAAAAAAATCTAGATTACTTTTTAGATTTTCATGTAACTGATTCGAACGTCAATCAGACGTTTCAACTCAATTTAATCTATCGCTCATTTTAATGCTTTGCGTCATCTATCTTGAGTAATTGACAACCTCTCAAGATATTTTCTGTGAGCAAAATATGCAGTTCTGTTGAGTTTTCTTTCACTAACCTTGTCATAGACCAAGATTTGTTCGTTATAATGTACAGAAGCTGATCTAAGATGATATCCTGTATTACCCCATAGATAGTTACCATAAGCGCTACTGCGACCGGAGACACCTCCTATGCTGTCGGCGCCAGATCCACCGCTCTCAGAACCGGCGGAACCCGCTGCTTCTGCCGGGGAAGTGCGTAGCGTGCTGCCGTCCGTTGCAGCCGTACTGCCCTCGTCATCAGACCTAGGAAAAGAAACATCATATAAATAAACGGGATTGAATAAGTTTATCTACTGACACAAAGTTAATAGAGTTTCTTATTAAATAAATATCGTAAACCATTACACACAGCGCCATCTAACCCCAAATTAAGCAGAGCTTGTTTTTTTTTATGGTTGACATGCTAGGTGTTTGACCACAGCTCACCTGATGTTAAGTGACGGTGTGATCGAAGATGGTAAAGCACACCTAGCCTGGAATGGAACTGGCTCTCAAGTGAGGCTGCCGGAACACACCGTTAGATGCTTGGCTTGCTTGTGTGATAGTAGTATGATAACTTTTTAAAAATTAGATATAGGCTTACGTTTGACCGCCATCTCACCTGATGTTAAGTGATGATGCGGTCTAAGATGGAGCACGCTTGCCTAGAAGATACCGATTCACTCTCGACTTGAAGACACCCAGATTATATCCAACGGGGAACACCCACTCAGGCAGCGCATTCAACTGTCTAGCAGTCCGCACAATGAACGTGGAATCAAATCGTTTCGTTCGAGTTTTTAACTGATAGAATACTTTTTTTTGTATATACATACAGAATTATTCCATAAAAGACATACAAGTAACACCTTGAATTAGATTTGATTAATTTTATTATTTAAGCATCTGCCCTGCTAGGAACAAAGCAAAGGACCTCTGCCTTCTAAAGCAAAAAAAGTCACTTAACTGGATGCGTTATGTTTACAGCGCTAACTCTAGCATGGTCTAGAATATTCTAAGTCTTACCCGGGCGGTGAAGCGGTGGCGTCGCTGAAGCCGGGTGCAGGCGGTGGCGGCGCGGAGGGCGCGGCGGGCGCGCGTCTTGGTTGTTCCTGAAGAGACAGCGCTATAGCCAACTCTACCATGGTCTCGTCGTCTGCATCTGGCGGTATATCCAGAAGGGCTTCTAAGCCTGGACGGGTAAAAAAAAGCTTATTATATACATGTCTGATAGAAGTTATCAACATGAACTATTTACCATTATCTTACGAGGTGGGGAAAGCAAACATAATGTTGGCACATTATGTTTCTTTATAACTGATTACGTTTTTTTTGTTACCTCTGAGCTCAATTAAATTCTTTTTTAGGGTTCCGTACCTCAAAAAGAAAAATTGGAACCCTTATAGAATCACACTTGTCCGTCTGTCTGTCAAGTGCGAGTCGGACTCGCGCACCGAGTTTATGCAAATCTGTAGGTATATAAGCCTTCAGGGCGCTGATGAAGCTGCCGCGCTCCTGTAGTGCATCGGGGATGTTTGCCGAGGCACGTATAGACGGGTTTGCAGCAATTATGCGCAAACGGATCGCATCCCTGATGAGCCGGGTGCGGGGCAGCTCCAACAGCTACCTGCAATTGTTCGCCTCACGGATGGATCTAGATTGCCCAATCATGCAATACTGGACAAAGGTGCATATTGTGCATTCTGGATCCAAACCGCAATATAGGTAAGAATTTTAATTTTAATTTTATTTTGTGATTATTTATTATTATTTTGTGTTTTATTTTAATTAATATTTAATTTTAATTTTCAATTCTATTTATTTTAAATACTATGTAAGAATTTGTGTAATTATGGTCCAAATGGTCTGCAATAAATAAATTATTATTATTATATTATTATAAGTAAAAGTTATGGTAATTTTTTAATGGTAATTTATGCTTTTCGCAATTTTTCCTTTATTTGTGCTATAAGACGTTGCTTCGTACCAAATTTCAAGATTCTGAGTTCCCGGGAACTACCCTGTAGGTTTTGATTCCGTTGCGAGTGTCGAAAATTTGCAGCATAAACGGCTGTATCTTTTGATTGCGTTGGCTTAGAAGTTTGATTTATTCACAGCTCCAAGGGTCAGTAGACCTGAGTATTTGATATGAATTTCAGCTTGATACCTCCACGCGTTCCTGAGAAAAAGGGCTTTGACAGACAGATGCACAACAAAGTGATTCTATTAGGGTTCCGATTTTTCCATTTGAGGTACGAAGCACTGAAAATAAGGCTTTAGTTTTCAAGATTCCTTCTATAGAGTTACCTTCAGGCGGCAGCATCACCATGGGTTCAAGAGGATCGTCCACGTCCATGAACTCGTTAGGATGCTGGTCGTCGCGCGCAGCCACGTCAGATTCAGAGCCAGCCGCTTCGGCTATCGACCCGCCGCCGGGAGCCGCTGTTGTCGCTGACGATGCAGCTCCTATCATACAATTCATTCATTAGGGTGATAATTTTACGTATTTTGATGATTCGAAAAATCATACTCTTTTGACGATGGATGCCGTAGTGTGCCAATGTGCTATCTATTCAGTAAGCAGTTTTGGTGAAGCATATGTTAGGAACCCGTAGTCTTCTACAGTTTTTATCAGATAGTCACGTAAAAAGATATAAATAGACGATTTGCTCCTTATGGGAAAATAAAGTTATAAAAAAAGATTCCGTGCCTTTAATTTTATTAAATTGATTGTTTAAATCATACTTATAGTTTAATATGACCAATGTTGTACACCAAAGAAAAAAATAGGTTTTTTTATTGCAGACTTACAGAACATTTCTAAGTAATTATCATCCGATACAAAATGGCGAGATGGCCACTTTTTAGTTCTAATGCTGTAATGTCCTTCAAGCGTGTTCAGAAATGTATCCTTACCAGGGGTGTTCGGTGGCGATGGAATATATACTCGACGCCTTTTCACCCGCGGGCGAAGCACCCTCATGAGGGCGGCTTTAGCTCCGAAGCTGATAGTCTGATCTTCAGCCAGGAGGAGAGACAAGTAGATCTGATTTCCAAATTCGATCTGAAATATAACGATGATAAATATAAAATATTTTAGCTATGGTTTTTTTTGTAGCCTATTATCCGTGGCTTTTAACTAGAGAAGATAAACAAAAACAAGATTAGTTTCCTAAGTTGTATTATTTTTCATAATTTGTCTTTTTTGAGTGTTTATGTTAAAAAAACTCAGTTTTTATCCGTACGCTAATTAATTTTAATTACAATTACTCAAAGGACTTCGACTTATTTATGATGAGGCAAAACACTTTTGAGAATGCTATTTCAAAGCAAATTTTTGAAACCACTAAAATGAAATATGATATTACTAAGACTTTGATAGCAATTTTTTTTTAAAAAAGAACAGATTAGCAGTGAAAATTTTATAAAATTTCTGTGAGGCTTATATAAGTCAATTTATTATTTATTAATCTGTTTTTAATTTAACATTTTGTTTAAATTTGTATGTGTATAATAATATGGTATTGGCGCCGGTGCGGGCTCGGGGCACTTAAACCTAATCTAGTTAGCAGAAGTGAATACTTTTTTGGCTTTTGTATTATCATTTATCTCCTATTTATGTAACTAATTAGCAGCTGTTAGCAGCTGTTCGTTTTCCATGTAAAATAAAATAGTGCTGTTTTAAAGGAAAAAGATGTTCACAACTCTTGTTATAAGAGCTATCATAGGACAATACTTACGCAGTCTGCGTCGCCGTGCAGTTGGAATGCGTGCACGGTATCTGCCAGAGCATGCAGCGTGTGCTCGGTGTGCCGCAGTCCGTAGGACAGCACGGCAGGCGGCCCGCCGGACGGGCTCTTACAATTAGCCAGCCGCCACAGCACACTCGTTAAGAGAGCGCACAAGTGAGGCTCCTTGTCCTTTTCTTTTTCCTCTTGCGGTCCCTCTTTCCAGTATATTGACCAATCGCCTGTAACAAACAGTTCGTCTAACATAGTTATATACCACATGATCTCATCGCGAAGAAATGAAAAATTCACTCAATAGGCAACACCATCTCGATTTCACGCTTCACTACTACGAAGTGACCAACGTAAAACCAAAATAGTCCGAAATACGCACAGAAAATGCAATACAACATCTACGAAGTAGCCAGAAGAATAGACAGATTTACCGTAGTAGCGTTTTTGTATAAGATGATGTATCTGTGGGTACTTGTATCCTCGCACGCACAAATAACTATGACGTTAGGATATTAATTAGGTATAATTTTGAAATTTATACAGTAAACGAAGGAACAAAAATAGTTTGTACCTTTGCAAAACCGGCTTTATAACGCGCGGCCCAAGCGATGACAGTATGTTGACAAACTAAAACTTTATAAAATTAAGGTTTTCTGGTTTTGCAGAGGTGGCGTGTCCATACTATTATATTATCTATGCTTATCTATATCTTTAGACGAGCAATTCTTGTATATATTCTGAATCTCGGAAACGGCTCCAACGATTTTCATGAAATTTTGTATCCAGGGGGTTTCGGGGGCGAAAAATCGATCTAGCTAGGTTTCATTTTCAGAAAACGTCGTTTTATCCGTGTTTTCAGCCGAGCAATGCTCGGTCAACCAGGTACTGATATTAAAACAGTCGTTTAAACACGACTAATACGAACTAAACAGCAGAACCTTTTCTGTAATCAGGATAAAACAGACCATTACCACTACTTTTAAGTCATTTGTTGTTGAACATAAAGTCCTATAACTTTGATAGCTATAGTAGGTTATAGGAAATCTAAATATTTATGCAGTTACCGGATTCAGGCCTGGGCGGCGCAGGCGCAGTGTACTTGACGAGGTGCTGCGGACGTGGAACAGCAACGCCGCGAGCCAGCAGCACGAGACGGAAGTACGCCTCGGGATCGATATTATGTGCGTCCGCTGTATCGCGCAACTCGCGTAGTGAAGTGCACACATACTTCAGGATCGCCTGGTCCTGGACATAGGAGAAAAAAAGTCATACAATTGAGCTGACATTGAAACAAACGGTCAGGTTATTTCTAACTTTTATACATTTTTGCCTAACAATCTTATTTTCAAAGCTTTGAAAAGAAGTGTTGTTTATCAACTCAATACTATTCAATGTTGAAAGTATGATTTAACGTTGAATCTGGGTCATAAATCTGACAGTACCAATAAAACTTGAAACCTTTTGACATACGCGAGAAACTCTATAGATAATCAAGTCTGTGAGATATAAAATCTTCCGCGACAATCATAGATACCGTAGCTTGAATGAACGTTATTCCGACCAATGGTATACCACTGTCCTCGGTCCCCAGCTCGGGCTAGCAACAATAGATTGTCACCTGAATCTCTCTGAATTTAGCCAAATAACTTATTATTAGGTTATTTTAATTCAACATCATTATTGGCAGCTCATTCATCCTACAGAGAGGCATAAGCCTCTTCTCTATTTTGCCAATATTTTCTGTTGAGCGCTAATCTTGTGAACTTCTTCCATAATATTCCGCTGTTATCACAACTTTTTTTTTTTTTTTATAGTTGATAAGCTAGATGTTTGACCACAGCTCTCCTGATGTTAAGTGACGGTGTGGTCGAAGATGGTAAACATACCTAGCCTGGAATGAAACTGGCCCTCAAGTGAGGCTGCCGGAACACACCGTTAGATGTTTGGCGGCAGATTTTCAACTTGAAGGTGGTAGCTAGCCAGCCGAATACTAGAAAGTACCTTACCACCACGCTATGGTTTCCCCACGATGTTTTCCTTCACCGGCAGCTCAAGCTTATAGTTGGGGTTTGAACCCACACCCTTCGGCATGCGTATTATCGCTACAAAATTAATATATCGATCCCAGCGCCACTTGATGCTACAGGGTCAGATGACTTCCATTTTTTCCTATAAAGAAGAAAAAATCTTTGGAAAATAGCGACGATTATTGTAATCCGAAAGATATCTCCTTACCTTATACTGATGGTATTGCGTGTGATGAAGCGCACGCAGCAGACACTGCGCCCTCGCATGTAGGAAGGCGCTAGCGGGGGCACAGAGAAGCTTGCGAGCCGCTTCTGCCGCGCCCTCGGCACCCGCCGCCGCCGCAGCCCCCGCCCCACCGCCTGCGCCCAGCTCTAGTGCTTCTAATGCGGCGTAAGCTAAACGTTCCAGAGAACTAGGCTTAGCTGCGCCACCGCCAGCTTCAGACTCCTGTAGGGAAGATTTCCTCATTGCAAAAAGCACCAACTTGGGAAATGATGTATAAGTAACATAATATAAATAACACACATTAGAAATTCCTTACGTTGCGATAGCAGACGCTATCACAAATAACAGTAGGAATAATAGTATATTTAGTATAGTTAAAAATGACGTCCATTGTCTCTTGAAGCTTTTGATAAGTATGCTGTCTGCCGTAATACAGGAGTTAATCCTAGCTCGGTAGCAGCGATTCATTTGTATATGAAAAGTGCCAAAAATGTTATGTAAGTTAATATGTATACTAATTTTAAAAGTTTCTATGAATAAATTATGAATTATGAATAGGTAAAAAGAAAAAAAAAAAATTAACTTAGTATTGTTCTAAAATCACTAATATAATACCGTGAAAAGTTTGATCGGTTAGTGATACGATACTTTCGAATTTTAATTGAACAGCTACGTACTTGGGCTACTTTGCTGGTCGATGGACACGCAGACGGATCTTCATTTTCTTCCGGCCATCCGAATTGTTCTTTGTTTCTGCCATACACCTGTTAAAACGAAAAAAATCTAGTAAGTTCTCAAGAAAAACAAAAAACACAACTAACACAGCTTTATCAAACTGTCCTTTTTAAACTTTAAACAAACAAATATGTTTATCATCGGAATCATTCACAAAATACACATAATACTCATGACCACGGCTAATGCAACGTTGGCGAAAAGTCGAATTAAATAAACAAAACTAATTTTATATTATTATGAGTGCAAATTATTGCCGTGGTGGTGCCGGCGTAAGAATAGTACCCCACCCTCTCTACCCGTGGTTGCTGTAAGAGTCGGCTAAGGGATGTAATCCGGAAGATGGGCAGCAGCGTCTTCCTTGAACAATCATACCTAACTGCGCTCGCCAATCCGCCTGCCAAGCGTGGCGAGTATTAGCAAAACCCAGGAGGAGCGCTATGTCCAGCAGCGGACGTCCTATGGCTGATGATGATGATGTGTGCGATTAACCAGGACGGTGATAAAATATATTGTTATCTAATAATATATCGCAAACAGAACACATGGGTAAAAATTAATTGTTAATTATACCCAACATAAGAGATTCATAACTTACATGAAAGTTTGTAAACAGCTCTTATGTAAAAATGACACAAATAAAATAAAAGCAAAAGTTTGTCTGTTTGTTGCCTTTTCATGCTGTAATGGCTCAACGGATTGGATGAAATTTGGAATGCATATAGTTTAACATCTACTTTTTACCCCGGAAAAAGTGAGTAAAACCGCAAAGCGCTGTTAAGAACACATTTATATACATGGAATACATAACCCTATAATTTTTGCTTTAGCGATTTAATACAAGTATGTGAAATCGTACCTTTACAGAATCAATCATAGTCACACCATCAGGGTCTTGAGACGGTCCAAAATTGATGATCAGTTTTTTATCAGATTGCAATGATTCCTCTCTTGTCATCGGTATATCAAACCAACGGTTACGCACCACTATCGTTGGAACCGACCTTCCATACACCTGAAACATATTACATACTAGAAGTAGCGCTTTATGATACATGCAATAAACAAAATATTAACTTTCTGGCATTTTTAAAATTATGACAAAAATAGTCTCCAAACCAATATAACTTACTTCGACGAACGAAGGTGTTCTAGCAACGTCTTGCGTCCCCAATTGGATGCGTATGCCGCAAATGACCATGTTGGGATCAGAGTTGATAATTTCCATTGTAAAGCCGCTCATCTTAGTCGATACCACGTATAGACCTGCAAGATGACAATTGTTATCGTGATGACTGTGAAATTCCCAAATCGCACATTTATAAATTATATTATTGATAATCACACTAAAATTATAAAAGCAAAAGTTTGTGAGTTCACGCTCAATTTTGATGAAATTTGATATGTAGATAGCTGACACGCTGGATTAACACGTAGGCTCTTTTTATCCAAAATAAATGTAGTGATCGCGTAAGAACAGCGGGTAACATCGCGGGGCGCAGCTATAAAAAAGGCTAGAACGATCGACTCTAATCTTATTATTTTGCTAGGTACAAAGAATTTCACTAATCTTCAATTTATAATTTTTTAAGAGGAATACCGGAAAGTTTCTTTTTAATCTACCAAAAGACCTTGGCCTGCCAAGAACAATCTTAAGTTCATTGCTGGAAAGAGTATCCAAAGCATAAGATAATATTGAATTTGTAAAAGCAGGTAACAGGGGCAGTGAACGTGACCATTGATGAATATCTAAAATCCCCTTATTCTAAATCCCTTATGGACGGAGCACCCGCACGTTCCCCCATGGTCTCCATTGAATACTGAAGTTTCGCCTCATATTTGGAATCGAACAATTCCCTGTTACCTTGCTCTAACACATCTAGCCAAGTAAATAACCGAACACAAAGAAGTTTAAGTATGTATTTCTTACTGGTGGTATTAAGACGATGTTTGATCTGAGCGGTGTTGTAGACCTGCAGCAGGTCATTTCCTCCAAACTCGATGTCGGTCATCGCTACGCAATGTTCGAAAAAGTCAATCGGGAACTGAGGCGCACCACTTGCATTCGATTTCGTCACCGCCTACAAAAGAAATATAAATTACATCTTAGTGTTAATTTCTTCACACTGATTATGGACTTTTTATGTTTGAGTAAAGCAGCCAATTAACATAAGGGTAGAATTACTTGACTCTTGGTTAGACACATGCTTTTACAGTCAATATGGTAGATGCGGAAGAATCATGTCGCTGCATTGCATTATTTTTCAAAACTTCTTTTATTTCGAGTGTTTATGTCTTAATTAAAAATTGCCGAATTATACGCACAAAGATACCAGTACTTTATTAGGGCCAGGAATGACCGTCACTTAAGTTACTTTAACTGTGATTAAAACTTTATTTATATTGAGTCACATGAAAATATAAACTACTTAGCAGAACGTACATAGTGCGAAGCCAATAAAGAGAAAAAAAATATCATATTTATTAAAAAATATCATACCTGTTGTGCCTTTCCTTTGGCATGATGCGAAACAGAGCGCGGTTTGCGGCGCGGCGCATGTATCGGCTGTATGGCCGGCGACAACCAATATCCGGTACAATCTGGATTGGCAGCATACATTCTTAGACTACCGTCTTCGCATAGCAAGATTAGAGTGCTTTTCTGTTCGCCGCCTGCGCCGCACCAGTGGCGTACTGCGACCATATCTGTGATCTTTGCTTTAGCTGGTATCACCTACGGGGTAAGAAATTAGCAAGTTTGATACCATAGAATTATAGTTCATTCTTAATTAGGCTTTCCCATGCATTTTGATTTTTTTTTGCATAACCTACATTCGTCAATTTCTGACACTCCATACATCAAACCAGTCGGTTAATTAGTTTAATATTTATCTAGGTTGAGAACAACCTAATCTTGTTTCATTTTGTGATAAGGCCACCAATTGTTACACTAGTTTTTTTTCTCTTTTGTACATTTGGTATGAACTATAAAGAATTCGTTTGTCGCCAAGCACCTGTGTGTTCCGAGAGCTTCACTCGAGAGCCAGTTCCATTCCAACCTAAGTGTGTTTACCATCTTCCACTTCGTCACTTAACATCAGATGAGCTGTGGTCAAACATGTAGCATGCCAACCATAAAAAAATTATGTAAGACTGTAAGCCTTTTATTACTTGTAATCGTTGATTAAAGTTGTCTCAACTTCTCGTCGACGCGAAATATCACGCGTTGGAATGAGACTGGCTTTGAACAATATTTATGTAAAGCCCAGCTTATCTATATGTACATATATATATCTATTAGCACTTTACATGATAGTGAAAAAGTCAGTAGGCATACCTTGATCTCCTGTACATATATGTTGGTGGGTGTTAGCATAAGCACGACCGGGTTATTGGAGGCCTGCATGACAGCGGTGACGAGGCCGGGGTGCCCTGCCACTTCCGCCCACTGGCACAGCGATTGCGCGGCTTGCTTGCCGCCGCGTCCGCCGCCGCCGCCTTCCTTCGGCGGGGTTCCGCCAGATAGAGTGATCATTGCCGTTCCTGTATACAAGACATTAAGTAACTTCGTGTCTGATGCTCTGACCTAGTGTTAAGAGTTGATATGCCATCCGGAGACTTCTGACATTGACCACCCAGAAATGAGGTAAGATGCCCTTATAATAAAATCAATCCAGATTCACCAGGAGTGCATGCGAGTATGTGCTCTAACCACTTGACTAAAAACCGATTTATCTTTGAACCGTTCTGTGTCAATATTCTAATTGATACACAAATTTTGAATTGCATGCATCTATGGGATTTGGCCGCATTGTAATTACTCGCAACTATATCGGATCACTATCTAAGGAACTAAGTATACCCACAGAAACATAATTAGGGAAAATATAAGGCTTAATTTAAGCATGACACGTATTTCTTATAGAATATAAAAAGATTTTGCAATTCACCGTACCTTGAACGCTTTCTTCAACAGTATTGAGAGGCGCTAAAAAGCTCTTGCCTTGCGCGTACGAGAAGAACAGCATCTTGAGCGTATGTGAGTAATAGATGGACACTCCGCCACCGCCAACTAACCCTGCAACGTCCTGAGAAAAAATGCAATTTGAACAGATGGAACAAAATAATCAAAAGAACTAATCTATCATTAGGCACCACAATCACCTGAGAACAACATCGCCATCCTACATAAATCATTACTAGACAGTCGAAAAAAGTTTTTTTTTTTTTATCGCATTAAATTCCGTTTTCCCTTCTACTAGTCCAGGGATCTGCAACCTACGCATGCGGCTCTTTCCATGTAAAGTTGCGGCTCTTCAGTTCCATACGCAAAAATTTAAATAATTAAATATTTGAAGTCGTTTATGTTAAATAAATAATCATGTATATATCAAATACTATAATATTAAAACAAAACAATTTAGTGACTCTAAAAACTGGGAAATTTTGTAAATTGTACTTTTTGGCTCTTCCGTGTCTTAACAGGTTGCCGACTCCTGTACTAGCCTGTTGGTATATTTAGCCGAAGCTGAAGTACGCATACTTAGACGATACCTATTAACACTGACCTTTAAACCCTAGATACATAGAATTCAGATTTTCCTTGACTCACCTTCAATTACTTGCATGGGTAAAATCATCCCCTCGCAACCGTCCCAGTTACGATAACAATATACTATAACCGAAGCAATACTAATATAGAACCTGCGGTTGGCAATCTCTGCTAAGCTCTCTCTCGCTTAAGCTTGACTAACTTCACCTAGTGATGAGGCCGTCTGAATTAAATGAAGAGAAGACTTTGCTACAGTGAAAAGTTACACCTGATTCTTGACTCACCTGTATCTCCGGATGCAAAACTTCCAGTGTATTAGTAACGTAGAAGGTTCCGAGAGTGGCACGCGACTCCTCGCTCATTGGTTGCCAGTAAATATGACCCGCTGAGCTCATACATAGCATGTGCATTACGTTGTCTTGATTCACAAATGTCACATCACGGACCTGTGAACAAATTCATAATAAGTCTGTAAAAGTAAAGTATGTTTTGGTCGAGTAGCTTATTTGTAAAATAAATTTTCTGCCAGGATTTTTTTCTTTTGATTTAAGTGAGGTCTCTACCAGAATCTGGGCTTTTTAAAAAGTGAAACGCCTTTCAATTCGGGAAAACTTATTTTTGTAACACGGAACTTGGGTACAATCTTAGACTACTTAAAACTAGACAGGTGTGGTGAAATACAAGACTATTCAGAATATAACATATTACAATGGATGGAAGTTTTTATTTTATTTTTATAGCCGACAGGCTAGTTGGTTGACCACAGCTCACCTGATGGTGTGGTCGAAGATGGTAAACACACCTAACCTGGAATGGAACTGGCTCTCAAGTGAGGCTGCCGGAACACACCGTTAGATGCTTGGCGACAGATTCTCAACTTGAAGTCAGACTTGACTTGTCAGTACAGCTTGGGGATAGCTTTTAAATGTAAATCTATCAGCATACAGAATGCTATTCGCAATATTATCAATAATACTATGCCAACGCCCCAGAGCCTCGTTCTGAAACTCCAATAAGCTAAATTGGATCAGGTACTTGCTAGTAGAGGGAAAGCCACAAAAGGGACCCCAAGGGACGTCATGGTAGAAATTATCGCCCCCGCTTCTACTAAAAATAATTACTCGAAATGTCTTAACCTATTTTACTATAAAAATTGATACAGTTTTGACTAATTTCTATTTAACTTAATTACATATTCATTTATACACATACCTTCCCACTAGGCACCAAAAAGTAATGTAAAGGATTAGTCAAATCCTTGCTGAGGTCGAATATCTTCACAAAGTCTGCCGTGACGAGCGCTAGTTGACACTGCGAGCCGGGCAGCCATATGGCTTTGATGACGTAATTGTTAGCCTCAAGCCCCGTACTTAGGACTAGGTGATCTGCCACTACACCTGGAGAAATGAACTTAGGTTATAAATTGTCTATATTATTAGTCTGTAAAATATTGATAAGTCGAACTTAATTTACTCAACTTATATTTCTTTAGATCTTTCTGAATATTGGATGCATATAGGAAAATATGGAATGGAACTTACGAGATGATAATGGGAACTGGCTTGTCAATCCGTAAGTGCAAGCTACAGATACAAAGCAAAAAATACATATGGACTGCAGTACCGGAGAGAACACTTTTACAAGCTCAATATCACGAAATAATTAGACAGTGGTGACTACAGCTTCAGTACAATTACTTCACAGGATAATATTTTTGTTTGTATGTGTGTAACTTACCTCCGCTGTTGAACGTTAGCACGTGACATTCTTTCAATCCACAAACAGCCAGCAAGTCTTCGTTCCAGGGGTTCCCGCTTAGGCTTAGCACAGTGAAAGGAATGGGAGCGGACGAGAGGCGGGTCAACGTGAGCTTGTGCTTTGAAGAGTCAGCTTGCTTGAGCAATGCTGACAGTTGGAGTACTGTGATTTTTCCTGTGAATAGAAGGGCAGAGGATTCTAGATCAAGTTTTCTCAAAATGGGATATGAAAACCCTTCAGAATAAGGCAGTAGATTGTAAAGGGTTCGCGGCAAAGCAGCTGGTAATAACAAAAAAAAAACCGGCCAAGTGCGAGTCGGACTCGCGCACGAAGGGTTCCGTACCATTATCTATAAAAACGGCAAAAAATCATGTCTGTTGTATGGGAGCCCCTTAAATATTTATTTTATTGTTTTTAAGTACTTGTTGTTATAGCGGCAACATAAATACACCTGTGAAAATCTCAACTGTCTATCACGGTCCATCAAATACAGCCTGGTGACAGATGGACAGACAGACAGACAGACGGACGGACAGCGGAGTCTTAGTAATAGGGTCCCGTTTTACCCTTTGGGCACAGAACCCTAAAAACGAAGTACATGAATCAACTTAAAACTAACTGAATTTGAATTTGGATTGATATTAAGCAAAATTGCATTTTGATCTGACTATACTTATGGCAAAAAGTCACAATTACACCAATATTATAGTAACGAAATTGTATCGATGTTCATATATGTTACTTCTTCACAGTGCTTTGGATAGCTATTAAGTTAAGATACCTTGTTATAGATAATATAATTTAACTTGAATGTTCTAGAGTGTTTTATGTAGAATATTAGAAAGTTCGAAGTAGCTACCTTTTTCATGTGAGACGGCGAGGTGTTGGCGGCGGCCCTGTGGCGAGGCGAGGCAGCACATCGCCACGCGGCGCAGTTTGTGCGCCGACATCAGCTGCCGGATGGTCTGACCATTTTCTCCAGTGTACGACATTCGAACATTCTCGAACGCACCTTCTTGAGAACCTGGCAGATGGAAAACAAATTGTTATTTCACAGATAACATGCTGTGATTAAAGCTTGATACGCAAGTTTTGAAAAGAAACAAAATTTTGGCATCCATTGAAAATAATCTTGCTCGTTTCACAGGATATCGATTGCAGTCCGTAACAATAATTAATCCTAGTACGGGCAATTTATTTAAAAATCAACAACTGTTTGGTGTTTTAAAAATAATAATACCTGGATGACCGAGCTTTGCTCGGCTGAAAATACGGATAAAACGACGTTTTCTAAAAGTGAAACCTACTTAGATCGATTTATCGCCCCGAAACCCCCTGCATACTAAACTTCATGAAAATCGTCGGAGCCGTGTCTGTGATTCAGATTATATATATACATATATACAAGAATTGCTCGTTTAAAGGTATTAGATTAGATTAGATAGATATTTGATTCCATGTGTTTCAGGAAAGTGTAGTGTAGTTAAGTTGTAGTGTTCATAATTTTTTTTATGGCTGTCAGGCTATGTGTTTGACCACAATTCACCTGATGTTAAGTGACGGTGTGGTCGAAGATCGTAAAGCATACCTAGCCTGGAATGGAACTGGCTCTCCAGTGAGGCTGCCGGAACACACCGTTAGATGCTTGGCTAACTTTTTTATGTAACTAACTCTGAAATCTTAAAAAAAAAATCAGCTATTCCGTGTAATCTATTGAAGGCCAATGACATTTTTCTATAAACCAGAAGACAGTCAATCCCATAGCAAGAGTTTTTAATATGGATGGGTAGTCAGCACACCTAAGCAATACTATTAGTCTCTATCGATGTAGTAAACACGAGCTACGCCTCTTGTCATACAATCATCATCATCATCAGCCATAGGACGTCCACTGCTGGACATAGGCCTCCTACTTTGTTTTGCCAATACTCGCCACGCTTGGCAGGCGGGTTGGCGAGCGTAGTTGGGTGTGATTTTTCAAGGAAGACGCTGCTGCCCATCTTCCGGATTACATCCCTTAGCCGACTCTTACGGCAACCACGGGTAGAGAGGGTGGGGTACTATTCTTACGCCGGCACCACCACGGCTTGTCATACAATACAGAGACATTAAAGAGCATGACTCACCGAGCGTGGCCAGCATCAAGTTATCCGTATGCGTGAACTTCTTTTCTCCGAGGTGAAGTTGCGCGAGCGCACGTTGCGCGCGCGCGTGCGCGCCGGTGGGCGCGTGCCGCTCGCACGCGGCGCGCACGGCCGCGCCCAGCACTTCCAGCAACCGGCGCACGCGCGACATGCACTCACCCCATCCGCCATACGCACTCAGCCATTGACGACAACCTACAAATACATTAACAATACAGTATACAGAAAATAATCACACAATCGCACACAAAATAGGAAACTCTTCATTGCTTATACTTATAATTACAAACATTGATTGATATTAAAAATAACTTAACACTAATGGTAAAAGTAGAGATCTTATCTCTAAGAACGATCTCTTCCAGACAACCTTAGCATAAACTTCACCAGGTAATCTTACTATGAATCAATTTTAATTTACATTTGGGTTAGCCCGTGCTAATTGAGACAAATAAGTAAATTAGCGTGGATTCTGTTGATTTGTAAATTAGCATGTTTGACAGACAAACAAAAACAATTTGTGTTAGCATAAGGATTATATCTGCGATTAATTTGATTGCCACACTAAGACAAAAGCAATACAACTAGTACAACTTGAATAAATAAATAAAATAAATCATTGGGTCTTAGTGGAAAGCCGGTGATTTACCTTGTATATTGTTAGCGAGGACGGGGCGTCGTGGAGGTGCCAGTAACGCCGGGGGCGTGGGGCTAGAGGGCCGACGACGAAGGGACGGCGCGGGCGGGGTTTCTTCGGAGCCGGTGCCGCGAGCGCCGCCTAGTGTCACCGAGCGTTTCACTAGCGCTTGGCAACTATAAAGTGGGGCAAAATTAGAACATTTGCAAACCGAGTCAAGCCTAAGATTTGGTATTCACAATTTACCTTGATTACAAGGTAATAAGGGATTTCTTTTTTGAAAAATTATCGTATAATTATTCGTATACAAATTTTTTCGATCGAAATTCAAGTCGTATTTTTTAAACATTCACATTATGCGCTATTGAAACGAATGGTCAAGGCCATGCAAAATTCAATTTTAAAATTTTATTCACAAATGCACAGGATACCAATTTTTAACCCCCGACGCAAAAAGAGGGGTGTTATAAGTTTGACGTCGATATCTGTCTGTCTGTCTGTCTGCGCGCGTGTGTGTGTGTATGTGGCATCGTAGCTCTCAAACGGATGGACCGATTTCGATGCGGTTTTTTTTTATTTGAAAGCCAGTTTCCTTGCGGTGGTTCTTAGCTATGTTTGGTTAATTGCGTGGGTATATTTTTAATTGAATGATTATATATACTAATTGTGACCGGTCGTGAATCATGCTGGAACTTGTTTGTCATCTTTCTTGAGTGTATAATGCCATAACATATAATTATGAACATTTGACCGTGTTATCAAAATTTACACCAAAATCTTTTAACGTTCTTTTTGACGTGGTAGAAACCATTACGATTATTGGTTTTGGTTATATACATTAACATTAAAATAATAAACGTTCTCTATGTGAAACAGAAATTATAATTGTAATTAATATTATTTTTGAATCATTCAGAAAGTCGTGAAATCGGGTTCGAACGTATTTGCCGTTTTATATATTTGTATATGAATACGAAATTAGATAAATAAAAATAAATGTACAGACAACAAAATAACCATAAACTAGATACCACAATACGATTCAAAAACTGACTTCATAAATATAAAATAGGTGATTTTTTTTATGGTTGACAAGCTAGGTGTTTGAGTACAGCTCATCTGATGCTAAATGATGGTGTGGTCGAAGATGGTAAACACGCCTAGCCTGAAATAGAACTGGCTCTCAAGATACTTGGCGGCAGATTTCCAACACAAGGGTCGCAATTGTTAGTTATTATTATGGAATTTATTTTGGAAATAATTGCACCACCTAAGACTGTTAATATGCCCGGTTAAGAAGTATTTACTAAGTTTAATATTAATAAGATTGAGTTATGTAGTTGTCATTATTACCAATGATAACTTAACTAATAGTTCCCACTTACCTAGAGTCGGGTTTAGCGCCGCAATCGCAGAAAAAGTTGCCAAATTTAGCGTAAGACACGTCATGTCCGCGGTGGCACACACGCGCACACACCGTACACACTCCCACACCTTCCACCATCTTACACGTGTGGCAGTGATACCAGTGCTGGTTCATGAACTCGCGCTGGGTCACAGTGAACGTGCAAAGCTTGTATTGGAGCATGCTGTCTTCGTCCTGAAACATAATACTTCCTTTATCTAGCTGTACATCTATGGATTAAGATTTTGGTTCGCCTTATAGACGTTGCTTAAAGTTAACTAATATTCAAAATGCTCTGTAAACCTGATTTTTTATTTTATTTAATTTAATAGACGCATAAAACGAAAGTTTGGTAGGCTACGCTTAATATTGAATAAGGCTTTTAAACTGACAATACAGACGATTTTGTCCGCGTAATGTACGAAACAAGGCATAATTGTGTCAATAAAAAGTAGTTCCTCTTTCTACTAGAATATGAATGGTTTGACATCGGATTCAACTGTAACTCAGATCTTTTTACAATAATTGGTATATTTACAATTCTCATTCATTTGGCGAATATACATAAAACAAGCATACAATAAAATGGATTGTTCATTTATTCAGTATATCTAGATATTATTTCATTAGAACTTACGGAATCATCGGCGCTAGTGTCGTCGTCATCCTGTTGCTCGTCAGTATATTCGAAGTCAAACCCGAGGTCGGAAGGAGATTCCCAAGTAGGGCTCACAGAACGCCACGCTAAACGAATGACAATATTTTTTTATAAGAATTGTTCATATTGTACAACAAATTTATAATACATGTTAAATGTTCCATAAGGTACGATTTATTTATAGAGATAAGGTTTTTTGTTGGTTAAACTAACGAAACTTTGGGAGTCGCATGAGTCAGCAAACAGTGTTTATAGTACGCGAGACTTCAAATAATCTACGCCAAACTTTGATCTACCATTTTAGTTAGTTTCAGGAGATTTATTTCACTGATATAATTAAAACTTATGCAAATAAAATGTTTAATGATATTACAAATAAATTATTAAAAAATTTAAATACCCCCGACACAAAATCAAACATAGCTAAGAAAACTCCTGACTAATTCGAACTTCAAACAAAAAAAATCGGTTCATCCGTTCGGGAGCTACGATGCCACAGACAGACACATACACACAGACACGTCAAATTTATAACACCCCGTCGTTTTTGCGTCGGGGGTTAAAATTATACTAGACTAATACATTTGTTTGCAACTTTTCCCAGAAATAAATTTCTTATACTATATGATTAAATAGTCGGACTACCTAATGATTCAATCAAAAGTTATACAAAAGATTATTTATAGAGTCCCACGAGATTTAGTTTAGCGAACATATTACAGCTCCCAAACAAACAGATTAGACAAAAACTAATTGCCAATACATAAACATTGTAAATGGATTCAAAATTTTAATACAAGTGTCTTGTGTGCTTAAGTAGCCTGTTGTACACAACTTACTGTGAGGTTGAGTTGTATTGATGGCGTGCAACGCGTCTGCCAGGTACGAGAGAAGGACGCACGCTGATTCGATCATCGGCGCCAAATTGCCATCAACTTGACCTTCGTCTAGTTTCTCCAGAACTTCTGCGCTACTAAGGTTGTCCACGCTGTGAAGAAACGAACATTAAAAATAAATGCTGTAAGAACTGAAACCCTTGTGTCTAAATTTAATATTATGATCAGACTAAACATCACACATGATACTATTTCTTATAACAAAGAACCTAACGAAAACACTATTAGGCAAATATTCGCGTACCAACGTCTGTGCGCGATTAAGTCCCTGGAAAATTGCCTGCTGACCTTACAAAGAAATAATTTTGTCTGTAATTTGTAGAGCTATGAGTTACGTCGTCTACACTACAATGCGTATTCAACCATCATTTTAACGCGCTAAAACTAGGAACTTACCAAACTGACAGCCAGTTAATCGCAGCCGGGAACAATTGTTTATGATCAAGGCCGGAATGCGCGTCCGCCAGCCGGCACATCTCGCGTAGAATCAGCGGAGTCGGAGGGTTGTCGCCGCAAATGCCGATCAGAGTTGATATCATGCGCTCGCTCACGTCGAACGGGCTACAAAACAATGAAGATCACATTGAAAACAGACACAAAAAAATAAATAACAGAAAACATAATGTTATGCGTACAAATATTTTTGAACTGTTTTATCTTTTACTTCTTTACATCTAAACAATTCAAAAGCGCATTACTTTTTTTTAATTTTTTATGGCTGACATGCTGTGTGTTTGACCACAGCCCACCTGATGTTAAGTGACGGTGTGGTCGAAGATGGTAAAGCACACCTAGCCTGGAATGGAACTGGCTCTCAAGTGAGGCTGCCGGAACACACCGTTAGATGCTTGGCGGCAGATTTTCAACTTGAGGGTGGTAGCTAGCCAGCCGAGTACTAGAAAGTACCCTTCCACTACGCTATGGTTTCCTCACGATGTTTTTCCTTCACCGGCAGCTCAAGCTCATTGTTGGGGTTTGAACCCACACCCTTCGGCATGCGAACCTCCCGCGCTAACCACTGAACCATCATCGCTATAAACATACATACGTGTATTAGTTTATTTAAAATTCTGCTTCACCCGACACGATACGAGGCACATCATTATGTCTGTTAGTTGGTCTGGCACAATATTGTTACTTAGTATTGCATCATTGCATGTAATGCCTAATACTGTATGGAAAGTTTTCAATATGCATCATTACTTTTTTTTTAACCCCCGACGCAAAAAGAGGGGTGTTATAAGTTTGACATCGATGTCTGTCTGTCTGTTAGGGGGTTTATTAAAATTTTAATTTATTTTTTTCATTAAAAAATTTATTAAGGCGATTTTACTCTGCTCGAAGAGCATGTGCTTTTAACATACGCTGACAAAATGTTATCTAATATCTTAATGCGTGAAATGGGGTTTTACTGAGGGCCTGTCTTTATGAACGTTGGTGCATTGCTTTTTTGTATGCTTAAAATGTCAAGCTACTTTTTAAACCATTTAACGTCAGTTTCAAGCACTGATTAACTTTAATTAACGTTTATAAGTATGGGTTTGATCTCACTTGCTTTACAGCAAAAACTGAATAAAATTTTGTTGATATAAGTCTGCGAGTTTTACAACAATCTTCGTCTCACCAGTGACTGACAATATGCTTGGAAAGTAGATTGAGCAATGCCGCGTGTTCGTAGGAAGACTCTGGGAGCGTTGTCGGTGGGTCAGCAATACCGCCGCTGGCTACCACGGTTTCCTTCGCACCTTCAGACCAGCCTAAATCTGTTTAGAGAAAATTAAACTGTTATTTTGATTTGTAGAAATATTTTCATTTTCTTTGTACCTACTTATTACAAAATTTCTTATTTTGCATAGATTATTTTGAACAAATTTGTATTGCAGATATTCGACGGTGATTGGTTACCATCAGGCAAACCTGATGTCTGTTTGTTTGCCACCTACCGACTATGACTCGAATGCGGAGTTACTACTGACGGAAAGAGATAGCTCTATTTCCGTTTTCTCTTCTTGTTTATATGTTAACACATAAAAACGAACTGTAACTGTAAAAAACTTACTAGACTTAGACTTTTTAGCGGGAACGTGGAAAAATAATATCGACACATTTACATTATTTTAGATATAAAAGTAGTGCTGTTTTATTCATGAAATGACGGATTACGTGCGTGAATATAGGAGTGATATAAAAATTATTGTGTTGTTTCAAATACAAATATTTTATCGATAACATCAAAGTTACATATGTCAATAAAAATACTTCTAAAACTCCATTGAGGCTTGTTGTACACTGACTACTATTTTACTAAGGTATGATTTGACCTTAACTTACTTTGTGACTTAGACTTATATTAAATACTTGAAAATATCAAAATATTTGACTTAGGCAATTTTTTTTTTTGTAAATGTAATTATACGAACGCGACGCTCTCTTGAACAGAACTTTGAGTAACAAAACGAAGTCTAGGGCATCGCTAATTTGGCGATCATTACTTTGAGACATTAGACGGTTAGTCTCAACAGCCTAGTAATTTCGCTAGCTGCAGTACCCTTCAAACCGGAACACAGTAATGTTTACAAACTACTGTTTGGCGGCAGAATATCTGGTACTGGTACCTACCTAGACGATCTCCTGTTTAGGAAATCTACCACCAAGTGCATGATGTACATGGTAAAGAAAAATACTTACCAGAGGCTGCAGGTTGCTGTACATTTTCAGATTGTACCCTCGGCGCTGCAGATCTGTGAAGACACAACGTATTTAATATACTGCCTCTACGTCGCACAGACTAAAGATATGATTAAACAAATTTCATTTGGAAAATTAAGTTTTAATAACAAGGAAGCTTGTCATTAAAACTTATCTCGTTATTGTTGGAATAAAATAAATGTATTTAATATTTTTCTAGCTTTATAGCTGCAATCCTCAGCCTTCAACGAGCTTGTAATAGTCGAGAAACTTCCTCAAATATACAAACTCGAAGTAGCAGAAATACCAAAAAACAAAGAGAGAAAATGAATTTACGAGATTACGACGTAAAAATCACTATAAAAATCACACCATATCTTACAGTGATTTTACATAACATTTAAACAATTTTTACTATGAACACAACTCTGAAATCGGGAAAATCAACAACAAAACCATAGCATGGTGTAGGGTACTTTCTAGTACTCGGCTGGCTAGCTACAACCCTCAAGTTGATCTGCCGCCAAGCATCTAACGGTGTGTTCCGGCAGCCTCACTTGAGAGCCAGTTCCATACCAGGCTAGGTGTGCTTTACCATCTTCGACCACACAGTCACTTAACGTAACATGAGGTGAGTTGTGGTCAATAATCGGCTATAAAAAATATATAAAAAAAAATTAACTAACGGAGCGTCAAAGACCGGTAAATCAGCATCGTTCCTCTGCTGTCCCTCGGCCTGGCGCTCTGATTCGGAGCGGAAGACATTTCGGAGAGCATTTCTAAGCGCTACAGACGCGGGGTTGGGACCGGTCACCAGCTCGGGCGCCGCTGATGTCGGCGTCGGGAGTTCTGTCTCAGTAGGCGTTCCGTTCGCTGTACTTGATAGACAAGCTGAAATAAATTTTCATAATTATACAAGTGTTATAAGACAAGATGGTCTCGTTACAGTAGCGCCTAGCACACGAGCCGCTATAGATTTTCCACTAGCGAAAATGATACAGAGATTCTAAATTTCGTCACATTACTATTCGTGAATATTGCAGTTTATTGTACTCGAGAAAACTAAGTAAAAGGTTAACTGTATTGGCACTTTTTTTTATCTTTCTTCTTGGCATCGCACTGTGTGCATTCTGCCAGTTTCAATGTTTTTGTATTTTGTGTGCAGTCTTCAGTTTCCAGCTTCTCTATCTTTATAGTCAAAGTCCAGTCCTGTGTAGTCAAATCTAGTAATGCTTGTAGTGGCAACTTAACTATTAGCTTCGATGGAGTTTTGGAAGCAACACGAAAAGTCATGTTTCACCGCATTATATCACTTTCGCACACTCGCGCTTGTAATTCGGCACTTTATGAATAAAACACCACTATTTTTTACATAAATACTAGAAAAAACAAGTTTTGGAAAAAAAATACAATGGGGCGACATGACTTTTTCTGCGTTCCCGCCAAAACCGTATTGGCACTTATTAGTTTACGTTTTAACCCGACTACGGCAAAAAAGAAGGGTTAAGTTTTTAGCAGCCTACGTATGTATGTTTTTTTTTATAAGTCCGCGTTTGACCACCAACTCGCCTGATGGTAAGCGATGATGTGGTCGAAGATAAAGCACGCAGACTTAGAAGATACCTATTCACTCTGGCCTTGAAAAGATCTAGATTATATCTCTCAGGAAACAAGGAAGCCGGCAGCTTGTTACATTCCTTGGCCGTACGGATGAGAAACGTAGTCAAAACGTTGTCCATGGTTGCTTCAAAACTACTTATCCCATTCGATAATGATGATGAGTGTCAATCGATTCGTTAATATGCTATGGGTGACATATTATAGTAACATTTTCTATAGCCGGGTTATAGTTTTTTTTTTTTGGCTTGTAACGTTTATTGCAGAATCAAAATGTTGGTAAAAAAACTAGGCTAGTTAAACAATATTCATATCATATGTCCAAGCAATAAGAGCTCACGGTACGGCCCCTGGTTACTATTAGCTCGTGATATACGTATCCATATTTTAGTTTTGTTAAGTTGTCGCACAGTGAAAAAGATTTTGCCCTCGGCGTGCTAGAAGGACTTGGTAAATCATTCTTTCGTCTTGCCTTTCCCTATAAGTTATATAAGCAATATCACAATTAAGTATATCTATCAGGTAGCGCTTAGCATATACAATGATATACATAATTCATGTTTACTAAAAATGTAATTCTCACCTGGAGGTCCGAAGCATATCTGGTGCACGAGACTGGCCAGCCGCCTCTGATCAGCGACTCCCATGAACTTGCACACAGATATACACAGGGCGCTGTTGAGCTGGTCTCCCACTTCACACGACAAGAAGATCTTCACAAATAATCTGAGATGAGAGTATTGAGATATATTACTTTATATTATTCCAATGATTTTCATGAAATTTAGTATGCAGTGGCCACGGGGGCGATAAATCGATCTAGCTAGGTTTCATTTTTAGACAACGTCATTTTATCCGTGTTTTCAGCCGAGCAAAGCTCGGTCATCCAGGACTATATTATTATATTGCAAAAATACGAATTTTGTAGCGATGATAGCTCAGTGGTTAGCGCTGTAGGTTCGCATGCGGAAGGGCGTGGGTCAAATCCCAACAATGAGCTTGAGGTGACGGAAAACATCGTGAGGAAACCATAGCGTAGTGGTAGGGTACTTTATAGTACTCGGCTGGATAGCTACCACCCTTTATGTTGAAAATCTGCCGCCAAGCGACTAACGGTGTGTTCCGGCAGCCTCACTTGAGAGCTAGTACCATTCCAGGCTGGGTGTGCTTTATCATCGTCGACCACACCGTCACTTAACAAAACACCTAGCCTGTTAGTCAATAAAAAAGTCTATTAAGTCGTTACAGTGTAAAGGTGTATGTGTATGTACAAGCATACACATACACACTTGAACAAAGACTCACCCTGATACATTCTTTCGGATTTATAACGTTAGTGGCATCGTGAAAATCGTTGGAGCCGTTTCCGAGATTCAGAAAATATATATTTATACATATTATAAACAGGAATTGCTCGATTAAAGGCATTAGACAATAGCTAGAATAGAATTTGGATATTTAGCATACAAAATGTATATTGAGGCTTTTGAGAGAGAGAAGAGAATGCAATATATCGGACATTGGACTGCCTTTACTCTCGCAAATACTCACCAGCTATAGCACAAGCTATAGCTTTATGTTGTGCTAAAGTATTAAAAGTGTAAACTTACTTGACGACCCTCTCTGCGTATCCGGGTCGTGCGTTCGTAATAGAGAGAAGTACCAAACCGAGCGTGTACTCAGAGTTATCGGTGAACACACTCTCGTAAGCCATCTTGCCTGGTGGACGGTCCAAGATTTTCTCCCAGTATTTCACCTAATCCAACAAGTAATAAAAATTAGTTGAGGATTGATAATGTTTATTTATGATTACAAATTATGTATAGTCAATGTCAGCGTTAGCGTTAGATGACAGTCAGCGATCATAGCTCAGTGGTTAGCGCGGTCGTTTCGCACGCCGAAGGGCGTGGGTTCAAACCCCCAACAACGAGCTTCAGCTGTCGGCGAAGGAAAACATCGTGAGGAAACAAAAGCATGGTGGCAGAGTACTTTCTAGTACTCGTCTGGCTACCACCCTCAGGTTAAAAATCTGCCGCCAAACATCTAACAGTGTGTTCCGGCAGCTTCACTTGAGAGCCAGTTCCATTCCAGGCTAGGTGCGTTTACCATCTTCGACCATACCGTCACTTAAAATCAGGTGAGCTGTGGTCAAACACATAGTCTGTCAACTATATTTAAAAAAACTCGAATGTTGTTTCTGTTAATAAAGTTTGATACAAAGTACGGCATTGACTGCATTCATGCATATACCTTAGTCAGCACAGTTCTATAAGAAACTGGTATACCACTTAGCGTTAGCCACGTCACAGTTATTAAGATGCAAAGAATCACGAACCCGTTACGAACGTCTTATCATAGCATTTCATGTAGAAAAAGTCCACATATCTATGAGCCATTTATTAACTATCACGTTCTACTTTCTAATTCAAACTGATATTATAAATAGGAAATTATGTTTGAATATTTGTTTTTTACTGCTTCGTGCTGAAACGGTTGGGTGGATTTAGATGAAATTTGAAAGCCGCTTGTTGAAAACTAAAAAAAAATATTTGAAAACAGTTTATGCGCTGGATTAACACAATGGCAAATTTTATCACGGAAATAGTGATCAAAACCTCGGAGGGGCTCATATAATATACTTACCATATGCCTCAATGTTTTTTCAGTGGAAGGCTGCAGATTTTCCACCAGTACGGGGTAGGTAGTGCGCACGATGTGCTCGTGAAGCAGTTGCTCCGCTCGATTCACTTGCGGGACTAACACGTTCAGGGTTCCACCCAGAGGTTCCGCAATGAACTCCAAGCGGCCGTCGGTCTGTGAGAAATACAATAAAGAATTAAGGCAGGATCTTAAAATATTGCCGTATGTTTAAGAGGTAGGTAATAGATAACGCTTGTCCACGGTCATTGCAGCGATATCTAGAAATTTGAATAACAAAACAAAAAATAGTCCAGGGTAGTAGCTGCTTTGGCACTCATTACTTTAGCAATGGCTAGTTTCAATAGCACTAAAATTCGTTAACAGACATAGTAATAATTACACACTACTGCTCGGCGACAGATTATCTGATACTGTAATGATATGTATCTTGACAACATTTTGCTAAGGAAATCTACCACCAAGTGAAAATTAAAAGATAAACTAGGCCTTTGACTATAGTTACCTAGTTTTAAAAGGTGGTATAACTGAATAAGTAATACGTGTTTTGCTTTAATCAACATGAAACTGAAGCGATGAAATCGAACTCATATTATAAAATGCGAAGGAATCTGTAATCTGTAATACTGTAATCGTATATAACGTTGTAATAACTGGACCTATCTTGATTAAATTTTATCCAGCAATAGATCATGAAGACATCCACTGAACATGTACGTTTACATGTTTTTACCTACCATTAAAACTTTATTTTATTATTCAATAAAAAAAAAACAATTCGGCTTGCATTTGACCACCATTATGTTCGTGTCTGATATTAAGCGAAGATGTGGTCTAAGATGGAGTACGCTATAATAACTATTACAAACATCATACAATGCCAAGAGTAATTGAAAAGTTTCACAGTCGAAACGGAAGGTATTGGTTAGCCATCTCACAGGTTTGCCTAGTTTAGCTACCAATGAACACCGCATAAAGTGACTTCGCTAAGTGACTTACCAAAGCCGGCACCACCAAATCGATGGTTTTCTTCATGAGCTCTGAATCATCAACCAGCCTGGACGCACCGATCTCGAGGAGCTTGGCCGCAGAGTAGGCGAGCATCATCAGCGACATGCCAATTGAATACTTTTGGTGAGCGCTGATTAGCTCACAATGTGAAGACACCAGGTTGAGCACAGCACTCTCTGATGGTATAATATGGGACGTGTAGAATGCCTGCAAAAAAATAATATTAGACTTCACTTTAAATACACTTACTGACAGTCCCCTCGAGGAATAGTGATTAAACTTTCACATGAACCTAGTGGGCCAAAAAGTAACGCCTGGGTTAACGAGAGGCGTGCTAGGAGGCTAATAGGTGACGACACTCTGGCCACGTCTCAGTTGCAAAGCCTTGAGCACCGACGTAAAGTCGCTGGTTTGTCTGTCTTCTATCGGATACATTTCGGAGATTTCCCTGCCCCGTTATATTACCTGATGGCTAGGCAGACACGGCCAAAGCGCCATCCTTACATGGTGGATATTCCCCACGTACGGACTAAGCGCTTTGATTCCACATTCTTCATACGTACAGCGAGGATGTGAAACTCTATGCCGGTGTCTGTTTTCGAAGTACAACTTGGGTGTCTTTAAATCCAGAGTAAACTGTTTTTTTTCTAGGCAAGCGTGCTTAATCGTAGACTGCATCCTGTTTAACATCAGGCAGGACGTGGTGAAACGCAAAACTATTTAGTATAAAAAACCGGCCAAGTGCGAGTCGGACTCGCGCACGAAGGGTTCCGTACCATTATCTATGAAAAAGGCAAAAAAAACAGCGTCTGTTGTATGGGAGCCCCCCTTAAATATATTTTTTTTGTTTTTAGTATTTGTTGTTATAACGGCAACAGAAATACATAATTTGTGAAAATTTCAACTGTCTAGCTTTCGCGGTTCTTGAGATACAGCCTGGTGACAGACAGACGGACGGACAGACAGACAGCGAAGTCTTAGTAATAGGGTCCCGTTTTTACCCTATGGGTTCGGAACCCTAAAAAGGAAGTAGACCACTTACCAAGTTGGTGAAAGTGAGCTGCGGCAGCATGGCCAACCGATTTAGTGCCGCGGTTGTATTACTCCGCATAGCTAAAACACTGGCTGGAAAACAAAGCCTTCATAAAGAGAGAAAAATATATATAACTCACCAAATTGATACAAGCTAGCTGCGGGGGCGTGGCTAGCCGATCAAGTGCCGCGGCTACATTAGTCGGCAGATGCGCGCGCAGCCACGCGCCAATGGCGGGCGGCGGCGTGCTACCCACGGCGTTACCAAGCGGGCCGCACGTACTGCAAACACGCATGCGGGCCGACCACACAGCGAGTTCGTTAGGAGTGTTCGGCACTTCCATTAAGGCCTCGAGTTCGTCGCCCGCGCATACTCTGCATAACAGTAACATGATTTGCTAAATTAAGACATGAAAACCTACCTACTATTTGAAATTGGTTAAAATATGATCTTAGAATAAACGAAAACAAATTAACATACATAGAAAACCGAATGACTCTTTTGTTTTATGCAGTCGGGTAAAAAAATTAGTAGTCCTCATTGATAAGGGAATAGTTGACTTGAATTAAGTTCTATATAGTATAATATACGATCTCTGGTAAGGTGTACATTAGACATTAAAACTATAGAATATTGAAAAATTTGCTAAATTTTGCGTGTGAAAAGGTATTACGCTTTATGAAAATCGATTATTTTTCATGAATCTCATAAAATTATACTATTGAGCACAGAGCATTTATGGAGTCTATTGCGTCCATCGTTTCCGTCAAATTACGCGCGAAATTTTGAAAATGTTACATTTAAATGCATTTTTATATCACTTAACGATTGAACAAAAATTTTGTGTTTTTCTTAGTGGTTTATTAGCATTACAGAATCTAATTGAGACGCTTTTCAAAAACATCTGTAATGCCCTATTGTATGCGGATACAGTTTCGAATGTAAATAGCTGTTTTTTTATTCAGAATCCGCGGGGCGCAATTCTCTGATAACAATTGCTTCTGAAAAGTGTGCTAAAAGTTTATGAATAATATCGCCTTTGAAATCATTTCCTACTACTGCGGCTAAAAAAATACGTGTGAACAAGTTTAAACGAGCAAGCTGGCTACTAACCGGCAGCATTCGAGAATAGTCTCCATGAGGTCCAGCAGATCGGGCATGAATTGTTGGGCGTCTGTAGGAGCGGCGCTATCAGCAAGGCAAACTCGCAGCCGCACAAGCGCGCAGTCGCACGATATCACGTCCAGTAACGCGGGTAGGCTACTCGCTGCAAGAATAATAATAGTTTTAGGTACAGAATGGGCAGGCTTCTCTCTTTATCTCTTTTGTTTTGCGTGGTGGTAGGGTACTTTCTAGTACTCGGCTGGCTAGCTACCACCCTCAAGTTGAAAACTGCCGCCAAGCATCTAACGGTGTTCCGGCATCCTCACTTGAGAGCCAGTACCATTCCAGGCTAGGTGTGCTTTGCCATCTTCGACCACACCGTCACTTAACATCAGGTGAGCTGTGGTCAAACACCTAGCCTGTCAGCGATAAAAAAAAAATCGTTCATCTCAATACTTTGACATAAAGAAGTTACCGGCCAAGTGCGAGTCGGGCTCGCGCACGAAGGGTTCCTTACCATTATCTATAAAAACGAAAAAATCACGTTTGTTGTATAGGAGCCCCCTTAAATATTTATTTTAGTCTGTTTTTTACCCACGACGATTATTTACGACGATATTTTGTACCGGAGACGGTATATATATACGTTATTTGACTAATGTGTGTTTAAAATTATTATTTAGTGAACTTTTCTTAGTAATAAGTGAACATTGTTATGCTTAACTTATTGTATTGCACTAAATTAAATGTTTAAAGGCGAAAAATAAATATTTTAAAAAATAATGATGTTGCATAAAAAGAAAAAAATATAGAACTTACAGCCAATATTCTGTTTCAGATGTTTTATAGTTTCGGACGCCAGCCAAGCTGTATATTTGATGTTGTCGCACGACTCGCTCACACCAGCGAGCAGATTCTCAGCATACTGCAACCAAGTGATTAATTGGTAAAATATTCTGTATTATTACATTATTTCTGAAATTATAATTACATAAGGGCGAGATGACAAAAAATCACAATGTGACTTGGGAGTGATGCTAGGTTACTAAGGGGTGGGGGAAAATTATAAAAAAGGAAAGAGTAAGCATTGTTAAATAACAAGGTTGTTAAAATTGTTAAATGACGGCCCTGTTGGCTCATTGGGAGTATGCCTGCCTGAGCTGTAGGGCGTGGGTTCGATTCCCGCCAAGGACAAATGTTTGTTTGGTATAAGCAAATGTTTGTTCTGTATGTATTATAAGTATGTATTTACAAAAAAAAGTATTTATGTATTCTATCAGTTATCTGACTTCCATCACACAAGCTCTGCTTAGTTTGAGGTCAGATAGCATTGTGTGTAATGTGTCCTACAATATTTATTATTTTATTTTATTAAGGTAATGATAATAATTATATAAGAGCTTGAAAACTCTTGAAATGTTAGTTTATATGTTGGGAATATGAACTATATGTTAGACAATGTAAGGTTCACAAGCCATTACACCGCCACCAAAACGCTTTAAATCATCAGAAAATCTAAACAAATCACTTTAAAGAATTTCGCGCTTGTATAATATCCATATGTACCATTAACTCATCAGAAGACACCACAAGAAACATTAAAAAACAGGCGGTTTTATCATCAAAAACGATGTCCTTCAGAAAACCCTTGCATGAATAAGTTGTAATTAAATAAACTAGTAACGATAGTGTTAAAATAAATAAATATTGAAGAGTTATTTTCACTAAGCATCATCTAGCCTCAAACTAAAGCTTGTACTACGGGAACCAGATATCTGATAGAATACATATTTATTAATAAGAAATACATAATTATACTAAATATGGAACATCCAGACATTAGGTATGTTCGTCACACAAATGTTTGTCCTAAGTGGGAATCAAACCCACGCCCTTTAAGATATTAACAAATAACATGAATCAGATCTACTACTAAATGAGCTAACAGGGTAGTCAAATGATTTTAAATATCATAAGACATTATACACGCCATATGACACGAAAACTAAGCAAAGCCTGTATGATGGATGTCAGATAACAAATGAAAACCTTAAATATATTTTTTTGTTAATAAATACATACTTATAATTAAAATTCAATTATTATTTTTTTCAATCCTATTTGAAGTTTCTAGGGGATATGTGGAACAAACAAATGATTTTACATTCACTTACACACACACTCTCCCACACACACACGCACGCACACACACACACACACACACGCGCACGCACACGCGCGCACACACACACACACTCTCACACACACACACACACACACACACACAGAGAGATATTGTTCAGATAGACATTAAACTCTAAAAGGTGAGAATCACTGAACCTCACGACACAGGACTACCTTGTGTGAGATTCAGGGTCCATAGCAAGAAGTTGTATTTTTTTTTTACTTAAATAAATTATAAACTATTATATTATTAATTATTATAATACATACAGAACACCCAGACACAGAACAAACAGTTAGCGTCACATAAATGTTTGTTCTGATGCCAATCGAACACCCTACAGCTCTATAAGTAGATATAGTACCAATGAGCCAACAGGACCGTCAATGTGGGTATCGTGGTATGGTACATACCTGTGTGTACATGCCCTGTTTAACGAGAGCATCTTTCAGCCAAGGGTTGAAAACCTTCTTGTTGTCAGCTCGAGGCGCCCACACCACCGCGTGCATCGGCAGGGGGGAGGGCAGAGCCGCAGCCGTGCCTGCCGCTAGCTTGTCCATGTGCGGAGTAGCGGGGGGCATGCTTATCACCAGCCTGAAGATACCATGGTTATGAGAAAAACAGTTGACGCTTATTCGCTTTTCAGACTACGTTTTCGACTTAAGCCATCAGACTGGTAATGGAGATGGTATCGGGGCGAGAAAACAGGATCAACACACAACAACACACGCTCAATTGTTTGAATCCTTTTTGTAGAAATTACGCATTTAAATATTTGTATTGTGATAACTATCATATTATTTTAACCTATTTCTTGTTTTATAGAGACAGTACCTGGATGACCGAGCTTTGCTCGGTTTTTTAAGGTACTTGAAAAAAAAGGGAAAAAATAATCATCTGGACTCGAACCGGGGTTTTCTGGCTTCGGGACCGCCCGATTTCCTATCTGAGCTATTAAAACCTTGTAGAAGGTGACGAAATTTACCTTAGTATTCTAATGATATTGTAGCAGATTTTCATTGCCTAAAAACACGGATAAAACGACGTTTTCTAAAAATTAAACCTAGCTAGATCGATATATCGCCCCCGAACATACTAAACATGAAAATCGTTGGAGCCGTTTCAGAGATTCAGATTATATATATATATATACATATATACAAGAACTGCTCGTTTAAAGGTATTAGATACATATACATTGATACGGGGTTTTTGTTACTTTGTTCTGCTTGCTATCGCAAACTTGCGATAACTTGCGATGCGAAGATAACTTTATTTGGTGGTAGATCTCCTTAGCAGATAGCTTATATTCTGCCGCATAGCAGTAGTATGAAAACATGACTGTGTTCTCGTTTGAAGGGTATTGCAGCTAGCGAAATTATTGCGCTGTTGAGACTAATCATCAAGTCTCAAAGTAATGAGCGCCAAAACAGCGATGCCCTGGATTTTGTTTTGCTACTCAAAGTTCTGTTTATTTCTGAAATGGTCGTGAACAGGCATTATCTCTTACCATCAGGAGAGCGTCTCGTTCGTCTAAATACCTTTACAAAAAAAAAACTAAATTATATTATTCCTATAATTTAAAATTCCAACAATCTTACCTCCAGGACGTCTGGAAGCAGTAGTGTGCAGCAGCGAGTGCAACTGGAGAGGATTGGTGCTGCGAGTTGTCACAAACGCACGCAGAGTTCAACAGCGCCAGTAACGCGTCTAGTAGCAGCGGGTACTTGAGTTTGTGAGGCGTGCCGAGCACGAAATTGCATGCTAACCCATCGAATTTAGGGTTCTCCTGTAAAACATAATTGATTTTAAAAAATGCAACACAAACAATTCAACAAGTTTCGCATGAAAATTTTAGCTCGAAGGATCATTATACAGACTGATTTAAGCTAACGTCAAACTGTGTCGAACGCAACGGTTTTAGTCATGAATTTAAGCTTTTTCGCATTATTATTTAGAGATGAAAAATATACATATATAATGCCAACTACTTGCCTTGCGTCAAGACTTTTAAACCTTTAAAAAACAGACACAAAACAGCTTTTACAATATTACTATAAAGTGTGTTTACAATTACTGATAATTGTGTATATTCTGTATTAAGTCCCCCAAAAATATTTATTATTTCCAGCCAAGCCATTCAATTTGTGTGAGAAAAGAGATTGTTTATTTGTAGTTGGCAAGCTAGGTGTTTGACCAAAGCTCACTTGATTTTAAGTGGTATACACACCTAGCCTGAAATGAGGCTGTCAGCACACACTGTTAGATGTTTGACGGCAGATTTTCAACTTGAATGTGGTAGCCGAGTACTAGTAAGTACAAGTAACTTTTGGCCTGAAGAATTACTGACCTGGTTATTGATCTCTGCACTAGTGAGAGCATAGAATTTAGGTCGCATAGAAGTCTCATCATGCGAAAGTCGTCGGTACGCTTGCTCGATGTATGGAACGTCGCAGTAGATGCGGGATTTGATCTGCGCCGCCGACGGAGGCTTGTTGCCGTTCTCGTTCACGTCAGGTGGAGGCGAGGCTAATCCGGGTGCAACCACCAAGTTCCACTCGATCTGTTAGAGCAATATACCGATAATATATACAGTTTGCCGTGGAGTTGCCGGCGTAAGAATAGTACCCCACCCTCTCTACCCGTGGTTACCGTAAGAGTCGACTAAGGGATGTAATCCGGAAGAGGGGCAGGAGCGTCTTCCTTGAACAATTACACCTAAATGCGCTCGCCAACCCGCCTGCCAAGCGTGGCGAGTATTGGCAATAGAAAGTTTTAGCCAGATTTTACCTGTTGTAGCAAGCTCTGCGGAGCATCATACAGGTGTCTCATCAAGTATTCCAGCAGCAGCATCAACCTAGTGGTAAGTATGAGTTGATGCGGGGCCAGATCCATCGCTCGCTTCCTGTCACCGATGGCTAGAGTTTCTACCACCTGTGAGACAAAGCAATATTACTAATATTATTCAAATAATTATACAACTTGAAAACTAAGAGTAAAATGAATGAAATAATACTGAAAGACTTCAGGAAACTCCAAACATTTTTCAAGATATAATGTACAAGTTTTTCAAAATTTTATCAATTAATTGCTGGAGTTTTCAAAGTTTTGTCTTTGGATTAAAAGATAAAGAACCACAAGCTGTAAAAGATGTTGATTTTTCACAGCACCCGGAGATCAAATATCTTAACTTGCTGTAACAATGCTATTCAGTTAAGGTTTTGTTACCTTGATGATGGCGTTGGACGTCATAAGCAGAACAGACTTCTTCTGCATGAGTGTTAATGAATGGAACAAGTAGACCAACAACTGGGCATGTTCCACATTCAGATCTACAAACAAACAATTTTCAATACATTAAAATATTTATGAATTTATGAAACCAACAAATATTCGGTTATCCAAAAGTCAACAAACAAGTAGCTTTTATGATAGTAAAAGTTGAGTGAGTGTGTGTTTGTGTGTGTTAGTATGTGTGTGTGTGTGTGTGTATATGTGATGATTGTTTTTTGAATAATTGTGTGTAAGCGAGTATGTATATATATGTGTGTGTGTGTGTCTACCTTCATAATCGTGGTCTTGCGAAGGCTGAGACTGTAGCGCACACTCTTGCAGCGTGTTCACGATCTTGTGCCACATTGCGAGGATACAGTTCTCACGCTCCGCGGAAGCTTTACTCAGCACCATGCCTCCAACGAGTTTCACCACGCGTGGACCAACCTGTATGAAAATAAATATGATGGTAAAAATAGAATAACAATAGCATATGCGAGGGTAAACATCACCCCGGAATATCAGAACAAAGATAACGAAATCATTTTCATAGAGAATGCTTAGTTCTTACTTGAAGTGGCGTTTGGTGCGAGCTAGATGGCGCCAGTTGTTGGTACAGTGCTGGCTGCAGCGAGGCGAAGGCCGGCGAACCGCTCAGGTTATGTAGATATCGTACCAAAGCCGCACTGAACGCAGCGTATAGAGCCCCTAGACGCGGACCAAAGCACGGCGAGATGGTACCTGAGAGTGAGCACAAGATATAATTATTGCCCACCTAGCATACGAGTTGTGACACTTGACAAAACGAGACAGACGTATCCATATAGTTCTATCACTTTTCTTTGCGAAGGTAAGTTTGTCCCCGGTGCGTACTAGAGGGGCAAATATACAATATAGAAACATAAATTAATAGTATGGGTGTGACTTTTTCAATGGAGAAGAAACCCTCTATACTCTAGTATAGAGGACCAGTGTAGGATGTTTTCGTTAAGTCAACTGACGCGACACTTCATTTTGATTCATCACTTGTATAGCGCGACAGTTTTGTTACATCATATGACATATCCCGCAACCCTTCTCTACCACTACGCTTAAAGCGATACTGTACTGCCACATACTTGTTACTTCTTATGAAGTGTATACATGTACTAACTTCCAATAACATTTAGTTTCATATGTTCGTGTTTCAGTGTACACTAAACTTATTTTATATCTTTACAAAAAAACAATGACCTTGAAACTATTTGTATTTCCTTGGCGAAAACTTTGCCTAAATTTAGAGACGAAATATTTTTTTTATCACAGGTACCTATTAGACCTCCGGGGTCAGTGCTCTTTATAATTTGATAATATTTTAAAGCAGGGCTGTCCAGACAACGGCCCGCGGGCCGCATGCGGCCTGCGGCTTGTTTTCATGCGGCCCGCGACGCATGTTTTAATTAGAAAATAGTTTTGTACATAAATAGTGGCGAGGATGGCGAGTGGTGTTTGGCAACAACGAATGTTGACGTCGATATCGATATGATTGTTAAAGATAAATTAACGAAGAACCAATAAACATATAAAGAAATGATTATCCTGTATTATTTCACTTGAAAACTGAAAAAAAAAATTTTTGCGGTCCTCCAGCTTTTGTTTAAAATATAGTTCGCGAAGTACATACCTTCGTTTAGACAGCCCTGTTTTAAAGTATTGGTTTAAAAGAGGCACTTAATAATAATCATCTCTATTACGTGTATAACGCGAGCAGTTTAGCTCCCGCAAGCAGCACACGTTCACGAATATGACGCACTTGCCAGCCATCTCTCTCCTCAGCCATATTTGAGGAAAGAGGGCGAAGCGCCGCTCTCCGCATTATGGCGACCGTGAGTGTTCCGGGCATACACGCAATACTTAATTATGTACCGCGGTCTACAACCGTGTACCCGCCTCCGTCCGGGATGCACCTTCCACCGCGTGCCTCAGAACCAAGTTAAGATCTTGGCTGCTAGAGACAATGTTTTATGACATTGACGAATATTTCAAATTAAAAGATTATTAAATTACTAGTAAGTAATTTATGGACATTTTATTATATGGACAATATTTTTTATATTGGCATATTTTTATGCTGACATATTTTTATATTGACATATTTTATATTGGCAGTATTTTTATATTGACAATATTCTTATATTGACATGTTTATATACTTTGACATTTTGTTTTTTATTCCATTGACAGTGTTCTAAAACTCATAAACGATAAAATGTAATGATATTACGGAATTGACTTGTAACATTGGTGTTATCAATAAAATATTTGTATCTGTATTTATGCAAACTATGTACTTAATTATGTACACTTTCGACCATCCATATACACCTACTTAGTTAAAGAGCTGTTGCTTGTAACAAGTGAAGTTGTACATACCGGTGTCAGTGCGTGCCGTCTCCCGGTCCAGGTCCTTGGCAAGTTCGGCGAGGCGCTGGTGGTGAGCCTCGTGTAGCTGCAGCGCCGTCGCGCCGAGCCGCGCCGAGCCTTCGCTGATGATCTCTCCGTTCAGTAGCGTGAACACTTCCGTCGCCATGGCGATGTACTGTACAGGCAACAAGCTTTACAAGTTGGAAAACCTTAACCCGCCTACATCCTTGCGCCGCTTCATATATTCGATTGCAAATTTTTATTTTTACAAATTATATTTATTTGAAATGTGCTCAAGCCTATTTGATATCAAACACGACATAATATTTTCTTAATATTTTTTCGAGGTGCAAATATCTATAAATGTGAAAGTTTGGATGGATGGATGGCCAGAACGGCTGAACGGATCTACTAGATATTTTAGGCCCTGGAATAAAACATAGGATACTTTCATCATCATCCATCACCACGCGGGTAAAACCGCGGGGCGTAGCTAGTATTATAAATGTGAAAGTTTGGATGGATGGATGTTTGTTACTCAATCACGCCAGAACGGCTGATCGGATCTAGATGAAATTTTGCATGTAGATACTTTAGGCCCTGGAATAAAACGTAGGATACTTTTCATCATCATCATCCATCACCACGCGCGTAAAACCGCGGGGCGTAGCTAGTAATTTATAAAATCTGCTACTGGTTTTGTTCTGACATCATGGGGTTATGACACGCGTAGTGCTAAAACGCATCGAGAGACACCTCATTTGTTTTAACGTAGTGGTAGATCTTCTTAACAGAAGGTTGTCTAGGTCAGATATTCTGCTGCCAAGCAGTAGTGTGTAAACATTACTGTGTTCCGGTTTGAAGGGTACTGCGGCTAGCGATATAACAAGGCTGTTGGGACTAACCATCGAAAGTCTAAAAGTAATGAGCGCCAAAGCAGCGATGCCCTGGACTTTGTTTTGTTACTCAAAAGTTCTGTGCTGAAATGGTCACGGACAGGCGTTATTTCTTAGCATCAGGAGTGACTCGTTTGTCATATTACTTACTCATAAAAAAAAATAAGTAAAATTAGTGGTTTAAAATATAAGACACGAAAGAACAAACGAACATACATATATATATATATTGCTAATGTCACAACTCTACTTTTTGAGTAGAGGAAAAAAGAGCAAGTTGAAGAGACAATACAATGTTTTAACTGATTACATCTATGTTACAAGTTATTTATCGTTGTTAGTGATATTTGCGGCATAGGCTAGTCTCTCTCTCTCTCTCTGTCTCTCTCTCTCTCTCTCTCTCTCTCTGTCTCTCTCTCTCTCTCTCTAGACTGCCGGGGCACGTTACACGTTAGGTACCTGGCGGCAGATTTTCAACTTGAGAGTAGCAAGCCTGTCAACTACTAAGAAAGACCCTACCACAATACTATAGTCTTCGGCACCGGCAGCTCAAGCAGATTTGAATTCACGCCCTTCGGCGTGTGATCCGACTGCACTAACTACTGAGCTACCATCGCTAGTTTTGAATACCCTGGCTGTTCACTCACCGAATATGGCTCGGCCTTGTCGGGCACGATGGCGTGCGCGGGGCGCGCAGGGTGCACGGGCGCGGCGGGGGGCTCGGCGGCGCGCAGGAGCAGCCCGCTGTCGGCCGCGTCCGGTGCCACCAGTGTCGACTCGAACCACTGCCCCAGTAACGGCTCGCTGTCTACTGACAGGACGACATTCTCATATGTTACCTAGTGCTCAGTGTTAGTTCCTATCGGATGATGTTAGTGGCATGAACTTTGGAAAGCAATCTCTCTGCACTTGCATCCCCCTGGCTAAGTGACAATTGTAGTAAGCATAATGTATTAATATCTATAACTGTAAACTGTAACCTAATATGAAAAGAAAGATCCACAAAAAAAATCATCTTGCTGAGTTTCTTGCCGGAGTCTTTTCAGTTGAAGTGTAATTACGAGCCGGTGGTATATTCAAACATGTAACTTAACGTTTATAAGTGCCTTACCAGGGCCTAAACTGAATAAATGACTTTTTGATTTGATTTGATTTGAATGATTGATTAACGAGTAAAACTTTAACAAAAACTAAAACCGACACATATGTTTTTTTCATAGATGCCATTGTCAAAACTGGACCAAATTGAAATGGGACCACACGGGAAGCACCAGCTTTCAAATAAAAAAATAATCATCAAAATCGATTCACCCCGTCGAAAATTCTGAGGTAACAAACATTTAAAAAAACAACAGTCGAATTGAGAACCTCCTCCTTTTTTGAAGTCGGTTAAAAAGAGATACAATTGACTACATTTTCCTTTTATTAATACAGCATCACTTACGAAGTCAGTTCAAACTCTCCAGTTACAGTGACGACGATTTAAAAAAGTTATTTGAATGAAAAACTTTTACTATGAAAACAACTCTGAAATCGTAAAAAAAACACAGCTATTCTATAGAACATGTTTGTTTGCCCCCAAACCAAATGTATGAATATGTTGATATTTTTCACGATTTTTAGATTTTTGTCCATAGTAAAAGTTGTTCATAACTAGTATAATGACTCCCTTACGGCTTTAAGCCATGTATAGTCCAAGTATCGTGCTAGGTCAAATGTGAGTTATCCCATACAAAAAGAAAAAAAAGACAACCAATTGCCCTGCCCTATCACATGCAATACTTCTTCTGTATCTTATAATTATTAGTGTGTACAATAAAGAGTTAATCAATCGATCAAAACAAAAGGTTACTGCTAAATATGAATTTATGCTTTTCGATTAATTAACCCTGGTTGATTATAAAAATAATCTAGTTTGAGTAAAACGAAAATGTTTAAAAACCACAAAAGTTTTCATATTAAACTTAGAAGTTTAAAAATATAAGAACGGAACAAAAATGTACTTTTGGAATAATTTTGTTCCTCATTCTCGCTATATTTAGTAATCTAGTCAATTTGTACATATATCAGGTGACACCCTACCGTCATCGGTCTCCGAGTCCTCCGAGCAGAGAATCATGTCCTGGAAGTAGACAGTGGAATCGGAGCGATCATGTTCTGTGTCGTTTTTCTGAGCTCGCTTCAGGTTTGACGCCTTTCGGTAGCATACTACTCCCAGTGCTACCAGCAACTGCAAATAAACAAAATAATAAGTCACTACCCTAAAGGTTATATGAATACCCCAAAGTGCACAAAAAAGTAAAGTTTTTTTGTAGCGATGATAGCTCAGTGGTTAGCGCGGTTGGTTCGCATGCCGAAGGGCATGGGTTCAAACCTTAACAATGAGCTTGAGCTGCCGGTGAAGGAAAACATCGTAAGGAAACCATAGCGTGGTGATAGGGTACTTTCTAGTACTCGGCTGGCTAGCTACCACCCTCAAGTTGAAAATCTGCTGCCAAGCATCTAACGGTGTGTTCCGGTAGCCTCACTTGAGAGCCAGTTCTATTCCAGGCTAGGTGTGCTTTACCATCTTCGACCACACCGTCACCTAACATCAGGTGAGTTGTGGTCAAACACCTAGCCTGTCAGCCATAAAAATAAAAATTAAAAAGTATTTCGTTACTCAATAAACATTTTAAAAGTGAATTAAGCATTTAGAGTCAAGACAGTAAAATGCGGATAGACCAAGTATATCTTACTTGATGCAAAGGAGCAGCAGACGCGAGTCGCAGTTCTCTCTGATGCGCGGAATGCTGTGCAAGTATAAACAGCGGCGCGGGCAATACATCGGTCACTTCGCCGCAACTGAGCGCTTCGAGGCGAGCGTCTGCTAGCAAAGCGCCAACCCAAGCTAGGCAGCGACCGCCGAGCGCCACCCACACCACGCCTAGACCTTGTTGCCTGTGTACAAGGAACAAATAATTATACGGAGTTTTGACGGGAACGCGGAAAGAGTAGTGTCGCCCCATTGTACTTTTATTAGTGTTTATGTATAAAAAGTTTGCCGTGGTGGTGCCGGCGTAAGAATAGTACCCCACCCTCTCTATCCGTGGTTGCCGTAAGAGTCGGCTAAGGGATGTACCTAATCCGGAAGATAGGCAGCAGCGTCTTCCTTGAACAATCACACCTAACTGCGCTCGCCAACCCGCCTGCCAAGCGTGGCGAGTATTGGCAAAACAAAGGAGGAGGCTTATGTCCAGCAGTGGACGACCTATAGCTGACGATGATGATGATGTGATGTATAAAAATAGTGGTGTTTTATTCATAAAGTGCCGAATTACAACCGTGAGTGTGGGAAAGTGATATAATGTGGTGAAACATTACTTTTCGTGTTGCTTTCAAAACTCCATCAATCGAAGCTTAAAGTTGCCACTACTTTACTAAAGCATGACTAGATTTGACTGGCATAGACTGGACTTGACCAAGACTGGACTTTGACTATAAGGATAAAGAAGCTGAAAACTGAAGAACACACACAAAACACAAAATACAGAAACATTGAAACTGGCAGAATGCATAGAGTGTGATGCCAAGAAAAGAAAAAAATATATTATACAGAGCTTTGATTGTCTGGCTACTAGATAAGTCCGTATTGTTTAACTCACTAGTTGACTATACAAGATTGGAATGAGTAGTGAGATTAATTAAGATTTATGCAATGAGAAAGAATGTGGATGGTAAATACGATTATTATAACAATGACTACCCTATTATCTCATTTGATAGCAATTCTGTTCTCATGAGCTGTAGGGTGAGAGTTCGATTCACATCCAGGGCAAACATTTATGTGATGAACATTATTGTTCTATGTTTTAAATGTATGTATTTATATTAAGTGATACAGTTATCTGATACCAATGCTAGATAGGGTTGTGTGAAATATCGAATATTTATTTATTGTTATTGATACATTTACAATCTAATAATGTAGTAGATTTTTTATCTCTTTGCTTCTTATCAAACAAAAATACCTTTTTTTAATATCTTGCGTGTTAGTTTATTTTATTATCTTATCCTATGTTCATGAGGTTAGGTTATTTCATTATCTTATCCTATGTTCATGAGGTTGGTTTATTTTATTATCTTATCCTATGTTCATGAGGTTAGGTTATTTTATTATCTTATCCTATGTTCATGAGGTTAGTTTATTTTATTATCTTATCTTATGTTCATGAGCTGGGTTTAGTTTATTATCTTATCTTTTGTTCATGTGGTTGGTTTATTTTATTATCTTATCCTATGTTCATGAAGTTGAATTAAAGTCATATAAGTAAACAAGAAAATGGTGAAAGACGTATGGCTCGTTATGTGTGTGCCTGTGGCTGAATTTTCAACAAGCTACCATCAAACCAGCAAAATGTTAGGCAACACACGAAACACATTAAAAATTAATTCAAACATTGTAAGTTACATACATTTTCTGAAGGTTGTAAGGCCTGGAAGGCACCTTGGCTGGACTTTTGCCCGGGGCAGTGGTCGGACATGGAGCGCCCGCGAGAGCGTGGTGAAGCCCGCACAAGAGCACCCAGCTTCCGATCATCAGGTGATTTTGGTACACCTACCAAACAATATAATAATTTATTAATTTTACAATGTAATTTCCAAAGTTTATTACAGGGTTAGGAACCTTAGGATGTAATACGCAGAAAGGATAAATTAACTTGTCATTATAAACATCTTTTGTGTGTACTGTTTGTTGTTTAACTTGATTCATCATCAAATATTTGAACATATCGAAACAGTTAATAGCAGTAAAATGAATTATTTACTATGTCAAAAACAAAGAAAAAAGTTCTCAGATTGTGCCAAAAATGACTAAAAAGAATACTTACGTAGCCACCAGCGCGAGTGGATTGCTTGAAAGTTTCACCAATGGTATTGTAAAGGCTGAGTGCGCTTTCAACTAGCGTGGCAGTCTGCTGCTCATACTCCTCGTCTTTCGGGTGTAGCGAGGCCTGACAAAGTACATAGTTACTATTATTTGTACGAATTGTCATTTATGTTGTTTCATTGTGGCTTTAACTATCCCACTTTAGGCTTAGTATATATTTAGGCCAAGCTTATAATCCTGTTTATGGATGTGGTTGTTGATAGATAGATATACATATGAAAACAACAAGTAAAATTAAAAAATATATTAAAAAACCCCGACACAAAATCAAACATAGCTAAGAACACTCCCACCTAAGTCACCTTTCAAACATAAAAACAAAATCGGATCATCCGTTCCGGAGCTATATGATGCCACAGACAGACAGACACACACACAGACACGTGAAACACCCCCTCATTCTTGCGTCGGGGTTAACAAGTAATTAAATAAAAATAAAAATAAACCCCTTATGCACTTAACCAAACATAGCTAAGAACCACCGCAAGGAAACTTGCTTTCGAATGAACAAGCCGCATCGAAATTGGTCCATCCGTTTGAGAGCTACGATGCCACAGACAAACACACACACACTCATCTATCACAACATTAAGACCTTGCCGATTTAAACGATCAAGATATTCCATCTTTAGGAATTAATATAGTATCTACTTAATACATAAAAATTACCTATAGTAATAGTAGTCACATACCTGTGCAGTGGCACATAGAAGAGCAGCGATACTGACGTCACTGAGAGTTAATATGCGCTCTGGAGTGAACGGTTCCAAGCATGGTAGTGACAGCGCCAGCCGGCACACATGCACTTCATTCACCAGAAAATGAAGACTGAAACAAACACATACTTGAGAAATGTATAAATGTAATGAAGTATTAGTTTTTCAAACAAATAGTAACTCGTAAGTGATAAAAGCATAAAATTGAAGTGCTGTCATTTTCAATATACGTTACATACGTATATTGGTGAAGTTTTTTTTTTTGAGAATTGTCATGCTCGTTCTTCTGTTAGTACTCACAGTGAGCCATCAGAGTTGAAGTGCGGTGTTACCCCACTTTCCTTAGCGGTCTGCCAGCGACTGAGGTAGCGCTGCAGGCACGGAAGCCGCGAGCAAACCTTCAGCACCACGGAGCCGGCGCGAAGCTCCATCAGCAGGGATGAACATGTGGTGGACACCCACTTCTGTTAAGGATCCAGGATGAGTGAGTTATTAATATGAAATAATTGGTGTAGCGTATTAAGACAGGATCTCATCACAAAGAAACGATAACTCGTGCAAAAAATAGAGCCTTTATTGACTCTAAGAAGTGGCCAACGTAAAGCCAAAATATCCCGAACCTCGCATATAATATAGAAGTATGTGTCGAAGCAATGTATACTTTGAGTGGTTTTTGGCAGTAAGATGCGTTTTCAAAGTTGTGTTGTTAGTTTAATTTTTATTTATTTAAAATTTTGGGTTCCATACCCAAAGGGTAAAACGGGACCCTGTAACTAAGACTCTCTGTCCGTCTATCTGTCACCAGGCTATATCTCATGAACCGTGATAGTTAGACAGTTGAAATTTTCACAGAGGATGTATTTCTGTTGCCGCTATAACAACAAATACTAAAAAACAGAATAAAATAAATATTTAAGGGACTCCCATACAACAAACGTGTTTTTTTTTGCTCATTGTTGCTCGATATTGATAACGGCAACAAGTAGACACTTGAAATATTCACAGAATATTTAGTTATATATTTATTGATTGATCTGGATTGATTGATATTGATAGTAAAAGTTAAAATCGTGAATAAGACTTAAATACACTTTTTACTCTTCCAGAGCTTCAGTTATTAAAAAGTTGCACATTCAATGCTCTTAATAAAATTTATATATCCATAGAACTTCTATCCCTACAAGCTTTTTCACAGAATCTCACCTTCATGTCAATAGAAGCCTGTTGCGAAGCATTGTTATCCTTATTGGCATCTATGGTGTCTTTAGCTCCAGGTGTGGTGACTGGGACAGGCTGAGCTTGTGAGGACGTCATTGTGGCCAATGAGTTCCTTAGCGGAATCGTCAGCTGCTCGAGCAGAGCGTCAGAACGTCGTTGAGCATTCGACGGCGGCTGCTTGTCAGACGACGCGGTGGTCGATGCAAGAGATGTGATGGGACTTGATATAACTGATGATTTTGTGGATTGGGTCTCTGTGGAAAAGTTTAAAGTTTTGACCCAATAATGTGTATCTTCTTAAAAGCATCTGTAACTTTTTACCTATCTAAAAAATTTAATTATATGAAATACAGAACTGATGTATGTATATAGAACATACCTTGGACAGAGACATGTGTTGGTAGTTTAGCATTTTTGAGCAAGGAAGTCAAAATCACTAGGTCTGATTGTGGGTAGCCTCCTCCATCAATTCCACAAAGTCCCACAATGGGCAATAGTAGCTGCAATAAATATAAAAATATTATACAACATTGTACTGTGTATCTAGCCTCTAACTTAACAACAAAATAAGCAAGCAACTAATTAATAATTAGAGACCTTTTTAAGGTCAAATACATAATTACATACATTTGTAACATCCAGACACAAGAATCTGTTCATTACATATGTATTTGACCTAGGTGAGAATTGAACACACACCCTTTAGAACACAGTAGAGCTACTATTAATAATCTACCTAATAATCGAACAGGGCATAAATAGGTTTACCATAACCATACTATATTACTGTAGGAAATATATATACAAGATTTACATATAGTCATAATTTCAAACAATAACATTAGCGCCAGATCTTATATAGTGGCTCATTCATTTCACAAATTTTTAACATCACCATCTATTTAACCAATTCCCAGAAGTAAGTAAGTAAGAAAAAAACATAGATGAAAATATATCCATTCATAATTATTTCTGTGTGCCTATAAACGCAAGTGTCACTGAGTTTCTTCAGAAGCTATGTTTTATAAGTACTGATTACCAACCTGCTTAACAGAGACATTAGGTGCAGCAGTTGTAGATGTGTCATCACAGCTCAGTCCTGCTTCCGAGAGTTTTTTCAATATTTGTCGTAAAATAACTCTGAATGCATCTTGAGCAATACTTAGTTGGTCATTGGGTACTGGAATTAAAATCACAACAGGATGATGATGTTGACAGAACACAGATGTTATAATTTTTTTTATTATTTACAATATTCCACAGAAACTTATGTCGCAGACCTTTGTCAACTTTTTAAATACAATATTTTATTTACAATACAGGGAAAGGGAAATTATGTTTATTAATCTTAATCTAAGGATGTACATATTTCAGAATAAAATCCACTACGACCTTGGATTTAGATTATATTTTTCAGAAAACAACGAAGACAGACTTACATATTAGTATGACTAATCCCCATTTAAATGCAAACAAAAACAATAGAATGCTTTAACATAATTTCAACTTTAATATAGTGACTAATGTCAGGGGTACCCGCTACCCTGCTCAGTGTGATAATTCTTAAAAGGGTAAATTTAACATTCAGTAAACTTACAATTGGTTGTATTGATGCTGATGAAATGTGCAGATAAGCATGCAAAACATGTGTAGAATAAGTCATAGATATCTTCATGGTTCTGGAATTCACTTTCACTGAAAAATTAAAATCATTCATTATAATTAAATTATTCTGACAATGATATATATTTGCACAATAATTTTACCCTAAAATAGATTTTAGTTAAATCAATAATACTTTATATAGTCAGCAAAAACATTAAAGAAATAAAAATATTTTATAGTACCTACATACTTTAACTAATTGTTCTAGTTATTGTGTGAATCATTAGTCAAATTTGATAAAATGCTGTTCTGTTTGTAATTTTTTGTAATACTTGTTAGCACATAAAAAGATTATGAAGTTTATAATTACAATATTATTAGCAAACAACTGGATCAATTTTGAACTGATGATTTTTGTACCATATTTTATTTAATAAATTGCATTAACTTTTTTAGACTCAAATAAACAGAAAACAAATGTCTAGAATCCTTGTTCAAAGATAGATAGAAACTCTTTTATTGTGTACATCAGAAATAGAAATAATGTACAGAAAACAAAAGAATCTTACGAGTTATTGCCACAAATGGCGGCATTATCTCTAAAAGAGATCGCCCAGGCAACCAAGAATGGAAATCATGTTACCGATTAAGAACAAATGGGAGATCTTGTAACACTATTAAGTTCAAAAAATTTAAATAACAAAAATAATACATATAGTAAGGCAACCAACCTATCAACCCATTCAAAATATCTTCTTTTTCACCATCACAACTTAATCAAAGAACAAATTTTGTTTATTTATTTTGGAGCAAACTATTAAATATTTATGATTATCTCTTCTATTGTTAATTGCTTTCCCGTTTATCTGATAGGTACCTTTACTGTATATAGTATAACTTACAGAAATCTATCATGAAAGTTACAAATGTTACAAAATTATCAATTATTTGTTTACAAGGTATATTAAAATTTTCTACTACCTTTCTTCTATGCGCAAAAATATTCTAGAACATGCTAAGCCAATACCCTAGCCTAAAGATGAGAATGAATAAATACGCAATATAATACATTACCCGAAAAGTACACAAAAATATTACTTTTTGTTGTAGTCCATCTGAACTAAATAAAATACAAATGCAATCGGTGCGCTGGCAAAAAGAAGCTTATTAATATTTACCTTTTGAGAATAGCTTGTATAATCTCCACGGCGTCATTTTTATCGAAAAAAGGCCCGTAGAGAGCTGTTAAAATCGGTTTTACAGTCGTGGACCACTCAATATTTCCTCCTGAAGCAGCCATTTTCGGGAAGAATATGAGTAACTTCAAAATTTTCAATTTAATCCACTCACTTTCTGTCTGACATCCGACATTTGTTTGACACTCGACTTAATTTAAGTCTGTAGCTTACGTAAATGCAAGTTTTAGCGCGTATACGTAAAACTCATAGTGATGCAGTAAATATTTTTCAAAACTTATGTTTTTTCGAAAGCTTTTACACAAAAACAGTGGTATTTCAAGTGTAAAGTGAAAATTATACGAGAAAGTACGGTAAAACGAGATTATATAAGTTAAGTGACAATATGGTGACTTTTCATATTGTTTCCAAAATCCCGTATTAGTTTTTACTAAAGGCACAACTATTTTCCTAGAGCATAGACTAACTGTGATTTACTTTAAATAATAAAATCAAAAATTCTTTCTTTAATTTATTTTACTTGACTTTACTCTGTAATACTCGGAGGTATGAACTACTTGAACCTGGCAGAATACACAAAGTGGGATATCAAAAATAAAGAAAGAAAAGAATAGCGCCATCTGCTGTCGAAAAGTAACTTTAATTTTGTACAAGTCATTGGCATAGACTAAAGAAACTTGAAACTCACTTGATTTATGGAATAGCCTCAGATGAAACACTAGTAGTCATTAATCTGAGGGAGTAGCCCTCCTTGTGAGTAATATTATTCTTTGGAATAGCCTGTCTCACAAAATAGGAAGGAGTTAAACCGGAAACGCGAAAAGAGCAGGGCCGTCTTAGGCCATGCTAAACACTGGGCCCTTGGGCACACAATAATTTGGGGCACTTCTAGAAAGAAAAGAAAATGTATTATAAAACATTTTTCTGCTATAATCTTATAGATATTTATTATGGTTACTCAAAACTTTGTCGGATTATATCTATCTAAACTAGAAAAAAAAAGTGTAACGCAAGCGAGTATATCGGGGCCCTCGTGAGGATGGGGGCCCCGAGCACGGGCCCCGTGTGCCCCTATGTTATATAGACGGTATTGGGAAAGAGTCGTGTCGCCCCATAATAGTTTTTTTTTCAAAAATAAAACTATAAATGGACTCTTTTTTATATAATTTCAAATGAATTAAACTGAAATATATGGATAAAAAATAAGCCATTCTATAGTATTTATTGATAATTAGAACTATAAATCGAAAAAAATTGTTAGCGTTGTAAACACCGCTTTTGCTTATTTATCCAATGTTTTCCCATATATATAAAATTTGAAAAAAGTGCCGAATTAAAAGCACTACTTTACTAAAGCATGACTTGATTTCACTGATACGCACTGGACTTGACCAAGACTGGACTTTGACTGTTACTATAGATATATATAGCAAAAACAAGACATTATAAAAATGAAGTGCTGTTATTCCAAATAAAGACATGGTTCAAAGGCATCTGTAGCCAGGGCCAGCCAGCCCATAAACATATTTAAAAAAAAAAAACTATCACTGTCAGTACATAGAATTGTTTAGCATCGGGTTTATTTATTTGGCTTAATCTAATAATCTTTATTATAATAATAATGACAGAACATATATCTTTAAAGCGTAAACTTTCAGTAGAAAATGGCCACGAAGCTTCTGGTAATAACATAATTTTATAACCTCCATATACCTTGTTACAACACTAGGTTTCCCTGCATTTATCTATAAAATCCTTATTTTCAGAACCTGCTGTCAAATCCAAGCATATACAGTGCCCTTACTTGGATACTATCAACAGGCACGTTTTGGATTTTGATTTTGAAAAGCTATGTTCAGTTTCTTTGACGAGAATCAATGTTTACGCCTGTTTAGTATGTGGAAAGTATTTCCAGGTAAATAAACATTTTCACATTATACAGTATAGCTTCTGCAAGTTAAAATAAACTAAGTGTCCAGCTTGCTAATAGTATCTTATGTATGTAACTACTAAATGTATGTGGGTATACAGGTATGCGATAGAATAACTATCTGCGGATGGCCATATCTCAACACGAGTTCACGATTCATAAACGCGGGAAAAAGTAGCCGTCTTAACTTAATTGTGTGTAATTAAACAGGAATATCAGAATGATTGTGCTGAAATGCTGCCCAAAATAAGAAATGCATCATTTTTGTATTAGAATGCCCAAAACAAGTTATTAGATACAAATAATGTATTGTATTCTCATAATATTGTAAACTACATATTACAATTTTACCTGAAGGTAGTGAAAGTAGCTATGTCACTCTAAACCTATATATTAATCTCTACAAACTGATAAATAATATATTCATGCCAAACATAGATGTGTAACAAGTACTTTTATATTAATATCAAAGGGTGTGATAATTTATTTGTATCTATAAATATTGTAGGACATTACACACAGCGCCATCTGACCCCAAACCAAGCAAAGCTTGTACTATGGAAGTCAGATAACTGATAGAATACATAAATACTTTTTTTTGTAAATACTTACTTATAATACATACAGAACACCCAGACACAGAACAAACATTTACCATAAAATGTTTTGTCCTGGGTGGCATCAAATCCACACCCTACAGCTCTTGAAGCAGATATATTACCAATGAGCAAACTGCTATTCATATTCTGTAAAAAAAAAAAGGAATTGTGTGGTGAAAGTTTGTTTATGCCTAGACATGAACTTTTTTATGGAAAATATATGTATATGCTTCCTGTATGCAACTAGTTAAGGTACATTATGTAATATACATAGTTATAATTTATTTACTATGTTCCTAGGGACGGGGTACCAACACCCATGCATACACACATTCAGTAGCAGATGGGCATCATGTATTCCTAAATCTACATACACTGAAGTTCTATTGCTTGCCAGACAATTATGAAGTTATAGGTAAGTATTTAGCCTATAATATTTATAACACTTTATATGCTTAGCTTCATATAAAATAAACTGTGAATAAATATTAGAAGTTGCTAAGCTACTTCAGGTACATAGTCTTAATTAGTAAATAAATAGCATTTACAGGCCATACCATAACATTAGGTATACTGTAGGCTGGTATAACACCAGCAATAAATGTTACTAACATTTATTGCTGGTGTTATTATATAGATTTGAAACGCAAGTAAATTTGTGACATGGATTTACTAAAGATAAAGAGACATTTATTTGTATTAATATGAGCAATTCACACACCCACATAAATAGTTTTTTCATGCTCATTTACATTATTTAAAATACAATAATAATTAGTCAATGGCCATTAAAAAAAAATTAAAACTAATATTTACATTACGCACTATATATGCATAAGTAGTTTATAAAAATTGAAGCTATTCTGGTTCAAAGTATGTAAAGTAAAATTCTCAAGTTAATTCCCAAAAAAAGTTATGTGCACTGACAGAAACAGAGGCTTCTTATAAAGTTAACATGTATATCTGTTTGTGGTTATTATACATAGCAAAACAGCTGAATAGATTTTATTTGATAAATGACTTAGGTATTAGAAAATCTTAAATGTTAGAAAACAACTGCATTTTGTTTTCAGACTCTTCTCTAAATGACATCAAATATGTTTTGAACCCGATCTTCACATTGGATCAGATTAAGCAGCTCGACACTAACACTAAAATGTCACGAGCTATTGATGGCACAATGTACATGCCGGGGATAGTAGGTCTTAACAACATCAAAGCTAATGATTACTGCAATGTTATCCTGCAGGTAAGCCCAGTTTTTAGTTTATATTATAGGCATGAAAGGTTTTAAATCTAAGTAAGAGAACTGATTTATTTTTTACAAATAAATCTGTTAAGTTTATGACAATACATACACCGTGAAAGTTTGAACATCAGCAATATTGATACAGGAGTTCAGTTTTTTTTTTCATTTTTCTGTTCAGATTGTAGTTCTAAATAATTTAAAAAAATATTCTAATTAATCTTAGCAGACACAAAAATATCGACACTCAAATCACGCGCACCGTAAATAACATGTAGTCGCGCGCGGTCAAAGATTAGATAACAGTTGCGGTAGTCTACGTATTGGTAGTTATGTCTAGCGGTAGCTCGGTGCGTAAGGCTGCGCGTTGTCCATAAATTCTGTAATCGTGGGAAAAACTTTAACCAAGGTTTACTTAGTTTTTTTAGGGTTCTGTACCCAAAGGGTAAAAACGGGACCCTATTACTAAGATGTCGCTGTCTGTCTGTCCGTCCGTCTGTCTGTCACCAGGCTTGTATCTCAAGAACCGCGATAGCTAGACAGTTGAAATTTTCACAAATTATGTATTTCCTTTGCTGCTATAACAACAAATACTAAAAACAAAATAAAATAAATATTTAAGGGGGGCTCCCATACAACAAACGAGATTATTTTGCCTTTTTCATAGAAAATGGTACAGAACCCTTCGTGCGCGAATCCGACTCGCACTTGGCCGGTATTTTTTTTGTATTTGTTTCAATTTTATTTCCAATGTGTTTCATATGACCACTAACATGTGTTTGAATATTATTGCTAATGTTCAAACTGTCAGCCCGTATACTAAGCTTTTAGCAATAAGTTGCACTGGTTTCTTTAAGCTTATTTTTGTCATTGTGTAGTATTTGGGTGTGTACAATAAAGAGTTAATCTTACTATGGAAACTGAAAAAAATACTTTTAGCTAAAAAGGTAATCAATCTATCATTTTCCAGTGCTTATCTCAAGTCACGCCGCTTCGTAACTACTTCCTCCGCGAAGAGAACTACGCCAACGTGAGGCGGCCGCCCGGCGACTCGCAGTTCTTGTTGGTGCAGCGGTTTGGGGAACTGCTGCGGAAGCTGTGGAACCCGCGCGCGTTCAAAGCGCACGTTTCTCCACATGAGATGCTCCAAGCTGTCGTTCTATGGTCCAAAAAGCAGTTTCAGTTCATTAAGCAGAGTTAGTTAAATCTTATACCTTTAAACGAGCAATTTTTGTATATACCTATGTATATATTTTTTCTGGATCTCGGAAACGGCTTCAACGATTTTCATGAAATTTAGTATGCAGGGGGTTTCGGGGGCGATAAATCGATTAGCTAGGTTTCATTTTTAGGTAACGTCATTTTATCTGTATTTTCAGGCAATGAAAAACCGAGCAAAGCTCGGTCATCCAGGTACTATTTTTGAAATTGTCAAAAACCTTATTAGAGCCCGTTAACTAATTTGCATTGTTTATAAGCTGGCTCCATCTTATATACCTCAAATTACTTACCATCAGTTGAGTAGTGGACAAATACTAGTCTATTTCATCTTAAAAACATATACACTATATATCACTATACACTATATATCATATACACTATTAAAACTGTACATGAAATGTACAATTTGTTATTAATGTTCAGTGTTTTTTAACAGCACGGCATACTTGTATATTACTTGTACTGTTATTATAATAGTTTCTATTTATCTTTAGTTTCAGGGTTTACAAAGTACATGTATATTTATAATTATAATCAATAAATTTAGTTAACAAATGGAAACATTTTAAATTATGCTTTTAGTACACTGTCTTCACCACAACTGCTGCGTTAAAAACAAGACTGCTAAACACAACCAATACAACACAGCCTAAAAAAAAATTTATGAGCAAGAAAAATGCCATGCTCCACCATGGTTCTTGTGGAATGTTTCCTTTTGGGCATTTTAATTTTATCTTATATCATCGAAAATCCTATAATATTATATTTTTTTTTTTTTCAGGTGACCCCATTGACTTCATGTCATGGTTTCTTAACTCACTACACATTGCGCTCAATGGTACCAAAAAGCCCAAAAGCTCCATCATCTACAAATCATTTCTTGGTCATATGAGAATTTACACAAGGTAATTTTTTTCTACAAATTTTACTTAGTTTGGCGTTATATGTGTAAAAAATGTTTTGTAGCAATTATAGTTTAGTGTGGTTAACACGGTCGGTTTAGCGAGTGTAGGTTCAAATCCCATTAATGAGCTTTAGCTTTCGGTAAAGGAAAACTTGTGAGAAAAACATAATATGGTACTTTCTAGTACTTTGCTGGCCACTCTCAAGTCGAAAATCTGCCACCAAACACCTAACGATGTGTTCTGGCAGCCTCAATTGAGAGCTAGTTCCGTTCCAGGCTAGGTTTGTTTACTATCTTCAACCACACCGTCACTAATATCTAGTAAGGTGTGATAAAACCGTAAAAAATGTCCAATTTTTTTTTATAGTTCTCCGAACATATTAGAACGCAGAGCACACAACTAAATATTGTTAAGCCCTATTTAGAATAATATAAAGCAGAATTCTTAAAGTACCTATAACAAGTCTTTCAGTCACCTAACAGACTTGTGTAATTATTTGAGCTTTGTCCTTAATAAAATATAAAAGTTGTTTTCTGTCTGTATTATGAATTGGTATAATAATAATTATTAAAATACTTGCAGGAAACTTCCACCGCCTGATGCTGAAGAAGCAGCAAAAGTGGATCTCAACAGTGAAGAATACAGAGAAATGATCACCGAATCCCCATTCTTGTACCTAACCTGCGACCTCCCGCCAACACCGCTTTTTACTGACGAGTTTAGAGAAAATATCATTCCACAGGTAAGAATCGACTATCTGTGCCCCATAAAATAGCCAAAGCCAATTTTCTCAATGTTTAGTTTGGCTATGTTAGAACAAACAAGTCAACAATCTTAGCCGAGGTCTGGAAAAAAAACTGGCTATATCTTGTGGGAACATTATACTTTACGGCGATAAAAAGTATACAATCTATCTCCATCCCAAATTTCAATAAAGTAAGGTTCACTCTAAAACTATTTAAATATAGGCCTGTTGTGCCATTTAAGTCACTAAAAATATTTAGGTAAAGTGACTATTGAATTCTGTAATTTTCTAGGTAAACCTCTATCAACTACTCTCCAAGTTTAATGGGCAAGCATCAAAAGAATACAAAACATACAAAGAGAATTTCTTAAAAAGATTTGAGATCACACAGCTACCGCCCTACTTGATACTGTACATCAAGAGGTTCACAAAAAACACATTCTTTGTTGAAAAGAATCCCACAGTTGTTAATTTCCCTGTCAAGTAAGTATACATATTTTTAATAATTTTCAGTATTATCTTAGTACAATAAGAATTATATGTAACCAGCTTACGCCCGCGACTTCGTCCGCGTTAATTTTAATAATAAAATAATTTTTGTAATTAAATGTGTAGATAACAAATAAGGAACAGCCATGAAACTTGCGCTATTTTATCATCCGTTAATATGACATTTGACATCTGACAACCTGACATCTGTCAATTTGACATCTGACAACCTGACATCTGTCAATTTGACATCTGATTGAGTAACAATAACAAACATCCAAACATACGAACTGTACCCGCGTGGTGATGGATGATGATGATGATGAAAAGCATCCTATATTTTATTCCAGGGCCTTAAGTATCTACATACAAAATTTCATCCAAATCAGTTCAGCCGTTCTGGCGTGTTTGAGTAACAAACATCCATCCATCCATCCAAACTTTCACATTTATAATGTTAGTGGGATATGATTATAACTATATTTAATTACAGATATCCAAAAATACATATTCTAATTTTGTCTATTTGATTTATATCTAAAGTTTACTTTATATTTTTTTAGAAATGTAGATTTCGGCGACATTTTAACAGCTGAGGTAAAGGCAAAACACAATAACAAGACAACATACGAGTTGGTTGGTAACATTGTCCATGATGGCACTCCGGAAAAGGGAACTTACAGAGCTCATGTCCTACATAAACCAACACAACAATGGTATGTATAAACAGTGAAATTTCACATTAGATATGTATTATGCTGCCAGGTCTAGAAAAAGCTAATAGATCAAGTTTGAGGAGACATCACCTCAAAATCTTTATTCAATATTCTCAACCTCGATTTCTTCAATTTGGAAACCTATAAATATAGGTATAAAATCCATTTTGTGTCCAAATTGTGACCCTCATGCCACATCTCTATCATCGTAATTGTCTATTTTTGATTTCAGGTATGAAATGCAAGATCTTCATGTCACCAGTATTCTACCACAAATGATCACTCTGACAGAAGCGTACATTCAAATTTATGAATTAAACCAGGACTGAAGTCAATAGGATGTAATTAGTATAAATAAAACATAAGTTTAACAGCATTTTTTTACTTTTACTGAATCACTACATCAGACATATAAATGGCTATTAAGAATTCTATTCGATACTGGCCCGTGGAATGACCGTTGAGCTTAATTATATAATTACTATTTATTTCAATAAACTTGTAGTGAGTAAATACATTACGAAAAAGTATATTTGCCATTTGACACAGTAGTAGACCATTGATCCTGTATTTTTGGATTGTAAAAAGACATCTTGGAAATGTACATTTTATTTGCAATGCAACATGCACTGCAGGAATGCCCTAAACTCCTTAAAAATTAATGGCTTTCCCCTTTCTTCCCTGCTACTCTTTTAAACTCTCCCATGTTTGTGGTTGAGATTGGAGAGCCATAGAACGCAAGGTGGTCAACTTGTGTGACATCACCACCTGATTGATTGTCTTTTATGAAAAGTTGGACATTTTGAACATTCTGGAATTTTACGAACTTGAGTGGAACTGGATTGCCTTCAATATCACTAGGAGTAAGCCTGAAACAAAAAATGAATTTTAAGTCATTATTTAGTATAAAATGATTTCTATAGTAATATTTGAGGATCTGTGTCCCAAACATAGTATTTATTCCAACAAGTCATTTTATGTTTTTAAAAGCTAACATCTGTGTTCAAACAACATAATTATTTTGTTTGAACCATACCTTTAGCTTTAAATCTCAAAATTCTTGTTTGACCACCATCTTTCCTGATGTTTAGAGATGGTGCTATTTTTTTTTAATGTTTGACTGGCTATGTGTTTTTGGCCACATCTCGGCTGATGTTAAGTGATGGTGTGGTTGAAGATGGTAACCTAGCCTGGGATGGTACTGGCTCTCAAGTGAGGCTGCCGGAACACACCATTCAATGCTTGGCGGCAGAATATCAACTTGGCCACAGTCAAGTACCAGAAAGCACCCTACCACCATGCAAATCTATCGACTATGGATTATGCTTGCTTAGAAGAAACTAATTTACTTGCTAATTGAAAACGAAAGGGGATTATTGTATGTATTTATATTATTACTATGGACAACGTATATATAGGTATAATGGACACATGAAATTGTGATAAAAAAGTTGGCTATTTTATAGAAAAAGTTTTTTGATGAGTAAAGTTGTGCCCAAAAAGTTGTTTGACAACGAGTAAAGTTGTGCCCATACTAAAAGTTATTCATAATAATGAGTACAATGAATGACCTTCTTTCTGTTTAGGTTATACCCCAAGCTTATAACCTTACATACAATACTATGGATAGGTCTCATTTTCATCTTGAGGTTTGCTCAAGATGGAATGACCTTCTTTCTGTTTAGGTTATACCCCAAGCTTATAACCTTACATACAATACTATGGATAGGTCTCATTTTCATCTTGAGGTTTGCTCAAGATGTGTTCATTTACTGTTTTAGGGTAATGGCAATATACACATATTTTAGGAAAGATGTGCATGCTGTGGGATTGGAAGCCAGATGGTCTCTCAACACATCCCACTAAGGGAAAATTTATAGAATGAAATTGAAATTTATATCAGTAACTTACTCCAACTCTTGAACAGCAACATAGCCAGCAGCTTGATCAAAGTCAAGTGTTCGTGGCTGATTGATGAACAGTTTGATCGTCTTGGGTCCCTTATCGGCTGGCCCTTTCACCTTGACTGAATGCAGCTTCACTAACTGAAAGCAAAAACTTGTTCTGAATGGTAAAGCAGGACAAATTAAAATGTGTAGCACAGAAATTTATGGATGGTTTTAAATAGTATTATCCAAGAAAGGTTTAGCTCACCAATTTCAACAGCATTTGATATAGTCATATAACATGAATCATCCTACTCTAGTGTAAAATATGGCTCATCAGCATTTGATGTACTCATATAACATGAATCATCCTACTCCATGTAGAACATGGCTAACGGCTACTTTGCCTTTTATTTTTATGATCTCTTTATAAAAATAGTTTCAGATTTGCATCTCACTAAATACTTTTTTCTAAATACTAACCTGATTAAATGAAATATTAATAATAAGTTGCTCATCGCAGTCACTCTGCAGGTATCCGCCTGCACCAGTGAGGCAGTGTGCCATTGGATGGTCATCAGATTCATTAAGGCATTCACATTCACTTTTTGTGACAAATGTCGTCAGGTCCATCTGAAAAGTCAGGTGAATTACTTCAAGTGTGTTTAAAAATGATAAAACATCTAATCATACAATGCGATGAATGTGGGACATTAGGAACATTCATAAGTAAAATAAGACTGTATTATGAACATTTCTTTGGATAAATATGGTAAAAATTAATAATGAGTAGTAATATCTAAAATGGAGAGGAGACATGAAGCTAATTGAATCCCACACACAACTGCAAACACAGCTTTAGTGATAAAGGGAGATCCAGAATGTGGGGGTGGAACAGCCCTTTTATAGCCCCATATTCAGTACGTAATTGTAAGGACTTTTACTTACATGACCTGCAACAGCATTATCATCATCACCTGCTTCATCAGTGCCATAGTATTGTCTCACTTTACTTTCAAGTATTGCCGAATCAGCCCCTTGTAACCGATCAATCTTGGTCTGGAAGATAAAATATAGCAAAATTAGCAGAACTTCTTGAGGTAGTTAACTGATGGTGGTTTCGTTATGAAAATAACTTACTCTGTTCCTGTAAAAAATAAACGTTGGCATTGCGCTGACTCCTTGAGCACCAGCAGTTTCAGCACTTCTGTCCACGTCAACCTTTAGGAAAACAGCCCTAGGGTACTTCGCAGGCAGCTGCTCGAAGAACGGAGCGATTCGCTGGCACGGCGGGCACCTGCAAACAACAAAAACATAGCCTCGATCCCCAACTGTTGCACGATGACTTGAAAATTTGATCGGCATTGTTGCTTGAACTTACCATGTCGCTGTAAAGTCCACAACGACAAGCTTTGTGCCGGCACTGGCCATTTCCGATTGGAAATGTGCCTCGTTTTCAATAACAGTAGCTAGACCCATTCTTGTAGTAATAAATGCACCTTTTTTTATTAAAACTCCAATTTGAAAACAATCAGCAGAAAGAATGACACTTCAAAATGGAAGATTGACAAGATCATCCTGGTGCTGCCATTTGATATATTGTCTATGGCTGCATCTAATTGTTACCATGTTAATCGCTTCATAATCTACCGGAAGAAGGTGTCCAAGCAAAAGCGACATGTAGTGTTGAGTAGATAGACCATTATTACGTTTTGGTTAAATAGTTCTTATATGTGTAAAAAGATGGCGCTATGATGGACTAGCGAACTAACATCCCAACTATCGATAAAATTACGGCGAAGCAGTTTGTTTCGTGAGTTTCGTCGAAACATGTACTTACACAATAAATAATAATTATAAAATTTGTTTTTTTTTTCCAATTTACTTATTTTTTCTAGTGAGATTAGTAATAGATAGGTATATACAATATGCATTTAATAAATACATAAGCACGAAGTCAAATTTACCTATTAGCTGCACAAGAGGCGTAAACAAGAAAACTTCGATTCTAATTACATATTGCTCATATTCTGAAACTCTTTTCTTTCAAGTTCTTAGAAAAAAATAATCACATAGTACGCTCCAATGATATTTGTAAATACGTAAGTATAGTGTGTTAATAGTTCCACAAAATTTGTGTTTTTATAGGGTTAACGAGTACGAAACCTTGACAATTATGTAGTTATATGTTCGAGTTTTTTCGCAGTATAATTTGTGTGTATATAACACATTGGTAGTAGATATATATTTATAATGGGTAAAAAGTAACTTAAATAAAAAAAATAAGAGGTGACTTATGGACACCCGGTTGGAACAGAGTTCCTTTAAAGGCTTTATTTTTTTAATTATAAATTGTTTTCAAAATTGACGGCAAGCCGAATCGATTGAAAATAGTTTTAGTTTTCTAGATGATCGGGAAGTGACTCAAAAATCACTGCAAAAAGATGTTGGTTTTTGGTGTCGTTTTTCATTGTTACACACTTTTCGGTCTAGCCCGCAAACAAATGAGAACGATAACGTGCGATAAAGAACATCCGTTCCAATGACTAAAATTACTAAAGCTATCACTTGTGGCACTAGTTAATAATATCCCACTGCTGCGAAGGTCTCCCTCTTTCCACTTGTTTGAATCTGTATTCTGGACCGTCCGATCTTTTTAAACTTTACAAGTTCGTCGCGCCGCCCCGATCAGAATGTTGACAACCACAACCCTGTTTTTACAGAAGTATTATATTGTCTTATATTATATTATAGTATTATATTGTCTTGTTAGCGCATACCGTAAGGTGTGTACTGCAATATAGTGTAAAGCCTTCAAAGAAGGTTCTATCGAGGTGAAAATTACAGAACAAGTCTTATATAAGTCTTCTTAAACATTTGTGAAGTGTGTTCAGAAGATAAAAGGGAAAACACCTTTAGTAAAACGTAGAAAAATGAGATATACGATAAGTTTTTATGTTATTTTATCTTTTGTTCGATTTGTCACACAAGCTAGGGTATTAGAAAAACACTTTTACATGCAATCTACAAGTCAAACTCTAAAAGTGATAAGTGTGCTGCCGTCACAAGCCAACGGACAAGATTACATGAGTTCGTTGAAGCTGCTTGTGCAATATCTGTCCAAAAACAAAAGATGTGTCGATTTTAGTATGAAATTTGCGTTATTCCTCTTGAACGATAAGATGTGATGTGAATATAGTAATGAGATGAGCGAGACGCTTTCCTCATGGTAAGAGATTACGCCTGACTTTGACTATTTTTTCACTTGTTACAGTGTACAATTTCGTGTGAAATTATTTTTTATTTTTTTATGCTTGATTACTCACGTTTAATTTTATCGGAAACTCCGACTATAGTTTCGTCCACATCTGGTGGCCTTCATCAAGGGGACAAAGCATTAAGGGGATTTTTTTTATGCAAACATAAAACTTGTCAAAACAAGCTGGACCAACACAGTTGTGCGTTTGACCACAGTTCATCTGTTCTGTTTTGGAAAATTATTGAATAATATGAAAATTATATATCAGATTACTGTATCCGTAGTTGGCTCGTCTAAGCTGCAGATGTACCGTGTTTTCCAAGCTACAGGACGAACGCATCCGGCACCACCTATGCTAAACTGCTTACAGGGAATCTGAATTCATAGCCGACAACAGTTTTAAGAAGGTGGAACTCATGGCAGAACACAGTAATATATATATTTTTTTTTAAACGGTTTCGCCATACCTAATACGTGTTCGGGGATTTTTTATTACAAATAGGTTTGCGTTTGATTACCATCTCGCTAAAGATGCCGTGGTGGTGCCGGCGTAAGAATTGTACCCCACCTTCTCTACCCGTGGTTGCCGTAAGAGTCGGCTAAGGGATGTAATACGGAAGATGGGCAGCAGCGTCTTCCTTAAACAATCATACCTAACTAGCGCTCGCCAACCCGCCTGCCAAGCGTGGCGAGTATTGGCAAAACCCTTCCCCAGGAGGAGGCCTATGTCCAGCAGTGGACGTCCTATGGCTGATGATGATGATGAAAGATGCGGTCCACGATGAAATACGCTTGCTCAGAAGAAATTAATTGAAGTGAATGAGGCCAGGATTTAATTGAGGGGGGAATAATTTTTAATTTTTTTGGGTAAATTTTAGTGCGCCACCTTTTGCTATAACGGTGCCTTGTTGACGACAGCAAGGAAGAAGAAGGGGAACAACCCTATTATTAAGACTCGGCTGTCCGTCCGTCTGTCTGTCTGTCAGTCTGTCACCAGGCTGTATCTCATGAACCGTGATAGTTAGACAGTTGACATTTTTACAGATGATGTATTACTGTTGCCGCTATAACAACAAATACAAAAAAAATTGAATAAAATAAATATTTAAGGGGCCTGGCAACAGACATGATTTTTTTGCCGTTTTTATAGATAATGGTACGGAACCCTTCCTGCGCGAGTCCGACTGGCACTTGGCCAGTTTTTTATTTTTTGCTGTCATATACGAATGATCTTTTCCTCAATCGTACGATAGTCCTGCTATAAGTAAAAGTGGTGTTCTCGTCGACCTTGCTACATATTATTACAAATACTCGTAGTTAAGAGTCCAATGTCACCCGGCTGTGAGTACTCTACCTGCCTTCTTTATTTCCGGTGGAAGTCTTGCATAGGTAGCTTAATCAGGGTCCACCACTTTGAAGCGCTGTATTTTAATACATACGCACTTTAAGTACGACATACCATAGACAGCAATCTTAAATTGACTTTGTACATATGTAAACTTTAGTGTGTATTAAATGTTTGTGTCTCTAATTGCAATAAGATTTCAACTGCAGCCATTTTATTCGATTTAGTTTTTTTTAATGGCTGATAGGCTAGGTCACAACTCACCTGATGTTAAGTGACGGTGTGGTGGAAGATGGTAAAGCACACCTAGCCCGAAATGGAACTGGCTCTCAAGTGAGGCTGCCGGAACACACCGTTAGATACTTGGCGGCAGATTTTCAACTTGAGGGTGGTAGCCAGCCAGCCGAGTACTAGAAAGTACCCTACCACCACGCTATGGTTTGCTTTACCGGCAGCTCAAGCTCATTGTTGGGGGTTGATCCCACGCCCTTCGGCATCCAAACCGACCTCGCTAACCACTGAGCTATCATCGCTATAAAACATTATACAACATTTAGTAACAGCTTCCTCTTACTCAACTATAATAGTTTTTTATTTATCACATAAAATTTTAAATTAAATTAACTCTGAACGAAACTGCGCTCGTCACACATGTGATCAGATTTCTTTAAGCTCTACTTTTATTTTTTAATTTGTTTAATGGTAGTTCAGTTTTTTATGATCGGCATATCACGACAAATCGGATCGTATTCAATATTCACTGTAAACTGGAATCAAAGGGACTTAGAAAATGTTACTCTTTTGTAGCCATGATAGCTCAGTGATTACGTCGAAGGGCGTGGGTTCAAATCCCAAACTTGAGCTGCCGATGAAGGTTAACATCGTATAGAAACCAGGTGAGTCGTGAGTATTTTCTAGTAATTGGCTGTCTAGCTACCCTCAAGTTGAAAATCTGTGAAACGGTGTGTTCCGACAGCGCCAGTTCTATTACAGGCTGGGTGTGTTTATCAACTTCGACCACAGCGTTACTTAGTCTATCCCCAGTTTTAAAAAACTTTGTGTCGTTGCCGTGGACTCTTCATAGATCTAAGTTTCTTGATCGAAAATTCTAAGCGACTCTATTTGTTAGTTAGTTCAAATAACAAGGTAAGTAGCTTAAATTAAATTCCATACATGCCGTCCATAACTTAGCTTATCAGAGTTGGTATCAATGTTAAACCGGCACACGTGTCGTGTAGGATCTGAACTTATTATGAGGAATCTTGTCACAGTAAAAACGGTTACAGCCTTGTCAATGAAATAAATTGAGCTATCTGCAAAGTTGATTGTGTCAAAGTACTAAAGAGTTGTCAATTTTGTTATTAAACAAGTGGCGATCGAAATCTCATTACGTGACGAACGTAATTCGGTGATTATCAACGTAATCACGCCAGGAGATAGTTTGTATGTGTAACGGTTCCTTTAGGTTCAATAGCATTCAAGAAATTAAGTGCATGTTAATGTGTTTATTGTTGTCATCGAAACTTTTTTCAATTGGATTAAACAGTTATTTTTAAAAAGGTATTTTCTAAGTAAACGTTGCTTCACCACCATAACTGAATACTATGAAGAATATTTGTGCAGTCTGAAATCCAGACTTGGAGTCTGCTGAAATCTTAACCTTTCTCTTATTTTAACCTAACATTGTAGTAACCGCGAAAAAAAAACTGTTTAGTAACAGCTTTGTTTTGAGCATGCAACATAAAATATTTTTGTTTCTTTTTGTCTCGATGTTGTGTAAAGCATCAGAGTAAATGGATTGCTTCTAGATTAACGTGCTCCATCCTGGACTGTACTACTGCTTTAAATCAAGCCAGATGTCGTCAAAAGCAAGCGTATGTAAATGAATATAAAAGTCAATTAAAAGATGTTCGTTAGTAAGCGCATAACTGGAGAACAGCTGAATCTATTTAGCTGATTCTTTTTTTAAATGGTTGTGATGCTTCAAATGAGGTTTAAATACAAAAGGCAAAGGCTGACCGCATCGGGTACAAAGTACCAGGTATTTAGCTAGTATTTAATAAAAACAGACTTAAAAGTCGAGGGACAAATATAAAAAAAAAACACAAAAACAGATAGGGTCGACATTTAAAATAAAAATTATGTGTACGAAGTTGCGGGCAACCTCTAGTACAAGTAATATTAAAAGTGTAACTAACTACATAGCCATTTATCACAGCACAGACAGCGCTACACCGCGCCATCTAGTCCCAAACTAAGCAAAACTTGCATAATGAGGACCAGATAACTGATAGAAGACATATTGGATATTTTTTGTAAACTCGAGAACTGGCAGAATGCACGAATGTGCTATGGCCGAATAATAAAAAAAATTACAGTTTTTTTTTGTAAATACATACATTATCATACATACCGCAGATAAGGAAGCAAAATTAACAGGACAGTGAACGCATATCTCACCCAACGCAGCTTATTTCCAGTTATTCCACCCAATCACGTGCGATTGGAATTTCAATAGGTTGACTAGATTCATAGCATACTTTAGTTCATTTAAAGGCCTATTATTTGACATCGGAAATAAATTACGCTATCAAATGAAACCCGTGATTTGAATTTGGCAATCACATCGATATGTGAACGTGACGGGGCGATCCATTCATCGGTACATGAAACTGTGCCCATGTTCGGCCTAATTTGCTCCGTTTCAAATTGAAATTCGGCCCGAGTTCCCCTGGGACCATCCTATACAATTCATTGTCTAAACTAACGGTAGACGGCGCATACGTTCTTGCATTTCAATATTATATTTTACTGTAAATGACGGCGGCATTTGAATTCGGTCATCGAGTAAAAATTTAGTATACGCTTTATTTAACTACATGACTATGATTAAGCAACTACCTTTTTCCAGTTCTTTTAAACACCAAACCTGCTCAATAGGCTTGGGTTCTACAACAATCAATGTAATCATTATTAAAGTACGTACTATGTAAAAGCAAAGGCTTATAAAGTGTTAACTTTGTTTTTAAAAGAAAATAATGTAGGATTTTAGCCTGTCTAACATAACTGTTATAAAATTGTTATGTGCGAATCTTAGACTGTGTCTAGTTTTTATGTTTGTACCGATATTTATTTCTAATAAATAAATAACTTTGAAACAAAACATTTTTACAGTAAGTATGAAACAAACCAGACGCTCTCGCTGGTTTTTTTTAATGTTAATGTATTGGTTGTATGTGGTTTTTTGTGGTAATGTTTAAGATGAACAAAAGGCTCTTCTGTTGGTAACAGATAAATAACTTAATGAACATTGCAGCGGTTCTCAGAAGTATATCTTTATATACTTTTTTGTATGTTTTTTACATATTTAAAACATCTAGGCAAAGTGACTATAGTGAATATTTATGTGACGATCAAACGTCTATGATCAACACATAAATATTTGTCCTGAGTAGGAATAGAACCCACGCTCCTCATGAAGCAAAGCTACTACCAGATGTGGTAACAAGACAGTCAATATTTGTTAAATGGTGAGAAAATTATACATAAAAGTATACATTAGTTGTTTCGTAGTGGTTAGCGTGGTCGGTTCACACGCCAAAGGGGGTGGATTCAAATCCCAATAATGAGCTTGAGCTGCCGGTGAAGAAAAACGTGAGGAATGAGCATGGTGGTAGGCTATTTTTTGCTAACTATCATCCTCAAGTTAAAAATCCTAACAGTGTGTTCCAGTAGACTCGCTGACAGCCAGTTTCATTCCAGGTTAGGTGCCTTTACCATATCTCATATCTACGATATCTCATTGTTGGGGTTTGAACCCACACCCGCCTGTGTGTGAACCGACTGCGCTAACCACTGAGCTATCATGCTATTTATGCAAGCAACACTTGCCTGAAGGCATATTTTTGTACCATAACTACAAAACATGTTTCTTTGTTGATCGAGTTACATCTTGCGCGGAAAAACACAAAGCATTTATTAGGTAACAAACTACATAATAGGTTTAAAGCTTGTTTTTTTTATTGCGTGATTTACATCAATGATATATTTATTTGATTATGTAAATCGTCATCCGGGATCAAAAGTTTAAAGGAGATGTGACAGGAAATGTATAAATAAAAAATATATAACTACCTAATCGAATGATGACCTGATTTCTGGCCGTGACATACATTACTGAAGTAATTAGGTATTGTAAAATTGCTTCAAATATTTACCCAACTAACGTTTTCGCGGATGGATGGGAATTAACTGTGAGGAAGATTCTCCAGTATTGAAGTCGGTGGATAGTTTTTGAATTTTTGTTTTAGTTTTTGTGTATTATTGTTTAGTATTTTATAGCTTAGCGTATTAGTATTAATATTGTCTTTGTTCTGTTTTATATTGATTTGTAAATAAAAATGTAGATAGCTATAACACTATGTAATGTTATACCTGTCATGATAAATAAATAATTTAAATTTGGATTTTGAAATCCCAATAATGAACTTGAGCTGTCGGTGAAGGAAAGCATAGCATGGTGGTAAGGAACTTTCTAGTACTTTATCGGCTGGCTAGTTACTACCCTCAAGTTGAAAATCTGTCGCCTAACGGTGTTCCGGCAGCCTCACTTGAGAGCCAGTTCCATTTCAGGCTGGATGTGCTTTACCATCTTCGATCACACCGTCACTTAACATCAGGTGAGCTGTAGTCAAACACATAACTTGTTAAACATAAAACAAAAAAATATTATGGGAAGTAACAAAAGTTTGAGATCAAACTTCTAAGGATTCTATGCTGTCACTGAACTTGTGCATAGCGATGGAATAAAGAAGGTGTAAGTTTAAGGAGCCCTTTACACAATCACTGCCCGTTTTCCCATCCCTGCCTAACCTTTGGTATGATCTTACCAACGTCGGTTCGATAACTCGTTCCAATAATTAATTTGTGGTTCTTACTCTAAGGCCGAGATCTCATAATAGATTATAGATTGTATTTTTTCTGGAATTCCGCTCGCTCCTGGTTTTACTGCATACAACAAACCATTTATGATCAATTTAATTGTAAAGTCAAAATATCTAAATAGTTTTAACGTGTTGTGTTCAGGGATATTTGTTTCAGATGGCACAGTAAGTTGTAAAAGTACTGAACGTTAGTATTGTGGTTAAGTATATTTTTATGTAAAGGTAGATACTTCATATTACAAAAAAAAACCTTTTTATTTAGGTATGTTGACGCAGTTCGCGTAGTACGCACGTTATATTGACACGAAAGAATCTGGTAATGGTCAACCGGTGTACAACTAAAAGTTGTGCATATGTTTTAAATGTTATTTTTTTAATGTAAAAGTAATGAGAAAATCGAGGCGGTTTCCTTATGGTAAGAGATATCGCCTGTCCACGACCATTGCAGCGATACACAAAAGTTGAGGCTGTAGACGGTAACGTGGTAAAAGGCCCTCCAACATACTCCACAATGCCAAGATCAGGCTACCGTGAGAGTACTCGAGCTGCAGCGGTGATCTGGGCGTCGAGAACGCTCCCTCCACCACCTCCTGACGGCAGTGGGTAACCCCCAGCGCCCAGCCTCTACAAGGATGACAACATTGAAGCCGATTCCCCACCTCACCTGGAAAGGAAGGGGGAAGACCTGAATTGCCTTTTTTTAAATGTAACAGTAATGAGATGAACGAGACGCTCTCCTGATGTTAAGAGATAACGCCTGTCCATGACCATTGCAGCGATACACAGAACTTTGAGTAGTAAAACAAAGACCAGGGCATCGCTGCCTTGGCGCTCATTACTTTGAGACTAGATGGTTAGTCTCAATAGCCCTGTAATTTCGCTAGCTGCAGTACCCTTAAAACCAGACCACAGTAATGTTTGTCCACTACTGCTTGGCGGCGGAATATCTAGTTCTGCAGTGTTACCTTCCTAAACGACTTCCTGCTAAGAAAATTTACCACTTAGTAAAAGTAAACTAAGTATTTTTGCGTAACGTCGGTGATTTTATTGATTTTAAGTCTATACTTAAAATCAATAAATTGCCTATGCATGAACTTTTTGTTTCTAGAATTGCATTAACTGCAACAAGTATGCTAGCATTTCGACAGGCGCCATGCAAGACTTATGAGTCACCATAACCTTGAGCATCATCGCTGCAACTCTGTATATATTATCGCATCTTACATTGCAGAAGCTATTGTAGTACTCGAACAATGAGTTAGGACACCTACGTACACTATTTGAGAGCTAATGGCGTTCGAGGGCGGCAGTTTCTTTTGATGTTTGTCGAATTTAGATTAGTAACACATCGAACCGTTATTTTGCTGACGGAATGTACAATGTAAAAATGTCGTTCATTGCGTCAAATTGTAGTCAAAAGGCTGAGTTAATTGATTATGTTCAAGCTAGTTAAACATCGTTAACTTTGAACGTGGTGTAATTTTGGGATATTTTTGAGAAAACTTTAAAATTTCCTATTTTGTAACCCTTTCGAGCCTACACGGCTGATCAGAGCCTCGAGCAAAGTATGCGAAAAAGTATTCGTATCGACAAAAATTTGTATGAGATTTGTACCGGTCTTACTATAATTTAACACAAAGCGTATTAACATTTGCAAACATGAGTGAGTATTAACATATATTTGCTACTTTTTTGCAGTTTACTTAGGGCAACAGCTAGTTACTATGTAAAGGCAGATAACTTTTTATTGTTCACACCAAAATTACCATTAGTTAAAATATTTATTGGTAACTTTATGTATCATCGTTATTTGGAAGACTTTAGAATTAAAATAAATTCAATCAAGTGCGAGTTGCATTCACCCTTCGAGGGTTTACTTAAAATTGTCTTTCTTATTACCTACTTATTGAGTTTATGTTTAGTTTTTTACCTTTTTTATTGCACCATAAATTGCTAATTTCCAAAACTATAAAATCGAAATGAAACATACATTTGTTTGGCTTGTATTAATAGGCTATAAAGTAAGTATTTCAATTAAGTTGCTTCTTACTGTAGTGATTTTTTTATGTAAGTCTTGAGACCAACGAGACGCTCTCCTGATGGTAAGGGTTAGCGCGTGTCCATGACCATTGCAGCAATAAAAATAACTTTGAGTAGCAAAACAGAGTCCAGGGAATCGTTTCCTTGGGGCTTAGTTATTACTTTGGGACTTTCGATGGTTAGTCACAACGGCGCTGTAATTTTGCTAGCGGCAGTACTCTTCAAACCGGAACACGGTTACACACTACTGTTTGGCGGCAAAGCATTTGGCACTGTGGTGATTTACCCAGAAGACTTCCTGCTAAGGAGGACTACCACCAATAGATTTAAGGCATTTTGAAAAAAATTATCAAACTTTTTTAGTTGATATTTTCATACAAGTATAGACTCAATATATTGAGATTGCCATTATGAGTGCAGTAGGTTAAGTTCGAACTCTCGTCAATTTACTATGACATCGTATTTCAAGTATGACAAAGTTGATTTGATAAAAGATTGCAATGTAAATTGTCTATTACATTGCACATTTTTAGTAATAAAACAAAAGTTAATAAATAATGATTTACCAATGACTTGAAGTATAATTATTTACGCATAACACTCAATCGAAATAACTAATAACTCGTTCCAATAAGCTATGACTTCATTTAACATAATTACAGCACGGTTATTACCGAAATCTTATGCCCAAATAGCTTCAGGCATGTTTATGTAACTGTACATATCTACTAACATTATACTATTAGCAGAATTTGTTTTATCTAGGCTATATGCCATGAACTGGTCCGCAATGCGGTTGGCCTTGGGTGCTGACGTCAGAAGGAAGCCATTTGTCCAGCTCAGTCACGAAGTGCCTTTAGTTTCACACTTAAATCTAGATCGAAATAGCATTTTGGCATTCACCTTGTAGTAGTGGAGCATATAAGGTATTTATATTTTATCAACACGTCCTGGTGTTATATGTCATCATATTGGATAGCCAAACACTTGAAGACATTTTGGGGCAAAAAATAACAGTTTTCTAAACAGAAAAATTAACTGTAGAAAATTGCGATTTTTTGTATGCAAAATTAGTATTTACATACAGATAGAAATTAATGTACTTAACATTATATTATCAACATTAACGTTAACGTCAACAGGACTGATCCGGGTTATTCCAGTTCCATTCCAGGCTAGGTGTGCTTTACCATCTTCGACCACACCGTCACTTAACATCAGGTGAGTTGTGGTCAAACACCTAGCCTGTCAGCAATAAAAAAAAAATGATGACGCACTTATTTTAATACACTTAGGTAGGGAATGAGTGTTTCATAACCCATAGTAAACAAATTCCTTCTAGGTAAGCGTGCTTTCACATCGTTGCACAATGGCAAGCTTGATTGGACTATACGCCCAGAGGCGTCAATTCAAATCCCAACAATTAGCTTGAGCTACCGTTGAAGGAAACATCGTGATGAAGCCATAGCATGGTGATAGGATATTTTCTAGTAGCTACCACCCAAATCAAACACATTAAATTAAAAATCTGATGGCAAATGCCACAGGTTACAGTTTTAACAAAACAATATACTACATAAAAACTAACTTGCTCACTACTTATATGTATATAAACTAAAAATAAGGTAGGATATACTAAGTTCATCTATATCTTTAAACGAGCAATTCTTGTATATATATATATATATGTAATCTGAATCTCGGCAACGGCTCCAACGATTTTCATGAAATTTAGTATGCAGGGGGTTTCGGAGGTAATAAATCGATCTAGCTAGGTTTAATTTTTAGAAAACGTCGTTTTATCGTGTTTTCAGCCGAGCAATGCTCGGTCATCCAGGTAGGAACTTATTATTAATAAGGCCTCATTTGAGCGTTACTTCCCATTCCAGTCTGAGCGAGTTTTCCATCTTCAACTACACCGTCAGCTGTGGTCAAACACCTTGTCTGTCGTAAGTAAAACAAAAATATTCTATAATCAAATATTGTCCTAACGTACCTATTAAAGTTTAGTAAATCTTATACAGTCATGTCTTGTGTATTCACTAAAAAATATAAATTTGATAAAAAAAGAAAAAGAAAAACGATACGTAATGTAAAATATGCGTAAATATTGGAATAGGCAGTCTTTCGCAATATTGAAGATGAACCAACCACTGTTTGCCAACCGCGGCGGAAGGCGCGATCCCTAATCATCATAACTTCATTACAAATGTCATGCCGACCCGAATACCTACATATTTAGCGAACCACAGGCTGGTTACCATCCAAGAACTTGATTTTATTACAAACTAGATAGGTATTGAATTACGATAACATCTTAAAGGACTATTTTTACACGGATGAAGCTAAAAAAGCACGTGTTTCTTTATTTTTTAATTGAGTAGAATACGTTAGACATTTTGCTTTTTATAGCGGCTAGTTTTTATATATGACTGCCATATTTGCTAATTTGGTAGTGTATCTACTTCAAGAGCTGCAGGGCGTGGATTCAATTTCCACTCGGGACAATTTATGTAAAGTTTTTTTTTATATAACAGGTTTATCAATTGTGTTTGATGTCAGCTCACCTGATGTTAAGTGACGGTGTGGTCGAAGATGGTAAACACACTTAGCCTGGAATGTAACTAGCTCATAGAAAAGGCTACCGGAACACCGTTAGTTGTTTGGCAGCGATTTTCAACTTGAGGGTGGTAGCTAGTCAGTCGAGTACTACAAAGTATCCTACAACCATGCTATGGTTTTCTTTCACCGCCAGCTCAAGCTCATTGTTGCGGGTTTGAACCCACGGTGTTCGGCGTGTGAACTGACCGCGCTAACCACAAAGCAACGTAAATTATCTGGATGTTTGTGTGTATTATAAGTAAGTATTGACATTAAATAAAATATAAGTATTCTATTAGCTATTTAGTTTCTCATTGCACAATCTTTACATTAGTTTGGGGTTGGATCGCGCTGTTTGAATGCCCTAAGATATTTATTATTAAACTTGTTATTCTATTTATTATTATTATATTGTTGTTTTTTTTAAGAATGTCGAACGACTAAAGAGTCATTCGACATTCTTTAAAAAAACAACTTGAATCCTCATCGATGCACGAGACCTTTTGGCTGGTATATTTTATGCAGATGCCGTGTCACCATTTCGATCGCAGTATACACAAAATGAAGTAAGGGTATTTCTGTATTTTCTTAGGCATATGTAAATCTCATTACAGCGCAACTTCTCATTATGTTGCGAAACATTTATACTCAAGACACGGCCAGATCTAAAGTAAATGTTTAAATAGATATTTCTAACATTTCCCGGATAGAGATCAATCCCGGTACTTTTTTAAATACGTAATAGGTTCGCGTTTGACCACACCCTGCCTGATGTTAAGCAACGATGTAGTCTAGGATGGAACACGCTTACCTAGAACGATCCTGTTTACTCTTGATTTGAAGACACTCAAATTGAATTTTTCCGGAAACGCAGACTCTGGCAAAGAGTTCCACATCCTCGCTCTCATAACTTATAGATATTACTAACGTGCTCATCCATGTTAGTCATTATACTGAATATTTACGTATAAAATGTTGTTTTTTTATACCTTTGATTAACAATAAAACCTATATAAAATATCACATATTAAACCTAACCAACCCAATTTAATATTGTTTCAACGACAACACGCAACATTGTTTTTATCCCCGTAACTCTTATGTCAGACAGTTAACAAAAAATATTAAGTCTCAGAAATTCTTTGTTATTGTTATATGTGTGATCCCTTGCGAACTTATTATAGAATAATACGTTTGAGTTGGAAATAATAGTAGTTTTGAGTTTTGATCTAAGCTTCAAACATTGCTATACCAGCGCCGATCAAACTGCCCTTACTGCTTTTAGAAACACTCTGTGACATAAATCCGCGATGTTCCCTCGTGACGCAATGTTGCGCCGGCGCAGGCACGCGTTGCGTAAAAGCCTTTTTAGCATGCTGTCTGCGGAGCTTTCTCGCCAAACATCGCTTAGCAAAGCACCCGGGGCTTTTGTCGGATTCGACGTAGGTAGCTGTGGAGGCCGTGAAATTGACACATCTGTGCTGTTGTCATATTTAGGGTGACGAATCGTACAGTGTAACCGACTTCTGTGGTACCGTTGCAGCTGTGATTTTTGTGTTAGATGCAACCTAATTTTGTTGTTGTTGATTCCCTGGAATACTCGACGAACACAGCTACTTATATTATAAACTAAGACCGCTTTCTGTTCTTTTTGAATGTTGTTTGTTATGTTAGAATTGGTGTTTACTTAGTGGTAGATCTCCTTCACAGGAGGTCATCTAGGTAGGTATCTCCGCAGCATATTTTAAAAAAAGTATACTTAGCATTGAAAAAAGAATTCAACGCATTTTATTTCCAAAAAGCATTTTGATTACCTGCAGTGCCTTAAAATCCCGATGGCAGTTCAGAGTTTGGCTAATTGTCATGCTAAACTACTTTCATTCGATAGCAAAATGGGATATCTTTACAATAAGTTAGGACAAAAGTAGCTTGTGGAAAAGCTGGATGTTAACCAAATCATAAAATATTTGTGCTCAATTACAAAAAGCCTATTTAAAAAAGTTGGGAATTTAGACTAAATATTAGATTTTTGTTGAAAAACATATTGTACAATTTCATGAGCATATTACGAGTATAATTCTTGTTAAATAATAGTTATGTGCCATTAATTAATCCACAAAAAGGTATATCAATTATAAAAATATAAATAATGTTTTCCTATGGTAACTTATTTCATAAACCTAGCTATTCGTTTATCTATTACGATTTTATAAGAAGGTATATACTATGTTATCAAAAGTGTATTTTCTACTTGATTTGTTTTAAAGTTTCAAGTGCATTGTTTTATAATAACAATACAAAGATATAATTGCAGTTGCTAAAAGTATATGTCTAGTCTAGAGGTCAAAGCTCTGACAGAGGATCGCGAAGAATAGGATGCAATTAGACACAGATAAAAAAGCTACGTTACCTTGATAGTTGTCTTGCAGGTAAAGATGTCTTAATAGATTTTGCTGTCGTATAGAAATTTTATGTAAGATGGTTTATATTCTACTCACCGAATATAGAAATAGGCTTTTATTTAGTATTTATAACGTCTCACGTTATGTAAAGAAATTCTTTTGGTAAGTTAGAAAGACGTATGTTTATACAAGCTGGTTCACGCACACATCGATGTGCTTGCACGAATGCCTACATACAAATACTGGTTATTGACCTCTCGAATTTTCGCGATGTGTAAAGATGCGTCCAGAATGTTCGATATGGAATGTTTTGTCTCCAATTTGAATCAGACATTGTCGTTAATATCTGATATAAAATACTCAGAGCCTAAGTAAGTAACTATACGGGTATTTCTGTTCAGGTTCATAAGTTTGGAATGATTGAAGCTAAACGGGGTTCATTGTAAACAATTTTTACTAGGATACAACTCTAAAATCGCAAAAATAAAAATAGCTGTTTCATACTTTAGTCAAGGGTCAATGTACTTTTTCTATAAAGCAACTGTTTCTTATGATATTCATATTTGTACCATCAGTGAAAGTCGTTACTACAATTATCCCCTTACGTCTTAGTACCCCAAGCTTATACCTAATCTTGTCTGTCTGTGCAGTTAGAATATTTTAAAGTATTTACAAAAATATACAGGAAGGTCCTAATTGGGCTTTCTGTGGTGGAAATATATTCCTTGCAGTTCTGATATTGCACAACCACTACGGGCCCGTACTGTACATAAAGGTCTTTAGAATTTTCATAGAAATTAAATACTTAGCCCAGTATTTTATCAGTATCTAAAAGAAAACGTCGTGAGAAGACCTTGTTTAGAGAAGAAATTTAAGCCGTGTGTGAACAAAAAAAGACTTGAGAGTACGCCGAATAGATAGATGTTAACATATTACGTGTACATAGTGCACGACCTTATACCTACATACTTATGTAACCACATCTCTAACAAAATTCTTATTCCTATAAAGCTATAATTATTTCATAAAAGTTACCAATAAAACCGTAAATTATACCTAATAAAACTGCAAATACATCCGAAAGTAAAAACGCGTAAGAAGATGGATCACACCTTTCTCCCAATGACATTTTGCGGAAATACAGACTAAAAATAGACAGAAGCTAATAGGCTAAAATGAATGCTTCCCATTTTCGTCACAAAAATTTGATTTGGACGGGAAATGAAAGTTCTTCTACTTTCAAATGAGCTAATACAGCAGTTATCTTCAAAGACAAGACAAGCATTTCTTAGTGTGTTAATTAAACATTATTGTCTGGTTCTGGTGCTACTTGTAAAATATAGTTGGTCTGTATATTTACTTGGTGGTACGTCTCCTTAGCAGGAGGTTATCTAGGTAGGTACCACCGCAGTACCAAATATTCTGCCTCCAAGTAGTAGTGTGTAAACATTACTGTGTTTCAGTTTGAAGGATACTGCAGCTAGCGAAATTACAGGGCGAGACTAACCATCGAAAATCTCTAAGTAATGAGCGCCAAAGCCCTGGACTTTTGCTACACAAAGTTCTGTGTATCGCTGCAATGGTCATGGACAGGTGTTATCTCTTACCATCAGGAGAGCGTCACGTTCATCTCATTTCTTTACATAAAAAAAAGAAATACAATTATGTACAAAATATAAGCTGAATAAATTCGGTTTACTCATTAGTTAACACTGAATTAAGTTAGTGTTACCATAAATAGTGGTTGCATAATACCGTTATTTAATCACAAGTGTATGAAATGTATCTTTACTTTTTTTTAATCTGCAACTCAGACCTCTGAATCTTCGCACTGATCGACGACTATAGAATGGTAACGAGAATCTTATTTAAATTTAAGAAACACTAGAAAGTGAATTACATGGGCCATAATGTGTATTACGCAGAAATTGTAATGTACTGTTACCGCATCAGATGAATGTGGTACTTTTCGCGAATTTTTTTAAGAAAAAAAAAAAAAAAAGAAACATTTATTTAGTTCATTAGTGTTATTTATATGTCAAAATTAAATAATTTAGATTAAATTAACTTAGGTTTGATTATTAAATTACTTTTCATTTAAACTGTCATCATTTTATTAGACATCTTTAACCAATCACATCATCAGCCATAGGTCGTCCACTGCTGGAAATAGGCCTCCTCCTGGGGGAGTTTTGCCAATACCCGCCACGCTTGGCAGGCGGGTTGGCAAGCGCAGTTAGGTGTGATTTTTCAAGGAAGACGCTGCTGTCCATCTTCCAGATGACATCCCTTAGCCGACTTTTAGGGCAACCACGGGTAGAGAGGGTGGGGTACTATTCTTACGCCGGCTCCACCACGGCAATACAAAATACAAAAACACACATTACACAAAATATAACATACATTATGCAAAATCGCCACTAAGAAAGTCTTACGGGAGATTTTACCTAACATTGAGATTAATTTTCATTTGATTCACAGCATTATTTTCTTGATCTTATCTCTTAAGATAAGACATAACACGTTTTCATTCTCTTTTCTATAGGATTCCTTCACACGTTTTTCATCTTTCACACAGTCCATTCCACGGTTCATCGACAACGATTTACGACACGCCCTCACGATTTTATCACTTAGCACAATTATTCTTAAGACAGTCTTGGTGACATGATCATTATTGACCATCCTCTGTTCTGGCTCTTCCAGACTCCCCCACTCCTTAACAAACGTTAGTTTTTTTTCAATGCAATATACTCGTAATGAGACAATCGAATCAATTCCCTGATGGCAAGATTTAACGCCTGTCTATGACCATTGCAACGGTTCCTGGAACCAAAGTCCAGTATTTTTTTTTAAATACGGATAAGTCCGCGCAAAAATAAAAGATACCTGTTCACTCTGGCCTTGTAAAGATCCAGATTATATCTCTCAGGAAACAAGGAAGCCGGCAGCTTGTTCCATTCCTTGGCCGTACGGATGAGAAACGTAGAGTCAAAACGTTTGGTACGTACCCAAGCGAACTCCACTATGTATGGGTGGTAGTGAGCCGTCTTTCTACTTGTCCTGTAGTAAAAAGAGGATGAAAGTACAAGGTCGTACAGCTCAGTAGCACATTCTCCGAATTGAATCTTGTAGAAAATTGACCGACTTGCTACCTTCTGGCGGTGTTGAAGGCTTAAAAGTTTTTTTTCTACCAACTTTTCATCACCAATAAGTCGAACAGCTCGCCGCTCTACCGAATCAAGAGCTTACTTACTTACCTCTAATCTGACAAAGTATAGAGATAACTGTTTTTTTTGTAGCGATGATAGCTCAGTGGTCAGCGCGGTCGGTTCACACGCCAAAGTTCGTGGGTTCAAACCCCAACAATGAGCTTGAGTTGCTGGTGTGACGAGCGCAGTTTCGTTCAGAGTTAATTTAATTTCAAATTTTATGTGATAAATAATAAATTATTATAGTTGAGTAAGAGGAAGCTGTTACTAAATGTTGCATAATGTTTTGCAGCGATGATAGCTCAGTGGTTAGCGCGGTCGGTTCGCATGCCGAAGGGCGTGGGTTCAAACCCCAACAATGAGCTTGAGCTGCCGGTGAAGGAAAACATCGTGAGGAAACCATAGCGTGGTGGTAGGGTACTTTCTAGTACTCGGCTGGCTGGCTACCACCCTCATGTTGAAAATCTGCCGCCAAGTATCTAACGGTGTGTTTCGCCAGCCTCACTTGAGAGCCAGTTTTATTCCAGGCTAGGTGGGCTTTACCATTTTCGATCACACCGTCACTTAACATCAGGTGAGCTGTGGTCAAACACCAAGCTAGACAAACTTAAAAAATAACCTGTAATTCATGGCAAGAAAACAAACTATAAAAACTATATTTAGACAACAATAACATACATTAAATGTCTAATGTTGTTAACATTAGACATAAAATCGAATAAACATAGGAATTTTACAAGAATTCGCACGTGAATTGTGTAACAAATCAAGACGTTCTACAATATATAGACATCAATCTCAGTCAGCTTGGAATCTCTCCAGATACTGTTGGATTATTGGCCAATACTGACCCGGTAGTCACATACTCGTACCTACCTGCAATAGTTGACGGTTAATGGCCACAGGTTGTTTCCTGACGAAATATTTGATTGGCAAAAATAGTCAGAAATAAATAATAATAAACCTGGCAGAGTCTAAATTTTTTCAAGATTTTTTTAAGTAAATGTTTTCTAGAATATATAATACATAATAAATTTTAATTTAATGATAAACATAATAAAATTGGTTTAATTCATTCTGTTTATCACCGGGTTTTAATCGCGCACAAAATACTATTAAATTAGTTTTGTCAAGGTAAATAAACAATGTTTTCGAGTCGCAAAAGTGTTTTTTCACCGTTTTAATATATCTGGAGATCGTTTCTCAACATAATCACGGTAAAGTTGTCGCAAATCATATCACTGTCATGTTGTTTTCATTTTAAAATTAACTATAAAATTTCATTATAATAGTGTAGGTAGGTACTAGTAAATATTTAAAATCTGGATTACAATAATTTCTTGAAATCCCATTATATTAACCCACGTATTTGAAATTGTATATGTATTTTTAGTTATAAGTTATTTTCACGCAGCATGTTTTTCTTCTATGTAAAGCTTTAATACCAAATTCAATGTTGTATTTCGACTATTTTTAAATACTCTAAAGGTTCATGATAAGAATTTATCGAAACTCTGCCATTTGACAAGCTTGTTACTTTAATAGCACTAATCTCTCTTGTTTTTGTGTATGAATGCATTATAAAGAATTAAATTTAGGAAATTGTAGGTAATTTAATTACTCAAGAAATTAACTGGATTGCAAATTAGTATTACAACACACGTGTACCTAATCGTAACTATTTATCGTACTTCGCGGTAGTTATATAAATAACGTAGAAATATAGCCTTGATTCATACACTTAGATAAGCATGTCCATTTTTCTATCGGACGGTCAGAAGCTCGAAAAAGCGAAATCGTTTCATGGTTGATGTTCACCGACTAAAAACCCGATCGAAACGATTTAATTCCACTTTCATAGTTTGAACGGCTAAAGTGTGGAATATACTACACGAGTGTTCCCTGATGTCAGTCTGGGTGTCTTCATCTGTATCTTTTAGGCAAACGTGCTCCATCGTAGATCACATCTTCACTTAACATCTGGTGAGATGGCGATCAACCGCAAACCTATTCATAATAAAATAAAAACCTAGAATTAATAATAATAATAATAAGAGAGGACAGTAATCAATTACTTAAAATAATACATGGGTACATGCTTCAATATTAATGTATGTATTAATATTTATTACTGTAAATTGTAACCTAATATGAAAAGAAAGATCCACAAAAAAAATGCCTTGCTGAGTTTCTTGCCGGAGTCTTCTCAGTTGAAGTGTAATTACGAGCCGGTGGTAGATTCAAACATGTAACTTAACGTTCATAAGTGCCTTACCAGGGCCTAAACTGAGTAAATGACTTTTGATTTTGATTTTGTATAAAATTAACCACCTAATCTATAAGGCCGCTATCAATGGGAACAGTTCCCAAAATTGTTGGCCCATTGACATATCTTATACCTTTAAACGAGCAATTCTTGTATATATATAATCTGAATCTCGGAACGGCTCCAACGATTTTCATGAAATTAGGTATGCAGGTGGGATTCGGGGGCGATAAATCGATATGGCTAGGTTGCATTATTAGAAAACGTCGTTTTATCCGTGTTTTCAGCCGAGCAAAGCTCGGTCATCCAGGTACTTTTAGATAAAAATCAACGTTTTGGTCACGTGTGTCAATAATTTTTTTTCCCGGTTCCCATGATCTTAAAGTTTCAACCCCAAAAGGCGCAAAGATGTACTCATTATACGGTCTATGCTGTAATTTAAAAGGGAAGTATAGAGCTGTCTAATTTTATAAGCTATTCTCATTGTTACACTTTGCATCAAAGGCATATCAAATACATTATTGACATTACGGCCATTTTTATGTTTGTTCCTCGTGCAGTGTGTCCTGTGACACTAATATTTGTTCTCAAATTACTGGGTACATAATAAAGGTTAGTCCAGATTGTTGGAGATTTAGTTAACAGTCTCACACAAGTTTATTATGCACAAGTCTACGAGTGTACTCTATTTTACGAGTGTACGGTTATTGGTTCGGCTAACCACAATTATATTTATTATCGTAGAATTACCTTTGCACTGGGTCAAGTTTAGTGTAGATAGGGTTACCACTTTATTGAAATTCTAGCTACGCTACATACATTTACGGAACTGAAGTTTATTCAAAAATTGAAACCGTAGGAATGTTATTTGTGAATACTTTAGTTAGGCTAATACTAAATAGATATCTTAAAGATATTTTAACCTAAAAATCACTCATTACAATTTTTTTTTTCTAAAAGTAATGTGAAGAACGATCGTAAGAGATAACACATGTCCATGACCATTGCAGCGATACACAGAACTTTGATAAACAAAACAAAGTCCAGGGCATCGCTGCTTTGGCGCTCATTACTTTGAGACTTTCGATGGTTAGTCTCGATAGCCTCGTAATTTCGCTAGCTGCAGTACCCTTTAAACCAGAACACAATAATGTTAACACACTTCTGCTTGGTGGCAGAATATCTGGTACTGCGGTGGTACCTACGCAGAACCACCTGCTAAGGAGATTTACCACCAGGACCAGGAAGGACGGCATTTTTGATTTTGCTTGCATAGCGACACACATGGTTTGGCCTCCGATGATAAAGATCACCATCCATTTTTTTATCAACTTCTGCGATATAGATGACATGGAAATTGACGATAGAGATTGACTTATAAAGAATAGATCTTAAGCTATGGGTAACTTCCGTGTCCTAAACTTTTCATTTCCAAATCTGACAAGAACAATGACCACCAACTTCGGGTAAGAGGGGCAAATGCTAACCCAGCCTGGGCCAGTAGGGCAAGGCGCACATTATTAGGCGGGTCACACCACACTTCCGTTACACTAGACTGATATAACTATGACATTTTGCCCATAGGGACCGTTTGTGGGGCGCATTGTGTCTGGTGTAGTAACACGGTCACACTTTATTAAATGGAGACGATACAATGACTGACATATATTGCGAAATTTGTGCTATGGAGGCCTAAAAAGTAAATATTTTAGAATTAAGAGATTACTCCACATGATAGTAATAAATAAATAAATAAATAAATAATAAATTACCTAGGACATTTTCACATTAGCCCCAAACTAAGCAAAGCCATGGGAACCAGATAACTGATAGAATACTTATATACTTTTTTTTTTGTAAATATATTCTCATAATACATACAGAACACAGAACAAATATTATGGTCATACAAATATTTCTCCTGGTTGGAATCGAACTCATGTCTTACAGCTCTTGAATAAAATATTCTACCATATGTGCTAACAATATAATCAGCTATATTTTCTGTCTGGTCCTTTACCGGTCTGTATTATACGCAATATTCATAATTACACTTTTAGATATTCTGTGTTAATAATATTACTTGAAATTAAAAAAATATAATATTATGGTTACAAACTTAAACCATTTATAATGTCTCAAAACTTAATATTCATAAAGCACAGCAAGTCGAATGCATTCGATCATGCACCTTTGTTCCTTTTTCCACGTTATTTATGGGACCTTGGACGATATGTATAAATATTCAGAAACACGCCCCAGATTTCAAAAGCGTCCAGTAATTTGATTCACAGAGTGTTGCCAGTCACCGTTAGCTAATCAATAAATTCAAGCTGACTTCTTCATTGTCGTTAAGTCCTTTGATGTTATTAATAGTCGTTTTTGTTAATGAATTTGTTGGTGTGTTTGTTACAATAGACTAGTTGATCAAATCCCTATATTCCTGTTTGCTGCTAATAGAGTTTAAGCCTTATACATTGATTAAAGTTAACTAATATTTAAAGGGCTCTATCAATTTCTCGCCGAATTGAAATCTTAAGCGTGGAATTGAGACAGGCTACTTTTAGCATAGAGTAAGCAGTGTTTATAATCAAGTAGTTTACTGTTTAAAAAAATAGACCCTTAGATAAATAGATAGAAAAAAAAAGTACAGAAAACAAAAGAATCTTATGAGCCTTAGAGATACCCACCAGTACCAGTATACTACATATACCAACGGATCTGAGTCTAATGAAAAAATCCAAACATAGAGCAATATACATAGTAAACAAATTGTACGGATGCTGCATACGATGCATGTACTATGAGACAGGCAAAGCAGCCAGTACGGATACGGAACATTTTAATCTTCAAGAAAAAACAAGCATATATATTACTAATATGCTAGTGGTCTATTGCTTCTAAAAAAAACTTTTAAAATAAGTAAAAAAAAATAAGACCAATGAAATTTTATGGAAAAGCTGACGACATTAATATATACTTGTCGATAAAAACATATTGTGTGTTAAAAACTTAGTAATGCCAACGTTATAAAGACTTTCAGAGGATAAATAAGCAATAAAATACTTTCTTCCCTCATTCATGGGTGTCATAAAATAGCAAAACGATTATGATATAAAAAAACCTATTGTTTATAGTAAAAGCGTGTAAAATAAATGGTCAATTAATACTGGTTATGCAAGTTGGGCTCGAGTGAAAGCCGGTGACGACTACCAGACGGCTGTGGCTGAAGATGCACTCAAGGCGAACTTCTCTTGTTTTAGAAGGTTAAACATCTGAACGTGTCGAATCTTCTGTAATTTACCAACTATTAATACATACATGCATTGAGTTCCGGACTTTTATGCCGTCATTAGATCCAGAGTGGCTTCCTTCTGGAATGGGTTGATACATTCGAATAATGGCATATTACAAGGTCTGAGTGACTATTATAAAAGTCAATTTTTTTGAAAACATGGAGGAAAGTGCACTATTGTGCGAATCGTACATAAATAGTGTTCGTTTTTATCTGTGATCATAATAATGTACACATAATATTATTTATTTCCTTTTTTTTAATATTTTCTGTAACCAACATTTATACGGGTTTTTTTAAATGTAGCAGCTATGAGACGAACGAGACGCACTCCTGATGTTAAGAGATAACGCCTGTCCACTACCATTGCAGCGATACACAGAACTTTGAGTAGTAAAACAAAGTCCAGGGCATCGCTGCCTTGGCGCTCATTAGTTTGAGACTAGATGGTTAGTCTCAATAGCCTGTTTTTATGCCCGGAATAAAGATTATTATTATACACCAATTATTACAATTTATGAACTGGAATCAGAATGGACATCTGTTTTCAGGCTACCATTTTCCACCTAAAATAATAAGTACATTATATTTTAAGCTAAATATTCAACTACAATATATTCTTGTTTTGCTTATGCGGGATTACTCACGTTTAATATATTTTTAGGATGTCGATACTCCGACTATAGTATCCGATATAATACTAAAAGGCCGCTATTAAAAGGAATAGACAGTTCCGAAAATGCAAATCCCAATAATTTGATCCTTATTAAAAATTAAGTAAAAGGCGTGTTTTTCTTTAAGAGAACTTAATAATGCGAAATTTGTTCCTATAATGCATAAAAATTACATTAGTTTTATACAAAAATAATAGACAATATGATAATTATTGAATAAAAATACGCTGAAATTTGGAATGCACAAAGCTCGTATCCTGAATTTACGCATAGGTTACTTTTATCTCGGAAAACGTGGTTAGAATAGCGGAGCGCAGCGAGTGAGTGATTCATAAAGATCGGATCGGTTTGCAAGAAATCGTCGAACAAAATATATTACAGGCATAATAATATTGAAAGTGCCGGCAGTTTAGTTGGGAGACCGTCTGGCTTCAAAACTGGAGGTCTTGGGTTCGAATACCACGGCACAAGAGCGACGACGACGTTTGGTGGGGAAAATAAAGAGTTAATCAATCAATAAATCACGCACCTCTCACGTCTTTTCTAAGCTATCTGCGTATTGCTGTATTCAAACGGAAGGAAAACATCGCGAGGAAACGTACATGTCTGAAAAAGTTCACGATGACATATGATACCTGCCAACCTGTATTTAGTACCATTTTTTTACATAGCCTTACCTTTTTTTTATATTCTACGTTTGGCCACCAACTCGCACGATGGAAAGCGACGGTGCGGGCGAGGTCTCGAAATCGAGTTTCATAAAATAGATATTTTGAGAAAATCAAATAATAGAAAACTTTATAAACATTCTGCTGCCAAGCAGTAGTGTGTATTTCAGTGTGCAGGGCTACTGCAGCTAGCAAAATTGCAGGACCACAAATTATTATGGATAAAAAAAACACTGACAAGTGCGAGCCAGACTCGGCCACCGTGGGTTCCGTACAGTTTAAGATGTCTGATAAATAAATAGTTCGGGAATGAAGTGTTGAAGTTCATTTTTTTTACATTTTTCGTCATAAACACAAAATTATACTTCATAAAAATTATTAAAAATCTGTTTCAGCTTGCGCTAATTAAATTTTTCCATATAATAACAAACATAATACGGTTAATTCACTTTAAAATTTGGGCCCTCATTCCTTGCATAAAGAAGCGATTTTTTTGTGATTATATTAAACATGTACAATTTTTGGATTTTTTCCTATATGTGTACTATAAGACAATGCTTTTTGCCAAATTTCATTCTTTTAGGTCAACGGAAAGTACTCTATAGGTTTTGATTCCCATGTGAGTGTCCAAATATGAGGTTTTGTGCGACATAAATGGCTGTAACATTTTTTACAATAAATGTTTTTTTACAGCTACAAGGGACTACATAGCTGCGTATACGAGTATGGCTTTGAATTCAACTAGATACCTTCACGCGTTCTCAATATAGAAGATCTTGTCAGACGGACAACAAAGTGATCCTATAAGGGTTCCGTCTTTACTTTATTTTGAGGTACGTAACTCTAAAAATGTAAAGTTGGAAAATGTGAAAAAGTAAAACAAACATTGTATAAATAGTACAACACGAGTCATACAACATTGACTCAAGTATACCTTGACCAATATGAATATAGCCAAAAACGCGGGCACCGGAGCCAACGTAATGATAGATATATAAGTTCAAGGAAAAATATGCGATTAAATTATTTTTAATGAAGATCAGAAGTTTTAATGAAGCAGAAGATCAGAATTACTTTACATTTATTTTATGCTAATGCTGACGCTCATTTATTTTCATAAAATTACGATTAATCAATTTAGATTTTCTTTACGTAGTGACCATGAAATATGTAGTTTGATACGAGTCCGGTAAGTTGTTTTTTACAAACGAGTTGATGAATGGACTACCAGCACGAGTTTGTACAAATTAATTTCTGCTTACAGATCATGACGATTTTCAAAACATTTTTGAATAAACAGCTAAAAGGATGCTGTAAAATTAATAATTTTTTAAAAAGTATAAGAGCCATTTGGAGAGTCGAGTATAAAATAAAATAAAAATACAATATAAATAAAACGAGCCAGTTCGAACAGCGAACAGGTTAGATCAGCAAGGAGGTTCGACCCCTTGCCATAATTAAATACCTATGACCTATAATTTTTTAATTAAAATGAATAAAATGTGAGGTGATAAAATATAGAATCAATTAAATACAATCAAAAATTGTATTTCAATTAATTCAAAAATTACATAAAAGCAGCTTAATTTTATTTATTAATTCATTTGTCTGTTTGGAAATAAGTTTTAATGGTTGATTTATATAACTCTTTGCTGCTGTCCTTCACTACTTGGATAAAAAAGTAAGAAAACTGTTTACAGAAAGCCGTACAAACATTTAAAAAGAGTTTTGGAGAAACGCGTAAAAGTTATTTTGCCGTATTATATTGTTTTTCTAACACCTGTTTTTTTGTGTAGAAATTAGTGGTGTTTTATTTAAAAAGTGCTGAATTACGTGCTCGCGTGTGATAAAGTATGACTCCATCGAAACTTGTAGTTAAGTCCCCACCACTTTATCGGGGCATGATCAGTCTTGACGTTACTTCACGTGACTTAGAATTAATTAATTAATTTGATTTGTTATAAAATACAAAACATATTTAAAAAAAATCCGCTAACATATTCTCAAATCGCGATGCCGAAAACAAAGAAGAAGATGCAATTTTAAATTATTATTAGCCGGCTAATTTCTAGATAGTTCCAAGCTGTTCTAGCCAATAAAAATCATCGTAAATAATATGCACGAATAGATTGTCGTAATTAAAATAAAGTTGAGGGTTTTTTGTACCGTGCGCAATTTTAAACTTTCGGATAATGTTTGCAGGTTTTTTTATAAGTTCAATTTAGAGCAAATGTATTTTTTTTTTATTTTTTTTCTAAATAGTAAAAAACAAAGCCACTATTCGCGTATCTCTGTTTTCCGCTTACTTCTTCAAAACCACGCAACGGATTTTGACACAGTTTTTACAGCATTTAGATATTTTTGCGAATTATACCTCTAATTAAATTAATGAATAGGTAGCAAATTCCATGTTTTGTAACTAATTTGTCAAACGAATTGAACCCGTCTGAAGTCGGGGTGGGTCGGTAGTAATTAGAAATATACGCAAAAGGTTAATTAAAAAAACCAAAAAGTCTGCATTAAAATACCGTAGAGTGGTAAAATGTAGAATTCGCAAAAAACGTATAGGTACTATAAATATTTCCATATTATTCATTTATAAATTCAATTTTTCGGAGCTTAGCATGATCAAAATGCTATGTAGCTATGTCTAACCGTGTACGTCGTACAAGGAATTCTATATCCCGGAGCCAACATTCGGTACAGATAGGTAAAAGTAGTCTAAATGACAGAAAGAAAATAGAGAATAACACAATTAAACAAGAAAGCTCAATAAATTTTAGAAGTAAGCTACTACGTGAAGATTAATAAATATGAAAATAGATAGAAAATAACAAGGTCGGATAATTATTTTAACTTCATTTTAACCATAATTTATAAAAATAATTACAAGTAACGCTTTAAACAGCACAACAATTTCTACAAACTAAAAATAATATAAATCTTTGGATCTCTTTAATAATACCATAGATTGAAAAAAGGACAGATAAAATATAGCTAAGAAAATATGCGAAGATTCTATATTTTCTGTTCTTTTTAAATCTATGAATAACACGAAGTAAAACAACTTAAAACTATAAAAGAATTCTATGTATAATCATACATTGTACATATATTCATGTAGATATATCCTTGCTATGTATACGTATCAAATTTATTGAAATAATGCAGTATCTTCGGGTATACATGAATTGGTGCAGTGAAGCCGAAGACGTGATTATGATGGCTCCAATATTTTTCAGGAACAACGTAGCTCTCTACTACGTTTGGGAGCCGAGAGCGAAGGATTCTAGAATCCTCCAACGTGGAAATCAAATCATTTTTCGCCATCATCAACACTACTGGAGAAGATATCATTGATAGATTATAGTTTGGAGGTTCTGGGGAACTGTACCGCTTTCTGTTACCAGCCCTGCCTTCATCAAAACGTCGAAACTTCTTCGAGGTGATCAATTGTCCGAAGTGAGCCAAGCCCTTACTCGATACCCCCGCTACCAAATGCCCGAAAGCTACTGTCAAAGTTTTAGGGCAAATTGTTCCTTTTTTGTAACCCGTGGTCAAGGACAACATCTCGCCACAGATTTGATCTGGAAATATCTGGCACAAAAACTCCAATACAGTGTGTATGATTTGGTCACGAGCGAGAATCTCATTGTATCCAGCGGCTTCTAGAATTTTTCTTAAAGGTTCAGTACCTTGAGCTGCAATCAACGGTAAAGGGCTTTTGATGTTTCTCAGCCATGCTACTGGAGCTAATTGTATAGATAGACGTATTTTGTCGTTGTATTCAGCACGTAAGGAGTTCAATACAAAATAGTTTGTAGTGCCTTGTGAGTGTCCAACATAATAGAGCCGTGGTCGCTTACTAGTGTACAGTATATAATCCACCAGGGCAGGGAGGTCATAGTTTCCGAATTCATCGAATGAAAAGTTCCAATATTCAGTATCAGTGTCAGGATTCAAACGAATGTGTTTTCTAGAGTATCGATTACCCCTATGGTTGACGGCCCAAACGTCGTAGCAGTTGTTTGCTAAAACATACCCCAACCCTGTTTCCTTTCCTGCGACGATCCAGACATCAGAGCTATCCATGATTCCATGCGCCAGTAGCACAGGGTGCAATCTTCTCACTTGCACTTCACTGCACTTGGGAAGTATCCTAAATACAGTTAGAATGTATCCATCTTCAGTTATCACGTTATGCTCCTCGGATCTGTAACCATATTTCGTTACCAGTTCGGTAAAATTGAAATAACTGTCTTGATTGTATCCCAAAGCTTTTTTCAATGCACGATTTTCAGGAATTGAATAGTGAACTAGTTTTGGTCTATTTCTCGTACCTCCAGTCACTGAACTCACATATAACTGGATCAAAAGTAATGAATTCGCAAGGTACGAGAAGATTAATATATTCATTTTGATTGTGTTATCGAAGGATGTATGAAAACTTGTGTATACACTCTGAATCAGTATCCAGTTTTATAACATTCGGTCGACCTTTAAATAAGGTCTTGATTCATGGAGCCGAACAAAGTGCAAAATGATATCAGGGTGATATGGCAAAAACACTTGTAAGTTTGTCCGTTTATAATTCGAAAACTTGATTAAATACTTGCTATAAGATTTTACACTAAGACGTTTTAGGATTTAATATATAATTTAATTATTATAAAAAAACTTACATAATAAAATCTACATCTAAAAGTGTTTTTTTTTTGCCACTAATAAATATTAATTCTACTCATAAATAAATGATATGAGGATGAAAAACTTTTGTCAAATTGTAATTCGAAAACTTGATTAAATACTTGCTATAAGATTATAACACACTAAGACGTTTTAGGATTTGATATATAATTTAATTATTATAATAAAGAAACAAAATAAGACCTACATCTAAAAGTGAAAACTTGTTTTAAGCCATTAATAAATATTAATTATACTGATATATATACTATATAATTGGAAATTGAATTAATTGGAAAAGATGAAACCGTGCTTATAACTTGTACCTATATATAAACGTAAGGAAAAACTATTAGGAAATTTAAGTCAACATAGGTAATTAAAACAGTAGGTTTATAGTTTTTTCTAGTGTATTTTCTACTATACTTAAAATATTGACACTAAATATTTTTTCGATAATAATTATAACACTTGTTATTTATATAATTAAATCGCAGGTAAAACCAAATAACTGAAAATCATTTGCAAAATGATATTAGGAAGTTTACTCATATTTAACACAAACGTGTATGATAAAGAGATTTACAAACATATCTGATAACATAGTTAATACCGCACTGCCCTTCAATGCAATTAAGAGGAAGGCTAGCAACAACTGCATGGTTACATTACTGTGACCTGTTTTCTTACTAATAAGAATCTTGTCATAAGAATCTACATATAGAAAAATGACCTAGAAAAAGCATATAAGAACATATTTATATTGTATTTTATTTTGTCAAATTAAACTAGGTGTCCAAAATCTACGGTGTCCAGTTCTTAAAAGTTACTTATTAATTTTTCTATCGAAACTGACGTGGTTTTAACTCATTTTTGTTTTACTTAAGCGGGATCACTCACGTTTAAGTATATCGGATACTTCGACTATAGTTTCGGCCTCAGGTTTGTCTCCATGATGAAGACTACCGAATGTGGCCGAAACTATAGTCGGAGTATCGGATATAATTAAACGTGAGTAATCCGGCTTAAGTAAAACTAAAATGGTTATTAATTATAGGTAATATTTAAAAAAAAAACTATTTTACGATAAATAGCGTGACTATGAGTGTTGATGTGCCATGGACAATACACGCTTAAACAGTACAACTACTAATTGAAAAAAAAAACACCATACGTACGTTGCATAGAAAATAAGTGTAGATCCATTGACATTAAAAATTTTACCAAGGAGGTTTTCACTCGTCTTTTGGGCGATCTTTTTTTTTTAAATCTTTTGATGTAGTGCATACCCTCAGTAAGCTGTTGACCAAAGTATTTGTCAGTATACTGGTCACATGAAAATCTCCTTTATACGTTTGGCCAGTTCCCTATATAGACTGTGAGCGGCCGGCCCCCACGGACCTAAATTAAATTAAAATAAATCGGATAATTAAATTTTAATGATAATTAGTTACATGACATAGAATAAGTAACACTTTGGTGAAAACTGTAATGTTATTTACATGCAATAAGTTTAAATTGGGGTTTGCGAGTAAACCCGCTGATAAAACTAAGTAGAAGTTATTCATCAAATAATTAAGGAGATATAATCTTGATCCGGCAGCATGATGATATAATATAGTGTAGTGTAATATAGTAAAATGCCACCTAGGTGGCATTTTACTAAAACTATATAATTAGAAACCATATAATTTATATATTATCATGTTGCGAAAAGGCCAAAGACTTTTGGATTTAAAATTTTTGCTTGTTATACGCCAACTACACTTAGATAAACACGTAAAGACTTTAGGTCACATAAATATATCAAAGCGTTCGTGTGTGCGTATGCTTGTAGTTTCCGTATACCAAGCAAAATTTTAAGACCAAGGAGTTTTCATCCGTTTTATATGGAAGGTTATATCTCTACAAATTTTTACAATAAACATAGTGACAGAAAAACAAATAATAAAAGTTATGGCGGGAACTCGAAAGCATGTCGCTGCATTGTATTATTAAAATTTTATAAAACTTGTATTTATGTATAAAAATTATAGTGTTATTTTTATAAAGTGCCAAAATTCGCGTGTGGGTGTGGAGAAGTGATATAATGTTTCTGTTCCTTCCAAAACTCCATCAAAGTTTGTAGTAAAGTCATTACCACTTAAAAAGGCCATGACCAATGACTTACTTTATGTGACTTTGACCGTAACTTAAACTTATTTAACTTGAGTTTTCATAAACTATCGAAACACTTGACATTGAAAAATGCGGAAAGTGCGACACCAAAAACAAAGAAACACAAGAAGAGTACAAAAATTATAAAATTCCAAGTACAGGTCAATATAGAATAAACTAATAAAGAAATAATGCGCAAAAAAAAAACAAAAATTATGACATTACACACAGCGCCATCTGACCCAAACTAAGCAAATTTTGTACCATGGAAGTCAAATAACTGATTGAGTACATAAATAGTTTTTTTTTTGTAAACACATACTTCTAATACATACAGAACACCCAGAACATACAGAATATATTACGCAGTAACTAAATCTATTTTGTAAACAAAAAGCTTTTCATAGAATTTAGTTCTTCACACGCGCCTACGTACTTATTATAATTGTTTTGACATTGAAAAATATAATTAATAATTTGCAACTGAACTTTTTGTTAAATATTTGATACTTCCTTTTAACTTGATGGTAGATTTCCTTAGCAGGAGGTCGTCTAGGTAGGTATCACCGCTGTACCAGATATTCTGCCGCTAAGAAGTAGTGTGTAAACATTACCGTATTCCGGTTTGAAGGGTACTGCAGCTAGCGAAATTACAGGACTGTTGAGACTAACCATCTAGTCTCAAAGTAATGAGCGCCAAGGCAGCAATGCCCTGGACTTTGTTTTACTACTCAAATTTCTGTGTATCGCTGCAATGGTCATGGACAGGCGTTATCTCTTAACGTCAGGAGAGGGTCTCGTTCGCCTCATTACTGTTACATAAAAAAAATAAAAAAATACTGAGTAATAGAACGAGTGGGACTAAAACATCCCATTAGCTTCCTACTATTCTGTAAGACAAGTAGGTAAGTAGGTAGTAGGTAGGTAGTAATGAGCGCCAAAGCAGCAATGCCCTGGAGTTTATTTTCTTCCTCAAAGTTCTGTGTATCGCTGCAATGGTTATAAACAGGTGTTATTTCTTACAATCAGGAGAACGTCTCGTTCGTTTCATTGCTTTCACATAAAAAAGAAACACAATTTTCCTGTTAGATATATCGCAGAATTGTAATAAAATAAATAGGAATAAATAGACCTATTGATTGGTTCTACATTGCTTCATTTCATGTCACACAACATTGTAGGAGTAGTGAGAAAAATGTTCTCAGTTGTTCTACCTTAGAACTGTTTAATAGAAAGTAACAAGCAAACCACTTCCATTCAGGATGTATCTTCAACTCCGTGCTTCAAAACTAAGGTAAAATCTTGGTTTTACAGTCCTAACAGTCACTGTTTTAAAACATTGATTGTTAAAATTAAGAGATTATAAAATTTCTATTAAGTAAATATTAATTCGTATATCACTTATTATTATTATTATTATTTTGACATTGAATTTTAGTACTTATTTGTTCCGGCAAACGCAGCGTAGGACAACCACCCACAAGGTGGACAGACGACCTAACGGTGGCAGGAACGCGCTGGATGCGAGCCGCTTCCAACCGGTCTCTATGGAAGTCAATGGGGGAGGCTTATGTCTAGCTGTGGACGACCAACAGCTGTGATGATGATGATGACTTATTTGTTACGTCATATTTCATTACGTGACAATAAGTTATCACACGCACATCTGTCTTTTATAAGATATGTGTGTATTGCCGATTACTTCGTAAAACACATGTCGGAGAATTCTTAAAAAAAAGTTGTGGGAAGTCTGCTTTCCCGATCTTAGCCAACGTGGACTTCTCATAATGAGAAGAGATCCGCACTAAGCAGTGGGACAGCTTATGAAAAAAAGCGGCTGACATGGAATCTTATTACGTAATACGTACCTTATACTTGAGTTACTTCTAGGGCATGCGCAAATCACCAGCATGTATCTTGACCAGATTGCAAGGTAAAATATTTAAATGGGTAATTAAAGTATAGTACCTGGATGACCGAGCTTTGCTCGGCTGAAAACACGAATAAAACGACGTGTTCTAAAAATGAAACCTAACTAGATCGATTTATCGCCCCCGAAACCCCCTGAATACTAAATTTCATGAAAATCGTTGGAGCCGGTTCCGTGATTCAGATTATATGTATACAAAAATTGCTCGTTTAAAGGTATTAGATTAGATTATTAGATAGATAGATACATATATGTATAATTAATTTTATTGTTCTGTTGACATTAGAAAAAAATTACTATGCACCCCGTTCAGTAAACAATTTTAGATTGTTAATATTATTATAATAATATACAAATATATTTTTTTATAATCAATTGGAGACGAAAAGTTGCTAACCTTATCGACATTTCCATAAAAAAAATTAAAATACTTATGTAGGGAAAAATGTTTATGTAGAAATGTGGTGAACCTTGGTTATATTTAAAGACGTTTTCTTTATGTAAAAAATAATGTGACAAATGAAAAGCTCTCCTGATGGTAAGAGATAACACCTGTCCAATCCATGTTCATGGCCATTGCAGCGGTACAAAATGAAGTCTAGGTCAGCGCTGCGCTTTGGAGCTCATTCCTTTGCAACATTCAATAGTTAGTGTATTTTTTAAATGGTTGACAGACTAGGTGTTTGACAACTCATCTGATGTTAAGTGACTGTGTGGTCGACGTTAAGTGACTGTGTGGTCGATGCTAAGTGACTTTGTGGTCGATGTTAAGTTACTGTATGATCGAAGATGGTAAACATCTAGTCTGAAATGGAATTGGCTCTCGAGTGAGGCTGCCCGAATATACTGTTACGTGTAAGGTGGCAAATTTTCAACTTGAGGGTAGCAAGCCGGTACCAGTATCTACCAATACTAAGTGAGGTAGGTGGTAGCATGCCTAGAAATTACCCTACCACCATGCTATAGTTTCGCCATGATGATTTTCTTCAGCGGCAGGTCAAATTCATTTTTAGGATTTGAACCCACGTCTTCTGACGTGCGAACTGACCTCGTTAACCGTTATGCTATCATCACTATTGCTATCAATAGCCCAATTATTTCGCTTACTGCAGTACCATTCGGAGCGGTACTAAGTCTACTTTTTGTGGGCAGAATATTTGATATTTACTGCTGTGGTACATACCCAGACGACCTTCTAACTGATAAGGAGTTCAAATAAACATATACAAAAAAAAATACATACCCGATATACATTTTTCCATGTACATAATTTTTACCGACGCAAAAAGGACGGGGTGTTATAAGTTTGACGTGTCTATATGTGTGTCCGTCTATGGCATCGTAGCTCTCGAACGGATGAACCGATTTTGATATCGTTTTTTTTTGTTTGAAAGGTTGAATTAGTCGGGAGTGATATAGTTCTTAGCTATGTTTAATTTGTGTCGGGGGTTTTTAATTTTATTTGTTGAATTCTGTAAAATCTCTGCATTTTTTATAAATCGATTGAAATTATGGATGAGTATTACGACAGTGCCTCTAAAAAATGTACTTAAAATGAATATGGTAGGTATACCTTAAAGGATAAACACGAAGGCTCTTACATCACCCTTAAGTTTTTTTTTTCTAACGCGGAACATATCCGGCCGTCGAACTGCGCTTGTAGGTCACTCACCGAGCATGCACGATACCAATGACCTTTCGTGCGGCGCATCTTCGCCAAATGTCAGCCGTTGAGTAATTATACACACTTCGGGTTACAATAAAAGTGTATTTACGTAACTACCGTGACCCCAGCAGTACTTACTTTTCTTTTGAATTTGTATTTGTAAACCCTGATACTAGATACAAGACTTGTGAACTTGTGATAATGATACTAAGTATCTATTATTATATACGATATTAAATCAAGTACATATATCACTAACAAATATCTCTAATACCTTTAAACGAGCAATTCTTTTATATACATATGTATATATATGTATATATTTTCTGAATCTCGGAAACAGCTCGAACGATTTTCATGAAAATTAGCATGCAGGGGGTTTCGGGAGCGATAAATCGATCTAGCTAGGTTTTATTTTTAGGTAACGTCGTTTTATCCGTTATTTCAGCCGAGCAAAGCACGGTCATCCAGGTAATTTATATATATATATATATATGTGTGTGTATACATATATATTTATTTACGCTGTAACCATATAACGAATTCGGATGAAATTTCGAGTGCAGCCTGGATTGATTTATGTTACTTTCATCTTGTAAAACGCGTGTAAAACCACGTGGAAAAAATAGTATTCAATGTAAAATTTTCAAACGCTTGTTTTATTCAGTCAAATGCTCATTCGTCATTTGAAATTGAAATTGGTTTATTGCAAATTCCATGTAACATATTAATTCTGTAATTGTTATGTTTAATGTTGCTTAGATTACAGTGTTCAACGTTTCATCACTGACATCATCACCACTAGTGATAAGACGTACAAATATATTAAGTAAATAATATATTATGTAACATGATTGTCTAAATAAATATTGTAAGACATTACACACAGCGCCAGATCCCAAACTAAGCATAGCTTGTACTATGGCAACCAGATAACTGAACTTTTTTTATATATGTACTTATGATACATACTGAACACCTAGACACAGAAAAAACATTTATCGTCACATAAATGGTTGTCCTGGTGGGAATTGAACCCACGCCCTACAGCTCTAGAAGCAGATATTAGTTATTAGTTATGAGCATAGTGTACAAAAACTATAGTGAAAATGAGCAGGTCATGTAGCGAGGCTTACAGTCTAGAAGTGGACCTTAAAAGCAACCCTATGGAAAAAGCGAATATATGTAATGATGCGTAAAATATAGGCGAATATTTCTTGGTCATATAATTATCGCTTATAATACGGTACACCTACACACCTTGATGTATTTGTTTACTTGTAGTTCTCGTAACACACACAGTAACACACTCACATACATCAGGCACATTAGGCAAAATAGGCAGAGGAAGGCAGACCCCTGAATGGCCAGGAAGAATCTGGTGTACTTGCATTAGAAATATACTAACAAAACTAACAATGATAGATAGATCTAGATAGATAGAAACTCTTTATTGTGCACACCGAAAAAGAAAAAGAGTACAGAAAACAAAAGAGTCTTATGAGCTAGTGCCACAAGTGGCGGCCTTATCGCTAAAAGCGATCTTTTTCAGGCAACCAATGAATTTAAGTTAACTAACCAAATAACATATTAGAAATAAGATAGTCTTGCACCAATGCAAGAAATGAAAGACTTGTTTATATATTACTTACGAGCATCCACAGCTATACCAGAACTGGTATTTTTTTTTAATTGTAGAAATAATGATACTAACGAAACTTTCTCCTGATGGTAAGAGAAAAGACTGCTCATGACCATTGCAGCGGTACTTAAAAATTTAGGTAACAAAACAAAGTCTAGGGCATTGTTACTTGGCGCTCATTACTTTGAGACATTCGATGGTTAGTCTTAATAGCCATATACTTTCGCTGGCTGCAAATACCCTTCAAACTGGGACAAAGTAATATTTGAATGTTGCTTTGTGGCAGAAATATCTAATACTGTGGTGGTACTTAAGACTTTTAACATTTCAGTTACTTGACTTATGCAAACACATGCGGATTGCGGATTGCGGATGCGATTTTTATTGGATATTACAATCCAATAAAAAAAGAACACATGTTTGTTATTGGTCGAAGGACTGAATAAAATTAGTGCAAATTCAACACCTAACGTCACAGGGTGACGTAACTGTGACCAAAACAACTTACGAAGTAGAATTTCTTGGTGACATTGACTAAGGTATATGTAGGTAATTACGTTGTTGTCATCACACGAGTGGCTTGCTCATTTCATCGCTCGGTTGCAAAACACAACTAAAGCTGAAAACTACTCCTGCTATTTAGGTCGCTGGCATAACTAAGTTGCACTGAAGAGTTTAATAAATTTTTCTCAAGTTGTTTGCTATTTTTGCTTCTGTAGGCGTTTACTTAATAAAATATTATTATTGCCTTGTAGTTTTACGTTCGTATTTTGAACCATCATCCAGAGGGTCTAGCAATACAATAACATACATATTAATTATGGTGTGGTCGAAGATGGTAAAGCACACCTACCCTGGAATGGAACTGGCTTTCAAGTGAGGCTACAACTTTCAACTTGAGGGTAGTTAGTCAGCCAAGTACTAAAAAATATCCCACCATGGTTATGGTTATGGTTTTCGCTATGGTTACTCACGATGTTTTCCTTCACCGGCAGCTCAAGTCATTGTTGGGTGTTGAACACACGTCCTCGGCATGTTAACCGACCGCGCTAACGACTGAGCTATCACCACAACAAATACAGTAATCATATAATAATATCGTTACATTATTAAATTTCTCGTCACATAAATGTTTGTCCTGGTGGGAATCGAACCCACGCCCTACAGCTCTTGAAGCAGATATGAACTAACAGGGCAGGCAAATTTTCTACACTACTTAACATACATTCACTTATTTTACTATGTGAGTTATTGACATAATTATGAGATCCCTTAACTTAGCTTAAATATCTAAAATCAATTACGATATATTTATCCAACGTATAAAAATTGGTCATAAGATTACATTAACATTTAAGTTTTGCTAATTACAATTTATTCTATCAGAAGTTTTGGAAGAATCATTATAGATTAATATGATTTAATTTTATGATGAGAGAGAACCGAATTTAAATTATTCAGGCTTTAAAAGTTCAAGGAAAACGCGTCTGCTTGTCGTACTATTTTAACTTTTGATTCTTAATTTACAAAAAGGGTGTTTTAAAATCGATTAAAATGATATACATTATGATTATTTTTATATCAAAATTAGAGTGTACAATCCGTTAATCCGTTATCAAGCTAAATATTATAATACTTTAGGCAAAAATTATAATACTTTAGGCAATGAGTTTAATCTAGAGTGTTTTAATTCTATAGATTGAAAATGTTGCTTTGAAATTACCTAGATTTTAAATCGTAAGGTGTGTTTTGGCACGGACGCAGAAAATCTGATCGCCGCATTATATTTTTATTTTGGAAAACTTTTCTTTAAGCGTTTATGTATAAAAAAAGTGATATTATTTGCAACGACTAATTTCTTTAAAATCTTTGGTTGAAATTATAGTGACAAGAATGTCATTCGATTGATCGTGAGCGTCACGTTTGTCCATAATAGTTCATTGCAATTTCAATGTGTAAAGCAGTTCTTAATCCTGTTCAACAATATCTGAGTAAAGTTATTAAATATCTTAGTGATTTCATTTAAAATGTTGCTTTTAATTAAGAACACAGTAAAGTTTTGGTTCTTCTAGGTAAACGTGCTCCATCAAAGACCGCATCTTCACTTAACATCAGGCGAGAGGACGGTAAAACGCAAGGCTATTTATAAAAAAAATACCTACTTGGCAACTTCGTTTCCCTTGTCATAGGAAACAGCAATACATACAAAAGTATTTTTTTATACCTAATCGTTTCTTTACTTTTTGCTTATATAACTCGTATAATCCTCTCATACAATTACCTATGTTATGTATTCCATATTTATGATACCTTAATTTGAGTCGATCTTTCGCAGTATTCGTCGTACCAAAATATTTTGATCTCTGAATGTACCAAATATATGTATATTTAGTACCCAAATAAACAAAGAAAGATCCCACCACTCCTTAACTTTTATAAGGAAGTTCGTCGCGTCAGAGAGCAATTTCGTTCGAAGCAAGCTTGCATATTAAATCATGCAGTACCGTTTTATTCCAACTTATTTGGATGCACGTGAGTTACGATCGCCGCAACTTACGGCAACGCATGCGAGTATAGACAGCGCTTTTTTAGACCAGAATATTTGGCTCAGCGAACTTGAAATTGTATAAATTGAAATAAAACTTAGGTATAAATGACATTTGTCTTTTGTACTCGTAAGTTAAAAATTATTATTTTTATAACGGGTCTTTGCTTTTAATAATTTATGCGGAAAAATCTACAAGTTTATAAGCATTTAATGTTCTTATCCAAAAGAAGGTGAGGTCATTAAGAATAAATTTTGCTAATTCTGAAATTGTGGAAAGATCAACTTTTTCATACATTTTGTTAAATGTGAATGATTTTTACTATTTCTAGATAAGTTCAGCTTAACAAAAACAAATAACGCAGTGGTTAGGGCGATCGGGTCACACGCCAAAGAGCGTTAGTTCAAACCCCAATAGTGAGCTTGAGCTGCAGGTTAAGGAAAATATCTGGAAACTATAGCATGGTGGTAGGGTACTTTCTAGGACTTGACTGGCTAGCTGCCACGTTCACGTTGATAATCTGAAGCCAAGCATCTAGCTAGGTGTTTTGACTGCCTCACTTGAGAGCCAGTACTATTCCAGCCTTCGTGTGCTTATTATCTTAGACCAAACTGTTACTTAACATCAGGTAAGCGGAGATCAAACACCTAACCTGTATAATGAAAAAAAAAAAAATGAAATGTAATCTCATGTTTATTATAAAACTCTTTATTCAGATCGATAAAAAAATCAAAACGATCGTTGTCTAAAGATTTTTTTACATGTAGGTTACAAAACATTTCAACACAAGCATCCCAGCGCCATTGTCATAAAGATAATTCCTATTCAGACGCATTTAGAAATAGAGACGGCATGTAATTAAAAAAAAAAAACTAGTTACATGCCTTGGTATTCGCTTGAATTTGAGTGACTACCACAATATCTGGTTAAACATACTATGAAGAAAAAGTGTCGGTTAAGTACTAGGTATAGTGAGGTCCAATAAAGTAACAATATAGCAATCAATATAGTAATTAGACTTACGCGTTTGTCTTTGCAGGAAATAAAAGACTTTTATTTATAGCTAGACCTTTGAGAAGATACTTTAGAAATTGTCATAATTGTTTGAACTAGTAAGAGCGATACCACATATACTGAATGCAAATAGAGCTATACTCGATAGATTGTTATTTTCTACGATTGATGGAGTTGTGACCTTAGTAATAGTTGTTCATAACAACGAGTGCAATGACTACTTCTCGCTTTAGTATATTCTACTTGGTGGTAAATGTCCTTAGCAGGAGGTCGTCTAGGTAGGTACCACCGCAGTACCAGATATTCTGCCGCCAAACAGTAGTATGTAAACATTACTGTGTTTCGGTTTGAAGGGACTGTAGCAAGCGAAATAACATGGCTTTTGCGACTAACCATCGAAGGTCTCAAAGTAATGAGTGTCAAAGGAGAGATATCCTGGACTTTACTACTCAAAGTTATACGCTTCGCTGCAATGGTCATGGACATGCGTTATGTCTTACCATAAGGAGAAGAGAGAACGAAAAGAGAAAAGAGGGACGAAAGAGACGTTCTCATTCCTCTTATTACATTTACATTTTTTTTTTAGTTTTTTCAATGTATACACCACCCTTGTCTCGGTAGTCTTTGTTACAATTGACTTATTACTTTCGTGTTATCAATAAAATATTTGTTTCTTTTATTTATTTATCTTATTATTTTCATTTAAACCTATCTAATATTATATGTACTATTTATATTAGTTTATATTTTTATGACTGAATAGTGTTACAATATCTCCCGCTTGTTGATTGTCAGTAACCTGTTTTCCATTCCTGTTTGCCTGGAAAAGATAGCTTTAAACATAATTCAAGTTGTCTGGAAGATTTGGGTGTAACCAAAGATTGTGCAACTCTGCCTTAAAGTCATGAGTGTCTTGATGCTAATTTAAATAATACTTTCCGCATACCTACTGCACTGAGTCCAAGGTCGCGTGTAGTAAAATACTTCGAGACGTTATTCCATAATGAGGGTCAAAGCGCCGTTTGTCTTATTTTTAGGTTTCTGTAAACTTTTACAACATAATTTTTAAGTCACTTCACGATCGACGTAGTAAGAATGTTTTTATACTATAAGCGGCAAACAATAAGATGGATAATGGTAAACAAAATTATTCTAAAGTATTCTGTTTTGTGTTATGAAATAAATAAATAAAGCGTAATATATCTATGTACATATTAAATGTTATTCATATAATCTTCTAGCATACTTTTTATTTATTGTTTCTTTCTACGCCTTACTACTTCTGGAGCAACATTTCGAGGATAAAATCTATGTACTTCGCTATACTATTACAGTTAGGTATTTTGTGTGGAAATCAAGTCAGTTCATTGATCCGTGAAATAGGAACAAATAAACCAACACTTTTTCATTTATTGTATTAATGTCATAACCACTGGTTAACAGGTTACTGGTCTTTTTGCCTCAGTGGTAGAATAGAATGCAACTTTATTATACACCATACATACATTTTTTTTATGGCTGACAAGCCTTGTATTTGACCACAGCTCACCTGATGTTTAGTGACGGTGTGGTCGAAGATGGTAAACACACCTAGCCTGGAATGGAACTGGCTTTCAAGTGAGGCTGCCGGAACACACTGTTAGATGCTTGGCGGCAGATTTTCAACTTGAGGGTGGTAGCTAGCCAGCCGAGTACTAGAACGTACCCTACCACCAACCACGCTATGGTTTCCTTACGATGTTTTCTTTCACTGGCAGCTCAAGCTCATTGTTGCGGTTTGAACCCACACCCTTCGGCATGCGAACCAACCGCGCTAACCACTGAGCTATCTTCGCTACAAAATATACACATATTATACATGATAGCATACAAAACTTTAAAAAAGAGATAAAGAAAATAATAAAACAAAAACAACATAGAGTACTAAATATATGGCGGCCTTATCGCCTAGAGCGATTTCATTCAGACAACCTTTGAATGGAAAGTGATAGAAAAACAGCTATTAAGGTAAGTGCGTGCATCGGCTTTAACTAACTTTGCTGGCACAGCGACCCAAAATGTGTTTTGACCTCTGATATTAAAAAGTGCCATATTTCTCGACCTTAAACAACTTCATGCCAATTTATTGATTTCCAGCTCTGGAAGATTCTTAGCAACATCATTCTTCTATCTATATTTGGAATGGGCGACGGCTTTTTGCAATCTGATAGTTCGAGATTTTAACGACACTATCTTCCTCCATCCTTTCATGATGCTCAAGCAAAACGGTGTCTATGAGATTTCGTCTTACAAATAATGTTGAACTGCCACCTGCTCTTCGTGTCTGCATTAAGAAATAAACACATATTTATTCATGGAGAGATGAGATCATCTTTTCGTATTGCATTTTCTGCCCATTATTTGACCCACGTGTTAAAATGTCTATGAGGTATAATGCATTCTCTAACAATGCGTCGCTGGTTATTTTGTTCCCACACAGTGCTTGTGTTGTATGAATGTAGAATCCTTCAGGCGGGCGGATGGATAACCTTGCTTCTTACTCTGAGTTATGATTAGATATATTTATATGGTAATAAACATTTGTATACTTAAATTATGTAATGCTCAGCTAGACACGAGTTTGACTTCTCAATTTAATCTAGTACTCTCTATGAACAAGAAAAGACTTTCTACTTAATGTAAAGAAATGAAAGTGTTTACTATTAGAATTTGTTGTTGAAGTTTCGCATGCAGAATGCATGTTCGGTATTAAAATCGATATGTGTTTTAACAATACTAATTAATCAATAGAAGTTTACGAAGCCAAGCAGTAGTGTGAGTGTTTGTAGCGATAATAGTTCAGTGTTTAGCGGGGTCGCACGCTGAAAGGCGTGGGTTCAAATCCCAAAAATGAGCGTTGAGCTGCCGATAAAGAAAAACATCGTGAGGAAACTATAGCGTGGTGTTAGGATACTTTCTAGTACATGGCTGGCTTGCTACAACCCACAAGTTGAAAATCTGCCGCCAAGCATCTATCGGTGTGCTCCGGCAGTCTCACTTGAGAGCTAGGTGTGTTTACTGTCTTCGATCCATCGTCATAGGGTTGACAAATTACAGGGCTATTGAGACTAACCATTGAACGTCTCAAAGTAATGAACGCCAAAGTACCGATGCCCTAGACTTTGTTTTGCTACTCAAAGTTCTGTGTATCGTTGCAATGCATAACACAATATGTCTTATCATCAGGAGAGTGTCTCGTTCGATTCATTACTTTTACATGAATAAAATATATTGAATTTCTATACTCATACAAAAGTTTAATTCATCATTATTATCATCTAAGCTGTAAGACGTCCACTGCTGGACAATACTGGACATAGGCCTATAAGCCTATAGGCCATTGACTTCCGTAAAGTTTAATTAGGATGTATTGAATATACAAACATAAAAAAAAAACTAAAAAAATATGTTTTACTTGGTGGTAGATCTCCTTAGCAGGAGGTCGTCTATGTAGGTACCACCGCAGTACCAGATATTCTGCCGCCAAGCAGAAGTGTGTAAACATTACTGTGTTCCGGTTTGAAGGGTACTGCAGCTAGCGAAATTACTGGGCTGGTGAGACTAACCATCTATTGTCTTAAAGTAATGAGTGCCAAAGCAGCGATGCCCTGGACTTTGTTTTGCTACCCATAGCTCTGTGTATTGCTGCAATGGTCATGGACTGGCGTTATCTTTTACTATCAAGGGAACTTCTAGTTCACCTCATTACTATAACATAAAAAAATACTTTTGTAAAAATATCTAAATCACAGTAAAGAGAAATTTACTGAGCATCTTGAGGGTCTGTTATCAAAGAAAAGTCAGCTGAAATACCATGTATAAACGTTTTTTATAAAGTTCATTCATACGAAAACTTCTACGGAAACTCAACGAAATGCTATGTGTAAGAATTGTAAGTAATGTCTATATCTATAATACTTCTTAATTCAGCAGTTATGTTATCACCTGCCGAGAAACAGCGAAAGCGTTTCTGAAATGAATCATCCGTTATGTGATCGATGACCCCTTTACGCGAAAGCCTTGAATTACACTTCTCATAAAGGAAGTCGGTGGAGGTTGGACGAGGTAAATAGGTATTATGAATACCTGAGAAGCTTGTCAAATTCTCATAATATAGTAATTGTTTGCGTTATCAAGATTTTTTTGACAGAAACTATTTATTTCATTGTCGTAACAACAAAGCAGCCACTAACACAGTTGATACAAATTAAATACAAAGTTGGCAAAAATTAAGCGCTGCCTCAGTTATAGGTATAAACCAAATTAATAATACACACAATAATTAATAATTAATCATATTAAATATAGTATGCCTAAAAATTGTATAACAATTAAATTAAACGTTAGTTAATGGAATGGAAAATTAATTGTGCATTTATTAAATAAGATAAAAATATTAAAATTTAAAATACTAATAATGAGGTACCCATGCATCCGAAAGAATTCTGATTTCTTGATTCTGATGACTTCAAAAAAGGAGGAGGTTCTCAATTCGACTGTATTTTTTTTAAATGTTTGTTACCTTTGAACTTTCGACTGGGTGAACTGTGACTGGTGATTTTGATGATAATTTTAATTTTTGAAAGCTGGTGCTTCCCGTGTGGTTTCCCCGTTTCAATTTGTTTCATTTCTAACAATGGCATCCACGAGAAAACAATAAGAAGTCGGTTTTATTTTTGTTAAATTTTTTCTTCAAGCAAAATACCTATTGTTATTTTCTGGGCTTTTAGGAACGATTGATGGCTTTAATTGAATTATTCATTTCAAGTTACTTAAGACTCATATTATCTAATTGTATACATTATCAAAATCAAAATTATTAATACATAGTTATCGAAAAATTACAATAATAAATTAAAAAATGTCAATAAAATGAATAATAGATGTTATTAATAATTAATTTGTGACATTGAGTTGTGCTGCAAATGCTTGAGATCGAATAGCGTTAGCATATTTTAGACAGAAATTCAAGAGAAGATCACCCAGACCTTTCTAGTTAGAATCGCTACTAAAGACTAAACGACTGTACTTTTTAAACTGTACTTTACTAAATCAAATTAAAATTTATGTTATTTTCAATATAATAATATTAAAAAAATTGCCTATTCGTAATGCTTATCGCTAATATATTGGTCCTGCCCTTGCATTGTTTTGCCTCCAAGACTGCCGGAGACTACAAAAAATCAGTAATCAATTATAAAAGGTTTTGAATTAAAATGTTTTGCTAATCGATTTAGTTGCTCATCAATGAATTGAGAAGCTCATTATTCGGTTGCTCTTTATTGAATTGAGATTCATCCAAAATTTTTAATAGAAAGAGCCTAGTCAAAATAAAAAAATAGGAATTGAACATGCATACGAGGTGCTGCAGATTGGAAAGTGCAAATGAGAAATCATACTCATTGAAAAATTAAATTCAAAGTACCATCAATTTCTTTTGTAATATAACCAAGAAACACTATGTAAAAACAGAGACGGCATTGGCGAGTTATTTTTATGAATGAACTGAGGTTTTCTCAGCATACTTAGTTGATGGCAATGACGATGAAAACAGTCTTCGATTCAAGTTCCACAATTCGAGGTCATTGAACGGAAGTTTCTAACATACGATTTCTTTAGTAAAATTGTGTATTTTTCTTATGTAAAATGTTTTGTTTATGTCGTCACGGGGTGATGGATCGGCGCCGCTAGGGTGCGCGGCGCGCGCCGGCGACGCTTTTCACCGACGGCAGTACGCGCACGCCTACCCAATATATAAGCGTCAGCCGCCCATTCACCCGCTCGCAGTGTGTGCTAGAACGTTACAGTGTCCACTACTCGTGCAAGGACTTACAGTTTAATCATGAATTCACGGTGTTTAATAGTGCTTGCAGCCGCCCTCGGCGTGGGTACGTAGCATTTGAAATATTTAGGGCGCGCCCGCGACCCGCCCAGTGACGTCGTGTGGCATGGATCGATTATTGTCATCGCGAAAGTTGGAGTGTGAACGTGTTTCCACACAGCATTGCAGCTGCGCCGGCGCAGCAACTACTACAGAAATCGCTGATGATGATGTGGTGTAACAAAAATGCTCGGTGACATACGGACGTTGATTTGATGCAGTTTTGATGAGGATAAAATTTGCGAGGAATAATGACTCATTGAAGATCAAGGATAACTGCAAAGTGCAAATGATTCAGCATCCGTGTGTAAACCAAAAGCTTTTTGCACCATTTTAATCTGCATCAATAAAACATTATGTTATTTGTGAAACAAAAATACTGCTGAAATCTTTTAAGTTGCACTCTTATGCAAGTTTATTAAGTTCTTTTTAGCGATGATAGCTCAGTTGTTAGCATAGTCGGTTCGCATGCCGAAGGGCGTGGGTTCAAACCCCAACAATGAGCTTGAGCTGCTGGTCAAGGAAAATATCGTGAGAAAACCATAGCGTGGTGGTAGGGTACTTTCTAGTACTCGGCTAGCTAGCTACCACCCTTAAGTTGAAGATCTGCCGCCAAGCATCTAACAGTGCGTTCCGGCAACCTCATTTGAGAGCTAGTTCCATTCCAAGCTAGGTGTGTTTACCATCTTCGACCGCGCCGTCACTGTAGCATCAGGTGAGCAGTAGTCAAAACATAGCCTGTCAGCCATAAAAAAATTCTACACTAATCTAATAACTACTCGTATAATCGAATCTAAGAACGAGTAGATATCTAAATAAACTGAAATAGTCTTTTTTTCTTAAGTAATCACTTTCACTTCTTTCTTCGTATTCATTTTTCATATTTAGCCTATTCATATTTATATCGCAGCCTGAATTTTAAGCAAATTAGCTCGAAAAAGTTTCTTATAAGAACTGAATCCGAGTGGGTCTTCCCTGATGGTTACAATCTTGGTGGCCTCAAGTCGCGAGTAAAACGGTTTCTTCTAGACTAGCGCGCTCCGCCGTAGACCGCATCTTCGCTTAACATCACGCGTCAAACGCACGCATAATAATAAAAAAAATAAAAAATTACATCCCAAATCTTCCCTTCAAGTGCAAAGCGACTTATTGGGCACTAAATTACAATATACCTATCCGAATATAAACATCTACAATATATACATAGCATAGTACATTTAAATAATATCAACTACTAAAATCAAATTGATCACCACGATTAGTCATATCCATATTAGGAGACATTAGCCGTTTTCTTTTTCTGAGGAAGTCTTTAAATGCATCTTTATTGCATTGTTCACGTAAATGCCAAATATAGAGAAGATTTATAGATTGGAAACAAACTAGAAACTAGCTAATGTAGGTAGAAAATAGTGTCCATAGAAAGTGGATCAGCGATTCCACAGTTTGCAGCGAACTTGCACTTAGTACTTTCCTTTAATTTAGAAACTTGCAGATTATTATGTCAATATATATTTATGGACTTCTGAGATAATACTTAAAATATGCGCGTTGATTTATATTTGGAAATAAAGTTTATTGTTTGCACATTCTGCAGTAACAACTAGCGGCACCCTGCGGTTTTAGTCGCATTTTCTGGAATAAAAAGAGACCTTAATATAAATTCAGGGTATAATCTATTTGCATTTCAAATTTTGATCGAAGTTTGTCAATATTAAAAATTAACAATCGCAAAGGCAAACTTTTACAATTTACTTTTTTCACAAATTTTCATTTCAATTTGTTATATTTTTCTTTTAAAAATTAAATGACATACAATTTTCTCGATTAGTTGTAGAGTTTCATAATATATATTAGACATGCCGAGAACATTACTGTAATCTGGTAATTCTACCCACAAATAAGACACCAGGGGAAGTTCCATTTTCTGTTAGTTAGTTATGAGCGTTGTGGAATTCACTATTGTTTAGGATTTCTATCACGTACCCAATTCTCACGGACGCCGCGTCTTGTGCAAGACATTTTCTATAGTTTCTTCTTGGGGGAAAAACTCAGGACTGTTCAATTCAACATTACAATAATCTAACATTGTTAGAATTTCACTTCATGCATCATTGTTATGTAACTTTTATGAGTTTTTTTTCTATGGTTGACAGGCTATGTGTTTGACCACAGCTCACCTGTTGCTAAGTGACGGTGTGGTCGAGGATGATAAATATATCTAGCTTGGAATGGAACTGGCTCTCAAGTGAGGCTGCTGGAATAAACCGTTAGATGCTTGACGGCAGATTTTTAACTTGAGGATGGTAGCTAGCCAGCCGAGTTCTAGAAAGTATGCTACCAGCATGCTATGGTTTCCTCACGGTGTTTTCCTTCACCGGCAGCTCAAGCTAATTGTTGAGGAACCCATGCCCTTCAACGTGTGTACCGACCACGCTGACCACTGAACTATCATCGCTACAGAAAGTCATTAATTTTGCAAGTTTATACAAAATCTAATGTTACACCTGACCTTAAAATACTGTTATAAGGATAGTTACGTCCTAATGAAGTTACATCAGCAATTCATTTCGTAAATTCATCATTAAAATAAAAGGTCAACATTATTTGCAATAGCTCTAACAGGCTTAGGTCGTAATTTAAAATCACTTTCGTAATCCACACACTCCTTCTATTTCTCAACCTCACTCAAGAGTCAGAATTTCATTGTCGGTACGATAATTATTTTAACTAAATATATTATTGATAATTTCTTATTTAATATTTTTTAATGGTATTTAGACACGCGTTCAGATATTTCATTAAGTTTTTATAGCAAGCGTGAAGGTATTTTATAATGCTGTATCTGTGCGTGCATACATTTCACGAGAGCAATGAAGACTCGGTGAAAATGATGCATTTACTTGAGTGCGCTTGTGCATGGAACAGACAACCAATTATATCGATGTATCGGAAATTAAGCCTTGCCAATTATTTATCAGTCAATTAAATTTGTATTTCAGTAGACATGACCAATTGTAAAGTTATTTTTTAAATATGGATTTTAAGTAAAATACAACTTATCTTAAACATAGAGCTAAATAACTTCAATGCCAAAACAAATACAATTATAATATAACATATTAAAAATATTTACTTATGCATGAAAGTAAGGATATTATGTAAAAAAGTAACACTTAATCACATTTCTTTAACTTAGTACTTAGTAAAAAATAATCGAATTATTTGTATTTCCTATTTGCAATAATTTGATTACCGTAGTAGATCAAATATCTAAAATAATAATATACTTGACGATGATTCATTTATTGATAAAATATAAACCATATTTACTAGGAATTATTTTCGATTAAAGTCTTATCTAAGAGTATTTCTCAACGCTCTATGATGTTAAGGTACGCGTGACGAAATTAAATTTAATAATCACAATCCAGTTATTGAGATAATTAGGTTACTCTCTACTTTGCGATAAATAATTAAGTAATTTTGATAAGTGGCTCGTGGACTCTTCATAAGGCTAATTCATGAACACATGCAACAACATCGAGTTAAATACACATAACTAGAAGTTTTAATTACATCAAGCGTTTTAAATCGCCTGCCCAAAAAGGAAAATAATTTTTGTAACACATGTAATAATAAGTCTATTTATCTAGATGTACTTGTTCAGAGGTGTAGTTTTAGAGAACGGGATTAGTTTGTGATATTAACTAACTTCGTAATTTTTGATAGGTTTTACAGTAGTTACGAGTAAATTATGTTAATCCAAAACCTAGAATGTGAAACCTTCACAGTTATAAAAAATCGAAAATATTATTATCCGAAACTAAAGGTTGACGAAAGATAATGCAAGTCTACAATGAGAGGTCATCTATTTACAGGAAACATGTAAGTAATTAACGATCTAAACAACAATGCAACGGAAGCGGCATTCTTGAAAAGTCCTACTAACAATGATATCACACGGCGTGGTACTATGTAACAATGAGTTTGAATCCTGTCATGTCATTCATGAGTACGTGAGAGGTTAAAGTATGATAAGGTTATGGAAAACTAAAGATAACATGAGGCAGTTTATCAGTACAGAAGCGGTGAAACAACCATGACGACCTAAGAGTCTTCAAGTCTAGAGTAAATCTTTTAGGCAAGCGCGCTTCATGGTAAACTCCATCTTCAGTTAACATTAGGTGAGATGGCGATCAAACGCAAGAAAAAAAATTAGTAATAGAAGTTCAAAACGTTTGTATGTTCAGGAAGCTACAAGTAATCGTAAAGCTCTCATATAGATTCGACGACATGTAGAGACACAATCCACAGCGAGGCTATAGTATGGGTGGTCGACCAGCAATGCGGTGATTGTCTGTCCTTCGACGCGATATAAATAACCACTCGTTGGCCCTATGTATTGTATAGCTCGTTTTTGTTCCTTTAAGATCCACCGCTTACGCCATGTCGAGGCTGTTTGTTACCATGGGTTGAAATGAATGGTTAACTATCATGTCGATACAGACATTCTAGATATACTTAAACCCAATAGTTTAATCTCAAGATTAAAATCTGCTTAACTTTTAATTTGAACTTGCTAAACTACATTATACATTGTTCAATGCAAGATAGTACTATAGAGAAAGTAAATAAATTAACGCTATAATTAATTTATGAACAACACAGAAGTATTTTGTGGAGATCATTTTAGTTTTACGCATGTTAACAACAACATTTTAGATATTTTATATCACATCATCGTGGACGTCCACTGCTGGACATAAGCCTCCTCCTGGGGGGTTTGCCACTACTCGCCACGCTTGGCAGGCGGGTTGGCGAGCGCAGTTAGGTTTGGTTGTTCAAGGAAGACGCTGCTGCTCATCTTCCGGATTACATCCCTTAGTCGACTCTTACAGTAACCACGGGTAGAAAGCGTGGAGTACTATTCTTACGCCGGCACCACCACGGCAATTAGTTAGATATTTACTAGGTAAGAAATGTAGTGGGCATCTTGAGGCGTCAAGTTATCGCAGGCAAAATTAAATTAGCAATTGCGCAACGATTACGCGACGTTGCGCCTGCGTCGGTCGTCAATGAGAGGAATTGTTAGTGCTGTTTAATTCGTCAGGTACATAGTTATGTCACGTCTGAAGGACCGCGATCGGTAAGCTGTGACAATCAGTCAATAAACTCTACGTTGCGAAATGACGCTTTGTTTGTGTTAATTTGACCTGGATTACAGTTGGTAGGGATATCTTTTATAAAAATTGGGGCCAGTTTTTATTTATTAGAATTTTTTTAAATTTAAAGTATTGCAAGGACGTATCTAAAGTGAAACTTAAATTGTTCTAGATTTTCTTAAGTTCTTTTAGCATTTTTTAATACAATACAATCTTAACACCCATGAATACGAGTATATCTTTTTTACTATCTCAAAAATCCAAATTGTTCTCATTAAGGTACAACAATGTACGTAGGTACGTGATATACGAGCTTTCACCGAGAGTACAAGAGGTAACTTGTAACAATAGACAAGTTATCTAATGGTTACGTCAGATTAAGCCACTCATGTCAGTGACCGTAATTATTGCTCTTAAATTCGAGATTTTTTTAAATATAGAAGTAGTTAGCTTGTAAATGTTCAGTGCATTCGATTATGTAGAATTGTAGATAAGGCATCTACTTTTTAGGAATAGAGTCTACTGAAACCGTATGTATTGCTAATTTGTACAGGTGTGCATATTAAGAAAACACGAAGGAGTATTTAAAAAACAGAGTAAGACCTTTACAGTAAATACCATGAAAATTCAGCTCGATTTTTTTATTTGAAATGAACGCGACTTTATTAAAAATATATTTTTAAATGACGAGTTTTGAATAGCAACGATAATAAATAATTTTTATATTTTATCTCTAGCGTTTACACTGGTATTTACTATGTACGTGAATAAATAAATACATTAATTGATGTAATAATCAATATAATATTTGTTATTACAAATAAAGTTAACATCAATTATGTAATAATCACATAATTGATGTTAACTTATATAAATAAATATTACACACTCGAAACGAGCGTAACGATATTTCTGTGGATAGCCATAAAGGTACATTTTAGTACCCATTATATTTTATCTGTTTTACTATATTTTTGTAATAGACATCTAGTTCTGCGATTGTTAGAAAATCCAGCCACGTTTAAAAGTTAGAGACGTAGTAGAGTGAAGTGGCTATAACAATAAAAAAGACATTGCAGTCATTATTATTAAAAATTCATAGTGCTCTAATAGCAGACTTTCTCCTTATGAAATAGTTTTGCTATTTTTGATGCAATTAACTCACTCAGATTTATATTTCTTATAACAGTTGTGGACGACCGAGCTTCATTCAAAATTTCAAAATTTTAATCTCAGAAAAAAATGTTTTTCCAGATATGAAACATAGCTAGATCGATTTTTCGCCTCCATAAAACCACGCTTCATAGAAATAAAAGCGTTTTCGAGATCTTAATATATATGTATTGTATACTCGTATACAAATATTGCTCGTTTAAAAGTATTAGATTTAACAAAGTGGCTGTCCGCTTCTGTCTGTTTCTCCATTTACTTCTTCTGAACCACGCAACGGATTTCGATACGGTTTTCACTATAGCTTTTGTATAAATTCAATAATTTGTAATCAAGTAGCCAAAATAATTTGCACCTGTGCGAATCCACGGCGGTTCTTTCTAACAATTGGTTACAAGTAGCTAATATTATAATAGATCTGTATTTTTAATTTATTCAAATTACGGTTGAATGCGATTTTATGTTAATATGATACGTTAATTTATTATATCTAAATGTATTACAGATGTTAAGGTTAATCGTGCGAGAGGTTACTCAATGTAAAACGCGGGCGCATCGAAATAAAAAGCTCTACCTACATTTGAAATTAGGGTTGTCACGACAAACTCACCAAATGATAACTATTATACAATATACTAATGGTATATTTACTATTATAAGAAATATAAGACGTGATTAAAAATACTTAGACATGATATTCAATCTGTGGCCATATTTAAAGGTGGCCTGGACATAGAAATTATTTTGTTGTCAAAAAGTATGTAGTATTAAATAACTTATTTTTAAATAAAAACTTAAACAACAAAATTAAATCATTTAAAATTTTACAGAACTGTCATTGTTTTTTTATTGAAATTAAATACACAAAAGTCTCTTGAAATAAAATGAATCAAAGTATCTTTAAATTTATTTAAAGGTAGTAACCCTGCCTACTCTAGCCACGTCTCAATGTTGTGGGTCATCAGAAGCTTTCACTGTGTTACTTAATGGCTGACGACCTTTCTCTCGTGGTACTTTATGTAATATCAATAAGCGATGATGTGTGATTTTATTTGTTTGTTTGCCCCGGAAATATACTTTCTGTAGTCATCTATTATGTCTGTGTTTGCTGAATAGCTTGTCAGTAGGTCAGTTAGTTTAAGTCGATTTGCATAATCGACTCGAGTATTCATTTCAATAGTGTTATTATAGAACATGCTTAAATGTATTAAACGAATATTATTTGCTCAATCAGGAATAGATTTTTTGTATTGAATATAATCTTGCGTTTGATTCTGGGATTGCTCTCCTGGGACTAAACCTGAAGCTTCAGGTAATATATGAGCTACTAAAGATGTTCTAAGTTAAGATAATACGACAAAATCTGAACGTATTAGATAATGATTACATTATGTTAAATAAATAAGTATTACATAAAGTATCATTATGACATCTGTGCAAATCAATAATTAAGCGAGAGCATGCCCAGGGCTCAAGTGTCGCCCTCGCGACCGGCGGTTGTGTAATGAATTAACGACATGGCCGGGCGCTCAGCCCGCCCTGGTTCACACGTGTACCATTAATTTAGCCTCTGGCAACACAGTTGTGAATGAAGGTTTGTAATATTATCGAGTGAGTTCTATCAAATAATCGTCACATATCAAGAACTTATTCAAAATAAGCTTTGACCGCCAAAAACACTAAGTATAATTTTATGTCCAATTAAATTAAATAAAATTTAAGTATGTACCTACAGCTGTCAATGTCATAAAGACTGCTTGACCATGACAAAGGCTGTTTTGGGTCAGGAAGTCCAAAATTAGAAATGAAAGACGGCAAGTTTTATTCGGGTCACTTCGGAAGAAGGAAGGAAATGGAAGTACTCGTATACGCAATCAATACAAATTGAAATTAAATGATTAAGCTTAATGAAGGCCATCCACTTTAATAACGCAATTAATTGAAAACAAAACTAAAACACAAATCTAATTATTAAAATAATGATGTAACATACGTTAAATTTTACTTTTAAACCATGACAAGATAATCAAGCACGTATAGGTATTTAAGAGAATAGACCAATTTAAAATTTAAATCGAACCCAATGTTAATTGGTGCAAAAAGGTTTCACACGCTCCAAGTAATAAGTTAATAAAACTAACAAGTATCCAATTTAATTAAATAACGAAACTTGAAAGTGTTCAAATGCATATATTTAGAATTTTTGACGCAAGGTTGTTTTGAAAAAAAAAAAATGATTCTATGTCGATTTAATTAGAATTGAAGTAAGGTAAAATTTTATTTTAAGACAAAATATAGACATGTTATCCCTAGAACTGAGAATTCATGCAATGAATAAAAATGATTACGCAAGGTGTGGAAAAGAAGTTATGGAAGACAATATTTACTCGACTGCCAAGGAAGGGTTTTCGCGCGTATCTAGTATTGATGTTCTTCTACCTCGTATCTTTCAAACGGCTAGATGGATTTCGAGAGTTAAGGTATCGTTATATTCGTCTTAAAAAAGTGTTCCTAAATAGGTATTTGAAAAAACACAATGAAAAAAATATAAACAAACGAAATATGTTTAAATTTAATTAAGAATAATAAATTTGTTTAAATAGTTTTTTTCCTTTAATTATAGCTATTTTAATCGCAGTCGGGTTATAGATTTTTTAAACTCTTCAGCTTCTTAAAAGAAATATTTTTGAATGGAACCGCATACTTGTATATAGCAAATATTTTATTTCCATCCCGGCCTCGATAGGAATGCTAAGCATCCGCGGTGACTGTGGTTCACCTCGCTTACCTATTTGATTTTAATAAGAAAGGTTGGCAACACTGTTAAATGTTTATTCAGATGATCGTAACAAGTTTAGACGACTATCGCTGCGGCTCAGTATATCAAGGTTGGGTTGATGCGATGTGCACGACACATATGTCGTTTAAACGTGCATATAATAATGAACTTGTTATTGTGAGAATACAAACAACATTAACAAAGCTTTTGTCGATATTCACAGAATAATCATTTTTAAGTTTACTTATAATTTGGATTATAAGTAAACTTAAAAATGAGTCATTTGACTGAAATATATACTTCTCAATTAACGTAATCAAAATTTGAGTGTCGTAGGCCTTTTAAGAATAATAAAATAGAACAAATCTATAAAATTGTTCATGAAACAAATTTATACTAATTATGCTAAAAAGCTCTGATTCTCACGCTCATTAACGTATGAAATAGAAATTAGCACGTTAACGAACGTAACGTATAATTTTGTAAGTTACTGGATCAATAAACGTGAAGAATCGAAGCGTTCGCAAAGATTGCACGAATCAATTCCTACCAGTGTATCTTTTAATATTTCTTAACGTATTTAGACAAAACCTTTAAACTTCAATCTTTAATCAACTTATAAGTGCTTATATTTACTATGCTAAAAAACTATTTTATTTATTGTTATTGTTGTTGTGTTTATTGTTTTTGTTTATACTCTTTTTTGGTTCGGTTTTTTTGGTTTTTTGAACTTAAGTGTTAAACAAATTGTAATACAAAATGTATTTTAATTATTACAAAACTGCACGGATTAACGATTTTCTTCTTAAATGCCAGTACTGGTGTCATATACTTGATGATATAATGTGACATAACTTGGAGGAAACGAGGTATCTGTGTTTATGAGAGTGGACAATTTGTAAACTCTCTAATGATGTACATGTACAAATATTATTCTTGTTGTGCTATGTTCATGTCATAGGTTCCATTTGATACACACTGGGAAAAAGCAATTCTCTCTATAATCTGTGATCAAATATTCATCTAGAGATTTCGTAGCTTTGCAATCAACTACGATTACTATGTAGGTAAGTTTCCTAACTTTAACGCTTGTAGTAAAATGTTGTGCGGCAGATTTCACGATCGTTCGCATTAAACTATGCAGTTTCAAAAGTCAAAAGCCGCAATGTAGATTTAATCTTTCGTAAATGCTTCGTGTTTTTATGTTTCCGCATTCTGATACTGTAACAGCTTCATATTTTAATGTTAGCTTTTGTATTAATTGAATTTGCGTCAGACCGCAGTTACTTCACCGCAAAACAATGACTTTTAGAACACGTGCTCACGGCAATTAAGCGAAACCACAACAAACAATAGTTAGCAAACGCAGTTCACAGAAGTGTCAACATTTGTCGCATGACGTTGTGCAACAGCAGCATTCCTCGGAGAAAGAGCGGCCCTGCTCCAGGCCGGTGCGTTGCAAAACTTATAACTGCCGTTTACCAAACCCCCTCGTGGTTCATTTTGTAATTTCAATTAAGATTCAAGACGATTCGTGTTTTGAATACATCGTTTCCTCATCTTTATATCGCAATATTGGCAGTTTGTCAAACGTTTAATGCTGTTGCGTTAAGTTTCGTAAGTAATCTCAATCGAAAGATCTAGAAACTAGCCTAGATTACGGAGGGCGTTATTGTTTTTATCGATCCATGCCATGCGTTCAGTTTAGAGTGTCTATGTTAACAAAGTTTTAAGGTTATCTTTAATGGTTTTTTTTGTTTACAGCCGTCGGACAGGAGTCTTTCAAATGCCCGGACGATTTCGGCTTCTACCCTCACCACGTGTCCTGCGACAAATACTGGAAGTGTGACAACGGAGTGGCTGAGCTGAAGACCTGCGGTAACGGACTTGCCTTCGACGCCACAGACTCCAAGTACCTCACTGAAAACTGCGACTACCTTCACAACGTCGAGTGTGGAGACAGGACACAGCTTGGTGAGTAAACGAGTTTTTATTTCACTAGACTTACACTACGTTTATTTAAAGCTAGTTGGTATTTCCAATTCAAATCGCTAAAATGTTTATTGTTTTTTTTTTCAACCTATAGTATCGCACGGTTGTAAAGTTCACAATCATACGATGATATTCAAATATGCTTTAAGCATGCTACGCGATGTGTGAACATCATCACCCAGTAACAGTTAAGTGACGGTCAAGGCCATCATTTGCATAATTATACACTGTATAATGTAAGATTAATATTATTCTGAATAACCAGGATGTCGCAGAAGGTCATATTGGATGAGCGTGAAATTACAATCACTATATCGAAGAACTATTTTGCATTTACAAAGATATGTCATTAAGATATCATATCGGTTCACCTTGAACTAGAACGACTCTATAAAGTTCTAAGCTCACTTTTTATAGTGGAGATAATTTATTATGAGGAAGATATATCTATTTATAAGACTCGTTCGCTACTCATGTTTATTGCCATAATTAAATTCTACAGATGAAGTTTTTTGGACCATGTGCGTCTGGGTTTAAGTCACTCACGTTTTTGCAATCAACACTTCCTTACCTAACAGTAATAAATGCAACTAAAGTTATTAAAAGGATTGAAATAACCGTCAAAATCGGATCGTTAGATACAAAACGTTTGATTATATTGGTTTCTCTTTACAGAGCCTCCGATCTCAACTCCTCACTGCTCGAGACTGTACGGTATTTTCGCTGACGAAGCTAAGTGCGACGTGTTCTGGAACTGCTGGAATGGAGAAGCTTCCCGCTACCAGTGCAGTCCCGGACTCGCTTACGACAGAGAATCTCGCGTGTGCATGTGGGCTGACCAGGTCCCAGAGTGCAAAAATGAGGGTACGTACTCGCATGCTTAATTTTATAAGCATTTGTTTAAAAAAAATATAATATTAGAGCCACGAAACGATCACACACGATTATAATTGTGACTATTTTATATTTAAAAACAGATTGTTTTTCTTGTTTTATGATTGAGTCAATTGGAATCCTTGAAGTTTGAACGTTCAAGCAATTAGCGACTGAGCGCTTGTAGCCCATTATCGTACCTAATCGATACAAATTAAAGTCAAGTTATTTTTTATTTCCTTACGGTCGCCAGATTTTGAACATTAAATTGCCAGTAATAAGCTATTAGCATTGTACAAGTTGTATTTAGCACCTGCTAAAAGCATGAACAATCTAAACACTCTTTCTTCTAGCGATTTTCCAGCTTGCTGCACACGCTGCGACTATATCTGCTCTACGTTTCGGTTTCATCTTCTTCTCTCTTCTCACGTAACCTTTTTTGGTGTTTCCCAGAAGTAGCGAACGGTTTCTCTTGCCCCGCTCCCGGTGAGGTGTCCAACGCCGGCTCGTTCAGCCGTCACGCTCACCCCGAAGACTGCCGCAAATACTACATCTGCCTTGAGGGAGTAGCCCGCGAGTACGGCTGCCCCATCGGTACCGTCTTCAAGATCGGAGACTCCGATGGCACCGGCAACTGCGAAGACCCCGAAGATGTTCCCGGATGGTAAGTCTCCCAATACAATGGGTATAACTTCCCGGATGTCCGCCCTCGATTTAACTCTACACAAACAGCTTTCTTCTAACTGTCGCTGCCTGTGTTGGGTATAATTGAGTCCGGATATCCTATTCCGTTCAAGCCCAAACAAGACGGTGCAACTTGAACGCACGTCGCATAAATCTCTTCTAAACTTACTGGTGTATCACTGGTTCTGGCGTGAAAATCAGCGTCTCTTTGAGCGATTAACATCTCTACACGTGTCACGTGTGTGATGCGACCGTATTGTGATGCCATGATGATAATCCTGATTTTTGTTTGACATCGCCTGGCATCGCAGTACGTTGAACCCTGTCCACTTCCAAGACCAATGTAATCCCTGTGACTAACATTTCTTCTGCACTTATGTTGACACAGATCAGTCGCACTTCATGCTGTATAGTAGTATATTGATCATAGATAGATAGAAGTTCGCCCACCTGAATTCTCGCTTGCAACTATGCAGTCCGGAGCCTTGCGCGCTTGCGACATTTTAGGCCAGCCTTTGGAATTACCATAAGGCAAATAGTGCTTTACATACGAGTGTCATGCGCGGACGACCGTGGTCAATGCCGTCTAGTATCGGTACGCTTTATGGTAATGACCGTTTGTTTCGTGCAACTTACTGGCCGTGTGCACTGTAACTGTACTGACAGAGGTTGAATTATCAATGCCTTTCATTAATAATAGTAATTGTTTTTAAATTTGTTGCATATGTGGGTAACAAAATGGCCATGAGCCGCGAGCGCAACTGACTTCTTGGTAGTTCCGCAACAACCAGTCGCAGTCTCAAGTTAATAAACCACTTCTCTATTCGTTCAATTTAAAATTTTCTTAATTTTTATTTGCTGGGTTGTAATTAAAGTGTTCGAATCCAAAATTTATGGCTCTATTCAAGTTAATCAACCCAAAAGGACAGGTATCTTGAGATGTACCTCTCAGATCAAGCCAAGGTCGATCAAACATGTTCGACCGAAGTTTTTGCAAAGGCTCCCGACCGCATCTGTTAGTATCGAACGAGAAAAACAAAAGTTAGATAAGGCTACTTGGAAAAGCGAGCGGATATCATTCTTGTTACCGTTTCAAGGCGGTTCACTTGATTTCGCTGCGAACAAGATTTTATTACACAATACACGAGGCTTGCGCGGTTAGTAAAAGTTGCTAGAAATTGAGATAGCCATTTGAAGTAGGTTTAAAGTAGGTTCGAATAGAGTTAAGCGAGGCAGAAGCGGCAGGAAGTAAGGTGCCCATCCATTTTCAGTGAAGACTACTACGGAGATCTGGACCTGAAGGCCATCCGCAAGAGCGAGCTCCTTGCCGGTCTCCAACAAAACGGCGCCAGCCGCGATGTCCCGAACAAGCAGCTTAAACCTCGCCCCCAGAAGGAATAAGCTCCCCTTCCCCACCTTTACCTTTTAATACTCAATTAGAAACCAATTACTACGCACACCACAAGCAACGATCTCAATCCGACGATACCGGTCGAATATTAAAACCCAGTAAAAAAAAAACGTTGTTTTTGGTGTGCGAGATCGTATTCCGGTTCAAATTAAAATTTCGAATGTTTAGTGGGTGAGCCACGATTGAATTTGTATTCACTTCTAGTTGCCAAATAGTTTCCTCGTTGTAGCTTTCTTTGACAACAGTTTCATAGAACATGTTAGGAGATAGTAGAAGACATACAGCGATATAGATATTTATTTTTATTATTATACATTAGTTTTTTAATACCATCTTGTTTGTAATATCGGGACCGAATATTATTTGACACGTCAGCTGTATGGTTGAGTAACTGGTAACTGCAGAACGTAAACAGAGCTTGTTTGCATTTAAGCACAGTGTTCTGTGGCCATAGTTAAATGTCTCCAGCATCCGTAACAGATTTCTAACACAATAATCTTGTAAATATTTTTGTACTGAAATGTTTCGCTGCGACTGAGTGTTGTTGTTTGATAGAAACTGTAATACTTAAGTTTTATTTTTAGTGATAAAATAAACAAAAAATTATAAAAATTAACTGTGTCGTATTTATTGAATAGTTGCACTGGTGCACACTTTCCTTTAACATGCACAACGAGTCCTGTACACATTCTTACATACTCACTTCTTAACTCAACCTCTTACTCACAACAACTGTTCTCTTGGTACTTCTGCTATACTTAGTGATAATATACTTTTAAATGTTATATTTTTAATATTTCTCATCTTGTAACAGACTATGATTCAATGAACTGACAATTTCTGGGGCCCATGGTATGTTTTTTTTTAAATTATTTATATATTAACTAAGTCGACTACCTATTTATGGAACTCGGTAAGTATTCATGCGTATTCTATGAATGAATTCAACAATTTTATATAGGTGCTTACCTTATATATAAAAGCTTGATATCTTTTTCATTGAAATTATTTGTTGGAATAAAAAGTTTAGAAACCGATTTAAAATTAAAAATTGAAATACTACACAGTATTCTACTGGGTCTACAGTACTATGTCCAGCAGTGGACGTCCTATGGCTGATGATGATGATGATGATTCTACTGGGTACGCCACCGTTACTTGGTTATAGCCGGCGAATAAAGATACATAGAATTATCCCATCAAGTAAATTGTTCATTTAACTTGACTCAAAGTTCCGAACAAGCTCCCGCGTCGTCGGAACCACTCGGAAGTACTCGAACATCGGTCCCTGATTGGGCTAGTAATGTCTATCAATTAACAATCGACCTTATTTCACATGCAGTTGAGCTGAATTAGCCGTGTGATTATTATTTTTCGTCGGTGTTTCTCTCGCTGTCATCGCGACACCCGGGGTGTTTTATTCATAAGGCGCAATGCAAATAATTAATCAGCATCATATAAGTGTTCAACATTCTTCTGACCAATTATTTATTTTTATCAGAATAATTCCTCAACTTGAGTCGAACATTTTAAATATTATCGACCGAGGGAAGCGAAGGTCTTGAACTCTTTCCAGACAAACAGCTTTCGTCCACAGCTGTCTTTGATTTTCATCTTGTGTGAAACCAAAAATTAAATTAAATCATAAATATATAATTAACCACACTATAATACTATAAATGGAATGAAAATAGCTTATACCCTTGATTAATACAGAGGTTACTTTTACCGGAAAAATATTTTTTTTTGTATGATAACGGGCGGAACTTTGAAGCATACCTAGTATACCATATCTGGAATAACGCCATCCCCATAAAAAAAAAATTTTTTAACTAAATTACAAAGTTAATCTTAAAACAGTAGTAGTTGGGTTGGTTGGCAATGTTTGGCATAGTATCATCCTGATTCACTTTTAAATAGATAATTATAAGAAATAATGGCTTAGCGATGTACATACACGTGAAAACTTATTGCCATCTCCTTTTTGTGTACATGTGATTGATTACACCATTTCACAACATAAGAAGGCATTTTTTAACACTTAAAACCATTTTATTTTAGTAGACAGATGCCATATTGCCGGCTACGTGCAAACTAAGTTGGTACACAGCGTAATTGGCAAGCCCCGTCTACCGCAGCGTAATCGGCGTTGGATCATTTTGAAGCCCTAGGAATTCTTCTATGTTTCTTCATTCGCCGGCATTTGATTTGTCTCTAGACCTTCACCTGTCTTATGGATAATCCAAATTGTCTTAATGTATCGTGTTAAAAGTATTGGACAAATTGAATATTATTTGTTGGAAAAACATCTATCTTCTTATAATAGCTGTACATTTTTTAACAAAACGAACTCTAAGGTGGGTTTAGTATTTAAATCTGAGAATAAGAAGAGTTCAATAATTTTCAGCGAGGAGTACTACGGAGACATCGACCTGAAAGCTCTGAAGAAATTGGGATTCTGAATGACACGTAGCGGCTCTAAGGACAAGCTGAAACTCAATCCCTTTGACTTACTTTAATGATTGTATTTCATTAACAAGAGCCAATTTAAACTTTCTGTTCATATAAACGTTCATAAGTAACACTGTTCGACTGCAGGCATAGTAATGAAAATTTTAAACGGTCTTAACTTTGATATTTTCCAATCTATTTGAAGCCCAGTCTATCCCAGTTAGGTCTGCATACAGTTTTTATCTTTTTTAGCAACCAGTCAGTAAAGGTTTTTCTGCTAACTTCAGTGAAATCGTGTGTGAATCATAAATATACTCGTATATTTCTTCAGTGCTTTTCAAAATATTGAGTGCGTGGTCCTAAAGAGACGCTTCTTTATTCAATGGACTTTTTTTAATTTTTTTTTAATGAAATTTTATTATGTGAAGTTGAAAGCAATTCTGTTGAATATAAAAGTGACAAAAACATTAATTAAATTAGCTCTCTAAATAAAAAAAAAAGTTTTGAATTTCTTGTTACTATAACATGGAACAATTTGTTACTAGAATTTTTCGTTTGACTACGACCAGCCTAATGTAACGTAGTTTAAAATAAAACCCGCTTACATACAAGGAACTTTTTAAATGTGGAATTTATGATTCAAAGCACTTCTGCTCTATTTAATGACAGTTTTTATGTATTTAATCAAATTTTTTACATGCATGAATTGCTTTCAATTTCAAATACGTTTTTGGTACTATTCAACTTATTTGAATTGAGGAATGATTGCCAAAAAGTTTCAAAACGTGTCTAGTAACCTTGACATGACACCAACTCACCGTGCGTTGGTGCTGTGTCGAAATAAACTGTTGCTTTAGTCATAACGTGTGTTAATTTAAGCTAAGTTAATTTTTTTATAAGTATGTAAATAAATAAGACATTTTTAACGAGTGTTTAGATCGACTTTTGTTTTTTTTATACTTAGGTTAAAACATTTACAATGAAAATGACTAAATATGTATTATAGAGTGATTAAAGTAAAACTAATTGAATCACGGAAACTGCTTTCTTAAATACAAATAGATATTAATTACTGAATTGTGATATTCACATATCTTATATAATATCTGATAATATTATAAATGCGATAGTCTGTTGGTTTGTTTGTCCTTCTAACGGCACAACCGATTGAGTTTTGGCAGGCATGGAAGCACAGTCAATTCTTTATTCACATCACATCATCAGCCATAGGACGACCACTGCTGGATATAGGCCTCCTCCTGAGGGGGTTTTGCCAATACTCGCTACGCTTGGCAGGCGGGTTGGCGAGCGCAGTTAGGTGTGATTGTTCAAGGAAGACGCTGCTGCCCATCTTACGGATTACATCCCTTAGCCGACTATTACGGCGACCACGGGTAGAGAAGGTGGGGTAGAATTCTTACGCCAGCACCACCACCAAATTACGTCTCTTGTAGTATTCGGAAAGAAACTGCGTGGTGTAGCTATTTCTGCACAATCCTACTAATATTATTAAGTTTGTGAGGTTGGATAGATGGATGTTTGTTATTCAATCCCGCAAAAAAAGGCTTAACGGATTTGGATGAAATTTGGCACACATAGTTTATGGCCTGGATGTAGGATATAGGATAACATGTAGGATACTTTTATTACTGCAAACTAAACAAACTTTTTGTTAAATTCTACGCGGACAAAGTCGCGGGTAACAGCTAGTAGAACCTATAGTATAAGTCACAAAGGAAAATGAAATAAATAAGTACCGTATGAGCCAAAAACAATTGATATTCACCAAGAGTTTGGATCGATTTATTCAACTGGACAAGTACATCTATAAATTATTCAAACATAAAAGTTTAAATTTAGGACAAGTTGTATTAAGCCAGTGAGATTAAAATCTATTTCCACCATCGTATATTTATAAGGCATACAATGTTGCTAGTAAAAACTAATTCAGCTGCATATGGTACGAATTCCGTTTTCTAGAGTTGATGATGTTAAAACTACCTACACAGAGTGGCAATAAAATAACTAAGTCTATCATCAATAAGGAACGTTGGTTGCTATGGTCTTCTGAAGGAAATTAATGGCATCTTGACGTGACATGGCGACATTGACGGGCGAACAACCTGAAATTATTAAACAATAATATATATATAGTTTCGGACTCATTGTTTAGAATATAAATTTTTATGTACATTTGAAAAACATTATGAGCATATGTTAGTAATAAAATCTACTAAACATGTCTTCGACACAAGCAAAAAATGTAAAATATTTGTGGCGTCATAGATTCAAAATTTCTCGTAAAAACTATTCAAAATGTAGTCAATAAATACAATTGTTTTATAATAAAATATACTATAAATAATTACAATAAATTTCTTGAACAATATAACCCGCCTCTGACTGTTCCCGGTGCAAAGGTCCAAAGCCCATCACACTTGCTGCATTCCCGCGCTGAATGGCAATGGCCAACTTCTGCACCAGAAACGAACCAGAGCGGGAGTCACATTGCTTTATTTTTGTGCCTGTGACCTATTTAAAGTTTCTATTCCTAGATTTAAAATATATTCCCATACAATAAATATTAAATAAAGTAAAATTTGAAAACTATTATTTTCTAATAAAATCTCTACAGTAAACATATTTAAGCACAGGAATATTTATAATTGTGAAGTAGATTAGAAACTAATCACAAAGAGCAATTTTTTCCTTTAACAAAATGCAATATATATCTGATCCTAAATATGCATGACAAAATCATTAAGTAACGCACCTGGATTAAAGAAATCGGATAACATCAGCTTATCTTTAGGTTTTGTTAAACCTTCAGGAAAGGGAGCTGGAAACACTTCGGGTGTTGGGATAGGTTTTAGAATTGGATAGACAGCCGACGGTATTGATGGAAAAACTGATCCAGGAGGCAGCAAGGATGGCAGTGAAGGTATTGATGCGGGCGCAGCAGGTATTGCCGGCGGCAGAGGAGCTGCTATGGGCCATGAAGGAGGTATAACAGGAGAAGCGGGTATCACAAGTAATGGAGGTATAGTAGATGAAGAAGGTATCGCAGGGGAAGTCGGTATCGCAGGAGAAGAAGGTATCGTAGGAGCAGTAGGTGTTACAGGTAAGTTGGGTATCGTAGGAGCAGTAGGTGTTACAGGTGAGTTGGGTATCGTAGGAGCAGTAGGTGTTATAGATGAGTCGGGTATCGTAGGAACAGTAGGTGTTGTTACAGGTGAGTCGGGTATCGTAGGAGAGGTTGGTAATGTAGGCGTATCAGGAATCGAAGTTATGTCTTGCGGTATAACTGGGACATCAGCTGATGCGGAAGGTGGTACAGCAGGTCCAATAGGAGACGGTGCCGGTGTAGGATAAAATGAATGTTGGCTTCCTGTAGATGAGCAGTCAACGCGGTCAGCGTAATCGCAAACGCCCAGAAACTGTAACATATAAACCAGATCTTAAAGTAACAAAAAAAAGTTCAGGTCATCATAGCATCAGCGTTCATTACTTTAAAACACTCGATGAATGAGTCTCATTAGCTATATAATTTCAATATTTACAACACTCATAAACTAGAATACAGAAATACAGTTTTTTTCATATATCTTTGGCCTGTGCTAGCACCACAGTAAAACGTTACTAGTTAATTTTTCAAGGAATCCATTGCATCGTGTCGGGTAAATTACTATTATTAAGGAAACTTTATCTTTTTTCTTAATACTGGTGTTAGGAATCACCAAGCCAGATTTTGTAAAAAATGCTTAAGGAATACAAAGACATATATTTTTAATACAAAAGCGAAAGATCACTGAAATCTCAAAAACCACTCGTGACATGTGGTGCTAAAATTTTGTATGTAATGTAGGTAATTTATAAAAACACTAGCGACCCGCCCCGGCTTCGCACGGGTAGTAAGAACGGATACAGTAAGATATCCTTAAAAGGTAGATATATTAGATGAGTAGATTTTTTTGTACATCTATAAAAGAGGAATATCCCACCATGCATTGTTTTGTTATATTTCAAAGCGATGAAAGCTCCCAGGTGGATTGACTTTTTCCGACACTTCCAACAATTATCATCATATTTCAAACAATTTAGACAAAACCTTGACAAATTATATACCTAAACCTTTCTCATGAATCACTCTATCTATTGGTGAAACTTGCATGATAATCCGTTCAGTAGTTTTTAAGTTTATCGCGAACAGACAGACAGGCACACAGAATTGGATGACTTTGTTTATAATATGTAGTGATGACGTCGCTACAAAAATATTTTGGATTTTTCATCCTATTAACTGCGCGAGCTAAGCCGCCGGCAGCAGTTAGTGTTTTATAAATATTATTGCTATAATATACAATTTCCAGCCAGTATGCAGACAGATGACCAATTTTGGAACAAGTAGACATTTAATAAAACTTACGAGTATATGACTGCATATTGTATTTTATTGTAGATATAAGGATTTCCTTTAGAGAGGTGTTAGCATTGAATGATTGTAATTGAGAGTATTATGATGCACCACGTATACTGCACTGTTCAAATATACTTTTACTGGGTGGCGCGGACATTAGTTTGTGTTTAGAATACCTATTCTTTATTGTATAGGTTTGAACTAAGCGATATATATATACAATTTAAACCGACCACAAACTTCAACATAGCTGTCATTATTGTGCATCTATTAAACATTTTACATTTTAAAAAAACATTACAGAGCGCTTTCTAGTCCAAATAAAAAAAAATAGTTAAAATTAGGCCCTCAACTCGCCTTATGGAAAGCGATGGTGCCGCCAAGGAAGGAGCACGGCAAACTTAAAAAGGCTATGGAAACCAGATAATAAAATACTTAGCTTTTTTAACACACACACACACATAACAACCTATGATTATACTCGGATTTTTATCCGAGTTCTATATATGATTTCTGTGAATTCTGTCTATGATATAAAAAATAAATACTTCTTTTACAAAAAAAAAAATACAGAACGAATTTTTAGCATCAATTGCAAAAATCAATTAAGTTGTAATTTAGTTATTGTGGCTACTATATTGATGAACTTGGTCTTTGAGTCCTCGGGTCCTCAGTGAAAGGTAGCAACGATAAATTATGGCATGCGGATGTGAGACATGCAGCGTTTATTTAAACTCGTCTATATGCGAGGCCATCAAGCCACTTGCACTCGAATGCTAGTTTGCACATAAACTTATTATTTTACTTTAAATACTTAAAAAAACAACCTCAATCGTACGGCTTGTTACCTTGGATTTATTTAGTGATTTAAATTATATAAAAATAATTATAGCAAGATCTAAGATCCAAGTAAGTCAATTTATATACGCAGACTAGCTTTTGCCCGCGTCTTCGTCCGCGTAGTGGTTGACATCAGACATCGTAGAGTATATATATTTCTAATTATTTATTATTATTATTTTTGACAGAGAATATTATTATATTGAGAGTTTGGAATCGATAAGTTAAAAAAATAGTTACCCACACAAACTTGCACCTTTTTTAAGGGTATTTATAAAAAAATTGTAATAAATTTTATTGCTTTTAATAAAGAGTATTTACTATGAGTTTGAAAACGCTACTACCAAAAATAACGAAGTTTCATATAAATTTCCAAGCCCTATTTTGCACTTACAAAACACCTTCAGAGGTGGAATTTTTAAAAATCCTTTCTTAGTGCACACTTACGTTATCTAAGGAACATTTCTGCAAAATTTTATGCTTTTAGACCCAGCTGTTTCAGTTGTGCATTGATATATCAGTCTGTCAGTTTATAGATATATAAAATAATAGATTAAACTGGCTAGAAGCTGGCTTGTTAAACAAGCATTCTATACATTCGACGACATTTATACACTTAAGTTACCTTGTTATTTATTAAATAAGGCTTGTAACCAAGGTGTTAAAAATATTTTGAATTTGCTTCATACCGGGTTTTAAAAATTTATTTCCCATATCCCCATTTTCATTCTAAATATCATCTAAAACTGGCTAGCCATTTCAGCGTGGAGATTAATTAAACATAATGTACAATATACAAATAAACTTTCGCATTTAAAATATTAAAATCATAAATCTGGTAGCGAACTTTTGAGATGGACGCAAGATTTCGATATTATCGGCAGAATTTCGAATGCAACAACATCAAAAAATCGAATTGCTGACCACTCGGATTCATGAACTTACTAACTAAACTTTTATATCCATTTTATCATAAATCTCAAGCTACAGAGCAATAATAATGTAGTACCTGATTGTAGGCGAGATCAGCAGGACATTGGAATTTGATAGGCTGTCGGTTCACGCAGACAAAGAACTCGTTGCAGTTCAGTTTATTTCGGAAAGCCTCAAAGTCTTTGCTGCACACTGGCTGAGGCTGCTGCTGGACCTGTTCTGTTGAAATAAAGTTAATATTTTTATAATAAAACGTAGAAGGAATCTAAAAATAAAATCTATGCTGTTATAATCACGGAATATAAAAAAAACTTCAGTGGTTATATGGATGATTATTGGAGAATAAATCGTATAATTTTTATCATAACTATTCTTACTTATGTTTACTCCTTATTCTTATTTCCTACCTTATTAAAACTGCAAAAGTATGTTTGTTTATCCTTCTCTCACTCGGCAATTAAGTGATTAATTGACGTAATTTTTGGCATAGAGATAAAATAAAGTTCGGTATAACTGCATTTTATCTCAGAAAAACAAAATGAAGTAAAATTAATATATCATATGACTATATAATGCCTATTATATATTATGCATTTATCAGCCTTAAGTATTCCGAGAATATTTTGCCTTGGATGAAAAAAGAATTATGTTACCGCAGCCTACTTGGGAGATCATCGAGATTCTATTCTAGAGGGTCTGAGTTCGAATCCCATGGCAAAAATTATTGGATGGCGATCCAATAATTTTTTGAGTTTTCTGCTAACTTCAATTAGCAAAAGAAAACATCGCAAGAAAATCGACAGTCTGAGAATTTTGAATTTTCTGAAATGTGTGTAGTCTACCAACCCGCATTTGACCAGTGTTGACCTTATCCGTCTTACAAAGAGACATGAAACTGTTTATAGAACAGGGGTAATCCGGACCCGGTGTGAATTGGTATTTATTTTATTTTATTGTCATAGTTCCAGTAACATAATTTAGGCTAGTTAATATATAACTGTATAAGTAGAAGTGTCATACCACAGTAAAACTTAGATCCAGTTATAATCAAACACGACTTACATACGCGATATTGAATTTATTTTTGTAGCGATGATAGCTTAGCAGTTAGCGCGGACGATTCGCACGCCGAAGGGCGTGGGTTCAAATCTCCTCATGAGCTTGAGCTGCCCGTGTAGGAAAACATCTTGAGGAAAGCATAAGATGGTTGAAGAGTACTTTCTAGTACTCGGATGGCTAGCTACCACTCTCAAGTTGAAAATCTGCCGCCAAGCATCTAACGGAGTGTTCCGGCAGCCTCACTTGAGAGCCAGTTACATTCCAAGCAAGGTGTGTTTACCATCTTCGACCACACCGTCTCTTAATATCAGGTGAACTGTGGTCAAAGACCTAGTCTGTCAGCCATAATAGAAAAGACATACTACGAAGTCTGTAAGACGTCTTGCAGGACATCATATTTCTCTTTGTTCTACAAATAACAGACGGAACTCTTTCTTTATAAGATCAGCAAACTACATTAACAATTTAGACTATTTCCCTGATTTTGATATTTTGAATACTCCCATATTTTTTATACATAAACTAAAAATTACGTCCTCTAAAAACTGGTTTGGTGCGGTTTGGTAGTTTTTCTTGTTTATAATTATTGTTATCTCTAATCTCTAGTTGTCTAGTTTCCACAAGGTGTAAAACAGCCGTAACAAATGTAAAACAATAAAAAAGTGTAACAAGTGTAAAATAGATGTTCATATGTAAATGATGAATAGTTATCTCTAATGTTAATTTATTTAGTCATAAACAAAAAACAAAACATAGAGAAACAGGGAAACATATTAGGGAAACATAGAGATGTTTCCCTAAGAAAATAAAATATAATAAAATAAATAGTATATTTCCTTACTATTAATATGCACTACTATGATTCCAATTGGTTAAGACAGAATAATTAAGCCGAGAATCTCACGAATGTAATAAAAATGTAGTGAAATAATATGCGTTCCTATTTCAATAGGCACATCACGAAAGCTAAGTGCTCTATACAAAATCGCATGGAGCAAAGGTCAGATAGGTGTCAGTATATTGTGTAACAAACTAGACTAAGCATGCTCATATAATTTTATGTAACCCACTTGACATTTCCAGATAGCTGTCGACATCTTTGCTAAGAAAACACATTAGGATTTACATAATAACATGTTCTGAGAAAAAATACAAAAGTCTCTATCGAGTCAACATCATGCGCATAATACACGTGTTATGAGAGTAAATAAAAAACGAAAGTACTTCGAGATACAAAATTACCTATTCGCTATAAAAAAATATTTTTAGAGTATACTAGCGACCGGCTTCGCGCGGGTGCAATGTACATGCTAATGTGGTGCATATGCATGCATTATACATATAAACCTTCCTCTTGAATCACACTGTCTATTGATAGAAACTGCATTAAAATCCGTTGCGTAGTTAAAAAGATCTAAGCGTATAGACGGCGGGAAGCGACTTTGTTTTATACTATGTAGAGAAGAGATTAGTTGTGAGTTCTGATCTGTGAATCCTATGTATATTCACAAACTCTTTGAAATTGTGTTTGTTTGAACTAATGGTTTAAACCATCATTTAGATCAACGGTTTTTAAATTATCTTATATATTTTTTATTATTTTATATTTTATTATATATTTATAGCGTTGGTTCGCATGCCGAAGGGTGTGGGTTCAAACCCCAACAATGAGCTTAAGCTGTCGGTGAAGGAAAACATCGCGAGGAAACCATAGCGTGATGGTAGAGTACTTTCTAGTACTCGGCTGGCTACCTACCACCCTCAAGTTGAAAATCTGCCGCCAAGCATCTAACGGTTCCGGCAGCCTCACTTGAGAGCCAGTTCCATTCCAGGCTAGGTGTGCTTTACCATCTTCGACCACACCGTCACTTAACATCAGGTGAGTTGTGGTCAAACACCAAGCCTGTCAGCTATAAAATATATATATATCTTATTAATAAGGTTTCTAAGGTTGCCTGGAAGAGATCACGATAAAACCACCACCACACCACTACCACTAGAATACCACCATTCCACTAGTGGTAAGTTTTTATTGTTGGTAATTGGTGTGAACAATAAAGAGTTGTATTAATATTATTAATAAATAAATCAGTAGGTACCCAATAAGCAAACAAGTACTCACAGTAAAAGTTAAATAAGACAAAAGGAAATGTCTTCCAAAGGTTGTCTGATGCAAAAAATGCACATGCAAAAAATCGGTTGTGTAGTTTCGGCACTACGTTGGTGCACACATATATACAAACATAAAGACATAGACTGCTAAAAACATAACATCCTTTTTGCTTTGGCGTAGTCGTATAAAAAAGGATAGTTTAAAATTAATAATTATAAAGCACTGCAAACTACTGCAATTTAAAACTAACGAATTCTATTTAATTAGAAGAGAAATTTCAAACGAGGAAGTGTATGCAAAACAACCAACCTGTTTTATTATTTTTTGTTAGTTTTATCATTTGTGAGGTTTGCACAAATAGAAAATATATCATCAATTGCGTTTTGTGTCATGTTCCAAAATTTTTAATTTGTTCACTTAATAAGTTCGTATTTTTTACGGAGTACCCAACGTGTTGCGGCATCGTAGTTGGGAGACCGTCTAACTTCCAATCAGGAGGTTCTGGGCTCTAATCCCATATGGCACGCACCTCTGTCTTTTCTAGGTTATGTGCGTATTAACTTCAAAATGGTGAAGCAAACATCGTGAGGAAGCAAACATAAGTACTAAAAAAAAGTTCTCGAAGATGTGTGTAAAGTCTGCCAACCCGCATTTTGCCAGCATGGTGGATTATTAATGGCCTTATCTTTCTCACATTAAGAAGAGACCCGCGCCCAGCAGTGGGCCAACGAAGTAAAGCAGTAGAGAAGAAGAAGACCGCTCTGTAGATCTGAATGAAGTGAATAATCGGATGACGTCATCCAGTAATAACACTTCCATATCACTGACTGAAATATACGAGGGCGTATCCCATTCCCGATTTTTGTTACGAAAACATTAAAAAAGGTGTCTTTGTAAACTTACGTTCAACTTTTCTGTTACTGCAGTCCACGTTATCAGCATAGTCGCAGTACCCATTACTGGAGAACATCAGTCCAGCAGGACACTCCTGTTCATATGCCCACCCATCCCAGCAGTTCAAGAAATTATTGCACAGATTCGGCGAAGGGATCTGTGTTCTCTTTCCCTCGCAGAGGGAGTTAGGAGCAACCACTGGATCTTTCTTGGGGATGATCACGAGAGTGTTCTGTATAGATGGGTCTAGTCTGATAGCTTCGATAATGGCATGTGATACTGGAATTGTGTAGGCAACTAGAGAGCTACCGAAGTGCTGGAATAGAAACAAATGTATTAAAAAAAACAATGATAACAAATGAAGGAGCACGACTTTATAACAAATTACCCTCAAATTTAAAAAATATAAGCACGTATATAGTCGTATCTCAGATAATATCTAAGATTTTTGCAAATATCTTCTCGAAAGTGATCGTTTTATCAACATTTATTTTTACGCATTTAGGAAGCATTTAGATCAGCATATTACCAACGAGAAGTAGGTAATACGCTAGATAAATTCATTACAGTTATGGTTAAATAAGTACGTTCACATTAATTTTAGCTTAAATTTTTGTATACCAATCTCGTACTCCTGAGCTTATATCCCTGTATTTATTAAAAAATATGGAGAGGAACAACAACGATGCTCAGAATAGTATCTGTTTAAAAATAAGAAAATACAATTCAAAGTTCCTGATTTGCAAGAGGGCTAGAAAGAGACCGTCCTCCATACCCCATACAACCACATACCCCATACCCACCCCATACCCATACCCCACACTAAACCAACCCACAACCCCAAACTAACTATGTACTACTATGGGACTACTATGTGTGTACTAGTATAGGGTAACTGTTACCCCATAGACTAAGCTTTGTTTGGACTATTGCAGAAGTCCGTAAAGTCCACTATTTGGGCGTAGACTGGATTTAACGATGATTTACTTTGTGGTAGATCACGTTAGCAGGAGGTCGTCTAGTACTACTGCAGTATCAGATATTCTGCTGGTTTGAATGATACTGCAGCTAGCGAAATTACAGGGCTGTTGAGACTAACCATCGAAAGTCTCAAAGTAATGAGTGCCAAATCAGCGATGCTCTGGACTTTGTTTTGTTACTCAAGTTCTGTGTATCGGTTTCAATGGTCATGTTATCTCTTACTATCAGGATAGCGTGTCGATCGTCTGATTACTTTTATATAAAAAGAAAAAAAAGCTTAATATGTCTTTGACTGTGACTAAGACTGCCTACTGCTAAGTACTTAAAAATACTGTTGAAAAATATGCAATTTCTATCAGCGCCATCTAGCAGATAGTGATAAAATGTTTATATCAAACGCTTGTGCTAGATTGCATGCGCATAATCATAGGTGAAAAGCCAAAACAAAGCCAGCGAATATATAAACCCGTCTTTACTTTTGTTTTATAGGCTTGCTTACGCGTTCAATATTCAATACTCACACGAATGAAATTGAAGAATGGATTCAAAAAATTCCCATAGAACGGTAAATTTTGACCATTTTGATATAAGTTGTTCATGTATGGGTTCGGGTAAATCTTCACCAAACTTCCGCCTTCATTAAAAACTGGAAGAAAATTATGCTTAAATTTAAAAAAAACCGACTAAGTGCGAGTCGGAGTCGGACGAACGGTTCCGTACCATTATCTATAAAAACGACAAAAAGAACATGTCTGTTGTATGGGAGCTCCACTTAAATATTAGTTTTATTTTAATTTAATTATTTATTTTTAAAATGAATATGAATCTAAACATTCTGTGAATATTTCAAGCGTCTACCTGTTGCCATCAATATCAAGCAAAAAAAACACGTTTGTTATATGAAAGCCCCCTCAATTTAGTATTTGTAGTTATAGCGGCAACAAAAATACATCATCTGTGAATATTACAACTGTCTAGCTATCACAGTTCTTGAGATACAGCCTGGTGACAGATGGACAGACGGACGAACGGACAGCGGAGTCTTAGTAATAGAGTCCCGTTTTACCCTTTGTGTACGAAACCCTAAAAAGAGGCAATTTTTTGAGCTAAATATATCATAAACATCACCATAATCACTCAAGAGCCATTTCCATTCCAGGCTAAGTGTGTTTACCATCTTCGATCACATTGTCCCTTCACATCAGGTGACCTGTAGGTTTAACTGTTAGCCTGTTAAACATAAATTAAATAACAATAAAAAACATGAGTCTTTAATCAGTACATTCTACCTGTTACGTAGACACCCACAGTTGGAGCAGTCTACAAGTTCAGTCACGCAGCGAGCTATGAAAAGAGCTATGCTCGGCATTTTACTAAAGGATTGTATCCGGAACGAAGTAATTCCCCAGAGACTCAAAGCCACCGACATAGCAAGCTGGAGTGGCAGTGGGCTGGCCATATCTGTCGCAAAACTGATAAACGCTGAGGTAGACGTGTTCTAGAGTGGAGACCACGAATCGTAAAAGGTAGTTCGGGATGTCCTGAGATTCGATGGTGGCTGGAAGCGAAAAGCCGTAGATCGGGCAGAGTGGCGTGTCCTGGAAGAGACCTATGTCCAGGACTTCGATAGGCTCATGACGATGATGACAATAAACATTAGTAAAAGAGGTTGGATAAAAGTAATTAATAAGTAGTATGGCGGCAGAACTATAAAAACATTCATTATGTAGGAATTTGTTAACTTACTTGCTATTAAAGAAGAAAATTAACTTAATTTGTTGCCTCTGATTCTCATAAAGAAACAAATCTGAGATTCCAGTGACTGCACTAGCTCGTAGGTAACTACCTAGTGCCTAGGGCAATGACTGCCATCCACTGCAATAACATGACGTGCATTTTATAACACGTCATTTAGATGTAGGGGAGCGGAGTCAGGATGACCTGCAGTGGGCGTAACTAAATTCAACAAAAATTATGCACTCATACCAATTCATTTATATACTATTTTATTTTATAAAAGTACTTAGACACACACAGTTCCGAAAAACTATATACAGTATATTTAACCAATCATCATAATTAGCCAATCGTAGCCAACTGCTGGATACAAGCATCTCTCAAGACAAGCCACTCAAACAGATTTTTTTCGCTTCCAGCCAGCTGGCCTACGTATATCGTCATTCCATCATGTCTCAGGGTGTCCTACGCTATGTTTTCCGATTCGCAGTCTCCATTCTCTTATATGCGTATCCTCGTTATTGACACACCCCGTCTTTTTCTTCTTCTGATCCATTCCATTCTAAGGTTCCCTGGAAGAGATCGCTTTTAGCGATAAGGTCGCCAGTTGTTACACATATTGACTAAGTTTATTTCTTCTGTATTGTATAATTTATTTATTTTTGTGTGTACAATAAAGAGTTAATCAACCAATCAATCAATCGATCAAACATTCAGGAACACGTCACAAACACTTTAGAAAATTCCTCCACCTACACACATGTTACAAAAAAAAACAGTGTATATCTTCCCGGTCCATCGTCATGACGATTCAATAATACTGTGATCATCAGTTATCATTATAAACATAACCCTGATGTAGCTCAATTTAACTAGAAGTCGTCCTAATACAATTCTCAACATTTTTACCACAGAAGTTGTGAAATATGTAAATAAAATATTTCATTCATTTTTCTTGGTTTTGTATGTATAGCATGTAATTAGTATACGTATCTACTGGATAATGTATCTACTGGATATTGGTATCTTGTTGGGTGGATTGGTTTAAAACTTGATAGTCTTTTGTTGGTAGCATAGGTTGGTGAGATTTTCTATGGAAACTGACTTGGTTTTGACACATTTTTGTTTTTCGTGAGTTGCCCGGTAAAAAAAATTGGTAGGGAATTTTATTGATTTTATTATTGTCAAAAATGTTAAATATTCGTTCAATTTACTATTCTAATGACTGAAATTTAATTAAACTTTAATTATTATAAATTTTAAGCCCCGACCTGATGGCGGCTCTGGACGAGCGAAAATAAAAATAGCTAGTATAATTTTATGTCATTTGAGAATACAGGTTTTATATAACATTTATACCGAAGGGCTCGATTACTCCACGTACACATAATATGTGATTAAGATGAAGATAGAACTGCATTTTTCTTGTAGAGCCACCTTTTAAACGATTTGTTGCAAACGAAGAAACCCTTTTAGTTTGTCGGTATGTGGATGTACGTCTGTACGTACCTATGTCATTTTGTTCTAAGACTATAAATATTATCTCACTTAAATCTCGAAGTAGAGTTACACACAGTTCATGAACTTTTGAGCAGTTATGAAGAGTAAGCGAAAAGACATAAGTTTGATTTGCTTTTGTGGAACTAATGTTATAAAATGTTTTAAATGTGTTTACACATTGCATACGAAACCTTATCTATTACCAACGAAAACTTACTTATTACCTTATGTATATCTCTATACTCGTATCTCAGATAATAGCTTAGATTTTTGCAAGTGATCGTTTTAACAATAACAATGAACAAAAATATTTATTTTTGCGCTATGTTAAATATGTAGGCAAATACAATAAGAGCACTTAGTCATAGATGAGGTAATTAATAAAACTTACAAAATAATAACAAAATCAGATTACTTACATAAAAGCCTCTTTTGTCTGCTACCTTCACTACTTAAGTCACTGTCATCTGCATGCGCGCAAACTGCCAGCATCAATACCAACGTCACGATCTTCATTTTGGCGGCCCTTCACTAGGTCCTCGGTAGGAAGGCTGGGCGTTGTGGCAGCAGGATTGCAGGGCAATGTCAGGGCTGTAACCAAACCCTGGCTTATATACTCCGACGTCAAAACAAGTACCCGGTGTAGGTACTTACGTAGGTTCTAGTTTAAGCCAAGATTCAACGAAAGACTAAAAGGATAGGACGTTCAGTTAATTTATTTTTACGAGGCTGTACGATTGTTTACATTATTGAGCTCCATTGGTTACAATAAAAACAAGTTAAAATGGCAACCTGCTTGTGTAAAGAAAACTTTTGTGCGATAGTAAAACTTTATAGCTCAGTAATGGGTATCAACTGAAGCGTTCTATCAGCGATATAAATAGACAGCACATACAACTACGAGGCCAATCTTAGAAATAGAGTAGAAAAAAAAATATTTGAAACTAGGTATTGCAATCCAGAAAATTGCATCCAGTAATCCATCAAATTCGGTATTATTACGAGTAAATGTTTACCGGATTCTGTCACAGGATACATCTAACTCAAACTAATGTTACCAATATAAAGAATACAATTTATATCGGTATTCATAGCTAGACCAGATTTTCGTTGTTGATTTTATTCGTAATTGTTGATTATTACAAAATAATATATATAAAGTTGATTTCCAAAATAAACGGCCGTTTTTATGAATTTTGTAATACACATATTTAAACACTTTTTAGCTCATTTGATAATATCTCTGCTTCAAGAGCTGAAGAGCTGTTTGATTTTCACCCAGGACCAACAAACATAAATATTTGTTATCTGTATGTATTTACAGTGAAAGAGTGAATATATACTCTAGAGGAAACTGATAACGGTAAAATATAGATCATAGTATAAGATTACATATTTGCGAAATGAGAAAAAACTAACAGCACCTTTTGTACTGTGATTTTAGGACGATTTTTTTTGTTTCTTGATTTGATCAATCCGGTTAAATCTGATCGGGTTGACGGGCCTGATAAGTCCGCATTAAAATTGGTGGCAGAATAAAATTTCTACTTAAAAATTACAGTAGTTGTTTTCTCTAATAGTTGACGGAGTAGTAAGTATATAGTTTTTCCGGTATTTAAGAACATTTGTCTCACAATGTGTACCCAACAAATTACTTATGTATGCTTCTAAAAAGGTCACTTGAAGTAAAGTTTGTTTTTGTCTATTCAATGTTTTCCTTTCGTCATCTAAAATGTCTTCCTGACAGCGCATCCTTTAATCATAGATACCTGTACACAGGAACCCTTGTTACATGCATCCTGGAGTGCATTAATCAAGCTTGAATCTCGATTCCATTCTAGCGTTTCATGTCACGGTCGTATGCCATTTTGTTTGTATGAAAGTTGTATGGAAAATGCAGTAGAGAATTTGTTAGAAATGTTTATGTTGTGTTTGGACTGTGTATTTAAGAAAATACGAAAGCTTGCTCCGTTTTTTTATATTTAACTTTACAAATGATGTGTTTTATCGTGTAGTGCAACGTCACCATCTTCGTGCAAGTATCTGGTCGTCAAATAAAAAATCGCTGTGAACTCTAAAAAAGCTACAACTTTCGACATACAGGGCTTCGGTATAGTAGTTGGATATCTTCTGTAAATAAAGTTTTGAAAATTAAGTTATTCTACCTATACCCAATTTAAAACAGTTAAATTGAATTGAAAATACTCTGTTATTACAATATTACGAATATTTTTACTGCAGTATTTTCGAAATGACATTAATAAATAAAACAATTGTTTTAATGTCATACAACAACACAAACTTGAATGCACTTTAAGCTGTCAAAACTTTTTATTCGTCGAATCCCTATTCATTGCTTTTAATCTATAATCGAAAATGTCAAGGATTTAATTTAAGATTAATTTAAATCGTTAAATTAATATTGGGTATTAGAAAAGATTATGTCAAAAATTAAACAGGTAAATCAGTTACCAAATTTAAAATGCTGACAAGTTTTTGTGGGATGTGGGGTCCCCCACCCTAATTATTTTTAATTGTTGATAAGCTTTGTGATGGACTGCAGCTCACATTATGTTAAGTGTGGTCGAAGATAGTAAACACACCTAGCTTGGAATGGAACTAGCTCTCAAGTGAGGCTGCCACAACAAATCGTTAGGTACTTGGTGGTTTTTAACATTTTTAGAGAGTCAAATCCACACAATACTTTCTGCTCTTTAATTAGCATTTTTTTAAAATGATTAAAACAGTATTTAAGTCAACTTTATGGACGGTAATTAATCTCTTATTGCATTCTTACTAAGTTACAAATTCCAATAAAATACGCATCTGCTCTTCTGTATCCCACATGTTTGCAGTAATTAGAGCTCTAAAGTAAATTCGCTTTGACGTAAATTACCTTTGTTGTTAATAAACATAACATTTACTACTTTTGATGTGACATTCCAAAAGATTGAACAAGAAATTACGGATTTTGATCTCCAAATAATTAAGTAAGTAGTTTGTAAAGCACTAACAATGAACTGTTGACCAAAAATATTTTTGTGCGCGGAAAAGACATAGCTGTTTAAACTACATCGAGTTACTGATAAAATTGACCAGTTTGTCTGTTCTGTACGTGATTTAAAAAATACCATATTTTTTTTAAATATGTTTGCAAAAAAAAATATTGTTAAAATTTGTATGATCTGCTTTTTCATATGACAAATTTTAATGAACGTGGACTTACACTATAGTATTAAAAAGCACTTGAAATCTGTCGTCTTTATAACATACCCTACCCTGCCTTTATAACATACCCCACCCTGCCTTTATAACATACTCTACCCTGCCTTACGGATACTAAAGGATACCTCTTAGCCCTGAATAATGTTTCGTAAGACACATGTACACCAAATTTCAAGTGTTAGTTTTCGATAATGCCATAGGCACCTAACATTTTGCTGTCATAAAAAATTGAGAGGTGTCTTATGGACACTCAGTTGGAACGGAGTTCCTTTAAAGGCTTCATTTAAAATTATAAAGTATTTTTATATATTCTCAAAATTGACGGCCAATTGAATCGATTGTTTTTTTTTTTGGTTTTCTAAGTTATTGGAAAGTGCCTCAAAAATCACTACAAAAATGTCTGGTTTTGGTGTCGTTACACATTTTACGGTATAGTATACTTCAACCCGTAAACAAATGACCTACATATTATTCCAGGTAAGAAACTATATGTGTGCTAAATTTCATCCAAATCTGTTCAGCCGTTTTAATGGGATTAACAAACATACAAACTTTGACATTTATAATATTAGTAGGATATTGTAAAGTGCAATATTTTTTTTAACTAAAAATCTCTTTTGTAGTTTATACATTTATTTTCTTCTAAGATATAATCTCTAGTATACATATAAATTGAACGCGTAGGTTTGTATCATCCTTGCGTGCGAATTTACTTTTCTTAATTAAGAAATACCAGTCATCAACGCCTACTGCACCGGTTCAGCTTGCACAGAACCTAAAACAGGGGTAAAACAAGTAGCTGCAAGTAAATTATAATCGTATATCTTAGTGTTTATTACTGTACAGTTATAAAATTTAAGCATGGACTTCAATTTCCATGATTATTTTATACTTGGTGGTAGATTTCCTTTTAGCAGGAGGTTGTCTAGGTAGCTACCACCGCAGTACCAGATATTCTGCCGCTAGTGTGTAAACATTACTGTGTTCCGGTTTAAAGGGTACTGCAGCTAGCGAAATTACTGGGCTGTTGAGACAAACCATCTAGTCTCAAAGTAATGAGCGCCGAGGCAGCGATGCTCTGGATTTTGTTTCACTACTCAAAGTTCTGTGTATCGCTGCAATGGTCATGGACAGGCGTTATCTCTTAACATCAGGAGAGCGTCTCGTTCGTCTCATTACTGTCACATTAAAAAAAAAAGATTTGTTCTTATTAATTAAAATTAAAAATGAATTAACTTTGAAGAAAATAAATAAATCGTGTGCGAGTTTCAGTTGCGGCAAGAGCGATATATTTCAAAAACTAGACAAATTAAATGTAGTTAAAACATTCAAAGTCGTTCTGGTTTCAATAGTTGTTAAATGATAAATGACCTTACGTCATGACATGGCGTTTAGTGTAATTAAAAAAATAGAACTGAAAATTTAACTGATATTAAATACTAAAAAAAACTACTGAAAACTAGCCAAGTGCGAGTCAGGCTCGCGCACGAAGGGTTTCGTACCATTATCTATAAAAACGGCAAAAAATTCGCGTTTGTTGTATGGGAGCCCCCCTTAAATATTTATTTTATTTTGTTTTTAGTATTTGTTGTTATAGCGGCAACAAAATACATAATTTGTGAAAAATTTAACTGTCTAGCTATCGCGGTTCTTGTGATACAGCCTGGTGACAGACAGACAGCGAAGTCTTAGTAATAGTGTCCCGTTTTTACCCTTTGGGTACGGAACCCTAAAAAAGTTTCACGTTAAATTAAAGATTTATGTAACAAAGTATTGTTTTTTTTTAAATAATTCATGCATTAAATGGTTATTTAACTAAATAATAGTAACCATTATAGTAGTAGTATAGTAAAGCGTAGGTTATGATATAGTTGTTTGTTGGTTAGATTGTCTTATTTTTCTACGTTGTAAGGGAAAATCTAAACGAGGACTCACAAATCGAATCTATACATTTTTCACGAAAAAACAAAAAGTAACTTTAAATTTTAGCCACAAGTGAAACCACAGGGAGCAGGTGATACAATATAAATCATGTAGAGCATTTTGTGTAAAATTAAGAAAACTAGTAAATTATACGGTCATTGTTGACAACCGATCAAGATTAAAACGTGTAATTAATTATTATAAATTATTGAAGCAACAAGCGACTTATTTATTGCTGAGGACATTATGAATGAGACGAATGAGTTGGCTTAAAATGTTGACATTTCGCTTCCAGTCACCGCCAGCCAACGTATATCGTTACTCTATAATGTCTCAGAGCGTCCTACGCTACGTTTGTCGTTTCGGTTTCCATTAAAGAACACGTAACAAACATTTTAAAAAATTCCTTCTCTTCCTATTACCAAAAAAAAACCAGATTTCATCTTTCCGGTCCATCATCATGACGATTCAATCGTACCGTGATAATCAATTATATCATCGAAAACACAAACAATAATGTAGCTCAGCTCAATTTAACTAGAAGTCGTACTAAAATAATTTTTAACATATAAACTACAGCGATAAATAAAGTTGTAAGATAAATAAATAACATATTTTATTCATATTTATCTACTGGATCTTTATGTATCCACTGGATAATGCATTTATTGCTGAGGACATTTTGAATGAGACAAGTGATTTGGTATTTAAAAAATACATAAAATACACTGGGCTGTTTAAAGTCTCGAAAAAATCTAGAAAGCAGTTATTTAAATGTAAAATCTATAAGAGAACAACATAATTTCAAGTTACTAAAATACTAATGAATTCTTTTAAAAAAAACTGTACTTATTATTATTTGTTGTTGTTAACTGTTGTATAATTGGTAGTAGCTTTGCTTCACGAGCTGTTGGGCGTGGGTTTGATTCCCACACAGGACAAATAAATAATAGTGACGAGTATGGATGTGTGCTATGTGTGGGTATTCTATATTAGTATTTTATATTAGTATTCTATATTAGCCGTGGTGGTGCCGGCGTAAGAATAGTACCCCACCCTCTCTATCCGTGGCAACCACGGGTAGAGAGGGTGGGGTACTATTCTAAGAGTCGGCTAAGGGATGTAATCCGGAAGATGGGCAGTAGCGTCTTCCTTGAATAATCACACCTAACTGCGCTCGCCAACCCGCCTGCCAAGCGTGGCGAGTATTGGCAAAACTCCCCCAGGAGGAGGCCTATGTCCAGCAGTGGACGACCTATGGCTGATGATGTGTGATATTAGTATTATATATTAGTATTATGTATTAGTATTCTATATTAGAATTCTATATTAGTATTATGTATTAGTATTCTATATTAGAATTCTATATTAGTATTCTATATTAGTGTTCTATATAGTACTATGATATATCATATTATTTAATGAAATATAAATATTTGGATTTTAGTTTATATTTATAGTTATTAGGCTTCACATGAAACGACCTCCCGATCAAGGCAAATATTCCGTAAGTTACCACATGACAGTAGTAATATTTCAAAATAAGTTTTGATTAGTTTGGGACTACGCATATATGGCGCTATGTTAAAAAAGTATTAATATTTTATTATTCTGTGAAGTTTAAAACCTGTTATGTATCAAAGGGCTCATCTGACCAGGAGAAGGGTATTATGAGTCAGATGTGAAGAGAATTTCAATATCACCCTTGCATATTTGACATTCAAAGTAATTTATGCATAGTCATTTTTGTGATCAAGCGCATATATATATATATCACAGCCATAGCTCTATTTTTTTGTAACAAACAAAATGAACAAATCCTTTGTTTGATGGGATAAAAAGGTTCTTTAAGATGCGAATAAATGGGCTCTTTTTAGATAATATTCCATTTTAGAGTAATATTCACTTAGCATCAGGCTAGAAGGCAGCCAAACACAAGCCTATTAATAAATAAAAATAAAAGGTATTACGCTCACCTCCTCATGTAGGAAAATAAAAATAATATGCATACCTAAGTAGAACGTGTCTGAGCACTGCGTCTTAACGAGCAGAGCAGAGCCTAAGTAGCCGTAGCCTGATTGGAAAACTATCTTATTTCTAATCTGGAGATCTGGATTCTTATCTTTGTCTTTTCTAAGTTATTAAGTTGTTAATTGTAGCTAGCTTCAAACCGTGAAAGAATATGTCGCGAGGAAACCTGGATGTAGGAGAGTTTTTAATACTTGCGCAGAACTTTATTAGTAAAAAAGTAAAGAAAAAATCGATCGAACGTACAAAATTTGTCGCCAAGCACGTAGCGGTGTGTTTCGGCAGCCTCATTTGATATCACTCACTTTATCTATACCGACACTTAACATCGGGTTAAACACCTAGCCTGTCAAAAAAAAACTTTATTGATAACAACAATTAAACATATTACTAATATTAGCAATAATATGTAAAAAATATAAATTAAGAATATGCTGTATTATTTATATTTTATTAAGCTGATTTAGTCCCTATTTTATAAAATAATATTTCTTATTTTATTTATAATCGTAAGGAATATTATAATATTTTAAATGTTGTTTTCAATAAAGTTTTTTTGTATAAGAAATCAAAAATAAACTTTGCGGTGTGTTAATGTAGGGTATTATGTTAAGGTGTATTGTTGAGAATGTGTGTATATCGGTATGTTAGCCACGCATATCAGGTGTACGTATGTACGCATACATACATACACACACGCAAATATGGAATATGTTTGCGTGTGTGTATATATATATATATATATATATATATATTAATGTCCTGTAACTTTGGTGTTATCAATAAAAGATTTGTATTTGTATATCCTCAAGCTTGGAGTGTTCTAAGTCGAAAGAGGGTAAATTTGGTCATAATTATGAACAAGTTTTACAACGAGTACAATTAAGCAAATTAAAAAAAGAAACAATTTCATAGAAAATAATTTGACTCTTAATCAAATGGAGCACATTTTATCGCGATTTCAGAAATGTGTTCGTAGTATACCAATGAGTACGATGTTAATATATGAGAGCCTTTTGGTTCTGTACACTGAAGAGTACAAAAGCTTATAACCCTGTACAACGGTGACAAGTATAAACAAATGAAAAATGACAAAGAAAAACCATTCGGTCGAAATTAAATTCGCGAGAGCCCGCTGCGAAGAAAGGGATGCTGGCGTAGCGCACGAGCAGTTTACCGACATTTGTAATTAGATTTGTAATGCTTGCTGTTATTGACTATTTATCATTAGGTAATCAAGTTAGCTGTAGTATAATATATGAAATGTGCTTCACAATCGCAGGGTTATAGGATCAATCTCGGTGTCGTACCAATGCGTTTTTGACATTTACGTACGGATATAAAAACTTCAATTTTGAGCGCAGAAGTAATACGAGATTCTATTTCGTTTTTATGTAATTCTAATGAGACAAACAGAACGTACACCTAATGGTAAGACATAACGTTTGGCCGTGATCATTATAACGGCACTCAGAACTTTGAGTAACAAGACGAAGCCTTAGTCATCGCTCTGCTCCGGTAGTCATATAGTCATTCTATAGTTCTAAAATTTCTTTAGTTCGAATGTATTAAGGAAAGAAAATCTGATTTCAATTCTGCTGAGCATAAAGGACATTAATGTACATAAAACTGTTGCCAAGGCTATAGGATTGTCATAGCAAATCGTATGACGCATTTTCAATGCGGCATTGTCAGTCAATTGTCAATGTAATTTTCGTAAGAGATATTTTCATTATTGTCCATCACTTTTTTTTTTAAATAGTTGACAGCCTTGGTCTTTGACCACAACTCACCTGATATTAAGTGACAGTGTGGTCGAAGATGGTAAAGCACACCTAGCCTGGAATGGAACTGGCTCTCAAGTGAGGCTGCCGGAACACACCGTTAGATGCTTGGCAGCAGATTTTCAACTTGAGTTGGTTTCAACAGTTTAACTTGGTAGCTAGCCAGCCGAGTACTAGAAAGTACTTTACCACCACGCTATGGTTTCCTCGCGATGTTTTCCTTCACCGACAGCTCAAGCTCATTGTTGGGGTTTGAACCCACGCCCTTCGGCATGCGAACCGACCGCGCTAACCACTGAGCTATCATCGCTATAAGTGTCACGTGTATATCGAGACAGTTCTGTTACGTCACATGCTACCCCTGCCTACAGATATAATAACATGATGAAACTTTAGTACGTTACGAAACTTTAAAAAGACACCAATAACACAAATAATTGAATAGTTTTGTTCGTCGATTTACAAGCAAATAATTATTTTCATGTCGAACTTTAAACATAGTACAAAAAATATGATTTATCGAATGTAGTCAAGTTTCAATAAAATTCACAAATATACACTAACTAGCGACCCGGCCCGGCTTCGCACGGGTGGTAGAGCATATATGCCTACATTTTTTAATAACAGTGTATCACAGAGGAGCAAGGAGACCTGAGGCGAGGGGGGTGTCTCCAGTTATCTTGATATTTTAACCAATTTACACAAAACCTGAACTTATCATGTACCTAAACCTTCCTGAGGAATCACTCTATCTATTGGTGAACGTATGACGATCTTTTTAGTAGTTTTTGAGTTTACCACGAACAGACAGACCGACACGGCGGGGGACCTTGTTTTATAATATGTAGTGATAATAAAACAAAAGTTGACATCCATTAAAAGGGCTGACATTCTTCATAGTTTGACATTGTACAATTAATAATAAGTACGTCCGGGATTCTTTGTTGAATGTAATTTATCCCAATCGCTTTACAAGACAGACAATAAAATGAAAGGCTTTAAGATAATTTAAGCAGTTTTACAGAAAGCACGAAAGAGCACAGATGTTGGGTATATTGCATGTGGGAATGCAGATTTAAAGCGATATTGCATTCAACTTTTAGCAATGGCATTTCAAAATAAAATAATAATAATTATTAAATCAAAATAAATAACATTTATTCAAATGGATACATTTTAGAAGTTCAAAAAAGTAGATAGCTGCAGCTGCGATAGCTTAGAATGGTCGATAGAAATTTAAATCAATGTCACTGAAAAGTGTGGTTTCCAAGATTTGCATAGAGATTGAATTGTAAAAACATGTGAATATTATAGCAATAGGTAAGTCTTTTTAATATTTAGGACTTCGTGAGACAGAATTAGTTTAATTTTGGCTAATTTGGCATTCAGTTGACATCCAGTGCTATATGTATTTCAAATTTCACCTAAATCCTTCTAGTTATTTCAGCGCAAAGAACAAATTCGTAATGATTAGTATAGTGTGACTTTACTAAAGTTTAGTATCTGAAAACGCAAAAATAAATCTGCTGTTCCATACATTCCGTCAAAGGTGAATTACATTTTTTAACCGACTTAAAAAAAAGATATGGTATATTTTTTTTTCAGTTCCTCAGACACTGTGGTCCGTGTCCTTTATCAACTTAACACATTTACTTTAACTTTGAATAAACTATACGCAATACAAGGAGAGGTAAGATAATCTATTACTAGTTTGTGTGCATACTACGAGCAGAGCAGCGACCCGTAAGCAACACCCGACCACGACTCTAAATCAAAGTATTTTTAGCGTTTTCAGGACCGGTTACTTTTAAATTAAGTTCATAATTAAAATGACAGCAATAACAACCTTTTGGCTTAGTGCTGTCCCGTAACCTCGTGCAAATAAATGAAGTTAACAAGGTCATTATGAACTATTCGTAAAGTCTATGCAAAGCTTGTTATAAAAATTACCACCATTGAGTGTCTTAAAGTAAAGAGCATTAGATACCACTGCAATCAAAAATCAAAATCAAAATCAAAAAGTCATTTATTCAGTTTAGGCCCTGGTAAGGCACTTATGAACGTTGAGTACATGTTTGAATCTACCACCGGCTCGTAATTACACTTCAACTGAGAAGACTCCGGCAAGAAACTCAGCAAGGCATTTTTTTGTGGATCTTTCTTGTCATATTAGGTTACAGTTTACAGTTATTAATATTAATACATTATGCTTACTACAATTGTCACTTAGCCAGGGGGATGGAAGTGCAGAGAGAAGCTACAACAACCATATATTCCTGTCTTGCACGTAATGAGCCACCTTATAGTAGGCTTTGTCAATGGTCATGGACAGGCACTATCTTTAACAATCAGGAGAACGTCTCTTTTATCTAATTATTTTATATAATAAATAACCCTTATTAAGTACAAGTTTGCGCCCGCGGCTTCATCCGCGTTGAACTAAGAATTGGGTTCAGAGAGAAATGAAATATGTGTAAGTAACAAAAGAGCAATAGTTTTATTAATTATGAAACTTGCGCTACTTAATTACTTAGATCAATATAAAGGATACCTTTTATTTTGAAATAATGTTCTGTAAGCACATAGTTAGTTTTTTGATTATCCCACAGGAACCTAAATTGTTTCGAGACGAAAAGTATCCTATATCCTGTTAATCCAGGTAATAAACTATATCTGAGCCAAATTTCATACAAATCCGTTTTTGCATGATTGTGTAACAAACATCCAAATACACCAATTTCTTACATTTATTATATTAATATGATAATTATATTAATCTATATTGAAATAAAAAAACATTTGTTGTTTAAAAAGAAAGTACTACGAAAAAAAAATTTAAAAAAGAAAACAAATCCAGATTTCTCAATTACGTAAATTACTCATTATTTAATTGTACCCAGTTAGAAAAATAAATGAAAGATCAAGCGACCATCCCATTATAAAAAGATTAGCAACATTTCGCATCTAGTTCATTAATTCCCTCGCAGAGCACGTAGAACAATAACAGGATCTGGAGATACAAGATATTGTCGACCGAATAGGATGGGTATACTTAATTACTCAGCAGAGTAAGCGAGACAGGTATGTAAATGAGACCTTTCGCTACAATCGGCCGCCGCTAAAGAACTGATGACAAAACTGTGCAGTGTCAGTGCGGCGCGACGAGCGGCGCAGGCGTCATTCAACCAAAAAAGTAAATTAAGTCACTGTTAAGTGACTTTTAGTTAGGGTTAAGTGAAATTAGTGAGTACATAACTAGAGATGGCGTCGCGGTCAAGTGTAGGACTAGTCTTCTTAAGCTGTTTAGTTGGTAAGTGAATTATATATACAATACACATTATATACAAAAAATATTTAATAAAGTATGTATGTATTTTATCAGTTATCTGACTTCCATAGAACAAGCTTTACTTAGTTTGGGGTCAGATGGCGCTGTACGTATTTAATTATCCCACAATTTTATTTTACTATATAATTTTTTCCGTTTTATTTTTGAGTTCTGGTGTACACAAAAAGAATTTATATTTATCTAAAACAGCTATTTATGATTTAAATGTAGTCTATAATTATTTCCTTTCGTTGCGTGAAATGAAATACATTGACATTTATATACCTACTCGTACTTGAAATGATTGTTTATCTTATTTTTATTTTCAAATGACAGCGTTACAAGATAAATCTATTTTAGGGTATAATAAATGAGCGCCGAAGCAACGATGCCTTGGACTTTGTCTTGCTACTCAAGGTTCTGTGTATCACTGCAATGGTCATGGACAAGCGATATCTCGAACAATCAAGAGAGCGTTTCGTTCGTCTATAGTTCGATATATATATATATATATCGAACTATAGACGAACGAATAGACGCTCTCTCTTCGATATATATATATAGTTAGTTAGTATTATAGTTAGTAGTATAGTTAGTTATTATATATATATATATATATCGAACTAACTAATAGCTTAAAACGAATTATTTCAATATGTTCGAATAAAGAATTCAAACTTTCTCCGCTAATATATAATGACCTATTTCAGCATGGCCGTAACAATTGCCATTCGACGCAGCAATAAACGTGATCATTAATAAGCGCGTTTGAATAACAAGGTGACCTTGAAAACAAGAATATTGAATCCTGTCTAATTTTACTACCTAGTGAACTAAGACTGATTAAAAAATCAATTTGGCATAATTGTACTTACAAAAACCAGTCAAACAAGGCAAAATAATTCAACATTTTATCAGGGTTTCCTTATACAAAGAAAATAAATAAAATTTCACTTTAAATTCTTTAGAACAATTGTTATTCCTAATGTTTCATAACACTTGCAGTTTTTTTAAATACGGAATAGGTTCGCGTTTGACCACATCCTGCCTGATGTGGTCAAGGATGGAATATGCTTACCTAGAAGGAACCTGCTTACTCTTGATTTGAAGACACTCATACTGTACTTATTAACTAAGTTTATTGCTTCTGTATTATCTAATTTTTTGTGTATACAATTCATTTTTACTTTTCGGGAAACACAGACTCTGGAAGGAGGGCCACATCCTCGCTGTGCTAATAAAGAATGTGAATACGAAGCGCTTAGTGCGCTCATGGGGAACGTCCACCACGTAGTTTGGAGTCAATGGCTTTTTAAAATCTATTTCTGGAAATAATAGTTGCACCAAACGAAATCCTGTATTTTACGCCTGACAATTTCTTCCATAGAAAAGACTTCAACGCGCGCGCTATAGTTTTTTTCTTCATTTAAGTGATGACTTAAAATAAACGCTGTCCTTATATTAAATGGCAATACTTATCATGGTCACGGACACCCAAACTTTGGGTAATAAAAAAAAATCACCAGCTTTGAATACTATAAAAGCGGGAATATTTTGCAATACGCCTTATCTTTTTCAAAAACATTGAAAACATAGTACTTCTAACTATAACAAAAAATTATATCAACAAATAGGTCTGCGTTTGATCATCACTTCAACCGATGGTAAGATGCGGCTTACGATGAAGCAGCTGGCCTAGAAGAATCCGATTCACTCGCGACTTAATGCCACTCGATTGTATCAATAGGGGAACATCTACTCGGAAAATCAATTTCACTTTCTAGCGGAATAGTAATTATGTTTAACAACGAACTACTATTGAGATAAGTGACAAATAAACAGTGAGTCAATGAACGATTCGGGGCTGAAAATGATGATGATGAATTTGAGTTGGAAAAACATTCAACATTCAAAAACATTGTAGCGATGATAGTTCAGTGGTTAGTGCGGTTGTTTCACATGCCAAAAGACGTAGGTTCAAATACCAATAATGAGCTTGAGCTGCCGGTGAAAGAAAACATCGTGATGTAACCATAGCGTGGTGCTAGGGTACTTTCTTGTACTCGACTGGCTAGTTACCCTTAAGTTAAAAATCTGCCGCCAAGCATCTAACGGTGTGTTCCGGTAGTCTCACCTTAGAGCCAGTTCCATTCCAAGCTAGGTGTGTTTACCATCTTCGACTACATCGTCATTTAATATCAGGTGAGCTGTGGTTAAACACCTAACTTATCATGCATTAAAAAAATATTGGCAATACAGTCATCTAGTGCTGGTATGGTTAGTGAAGCTAAGGAAACGGTCTCTTGCAGTTTCTTGACCATCAGGTAAACTATCTACTCGCTATCTCACAAACTTTATCTTTTAAGTATTTAAAACAAATAAAATACAAAAATGTAAAAAACGCAAACAGCGCACCAAAGTTTGTATTTTGGAATGCGTTTAACATTTGAATACCATGTCTTACCTCATAATTATATTCAATTCACGTAATCGAAACTTACGGTATGCGTCTTAAAACATACTTTCTTATAGTTAATAAATACTCTACAATGTTTAGCACTGACTGGCCTTTGCTAGGCAACGAACTAGGCACGAACGGTTGCAGCATAAAAAAGAATTAAAAAAAAATACAGATAGTATTTAGCTTTAAAAATAACTGAAGACTTTACCCTATAGTTTTTCTTATTCTGCGCAGCATACAAAGTTTGGAATCAGAACTGATATGGATTTGATACTGCTTTTTCTATAAAATGCTTATGGACGGTAAATAATTACTTATTGGGTGCCGATTTAATGTTTGTGTTACTACTTCTAAAAGCTGCATTTTTAAAAGGAGTACATTATAAGACGAAAAAGACTATGAAAATTAAAACAAAAAAAGGGTTTTACTCCAAAGGTTAAATACGGTGTAGTTCTAAGCATTTCAACCACGAGATAAAAGGTCATACGTTTTAGCTAATATAAAATGCACTTGTATGTTGTAAATGCCTCTATATATAATGTAAGACGATAAGTGCTATATGTTCTGAAACCATTCAATTAAAACAAAATCTTTAGGAATTTTAAAATATAGTCCAAATAATTGCACACTTGTTCAGCATGAGACGGTTATATCTAATTCTGGAAATTAAACATTGGCTGAAATACAGTTGATTTCACAGTTAACACGCAACGCAATTTATTGCAAATATTGCAAACAAGTTTACGTTGCTCATGATTATCGAAATAATGATTCACGAATAAAAAGTCGTCTCTAAAAAAAACAACGCCAGTTTGTATTCATCATCATCATCTCAGCCGTAGGACGTCCACTGCTGGACATAGGCCTCCCCCATGGACTTCCATAAAGACCGGTTGGAAGCGGCTCGCATCCAGCGCGTTCCTGCAGTCTTTATGAGGTCGTCTGTCCACCTCGTGGGTGGACGTCCTATGGTGCGTTTGCCGGTCCGTGGTCTCCACTCCAGAACTTTGCAGCCCCATAGGCCATCAGTTTTGCGTGCTATGTGCCCTGCCCACTGCCATTTCAACTTGCTAATCCGCTGGGCTATGTCGGCTACTTTAGTTCGTCTACGGATCTCCTCATTTCTGATTCGATATCGTAGGGAAACTCCGAGCATAGCTCTCTCCATAGCTCGTTGTGCTACTTTGAGCTTATCTAGAAGGCACATATTCTGAGACCACGTTTCAGCGCCATAAGCTATCACTGGTAATACATACTGGTCGAAGACTTTCGATATTATGTTTATTTTATATATAAACTGCTATGCATATTTTTGGCATGATTTCAAAGTTTATTAGTCAATATCCCGCAGGATTATTTTAAAACAGGACCAGTCTACTAAAGTGCCTTTTGGACAATCTATCTGCGACAAGTTTGTCAGTAGATATATTGGCTTAGATAACCATGTAACATGCAACCTTTAGTAATATTTAAAGTACTAATTAAGTAGTGACCCAGAAGCTTTCGGGCATTGAACAAAAAACGACACATTGTTAGGTAATAGAGAAACCAGCGCGAAATGTTGCTCCACACAGCGTTTTGTGCTATCTGTTATCTTTGGTTATGCATGACAATATCTTGATAGACGTAATTATTTACAGTTGTTGGTTGGTATTTCTTATTTGCTTATTTAAACAAAAAAGGTTTGGAACTATTTTGCTCTAACCGATCTTAAATTTTATTGTCTCTTTTAAATATACTCTAAAATAACAAGTTAGTTTTATAGTCCACTGCTGGGTGTCTCTCCTAAAACACTTCAGTTAGTACGATCTTCGGCTTTTCACTTTCAACCACTGCCAGCTGTATTACGTATATCGTCAATTCATTTAGTCTCTCTCGTTCTACACTACGTTTTGCTGCGTTGGAACATGTCTACCCCAGAATATGTAATAGATACATTTAAAAAAGTAGAAAACGAAATGTAGACCATGACACAATCCGGATATGAAGACGTTAGCTGCGCTCCGCGGTTTCACCTGCATAAAAAGTAGCTTAAGTGCAATATAATAACGTGTATAAAGTTATCTGTATACCAAATTTATCCCAATTTGTCAAGCTGTTACAACTTGAAGAAGTAACAAACATACATAGAAACTCACAAAGTGTTTTATCTATAACATTACTAATTTTTATTTAGTAAATATCTTATCTATCGAGTCGCCAACAAAAAGTAGGTATTAGCGGTATTACGTCCCTAGGGTCCTTAGTAAAAACGGGCGTACCTCAAGGATCAATCTTAGGCCCTTTCTTGTTCTTGGCATATATTAATGATTTGCCCTATATGGTAAATGAATTGTCCGATATAGTTTTATTTGCTGATGACACCTCGTTAATTTTTAAAGTCAATAGAAAAGATACAGACCTTACACAGCTCAATAACACCTTATCAGCTGTATCAAAATGGTTTGCCGCCAATAATCTTATGCTTAATTCATGTAAAACAAAATGTATAAGGTTTTCTCTCCCCAATGTTGCTAAGAGGGTCACTCATATCTTAGTCGATGGTAAAAGACTTGATCTAGTGGATAAAACAGTCTTTCTCGGCGTAACATTAGATAGTAAAATACAATGGGGTCCTCATATAGAAAAGTTAGCTAGTAAATTGAGTTCCGCTGCCTTCGCGATTAGAAAAATTAGACAAATAACAGATGTGGCTACAGCCAGGTTGGTTTACTTTGCTTATTTCCATAGTTTAATGTCCTACAGTCTACTGCTGTGGGGCTCAGCTGCAGACTTTGAAACTATTTTTATTCTGCAAAAAAGTGCAATTCGCGCAATCTATTGTTTGGGTCCTCGCGAATCACTACGAAATCGATTTAAAGATTTTAAGATATTAACGTTACCGTCACAGTACATTTATGAAAACATTATGTTTGTCCGGAAAAATTTAAATTCATTTGAAATTAATAGTAGTCGCCATAACTTAAATACAAGAAATAAAGATAAAATTGTGACACCTAGATTCAGGTTATCTAAAGCTAATAAGTCTTTTCTCGGGAATTGCGTTAGATTCTATAATAAAATCCCACTTGAGGTAACTAAAATGTCCTATAATAAATTCAAAGATTTTATAAAGCAGAGGTTAATTGACAAAGCCTACTATAAGGTGGCTCATTACGTGGAAGACAGGAATATATGGTTGTTGTAGCTTCTCTCTGCACTTGCATCCCCCTGGCTAAGTGACAATTGTAGTAAGCATAATGTATGTATTAATATTTATTACTGTAAATTGTAACCTAATATGAAAAGAAAGATCCACAAAAAAAATGCCTTGCTGAGTTTCTTGCCGGAGTCTTCTCAGTTGAAGTGTAATTACGAGCCGGTGGTAGATTCAAACATGTAACTTAACGTTCATAAGTGCCTTACCAGGGCCTAAACTGAATAAATGACTTTTGATTTTGATTTTGATTTTGAAATGCATAACAATTTTACCCAATAATTCTACGGAACATGGCATACAGACAAACACACAAAATTATAACAAACATTATATAGCAACAAATCAAAGTAATTTGTCTATTTATAATGTCTTACTGTAATCATTTTTTGAAGACGCACTAAATACGTCTTTCATTTTCCGTTCAATCCGCGATATGAAATATATTTTATGAAAGTCTAAAACAAGGAAATCCGTTTTAAATAACAAAAAATATCACAAATATTATGCAACAAATACTCTAGTTACATAAAGTTGTGTCAACGTTTCATTTATAAGATTAAATTACCAAACTTAGATCTAACACAGATATCGTGTGAGTAGCGCAGCCTAGTTTTAACTGGACGCCGCAAAAAGATATTTAAAATAATTATGATTGACCAAAAAGTTACTTTCCGAACGGCAAGTTTAACCTCAGTCTTGAAAGTATTATGAATCTTTCCACGCATTAAACTCTTTACCTTACTAATCAGCAACAGGAAGTTTATATTCTCAATGTAAACTACTCTAATTAATTATATTATTCACGTACCAACCTATACATACAAGACAGGAAATAACTGTCGCCTATAATTGTTTTTTGTGATTAGTTTGACGTCTAATTTAGGAAGACACTAGTAACGCTCAGTGGTTTCACTCACGTTTTTTAGATTAAAAAACGCTTTCTGTCTAAGCTACCTGCATTTTACAATGCATTCAAATCTCTTTACTAATATAAAGTCAGGTGTAGTCTTGTCAAATCTCCCCGTCAAATCTTTTAAAATATTCAGGGAGTTTGGCCCCCACGGCACAAGTGTCTTTATCCCAAATGGCACTATAAATCAAGGCTATAGTACAAGCATCGTTTGAGAAATCTTGCTGCAATAGCCGCACCTCCAGCAAGATTAGATGTTTCTGGAAGATAAGACGGCGCCAGTGTTTCAGCACATGTAGAGTCCCACACAAAGGGTCCTCCCATATTTAGTCAGCTATAGTTAATCATTCTGTCAAGCCACTTACCATCGTCGTGCATTCACTCGTTAGGCTCCAGTATTACAGTGACGTTGGCACTGTCAAAGGCAAAACGTTGGCCTTCACTTAGCGCAGAAAATAAGCCTCGCTATACAGCGGGGCCTACATTTTCGACACGTTGTTTAAAATTAGAGATTGTTGAAACAACTAATAAGCTTATTTTTTTATTTAGATTTTTAAACAATCTATGTTTAATTTTAAGTTAGTCTAATATATGTACATTGATTTAGTTTTATTTTAGTTGTCAAATACACAGAAACTCTTTATTGTGAACACCAGAACTCTTAAAAGGAGAAAAATAAAAAATATAACACAAACAAGAAACTTAAGAGTGCAGTGTTTAGTGTCACAAATGGTGGCCTTATCGCTAAAAATGATCTCTTCCAGGCGATTATAACATACCCAGATAAAAATTTAATTGTTCACATCAAAGTTTATGTGTCTCATATCAGGCTTGAAGACAGGGGCGTAGCTACCGCCGTATCAGCCGTATCAATGGTACGGGGCCCTTGGAATACAGGGGCCTCATTATGTATAAGCAAAGATTCGTAAGCCTTCAGGCCGCGGCAACAACGAATGTCCAGGGTTTTACTTCGTTTGATTATATGTTCGTTAACAAGTTTGTGAAAGAATAATAAACATGACCCCCGTAGAGCTATGAAATGAAAGTCTGGTAGAAGGGTCCCCGACAAATCTTGATACAGGGCCCGTCTAAAGCAAGTTACTTCACTGCCCTTCATTTGGGCCCCCAACTAATTTTGATACAGACACGCTACGACACTGCTTGAAGAGCTAACAAACAGGACACACAAAAATGTATGACTTTTAATTTGTTTAATTATTATTTTCAGTACTAGCGTCATCAGCAACCTCAAAGTCTCGTAAGCCGGTGAACCTGCCAACAAGGACCATCGCCGACATAGCCGATAGAGATACTGAAATCACTAATTCATGCCCTGAAGATGGATTCTTCGCAGACGCTGAGCAATGTGACAAATATTATGAGTGCAGGTATATAGGCTTTGTTCTTTTATCTTCGGCTTAACTTGGAAAGGGATCTAAAGTTTTGGCATCATGGAAACTTTTATGATTTATAAAACTGTAATATTTTACCAAAACAAATAAAGTATTTTTGTTTTTGAGAGTCAGCATATTTAGTTTATTTTAATTTTTATTTTTTATTGCTGACAGGTTATGTATTTTACCACAGCTTACTTGATGTTAAGTGACGGTGTGGTCGAAGATGGTAAACACACTTAGCCTGGAATGGAACTGGCTCTCAAGTGAGGCTGCCTATATTTTAAGACTAAACACAGTTGTATATTTGAAATCATCTAAAAATGTATAACAGTATAATTACTGTAAAATAATAATAAGGTCGTCCTGAGACTCGATGGAGTGACGATATACGTAGGACAGCTGGCGGTGGATGGAAGCGAATAGACGAATATCGGGCGTGTCTTGGGAGAGGCCTATGTCCAGCAGTTAACTTCGATAGGCTGATGATGATGAATAATAAGGTAATATTTCTAAACTAAAAAAAAAACTTATTTTTATGCATTATAGTATCTGTCCCAATGTAGTAAATTGCAAATATGTAGCAATGTCGTTTGTGCTTAATAATATTGATTTCATATAGATATTAATAACTAAAGTCGATTTCTTTTTATGCTTAACAGTTTTAAACGTTCGTAAATCGTTGTGTTTTATTTTCATTTCGATCAAATTGCTAAATCACGGTGCAGAAAGAGTGACCCAAAATAAATCAAGGCATATTTATGGCTTTGCGCTGATCGTATTGCGTGGTCAAAAATACTTACTCACATTCAGTTCAATGACTTTTATGTTAGAGGCCAAAAAAAATTTTTTTTCAATCTCAGTCATGTAAATATTGTTGCTAAGTCAATACTCAGAATTGAAGTTGAGTGATCAGTAAGAAAAAAAATCTATGTTTTTGGCATCGTATTCGTGCGTTTGCCTGTGTAAAGTGTAGTGTGCTATATTTCATAAAATGGAAGTGAAGTTAAATAAGCTAAAGTCACAGTCAAAGTCTTTATCGAGTCTGGTCATACTCTAGTAAAGTAGTGGAGACTTTACTATAAACTTCGATGAAGCATTGGGAGCAACACGAAATGTCATGATTCGCTTTCCCACACTCACGCGCGTAATTCAGCACTTTATGTGTAAAACACTACTATTTTTATACATAAGCACTAGAAAAACATAAGTTTTGGAGATAAATATAATGCGGTGCCATGAATTTTCCGCGATCCCTATAAAACTCTTAATCAAGGAATTAGATTTTTGTGAAAAGCCTAAATTAGATTTTTATTATTAAATATTTTTTCAAAATATATAGATTCTTAAAATCTTATAATTTAACAATGACTTCCAAACGATTGCACATTCCTTACCGATTCTCTTAGAGGTTTTCCTTGTAAAGTTCATCGGCTGAACCGTTGAGTAATATTTGCAGAAACGGTGAGATCATCGAGAAGCTGTGCCCTGACGGGATGGTGTTCAACGACTACAGCCAAAATGAGGAGAAATGCGATCTACCCTTCAATCTGGACTGCTCTGCCAGACCTGCGCTGCGTAAGTACTTTGATAGTTACACTTTCCTGTTCAAATCCTTTATATATAGCATGTTGCCTACTGAATTAGTCCTGTTTATTGTAATCATCATAAAGAAAGAGAATTATCGCAAAAAGACGCGACATATGTTGTTTTTTATTTTTTAACGTTTGATAGGCTAAGTGTTTGACCACAGCTCACCTGATGTTAAGTGACGGTGTAGTCGAAGATGGTAAGCGCCTAGCCTGGAATGGAACTGGCTCTTAAGTGAGGCTGTCGGCACACATTGTTAGGTGTTAAGGGTGGTAGTTAGCCAGCTGAGTACTAGAGAGTACCCTACCACCATGCTTTGGTTTCCTCAAGATTTTTTCCTTCACCAGCAGCTCAAGCTTATTGTTGGGATTTGAACCCTCGCACTTCAGCGTGTTAACCGACCGCGTTAAATACTATTATCGCAACAAACAGTAACACTTTCGCTGATTTGACACTTCTCTCCTAGAAAATGGCCAATGTAAAGCCAACACAGCCCGAAACACGCCTAGAGCTTGGCAGTCTTGGCACTACCTAGATCCCCCGCATGATATTAAATATAGTCCAATTTTCCGTTGTAGCAAAAAAAGCTGTACTAATATTATACTACTACTAAGTATTAAACTACTACTAAGTAGTAGCATAGTGTTAATTGATATTGGCACTTATTGAGACATTTAAAAAAAATAATTAATTACTTTAGGTTTGCTTCATACTTGAATTTTGAAATCAACACTAATTAAACAACAGTAGTAATTAGCCATTAGTACTTTATACCAGACAAACATTAAGTTTTTTAACGACTTTACGTGAGCCACATACCTGAATTTAGTAGTTTGCTTGTGTCAATACTCAATAGTAAAGTACATTGTTAACAATGTCGTAGATGAAGGTTAATATTTTAAATTATTTTACTCGGTGAGCTGTGAGCTCTATGTCTAAATTGTTGTGCGTGCGTTTTGTCTGGCTTAGAAGCACTTCTTCCATGATGTAATCGCTTTATAGCAGTGTAAAGTTGTTCAAGTTAAATACATATTTATAGATCTGTATTCCTCACTATTCGTCTAGAACAATACAAAAACCTCTTGCAGCAACTAGAATTTCATGGACTCACGCTGCATAAAGTAAGCTCGGTTTTACCTCGGCCCCCGATTTTTTTCTTCCTATTATGAAATCTATTGTCTGCCATTAAAATCATTAATACGTATAAATAATAATATGTAAATATACAAGAGCTTTATGAGCTAGTGCCACAAGTGACGGCCTTATCGCTGATACCGCACTACAAGCAAATATAAAAATGAACCAGTATCTATGTTCTTAAATAAAAACATGGTAACGGATGTTCAAAGCTCGATTTAATTGAATAGATCCATAAATGCAACTTAGGTTACAGACTCTGCACCTAAAATTCTTTATTAATAATAACTTTATTAAATGTAGGTATATTGAAACATACATATGTTAAAAAGAAAAAATACTAAATACAACGATAAGTTAGGTGTATTAAAACGGCGGCCTTATCGTCTAAAGCGATTTCTTCCGGGCAACCTTTGGGTGTACAAATGGAACTGCTAATACGGATATTACTTTCATGTCGTTTTTTTTTTAATTTGCTAGATTATTTCCTTTACTAGCGTATGCTAGTAACGGAAATAATCGGCGGGTAACCATTATAGTCTACCTAACATGGCTTGGTGGCATCAGCTGAATACAGATTACTAGTCGGCAGCTGCTCCGACAACTTTCCAATCTCAAGGGAATCGCGGCCTTGTACCGGCGCGGCGGAGCGCTGTTCTTATTGTTATTTCGATAGAGAATATAATTCGTAATACTAACTACTAAATACTTTGGATACCTAGTTCGTATCGTCGAATATATGAAGTTATCACCCGATTAACGTAATTTATACTTAAAGCGTAGTTTGAATACAAAGTTTTCAGAAATAATACTGAAAATTACAGAGATTTGAGAAATATACAGCATAAATCTTTTATGTGGCTCGTTATTTTATATGTTTATTCGGTTACTTAAGTAGATATTTAAAGTAATGATCCCACTAATATTATAAATGTGAAATTTTGGATGGATGGATGGATGAATGTTTGTAACTCAATTACGCCAGAACGGCTGAACAGATCTGGATGAAATTTTACATGTAGATATTTTAGGCCCTAGAATAAAACATAGGATACTTTTCACCATCATCAACATCCATCACCACGCGGGTAAAACCGCGGGGCGCAGCTAGTATAGTATAATTTAAAAAAGGTACCAAGTACTTTATTCATAATCATCATTATTACCCTATCGAAGTGCCCTGTTGGACGTAGGCATCTCCTAAGACACGTCATTGTACTTTGTTAATAAGTATATTTTTTACATCCTTCCCTATCCATAATGTTAATGAATGTTATTTATGCTAATAAGTTATATGTTTTAATGCAAATATATATATTTTTATAGACATTGTTGAAATATAAACAAACGATTTATACGAACCAATCTACGCAATAGTTTTAAAGTTTTCAAATAATATCTAATATCAAAACTTTATCTTTACAATACATGAGTATCTATTGACGATACATTGAAAGCTACCTGCTACAGCAAATAGTTTGAACCTTTTTATAAATAGTAATATTGTGTTTCTTATTTAATCCTATCTTCTTATCTGTCCGCAGAGGATCCCATACCAGCTCTGCACTGTCCCCGACAGAACGGATATTTCAATCACGAAGATCCAAAGGAGTGCGGCAAATTCTACTACTGCGTAGACGGCAAATTCAACATGATCACATGTCCTGCTGGTCTCGTATATAATGACAAGAACGGCATCTGTACCTGGGCTGATGAGGCTAAGAAGAAGGGCTGTGGTACTGAAGGTTTGTATTTTGTTCTTCTATTCTTGTTCTTTGTGGCCTGACTTTATCCGCATGTTTTATAAGAAGTTTGCTAAGCAGGCCCGGTTTTTTTTTAATAGTTGATAAAAGAGGCTAATTAGAGCTCACCTCAACAATGAGCTTAAGCTGACGAGGAAACCATAGCATTGTGGTAGGGTACTTTCTAGTACACGACCACACTGAAGTAGAAAATCTACCGCTAAGCATCTAACGGTGTGTTCCAGCAGCCTCACTTGAGAGCCAGGCTAGATGTGTTTACCATCTTCGATCACACCGTCATTTAACATCAAGTGAGCTGTGGTCAAAAACCTAGCCTAACAACCAATTTAAAAAAGTTTGGGGCTAGGTGACGCTGTGGTAAAAATATCGTCAGATATTTGTAAATTCTTCTCTTTTTCCAGATGTATTCTCTTTCAAATGCCCCGAAGTGAACGAAACATTCGGCCTGACGCATCCACGGTACGCTGACCCGGATGACTGCCAGTATTTCTACGTATGCATCAATGGTAACACTCCCCGGCGGTCCGGCTGCAAGCTCGGACAGGCCTTCGATGATGTGATCAAGCGCTGCGAGTGGGCCAGGAAGGTCACTGAATGGTGCGTGCAAATAATAATAAAATCTAGTTGAGCTTGATTCCAAGAATAGTTATGAAAAATACTTTTACCTTCGGAATATGAACCTAGATGAGAATATAAATAGAGTAACACGCTGGACTTTGTTTTGTTACTCAGTTCTAGGTACAGCTGCTATTGTACTACACAGTAATATGTACTTTAGCTGTATGAAATATACTTAAACTAAAAAAAAAATTTATAATGGGAAACAAATATCTAAAAGAATAAGTACTTACATATTTTTTGTTAACACATGACCACATATTATAAAACAAAGTCGTCCGCAGCGTCTGTCTGTCTACTACTGCACGGGTTATCATGCGAGTTTCACCAATAGAAAGTGTCGGAAAAAGTCAAGCCACTTGTGAGCTTTCATCTAAAACGCTGCCTAATCCCTTTGAGATATAACAAAACAATGCATGGTGGGATATTCCTCTTTTATTGATCTACAAAAAAGGCTGGGGTGGCATATATCATATATCGCTAGTACATACATAAAACATACATTTAGAATACGCCTACACAAAAAGTATCTAAGCTCGTCACTTTCAAATGTTTTTTCTGGGTCGGAATCGAACCCATGCTTCTTAAATTAGGGCTGCTACCAAATGAGCTAATAGGACAGTCGAGCAGGAGTCGCGGTTGGGGCAATCAGTGTAAAAAAACTTTTAAGAACGTGCCCTTTGAAGTTGAAGAAGTGTTCAACTTCAAAGGGCACGCAGTTTCTACAAGTATACTTTCTTATTGCAGTGCTGACTGGTATAAAGACCAACTAACAGACGCAGAGCTGGATGCCCTCGAGAACCCACCCACCCCCAAGCCCAAACCCGCAGGATCAAGTCCATCCAGACGCAAGTCAAATCGTCCTCAGAAGGGCAAAGGCATCGAAGTGGACGAATGAAGGATCTAGTGACATTAGGTTAAAATAAATTATATTTTAGTATCTGTGTTGTTATTATTACTTACCTATTCAAATGTCAAAGGAAATTTCACACAGCGTCATCTAGCACCAAAGCTTGTACTATGTGGACCAGATTGATTATAGAATAAGTACTTGTTTATTTAAATATGCTTTAAACTTCAAAAATAATCTACAATGTCTAGTTATTTAACATTTGGTCTTGGAAATGTTAAATTTAATCATTTAAATTTTATCACATTCTTTACACTTATTCTTTCTACTGTCATTATTTTATTATTATATAATATTGTTTAATGAAATTTATTTTTAGACTTAAATACATTTATATAACTTGAGTTTGAATAACTGATGGTTTCAAACGCTTTTTCGATCATTTAGTTTCACTATCTTACTATACTTTATTTACTTACTAGTTGCAACCCGTTTTTTTTTTCGGGATAAAAAGTAGCCTATGTGTTAATCCAAGCTATCTCCATACCAAATTTCATCAAAATTGGTCAATTGGTAAACACGAATGGACATATTAAAACGAGTTTGGTACGGAATCAAAGATAAAAATAACAAAGGTAATAGTTACATAACTCCAGTCGTATATTTTTTGTATTACAAAATAGTCTTGCGTTCGTCCGGCATCACGCCTGATGTTAAGCAAAGATGTGACCTACGTTGTATTGCGCTTGCAAAAACAAACCAATACACTCGAAACGAAGACGCTTAGTTTTTATCCATCGGAAAACACTCACTTGAGCAGATATATAAGTATTAAAGTAAAAAGTACATTTTACTTTTTTTACTTTTTTGATTCTGTTCTGATGATAACAAAACAAAATCCACGGCATCGTAGCATTGGCTCTCATTACTTTGAGACTTACGATAAAGTTTTTATAAGCCCTGTAATTTTTCTAGCATCAAATTGAAACTCGGTATTGTGTATGCTTGGCGGTTAAATACTGTATTTGAACTTAGACAATCTTCTATTTAGGAGATTTACGACGCAGTGAAAGTAGTACATATAAGTTAATAGTTTCAGCGGCCCATTGCCCTTACTACTAAAAAAAAAATTAAACACATTTTGAAACCCAGTGAAAATAAAATTTACAAAACTATTTTTATTAATATTTTATTCTCGCACATATTTCTTATTTACATTTTCGACTTTCAGTTCGTATTTACAGAAGAATATTTATAAAAGTACATATATACATATTGATCTAATAAGAAATCAACATTATGTAATGATAATAAATGTTTTCTCTATGGTAACTAATATCACGCACAAACTATTGTTTATTTATTTGGTAGTGTCTATTCAATTAATTAATGAACTGACATCACAATCATGTTTATTATACAATGGCAGACGTTGTGTTAGAAAATGAGCCATATTTTATTTAATAGCGTAGAATAAGTAGAAAATAAATAAGTTTCGGTGGAAATAAAATTCCAATTTTCATCTGAGTGAAATTAAAAAGTTAATATTACAAAACGAAAACGAAATGAATGATACTTTATTACATAAATTATACTTATTAAGTATATCTGTGGCAAACATGTTTGCTAGTTTATTATTATACAATTGCGATCGATTCTTACAATTATTACGTTTTCGTCTTGTAATACAGTTTCATAATATAACGTTGGGTCTACATGAATGGGAAAGAAATAAATATTAATATTTAATGTCCAGGTTCTAAATAATTACTAAATCAATAGATTTAAAATAATTGTCTTAAAAAAACGAATTGCAGCTGGTTAATTAAGAAACTACAAACAGCAAATAAATTTTTTGAAAGATCTCTCGAAATTATACATTGTAATACAAAAAAAAAAATTGTATTGGTTTCGAAATTTAGGAATAATCGGTGTGAGTACAAATCGAATTAAGAATAAAACTTTTTTAAAGTCAGTAATAAATCGATTTATGCAGTTGTAATTCTAATTCTCCATTCAGACCCAAAGTAAGTTCGCTAGTGCAACAATCACGCGTGGCCGCAGTGTGGGACTAGCTCAGGGTCTTCACAGGTGAGGTTCTGGTCATCAAAGACCTTGTCTTCTCCGCAGGCGATGAGGCGAGGCTGGCCTTCCACGCAAGTAATCAGGTGGTGGCAGTCACCAGGCACCGCGAACCGAGGGAATGGCCAGAACTTGGCTGATTGAGTATGCGCTGGCACCTTAGTCGGGCATTTGAAGCCGATAACCGCTGCAACATAGGATTTAGTACAAATACCACTTACTGAATTAAACAAACATATTATGAGACATGAAGGTAGCAGAGACTGCTAATTTTTATAGATTTAATTCTGAAATCATCTATAATTCATAGCTGTTACCTTTAAATAGTGAAAGAAAACATCGCGAAGAAACCAGCATCTTGAGAGTCGTTACTGTTACCAAGGCATGTGTCTGTGTGATGTGTAGTCTGTCTGTCAACTCAGTCTTTATTCTTCTCTTCTCACAATCGGACGCGGCCCAGATCTAGCCGCGTGACAGTTTACACTCCGATAGTTTTATTATTTAACTAGTATTATTGTGGGTGCTGACTGGTCTATTTGCCAGTTCGCACCCTTTCAAGACAAATCTTAATGTTTCCTTTAACGATACACACGTTACTAATACGATGTCCTATTCAATTCTCTCTTGTTAGTCGCGATTGAAACGCTTGCGAGTTTTAATTCTTTCTGTGGCGCCATCTATCATTGCAGTATTGTAAACTAAATAACGCCTGACATAAATGTTAGAATTTTAATCGTGCACTAAACTGAATGTGAGATATATCGTACCTGGTGGAGTACCGTTCGGCTATTAGCCTCACACTATATGAACCTTATTCGATGTATCACGACCATTATAGAAAAAACAATCAGCTAAATCGGTTCGGCAGTTCTCAAGTTATGCGCTTACTAACGAACATCCTTTTTATAGGAAATAATATACAGATAGATGATAGGATGCATTAGATAAATACAATAGCAGTGATCAGTGAACAGAGATGCACAGCCTATAAATGCTTAATTTAATGGTCGCTTGCTTATAATAAGTAGTTTTTCTGGAACGTAATAAATTTATACATAATTAATGTAGTAATATAAAAATGTTAAATTTGTAATGAACCAGTGCATGTTACAGAAAATTATTTACTTGAAACTACAATGAGTATGTTTGTTTGATTATGGCTTCATATTCTTTTATGTTACATGTTAGCTGTGGAATTTATAAACTAGACTGTAAGTAATGTCTGCTGTATACAACAAAAAAAACCTGTCACCCTTTTTTTTATGACTGACAGGCTAGGTGACTGACAGGACCACAACTCACTTGATGTTAAGTGACGGTGTGGTCGAAGATGGTAAAGCACACCTAGCCTGGAATGGAACTGGCTCTCAAGTGATTCTGCCGGAACACACCGTTAGATGCTTGGCGGCAGATTTTCAACTTGAGAGTGGTAGCTAGCCAGCCGAGTATTAGAAAATACCCTACCACCACGCTATGGTTTCCTCACGATATTTTCCTTCACCGGCAGCTCAAGCTCATTGTCGGGGTTTGAACCCACGCCCTTCGGCATGCGAACCGACCGCGCTTACCACTGAGCTATCATCGCTACAATATTGGATTATTTTAGTAGCGGGAAAATATGTGGTTCTCGTAATCTCACCTTCAGGGTTACAGAACGGTTGCAGGAGATCGGGCCAGTTGCAGCCGTGAATGCGTTCATCGTACACCAGACCCGGTGTGCACGGCTCCTGGTTGGGGACACCGTAAGCGCACTTGATGTAGCTTGTGGAACACTCCTGGCTGTCCGGGTAGATGCCGAACTGGTACTCGCAGCCGGGCGTCGAAATCGGGGTCACTGGAATTATTAACAAAAATTTTTTTGAGGGTTTTCACCGCTGCTGGCCTGTGACGCAATAAATGACGATCCTAGCATATCCCTTATCGAGATTATAACGTATCTACTACGTAAACAATTTTTTTTTAAGAAAAGCGGGTTAGCTCCTTTGGCGGGTGTAAATGGAAACTACCCTTTTTCATACATTTGACAGTCGTTTATACGCTTCGTGATTATAGAAAATGTATTGTGCTAGAATCTCAGTTGAGCAACGTACTTATACACGTATTATTTGACACATCATCATCATCAGCCATAGGTCATCCACTGCTGGACATAGGCCTCCTCCTGGGGGGGTTTTGCCAATACTCGCCATCTATGGCGAGCGCAGTTAGGTGTGATTGTTCAAGGAAGACGCTGCTGCCCAACTTGCGTATTACACATCCCTTAGCTGACTCTTACGGCAACCACGGGTAGAGAGGGTGGGGTATTATTCTTACGCCGGCACCACCACGGCAATTATTTGACAGAAAATATTAATTTATTTAGTATTTACATTCAGAATATCGTAACATGACACAATGACGAAATTAATTCGATTTCTTTCGTATCATAGAAAACGTCTCGAATGACAGAGTCATCTACAGAACAATCACGCAAGTTGGTTGTTTTGCACACATTTATCATAAAATAAGCTGGCTGAACATTTTATATTTGTCAGTAACAGTAGGTATACCTATACCTACAAAAATTTACCAAGTACCTAACATGATAAAAATATTTGATGTTACATTATTTATAGTAGAAATCAGGCAAAGCAGGTCGTGGTCAAATGTAATCATGAAGCGGAAAAGCTTTAAGAAGCTTTGGTACTACACAAAAAGACACGTTGCTTGTATACTAGATTACACATTCACACACCCAATAAAAAAATAAATAAAAAAAAAAACGAAATGCGACGATATTATTTTTCCACGATAATGTCAAAACTCTCATGTAAATGGTATTAAAATGTCATGAATGACAAATTTTATTTGAATGGAAAAACTCATTGCAATCTATGTAGAAAAACGACATACAGCCATAAAAAATAATTTGTTTATTTATAATTAACACGCGATGTTTACGAATTTTACTCTAATGAGGAAACAAAAATCCAGAAACTATTTTGATTGTTTTACTAATAGTAACTTCGTAATTAGATTCCTATTTTTTTAGCATAGCAGAATTGAATCGCGTTTATGATGCTCGTTTAAATCACAGGCGTTTAACACTGCCTAAAAATCACTATTCAAGCATGACTCAATGTCCTTGTGGTTTGTATATCTACTCGGTATGCATATAGAGTTTAAGCTATGAACTTACAGTCGGATTTCCTAAGGCCACAGTCTACAGCCCAGTTGTAGTTGCAGTGGTTGTGCACTGCCCCTTTGCCGTCAAACAGCAGACCGTTCTCGCAAGTCTCCACCGTCAGCGTACCATTCGTGCACAGGAAGAACTGGTCGCAAAGCTCCGGGTGCGCATATGCCTGAAGATTTGGAAAAAAAAAAACATTTTTAAGTATCATTCATCATCGTCAGGAAACCATAGTGTGGTGATAAAGTACTTTCTAGTACTCGGCTGCCTAGCTACCATCCTCAAGTTGAAAATCTGCCGCCAAGCATCTAACGGTGTGTTCCGGCAGCCTCACTTGAGAGCCAGTTCCATTCCAGGCTAGGTGTGCTTTACCATCTTCGACCACACCGTCACTTAACTTCAGGCGAGTTGTGGTCAAACACCTAGCCTGACAGCCATAATAAATCACTATGCAGCTTACTCATCGTCGCTTTGTAGTTCTCTAACTCTTCAAAGAGTTTTTTATTTTTTCATTTTAATGTTTTCAGACTGATTCAGGGGGTTGGTATTGGCAGGACCGCGGAAAAATCATCTAACCACTGAGCTATCATCGTTACAAAATTTTAGCTCCCGGCTATATGGTCGCAAAAAATCATAAAGAGAACGATTTTATATAAATTCTTCTGATTTAATAAGTACCTGAACTCCATACTGCTCAGGACAAGCAGGAGCCTGTTCTAGGAGGATGCCTGCGCTAGCTGTAACAAAAAAAAGTTTTTACTATATGTTCCAGTTACATAACATATTATTATACAAATACAATATATTTTATTGTTACAAAAATTGTGTCCATATAATTATATAACCCACTCTGCTGCTTTCGCGTATAGGTGTAGCACAGCAGCCAGTGCTCTCCCTTAAACTAGGTAACAATATATTAGTTCCAATAATAGTTATTTTACATTATTATATTGGTATCTATAGCGAATGATCCACGGAAAACATTCAATTGACAAGTATTGCATGGACAAATATACTATTTAGGAACAAAATCAATAATTGAAAATTCTATCAATTATTATTTAATTGATTCATTAAAATATTAAATGAACATTAATCGTTGACCTATGAACTACATACAGCATTAAATGACAGGCAAGGTTACTTTACTGAACACTGACTTAATTGTTCGGCTAATTTCATTCTTTTTTCAATTGAAACTTAGAAATAAAGAATCACACTAATATTGTAAAGGAAAGTTGTAAGTGTGTTTGTATGTTTGTTGCTTCGTCACGCATAAACGGCTGGACCCATTTTGATGAAATTTGGTATGGCGGTAGCTGACACCCTGGATTAACACATAGACTACTTTTTATCCCGAAAAAATGTAGTGTTCACGTGCGAACGGCGGGTAACACCGCGGGGCGCAGCTAGTAAGTTATTGGTTTTGAAAAATATTAGCTTTTCGATTTCTACGCGTAATAGTTATCGCAAGATGAACGAATAAGCACGTTGATGTATCTTGTTTACACAGAAGATTGCAGATTCGCGGATAAAAATTGTCTGAGCCGACAAAATTTTATTTGCAACCAAAATTTTTCAAAATTATTGGGCTAATAAGCTTCACTATGAGGCAGCCTCACTTAAGAGCCAGTTTCGTATGTTTACCATCTTAAAAGGCCCGGTTTTGAATCACCTTCCACTTATTCAAAAACAAGGAAAATAGATTACAAGTAACTGAGATAGCATAGGTTGAATCGCCATAGTGTAGTTAAGGGAGAGAGTTAATAGAGTTAATATGCCGCTCGGAAGCATCCAACATAGCTAACAACGACAAATGTTGTGAGGTATAGTGGTACCTCTGATACAATTATTCGATTAATCTCACAAATTAGTTGGATTTTTGTTACTTAATTAATATAGCAATCCAGTTACGCATTTTAAAGATACTACATAAGGCTTAAAATGGATTGCAAAATTTGGAGCACACAAATTACTACTGTCTTGTGTCGTTAATTGGCAGTTAACAAATTAAGGGTTGGCAGCAAACCGGTGCGATTTCGTTGATTCAATTGCACTTTCATTGTAATAACATGTGTAAGAACTGGTGAGCCGTGTCGTTAGGCAACCCTATGACGCTATTGCTGGACAAGGGGCGTTTAATTGCTTCAAACGTACAGATACAGGACGAAGTTTAATCAAAGTCGAATCTCTCGTAAAATTTCGTTAAAAAAACCTTCTTTGTACGAATCGCTAGGCATTGGAATTTGCTGCCCGAGTGGGTGTTCTCCGATAAATACAATCTGGGTACCTTCAAGTCGCGAGTGAATCGGTTTTTTCTAGGCGAGCGCGCTCCATCGTAGACCGCATCTTCGATTATCATCAGAGATGGCGGGCAAACGCAAGCCTATTTGTTATAAAAAATAATATCCTAAGGTATAATAATAATTAATAACATTATTTATTATCTTTCACGTATATTTCTGTCGCATGAAGTCGTTAAAGTAATAAATAGAAATATATTGTTAGGTTATCCATACAAAAAACAAACAAACCACAAACGTTTTTATTATCTCACAAAAAGATTCATTGACTCCATTAATAACCGATGTTTCATATTGTACCCTTCTTCTTTGAGATAGAGTTCTAGCTATTCTATTCAGACGGCAAGTTGTAAGTGAAGCAACGTCACGACATAATGTCGGGCAGAGAAGCAACAACCTCAAACACTTTTACTTTTGCTATGAGACAATACATACAACGTGATGAAGAGATATATGCCTTAATTGGATATGAAGATAAACATAAATAATTATGTAACTGTTGTAATCATTGCAATATAAGTAAAATTTTATTTAACGTTGTCAAGTCCTAAAAGTGTATACTACTCTACGAGAAGAAATTCAATTGTATAAAGATTGTGAATACGCAAACAAGCACGGCTCGAAATTATATATATGTACGAGTATATATATATATATATATATACTACATATATTGTATATATTATTTATATTTATATATTTTATATTTATATATTATTGTATTGTATATTTTGTATATATATAGAGAGAGAGAGAGAGAAATTGTCATTTTGCTGCGACATTTTTAGTCACCCTATGGTTAGTTATTTATGAACAAATACATCGTCATAGTAATACAGACCACAGCTTTACAAAAACTTTTGGTGATTTGGTGACAGTTGCAGACCTAACTTTTTTTTCTAGATATTTAATAACAGAGTGATTGCATTTCAAATATAGCAACTTCGAATATTGTCACGTGATTTAGCAACCTCAAGGCACAGGTACGAGTAAATTAACAATTAGTTCACGCGGAGTAGCTTATATACTAACCAAACGGTCTCCACATACGTCAACATATTGCCAACTTGAATAACCTTTACGCCATGACCATTTTTGTCTACTATATAGGACGATAAGATGGCTTATACTCCAAACAAGCGAACTAAGGATGTGAGGACGTAAAAGTTTATCATTCCTTTCCAGATTCCTGCTTTTCGTAGCACCCCTTCTAGTCTCCTGGGCCTAATTTCCCTCGAAAGAGGGAAAGAGTAAAGATACCATCACATTAGTGGTACAAATACTTTTATCGTCTGTTAGGCAGGCTGGTGTGTATTGCAGCTGTGGTAGTTTCCTACATTGGACAAATTAAGTGTACCATAGAAAACAATCAAAGAACATATAGTAGCTATCAAAACCGCCAGATAGACAAGTCTGCAATTGTTGAATATTTGATTGGTGTGAAATCCGGTCTTTGGACCCCACAATCTAAAAGTCTTTATTGAATGAAATTATCATTCAAGAATGGTTCGCGAGGCGCTAAAAATTAGAAAACATCGCTATTTCAATCGTGAAGACGGTTTTAGATTTCGACTAATAATTGGAATTCGGTCATCAATACAATGCTCGTATTTGGTATGGTTTCAGAAAAGTCTGATAGTAACCGATGTAGTGTGCAGTGATAATAACTCTACGTTTTTAGAAGAACAAAATTCTTTTGTAACATATCCGTAAAGTTAAGGTAAATAAATAAAACCAATTTATAATATTTCGTGCGCGGTGATAAACACCTTTGTTTTCTAATCGTAATACTTTAAAAGTAACTCCATAATTTCAGTTCAAAGAAAGATTGTTCTGATATTTTGACATTAATTAAAGTTTGATCAAGAACTATGCCACATTAGCGGCCTCCCGAGCTAATAAGCGAAAGTAGCATAAGCTGCTAGCCTTGATACGCTGCGGCACGCTGTGAAACAGCTCTAGATTAGATTCAAGATACGTTAATATGATTTATTTGAGTTTTACGTCTACAAACTACGTACCTAATTGTAGTTTTGGTACGAACATGGAGGAAAAATCTTTTTGGTTTATTATTTTTCTAAACATGTTTTTCGTGTTGCTGAAATATGTTTTGCATGTTGTTCTTCAAAACTCCGTAGAAGCTTCTATTGTATTATTAAAGCAACCATTAGTTTACTAGAACATAGACTGGCCATGACCGTGACTTACTTTGCATTACGTTGACTACGACCAAAACTAATTTTAGTTGAATATGAAATACCTAAAACTAGCATAATGCACACAATGCAATAACAAAAAGTATTGTATAATTATTATTATAAAGTTGATAATATCATGAACAAACTGAATCGGAAGTGTTTTGAAGGTGCCAAACTGCGGAGTAAACGCAAGTTTTAATTCAAATTCATAAATTATCGATTAACATTAGACAAGGTAAAATAGGAAGTAGTTCAAATATTATGACTAAAAAGAATAATTAACATCTCAGCTGTTCCATTTCTTGACAAATTTAGTTGTAAATTATATTGACTATCCAAATTTACAGTTTTAGAGTACAAATTGACCTACAATTTTTAAATGTGCACTTATTAAAACAAATTTAATGATCTAAACAGTATAAATACTGTACGGTACAGTATTGTTCAAAAATGTTTATACCTAATCAAATAAAACACATCACAGGTCAATAGACCACGATAAAATTATGGCCAACCTCACAATTTAAGAAAATCCTAAGATATGCAACGAGACAAGAACGTTTCCGCACGTTATGTAACGAAGATGCCTCGGACAGGTTTCTCCGCACCTTCCGCGGTTTTGCAATACTTCGAGAATAGGAAATCAGCTTATCTCGCATTCAGAGTTCGACCTGTGTTATCTAATTCAACTGATAGTAAATGCTAATTATGGATATTTCCACGCTTATACCTTCGACTTCCATTTGTTACGTAACCCATAAACTTTTTTTTTTCTTAAATGACTAAACTTGTATGTTTCGTTTCTAGTAAACATCGCCATCGTCAACATTGGTGGTGTTGCCAGCATATGCACCTCCACAGGTCAGCACCAAAATAACAATTTATTTCGTTCCAAGAGCACAAGTGTGTGCTGCCAGCTGATTACGATATGTTCTTTGATTGTTTTCTATGGTACTCTTAGGTTGACCAATAAAGAAATTACCGCGGTTGCAATACACCCTATCACATACATAGATAAAGCCCGCCTTACAGATGATAAAAGTATTTGTACCTGCAACGGGGGGCTTACTTTCGAGGGAAATATTAAGGACCCGGAGACGAGCAGGAAGAGAAGAGCAGGAATCTGAAAAGGAATGCTTAGTTTGCTTGGACGGAGTATAAGCCATCTTATTGTCCTATATATGATATTTCATGTCAAAATTGTCACGGCGTAAACGTTATTACGTTGACAATGTGTTTAAGTATGTGGAGACCGTTTGATTAGTATATAACCTAATCAGCGCGAACTAATTTTTAATTTATCTGTGAGTTGAGGTTGCTACGTCATAATATTCGACGTCTCTAGATTTTGTTTTTATTACACGTGTGGACTAAATATATTATATTCTTTTTGTTCTAATAGAATAACTAATGAATAACAAAACAAAAGTTAAAAATAGGTACCTAATACAAAGCGCGGAGAACTAGAAACATTCTTGTATAAAAATATGCTTTAAGTGCCTAAATATTCCATGATACGTACTATAAAATTATTTTTGTATGTTAGGGCTTTCAAAAGGTTGACGTATGTATCTTTTGTAGAAAGGAGCTAAGTATGTCTGCGTATGCATTGTAGTGCGTACGTATTGTGTAAATGAACTTACAAAAGTATTTAGTAACACGAATAGCTATACGCCGATGGTATGTAGGTACGTGAATAGTTTGAAGCAGTGATACTTCTTTATTTGGGTCACTAATTGTGTAATTTCAATAATGGGCTTGAGCTTTTTTTATAATTAATAGGTTCGCGCTTGACCACACCTGTATAAAAGTAGTAAAGTAATAATACAGTTCAAGATGAAGCACGCTTACTTATTTACTTATTACTTATTACTAAGCAACTTATTTACTCTAGATTTGAAGACACCCACATTGTACCCTTGGGGAAACAAAGACTCCGGCAAAAAGTAAAACGAACAAAATGTCATCCGTGCGTGGTGGATGTTCCCCATGTACGCGCAAAGCGTTTTGATTCCACATTTTTTATTCGCACAGCCAGGTTGTGGACCTCTCTGCCGGATTCTGTGTTCCCCGTTAGGTACAATATGGGTGTCTTCAAATCTAGAGTAAATTGGTTTCTTCTAGGTAAGCGTGCTCCAACATAGACCGCATCAGAGTGTGGTCAAACACATTTTAAATGGCAAAAACAAACGCAAACATATTTTAAATTAAAAAAGATAGACATATTCGCCGTGAGAATAAAAAATATGTAGAATTCGCCTTTTATGATGACGCTTTGGTCACCTTATTGCCATTTAGTATCATATGCATATCACCTTCTTGGTGCCCCTCTCTCTCTTGACAATAGTGCCTCAAGCTGAAGTTACCAGTAAGTAAACAAGCATTGTGGTAAGGTACTGTTCAGTACCCAACTAGCTAGTTACCTAACGCTATATTTCAGTAGTTTCACCTGAGAAGTTTAGAGTCAGTTCCCATTCAAGGTTTACATGAGTTTACCACCCATGATCATAATTTCATTCATGCATCATTTGAGCTCTGGTCAAACAACCACAAAAAAGTTTTACCTTAACCTGTTACAGTTATTGATTGTTTCATTAAAGCGTACTTATATAAAAAGTTATTCAATAAATATGAATAATTACAATCACATGTAACCTTGATTTCTTTATTGTATTGTCTAAATGAGACGAAATCAAAGAACGCCAAAATTGCAATGTGTATTAAAACAAAAGTACTTAAAACAATATTTAATGTTAGGCAACGAGAAGTTATTACAGAACACTTGAAATTGATCGAATACACAGCGATGTAGTAATCTGCTGTCTTACTTACAGCATTTTATATTTTATGAGTCACTGCCTTAGAAATAAGTAATCCCTTTTACACGACTCCAGTTAAGCCAATAGAAAATTTATTGACGTGAATGTATCTTTTTTGCTTGCATAGTGGGAAGCCATTCAGAAACCTGATGAAAACTAAATCGGGGATACAGTTTGGTGTTGCAGCTACATACCTATCATCTACATCCAAAATTTATTTACATCATGAAATAACTGAAAGATCAAAAATTCGTTACGTTGAGTGAGTATGTCAAACATGGAAGGACTTCTTAGTGTTCAAAAATGTACTCAATTCACGTACACATGGCCGTGTCCATCCCACAGTCATACATGATTTTTTTTAGCAATATGTTTATGTTAATATATGAATAATAATAAAATAATTATCAATTTGTTATAATAATCCGGGTGACAAAGGCTATATTTTTTTCCTTTTAATTATATTTTATTTTTTCATTTTCGGTAATTTATCAAACTTCAGTAGCCGCATTAAGCGATTTTTTGGTTAGTACAAAACTTATGGGTTCATGTCCCGACATGCTAATGTGACCACGTCACCGACATGCCAATGTAACGTGTTGCACAGTTATTGATACAGCTATTCCAAATTTTTAAGTATTTACTTCTGTTGACAGTCCTGACTGCCTATTTTGAACACGCGAAGCAAAATCGACGGAGTGATATAAGTTTGACGTGTCTGTGTGTATGTGTGTCTGTCTGTGGCATCATAGCTCCCGAACGGATAAACCGATTTTGATTTTGTTTATTTTTGTTTGAAAGGTGAATTAGTTGGGAGTGTTCTTAGCTATGTTTGATTTAGTGTCGAGGGTTTTTTAAATTTTTTATAATTTACTTGTTGTTTTTAAACTTTTAAATTACTTGGTATGGTGAGATAAAATATGACGATTATTAGGTATTAATCGGTTACATTAGGTAAATAGATCTGCAATAAAAATAGCTTAACGCAAGCGATTGCAACATCAGGTGAACTGTCGCTGTGATCGAAATTTCTCAAGTGTCAACCATAAATAAATCCAGAGCGCGTTGATATCTTTTGTTTGTTGACATGAAAAGTTTACATATAGATTTATTTGCCAGAGCGATAGTAAATGTATTAAGAAGCCACTTTGTTTTTGAATGTAACATATATTTTTTTTACTAAAGTATGCCATAAAATCTATTAAGCTTACATCATCAGCCATAGGAAGTCCACTGCTGGACATAGGCGTCCTCCTGGGGGGTATATACCAATACTCGCTACGCTTGGCAGGCGGGTTGGCGAGCGCAGTTAAGTGTGATTATTCAAAGAAGACGCTGCTGCCCATCTTGCGGATTACATCCCTTAGCCGACTCTTACGGCAACCACGGGTAGAGAGGGTGGGGTACTATTCTTACGCCGGCACCACCACGGCATTACTATTTAGCTAACGTAGATTGTTATTACACGTATTTTTGAATAAAGTGATTTTCATAAAAAAATCGTTTACCTTTTTTTTTAATGGCTATAAACAATTCTATTTTAGCATAAATAGTTAATAAAACTACCCTATTTTCTGAGACAAAAAAATTATGAGCGACAGTCCTTAGATCACAAAAACTTCAGGCACATTAAACAACAATTTGTAAGCTAATCAATAGCCATTCATTTATTTCTCAACATAAGGCACCGGTCGGACCGGCCCATATAATTCACACATTATGCTTTTTAAATGTCGCTAGGCTGTTGCCTTGAGTTTGGTGGGTTTGCTCTCGATTCCGGCTCCCTTTCCAATCGTTGGGCAACTGAGTAACTGCCTACTACCGCCGAAGGAAACTACACAACGATTTTTGCAAAGGCCGAGTCTTAATTGTTTTTCTAATTGATACATTTATCTATGTCTGTATCGTTAGTATCTTATTTAGCAAACTGTTGGCAGACTCAAGTTATTGATAAACAAATCAGAATATCTTTTATAAAACTTGATTCTGATTGTGATTATTAAGAATTAAATTCAATTATGAACGTAGTAAACTCGGTTTTTGTTGTATAAAGCCGATAGATAGCTTTTTAATATTGTCACTGAACGTTATTTTAGTGTTCGGTGTTTTAATTGAAGTTTAGTTCAGAAATTAATATCCTACTAAAAATTCTTTTAAGTATAGTAAAGTATTTATATTTGACTGCTCTGTTAGATCATTTGGTAGAATATCTGCTTCAAGGGTGTGGGTTCCATTCCCATTTAACATTTATGTGAGATAAATATTTGTTTCGCGTCAGGATGTTCTGTGTGTATCATAAGTATGTATGTGAAAAAAAAAGAAAATAAGTATTCTATCAGCTATCTGGTTTCTATAGTATAAGCTTTCTTTAGTTTGGGGCTAGATGGCGCTGTGTATAACATCACATGTGTGTACAATATCGTGTGACCCACGATATTTATTTATATATAGTATACTCGAAGCAAAATATAACTTTGTGTAATATGTATAATATTACAGTGAACAACTTTTACTATGGGCATTAGTAGTAAGTAGTCAGAAGTCCTTAAAAAAAACATTTCAAAGGAAAAAGTTCGTTGATCCCAGTTCAAATAGCAGCTGGTTTTCTTTTTAACGATATCACATCTGGTGCCAGCCATGCCAAGCCATGGTAAAGGTTGTTCATAATAACAAAAGCTAATAACCCGGCACAATCCAGTACTCAATACATTAATGTATTCTCTACGAATTATTATTTCATTATTTTAATATTTGTGTAGCGTGGCAAAAAAGAAAAGTCATGGCATTTTGACCTATTTTTATTGTCACTGATAACCTTTATATGTACACATGGCACAAACGCACTTTAAAAAAGAATTTCACGAAGGTTGGTAAGGCCAACTATTGAAACGTAAGAATAAAATTACATAATATTCTTGTATCTCGGAGCTTGAATGGATTCTTTTAACGGCACAAGCCTACATAATCGGACAAACTGCTAGTAATGCTTGCGCAAGTTTTTAACTATTTGTTGTATAGACTAGAGTCAGGTAAAATAAAAGTCTAAAATGCCTTGGCATAAGAAGTGTATGTTTACTTAATATTTGAGTTAATTACAGTGTTATATAGTTTTAATCAATACAGGTTGGAAAAATAACAAAATTCAACGCAACCGTCGTCAAAACAATCGAAAATATATCTAGAGAACACTGTTTTTTTTTTGTATTACAATTATTACGGAACGAGCCTTCTCTTTTGTGATTTTTCGCATTTTTGGTGGAAAAAGCTATAGATATGCTGTTATGATCAATTAGACTTAATATGACTTGAATAATTCTTGCAAAACAGTTAAAATTAAAATGATTGGCAGATAGTGTAAGTTTCTCTTTAATGAGTGTTCTTATACGATTAACAATGTACCAAAACTTGCCCTTACATCCTGCAGATCATCTTGTTACGTATTTGTATACGCGATTTCCATGTATGTTATGAAATAAACGAGTCAGTCCAGTTTATATACGACTACATCGCAAAGTAAAACACACGCTATTTTTTATATTTATCCTACAAATGACGTGTGTCTCGTCACTGTAACTTGCGCTTATATGAAGACGTAATAGTAATCAAGTATTAAATCACAATTATCCTGTCGGTTTATTAATGCTAATGAAATGTCACTGAGTTACAACCTTCTTTTTATTGTAGACAAGTCCATACTTGACTATGAGTACCTGGATGACCGAGCTTTGCTCTGTTTTTCATTGGCTGAAAACACGGATAAAAAGACGTTTTCTAAAAATGTTACCTAGTTAGATCGATTTATCGACCCCAAAACCCCCTGCATACATAATTTCATGAAAATCGTTGGAGCCGTTTCCGATATTCAGAATATATATATAAATATATACAAGAATTGCTCGTTTAAAGGTTTTAGATAGATAGATAGATATAGCCTACTGATGAGAAACAGGTACAAATAAAAGTACCTATTGGTTTGACCTTGAAAAGATCAAAATTATACTCGCACAAGGACACAAGGGAACTCCAAAGTAGATCCATCTTTGGTAAGGATAATAACTATACACTGAATACGTTTGGTAAATACACATCCAAGAATATAACAGAATTGTGTCTATTATATTTGTCTTGTAGTAAACGGGGATTATGAACAAGGGTTGTCATGCAGTAGATAGAGGGGTAGTTTTTTTTAAATGATCGCATGACAAATAGTTTCAATTGTTCTAAATATCATATATCTGTATTGTTGTGTGTATTTTGTCAGTTTATTAAAGAAAGATAAACTAAAGTAACTCCGCTTTAGTGTAAAATATTTTTTGTTTAACCACTACTAAAATTGCCTTTTTAAAAGTTGTAAAATAAAACTGAGGTCATATGCAAATATAATTAACAACAATGTAATTAGTTGGTCAAGAATGTGTTAAGCTTGCTTTTAATGGAAGTTGTGTGAACATGAAACAATTTATGCTATGCGGGGACAATCTAAGTCTGTTAATATAGATAAAAATAAAAGCTTTATTGTTATAAAAGATTTTGCTTAGTAAAACAATCTATAAATGTTATGTTTCATCAACTTAGGTTTAAAATCCTATTCTAACGACAATTTAAAAAAAACAAATGCTACTTGATTTAAGAACAAGTTTTTCACGAATTATGACTATTTGATAAAAACTTAAAAAATTAGATCTGTGCGTTAACAAAGTTTAAAAATCTGTAAATCTAATAATAAGTAATGACTTAATTATTTATTATTAGATATTCTTCATTAAAAATGTATTTAATAGTTATATTACGGGGGAAGTATATATGTCTATATGTCAAGAAAGTTTACGGCATAAAAATATTACAAAGTCTAAGACATCACACAACTTATTTGATAAATGATCTCGTTGCTCTTTCACTGGTCAGTGACAACAATTTACGGGTGTGGTAGAAGGTCACGTCCTATTTGGCATTTACTTTTAAAGGACTTATCTGGCCAAGTGGACAAAATATCTTTGAAATGAATTTTGTAGCTTAAACTTCCAATATTACTTCTTAGGTTACCAACTTGTACATTTTTTGTTTGCAGGGTCACGTGGTTTATGTATTAATATGTAAAAAATCTTACCGTAAGCGAGGCAGGCGGCAAAAATCACGAGGTGTGCACTAGTCATGTTTGTGTGGTTTTGTCGACGTCTGCGCGTCGTTGTCTGGCCGGTAGCACTGCTGCGCGTGCGCGGACGCCGCTCGCCGTCACAGGTGGAGTCCTATGTGTAGAGGGGCTCAGTCTCTTGACCAAGTGATATTAAATACAAAAACTTACGCCCTTTTTATGTATTTCTTTTTAATTTGTGGCCAAATTACATTGTCCTAAGTGTGATAAAAGTCACTGATTTATTTATTTACTAGCTGTTATCCGCGGCTTTGCTCGCATAGTCAAGCGATATGCAATTTCCGCTTATTAGTCGTTTGGTTACCACAATGACAGGGCTTTAATATAATTCGTACAAAATCTCAAATATTTATCCGATATAATAATATATCATATAAGCAATTCAAAGTATTAATCCGAAATAAACTTATGTGATGTAATTTTTTATTTATTTTTTTGATAACGAAATAAGATATCGTTTTTGTTGTATAAAAATAGATATAGATACATATTCGTATACATATTATGTATATGTATGTATATGTACATATACATAAACATAATATGTATATGAATATACATATACATTTACATATACATATGCGCTACAGTGCCCGTCGCAGACTAACAATAAGTAACTACAAATTGAAATTACGTATACTCACTTTAACTAGTACATTTTTTCTTATTATGCTTACCAAACTCATAATTAGCTGCCTAAATAGTATTTTAGTGACTATAAATAGGACGCAAATGTCAGTATTGAGACTAAGTAACCTATTACGAAGAGGGGTATACATACATACATCTACTTCGAAGGCGTGCTTCGACTTATAATATATCACACAATCACATATGCAACTGTATTACCAAATAAAGTTATTTTTTATTACCTTTTAAATTTTTCATTTGAATTTTATAAACCAAGACAACACAAAAACAAGAACGTGTAATACGTTTTTTTTTAATAATACTCGTAGTATACCTAATTAGTAGTACCTGGATGACCGAGCCTTGCTCGGTTGAAAACACGGATAAAACGACGTTTTCTAAAAATGAAACCTAGCTAGATCGATTCATCGCCCCGAAACCCCCTGTATACTAAATTTCATGAAAATCGTTGGAGCCGTTTCCGAGATTCAGATTATATATATATATATATACAAGAATCGCTCGTTTAAAGGTATAAAATAGATATATAAACAATTAATTTATTATTTATTAATATTTATTGTTTGTGGAAATTTATAATTGGCCTTATAAATGTTTAAACGTAAACTAATTGTACGTACCTAGCTGTTAATTTCCCTAATATTAATAAAATAAAATAAAATAAAATAATTCGATACATTTTCTTCAGAACTATGTTCTCATCTTGGCGTTATGTAAATAACAACACCGATGAAAACAGTCTTGTCAATGAACTTTTACGTAAGATTGTAACTTTTGGATAAAGCAGTGTAAGTTTTATATTATCTATTAAAACTCGCTGATTGATAGACAACGCATAGTGAAAACCTAAAATATAAAATTTTAAACTTATATAGGCCAGGCTATTTATCCGTCCAAATTTCGGATGGAAATATGAATACCTTATGAAAAAAATCTCTAGCCACTAGTGAAACCTTAATCTTAACCTTATCAAAATCTGTTAATCATTTTCCTACACAGCGGTGGCCCTGGGGTAGAGCAAAAGGTGCCAAACGCTGATGCGAAATATAAGCCAAAGTATAATAGTGTCAAAGTATAATTTTTACCTCGAGTGAAAATGACAATTGGTTTAAAAAAACAGCTATCTTGAATAATTATTTGAGATATTTTTTATCTATTCAGGAACTTAATTTAAAAAAAGATTTTATTAGTTTTGAAATAATTTCGACACTTCGAATTTTACATAGGCAAGTTAAATAAATAATAATAAAGAAAGTGATCATATTTAAGAAAAATATTTATTATCAATATAAAAAAGTTGGTACTTTATTTCACATTAACTGAAATAATACTTATGTCGTGAAAACGTCGACCAAAGGGCACTAAAAGAAAATTTCACTCTACCAGCGCAGCCCAAGCCCTTAATCAAAAACTTAACACAAACACAGGTTTAGGGAAAAAACAGTGCGGTAACATGATTTTTCCCCGTTCACGCCAAATCTCAACCAGCTGTTTTTTTTTTTAAAACGATGACTTGTCCAAATTATAAAACAAACAAATCACAATGACGGGAGTTTTGGCGGGAACGCGGTGAGCGTCGTGTCGCCCCATTGTATTTTTTTCTAAAACTAGTGTTTTTTCGAGTTTTTATGCATAAAAATAGTGGTGTTTTATTTATAAAGTGCCGAATTACAAGCGCGAGTGTGGGAGAATGATATAATGTGGTTAAACATGACTTTTCCTGTTGTTTCCAAAACTCCATCCAGAAGCTTATAGTAAAGTCGCCACTACTTTACTAAGGCATGACTTGATTTGACTGGGACCGACTGGACTTGATCAAGATTAGACTTTGACTGTAACTATAGATGATAAAGAAGCTGAAAAATGAAGACTACTCACAAAATATAGAAACATTGAAACTGGCAGAATGCACAGAGTGCGATGCCAAGAAGAAAGAGAAAAAAAAAAAAAATCACAATGACTGCTGACTTTTTTAGCTATTAAAGTTGTTTTTTTAATTTATATTTATGTCTATGGTTAAAGTTATTCATAATAAAGAGCACACTGACCTTTTTTCGGCTTAGTACGCCGCATTTTATTATCTTGTAAAGCAAATGTACCGTAGTAATGTGTCGTTGAAGAACATGCAACCGGGGCTGTCAGCGTTAAAGACATCGCGCCCGTTTCGAGAACTGACCATATTATCCTCGGCAATTTTTCAGGAACATCTAGTCAAGTTACGCCACAAGTGCTGCTATAGAGTAATTTATTAAGTGATTTCAAAATATTCATGGCAAGTTTACGCTAATCAAATGCAGTTAATGTCCTTTACATGCAAAATGCCTTTAGAAAGTTGCCTGCGCCGCGTTTCCTTTTCGGCTATATTCTATGATTGGTTAATTTCACAACTAAATAATAGTGTCTTGAGAGTTTCGTAAATCAATGCGCGCTTTATAATTAATGTTTCTGTACGTTTATGTTTGTTTTTATTTGGCTAGAAGTTGTATTAATAAGATTTTACTTTTTTATTCGTAATGTATCCGAATAATTAACTTATTTTTTTATGGAATCAGCAACATCTTTTTTAAACTTTTTAATATTGTTCCAGTGATGAATGAATGATCAAATTTTCTTACACATAGTTTTTAATTTTGTTTTCACTCAAAAATCTTATAGTTCACACACATAGATGTAAGTTTAAGCAAGTTAAACTATATATTAATGCTACAAAACTTTAGTAAGTTTAATAAATACAAGCTTAAAAGATATACATTACATTTACTAAATTTACTTTCATTATTGTATTTTGTTTTGGACAATGATATCCATCATTGTCCAAAACAAACTGTATCAATTTCGCAAAGCCTAGAATAGTTAATTAATTAAGGAGGTTGGACAGCTAGTAAAAAGTGTGAGCTTTTTTTTATTACAGAATAGGATACATTTGACCATATCCTGCCTGATGTAAACCAACCAATGCGCATAAATGGGTTCTAAAATGAAATATATGTACTTACGAACGAATATAGTTTTTTTTTTTTTATGGCTGACAGGCTAGGTGTTTGACCACAGCTCACCTGATGTTAAGTGACGGTGTGGTCGAAGATGGTAAAGCACACCTTGCCTGGAGTGGAACTGGCTCTCAAGTGAGGATGCCGGAACACACCGTTAGATGCTTGGCGGCAGATTTTCAACTTGAGGGTGGTAGCTAGCCAGCCGAGTACTAGAAAGTACCCTACCACCACGCTATGGTTTCCTCACGATGTTTTCCTTCACCGGCAGCTCAAGCTCATTGCTGGGGTTCGAACCCACGCCCTTCGGCATGCGAACCTACCGCGCTAACCAATGAACCATCATCGCTACAAAACAACAACTTAACATTACCTCTCCAAACATTTTATTCATAACCCGTTTATTACAATATGGATTCAGTGCAGATCGAAAAAAACAAAGATTAAGCATACAGCTATTTAGAATTTAAACAAAAGTTACAATACGATTAAACACCATAAACAAAAATTGGCTTTTAAAGTAACTTTTATATCATAACTATATATTTCAATTTATTTAATCCAATTTTCCTTCATTATTACAAGTAGGTACTACACAATGCAATATCGTAATCCAATTTCAAATAATATAGAAACGGAGCAGATAAATGTGTAAATTTTCTCTGCAACTCGATTTAGTGCTTGCAACATCTGAACTAACGGCGTCTTAGCGAGCAAGTTAGTTCAAGCGCGTGGAAAGAAGAAAGTATAATATTCACGATTTTTAGTAGATATGGCATAGCTGTCATAAATTTAAAGAAAGTTTTAGTTTATTTGTAAATTTTTATTCCTTATCATAGGAAATATATTATTGTACTATTGGATTGAAATTTACGTATAGAGGATTATATTGGACGACGTCTTACCCAGCAGCGCTAGCGCCAAACATGTACTATGGGAAACTAAGTAACTGATAGAATCATCATCATCATCATCATCATCAGCCCTTTGCTGTCCATTACTGAACGTAGGCCTCTCCTAATGCACGCCACTGAGCTCGGTCGATAGCTTTATATATCTAATGTTTGGCCGCCGCTATACACAGGTCGTCACACCACCTAGCCGCAGGCTGGTCCTACACTACGCTTGCCTGCACGTGGTCTCCACTTGAGAACTCTACCCCACCGGTTATTGGTTCTTTGAGAAATGTGACCAGCCTACTGCCAGTTCAGCTTACTAAACACTTTGAGCTATGTTATTGTTGGTGACTTTAGTTCTATGCCGGATAACTTCGTTTCGAATTTTGTCCCGCAAACAAACTCCGAGAATAGCTCTCTCCATAGCTCGCTGAGTGACTTTTAGTTTGTGGAGCTAGTTTATTGTAAGCGTCCACGTTTCGGTACCATATGTCATTTGTCAACTGATATAATACTTAGATTTTGTTTTTTTTTTTGTAAATTTATTCACATATTCATCACATAATGTTTGTCCTGGATGGAAATTGAACCCATGTCTTACAGCTCAAGAAACAAAGCTATTAACAAATTAGTTACAGGGCAGTCAAAATTAATATCGTATAGAAAAAAATGTAAACAAGATATTAAATTATTATTTATTTGTTCTTAAATAAAAATATAAACACTAGTTATCCTAAAAGTTATGACACTGTTTACGCCTTTTTCGGGAGCTTATTCTTCTCTAGTGGCTGACCTTCGTAGTAGTTTTCACTGAAACAAAAAAAAAAATTGATACACGTGCATTTAAATGTGTTTAAAATAGTTCATCAATCAAATTGTATATAGTACGAGTGTATTAGTAGATTGTTTTGATTCAATAGTGACTGTGTAATATCTCTGTAAGTATCAAGAAATATTAAGGATATGGTTTACAAGTAGATTGATGAGAAATGTCATAGAAATATTGATTACTAGAGGAATGCCTGGTACTTCTTAGCCGGCGCGATGACCCTTTGGCGTCTCGTATACTTGTAAAGCTTAGGGTGTACTAAGCCGAAGGGGGGTCATTATAGTCGTTTTTATGAACAACTTTCACTATGTGCAAAATTCTGAAATTTTGAAAGAAAATTAGCTGCTCTACATTTGGTCATTTTAGAGTTCTACCCATAGTAAATGCTGCTTATAATGGTAAGTGGAATTACTTCCTTTCGGCTTATACTTTAAGCTTATAAACCTGTATAGGAACCATATTAAAACTATCACAAACATTAAAAAAAGAATCAACTAACTCGGCTCAGTCGTTTTCAAATTATTTATACCTACATAAAAATATAGATATATTGTAATATATAACATGTATTTATTTAAAGAAGATTCTAAAGTCCTGTACTGCTGTATTCTTCTGCTGTTATGATAAAATATATAATATGATTTTCTTATTTGTTCGTATATTTATATTATCTAGTTGCCGTAGGTATATACATATAGGTATAATGTTGTTTATTCATTTATTTTTAAATAAATATTAAATTAGTATCCTAAGATAAAAAGTAGCAATTTGATGAATAAACTGTAATGTTGGTTAATATGCAACAAATTGAATTGTATATTTTACCAAAATTTCTAATTTCGCTTATAGAGCACAAATTTTATAAGCAAAACAGTTTGTATAATTATAGAAAAATTGTTTTTGGTAATGTCAAAACAATATTTTTTTTTTAAATCTTTGTTTAGTGTCAATTTCGAGAAGTAAATAACGCAAAAAGAGTTAAAATGGCTTACCATCCGGGTACTTTCTCAGGGTTGTCGCACATGAAGGTGTCTTCGTTGTAAACCTTGCCGGAGGGACAGCTGCCTTTCTGTGGCTGGACACCATTACGGCAGATGTAGAACTTCTGGCAGTCTTCGGGGTGGGGAAAGGTGGGATGGGGCAGGGCGCGACCATTAGGGCCCATCACTTCGCCGTCGGGACACGAGAATCCGTCGTCTAAGATATCTGCAATTTGATATGAAAATAAATTAATTTACCTTTGCCTAGTAATATTTAAAAGTGGAATCGGTTTTAGTCTCAGATCAGCTACTCAATACATTTGGACAAAAATTAAAAATTATATAATTTTGAATAACATAATAATACATTAAATGTACATAAAATAATGTATAATTACGAATCTTGGAAAGAATTTAGTGAATAATATTTCAGTTTTGAACATTGCAAATTTTCTTTGAAAGCCAAGTGGCATCGACTGTGTCGGGTTTGCACATATGAAGTTTAATTAGTATTCTAATCAAGTAACCAGCAACATCCATTGAAGGCAGTATGTAAATGGAAATTCTGATGAAATAAGTAACTGTTTAAACATGTCAAAATAAGGTAAATGGTTTGTTAGTCTAGAATTTTCTTGATTAACAAACACGTTGTAAAACTTTATAACGAATTATTACACTTTGATGAGTGTGAACCACATTATTGAACCAACTGTTTTTATCACCGTATTCAAGGTTGTTTTTTTTATGGCTGACCGGCTAGATTTTGACCACAACTCACCTGCTGTAAAGTGACGGTGTGGTCGAAGATGGTAAAGCACACCTAGCCTGGCCTGGAAGAACTGGCTCTCAAGTGAGGCTGCCGGAACACACCGTTAGATGCTTGGTAGCAGATTTTCAACTTGAAGGTGGTAGCTAGCCAGCCGAGTACTAGAAAGTACCCCACCACCACGCTATGGTTTCCTCACGATGTTTTCCTTCACCGGCAGCTCAAGCTCATTGTTGGGGTTTGAACCCACGCCCTTCGGCATGCGAAACGATTGCGCTAACCACTTAGGTTTCGTGCGTTGGTCTCATAGTTAAAGTTATTTATAGTGATAGCACATTATGTTTTAGTACTACCATTTTTAATAAATCCCATATATTAAACTCCAGTACCACATTACTCTCGAAAGTTTCGAAAGGTGGCTTCATTCCATACCTTTAGTGATCCTATCACATTGCCTGTTGACGGACTCTTTCCAGTCACAGTTAGAAGTTTCCTCATCAAAGTAAAGGCCGGGAGGGCAAGGGTGCTCATTGGGGACACCTTCTGAACAGTAGTAAAACTTGTCACAGGCCTGAAAACAGATAAAAGATACTTGTCATTTGGAGATACAGCATATATATTTTTGTCCTTATCCAGGGATGGCGAAACTTTTTCCTTCACGTGCCAATATTTACTAACGAAATATATGGCGGGGCAAGTTGTTGCATTTTTGGCTATTTTATTTATTGTAACGACGACGGACCGCGCGCGCCCAGTTGATAGCTTCATTTTCGATTTACGCTCATACTGCTCGCGCTAGCGAAACAATACGTGATTGTTTTGAACGAGCTCCGCACTGCCAATGAGATTAAAATTTCTAACAATACGAAAATTACATTTGATTTTTGTTTGATGGTCGCGGGCCAGATTTCAACGCTTCGCGGGCCGGAGATGGCCCGCGGGCCGTAGTTTCCCCATCACTGTCCTTAGCCAACAAGGAATGTCGATAGAACATATAACCTCTGTCCACTTTACCATACTCTCTTTTCATTATTTACTCTATTCACATGGTTATAGTCTTGTACATAGTTTATTCATTTTAGGTAATATGTAAATCTACATATAATCTGTACTCAAGTTTGAATGATGCTGTAGCTAACGAAATTAGTATTAACGAGACACCATCAAATGTCTTACAGTAATGAGAACTATGATGTCTTAGGTTTTATTTCTTTCTCTGGATATTCTGAAATTTCTGTATACCGCTTCAGTGGAGTGGAGTGGATACTCTTCATACATAGTGGCTGACACTTTATTGGAAAGCACATCGAGTGTTTTATTACTTTATAACAGAATTTTTTTTTAACAAATGTATGTCCTTTAGACACAGCGGTACAATTTAAACAGACACTAAATAGCCGATGCACACATGTACAGATTTCAGTGTCAAAAGATCATATAAAACTTGTATAAGAATGTTCTAGGATTTTTTTCCAATAATCATATTTTTGGTATAACTGTAAGTTATGAAAAGCTAGTTTAAGTACATATGGTGTCCTATTTGACAAACCTATAAGCAACATATTCATGCTCAATAGCAATTATATTATTATTTAAATACCAACCACTGCAAATTACTGGCAGCGACAAAATAAGTTTGGAATTGATTTCCTCAAGCTATTTTTGGTAGTGCAGTGTAAACTTAATACGTCGGACGTTGGCATTGGGATGTAATTTAATATCAAATGTCCAAAACAGGTTTATTTCGCAACATTACCTGTGGATCAGGATGCTTGAAATATCCGTTCTGGCGAGGGCAGTCTTTGGTGGGCTTCGCTTCCTCTGATGATAAAAAACTATATAAATAACTTAAACATGATCAAGTATCCATTTATAAAGATAAAGTATAGCTACTCACGTCCTAAGTATCAATTAACTTTAACCATAGCGTGGTGGTAGGGTACTTTCTAGTACTCGGCTGGCTAGCTACCACCCTCAAGTTGAAAATCTGCCGCCAAGCATCTAACGGTGCGTTCCGGCAGCCTTACTTGAGAGCCAGTTCCATTCCAGGCTAGGTGTGCTTTACGTCTGTGCTTCGACCATACCATCACTTAACATCAGGTGAGCTATGGTCAAACACCAAGCCTATCAGACATTTAAAAAAAACAGTATATTTAGGTACCTAATTAATATATCGATTTATATTTATAAATGTACTAGTTGAGTCACGCGGTTTTCAGTTTAATGTAGGCAATCTGTGAATCTAGGGTATATGTGTTTCAAACTTTGTCTATACCTGTTGAGCTATTACAGCGTAAAGAATTAACAAACAAAAAAGAATATTACGTCAAAGCAGCGAACTCCTGTACGTAGTATTGTTACATAAAGTTCTGGGTACTACAGTTACTGCAATGGTCATGTATAGATGTTATCTCTTAACATCAGAAGATCGTTTTGTTTGCCTTATTTCTAACATAAACAAGTAAACCTATTGAATGAAAGAAATAATATGACTGAAAAAAAAAACATTTTTTTTCTTATTTGTATGGAGCAATACTGCCGCCATATTCAATTTTAATCAAATAAATTATAGCTGGTATTACTCGAGATGTAAAAAATGTAACGATGCTCACGAATATCATTATCAGTTTACATATTTTAGGGTGGAATAAAGACACTCACAAATATAAATACATGAACCTCGAAAACATTACATTCCTGTTTTGGGCAGTCGTGTAATGTAAAACATGTGCAGAACCTCATACACACATAAACTCTGACATTTATAATATAAGTGGAATGAGATGAGAGGTGAGATAATAATTTGATAAAAATATATTATGTGTAGGAACAATTTAATTATAAATATGAGGGAAACTTGCGTTTAATTCACACTTTCACTGTAAAGTAGGAAGTAGAGTTATAATAAAACGTAAACGGGCGTAAAAATTTAATCACTTACGCAATTCCTTTCGGTCTCCACAGTCGACATTTGAAGGGATGTCACAAAGTTCCTTGTTGGAATTCTCATCTGAGAACACTAGGCCATCTGGGCAAAGTTTAGCCTCTGATTTACCTATAAAATAAAAACATCTTAATTATCATCTGTTTGTGAAGTTTGTTTATAATAATGCAAAGGAGCAAACAAGTTTTCTGGCTATGGGAGGTCACCAACGTTTATGAAATACTGAAACACCAGAAGGTCTCTTCAAGGTACCAATTCTGTTCAGAACTTCACTTCTACTCTTTTGGACCAACGACCATCTCCATTAAAGGTTGTTTCTATATCAATGTCCTATCGCGATTTAAAGAACCATCTACCAAATAAATTATAATAGTTATATACTTAGTATCAAGATAAATAAATAAATAAATTAATTAATATCGTAGAACATCACACACATCGCCATCTGACCCCAAACTAAGCAAAACTTATACTATGGCAATCAGATAACTGATAGATTACTTTTTTTTTGTATGTTCTTATAATACATACAGAACACCCTCACAGAACAAGCATTTTGTTTATACCACAAAATGTTTGTCCTGAGTGGCAATCGAACCCACGCCCTGCGGCTCTTAAAACAGGTATACTTTCAATGAGCCAACAGGACAGTCAATAGATATATAGAGATATTTATCTACTAGTGATTAAATCACGTCTGTTCAGTCACGTATTACGAGTAGGACAGAAACCTGTACGTAATATTACTGAAATGTTGGGAATTTTCACACTCTATTTGCCGCATTAATAATGGAATAGACTTGGCTACGAAATTTTAATATAGTAACGAGAAAAGACTTAGTGTATGTAACGATGACAAAAAGTAATTTAGCCTATAAGTAGAAACGCTAACGTAATCAGCCGATTTTATTTTAATAAAAGAAAAATAATGTTTTTCTTGCTCATGTTATTTAGCAAAACATCAGCTTATTAAGTACAATGATTATCTTTTCCATAAAATTGTTGTTCTGCTTTCACTTGCGATGCTATTAGCGAGTGAGACATTGACATATCTATTTCAGAACAAATTGCCATAGAAAGTTTAAAAAACAGCTTCCAATAAGGATGAAAATCCTAAATATGCATGTTCTAACGTAATTTTACTCCTGGCAATGTATTTATACCTTCTAGAATGACCTTTCATAATACTAACCTTTGCTGCATTTGTAATAAAGATCACACTGGTATGGATCCGGATAGAATCCGCTCTTCTGCGGACAGTCAAATTCTTGGCCTGTAACTGGAAGAATAACTTGTATGAAAACTTAGACAAGTGACAGCCGACAGAGAGAAAATGTATTTCTGATATTGTAAAATCATTAAATGTCTCTTTTACATGTTTGTTTATATTATTGGAACTCTCGTTCAACTCTATATCTTTGGGATGAAATTTGGTATAGAAGAAGCTATTTCACATTAACAAATAGGCTTCTATTTATCCTGAAAAAAATAGCGAGTGAATCTAAGAGGCGCTACAAATTATTCAAAGATTACTAGATTAATTTATTGAAGTGAGTTTATGTTAGAAAAAAATTTAAAGAAATAAAGGTATGTTGGTATGTAGTACTAATAGATATAATTCTTACATCAATAGCATACTCATAGTTTTTATTGAATACATCAGTTACAAATCAAAATAATTAAATATTAATTTAAATTACAATAAAAAAATGTCTATCACAAATTATTATTTAATTAATTAATTTTATATACAAAACAAAAATTATAGAATTTTTAATAGATATATTTTACATGTACATAAAAAAGTAGTATAACCTGAATCAAGGTTAGACATCTAGTTTCAGTAACAACTAATAAGTGCAGCAGGCAACGATGCTTAGATACTAGTAGTTAAGCAACCATGGGCAACATGCATAGTCTTTTACGTTACTTTTCATTTGTATTCTGCTTTAACATTTGGACCCTTCATAAAAATGCATAAATGTATGATCTACATACCAAATTAGAGCTTGTTAAGGCACGTAGACCTCTAACGGTACCCGAATATTTTAATAAGTATTCGATACTTACTATATATGTATATGTGTTGTAAAAGACAATATCATTAGTTGATTCGAGCTTGTTTTTATATGTAAGAATTTTAAAGCGATTTATCGAGAAACATTCGTATTCATATGGTATTACAAAAAGTACTTTTTCTAGAAAATTGTGCATATTAAGCGTCTAGAACTACTCATTCAAAATAAATTCTTTGAGTTTATCCTTGACCCTTAAATGTACTACCGCATTTTGCGCTCGAGTTTCCATGAAATTTCTTTGCCAACAACCGTTTTTACGGTCGATTCTCACGTCATTTTCTATTGCAAGAAATGTGCACATTATCGTGACGGGCTAAATAGGTGTTTTGCCCTTGCTACTTACAACACATGCGTCGGTTTACTGAAGCCAGTACTAGCAACTTAGCAATGCTATACAGGGTGAAAGGAGGACAGTGTCATGCCGTAGATAACTACAGTGGGCCTTAGCCAAAAAGGTAGACTTCTACAGTATAACATTTTAAAGTCTAGTCTTCTAACAATTATCCACAACTCTCTCACTCAACTGTAGAATGACGATAAGTATTTAAGACGATACGTATAACTTCAAGGTTTTACGGTTGTAAATTGAGATATGTATAAATATAATAAAAACAATATAGTATAAAATAATAAAGCATGACGTTGTATCAAGTGAAATAAAAAGGTATTAAATCTAAAGAGTTCTGGAAACTAAGGATTCGAAGTATTTTACATATTCTAGATCCGCATGCCGAGTTTTCTGCCGCCCGGTAGTGGGTTGTTTATCTCTAGACTTTTTTATTGGTCTATATTTATTTTAATTTATTTGTTTTTATCTAGTTGGATAGTTACACTAGTTACTTGAATTTATTTTAGGCACTTGCCTAATTATTTCTTAATGTTTTCAATTTAAAGTTATAATATTTTTATTATGACATTTATGAAGTTTGACTATACATTGACTGAGTGCCGGGAAGTTCTTAGAGCTTACAGGAACAGTTACACGTGGCGTTTGGCGTTGTACGCACATATTTGTATTAAAGTAATTAATATTTATTTATTTTGTAAAATTGTTTTTTTTTTTTGCGAATCATTAGTACGATGAAATTTTGCATGGTTTTGCATTAAAATATTAAATTTAAACTCATTTGTAAATAAATTTTAATTTGTGGTAGCGTAAGTCCGACTTTTAATCTAAACCTAATCTGGGTTTGAAATCCACGCCGAGCACACCTGTCTTTTCTAAGTTGCCACTAACTTCAATCGGTGAATAAGAATATTATAAGAGAAGGCTTGTGCATGTACATATCTATGGAATCCACACGAATCTACAGTATGCATTCGTTATTGAGAAAGTTCAGAAGGCGCTCCTGAGGTCCTTTTACAAGCGTCAATATGGGTACTATCCATCCATACATGTACAAGCAGATTAATTCTGAGTTGCTTTAGGTACAATTTTCTTGAAGTTCGTCGGTTAAACGGTTGCGACCGCCACAAGTCTAGGTTCAATATGACGGTTCATTACTAGAGAGGTAGCACGAATTTTTCAAGTTGCCCCGTCATTGCATCGTTACTCACGCTGAGTCATCTCTCCCGCGTGTGTTATCGACACTCAATGCACTCTTACATTCAAACCCCGCCTGTGATCTATCTGTGGACGGATGGGCGGATATATTGACAGTATAATTGAGGTATTGTGAGAGTGTTGCGTGAATGAATAATGTGTCATTGAATAATTTTAATTTTATAATGTATTAATTAATTAATTGTTGCCTATATTTTTGACATATAAAATAATTGTAATTTATGTATTTCAGTAGTAATTTTGACATTCTGATTTAGTTAATGTAATTGGTCATACCGTTGAAATTGCATTAAATTAAAACAAATAAATTAATAAAAATGGATTGAAGATTGTACAGACATGTCTTGCGAGGTCACAGTTCGGGGCAAACTAGCTGTCATTCGAAGTTTTCTTTCATTATGCATGTGACGTTTCATGCGTATATCAATACCAAGACTAGTAATTAAAATCAGCTAATTTTATTTATCGTAATATAGGTTAAAATAGAAACGAATAACTGAAGAAAGTAGAATGATTTTAAGTATATCAATTGTTTTCATTTCAAGTATGAAAACAATGAAATCATTGAATTTAAAACTAGGGCACCAAATATTGGACTTACAATTTTACGAACTGATTAAATTGCACAAGTAGTGCTTAACATTATAAGCAACTCGTTTGTAGACTGCAGCTTGCAACAAACAATTGAAAATTGGGGTGAACACTCTCTAAATGCTAAATTCGTGAAATCAACAATTTAATGTCTTAAATTACAATTCAGATACTGTAATCGATTGAATAAGAAGTTTTATCGTTATCGCAACCATCGTCATTTTATGTTTTCGACTACGAAAACATGACGATGATGTTTCTTGTTTTTTAGTATATTAATTAGTACGTACGTAAAATCAGTAAATCCATATTTTTTTTTATGTTTGACAAGCTTAGTGTTTGACCACAGCTCACATGATGTTAATTGACAGTGTGGTCCAATATAGTAAAGCAAACTTAGCATGGAATGGAATTAGCTTTCAAGTGAGGCTGCTGGAACACACCGTTAGGTATTTGACAGCAGATTTTCAACTTGAGGACAGTAGCTAGCCGAGTACTAGATAATACCCTACCACCATGCTATGGTTTCCTTCACCGGCAGCTCAAGTTCATTGTTAGGGTTTGAACCCACGCTCTGTTGCGTGTGAACCGATCACGCTAACCACTGACCTACATCGCTACAAAACCCCATACGTATTGCCTACTTCTTACTAATATTATAATTGTGAAAGTTTGTATGTTTGGCTATCTGTTACTCAGTCACGCAAACAGTTGAACGTATTTGGATGAAATTTGGCACACATATAGTTTCTTATCTGGATTACGGAACACTTCTGCATCCATCAACCTATTAGCGTAACTAGTCGTCACATGCATTAAAAAAAAAACGAAATACATTTTGTAACTACATGTGTTCCATTTCAAATATCTAATCACCTACATGCAAAGCTGCTGCTTTTTTTCTCTATAGTGCAAGTGTCGTGACGGATAAAACTATTGCTTAATTTAATGGATTTATCATTGTGTAATATCTCTATGGAACCAATATGGAACCAATCAACGTAGACGAAGTCGCGGAAACAAGTTAGTATACTTATATATGTGGAATATATATACTAGTGTACGATGTACGATAGACATACATTTTTGACTATATAAAAGCCGCGCCTACATGATAGTACGCCAGAATTTTCTCAGTAGAAACTGAAAAAATTTAGTTGGAAAAATATATAATATAGAAGTAGCTAGTGAACAATATATTTATCAAACAAATCGTTTATAACACACAAATCTTTGAACTTATAATAAGTATGATAATATTTTTCATGCAAATAGCTTAGTCCCAGCTTTTTGCCATTTTAAAAAGTCTATGTAAACTTCCAACAGCTATAAGTATAAACCTTTTTTTAGTTTATACAGATAACATAATTAACAACCTAAATAGTTTCGTCAAAGTTATGATCTTACATTTCCTTTTTCGATCGGATAATACAAAATTTATTTCACAAATTTAATTATTCTTTACTGGTAATGGAAGTAAGTATAGATACCCACTTTCAAATCTTGATGTCCTTATAATTCACAGAAACATTGTGACACAATCAAGATAAGACTGCTAATTTAATTCCTTTCTCGTTACAAGAGAGAACAGCCGAATTTGATTTCGTGTTCCGAATTCTGAACACCCCGGAAACACTCCAAAACCAACAACTCCAAGCGAATAAAACAAGTCATTTCAATGTTAGCAAGTACAGCCAGTTGACAATGTTGAGATATAGGCGTGAACTAGTCCATATCGACAATCTTACGAAAACTATGCCCTTAATTGATCTCGATTTCAAATATGACTTACAAATGCAGTAATATTTAAAGTTAATAAAAAAAACTGAAGGTTTGCTTTTCACTTACCCAATCCGCAGACGGCAAGCCCCACAACGAGGAGAAAATTTTTCATTTTTCGATTTTTATAAAAATAGTTAAATAAATTAACTAGAAATACGTGCTGTTCCTTCCGAAGGTTGCTACGTATTGCCAGAGTAGCGCCTATTGTAGCCGACGCAGGCGAAGCTTTATTACACCTCGTTCGACAAATGTGATTGCTGTCATCAGTTTAATGGTAATTGTGAAAGATACGCTCATATATTTATTTATTGACTTTAAAAATGTAAAGTATGTAAGAGAGAAAGCCTAACGGCCATTTTTGAAAGACAAATTGTTAATTCATGGGTAATATTCCGAGAAAGTACCTATCAAAGCATTAGTTAAATCATAGGAAACTTGTAAATTGCTATTTTTTTATGCCAATAGCAATAAAACGAAATAAATGTTAAATTTTTTCTATTAACATTTATTTATTTGCGAAAGTTGCAAATTTAATGTCAGTAAATAAGGGGGCGAGTAACTGATTTCTTAATGTATAAACAGTACTTAATCTATTTGATTTAATCAAAAATAAAGAGGGGTATAACTAGGTTTATAGTAAAACTGTTGTGTTATTAAGAAGTGTAGGACGTTCTGTAACGATAGGATGGAGTGACGATATACCTACATAGAAGAATAGACAGTAGTTGGAAGCGAATAGCCGAAGATCGGGCTCAGTGACGTGTCTTGCTTATGATAGGCTGACTCAGATGATGAACATTGTACTTTTTTTATGGTTGGCAGGCTAGGTGTTTGACCATATCTCATCTGATGTTAAGTGACGGTGTGGTTGAAGATGGTAAACACACCTAGCCTGGAATTGAACTGGCTATCAAGTAAGGCTGCCGGAACACACCGTTAGATGTTTGGCAGCAGATTTTCAATTTGAGGTTGAAAGCTAGCCAGCCGAGTACTAGAAAGTACCCCATCATCGTGATTGTACTAAAGGTACTGAACAAACACTTTAACTTGAAAATTCTCGCTGCTCAGATTTAGTTTTCGTCAAAGGAAACATAGTAAGCATGTATGATTAAATAGTTAAAAATTTCAATTAAGTTAAAAATTTGTTGCTGTCTGGCTACAAATGTCGCACTCTAAATTAACGATTGGACTGCAAAGAGTAAGTAAAGTTACCAAGAAAAAGTCTCGACGAACAAAATGTCCGTACGCGACATATCTACATACACGCATATATAAGTAAGTGGATATAGTTACAACGAGGTCCAAAGCCGGACTACCTCGCGTCCCCATGGTCAATTTCATGGCACTTTAAGTCGTTCACTTACAGATTAAACTACCGATTATAGTTGTAACTACATAATTGCAACCAATAATACCACTCCCAATATTGACTAAGACGGTAATGGACATATTAAAATTGAAGGTCGATCGAACGGTGGCATTTCTGGCATGCCTTTACAGTCCCTCGTTTTTGTATGAATCCGCTTCAAGCACACATATTTACAAGCAGCAGTAAAGACTTAATTTAAAGCAATTAATAAATATTAACTGTAGACTATTAACGAAGATAATTTATATACATAAAAATGAATCCCTGTTACACTTGGTCACGCCATAACTTGAGAACGTCTTTACAGATTTCATTAGCCTTTTTTTTTCTAATGCTTTGTAAAAAGTTCTTACGGAAAGAAAAATTAAGAAAATTTGTAAATTTCAGTTTTTTTTATAAAATCCACGCGGACAAAGACGCTGATAACAGCTAGGTAGCTAGAAATAAATACAGATTTATTTAGTAGGTTCCATCTCAGTGGGCAAATACAAATACAAATATTTTATTGATAACACCAATGTTACAAGTCAATTATTCAAATATAACTCAAAGGTAATTATTTCCTAATTACTTGTATTATTTAATTACTTTGTGTTCATAATTATCTTAAAATATTTAGCTAAGAATTATTATTCGTTATTTTAGTGATACAAAGTTTTAGCGATGATAGCTCAGTAGTTAGCGCGGTCAGTTCGCATGCCGAAGGGCGTAGGTTAAAACCCCAACAATGACCTTGAGCCGGTGATGAAAAACATCATGAGGAAACCATAGCATGCTGGTACTTTCTAGTACTCGGCTGGCTAGCTACCATCCTCAAGATGAAAATCGGCCGCTAAGCATCTAACGGTGTGTTCCAGCAACCTAACTTGAAAGCCAGTACCATTCCAGGCTAGGTGTGCTTTACCATCTTTGACCACACCGTTACTTAACATCAGGTGAGGTGAGAACAACTAGCCTGTCAACCTTTAAAAAAAAAGAGTGTTCCTCTATTTCTGAAGTACCTATACGTTATAGTTTTTAGCTTCGGCCAGTTGATAGATATCGTCTTTCATACTTTATATGGAAGGTGTAACACACCAGAACATACCAACAGTTTATGTCCTAAATAACTCAATACTTAAATCTGTTTTATATTAACCTGTTTACAAATAGACATAACTAGAGCTAGCGAAAGTTCTCGTAAAATCATATTAGGCAATGTGACAATTATAAGTGTTAAGCAATTAAATACCTACTGCAAACTGGTCTAGGTTTAACACTAGACAGGGACCTGGCGTTGCGTGAGTTCACGATCTCACCTACTTACTTATCGACTATGAACGTACATACAAAAACGTATAACCTTCTTTTAAGAACCTTGTCGCTATAAAGAAACTAAATAACACTTCGCAATTAAAAATCAATAGTTATTTTTTATCAGTGACAAGGTTTCAAATAGTTATGATGTATGAATGTAGTTGATATTGTCATGCTTATATTATAATATAAGCATTGCGACATATAAGTGCCTAATATTGGTTGATTATGCAAGTGCGAAGCTTAAACAATAGTATATCAGTTTTGTTCCCTTTGTTCTTTACAATTAATAAAAAATAAGAGATAGAATAAAAAATTATATGTAATCCAAAATGTAACCAAAATTATTTGCTAATAATTACTCGAAACTGCGTTTTTTTCATGTCAATAAACCACGTATTGCCTGTTTCAATCTTAAATTTGTAATTTAGTTCGCATCACCATAAGAATTAAGAATAATAAAAACTGCAAATATGATAAAATATATGCTCTGATTTCTTAATTCTTTGACAAAGCACGCGTTAACGCGTTGCACTTCACTTCCTGAAAAAATATTCATTGACCGCACCGCAGTACCAGATATTCTGCCACCAAGAAGTAGTATATAAATATTTTTGTGTTCCGGTTTGAAGGGTACTGTAGCTAACAAAATTACAAGGATGTTGAAACTATCCATCGAATGTCTCAAAGTAATGAACGTCAAAGCAACGATACCCTGGACTTTGTTTTGCTACCCAAAGTTCTGTGTGTATTGCAATGGGCATGCATTATCTCTTACCTTCAGGAGAGAGTCTCATTCGACTCATCACTTTTCATCATCATCATCATCATCAGCCGTATGATGCCCACTGCTGGACATAGGCCTCTCACATTGATTTCCATAAAGACCGGTTGGAAGCGGCTCGCACCCAGCGCGTTCCTGCGATCATTATTAGGTCGTCTGTCCACCTTGTGGGTGGACGTCCTACGCTGCGCTTGTCGGTTCGTGGTCTCCACTCCAGAACTTTGCAGTCCCATCGGCCATCAGTTCTGCGTGCTATGTGCCCTGCCCACTGCTACTTCAACTTGCTAATCCGCTGGTGTCGGCTACTTTAGTTCGTCTACGGATTTCCTCATTTCTGATTCGATCTCGTAGGGAAACTCCGAGCATAGCCCTCTCCATAGCTCCTTGTGCTCTACTTTAAGCTTACTTTAACTAAACATCAATTTTACATTTGAAAAACAATTCGTTTCCATATGAAATACTATAATAATATTATAGATTATGTACTTCTACGAGCGACCAACAACTATAATGACTCAGTGTTATAGTTGCCTTTTTTGGGATGTTGGGATTCTATGAACATTTTAGATTGGTTTTTTCATAGCATACGGTACAATTCCAATCATATCCTGTAATGGGATTATTCTACTATTCTTACGCAGCCTAGTGGCTGCGGGGTACCTTATATCTCCTCTTTCCTATCCTTTCCATCCCAAGGCCGTTTGTAAAAGATGATTGCTTTTTGCGATAAAGGCCAATTGTTACACTAGATTTTAAGTATATATTTTTCTATAGTTATTTTAAGGTTGTCTGGAAGAAATCGCTCTAGGCGATAACGCTGCCCTTGCACACCGTTTATTTGTTGTTTCTATGTTGTATTTTTTTTTGTTACTTCCTTTCTTTTTTTAAATTTTTGTATGTATTATTATATGTTTGGTGTATAATAAAGTTGTATTGTATTGTATTATATTAGATATAGAAACTTTGGTGAGCACAATAAAGAGTATCTATCTATCTTTTCGTAGAGTAACCACATAGGTACTTAGTTGATATCATTCATAATATAATTACATATTCATGTTAGACCCACGAGATCATGTAGTGTATGTAGGTAGAGACATCCTTTCTCTTCTTAGTCAACACATCAATCATACCTACATTCAATTATGTTCCGTCTATGATATTGCATCCAGACTTCTTTTATTAATTAGTTTCTTCATCTTTAATTGATGTATGCTACGTAGTCAAAAATGGAATAAAACCTTTTTTTTAATGGCTGACAAGCTAGGTGTTTGACCACAGCTCACCTGATGTTAAGCGACGGTGTGGTCGAAGATGGTAAAGCACACCTAGCCTGGAATAGAACTGGCTCTCAAGTGAGGCTGCCGGAACACACCGTTAGATGCTTGGCGGCAGATTTTCAACTTGAGAGTGGTGCTAGCCAGCCGAGTACTAGAAAGTACCCTACCACCACGCTATTTCCTCACGATGTTTTCCTTCACCGGCAGCTCAAGCTCATTGTTGGGGTTAGCGCTAACCCACGCCCTTCGGCATGCGAACCTATCGCACTAACCACTGAGCCATCATCGCTACAAAATATGTAAATAATGTAAATTCCTTATGTAAAGAAAGCTATTTTTAAATGACATTATTCAACTTGCAATACATGTGTATTTGTTAGTTGGTTTAGGAATCTTGCAAGCTGAATTAGAACCACTTCCGCATATCTTACGGAGTTGAAATTTGACATGTTGATTCTGTTCTAATGATAATGTATTCTTATGATAAGCATGATTTGATTCTCTAACCAGAATTGGTGCCAAACGAAAGAACTCCACAACGATCAACAGCGCCGGCGTAAACATGAAAATTTGTATAAAACATGTTTTTAACTAGGTAATTATTTTAAGAAAAGTAACAAAAAAAAAAATAGGTAACTAAAGTTTTACATGTTTTATAGACTTAAATGACGAGCCGAGATATTGGCATTCCTGATTTTGTCGACAAAACCAAAAAAATAGTATTTTTACAATAATTCCTCCACCATCATGGCCAATTTTGTTTATGAGATGTCATTTGATTCTTTATTGCAGTCTGGGAGATAATTTTTTTCTATTGCATTTTTTTCAGTAGTCGAGTAATATTTATTTAAACTTATAACTGCTTTATACCCAACTGCCACGATTATGTGTTTGATCTGTATTTATGTACCTATGTCATGTAACCTCACTACGTGACTACTATCTGACCTCATTAAACAGCTGAAATGATTATGATAACTTATATTTTGTTAAATTCTGTAGTCGGGCTTTTTAAACTTTTTTACTTATATTTTACTTAAACATCCGTTTAAGTCCGTCGTCCATATTTTTTAGTTGTTGACTCGTATTTCTTTTCTAATCGTTTATATGATCAAATTTAAATCTTTTTCCGTTTGAATTAGTTAGACTTGCTATCTTAGGCACCTTTCTATCTTTCTTATCTCGCTTACCATTTTAAATTAGATGATGCTTATCTGCGTCATAACTACAATCAATTCCTAAGCATAAGGAGTACAAAAAACGATAATCAAAATCTCATTAGACTAATCCTTTCTAGTAAAAAAATGTGAGCTATTGCATTTGAGGTCTTCCACTCTACAAGGTGAGTGCAATGATTGCAGAGGTCGATAGAAAACTTGAAATTCTCAATTATTGTGAGTAATTGTGGTTAGAACTTAGTTGCAACTAGTATAGTTTGTTTAGTTAATACCTAAGGAGTTCGAAACCATTTAGAAATGTAATTTGTAGCTCTTTTATTAAATTTCAGTACATCATTATATCTGTTATAATCATAATAATATTCTAAAATGTAGTGAATATTTAATATACTACAGTAGTATTTAAGTCATGACCACTGCACCTATGTGTAGTTATTGTAAATTATTATAACGGTACCTATTAAAAACTCCTTACTAGTTACGTGTTCCAGCAGCCTCACTTGAGATCCAGTTCCATTCCAGGCCAGATGCACTTTATTATCTTCGACCACATCGTCGCTGTCACACCGTGGTCAAACACCTAGCTTGTCAACCATTAAAAAACTCTGATATTGATAAAAATAATCAGCTATTACATTTTTTGTCACGATTTTGGTATATTGACTGTAGTAAAAAATATTTGTAATGATAAGCTCAATAATTCCTTTTTGACTAGACAACCTAAGCTTGATATGCCGTACAGATGAACCTTGTAACCAGTAATTATACCTATTTAGTAAGGTTTATCTCAAAGTCTTACTTCGAAGTCGTGAGTATCCATTCAGGTACGTTAGCATTTTAATATATGCACAATTGCACATATAATATGCGCATACTCAATGCCTATACCCTCGTTGCCACATACCTGTAAAACTAACAAGTCTATGCAGAGAATCCATAATCCTGAAGTTCAACTAAATATCAATGGAAAGGTATCCTGTAACAGATATTGATGACGATAGCACTTGTAAAAAACATACATCTATTTATATTAGGTAGCTATAATGACGCAAATCAAGAAATTGACTTCGTAGAATATGTATGTATTGCAGGTAGTAAGTATTATTTGATAAATATTTTAACAGGAGATCGTCTAGATATGTACTAGGTGTAGGTCTAGATAGTTAGGTTTAGTAGCGATGACAACTCAGTGGTTAGTGCGGACGGTTCACAGGCCGTGGGTTCAACCTCTAACAATAAGCTTGAACTGTTGGGGAAGGAAAGCATTGTGAACCATAAACAATAGCATAGTGGTAGGATTTTCTAGTACTCAGCTGGTCTGCAAAATTAGCCGCCAAGCACCTAACGATGTATTCCGGCAGCTACTCTTGAGAGCCAGTTCTATTCTAGGCCAGGTTGCTTTACCATCTTCGACCACATTTAATATCAGGTGATCTGTGGTCAAATCACTTAACATCAGGCGAGCTGTGGTCAAAACACCAAGCTTGTCAATCATAAAAAAGAAAGGTACTACCGCAATATTATATACTGTAACATTAACTGTGTTCTTGTTTGAAGGATACTGCAGCTAGCAAAATTACAGGACTATAGAGGCTAATATCAAATCAAATATCTCAAAGTAATGAGCATTATAGTAGCGATGTCCTTAATTTTTTTGAATTCAAACCTCGAATTTTTCTAGCTGTAGCGAAATTACAGGACAATTTAGGCTAAACATCAAATATCTCAAAGTAATGGGTGCTAAAGTAGCGGATGCCCTCGACTTTTTAGCATTACGTTGGTCGCATTACCTTTACAGTAAAAAAAAGTTATTGAACTAGTCGGGTTACCAGCGGATTAGCAAGTTGAAGTGGCAGTGGGCAGGGCGCATAGCACGCAGAACTGATGGCCGGTGGGGCTGCAAAGTTCTGGAGTGGAGACCACGGACCGGCAAGCGCAGCGTAGAACGTCCACCCACAAGGTGGACAGACGACCTAATAAAGACCGCAGGAACGCGCTGGATGCGAGCTGCTTCCAACCGGTCTTTATGGAAATCAATGGGAGAGGCCTATGTCCAGCAGTGGACGTCATACGGCTGATGATGATGATGATGATGATGATGATGATGACGATGAAAAAAATCCTTCGGATTTGTATATTTCAAGTCTTCACTCAACATAACGAATTATTTGATTCTTTAGCTGTCGAGTGGTGTAATTACATTTTAGATGTAGATGATATATGTGTATGTAGTGCAACACCAAACTGTATCCTCCGATTTTTTTATCAAGAGTTTTCTGAATTGCTTCCCACCATGAAAGCATATCTAATGACATATTCACGTAAAAAAATTAAAACTCCGATTCTACTTAACATCAGCTATGTAGTACAAGCAAGATATCTTCAAACAGTTTTCGCCAATTCAAGAGTAATCAATCTGCCTGAGTCAAGACTATGGTTTTGAGTATTTATTTATATCTATACTAGTTTACACCCGCGACATAGCCCGCGTTAATTTTAGAATCAGGTTCAGAGAGAAATGAAATATGTATACAAATAAGCAATAGTAACAAATACGTCCAGTCTTCTCGTCATCCTCATCCTCATGACGAAAGTCTTCAATCAGTACATTCTACCTGTCATGATCTTCGGAGCCGAAGCGTGGACACTCACAGTGGGAATGATCCGTAAGTTCAAAGTCGCTCAGCGAGCTTTGGAAAGAGCTATGGTCGGCATTTCTTTGAAGGATCGCATCAGAAACGAAGTAATTCGCCAGAAAATTAAAGTCACAGTCATAGCTCAGCGAGCTGAAGTGCATGTCCAGCAGTGGACTGATGATGATAAACAAAAAAAAAAAGTATTTGTTTATTCTATCAGTTATCTGACTTCCATCACACAAGCTCTGCTTAGTTTGGGGTCAGATGGCGCTGAGTGTAATGTGTCCTACAATATAAAAAAAAAAAGTAACAAATAGGCAATAGTCATGAAGCTTGCACTATTTTATTATTAGATTGAGATAAAAGATATCTTTTCTCCCTGAATAACGTTGTATAAAGACGCATCTATACCAAATTTCAAGTGGATAAGCCCAGTAGTTTAATTTTGATAATCTCAGAGGAACCTAACGTTTTTCTGATATACGAGTAAATCCTATATGTTAATCCAGGCAATAAACTGTATGTGTATCAAATTTCATCCGAATCCGTTCAGCTGTTTTTTCGTGATTGAGTAACAAACATTCAAAATCCATACATCTAATCATACAAACTTTTACATTTATAATATTAGTAGGATAACAACGATCATAAAAGAAAACAATAGGTCTGTGAATTGAAACAGAGAAAGTTATTTGAAAGGTCATTGTTTTATTGTTTCTAATCTTTTTATGAACGGCTTTCACGCAGATAGATTTTCTACTGACTGGTAGTTAATCATTGTTATCGGTATTTTAAGCTTTGTGTAATAACTTAACAATAGTTGTATAAGTCAATTTAGAAATGAAATAATAAATAATTGCCTAATTAATGATTGACTTACACGTGACAAGTGATATCGTATAAATACTTACTAACCTATTAAACTTTTACTATATTTTTTTATGCGTATATTCACAAAGTTAACCTTTTTTTGTTTTTTTTTTTAATATAAAAAAGATTTTGTTTCTGATTTTTGAAATGATTAATGTAGCCCTTCTCTTTTTTCTTGTGTTTAGCATAATATCTATAGATAAGTAGGAAAAACAAGGAATGTTGATTTGACCCCAACAGAATTGTTTGCAACCGGTTTTGTAATAAAGAACTTAAAATGTGCTTTGGCCTCGGATACAAAAAGACGCTATCTATCTCGGTCTTGAATTTTTCATGCCAAGTATTGTCTTCCAGCTCTTGGAGATTTTAAGCCACTATATCTTTCCATCTATAGTTGGTACGGCAGACAAGCTGTTTGTTTTCTGGTAGTCTGAGATGCGTTCCTTATAACAGTGTGGTTTGTTTTTCTTCGGCGGTTTTGTTCGTTGTTGGTGAGGTGATTATTGAGGTTAGTACTACAAAAACTGATGGCTCGACGAAATAATAAAATTTGCAGGAAAAGACTGGATTTACATGGCAAATAACAGAAACAAGTGGAGAAAAATGGGGGAGGCCTTCACTCGATGAGAGGTCCTTACATAAATAATAACAAATATAATTAAAAAAAAAAAAAGTTATATATCTTATATTTTTTTAGAATTTGTAAAATTTTATTTTTTATTAAGGAATAAATAAGGCTATATTATATTATTACTACAAAAACTATAGATATACTGAAGCAAAGTTTTTTAAAATGTTTTAGTATAAAACTTAGTTCTACGGTGTTGTTTAAGATATCACATCAAAATAGGTATGTCTATTGATGCCATTTTTCATGGAATACTCGATATTTTTATATGTACAATTTGATTAGATTTTATTTAAAAGCTAAAAAGTACAATCAATCTAATAACTGTATGTATGTTTCTATTATATTTGTAGCGATGATAGCTCAGTGGTCAGCGCGGTCGGTTCGCATGCTGAAGGGCGTGGGTTCAAAACCCAAAAATGAGCTTGAGCTGCCGGTGAAGGAAAAACATCGTGAGGAAACCATAGCGTGGTGGTAGGGTACGTTCTAGTACTCGGCTGGCTAGATACCAACTCAAGTTGAAAATCTGCCGCCAAGCATCTAACGGTGTGTTCTGGCAGCCTCACTTGAAAAACAGTCCCATTCCAGGCTAGGTGTGCTTTACCATCTTCGACCACACCATCACTTAACATCAGGTGAGCTGAGGTCAAAATCTAGTCTGTCAGCCATAAAAAGAAAAAAAAAAGTAATGTGCTGCCTAAAATAATTAGGTTGCCGATAGACAAATAAAAGTCTAAGACTATTCAAGCGGGCAATCAAACTAGTTGCATGTCTAGAAGTAGACTGAATAAATGAATAAGCAGTATGCTGGTAGCATTGCCTCAATGACATTAGTCATGTGCAGAAGTCAAGGTAATTATGTCATATATTTCTTTGGAATCATAAAAAAATATAGAATATTGTATCTAATAGGTACAATTAGAATCAGAAATATGACTATTTAGGTACCTTTCTACTTTAAAGAATTTTCCTTGGTACCTACTAAGTTTTTGGTGTGCAAACAGGTAAATAAAATGCAAATATTGTATTACTTATAATGTATTTAACTTATTAAGTCTTATGCTTAACTATAGTACATTATCACTAAGGCTTAAGATCTCGCTTTCGGCGTGGGTTCCTCAGAGTCCTTGTACCAATCCTCACTGAAAAACAAATAAGAATCATTAAGAAAAACACTAGCATTGCCATGTGGCGAGAACACGGAAAAAATAAGTTTTTTTTTAGTGTTAATTTTTAAACATAGTAGTGCTCAATTACAAAATGTATTATACGCACAAGTGTGGGCAATTTTAATAATGTTGTGAAACATATCTTTTTGTGTTCTCGTAAAGCCACTACTATTTTATTTTAAACATGATCTGGACTTGACCATAACATGTTTTGTTTAACTTTGAATGTGGCTATTACTTGTCTTACTTGATTATATCATAAAGCATTAAATAATATAAATACCTGACACTGGTAGAATGCACAAAATGCGATGCCAAAAGTAAGAAAAAAATTGTACAATGGAAAAGAAGAAAGGCTTTTGCCCTACATCACAAGCTAATACAATTGTACAAAAATTATTTGTATTGTTTAGATTTGAGGCACATTTTTTAAAGTTATCCCATCAATAAGTTTCTACTATAAATTAGTCAATAAAATACTGTATTTATTTATTATGTGATGGGACAGATGACCTTTTGCACGAATAGTTAAAAAAAAATGTTAAATGACAAATAGGTATTAATGTTAGACCTGGGTAAGAATTGAACCCAAACCCGACTTCTACTGAGCTGGCAGGGTAGACTAGATAAATAGACAAATACTTTATTGCTTTACACCAAAGGTTGTATACTTTTAATAAATGGTATAGTATAGTAACAACATACATGTATATAGGATGAGTGAAATTTGAATTGAATCATGTATCAGATGTTACTAGTAATAAGGGGTTAGCAACTTACCATCCGCGCACGTTCTCAGGTGCGTCACATTTCTGTGACTCGTCATTGTAAACCTCCCCGACTTGGCAGCCAAGATCTCTGGGCTCCACTCCGTTAAGGCAGACGTAGAATCTCTGGCAGTCGTTGGGGTGGGCAAACTTAGGGTGGGCCACGACCTGGCCGTTAGCGTCTACCTGCTGGTCCTTGGGGCACTCGAAACCGTCCTTGGTCTTCTCTAGAAAATACAAAAATATTCTTTAGAGTCCAAAGTACCGAAAACTATAATTAATTTTTACGCGGTGACTTGTCTCATTTTGTTTATCAAGTTTGTAATACGTATAAAAGTAAAAAAAGTATAGGTAATAAGATATTCTAGCTATGTCATGTTTCTGCTTGGAGATAGACAATTCATCCACGGAACGTGGCAAGCAGATGTTGTGGGGATGAATGTGGGGAGATGTTGTTATGTTTATAATATGAAAACGTTACTTTTTCATAAATCACTTTTGCTTTCTGTTAAACAGCTTGTGTTGTTGCGGGTGTTTTAGAACCCTAAGTTGCGGGCGGTTCGTTTAATATATATCTAAAATGTATGGTTGTTTGTTTTTTGTTGTTTTATAACATGATTGTCACCCGCCTTTGTATTGTGGCAAACATTTATATAAATGTAAAATGAAATAAGAACAGATAAATTGGCTGCCAAAACGCTGTAGGGATGGAAACTGCTGAGCTACAAATGATACCTATATTATATGAGATATTCACGGCTCTACATTGCTAAAACAAAATATTTTTTTCTTACTTTCTTGAGCGTTACAGCCTTGTCTAGCCGCGGTGTCGGGCCACACACAGGTGCCAGAGTACTCATCGAAGTGCAGACCGGCAGTACACTTAACCTCGGTGACTTCGCCTTCAATGCAGTTCATGAAGATGTTACACACACTGGGGTCGGGGTGAGCGAAGAAACCATTACGACGTGGGCACTGACCAGTCGGCTTAGGGGGCTCTGTGGAGATTGAAAAATGAGTGTGTAAATATAACAAAGAAATGTCACATGACTTATAATATAAACAGCTGACTCATCTTTATCCTCCAACGAGATCACACTAACTATATAAATGTACTACACTAAATATATTCGCCGTGGTGGTGCCGGCGTAAGAATAGTACCCCACCCTCTCTACCCGTGGTTGCCGTAAGAGTCGGCTAAGGGATGTAATCCGGAAGATGGGCAGCAGTGTTTTCCTTGAACAATCACATCTAACTGCGCTCGCCAACCCGCCTGCCAAGCATGGCGTGTATTGGCAAAAACCAGGAGGAGGCCTATGTCCAGCAGTGGACGTCCTATGGCTGATGATGTGATGTGATATAAATGTCAATGTTTGTTACTTCTTTATGCTGAAATGGCTTGACAGATTATAATTATTTTGAAAAGGATCGTTTATTCTGTGTACACATAGGCTACTTTTTATAACGGAAAATGCGAATAAAAGATATTTTCGCAATTTATTAAGCCCACAGCTAACTTAGGATCGTCATTCATTATCTTGGCTAACAGATATGCATGTAAAGTCTCTATTAATAGGTATAGCAATCTTGGCAGATACCTAGTCGTAGTATCCAAATTGAAATTAAAATAAATTAAACTGATTGACATTTAGTAATTGACCCCTTGACATAATTGACTAATCTAAAATTGACATTATTTAATAAGTAATTCTATTTTATCCAGTTTTTGCACACCCTATTCTGGGTTAAGTATGGTCTAAGCGACTTTTTAATTTATGTACCAGCATTTTGACACCTGTACTTAGCAAATAAATACATTCTGATTTTGAAAGTAAAGTTAAGTCAAATACCTATATTCAAAAGATCTAGCTTAACAATTTGCGAAAATATCGTCGTCAAGTTTTCGATACATTGCAGTATCAAAAATTTGACAAAAGTTTTTTCGCAAATAGCCATGCGAAACCACAAAATTTTCATTGCTACTAAAACTGTATGGTGTTTAAGTATACATATCTAGTCTATTGAAGATTAATTTTCGTTTACGCAACGTATCGCTATTAGTTAGATATACGAGTAATTAGACTCGACATTAATTAAAATGCATCTAATTATAGTTCAGGGTTAACATTTACTTATTTTTTGTATTTAGTAACAGTTACTTTTATGCAATAGGTAACTGTATGAATAATAATTGTAAAATTTTGCAATTCATAATTATACAAGCTGCATACCAATATGCATTCTATTTATCAGGGTCAACCTTAAGGAGCGTAGCATCTTTATAAAGTTCAAGTGTAATGCAGCATCTACAAGTGAAAAACTTGAAAAGTCAATGTAAACCACTTTTAGTTATCGCTAATCGCAAAAACGACTTTTTCAACTTTTAAAGCGTGACAATTATAGATTGACCTTGAATTGTAAATTATAAATGGGATGTTTATGGTGATTTGAATGATAGTTAGAATAATTAGGTATATATTTTATTGTTTTAATCATACTGATTTTGATTAGATCGGATACTCAGACTATAGTTTTAGCCTTTTTCAAGGAGTCAAAGTATAGTCAGACGCGCGCATGGCCTCGTTTTACTTCGATTTACTTTGTTCTTTTCTTCAGGATGAAATTAGTTCTAAAGAGCAATTGCGTTAGACTAAAATAATTTTTTATTAGTAATTTTTGTTTGTTAAATTATATTTTCGCTGGGTTTACCTTTCTTATAAAAAATAAAGTTTCAGGAAATTATGTATTTCGTAACAATGTGGTATTTCCGTCTATTTCGTACAAACTATTTCTTTCCCATATAATAAGATGACACATTTATCCAAATATCTATATCTTTATACGAGCAATTCTTGCATATATATATTCTGAATCTCGGAAACGGGTCCAACGATTTTCACGAAATTTTGTATACAGGGGGTTTCGGGGGTGAAAAATCGATCCAGCTAGGTTTCATTTTCAAAACGTCGTTTTTCCATGTTTTCAGCCGAGCAATGCTCGGTCGACCAGGTACTTTTACTTAATATGTAATATAACTATAGTACCAACTACAGTACCAATTCAATAGTTTACATAAATCAAAAAAGTGAGTATCTGTATCTTTTATAACATAACCTTTATCCGTTAGCTTGAGCCACTTAAAATTGTGTTACAGCTTTAAACCTACTCAATAAACATATCACGAGTAAACGGTAGACGATACATTCCACACGACCAGCGTATCTTTTAACATATGTATTATTTATTTTCAATAAAACATAATATTAAAGCTTAGTATTTTAAGCCTTTTGTATCTGGTATAAAGCAAAATAACTGTCTGCCATGAACTGATTTTTGCATAGTAATTTTTACCCGTGTAATGATACCGTGTTGATTATAAATCTAGACACTATTTATAGTGTTTGTACGTAGTCGGTAGTCTGTAGTGGACGACCTAGAACGCTAGTGGCGTGTGTCAACTTGGTCAAAGGACACCTTCACTTTATAGGAACTGCAAATGGCCTCTAAGGATATCTAACTCACATGTATTGCGTGTCACGAAATTATCGCCTTTAATGGCAATAGCACAAATCATAGCTTATCGATACTTTTTTTTAAATAAATCAGCCTTGTCATGTCTTGTACGCATAGATAAACAGTTTATAAAATGAAACAGTATACTTAGATAACTAAACAACTCAAAGCTTTTACACTTATTTGAAGTACTCAATTAATTTTCTTGTATCCTTTCAATATCATTGGGATCAGATTTACGCAATAACATTTCAGTTTTACCTAATCGGTTATTAACCTACACTATTTACTACTGTATAATCACGTGTCTCAATCGCGAAGAATTAAAAATTATATTCCATAATTATTTGTAGTCTTTATTCTAGAACATAATGTACCGCATAGACATACACATAGAGAGCTTGTATGCAATAAAATATAAATACTCACGAAGTTCAGTCCTGTCACCGCAGTCTACATTGAAAGGTTGGTCGCATTTGTTGATCTTCCTAATGGTAGGGTCGAAGACAAGACCATCGGGGCAGAGCTTGGTGGTGGCCACGCCGTCTACACACTCGTAGAATTTGTCGCACTGCCTCTCATCATCGTACTGGCCATCTTTAGCCGGGCATTTGAATTGAGCACCTGAAAAAAAATTATAAAATGGTAAATTGTTTTTTTTTTTTATATCTGAATAATACATATCAAAAGTCACTGTATGTTTTATGCCTTTTCTTACAACGAATTATGATACAAATTCACTGACATTTGTGTATATTTTTACGAAAGGTTTGTATTGTTTAAAAACATTATAATGAAATTTTTGTATAAGTAAAGAAATTCAATATTTTGTATTGAAGTCATCGAAGTAAATTAATATAAGTAAATAAATCACTAGTACAATATAAACACATTGACTGTATTTTGAATATTGCTAAAAGTTCATATAATTATTTGGTAAAGTGAATATTTTTGGATTATCGAGAATGCATTTGGTCCGGCAGGTATATGTATATTATTAAAGTAGAATACCTGCCTGACCATTTAAGTACAAGTCACATGACCATGAAATTTTCCTTTTTATTTTAAAAAATGCGTCACGTTCGTGTACGTTCTCATTTCACGTGCTACTTCTCTTACACAGAATATGCACAGATCAGGTTCTTTACATAACGATGTTACATAAACCAACACACTGACACGTATTGGCATACAAAGTTCTCTCGCCAAATAAAACTAAGCAGATTTGTTTGGTTAACAGCCATTTAGTTGGATCTGTTGGTATATTTGATTTTAAATAATCATGATAATGTTCACAATTTTTTTTTTGAGAAATTATAAGGTATACGTAGATATATGAACTGAAATTATTATATATAGGTATGACAATATAAGATAATATTGTCTATACCTATTTATTTGAAAATAACGTTAATGCTTATAGGAAATGTGTCTTAAATTTCAGTTCATTTCTATTTATGGTGAAATTTCACTAAAATCGTGTGCAGAAACTTTTTGTGTTCAATTAGTAGGTATTATAAGGTTAATTACAACGGACTGTATGTGTTTATATAATATGTCTTTTCTATCCACGAAACTTATTGTAACTATCGTATATCGTAACTCGTATCTTATGATTTACTATAGTCTAAGAGAGATATTCATGAAAGCTAATAATAGGAATTTACCATAATATAAACCTTTGCAGAACAATAAAGTTATAGATTTTGGTACGTTCTAGTACTCGGCTGGCTAGCTACCACCCTCAAGTTGAAAATCTGCCGCCAAGTATCTAACGGTGTTTCGGCAGCCTACTTTAGAGACAGATCCATTCCAGGCTAGTTGTGCTTTACCTTCTTCGACCACACCGTCACTTAACATCAGGTGAGCTGTGGTCAAACACTTAGCCTGTCAGCCACAAAATTTATGTCTACTCGTAACCTATAAGGATGTTAGCTGACATTTCAGATTAGCGGTATTTGCAATGTAAATCACGAGTCAAGGCCTCACATTAGCATTAATTTTAGTTTTTTTTAATGTGGTACCTACTCAATATAAATGACCTTTGACTTAATTTAAAAGTTGAATGTCTAGGTTTAGAAAACGGCCATCTTTACAGAATTATATAAATACTAAGTTTAATCGTTTTTAGTAACTTTTGCCGGATATATTACCATTACTTACAAAATAATCTAAAACAGTCTTCTTTCTGTTGGTATGTTGGTTGATTCATTTCAACGAATGTATTACGTGAAATTTTAGTGAATTACGTTAAAAGCTAGTTATATGTATTTGTGTAAATTTTTTATTGACATTTCAGCGTATTCATGTTACACAATATTGTATCTAACCCATGTAGGTAACATTGGGCGAGTCCATTCATAATCTTACTGATATTTTAAATGTGAAAATATGTCTGTCAGTTTTATTTGTTGCTCTTTTAAAGCAATGAGGACACGGATCGTCGTGATTTTTGACATAACCAAACTCGACCTAACATAACATTATGTCTAACTATGATAACCTTTGAATGAAGCGTGGAATTAAAAGACAACATATGATAGTAGGCGGCACGGCTGATCGCCGTATCGCAATGCCTGACGCAAGAAGCGAAGTGAAAGTCGCAGGGTTACAACATGGTGCATCGACTGATGCATCAAGGGTCGGAGGCTGACCTGGTACTCTGGCAAATGACGAGGTATACTTGCTACTTGAGGTGCTAATGCATTAAAGCTTCGGAGAACAAATATTTCAAAACCTTAGAACACTGGAAATGATTATGCTTCATAGAAATGTTACGTTAACATACCCATATTGGAAAATAATGTAGGTACCATAATTTAATAGCAATAAAATTCAGATTATAAAAGTTACTAATTTTATTTGTTACTCTTTATACTGAACCTTAAATGTTTGTGCGTGTGAAATAACTTTCGAAATCGGGCAAGTAGTTCCAAGAGAAACATGTAAGAACAAAAAAAAAACTTAAATATCAAGACAATCTTTAATTGTTCAATTGATTCATATTGATCTAGTGATAAACATTTTTATTGGAAATGTTTATCAATTATTACTGAAATTTCATCTATGTTCTCTGAGTACCTTCTTAATTCATGATTTTTCTTTGACAAATGTGTTAGTCCACTAACAAAACAAAGTTATAAGTAGATAACGTTCAAATACCTACTTAATATTTTCTAAGAAACAAGCATCAGCGAATCACGTTTTATACCAATATACCTAGTGACAGGCATACCAAAATAGCTTTGTGGTAGATTAAAGCTGCCAAGAATTCTTAACAAACAAGTCTTTGACACTCTTACTTAAACTAGCGGTAAACCGCAAGCTTTAGGCTGTGTAGTAATATATGTACATAGAGTTGAAATTATTATTAAAATTAACTCAAAATTTGGTAGAAGTCAGTTTTGATCTTTTGATTTATGACATTACTACTAATGCTGTTGATGGCTCACATTATTCCACACGGTTACAATAGGGCAGGGGGGTACTGGAATCGTCCCACCGTTTTGCTTCATAAAAAAATCAACATATCCCTTGACAAACTTCAAACTTTTAAGACAAAAAAGACACAAATGAAATGCTTTTAATATATAATACGATAGAACCCTCCCTTAAGAATTCACAATCATTCTCTCCACGCATGCGCCAGTAAACCAATGTAACGTATCAATGTTTCAATAGGAATACAAAGTCGGCGTATGATTAGACATTCCGCTTCGTTGCAATGGTGACAGCTTTTATTTCCCTCACGAAGTTGCAAAAGATTTGCGTAAATTTTAATACAGCGCGGTGTCAACACCGCCCATGCAATATTTTATAGAATTTCGTATGACTGTATTATTATTCTGCGAATAAAGCGTGAATGTCAATGTCGTTTGTTTAAACAAGAGCGAAACCACTGGACGGTGAAGCCGGTAAAGTCAAGCAGTTCTTTCCCTATCCATTTGTTTTATTTTTACAGCCGTAAATTTCCGCTTGAGATTTCAAACTTTCTACAGATCTTGTTTTTATTTGTTCACAAATGAAAGTTTGATATCAGTTACGTTAAACTTTAAATGTATTTACATATATACTTCAGAATATAATAACTTATTTCCTTGAATAAATAACTTGGTTAGCTAATTACTTGTAAGTATTTCATAGAGCATCTAACTTATTCTAAATTAAAGCCACGTATTTTTTTCTTAAATTAAGCTATTTTCATTTAAACATTATTATGATAATATATAGAAAATCTGTAGTGACAGTTGTACATGACGACTGAAACAGAGTTTATAAAGAGTTTCCATTATTAAGGGAGAAATAATATTCTTTAATCGAAAACATCATAGCGCACAACTGATTATCAAAAACCATAGTAAATATAACAATATTAACTCTTTAACCTCATAATGTTTGCTCATTTGATAGTATCTCTATTTCAAGAGCTGGGAGCGAGTGTAAGGAGTGGGTTTGATTCCGTCTCTGAACAAACATTTAGAAAAAGTATGCAAGTATTCTATCAGTTATCCATTTCTCATTTTACAGCTAGTACTTGCTTAGTTGTGGGACTAGATGGACTGTGTAAAAAAGTTGTGCTAAGCACACTGAGCTATATACTTTAAATCACTGAATCTGCACGCTGGTGACGTCTATGATGTGCGTGAGAACAACTTTGTCGTATAACTGCGTCAGTAATGACCCGTCGTCTGCTGTAATATACATTGTATAACACTTTCGTAATTGTTTCACAGACTTGTTAGGCACAGTTACGTGTTATATTCAATTTCGATAATTTCATTTACTTTCGTATATTGCCTTTGGTAATTATCTGAATGCCCCGATTTCATTTTTATTAAGTAGTTAAGTAATACTGTAAATTATAGCTACAAGTATATAGTATTGCTTTTGTTCAGTTGTGAATGTAAAAAGTATTGGTAACTCTTAGGATGTTTGCGCTCGTTGATGTCTTTTGTAGGGGGCCTTTGACACACGGTCGTATTTTTTATGCAATAAGAGTAATTATACCAAAGCCAATATATTATATTTAAACGGCAGTTATATACACCAACTGAAGATTTTTACGTTTTGTGTGCTTATTTGGATAAATTAAAATACTTTAAATACTTGTTAAAATTGTGTGCTTTGATGTCTTTTATAAATTTTTTTACTTTAGTTAGGGATATACATAAATTAGCACAAAATATGTGCTTTATTGAAACACGTCCGTTTATTTCTTTGTGTAGTTTTAATGGCTGGTCTGATACCTATTAGATATATAGACAAATATTTTTATATATCAGTTATATAGAAAAAAAACACAGTTAAAATTAAAACTATTACATATGATATAAAACTAGCTCCGCTTAAAATAAGGACTCTTTAAGCACACATTGAAATTTAACAAAAATATTCCAGTTGTAATACTTACTCGCAAGCGCGGTGACTGTAGCTAAAACGACGAACACTTTCATGATGACCTTTCGATTGCAAATTTTTATAAAAATAATTATATTTTTTTAATGACTAGATAGCGGTCCGAGCCAACCGTCGACCCTGGAGAGACTGACGAGTGAAGCTGTCGCGCGCGCCTTTTCTTCACGATATCGGCGCAGGCCCACAACCGGTAACACTTAGGCGTGATTTAACAAATTCTTCTATTAGTAACAATATAATTTGCTACGGCATTACGCGCCGCATGACCCTCGATGATGTCGTTAAAGGAGGAGTAACAAGGACTCACATTCCCACATGAGTAATCAGATAGAGCAAAATAAAAACGGCTTAACTTATACCTAAAGCTTAGCGTTGTAATTTGCTCTAATATTGTCTGGCTAGCAATCAGACCAGGCTAAAAACAATCATAAACATAACACAATCAGAATAAGTTACCTGTGCATTATTTTTGCTATAAAAATTAATACTCCTTTAAAATATTAACATTGTAACTTAAACTTGAATTAAATTTAATACTCGCATATTTTAATTTTTTTTTATTTTATTTATGAGAGGCCATATCTTATCATACTAATATTTTAAATGAGACAGTTTGTATATGAATGTTCACGCACTCGCAAATAAACATATTTTGTGCACCTTAATATATCTTGATTCTCGCTATAATGACTCAATGAATTCGTGTATAATTGGGAAATTAATGAGTTTATTACTCAGAATTAACGCATAATACTTTTTGTCCCAGAAGACACGTTTCCTGGAAAATAACGCGTGAAGCCGCGGGGCACAGTTTGAGTAATAAATTCTATTCTTAAACTCGAGTATTAGGTTCCAAAACCAGTTTGAACAGGAAAATCCACAAATCAAAACACGCAAGGGATAAGCTAAAATAAGAAAACGATTATTTTATCCTGATATTTTTACTTGTTGTAATGTAAATATGTATTACAAAAGCATTGCAATATGTAGCGTTCGAGGCATAACTCGACTAGAGATAAATTTCAAATGTTATGCGATAGAATTTATTATTTGTGTCTCAACACACTATCATTGTGACCATAAGTCGAAAATGGTAAACGTCATCATCATCGTTCCATTTTACTGGACATTGACCTCTTTTGGTGCACGACTCTTAGCCTGATCTTCGACTTTTCATTTCTTGTCACTGCCTCAGGGCGTCTCTTGCTATGATTTCTGCTACACTGAAAATAGTAAATGAACAATTTTTCTATATGGTTAACATGCTTGGTGTTTTACCGTAACTCACCTGATGTTAAACGGTGTTGTCGAAGTTAGTACCTATACACACCTAGCCAGGAATTAAACAAAAACGGAATACGCTGTTAGGTATTTCGCGGCAGATTTTTAACTTAAGTGTATCTCGGCTATCCAGTCGAGTACTAGAAATAACCATCATGTTATGGCTTTATAACGATATTTTCTTTCACCAGAAGCTCAAGTTTTGCACACTATTGGGATTTTAATCCAAGCCGTTCAGTGTATAAAATGACCACGATGAAATAACCTCGAAGCTATCATGGTTACAAAAATACATAGCTTGAAATTGTAACTTGTTCTCCTCTGAAACAGCTGTATATCGTTATATACATATATTATGCTTGAACACAAGCTTGCAGCTTTTAATTCTCATTCGATAATTTATTGCAGTCAGTCAGCTGAGGGCAAGAATGTTATCTTACAACTACCGTACTTGAATATTTTCTCGTTATATATCTATACATTACTTCCTTTAACGTTTTGTCAAGGTCATTTGAACTGATTGGTCTTAAAAATAATAATGTAACTTATTATCATACCAATTACAAAAAAATATTACAATTCAATACTTAGCACTAGTGGAAGAAGTGATAGAATACAAACAGCCAAAGCAAATTACTTTAACCAACGCCTATTGTCAATAAAAAAGACCAGATTTAAGATTATGTTCAAGTTTTTTTAATTGTCGTTCCGTATTATGTCAAATAAATGTTTATTTTTCTATCTTTCGCACTTTTAGGTTGTGTTAGATGTGATAGACATAAGCAGTGAGTACAGCAATGAGCTACATCAGCATCGAAATAATTCATAAAATGGTGGAGCCAAACTAAATGTCAAAAAGTTATAATAATTCCAACCAAGGTACGTCGTGCATACTCATTATGTAAAAACAAAACAAAACCAGTGCAATATTCCAGTTCAGTGAACGGTACGTATCCAAAATTCACCACATGATGGGAACCGCCAGTTGCGGCTTGCATTTCAATGACTACCACGACTACCACTGCACGTTGCTCCCATAGTCAGTTCACAAATTATATTATTTTAGAAAACACGTCAATAACAATACTTCGAAGGGCTTCAATAAGTGTTCTGGAAAATCAAATGTGAATCGAATAATCGTAATGTGAACCGACTATAAAATGGCATAGAAATACCTTAACTTAATTTAATGCAATGTATTTTCTACTGTAAAATATGCATTAACTCTGATTATTTTTTTTAGAGTTTTTTAATAACTAAAGAAAGATAGAGTACAAACCACCAATTCTTCTGTAAAATGTTTAGATAATTGAGCATTCGGGGAATCATAAACATCGCACCAGTTTTTCAGGCATTCATTTAACTTCCTGCTTAAAATGTACAAATACCAACTTGTATAGAATCCAAATGGAATCTTAATTAATCTTTTAACTTTAAGGAAATGAACATCTTACTTGTAAACTACGTATCCAAGGATTTTCATTAATTACAATGCAATTGTAAACACTACCTACCATAGAAATACTTACAAAAGCTTTATTAGCTACTAACAAACTTTACTTGCAAGGACTCAGGTCAAAGGACACAATTACTCGTAATTATCGTTGTGGCTATATTTCCACGTTCTGCGTTTGTTACTGCAGTTAATTATCTTTCTAATGCTGTTCTAAATAAGGTATTTCTTATTAGAGCAAAAATATGACGGTTACGCAAGTTCATGCGCGCTGGACTCCTATTTTTAAGATACCTCACACTGAATGAAAAGTCAAAAAACTAAGCCCAATTTTGTATTTCGAAGTAGTAAAAATTAGGAGACTTTGCAGGTGTCAAAATAACATTATTTAGTGTTTAAACTCCTGTCGATTCTAAATAACGTTTGTATGACTTATTATGTATGTATTATTAATTTTAATCATTTATTAAAATTAATAATACATACATAATAAGTCATATTTTAGTAATTGTCTACTGTTTTGTTTTCTATTATCAAGTATGACACTTAAGGAAGCTAACTATTATTAACTATTTTACTTAAATAGGTTTTGCTTAATTTTTTTACAATAACCTATGAGCGTTACTTTTATAAGAATATCTTAAGAGCATAAAATCGAGTGCGTACCTATATATTACATTTATGACAAGATGTGTAATTTTTGCGTAAAATATTAAGTATATAATCAAAAACTTTATCACAAATCACTATTATGGAGATTGCAAAATTGGCCATTGCAATAAATTCGAAAGCGGAAGTTATAAACATTATTTGCCTAACATCATATCAAACTAAAGGTGTCATGTTACATAATCCGCACTCGCTAGCAACTACCAGTAACAAACGTTTGGTATGCAATTACCCACAAAGTGAGCAATTGACTCTAAGTAACATAGGTTTGTTTTATTGCCTCCCAATAAGAATAAGCCACGCTTGTCATTTGTTAGATGATTCTTGGAAATAGTTTATATAACGTAATTTTGACACGGCTGTTTTTCTCCCTTGGATTAAAAGCTTATCGAATGAGATCTTATTTTATATTGTAACCGAATCAGCCCTGTTTTTAAACTGTCCCACTGATAGTCTCTGCTCTGCTCAGAAGAATAGCCAAGGGCTTCCGGAACTCTCGGACATGTACTAAGTTTTCCTGACGATGTATTCCTTCACCGTTTAAAGTCACAGTCCTGGACCTCCAGCTTGAAAGCCAGACGGTCTGCTGAAGCCAACAAGGAATAATACTACCTACTACTTATACTGTTATCACATTCAATGAGCTTCCTTTAAGTCCATGAGAGTGATATTTAAAAGTAAATAGTAGGTAAATGGATAGAAAGTTAGGTATCGTTTTCATTAACAATAATTTCTAGAGCAATATTAAAAATCCCTCAGCTTTTACAAAAAACACAATGAAAGAAATCTCTAGAAGTCTTTAAATAAATAAAAAGTTTTTCATTATAGGGAGACATTGAATTTAACATGATAGAAAGAGTAGCACGATATCTTGCGTAGGATAACCTTCATAAAGGTGGGAAACACTGAATCTTACGACACCCTAGTATAAGATTCAGGGTTCATAGTTAGTAGAAGTTAATCGGTAAGCACCTACACTACAGTATACCTCAAAATATGGCAAAATAATATTTACTGTCTTATATATACCTATACAGTACGGATGAAGAACGTAGAGTCAAAATATTTGGTACATATGTAAGGAAAATTCACGATATACTTACGGCAAGTTAGTAGGAAGCCTGTAGAAAAATGACAGATTGAAAAATATTTCTTTTTTAAACTATAAAGTTTTTAGTGATCAGCTATGATCACCCAATAAATTGAAAATCTTTATCTCTCGCTGTACCAAATCAAGTACCTACTTCTAGTTGATATTTGTCAAAGCCATCCCAAAGGGAGCAACAATAGGTATACCACAAATGACTTCACGTGCTTAAGATTGGAAATTACCTCCGAATAATCAATTTCTTGTGATACCGGCAACTGTCGAATAAGTCCCTAGATATTTTTTAGTAGATCAAAAAAGAAAAAGTCTCTAAAGCCAACCAAATAAAGATCTAGTGACAAAATTGAGAACGGTAACAGTTGAAGACCTTAAATATTTTCAAAGTAAGTATTCGAAACTCTTGCCTTGTAGGGCTTTTACCTACCTACAATATACTTATATTAACGTCGGTACTCAACAAGTTTGAGCTCAGGTTAACGACCGATCGTATTGTGATTTATGCCTTCGTTATAACCTTTACTTAAGCTATATACAATCTCCTTTACCGTCCTCGAAACCTAACCTCGAAATTCGACAGTCTTCTTTGGAATCCGATCTGTCGCTAAGTGGTTCAAACCAGCGTATTTAATTTTAGCAATAGGAAATGAGTTGGAGGGACACTACCGCCCAACACCGGTTTTCGAAGGGCCGCCGTTTCACGTTACAATTTATTGGTAGTAAGTACCAACATACGTGTACGAAAGGCGATAATTTATAAATTTTCCTACTTATTTTTTATTATGTTCCCCATAAATTTGCTGAACTGAACTAATCAACATTTAGCCTTCTATTTTGATCTATTATAATATTATATTCCATTCAGTTTCATTTTTTCATAACTTGTTTGTTCTAAATTTCTATAACAACAACCGACAAGTCATGTCAAGACGTCTTCAAGAGGCGCATATTTTATCTGACAACTTTTAGGCACGGCCAGTGGCTGGGTCGCCAAATGGTGGCGATGAGTTCTATCTATGAACACTTACAAACACTAGAAGATTTTACAATATTTGCCAACACGGGGAGATGATCATACTTACCTGTTTGAAAAGTTCTATGTTGTAAAAGAGTTTCAAAGGAAGGATGTTGTAGGGCCTATGTCCAGCAGTGGATGTCCTACGGCTGAGAAGATGATGCTGTAGGTACATTTTGCTTGTACAAAGCACCCATCGGAAAATCATATACCAAATTATGCCAAGGCTAAGTTTAGACATAGAATGACGTAGAGCTAAGGACGCCTACTACTTATTTTATTATCTCAATTTACGCAGACAACAATGGAAAATGCACGTGGCTGGCAATGACTCATAGCTCATAGCACTGATTAAATAGGTTTGTATTATGTAAATATTGTAATGATCTGGGACCGAATCTCAACTTAATGATATTGTTACAAAAAATTACATTGAAATTGGTCTCGCTCTCTCAGCTGTAAGAAAAAACGAAACAAATTTCAAGTAAAAATAATCAAATTGGTGAACTATAAATCTGAGAAAAACTGCCACTGTAGGAATCAGACGATATAAATTAAAATAGTTGTCCGGATCGGCTTCGTTATTGTTAGCTGTGCCACTTCTGGACGCGGGCCTTACATATCGTGAGAAGGGTAAGGTCATAGTCACAAACAAGTGTGGGTTTGTACTTCACTTCACGCATCTTCGAGAACATTGAGAACTCACATACTTAGAGATTTCCTCACTATGTTCTACTTTAGTTTGGCGTAATACACTACACACAATAACTTAGAAAAAACGGAGGTACGACGCGTGCCGTATAATTCGAACTTCTTGAAGTCAGTTATAAGGATAAAATGAGGATGTATTTAAAATTGTGCTGAGGTACAGTTTAAAAATACCTAATATTTCTCAGTTGCAGCCAATATTTCAGGTGATCATACAAAAGGAATCCGATTACAATATGAAATTCACTGGAATAGGTACCTACAGCTTGGTAGTCTCAAAAATGATTCATTACATTAAATCATTTTACTTCTGAATGGTCCCAGATCGCATAAATCGATATAGATAGGGTGATAGGTATAGGATACCCAACCCATCTATTTTATTAAACGACTATGGCCAAAATATCATCAAAGATACTCGAAGTCTGTACAGCAGTCACATAAGTATCTATTATTTCTTAAAACAAACTGTTTTTGCTTCCACGCTTATAGCAATTTCACATTGCACTATGTCTCGCTCTTCCAACGGCAAAGAGAACAAGATACATTTCAATGTACAACGTAAGAATGTTTTCGATATTGTTGTAGGCCACCAGGACTAGGTACCTACTTATTACAAAAGTTATCTGCCTTTCAACACACTTGAAGTAGGATGCGGTAAGTTGTGAATAGGCACTACTGTTCAAAGCGTTCTGCCGGTTCAGCTATGAGCTCGTTCCAACATTGATTACGGCTAAATAATTTCATCACAGTTCGTCATTTACATGCCTAATAAACCGGTCGGGTCGAGTGATAGATCACAGACAATAAGGCATTGTCAGACAATGCCAACTTTCACCTCTGGCCGCCGGCGCAACAGAACTGAATTTATACAGAGTTGAAGCTGTAATGAAATTTTTAAACACGCTAATAAATGTTAAGACATGCATAATACGCCCACATACACATGCTTTGTCCACTGATATATGACTAACGCGCACGCAAAATGTTCAATAATTACAAACATCAACGACTGCAGATTTATGTACATCTACTTTGATATACCTACCAAATGTATTAACGATGTAAGTTTGCATATACTTACCGTGCACTGTTTTGTTTAGGTTGTGCATTATATTCTTTACTCTCATCAATCTCTACGACGTCATATAATTAATTCACCTGTTTTTCATCAGCTGTGCCTAATTTAATCGTAACTGTTAATATTATCATCTAGTTAAGCAATATTATTTCCATCAATAGTACACTTATAAATGTCACCACCGTTTTTATCACACTGCGTTGATTAACTAGACGAAATGATAAGGCCACAATAAACGTAGTACACGGTAAAGCACCCTGTTCAATGTACCTACCTACCAGCACTCTTCAACAAGACAGTCTTAGTATTATAACTTAGTCACGTTTGCGGAGGTAAGAAAATTTGTTGTGCATGTGCATATACTGAGTGATTAGTAACTCTAGCTTAACAACCTTTTAGGATTCACTTCTGCACAAAAGAACAACACACAACTCTTTGCCGAAACTTTAGGTCATGTTTGGTTGAGCGACCGACTGCCTCAGCTAAGCCATATACCTACTTCTAGTTTCAACGGCTTAGCTGAGACAGATCAACTAAAGAGATTACTTCAGATTAGGTACACACTTCACATATGAAGAAATATCAACCTGCTTAATTCTGATAGAAGCAATCTTAAACTAATGCTCCTTCGTCTATGTTCTTTGATGCTCCAGATTGAATAGCCCTTACTCCTGCAATTGGATGATCACCGATGTTTGTTTCACACCCACATATGGATGACGTAGGTGCACATCAGCCGCATACGTCAGCGGTATAAAAGGGTGCAGCTCAAAACGCCTGCCAACTTTGTTATTTTCGATCCAATGAGTTAACTATTTTATAATGTAAGGAAACCAGTACTAAATAAGAACAGAAACACATTATTAAACAATTACAACAGTTTAATAGCACAAAACCTAGTTAAAAATATTGCTCATTGGAACAATACACTTTGATAAAAAACTAAACTTTTCTCGATTATCTTGTACAATTTGGAGTCATTTTAGAACATCTTCACCACAAATTGTGCGATAAATGCTTAGTTAATATAAGTGGAATACCTAAATTCTACCTCATTTCTATTATGTCACTCTCATATGAGACGGGTTCATTTATTCACACGATGGTAAATCACTGAATTGAAAATACTTTTTAAAGTAATTCCATGTCAATGGGCATCAATTATCGTATGTGGACGCACATCACATAAATTTTCTTAAGAATTGATTTACAAACTAGGTATTATTTTAAAACAAATGATAATTATGATAGACTTTGTAATATACCTAAATGTAGCTAATATAACTAAATTCTTAATTATGTTCGTGCATTTTAGCGAGCCGCAACGCGACCTCTTCTAGATATTTATTTCTTGTGATCAACTCTTCGTTTTCCCTTTTTAAATGTTTACATCTCTCTTTCAATATGAGAATGTCTGTTAAATACTGGCCCATTTTGTCTCTTTTCATTTTCTCCTCGTCACTCATTTTGTACTTGCCCTTGCGCCGTACATCGGTTAAGTACCATATTTTCGTATTGCCCTCTTTCCCTCTTTGCGTTGTGGTCATTTTAAACATTGCTTTTTCGTTGTAAACTTTCGCGAGCATTTGCATAACGTCTACGCGTGTTTTCTTCGCGAGTGTGTCAATGTATTTAGGAAATTGAGCATTCGCCATGTACTGGTCTATGTTGTATCTGTGAATGTATTCGTGCTTGGTGTAAGTGTCGCCTGTTATATCTTGAGTCGTGTTTGATGTATTACTTTGGGATTCGGGAGCACCATCCATCTCGGACTGTTGTGATGTGCTGTAATGAAAAATTAATATATTCACTTCGACAAGCTGAAGTGACTGGAAGTACAAAACCAAGTAATTATGGTATTAAGAGTAGTTACTTTAGCAGGTACATTTATACTTTTATGCACCAGAATAGTAATAGATCGCGTTTGATCATAGCCTTAATTCAGTGTTAAATATTACAAGCTCAGTACTACTAAAACGGCGAACTCATAGAATTCAGAACTCGCTGCGCTTGAAATCAACATTTCTTTTTGTTATCAGTATTTTCGCTGGAAACATAGCCCTATAATCCGAAACATAAACATTTTGAACTCGTCTGCTACGCGACTGGTAAAGGCGTGGCACTTCCCACATGGAATCTGTATAATCTTATTGCTACAAAAATATATTTCTATAAAGGAAAATCGGAAACTTACTTAGGACCGGAGTCATAAAGCTCTTTGGAACCTTTTCCAGTGCTCTTCCATTCTGGATTTTCTTTCGCCACATTATCATTCACCACAAAGCCTGTAACATTTCCATTCTTCATATAAACATCAAAAATAGGGACATAGGAGTGTCCAGGTTTAGCGTTAACGCTCGTCTGCACGGCTGCATCGGATGCAGTTAAGTTTTCATTACCTTCGTTACTCTCAACCTGCTCCTGCTCGTTCTGCTGACTCGGATCGGTCATGTATATGATCTGTTCGCCGTCGAAGTATCCAATGGCCCCATTCTCCCCTTGAACCATGCCATTTTCGTCTTGCTGAAGGATGACTATCTGTTCACCGTTTTCACAGTTTAAAATGTTACCGAACTCGTCTTGTACGACTACTGTATCGTACTGGGGGAAGGCGGTTTCTGTAGTATTCTCTGTATTGTTGGTTTCATTTTGTGTGATCTCCTCTACAGTATATTCGGGGTTGTAGTCGTCTGCAGTGTTGTCGCCCATCTCAGAAAAATCTTGGGAATCGGGTTTCACATCTGTCGCGGCGGTCTCGTCCCATTCGGAAGTAGATCTTCTATAATGGGCAGGAAAAGAAATAGAATTATTCTACGCAACTGTTTAACAAATAGAATGCGATATTTTCTGCGTAGCTTGTGCAGCATATGGTATCAATAACATTTAATTCTTACACAACTGTTATAGCATATACAGTTACATAAATAACAAGGTAAGTTCATTTATGCACTGGCTAGCATTGATGTCACAGTTGATATGGCGCCCCATCTCGTCTGGTATGGCAAGGCGGATATAAGATATTTTATTCACCAAATGATTGAGTTTAAATGAAAAACTAAACGCTTATTACTGTGTAGTAAAATAAATGTCTTGATAGGTTGTTTTACAAAAATCTCTTAGGTAATTAAAAGTAGGTAACAAAAATGAATCGTTGTACAAGTAAACTGTGACCCAGACATCGAGAAAACATTTTTGTAGGTAATTTTTAAGTTGGCTATATTTTTATGTACGAAAATAATGTAGGTAATATATCTAACACACAGACAATGTTCACGTTTAAAAGGTAAGTTATGATATTGAAAGGCACAAAAAATTATTCACGAAATCAGATGTACTCTAAAACTTAGATATTATCGATATTGAAATATTTGTTGTAAGTGTCTACCATTTCTCGCCAAACACAACACTGCATGTTTTTGCAAAATATTCCGCAAACTTAGAAAAGTGTCTCTTGGACTTTTTAAATCCAAACACAAATCTTAATACATCCTCCTAGCACCATCTAAGCTGATGTAATACCACACTAATGTACTAATACTCGTACATTTTCGCAATTAGTTAAATGCTTTTATTTATGTATGTAATATGCACTGAAAAGTAATATCTTATCTGAATGTATAAGTTAATCTTAAGCCAAAATTTAGAAAAAAGGAATTATTTTTTATGTACTTATAATGCCCTTATATTTTCCCCACTCTAAAAAAATGGCCGGTATATGTAACATAGGTATTAACACTTACTATTTTAACAAATACATACAGTCCTCTCTGATAAATATTGTATAAAAAGTGACACTGTTGATTTATCGTTGCTGTGAGAAAGAAGCATCTTTATAGTTCTTTCGCACAGCAATAAGTCAATGGATTGTTTTTTTTTGGCATAGCTACGCCTTTCCTGCGCGTAAACGTCACAATGCTAGAATATGGAAACGTCCCGTTTTCGCGAGTGGAAAGACTTTTATCACAGCTAGCGCGCTAAGCGAACTGATTCATCCCGTTTGATAAGGGAAGTAATATAATTAAACTCCTTTTTATCGTGAAAAATAAACGAAACTTGTAGAAATGTCGCCGCAGTTGATTAGGCTGTAGCGATTATGCTAGGATAATTACCTGTGAACTATTGTGCCAGACTGATCGGTCATCCAGTAAGAAGACTGTGAATCTGAATTCATGGTGGACTCTAAGTTCCTGACGTTTTCATCGTCTTCCTCGAACTTGCAAACGATTCCTCCCGGACCGGAGAGTTTTATACCTATCGCAAATACATTTATTTAAATATTATACAACAAAGTCGATGTCCGCGTCTGTCTCTTTTCTTTTTTCTGGCATGCCAAGGATTCTGATAAGGTTTTACTATCATTTAAATATTTCTTTTACAGAAGGTTTTATCAAATTTATATAATTATGTATATCTAAATCCGAATCAGCCTTGTTTTTAGGGTTCCGTACCTCAAAAGGTAAAAAAGGAACCCTTATAAGATCACTCTCTTTTCCGTCTGTCCGTGTGTCAACACTGATTTTCTCAGGAACGGGTGGACCTAGCAAGTTGAAATTTATACTAGATTCAGCTTTATAATATAGTACCTGGTTGACCGAGCGTTGCTCGGCTGAAAACATGGATAAAACGACGTTTTCTGAAAATGAAACCTAGCTAGATCATTTTTCGCCCCCGAAACCCCCTGGATGCAAAGTTTCATGAAAGTCGTTGGAGCCCTTTCCGAGATTCAGAATATATATATACAAGAATTGCTCGTTTAAAGATATAGATGAATATTGAGGTCTATGTTCCCTATTAAGTGTATAAAAATCAAGGTGCTGTCAACACGATAAAAAGACATGGGCAAATTTAGATTTTCGCGAAAACTTGTAAGAACCAAAATTTACCTTAATTTTCAACTTTTTTTTATTTATCAGAATTTTTCTTTTACTTGCGCTGTAAGACCTTGCTTATAACCAAAATTGACAATTCTAGGTCAACGGGAACTACCATATAGGTTTTCGACCAAAACCTAAATGGTACTTCCGATTGACCTAGGTAGTTAGCTAGGTTTCATTTTCAGAAAACGTCGTTTTATCCACTTTTTCAGCCGAGCAATGCTCGGTCAACCAGGTACTATATTATAAAGCTGAATCTAGTATAAATTTCAACTTGCTAGGTCCACCCGTTCCTGAGAAAATCAGTTAGAAAAAAAGTTGAAAATTTAAGAGTGTCCCCATACATATGTACATAGTTGACGTCAATTAAGATAGTCCTCTGAGTTGTATGGGCGATCATCCAATTTAGAGGACTAGCATAAATGACATACAAAAAAAAAATTATACCAATTTTATTATGGCAGTATAATGGGTAGGTACGGAACCCTCGGCGCACGAGTTCGACTCGCACTTGACCGTTTTTTTTTATAACTGTTCCACAGCTGAGCAATGAGCATGGGCCTCTTCTCATTGTGAGAAATGTAAGGCCATAGTCCACCATTTACTCGTTATTAAACTATTCTATAAGCCGAGAAATTTAATGTAACAAGTCACCAATATAAATTGCACTCATGGTAGAAGTTAGAAGAAGTGGAGTTAGTCATGGTAGATCACTAATTTACTATAAGTATTAATAAGTATCTTATTAATATTTAGTGAAAAAACATGCCACTGGCTTTTTGGTGAATGAAAACATTATGTTAACTTTTCTGGACAAGAAATGCAATGACATACAAACTCAGCATTCAGCCGATTGGATTTTATCAACTTGTGAACAAAGAAGTTCAGTCATATATAATTTAGAAGAAATTATTTTTTTGATCATTTATCAAATAAGTTCATAACATACTTACGTTTACTTTTTGGTGGATGTGATTGGTCATCTGTGTTGTCATCTTCATCGCCACTGAACATTTCGTCTACAACTGAAAAAAGTATTAATGTTTGATTAGTAAATGTTCACTATAAAAATCTGATAATAAGGTAGTATTTCCTGTTGCGAGCACATCCTCATTTATACATGTTGTAATTAAAGTCAAGCAGATCTCACTGATTCAATTTTTTATCTACGTAAAAGAATGTGTAAAAGACTCTTCTGCACAATAATATGAAAGATTATACTCTACACCAACTTTTTAGGTAAAAAATTAAGTAACTATGAACTGGAATGCTAGAATCTATTTATGTTTTTACTTCGTGACCACAGCTCAACTGATGTTAACTAACGGTGTGGTCAAAGATGGTAAAGCCTGGAATGGAACTGGCTCTCAAGTGACACTGTCAGAACACACTGTAACGTGATACTAATGTTTTAATAAACACCCAAATGTTACTGACCACTCATTTTATCTGAAAGCTCCTTTAACCTTTTGTCAGTTATTTGTCTCTCTTCGTTTTTAAGTCTCATTTTCTTTTCTATTTCATAAATATAATTTCTGCTCAACTTCATACCAGTTTCCATTTCAATGAACTTCCTAATTTTTGAAATTTCAACTTCTAGAGCTAATAGATCCATTATCTGAAAAATTTATATAAATTTAGCCAAAAAAATTGTTTACATAACACACATTTTGTTACATTATAATAGCTATTTCACAGAATTTTACATATAAATTAAAATCGCGAATAAGATATACGCTTCTATTTATTATAATATCATTAGCAGGTTTTCATAGGTAAGTAGGCAGGTATTAGTTTTTTTTTTTTCAATGTTAAAGTCATGAGACTAAAGATATGCTATGATGGTAAGAGATCTTGTCCATGAGATACACAGAACTTTAAGTAACAAAAAAGTCGAACACATTGCTGCTTTGGTGCACTTTACTTGGAGACATAAGATGGTTAGTCTCAACAGCCCTGTAATTTCGCTAGCTGCAGTACCCCTCAAACTGGAACACAGAAATGTTTACACACTACTGCTTGGCGGCAGAATATCTAGTACTGAATTAACATATCATACATTGCTCAATACCCCTGAAAACACAGTACTGCGGGTTGCAGCTAGGTAGTTATAATGATACTTACAATCTCTTTAATATATGGAGGTAATTTTTTATTATTTTGAAACTTATGAAAGTCTTCTTGGGATAATTCGTGATCATGATGATTGCAGACAGATTCCACTGTCAAGTCCTCTCCAGGTCTACGCCTCAGTTTCACCTTGCATGGACAATCAGTCTTGCAGTTGTTTCTGAAATTAATAAAAATAAACTTGCATACCATGAGACAAAATATAGTACTCAATAAATCAAATATATCATAGGACACATTACACACAGCACCATCTGACTCCAAACTAAGCAGAGCTTGTGTGATGGAAGTCAGATAGCTGATAGAATACATAAATCCTTTTTTTTGTTGTAAATACATACTTTTTTTAGAACACCCAGACACAGAATAAACATTTGTTATACCATAAAAATTTTGGCCTTGGCGGGAATCGAACCCACACCCTACAGCTCAGGCAGAAATACTACCAATGAGCCAACAGGGCTATCACACACACAGCCACAGATACTTATGTATACTACTACTTATGTACTTATACATATAGCAAGAATTAATTTCAAATGCACATCTCTGATGGCCAGTAATTACTAAATAAAATAGAGTGTAAAAATAATCACATGACATAATTGCAGTTGTCAGAATGTTTATAAACTCTCAACATGAATTTATATTAATAATAAACTAATGAAAATAACATAAAAAAGATATTGTAATTATTTTACCTTTTCTTTGCTCCTTTCTTTTTTGTATAATCTCTATTTTTCAAATACACGCAGCAGTATGTGTATGCTTCATTATCAGTATCTGCATTTTGAGCTTCTGTACATTTGTATGAGAAGCACCATCTTGATGCATGATCATTGACATATTTCACAAAGTCTTTATTTGATTGAAAAGTGTCACCGACTTTGACAAGCATGTCATCTTGATATTCATATAACATATCATGGCCTGTACACTCTCCAGTCATAGTAGCTTGATAGTCTGTAAGAAATACAATAATGACATAGATTAGTGTAAGCACTGTTAACAAAAAGTTAGCTAAATCGTGGAAATGTAAGAATAAGTATTACATTTGTATTAAGCAAAAAATATATTAAATACAATGTATGTATTTCCGTGTTGACTTATCCTATACGTGATTCAGATCTTCCATTTTAGAACTGTGAGTACCTGCTGAATGTCAATGCCCAAACATGTATTAGTGCCATCTGTATTCTAGTGTAACTATGTACACAGGGTTTCAAGTTGGTAACAGGAAAGTGGGCATGTACAAAATATATCAATTACTTATTTATTTCTTTCTATGACTAGAATTCACTTTGAAAACATACATACGGTTGGTATGGCAGTTTTTATTTATTGAAAGTAACATCCTTTTTAATTTATGTAAAATGCTAAAAAATATATTGTATTTCACTTGTAAACATAGTTAATGTGGTACTTATTTATAGAATTAAATCAGTTTGCTTAGGTTTTGCCTTACATTCTAGTCCTAGTCCTTAACATACCAATTAACATACTTACATACCTTTTTGTGAGCTGTAATCGATTTCACCATCTGCATGTACTTTGAGTATTATATCACCTTCCATAATTATACTATCAAGTTCACTAAAAAAAGAAATACTTATAGAAATTAAATAGAAAAGATAAATAGACAAGTCTGAAATGAAAGCAGATAGTAGACTAGAAATTAATCTTCCTGATAACCAAGCAGGTGAATGCTAATTTTGCTGTTTGATACTTTCCTTCTGGGTGAGGTTTCTCTGGGTCAGAGATGTATTAAACATTTCAAGTAAACAAAATAATACCTTTGTTCCTGTTTAACCTGTGAAATGTCGCAAGTTTCTTGGAAGACTCCATCATCTATGACGACGTTCATCGCAATTTCATTAGTTGTATTACCTTCTTGAAGTCCAGATTTATTCTGGAATTCCTTAGTAAAAACCATTATTATCTTAAAATCAAAGTTTTAAATTATTTTTGATATCTCCCTCGCATTTTATTTCGATTTCACCAATTATTTCATAACCGTCATTTGTCAAAAAGTCAAAATGTCGTCAATTATGTTTCACTCAAATTCATCAACAAAATGGCTGCCAGTGCCACACCATGTCTAGGCCACTGCTTTGCCAGACCAGTTGCCAGAATAAATACCGAGTGCTAAGTGCAGATCTTTAATTCAGCCTTGATTGGTTAAACATAAAAACTCGAAATAACACAAATTTTGAAAAATGATACAAAGCTACATAGTTTAACCATGATCCCAAAAAAAAAAAAACTGATAAAACTAAACGTGGACAAATTCTAGCATTTTGTTATCAGTCTTGCCACTTTCACTTAATTAGCATTCATGAACACTGTACAGTGCTACCAAGTTATCTGTGAATTGAAGGGCGTCGCTCCGATCGCTTCGGTGTTGCCGTTCTATGAATAATGGTTAATTAAGAGGAATATCTAATCAGGCATCGTTGTAAAGTACTAACAGTCACAGCTTGTAGTGGCTTTCAAATTATATTGCAATAATTACTGAAAGAATGGAAAATCATATGACCGCCGATATAATAAAACTCGAGAACATTTCATGAATCAAAATGTATATTTAAATCTTTTCGTTATAACACTTACATTGAAGTCATTGACAACAATAAAACCAGTAGTACTACGCTGTCTCGATTTTCCAGGCGTTCTTACTTTGGCACCGGTTTTTTCTGTTTCCTTTCCTTCTTTGACTATTTTCGACACCTAAAAAGAAAACATTCTTTCATATATTTCCATTATAACACCTGTTTACTACATTCGAAAGGTTAATAAAAAAAAAAAAGTTTTTTGGGAAAAAAATATGGGATAGCTGTAGCGGCAGAAACTCGTTTATATATTTGATTAAATGGAATAATCTGAGCTTGTTGGCGAGATCCCTCTTCAAAAAAGGCTTTTACCTTTAGAATAATATTCCGGGCATCACTTTTAATTACTTTCGGCATGATTGAAAGAGAAAATTTGCAATATCCAGAAACAAACAGAAAATAAACAAACTACATAGTAACTGAGAGTCGAATGAAGTTTTCAACATGGCGGCTGTAGTTCCATTTTCTGCCACTTCACAGATAAGTTGGTAGCACTGTACACAGCACCGATTACTAGAGCTGTCCCCGCTACGCGAGTGGTTGATGCGAACATTAGCAGTATTTTAACTATACTTAATTCAGAGTTTTTTTTTTTTAATTTCACTTCATATTTTTTTCTTTCGCTGTAGTTAGTATCTTATGTAAAAGAAATAAGACAAACGAAACATTTCTGATGGTAAGAGATAACGTCTGTCCATGACCACTACAGCAGTATTTAGAATGTTGTGTAAAAAAACAGAACATTAAGCGTTTTATTACTCATAAGTTTGAGAAAATAGTTGGTTAGTTTTAGTAGAATAGATACAATAATTCATATTAAACAAGAAAATGCCAATGAAAAATAGAAGAGAAAACGTGTCAAAATTGTTCCACGCTGAACAGCAGTTTGTTAGTATTGACGATAGTAGCACTTCCTGTAAGTACCGTTCTACTTTGTAGTAGCGGCTTCGAGTTTTGCTGCTACATGCATTAAATCATACATTGGCGTAATTTCAATAATTCACAAAAAAATAGCAATAACTCTAAACACGTGATGGCAACACCACTGGCATAGCGGAGATATAGGGGAGTTTAGGCGGGAACACGGAAAATGTCGTGTCGTCCTAATGTATTTTTTTCCAAAACTTGTATTTTTTTCTAATAGTTATGTATTAAAATAGTTGTGTTTTATTAATAAATTGCCAAGTTATAAGTGTGAGTGTGGGAAATTGATATAATGTGGTGAAACAAGATTGGACTTTGACTGTAACTGATAGAAACAGAAAATAAAATAGAATTTACTGTATTATAATAGAAATTAATGACAAACATTCGAAGTACATTATCGCATAATAAAGATTAGGCATCAAGGACTCCGTATCCATTTGCCAATAATTTAAAAAAATACTAAGTAATAAGTGAGTGGCTGGCTTAAAAAATTCAAACAAAACAAAACAAACAAAACATTATAAAACAAACAAGTAACAGAACATGTGAAGATCATGGATGGAATGTCCCTGAATTTCATAATTAATCTCGTTCAGAGATAACAATAGTTCTATTTAAATCTCTAGTTCATTACGATCATGATCATAACTCTGCAAACGCTTATATTCTTTCGGGAATCGTTACTGAACGCCTTAGACCGGCTTCTGCGCCCGTATTACAATAGGCTCTCACTGGCGTTTGGCAGAAAAGGAGAGGCTTTAGACGATGAAGAGTCCGATGATCAGGTGTTTGCAGAGTACGATGATGAAAGAGGTGTTGTGTTCTACCCGCCGATGTACTTGCAGAGGTACGCCGCAGTCAGCGATTGTCTGATGGATGAGCAATGGTGTGGAAAGTTGGAAAAGGTAGGTTCACTAAAGATAGTTTTTACTATTTTTTTCAAGGTACCAATCATGCACCAAAACCGTTGAGATCGGATTGTAGCTATAGCATTAAGTATGTGCTTATAAATAATTAATGCAGTTGTGTATATTCTTAAATCATTCTTCTGCAGGTGGTTGATCTCGGTTACCATGATATGAGCTTCATCAATTACCTGAAAGAAGTGCAAGGCATCAAATGTATTCTGGGAGTGGACTTGGAAAGCATTCCCCTTCGCTGCTCCATTGATCTTGTCGGCTGTGAAGATTATGTACCAAAGAGGGAAAATCCATTAGAAGTCACTGTAAGTATCAAATACATAGTTTTGTCCACATTTTCAATCTACACAGTATTTCTAGTTCTATTTTAATCAGAGGTGATTGACAGACCAGACAGACACATAAGAAATTAAAGTTGAAGTTCTAAGTTCTAAACAGTAGTAATACATCAACTTTTGTTTTCAGCTATTCAAAGGAAATGCAGCAGACCCAGATTACAGGCTAATAGGATGTGATGCAGTGATTGCCATAGAGATGATTGAGCACATGCTTCCTCATGACCTGGACAGGCTCATCCACACTGTGTTTGGTTTTATCAAGCCTTGGATTGTTATATTTACCACACCTAATGGAGATTTCAACGTCCTATTCAAAGCTTTGGAGAAAAACGGCTTGAGGCGACTGGACCATTTCTTTGAATGGAGCAGAGAGCAATTTCATGATTGGTAGTTTTTTCTTGTTATCATAAACAGTATTTACCTACAAACTTATGTTAGTTATATCAAAAAGTAATAAGCACCAAAATGCCAATGTCCTAGTTGTTTTGTTACTCAATAAGTTCTGTATACCACTCCAATTGTAATTTACGGGCTCTTCTCAGTAAAATGGCTGGTAGAAAATATGTTTAAGACACTGGAAATCTAAGTACTACTCCTCAATTACCTAAATCAGTGGAGCCATTTATGCCACATGTGAAATTGGTACTCAATTGGACACATGTTTCAACCCTAAAATAAATTTGCACTGTGCCTAAGAATGTAAAGAAAAAAGCCAAAACAATATTCTATTCTACTATATGCTACAACAATGCTTATTTAAACACAGCATACATTTGTCTAGTAGAAAATTATGTATGACAATGGTAAAATATGCCTCTGCAAATAAAATGTAAATGATTATAATTTCTCATTCTAGGTGCAGTAATGTTGTAGTCCGATACCCTCAGTACACAGTCTCATGCAAGGGCATTGGTCCCGGACCAAATGGTACCAAACACCTAGGCTGCTGTAGCCAAATGGCACTGTTTGTCTCTAAGGAATATAATAAACAGCAGGATCTGAATCTCAACAGTTTAGCTCTAGTTTCAGGTATGATCTCATAGTTTCACTATTTCCAAAGATAAAAATATTGTTAGGACAGAATTAAAGTCAGCTTAACTTTTGTACTGTTTGATTATGTTTACAGATACTCCAAGCCCACATAGTATAAGCAATTTGATTAGCAGCTGGGAAACTCCCGACATTCCGAATGAGAGCAACATGAATGAACCACCTAAAAAGTAAGTACATTTAATTTTCTATACACAACTAATTTTAGTAGCTGTCATTTAAAAGAAAAAAATGTTTTTCCTGAATTCTGACCTGCATGACCCTAATCTGCCTTTCAGGGCCGAGTCCTACTCCGAACTCCAGTCTGACATGCTATCTAGCATAACTCTCGTCCTATCCACTCCCACAAGTTCCTTGGACACTATCCTTCACCAAGATAAGACATCCCAGTGTAACTTGGATACTGAAACTGAGAGGAGTTATCTTATGTTCGACTATGAACAAATGTGCTTTGATGTTCTCAAGCCTCGAAGGAATATAAACAATCATCAAGTCTATGACATTGAAGATGTCTATAACAGGTTTAGTGTTTTCTTTCTATATCTGTGCCAACTAAGTGTTTATTTAGTTTAAGGGCGGAAATTGAAGGGACTGGACTACCTATACCAGTGAAACTAATTGAATACGAAGCAATTTTTTTTGCACACTTTAGCGGTTGTTAAGTATAGATGATGAAATTCTTAGCATTTGTTATAATTGTGTGCCGGGTTCATTGCCTTGCAGGGGCGAGAATCATTCGCTGCTCATGTTCCCATCTCTCCCCAACCAAATTTGATACAATCTCACCAACACTACTTTGATACTTTTTCAGGAATTAATGAACAAACTTAAAATACTACTTAACTACTACTACTAGTAATAATGAAATTTTACTATATCTAGCCACTAGTGATTTAAATTGACAGTCTTATTCACAGGTTAAACTGTACAACTTTAGAAGTAAAGAAATTCTCAAAAACGACCCTAAATTTGATGGCAAAGAACAAGTTGGACACTTTGGTTCATACTCGAGAGGTGGTAGATGAAATAAAACACCTCACAAAGTTGCTGAATTTCAATAAGGAGTTAAATAACCAATTAGAAAACGGTACTCACACTTGGTACAATATTAATTGGGGGGAAAATGCACCCTACTGGAACCAGTATTATAAAATAGTCAAAGCTTACAACTATCCATTTGAGGTAACTTTATTTATATGTGAATACTAATATTTAGAGTTGGATAAAATCTATTTATCTTGAGTTAAGTTAAACAAAAATTGGCTGCCAAACACCCATTGGTGTATCAGTCTTTCGTAGCCTCATTTGAGAGCTACTTTCCATTACAGGATGTGTTGTGATCTAACAGTTTGTCTGTCAAAATCTCGGTCTATTGGAATCGTGAGTCTGCCGAAGCCTATTTGGGTTTTCTGAGATAATATGAATTAGAGATTTATATACTTAATAAACTATACAGGGGCATAGCTAGCGCCGTTACATCTGTATCAATGATATGGGACTCCCAGGCTACCGAGGACTCGACGTCTAACCAAACATTAGTAAAATGTTATCCACATCTCACTGTAACTCTTAGGCCACAGCAATACTACTTCTTATATTTTCTGCGACCTGGATTAGACTTTGTAAGATTATTCGTTCTAAACAAGTTTGTAAAAGTAAAATAGACATAACCCTAGTAGAGCCCCAAGACCAACAGACAAACAGGTAAGATACAGGTCCCGTCTAAGGCAAGTTACGCCATTGAAACTATAGTAAAGTGAGTGCGCTTCTGGCGGGAGTAAATAGAAACGGCTATTTTTCATACATGCAACATTGTTTTCGTACTGCGTAATTCGCGCAAATGAATAAGTACACTACACTGAGTTGAATATTTAAAAAAAAGGGCTTGTGTTTGACCCTTACAGCGTAACAGTAGCACGCTTGCTTAGAAGGTACTTCCATATATACCTACTCTCGACTTGAAGACATTTGGATTGCATTTAAGACCCAAGGGGAACACCCACTCAATATTTTTCTACTGTATAGTGGTTTGCAAAATTAAACTGCAATCAAATAATTTATTTTAAATTAATGGGCTGTCAACCATGAAACGATCTCGTTTTTTTAAGCTTCTGGCTGTCCGATAGAAGAATTGGCATGTAGATCTGAAGCGGTGTGCTTCAGATCCAAATGTATCCGAAATTAATCCGATAAAGAACTAGAAAACTAGCAAGTTTGTGAGATGTCCTAAGCTGTGTAATTTAGCTAGAACAATGTTGTTGCCGATCATGATTCTTGTAATTGACATTGGAAGTTGCTGACTGACTCAATGCCACTTTGTTTCAGGTGAAATCTGATGAATGTCGCATACTAGACTTGATATCGGACGAAATCAACAGGCTGATAGACACACAGTTGGAAGAAGATTTCTCGTTTGAAGTAAACAGGCTCGAAATACCCATTGAACTTCTGATGCGGGTAGTTGAACATATCACTGATGATATGGAGAAGGTCAAGTAAGTTTATTGTGCGACATATTGGTATTCGCGTTAAGATGATACTAAAGCGGAAAGCGGAAATTATTCTCATCATTATAGTAACTACTTACTCTAAAATCGCAAACATACGCCTATTGTATATCAAAATTATACCACAATATTAGTTTTAGTAGAGTGGACAATGGTCACCTGGAAGATTATTCTGTCTGGTGATCAAAGGACTCTACACTCCTATGTCATTCAAGTGACATACTACTTATATATAGTACTTTGATAGCGATGATAGCTCAATGGTTAGTTCGGCTGGTTCACACGCCGGAGGGCGTGGGTTCGAACCCCAACAATGAGCTTGAGCTGCCGGTGAAGGAAAACATCATGAGGAAACCATAGCATGGTGGTAGGGTACTTTCTAGTACTCAATTTGAGAAAGGTATAACTACCTTTCTCAAATCGAAAATCTGTCGCCAAGCATCTAACGGTGTGTTCCGGCAGCCTCATTTAAGAGCCAGTTCCATCAGCCTCACTTGAGAGCCAGTTCCATCAGCCTCACTTGAGAGCCAGTTCCATCCCAGGCTGGGTGTGTTTACCATCTTCGATCACATAGTTACTTAACAACAGGTGAGCTGTGGTCAAGCACCTAGCTAGTGTGCTTGTAAGCACATTGATAACGTCTTTCAAATACAGATGGTGCTTTGGTCGTTTAACTGGATTAAGACTTGTTACAGGGATCTTCTCGAGTGGAATGGCTACGAGATCATGGGTAACTTTGTGGTGCATTCTCGCATGGTGGTCGACTATTCTTCAGCTGCCACTCAAGAGGATGACTCACCGGTGACAACGGACATTTACTCTGATGTAAAGACATTTCGTTAACCATAAATGTGTAGCTAACTTATACTCGTATCTTTAGTTGTTTAAAATTGTAACTGCCGTATTTCGTAAGTATGTTTAGTATGCCTTTAAGGCGTTAAGTATTTTGTAAGAGTTGATATTAGGTACTTTAAATTAGCTACTACCCGTAGCATAAGTTCAATGTTTCGTTTACAAAGATTTTATTAAATTACTAAAAAAAAAAATACTTTTTGAGAAATTTACCTTTAGCTTTAAGTAATCGCCATTAGTTAAAAGATGTACCGACACCGTATTAAAGGACCTGTTGTTAGATAGATACATAGAATCTATTGTGCACACCAAAAATAGAAAAAAAAGAACCTTATGAGCTACAAGCGGTGGCTAAGTGGTGGTGACGTGCTACAAGTTGTTGATAATGGTTAAGTTACAGTCCAGAGGGGATACTGTAAGCTCTTAATGCCATTCAAGATGCGAACAAAGTTACGCTACTGCAAACCTTATGGCACGGGCATACGATATGTGGTCCCGTAAGTTTTTTGCTGGCAGGTGGCTTTTCACAATCGTAAAAATATTCTTATTTCAATGTAACTGAGGCTTAATTCGTTTTCTCTACTTTCGGACAGACTTTTTATGTAACTTGTAACACACCCATATACACACGAAAACATTCAAACGCACGGTAGTTTAGTTTGATTAACAAGTAATTAAATTAAAATACGCACTACGCAATTAACTAAACATAGCTAAGAACCACTGCTAGGAAACTGACTTTCAAATGAAAAAAACCGTATCGAAATCGGTCCATCCGTTTAAGAGTTACGATGCCACAGTCAGACACACACACACAGACAGACAGACATCGACGTCAAACTTATAACACCCCTCTTTTTGCGTCGGGGGTTAAAAGTGTCCCCGGTCGCTTAAAATTTTATTTATAGTATTTCGTACTTTGATTACATAATAATAAAAAATATTATTATTATGAAAGAACATGTTATTACTATTGTTTTTTTTAAATGTAGAAGTAATGAGACGAACGAGACGCTCTCCTGATGGTAAGAAATAACGCCTGTCCATGACTATTGCAGCGATATACAGAACTTTGAATTGCAAAACAAAGGCAAGGGCATTGCTGCTTTGGAATTCATTACTTTAAAACATTCGATGGTTAGTCTCAACAGCCCTGTCATTTCGCTAGATATAGTACTCTTCAAAACGAAACGGTAATGTTTACACACTACTGCTTGGAGGCAGAATATCTGGTACTGCGGTGGTACCTACCTAGACGACTTCCTGCTAAGGAGATCTACCACAAAGTAAAAAGTTTTTGACATTGGGACAGAGGTTAGTTATTTCGGCGCTAATATTTAGTCATTAGAGACTGAGGCTATATGATTCTAATTAGTTATTCGTGTTTACAGTGGGATTCCACTTCTGTATCTGACGGAAGTACCATTATACCGGATTATCATGGTTTGAATTATTTATTCTCTGTTTACAAGATAGATAAGTGGGTATTTATTTGAAATAAGATGTGAATAATCATCACCATTCAGAGAGCCTTTCTTAGTAGCGATGATAGCTCAGTGGTTAGCGCGGTCGGTTCGCATGCAGAAGGACGTGGGTTCAAACCCCAACAATAAGCTTGAGCTGCCGGTGAAGGAAAACATTGTGAGGAAACCATAACATGGTGTTAGGGTACTTTCCAGTAGGTACTCTGCTGGCTAGCTACCACGCTCAAATTGAAAATCTGCCGCCAAGCATCTAACGGTGTGTTCCGGCATCCTCACTTGAGAGTCAGTACAATTCCAGGCTAGGTGTGCTTTACCATCTTCGACCACACCGTCACTTAACACCGGAAACGGACCGCGAAAGGTCGAACCTCGGACCGCCAAATATTGTAATGTATTGTATACCAAGTATAAATTAATACCTATACCTTTATTTATATTTTTTTTTTATTATATATTATTTTTTGATTCCCACGACCTTCGATATGCGAACCTACCGCGCTAACCACTGAGCCATCATCGCTACCAAAGTTGAAAACCTGCCGTTGGCACCCAACGGTGTGTTCCGGGAGTCTCACTTGAAGCCACTTCCCTTTCACTTTTAGGTAATTTTACAACGTTAGACCATACCGTTACTAAACATCAGTAACAATATCAATAAAGTATAATCATCAACGTAGTTTGTCAATCATAAGAAAACTTAATCTTTAGCGCGTTGCCTCCGTCGGGCCCTGGACCAGAAAGTTCGGAGGTTACGATCTATGCTCACGGCCGATGAAGATATCACCACGGAGTTAGACCAAGTCGTTTGTCGACTCATGAAGCTCGCTCTTCGCACTAGTAAAGGTAAGCACTGTTCGTTTTGTGCGTTTGATGATTTTCGGAAATGCAGTGCAATATATGCAGTGGTTATAAGCATGGGGTATATGATTCGAAAGGGAGTTCTTGTGCTCATAATTATGAACAACTTTTACGAGCACAACTGTAAAATTGCAAAATTTGTTCGCACATTTTTGCTTAGAGTTAACACACTTTTTTCTTTAGAATAGTGGATTTTTTTCACGATTACAAGAGTTGTGTTCTCAGTAATAGCTGTGCATAATGTTTACCCCAAGTTTATAGCCCTGTATTGTGAATGGAAAATATCGGTAGGTGATGTGTTGCCGTGGTGGTGCCGGCGTAAGAATAGTACCCCACCCTCTCTACCTGTGGTTGCCGTAAGAGTCGGCTAAGGGCTGTAATCCGGAAGATGGGCAGCAGCGTCTTCCTTGAACGATCACACCTAACTGCGCTCTCCAACCCGCCTGCCAAGCGTGGCGAGTATTGGTAAAACCCCCCCAGGAGGAGGCCTATGTCCAGCAGTGGACGTCCTATGGCCGATGATGTGATGTGTGATGTGATGTGCTACTGACTACGTGAATTCGTATCTGCATGTTGAGAGAAGGCCCGCTAGTTTTATCCATGTTATAATCGTGACGCGTAAAAATCTCAAGAGCCGATTTAATTTGTGACATCTAAGCCAAACGTTGATAAGATGTGTTATGACTTAGTATTTTTTTAATGTAAAAGTAATGAGATGAACGATACGCTCTCCTAATGGTAAGAGCTAACGCATGCCCATGACCATTGCAGCGATACTCAGAACTTTGAGTAGCAAAACAAACATCGCTGCTTTGGCGTTTATTACTTTGAAATTCAATGGTTAGTCTCAACAGCCCTGTAATTTCTCTAGATGTAAAACTCTTCACATTGGAACACATTTATGTTTACACACTACTACTTGGTGGCAGAATTTCTGGTACTGCGGTGGGGCCTACCTAGACAATCTAGTGACTTTATTTCGACTTAACATTATTAAAATACTTTTTGGTTGCTGGAGGTTTTGGCAAAACAAATTACAGGATCTTTACAATACAAAATGTTTGACAGCAGTTACGTTCTCACGATTATTAACTAAGTACTTTCAATAGGACGCAATACTCCACCGCCGACTCGATGGATGCAATGTAAGCTACTCGACCTATTGACTTTAACGGAGAAAACTATAGAGCGAAGAAAGCGTCATTTCATTGAAAGCTATCCCCTGAAAGCTATCAATTACGGTTAGTTTTGTATAATGTACACAGAACTATATATTTATTTTTAAATAAGATTCCTAATTCACTTTTATGAATCGCTAACATTTTTGTTCTCTTCAGAAGAGAAGTCTCAAGAGATGATCGCACTGGATAAAATTAGAGAAGATAACACTGCGTTAGTACTTGATAAAAATATTGGTATAAAAATTAAGTGATTTAAATGTTTGTTATAATTCACTTTCGTTTCAGATCAAGAATAGTTGACAAATACAAGCATATAGTAAATCAAACAGGTAGACATTTTTACATAAAAACTATATTTGAAATTATGTCAGATTTTTGATTAACTGAAATATTAACTTCTATTCTAGAAGACACAGATGCGCAATACAGATATCTAGATTTCGATCTAGATGATGATGACAGTGTATCAAGTACTGAGTTTGCCAAAGGTACTTTTAGACTAACCATGGAATCTGAACTACTTGCGTTTCACATTTATTCGTTATATATTTTTTTTAAATTGTAGATTACGAATTCATAGACAAGCATCCGGAAACTTCAAACCTTGGACCGGTTGATACTTTACCTAGCACAGGAATGTTTCAATCCGAACAAGTTGCATCGCAAGGAGAGTCTAAACTTCAGAGAACTCAAGCTTGGGTTGAAGAAGACATTAAAGTGGTTTCTTATCCAATTCATGATGGCAATCTTGATAACAGTTCTGTTGATACAGATCATAACGTCTCGCAGGTTACCAGATATTACAAAAGGAGGTTCAAAGGAAAGCAATGCATAGAACTAAATTGTGTGATACGCAAAAAGTCACATTTGAAAGCTTATAAACAGCATAAAACGGAGGATAAAAGTAAAGATATAAGTAGAACAAAATTAGGAAAAAAAGCATCACGGAAAAGATCATGTAACAGTGGATCCGGCATTCAAACAACACATAATAAATTAGTATCTGTCGATTGTAGAACTTACAGAGTCAAACCTAGGAGAAAGCAACACAAGTATCCATACCCAACGGCTGCGAAACCTGTTAGTTTTTTATGGCTGTAGTAGTTTCGAGTCTGCTTTTTTATCTCTATGTTTGACTTGTCTGAACATAGACTTTTTTAGTCATTAATACTGCGAAAGTGTTATGTAGGTTCTTATCTGGTTCAGAATTGTCGTAGTCATTTTGATGTGCGGTATGTTTATATCAAAAAGGAGACAACCCAATTTGGCCTGTTTTAAAATAAATATAGTTGTCAATTCCAGATACCTGTGAGCCTCATAGAATTATGCCACCCTGAAATGATGACAGAACAAGATATTAGACATTTTAATCCATTAACTAATATTACGGCTAAAGCCAGTCATGATAAAACATCGTATGTTATGGAAACAGAAATAGCTGAAACTAAAGAAAGCATGCTAATTGAAATTATAACCGAAAATGCTAATGAATTTATAGCTTTACAAAGAACTATAGGAACAGACGCTGATGCTGATTCAATTATATTCGAAGATGAAACGCTAATCCGAAGTGTCAGTAATACTTTGATGAATGAAGATGATATCTTTGAAAAACATAATAATACAACTGAGAATGTTCATTCACAAACAATATTTCTATATGGTAAGACAGAAGTTCGGTTTAATCTAAATTGATAACTAATAGTTGATAGAAACTCTTTATTGTGCACACCAAATAAAGAAAAGGAGTACAGAAAACAAAACAATCTTATGAGCTAGTGCCACAAGTGGCGGCCTTATCGCTAAAAGCGATCTCTTCCAGGCTATCAAGATTTATTTATTTTTTGTTAACTTATATTATTGTAGTGACTTAACAATTTGGTATTTATGAAATTTACTTCTAGATATTGATGAACCTACAACATCAAAAGGAATTCGCCACACTGGCATGGACGTACAGTGCGGCCCTGACACTACTGCGCCCGTTTATTCTATGCTATCTGCTACTACATCCTTAACTAGAGTGCCTAAAATGTTCACACCAGGAATCAAAATTGAAGACTCTGCAACTGACACCAAAATTACTAGTACAGATTTTGGTACATGTACTTACGATGCTGAAAATAGTTATAAAACGATTATGCCAAGAAGTAGATTTCTTGGTATTAAAATTAAAGATTCAGACTCCAATATAATAGTAAATCGAATGGAACTTTCAACTTTGTCGACCTACTCGGCACTTTCCGCGACTGCATCTTTAACTAGAATCCCTAATTTGCTGAGAACCACAATAAAAGTTAGCAATACTAAGAACAGAATAAATAATTCTGATCTCGAAACATGCACTAGTACTCCAGAACATATTTACAATAGTGGTGTCCCAAAACAAGAATCAGTTGATGTTAAAATCAAAGACTCTATGTCAATCATGGCTGGACAACTAGAGTCCTCAAGAGACACCAATGGGCCGTGTGATTACAAACCAGATATTTCTAAAGTAACGACAATATTTGAATCATCACTACCTAACAGCGTAAAAAAAGACACTGACAAAAATTTATCGATAAATATGGAATGCTCAACAAATACACAAGAATTGTACGATAAATTAATTGCATCATCACAGGAACTGTTTATAAAAGAATCAGAAATTCTCAACGAGCCGTGTAAATTAGAGTTTATGGATTTCAGTTCTAATCTACCAAACAGAATCGAATATCCAACAAACAGCTATGAATCTTATGAGAAATTTAACTCTCCTTCAAGGCAAATATTTAAGAAACAAACATCATCTAAAGGTGTACAAAAGAAATCTGTAGATTTTCGATTACAAGGTACGGCTTCTCACATTTCCAAACCTATGAAGTGCTTAACTACAGCCGAAAAAATACGTGACGAACCAAATGTTTCTATACTAGAATCAACCGCAAAAGTTATTCCTTTGGAGACCAAAGGTACCAAACCAAAATCAAAGGAAGTCGCCATAGTCTGCGATTCCGATCCAGAGCCGTTAACTGAATTAGTATGTTTAACAGACACCGATTTCCATTATATTTCAAGAACTTCGACACCATCCCATCCGTCATTTTCGAAACATACATCATTAAATTTTTCGAAGTTAGAAGAAATATCTATTGGCGTAGATCACAACATACCAGAGAAACCGGAAAGTTTATTTCAAGACCAAGAAGTGAATGACCGACCGAACATTTCGCAATTATTTTGTAAAGAAATGAATTTCGATGACTCAACATGTGGCTCTTATGTTGCCCTTGATAGTGCTACTATAACGAATAATGACCTGGATAAAAGTAATATAGAGGTAGAATCAGCTGGCAATGAGATGTTTTCTAGGCAACAAGGTCTCAAAAACGTTCAGCGGAACTTGTCTAGCGGCGGTCTCCAAGTGCATAGTTACAGAGATGAGCAGAATCTCTCTGAAGATATTATGTACCAAGGACAGTGGCAGAAAAATAAATCAAAAACTAAAAGAAAATGTTGTAAACCAGTTGTATATATAAAAAATGATTCATATCCTAAGAAAAAAGCAAACTCTAAAGAATTATTGAAATTTAATAGAGCTGTTTTAAAAGAAAAAAATCGGGTTCATAATAGTAAAGTAAAAAATGAATTAAAGCTAGAAGTAAGACAACCTTTACTACCTCGCAATGCGATTGTAACAAATTTGAAGCATAACCCGGATATAACAGAAAAAAAAGATCAGAAGCTTTCGGGAACAGTGTGTGTTGCTACAATTGCTAAACCATTTAGGAATATCCTAAAAGTGAGTATTTATGGCTGTATAGGTCATTCAATCAATATTATGACGGTTTAATTTTAACTAACTAATGAGTTTTATTTGTAGGCGCCTTCAACGTTTCCGATAAGGTATGCATCATTTTAATATCTCTGGAATGATAAAGTTTTGTTATCTAGCTGGCCATGACTGACATACTCGTATTGATAATATTTCAGTACACTGCCTCGAAAATGTGCAAAATCTTTCGTTTTTGAAAAAGCGCCGATAACTCCAACCCTATCCGTGAAAAAAGATGAAAAAATCCAACATAAAGGAATAAGAAAAAATTACATTCCTCCGTACTTAAGGCAAAAACAGTTGAATTCTACAAATAAAAGTAGTAAGACAGATTTAAATTCGAGCTTAGATTCCTCTACTTCGAGAATCAAGAAAGCAATAGAAGGTACTTCTAAACCATTAGTTAGGTCGAAAACCGAAGAAATAAAGCGCGATTTGTTAAAGTTTCGAACCAAATATCTACAAACGGAGTATGTTGTATTCCGGAATGAAATAGAGAAGAAAATAAGTGATGGACAGCAGAAAAAAAACACATCAGAGACTGTAAGAAAAAATGATATATCCAGGCAACGTTCATCGACCCCTACTTCTGCAAATAGTTCGACTTGCTCATCTCCGTGCAGCATAGCAACTGTGCGAGCAGTATCAGCCCGAACGAAGAATGCAACGAGTCGTCGGCATTCCTCATCATCTTACATGAACACTACGGCTAATTCTAGTTCTGAAAACTCAACGCCCGAACGAAATAGGAAATATACAAAACTGTGTAAAAGTGCCAGAGTAACCGTCGAAAATAAAGAAAATATTCCCCAAACATCAAAACATTTTAATGCTGGCAAAAAAGACAACACAAAACTCGGTAAAGGTATTTTTATGGTTCACAAAAAAAATGTTTACGTATCGCAAGTTAAAGATAGCCTACAATCAACACAGTCTAAACAAAAGAACCAGAAATCCAATGTAAACATACCAGCAACAAAGAGTTTTAGCGATAAAAAGTCATCGCCTTGCCCTAGCCCATCCCCATCAAATAAAGGCTCTGTTATGTTGGATGCTTCTTTGTCAACCACACATAGTAACGAAATTTCTGAATGTGCACAGACTTCTAATATGGTATTGATAATAGAACCACAGGCTCGTCAACTCTATGTTCCAGCCGACCTTCCAAAGCTAAATGACGACACAAGCGTTGTAAATCATTGTTTGGTGTCTAAAACAGTTGATAATACGGATAGAGAAGATGATGACAGCCATTCTGCTCAGAACATTAATTTTGCTATGAGAGAATTGCTCGAAGAAACATTGGATTTCATCGATAATCCACTTGAAGATGAATACATAGTTGATTCGGAGATGGTTATATTTAATCAAGAGAATCTTAGCCCACACATTGAGTCATCGGCTTCACCTACAAGTTTTAAGACTGTCACAAGCGATGGCGATGATAATAATGAAGTACTACCAAACGATATTGAATATGCGTTAAATCGATCGTTTGACACTACTTTCGGAAACGAATCTGTATTAAGTCTAAATGATACGCATTTCACATTTAGAGACTTCGATGTTCTCTCATTTAAATCATTGATTTCTGGGTCAAAGCTTTCAGGGTACTTGTCTGCAGATACTGAATTCAGTAGTTCAATTAAACTGCCTAAGTGCTCACTTCCTGTACCAGTTTCCACGTCCGTACGTGAAATATTCGAGAGGAAAGATCAGCTTCTTCAACCGGTTCAGAATCAGGTAAGAAATATCATGCAAAATTACTTTATCTTACAAGATATTCTGTTGATTCAAGTACAAGTTGTTACTATAGTTGTTTTGATCTTGTCCCACATTACAGAACACAATGGGGGCTTTAGCTAACCAAGCTTTTAGTGGGTTCACTATTAATGAAGATCCAGTTGCCGGTGATAAGCCTGATCTCGTTAATTTAATCGACTCGGAAACTGGTAGCTTACTAGCAGTGGCAATTCCACGGCAAGCGGTATGTTGGATTTTCAAACACATGCTATGCGTACCACGCAAAATACATTATACTTAATTATATTGGATCTATACTCGTCGGTTTTTCCAGACATCCGAAGAACTGCTAATTTCAGGAAGATCTTCAGAGAGCTTCGAGTCTTGCGTATTAGATGATGACACTGTTGTGCCGAATTGGCTTTTTCAACTTATCAGTCAGCAAGGATCGGTAAATGTGCACTCTAGTAATAATGTAAGATTGTTCCATGTCAGGAATTGTGTTAAGGTATGAAGTTTTTGCAGAATTTGGACGAGTTAGAGCCTCCGGGCGAGTTGTTGGTTCCGCTCGGTGTAGAACCGTTGTTCGATGATAATGCCAATGTGATGGAAGCGCCGGGGGCAGGGGCGGGGGCGGGGGACGGACGCGGGATACACAGTGATCACTCGCAAGACAGTTCCGGCCGTGGGACTTCCGTTAGCTCCAGCGAGACATCCTCGGGGCCACAGAGTGAGGTACAGGGTACCTACTGAGTATTCATAACTATCACCAGCCTATCGTAGTCCACTGATGGACATAGGCCTCTCCTAAGACACGCTACTCAACCCAATCTTCGATTTTTTGCTTTCTGCTACCGCCAGTAGCTGTACACCAGTACGCCAGCTACGTACACCGTCACTGCATCGAGTGACGATATACATACGTAGATGGCGTATACCCAGAGAGGGTCTGACTAGAGACTAGATTTTTCAATGCGATCCAGCAATGAAACGCCAGTCGACGGTTTGGCGGTTTCTAAACGAATTAACGCCTGCAAAAGTGAAGCGATCGAGAAGCGCAGGGAAGATTTCGATCGCTAGTTTTTTTTCTTTTTGTCTGGGTACGCCAAATGATATATTAGCAAATGCTTGCCAAAAGTATTCATTGCTGTGAGCAACAAGTAAAAAACAAGCGATCGAACACTGGGCGGGATTCCTGTTTTACAACAACGTGCCCGCGCACTTAGCGCTCAAAACAAGGGACATCCTGGACAACACACCGGAAAAACTTTTGGGTCACACTGCTGATTTTTTATTTATTTTCTAAAATGAAGGATGCGCTAACAGTGTTCGATAATGCTATTCATAAGAGGTGTCTGAGGCAGGCTGGGAAGTGTTTCGAAAATTGGTTTAGAAGCATGAAACTGTGTAGATGTTGGCGGATAGTTCTTTGAAAATACTTAATTAAAAAGCTTTTCCCATACAACTCTTAGTTACGCAAATGTTTCTGAGAGCCCCACGTAATGTTTCAGGCGATTCTCATTGACCCGGCAGCTTTCGCGGCCCAGTTTGAACTATTGAGAGACGCTGTTGAGGGTTCTGTGGTCCTGGCTATTAATAATCCTGAAGGTTCGGATAATGCGACAGGCAGCAGACAAGGTAATATTGAAATTAGAACCACTGTAAAATCTATGTCTCTTATTTAAATCTTTAATCTTCGATCGCAATTAGAGGCCCATCCCAGGTGATTCGTGCATAGTTTAGAGTCTTCGAGATTATCTCAAGTACAATTTCTGTGTTAGCTAAGTAAATGAAATACAAGGTAATAGGTTTGGTGCGCTAAAAATATCAACTAAGTGTTCATAATTCTGAGTACAATTATGAACCCACTTTCAAGCAAGCTTTTAAAATTTATTATAAATTTACTTATTTATAGAAATTGTGCGTCATAGCTTAGAATACCCTAAGTTCATTACCTTGTATAATAACATTTCACACAGCGCCATCTAGCCCCAATCTAAGCAAAGTTTCTACTATGGAAAGCAAGTAATAGAATGCTCATATACTTTGTTATAAATACATATTATATTTAGAACACATAGACAGAGAACCAACAACTATGTTCGTCATAATGAAATGTTTGTCCTGGGTGGAAATCGAACCTACTTCGCCCTAGAGCTCATGAAGCAGAGCTACTAAAGAATGAGCTAATATTCCTATATAATTTGGTGACTCAAGAGTATGTATTTGCTTGTAGCTTATTTGTTTTTTTTTTGTTATAGTTGCAGTTCTGCAAGAGACAGAACCGCAAAGCTTTAGCGGAGGTGAATCTCGACGGACGCCGCGAGTCGTCCTTGCGTCTGCGAGCGACGCTGATGCTGACATCAGTTCGCTGGAAACTGACGAAGTGCCTGACTCATCAGACAACTGACAGGTACCGTTAGCAAGTTCTCTCCAAGTCGGTCGGTACAACCTCATAGTATTGTTTCAAGTTTCGGTTCGAAATCGGCAGTGTTGTGATTGAACGTAATGTAATGAAATAGAGGCGAAATTAATAAATTATTTGTCATTTCTATGTATATTAGTTTTTGTTCTTTAAAACAAAAGCGATCGATATATTTAGGTAAAAGTAAAAATGATTTTTATTTCTACTATATTTCACACTAGCTACGCCCCATGGTTTAACCCGTGTTTTCTCTGGATAAAAAGTAGTAATAAATCTAGTTGTGCTAACCCTGAAGACTTAACATGTACATACAAACATACAAACTTTCGCGTTCATGATATAAATTTGATGCATTTTTTAAGAAAATATTTTGGAATATCTGTTTACACAAAGGATGTGAATTAATACATCATATCGAGGAAATTTCTTTTTTTTTGCATTTATTCGTATTGTACAATCTTATAATGATTCATTCTGCAAAATTTTACAGGCGAGCAAGAATTCATATATAAAACATCAGCTCTTTCGTATTGTACATAACCATTTTACCAGTATAGGTGAAAACATGCGTATAGTTTTTTTTTTTAGTTTTAGGATAATAAATTACTTAAATACTAATTTTAAGTTTGGTTCTTTATTAATACAATATCAATAGGATTGCACTATCCTGTAAAGTTTGGAACATGCCAAAAAAAGATACAAAGGTGCTCTCTCGATGCCGATGAACTTTCTATGCTAAATATAAAACATGAACTTCGTGAAGCGATATTACATTGATACAAGGCAGGCATGATAATTTATTATTGGATTCAGACTTTCTCATCTCACTTCAAATTCAAATAATGTATATAGGTTCTTGACACATACTGACTTATCAGCATACGAACTTGCGGTTTGTCTTTACCTCTATCATTAACGAAGTATAAAATATTATAGGCGTAGATGTGGCTACGAAAGTACGCGACTGGGTGACCCGTCTAATGATCAAAAGCGAAGTGAGCTAAGAGAGTAGTCGTCGTTAGTTATAAGCATATTGCTTTATAAATAATGCTTCTGATATTAAAATAGTCGACTTTTATATCACAATGTGAATGTTTAGAAATGAATGACTAACTTTCCCTATTTCATTTGGTGTAGTGACGTGATTACATTAAAACGCATAAGAATTAATTGTAACGGCATTCTTCATGTAGCAGTGAAGGTAACTATTACTTCGATTATCCATCATTATTTTAAGGCAGTGAAACACCCAACTTAAATTCAAGGACAGTTGGGGACGAGATTACCTAGCTAACATTAACTAGTAACATATCACTAGACATTTTCACAGGCGGCCTCTACAAGACGGCCGCGTTATAATTTACAATATTTACACATCTTACACATAGGTATGTTATGTTAGTAAAACACTGTAGTTGTTCGAGGGGTCGCGTGCACTGAAGCGGGGCGCACTCTGTTAGTGAAACTCAGTCATCGAAAGTCCATCGGCCTTTTGAATCGTCCTAACACCTCGAATACAAAACGACAAAACTAAAATAACCATAATTCTATACAATAACAATATAAAAGTTTTTTCATGAGTCAATCTTGATAAATTAAAACTACAATAGAAGAAATTTAACACTCTTGAGGGCAACAAGTTTATATCTGTGAGACACGCATTCCTTTCTGAACACTTTAAAAACAACATTTTTTTACTAAAACTAGATTAGCATGTAGTTATGACATTAATAATATCAATTTCTTCAAAACGACCGATTACATACAAAGGATTGAACTTAGTCATAAAAACTGGCATATGTAACAAATCTAATACGTAATTATATGGACAACACTGCACGAGACCGCCAAGGGCCTTCAACGCAGACAATTACCTCACACTCTGGTTATAACATCTACGTAAACAAAGTTTACACTCGCGAATATAAAATAACAAATGTAATAAAATTATGTCAAGCTATAATAATTCGATCTTAGCCTTCGCAACAAATAACAATTAGTCAAAATATGAATTATAACAATGTTGTATTTGATACTAAAATTATATCTACTATTCGCTTTCCATGTGTTTGCGAAGGAATCTGTATTCAATATTGTTAAATTATGGAGAAATCAAAAACATCCGTAGCTTATAGTTTCAGGTACACAGTTATTGCCTTATAAGGTTTTTACTAGGATTAGCTTAAAAACTAAACGATTACTCAAGGTCTCACAGAATATGGAATAGAAAGAGAATTGCGTGTTGCTCAGTATATAAAGTTATGCGATAAAATACCTATGCAATACTTAAAGAGAAATAGCAAACGATTCCAGATGACTCTTTTATCTCACAATTTGACTCAAATGAGTTTTGGTTAGTTTTTGTTACAAATTTAAATTCAATTAATAGATTTCATCGAACGCCAACTGGCCCTGTAATGACTACAATTTAAATACACAAAACATTTAACACACATAACAATCTGTAATTAAATCTAGATAAATATTTGATTTTGTTGATTAGTAAAATATGCATGTAACAGTTCCTTCCCAAAAACGCGGCGTTTCTAAGTCAAATGAACAACTTTCGTTTGCAATCACACAGTACTAATAATATTCTCATTTTTCCACATGTTATCACAGAAAATTATGTATTTACAATTTTGTCGTACTAAAGTGACGTACGTAGCCTACATCATGCCTTGCAACAAATTTTATCATGACGCCGAACGATTACATACTACTCTGAACACGACTATTGTGCTAATTGTATAAACACATTTCCAATATTTTATAAGGAACAAGCATACTGCTATTATATAACTCAATATTGCCTAAATTGAGTATTATTTGGAAAAAAAGTGCATAACTGTTGCCGTAGACAAACGATGTTTTTGAAGGACAAATAAGTACATATAAATAGTTAAATATGGATAGAAGTGAAATTAGGTAAAAATACTATAAATGCGTCTAAGTACTGCTATGACTTTTATATTACTTTTCTAAAACGTTCGTAACGTTTCACAAAAATTACATAACAATAATAGCATTTGCGAAGTGGTCGTAAATATTATATTAGCCGCAAATAATGGAGAAACAATGATGCCAAATCTTATATACGATTTAGTTTCTAAAAATACAAAAATGTTTGACTGTATATAGTTGTGGTATTTTTATAATGGACGTTTTATGTACAGGGTTCTTAAAACTAACGCACGTGCTCTTAACGTTCGAAACTAGTAAAACAGAGTTGTTATTTAGAATTTCAGTCAATATTCTTGCTCAATAGTCGTATCAGAGGACAACTAACGAGTGACTATAATGAAGATGCAATGACAAAATATCCAATGGGACGAGGTTGATTAACGGACATAAATATTTTTAATACAATGTACAGTCGCCAGCAGAATTGGTTCAGTGTGTTAAAAAATATTAATTTAGCTTAAATTCATAACATTACTGAAGAACTGTTGGCAAATATTCATTATTTTATCTATAGTAGTTAACAATTAAACCAATTCTCTTGTAGACTGTATAATGAGTTATTTGATTTTGTGCCTGGTGATTTGATAGATATATTATTTGATAATATGCTTCGTGTAATATAATTGATGTCGTCGACATAATTAACGGTGGCTCCCAACTCAAGGCTATTGTCTGATGTTGTGCATACGAGTTTGCATTGTATGTGGACATACATTTCGTTTTCTGGTGAGTTTGATCGGCCAGTTTAAACGAATCTTGTGACAAAAGTTTCATTAAGTCGATGACATCAAACATGGGCTGTTTATTTTGACTGTCGGTAAATACACGACTCTTAATTTGTTCAAACAATACAAGTTTAAACTCTTCTTAATATTGAAAGAGCTTGTGTTTGAAACAGTGAGATTTTTCTCTTACAACATGTTAACATCCAGAATAAAATCACAAATTTTATTTAATTAACCTGTTGATATTTTTAAAGTGGACCAGGCGACAAAATCTAAACAATATTAATTACACGATTAACAACTTGGGTAGTAATTAATGCAGAAATATATTTTCAAAGTTTACATATAATTCATTTTATTTATTTTAATCGTATTTAAATTTAAAATATAACGTAGGTATAAAGCACTTGGGGGAAGGACAGCAAATTCAATAAAAAATGTTTATTCATTTAGTATAATATTAACTAAGTAAAATTATTCACTATGTAAATATTTTATACAATGCTAGTATTAATTTGTCCGACGATGAATTCCTAATGTTCTCTCAACGTCTAAGTGGAATATGAAACGGTGTCGCGCGGGCGGCGCAGGCGGGCGAGCCGCTCGCGCGCCGCCCGCCTTGGAGGCATATTGTAACGTTATGTAGTGCAAATTTAATATAGAAAGTTTATTTTACGATACAGACTAATAATTTCTTTTATGTAAAAATCCTAGCGCAAACGATTCGCCTGGCACCGTTTCATCTTTCGATCACCTTAACCGTAATATAAATCAAAGAGTAAAATTTTAGCGAATTAAAAATTAAATTTTCCAAAACTTGTAAATACTAGAATTTGGATATAGCTCGCGGAGGCAGAGCGGGCGAGCCCGCTCCGGGAGGGACGTCCAAAATCCTGAGCAACGATAGTCGTCTATTTACACACGTTCGCCGAGTAAAAAACGAGATCGTCCTCGCGGGTGCGGCGCGCGGCGTCAGATGGTATGCGAGGCGGGAGCCGGGGCGGTGGGCGCGCGCACGTCCCGCTGGGAGCGCGCGCGGCGGCGCCGCTAGCACCAGTCGTCCTCGTCCGAGTCGGAGTGGCGCGCGCGCGGCTTGTACCCGTTGGGAAGGCGGGGCGCGGCCGGCGCGGGCGCTGGCGCGGGTGACGGCAGCGCGCGCGCCGCGCCACCGCGCCCTAGCGCCAGTGCTGCTTCGTAGCTCAGCGGCGCCTCGTAGCCGCGCGCTCCGCGCTCCCGCTCCCGCTCCCGCTCCCGCTCCCGCTCCGACTCGTAGCCCCGCCCGCGTCTGCAACCACACCGCGCGTTAACGTCCTTTCTGTTCGCATGCGCGCACTTGAGTCCCTCCGGTCTGTGGGGTTTGAACATCACAGTCCCTTGAGTGACTTCGAAGCGATCTCGTCTCGTGAACGCCAGCGAGCCGATGCTTTCGTGGCGACGAAACAGTTCACATAGTCGAGCGCCGCGACGCGGTCTCATTGAGGAGTCTCAGCTAAGAGGCTGATTTTATCGCTGTATTAAAAACATTCAAGTTGAAATCTAATACGATAAACGTTAATGAAACGACCGCAATCGTAGTCAGTAAATAACTTACCTTTCTCTAGATCTATAGTCTCGGTGTATCAGTCTTTCAACTTCTCGGCCGTACTCGTACTCGTCGTGTAGAGGCTCCACGGGTTCACGTAACGTGTGCGTATGCCTCAGTGATAACTGGAAAATGTAATTATTTTGGAAAATACTCTCTCGAAAAGAAAATAGTAAAATCAACGCAACTAGAAAGAAAAATGTATGAGAAAATGCACAATATTATTAAACTTCTCTGACCTGGGATAGTGGGTGGTTGGTGAATTCTATGTATGCAAACGTGTCTGTAATAAATACTCACATGCGAGGGACTATGGCTAATTCTGGCGAAAGGCGGTTGCTGCTTGGCGCTCTGGACGTGCAGCGTGGACGGCTTGGTGGGCGTGGGCGGCAGCTGGCGGCCGCGGCCGCGCCGCGCGCCCTCTCGTTCCCACGACCGGTCTCGCCACTCGCGCCACTCCCGCTCCCGCTCCCGCTCACCGCCACCTGCCGGCACCCATACTACCCGACTGAATCATTTCGACATTCTATTCCGCGTAGAACATTTGGTCATTATTTGTACGGACAATACAAACAATATCATTATTAGCTGAATTTTAACACACTTTTTTGTGAACAGGGTTTGGCAGTAAAAAAACTTGATAAAAAAATACTTTTATTCGTGGAATTCGGTGGGGTTAAATTAGGAACCCACGATTTCCACATTGTCGATCGTGTTCGTATGTAATAATAGGTACTAACAGATGTGCAAACAATTTTCTTTGATTCAAAATAATTTTGCCTAAGCTTGCGTAGCTATACGACACATAAAGCAACGATTACAATAGTTCATGGCTGGCGACAGCGTCTGATTAATATGCCATGCCATTAGCAAAGGGTCATATGGTGGCATCATTTATGTTCATTATTATGATAACAAAATAATACTTACAACTTAACCAGACCCTTTGCTTTACAATCACTAGTTAGTAAAGTTACAATTTAAAATTTCCATGTCTGAAAATATAAATTGAATTTGCCTATTAAATAATACAATTATGTTAGTTTTCAAACATTGCATTAGTAATTAGTTCAAACAATTTTTTAAGGTCACACACGTGCTGTGTTTGTATCGTGTTGGTCGTGAAGCTTTCGGATAGTGTCAATGTGTGAATTTATAATAGGTATGTACGTGGCAAGAGCCTTGTGATTGTGTTTTATTTAGGATGCTGCTAGTGGTGTGTACGACTAAGGGTTACAGAAGGCAACAAATATGTACCTCGATATTAATTTTTAAAACAAGTTGCATACCAACGATCTTGAAGATTCGATCTTGTTGCATGAGAGTAGATTTTTATATGTTTTAATAATGTTTATAATTTTGACTTTTCGTCTGTTATGTTTATTGTGATTTTGATGAATATGAATGTTAGTTACATCTCATGCAGGCTCGGATTTACGGCCACGGTCCTTTAGGCACTTGAAAGTATTTGGCATTTTTAATATTATTCAAAAAGTTCCCGGTTGAAATAATTTTATAATCATCCGTCCGCTATTTTTAGAGCAACTGAAAGTCCGGGTCTTAGGGTTTTAGGTAAATCCGGACCTGTTCTCATATTCTGAACTTTATTGAAAGCTTTCGATTTGAAAACTACACTCTCTGTCTCTGTTACTCTGTATGTCTGACGGAGATAGCGAGAGTAGTTCTCGAAACGAAGCCTATCTTTTAGAAATCGGGAAATGTAAGGGTACTGTGAACTTCTTTTTGCTATCCAAGTTAGGCGCTACGAAACTAACTTTTTTGTGTTCGCCTAACTTGAATGGCAATAAGAAGCCTACATTACTCTCGCAGATCTTATGTGCGTTGATAGTGTGAGGCGAGTGAATCTCACCGTAGGCATACGTGTAGCGGTGAGGCGGGCTGGGCGACCACGAGGGCTGGCTCGGGTGGTAGGCCGTTGGGTAGGGCGTCCTCCACTGCCTTCCTGCTGTCAGGAATACCTTCATATGTACCTTCCTACGCGCTACCTACACCTATTTCCCTGCGTTTCCTGGTTCTCACCACAGGAGAGCGAAAATCTTAGTATTTATTTTGTCTTTATCTTTATTTATTTTATCTTTAATGGGTCTCACCAAATTGCTAAACGACTAGGGATGCTATTCCCATTTTTACCATTAGACCACATACATTGTAGATATGAGTGGCTAAGATAGAAAATAGACTGTGCTCTCAGTCACCAATGAAATGAAACTTTGAGATAGCTGCCGGAGGCATGAAAAATGTTGGCTGATTTAAGTTTGCTTGAGAAAGGTCTTCCAGGCATCAAACTAATATAATAAATGTAATAGTTTGTCCGTTTATATCCATATAAATAAATACATATATATGTTTATACGTATCTATGTTTGTTACTTCATCACGCTGTAATGGCGTCATTCAAAATTAGAATACAGATAACTTATATCCTGGATACCACATAAGCCATATCAATCTAGGAAAGGTGGGAACCTGAGAACCCTCTCACAGTATTTTTGGCAACTTGCCATGAAACGAAATAAGAAATTGTGTTACGTGATTAGGAAATTATATAGTAGTCCTTCATTGAACGACACCTCCGGTAACCGTTCTTATAGACACCGGTGGAAAATTCACAGAAAAAAATATATGTACAAAATTTTCTTTCCTCAAAAATTTTGGAGGATGATTGATGACGTAAAAATTATAAAGATGCGCGATGCTAACTTTCATTAGTAAACTATATGTAGGTTGTTAAACTATAACTAGTCGATAACTAATACATACTACGAGTAGGTGGACTTGATATTTTTGCAATTTGAAAAATACAAAAATATAGAGTAGAAAACTATATAGAAATACCACATGGAAAGATTATAATGTTACGAGCATACAGTCGCTTTATAAGGTTTGTGTCGGCTATAGCCATTTTGCTGTTCTACTTTTAGCTTCTACTAAGAAAGCTTTTGCAAGCTGCATGGCTTGGAAATAGATAAGTGCATGCATTTGAGCATCTTAATAGGATGCTTTCGACGAAGCGTTCAAATGTGCGAAACTTATTTGGCACCAATTTAACATGCAGCAGGCAAAATGATATTGAATAGTACTCAGTTTAATTTAGTTCCTTTTTTATGGATGACAAACAAGCGACTTACACGTATAAAGTGACATTATTTTAGGTATTAAAACCAAACACTGTTGCGTTAGTACATTTTACATATAACGCATATTATTCTTAGTATAATTTCTTATTCAAAAACTTACATCCAATGTAAGTCTTTCTATATCTTAAAGTTAGTATATCTAAGCATTTATAATATTAAAATTTCGATCCATTACGTTGAAACACTTCTAAATAAAAAAGCACTGAAAAACTATTGGTGTTCTTATACTATAACTAGGTAAATAATTTATATTCTAACTATTACTAAGACAAAATAGGTATCTTATATTATCTGCATCTACGAACGATGGATCTACTACTACAGATAAGCTTTAAGGTTCAGTAATTTTCACGAAACCTCATGTGTCTTTAGAAGAAGAAAAATGTTTGCAAAACTGTTTCGAATTGTTGAAGCTTATTATCGAACTGTTATTAGCATAGTGTGTTAAAATGAAATAAAAACTACAGGAAAGTGATGAAATGTAATAGAGGCGTTTAGCTTGTAGAAAACGCTAGGAAAATGTAGTATGATTACAGTTCAGACGTATATTTTCGTCATTGGTAATAAATAGCGTCAAGCCACACATGAAAATCTGCTGATAAACGATCAGATCGCAGAGCTAGAAAACAAAAAATAAATGATATTATTTATATTCTACGAATACAAAAGTCACTACACAATTGTTTAACACCTGAATGCAATCTAAAATGTCGTTAAAAGAAAGTCTTGTAACGGTTGTATCAGCAGATTGACATAGCCTATAGAATGAAGAGTTAAAGAGTCGTCTCTAGAGAGTTGAGAGTTGAGACTCTGAAGAGGAAAGATAACGTACCGTGTGACGGGTGGTAATGATGCGGAGCTCGATGCGTTCGCCCGTGACCGTGTCTGTGATGTTCGTGCTTGACTATCTCCACGACATTGCTCACGGTGTCAGAGAAACCGATGTCGTGGTGATAGCCACCGTAGTGGCCCCGCCTTCGCGGACTTGGCGTCCGTCTGGAAACGTAACGTTGTTTATAAATTTCGGGAATATTACAGCAGACATCCGAACGTGCTAACTGACAGCGTGCTTTTTAACGGTATACACTGCTGGAGCGTGATGACGAGTCTTGATCTTAAAGAAGCTGATTTTATCTGTATCATTACTTGACGATTTCGCTGTTGTTTATTATTTTAACATTTTAATAAATATTCATAATCTTTTAAAACTCGTAATTTTAGCTTAAGGTTTTGAAAATATTTTCCAATGACTATTCTTATTGTGAGTTTTAACGTTCACTGCTCGAGTAGTATGTTCCCATATTTCACGCTTCCTTCCCCGCATTTTCAAAATATAAGTCAAACACCATTCAGCAAACCGATAAAGTGCATGCGACATTAGACATTCATTGGTATATATAAGTATATTATTGTATAAAAAAGTAGGTATTAGTAGCATCGGTTAGATCTGAAATAATAATCATTAGTAGATTAGGGTTAACACGTGCGTGGTGAACATACCATTTGTGACTACGATAACTTTTAGTTCAATTGCTTCGTCGTTGACGCTATAAAACAGAGGAAAAACAAAAACTAAATAAAAAGTGAAAATAAAATAGCACGATAAACTATTTACTAATACTTATAGGTATACCTTAAACTGGATGATCTGCCATGGTGGCCATTTTGATAGGCTGTATGAGGTGGCTGCAACCGTGCTTCGTCCAGTGACTCCATGGACGCGTGATGCGAACCCTGAAGTTCCAAAACCTAAAACATGCCGTCGATTGAAATCAGCATTTTTGTAATACCTACAAAACGGTCGATCATTTGAAATATTATTTTTCAGTTACCATCTTGCTGTCCCATATTTACAAAATATTACTTGTATACTGCAATGCATGCACACAGCTGACGTGCGTATTTGCGATCATGCATCAAATCGTGCTCTGTGTGCATTTATTAAAACATTCAATACTTACCAATGTTCTCAGTGATACATCTAAAATTCTAAATTCATGCCATATTTGTGTACAAAATATTACATGCGTTTGATATGTATATTGCATTAGATATTGGGTATGTCTTGAGTAAATATGTAATGGGTAAATGTATCGGTGTGATGTTGTTCTGTTTTGTTGGTTAGTGGAGTGCCTTAATGAGCCGGGAAACATTATCATAATTAGACCACCATCCCTATAGTAAAATATTACGTAAAATCATTCCCTATTTTATCTCGAGATAAAATTACAGATATAAGTAAATATTCTACAATGTTATAAAAAAACTATTACGGAAAATGTTTACCTAAACATCAACAACCATCTGTAAACTTTAAAACGTTTACGATTAATACTCGAAGAAATACAACACAATATTATATGAAACTATATTATGAGCCTAAGGCCCTATTGTACTCGTTACACCACAAAGTCACCTAAAACAATGACAGTTCATCTAATTTAAACAACGAATATAATAATTATCAAGTATAGTACCACGTCAGTGAACACCCAAACAAAGCTTCCAACATAATATTTATTACAACACCAACTCTATCTATGGTAGATGCATAGATGCGGTCTCGCGCTAAGGGAATACCTTAGCTGGATCATACATCGTATTTAAAACCAACATCACATTGTGCTATTAAAACGTATACCAATTGGTTTCTTTAACTTTTTTTTTTCTTTAACAAAATATTCTAATTTTAGAATTTTGATTGCGGTATGATATTGGTGGGTACATCGAGCGCACTAGACAATAGCTATGGCTTGGTTGACTGGGTTTACGACAATAATGAACTGATTCAACGTTTCATCCTTGGGGACAATGTATTCACCTTTTTATTGTTCCTGTAACAAAAGAAAATTCCATTAAATTAATACTGTCATAACCATATAAAATAAAGTCTGTCAAGTGCCTATAACATGCTCATGGTTGGATCTTAAAACTATGTAGACATAATATGCATCGTTGCCATCGTCACAAGTCGAGTGAAAAATTGTTCTTGCGGTTAATATCGGAATCTTTAGTTTGCTTACATCCATGAAGAAAATAAAAAAAAAGCTTTATTGAAGAACAGGAGATAATTACAATCAAATTATAAATATATCTTGTATACACATAATTATGTATATGTGTGGTAAATTGAGACAAAATTAAATTAAATCAAATCAATCCTATCAAAATTGTAGATAGTCTTAAAAAAAATACCTCCAAGCAGTTTCAATGTTTTCAAACTTTTAGAAATCGTTGTCAGATTCTAATTCTAACAGATATATTTTGAAATCAAACTAAATTCCGTAGCTTATCTAGAGTGTATTCATTCCAATACACCTGATAAGTAACGGCGGTCTTGTTAGGAGACCGGCTGGAGCCCCGATCTTGGGCTCGAATCTCACGCCACGCATCTCGTGTCTTTTCTATCTTATACCTATTGCTTACACATGAGACGTGATATTGAGAAACCTTATAGTTTTACTAAATGCACCTAAGGCATAGACATAGGTATATCCTATAGCAAGAAGCCTATTTTATAGAGATTAAAGTAACCTTTGTCCAGCCATTTGACAGATATCCCCATAGGTACTGATTTGTTTTCGGATTTGTTAAAAACTTCGTGGATACAAACATATACTCACAAATTTTTTGCTTTATAAACAGTAGAATAATATATTTATCAAATCCATAAAACTCATAGCGCAAGAAAAATTGTATATTTTTTATTTATTCAGCTAGATTTTTAAAAATTTATAATGTCTCACACTCTACGGGTTTGCTCTTTCAATTTGAACATATATTTATTTATTTGAGGGAAAAAGGTGTTCCACCTCTCGCTGCCACCGCTCCAAGAAAGCGCCGATGCGCGAGCGTGAGTTCTTCGGTCATACACGCAATATTTTATTATATCCAATTTATCCTCCACCTCAGGGCGTCCATCACCGCCGCATTCTAGTGTGTTTATTTAATTTATTTATTAAGGGGTAAAAGTGCGTTAGAATACTTACTTGAGGGAGTTTCGTGTGTTACGCTGCCTGGCGAGGTCGGCTAGCGTATGCGGGTCATCCGGGTGTGGGTCGGCAGGCCCCTCGTGGCTCAGCGAGCCGGTGCGCGAGCCCGGGCCCAGCCCCGCAGCCACGTCCAGCAAGCATTTAAAGAACGACGCCTTCTGCACCACGTACTCCAGTCACTTACCCGCCCCACGCACACTTGCGCATGCTCATGTCAAGACCTCCTCCACCGAGGACGATCGAGACCTGATACTAACGACTAAAGCCTACATGAGTTTGAGCAAACATCCCATACATTGCGTCCATGCTGGGGCTTATAGCGTGTGTGATATGTGTCTTTGTCATGTGTAGGAAGAGCCCCACGCGATGGACAATTATGTAGTACCTAAGTAAATGGATGCTTCTCTGTAGTGTGTGTGAAGATGAATGCAGCTAAAGAACTCTCAGAAAGTAACTATCATGAACATTAGACTGTTATTCGTGGTTTGTTTTATGTCAGGTGAATCAGGGTTATATAAGGCAAAGGAGCTGTAAATAAAGCATTTATGTATGTAGTAGGTACATGTGCTAGATATAAAGTCATGTGCTATTAGACTGAAGCCAGAGGCATGAAGATCAAATCAATTGTATCGACTCGAAATCAATCGGATATTTAGTTTCTTCTGCAGCATGCGCAGACTTATGAAACATAATTTTGCAATTTTATTTGAAATACTATATTAGAAAAAGTATTTAGGAGGCAAAAAGAGCGTAGTTAAGCATATTTCTTGTTGTCATAGGCTTCTAAAATGGTAAATTTGATTGAGCCAAAATGTAATCAAATAACACTCAAAAGCCATAGACAAATTAAGTCGACACATAATGAAAAGTTAATCATGCAGAATGAGAAATATAAGATACAATAAGGATATAGTAAAGGATATAGAAATAATGCAAAGTGAAATCGTCCAGTACATATTCTAGAAAACAACAAACGGTAGAGAAAGTAGTAAAAGATCGGAACGACAAACAAACACTACAAGAGGGCTTAACTAATCTACTAGACATGTTATTAACAAACCGTAAAACAAACACACTCTGCTACTACTGATTTTGCAACTATAGGACAGGTCACTATGTCGTGGTTTATAAAGCCCTGATGGTCTTTGGATAAGCAAAAATGTGCCAGATGAGCACAAATTTGCCTAAACTATTCAAGATCCACAAGTGTGCCACTATTCAACTAGTTCTATTAAGTTGTTAGTATCATTTCACTAAACTACTTGTTTATTGTTTTCAATTTAAGAAATTCTTTGATTGATCATTCTGATTACTATGTGATTTTCGCGTTTTTATTTAATATCAAGTTTTTCTTTAATTATTGAAACACGATGCGTAAAAATTATGATCAACAAAAATAATCTAGAATAGTGCAAGAAAAAGTAGTTAAAGTTTCGTTCCGTAAAATATATTAATACTACCGGCTGAATGGCCGTAGGGCTATTCTCGTTGAATGCCTGAAAAGTAAACCACCAATGTAGTCGACTCGTTAGGAGTCGATTTCCACTAAAGTGACTCTGTATTGTTGTTATTATAATCTTCCAGTCTAGAAGTAGAGCCAATTATTTTTCGTATTGTATTTACAAATATATTCGCAAAATATTTTAAGATGATTTTTAGATGTCTGAATTTGGTACGTTTCATATAGGTTTAGTATACACAACAATACATCCACAGGTAGACAACACAATCAACTCTATATAACTAACTAGAATGTTTTAAATAGTAATCTAATGTGGGGATCAATGTAAGGGTCCATCAACATACACTACTAGTAAATGTGTATTTACCTAACCACGTAATTGTTACATTTGGCTCAAAGTTTATGTACAAAATTTGGCGATAGCCATAAGGACTTAGGTACTCTGGCTTCATTTGATTCTACTTCTTTTGCTTTTAACAATTTACATAAATATATCATACATAGACTTAAAAAAGTGCTTTGGAAGATGTGGAAAAAAATCTTACCGGAACGCCCTGTGGTTCAGTCTGGGCAAACCTAGTCGACCTCCAACTCTCTAAAATCAGAAGTCCTGCATAAATTTTCCCCACAGTCAGTTTCCCTGCATTTAATACGTCGTTTCGAGGCACCAACAAGTCTAGCATCTTCTTTGCTTGAAGTGGCCATATATGTGTTATCGTTTCTCTCAGTTCTTCGTCTGCTTGGTCCATTTCTTCCGCTGGAAATAATGTATTTTCATGAGTATCGGTATACTCATATGTACATAATATATAAGCGTGAAAAAAATGTTACCAGATCTCATCTTGATGTTTAGGTTTTCTCGTATTAAGGCAAATAGTGTTGTTGTAAAATTAACTTTTCCTTCATCATCTAGCGGCATATTCATTCTAATTAATTTCTTATACGCTAGTCTATTTGGACATTTGTTACCAAACCCCAACGGCGGATCCATATTCTTCAACATATCGTACATCTCTGTATAATGGATCTTCCCCCTGCAGTTAAAAATATTAAACGTTATTATTTGCTGCACATTTAGGGTAAAACATTTTTTGAAAGTTACTCACGTTGCATTTGGGTCATATTCTGCCCATATCCTAACAAATTCATCAAGATGATGTGCGCCTAAAATGGACGAGTCTCTCGTAAGGTAATCAAAATTATCCATAATGACAGCAACGAATAAATTCAACATCTGAAATGAAATAAATAGGTGTTACATAATAATCAGTAAACATATATTTTGAACGAAACAATCTCAATGATACATACTAAAAATGAACAAAAGAATATGAACGACACGAAATATGCGTAAGCGAGAGTGCTTCCACATTCGTTTGCAGACTTTCCCGCTTCCTTGTCACATTTCGTCGGTTTGAGACACGCCAGCATGATGTTCGGCCACGATTCACCTGTCGCGCACCTGCAAGACAACAGATAGAATACCGTTTTATAGTTGTTCTACAACGTACGGTTCATATTTAATTGTTTCTATGACGCTATGATTATTTTTTACAGAAATTATTGCCAACATTATTTATTATAATATGCTAATAATATTAATTAACATTGCATAACTAGGGTACTAGTCTGCCAACCCGTATTTGTCCTGCGTGGTGAACTATGGCGTTACCCTTTTTACAGAAAAGACACGCGCCCAGCACACTTGAAGGTACTTAATTACCTATTTTTTATAAAGTCGGTACAATCACACAATTTTAGTAAAGAGACTATGTCAAAGGTGGCGATCAAGTAGACTGGTTGCCTGATGGTAAGCAATTGCCGACACGTTGCCGATGGATATTTGTAATACCAGGGACACTAGAAATACGTTGCCGATCTTTCCAGAATTTATTGCCATGCCTTTTAAATAACCCAATGTTGTGACTCTGCGGGAATACCGAGGAAGTAAGAGAAACAATTACCTGAATAACAGCATGAGCGCTTGGATGAAACTTCGAAAGTTGTTGTGTCTGTTCATATCTGAATCGTATGATAACTCTATATTTCCAAACACCTGTAAAGATATTCGCATAGTTAATAATAAAGACCAATAAAAAAGTCTTAAGTCGATTAAATTTAAAAGAAAGGCTTGTGAAATTTTGTAATTAACATTTTAACGCATACCTGCATCCCGATGATGGCGTAAATGAAGAATAGCATTGCGATGAGAAGGCACACGTAGGGTAAGGCTTTGAAACTCTGCACGAACGTCCATAAAAGTATCCGAATGGTGTACCCCTGTCTGAGTAGCTTGATCAGTCGCGCGGCTCGGAACAGGCGAAGAAACCCGACGTTGAACGTATTCTCCTAGAAACGACACCACCATTACTCGGAAGTTGAAACAACGATAAGTCATCACCGAATGGAATAAAATAAAATACTGAATTATTTCGCGTACATAGTACATTTAAAAATTCTAAATCTGCATGACAGATAATATAATCTAATTATATGAAATAACATTCAAAACACGATTAACACACCTACATAAAATAATCTAAGAAAATAAGGACTAAAATCATAATATAAATTAGGTATGTAAGATTGAAATGAAAATTTCTCGAGTCAGAGAAAAGTTGCTACACAAAATGTACTGCTTAGTAATTCGGAATTAACGAATGTTATAATCTGATATGTATCTAAATGATCTAGTGCTAGCTCTTTATTGATACTATCTAGAAATCAGAAAATTCTTATTAAGTTAGGTAAGTACCTGAAATACACATTAAAAAGTCTCATATCTAATTAATTCAATCCTAGCTATGCTGTTTTAAAAGATACTACAAATTACAAAACTATAGTCTTCTTAAGTTTATTTTTCTAAAAAAATCTAGCTTTTGGTACTACTAATACTTATGGTAATCCCAATCGGTGTGTACACACTGTCTAAACGAATACAAATCTGTTAAAAACAACCATTTACGAAATCTAAGATTCCTAGCAATCAAACTGGACTAATTGTTACCTGCTGACAGGACATGTCAGCACAGTTTTCGGCAAGGTCGGTCTGTAATAAGGATTATACCCTTAATTACTATTTTTCATCACAGTATAGAACAGGAAATGTTACAAATATTAAGAAAAGTTTGTTGAAAGATATTTAACAAAACTGTGTCAAGGATCACACATAATAATATACTTACACCAAACTCCATGATTAGGGCATCAATTATACTTCCAATGACCGTAATGAAATCAAATGTATTCCACGGGTCTTTGAAAAAATTCTGAAAGTAAAAGGATTATGTTAGAAATACTTTAGATGTTAGCATGCTTTACACAATATAATTAAAAATTACGGAGAATTTTGACTAAATATCTCATTTAGATATTTAAATATAAACAATATTAGTCATTTGACTTAAAATCATATAAATTACATCAGTATACAAATGTACACTTTCTATTTACAATGACCGTTTGACACAGGACAATTAAAATGGGAATAGGATAGAGGATTTTGTCAGTATTTAAAAAATCTATCTCAAATTTCTTACTTATAGTTCTAAAAGATGCTATGAAAACTTTATCTCATATCAAAAAGCGTTAACTCTATCGAAACGAGTTCTAATTTTCAATATATTCAAGTCAATATTGAATATTGAATGCAAATCTAATTTAATACTCATAATAACGAAAGTGTTCCATGCATCAGAGGCAAATATTCAAAAATTACTACCACTTCTGTTCATTGCAAACTTCTAATAGGAAACATGATTGTTAATTCAACGCTACATTCCAAAGCCAATGACCATTGGACTGTTAAAAACTTACAAACTAGGCAAGTAACCTATGTTACTGCTTACATGGTCATCGAAGACATAAAAATACAGCACACCAATATTTGCTTCTGCAGACATGATTCCTTAGCTTTACAAGTATTTGTAACAAAACGTAAAACCTTTAGTGAAATAAAAAAGTTCCTAAAAAACTTACAAGACTTATTAAAATTGTGTCAAATGCTTACCGTGCACCCGAAGGCGATCAGCTTCAATACGGTCTCGAGAAAGAAGAAGATCGTAAAGACGATGTTCATGAATGTTAACGTGTCCATGAGTACAAGCGGAGCCTCGTGAAACTACCACAAAATATACCAATAGTTTTCAATTATTATTCATCAATTTCATAATTATTATAAAGCCAAATGCTAGATATTAATAATAAATTGTATTAATAAATATACATTATAAATATTTTTTTCAAGCATTTAACTTTGGATTATCCTTCGTAATTGTATGTATTATATAAATAACTATATTGTATTATGTAAATTTTGATTAGTTCATAACTATAACCATTAAGTGTATCATGTGTGTGTGTATTTGTATATTATCAAAATCATCAATTACAATAAAAATGATTTTGTTGACAATGCTATAGTATTCTTGTGTAGCAAGGTGCTCGTGCTTGCATGCCGATTCAGAGGTACAACCATGCAAGGAGGCAACGCACTTTAGAAATCATTATTCACAATACATTTGCTAAAGTAATAGTGCAGCAAATAAAACATGAGATTTACCTTACGACTGCTGATATCAGCGATTCTCTTGCTAAGGCTTACTCACCTCTGCCAACCTCTGCCTCTCCACGAAGAAAGTATTAATTAGTGACAAGGGAATACAGACACATTAATTTGCGTGTTCAGATTTGTTACGGCTACATGCAGCTGGTATCAAAAGCCATGCTCGACAATTATTTGCAAATAAATAATTATTTATTAGTATAATCATATCGGAGGAGAAAAACGAGTATCGGGTACTTGGGAAAGGTCGGTATTAATCGGCTGCAAAAAATCCCATACAGTCATGTAAAACAAAACAACCAAGTTAACAATAGAAAGAGTACATTTGTACCTATTTGGTATCATTTAAAAACCTAAGTGTCAATTTAAACTGCGTATTTTTGTACTTACTTTGACACCATAAGCGACGATTTTCAACACGGTTTCCACGGAAAACATTCCAGTAAACCCCATATTCGAATACTTGAGGACATCCGCGTAGGTGTCATCTTGTTTATAAAACTGCCATTTGTGATGAAGTGCCGGGCGTTATGGTAAACCCATGGCCATAAAAATACAATTTGTTACTTCTTACAAACAGAATTCAAAAGCAATAGATATTGTGAAGTGGATATTATAACGATCTGAATAAATAAATATGTTATCATCAGAGTAATTGTAAGTCCAGACATTTATGAGGATTTTAAGGATAGTGATTTATTGTTCGGTGAGGAACTGTGCCAAATAGAAATTTTTTTCAAAAATAAAATCTCTGGGTCATAATGAAATGTAAATAAAATTCAATTACTAACATGGGTGAAGTTTATGCTTGCATTGAAAATGAAAATAATTTTAAAGAAAAAGGGTTAAAAATATAACGTAAAACGAATGTCTTCAGGTACTGCATAAAATTTTGCAACTTTAACGAGTTTAGTAAATTGACTGTTTTTGACAAATTTTTAATACGAATATAAAGCAGCCAATAGCCACCACATTTACGCCTGGCAGTAGGCCATTCCACCAAGCATGCATAATTTCCACATATAGATATAATTTAGGAGTAGGTCTTAAATAAGTACATGCAACACGAACAACATTGAATGGCTCATGACACGTCCTAGCCGGAATAATACGTATCCAGAGACGTTGTGCATTCACAAGCACGAACGGCCGAATAAAATGTTTGTGTAACTTGTGCCATAAATGTGCTGGAAGGACAGGTATACCGTGCAGTAAACACTGATAAATACATAAAAATGAACAGCAAGTGAGGAATTACGGAAGGAGAAACAGAACACTGGAGAAATCAAAAACGTAATGGCGATACACTTGACAGGAGAGGCTCTTTAATTTTAAATACGGCACATTCCGATGCAGTGTATACTGACGCCGAATACAGTGATATCGTAAAATTTTGTTTGTGTGTGGATGTGTTTATGAGTGTGTATTATGTATTTGGTAACCCTTACTATAATATTAACACATTTGGAATTGATAACAAATGGGAAAATGCCAACCCGCATATACTTATATATATTAAAATTAAACCATGTAGGTAAGTACTTAAAAACCGCATTGATATATTTATATTCAACAAATAGTAACAGCATATAAATCTGGGGATTATAAGGTGCCAACATATATCAGACGCATATTACAACAAAGGATGTTATTTGGGTTTCTCCAAATTAGAGAGCGTAAATTTTATTCTCAGTTAAGAACTCTCTAAAATGGTTTTGTGCAGGCATGAGTGAATATCAAGGACTTTTCTAAACTAATTTGTTGTTTGTTTGTGCCTGGTGATTTTGGCTAATTTTTTCAGCAGCTACTTTAAACATCGTGGTTGTTAACTACTCTTCACATGAATGGTGCTTCGTTTGATTTTTTTACTGTGATCGCTTTTCCATGTTGTGTTTTTTCGATAAACTTATCGATATTATTTTTATTGAAGTTAGTGTAAGTATTCTTATTTTAACACACAGAAGCGATTTCAATACATACCTTCATCATGAGCAACAATGTGTTGAGGACAATAAGGGTCATGATGAAGTACTCGAAGGGCGTAGAGACAACTATTCTCCACACTTTGTACTTAAAACTCGCCCTTTTACTTGGCATATACCTCTCCAGAGGTCGTGCTTCTATCGTAAAGTCTATACATGATTTCTGTAAACAAATATGTCAAATAGATACGCGTCTTTTTTCTATTCAATGAATTTTGGACTTTACAGTTTCGTACCTGATTCTTATCAATTTCACCATCTTGTAACTCGGCTTCACCTTGTTCTTGAAATGTGATAATTATCAGAGCTACGAATATGTTAACAAAGAAGAAAGGAAACACGACGAAATAAACAATATAAAATATAGACATTTCTATTCGAAAATTTTGTATGGGTCCCTTATCTTCGTAGGTGGCAGCCATTGAATTTTGTAATACTCTGTAAAGAAACGTTGCAGTTAAAATTGTTTAATTGACTTAAATCAACTCTATTTTTATTAAGATATTTATTTAAAACTTTATGAATGCATCAATTTACGCTTTAATCAAATGTAAGGTTGGTTTCGGTTGGGATCTACAGCAAAATTAAATTTAAGTATCTTTAGGTGTCTTTGGTTGCATATACTCACTGTGGCCACCCCTCTCCTGTCTGCACTGCGAATAGCGTTAGCATGGCCGTGGCTACATTGTCGTAGTGGAAGTTTTGCGTCGTCCACGTACGAGTCTGTACCTTTGGCATCAGGCTATTCGCCTCGTAGACGAAATACGACCCTCTGTGGAATAATATTAGGGTTATAGTTGCTAGTCATTTAACTAGGTACATGGTATATGCATCTTGTAAATCTTCTCAAACAGGTAAAATTTTAAGGTTATATGTGTGAATTCAGAAGTAAAATTTAGTATTCTGTAATATGGTGTAGTCATAATGAAAATAAATTAATTTTACTTATTTCTAATTGTTAATCGGAACATACGGAGCTTTTACTCGGCGCTAGATCTCCTTAGCATGATATTGTTTACCGCAGATATTCGTCCGCCAAACAGTAGTGTGTCAACATTACTGTGTTCCGGTGTACTGGAGCTAGACTAATTACAGGGTAATTGAGACTAACCGTCTCAAAGTACTGAGCGCCAAAACAGCGATTCCTTGAACTTTGTTTTGTTTCTTAAAGTTCTGTGCATCGCTGCAACGGTCTTGGACATGTGTTATCTCTTACCATGAGGAGAGCGTCCCGATCGTCGCATTACTTTTGCATAAAATAAATATGATTCAATAACAAGTCTGAGACAATACGGCGCGGATAATTTTTTAGTAAGAAACAATAATATACTTACTGGCAGTCTTCAAAGGTATTTTTACTGCTATCGGTGCAGTGAAAAAATTTACCATTAAAAAGTTGAACAGCAATTACAGCGAATATGAATTGAAATAATATGTACACTATGAGAATGTTTATGACATTTTTTAAAGAGTTTACAACACAGTCAAACACTGCTTTTAACTTTGGAACTCGTTTTATAGTTTTCAAAGGTCTGAGCACTCTTAACACTCTTAACGATTTTATAGTGGACAAATTTTGTCCCGCGCCCGTTTTAACACCCCTGCAACAAGAGAGAAAGAATGTTTTAGAAATAGGTAGTCAATCAACTATTATTAGTATAACAGTTATAGCTCATAATTGTATGAAAAATTCAGTTGATAAAATTCAAGACTATAATAACACCGTTAAGTAATCGACATCGAAGATCTTATACGAAAACTAAAGAAAATTTTAAAGTACCCGATCTCGAAGCCGAAGCTGACGAGAGCGCATATGACGACGGCGGCGTCCATGATGTTCCACAAGTCGCGTAGGTACGCGCCTGGGTGGAACAGCACTCCGAGATCGACAATCTTTAGCAGCATCTCCACAGTGAACACACCGGTGAACGCGTAGTCGAAGTAGTTCAGGATTTTGTTCCTGTAAACCAACACTTTTATAAATAAACAAAAAAAGTTGTCATTTTCATTCAACTTCAAATGTTTTCAACTCTACTGGGTTCACTCACAAGTCTTGAACTAGTTGTTCCGTTGTTACATTTTACGCACAGAATATACTTGTAACGTGAATAGTCTAAACATGTACCTAAGCATTGATATCATTACCCGACTGCCAAGGAAGGGTTATGTTTTTCGCGAGTATCTTGTATGCATATAGTATGTATGTAAACTTCTTTATTACCTCGTATCTTCCAAACTGCCGAATGGATTACGACAATTAAAGTATCGTTAGATTCGTCTCATCAAGATGATGGATTTTGGGCGCGAAATCGTAATACGTTAATTTAAAAAATTAACCAAACCTATCAAGTATCTATCTAAATAAAGGCGATTAAAAGAGGATTACAATTTTTTTTAATTTTTTTTATGTAACAGTAATGAGACGAACGAGACGCTCTTCTGATGTTAAGAGATAACGCCTGTCCATGACCATTGCAGCGATACACAGAACTTTGAGTAGTAAAACAAAGTCCAGGGCACCGCTGCCTTGGCGCTCATTACTTTGAGACTAGATGGTTAGTCTCAATAGCCCTGTAATTTCGCTAGCTGCAGTACCCTTCAAACCGGAACACAGTAATGTTTATACACTACTGCTTAGCGGCAGAATATCTGGTACTGCGGTGGTACCTACCTAGACGACCTCCTGCTAAGGAAATCTACCACCAAGTAAAAATATAACACACATAAACACATAACATTTAAACATATATAAGATATATGTTTAAATTTAATTAAGAGTATTAAATTTGTATTTAAAAAAACCTTTAATTATAGCTATTTTAATCTCAGTCGGGTTATCATTTTTTTGAACTATTCAGCTTGTTTTGAAAATGCGATTATCACTTGTATTGAAAGCGAGTTGTATTAGGTAGGCACCTAATCTTCTGGTTGATTTGAAACAAAAGTTGTAGAAATATATAGTACCCGTTATTGTTACCAATCAAAACGATATAAATGTGGATCAAGTGCTTGTTTTAATTAAATAATAATTTTGCTCACTTATTTTCTGGCGTATTGGGTTAAAGATACCAAAAAGAAAATAACTCACCTGTCACTCTCTTCCACTACCGGGTCTTCAGCTGCTAAGGCTGCAGAACTCATACATATAACTACCATAATAAAAAAATCAAAATACTTTAAATTTACAACCCAGTGTGCACCGCGCCTAATTCTGAAAGACAAGAAAAAATTACGTCGACAAATTATATCAATGTTACAGTTCTGACGCTCAATGTCGTACTACTTACGGGTTCGTGGGGGACAAAACAAACATGGACGAATATGGCAGCATTGGTTTTGGTCCATCTGTTATTTCTTCTTCTTCTTTTTTGGCCTCTTCTTTCTTTTTGTTCTGGAAATTTAAAATATTTACTTTACTACTTTATCTTTAATAATCACAGTTCCTTTCTATGATGATTCTAGCAATATCAAAACGATAACATAGGTGTTAACGAGCTTTAAAATTGTTTTTTCTAAAATGATTATTAAAAAATTAGTATAGACACATACAGCTCGCAATTTCACAATGAAAATATCTATTCAAACATGATGAAAAGTGGAAGTAGAAGGAATAAAATGTAAATAATTTTAATTATAATAATAACAATTAGGCTGCTAAATAGCTGTTAAAAGAATTAGTCATGCAATAAGGGAAGTAATGAAAATGTACAAAGCTGGAAAGATAATGCCTAAATTCGATTTTAATTCCTAGCCAAAATTTGTAATCTATGTTTACATAGTAATATATTATCAGACTAATGTTATTGATATATGTTAGCCATCTATATATACATAAAAAGAATTAGAATTTAGTACAGAACACCTATCTGGCCCACAAAAGCGACATTGATCCATTAAATGATGGTACTTAAAATATTGTTGATGTAACTAGCAGAGAACAGAGGTACTGAGAAAACGATAGCGTGCAAGAGATCGTGCAGTGAATCAAAGCTTGGAGGTGTTGAAGATAATTTTGCTACATCAACAATATTTTAAGTTGCAACAAATGCACAGGACGAAGCGTAGCTTAGCACCACCGCCGATAGTTTTACCTTCCTACTCGTCGGCGAAGAGGGACTTAAGTCTCCCCGAGGCGGGGTTCCGTCCACTGCGTGTAATGCACCCATCTCTTTCTTCAATTCCTAATTTATCGGAAAATTTTATGAAATATAGGACTCCAATTGAAAGATGCTCGTGGAAAAGTGGAGCATGCTGTGACTCAAACTGTGATTCTAATACTAAAGCATTAGATGAATATTGAGGCAGGGATGGATAAGGACTTACTTGCAACTGCTTTTCTTTATCTTCCTCGACCTGTTCTTCTTCAGCCGCTGTCAGTTCCTGTAATGATAGAAGGCAACATTTACACACAAAGCGGGGTTAGTTTTACAAATCAGCGCTGACAGTAACACACAACAAATTTGTTTCCATTTATGTTTGTACATTGTGATTTGCTTTTATTGATCCTATTTTAAATATTCTGCGTATTAGAATTTATTCCACCTACAAGTCACTCAAACATATTACTTTTACCGTTTATCATTGTATAACGGTAATTATAAACATATCCGCTACATCCCGCATTCCAAATGAATGTCTTTCGAATAAACATTTTAAATGCAGATATTGTGTAAGAAACAAAATCAAACAGAATGTTTAGAATAGGATCAGTATAAGCACAAACCTCCTGAAGCCAGCACTCACCTGAGCGTTAGCCAAGTTGTCAACAGCGATAGCAAGGAACACGTTTAGCAGCGTGTAGTTTCCAAACAATACGAGGATGACAAAGTAGAGCGAGTACAGCATGCCTGCCTTAATACCACCCTGTGACTGAATACCGTGATACATCACTTCGTTCCAATCTTCACCTGTTAGAATCTGAAAAATTGAGGAGTACTAATGTTGAATCGAGTTATATGTTATTACAGAATAATCAGCTAAGATTTCTTCTTCTGGGGATTTTTATGAACTGTTTAAAGAAGTTTCATGGTTATCATAATAACGTAAATAATGTAAATTATATATCTTTTATAATATCAGGTAGATATATTAAACTGTTCTGTTAAACCAGTTTTGTCATTGGAACTATATTCTGAATTAAAGCAGCTCATTATGGGACTAGAATCTAATATATAAATGATCTTCTCGCATGTTAAATTTCATTTAATGCCATTTGCTTCATAAAGTTTATTTGGAACAAACACTTATTGACATGAAAATTATATAATTTAGCATATAAAATGCGTCTGTATCATTGACTCATATTATTGTTGTTTTCATTCATGAAAAAAATCTTTAAATTAGTAGATGATCAAAATTTGCTTGGTATTTGTATTAAAGAAACAGTCAGATAAACGAAAGAATAATTTACCTGGAAGACTGTTAGCAACGCGATGGGAAAGGTGTTGAAATTAGTAGGCGGGGTGCCGTCTTCGAAGTTAAACTGGCCTCCAAACAGCTGCATCCCGAGGAGTGCGAAGATAAGGATGAAAAGAAACAACAGGAACAGCAGTGAGATAATAGAACGCATGGAGTTGAGGAGCGATATTACCAGGTTGCGTAGCGATGACCAGTACTTTGTGACCTGGAAAAGAAGTTGTGGAAAATAAGCTAACATATTACACGGTATGACAGAAAAATCAAACATATATCGCAAGAGATACAAAGATCGTACTGCAAGTTTGACTATTTAATAGCCCTAAGATATAATGATGAAACTAACAACACTAATATTTAAAAAAGGCGTTTAGGTTACAGAAGGTAAACGCACCACATACATACGTCCGTAAACGCACCACATAGGTACATACGTCCGAAAAACACTTCATTTTAGACAGTTAAAATGTTAATTTACGATAGGTAGATGACATTCTTCAATGGAATAACGAACAAGGGATATAGTCTAATCAAAAATAATCTCTCGAACAAGAGGTTTCTGTTCATCCTTTTCCCATTGTCATTATTGTATCAAAATATGAACATTATCATCTTACGAATAAATAGACATGATCAAAAAAGGCTTACTTTGAATATCCTCAACAACCTCAAAGCTCTGAGTACCGAGAGGCCGAAGGAGCCTCCTTTGACTTCAGACCACACCACCTCAAAGATGGATCCAGATATAACCACGCAGTCGAAGCGATTGAACGAGGACTCGAAGTATATCCGCGGACCCAGCGCGTACATCTTCACCCACATTTCCATCATGAACAACCCGAGGAACACGAATTCGGCGTAATCTGTGGATAAATTTAGGGAGTTTTTAATCTACCTTTCACTCTTATGTAATTTCATATCACTATGCTACTTACAATATACTCTTAGTAGTATAAAATAAAATCGCGTTTCGTGAGTTGCAAATTTTAATACGGTTTTCAATGCTATTTAAGAGACTTTTTTTCGGAAAGTATATACATATGTCCGTGTAAAATCAGAGTCACTAGTTAACCATATTAGATAACATGAACAGTGCATTAAGATCAGATAGTAGAATTGAGTGAAATATTTTGATTCCCATATTTTGATTTGATACAGTACAATTTTTTAAATACAATTTACATAAGTATCTATGCCTATATTAATTCATTAATTAGACATTGTTAAAAAAAAGTATAAAAATATACAAGATAAAGAAGTAACTTGTTCATATTTCAAGTTCTTTACATTTATTATTATTACAATTAATTGCAAAGCATACTCACATAAAAAAGAAGTTAGCCAGGGCGGCTGTCTATAGTGCTCCACAGCAACGCATATCGTGTTGAAAAGCACCAACACTATGACGAACCAGTAAAACCACTGGGTCTTCACAGTGTGCCGAATCCAGAAACGAAACCTTTTTTCTGCTCGCCAGAAATCTGCGCATTTGCCTACAGAACGAGCTTTGCTTTTCAGGAAACCTAAAAACAAAAATCAGTTTTACTTTCTGTTTTTTAAACGTCAGAGCGATCTCGAAATAAATGTATTGTTTTCACGATTCATCTAAAGGGATCAGGGGGGACAAAGTCACTCAATCGAAGAAGTTTCATCTTATTTAGATCCGTAAATATTATCATTGGCAACAATAATTACATTAGTAGTATACATTTACATTACTTATGGTACAGGTGACTATTTACAAAGTGGTACACTAATGTGGTGCATATACATATATAGGTAGACCATGGCCTATTGTGTAATTTGTTTGTTTAAGAACAAATTTCTTTATTAAAGCTCAATAATAAAAGTCACTACATAATGAAACTCATTTCGATTTTGAGTGGAATTGAGCAATTGGGTGCGGGTAACTAGCTATCACATCTAGCGTTTAACATAGTACGTTCTACACCAGTGAAGTTCATCGATCAGTTGATTTACAGTAATTGGATGGGATCAAAATCTGATCCCGCCGGAATCCAAAGCACATAAATCTCAACAACCCGCGTTTGGGACGTATTATTTTTAGTGAAGAAGTCACGTTACACGGTAACTTTCATACTAATCTGACGCAATTCAAGCTTCGGATGGCGGATTCAAGACCTAAAGGTCCATCTTAATTACGTCTGTACGTCGTAAAGAAAAAAACAATAACGGCGAAAAGGCAAATTCGAAAAGTGTTTTAATTTTATTTATAATAAAATATCAACGTACAGGCGTTAATATGATTCTTAGGTAGGAATAAGGGGGAGACACTAATCCTACAACTACTTATTACTAGGCTATTATTTTTGTCTACTTAAAAGATGAAAAGGAATATTCTACCAGAATCACGCTTGATCCCATACCTTGCTTTTTCTTTGGAACTGTAAACAACCAACACATAAATAGAGTACGAATACGAAATGGAATGAATAAGAATGGTTTAAGTAAAGAATATAGACTCTGAAATTATCATGCAACATTCTTTAAAAGAACGGTTTTAACAAAAAAATATGCTGTACCGATGAAAAATAGTGAATTACCTATAGATGTGACTTTACGTCTAAATGTATACAATTGAGTAATCGAATCGAGAATTATAAACGAAATGATCGTCATGCGTCTATCGTAAAATGTATTAATTGTATGCGTTTAATCGAAAGACGATACTCCAAAAGAAACACACAGACATTCAAGAACCCGTTCAAAGGCGTACTGACCGTCGTCTCTGCAATCTTCGTCCTGTTCTTCTTCTTCTGTGTCAGTGCTTTTACTTTTTCCTAAGTTTTTTAATTTCTTTTTTGCGGCTGCTCTTCTCCGTGCTAAAAAATAAGAGTATTTAGGTCGTGTTGTGACATCAACCAATGATTTATATTGAACGACTAATATATTATTATCGGTCAATCAAATTTATATACCTTCTATGATGTGCATTTTTTCTTCTTCTGTCGTTCTTTCTTCTGCTAATATTACTTCCTCTGCAAAATAATATTATTATACAATTTGGATTGTCAAGAGAATGATTCATACAATATGTGACTTCACTATTGCCTTACCTGCTTTGCATATCCACTCAACATAACCATTGAGTTCTTTTTCTAGTTGTTGCTGTCTTCTTAACTTAAGATATTCTTGTCTATTTTCTACTTTTTCTCTTTCTTTAGCGAACTCACTGCAAATATAGCGGTAAAGCACAGTACATTCTAGCGTATAATATCTGAACACTTACAACGCATTTTCTTGTTTTTTTTTTTTTATAAAAGTATTTATTACTATGACTATTTTGTGGATATAGGTACGAATATATTTAGTTATAAATATCAAAATGACAAATTTTCTTCAAAAATATTTTTTAAATAGCCATTATATTCGGGGCTAAAAATACGACACTAGCTATTTTAAAGTGGATATTTAGAATTGTACCATAATGTGCTCATGAAATAATGTGTTACGATTAAGATATATGTTGGGTATGTATGAGTACAAATATGATAATTACACAATAATAGGCTACAATAAAAAAACAAGCGCACTCCAGTTAGTAGGTATTTTGCTTTTAAACTCAAGTATATACAGCTGTGATCGAGGTTAATTCTAGCCAAAACCACACGGTTTTAGACCTGCTTCTGTGATCCAGTTGAGATATGCATTAAAATCTTGATTAAACATCTGTTGTGCTCGATCCTTTATAAACTGTTCCCTCCTTTCTACGCGGCCTCTTTCATTAGAGAACTCACTAAATTAAAAACAGTCACAACTGAGAAAAATATAATTAAATAAAACCGACAAAACAATAGAATTTTGTCAAGAACACGAAAAAATCATGTCGTCGCATTGTATTATTTTTTTAAACTTATGTTTTGTTTTTTTCAAGCATTTGTGTTTAAAAATAATGACGAATTATACGCATGACTGCAATATAATGTAGTGATATATGATTTTTCGTAATCATTCTAAAATTCCGTGGAATCTTCAAGTACTACTTTACATATGCATTGACTGGACTTCACCGTGACCAAGACTAAATTCAGTGGATTTTATCGTAAGATACTTGAAAATATAAAATATTTGACACAACAATGCCAAAAATGAAAAAATATAAATAATTAAAACTGGCAAAATATAAGAATAGTATTACAAAAGAAAATTAAGCTGATGTCATCGGTGATAGTGTATAATTATTCGTCAAAGAAGACTTACCCGCTAAGGACACCAAGAACTAAGTTGAGCATAAAGAATGAACCCAATACTATGAGAGGCACAAAGTATATCCAGTTAAACGCACTACCTAGCGCGTCATTCGTCTGAAACAATACAAGTAAATGATGTCCATATAATTAAATGACCATATACCTTTGGGTACTCGGAAGAACATTTACTGAATTTATACTAAAATTATTGACACTACCGTCACTAAGTTGTTCTATACTACAACAATTAGCACAGCTCTGGCACTCCATAGGATCGCAATAAAAGCATTATAAATTTATTGTTCAAATAGGTCTACAATGACGGTTCGAAAAACATTAACATAAAAACATTTATAGCGATGATAGCTCAGTGGTTATCGTGGTCGGTTTGCATGCCGAAGGGCGTGGGTTCAAACCCCAACAATGAGCTTGAACTGTCGGTGAAGGAAAGCATCGTGAGGAAACCATAGCGTGGTGGTAGAGTACTTTTTAGTACTCGGCTGGATAGCTACCACCCTCAAGTTGAAAATCTGCCGCCAAGCATTTAACGGTGTGTTCCGGCAGCCTCACTTGAGAGCCAGTTCTATTCCAGGCTAGGTGTGCTTTACCATCTTCGACCACACCGTCACTAAACATCAGGTGAGTTATCTTCAAATACCAAGCCTGTCAGCTATAAAAAAAAACATAATAAATACTTATTCGCAATTAAACTTCATGGAATATCAGATACGTCATTGGCCTTTTGCAAAATTGATGACGTATTTTTTTATAGTCAGGTTATATTTTGTTTAATAACAAGTCACCTGATGTAAGTGGGTGTATGGTGGAAGATGGTAAACATACCTAGTCTAGAATGGGAATTGGCTTTTAAGAGAGACTGCCACAACACACAACTAGGGGCTTGGCGGTATATTTTCAAATAGAAAGTGGTAAACAGCAGAGTACTAAAAAGTACCCTACCACCATGATTTTAACCCACACCTTCCGGCGTGCAATCCGACAGAACTAGAATAAAACCATGATAATCATTGAGCTGTCATTGCTCTAGTGGATATAATTATGTAAATGAGGAACATACCCAATAGAGGATGGCGGTCCAGCCCTCCATGGTAATGCACTGGAAGACGGTGAGCATAGCAAACCCAATGTTGTCGAAAGAAGTGATCCCTTTATTGGGGCCTTCCCACTTCTCCACGCACGTGCTCGTTTCATAGTCGCACACTTTGGCTCCATATGGTGCTAGCGTATCATTGTCTGCGTTGCACGGCTCTGCGTTATCACCCTCTTTATATATTTCACCTGTAACATTAACAACAGCATTAACTTTTTTATTGACTAGGTAGTAGGTCTTCTTAGTAACAGAATACCATCGAAGTATTAGATATTCTGCCATCGAGCGTAAGTGTATAAACATTCCGGTTTGAATGGTACCACGGGTAATGAAATTACAGGGCTATTGACACTATCGAACTCCTCGAAGTAATGAGCGCCAAAACAGTAATACCCTGGACTTTTGTTTTGTCTGGCTGACTCAAAGGTCTGGATATTGCTGCAATGGTCATTGGCAGGCGTTACCTCTTATTATCAGGAGAGCGTTTCGTTCATCACATTAATTTTTTATAAGAAAAAATAACAATGCGACGCTACTTATAGAAGAAGTGTAAAGTGAGGTTACGACTTGGTACTTTGAGGACGCCTGCCGTTTTTTTTTTGTGTAAACTGTGATGTTGTGAGTACATTCTAATTCATATTGATTCAAAACAGTGCACTGTTATTGCACTTCAATGTGAGTAGAACAAAGTACATACTTTATATAAATTTTACCAACAGATTCATTGGGGTTCTTTTGGAGAGAGAGTAATGAGCTTTTCCCGTAATGCGTAGGTCTTGCTAAATTTTTAATCAAAGTCGATCCAAAAGCCGACAAGAAAAGATAATAAGCAAACAGCAAGATAAACACAGATACCAAGTTTATTTGTAGATGCTTATAAATTAAATGTGAAGTTTAATTATGTGTATTATTAGTAGGTAATCCTGTATATTGCGTAGGAGTTCTGCGTTGGTAGTAGCAAACTCGTGACCTAGCTTAATATTCAGTCATTAAATATGTTATAAGGACAAAATTTGCCTTTTCAATACGAGTGGTATTGGGGTCATATTTTAAAAATAACGTCGTGACTATTCTTTTTATACGGCTGCCCAAAAAAGGAGTCTTAATGTTTTTAAGGTTCATGTAAGTTTCTTTATTCCACCATAACGTTTAAATGCCTAAACAGATTTATGGGGTATTGTTAGAATCCTTATATAATTCCGAGTGACACAGACTATAAATTATTTAAAAAAATCAATGAGGCGGCAGTATGGCTCCATTTCCAAATTTGAACGATTTTGTTTTCTTTTTACTTCGTTTTTTGGCATGGATGTCGTGTTTTTTATCTTTCAAAAATTATGGCAAAGATTCTTTAACTCCCTATGTTTGCCATCGTCAAACAATGTTCACATAAAATTACATTTATCACGATTATAAGTTAGCTAAATATGCATTTAATAAAATAATCTTCCGCATTAACGCGTTAGAAAGTAATTAATTTATTAAGGTAATCTAAACACGCTAAAGTAGATTCAATAGAAGTTTGGATGCGATTGCATGTAATTATTTCGAAAGTTTTAACTAGGTCAGGACAAATGTTTCATGTTATTCCTCGGGAGCTTGCTAACTTTCCGTATTACAGGTATTGAATCGAAATAACTGTATTAGGTATCACTTTATAAAATGTATTTAGAAATATTCTATTTGTTGATTAATTATTATTATTAGAATTCGATGCCCGTGGCATCACTGTTCCGATATCATAGCTAAGGCAGTTAAGAATTAGGACTATAAGAATTTTCGAATGGAATCAGTAGTTTATGACATCATCTAGAATCAAAACTCTCAAAATTAAGCTTTGCTTTTTTAAAAACATTACTGTAGAAGTGTGAACAGTGTTAATCATTTCAAAGTTAAATGGATACAAGTGTAAATTTTAAATAATTAGGTTCTTAGGATACGGATGTGGCCGCAACTATAGTCTGAGTTTCCGATAAAATTAAACGCGAGTAATCCCGCATAAGTAAAACAAAAATTAAAGAAAGTACTTTAGAAAAATATGATATTTACGATTATAAAAGAGTTTTGGAGACATGGAGATTTATAAGTAAATAGCTGTTATATAATAAACTACATTAATATAACTATTACTTAGTGTTTATTTTTGACTTAAAAAAAATCGACACGGTTCGCAGATTACATTACCCAATAGTATTTTGCTTTAATTTAAAACTATTAATTTGATCGAAGGTCTCCTAAGTAGGAGGTCACCTAGTTAGGTAGCACTATCAGTTATTACAGCACCGAGTGTAAATTCTACTATGTTCCAGTAAGGTAACTGGCGAGTAACTGGAACGTAGCTGGCGAAACGACTGAACTAATAAAACTCAATAAAAATAATTTATTTAAGTGATGAACGCCAATACAGATATCTTAAACATTGTAACTAAAAGTTCTGGAGACCTACCACTGCAATGGACATGGAGAGGCTTTATCTTTTAGCATCACTAGAGAGTCATGTTTGTTGCATTATATGTTGTTAAAATATTTTGTAACAAAAACGGTGGAAGAGTATACTTACTAATATCTTCTAAACTATAACAAGTCTTATGCAGCGCCCCCGAATAGAACTCGAGGCCGATTATGGCGAAGATGACTATAGCGAAAAGCACCAAGAGGCCGATCTGAAGCAAAGGCGCCATCGCCTTGATGATCGACTTCAACACAACTTGTAGACCTACACGGAAAAATAACATTTAGAACAACGAAGATGAAGTCAAAAATTTATTGGATGCCCTATATTCTCATAAAGGTTAAAAACCTTACAAGAGTCACGTTTTGGAATAACATTCAGGACCTTGTGATATTTGAATAACAAAAGGTCAAAAATGTGTTTTTAACATTTATGAGAAAAGTAAAACATGCCATTATGAATATTACTTTTGAAGGTCGAGACGCAGGAAGATTTTAAAGGGTTATATTTAATTTTAATTAAAGGGGCTTAAATAATTTAGAGCATTTTGCCGTTTGAAATGTAAAGGCGGAATTTAATTTTTTTTAAGACCGAAAAATTAATCATGACAAATGAATAGACCGGTCATATGGTTAATTATAGATTGGACTTACGCATCGTAAGTTTAGCCACCACACAATTCATTTGATGGATTGACAGACAGACGGCGTAAGTTTAATAATGGAATCCCGTTAGTATTCTTTAGACACGAGACCATAATTTAACGAAAGGTAAGTATAACTCTATCTTAGCATAATACAGTCGATTATCGAATGTTTCAATTTTAATCTAACTAAATCCTAAAAGATTTAAAATAGAACAGAGTAAGAATAAAACACTTTCCATGTTCATGATACATAAAAAACAATAAAACAAAATTAAAATTCGTGCCAAAAACTTGACGGCCGTTGTATATTACTTTTTTTAAACTTAGCGCGTATATTTTCTAACAGGCCAGTACGAAATGTTGTTTCGTTCGGGTTTTTTTTTTTCGCACCAGCCAGCGCTTTTGTGTAAAAACTTATGTTTTATTTTCTTTTATCAGAAACTCATAAGAAGTGTTGTAATAGTATAAAAGTTACATTAACGTAAATATACAACGGCCAAATCTAGTGTCACTACGTTATACTAATCTAATAATGTCTATAACTCACTAGGAACGCCCGAAACTAATTTAAGGGGCCTCAGCACCCTAATGGCACGCAAGGTCCTGAAGTCGACATCGGGCGCGATAACCGGCAGCTGCGTGATGATACTGCCAAACACATATCACTCGATACTATAGCTTGAACTAGCAACTAGCTTAGTTAAAACAACTACTGGGACTGTGCTGTGCCCGTAACACAAAAAATATCGAAAAATATCATACCTAGTACGAATTCGATATATATGAAACTGAGACAGCGAAATATCGAATGTAAGCGTAACTTACTCATTTTTATCGATTACGTACGACGTATTTTCGATAATTTTTCTGCTAAGGATACTGGTCGGAATTCGAGAATCTTCAGCCAAATTAAGATACATCTATGATGTATAAAATAAAGTTAAGGCGCTGTTTAATATCGATCCAGCATAATCCCTATGATGTTATCAAAATCAATATCTCTACTGTCTAAATATCGTGTATCTAATTAGTATTTGTCAGCTAATTATGTTAGTATTTAAATCTAAATACACCATATTTATTAACACCTAGAGTCATTTCTTTATCTAGTTTCTTACTTGTTAGATTTTCGTATTTGAAACACCTACATATTACACAAAAAGGTATATAATAGCAAATGTTTACAATTATGCAACACGTAGCCGTAATACAAAAAAAATACATTAAACATTTTCCATAATAAGTCACATCAAAAGTCACACATTGTTTCAAACTTTACGGAAAAAACTATTCAAAAAACATATCTGCGAATACGATGCTATGTTTTTACTAAATGAAAGATTTAAAAATCTATTGTTTCATAGACTAGCGTTATTGTATCTACTGTTTAAAAAAGTTTAAAATTGGAAAACATCTAGCGAGAACGTTCTATTACAAATAAGGTTATATTATGTGAACTTTTCGCCAATTACTGTGAATTACTTGGTATCCGCGAGACGAGCTTCAGCGGTCGCAGCACTCTGAATGAGCGCAGCATCCGTAGGTCAACGTCCACGTTGTATTCGGCGAATATCGTCATCGACCTAGTTTTTGTTACGTATGTTCAATATTGTACTTTAACCTTCGCATTACTACTACATGGCCTAAGTACTTATTGCAGCCACTATAAGTCCAATTGTATTGCCTAATTTAGATATATTTTTTTTAGTAAATTTTGTTGTTTTGGTCTTCAGTCAATGCTCTCTTGAGTTAAAACAGAAGTCTACACAATGTATTATATAATTCTAATAGTTATAATAATAAAAATCCGTTTTAACAGTCAAGACAACATACTGAATAATATGGCTAGAACGATCATGTTAAAAATATTAAATTTTCAAAGACAATATTTTTGTCTACAGGTACGTCTAAACACAAATCTAATAATGAAAAGCGCTTACCCAGTTACTACAACGAAAAAATCCATGATGTTCCAAACGTTTCTAAGATAAGATCCCCTGTGTAAAACAAAACCTAATGCTAAAATTTTTAACGAGGCTTCTACACAAAATATTCCTAAAAAGTATGCCTCGGTGCTTTCCTGTAACAAGGAGAAAAAAAATGTTGTTAGTACTCCTGTGGTTCACTCGCCAGTAGGCTATATTTATTATATGTGAGACGCAAACTTGTTGTAGTCTTGTAGTGAATTTAATTATAGTGCTTTATGGTGACAAAGCCCCGACCCGTTTAATGTTACACTCCTTACATGACACATCCGACATTTCATGTCTAATTTTACTAAAATGTCTATGATTAACAGGGAAGGTGTTTGACCATAGCTCACCTGATGCTAAGTTACCGTGTAGTCAAAGAGTGAAAACACACCTATCCTGGATTGGGACTGGTTCTCAAAGGAGGCTGCCAGAACACACCGTTAAGTGTATGGTGGCAGATTTTCCCCTTAAAGGTGGTAGCTAGCCAGCCGAGTATTAGATAGTACCTAATCACCATGCTGTGGTTCCGTCGTATTAATATAAATAAATATTGCAGGGCATTGTACACAAGGCACTATAGATCTCCAAAGTAATCAGAGCTTGTATTATGGGAACCAGATAACTGATACAAAACTTTTTTTAGACATAAAATGAATATCTATGTTCATCACGTAAATATTTGCTCTGAGAGGAAATTAAAACCACTCTCATAAAGTAGAGCTACTATCAAATGATCTAACAAGATTCAAAATAGATAATAGGTAGATTCAAAACGTTGAATAGTTAGCGAAATGGGAAAATTAAAGCGTAACCATAGGAAGAGAAACAGATTCTTTTAAGTTAGCTCACCAGGTTCTGTGCTAAGATGGTCTTATCGCCGTTGGGCAAATGCTCCTCGAGCGCCAGCACCACGCAGTTGGCGATGATGGTAAGCAGCACCGCGTACTCGAAGGGTGGCCACTCGATGATAAACTTTGTATATCTGGAAGTAAAGAATAAAATACTTTAATGGAATGCCAGTAATTTACTCTGTTGCGAGTAAAATGATATACCTTTTAGTACAATCAGGTTGTACAAGGTAACTATTTGTTTTTTTATAATCGCACTTTTTTGCTATTTCTGCGATTGTTAAGTACTTAATTTTTAAGTGTCTCAAGACAAAATCAATTGTCAAGGTCCCAAATTTGAAACACAGTCAAGCCTAGTCCATGCTAGCAAATTTGTGACTATTAAAGTTACGGAGATTTGGAAACAACAATACTAGACATTGTTTCATAATATATAAATTGCCCACACTCGTTTAGTTCGTCACTATAATAATAAACCCAATTTAGAAGTATAAACACTTGACAAAGCACAAGTTTAAAACTACTTAACATTCATTAGAATATTTATAAAGAAAGTTTTCTACTAGATTTCTACTTTTTCTGTAGGTTTACACCTACACTGATTCTGATAATAATTTCATTTAAAAACTCTTATCATACTCTTTTGTGAAGTTTCTCAAACTTAAATATTTAACCAATAGCAAAAAAAAAAAGAGAAAGGAACGCATGGGTGATTTGACTTATTTGGTCATTTTGGTTTTGGTCTTATTTTGGTTGGTTTGGACTTAGTTGGTTGTTTTGTTCTTGTTTGGTTATTATTATTTCCTCGCAGCCTATTTTATTATTAATAATTCAATCACTTAAACTGCCATGTGTTAGGTACAAACATACTTACAAACACCTAACAAGTATAATAACTTTAAAAAAAAAAATAGAAATTCAACGCACACATCATAAAAAAATGATATTTTAATTAAGTACTTATAATTACTATTTTAAATTTTTGTTTAACTTAAATGTTTGAGTTTGTTCGACTTTCGGCCATATCTGACGGCTTTTTCAACAAGTCAAAGCAAAGTAGGTACAATGCGTGCGATCTCGTCTTGCTTTGCAGTACAAACGTAAAATGTTAGTAATCAATTAATAAATCGTACAAGCAAAGTGTCAAAATTACATCAGTTTCTATAATAAAATATACGTATGTACATCATGTAAATGAGATTGTGAAATTTAATTTTTCAAACAAGAGTCTATTATTTTGAATAATACACACATGGTACAGTAATGATACCTAACGTTTTTAATATTAAATAATACATTTCATCATTTACCCACATGTGTTACATCGAAACTAGTACCTTTAAGTATCTAGATATTAGCATAAAACTCTTATAACGTCATCGCATTCCAAACTCAAACAATGCCTAGTGATTAGTGTTTGATTTCATAATTTACCTACATGTGTTACATCGAATCTAGTACCTTCTAGTATCTAGATACTGGCATGAAACTCTTATAACATCATCACATTCTAAACTCAAACGATGCCTAATGACTAACAATACAGAAAAATAAACAAGACATGAGCGCAGATCGCTGGAACGTTATGTGTGTCATGTCAACGAAGCCAATGAATTACGAGCTACCCACCTACTGTTACATAGATTAATTATTCCTCACTTTCCATCGAGTAGCGCTATGCATTTGATTATCGCATTATGTTTCGATTATGCTGGATAATACAGTGTTATCGATGTACAGTATATAGAGATAATGCATTTACTGATGGGGATAATAATTTTAGTGCCTAGATGGATAGGTTCGCGACGGATACGCTCATTAATGACCTATTTAATGAAATCTTAACGGAAAATATATGCAAGGAATTATTTACATAGTTTCAGAATAATATTAGCATATAGATTTTTTAAATGTAAAATTAATGAGACGAACTAAACGCTCTCCAGATGGTAAGAGGAAAAATCTGTCCATGACCGTTGCAGCAACACACAGAACTTTGAGTAGCTAAACAAAGTCCAGGGCATCGCTGTTTTCGCGCTCATTAATTAGCGACTTTCGATAGTTAACGTCAACAGCCTTGTAATTTCGCTAGCTGCAGTACCCTTCAAACCGGAACACAGTAATGTTTACACACTACTGTTGGCGGCGGAATATCTGGTACTGCAGTGGTACCTACCTAGACGAGCTCTTGGTAAGAGATTCACTACCAAATATAAATACGTATAGAAAATAACTATACTAATTTATGGCGGTCTACTTGTCCATTCGCTTTCATTTTTATTTGTTTTCATTATATCAATTGATGTAAAACTTCTTTTCTATTAACTCTATTGTTTGACACGTGTATAGCTCAACAGATCTTTTGCGTCATTTGACACCTTTATACCGTACCGCTCCACTACCGCAGAAACCTATTCAGGTGCTAAATCTCTTGTTAATAAAGGCAAATGCCTGTAAAATGTTTAAAAAAATATATTTGAAAAGGCATTGTACTTTGCAGCGCGATGCAGATCCGCTGCAGCGACATTTTTTACACACTTGTTTCTCTTGAACTTTAGTAGGTGTGAAAAGTTTTACAGTTTTTCTTAGAGAAAATTGCAACTCGTTCAATGTTGAATAAGCTCGGATAGGTACCTAATACTTGAAGATATCTATATTTAGATTTTCCGAAGACAAAATGTAAAAAAATGTAAGTGATTTAAATAAAATATGTGTAATGAATTTGATTGTGAAAACTGACGTGGTTTTGATATTTTTTTTTACTTATGCGGGATGAAGCATGGCTTATAAATAATTAAATAAATATTGGAAGACATTTTCATACAGCGCAATCTAGTCCCAAACTAAGCAAACTTGTTCTATGGGAAACATACAGTTGACAGAATATATATTTTTTTTGTATATACATACTTATAATACCTACATACAGAACACCCAGACACAACAAACATCCATGCTATTCACACAAATGTTAGTTTTGACTGGGAATCGAACCCACGCCCTTCAGCTCTCGAAGCAGAACTTTAACCAAATGAGCTAACAGGGCCGTCAATTATGCCTTGCTTTGCCTTTTTGTGGCTTATGCCTTATGCGAAGAACGCCACCCGATGCGGCTGAAACTATAGTCGAAGTATCAGACATAATTAAACGTATATAATCCCGTATAAGTAAAACAAAAATATGTGCAATGACTTTTTTATGTAACTAACTATTCTTGGAGCTACACTTGGACTAAAAACAATAGACTATAAAATAATATAACATAAATATAAATACTGTAGGACACAATTGCACACAGCGCCATCTGACCCCAAACTAAGCAGAGCTTGTGTGATGGAAGTCAGATAACTGATAGAATACATAAATATATTTTTTTGTTGTAAATACATACTTATAATACATACATAACACCCAGACACAGAACAAACATTTGTTTATACCAAACAAACATTTGTCCGTGGCGGGAATCGAACCCACGCCCTACAGCTCAGGCAGACATACTCCCAATGAGCCAACAGGGCTGTCGAAACAGACTATGGAGTTTTGGCGGTAACGCGAAAAATTAATGTCATTCATAATAACTTCGTTTATGTTTTTAGGGTTCCGTACCCAAAAAGTAAAAACGGAACCCTAACCTTAAAGACTTTGCTGTCTGTCTGTCCGTCCGTCTGTCTGTCACCAGGCTGTATCTCAAGAACAGCGATAGCTAGACAGTTGAAAATTTCACAAATTATGTATTTCTGTTGTCACTATAACAACAAATACTAAAAACAAAATAAAATAAATATTTAAGGGGGGCTCCCATACAACAAACGCGATTTTTTGCCTTTTTCATAGATAATGGTACGGAACCCTTCGTGTGCGAGTACGACTCGCACTTGTTTGTGGTAAACATGTCATGTTTTTGTGGAATGATATCCAATAAGTACTTTGTAAATATGAAAAATTATTGTGAAACAAAAATTTTACGTGTCTTATGTTGCAATTAAAAATATGGCGCGGCGTAAACCAGGAGATGGGGTTTAGTTTTTTAACCTGAAGCTTGTTTAAATCGTATATTAATATTGTAATATTTTACCTACATATTATTTGTTTGTAAGTGTGCAATAAAGATTTAAACTAAGAAACATGTTCACACAGCTCCATCTAGCCCCAAACTTAGCAAATCTAAAATACTCATTTTAACGGTGGTCAATTTAGAAAACTGATGATAACAAAGTCTACATCCAAAATTTAATTACACCACTAAGCTAAAAGATCTCAGAATCTGTTGCGTTAAGTCACATCATCAGCCATAGGACGTCCAATGCTGGGTATAGGCCTCCTCCTGGGCGGGTTTTGCCAATACTCGCCACGCTTGGCAGGCGGGTTGGCGAGCGCAGTTGGGTGTGATTGTTCAAGGAAGACGCTGCTGCCCATCTTCCGGATTACATCCCTTAGCCGACTCTTACGGCTACCACGGGTAGAGAGGGTGGGTTATAATTCTTACGCCGGCACCACCACGGCAAGCGTTGCGTTAAGTGAGAACTTGAATCATGAACATCCGAATGACTTCTTAATGTATAAAAATGTACATGTATTCATGTACACACGGCTGTGTGCACCCGCAAAGGGTATCAACAGGGTATCGCTGCTTTCGCGCTAATTACTTCGCGACATTCGATGGTTAGTCTCAAAAGCCCTGTAGTTTCGGCAGCTGCAGTACCCTTCAAAACGGAACCTACTGCTTGATGGCAGAATGTCTGGTAAAGTGGTGGTACCTACCTAGACGACCTCCTGCTAAGGAGATCTACCACCGAGTAAAATATAGCTATATGACTCATCATAAATGTTACTATGACAATATATTTGCACACAGCGTCACTAATGATAAATGCACCGTTTTTGCCCAAAAATAATGTTATAGATAGAATAATCCTTTTGCCGTGTACGCTGTCTGGTGCAATCCCTCGATAAATGTGACTCCTGACCCGTCCTACATACATAATTTAAACCTTCCATTAGAAATTTATTTCGTGACGACACGAAAATATTTCGATGGCGGTTTCTCTTCAAAATTTAACTCTTGACAGTTGTATTCAAAGCCTCATCGCATAAATTGATTCCAGTAATCGATTTGTGTTACGAGTTTTCTTGATAATTACTAGAATTCGAATACTAGTTTTGTGAACTACTTTTTTAGTTTTCACTATTAGAATAAGTTTTCTGTAATATCTTTAAGTCATAATATTATTATGTTCATCATGCATTGTGAAAATATCAGAAATTGTCTTTAGATAGTATGCAAAACGGCAAAATAATAACTATTATGTTCAAAATCTATACATTTATAACCAAACGTAATTTAATAAGATTTAATTTACTAAATAATCATGACAGTATCTTACTAATAGCCCAAGAGCATTTATAAGTATAATTATGTATATTTTTTTTAATTTAGGTGTGTCTGGCAGGGCGTTAGAACTATACTAAGTGTCCGGCAATGGATAACGTGATGTCTAATGTTATTCCGACGACAATATAAAAAAATTGAAGTTTATACTCTAAGGCAATTGGGGCACTATTTATACACACTTACTACCGGTTACCTGCCCAAGTAACCACAATCCAAACTCCATAGTCCCTGGTCGTTCTTACCTGTGTTGGGTACATGCATAGAGAAACTTTCAGCTTTTATAAGATAACGAAGGTCTGGCTGTCGCGGTCTCTTGCTCTACGAGTATGAGCATGGACCATTTTGTCTGAATCGAATACTCATAAATATTTTTTTGTATTAATATTTTATTTTAATAAGTTCAGAAGTATCTTCGTTATTTAATAAATTCTCTCATATTCTGGATACAGATGTTTCATTAGTATTTAATGTAACAAAATTTATAACATCGCAAAACCGAGCGATATTTTTTTAATGCTGTATTTATTAAATTCGTAAAACTTTTTTGTTATGGCTGACAGGCTAAATGTTTGACTATAACTCACCTAATGCTAGTGACGGTGTGGTCGAAGGTGGCAAGGCACACCTATCCTGGAATGGAACTAGCTCTTAAATGAAGCTGCCGGAACCGTTAGATGCTTGGCGGCAGATTTTCAACTTGAGGGTGGTAGGTAGCCATCCGAGTACTAGAAAGTACCCTACCGCCACGTTATGGTTTCCTCACGATGTTTCCTTCACCGGCAGCTCAAGCTCATTGTTGGGGTTTAAACCCATGCCGTTCGGCATGCGAACCAACCGCGCTAACCACTGAGCTATCATCGCTACGAAATTGAACATTAAGTTCATCTTAACTTATTCGGAATTCCGACATACGAGTACAACCAAGACGCGAGCCCAGGCAGCTTGCTTACAAAATAGATAAGGGGGCAAACAAGGTGCCCGTTTAATATTTATAAGCGAAGGCCTGAGGAGGCAATAGTGGGCCTGCCGGCAAATGAAGGGGAGATTCCATGTATTTGCCGGTTTAGCATGGACTGGCTTGAGGAAGATTATACAATGGGACGATCGGAGAACTGACTTGTTTTTATTGAAGCATGGGTCGGGTCCAGATCCGAGTGGATATTAGATCAATGTTATCGTTCTGTGTCTGTGTCACGGTACTGTTTGATAATGTATTACAACAATGTTATAAATGGTTTTCATACTAAATGGTTGCAACATTGTAAAGCAGAAGTAATGGCAGTCAAGAAAAAGGTATTTGTAAAGGTGAAAATGTCGCTTGTGGGCTGACTACAATCGTGACAATATTTATCATAATATGTATTTTTTGTGAAAACAAACAACAAAAAAAACTCGTTTATTAATTAAGAATCTAGCAAATTTACCAAAAAAGAAAAAAAAATAACAATAGGGGTTAATGGAGATTGTCCCGGACATTGACATCTAAGCGTCAGCTAGTTTTTTTTATGGTATCGTGTCAATTAATCACCTAAAATAAAACTATACTCTTCACTTCACTAGGTGGTAGTAGGTACCACCATAGTACCAGATATCCTGCCGCCAAGCAGTAGTGTGTAAACATTACTGTGTTTCAGTTTGAAAGGTACTGCAGCTAGCGAAATTACAGGGCTGTTAAGACAAACCATCGAAAGTCTCAAAGTAGTTATTCAGCGCTAAAGTAGCGATACCCTAGACTTTGTTTTGCTACTTAAAGTTATGTGTATCGCTGCTATGGTCATAGACAGGCGTTATCTCTTACCATCAGGAGAATGTCTCGTTCGTCTCATTAGTTTTACATTTAAAAAAAAAACACTATTACGTTCGGTACATCCTGTATGTTTTTGTATTAACTACACGTAGGTGTGGTCGTATTTATGAACGGTATGTTTTTGTATTGGCAAAATAATACGAACCTCCGAATATAATTTTCGTCGGAAAATATAAAGAGCGAGCTGGGCCCTGGAGTAGCGGGCTGGTGCGCGCCGCCCATGGTATCAGCTGGCGCCGAGCGAGCCTGCGCGCCCGCCGCCTCCTGCGCTGCCGCCAACCTGGAAACACATTGTTATACCAGTTAACACTAAAGTCATCAGCAAGATTGGCTAGGATTTCTTAGCTTAGTTTTTTATGGTTGACAGTCTAGTTGTTTGACCACAGCTCACCTGATGTTAAGTAACGGTGTGGTCGAAGATGGTAAATCACACCTAGCCTGGAATGGTACTGGCTCTTAGATGCTCACCGTTAGATGCTTGGCGACAGATTTTTAACTTGAGGGTGACAGCTAGCTATGTTTTGGTTTCCTCACAATGTTTAGATTTGCCGGCAGCTTAAGCCCATTGTTGGGGTTTGAACCTACGCTCTTCGGCGTATGAACGGATCGCGCTAAATATATTACCAATTTTGACTAGTGTCCGATAAATCTATGGTGAGGAGTAGAATACCTAACATCGATGGTATTTCTTAAAGAATAAACATATATTGATAATTTACCGAAGTCGTCACTTTAAATTCTTCTTTAGTTTTAACTTGGTCTTAACTTTTAAATTATTTAAAAAAAACCTTTTTCAGACTGAAAGTAAGATATAGACTTAAACAAATAGTCATTTTATAATTAGTTCAACCATTGTGCCAGAATTAATTTTTCAGAAGAAAAGCTATTAGAATTAAAATATTAAGAAATTATACTTGTTGATAGTCAAGAAAGAAACATGTATGGCTTAAATCATCAAAGTGTACCAAAGAAAAGGCCTATATCTTCTCAGCATTGGACGAAAAATCATTGATGACAACGATGTTCATGCTAGAAATCGGATCAGATATAAAGGCACGTACACTTGCATACATTTATACGAAGTTAATTAACTAGTAGCTGCTGCATAAAAGCTAAAGCGCACTATAAAGTTAGGTAGTAAAAACGTCACAAAAGTGTGCGCCGACTGCTAATCATACGCAATCAACAAGATATGCGAAATGTAGGTCAGTGCCTCGCGTCACGTGACAGCTAGCGTGACCTGAAAGGGTGAACCGGGACGTAATGAGGATTTGAGAGGGGCAGTATTGTTTTGATTGTTACATTGTAAGGTTGTTTCCATGTTGAATGAGTAGCTGATTGCTGTTCATTTTGCCAGCATAATACATGCTAGATGATGGCCAACAAAGAACGGTAGGTACTTTGTAACAGCATTACTATAGTGTAGTTGTTTTAAGATCCTTCGAACAGGCATAAAGTAAAATAAACTAGATAGGTACATAATATATACATGTTTAGCTCTTGATTGATATCATTTGGATTTTGTTTGAAAAGTTCCATAGTTTTTACAGAAGAGTAACTGTATCTATAGGTATTGTCTTTAACTCTTATGTAATACATATATTTACACATTAATAATATAAATGTGAATGTTTGTTTGTGTATATGTAGGTACATTTAGTACCTACTCACACTGAAACGGCTAGACAGATTTGGATAAAATATGAAACCATAACAAATGACGTCAAATCAGACCCTCATAAAAAATCCCACCCGTACGCTATTACCCTAATACTTAAAAAATAAAGATTAAAATAGTATAGTATTTTTTATTTATGTAACTTATCTTATCTTTATGAAAAAAGCCAATTTTTTTTGAGAAAGGTGTACTTAAATAGTAAAAGTGTCAGGTGAATCTATCGTGTTTTTAGCTTGTTAAAGCGCAGAAAAAGGTTTGAAAAAAAAGTTTTAATTTCATTTCGATCCAAACTATAGTTCATTTACAATATCATGGCAAAAATTATGTTTAATTTCGCAGCCTCCTCTTAAATCAATACGTGCAAAACCAAAAGACGCCTGTTTTATATATGTTATAATTTAATTTAATGGCTTGGATACTTTACCTACATTAATTTTATCCAAAAGGAAAAGAAGAAAAAAATTACCATTTGGCTATGAAAAAATCATAGGGACGCAATCGGGGTTTGCCAGCGTGCGATGGAGCGTAGTATTCTGGGAGTCAAATTAACAGACCGTATAAGGAACACGATATTACGCTCCAAAACCAAAATCGCTCATGTTAGCCACAAAACTGGACGACTGAAGTGGGACTGGGCGGGCCACGTATGTCGCATGTCAAACGACCGCTGGACAAAGGTCACCACAGTTTGGACGCCAAAATGTAAGCGACCTCAAGGTCGATCCAGGTGTGGATCTATGGTGTGACGTACTAAATCGTCACGATAGTCACTGGACCACCAAAGCCCAAGACCGGGCAGTCTGGAAGGAGATAAGGGAGGCCTTTGCCCAGCAGTGGGATACTAGAGGCTGAAAAAAAAAAATTGGCTATGAAACTGTGCATAAGAATAATTACTACATTCCCATATTTAATATATGTAAAGATTTTTATTGTATTTTTGCCCCAAAAATGCTCGCCCTTATTACGTCCAAGCTGAATGTACAAACGATGCATTAGATTAATTAACGCTGACTTTTCAACTGATACGTGCGTGTTGCCGTCTCTGGGGGTATTAGCGCAACAAAATGCTTTTACAGATGAGCTTTAACATTTCAATAAACCAAAAAAAAAAAAACAATTAACTATAAACTTATATGATAACTTCATCAATAAATAGTTACTTAATTCTATTTTATTCAAAAAACTGTTTGGTGCAGTCATATAACTAGTTAATAGTTCTAAGACAAACCAATGAAAGATGAAGTAAGTAAATATCACCGCTGAATCAGTTATTTAGCCGCCAAGCAATATTATTTACACAATACTATGTTATGTTTTTGAAAAGAAACATCTAGAATAGTTAAAGGGTTATTGAGACTAACCATCAAATTAGTGCCAAAACAAAGATGTCCTAGACATTTTTTTGTCACTCGAAGTTCTGTGCCGCTGCAAGGGTTATGAACCAGCGTAATTGTTTACGTTTCATTTATCTCATTATTTTGACAATGAAAAACCTAAATTAGTACTAGTTCATCATAATCAGCCTATCAAAGTCCACTACTTAGGCCTTTTCCAAGACACGCCACTCAGCCTAATCTGCGGCTTTTTGCTTCCACTACCAACTGTCGTACGTATATCGTCACTATTGAGTCTCAATGTGTCACACTATGTTTGCCTATTTGTGGTCTTCACTCTAGAATACGTTTGCCCTAGCGATTATTGGTTTTGCGACAGATATGGCTAGCCTATTGCCACTTCGATCTGCTAATACGCTGAGTTATGTTGGTAACTTAGGTTCTTTGGTTTAGTTTGGTGTCTCTAGTACTAGATAGCAAAATGTAAAAGTTATCAAAAAGTTGAGTACGTCTTATTCTTACATAGAAAAAAAAGCCTGTGTGATAATTTGAAATATAATATAGGAACCTACAAGCACACTTCGAGGCTTGTGAGTCGGCTAAAACAATCAACCGGAGTAGCTATCAATAGGTGGGCGAAACGGGAGTGTCTCGGTAGCCTTACACGATGTAACGACCCTCGGGATCTGGGTCATCGGACTACATATTCGAGCAAAATGCTTGTTTTAAGAAACTAGCCGTCAAAGAAAGATTTCGAAGAGGTACATACGTAAGGAATGCAACGATTCCAACAAAAAAGTTGTTCTCCAGTCAGTTCTTGACTCGGCTATTGTAACATGACCGGAACATCGAGATAGGTAAATTAATAAAACTTGTTTGTAGTGGCAGTGGACCGATCTCCCTTGAACTTGATCTCTTGTAGAACCGATAACCGCTCGGGACATGTTCTGGAATAAAACCGCGAATTAGCAAACGTAGGTCGACCTGAGATTCGATGAAGTGATGATATAAGTATATACAGGTTGAACTTGCGGCTATACGGTTTACTCATTTTACCCATTGATGTATCCAACATTGTTCGTGCTGGGCATGGTCGGATACAACAAATTGGAAGTAAGACGGGACTGGGCGCTCGCATAGTACATGATGCGTGTATTTCGGGGCGTTCTGTCAAATGCGAACATACTGTCAATGATGGGACTGTGTGTGCCGGACGGGTATGAGGTCATTTATTCAAATTTAAAAAGTCTGACCTACATATCTTTACAAAGTTAGGTGGTATATCATTATATTGAAGGAGCATTTACACATTTTGCTTTATTCCTATGTGTACACCAAACGACAACAATGAACGAACGAATTTTAGGTTGTCTTCTTTGTTATACAAACTTATAAAACATAACAGTATATAACATATTCATCATATAAATGTTTGTCCAGGGTGGGAATCGTACCTACGACCTACAAAAAAAATACGAAAGACTTATGAAGTGGGCTGCAACCAAATGATATAACAGAGGAATATTTTTTTGCCAGAGTGAAGCAAAGACTACTAAGACGAATTTTTTAATTTTGTTATTGTTCAATTTATTCGATTTCACTTGAAAATATTTAATACTATCTTTGACAGAAACGGACTGGATGACGAACAGCATTTAGCAACAGTTACCATTCCACACGATGTAATCGACCCCTTCGCTGGATTTAGGTCATCGGATCAGCAGACACCGGGAATAACTTGCCGGTGCTATTTCATAGAATTTCAATAGGTATTTGACCGTGTTAACATTGATTCACAGAAGCAGTGGAGTAGTTTACTTTTTAGTAAATCTCCTTGGAAGGAGGTCGTCTAGGTAGATACCATCGCAGTACCAGTTATTTTGCCACCAAGTAGTAGTATGTAAATAGTTACAGTGTATTACTTAACATCAAGTAAGCTGTGGTAAAACACCTCAACTATAAAAGTTTCAGTTTGAAGGATACTGCAGCAAGTGAAATTACTGGGCTGTTGAGACTAACCATCGAAAGTCTTAAAGTAATGAGCGCCAAAGCAGCGATGCCCTGCAGGTTGTTTTGCTACTTAAAGTTCTGATTATCGCTGCGATGGTCATGGGCATTTGTTATATTTTATAACATCAGAGCATCCCGTTCGTGACATCGCTTTTACATAAAAATAAAAGCTGGAAAATCACTCACGTGCAGTAAAAACCTACGTAGCACAGAATAAGTAACAGTAGAAAAAAATTTGTCTACAGTCCATCCGTTGAAGTTATCTTTTTTTTTATGGCTGACAGGCTAGGTGTTTGACCACAACTCCAGGTGAGTTGTGGTCAAACACATGTTAAGTGACGGTGTAGTCGAAGATAGTAAAGCACACCTATCCTGGAATGGAACTGGCGCTCAAGTGAGGCTGCCGGAACACACCGTTAGATGCTTGGCGGAAAATTTTCAATTTGAGGGTGGTAGCTAGTCAGCCGAGTACTAGAGAGTACTCTACCACCACGCAAATCACTTACCAAGTAAGTAATAAAATCTATTCACGACATTTGCAGCAATACTCAGCAGTTTGAATAACAAAAAGTAAAGTATAACGCTGAATAGAGGTATATTTCCAAATAAGAATAAAAATAATGTTATTCACTTAAACAAAGTAGAATTATGTGTAGAACTGTCAATGTTGAAAAATCGGTTAGGTATTGTTTTATTGCTAAATGATTTTGGGAGCCCACAAATTCTCTCGTACCCAAGCATAACTCCACTTGTGCTGAAAAGCTACGTTTCTATACCCAAAGCCAGTCATTAGTCCAATAATTTAGATGAAAGAATAGCCTCCTAAAATCAGCACACAAAAGAGCTACGGTTGAAGGGCGGCTCGGAGATGAAGAGGGGCTGAGAAGGGAAGCAAGAGTAAGAACACACCGGGATGCTTTGTTAATGATGTCTAGCCGAAATTATCTGTGACCAAAAATTTATTAATTTTTGAATTGATGGAAATAATGTTTCCAATGAAATAGCATGGAGTGTACGAAAAAAACTGGCCAATTGCGAGTCGGACTCGCGCACCGAGGGTTCCATACAAACCTGTAGGTATATAAGTAAAAGTTATATATTTTTAATGGTAATTTATGCATTTCGCCATTTTTCCTTTATCTGTGTTATAAGACATTGCTTCGTACCAAATTTCAAAATTCTGAGTTCTCGGGAAGTACCCTGAAGGTTTTGATTCCCTTGCGAGTGTCGAAAATTTGCAGCATAAACGGCTGTATCTTTTGATTTCGTTGGCTTAGAAGTTTGATTTTTCACAGCTCCAAAAGACAGTAGACCTGAGTATTTGATATGAATTTCAGCTTAATACCTCCACGTGTTCCTGAGAAAAAGGGTCTTGACAGACAGACGGACAACAAAGTGATCCTATAAGGGTTCCGTTTTTTCCTTTTGAAGTACGGAACACTAAAAAGATATTATATATATATGAACAAGATGGTAGTTGTTATTTACAATTTTAAGGTAGCCAATTATTAAGCTGACTATTATAAAATGTTGTAAAGTGTGGTAATTTCGACTTTATTTATTGAGTACCGTGAGTTGGCATAAGTTACAAAGCGTCGTTACATAGTAAATCAATGTTTAGTCACATGTTACTATTATTTTTTATTAGGGTTCCGTACCCAAAGGGTAAAAACGGGAAATCCTATCACTAAGACTTCGCTGTCTGTCTGTCCGTCCGTCTGTCGGTCACCAGGCTGTATCTCAAGAACCGCGATTGATAGACAGTTGAAATTTTCACAAATTATGTATTTCTGTTGCAGCTGTAACAACAAATACTAAAAATAAAATAAATATTTAAGGGGGGCTTCCATACAACAAATGCGATTTTTTTGCCTTTCCCATAGAAAATGGTACGAAACCCTTCGTGCGCGAGTCCGACTCACACTTGGCCGGTTTTTCAATCTATATTACGAGTAGGTATACTATGTTAAAAGTATAAACGGAGGTAAAAATTTACAACTGCAAGCGGCCTAAGAATAATAGATATTTTTTGTAGTATAATGTTTTGTGTGTAATGTATATGTTTGTTGTTTTTTTACATAAACAATTAATATATATCCTGCATTACAGATTATAAAAAAAGTAATATAATGTAGTAAAACTCGCACACAAATATGGCAAGTTTACACCTCACGTAAGGATATCACACAAATGTATAAAGGTATGTACATATCGTGTAAGACAAGTAAAATTTGTAGGACCAAAGTGTTTCCACCTATTTTAAGCAACATTCTATCTGTTCTTTTCTCTAATCTGTACCATTATTACATGATTATGTTCTTTTATATTTGAAAAAACCCAAATGAAATCGTAGCCCAGACAAGACAATATATACCTACTGTTATGCATAGGTAGGCTTACTAATATATTTTTTTAGATAATGTGTCATGTCGTGCAGTGGCTCGTAATGCGTCATCACCCTCAGGTCGAGTGATCAGCCGAGGCTAAGGACATCGGCGCATCTTGCCCTTCCCCAGCCTCATTAGCCAAACCTCTCGACCTCAGTACGAACTACCTCTTACGCGCAGTCTCACTCGCCAAATGTTTTCAATGTTTATTTGAGATAAATGTTCAAAATTTTAAAGTGATGAGCGTCAAAGCTGCGGTGTCTTGGACTATGTTTTATCGCTTAAAGTTCTTGATAATACTGCAAACCCCAATAATGAGCTGCTGGTGAAGGAAAACATCGTGAGGAAACCATAGCATGGTGGTAGGATACTTTCTAGTACTCATTTGGCTAGCTACCACCCTTTGGTTAAAAATCGCCAAGCAACTAACAGTGTGTTCCAACAGCCTCACTTAAGAGCCAGTTCTTTTTCAGGATACGTGTGATCATCTTCAACCACACCATCACTTAACATCAGGTGAGCTGTGGTCAAATACATCACATCACATCACATCATCAGCCATAAGACGTCCACTGCTGGACATAGGCCTCCTCCTGGGAAGGGGTTTTGCCAATACTCGCCACGCTTGGCAGGCGGGTTGGCCAGCGCAGTTAGGTATGATTGTTCAAGGAAGACGCTGCTGCCCATCTTCCGGAGTACATCCCTTAGCTGACTCTTACGGCAACCACGGGTAGAGAAGGTGGGGTACAATTCTTACGCCGGCACCACCACGGCAAGTCAAATACATAGCCTGGCAATTATACAAAAAATTGTATTAGGTACGTACAAAACGCGAGTTAACCACGCATTGCTTGAAGTTGGCGAGCTTTTTACAAAGCGAAGCGATGGTGGTACGATACTGATTAGTGTGCGCAGGGAATCTTATACAAATAATTAACCGGCTCGAGTTGACACGGTGATGATCCGTTTCCGAGTTAATAATTGTGCTATAAACCTTTAGCCAAAATAATTATCACGATCACGATACAAAGTTGTTTACAGAACAATCACACGGTAAGCTTAGCCGTTTTGAAGCTATCCTCTAGGTACACAAAATTCGTTATTAACATTGATCATTATTTATTTTATAGTACGCGGAAACTTTTTGGACCAAATCGATGTACCATTAGAATAAATATGCTAGATATACAATATACAATATACATATATACATACGTATGGTCAATGTTTTTTATTGTTGGTTCCAAATTGAAATCAAGTAAGATTTTTGTTTGTTCCTAGGGAAAGTCCTTAATGAATACCACTGGCCATGGGGGTGGGAAGGTGGTTATGCGGCCTACCCACTAAAAACCCTGGGGTGTTCCATCTCAGCGCTTTGAGCCGGGGTATCGGGCACGCTTGCGCATTCATCCGCTACCTCGACAGCGTTAGAACCGGACTCCTTCTCGGGGAGATAATCAGTACGTAGGTTAAATTAAAGACAAAACTACTTAGCATTTAACGGTATCACCGTACGGGAATCGAGTTCGTTGCTGTGCAGCGACAGTAACTTGTGCCTAGGACTTGCGACCTAGGTGTAATTTTAAGGGGCCTCTTTTTGGTACCATCTAACGCTTACCTTCGCCTGTCTAACCAAACTTATGATCACATAATAACAACACTGTTTAGTTGTTCTTGACAGACTAGACTTCAAAACTAGGTTTGGACGATTATTGAAAAATAAGAGAATATTGAATTTCTAGTTTTTTTTTTTATTGAAATTTAATTATATTGACATATTTTATATTTGACATATTAGTATATTCACTTTTTCATTATATTGACTTATGTTATGATTTTGATATTTTTAAATATTAATGGAATAATACCTGTAACTTTGGTGTTATCAACAAAATATTTGTATTTTTATATTTATATAATTTTTTTAAACCCATATGAAATCGCCACAATAAAGTGCACCCGGGCAAAGCTAGGGCGGGTCGCTAGTAAATAAATAACAAGCTTAATACAGAAATTAAAAAAAAACACGTATCATAACTTTAGTTGTTTCCAAATAATTTATAGCCGGTGTCAGTCAGGATGATTTAATGATGATTTAATGTTGTATAATACACAAACAAGTTGTGTTTAGTTGTAATTGGACCTTAGGTTCAATGTGATACGTTAATTCTACTTATATGCTATACTAAGTAACCTAAGGTCTGTAACTGTACCTATCTCAATAAAATAAAATAAAATAAAATAAAAATGAGATAAGTTTTTTAAGGACACCGCATACATCTAAATCTGTTAGTTATAAATAAACTCGCATAGATATTACACTCCTTTTAGTTGCTTATAATATTTGAATACCATTAGAATTGTTAATCATTATTCCAGTAGTATACTCGTATAATGTTAGTATTTTAACCCAAGTTCAACCAGGTACTATAATTAACCATCTCACGGTCTTTATGGAAGTCGAAGGGGGAGGCCTATGTCCAGCAGTGGACGTCCTAAGGCTGAGATGATATATAATTTAACTTTACAACTATTTATAGTAAATTCAACACTGGACCAAATGATTATTTAGTTTTAACGTCAAACTTGAAAAACTAGATTCATAAACTTATAAAAGTTCATAACTTCTTCTTCATAACTAAGACACAAAATATTTTGGAACATTATTTATCACAGTTTTTATATGAAAAAAAAAAAACAGTCAAAAATAGCACTTACGAATTATTATCCATGGCACGTTCATTTATTCACAAGCACTGTTAGTAACTAAAATTTAGAATTTTGTGTTTAAAACTTTATCATTGATTAAACTTAATAATTACAGCGGAATTATGTCAATTTGTATTAATAAATAAATAATAAATTCATGTCCAGTCCTTTTGTACCTCTTATCGCTACGTCAACATTCACTCTAAACGATTTGTTTGTTTTTCTGTCTACCCTAAAAGTTAAATGTTATAGTTGTGATTGTGTCTTTGTACTCGTATGAACAGTCGGGGACATTGTCAACAACATCTGGAACTATCTTGGTATTTAACTTAATTAGTAATTTATTGTCGATGATTTTATGTTAGTAGACTAATTATTCCGGTTTGATTTAACGTATAAATAGTTTTAAACGTTTTTCGAATCTAGTACCTACCTATTTGCTTGTACTATTTTTTTTTTTTTAATGTAATAGTGTTAGTGAGTGAAACGCTTTCCTGATGATAAGATAGAATGCCTGTCCATAGCCATTACAACGATGCACAGAACTTTGAGTAACAAATCAAAGTCCAAGGCATCGCTGCTTTGGCGCTCATTACTTTGAGACTTTCGATGGTTATTCTCATCAGCCCTGTAATTTCGCTAGTTACAGTACCCTTCCAACCGGATAACAGTAATGTTATAAACACTACTGCTCGGCGGCAAAATATGTGGTACTGCGGTGGTACCTACCTAAACGACCTACTAAGGAGATCTACCACCAAGTCAGTAAAATTATATGAGTTGGTAGGATGTGTACAAACACAATGATTAGATACAGGTACCTACAAGGTTATAATCTTAGGGTGTATTAAACCGAAAGGGTATAAGGGTATAATATAATCATTTATAATTTTTACTATAAACTTTTATTTTTAAGTTTTTTTTATTTACAGTGTTTCTATTTCGCGTTTTCTTTTAAAGGCACAGCGAGATTTTGGAATCCTATTTCAGACTAAACATATTAACATTTCATTTTATCGACATGTGTGATGATTTTGACATTTTTAAATATGGAAAAATTACCTGTAACTTTGGTGTTGTCAATAATATATTTGTATTTGGACTGTGTTCCTTAAAAGGTGCAAATATGGATGGCTTAAAATCGAAAAAAAAAATATAAAAAAATAGGTTGTTTGTAGGTAAGCGTGCTCCATCTTAGAGCGCACTACTGCTTAACTGTGTGAGGTCAAAAAAAAAACAGCTGCTCCATACATCAATGGTAAATACACTTTTTCATTTGAACAGCCGATTTATTTTCATGATTTTAGGGTTATGCTTAAAAAGGTAAAAGTAACTCCTTTACAGGTCAGTACAAACAACCATATAACAGCGTATACTAACATAATGAAAATAAATATTATTTAATCGAATACAAAAAATATTAATCAATTATTTCCCAGAATTGTATAATAATTTACTCTGAGTTGACTTTAACAAGCCAGACCTTGCTCTATATTTAGTATATAAAGCAAAACATTTTTTTTTTTTAATTGAGACCGCTTTTTTCTGTCAGCCAATCTATGATAACTCACTTTGGTATTTGTTATTTGCTAAAAGTCTTCAAGCCATAAGTATATATTTATGCCAGTATTATCGGACCAAGAGACGGTTTAGAGTGTTTGATGGCACAGCAATCAATCTTCGAGTTGAATTTCACGGCAGGGTCATTGAACTGTTGGGAACATTACATTCACTAAGCTTCTCAGAAACAGTGGTGGAAATAATATCGCGTGATTTGTTAGAGCTATTTATATTCATGTCATATATACATACTTGAAAATATTTATTTGTAGTGTTTCGCAGACATTATTAGACATAGACATCCTTTATTGGTATATAATTAAAAATGACTAGTCAAATATTAACAATAATTAATTAATATAATAATAATTGTTACACCATGTATTTATCTAAATTATAGTCCTACGATTTATTTACATTTAATTAAGAGTCGGAGTTATTTCAATAAGTATGTATAGTACTTTTTATACAAATATATATTTATTTTCAACTAGATTTTATTTTATGCAAATCAAGAAATGTACCTCTGAGTCAGGGGCGGACCAGGAGTTTGTAGGGCTAATACTATTTAGGGCCCTGTCTAAATAATCAACCAATTGCAATTTTGACAAAAACCTGTTTTCGATAGTCTGTACTAGGTTTAGGAAGAAAAGAGGGCAAATTAATAGTTTATCTTAGACGCACAAATTTTTAATTTAACAATTATTGTAACATTTGATAAATTAATAATTAAAAAGCAATATTTTTGTATTTTTGCGCCGCAGTCTATTATTTGCTCATCACATTGTAAGTTCTTTGTTGAATCACAACTTACGGAAAGAACTGATAAATGATGTTGTCGATAGTTTGACATTGTTGTCCAATATTTATTTCCTATAAGTGAAACGTACGACATCCTAGTGAAAGAGCGCTCCGCTTCATTGGTAGTGGCAACTTTAAAAAACATTTAAAGATATTATAGAAATTAGTCAAAACAACAACAAGTTTCTTTTCATAAATTTGCATAAAAACATCACTGCATTTTGTTTTTAATGGGGGCTGGGGCCCCTTTATATTTACGGGGCCCTGTGTTGCAGCACAAAAAACCCTTATATATGTAGATCCACCACTGCCTAGAGGCAGACACATTTTTTAAATTGCATAATTTAAGCCTGGAGCATCAAGTACCGTTTCAAAACATATGCTGTACACAACATAATATTATATTAATAATAGTGTATTACGTATTCGCATAATTACCTTTTAAAATAGCAGACAGGAAATCAGTGGACAGGATTGGGACAAAACGGGATAAGATGGTACTGTAGAGGAGTTTTATTACATTCAGTAGTATGCCAAGTAGGACGCCCTTTGGACAAAATTATCTTAATAACATCCCTTCAACCCCCAGAAAATGTAGTATAGTTAAAAACGTCAACGTCTGTCTCGTTTTCGCGAGTGGTGGTTAGGGAGACAGCAGTGGGTAGAATATGGTAATATTAAATCACTTTTAAGTTATTTGATTCTCCATGTGTGATGCATTAACATCATCAAGGTGACGTTCTCATTTACGATTTTTTATAATTTTGTAGTCTCAGAGCTTCGTTCAAACAGATTGATCGATGTTGCAAACAATAAAAAATCGTCATGGATACTTTAAACAGGGCTACACGGAACGGCTTAACTAAACCAAAAGGAAGTCATTGTGCTCATCATTGTAAACCACTTTTAATACAAGTCTAACTCTGTATTTGCGCAAAGTGTCAGCCATGCCGTGTTAAGCCAAGCCTTACCTCAACTAATTGTACAATATTTCAGCGGCCCACATCGAACACCCCGTATTATGGAGACTAGGGAAACTAACCAAAGATTGAAATAATTTCTAGGAATACTAACAATGATAAAACTGAATGTAATTGAATGTATACTCGTATATAAAACGTACTGATAAACTATTTCTTCTTTTAAAGTCGGTCGGTTTATTTTCCAATTACGCTCCAAAACTTTTAATTAATACACAAACATTCAATTTACAAATAACACTTGCAACCAGTCTTTGTTAAACAGAAATATTGTTGAAGAAAACACAATTTTTTCATACGTTATTTTAGTAGTGTGGATGCGCTATACTTTTATAATACAAATTGACTTTTCTGAAATATCTACCCAAATATAATAGGATGTTTGGCGACAATGCCATCACTATCACGATATATGTACAATAATAATGTAGAGATTTCAAAAATCATTCAGAAACAACAGTAGCATGTTGTATACTTAGATTATTATTATTAGGCTGTCTGTATAGAAAAACTGAGGAATAAGGCGCAAAAAATAAACAGCCGATTGTCAGCTTATAAGCTCGTCCCGGCAGTTCAGTCACGAAAAGATCTTTCTCCGTGATACATGTATGAATACCGAAGGGGTTCAAACCACGAGTTGTGCCATCAAAGTATGCAGGAACTATAAAGGTCAATAAAAAAAACATTTCTAACCATCGATAAATAAACTTTAAATTATTACAAATTCAACCAACCAATAAATAATTATTATAATTGAATATCATTATTGTTGGAAAATATATCACCATAATAACGAAATATTTACAGTGTTGTCTGTTCTTTGAATTGGAAATTTCTCAAACGCGTGAAATAAAGTTTTTTTTTTTTTTATTAGTGAAATTGGAGTTTTATTTATATTATTCGGCAATTACATACATCGTTTAGCAGAAAATATACATAAGTGTTGTTCAAAAGTATAATTCTATAGTTAATTCTTTATAGATCCATAATGCGTACAATAAAAACTTCGATAATTATAACAATCAAGGGAAATTAAATACATTTTGTTGAGTATATAACCTACTAGAGGCATTGTATTATTGTATTGCAAAGGATATTTATTAATTAATTTTTAATAGTTTTTTTTTTACTTGTTCATTTATGTGCTATTTAGCGATAATTTAGGAAGGCATACACACTTCACTTGGGTTGAAAGGTATTCTTATCTTGTTTTTGATTTATGAGTATAATTATTTATCGCAAAAAAACATCATAACAATAGATATATAAAATTAACATTTATTTTCAATTTATCAAGTGTTCAGTTTTTAAATCAAAACATATATTTACCTACTTTTATAGAAAACAGTTAACAGCTGGCAACACTCATCGCTCTTGTAGAACAATAAGTGACGTTAAGTTTCGAGTCTGACATGTTGTTCTTGCTGCGGTTGCAGCGTAACACTAATAGACAGGTTATTATGATCAAAGATTGCATTGTAGATATTTCATGTTTAATTTTAAAACACAAACGTACAGAATACTAACTTTTCAAGGTCACTAACTCTTAGCTTTGGATATATCCTTCAACGACAAGAGCAAAAATCGAAAACACTCAAAAAATGACCTATCGCGTCACGACACTGATAAATTATGAGAGTATAGCTACAACATAGGGTTTCCCCAGTTGATGCTCCATTAACATAACAGCCAGTTTGACCTCGAAGCCTACATCAATAGACAAAAAATATACTCTGGGCGGGTTCCAAGGCGGACAGTATCTGGGACTTGAAGCTGGGCAGACGCGACGGCGCCGCCACCCGCCTGCCTGGCGCCAGGCGCTGAATTGGGGCGGCTGTTGCGGGACTTCGCGCTTTGTCTTTGATTGTAACTGCGCTCGCTATTGTGAGCTAGTGCGATTGCAATTTGGCTAGATTCTCATGTTGGATAATTAGAAGATTTTAGTTTTGCTTTGTTAGTAAGCTTTGTACTAGAAATACGCCTGCATTTTTCATAAAGATAAAATAAGAAAGTTTTGTAATCTATGTACAGCAGATGTTATAAGCTTTTATAATATGCATCAGCTTCCAGTGGAAGAAATCATTGTGAGGATAGCATTACATAACTACTGTTTTAGTGTACTTTAGAACACTTGATTTGCTAGTTTACATTATTATCTGTACAAACAAAAAAAAAAACATCTAATGGTATTTATTTAGAAAGCCAGTTTTCAAACCACATTTAAGATGTGGTCAAAAATTAAAAAAAAACCCCTACGCAATTAACCAAACATTTCTAAGAACCACCGCAAGGAAACTGGCTTTCAAATGGAAAAAAGCCGCATCGAAATCGGTCCATCCGTTTGAGAGCTACGATGCCACAGACAGACAGACAGACAGACATCGACGTCAAACTTATAATACCCTTCTTTTTGCGTCGGGGGTTAAAAATAAAAATGGTGAAAGTTACAAGGTAAAATGAGTGCTGTGGCCAAGCTACCATAAAGTGTAATGATATTTTAAAATGAATACTAATTGCAGAAAATCAAGAAGTTATCCCAAACCCAATCGTTAACACGAATTGCCGTCACAGAAAATGGCTCCAGTTGAGCCAAGTGGAAATATTACGCTTCATACATGTAAACAATAATAAAATTAATTGTCTGCCCATAAAACTAATGTAACAGTGGCGTCACTTCCATTCCGAGCGAGTTTATGTTCGCGGCGCACCCGTTTAAGGGGAATCTTAACAAATGACACGAAAATGGATCTAGACGGGGAAAAGGGCTGCCGAAAATAAGTTAAGGTTGACCACGACTAGCTCCTTTACTGAGATAAAACGTCACGTGGCTAAAATAAAGACAAAAACTCGGTAACAAACACATATATTATTCAAATCTAGTATAAAAGTTACACGTGTCAATATTATTACCGATAAATCTATTTATAGTTGGTTCGAAGTATTTATCTTAGAAGCGTCTGCCCCACTGTTAATGCCTAGCTACACCCCTAAAGCAAGGTCATTTTCATCAAACTGCCGGCTGGTCGTGACTTCGTGACGCATTGTAGCCTCGCCGCCGCCCACGTGGGCGGTTCGTAGAATACATGATTCACTCAAATCTGATGCAAACTTGCGATGCGGACTTTATCAAGTAGCTCGTAGTAAATAGAGTGAGTTCATCGCTTGTTTTCGTCACCTACATTGTTTCTGGTGAAAATATTTAGTTTATGTCATAAATTTCATTGTGGTGAAATCGCCGATGAATAAGCGGTGTGAACTAAAATTATTATATAACGCATACTTTATACATCCAAAGAATTTTATGTATTTAGAAGGCAACTTTCGAATTAATAAGTGTGTGTAATTACCAATGGTGCCGTGGTGGTGCCGGCGTAAGAATAGTACCCCACCCTCTCTACCCGTGGTTGCCGTAAGAGTCGGCTAAGGGATGTAATCCGGAAGATGGGCAGCAGTGTCTTCCTTGAATAATCACACCTAACTGCGCTCGCTAACCCGCCTGTCAAGCGTGGCGAGTATTGGCAAAACCCCCCCAATGGGGGATGCCTATGTCCAGCAGCGGACGTCCTACGGCTGATGATGTGTGTGTGATCCACCTGCGTAGATGGTCAGTAGATAATTTTTACTTAAAAAAAAAAATTTTTTTTGATTAAATTAATTTCATTTTAATTGATGTTAGGAAACTCATTTTTTTTTTTTAATATATTTCTAAATTAATATTTTTAGTGGAGAACTAAAACAAAGTGCATACACTGCTCTACAGTTGAGCTAAACGAAGTGTATTTGGACCACATTATCTAGTACGAAATACATACATATATGTATAATTATATCAAAATGAGAATAGACTATTTTTGATTGTATTACAGAAAAAACAATTAGTTCAATTATCGGTGGAAAATATTCGAACTCAGTGTAAAGTTATTTAGTTACTAGTGCTTGTGTTTATATAAAATTTTGTAGTGTAACACTTACATTTATTCGTACCTATTCGTTGCTTGTTTATCTAGCTATCACATATTACATCAACAAACTCGCTAACGAGGATAAGCTAGATTATGTAAGGTTTGCAGTGGTTAGCTGGATTGTCGCCAGGAACCCGGTGTCCTTCGAATCCTGGGAGATAGCGCGGCGACAGCGCGGCGCCTTTGAGATACACAAAACACCCATCACAGAATACCGACAGCAGAATTTCCACTTCTTTACTCTCTTGGAACAAACACTGCGATTCTTAAAGCGACAGATTTCTTTATGTTTACAAAAATAACATCATTATAAATTTTAACTTGTGACATTATCGAATACCAACGGTAATATCATTATTTCTTAAATGTTCACTTTGAATCTAAAACCATTTTATTAGGCTTGATCTTACGAAATGGTGTTTCTGCGTCTGAATCGTTTACACTGTGACTCATAGAGTTATGTGCTTTTGGAGGTCATCGCGGACTACCTATCACTTGGCCGTTGAAGATACCGCATCGATTTATTTTGCCAGTTAATATTTTCATGACATAGCGGAATGTATTTATTTATTACATCAGATAAGAAATCGGATCGTAGCCAAGTATGTAGTGCTACGTAATTTGTAGCACTGTAGCAGCGCTACGAATATTCATTGTGATAGGAAATTAGCTTCTAAGACATACTATTGTATTCTAAGATAAGTAAAATGATTTATATCTAAAGGTTGATTCAAAAATGCAAAAATATTTCTTCCGGTCTCTGGGACATAATTTGTAATGATTTGTCTTTATTATTTCTATATTTCGCCGAAGGAAGCGGTCCTTGTCGACTATTGGGAATTTGTCGATTACTCACGTCATCTACCAACAGTTAGACAAATGTGAATTTTAAAAAAATAATATAACCTGACATCAATACCATCTCCCAGACAAAAAACATCACTGCACGACATAATGCTAAAATTTTCTAAAGTTACGGCAGCTTCCAATCCTTGTTCCAATCGAACTTAGTCCTACAGCTCAAGAAGTAGAACCATTACCAAATGAGTTAACAACATTGACAGCGATAATAATTGATCGAAATAAGTTTAAAGCTATTAAAATATGCTCCCTCGACTTAGTAACCTCACCCACACGTTTATTAAAAGCGCGTTGAAAACAAAGGCCTTTCTTTTATAAATAAGGTGTCTCCAGAATTGACTGACCATAAACAATACAGCACGGCACACTGGGCACGTCGATTGTGCCATCTAGATACTTAGGAGCCACAGGTGACATACAGGTCGTCTGAAAGACATTTTTCGGAGAAGTATGTAAGCAATAAACAAGCATTTTTATTAAGTTAGAAAAGTTATATAATTACAAATCTACACTTCGTTGTTATAGTGGGGGAGCCCAAGCGGGGATTTCGGGATTTCCTAAAGGGGGGCAGATTAATATACAGGAGGATACCTTGTACCCGGTTAAGTACCTCCACCAAATATGAGCCCCATATATAAGGCCGCCTGTCAAGGATAAAGGATCAGATTAGTAAAAAAAAATTGATCATCAGAAATTCTCGAGCGCGTCAGATTAAGATAGGGTGAGTTAATTATATGCTATAAAGTGTATATTCCACTAATCTGTGGGTGCCATAAAGAAAGGAGAGGGCTACAAAGTTGTAAAAAAACGTCATTGCGACATTCTCTGGAGTGGCAATTTTTATTTCATTTATATAGTAAATAAAAAAAAATAAGTAATAATTTTTAAGTAATAGTTGTTTTTTTGAGCTAACTCTATATTTTTTTTATTAGGAGGTATTCATAGAACAGCATCATTATCATCAGCAATATTAATTGATTAACTCTTAATTGTACACACCAAAAATTAAACAATACAGAAGAAAAAGAAAATAACCTTAATTGTAATTTAAAGTGTACATATCGCTAAAAGCAATCTCTTCCAGGACATCTTAGAATGGAAGGATTATGTTAAAAGAAGGGGTATGTCAATAACAAGATATACATATAGGGGAATAAATTTTTTATGGTCAACAAGTTAGGTGAGCTTTGGTCAAAAGCTCACCTGATGTTAAGTGACGGTGTGGTCGAAGGTGGTAAACACAACTAGCTTAGAATGGAACTGGCTCTCAAGTGGAGCTGCCTGAACACACCGTCAGGTGCTTGGCGGCAGATTTTCAACTTGGTGGTGGTAGCTAGCCAGCCGAGTACTAAATATTAAGTACACTACCACCACGCTACGGTAACGCTAAACTAAAAGATTATTAAATTACTAAAAAGTTTTTTTGACATCTTATTATGCAGATAATTGTCTTTTATTTTGACATATTTTATATTAAAACACTGATTACTGTTTTAACATTTTTATTGATATATTTGAAACTATATTCCGGAATTTGACATGTAACTTTGGTGTTATAAATCAAATATTTGTATCTGTATGGTTTCCTATGATGTTTTCCTTAACTGGCAGGTCTTTGCTGGGATTTGAATATGGCGTACGATGCAAGCGCGTTAACCTTTGACCTATCATTGCTACAATATTGTCTATGAGCTCATAAATGACTTCAATAGCTTCTCAATACTAATAATAATAGATCAGGTGTTAAATTAAAGCTAATGCATAGTATCGATTAGTTTTATTACACTTTTTATTACTTTGATCGACACGATTAAATAAAACGTTTCTTTGAAAGTTTGTAAAAACTTGTGACCTTCAATACTAATCAATGGATATAAACTATTTACAGTGACTTGTCAGGTACAATCAATAAGGAAAATAATTATAACGCAATTTTACAATCATTCTATTAATAGTTGTTACCAAGGGTAGTATGACTGTAGCCGGGTTTTCCGGGACAAAAAGTAACGTAAATTTAGTTAAGCGTAGGTATAAAAGATTTGCTTTGAATAAATATATTTTTTAATGTAAAAGTAATGAGACAAAGAAGGCGCCCTTCTGATGGTAAGAGATAACGTCTGTCTATGTCCATTGCAGCGATACACAGAACTTTGAGTAACAAAACAAAGTCCAAAGTATCGCTACTTTGGCGCTCAATATTTTGAGACATTCATGGATGCTCGAGAGATGCTCTTGTTCGTTTCATTACATTTACATTAATATTTAACGATTTCATTTGGAATCATTAATTGAATTACAGCAATATAAGTATGGTCGTCATATAGGTAGAGAGATTAAAAACTCTTTTAGTTCAAACTATTAATGTTCCAAATTTTTAGGTCAACGGAAACCCGTCGGTTGGATGATCATAACAATTAACATATAGATTAACTTAATTGTAGTGTATTTATTAGCTCTACTGGTTAATCAACTTTTGTCACCGACTGTTCGAAAGCTTATTGCCATGTGGCACGCCAGCAAGAGCTTGTAAACATGGCGTGATAAAAATGTAGGGATGCAGGGAGCTACTTTTAGCATTTTCAACCTTACTCGGACTACGTTACGTTTGAAGTTTGAATGTTTTGCACAGTGGAAGTTGCAAAGCTCTCTTTCAACAGCATCAACTTTGCATGCGATACGCATAACTGTGCGTCCATATGAATTTAAATTTATGATAGTGAAAATATACTGTTGAAAATAAAATATGAGTTGGTATCTTCAGAAATCCATAGCTGATCTTACAAGTACATTTGTGCGACTGTGACATTTTAACGGTTTACTAAAAATGGCATTCAATCATTTTAATCACTACATATTATAAAACAAAGTCATCCGCCGTGTCTGTCTGTCTGTCTGTTCGCGATAAACTTGAAAACTACTGAACAGATTATCATGCGAGTATCACCAATAGATAAAGTGATTCAAAAGGAAGGTTTAAGGTAAATTGGTTGAAATATGATGATAATTGTTGAAAGTATCGGAAGAATTTAAGCCACTTGGGGGCTTTAATCGAAAACGCTGCTTAATCCCTTTGAGATATAACAAAACAATGCATGGTGGGATATTCCTCTTTCATAGAACGAGAAAGTCCGCGGTGGTATATATCACTTTTAAGGATAGCTTACTATATCCATTCTTACTACCCGTGCAAAGCCGGGGCGGGTCACTAGTAAGAAATAATAATCAAATTGCTTAAGATCAGGCAGAAAGTAGTCAATCACGAGACGATTATAAATTTTAAATTATCCGACGGTATCACGCCTATTTATTTTTATGATCAACAACATTGTGTACATTATCGCATGACATAAAAATGTCACAACAGTTATAGGTGAAGACAGCATGCAATAATAATAATTAGATAAGTCATAATAAATATAAAATTTAAACATAAAACATATTTTTTTTTTAAATTGAAAATACATAATTTGGCAGCCCTGTTGGCACATTGGTAGTATGTCTGCTTCAAGAGCTGTTCACCACGAGCTGGGTTCGATTCCCACCCAGGACAATCATTTTGTGGTATAAACAAATGTTTGTTTTGTGTCTAGGTGTACTGTATGTATTTACAAAAAAAAAACTATTTAAGTATTCTATCAGTTATCTGACTTCCATATTAGAATCTTGGCTTAGTTTAGGGTCAGGTAGCGCTGTATGTAATGTCCTACGATATTTATTTATTTAGTTTTATTAGTTAAATGATGGTGTGGTTGAAGATGATAAACTCACGTGGCCTGGAAATCATGTTTTTTTTTTGCAGTTCTATAGAAAAAAATACAATACAATACACCAAACATATTATTACATACAAAAAATTTAAACATTAAAAAAAAAGAGAAAGAAAGTAACAAAACAAAAATACAAAATAGAAATAACAAATAAATGGTGTACAAGGGCGGTCTTATCGCCTAGAGAGATTTCTTCCAGACAACCTTAGAATGGAAATTAAAACTATGGAAAAATGGTTGATCTGACGAAATGTTTAGAAGAGCCGATTTTTTGGCAATCTCAAAGTAATATTTGTGGATTATAATGAGTTCAACAATCTATTTTTGTTTTTTTAAACACTAAGCTTATTCTTTGTACATATATTATGCACTAATATGTCATGATAAGTCTTGCGCGTGTCACACCGACCAGTATTTTTAGATCGTTTGCCTTAAAACCATGGACCTGAAAAAAGTGTTGGAATAAAAAGTAAACAAAACGATTGCGCATAGGTGTCGCTCGGATCGGATATAGGCCAATTTCCTGCAAAAATGACCGATTCTCGTCGTCAACGATACTGTCAGCTTGCGCCAGTGAAATCGATGTTTGAATAACGATGTTTGAATAACATGCAAACTATTATAACTTTGCAGGAGATTTTAGTTCATCGTAGAAATAAAAGCAGCTACTTTTTTTCTTGTTTCTTTCAAGTGTCAAGTATCTACTCCTTTAAAGTAAGCCTAAAATAGTAAGTCACTTTATAAACGAATGTTAAAATCCGTAAATCAATCTAATCCAAAATCCGCTCAACAATGGAATTTGCTACCCGAGTAGGTGTTCCCTGATATATACAATCTTGGTGCCTTCAAGTCGCAAGCAAATCGGTTTCCTCTAGGCAAGCGTGCTCCACCATAGACCGCATCTTCGCTTAACATCAGGCAAGATGATGCGAAGATACGGTTCCTATCTACAGTAAAGAAAAATCTATTTTTGATTTGTAACGTGATTCTATTCTCAGTGTGGAACAAAAACCTACGTATCTCTCTCGTAGATCTTTGCTTTTTTTGCAAGTTAATCCCACTAATATTATAAATGTGAAAGTTTGGATGGATGGGTGTTTGTTACTCAATCACGGCAGAATGGCTGAACGGATCTAGATGAAATTTTGCATGTAGATACATTAGGCCCTGGAATAAAATATAGGATACTTTTCATCATCATCATCATCATCATCCATCACAACGCGGGTAAAACCGCGGGGCGCAGCTAGCTAATTATATAGTACTAGCTGTGCCCCGCGGTTTCACCCGCGCTAGATGCCTACGTCATAGTAACTTTATGCATGCAGTCTCAGCCCGATCGGTTTAAAATTGACAAAGTTTCATACAAATTTTCATCCCCTATTTTATCCTCTTGGGGGTAGAATTAATCAAAATCCTTTCTTAGCGGATGTCTACGTCATAACATCTACCTGCATGCCAAATTTCAGCCCGATCCGTCCAGTAGTTTGGGCTGTGCGTTGATAGATCACTATGTCAGTCAGTCACCTTTGAGTTATATATATTTAGATTAGCTATTACCTGACTTCGTCCGCGTGTACACAATAGTAATGACATCTGGTGGTGGGTAGTGCCCTTCAACATTTTTTTGATAAAACCGGCCAAGTGCGCACGTAGGATTCCGTACCATTATCTATAAAAAGGGCAGCTTAAATATTTATTTTATTTTGTTTTTAGTATTTGTTGTTATAGTGGCAACAGAAATACATAATTTGTGAAAATTTCAACTGTCTAGCTATTACGGTTCTTGAGATACAGCCTGGTGGCAGACAGTCGGACGGACAGACAAACAGCGAAGCCTTTGTAATAGGGTCCCGTTTTTACCCTTTGGGTACGGAACCCTAATAAAAAAGTATTCTATATGTTAAACCAGGTAATAAACTATATGTGTACCAAATTTCATCCAATCCCGTTCAGCCGTTTTTGCGTAATCGAGTAACAAACATCCAAACATACTAACTTTCACATTTGTAATATTATAGTAGGTATATGTAAAAGTTATGTTTGCCTGTAAAAATTCTGTACAAATAATGCTTTTTTTGCAACCGCTAAATGTTCACACGACTCTCATTAATGATTGTCAAAGTCGACGTCATAGCATCGTCACTTTTTGCTTACAATGATAGATAAGATAGGTTTGATAACAATATCAGCTGCTATAAACTCGCTACGATACTGAGGCATGGTTTCACACTTAATCGTAAAAACTAGTTTTCTTTCGAGATATAAATGCACACGTAACAAGTTTGGTAACAAGGTTCGTCTACGGATCTCCTAATTTGTGATTCGATGATTTCTGAAGTGCAAAATAGATTGGCACAAAAATTTTAAAGTATAATTTTAAGCGACATGGTCAACCCAGGCGAAAGTGGTGTTACAAACTAAACCGTCTCGGCAGTCACTGGACCACCAAAGCCGAAGACTGGACGGAGAGAATGGAGGCCAATGATTTGCTTATCTAGATGACTAAATTATCCATAATCAGACTCTTAGCGTGATTTCGATGTGCACACGTTTTTATATGCTTGACAGGCTTCGTGTTTGACCACAGCTCACCTGATGTTAAGTGACGGTAAGGTCTAAGATGGTAAAACACACCTAGTCTGGAATTGAGGAATGGAACTGGCTATCAAGTGAGCCTGTCGGAACACATCGATAGATGCTTGGCGGCAGATTTACATGGCGGCTTTTTTATTATTTCTTGTACTAAATTCGTGAATGTGAATGCAACACTTCTTTATTTTAACTTTTTTACGACAGAACCAAAATGTAAAAAATAATTTCATGTATGTTAAAGTAATATTTATCACAATTTTTTTTAATTTTGTGGTTGATTTAAGTGGACTCTAAAATTAGGTTTTTTAATTGTTTGCGTTGATTATCGTGTTATGTTAATAATAAGTGTAAGCTGTGTGTATCTTTAACGTATATAATTTGTAACTACTGTTTATCACATTGATTGATAATTGTAGAAATATAAATCACATCACTAATTCTTTGGCGTTATTCTAGTTATTCTATAGTACCGTATTTAGTACACATATTAGGTATAACTATAGATATTCTTGATAGCGCTGAGTAACTGAGCGAATTATAGTCTTCGGAATGTCAAACGCTCACCTTGTTGTTGACATTTGGGTACCAAAAAGTATATCGAAGATGATATCGATATACGAGTACATGACAAGACGTCCTACCATCAATTCTGCCTCTCTCACACATCAATAAATATCCATTTATTAATTTATTAGCTAGCTGCGAACACATTGATCGGAATTCAACTTTGAAATATTTTTTTATAAAACAGCTAGAGAACCAAAGAAACGACATGAGTTATGGAGTCAATAAAATATAAAAAATAAAATAGAAACTTAAATATATATTTTGTATGTTGATTTAATTGGTATAACAATAACCTGCATTGCATGATATTCGTAAAGTAATAATAATGTACGACGTCATCAATTTTCCTTAAAAAATGGTTAAGGGTAGCCGTCCTCGCGTCTACACCACGTGCTCGGTCCCGGGCGGTTGCGTTAAAATAAATATTAGTAGCGTATTTCGGAACGCAGCTTTCTACTGAGGTAGCAGACCTTCGTGCGAACGAGACAGAGCGCCCATCTCGCCCGCGAAAGAGCGAGATGTGACGTGCTTATGCGATCGATAGCCGCAGCCGCAGAGCCGCTCGTGTGACGTCACGCACCCGTCTCGTCATCTTTGACTCTGTTCAAGGAATTGTCACTATATTTCTATATAGAACCAACACCATTATCGGTGGCCGGCCAGCTACTTGTCTTGAAACGCTCGTCCTTGGGAACGCCGAATGTAACTGCAAAACACAGTTTTACAAATTCGTATGATTTAATGGAACATCAGTTAAAATAAGAACGTATAAAATAAGAGTATGCTTTACGTCTTCATGTCGCACACAACGATCAAAAAGCTCTTTACATCGATTTAGCTTCGCTTTCAACTATCCGCCTTACACTATACTGAGTCTAAAAGCTCGCAACTGGGGACTGCTCTTACAACATTAATTCTGTTTCAATGAACAGAAATATTAGTATTTGAGGTTACATTAATCTTGCTACGGAAATTCGTAGTCACTCGTAGAGCTTCTACGCCGAGAATTTAAAAAGAATTAGTAGTAAATTTTTAGTTTTAATTTTTAGAGTTATTTTTACAACATTAACTACAGCTTGTGCATTAACTTCAAAAAAGTGAAAAGGCATGTTGACGTCATTGACCTCAATAACCGCTATTTTGTTACGAGCGCACATGTAAACTCAAGATCGTAAAGTTGCATTTGAATGTTGTTTACAATCATCCTTAATACCGTACAAACAATGATTATGACTGTGCGTCATTGTCTTGGCCTGAATCGGTTCTATAGTGTTTACCTGTCAATCAATATTGCAAACACGGGGCGTAAAATGAACGAGTAACGGGCTCGGGATCGTCGGTATTTTCACAATACAGAGTTTCTATAAAACCAGATTATATCGTAGAATGAATTTTTAACCGCGTCCGGTCCCCACTTGCCTGTAAATACGTTAAAATGCTATAGAGGGTACCATCGCGAATTTTAATTGAGCCGTGTAAGTATAACGCAAAATATGTTGGGCGTGTGGATGGGAGAAAGTGTAAAAGTCTTCCTTGATTTTCTAAACAATCACATCACATCAGCAGCCATAGGACGTCCACCGCTGGACATAGGCCTCCTCCTGGGGGGGTTTTGCCTATACTCGCCACGCTTGGCAGGCGGGTTGGCGAGCGCAGTTAGGTGATTGTTCAAGGAAGACGCAGCTGCCCATCTTCCGGATTACATCCCTTAGCCGACTCTTACGGCAACCACGGGCAGAGAGGGTGGGGTACTATTCTACCCCGGCACCATCACAGCAAATTGCTAAATAATGTAACTATGTAATTTAATTAATTAAAATGAAATTAATAAATATTATATCTCAGAAAACAAGGAAGCCGGCAGCTTGTTCCATTCCTTGGCCGTACGGATGAGAAACGTAGAGTCAAAACGTTTGGTACGAACCCAAGGAAATTCCACTATCTATGGGTGGTAGTGGGCCGTCTTTCTACTTGTCCTGTAGTAAAAAGGGGATGGAAGTACAAGGCCGTACAGCTCAGTAGTACATTCTCCGAAATGAATCTTGTAGAAAATTGACAGACTTGCTACCTTCCGGCGGTGCTCAAGGCTTAAAAGTTTTTTTCTAACAACTTTTCATCACCAATAAGTCGAACAGCTCGCCGCTGTACCGAATCAAGAGCTTATTCAATTCTCATCAAGAGAATCATTAAACTAACTATTATACGTATCAAACGGCTAGGAAACGAGCTAAGCACATTGCCACAGGAGAGTTAATAAAACTACTTCCTTGTTTTCATAAAGTCAGTGCTCACGCCTCGCGACTCACGCAATCGCATGACGGTGGGCAACACCAATTTTTGGACATTGAAAATATTCAAGATAAGAGTTAACTTAAATGTTTTGTGTCAGGTGTAAGCCAAACATATTTATATCGTAATTAATTAAAATAAACGTTTTATAAATTAGTATGGAGTAAAAGTCTTTTCATAAAGATTTTTAATGTCGACATATTCACAGCAGTTCGAATCAAATCCGACATAGCCCAATGGATTAGCAAGTTGAAATGGCAGTGGGCATGGTTACACGAAGAACTAATGGCCGATGGGGCTGCAAAGTTCTGGAGTGAAGACCACTGACCGGCAGGGGAAGCGCAGGACGTCCACCCACAAGGAGGACAGACGACCTAATAAAGACAGCAGGAACGCGCTAGATACGAGCCGCTTCCAATCGGTCTTGACGGAATTCAATGGGGGAGGCCTATGTCCAGCAGTGGACGTCCTACGGCTGAAATGACGATGATCATGTTAATTGTATTAATTCTTAATGCGTCAACTGAAAAGCCCACACCTGACTGTATCTGGTGCAAAGGTGTTGGTCTGGGAATTGACACCAAACCTGACAAAGATAGTTTGTATTAAGCTTATATTTATCGTTGTATCAATTTACAACCTTATATATTTTTTCTTTCACCTTAATTGCTGTCGAGTACTTGAATGACGGAAATAGATCAAACATTCCATACAATTATGTGGACGTCACATAATCGATTGGCGAAGCTACTAATATTTGCGTAGGTGTTTCGTGAATGTTTTAGCATTGGTTCTTTCTATCGTTTGGTTCTAAACACAACAATGTACATCTGTAAAACTACATGCATCCTTGATAACAAAACTCTTAAAGTAAACAAAACTAAATAAAGTTAGTTTAAAGTATCTTAAATAATTTAAACGATCTCAAATTTATGGCAAATATATTATACATATTATTTTAAGTTCCAAATAAGGTTGTGTTTGACCGCCATCGCGCCTAATACGAGTATGTGGTCTACGATCCAGGAGAAACCGATCCACTTACTATTTGAAGATCTATCGGGGAATACCCACTAGGGAATAATATGCCATTTGTGCGTTTTAAATAAATAAATAAATAAATAAATATACATATTATATGCTAGGGCATTTTACACAGCGCCATCTAGCCCTAAACTAAGCAAAGCTTGTACTATTGGAACCACCGCTGGGCGCAGCTAGTTGTTTTATACACAAATTATTTGTTTCTGTATAGGTTCTTAAATTATGAAAAACAATACCACTAAGCCATATGTGCAACTAGCTGCGCCTCGCGGTTTTACCCGCGTGGTGATGGATGATGATGATGATAAAAAGTGTCCTATGTTTTATTCCAGGGCCTAAAGTATCTACATGCAAAATTTCATCCAAATCCATTCAGCCGTTCTGGCGTGATTGAGTAACAAATTTCCATCCATCCAAACTTTCACATTTGTATAATATTAGTGGGATTATCAATTCAACAATTTCACAAATTAATTTACTATTTACGATTTGTGTACTAACTACTAACTAGGCGTACCCTTTATGTGTGTGCGTAATCATATTGTACTTTAAAAATTTAACACAAGTTTTTCCGAATTCATATAAAAACAACGTAAGTAACATTACGTCAGCTTTATACTAAATCATTATTTAATACGGTTGCATGATGTTAGTCCGTGACATTTAATACCCGGAGGCTCTTCGTCCTACTTTTTATTCCTAATTGTATCCGTGGGGACTCGGATCTGGCTAAACTTAGCTGGGTATCCGGACTAAGTACTCCGGTAACGACACCTACTGAGGGACGTTGTACTTTTGATTCGCAAAAGCGGAATGTAAATTGTATTCATGTGGTGCTAAAAGCTTAGAAATAAGTGTGAAAAACAATAACACATCTTGTGGCTATTTCATGGAGTCATTTAAGTATCAAATATTCAAAAGAACTGAGTAAAACAAGTTAAAAAGTTTAAACTTTTTAGGGTTCCGTACCTCAAAAAGAAAAAACGGACCCCTTATAGGATCACATTGTTGTCCGTCTGTCTGTCTGTCAAGACCTTTTTTCTCAGAAACGCGTGGAGGAGGTATCAAGCTGAAATTCATATCAAATAATCATGTCTACTGTCCCTTAGAGCTGTGAAAAAATCTAGCTTCTAAGCCAACGTAATCAAAAGATACAGCCGCTTATGCTGCAAATTTTTGATACTCGCAAATGAATCAAAACCTACAGGGTACTTCCCGTGAACTCAGACTCTTGAAATTTGGTACGAAGCAACGTCTTATAGCACAGATAAAAGAAAAATTGCGAAAAGCATAAATTACCATTTTAAAAAAAAACTTTTACTTATATACCTACAGGTTTGTACGGAACCCTCGGTGCGCGAGTCCGACTCGCACTTGGCTGGTTTTTTATGATGAATAGGCTTGCTTTTGATCGCCATCTCACCTGATGTTAAGTGAAGATGCGATCTACGATGGAGCACGCTTGCCTAGAAGATACCGGTTCACTCTCGACTTGAAGACACCCAGATAGTGTCCATCAGGGAACACCCACTCGGGTATCGTATTCCACGCTTTAGCCATTTGAACAATGAAAGTAGATTCAAATCGTGCTCGTAGAATCATAGATTCAATTTCTTGCGGGTTTTTGGAATGACAACCATGAAACGAAGTCGCAATTTCGATCTTCTGGCCGTTCGATAAAAAAATTGGCAAATAACCACGGAAACTACAACAAATAACACCTACGGAACAAATAACTATATAAATTTATGTGTAACTGGAGCGTAATAAAAAATCTATTGACATCTCATTCATCAAAATCGGATGAGTAGTTTCGGTTCACATACATACATACGTAGACTGCAAAAACATAGGTAATCATAGGTAGGTATAGCTAGGTAGGTGGTCTTTGGCCATATAGTTATATGATCAAATAAAAACGTAAGCCCGACAACTTTCACCAGCTAATTGTCATCTGGAAAATAGAGGGTTTGAGTCCAAGAGAGACGAGTTTAATACGCGGAACGGATCAGATCCGCATCATTCCCCACAGAAATAGCGCAAAAAGTACCTCTTTCGAAATTCGTATAATGATTTAAATAGTTTATCTACATTTCATTTTATTGAGACATAGAGTGTAATTTTCAATTTGAATCTTTTCAATTGAATATTAGCTGATGAACAATCCAGAGTTCATTTTCATATCTCCTTAGAAATAAAAAACTAATTTCGTTTTAATTACATGAGTCATGTATGCATATAAACTTTAAATTGATAATAAATGACCAGTTTGAAGTGGCAACAAGTGGTCTTGGTCCTTCAAGTGATAGCTGTTGAGTGGCGATGATATTGATGATAATATACATTGACGTGCTAATATGACGTCGGTGTCTGGCACTGCGTCAATGGTCGAGCAATGGACATTACTATCCCTACTTACAACTGGTAACACCACAGTTTAGCAAGGCCGTAGAAAATTCAAATGAAGACGTCACTATCGTTTGTAAAAACGATCGATAAAATGAAACCAAAGATTAAAATCTGCTCTAGACTGACACGACCAGCGGCAGCGGATCTAATATTTCGCCGGCTAAAGCCGTCGAAATGAATGAATGGATGAATGTAGTTCTAGATCTTCGAAACTGCTGCGGGTTGTGGCTGCGAAAGCGATATCAAACAGTGAAGCCTGCTTCACACAATCACAGCCTGTGGTAGCGGCTACATTCATGGCGGCTATACTGCTCAAAGCCGCGTTAGTGTGGCGCAATCTTAATTAATTTTAGCATTTAATTCGCCCATCACCTTCCACCGTAAGCCGAAAAGGCTGATCGCAAATTAAAAGATTCGATGAGTTTTAAAATACCATTTTGTAGCATTAACTAAATTAAATAAATAAATATTGGAGGATACTTCATACAGCGCCATCTAGCCCCAAACTAAGTAAAGCTTGCACTATGGGAACTAGACAGCTGACAGAATACTTAAATACTTTTTTTTTTTGTTTGATCTATATCACATACACGTTGCAAATCAGCTCCCAAGAAAAAAATCTAAATAAATAGGATTTTTTTGGAGTTAGGCGCGGCACAGTCATACCAGAAGTGAATAGCAGTACGAAGAGCTCAATTCGTGTTGGCAGGTTCCTGAACCCAAGGGTTTCGGAGAAAATTCAGTATAGAGCACCCAGACACAGAACAAACGTCTATGTTAGTCACACAAATGTTAGTCCTGAATGGGAATCGAACCCACGCCCTTCAGATCCCGAATCAGAACTTTACCGAATTAGCTAACAGGGCTAACAGTCATAAGATTCTAATTAAGTTAACCAATATATATTACGAATAACTTTGGAATTAAATTTAACCTAAAGATTGTTCGGTAATTGATTCAGTAGCAAATGCTTATGAAAATTATATTGTATTTTTTGTTCTGTCCGTACAGTAAGGCAGTACGATTAGAGCAAATATGTGTTATAGAACTTTAAATATTGTTGCCCCGCTAGAACGTTCATCTTCGTTCACATATTGTAAGAGACAAAGCCTACACTTTTTAAATAAACGCCATAGCAACGACACGGTTTCATTGTACACATCTGTTTGCCGTGTCATCTGGTGAAATAATGGTCAACAATAACTGTAGCCGTTATAAGCTATATACTTTATAGTATGTACTATTTAAAAGCATCACCAACTACATTATTTTTCTCCTGTTTTAGTTTTCGTGTCGTTAATTAATTTGGCTCAAGCAGGTATTGAGTTGACATACATTTTAACATTGTTTTCATTCATGAGTATTCAGCCAGGTAGTAAATACAATAATACCTAGTTGAAGGAAATGGGCACTTAAATGTTAAGAATCTGGTTGTTAATTAAAATTGCTACTTTGTGTCTCGTTTACATTGTACTTTCAGTTCTAGATTTTAATTGAATTTTTTATGTCAAAATATTTTACGGATTAAGGATTATTACTTACTAAAGTCATCGTGAAATATTGTAGAGAGAAATTTATCTGGTAGAGCTTAAAAACATGATCTCTTCATATTTTACATGGTAACAAAAATTCAAACTTTTCAGGTACATTTTTTTTTCTTTTAAGAGTGTAATAAGTGTAATAAATGGCTTATATGTATATATTGACTTTGGGTATAAGCAGAAACAGATCATTGTATAAGCTTGAGGTGGTGTACTAAATCGAAAAGGGGAATTATATTTTATTAATTATATTAAATCATTTTAAAGAACTTTTATGTGCACAACTTTTCAATCGTAAAATAATCACCTGCTCTTCATCTTTATTTGTTCAAGGGTCAAAGTACTTTATCTATAGAACAGTTGTATTTCTTCCACGATTTTCCAGTTGTGCCCTTAGTTAAAGTTGCTCTTAATAATGAGTAAAATGCCACCTTTTCGACTTATTATACTCAAGCTTATAAGACCAGCAAGTAGACAGAAAAACAGGCATAATAAAACTGTAAGGGTTCTTAATTTGTTACGGAACCTTGAAAATGCAATAAAATATAATTTTAAAAAAAATCTGAAAATAATGGAATAACAAGAAACTAATACCCAATCAATTAATTTTGCTAATTGAATTACAGCAATCAGGTTTCTAACGCATATGTGTCTGCGTTCGACTACCATTTCACCAGTTGGTAAGCAATGATGTGATCGAAGATGAAATATACAATTTAGAATACATATTTATTCCGACCTATTTAGTTTTATTTCCTAGAGCGTTCATGGTAACTTTTAATACTCGTACCACAGGAAAATGATAAATGTACTAATGTTTTATGAGTTGTTACCTAAACAGCGTCCACGTAACAAGAGTGAGACGTCGAGCTTAACGCTGGATTAATTACGAGTAATTAAAAGCGATTGAGTAGTTTTCCAGCTGGACGCGATCCGAGCGATGCATTTATTAGAAAAATATATGGGATAATATTCTTGCAATTCAGTGGTAATTAAAACGTAATAGATAGAACTTGTTAATAATGCTAAACGCTTGTATAACTGCCTTTGGTTTATTTTATTATTTTAGTTGTTTTACATTATCTATATACGATATATGCATAGTAGGTGCCTTAACGTACTTTTAGAACGTTATTACAAGTTTTAAAATATTTATGATACATTTAATATTTTAGCACGATGTTAAAGTCCTTACACGGGACTTAAATATGACACGATATCGGGCTAAAATATGTAGTAGCCTATATTTTCGTTAAAAATAAGTTTATTGTGACCTATCGATGAATAAATTGCAAAATATATTATAACACGCTTGTATCCACTAAGAATAAAACGAATGAGTTAGACATTCTAATAACTAATATTATATATAAACAATAATTGTATGATATAAAGATTATAATTGTTTTTCCAAAATAAATTCGACGAATCTTGCACTATGTCACGTGATCACAAACACCAATCAGAGAGTATGATGTCACGCCGTGCGAAATACCATCGGTGTTGTTGTCATTCAGACACCATGATAGTCCTGGTCGTCCTCGCGCTCAATTTTAACTGATCTTTGAAACCATATTTGACTCAATATTTAAAAAGGATGCATTTTGAGGTAACCTACATTTATAAAATTGATTTTATTAATTAAATCAACTAGCCTATTATACAGTCAGCAGCTCCATATAACTCAGTTTCCGAGCAGTAATCCCGACTATCATCCAATAATTGTCGGTTAAGCTCAGCCGAACTATCGCTTGTCCTGAGTTTACTTCGCCAAATAAGCCCGTGGATTGGTTTTGAGTTACCATCTTTGAAATTTCGGCTTTATTTGTTTGTTACATTCACCTTTTACATTCATATTTTTATTTTACTTAAAAATATTGATATCGCGAGATATGACACCTCATTGAAGGTCTTATTAGCCCAGCAATTTGCTAACAACGAGTACCTTTCAAACTGAAACACAATACAGTTTAGACCTACTGAATGGCAGTAGAATTTAAAAATAAAAATAGTGTTTTTCACAGTACAGATCACTATGTTATTTGCCTTACGGTAAACAGTACATCTAAGTATTAATATATTATGGAATGCGTGAGGTAAACACACGTTACTCAGTTTGAAACAAGCTTCTCCACGTGTACTGATTTGCACACGAGTAGGTAATCAAATTAACTAAATACAGCGCATGTTATTACTGTTCTATCGTCGTATTAATAGCACACACACCTGCGTTTACTGCTGTTGTCCATAAATTGATTGCTCAGTTAATTATCGCTATAGTTATGTATTTTGGTTACTCGATATTTAGCAACGATTATTTGATAAACGTAACGTACCTAAATTATAATAAAATATTTTTTTAATTTATTTAATTAGAGTTATGGAGCACTATGCTCGGAGTTTCCCTACGAGATCGAACCAGAAATGAGGAGACCCGTAGACAAACTAAAGTAACCGACATAGCCCAGCAAATTAGCAAGTTGAAGTGGCAGTGGCATATAGCATGCAGAACTGATGGCCGATGGGACTGCAAAGTTCGGGAGTGGAGACCACGGACTAGCAAGCGCAGTGTAGGACGTCCACCTCCAAGTTTAATAGACGACCTAATAAGCAAGAACGCGCTGTATGCGAGCCGCTTCCAACCGGTCTTTATGGACATCAAATGGGGAGGCTTATGTCCAGCAGTGGACGTCCTACGGCAGAGATGATGAATTAGAAAAGTGTACTTATGAATTACTTTTTCGAAAGACATTGTCTAACGTTTTAAATTATGCACGGCGCAATAAAACTATATGTAATAATCATCACATACTTATATCTAAACTTATTTAAGAACATTTTTAGATTTTGTTACCATCGGAATTATCTATATTTATTGTTTTATAGCTTAATTAGTATTAGTTCTGTTTTGAGAGCTGTATGGAGTGGGTTTGATTCCCACAAGGACAAACATTTTTGTGATGATGAATGTTTGTTCTGTCTGGGTATTTTATATGTATTATAAGTTTGCATTTACAAAAAACAGTATAAAAGTATTCTAACAGTTATCTGGTTCCTTTGCTTAATTCGAGGCTAGATGGCGCTGTGTGTGTGTGAAGTCCTAGGATAATAACTTTACTAACTTATTTGTGTATTAATTATTATATTATAAGGAAGTGTTTCAAAAAAAGGATTAAAAAAAAATACATAAAATAGATAAAAATAATAAAATTAAAATTTATACGACTGACTGTTTTTAACTGTCAAATATAATAATGTTTTGACAGTCAAAATGTATAGACTGTATAATACAATCCATAAGTTTCGAGTAGTTAGTATAAAAGAGTAAAATGTGCGAAGAAGTTTGTTCATATTATTTTAAACAACTTTTACTATGGATGCTCTACAATCGTAAAACATACTCGTATTAAATTCCTTTTTTTATGACTTTCCTTATAACTTTTGGTAATTCAAGATACCTAACAATGCGTATAGGTATAATGTTATTAAAATGTATCACAGACATGTTATAGATTAGAATTATATGAATTGTTTGTGTGATATATTCATAAAATAGTTATCACTTGTATAATAGAATAAATTGGTAGAACAACGCAAAAACATTTCGGTAGCTCTACAATGTAATACAATATTTCCTAAATCTTTCTTCACTTAAAATAAAAAGTAATGCTTCTCGCTCGTGAAACAGTGCTATGAAAGTTGGTGTGAACATTTCAATCATAGTTTATTTTTCACTATTCCGAGATTAGTTTTAGTTCAGCGAAATCATGGAAGTATTTACCCCTATTTACTAAAGCTTTAGTCTAAGATTGCATTGGAATTATCAGATACAACCTCAGTTAAATATGACCTCTGTCATATCAAAACAAAGTTTACGATCGAATCTATCACGTGCTCTTAGATCAATTGCCAAGTTAATTATGCGCTCAACTGAGCAATCGGCTTTACTGGCAACGGCATATAGTCAGTTGGTTAAGCCAGCGATGCACTCGCCTGCATCTTGAGAAAATGTTACATAGAATGCTTTGTGAACTGTTTAGCTCTAAATATTACTAAACTTACATCTTTGTGCTGTTGCAACAGAGATGTTAATCAGTTGTAATTATAACTAATATTTTTTTGATGGTTGACTGGCTAGGTGTTTTATACACCTGATGCTAAACGACGAAGTGGCCAAAGATGGTAAACATACCTGTCCTAGAATGGAACTGACTCTCAGGTGAAACACACCGTAATCTGCTTGGTAGCTGATTTTTAACTTGAGGGTGGTAGCTAGCCAGCTATGTACCCTACCTTCATGGTATGGTTTCCTTAAGATTTTTTCCTTTATCAGCAGCTTAAACTCATTGTTAGAATAGGTTAACCAATCCCACTAATCATCCAGCTATCATCGCTATAAACATACTAATAAATTAATTTGACCTAACCGGTGATTTAGATGTACTTATTACTCTTTTTATGACATGATCCGAACACTCAATTGCAGCTTTACAAAAAATTAAGAATTTTGTAACAAATCACAACAAGAAAAAAAATCTCACGAATGTCAAAGACCTGTACAGATAACAACGTAGATTGATTAGCCGTTTTACACTAGTTATAGAATTCGTTGTACCTAGCCGTCACCTCCATCCGTTGATTTTTCCGTCTCATTCTAACCTAGGGGACGAGATGAAACAATTGATGGTAAGTGGTTAAACTACTGAGGCGCCCTAAGAAGCTGTGGATGAACTGCGTGTAAGATGATAAATATAGATGATCAATGTAAAGGGAGGAAAAAAACATGTTATGCCGACCCTTTCTTGTAAGCTAATAGAAGAAAGATGATGTAAGATAGAAAAAGAAGGGAAGAAAGGAAGAAGAAAGGGATGTGATGAATATTCACAGCTTTGGCGAAGATTCCTGGTGATAAAAACCGCACAAGCATTATACGAGTATACATTAAAAATAAAAGCCCGACACTAGTAATATAATACCAAGTTTCGACTGGTAGACGTGGCATGCTAAACTTATAATACCCCTACTGTTTACGACGGAGACTAAAACAGTAAAATCATAATTTTCAGTCTTTAAAAGTTTGTTTTTAATTACAAGTTTTAAATACTTCTTTCACACCGAGAATTAATAATAAGTTCACTTTGAAAAAAAAAAATATGCTGTCAATTACTCAATTTGCATTTAGGCAGTTTTTTGGTAGGTTTCATTGGTTGGGTTAAGTATTTTCTTCAATTTGAACGAATGAATATACAATCTTTAAAGAACGGCTCCCTTAATGTGTACTGCTTGGGCTATTTTATAGCATATTTTGTTCCCGTTGCTCTTATTGCAATTTAAGTGAGAGAAAGATAGACAAATTGTAACGCAGTTTCTAGAGTGGCCCCGCAGCTCTACAAAGTTCATTTACCTTGTGTGTAACAAAATCAATTCAACACCTCATTAACCAATAAACTACAAACGCACCGCGACGTGTGAGTGATCGCAATATAAACTGATCTAGAGAATTGGTCTTATCCGGCGACTGACCCAATTGCTATAGTGTGGCTTTGACATACGTAAGTAATGCAAGAGTTGCAGTAAAAGAAAAAAATCTGTTGCATTGACTGCGACAATTCCATATTTTATGGAGATAAGTGAAACCAGTTATCTGAAAAGTAGCTAATAATCACGAACAACTATAACAATTCTATGTAGTAGATATAGATCAATGGGCTAGTATATTTTTTGTTAAACTAAGCTTCCTTTTACAGCATAATAATGCGCATCATTCTAACTTTTTCGATCTTCGAGTAACAATTAATGTAGCTAATATTAATTTGGATAGATAGATAACTCTTTATTGTTGACAATAACATTACAAAATTAAAATTAAAACAATTAATATTGAAAAGAGCAACAATTTGCGGCCTTATTTAAAGCAGCTTTATTGTCTTTTTTTTTTTTTTAATGAATGGCTAGGATTAAAATTGCACTTACATATGTATAAGATATTGATAAGCAAAAGATATTGACAAAACAACTATCAACTGTCTTTTTATACACACACACATAATCATCATCACATCATCAGCCATAGAACGTCCACTGCTCGACATAGGCCTCCTCCTAGGGGGGTTTTGCCAATACTCGCCGCGCTTGGCAGGCGGGTTGGCGAACGCAGTTAAGTGTGATTGTTCAAGGAAGACGCTGCTGCCCATCTTCCGGATTACATCCCTTAGCCGACTCTTACGGTAACCACGGGTAGAGAGAGTGGGGTACAATTCTTACGCCGGCACTACCACGGCTCCTCACGGCTTTGTCTTTTTATACAACCAAAACTAAATACAATTCGACAACAAAAAAAAATATAAAAGAAAATAAATGTAATTTGATTGATATCTCATTCATAAAAATGTAATAAGGCGCTACGACATAAAGAAGCACAAACATACATAAAGTGTTAAAAACATAACCCTACTTTTTGGTTTCACACACATTTACACTTATCTGATCCATACTTACTGCAATCATTTGTCATTTGTTTTATTAAATTGCATGCATGTTTTATCATTTAAAAATAATCAATATATGAATGAATAGAATTCTTTCTTGGTACTATAACGGAGGGCTCTGGTGCCAGTAGCACAGTTTAATTACGGGTATGAACGCCAGCCAGTCCCACAGATAAAAATAAATAGGTAATCACATACCTTATCTCCTTAGAATTAAGGTCAATATTATCTATTTTTTAATATTACTCAATAATCAATAAATTGAATTTTGGCTTCGCCGTTGTCGGGTAAAATTGAAATCTAACAAATCTGGATCGTAATGAATTATCCCCATTGGTAGTAATGGACAAAGCCGCGAATTTAATTTAAGTACCTCGCTTGCATCGCTAAATATTTCGTCGTGAAAAGTCACCAAAGGAATGCCTAAATAGCTGAACACATTTTTCGACAGTATCTTGAACAATATCGTACTTGAGTGACCTAATTCCAAAAGGTTACATCTTGTCCTAATTTCAAAGTGGCCTAAAATACAATTCAGCTCATTCTAGCAAACTCGTAGGCTCGAAAAATATTCGAACCTAAGAATCTAAATAGGTTGTGTATTCTAGTTGTTTATGGCATAGATATGTTTAATGGCATAAACATATCTATGCCATAAACAACTATAATACCTATACAAGGTAGCTTAGGGTATACTCAGCCGAAAGGGGTTATTGTAGTTTTTTTTATTTATTTTTTTATACTAAATAGGTTTGCGTTTGACCACGCCCTGCCTGATGTTAAGCAGGGTGCAGTCTACGATGAAGCACGCTAACCTAGAAAAAACCTGTTTACTCTGGATTTAAAGACACCCAAGTTGTACTCCGCAGGAAAAGAAGACGCCGGCAGAGAGTTCCACATCCTCGCTGTACGAATAATAATGAACAACTTTTTAGGCACAACTCGTGAAAGAAAATTAGTTGTTCCAAATATAAAGTTCACTGACTCTCGACCAAATAAAGAGCATTGGGGGGAAAAATAGCTAATACCTTTTGGCCTAGTATACCCCAAGCGTATAACCCTGTATCTATATAGGTATGTACAGTAACATATAACTTGGCATTTGCAAAATGTTTCTTTTGTGATTTAATTCTTTCTTGCCTCGGAGTTTACATCATAAATAAATGAATGCTAGTAGTCAGGCGTCGTGAAATAGATGATGGCTGCTAAACTCATTTGTCAGCCAAATGCGGGGGTGATTGAATAATATCCAAAATCGGCAAAGGTCATACAGTCATAAGCTCAATCGGTTCGACTTAAGTGCAGAGGGCGGTATATCAGACCCAGACAGAGTAAATAAAACATCTGAAAGCCATGGTGTAGGCGCTCGAGTGGATAGCTATAAGTAATGATGCAAAGTCTGTGGGGGTGTAAAGTTCTACTAATTACTCACCTACGTTATGTATGTAAGTAGTTTGAGTAGGTTGACGAAGAACTAGAAGATTCCACTTATATTATGTATCGATGCCAAAAGTTTCAGAGTGTATGGAACTCTATAACTTTTTTTTTTGCAATTCAAATTCAAATAATTTTATTTGTCAGCTTGTGTAGCATAGGATCTTATTATAAGTATAAAACGTGTCAACATGCTGCGCCTATTTGGGCATACAAATAATAATTAAATACCTACTAAAAGTCCATATAAATATAAAAAATCAAACTAATGTAATGTCCATATTATTCAGAATGTCAAGTAAGTATTATGATGAATAGGCTTGCGTTTGATCGCCATCTCACCCGATGTTAAGTGAAGATGCGATCTACGATGGAGCACGCTTCCCTAGTACATACCGATTCACTCTCTACTTGAAGACGCCCGGATTGTATCCATCAGGGAACACCCACTTGGGTAACGTATTCCACGCATTAGCCGTTCGAACAATGAAAATAGATTCAAATCGTACGGGTTTTTGGAATGTCAACCATGAAACGATGTCGCTTTTTCAAGCTTCTGGACATCCGATAGAAAAATAGGCATGGAGAAATTAGAGCAAACAGATCCGAAATGAATCCGATAAAAACTGATAAACTAGCAACTTTGCAACGATGTTCAAGACTATGAAGATTAGCTTGAAAATCAAGATAAACAGGTCCTTTTAGTCAAGCTTGCTTTATGCCAGAGCACATCGTTACATCGTTAGCATCATGTAGAATGTGGTCAAACACGAACATGTTAGGTAAACAGATTGAGTATGTATGTTTGATATTTTTCATGCTGGCGAAACAGCTCAATAGAATAAATAGATATATACAAATATGAGCAAGCCAAGCCTTATGGGAACGTTTGGATGAGTGTGGGTGCAGAGCGTGAGTGACTGCTTGACAAGCTCAAAACTTTTTGAATGTGTATGTAATTTACTGAGAAATTTTATAATAAAAAAAAATTAAAAACATTTCACACATTGCCATATAGTTTCTAATCAAAGCTATATGAAAATCAGATAATTGAAATATCCATATTTTATGTAAATCCATAGTAATACGTACATTTGGAACGCGCAGAACAAAGATTTCGTCAAATAAATGTTTATCCTGAGTGGGAATCAAATTCACGTGAAGATGCTACCAAATGAGCTAACAGGGGACGTGGTCATGTTAATGAATGGTCAATCATTGATCACCAAATCACCAATATTGGTAGAATGTCAATCGTGTCACTTAATTAGGATTTATTCATTAAACGTATATTGTGTTATCCCAACTAATTTTTGGAACTAACTCGGGAGTTATTTTATTTTTGAAACTTACTTGTCTATTAAAACAAAGGAAGAACAACAATGCAATTACTTCTACCATTGGTAAATTCTCGGAAAATAAACCGTATCTTATAAATTGCATTATTTTAATTTTATTCGTACAAAATATTTGTAAATAAAAATGGCAATTATATTTTTTTTAAAGAAATATAAAATCAATTCACCTTGATTTTGACGTAAGGTGAAAATAACAGGACATATTGATGAAAATGAATTTGAAGTTTTTATTTACTCTATTTATGGCTAAGGCACGCAATTGCCATTAGTTTAATAATGCTGGGATATACATTTTGGCTAATCCTTAAAATATTTGTACTCGTAATATAGAAAAAACTTTAACAAACGTATTATGTTTTAAGTTAGTTATTTTATTTCTCGTCAGTCCATTGCATAGTCTTACCTACAGAACTACGAGGAAATATTAATTCTCAGTTGTCCTATTTCTTAGCAACGAGGTGATATTTTTTCAGTTCCTTGTGGTTGATGAATCTGAATAATGTAACCATATGAAAGTATTTACAAATTTTCGAGGTTTACAGGCAGAATCTCTCTAACATTATATATATGTGAAAGTTTGGATGGATGGATGTTTGTTACTCAATCACGCCAGAACGGCTGAACGGATCTGGATGAAATTTCGCATGTAGGTACTTTAAGCCCTGGAATAAAATATAGAACTTTTCATCATCATCATCATCCATCACCACGCGGGTAAAACCGCGGGGCGCAGCTAATATCTAATAAATTTGTATTGTCATTTTGATAGACAAGAATGGTCTATCGAAGATTATGATCGAGTGGGTCCAAGATTATTTCCTCGTGATCACATTTATAGGACCATTAAAATTTTGATTTGCTCATATTAGTATTAAGTACCTGGTTGACCGAGCTTTGCTCGGTTTTTTCTAATAATTAAACCTAGCTAGATCGATTTATCGCCCCCGAATAATAATAATAATAATCGCCGCCTCCCTGCATACTAAATTTCATGAAAATCGTTGGAGCCGTTTCCGAGATTCAGAATATATATATATATATATACAAGAATTGCTCGTTTAAAGATATAGATAGGACTACCAAAAATTAGATGTCCTTGTGTTGATGGGATTCTGCGATGAAAGAATAACACATTTAAAATATAAGTCGTATTGACTCTATTAGTACGTGATATTTTCAAAATTACACAGTTATGGATATAATTCTGTGCTCGTACCAAAGTTACCTACGTAACAAAACATGCAGACTGGTGCAGGAATACTTAAGAGAAATCAACTTTACGTCGAAGATTTTACACAACGCCATCTTGCTCTTGTACCATGGGAACCAGAGAACACGTATAAACGTGTTGAATACGTATAAACCTTTCTTTGTATCATACAGAACACCCAAATAAAGATCAAACATCCTTCTAGATCTCCTTAACAGGAGGTCATCTAGGTAGATACCACCATAGTACCAGATATTCTGCCGCCAAGGAGTAGTGTGTAAACATTACTGTGTTCCAGTTTGAAGGGTACTGCAAGCGAAATCACAGGGCTATTGAGACTAAATATAGAAAGTCTCAAATTAATGAGCGCTAAAGCAGCGATGCCCTGGACTTCTTCACAAAGTTCTGTGTATCGCTGCAATGGTCATGGACAGTCGTTATCTCTTACCATCAGGGGAGCGTCTAGCTCGTCTCATTACTTTTAGATAGAAATAAACTCTTTTAGTTGATTATGGCCAAGACAGATTTTGGGTTGCTGCACCATCAACCTTATTAAGTTACAAGTGAGATGAGGTTGATCTCGATTTATTTTGTTCTACGGCCCCCTTTGTATCGGATTAGGATTCTCATTCTAGTGATTTTAAACCTCATCTAACAATGATGGAAATTCTATGTGGATACATAGGCAGACGATGTCGACAAGAGCATAATAAAAATCATAAATAGTATTAACACCAAAATCGTTGCTTAATAATGCTGTCAACGTTCTTTACACTTAGACTGGAATAGGTCTCAATTGGCTAAAGTTCAGTTATGGAAAGGCAAAAGGTCACTGCACCCGTCATTTTAAGAAAGCCCACCAGTGCTACCTAGGCTGTATCCCAAAGGTTATTTAGACATAAATGCGTATAAAACTATCATCAGAATGATGATTATATACCTAAAAGGTCAAACAGTAATCACGATAATTGATTGGTTCTAACTTGCACAAGTAATAATTGATTGGTTCTAACTAGCACAAGTAAATTTACTAAAAGAACATTTTATGGATTAAAATTGAAAGTGATATATTATTGGAGGTGTACTGAACAGTCTTATAAAATCTCCATTACAAAACCGCCACCAAATATTCAAATATACAATATTTATTTACATGTCTGACAGTCATGTGTGTTAGAAGTTCCAAATTATTGGTTTAAACTCTAAAAAAGACGTACGCGGAATTTGTCTTGAAAATGGCACGCTACGAAACCTTACAATCTAGCACTCACCAGACTTAGGGGCATGGGCGCGGCGCGGGCTCACCACACGCACTCCGTTAGCTAAATGATTCCTCGACTATTTGCAACCAAGGCTTTCGCCATTTTCTTAACGTAATCACCCAATATTCAACTAGACTTAGAAGGTAGCCTTCCGTCGCCGCCGTTGTTGCTATGTGCAGATCAATCGACAGCCCTCGTAGGTTACATGAATGAAACCTACACATTTCGGTGCGTCACAGTTAACATTTCGTCTCGGATCGCGAGTACCTACTTTCGGTAGGACGCGGATCTGTCAAACGATCAGATCACTGTTTAGTAAAGCTATTTGGATTCGTTCGATCAATTGTTAAGTTTGGGTTAGCGGTAGATTCGGCACGTAAGAGGGGCGGAGGGTTAGTGTAGAATCTGACGTGTCGGTGTGGTGTGTGGAGTGTGGCACGGCGGCCGCGGAAGGTCGGGGAAGCCGGCCAGGGCCCGGCCGGGCTCCGCTGACGTCAGCGACGGCTCGGCGCCGAGCGGCGGGCTCACCGCCGGCCTGCCAATTATTATTTTATGTACGCGAACGGCGCGAAACAAAAGGCGGCGACGGCGACGGCGGGGCGGGCGGGCGGAGAGCGCCCACCGCAGGAACGTCGACGGGCGCCATCTAGCGGGCGCGGCGCGACCACTCGCGCTTGCTCTCCGTCTGCAGACGATCGAACCGGGACGAGAGAGCCGCGCTGACCGACTCTCGAGGAGCGGAGGACGGAAGCACTGTCACTGAACGGGAGCGGAGGCCAGCGGCCGAGAGTCGAGCGGGCCGCCCCGGGCGCCGAGGCGGTCGGGGCGGCCGGCGGGCGTACCGTCGTCAGAGCGTGGCTGCGTGTGGTGGTGGCGGTCGGAAGGGCCATGCTGTCAGGCGGCGCGGGAGAGGCGCGGGCCGGGCATGGCGGTCTGCTGCTCGACACTGCGGTGCGGGCGTCCGCGGCGCGCGCTGCACGCCACTGAGCCGCGCACCGCCGCGCCCGCTCCGCTGCGCGCGCACGCCCGCACCGCCGCGCCACCGCCGCCCGCACCCCGCCCTGCCGCCGCCACGCCGACGCCGGCGGCCAGCGGCCTGCACCGCGTGCACCGGCGCCGCTTCACCTCCACAGCCTCCACGCCGCACCGCACGCAACGCAACCACGCACGCTACCTATCGATCACACCGACACAACACACCGCCTAATCACCTGATACCAACAATCTGACATGCACCTGTAAAAACGAAAGTGACATATACTACGCTCCCGTAGCTGCATAGAGTTGACAGGATCAAGTATTTATTTACCTCTCTACCTCAGATAAAATGTGAATTAAATAAGAGGTTTTTATTAAGGCGATACCATGCAAAGTTACGCGGAACGCTAGTCAGCCAAAAAGAGGTCATTGTACTCAGCCCTGTGAACTATTCTTACGTTTTAAATTCTGAAAATGTCAACAATTTTTGCTATTCTGTACATTTTATTTATGGTGACATTCTTCTATAAAGCTGATTTTCCCGCAATATCGGTTATAGAGTAAAAACTGTTCATAATGAGTAGGCAATATGATCATCTTTTGTATTATCTTGCTAGTGCTATCTTTCCGCGTAACCCTGTTCAGGCCATAGACAAATTACCCTTTAAAAACTATGTTTTCATAGTAAAATTACACTTTAATCACTTACACAATTAAAGCGCAAAGTAAAATTTTGGTGGAGAGTAGAGCGTATGAGTACAATATTGCACCTGATTCATTTTTTTTTCTAATAAACATATTTAGATACCTATAATATTCTTTAAGTGAGATTTTACAATATATTATCAAAAATAAAATAAACAAATCGGAACATGGTTTCGGATAACACCAAAGATTTAAAAAAAAAAGTAAATACATAATAGGGTAGAAAATGCGTGGCAACTCCTCGGAGCGACAATTTCGTTTGAGATACAGGAACTACATGCACACAAATATTTTGATAAATTTGTGGGACGTGACCTAAGTTAAGGCATAAGCTTTTCATAAGTTTCCGCAGCTTGGTTGGGATACTGTCTGGCTTCCAATCTGGAGACTCTGGGTTCGAATCCCATGGCGCGCACCTTTTTTTTCTAATTTATATGCGTATTGCTGATGACTGCAAACGGTTAAGGAAAACATTGTGAAGAAACATACAATACATGTCAGAGAGTTCTTCAAAAATAAGTTCTTGAACATATGTGACACATACTAACAAAATAGTTGGTGTATACGTTTTTACTAAGCATTACTAGATACATAAGTACATTCTATAAAGTTCTACTGCCAATGGTCGCGCGAGCAGGAGACGCCGCCGTTGACGACAAAGTCAAAGTATTTTATTAATAAATTGGTACATTTACAAGTCACTTTGAGCATACAGAAAACATTTGTATAATCAAACAATATAATAATTTATTACAATTTGACAAAAAATATATCGAGATACAATATCTATATATAATACTTACTAAGTGAATAATAATAATAGTCAATTTTAATGTATTTTTATTAATTTATTATTATCATAAAATGTTTGCTCGATAAGCCAGTGTTTTAGTTTGTGTTTAAAACACGTTGTGACGTTGACGTTGTGTAGTCTACATTTTATGACCCATTTCCTTCATTTTTATATAGTACTAGCTGACCCGGCGAACTTCATATTACCTAACAGACATACCTACAACAGCGCAAACTACCGGGTCCAATTGTGTTTTCACACCACCCAGAAACCCATTGAAATATACACCCAAAATTTCATCCAAACCGTTCCAGCCGTTTAGGAGGAATCAGGTGACTACTTATATTTAAGAGGTAATACTTTATATTTAACCAAAATTATTACACGCAATTCGCTTGTTGCAAAGAAATATAAAATTATATTTGAATTAAATGACGCAAAATAATTAACGATTATGAAAGGAGAAGTCGGAGGTCATCTAGATAAGTAGAATTCTACCACTTAGTAAAAGTGTTTTAAATATTAAACCTATTATTAAAATAAAAGTTTACTTTGTTCAACTTTCACTAGCATTCTTCGAAAGGAAGCAGGGTTCTTCCAATCTTAATTCTTTGCAGAAAGTATGTTCAGTTCTTCAGATCATCCAATTTGAAACAAGATTGAAAGTGGTTACTTTGGACTCCATTGTTCCATTGGTTGAGATACTAAATTTATTTTAATCTTAACAACACTCCACTCTACGCCAAATTATCTTTTTTTATCTCCGTCTTCTGCAAAGAAAATACCTTTATAAATATTGTTATAGCATACCTGCGGTTTCATTTATATTTCGCTATTGACGCAATTGTTATGCAAGTCGTTGTAATCAAAACTAATCTCTATTTCTTGGGCAGTCAGGTTCTTGTGGCATAAGGTTCTTCATTTGTGTTTTTTCGTATGGATTTCTCACTCTTTCATTTTATTGTTTATATTTTTTTTTGTTCTTCGTTGGATTTTATGCCAGAAGTAAATTACCTTGGTTGTTAATTGAATAATAGTAGTCGTACACAACTAAGGTAAGTCTAAAAAAAAATTAATAAAGGCAACGTAAGTTACAAACGAACATGGCAAAACTATAACAGCAAATTTACTAAAAACCTAAATTGATTTTTTTTTTGTTGACAGGCTAGGTGTTTGATTACAGCTCACCTGATGTTATGGTCTTCGACGGTGTGGTCGAAGATGGTATACATACTTAACCTGTTAACTAACCTGACCTTAACGTAGCTAGCCACCCGAGTACTAAAAGTACTCTACTACCAAATTAATATAATTAACAGCAAAGGTAACTATTTCTAGCATAAAATCAATCGAATCAACAATCTTATTTTATTATAATCTGATTGTCCAAAAAAGAGGGTAGTTTTGAATTAGGACACGCATCACAATTGTCCCAGTAGCGCTGTTATAGTACAGTTCGAGTGAAACGGGCATGCTAATGCCATGCACTAGGGCTCGGCGCTCAGAACGGATCGAGTCGTCAACATTTACGACTCAACGCGACGTATGTCGGCTCTACGAGTACATAAACACATTTGATCTCTATGAAATGTCTGCTACTGTTATATGACTTTGCCCCACCAGTTTTAGCTTTGAATGCTTTGATGAAAAAACCATACTGTAATAATGATATGTGAAAATAATTGGTTAAGTAATTGAATTATTTAAATCGATTTTCATGATGTTAATCAGTGGCGGATTTACCAGCAGGTTGAGTAGGCTGGAGCCTAGGGCGGCAAATTTTGGGAAGGTGGCAAATTTAGCCTTACAGAAATAAAAATAACATTATTACATACACGGAGACAGAAGTCTCGAAAAATTACAATATTTTCGTACCATACATTACACCGAATATTCCAACGTCTGTACATGAAAAATTACTAAACACTGTGTAAAGTATACTTTGTGTTTTTTTTTTTAATATATTCCAATAGTGTTTCAATATTACAATTTAAATTTAGTAATTTTGAACAATATTTTTTTAATCTGTGTAACTAAATATTATTGTGTCCACTCACACGATTCGCTAACGCGCGATGGTATGCTATTAGCGGAATATTCTAGGAACTGACACAACGATCCCTTAATTCAAAATCTTACGATTAACGGGAAAAAGCTAATGTGATTACGACGATAGAATACAAAACATAAAATTAAAATTTTATTAAAAAATAATATTTTACTAATACCAGGGTATTGAATTGCAGAGGTTAATAGGGGCGGCAAAAATTAAATAGCCTAAGGCGGCAAATATGTAAATCCGGCACTGATGTTAATCTTTGGACTTTGTGACGACATTTAATTGTTTTTTTCTTTTATCCGATCAGTCAATAATGTGATATTTTTTCTGGTTAGCATTAAAATCATTACGTGTACTTATCAAAAATTACAGTACACTAGTGTATATTAGTTTTTATTTTTTTAACTATACATACATAATCAAATTAACAAACGTTCGAACTATAGAAATTATGATTTCTGTATCACATTATTGTGTTATGAGTGAGTGTGTGTGTTACTTTAAATTTTTATTTAAATAATAGTTATGCAGGACAGTGAAAACGAAACTTAATCCGCTATAATACAAGTAGATATTTAATAAACTAAATAAGTTAATCGAATGTTGGTTTGCCATCAGGTTTAATCCCTAATACATAAAAAAGTGCCAATCAATGCAACCTTTTAAAATAATTCAGTTACAGTTTCAAAATACGCGCATTGTGTCCAACGCATCTGAATATCTGGGTCGCTCTCAGCTAGCCATTTGCCACGAGCATAATACTAGTAAATTGTTCGGCTGACTCAGCACCGCTTCAGGATGCACTCGCCAATCCAATTGCAGATATTCTCTAAATATTTAGCCAGCATTGATGTAGTGCGGGTAGTGCTGAATACACGTACGTGTTTACAAAAAGACACAAAGAAATTATACATGGGCAAAAACTTAAGGACTGCAACTCATCATCATCATCATCAGCCTATCGAAGTCCACTGCTGGACATAGGCCTCTCCCTAGACACGCCACACAGCCCGATCTTCGGCTTTTCGCTTCCATCCACCGCCAGCTGTCCTACGTATATCGTCACTCCATCGAGTCTCAGGGCGTCCTACGCTACGTTTACGTTTAAGGACTGCAACTATAGACAGATTATTATCTAACACAATTAAGCGTGAGTAATCCCGCATAAGTAAAACAAAAATGTGTGAAAAACACGTCAGCTTCCACAGTCTAATGTTAATATATATTAATAAACTAGCTTTAAGCTATAAAGAATGCAGATATTAAACTTTTTTACATCAAACAATAATTTTCTTTTCAAGTGCTTTGCCTGGTAGCTGGCCATCCCATTTATCTTATATACTTACCACCTTTATCTTAAAAATCTGTCATTAAGCGCTGATTTTAACCTGCCAGTTACTTTTTTACACGACTGCACAGAAAAGGAGTATACTATTTTCGGGGTTCATGTAGATAAGTTCATGTATGTGTGTATTTTGTATGTATGTGAGTTTTTTTATTCCACTCTTCACATCCACTTCTCACTCGTTATTGCTTATACATTTTATTTCGCCTAAATATGCGGTTCATATTGAAGAATTTGCTTAGAAGAAACCGATTCACAAGCTTAATTTTCATCATTTTATATCTGATCATCTTAACATCATATTAGTGAGTTAAGACAGTTTTCAAACGTCCCGTCATTGAGTAAAAAAATTATATTATCCCAAGTTAGCGAGACCAAACTATATAGATATATCAACATTTATAAATAAGAGAAAGAAAAAGGTAAAGGCATTCGTTGCGTTTGCAATGTTTTGTTCATCCAGGTACTTTTGTGTAAACGATTATTCTTTGTTTTAGGAAAAGGAAAAGAAAAACCCTGTCTATTACTTGTTTTTGAATCTTTTCTATTCTAAAGGTGCCTGGAAGAGATTGCTTTTAGCAATAAGTATCCCAATTTTTAGTCTTGTTATTTTTCTTCTTTTTGTTAGATAATGTACTAGCGGCCCGCTAAGACTTCGCATGCGCGCACTTTGACAAAGAAAATCTGTTGTTCTAATCGCTAACAAACTTAACAGGATCACTGTTGATCATTGCTGGGAAATTGCAGAATGGGTGCAGTGTTTGTGTTTGAGAGTAAACTACGGTGGACTAGCGAAATGGAAACCTTATGTACACTATGCGTTGTTTGTTGTGCACTACATTTGCGGTTTGTTTCGCTATAATTTTAGAAAATTACATTTTGTAGTTACAACTCGGGCCGTATTTTCTTTAACTGAAATATTATAACAAGCTCGGATAACATTTTTTTTTGTGGTACAACTTGTAAGAATTTGGACCTGTTTTACGATATTTCCTAGAGCATTCATTTTGTTAAAGTTTTTGACTCCGGTTGATACTAGCAAGATTTTGATTCCAATCTAATTATTAAGGTTTGAACCATGTAAACTAGATGATATTGAAACACTCTCTTCGTTAAATTGTTCATGGTGTTAGGGCATTTTCTAATACTCGGCTGGCTAGCTATCACCCTCAAGTTTAAAATCTGCCGCACCTAACAGTGTGTTCCGGCGGCTTCATTTGAGAGCCACTTCCGTTCCAGACTAGGTGTGCTTTACCATCTTCCACCTCACCGCCTAACATCAAGCGAGCTGTGGCCAAAAACATAGATCGTAAACAATAAACAAAAAACACAAAATTAAAATTCCACAACTAATCCTATCTAATCCCACTAATATTATAAATGTGAAAGTTTGGATGGATGGATGTTTGTTACTCAATCACGCCAGAACGGCTGAACGGGTCTGGATGAAATTTTGCATGTAGATACTTTAGACCCTGGAATAAAACATATGATACTTTTCATCATCATCATCCATCACCACGCGGGTAAAACCGCGGGGCGCAGCTAGTAGTTTATATTTGCTAAAGTTAGTACTCAAGCCTACTCAGCCTGCTGGTAAACCCGTCAATATGTTAACGTTTTACTAGTATTTATGTCTGTATGTAACTTACATCCGAAATGCTTCAATCGATTTTGATATACCTATGTGACAAAAGGATAAATAGAGAAGCACCTTGATGATTTGATATCAAACGAGGCTTTATGTAATCGACTTCAATCCATCAAAAAATGAGTTTTTATGTAAATATCCAAGAGAAAAGTCCACGCTATCATGTTTCCCTCGAGACATACCACTAGCATATATTGTCACGCTATTGCACAAGCATACTGACAAGCATCGCTTTATGCTAATTGGACTTAGCATTAATATTTATTATGTTAGCCATGGTGTAATGGTATTAACGTTTGATCCGTAAATCAACCTTATATGATAACATAACTTAAAAGTGATAAGTTTAATTAATAATAACTTGTAACTGGAATTGAGCAACTCTTTTACTCCTTTTCAGGTTGAAATGCTCGCTGCAATACTTGTCTTTTTTATCATTATGATTGTGCCATTATGCTATCAATTAGGAGACTAAAGAACTAGTAAATAGTAGACTCGTAAGTTTGGATGAATTAAAATAGTCAAGCTTTTTGACTAGAGTTGTTAGGCCATAATTTGTATTGATGAATAATTTATGTATATTTTATGAAACTGTCCAACATTTACTTGAAAAGAGTACTGTCTTACCAACGAGGTTATCAAACCAAATTGTGATCAGGAATACAGGTTGCCTTGTCTTTGTCTAGTAAGGTAACCAATTGACTTGTAACATTGGTGTTATCAATAAAATATTTGTATTTGTATTTGTATTTGTATTTGTATTTTTATTTGGATATTGTTGCTTCTTATAGAAAATATTGGTAATAAAGTTATTTTCATTTCGTTTTTCAAAACTTGTTTTTGAAGTTCTAGATCATAGAAACTCTTTATTTTGCACACTGGAAATAAAAATTTACAGAAAACAAAAAACTTGAGCATGAGCTGGTGCAACAAATCACACAAATTAATTTTAGAAAAAGAAAAAACACTCATTAACGTGACACAATTTTTTTTTGTGGATATTTCTTTTCATATTAGGTTACAGTTTATACAGTTTACAGTTATAGATATTAATACATTATGCTTACTACAATTGTCACTTAGCTGGGGGATGCAAGTGCAGAGTGAAGCTACTACTACCATATATTCCTGTCATCCACGTAATGAGCCGCCTTATAGTAGGCTTTCTCAATTAACCTCTGCTTTATAAAATCTTCTATCTCAAGTGGGATTTTATAAAATAAAATAAAAAAGCAGTTATGGTAAAATAACAAATAAACGAACAACATAGTGACAAATATTAACTTGTAGTGTCTATGTATAAAACAGTGCCACCAATATTGTGAAAAAAGACGAACGCTCACCGCGACGATTGGAAACTTCAGTTGAAAAACCACTTGAATATGCAATACAGAGTGAATGCATGCTTAAAAGCATTGTCTCTCTGAACCCTTATGATTTTTAGACGTTGTACTCGCATAAGTTAAATGGTTTCGTTTTAAAACAGCAAAAAAAAATATTATTATTTTTGAATATTCATAATTTTTGACCGTTATTTCTGAAACACTATAAAAACATCAACGCAAACCTCTAAAGAAGTGTTTTCTGTGCTCATCTTAATAATACATATAAATATTCTGTACGTATGTTTGTCACCTAACTCCTCCTAAACGGCTGGACCGATTTGGATACAATTTTGTTTTTATATTTCAATGCATTCCTGGATTGTTTGAAAACACAATTAAATCCGGTAGGTGGCGCTGCTGTCGGTATGTCTGTTGACTGTTAGGCGATACGAAGTTCGCCGGGACAGCTAGTTTTATATAAAATATACAAATGATATAGGTTAGACCCAATACTTCATTTAATGGTAGTACTATTGCAATTGTTTATTACGCAATTTCTGCCTTTTGCTTCACTTAATGTATCATGTACTTAATGTGTAATGTATAGTACCTGGATGACCGAGCTTTGCTCGGCTAAAAACACGGATAAAACGACGTTTTCTAAAAATGAAACCTAGCTAGATCGATTTATCGCCCCCGAAACCCCCTGCATACTAAATTGCATGAAAATCGTTGGAGCCGTTTCCGAGATTCAGATTATATATATACTTACATATATACAAGAATTGCTCGTTTAAAGGTATTATTATTAGATGTAATATGTATTGCTGATTGATAATCTACTGAGGTACCAAAACAAGCTCACATTAGCTATCTAGCGCTTTAACATTGCAATATAAGGCTACCTATTTTTTTGACTATTTTTCTCTCAAAGCGAGGACAGTAGTTCAAGTGTGCAACGCGATGCAGTCTGCGGTGGCGACCTACTGACCGAGGTCGACGGCCTCCGCGGCCGCGGTCCGGGATGCGCTTACACCGTGCTCAACGTTTTGTAGCGATGATGGTTCAATGGTTAGCGCGGTAGGTTCGCATGCCGAAGGGCGTGAGGCTAGGTGTTTGACCACAGCTCACCTGATGTTAAGTGACGGTGTAGTCGAAGATCGTAAAGCACACCTAGCCTGGAATGGTGTTGGCTATCAAGTGATACTATCGGAACACACCGTTAGATGCATGGCGTGCAGATTTTCAACTTGAGGTTGGTAGCTAGCCAGCCGAGTACTAGAAAGTATCCTACCACCATACTATAGTTTCCTCACGATGTTTTCCTTCACCGGCAGCTGAAGCTCATTGTTAGGGTTTGTACCTCTTCGGTATGCGAACCGACCGCGCTAACCACTGAGCTATCATCGCTATATTACGGAATCTGTGTATATTTTGCTTACCTTCAGGCATCTTTGAGTAAAAGCCAGCTTCAGCTTTAGTTTACAGCTTTATGATGGATGTCCATAGTGTCATGTGATCAAAAAGTATCATACAGAACACCTAGACACAAAAACAAACATTCATATTAGTCACATAACTGTTTGTCCTGAGTGCGAATCGAACCCACGCCCTTTAGCTTTCGAAGCAGAACTTTGCCGAATGAGCTAATAGGGCTGTCAATAATCAGGATATGTTTGACATGAAATCTAAAACTTTTTTTGATTTAATTAGTCCAGAAGCATGAAGGATTACGTTACAATTTTCTTTGCACACAATTGGTAGTAAGCTTACAAATATATTTATTTTGTATAAATAATGAATGTTTATTCTGAAAATATACATAGTAAACCCCTTCTACGCTTCTAAAACAGGCCTACCTAAAACGTGGAATCCCAAGAGAATGATATATCACATTTGTTGTATTCAAAGTATACAACAAACCTGCCTCAAATTTGCTGCATACAGTGTAGCATGTAGCTTATTAAGTGTAGTACATTGACAGGGCGTATAAACAAGCAGTGCAGTGGCTCGGACGTGTCGACATATCTACTGCCAGCATGGGGCGAGCATTTACGATGGCGCATATTTGCATGATGAGATAATGGATTTTCATGGTGAATCAGGACTAGATAACAATACAATGTAATATATGTATAGTGTTAATATATGTATGTATAGTGTATAATATATGTATAGTGTTTTTTTTTCAATCAATTAATAAGACAAGTAAGTCGCTCTTTGAGATAGATATACTTTATTAAAATTTTCTCGATAATATTTAATTAAAATTCTGAGTGGCATTAAATTATAATTTTATGCCACTCAGAATTTTTGAAGACATATTTTAAAACGATGCACTCTTGAACTTGAGATACAAAAAGGTTAATCAAATTGAAATATCCGCTTTTTTTATGTTTGACAGGCTAGGTGTTTGGCCACAGGTCACCTGATGTTAAGAGACAGTGTGGTCGAAGATGGTAGCCTACCCTAGAATAGAACTGGTTTTACATGTGAGGCTCCCGGTATACACCGTTAGGTGCTTGACGACAGATTTTCAACGAGAGGGTGGCAGCTAGCCAACTTAGTACTAGAAAGTACCTTACCACCTTGCTATGGTTTCCTCACAATCTTTTTTTTTCCCCGGCATCTCAAGCTTATTGTTAGGGTTTGAACTCAATTCTGTCGGTGTGTGAACTGACCGCGTCAACCACTGAGCTATCATTGCTACATTTATCGCACACATCGCATCGCTTTACATTGCTTATCTAAGTTAATATTGGCGAAGTACATCTTGATAGAAAATGCCGCATTTATTTACTTCAATTCTTTATAGAATATACATGTACTTAAACTACCCCAAACCATTACACCTTACAGTGTTTTGTCATGCAGTACGGACATACGTGTCCAGATGTACATAAAAAAGATTCCTGTAGGTACAAAAAGAAACTACTTAACTTTATTATCATAACGATGGGGCGGCAAGAGTACGCTTAGGCGTGGTGGTACAGCTATAATTGTAATCAGTCAATGCGATCAATAGCGATGATTACGCAGATATAGTGGTGGTAAACGGCGGAGACTACCTGAATGTTTCCGCGTAAATATGCAAAAAAAGTGAATTAATTTAAATTGCCGCGAGCATAGCGAGGTTATTTTTTTGAATTTTAGGTTGAATTTTATACCGAACTGCGTTTTTTGAAAACTGAGTTTCTTAAAACTTAAAGTAATGTGTTCTATCTTAGGCCGCACTACTGGTAAACAAAACAGAATGTGAACAAAGTCAAACCTACTCAAAAAACCGGCCTAGTGCAAGTCGGACTCGCGCACGAAGGGTTCCGTACCATTATCTATGAAAAAAGCAAAAAAATCGCGTTTGTTGTATGGGAGCCCCCCTTAAATATTTATTTTATTTTGTTTTTAGTATTTGTTGTTATAGCGGCAACAGAAATACATAATTTGTGAAAATTTCAACTGTCTAGCTATCGCGGTTCTTGAGATACAGCCTGGTGACGGACAGTCACCAGTCTGTATCACCACGCGAAGTCTTAGTAATAGGGTCCCGTTTTTACCCTTTGGGTATGGAACCCTAAAAATAACTATTAAAATTGACATTAAGACTATAGTAACGAACGATTGTTATTTCATTCAAAATCTGGTCAGTCTTTTATACACTACAGTGTAACATACAAAAGTACAAAGATATGTACAAAGAGACTGCTCAAAATATAACCCTTACTTTTACCATTACCAATGTCGGTTAAGAAAAGAGCTCTGTAAAAAGTCCACAGTTTTTTTAAATGTAAATGTAATGAGGCGAACGAGTCACTCTTCTGATGGTAAGAGATAACGCCTGTCCATGACCATTGCAGCGATACACGGAACTTTGAGTTGCAAATCAAAATCCAGGGCATCACTGCTTCGGTGCTCCTTACTTTGAGACTTTCGATGGTTACTCTCAACAGCCCTTTAATTTCGTTAGCTGCAGTACCCTTCAAACCGGAACACAGTAATGTTTACATGCTACTGCTTGGCGGCAGAACATCTGGTTACTGCGTTGGTATCTACCTAGACGACCTCTTGCTAAGAAGATCTACCAACAAGTAGTTTGGTTGAAGTACTGTAAGTTGATTAGAACAAGTTTGTTTGTGTACAAATTATTTACACTGAGTCGTATCATAAGAAATATGCATATCTACTCGTGTAAGCTAAGGGTGACCTGCAAACGCTGTACCATTGTTTGTGCACTTTAATTTATTTTAAGCCAAGTTAAAGATAAATATGTGAATTTTTGCTCATTAATGAATGAATTAAAGTGCAATAATTTTCTTATGTACAAAAGTAACATAGTAAACAGTAGTCTCTAATAATGTTAATACGGTATAAGCATACCATAAATTCTTAATTTCATCCAAAATCAGTTGAACCGTTTTAATGTGAAGACAAACATAACAATGTGAACAAACGTACACATATACAAAAGGTTTGTATGTATGTATGTATGCACATTTATATTATAATATTTAGTAGGATTTGTGTAGCGCTGCGTTGCGCCTACGCCGTAGCGACGTCGTAGCAGCAAGCTTAGAGTTTGATTAGTGTTTTTATTTTTTCCATTCTGCAGATCTGTTCGTAGAATGTACGAAATTTTTATGCGCTCGAACGTTTTGATCATCTAATCAACTATAATCATTACATCTGATGTATGAAACATGCTATGCATCGAACGTGCTATGACGTGAAAAAACTATAACTACTTAATTTAAGAAATTTGAGAACATTGATTTGAGCGTTTTGAGAAGATCTCATTTTAGATTAAGTAACTTTTTTTTCTTTAAGTAGCTTTTAATATATTTTTTACTATTTTTTACATTGCATGCCAAAAAAATTAAAGAAAAAAAATGTCATAATTATGACCATTACACACACCCTACAATTCTTGAAGCAGACATACTACCAATAACCCAACAGGGCTGCCATTATAAAACATTTTAACCTAGTTTATGCTCAAAACAAATAAAAGTATTTACTAGTTTTAATTCTAATGTACACAAAAAATTGGACAAACAGTGTTATTCATTTATTTTCAAATCCACATAGATAAATAGCATTCACCAATAGAACACCAGTCCACGTTTAAAATACGTCGCCACGCTAATTGGGGGTAATTAAGCGTTGATAGATGGCAAAGGTTATGGTACTGTTTGAAACGGTCAGCACAAAAAGAAAGAAATAGTCAAATTCGACGATATTAATGGAAAGAAACATTGGTTGACGAATTAATGGGACCTTGCTAAAACCGTTTTTTGGGTGTCAGTTGCTTGACCACAACTTACTAGACCAAGATTCATTAGCTCAAATAAAACCTTGCCGTAAGCGCGTATAGCATTCATAAAGTTTTACTTATAATGTTTATTTTGACACTTCGAAATTAGAAGTATTTTGCCGCGTTTTTAATTTGGCATGGGAATTTTACTAGAATTTCACCATGTTGCATAAGTTTGGCGCGTAGCATGTTCGTGTGCTTATAGAAAATAATGGCTTATATGTTAAGTAACGGTGTGGTCGAGGATGACAGACACACCTACATAGTACGTATGTGCATAAAGAAACTGGACGCAGAAGTAAGGGTTAATGTTTTTGCGTGAGGTTAAGACAGGTCACATTTTCACATCGAAAATTGCAAAAGGTATGAAGCACGTTTTAACAATAAAGAGCAGTTAGTATAGTGTTGGTTTGGAGTCAAAAGCTTTTCAATTATTCAGTGTTATATAATAAACAATCTTCCTTAAAGGAATACCCAGTTTTATCAATGGAAACCATCAATTACCTAAAAGAAACAAACATAATAAATGTAATTGTATGTAAGCATGATTTGCTTACCGTCGACGAAACTTTTCACCTAATTACTTATGTCTGTATTAATATAGGGAAAGCGGCATAAAAATAGGTCATATATTGGCGAACGAGGGAGACAGAAAATAGTGCAACAAATTCTGGGTATAGCGTTGTCTCTGTCCCGCGCCGGAAATCAATAATGGAGTAGGCACGTGGAAAGAAGTCGAGTGCTCCATTTACTTCGGGCGCATGCCGCGAGCGGACGACTATGAACCTCCATTATTAGATATTGAATTTGAACGTCTTCGCTTGTCTTCACTGGACTGTTATGTATCTGTGATTGGATTCGGAATGCCATTACGTTATCGAGACAAAATATTGCTTTCACAACTGAAAATGGAAAACAAAAAAGTTAATAGCCCTTTTTAAAGGAACTTTGTAAAATATCCCAAGTAAATAGTTTTATTAACTTAATTACTGATGATTGCCATGAAGTAAAAATAATCATAAGGTATTCGAAAATTAGACTATTTATCTTAATTTTAACTGAAACAAATGAGTTTTCTCTTAATTAAATATACGAATCCTTTTAGTACTAGTAGAGCCCTCTAGTTCAATTTTACTTCTAACCTTTTCACCTTGTGTTTACTAAGCTTTTCTAATTGAATTTCGCGAGATGTCGCTTTTCGCTAGAAGGCTTTTCTTTGTAGTTCCAATTTCCACCACAGCTATATCACTGGCATTGCAAGGTCTGGATATTTCAAGTCCCAGATAGATGGCGCTACTAGTTCTGAGATTATTCATCTTAGTTCTTATTTTTTCCACTGTTTTCTATGGTGCACATTTCCAACGAAGTACGTAGATTCTAAGTAGATGGCGCTATTAATATTTTTACTTAAGAACATGTGTTTGGGTGTAGTAATAGTTAGAAAATTGAAAATTACGTGGTCATAACGGCGAGGAAGAAAGCAAATCATCAGAAAGTAGATTTGCTGAAGCAATTTCATAGATGGCGTGATTTACTCACTCTTATAGGTACGTAAAAGTTTTTATTTACAAACATGCACATTCAAAATAGAAAAGTATACTACTGGCTTGTACACCGAAAAAAAAAAAAGTGTAAAAGATAATAGGACAAATGAATTCAATATTAATTGATGTACACTAAAAGTATAGCTTTTACTTTAGTATGATTTTTTCCCTACAGTATGATATACGAGTATAATGATGTGTAGTAATGTAGTTATAGATTCTCTTTCCGAACCAATCTTATGAACGTTAAACTGTCTAGAAAACCCTCTCATTTATAAATGCACATTTGTACGTGCATTTACAAATATATTACATTACAGTAACAACATGGTAGTTTATCATGGTTTGACTTTTAATACTTGAATTGATGACCCACAAAATTAGGTAAAGAGTTTCTCACGTAATGTGACCAACCGATTTAAAGAAATAAAGTTTTTATTCTGTAACACACAAAATACAAAAATAAATAATGAGTTATAAAATAGGTGCTCATCTCAGCATAATGCAACTCAGCAAGCGCTGGTTTTCTGGTGAACTCTTGTAGGTATAAAGTAAAAATATCTAAACTCTTCTTGCCAACAACAACACAATACATAACAAAAACAAAACTATCAAATTAAACAAAACAAATGTCTTCTCCCAAAATGAATAATAAATTTTAATGGAGAAGCAATGAAAGATTAGTGTTTGCTACCGGAAAGGCAGACAGAGTTGAAGATCTATCGTGTACCAACTAAGAGGAAAAGTTAAAGATGTACATCAGATACCTATCCTTTGATTCATTGATTTCTATTTTTAATAAATGTTTTGGCATAATTGTGTTTCGCATTATGGTGTTTTGGCATAAAGTTCTGAGTACTTACTAAATATATGATTTGGTACAAAAATACTTAGAATTCTATTTCTTAACATGTTACTAATTGGACATTAATAAAGTAAGCATTGAAATTCTCCCTGAGTATGGCAAACATTTTATGGCAACAAGTTTAAGTGCGGTTAGGTGGCCCATGGGCCTCTTTTAGGCCACGAACATATTAATTCAAAGTGTGTTTTTAAGGATACTGATTATTATAATTGATTTTTTTAGTAATAAAATGTCGTACAAGTTTTGTGCGCTGTTATGATTATGCTGAAAGGAGTTATGTGGAAACATAAAAAAAAATCGTAGAACATTACACAGAGTGCCATCAGACCCCAAACTAAGCAAAGCTTGTACTATGGAAGTCAGATAGCTGATAGAATACTTAAACACTTTTTTTTGTAAATACTTTCGTATAATATATACAGAACACCCAGACACAGAACAAACATTTATGATTATACCACAAAATACTTCCGTAAGTGGGAATCGAACCCACGCCCTTCGGCTCTTGAAGCAGGCATACAATGAGCCAGCAGGGCTGTTTCGTTTTAATGTGGTTTTATTGATCAGCATTCAAGTTTATGCGTAAAACTTAAATGCTATTCAAAATTATGACATTTAGTTTTATGCGTGCTGATATGAACCCATGAACTTCTTTCAAGTTTTGATAACTAGAATTAAGTATTTGTGTGTAGAACGTTCTTATAAATAACATACATAATGTCGCCAAGTTTGAGCCTGGTGTGCACGAGGGCGCATGTCTTCTGGTCGCCAGCGGCCACGGCGGCGCGGCGGCGGCGCACGGGGCGCGGCGAGCCCGGCGGGGACTCCGCGCCAGCGCCGGCCGCGAGCCGCCGCACGCCCGGCGAACTGCCGCGCCGCCGCACAGACGCGTGCCGCCCTCCCACGCCGCCCAGCATCCTGGAACACAATGCAATAGAATTAAAACACAAAAAGTAAAAGTAATGAGACGAAAGAGAAGCTGTCTTCATGATAAGAGACGTCTGTCAATGAAATTGCAGCGATACACAGAACTTTGAGTAACAGAAAAAGTCCAGGGTATCGCTGCTTTGGCGCTCATTATTTTGAGACTTTCGATGGTAAGACTAACAGCCCTGTAATTTCGTTAGCTGCAGTACCCTATAAAACGGAACACTAATGTTTTCACACCACTACTTGATGGCAGAATATCTGGTAGTGCAGTGGTAAACCTACTTAGTGGCTTACCTATACAGGACCTATACCTTACCAGGAGATCAAACACTAAGCGACTACTAACACTAGCGTAGCCAGTCCACTAAATCTATATAGCATCAAATGTAATTGCTTAAATCTATTTGTGTGATGAGAATAAATGTTTATGTTTTTGCAGAACTGTATATACAAAAATAAAGTATAAAAGTATTCTATCAGTTATTTAGTTCCCATAGCTTTGCATAGTTTCAGGCTTGATGGAGCTGTGTGAAATCCAAGATATTTATTTGTAAAGAGGGGGGAAGCGTATTTTTATTTCATTAATACGGAATTATTTACGTTCGATTAGGTCAGATACTCCGACTAAATTTAATGTGTCAAAACCACGGGGCCGTTGGAGACCGATCGTCGGACGCTGGAGTGGTACAAGCTTGGCTTGGAACTAAATAGCGTCTTATCAAAAATATCCGACAATTCTTATAAATTGTCTTCTTTAGCGTAGTGGTAGGGTACTTTCTAGTACTCGGCTGGCTAGCTACCATCCTCAAGCTGAAAATCTGCCACCAAGCATTTAACAATACATAATTAACAATACAATTAGTAACAGCTGATCGCAAATGTTCCCTACTAATTTATTATAAATTAATTGTTTTACGTAGTTCTAAATAGCCCTTTCCGATTTCATCGCATATTTTCATCATAAAACAAGTGTAGGAATAGATAATAGTCTAATAAGTCGTGTTATTAGTGTGTTTTGGCCAACGGAAAATTCGTCGGTTTCATTTAGAAGTTTTTGCTGGCTTGTGTTTTTGAAGGTGTTTTGTGCTTACTAGTGCCGTTTTTCGTGTAAAGGAATACTATTTCCAACAAAGATTTATATCTATAGAGTCACGTAAGTACATACAACTCTTTTCAAAACATAACCTAGACATTGTACATTCTGCCTTTCGGTAATTCCTACCTCTGACTATTTTTATAAGTGGTGTGTTCTCAAGACACTCACTACACTATATAATTCATAATGATGACTCGTAAAGCCGACAGGTTGAACCTGGTTCTACAGGAATTAAAGTCAGCTAAGGGGCAGATTGGACAATTAGAATCGGAATTAGCTGAGAATGAAAATATCCTCATAGAAGCCCTAGATAATAACAAAAAACTAAAAAGTGATTTGTCTGCGTTGCATTCTCAGAATGCTTCTATTATTGAGGAACGGGATAGGCTTCAGTTGACAATAGATAGGTTCGATGAGAAATGTGGCATTGAGTTTGAGTCCGTCCTGCATAAAACCTCAGCCCTGGAGAAACAACTGTGCGACGCCCACCACCATATCACCCAGCTGGAGGAAGCCGCCAAAAACTCTGCCACCGCGAAAACACAAAGTTTATTTGATGAACTAATATCCGCTGAATCGACCTCAGGCCGGGTTTCTGTTGCAGGCTGCAACTTACACAAATTGCATACAATTGACTTGACTGAGGATGATTCAGTGTGTAACGTGGAGGCTAGCACCAAAAGCATCAAACACAATCTCAGCAAGAATAAGTTAAAAAAATATTTAAAAATAAGTAAATTTATGAAAAAAACGCAAACTTTGTTAAAAAATCAAAAAAAATTAGTATCTAAACTGAAATGTAAAAGAAAAGTTCTTGATAAATTAGAGCTCTGCACATTACAGCTAAATTATAATCAGACCCAATATGAGGCTGAAATGGAAGAGCTGAGATGTAAACTTGGCCAGGCCGAGCACTCCCTAAAGCACTACATCACTCTTTATGAAAGAACTACTGAACAGACAAGGGAACTCAATCTGGCCATGGATGCACTCCTTAGAAGCCAGGTGAGTCTGGAGGGCAGGGTTCTGGAGGGATGCGGATGCTGTGAACCCAGCCCAGTCTGTGACCACTCAGGTCCGGACAGTACTGTGTCGGCTGCATCCCATCTGGATTTCAGCACTTCATGCTTAGTTGGAAAAACCATAATGTACAGCGATGAAATTGGAAAAAATATGGGTCAGTTCTTAAATATGAGTATGGAACATCCAATAATAAATAATTGTTTTCCTAATTCCAACTTGCATAATATTATGCACAAAATTGAAAATGAAACAATTAATAGAAATTCAAACTTAGTCATATGCCTTGGAAATAGGGGTAATGTGAACAAATCTGACTTAATTCGATATTTGGGCAAACTGTGCTCATTAAATTTAAGACAAGTTGTGATGTTCACATTCCCCTACAGCGACAGCTTGCCACAATCTGAAAACAACCTTAGATATAAGTTAAATATGGTGTTGCACACTGTTGCATCCAACAATAATGTGCATGTAATTGATGCTAACAGTATTGTTAGTAAAAAATATTATTTGACTGTAGGTAATTACTACATACCTAATTTTTATAAAAGACAGATAGCAATTTCGCTATCCTATTATTTTAAAACTACAGCCAAAAACTTGGCTATAAAAAATGCTTCTTTTGAGCATTGTTTTGATTTAAAAAACCAGACCTTGGAAGTTATTCCAAGTAATTTAAATTAGAAATAACGACAATAGAGGAAGTCTCTAGCACTAAACAGTCTAATACTATTAAACATAATAGAAAACAAAGTAAACAAAATTGTATAATAAATGCAAAGTTTACCAACTTGGTGCACCAAAATATTCAAGGATTGAGAAGTAAATTATTAGAATTGGAATTATACATGAACTCATTTGATATTGACATCATCTGCTTAACAGAACACTGGCTGAAAAGCTATGAGCTCATGTTTAACTTCAGTAACCACCAGGTTGGTAGTTCCTTTTGCAGATCACATGCTATTCGTGGAGGCTCATTAATATTACTAAATAAATTCATAAAATTCAAAGAACGTAAGGACATAATATGCTTATCTGTTGAAAGCCACATAGAAGTAGCATGTGTTGAGCTGGAGCAAAGCATTGTAGTAAGCGTATACAGCCCACCATCAGCATCTTTTGAAATATTTGAAAAAACTATGGATGATATCTTATTTAAAATAACAAAATCTAATAAAAGTCTCATGGTGTGTGGAGACTTTAATATTGATCTTTTAGAAGTTTACTCCCTTAGTAGTAGATTAACTAATTTATTTAATTCTTATAATCTTAGGCCAATATTTATGGAACCTACTAGAATAACTGAAACCTCAGGAAAATGTATAGATAATATATTTGTTTGCCAAAATGAAAAAGTTGTTAGTAACAAAATTATAAGCAATTTAAAATCCGACCACTTAGGTCAACTAATTAAATTAAAAATTCAAGTTAAAAATAATAATTGTAAAAAGAAAATAAAATACATACCTGTGACCACAAATCGATTTGAACGGTTGAAATTGGATTGGGATTCTAAACCATCACCTAATTACTCACTTAACAACCCAAATGAGTCGTATTGCAGTTTTTTTAACAAATTCACCAATGCGTTCAATTCAATATTCATACCCAAATCAATTGTGGTCTCAGAAAAACTTAACTTTAGTGAGTGGGCAACAGTAGGTATACATAAGAGTAGACAAAAGTTGTATGAGCTGTATAGTGAAAAACAATACAATTTTAGCCAGGAATTCAAAGAAAAAGTAAAAAATTACTCAAAAATGTTTAGAAAAGTTTGTCAAATAGCAAAATCAAATTATATTAGCTCGAAAATTAGAAATAGTGAAAATGTAATAAAATCAACATGGAAAATAATAAATAGTGAGACTGGAAAGGTCAGTACCTACGTTAATGATTACAATTTAAAGATTAATGATTGCTTAATCAAAAATGATGTTGAAGTAGCCCAAGCATTTGAAAACTTTTTTACTGACATTCCAATCTGTACTACAAAGTGTCTGAACTCTTCTCAACTAATAGCTGAATCATTACTTAAAGAAAATGTACCTAAATGCGATAGAAAATTTAATTTCAAACATGTCGATGAAAAAGATATTAAAAAAGTCTTCAAACTTTTAAATATAAAGAAAACTGCAGATCTCTGGGGCATTTCCGTTAGAATTATTAAACCTTTAATTGATACAATTGCACCAGATTTAGCTTTTATATTTAATGAATCTATTGATTGTGGCGTATTTCCTGATCTCATGAAACATAGCAAAATAATACCATTGTTTAAATCGGGTAGTAGGTCAGACCCCACTAACTTTAGACCGATATCAGTACTGCCTACATTCAGCAAAGTTTTTGAAAAACTTATTTTACACCAGTTGCTTAGGCATTTCAATGGCAATGACCTGCTACATTGTAAGCAATTTGGGTTTACTCGTGGCAGGTCAACTACTGATGCCGGTGTAGAGTTGGTATCGCATATTTTTGATGCTTGGGAGAAGTCGCAAGATGCTTTAGGCGTTTTTGCGACTTGTCAAAGGCATTCGATTGTGTACATCATAAAACATTAATCAGGAAACTACATCACTATGGAATAAGGGACAGCTCTTTGGATCTTCTTACATCTTACTTGAGTGATAGGATACAAAGAGTTGACATTAATGGGAAAAGGTCTTCGGGATCTGTAGTTACAATGGGTGTACCGCAAGGCTCTATCCTCGGTCCTTTCCTATTTTTGGTTTATATTAACGACCTGCCTCATCTTGTAAAGAATGATCACGAGATTGTATTGTTTGCTGATGATACTTCATTAATTTTTAAAATGAAACGACAAAGCACAAATTTCGACGATGTGAATAATGCAATCTCAAAAGTAGTCCATTGGTTTAATGTCAATAATCTTTTGCTTAATGAAACCAAAACAAAATGTATAAGATTTACTCTACCTAATGTAAAACAAGTTAAGGCTGATGTAAACGTAAAAGGAGAAACATTAGAAATTATAGACAATACCGTATTCTTGGGAATAACCTTAGATAGTAAACTTCAATGGGGCCCACACATAGATAAGCTATCGAAGAGACTTAGTTCTGCAGCATATGCAGTCAAAAAAATCCGTCATCTTACAGACGTTGATACTTCTAGACTAGTCTATTTCAGCTACTTCCATAGTATTATGTCTTATGGCATACTGCTGTGGGGGAACGCTGCAGATATAAACACCGTATTTGTGTTGCAGAAGAGGGCTGTTCGTGCAATCTATAATATGGGTCCCAGAGAATCCCTACGTGATAAATTCAAAAAAATTAACATAATGACAGTACCATGTCAATACATTTATGAAAACTTGTTGTACACTCATAAAAATATCAATCGTTTCCCTAAAAATAGCGACATACATAATTTAAATACTAGAAATAAGAATAAACTTGCTGTGCCCAAAACTAGGCTAAACAAGATAAATGTATCCTTTAAAGGGCAATGTATACGCTTCTACAACAAAACTCCTAGTGAGTTGCAAAAATTATCAATAAATAAATTCAAACAAATTGTCAAAAATATCCTATGTAAAAAGGCTTACTACAAAATATCAGATTATCTAGACGATAAAAAAGCTTGGGACGAGTTTTGCTCCAACTCGAAAACTAACAATCTAACAAGGTAAAGGTTTCTTGTTCGCTTCTTTACTTTACCTCAAAAAGATTGAAGTGAACGAAAGATCAAAGTGATCACTTTATTTCCTAGTTTTAAGTATGTTTATAATTTGTGACGTGTGACGTGTCCAAGAGTCCTGTAAGGTCTAAAGGAAATAAAGCACTTTGAGTTTTTTGAGTTTTGAGTTTTGAATGGTGTGTTCCGGCAGCCTCACTTGAGAGCCAGTTCTATTCCAGGCTAAGTGTGCTTTACCATCTTCGACCACACCGTCACTAAAATCAAGTGAGTTGTGGTCAATCACCTATTTATTTATTTTTAAAACGTTTATGGTTTTCCCACAATTTTTTCTAGTGATTGTACGAAGTGAAAAGAAAATTATTGTGCTAATCATTATGAACAATAAAGTTCTGTAAGTGCAAAAAAACTCAGCTAATCCATAAAAAAAGGTTCTTGGATCTGCACTGTTATTTTATAAGCTGCTCTGTTCTACTAGACGAGCCTTTAAGAAAATGTTGATTTTTAAGTTCTGCTCACCCTCATCCTCGCTGTTCCAACGTGAATATTACATTCGAGATAAAAAGTAACCTATGTGTTAAACCAGGGTGCCAGCTACCTCCATATCAAATTTCATCAAAATTTATCCAGACGTTTGGGCGTGAAGAAGTAACAAACATACTCACAAACATTTGCCTTTATAATATAAGTGTGGTTTAGTTGCTAGAATTAATTTCTAGTCTAGCTCAGAAAGTAAATACGCTAGCGCTAAGCTATACAAGTCTTCAAATATGTAAGTAACGGTAACATATTTTAAGCCGACAAAGCTCGTAGAATTGAAACAAAAGATCCACACATGAAAATGTCCTTTGACGCTATTTTCCACCGGTCTTCCCTTTTCAAAGCTTCTCAAATAAGCATTATATTTCACACATAAAAAAGTAGTACCTGGATGACCGAGCTTTGCTCGGTTTTTCATTGCCTGAAAACTCAGATAAAATGACGTTTTTTAAAAATGAAACCTAGCTAGATCGATTTTTGTCCCCGAAACCCCCTGGATACTAAATTTCATGAAAATCGTTGGAACCGTTTCCGAGATCCAGAATATATATATATATATATATATATTCTTGTATATATATATATATATATATATATTGAATGAAGAATTGCTCTTTTAAAGATATAGATAACAGGATAATAGCGATTACACATGGACGTAAAGAGTCCCATGGACAAGAAATCTAATCAACGCACACAAGAAGAAATTGATAATCGACAAATTAAAATCCTTTTCCTTCGGAACGCATTTTATAAGCGTAATGACTTTATGAAAATGAATTGGTTTAAACAATCGTTTGCATGTGATGTTGAATATGTAATGTAATTGTTAATTTGTTATTTAATTAATTGATTGACCCAATATGACATTCACATGATATTTTATGACATTTTAATTTTATTTGACTAATAGCATTTTTTTTTTGTATTGACATACCTAGTTTAATGAAACTCTGTTATAAGGCGAATTAATAATCTGAATCTGAATCTAAAGAAAAGCTCATTTCAAACGAGAAGTCTTAGAACTTGTTTCAAAGTAACGCCGTCAATAAATTTTCCATTACTTATTTTCATAAAGGGATGCTCATAAAACTGAAGTTAAAGCTGTCGTATCCAAACAAATTTGAAAATCATAAGATACAGTAGGTAAGCTTCGCTCAAACGCCTCAACTGTAATCGATATCATACCTCGATCTCAATGACTTCAAAACTAGTTCGACCACTTTTGATTGAGGATTGTGGTTAAATAATATCCGTAACTTAAGCTTCTAGTAGATATTGGGAGCGTGTTTTGTTGCCTGAGTTGATTATCAAACTTATTTAATAACACATAGTGTAAAGTTTATTAGAGCAAAAATATGGTAATTATGCGTCGACGTTATGATTCGTACGATTTAATATTTTAAAATAATTAATTTCAATTGTTGCATTATAAAATGAAATACAAAAGTGCCATTAAATATAATAACGTTTAATATATTGATCAATATGTACATATTGATATAAAATTTACACAGAAAACTTCATCATCATCATCAGCCATAAGTCGTCCACTGCTTGACATAGCCCTCCTCCTAGGGGGTTTTGCCAATACTCGTCACGCTTGGCAGGCGGGTTGGCGAGCGCAGTAAGGTGTGATTGTTCAAGGCTCCCCATCTTCCGGATTACATCCCTTAGCCGACTCTTACGGCAACCACGGGTAGAGAGGGTGGGGTACTATTCTTACGCCGGCACTACCACGGAAAACTTACCTTAGTATTATTTATAGATTATTTTAAGGTCTATTTATCTATCGAGAAAATTTGTCGTTACGTTTTTTAAAAACAATGACCTTGGAAGTTTCCTCAAAATATATTAATTATTTTTCGCTAATTTGTATTTCGAAACAACGCTTACCACATATAGCGCCTTGATAAGTAATTCATCCTAGCTTACTCATAACATCGAAAGCATTTCAACGGAAAAAAAGTCTGTTTGATGCGTTTTAGATTAATTATACCTAATATTTTTAATAATTAGTTTAATTTTTTTGTATAACTTGTTAGCAACGCCTCATATAGTACGTAGTTTACCTATAATACTGGATGTAAGATACAAAAATAATTTATAACATAATTAAAATAAATATTGAAGGAATTAATCATTGATTAATTTTATTAGTTTTAGTTATAATATCCATAAAAGCGTTCTAACTAACATTAATATACATTCCAAATAACCGTAACCTATACACTTAAAACAAGATTGAAAACAAAATACCCCGAACATTTCTGGCTAAATTGTTTGTTACTTCTCAGCTGCGAGACAGGATTTCTAATTAAAATGACCGCACCGGCAGATCCCCTTTCATAATTGGGCTGGATTAGCGTGATCTGTGACTTACTGGCCGATTTATTATTTAAACACGAGCTTTTAACCCGCTGCAATACTGTCGATAAGTATTTGTAAACTCATATCTGTAATTATTCTTTGTCAAATTCTTATTCCGTCTTTGAGTAAAATAAACTTAAGAGAATCGAAAGGGGAGGAAGGAGGGCAGAAAGTATTGGAATAAGACTTTAACTGTCCTATTAGCTAATTTGGTAGAGTAGCTGCTTCAAGAGCTGTAGGGCGTGGGTTCGATTCCCACCAGGACTTATCGTCACATAATTGTTTGTTCTGTGTCTGGGTGTACTGTATCTATTATAAGTATGTATTTACAACAAAAAAGTATATAAGTATACTATCCGTTATCTGGTTTCCATAGTACCAGCTTTGCTTAATTTGGGGCTAGTATTTCAGTTGAACTTTTGCTGGCTACGGATAATGTTTCTCTGCCATATGCTAAAACGAGAACTGAAAAGAAAAATTGACTAAATTTTTCTTAGATATTCGGCACTTCCTATCGATGACTTTGGGAAATGTGTGGAGCAATTATAAAGAATATTAGAGAAGCAAAGACATATTTTAATGGAAGTGTGATTCTATAGGTCCGTAGAATGCTATTCACAATTATTGAGGATTATATTATTGCTCAAAATTAGATATTATTTATCAAAAAGTTGCCCGTACAAGTATTTTTACCACATTTTTATTTTCAAAGTTGTTAGGGTTTGAATCCATCATTAAGAAGTGTTAAGGAGTTTGTAGTTGGAAAATATAGCTTTTCCGCAGAAAATATTATTTTGCATATGTGTTCTAAAATCATAAAAATCTATATCACGCTTAGATATAGCAATGTCAATTAACCCGTATTCATAATGAAGCACGCCGAGATTTATCCAACGCCTTTCTTGCCGTTGGCAACACAGTGGTGCGTCATGGATTTAATTAAAATGTGTCACTCGGCAACACTGAAATCTGTCACGGGCCGCGCAGAGGTGAGACACGGATTTTATACATTTTCTTAGAATGAAAATAGTTGAATAAACAAAATTGTACAATTAACCAACAATATGATTTTTTTGGATAATATTATTTAGTTTGGATAAAATTAATTTAATAGCTTATTTTAATTAGTTTTATAGCTTATTTTTAGTTACCCAAACTAATGTTCTTAAAACGTTTGTAACTCTATCACTCCCTCTGTTTGTTACCATTTAACACCAAGCAGCTGATTGATATACAATGCAGAAGAAAAAGAAACATAATTAAAAGGTGTAACAATTAGCGACCTTATTACTAAAAACGATCTCTTCCAGGCAATCTCAGGGTAAAAAGATTAAAGGAAGAAAAAGTCGGCTGATCTGATCTTAGTATAATTTAACAAGGAGATACTTTATATCATGAGAATTAACATAGCCCACTTATTTGTAATTTTATATAAATATATGTCTACGTGAGCGAAACCGCGGGCAACAGCTAGTTTTGTATATGTTTGTGATGGTTGTATATTCGTACATGTATATAGCCAAATGGCTATACAAGTATTTGTAAACTCAATATCCAAATGACTATACTTATTTACAACCATCACATTAATTATTAATTTCTATACATATTGTTAAATAATATTTATGTATTTATTTTATTTATATATAATATATTTATACTAGCTGCGCCCCGCGGTTTTACCCGCGTGGTGAAGGATGAAAAGTATCCTATCTTTTATTCCAGGGCCTAAAGTATCTACACGCAAAATTTCATCCAAATCCGTTCAGCCGTTCTGGCGTGATTGAGTAACAAACATCCATCCAAACTTTCACATTTATAATATTAGGGATATATATATATAAAGTAACATGAATAGAAAGTTGACAACAGAGCGTGGAATTTTCCAAGTTTTCTATCCCTTGGAGTTTTCAGAATCAACCTGTTGCACGAGAAATTCTACAGTTGAAATTAAGTTTGTAGTTTGAACAAACATAGGTAAAATTTTCTTTAAAACATTTTGGAACTAATATTTTTTACTTCTCTTACAAGTAGGTACGTCACTACCTATGTTTGTTCAAACTACAAACTTAATTTCAACTGTAAAATTTCTCGTGCAACAGGTTGATTCTGAATACTCCGAGGAATAGAAAACTTGGATAAATCCACGCTTTGTTGTCAACTTTCTATTCATGTTACTTTCTGTAGAAAAAAAATATCATAAATATATTTTTAATTAGCTAAGTAGAGCAAGACTCTCACTAATTATAAATAACTTATTTAGATAAGACATAGACACCACTGTTGGACATATGTATGTAGGCCTCTCCCAAACACACTGCTCAGCATAATCTTTGGCTTTTTGCTTCTAGCTTCCACCAACTGTTTTGCGTTACGTAGTCACTCCATCGAAAGTCATAATTAAAATAGTCATTGTATTTTTGTGTATTGCAAAACTTCACAACATCTGGTGGTGGGTAAAGGTAGTGCCCTTGTTTTTTTTTTGGTAAAACCACAGGAACCTAACCTTTTTCTGATATAAAAATTATCTTATATGTTAGTCCAGGTAATAAACTATATGTGTGCCAAATTTCGTCCAAATCCGTTCAGCCGTTTTTGTTTGATTGAGTAAATACAAACTTTCACATTTGTAATATTATAGTAGGATAAGACAAACGCACAGTCAGAATAGGTTCCATGTTCATTTCAATTACTCTCTATTGAAGTTGAGGTTCATTTATCTCTAGCTTGAGTGCAATAATTAGGTACTCTCATATAATAATTAACTTTGTCTGCTATTCGTAATGTTGGGTTTGTGAACAAACATAATGTAGAGAGAGTACAAATTTACATTTATTTATGTGTATATACATTATACAAGGTAATAGATCTCATTAGCAGGATGTTGTCTATTTAGGTGCCACCGCAATACCAGATATTTGCCACCAAACAGTACTGTGTAGGTAGTACTCTTTACCAGTACTCGTGTTACTGCAGCATATAAAATTACAGGCTTATTAAAACCAACTATTGAATGTCTGAGCTCCGAAGCGGCGATAGACTTCGTTTTTTAGTCAAAGTTCTACTACTACTGCAACGGTCATAGACAGGCGTTTTCTCTTACCATCAGGAAAATGTTTCGCTCGTCTTATTACTTTTACATAAAAATGTATTTTAATGTTCAAGATGTACATTTAGTTTATTTCCACTTAACAGTCGTTTCAGTTAGAACAGCGATGAGGATTTAAATTTAACTTACAACAATTTAAAAAAACCTTATCCGAAACTTCACTAAAACTAAAATTTTACATAAACTTATAAAATAAAACAAATTAATCAAAAAAATACCACAAGTCTTTATATTCTCTTCTCGCTGCAGTAATCACTTGCCGACACGTGTTTCGCCTCTACACGAGGCATTCTCAGGACGTGTTGACTCTTCGAGCGCTTAGCCGAGACTGAGCCAAAGTTCCGAAAAGTATGAATCATTCAATTATAATTATACTTTTGGCTTCGCCCGAAGAGATCAGCAAACAGATAAACAACTTGTAGTAACGCATAGCGATCGCCATTTCGCACTTTCTTTGGAGTTTTTTATTCTTTACCCTCATATTTATTTAAATTTTTTCTTTCGATCGCTCATGTGACACTAACTTTCTTCATTCGCGATTTAGTGCTCGGCCATACCGCACGCGTCTGTATCGCTCGATTCACAGTAGTTAAGTAATATCTAAATTTGTAATAAAATGTCTAAACATAGAAGCAGTGACAAGTATAAAACCGTTTAAACACGAAAAAATAAATCGAAAGGGCGCCTCAACGTGAAACAAAATGCAGACAATCTCATCGAAGTATCCGAGTGTTGTTCAGTTCATCGTCTTCATCGCAGGACTCGACGGTTAGTCATGCAGGACATCGGAAGTTACCATTATGAAATTGCATCTGGTATTGTGGGCAGCTTCTAGGGCTGTCTCGTGCCACTTATATAGCGTTGCGGGTAGTTTCAAGGGCTATCTCTTCGCTATCTATGCTTACTCTTAGAGTATGCTCGCTTTTTCATAATAGGCAAATTAACTTCTGGCAAAGCGGGCAGCTTCTGGGGCTGTCTCGTGCCACTTATATAGCGTTGCGGGTAGTTTTAAGGGCTATCTCTTCGCTATCTATGCTTACTCTTAGAGTATGCTCGCTTTTTCATAATAGGCAAATTAACTTCAGGCAAAGCGGGCAGCTTCTGGGGCTGTCTCGTGCCACTTATATAGCGTTGCGGGTAGTTTTAAGGACTATCTCTTCGCTATCTAGGCTTACTCTTAGAGTATGCTCGCTTTTTCCATAATAGGCAAAACTAAATTTTGGCAATGTGGGCAGTTTCTGGGGCTGTCTCGTGCCACTTATATAGCGTTGCGGGTAGTTATTGGGGCTATCTCTTCGTTATCTATGCTTGCATGTCAAGCAAACGGACTAAATTCTAGTATCGCGTACTATTCAGTATTTTATTGGTACAATAATGTTGCGGGTAGTTTCAAAGACTACTTACCACTTTATTTTGCTAAACTGTTATATTGCCTTATTTAATATGACAATTATAAAGTTGCTACGGCCTGCTAATAAATATCGGGTTCCTGTAAATCAAATTTTTACGAGTCTATCGGAAGAAATTTCACAAAAAATGCTTCCGCACTAAGATCTGGCGCAGGAATCCTCATACTTCTGCTCCAGGCTCCTGCAGTGGAATTTTTGGATTATGAAACACTTCCATTTCTTAGAAAAGTCCCTAATGAATTCTGGGCATGTGATTGTCCACTGCACGAGGATGGCATTATTCTGTCATCTGTTAAAAAATATATGAAGGAATAAATAATCTTTCGGAATAATAATCTAAATCTGTTCGGGCATAATCTTTCCAAAACGCTGAAGACAGCTAAAGTTATTAACAAATCAAGCGCGGGGTTGGAGCTTCCAGCACACATAAAATTCGGCAACAAAAATTGGAAAGGATCCAGAAGTAGCCGTGGAGGACGACAAGTATTACGCCTTCAACAGCTGCAGTGCAAACAAGGAATCAGGACGCAGGTTCCTTCGAGCAGTCGCACAGTAATCGACAAGCGCGTGGCAGAGCAAACAGCCGCCGTTAGCTCTTGTGCCAGTAATATTACCATCTGTAAAATCTGCTTGCTCATTTATATGATCAAGGGACCTAACTAAGGAACCACAATCTCTGATAGCTCATTTATATGATCCAGAGACCCAACTAAAAAACCACCATCACTGCTGGCTCATTTATGTGTTCCAGGGACCTAACTAAGGAACCACCATCTCCGTTGGCTCATTTATATGATCCAGGGACCTAACTAAGGAACCATAAACTCTGCTGATTCATTTATATGATCCAGGAACCTAACTTAGGACCCACTATCTACTGGCTCATTTACATGATCAGGGGCCTAAGGAACCATTAACTCTGCTAGCTCATTCATATGATTAAGGGGCCTAACTAAGGATCCACAATCATATAAAATACTCTTTATTGCATCTTGTATTCCAAAATGATATTCTAACAGTGCAATAATGTTCTTGTAACGAACATTCTTTTTTTTGATGAAACTATATATAGTTAATTAAAATATAACGGTGCAATTTCAAAATGTTAAACATGTCAAGGCCAGTTCATATAGAGCATATTTTAGTATGAAAACCGAAGGGCAAGAGGAGATTTACATCTAAAGAAATTTAATAAATTCATTGATTAGAAGCATATGACACTTCAAGATTTTTGGATTGCAATAAAAAATATTTCTAAAAATAGTTTAATAGCAAAAATAGACTTAAGGTCTTATTTTTTGTAAGGTTTGTTTTTGAGTTAAAATATATTCCGACTTCGATAAAAAATATCTACGATCTACGGTTTTGCAATTTGGTCTTAGTAATGCACCGTACGTTTTTACAAGAATCATGAAGCCCATAGCTAAACTCTTCCATACTGTCGGTTATTTGACAACTGTATATTTAGATGGTGTTAAATTGGGGAGTCCTACAATCTCTGTAATGACGGTAAATCAAACCTGAACATTGCTAAGTGTCTTTAGGATTCATCATATACGAATTCTAATTAATTCCAAGTAAACAAAAGTATTCTAATTCCAAATAAATAAGGTTTATTTCACAATACACCATAGCAAAAAAAAAAAAAAAAAAAAAAACTTTCATTCTGATTAGTACAGAAATCAACAAGATGTTTTCTTTGAAAAGATGCAAAATCAGAGATATATAGCAATTTGTCAGATTACTTGTTTCTGCATGTCCAACTGTTGATTAGTTGGCTGTGCACAAGGAAAAAGAAAAGTTTTGAAAAGTTTATTAATTTACAAAATAATAATAACTAATATAAACATCATAATAATACCTAATGCTATCATACCACGTTAAAATGGTGGAAACGTGCTATCGGAAATACCGTTACTAAAATAAAACATTTTTTTTTTCCGGCATCTCAACTACGGGGTGGGGTGCTGTACATGGTAACAATGGAATTACCGAAATATGGAGTATGTACGTAATCTACTTAGAAAATCTTGCAGCATTTATTGAGCTTATCATTTTTTATAAAAGGTACAATGGATTGCTTTCAAAGAAATGTTTAAGTGTCTGTTTATATGTTTGAAAATTCAAATAATAGAAAGACAAATATAAAAAAATAAAAAAAAATTATACCGGCAAATTTTATTATGGATAGATGACACTACCGTTATCTTTTTCGTTAATCCTCCCATGCGGCATCCAATTTTCGCACCTTACATATCTGACTAGAAGCCTCTGGCAGTGATGCGAAAGTCTGAATCTATACGTTTACGCTCCTTTTATTAGTTCTGTGGAACTGTAATCTAATACGTTCCAGCAGATTGTAAGCACTTCAGTACTCACAATATTCACAGTCGATGCTTGCCCTGGCTGCAGCAATATTATCAGGACAGCGTTCTTGAAAAAATCCGCTCGCCACCTGCCTTGGCCGCATGGTAGTCTATCATAAGACTCGCTCAAACAATACGATGTTTACATGAAAAATTGGTACTCTTGTTGCATTCTAACTGAGGTTGACTTATACAAAGCAACAATACCAGAGATTCAGTTTCTGAAAGAAATTGTGCTCCCGCGGCACAATATCTGAGACTAAACACTTCTCGTTCCGCGCTGTCTTTAGTTGTAGGAGAACATATAGGATAGAATCAAAGTATGAAACGACTTTTCAAAGGTATTTTCCGGTTTCGTACTTTAATGCGTAAATACAGAATGACAGGGAAAAGCGTCTGTAGTATTAACATTTTTAGAGGAACTGTATCCACGTGATAGTCTATCACTTGAATTAATCACAAGAAAACTGGTGAACCTGCTAACTGTAATGACGGCACACAAGGGTCAAACCTTACCTGGAATTAATATTGAAAATATCTCGTTAACAACATCAAAAGTATGTATTAAAATTACAAAATTTATTAAAACTTCACGAGTAGGTTATCCTCAACCACACCAAATTTTGCTTTTCTTTTTTCTTTAAGAAAAACCTCAAATATGGCCCGTAAGACTATTTACGCAGAACAAAGTTTTTACGCAAAAACATCATAAGTCTATTTATATGTCTTAAAAAACCACACAGTGGAGTATCCAGCCAAACAAAGCCGCTGGATCTGGAGTACGCTGGTCGTGTCAGCGTAAATTTTGGCGCACGCACCACTTGTTTTGCCACAGCTTCATGCGCACTTCGTCCTGGTGTGTTTTGTCGTTGTCAGAAAGACAGCTAGCTGGAGCGCCACTTCAAATACATTTTTAAATTTTACAACAGGACGCTCAACACGTGCTATAACAAATCATTCGCTCATGCAATTATTGATTATTACAATACTAATGATTAGAATATGTTGAATTACAAATTATAGCATCAGCATTATTATTAGCATCGCAACGATATAATAACGAAATAGCAACGTTTATAATTATTACTATAATTACTTGTTGTAGTCTAATTTTCTTATGTTTATAATAATAAAAAAGTTTCGAGTAGATAAACCATGGTTATCTAATTTCCTGATAGTAGTTAAATACTTACTATATGCACATATAATTATGACTCTTGAATAATATTTCACATAATCTCTAAAAATCTACAAGTTGTTTATCTGTTTGCTGATCTCTTCGGGCGAAGCCAAAAGTATAATTAGTGATTAAACGAACTTACCTGTAAGTGAAGTTCTATCATAATTATACGGAGGCTTCGCCCGAAGAGATCAGCATCCCGCCCTCTACTTCAACAATATTGTTCAGTACAAGGTTGACCCTACCCTGATTGTGAAATATTATTGTAATCCCTAAACTAAATGAAGAAAGTTAGTGTCACATGAGCGATCGAAAGAAAAAATTTAAATAAATATGAGGGTAAAGAATAAAAAACTCCAAAGAAAGTGCGAAATGGCGATCGCTATGCGTTACTACAAGTTGTTTATCTGTTTGCTGATCTCTTCGGGCGAAGCCTCCGTATAATTATGATAGAACTTCACTTACAGGTAAGTTCGTTTAATCACTAATTATATTTTAATGTCAATAATTCGAGTCAAATAGTTTAACTTTAAAAGCTGAATGGAAAAAAAACAATATTTTTCATCATATCGTTAATATATAACAGTTATAGACTCTGTAGTCATTAATATTATTTATCAAATCGACTCTAATAGGTATATTTTACAGAAATACATTTTCGACATTAATCGATTATCAAAAAGTCGTATTAAACCTTACGCTGTACTTTTTCACGCCGTCATTAATTTATTAGCTTGTCAAGTGAGGCGGCAATGATGGTACCGCGACGATAAGTGAACAGCGACCATTAAAATATCTGCACTTCGTTATACTACTTTTTCAGTTGCTCAATCAATCCTTCTCTTTTATACTAACGAAGTAAAAAAGAGACGGCTGTCAATGTCATATTTGTTCTGTTTATGTTCGCATCGCATAATATTATATAACAATGGTTTTTTTGATCGAAATTAGAAAACATCTATTCAAATATTGCCTTTATTCAGTATTCAGAAGACAAAGAGTAAAACGGTGATTGTGTATAGATGCTTGTGTAACACCGAATTTCCCCCATTGAGGACTGCTCGGGGATCATTGCAGTAATACCGCCTGCGTCCGACGATAGCCATGCCATTGTACCATAAGTCACAATCAAGTTGGATTTGCTACTGTGTTACCGGATTATTACGAAACGTGCACAAGAACATTTTCTACCACCAAAGTTTGTGTAGGAGGGGTTTATGTGGACTCGCTGCCTTATCTTTTCTGGGTAATCCTTTTAAAGATAGGATATATCTGTATGCTGATATACAATGCTGTAAATGTTACTTTGATTTTAATTCACGGTTTTGCCTGAATTGTAAATAAAATAAACTTTTTTTTATTATAAACTAGCTATTACCCGCGAATACGTCCACGTGGACGAATGAATAAACTTTTAAATAAAATCTGATATAAAAAGAATTCTATATGTTAATTCACTTAATAAACGAAATGTTTGCCAAATTTCATTCAAATTCGTTCAGCTACATTTACATTTATAATATTAGTAATATAAAAAACATATAACTGTAATTCCGTAGTTTAATGAGGTAACGTTGCTTGCAGCAGGAGATTAATATAATTGGGTCGATATATGAGTGACCAGGTAAAAGAATATTTCTGTCTTCCACGTGAAAAAAATGGCTTCTACAGGTCCCTCAGGAGCACTCGAAGGTGAGTTCGGGAAATTTTGGAGATTTAACAACTTTTAATAACATGATATTGTATAAAATATTTAAATTTTGTAATGGGATTGTTTTAGCTCATTATTATTTTTGCAGATTTGAAAATGACATTGTTGTTCATAGCGTTACTTTTGCCGTGATTAATAAGAAATGTTTTTAATTTCCAATTCGTAAACCTAACATTCTCAACATTTAAAACAATTCAGCAACAATTTCACGATCGAATCCATAATGTAACGTTCCAAAAAAAGAAGGTTTATTATATTACGCATTTTTTAAATCTTCAACACAAAAGCATGCATCTTAAAACTTAAAATATATCTGACCAAAATAGCAATAACTCATTTTGCGAACCGATTACAAATAAACGTGTTCAAACACAAGGGCTTTCACATTTAAATACCTATTATATATAATGTTAAGGCGCTATAGGTAACCAAAATGATTTCGTAATTTAAAAGCTACAAAAAAGTATTAATCTCAATAAAATTTCTGACGGAACCATTTTTTTCGATATAAAGAATAAGTTAAAGTAGCTTCTAAAACGATACTGAAGTGTACATCTTAGATCAAGACATATTAATGTTAACGCATTGTGCATTTGCGTGCATTAAATAATGATATTTTCTTCCCTAAAAATTATAAAAAGTTAATTGATTTTAAAAAAATATACGAATTTAACATTTTAAAAAAATATACGAATTTCAATCCCATCATGTCCCAGCCAAGTCTTCAATTATTAATTTTTTCAAAATATGTATCGTATGAATCACAACGTCGTCGCGTAAATGCTATATTTCTGTTTAGCAAATGCGACACTATGTATTGCTGAATAAGTTTGGTAATCGACTGAGTTACCAAAACATGAGCACATTAACTGTTGGGAGCGCCTTATAGAATTAAGTTGAACATTTGATACATCGATATCCCATTTGCTTTACATTGAGTTTGTTGTGTACTTTCTAGTGAATTTATTAATATAATCTCTAACGATGGTGATGATTGAGTATTGATCTGAAATAAAAACCGCATTAAAAAAGATATTTTTTATCTATATGCCTAGTATACGTTTGTTAATTTTCTGTAAAACTATTATTTTAAGGCATATTATAGATATGGTGATGTTCACTATAATACGTACATACTGGACCCTTATATACTATGCATCCAAGCTCAGCGTTATTTATCGCAATGGTCGCAACGTACTTTGGATTCCTACCCGATCAACGTGCTTACCATACCAACACAGTAAATTATTGCATTGGCATTTTAAAAGGATATTTTCAATAAATATAAGAATACTTGGTGAAATAAGTTTGAAAGTCGCCCGTTTGAATAATCCGATTTGTAATAAATGTTTTCAAAGTATGAAAAATTTGACAGAAGAGAGATAAATGTAGCTTTTATTTAGCATTTTTTTTTTTTGTAATTGAATAACTAGCTCTATATTAGATTATATCTTACATTCAAAATTACAAAGCAACTTTTTAAAAACTAGGTTATATGAAAAAATTTTAAAAATAGGTTAACATTATTCTTTGGAATGGATCTAGCTCTCAAGTGAGGCAGCCGGAACGCACCCTCAGGTGCTTGGCGGCAGATTTTTGACTTGAGGGTGGTAGCTAGCCAACCGAATACTAGAAAATACTCTACCACCATGCTATGGTTTCCTCACGATGTTTTCTTTCACAGGGAGCTCAAACTTATTGTTGGGTTTGAACCTACGCCGTTCAGCGTGTGAACCGACCACGCTAACCACTGAGCTATCATTGAATGCCATACTGATGTCATATTGGTATTAAGGCAAACTGTTTCCTTACTTTGATTTATTTTAAATAACTCAAAGATCTAACCAAGCAACCGCTCTTAAAGTTATTCGATATAATTAGAAACAGAACGCAATTTAAAAATCAATTTTGGAAGAAAAATATGTCATCTAATGAAGTCTAATCATTTTAATGGAACGTAGAGCACTCGTATCAAAACTTTCTGTGCCTTTTGAATCGACATATATTTACTGATGACAAAGAAAAGGACAGCCTGAGATTATCCCTCTTACCAACTTCAAAAGACTTGCAGAATGCGATCCGCAATCAATCCAATGAAGCCTTACCACAGGTAGGTACAAATATTCTTTGAAATCCTTCTTTTATTAACTTTACGTGTTTCAACTTTCTTCTTCAAATGAAATGGCGTAAAGTTTATGCGAAGGTGACATTATTGCGAGATCTTCAATAAATTATATTTATTTTGATTATCTTGTACAAAGACCATCTTGACTGTCTTCTTATTTCCATTATAAAAGAAAGATACTTCTGCCAAAATAATGAGATGAGACGATTACAACAGACCGTAATATATTTTCGTGAAACAGTTCTTGGGTGAGCTCAGTTTCTCAGCTTGTAGGTACCTTTTTTTTCAACATCTAGTGTCCCACTGCTTTGCAAAAGCCTCCCTTTGCTCCTTCCAGACTACCCGGTCTTCAGCTTTGGTGGTCCAGTGACTATCATAATGATTTAGTTCGTCTGGGTCGACCCTAAGGATGTTTAAATTTTGGCGTCCAGACTATGGTGAACTTTGCCACGTCTGTCGCATGTCAAACGACCGCTGGGCAAAGTCCCGCCCAGTCCCACTTCAGTCGTCCGGCTTTGTGGTTGACATCAGCAATTTTAATTTTGGAGCGTATTATCGTGTTCCTTATACGATCTGTTAATTTGACTCCCAGAATACTACGCTCCATCGCTCGATGGCAAAGTTAGGGTAAGTGGTAGATACCTAGTTATATAATTTTATATGGATAGTTTTTTGTGTGTGTATATTTTTCTAATATGTTAGTAGAACTACCTACCAAATAAAGATGTGCTATCAATAAAATCTACGTATATTTCGAATTTCCTCTACAGCAAACCTTTTTTAATGGCAACTAGACGTCACAGGCTTTTAAATTTTATTGGATTCTCTATCATCTCAACTTTGCGAGAATAAAGTTTAATTTTACACTGAATTAAAAAGTTTTTGAATCAACAGCTGGGGAGTTCAAATGGCTCGTCATGAATAATTCTCAGGGTATCTACGTGGTGCCATACTTTTTTAGACTTTTTTAGACTCTGGAATTTATTTGTTTTCAGTGATATATATTTAACGTGTAGTAGAGGACGTGATCTGAATACTCGCTTCGTTTAGCTCAGCTGCAGAACAGTGTATACACCTTGCTCAGTACTCTATAAAAGATGGTAATTTAACTAAGGAAATTAGAAACTGAGCAGATTTTATGTTACACAAAACTTCTGACTCGCCGAGAATGGAACCTAATGCGTCTAGTTTACACGACGAATTTCTACTAGTGTACCATTGGGTCATCATAGCGTCGTCGTTGAGTATGAACGATGTTGTGCAAAAAAAAAACAATTTCATATAAAAAAACGTGCTAAATGGTTCCACGCTTCGAATTGGTCAAAAGTAGGTACCTAAATTTTATTCGTATTGGACCGGGGGAAGTAAAATCGTTTAAATATTTTAGTATAGATATATAAATTTGCTAGTTTATAACAATTGTTTATTTGCTAATTTATTTTGTACGTAGCATGTACATGTTGTATCGCTTCATGTTTGGTATTCCAAAACATTTCGATTCTACCTTCATTGTACGAAACACTAAAGAATGGCATTTTCTGCCTGGATAGTTAAAAATCAATTTAGATGCCTTCAAGTCCCGAGTGAATTGATTTCTTCTTGGCGAGCATGCTCTACAGTAGATCGCATATTCGCTTAGCATCAGGCGAATTGGTGGTCAAACGCAATACTATACGTGTTTTTTTTTTTTAATTTACCGGCTAAGTGTTTGATTTTACGTGACGGTGTGGTCAAAGATGATAAACACACTTAGCCTAGATGGAATCACACATTGACCTCCTTTTATCTTAATACTACAGTTTCGTGTAGCCCAGATTTTTTTACTTAACATCACGACCATGACCGTATTTGAATTTTGAATTTTTGAATTTGAATTTGTAGCATTAGCTGCGAAAGAATTATACAACAACCAATGAATGCTATTGCAAAGTTACTAAAGTAGACTTATCAGATAATTTTATGAGTATGATGTTCTGGGCCGTAGTTTAGTCTTTGTAAAGCTCTACCGCTATACTTTATGGCTTCCTTATTTAGCGAGTCGTTTTCTCGGGTTCCGCCAGCCGGAGCCGGTCTGAAATACAGGCATTCCGACTGTAAGCTACAGGTATATTTACAAGCTTAGGGCGCTATCACACTAGAATACTTTGCGCGACATATTTTGACAAGGTTTTTTATTAAATTACACTAATATTATAAATTACACTAAAATTTGTGAGTGTGTAACTGTGTTTGTTACTTCTTTACGCTCAAACGGCTGGAACAACTTTGATGAAATTTGATATGGAGATAGCTGACACCCTGGAAAAATGTAGCGGGTAACACTGCAAGGTGCAGCCAGTGTGAAATAAATACGATGAAATAATCAAGCGAGAAAACGGAAACTCAGTCGAGTTTGGTTTTGATTATATCTGATTCTTGGTGGTAGATCTCCTTAGCAGAAGCTCGTTTAGCAAAGCAGTGTGCAAGCAGTAGTGTCTAAACAGTTTGAAGGGTACTACGGTTAGAGAAATTACAAGGCTGATGATATTAACCATCGAAAATCTCAAAGTAGTGAGCGCCAAAGCAACGATACCCTGGACGTTGTTTTGTTACTCAAAGTTCTGTGTATCGCTACGATGGTCATGGACAAGCGTTATCTTTTACCATAAGGAGAGCATCTCGTTCGTGTCAATACGTTTACATTTAAAAAAAAAAAAACAAATTATACTTTTACGTGTATTTTTGAACTGGCTCTCAAGTTACCGGAACACACCGTTAGGTGCTTCACATCATCAGCCATAGGACGTCCACTGCTGGACATAGGCCTCCTCCTGGGGGGGTTTTGCCAATACTCGCCACGCTTGGCAGGCGGGTTGGCGAGCGCAGTTAGGTGTGATTGGTCAAGGAAGACGCTGCTGCCCATCTTCCGGATTACATCACTTAGCCGACTCTTACGGCTACCACGGGTAGAGAGGGTGGGGTACTATTCTTACGCCGGCACCACCACGGCTCCACGGTTAGGTGTTTATTTATTTATAAATAATAATTTATCTTTTTCCTTCACCGACAGCTCTAGCTCATTGCTGGGGCTTGAAGCCACGCCCTTCGTCGTGTGAAGCGACCGCGCTAATCATTGAGCCACAATTGCTACAAAACTACAAAAAAATTGTTTGAATAGCGCAGAGCGGGGGAAGTTTTCAGCGTATGCTACATAATATTTTGTTTTAAAAAATCATATAGACAAGCGGCCCCATACGGCTACAATATTACATTCCCATTGGATAGCAATCGAGTACGGAACCCTGCCGAACCGAAAAAGGTCTTAGAAATTTACCTTGTGTGGTTTTACCCTTCTTGCGCCTCAAAAGTGGGCCACTCCATTCATACTGCTTTCCAAAGAGCGACTCGCGATGGGCGCTTGCAACTTTGATGAGATTCGAGTACGCCTCGTGGTGCGGATTGTGTGCAAATAATGTAATGGCATTTAGGAGATTAATCTGTCATGCTTGACTTTTCGACTTACTTACGTAAAAGCTACGTAATCATAATATTCTAGCTGTATTGTTTCTTGGTAAATTTCTTATGTTTATAGTGACAATCGAAAAATGTGTATGCCTATTATAAAGCCCCTCGTTTTTTTTTTTATATTACAGTGCATTTTTTTTAATGTTTTGGCAGGCTAGGCATTTGACCACAACTCACCTGATGTTAAGTGACGGTGTGGTCGAAGATGGTAAAGCACACTTAGCCTGGAATGGAACTGGCTCTCAAGTGAGGCTGCCGGAACACACCGTTAGATGCTTGGCTATGCCAGAAATGATAATATTCTATCTGACACTTGTTGGTCTTATTTAGATAGATAGAAACTTTTTATTGGTCACACCAAAAAAGAAAACAGTACAGACAACAAAATAATCTTATGAGCTAGTGCCAGAAATGGCAGCTTTATCGCTAGGAGCGATCACGTCCAGGCAACTAAGAATGGAAAACACGATACATCTTAAGGACAGACGGAAGATGTTATAACACTATTAAGTTAACAAATTTAAACTAATAAAAGTTATATATATATTAAGTATGTAAAAATATAATTACTGTTTTTTTTAATTTGGTTAATTTTGTTGGTTCAGGAATACCTGAGTCATATAAATTTGCACAAAAATATTTTGAGTGAATGATAGAAAATTCTCTGAAGACTGGAGGACGCCCTTAGCGAGCGTAAATGGAAATCGCTTCTTTTCAGACTTTTTACATACTACATATTGCAAGCAAATTTCTATATAAATCTCTTTATTGCCTTGCCTTCACTGCACCAACAGTTAGTTGATCACTGAAGGAATTAATAGAAACATTCCATTTTGAGGAGGCTTTTGCCGACTACGGGTAAAAACAAATTTATACCCACACAAGCCCGAAGAAGGTTTCAATTTTATTATAGAAACTGAAATTATCACTGAATGTGGTTTTGACACATTTTTGTTTTATTTATGCGGGATTACTCACGTTTCGCTCGCTAAAGGATAGATACTCTTTAGGTGTCCGCGGTATATACATACATGATTCCTTGCGATGGCGGCCTGTGCTGTGGAGGTGAAACTAAAAGACTACTGCCACTAGACTCACTAAACATGTACGCTCCATTAAGAACATGGTGCTATGTGTGGTGAACATGGTGGTGTGTTGGAATTTTTCTGAAGAGGACTCCAATAAGGAAGGGCTCTAACTCCAGACCGCACCGGCGCGTCTCTGCACACTACCCGCTCCCACCCTAGCGCCCGCACTAACCACGGTTTTCACGTGCGAGGCACGCGCGTGTTGTACTGCTAACGTGCTTTGTTTCCATGAAAAAGGCCATCGGATATGACCAAAACTATAGTCGGACATAATGAAACGTGAGAAATCCCGCATAAGTAAAACGAATAGCGATGATAGATCAGTGGTTAACGCGGTCGATTCGCATGCCGAAAGGCGTGAACTCAAACCTCAACAATGGGCTTGAGCTGCCGGTGAAGGGAAACATCGTGAGAAAACCATAGCATGGTGGTAGGATACTTTCTAGTACTCGGCTGGCTAGCTACCACCCTCAAGTTGAAAATCGTCAAGCATCTAACGGTGTGTTCTGGCAGCCTCACTTGTTAGCCAATTCCATTCCAGGCTAGGTGTGTTTGCCATCTTCGACCACACCGTCACTTAACATCAGGTGAACTGTGGTCAAAATACTTATCCTCTCAGCCATAAAAGAAAAAAAAGTTAAAACGTTTATTCATTTCTTGTAAAAGCCAAAGCAGTTGTGCCCTAAACATTGCGTTGGTATCTAAAGTTCTAGGTACCGTTACAGTTGACATGGCCTGCCTATGTCGCTATCTCTTTTCAAGAGGACGTTTTGTTCGTCTTATTACTTCTTGTCATGAAAAGAAAAAAAAATCTCATAAGAGGTACTATATATCGATTACCTACCAATATACCGTATGTGTTCCGATCGGAAAGGATCACGAGCAATTATTAGAAATGGGATGCACGAGTGTTCTCGTCCGTATTTAATAAACTTGGGATGCCTTTGAGCTCGCTTATTCAGTTTTAATTAACATCTCTCCTGTATTGGTCTTCATTTAATTTGGTTTCGAAACCTTGAAGCCATGTGTTGTTGAGGTTGGTTTATAAACTCAATATAGCTTATTTGGTTCACAGAAACGCTTTTTTTAACTTACGATCTTTATTATGTTTGAAACTGTGCCAGGCGGTTTCATCCGTTATCATTATATAACATCCAAGATACGAGCTATCAAATACAAAATGTTTTTTTTTATTTATCAACGCAGATGAAGTACCAGCACTAATCGGTGTGCTGCCTCGCTTGAGAGCCAGTTCTATTCCAGGTTAGGTGTGCTTTACCATCTTCGACTACACTGTCACTTAATATCAGGTTAGATGTCAAACATGTAATTACTATTAAAAACTATTTAACTATTGGAACACATTTCTATTTCGGTCAGTGAATGATATCAAAACTAAAGTGGAGAATCCGACCTAATGAAACATAAGTAATCCCGTGTAAATAAAACAAAAACGTTCAATGTTGTTCACAAAAAATCAGGCCAAACAAATCTCTAACTGCAGTACCAGTTCACCGACAAGCAATCAAATAAAAAGTAGCAGAAAACTCGTGCAAATGACGCACACAACTCTACTAGTTCCACGGCAGATCTCAATACCACGGCCTTTGTAAAGGCCAGGAAATTTCTATTGCGTCTGTAACAGTTGTTTGGAGTTTGTTTATTATAAAATAAAACCCTTTCAATTAAATAGGAATACATTATTTCTAACCTTATTAAATGTTGTTTGTAACGAGAGGCATAAATATAAACGATATCATATAATCATTTAAGACAAAGAACTCGAAATAAACATGTCGATTCATTGTGCAAACCGCTAAGCAATGGGATTTGCTGCCCAAGTTGGTGTTTCCTGATAGATACAATATGGGTACCTTCAAGCCGCTAGTGAATCAGCTGACAACGTGTAAACAAAATTTTTTTGTTTTTTTTTTTACTACAGATACTCCTGTGCTTGCATATCACTCCAAAGTGCAATAACGAAAACAATATATAAATATACTAGCGGACCCGGCAGACGTCCTGTCCGAAAAAGCAGCACCGCATTAAATATGATTTAACATTTATATTTTTTTAATATTGCGATACTATAATTACTTCTAACAAATCTCTTTTCAATTGTTCAGCAAATCAAATTTCGTAACATACCGGGACTAATTGTGTTTTCGAACCATCTAGGAACCCATTGAAATTTACACACAAAATTTCATTCATATCGGTGCAGCCATTTAGGAGGAGTAAGGTGACAACCACGCGTACAGAAGATTTATATATATTAAGATGGTTTATAACAAAATATAATTATATTATTTATTACTTTCGTCAATGAAGGCGACAGCAGAGTTCATGAAAAACTCCAATTAATCGAATATGTCCAATTGTGGCTGGTGAGCAAGTAGGTCGTTGAGTAGATGAATAGCTTGAGCATGGACTAGTTAGAATATACCATGATAAACTCGTGGTACCTATAGTTAATAAAACGCAGCCGGAAACTCAATTTGTCATGCGAATGTCATCTCACATTGCGGCATCCAGTTTCCTAGTCCAATTTGTTTATGCGTGGAATAGGATTTGTGTGCTTTACCGGGTATATCGGAATTGGCTGTAGGTAAGTGGATTGCTCTCAAAATATTCGATAAATATAGATACGAGTATGTTGAGAATAAAATCTGAAACTATTTTTTCAATCATAATCGGAATAACTTGAATTTGATTTAAGATAACTTTATCAAAGTTTTTTCTTCTCCATCGTATCTACTTAATCTGTTATTTTTCCTTACAAACTAAATCTATGAATGCAATCAAGTTAATCAAAACTCAATTAAGGTTTGAGCAACCAAAATGATCCCCTAAATGGTAATTACTGGTACCAAATCACTTAGCTCCACAGGTGCCTTTTGTACTGGAGGCAATAGCGAATTGATTTCATCGTATTGGTGATGGGCAAAACGACTGTTTTATCGAATTGTTTGTTCGAATAATGGCTAGCCTCTATACTCGATTACTTGATTCAGGAACACTCCAGTTATATTGAAACTATACAAAAACCAAACGATCAAACAAATGCTCTATTCAATTAAGCTTTATTTATTTTGTGTTAGTGCTATAAATATAGATAGTTACACTAAAAATAAGTACTTAACACAATATTAATTCACAAACAAGGTTTAGAGAATATTTCTAAAAACAATACTTAGACTACATTTTGTTTCTCAAAGTTCTATGTACTGCCGCATTGACCAAGAACAGGATCTCTTAGAATCATGAGAGCGTTTCGTTTGTCTCATTACTTTTAGATAATAACAAAATATATTTTTGTCCGAATGGACCCGATGGCAGCGTTACCTAGAAAGTAATTTTATTTTGGTTGACATATTTTATATTTGATATATTAGTACATTGACTTTTACATTTTATCGACATAATTATGATTTTGATATATTTAAATATGAATGGAAAAATTACCTGTAACTTTGGTGTTATCAATAAATGATTTGTATTTGTTACCCCGCTGAATTCTTAAGCGCGAAATAAAGGTGTTTTGTCCCGTATTGACTCTTAAAACTTCTTCGATAAATTTTTGATAATATTTATTCAATTTCGATTCAAAAATTCAATATATTTGTTACTAGCTGCGCCCCGCAGTTTTACCCGCGTGGTGATGGATGATGATGATGATGAAAAGTATCATATGTTTTATTTCAGGACCTAAAGTATCTACATGCAAAATTTCATCCAGATCCGTTCAGCCGTCCTGATATGATTGAGTAAAAAACATCCATCCATCCATCCATCCAAACTTTCACATTTATAATATAAGTGGGATTAAACTTTTTAGTTACCGATATAATTATTAATTTGATACTCATTTTTAAAGTTCATCTCTAGAACACTGTTAGTTATTGCCCCTTTCAGAGCTAACAAAGACGTTTGGACTGTCAAAGGGTGCCTTTGAAATTAATCCGCGCAAATGTTTAAAGGTTTGCTCTATTTGGTTTGGATGCCGATTTTGATTAAATGCGTTTCAACTTCCTTATCTCCTATAACAACATTGAACATGAGCAAACAAATATCAATGAATTGGGATAAAATTAAAGAATTGAGGGTTTGATAAGATTAACATTTGCCTATCTAAAAAGACTGAATCAACCTTGTTTTTTTTAAATCTATCCCCCTGCTGGACGCTTTCTTTTTCTCATTGTCTCTCTTTTCATATCTGCACCAAACTGACTGCACGATGTCAAACTTCACACATGTTTGAGAACTTTCTCGTACATGAAGTTTTCCTGACGTTGTTTTCCTTCACCGTTAGAAGTCGGTGGTTATACGAACATAGAATGTACTTATCGTGAGATCCGCACTCAGGACCTCCAAATAGAAGCCAGACAGTCTTCCAACTACGCTGGCAAAACTTAAAAAAACTAATCATTTTCTTTTTAGGGTTCCCTCAAAAGGTAAAAAAAGGAACTCTTATAAGATCACTCTCTTGTCAGTCAGTCCGTCTGTCTGTCCGTGTGTCACCACCGATTTTCTCAGGAATAGGTGAACCTAGCAGGTTGAAATTTATACCAGACTAGCTGTGCCCCGCGGTTTCACCCGCGCTAGATGCCTACGTCATAGTAGTTTTATGCATGCAAAGTCTCAGCCCGATCGGTTTAAAATTGACAAAGTTTCATACAAAATTTCATCCTCTATTTTATCCCTTTGAGGATAGAATTAATCAAAATCCTTTCTTAGCGGATGCCTACGTCATAACATCTACCTGCATGCCAAATTTCAGCCCGATCCGTCCAGTGGTTTGGGCTGTGCGTTGATAGATCACTATGTCAGTCAGTCACCTTTGAGTTATATATATTTAGATACTGAGGTCTATAGTCCCTATAAGTTATGTATAAAAATCAAGGTCCTGAGTCAACATGATAAAAAGATATGGGCAAATTTCGTTTTTCGCGAAAACTTGTAAGTACCAAAATTTACCTTAATTTTCAACTTTTTTTTATTTTAAGGAATTTCCCTTTTACTTGTGCTGTAAGGACCTTGCTTTTAAGCAAAATTAACAATACTAGGTCAACCGGTAGTACCGTTTTGGTTTTGGATCGAAAACCTATATGATAGTTCCCGTTCACCTAGAATCACGAAATTTGGCAAAAAGCAAGGCCTTACAGCACACATAAAGGAAAAATCCCAAAAAATTAAAAAAGTTGAAAATTAATGGTTGTCCCCATACATACATAGTAGACGCCAATTAAGATAGTCCTCTGAGTTGTATGCACTCATACAACTTACAGGACAAGCTTAATTGGTATTTAAAAAAAAGTGATACCTATTTTATTATGGCGGTATAATGGGTAGGTACGAAACCCTCGGCGCACGAGTTCGACTCGCACTTGACTGGTTTTTTTACGTAACTACGGTAAAATCTTGTTTATCTTTCTTAGCAGTCTATGTGTTGGTATTTATGAATGTTCCACCGTAGCACCTAAATTACGCAACCGAAATTGACGAATCATGTGCCAATCAATTAGTTATTATGGTCTGAATGACTTAAGCTACATTGTCCCCCCTATACCTTTTTTATTTTCCCATTGTTTTTACTTTTCCTGATTGGTTTAAAGGATATTAATAGAAAAAAAATTGTGTTTCCTAGAGATCGTATATCTACGCCATACAAATAACTAATCGTCACACATTTGTAGTTAATTAAACTAATTAATGTATCTCATGGATGCTCTACGCTTTTGATAAAACCAACCGTCTCGTCAAGTCAAAGCGAAACTGAAATTGTCACCCGCATCAAAGTTATACGACTCTGGTTTACAACACAACATCAAAGGCTGCAAGTTAACTAGTATTATACATAATAGTAACTAGAATAACGATATACCTTTTTAGATTTTTGCATTGTCTACTGCTAAACAGTGGAATGAGCTGCCTGAGTGGGTATTTCCCGATGGATAAAACCTAAGTGACTTGAAGTCGAGAGTGAATTGGTATCTTTAAGGCTTTACTTAAAATAAGATGAGGTGGTCAAACGCAAGCCTATATTTTATAATTTATAGTTATGAGCGCCAACTGAGACGAGTGTTAACAAAAAACAAATCGATTATAATTGATAAATAAAACAATCGATATATGCCTTTTTCCGAATAAAGTATTGAATGCTATATACCCCTAATTTGAAACGTATTATTTCAGAAGATGAATACAAATATCTTTACAAACGGTGAGGACGTGACCAATAAAATAAAAGTGAAACTTATACTAAAAGTCACCGTCACGTCCGCGTCCAAAGAGGTCGGGCCATAACAGCGCCAAAATATAAAACTTAGATTTTATTTTACTGTTAATAATCTATATATAACTATTTTAACGTCATATCAAATGGTCTGCAAACAATAAAAATGCAGAAGTATGTTTGTTTTTACGTCTATCATTCAATATTGTATCAGGTTATGTGATTCCACGCTAAAACTCGTACTATGGGAATCAGGTATATGTACTTATAATAGACATATTTACATAAAGAACAAACTTGGTTTACTTGATGGAAGGTCTCCCTAGCAGGAGGTCGTCTAGGCATGTACCGCTGCAGTACCACATATTCTAAAGCCAAACATTAGTGTGTAAACATTACGGTGTTCCAGTTTGAAGGGTACTGCAGCTAGCGAAATTACAGGGCTGTTGAGACTAACCATCTAAAGTAGCAAAGTAATAAGCGCCAAAACAGCGATGCCCTGGACTTTATTTTGTTACTCAAAGTTCTGTGTATCACTGCAATGGTCATAGACAGGCGTTATCTCTTACCATCAGGAGAGCGTATCATTCGTCTCATTACGTTTACATTAAAAATCCATGTTCGTCGAACAAAAATCAAAATCGAACCTATACACCGTACAGCCCTTCTCTTTTATAATTTTTTTATGTTATATTGTATCGATTGTTGTTGTACAATAAGTAATATTCTATGAAGCAGATCTAGTTTCAATTAAGATACACGGCAGTCAATATAATAATTGAAAGCCCAACACTTGTCGTTCTTACGCAGCAAATCAATTTATTGTATCGCCACAAGACCTGTAGCACCATCAAAATATAGCATACCCTTACTTCATACACTTTCACAAGCGTAAATCATTGTGACATAGTGCTTTCGCCCGCTAAAGTAATCTTCAGGAGCGAGTGGGCGAACTTTGTCGCTCCCCATTCCGCTGCACGTAGTGTACAAAGGTCGAAGTATGAACTTTAACAATGAAGCCGGCGCCGAAGTCTCGCGAGACCGAACATGCGCGTTCGACCGTACAACTGCGAGTTATTCGTAGTTTGGGATACTTGGACTTGGCTATAGGAAAACGTTTTGTGGTAAATTGATTTTATCTCCTAAATCTTTGACACATACATATACCTCCGCAAGCCTTGTAATACAAAATAATTAAAGCGTAGTGTTAACCAAAAACTACAAAACCGGTAAATTAAACTATTTAAGACAAATTTTGTTGTAATTATATTTATCTTCGGGACAACATTTTACAAAACTATAAAGTTAAAGAAAACAAAACCACCAAGATAAATAAACAATACAAATGAATAATTTGTGGATAAACATAATTATGTGTTCAAATTACTAAAGTTTGACTATTAAATTTTTGCTGGAGTATAATGGACAAAAATTTATTTCATGTCACTTTCACATAAATCTTAAATTTAACATTGGAATTGTCAATAATTGTTGCAAAAATATTAACTAAAGATGAAAACTCAATGTTATCGATACTAAGCTGTGATAAAAACAAAAGCTTATTAGTTTTAAAACCCTGTTATGTTTTGTACATAAATCTTTCCAGGCTTAATCTTGTAGTATCGTCTAGTCTAACGTTAAATATTTAATTAATAATGACCGCTTTTATGCACAGGTTTATTACACGAACGCATTATCATCTTATCTCTCTAGATTACTAACACCTGGTAATGGCATAGGGGCTTAACAAAGCTATTATGATATTAATATACCTAAGTATTAAATTTCAAGGCCTATATTCCCCATAAGCACAATAGTTACGCAAAGCAACAACGTTTACCTAACTCGATAGAATTCGCGTTGAATTCACGTGAAATAAATGTATTTTTTACCCACGACAGAACGGAGATGGTATATGCGTTTGGGGTGAGAGGATGTTTAAATTCATGTTGCCATTTTTCTCCAAAACTACTAGTCCGATTTTGATGCAGTTTTCAGTTATGGGTTCTGGTTTGATTGTTGTATGTTTTTAGACAGGTGTTACGGTGACAACTCACCGGGGAGCGCTGGAGCAAACATTGTTTGTGCAAATCCATATTGCCATTTTTCTCCAAAACTACTAGTTCGACTTTGATGCAGTTTTCAGTTATGGGTTTGGGTTTATAGGTGTATGTTCTAAAATAGGTGTTACGGTGAGAACTCATCAGGGGGTGCTGCAGTAAACATTAAAATTTGTTTGTGCAAAAAAGGTGAATTAGTCGGGAGTGTTCTTAGCATTCTTAGTGTCGAGGGGTTTTAAATTTGTCACTTGTCTTTATAACAATATCAAAATCAAATCAAATTTAAAAACAACTGTCAAAATAAACTTTTCACATGTGCTGAGTGTATAGTGTCAGAATATTCATACTGTTTTTTTTTTTTTCATGGCACGGGTTGCCTGATGGTAAGCAATCACCGTCGCCTATGGATATCTCTAATTCCAAGGTCATTGCAAATACGTTGCCGACTTTTTAAGATTCTACTTACACGCCTTTTGAAGTACCTAACCTGTTGCAACTCCGCGAGAATCCAGAAGAAGGAAGATCATTCCACAATTTGCATAAGCATATATGACAAAAAGGATCGCGTGAATCGCACAGTGTGCGATTTCCATGAATCAATTATACATACATACATATGTGTATAAGCTTTCAGACGACACCAGCTAGTGCGGCGATGGAACTGCTGTGGTAGCTAGATAACCTCCTAGTAAATTTATTTCTACACACACTGGATTGTTCTTTTTCTTTTAAGGCAATTCGTTATAAGGAACACTCAACTGAACAATGTTTCCAGGCCCTAGCGAACACTAATCACTCACATAATAAATGGATAGGTACTTATACGGTACGGTAAGCAATTAACCTATGATCGTCCCGCAGGGCCGGTGTTGTTAGTCTTCTTGGCTATAATATAGCCGAATGAGAGGGAACAAAGACTACAATCTCAAGAAGTTAATAATGTTCATAATTACCGAGAAATTAACTGCGACTTGAATATGTGATAACAAAATTTACTTTCCCCATGAATTTGAATTGACTAACTGACTCATCGATGATGAATGTATGTTTTTTTAATTAAGAAATAAATCAGGGTTTAAAAAAAACAGAGATATGTGAAATCTACCATTTTCAACTTGATTACCGTGGCGAATAATGACATTCCTTCTCATAATGAGAATAAGTTCATATCCAGCAGTGATACAGTTTATATAAACAAGAAATACAAGCAATCAGATTGCCTAGACAAAGTAACATTCGCTAAGCGATAACGCTAATAGAAAAATTCAAAAATGTACAGGATTGACATAAGCTGTCAATATGGCGTGGCCAGCCTACTTCCATGTTAATAATTTACTATATTATTTTTTGAGGTCGATAAGCTAGGCGTTTGACCACAGCTCACCTTAATTGTAGTCTATAGTATTAATCCAGAGCAAACACACTCTAATTTAGTTAAGCCGTAAAGATTTAACAAACATAAAAAAATTCGCAGTTATTATATTTGTATGACTAAATAAAAAAAAACGTCATCTCTGACTATGTGCCTTCTTGATAAGCTCAAAGTCGCACAACGAGTTATGGAGAGGGCTATGCTCGGAGTCTCCTCCTGATTGAATCAGAAATGTGGAGATTCGTAGACGAACCAAAGTTACCGACATACCACAACGGATTAGCAAGTTGAAGTGGCAGTGGGCAGGGCATATAGCACGCAGAACTGATGGCCGATGGGGCTGCAAAGTTCTGGAATGGAAACCACGGACCAGCAAGCGCAGCGTAGGACGTCCACCCACAAGGCGGACAGATGACCTCATAAAGACCGCAGCAACGTGCTGAATGCGAGCCGCTTCCAACCGGTCTTTATGGAAGTCAATGGAGGAGGCCTATGTCCAGCAGTGGACGTTCTACGGCTGAAATGATGACAATGATGATGAAATAAATAATACCAAAGGTATAGCTGATAATTTTCGTATGTGACATGAAAATTGGGGAAAATTGGAAAACCAATAGTAAACACGCACTTTGATTCAACTCACAATACTTACGATCGTACAATAATCTTGAAGTCGCCACAGACAACGCGATTCTCATTTTACTATTTCGTATAAGTACCTGTTGCTTTCTCGAGGGTTAAATTCTATCTCTCTCTCGTTGTTTCAAAATTAACTCTATCTCTTTTACGTTATAACATAATTTGGTTTGTCCATGAAAGTAATAAAACCCAACTCAAATGAAACATTGAGGGTAAACTCAATTTCAGGATGCGTCAAACATTATTACCTAGTTTCGAAACAATAAAAGCTTTTTACGTCTCATAATCATCGGAAAAAATATATTATACGAAATGTTAAAAATGTCTTGTTATAACAATCGTCGAGAAGGGGACAGATGAACAAGTGACGCGGTTCTAAAAAAAAACCGCGTAAAAAGTCAATCTTGCAATTCAGCGGGCCAACGCGCATTTTGCGCAAAGTTACCTCAAATTAATGATAGTTTAAACTTATCTTTAGATACTTCACACGTGAATTGAAAACCTGTGATATATTTTTTAATAAATATTCATTTGTAAACAAAATTATATTAGAGTTAAAAATAAATACATGTCAAAATTAACTTCATCCGTATATAGTATAGGGTGACCTGTTCAACAGTTAACCACATAAAATTCAAACCACCATACCTCATAATTGTTCAATAAAAACATGTTTCCTTCTAGTCTGGTCAGAAGGCAGGTTCAATAGCTACATATTGGCATTGAAGGATCGTTCGTAATCCTAACGATTATAGAGAAAAACATATTTAAAACAAAAATGAGAATTGGTTAACTGTGTCCACACTATAGTACACTATTAACCAGGGGGGTATGCAACAGTTAACCATCAGGTACACAATTAATCACTAAATATGATAAATTATTTATTTTGTAATAATAACACCATATATGTTATTATATGGACCTTCTATTTTCTATTAAAGATTATTTTGTCAAAATTAACACAAAATATTTATGGACTAAAAAGGACTCAACATTGTTTGTTACAGGTGCTTGTTAAAGGCAGTTGCCCTGTCCAAGCTACAAGCCTCTGGTTTTTTTAGGGTAATTTCAGGATGTCTTTTTCTAAATGCACAAAGCCATTCACATCCAGCTATTTCTGAATCTTTACTTTAGCCAGTTGATATGCAATGCGACGACAATCTTTAGCAGTGAGGCTGTAAAATAGTTCAGCATAGTGTTCAATATATTTTACAAACTCATCTTATTCTTCTAATGTAAAAACTTTGTTGACTTCGTTGTGTGGTGTTAAACGTATTGACTAGCATTATCTTTGGATTTTTTTTACGTACAATCGAACTGTTGGAAAGTTGGCATTCTTTACTACCCTTCCTTGCGCTCATCCCACCTTGCACTAATTCAATAGCGTCTACTAATTGCTCTCCTTTTTTATTTCTTGTTGTTTAGTACGCCCCATCTAAAATACATATAAAATTAACAAAATAAAATTTCTGTAATCTTTGTAATAGTACACATTAAAGAGTTTACAAACAAACAACCATGGTTAACTATGTACCAACTGAATTTGGTTAATTGTAGGCCACCCTGCTCCCAAAGCCGTTAAGCTTACCTCACTTTTAAATAAAAGTCACTACACACATAATACCTATACCAAATAAAGCATGTTTAGTCAGTCTACACAGCCGACAAATAATGATTATTGTAAAATCAAACTAAATGAAATTAAGAAAAAAAGTACTCACATTATTTTTTCAACTTTTTTCATTAAAAAACACAAAATTTGATGTCACATAACTGACGGCTGCACTAACTCGCTGCAAACTGGGAATAGGGAAGTAGGGCCTTTTTGACATCTAAATCGCGCGATTGCATGGAACAGCGACGTCACATTTGCCAAATATGGGCATGGTTGATTGTGTACACGTGGTTAACTGTTGGACAGGTCACCCTATATAGTATTTTTTTTTTTTTTTTTTGCTCGCCGTTACCTAATACTCAATGAAAATTTCAAAAGTGTGTGTATGTGTCTTATATAATTAAAAAGAAAATATAGTAATATTTTTAATAATTCTTCTTAGCATCATTTTGAGCTTTTTTATTTTATACATATTTTATAATATAGACGATGTCAATCGATGACTTAACATGTGCATATTTTATGTGGCATAGCACGAACAATGTGTCATTGTATTTTTTCTTTTTTAAATTGGTAAGCTAACTTGCGGTCTACAATGGAACACGCTTGCCTAGAAGAAACCGATTCACTCGTGACTTAAAAGCACCCATTGTATTCATCCGGGAACACTCAGACAGAAAATTCCATTGTTTTGTGGTTTTTACAATAAAGCCATTTTCATTGTAAGAACCACTATTTACTAACTACCTCTTTAAAGTTCTAATGGAAATCGTTTTATTATTATTTTATTAAATTTCACCTGTTATTTCTACATTGTATTCAATTGTTAATGGTGTATATTTTTCAAAACGTATCCGTTTCTATAGATTACTTATACATATCATCATCATCATCAGCCTGTAATCGCCCACTGCTGAGCATAGGCCTTTCTTCTTTTACGTCACTCGTTCTGGTCCTGTGCCAGTCTTGTCCATGTTCGAACCGCGATTTTTGGTCATCTACCCAACGAGCTGGTGGACGACCAACACTCCGTGTACAAGTTCGCGGTCACCAAATTTTACAAAACCTACTATAAAATGTTTACGATTTGTTTCCATGATTTCATTCCGTCGCTGATTCTTTCACCTTCGCGATATCTATGAGCACGTTAACACAAATAAACCGGAACGTTAACTTCTACGGCTCGCTGGACAGTGTTGGACATAGACCAAGAGACAACGTCGAAATAACTTTTAAATTGTGTGTCAAGTTTGGAGCTCATGTGGTACCTACATAGGTTTGACTTACGGCGTCATTTCAAGCAACTTATTACGGTAACATTAATTGCGTTTAATTAATATAGATATATGTATCATACTATAATCGATCACGGAGTATAATTATGTGCGTATATTTAACTTCTACTTGGATTTAAGTGACATATTTAATGGTAATTATAGACTGGGTTAACACATAAGCGTTGTAGGGTTTTGTTCGGGCACATTTGTAGTGATGAGTTTGTAGAGCAGAACGAGATCGGAAGGTTGTCTTATTGTGATGCGGTGGTGCAGGTAGGAAGCTATTGTCACATTCAGCAATGCAGTTGTTGGATACCCCACCTACCTCTTGCCCCATAGGCGATATGCAAGCTATACGAGTATAGTACTAGCTTCCACTCGCAACTTCGTGAATTGGGTTCAAAGAGAAATGATACATGTGTAAGTAATAAAAGAGCAATAGTTTCATCAGTCATGAAACTTGCGCTACTTTATTATCTAGATTAATAAAATGGATACCTTCTATTCCGGAATAATGTTCCATAAGGCGCATGTATACCATAACTCAAGTGGATATGTACTGTAGTTAGTCTTTTGATAATTTCACAGGAACCTAACATGTTCTCGGGATAAAAAGAATCCTATATTTTGCGTAATTGAGTAACAAACATTCAAACATACCTACTTTTACATTTATAATATTAGTAGAATAGAATACCCAAAATTGTCTGGTTTATATAATACAAGCTTTGCTAAATATGGGGCTAGATGGCGCTAAAAAAGTATTCAGTATTAGTTTTATACTTACCTAGCATACGGAATATTTATTTGTGGGATTCTTCTGTAAAAGTAATAATACAAACGAAACGCTTTCCTGATGGTAAGAGACAACGCATGCCCATGATAAATAACAGCAGTAGACAGAACTTGAGTAGCAAAACAAAGTCCATAGTAACGCTGCTTTAGCGCTCATTGCTTTGAAATTTTCGATGGTTAGTCTCAACAGCTCTATAATTTTGGTTGATACTACAAACTACTCTAATATACTATATAATACTCTTCAAAGCGGAACACATTAACGTTTACACAACTAAAAAGTTCTCTAGTTCTAAGCATATGACCACTATAGTGGTATAAGCATGTTTAGCAAATTTATATAAATAATTTATGTATTCACTCACAATAGCGTTAATATAATGTTGAAGCATGAGTCTATATATACTTTCTACTTAAGTTCTCAAATAAGCGAATTTTGTAATTCTTTTGAGAATAAATGTCTTTAAACCTAACTACTGTTTGGTGACAGAATATCTGATACAGCAGTAGTATTTACCTAAACGACCTTCTACTAAGGAGATCTACCATCAAATAAAATGCAATTCAGCTGAACTATATTATTGTTATGACTTATCTTTCAACTCACAAATTATTAAAAAAAAACAGCTTTTAAATCACCCAAACCTAGACTCTTCAGCTACAACCGTCTACGAGTACCCTTTGTATACCCATCCATCGTCATGACAACCAGTTGACCGGAAACCGCCTTGGTTTACGATCGCCATTATATTGTCCAAGCGTCAAAAGAGCAATACACTTGTCATCGTGATCACCACATTACTCTGGCGACTGTTTTTAGTTGTTTTCAATACCACTGATATGCAGATCGGCTTCGTCAGAAGTATGCATTGGCTTTGGTGAACCTTAAAAACCGGCCAACGGACTCACTCACCGAGGGTTCCGTACAAACCTGTAGGTATATAAGTAAAAGTTATGGTATATTTTTTTATGGTAATTTATGCTTTTCGCAATTTTTCCTTTATCTGTGTTATAAGACGTTGCTTCGTACCAAATTTCAAGATTTTGAGTTTAAGAGAAGTACCCTGTAGGTTTTGATTCCCTTGCGAGTGTCGAAAATTTGCAGCATAAACGACTGTATCTTTTGATGGCGTTGGCTTAGAAGTTTTTTTCACTGCTCCAAGGGACAGTAGACCTTATTTGATATAAATTTTGCGTTCCTGAGTAAAATGGTCTAGACAGACAGACGGACAACAAAGTGATCCTATAAGGGTTCCGTTTTTTCCTTATGAGGTACGGAACCCTAAAATAACTTTTCATGTAAATTACAATTGATAATCATTATAATATTTAATATGAATTGTTATTAGTTATTTCATGTATCCAACGGTATGTTCCAGCAGCCTCACTTGAGAGCCAGTTCCATTCCAGGTTAGCTGTGTTTACCATTTTCGACCACACGTCACTTAACATCTAGCTTGTCGAAAATAATAATATGTATGTAAAATGGATTTTGTTTACAAAAATCCAATCCCTCTTCTGAATTCTTTAAATGTAATAACAACAGAGCAATAAAAAAAAATATAACGTTAAAATATTTTGTTTGATTCAAAATAAAACATTTTTCTTGTGAAGAATTGCTTTGAATTTTTTGTACATACATAGGTATATTTAAAATATATTCACAAAAAATAATTCAAGTAGCTTTAAGAGCCATTAAAAGGCTTCCGTATTTTAAGAATATGACGAAAAACTACAACTTTTAATTTCTTAATTCCGAGGCACACACCGTCTGTTTCTTGTTCTTGAATGCTCTTCGTCCTAATATTTCCTGAACGAGATAGCTAATAGCAACAAGGTCGCCTATCTAACGTCACACTAGTTTTTATTAGTTTATTCCTTCTATTATATTAAGCATACAAACTTTAGTGTGCACAATAATGAGTTTATGTATCCATCTACTTTTATAGGTGAGCATGCCTATCATCCGAAAGACGTTATGGCCACTGTGCGTGTTCGAGCAAGGAATCACTGAAAAATTTGATTTTTTTTGCTGTTTTTCTTAAACTCTTCGCCATCTGACCCTAAACTAAGCTAAGCTTGTGCTATGGAAGTCAAATAACTGATAAATACATAAATACTTTTTTTTTTGTAAATACATACAGAACACCCAGACACAGAACAAACATTTGTTTAAAACACAAAATATATGTCATGGGTGGTAACCCAACCCACGCTCTACAGCTCTTAAGGCAGATATACTACCAATGAGCCAACAGGGCTATCGAATTTATGATGAGGCTATATGATGTGTTCTTAATTTGTGTTTTATTCAGCATCATCATCATCATCATCATCATTGTCATCATCATCATCATCATCATCATCAGCCGTCGTCAGCCCTTCGAAGTCCACTACTAGACATAGGCCTCTCCCAAGACACGCCACTCAGCCCGATTTTCGGCTTTTCGCTTCCATCTACCGCCAGCTGTCCTACGTAAATCGTCACTCCGTCGAGTCTCAGGGCGTCCTACGCTACTAACGTTTTAGTATGATCATTAAACTTGAGAGAAAAGAGACAGATTTAATATGCCAACCCAAAAAAAAAAAACAAGACACCATTGTTTTATTTTTGTTCCTCCCTGGGTGCTTAATGTATGCCTTATAAACTCTGAATACGCGAAATAACAGCACTTTCCACTTTCACGAAATAGCGTGTCTTACTTTTACGCGACTTTGGACCTTAAGTTGACATTTCTATCATTTAGTTGTCTGTGTGTGGTGTTTTTCGAATAAAAAATGATCACGTCTGACGTGCATTCATACTTTTTCAGGCATAAAAGGTATCCTTTATCTTAATCTAATAATAAAATAGCGCAAGATTAATGACTATTATTTGTTTGTTATGTTCTAATTCTAAAGTTAACACGGACGAAGTCGCGGGCGTAAGCTAGTATTTTTTTTTTTTTTTTTTTATTAGCTGACACTAGGTGTTTTACCACAACTCACTTGATGTTAAGTGACGGTGTGGTCGAAGATGGTAAAGCACACCTAACCTGGAATAGAACTGGCTCTCAAGTGAGGCTTCCGGAACACACCGTTAGATGCTTGGCGGCAGATTTTCAACTTGAGGGTGGTAGCTAGCCAGCCGAGTACTAGAAAGTACCCTACCACCACGCTATGGTTCCCTCACGGTGTTTTCCTTCACCGGCAGCTCAAGCTCATTGTTGGGGTTTGAACCCACGCCCTTCGGCATGCGAACCGACCGCGCTAACCACTGAGCAATCATCGCTACAAATAATATAAATAGGTGCCTTCTTAGGAAGGTACGTGTCGGTATAACCAATAATTTCTAAAATTCACTCAACATTTCACGTCAAAATACCATTATCCATTTAAACATTTTTTTCATTCCGTTCCAATACCATTCTTGAATTACCAACCCAAATCAATTTCAGCAATGATTGTATTCTGTAAATTCTGTTGTTCAACTCGAATCAGCGTTTGCAAATGAAATTTTGAATGGGTATAATTTATTCCGGGATTACCTACCAATATATTGGTAAAATTATTTTGCACGTCTATCACAAAACCTACAACTAAAGCTTACTAATCTGTATTCACTTTGCTTTTAATAAATTCATTTGCATTATTTATGAGAAATAGTCGTTCGTGCAAGCATAGCCAACTTTGTGTTTTGTCATATTGTAATTAAACTCAAATAGTGCTTGTTCTACGTCTAGATTAAACTCAAAGTGTGGATGTATTCATTAATATTTTATGTAATTAATTGTTTTATTTATTAATTTATTGTTTGTCGTGGTGGTGCCGGCGTAAGAATAGTATCCTACCCTCTCTACCCGTGGTTGCCGTAAGAGTCGGCTAAGGGATGTAATCCGGAAGATGGGCAGCAGCGTCTTCCTTGAACAGTCACACCTAACTGCTCTCGCCAACCCGCCTGCCAAGCGTGGTGAGTATTGGCAAAACCCCCCCAGGAGGAGGCCTATGTCCAGCAGTGGACGCCTATGGCTGATGATGATGATGGTGATGATTGTTTATGTAACAATTTATCATTTAAAAAATTATATTTTAAAAATACTTCCTCAAATACATATTCTTAATTCAGATAGTTTCTGGTAAGCTACTATTGTGATAATATATTTTTTTTAACTAAAAATAATAAGACGAACAAAGTGGTACCCAAAACCCTGAGTTACAAAACAAAGTCCAAGACATCGCTGCATTGCCTTTGAGAGATTCGTTGCAACCATCGAATGTCTCAAATTCAATGCTAACTAATAAAAATTATATTAAAACAACAAGTTTTACTTAGTTGAAAGGCCAGTTCTTTGATGGCAGCTAACTTCATGTTTAATGGCAGTGTGGTCGAAGATGGTAAACACACCTAGCCTGAACTAGAACTGATTCTCAAATTAAGGTGCCAGAACAGACCGATAGGTGCTTGGTGATAGATTTTCCATTTGAGGGCAGTAGCTAACCAACTGAGAGCTAGAAAGTAGCCTACCTCTATGCTATTATTTCTTCATGACGATTTGCTATACCGGCAGCCAAGCTCATTGTTGAGATTTCAACCCACGTCTTCCGGCGCGTGAACCGACCGCGTTAACCACTGAGTTATCATTGCCACAAAAACATTATTATTATGATGGATTCGTATGTTTGTAGTTTTTATTATGTAGTTTTAATAATGTAAAGTGCACACTAAATTCTAAATCCAACAATATCCGTAAACTTTGATTCTGCAAAAACGTTGTAACAACAAGAAATGCTCCATAAATTTCCCAGTCTCAGATTATTTATAGTCGCTAGCCAAGGCCTAACCTTGCTCTACCAAACTGATGCAATCATGGACATAAATCCGATTGTTTCACCCCGTCCTGGTTCATGTCAAGCCCTGATTACTGGATTACTGAGTGATCCGACGTTCTAAAGACCGAAGTTTTAAGGCAGGTTCCTCAAGATATTATGTTTTTTTTATTACTTATAACAATGATTACAAACTATTTTTCTAAACTATTTTATTTCAATGCTGAATAAAAGTTTTTTCTTATCATTTCATGTTTACAAGTAAATTTAAATATCTAAAGTCTAATAATACCTTTAAACGAGCAATTCTTGTATAAATGTATATATAGTATAATCTGAATCTCGGAAACGGCCCACAGATCCTAAACATATAACAACGGCTAATCATACCAGGTGCATATCTTATTATATCTGATTTTTCTAATGCGAGACACAAACCGCGTATTAAGCTCCGATGCTAAAATTCATCTTAGCCTCCAATGTTAAAATCCATATTTCTCAATATTCGAGCCGATCTTTGGCCACCTCCTCTGTTTATCCATACTTCGAGCCTACTGCATTTCAATAGTTCGAGATATATCTTATATCTTTAAACGAGCAATTCTTGTGCAATATAATTTGAATCTCGGAAACGGCTCCAACGATTTTCATGAAATTTAGTATGCAGGGGGTTTCGGGGGCGATAAATCGATCTAGCTAGGTTTAATTTTTAGAAAACGTCGTTTTATCCGTGTTTTCAGCCGAGAAAAGTTCGGTCATACAGGTACTAAGTTATAATAGTGCATTACAATCTTCTCCCGTTCAGATGTCCAAGCTAACACAGCCCATGGATTTTCCCTAAGGAATTATTTTTGTCGTGTGACAAGATCTTAACGGAGACCTCCGGCTTTGTCATAATCGACTTAACGACGGGGATTAAAAACGGAAAAGCTCTTGTTAGGTGTAATTTAATTAAGAGTTTCTCTTCCATCTTTTGGTCTTTTTAAAATGATAATAATAGATATAGCCATAGCTTTGATAAATGGTTTCATTTTTACAGCAAGCCTAACAACCTAACATTTAGGAATTAAGACTTGTATGATATTGTAAAAAAAAAACCTGTTATACTTTAGAGATATATGTCATTAAAATTAATCATACTTATATATAGTATTTGATTCAAGATATTTGAGATAGATAGATGAACAATTAAAATTATTATTTTTTACATATATTATTTTATTTTTATTTTATTAACAAATAGACTTGCGTTTGACCTCCATCTTACCTACGGTCTATGGTTTAGCAAGTTAGTCTAGAAGAAACCGGTTCACAGGCAACTTTCTACTTGCTTCGATCATGGCACCAAAAACCGTTTGATTCTTCTACTTTCATTACCGAACAACAGTTAATTAATAATTGTTAGCTGGCTAACAATTGATGAAAATACTATATATATTTTTATCTATTCTATTTAGCAAGTCAAACCGTAACACGTAAGTGTTTTTATTTAATGGACCAACAAAACAGCGAGCGATGTCGACGCACGCGAGAATGCTATTAGTTCTTGTTAATAGTACTTGATGGAAATAATCGTCTTCAAGTTTCTATTGAATAGTAGCGAAATCTTGGTTCTCACACTGAATGTTTCCTTTTTTCATATAAATATACTAGATTCGAAGCTAAAATGATAGTCGGACTACACATGCACGTGAGTAGAGTTAAGGCACTGCGGGCAATAAAAATAATTTCGTAATGATTTTTATTAATATAATGTATACATTTTATACCAGCAATTTCTTTTATTAATCTTGATATTCTTGTTGAAAAAATTCTTGTTCTCGTAAAACAATTTATTATATTTTTTATAGTCATGGACAAGCTTTATCTCTTAGCATTACATTAGAAAAAAAAAATTGTTCGTCTCACTAATTTTATAAGACATTTTCTTATTGGAAAACTGATTAAGATTTTCTCAAAATTTGCATGAAAAATTTGTCACCATTTCTCACGAATCCCATTGAACTTAGTTCACTGTACCGCTAAGTCACTTATAAAAATGAATGACAATTTACAGCTTCTCATTTTAATCATACACTATGTAATGTCAATTTATTACTTTGCTATAAAAAAAAATATTCCGTCCAGTAAAATTAATGCCTGAAACCTATTTGTTCTCTAGGTCTGAATATCCAAAATACGAAATTGAGTTTATTTTCGAAGATTTATGTAGGTATAATATTTGCTGACAGACGAAATAAAAAGCATTCGGATATTGAAAAACGATTGATGAGTCTAAAACTCAAAGGAAAAGCCCTAAATGGAATGATATTTCTAGCAAGACCCAGTTAGATCCTGCCACTTAGGATGTAATGGACAAAGACAAACATTTTGGTTGATTTTATTTTTTAGTTTTTTTGGTTTTGTCTCTAACCTAACTGACTATACCATGGGAAACAAATGTTCTAAGAAAGATAGATATTACAAATGAGTGGACCGTAAATATTTTTATGGTCAATTCATGTGCAGTAGATGGAGAGATCTACTAAAAGACCTCGGCCTGCCAAGAACAATTGTAAATTAATTGCAGGAAAGAGTATCCTATAAGCAGCGTTAGTTAGCTTTGGTTGGTTGGTCATATCAAATTGGGCTGGGCAAGGATGAGAACACAGGCAACGAGGGTGAATGTTAAAGGGGTCCCTTAAACCTACACCTGGGTTGCAAGTCGTCTATCATAGAGAGCTACAAATCCAGTGAACGCACCAGTGGACCAGAAATCCAGTCTCTGAAAGAGGCCATAGTTGAGCACGCCGATAAGTGACACTCTTGGGCGTTACTTTGACTCCAACTCTTAACTTTGGCTCTTTAAGCTCAAATAAGCGACATCGTTCATGGTCGATTTTTCTAAAACTCGAAATGAAATTTATTCACTAAAAATAGGGCTTACATTGATGTTATAGATATTTTATTGATTTGATTCTCCTATTTTGCCGTGACTCGGCATGTGAATTTAGTCGTGCAACAATTACGTAAAGAAAATATTATATATTTAAAATAAAAATCAATATATGTCAAAATGAAATATCATTTACATTTTAGGATCATTTAAAAAATGAAACGATTTGATTCCAAGTTCATTGTGCGGGCTGCTAGACAGTGGAATGCGCTGCCTATGGTCAGGTGTGCCAGTGGGTGTTCCCCGTTGGGCGTAATCTGGGTGTCTTCAAGTCGAGAGTGAATCGGTATCTTCTAGGCAAGCGTGCTCTATCTTAGACCGCATCATCACTTAACATCAGTTGAGAAGGCGGTCAAACGTAAGCCTAACTACTTTAAAAAAAAATAAGTCATAGGGACTGTACGGGTTCTCGTCTCTGTAATTTGATGGACCCGATACACGATACCCATGAATTTTCATCTCATTATTTTCAGAAGGGCCTAAAACATATTTTTCTGAAGTTTTTTACTATAACAAATATATATTAAATTTGTTTAGAATATGTGTAACTCGTGTGGTGATAAAAAAAGCATAACAATCATTTTACAAAAAACTCACAAACATCTTTTTATCCTTAAAAATGTTAAAATGTTAGGGCATGTGTTAAAGAACTTTGATCGAATTTCACCAAATTTTATTGTTTTTAAATAAGCTCACAATTTACTCCTAAACAAGCTCTACTCACATCATATCGTCAAATGAGATATAATCCGATAAATTTGATCCAATTTACTAAAGACGTACTACTAGCTTATAATAATTGGAATCGAAATAGTAACCTAACACCCCGCTTTCACCAAGGTTCTCACAGCCATTTCCTTGCGTAATTAACTCCAATTAACCACATTCCGGTACTAATTTTCTTCATATTTATTAAAAAGTTCTTGTATTCGTTTACTGAAAAGAGAGAAAGAAATATTTACTTTCTCACACACGACACTACTACAACAACACACTAGGATATATGTATATAATAACTGGCGACCCGCCCCGGCTTCGCACGGGTGCAATATAGATACTAATGTGGTGCATATGCATGTATTATGCATATAAACTTTCCTCTTCCGCTTTTTCTTTCAAAGCTCTAAACTAATAGAATACTTTTTTTTTAACAAACTTATTTCATAAATATACATATTTTATTTAGGACACCCAAACACTGAACAAAAATTTATGTTCGTCAAATGAATGTTTGTCTTGGATGGGAATCGAACCCACATCTCCGTGAAGCAGGGCTTCAACTTTAGCAAGTTTAACATCAAACGACATATTTACCCTTACTTATTTAATGTTATAAATTACAATCTTCATTGTTTTAAAATTCGATTTAATTAATCAGTAAATTTACTTTTAAATTGTCACATTTCTTTTAATTTTCCTCCTTTTTTCCAATTACATCACTTTCAGCCCAAAAGCTTCAAAACTCTCGAAAATGAAAGAAATTAATAAAAATCAGTCCGTTAATTTCGTTTGGATAAACATTTGAATTTCGCTTCCCTCTATTTATATTTGCTCTTTCCTGATTGTCTTCTTAAGCCTTCGTGAGCCTCTTCGGTGGGTAAATAGAGATTCGAACGATATTCTTAGAATTGCAGGTACAATAAACCCCGGAAACACACAATATAAATATGTGTATAACACGTAGGAAAATACATAAATAAGCTGCAACGTATTTATATTTTATTAAAACTTAGTTTTAATTTGTCGTTCGTTAAAGAGAGTTCTAGTCAATGACTCTGAATAAGTTATTCTAGCATTCTGGCCACACTTCTTCGACTAGGCTTTTAAATAAGGTTTATTTACGCATAAATCCTTTTTATTTTCAAAATTTTTTTAATGTTTAATGTTGTTGTCATAAGTAAGATGTAATATATATGTTTTTGTTTTTATCTTTGACAAGCTAGGTGTTTTGACCACACCTCACCTAATCGTAAGTGACGATGTGGTTGAGGATGGTAAACATACTTAGCCTGGAATGGAACTGACTCTTAAGTGAGGCTCCCGGAACACACTGTTAGATGCTTAGCGACAGATTTTCAACTTGAGGGTTGCAGCTAGCCAGCCGATTACCAGAAAATACTTTTCCATCATGCTATGGTTTCCTCACGATGTTTTCCTTCACAGGGAAGCTCAAGCTCATTGTTGAGGTTTTAACCCACGCCCTTCGGCGTGTAAACGAACCGCGCTAACCACTGAGCTATCATCACTACAATATATATATATATATATGCAATACTATATATTTTTTATTCTAATGTACGTTATATTTTTCTCTAATAATTGTAACTAAGGTTGTGCTCAAAATACATACATTTTTACCATAAATGGAGAAGCTAAAAAGGGTAGTGATTTAAAGTAAGGTGCTACTATAAACAGTTCCAGATAATATTAACTCTGATGACGTAGACAAAATAAAAAAATAATTATTTTAAAATATTTCAGAAGATATATCATCGACAAGCGAGGAAGAGCATGTCTATTTTGGCGTAATTAAATATAATAATTAATAATAAATTGTTTCACACTTTGTCAAACAGCTACCGCGAACGTCTATCTCGGGAATATCCGATTCATGTAACGTCTGTTTCGCACGTTCCTTTTACTTCAGCAAACAACGCCATCGTCGAATAACAAGAAAGTCGCAGCATCCATAATGCAACCATCATTATTTATGTAGCCCCTATATTCTATTACCACAACTTTCCTGATCTTGTTAGCTGCAGTGGCTGCCTTTAAGTGAATCGAGTGGAACTTCAGTAAAGTTGTGGCACCTCGGCTTAGAAGTTATTACTGGACTACATAAGCAAAGGCATAACATCCATGAGGTTCTAGGTGGCTTACTAACTTTTGTTATTGGAAACCGATTTGTGTACTTGTGTAGGTACCTTGTTTGAGGAAACTGTGATATGGCTTTATTTATAACATGCTTACAGTTAACTTTGATTTCATGTAGGTAATACTTCTTTACGCTAACGTATATTATATTAACTGCAGTACGTACATAAAGATCAGATCAGATCAGATCGTCGGACATTTCAGACGGTGTCATCTAGCTCCAAACTAATCAAAACTTGTATTTTGGGAAACCAAATAAATAAATATTGTAGGACATTACACACAGCGCCATATGACCCCAAACTAAGCAAAGCTTGCACTATGGCAGTCAAATAACTGATAAAATACATACATATTTTTTTTTTGTAAATACATACTTATAATACACAATATTATACCATTATAAATTTATTTATACCACAAAATGTTTGTCCTAAATGGGAATCGAACCCTTGCTCTAACAAAACAAAAGCAGATTTTCTACCAATGAGTCAACAAGGCTGTCAATAACATGATAAAGCTAAATAAATAGCATAATATATTTTTAAGAGATCTAGTGTTCACAGTAAGAAGTTTCTATTTAAGAATATGCATATATGTTCGTCACAGAAAAGTTTGTCCTGATACTTATCAAACTGCCCAAGAAGCAAACAGGGCAGTCTACAGAGAAATTGTTCGAATAATGCACTATTCTATTGGTATGTTTTAAAGATTAATTATAATATTACCAGAGACGTATTGTTTAAATATTAACACATTTTCCATTTAAGCATTGAATTTTGGTACCGTTTTTAACCCATTCAAGGCTTATTTTTAACTACTCTAAGTTTCAACTTAATTGATTCAAAATGCTAAGTTATTATGAATTAATAAATTATTTTTTATGGTTGTAACTGTCTTTAAGCCATATAATTAAATTATACAGTGCTAATGCATTAACAACCGCTTGTAACTGTTCTCTTTGCAAATTAGAATTAATTGCGCTATTCCGTGACCCGACGAACGAGATGAAACATTCAAGTTTTGTTACAGGTTGTATGGTGCAAACGTAAAAAAAACATAAATATACTGTAACGTTTATTGGAAATACAAAACAAGACTAATAGAGGAAGAATTTGGTAAAAAAAGATTACATAGGTATGTTTTTAATATGAGAGGATTTAATACATATCCCTCTACTCGTATAACATACGGTACTTAGAACTTTGAATCACAAAACAAAGTCTAGAGTATCGCTGCTTTTTGGTAATTAGTGATGCGATGAAATATATATATATTTGTGCTGTTTGCATAAGTTTTTAGTAATGTAATCACTTGTTTACTGGGCTTGACCGTCACTTACTTTATTTTTTCCTTCAAGCTTAATATTTATAAATCAATTAGGTGAATAGGTTTGTAATATTATTCATTTAAGTTATAATCTTTCTATTAAACTAATACCATTACACCGTCGGTTTATTTATAAACAAGTAATTGTACATTGTACCTTAGGTTCAGTGTGATATGCTAATTCTACTTATACTTTTGAAGGGTACAGCAGCTAGCGAAATTACAGGGCTATTAAGACTAACCATCTAGTCTCAAAGTAATGAGTGCCAAGGCAGCGATGCCCTGGACTTTGTTGTACTACTCAAAGTTCTGTGTGTCGCTGCAATGGTCATGAACAGGCGTTGTCTCTTAACATCAGGAGAGCGTTTCGTTCGTCTCATGACTGTTACAAAAAATAACTCTTATAGATTTCTTCAATAAAATAAAATAAATGTGATTTTAACTGTGGTTAAGACTTTAATTGATTTCGTTTATTTTATGTGATTTTATCGCGATACTCTTTAAAGTATGAAATAGTTGACACTGGCAGAATGCATAAAGTATGATGGCACATTAAAAAAAAAACAGCAGCATTGCAAAGCCTCGTCAGGCGTTTCGTTGATTCATATGGATTCCAATGGTTGTATTTGTATAGTGTGCGGATTCAAACGCGGAGCCATGCTCGATTCCATTCATGTATTTCCTGATTGCTTTTACATCCTTTACTAGCCGTGGTTTACATTTTGGTGTCGTTTTATCACAAACCGATGTTTTAACGTTTCTTTCATAGTAAGGATCGATATATTTATTTTATACTAACTGCATCTCGCGATTTCGTCCGCGTATTCTGGGATAAAAGTAGCCTATGTGAACAGAGTAGAAGCTATTTTTTTGGAACAAAAATAACTTGTAATCTGGTTCAAATTCGTTCAGTCGTTTTTCATATAGTCGTTTTTGCGTTTATAATTTTATGTGAAACAATATTTATGGTAAAGAATTGATGATGTTTTAATATTAATATTACTCTAGTTATGTCTGTAAGCGGAACTTATTCGCACCCAAAAAATTAATGTGTTCAGATCGCGAAAGCTTAAAAATTACAAAATGTTATCTAATCATTTACTTGTATATCTGTAATCTTTTTGCTTAATTATTAACATAGCTGTAGTTAATATGACTAATAATAGACTACAGAAACATAAATATTTCAAATTAACACTAAGAAAGAAAATAAAACTATGGACAAATTATATATAAAGTCAGAAAAAAACAATTTTAAATAAACGAATCTAAAAGTCCGCTATGTGACTTGAAGGCGTGTATAATAAATTCAGTTAACCTGAAGAATTCCTTTTGGCTTAAAAAAAGAAATGTGGTAATTGTAAGGCCAATTTTTTTAAGTCTATTGAGATGAACGAGATACTCTCCTGATGGGAAAAGATAACACATGTCCATGACAATTGCAGCGATACACAGAACTTTCAGTAACTCAACAAAATACAGGGCAATGCGGCTTTGGTGCTAATTTCTTTGAGACATTAGTTACTCATAGTTGGTTAGTCTCAGCCCTGTAATTTTACTAGTTGCAGTAACCTTCAAACCGGAGCACAGTAATGTTAACACACTGCTGTTTGGCGGCAAAACATCTGGTACTACGGTGGTACCTACCTTGATGACCTCCTGCTAAAGACATCTACCACCGAGTAAAACCTAAGTAGCAAGCAGTTCATAACACATAGTTTAATACATACAGATTATATTATGTGCTGCCTACGCATCGCCTATGTGATTCATATCAGCGTCACTATTTACAATTCATGTTATTTTTACATTTAGAGAGGCGCCACACAACTTTTGTTATTTTAGCTTAGTAGGGTCGGAGGCAACAGGTAGGTTGTCATCCTTCGAACAACATAAAGCTTTTGACGGGAAACCCAAACTCCTTTTATTCGAGCGTCGCCGACGACGTAGAGTGGATTAGGGACTCATTTATATTTAATGGAACATCGAGAAAAAAATATTGGTAATAGGTTTATTGAATTTATCATAACCAACGTAGGAATCGTGGTTGGATTAGCTTAAACGATGTTTACGATGCTAAATAATACTCGGTACCAATTTGGATTATTCTGATAGGTGCAATCGCGTATTGTGCTATAACGGTTAGTGTTTTTAAGTATATAACCCTGTACAATACAAAATAGCACATCAATCAAAGCTTTTCTGTGCTACTAAAGTAATTGAGCGTAAGTCCTGTAACGTCCGTACATACATTTACAGTTACCTCACATTCGATACTTTGTTAAAATACATAAAAGCGATGTACCACGTAAATTTGTATGAGAAATGTGAAATTTCATTGTGACAAAGTACATAAACGTTTACACGTCTGGCTAGTTGGAAATTTCGTCCCGGTGATCTCAGACACAAAGGGACGGACCTTTTGAGACAGGGACGATACGCGTCCGGTTCTAGTCCGGATCTGGTTTTGTGGGACGAAATGAATTCATTAAAATGGAATTCATTTAACATTTTACCTGTAAGTTGGACATCTTTAGAAATACAAATCATAAATTGTTTATAGAAAATCGACTTGTATGTTGTGAACACGGCCATGTGTACATGAATATGTGTTCATTTTTGAACAATAAGAAGTCCTTCAGATTTTTAAGTTTCGAAACCTTATCGTAATGAATTATCTGATAATTTTCATCATCATAATCATCCATCACCACGCGGGTAAAACCGCGGGGCGCAGCTAGTTTATTATACATTAATATTTTGGCGTGACGGCCCTCTTTCTTGCGCAGTATAAAAAGTACTTAAAACACCCTTTCCATAGCATAGTAGAATCTCGATTACCTTCATTTTGTTCGTGTTTAATACGTGCGGTCATCTAACTTGGGAATGTACTTATTTGCGTCAACGTCGGCAAAGTTAAATGAGATAAACTGCAATCAGAGAGACCGATGCTGTCGAGATTACTTTAACTCAGTTTCTTGGTAACAGCTTCCAAGTCAATAAGTTACTCAGACTTTTAGATGCCCTCAAGCCACAGATGAAGAGCATTTAACAAACATTGCAAAAGCTTTTTCAAGCAATACTTACTTGTTTAAAAAAAATATATTGTACAAAACTGTAGATCTAATTTTCTAGTGACAGCTAATACATATAGATTTTAAAAAAGGTATACTTAAATAAAATTTGTTATATCTTTTGTCCTGTGTTTCTGTGTCAGACGAAATTTTTCGATTATCTTTTTCGATAACTTGTAGCGAAACATTTAAAAAAAATTACCCTTATAAGTGATTTTGTTTTAGCTAAAATTAATCTTTATATATCAAAATTTCGTGTCACGTTGTTTGTCCACGATAAACTCCTAACTACTGAACCGATTTTAACCAAATCTTGCACACTGTGATTTGATCCAACTTGAGAGATAGGATATTTTATATATCAATTTATAATCGCAATATTTATTTATTGTAAATTATTTTGCAACAAAGAGGTATTTATCTGTGAGTTCCATAAAGATCTAATAGATGGCGGTGTAAGGTAATTTATAACTGGATTGATTATATACAATAGATGGCGCTACGTTAAAAGTCCAAACGTTTCATATGCGCTACAATTTATTTCACGTTACACGCATGTATTCATTTTGGCCACAACAACGCGTGGCCGGGTCTGCTAGTCTTGTATAATTGGAAATCAGCCAACGTGCCTAATTAGGTTTCCAGTAATTTCTACTATAGTAACTAAACTCTAGTGATTCCCCAAAGGATCGACTAATGCCGCTTGTATTACTTGTAACTCGTTTACTGTTGAGTGTGTGAGTCTTGCCCTGAAATTACAGTTGGGACCAAGCTTAAACTCCATATTAGCCTCAGCTTTCAAACGACACTAGTATCTCGGGGGAGAAACACCCACTCGCTTTCCTCTTGGACTAAAATGATCTTGTGCCACCTGTTGCCGCGAAGCATCAGGCACTACGAACTTACTTTGCAAGTACCAAGTGGTCATAAATATAATTTGAGGTATCCACCGCTCCGTGGCAACGTTATTTCCACCTGAACATTGTGACAGCAAGCAATGGATATCATCCATTTGCAACACGACGTCCATATTTTTTTTAAACTTCACAAACTCCATTACAGTAATGAAAACTGGCAGTAATGAGGTGTAAATGAACAAATAACTTTTAACAGCTTTCGGAGTATTGAATTTGCACGAACATTTGTTTCACAGTAATGGACCAATATGTATTGTGATTTTTTTTACCCAACAACACGCAATGATGTTATGAAAACGAGTAATGGAATTTAATACCTACAGTTTTAACACAGTTTTTTCACAGAGAAACCGGTTGGTTTAAAGTGATTATATTTTAAAAGTTTTAATTTCAAGGAACAAGCTCTCGTTAATCAGGAATGTTGTGTGTTTAGCGTTATTTATGTTAAGACGGGTTAACTATCTATAAAGTTTGAAGTACTCGAGATTAACAAAATACTTGGTAAACATTAAATATACTTTTTGGAAATTGTTCCTGTATTAATCTGTTCATTACTTTTTGTTTACATAAATTTGTTCATAGGAAAAAACATATTGAAAATAAAATTAATTACCACCCGATTTTATTGATAAATTAAAAAAAAAAAAAAAACTTCATTCGTAGTCGACAAGAGAGAATAGTGTCTGGATCAGAATGCTGGCAATGATAATATTTTGCTACATAAGTTCTTACATAACAGATACATTTTAATTTGAATAGGCTACAGTATCAGATGCAGATAGACTGAACCGAACTTGGCACCGGGCCCGTGATTCAGCAAACACCGCCTTCCCCATATGGGTTGAACTAATTAGCAGCACACAACTACAAGTATCTACACCTAGTTTTAACCTGGCTTACATTACTATTTTTATCGCTGCGTTGGATGGTAATTCCAAGTTTTGGAACAAAATAGATGCCAGCCAAAACGCAAACTTATGGACGTATGCATTCTTCACATCCTCACTTACGGTGCACAGACTTGGTCTTTGACAAAAGATCAGAAGGCCGCACTCGGAGTTTGATAGCGAGCGATGGAGCGTAGTATCTTGGGAGTCAAATTAACAGACCGTATAAGGAACACGATACTACACTCCAAAACCAAAATTGCTGATGTCAGCCACAAAGCCGGACGACTGAAGTAGGAATGGGCGGGCCACGTATGTCGCACGTCAAACGACCGCTGGCAAGCCGCTGGGCAAAGGTTACCACATATTGGACGCCAAATGTAAGCGACCTCGGGGTCGACCCAGACGATGGTGGAGTGACGAACTAAATCATCAGTCCAGACCGGGCAGCCTGGAAGAAGGAAAGGGAGGCCTTTGCCCAGCAGTGGGACAATAGAGGCTGAAAAAAAATCTTCGATTTGAAATATTTCACTATGCCTTATACATTTGCATTTCTCGTACAATAGGCGTTACATTCTACCAGCCGAGAGACGAGGAAGCCAGTCATGGAGACATGAAGCATGTATGGCATGAATTGATTAGGGCTGCCACTATGACATCGTCGAAATAGCACACACGGGAACGAGGCTTACTTGCTCAGAAAACCAACCAACCAGTTTCATCATAATATATATGTATGTTTCTCTTCTCTAAATAGTACGAAACCACATGTCTGTGTCTCCACTTTCGAATCAGCCCTGTATTTATAAATTGTTCCACTGCTGGACGTTGGCCTCTTTTAAGTGTGAGAAGGTTAAGGCCATAGTCAACACGCTGGCCAAGTGCGGGTTATCAGACTTCACATATCTTCGAGAACTTTATTTTTATGAACTCTTGGATATGTAGATATTCTCACGATGTTTTCCTTCACCGTTTGAAGTCAATGACAATACGCTCATAACTTAGAAAACCTGAGGTGGCGTGGGATTCGAACCCAGGACCTCCATCCAGGTTGGACACCAAACGGCATCCCAACTAGACTGCCGAAACTTCTATCTCCGCTTACTTATTCTAAATCAAGAAACAGATATTGATTAAACTGAATTACTTTATCTATCTATGGTTATCATAAAACCCTTGAAAATATTCTAAGTAATTACATTTTTGTGATTAAAATACCATACATACGATATGTTCGTAAATAGTGGCACGGTGATAATTTTGTTCATGTGAGTCAAAATCTGCGATCTGCCATAAGTATATGCCATGATTTTGATTATGATTATTTGCATCTTCTTTAATTTCAAATTGTATGAGAGAAATGGAAACAATATTAAGCAGTGCCATTTAATTAAACAAAACAACGACAATGACGACCCACAAGTGTACAATACAAACCTCGTCAATACAATTAATTACGAACAAAGTAAAAGAGAAATCAAGTAAATCGGCCGAGCCATTCTCAAGACGTGCTGCGTCTTATTTGGCTGAGTCAAAAATCACGGCGCAGCCCTAGACGAGATTCCTCATAGCATTACCCGTTAAGTGAGCGCTATGGAGTGCATTATAATCCGGCTCTGCGCAGCATCATCTCGCGTAAATTGCGCCGACGTACAGCGTATTATACATATCTTTGTAAAGCTTTGAGCATCACTGTAGAGTTGCTAGCTTGCCGGTTTTTTACCACATACATTTCGGGGAATTGGATTGCACAATTTGGTTCCCCCTGCAACTTTTTATTACCGGACAGCAAGACAAAGGCGACCAAAACGTCATCTGTACATGGTGGATATTCCCCAGGTACGCACAAAGCGTTTTGATTCTACATTTTTTATACGCACAGCGAGGTTGTAGATCTCTCTGCCAGAGTTTGTGTTCCCTGTAAGATACAAATCTAGAGTAAATAGGTTTCTTATAGGTAGGCGTGCTCTATCTTAGACCGCATTACTGCTTTTCATCAGGCAAGGTGTGGTCAAATGCGAACCTATTTAAAACATTTATAAAAAAAAGAAAAAAAATAGCTGTAACGTTAGGTTAGTGACCAAACTCAAGCTCTGTGGCATAATGTTTTTACTGACTCAAATTGCAGCGTATAGTATGAGGTGAATGAGACGCTCTCCTGATGGTCAAAGAAAACGTCTATCCATATATAATCATTGTAGCGACACACAGAATTTTGAGTAGCTAAACAAAGTCCAGGGACGCTGTTTTGGCGCTCATTACTTCGCGACTTTCGATGGTTAGTCTCAACAGCCCTGTAATTTTACTAGCTGCAATACCCTTTAAACCGGAACACAGTACTGTTTACACACTACTGCTTTGCGGCAAAATATCTGGTACTGCGGTGAACTAGACGACTTCCTGCTAAGGAGATCTACCATCAAGTACAAAAGTAATTGTGTATCTTTGTAGTAAAATTACAATAGTTTGAAAATGTATAAAGCCAGGTAGATACATAGTGAATTCAATAACACTCATCGAGTAAACAAAATATTTCTGCAGTTTTTGAAATGCAGCTATAATTTTTTGTGATAAAATTCAAATATCAGCAAACTAATATGGCAATCGCAGGTGCAAATGATGTTTACCGTACTGTAAACACGAGAAAGTTTTAGGGCAAATTAAACAGCCCGACGGAATCGGTTTCCAACTCAGGCAGAAGTAACTTGTGCTGTGAGTTGTAACTAAAAGTAAGCTACAGAAAAGTTTGGCATTTCAACTTCGGCGCTAATGTGAACAAATGACGCAAACCTAAACCTTTTACGAAACTATTATTTTTCATATTTTTGTGTGCTTATTCATTCCGTAGCATTCTGACAATCCTTGTTGTTCTGCTATATCTGAAATCTGTCTTTCTTGATAGATTAAATTAATAACATACCTAATATGAACGCGCGACGACAAGCGCTTAATAGATGTAAAATAGTGCAGCCGGAGTATCAAATTTATTTGTGAACAAACAAAACGAATAATTAAAAAATGCAGCAAAATCTAGGGTGCTGCAATTATTTACAGGCAAGCGTGAAGGTTACCAACAGGTGAGTACTCGTGAATACTCGATGAAAAATTAAACATACTGTTCACTTTTGTTTTATTACTAAATAAGCTTGCGTTTGACTGCCAATTCGTCTGATGCGTCGATGTTCCAAAACCTCGCTGTACAGTAGAATTTGTTAACCAAGTTCTCCGATAGTTACAACCTAGATGCCATCAAGTTCCAAGTAAATTGGTTTCTTCTAGGTAAACGTGCTCGATCGTAGACCGCATCAGGCGAGATGGCAGAACATTAGGCGAAATGGCAGTCAAACGCAAGCGTCAGTGCTAATTAGCAATCATTATTTCTAAGTAAACATTTACCAATTAAATAAGTATTAAAGCTTACAATATACAGCCTGATTCAGGTTGTTTCAGCTATTGTCATTGTTGAGACACTATGTACAGGATATTTCAGGTGTAGCTATCCATCGGTGTGCTGAATATTGATCTACTCATCAACTGTGTATTCACTAACTGTGTTTATTTACTAACTTCAAATTAAAAGATTTTGTATCCTATTCATACAAATGATCACGTGATGCAGTAGATATATTTAATCTTGAATCGTTAACTAGTGTTTTAAAACATTTTACTTTGACAGGTATATAAACATATATTAACACATAGTATAGCTAAACCTCAAACATATAGTCCTATACATAGAGTCCCTGAAATTTCAACGTGATTACAGAATTTATGAATTGCTGGAAAATTCTCTTATTGAATAAAATTAGGTATGTGCTATATGTTAAAAATAACCGTGTACGTGTTCAGTGAGCACCGTTCAAATCGGCGTTGTGAGAAAAAAAAAATTTTTTTGGCACACACAAGAATCATCCTTAAGCAGATACTTCTGTATCATAGATAATACTCGTATACATAAGTATGATAAGTTTGACTAAAAGTAGAAAAAAAACTACTCTCACTCAAAAACTATTTCCTCGCGATATTTTCCTACACCGGCAGCTCAAGTTTATTGTTTGGAATTCAACCCACGCCATTCGAGACGTGAACCGAGTGCGCTAACAACTGAGTTATCATAGATACAATAAATGTTTATCGACGTGATACCACCCAAAATTCGCATAAAACAAAATATCATTTTCTATATTAGATGGAGCTTGTAAACAGAAATGTAACTAATACTTTTAACATGACGAAAAATTCAAATACGTTTAATTTAGCAACATTTCAACTTTTAAACAAAGGAATAGTTTCTCAATACCTATGTACGTCAAAAGACAAAGGTTGAACTCAATATTGAACGTGTATTGTACACAATATCACACCTATATTCGTGATTTTAAATGTTATACAAGATCCAGTAGACAATGGTGTGGCTAGGCTTGGTGTCTATTTGAAATCATCAGAGGGAATTCTCCTTTAGAACATTATGCTACAAGCGTTCTTACAATAGTTGCTTAGTGATATTAATTTCGTAGAGAGGGAAAAATAAGATTGTGAAATTTGATACTAAGCATATAAGTAACCTAAATTAGTAAAGGTTACGCACAATGTTTTTTTTTTTTTTTTCAATTTACACAGCGCCATCTAAGCAAAGCCTGTACTATGGGAACTAGATAGAATACTCATAAACTTTTTTTTTGTAAATACAAGTACATACAGTACACCCAGATAGAACAAACATTTGTTCATACCACAAACTTATTTACATACATACATAACATAGTTTAGATTGTAAAACTAATGCACCTTTCTCTTGTCTTTTTAACAATAACTCAGTTAGACTATTTATTGATCAACAATTTAAGTAGCATTTTTAGACTTTATTTTAAAACATCTAGAGAAAACTAAACTAACTTAAAATTAAATAAAAAGGCCGTTACATAGTTTACATATATCTATTTATTTTATGTCAAATTTAACGCTCGAATCACAACATCGCGCGTCGACGCGTATCTGCTATATTTTTCTCGGCGAAATGTAACTTTATTTATAGTATAAATAAGTTTTGTAATCAACTGAGATATGGTTTCATAGGAGAATGACAAACTTAACAAATTAATACAACAACAAAATTGTAGTGGTGATATCTCAGCTCAGCGTGGTCAGTTCACACACCGAAGAGCGTAGGTTTAAACCCCGACAAAGAGCTTGAGCTGCCGGTGAAGGAAAACATCGTGAGGAAACCATAGCATGATGATAGGGTATTTTCTAGGGTACTCGGCTGGTTAGCTACCAAGTTGAGAATGTACCGCGAAACACCTAATAATGTGTTGCGGCAACCTCACTTGAAGGCCAGTTCCATTCCAAGCTAAGTGTGCTTTACCATTTTCAACACCACCGTCACTTAACACAAGGTGACACCTACATTATAAAACATAAAAAAACTGCTGTCATTAATTTTTTGGGTTTTGCGATAATTAGTTTTTTTTTAATGATGTGTATAATAGTGTATATCAATCAAAGCCCTTTGGTTGAGTAATTTACAGCCCGATGGCTCATTGGTAGTAAAACTGCTTTTAGAGTTGTAGGACGTGGGTTCGATTCACACCCTGGACAAACATTTTGTGGTATAAACAAACGTTTGTTCTGTGTCTGTATGTATATATTAAAAAAAAGTATTCTATCAGTTATCTGACTTCCATCGAACAAGCTTTGCTTATTTTGGGGTCAGATGGCGCTGGGTGTAAAAAAAGGATAAAATTTTATAAGGTAACAAAATTTCTGGAAGTGTAGAGATAACATAAACATCGCAAGCAAAACTACAGGTTTCAACTAGTATTGAGAAAGATTCCATCATAACAATAACGAAAACGCGATGACGGTTCGAGACAGGTTCGACCCATCTCATGTTACTTCGCTTCGGGACTACCTACGCGTAAGTATATTGTTTCTTTCTGAACGTGAAAAAAAACTAGTTTGTTTCACATGTGCTCAAGGCGAAATATTATAATAAATCATATAGAGATGGTGTTGGACAGACTGGGTCTTGTGCAGACAAGTCAGTATATTACCTTACGTATTTGATAACATTTACTTACTTACTTATTTATTTATTTATTTACTCTTGAAAGAAGTAACTGTTCTCGTTGCTTTTTTTGTCTGATATACTACAACTTTTACTACTACTTTTACTTGGTGGTAGACTTCCTTAACAGGAGGTCGTCTAGGTAGGTACCACATAAGTATCAGATATTCTGTCGCCAAGCAGTAGTGTGTAAATATTACTATGTTCCGGTTTGAAGGGTACTGCAGCTAGCGAAATTACAGGACTATTGAGACTAACCATCTAGTCTGAAAGTAATGAGCGCCGAGGCAGCGATGCCCTGGACTTTGTTTTACTACTCAAAGTTCTGTGTATCGCTGCAATGGTCATGGACAGGCGTTATCTCTTAACATCAGGAGAGCGTTTCGTTCGTCTCATTACTAGTGTTCTAGGTATATATTTAGTTTATTTCCGCTTAACAGTCGTTCCAGCTACAACAGAAAAGAAGATTTAAATCCGGATAGGTTTTTTAATTATCATTAAGTTTTTTTTTTAATAATTATTTTCAAGTGTTTCATATTTAATGTCAAGTTTTTAAATTTAAATCCTCTTTTCTGTTGTAGCTGGAACGACTGTTAAGCGGAAATAAACTAAATATATACCTAGAACACTCAAAATCGACTTCCGCAAAATAACGCCTGATTCAATCAATCGTCTCATTGCTGTTACAAAAATAAAATAAAAACGTAACATATTTTCTAGTCCATGTCCTATTAAGTAAAAATTAAAACGACGATTATTGTAAATCATCCTCATCTCAGTCGTAGGACGTCCACAGCTGGATATAGGCCTCCCTCATTAACTTCCATAAAGCCGTTGGAAGCGGTCACATCCAGCGCGTTCCTACGATCTTTATGAGGTCGTCTGTCCACCGGGTGGGTGTACGGTGCGCTTGCCGGTCCGTAGTCTCCACTCCAGAACTTTGCAGTACCATCGGCCATCAGTTCTGCTTGCTATATGCCCTGCCAACTGACACTTCAACTTGCTAATCCGCTGTAACTTTAGTTCGTCTACGGACCTCTGCATTTCTGGTTCGATCTAATAGGGAAACTCCGAGCAATTCCGATTATTGTGAACTAGCTGCGCCCCGCGGTGTTACCCACTGTTCCCACGTGAACACTACATTTCCTTAACAAAATATGTCTATCCATGGTGTCATCTACCTCCATACCAAATTTCATCAAAACTGATCCAGCCGTTTGAACGTGAAGAAGTAACAAACATGCAAACACACTTACACACTTACAAACTTTCGCCTTTATAATATTAGTGTGATAGAAAAGTTATTTTATGTCGCACGTTCACGTTCTCACTCGCAGTGATAATCTAATTTTTTTTTCTCAGGTTAAAAGCCAATTTTTTTAATTATATCCATACCATAAATCACTTCAATCTATTGGTTCTTCACTATGAGAAAAAATAAATACGAAGTTTTACTCATTCTATGTAATTCAAAATATTTGTAAGGAAGTAGGTAAGGGTTGGCGTCAATGCTTCAGTTGCAAACGAATAAATATAAAAGTAGTGAAATTTTCTTTTCCTCAAAAAATATGGAGTAAATAGAATCATGATAGAAAGTATATGTCACATAACATGATGTTATTGTTTACGTCTGTGTGTGTCTCAAATATAGTTTCTACAAATCCTTACTACTTATTATCTGGTCTCGTAAACATTGACCCTTCTTATTTCGCATTCGTCGCTAGTAGTTTATGGAACTGTTGAAAACCCACTGGATTATGTGAAAAAGTTCAGCAAAGAGTTGCGAATACTTTTTGGGTTACAACTTTCTCTTCTAGTTCTGTACGGGTCACTGGCTTTCTGGTAAGCTTTTTAAATATTGGAAGGCTAAACGTTGGCGTGATGACCACCACCTCGAAAAGATTGGCATTGAACAGGAAAGATTAATTTTGACAGGGTGTTGGCTCGCCTGATTTTAAGTGACGGTATGGTTGAAGATGGTAAACACACCTAGATTGTCAACCATAAAAAAAATTGATGGGCTAAAATGATTGGGCTTTTTTTCTCTTTTTTCTTGGCATCATACTCTGTGCATTCTGCCAGTTTCAATATTTCTGTATTTTGTGTGCAGTCTTCAGTTTTCAAGCTTCGATGGAGTTTCGGAAGCAACACGAAAAGTCATGTTTCACCACATTATATCACTTTCCCATACTCGCGCTTGTAATTCGGCATATTATGAATAAATCACCACTATTTTTATACATAAACATTCGAAAAATCACTAGTTATAGAAAAACATACAATGGGGCGACACTATTCTTTCCGCGTTCCCGCCAAAACACACAATGATTAGGCTTAAATATAATCACAGCTTTCTTATCCCATCTACAAAAAAATTAAATAGTCATGTACCAACATGGCGCTATTCAAAAACCATTCAGCATTTTCTCAAAGCACACGTCAACTTCAACTGTTCAACTTTCAAGATATACAGCTTTCAAGTCAAACGAGAGCTATGCATACAGATATATGACCGTTTCAATTGAAACACACGCACACAGCGTCGTTTTCATCAAAAAGTTTGACGGCTCGTGAAATCGGTCGCAAGTTGCGTTTTCAAGAACTCGGCGTACCTGTGTCAGATTCCTCATTCGAAATCATTAAGGATCCGTCAAACTGAGCGCGAGTGCTTTTCCTTAATTTTTAATTAGCAATGTGAATTAAATGAACGGCTCAGTAATTAATTCCACAAGTCGTTATACACGGTACGTTTTAGTACACTTAATACTTAGCTTAACACCTAAAATAATTAATCTCCAAATAACTTTTAATTTTTGCCATTGAAACCAGCAAAATTATACAATTTTTAGCCAAATTACGGCGCTATTGAGACTGACAATCGAATGTATCACCAGTTATAGCCCATGCAGCCCTAGACTTTGTTTTTGTTATTGAAAATTCTGGGTACCAATTTTGATGAAATTTGGTGTGGAGGTAGCCGACACTCTGAATTAACACATAGGCTACTTTTTATCTCGAAAAAATGTGTTCAAGTGAAAACAGCGGCTAGCACCGCGGGGCGCAGCTTGTTTTACTTAAATGAATGGTGTTTTTGCCTACACTTTTTTTATCCTTATTTATAGTGGGGTTTTGCGCAGTGAAAATGTCTCTTACAGAGTTGTCTACCATTTTAAAGCACACCTGTTGACACACGTCACATTTAATCATCCGCCGCCTATGTGGAAAGGCCTTTACTTTGACAGAATTGGATTTCAAATTCTCGCTAGGGGGGGAAGTTAAGCGGATTCGTTATTTGTATGAAAATACACTTTTAATATCAGTAGCAGACGATGATATTTAACGTTGAAAAAATTTCTTTATCTTTCTTTTTACGTATGGTTATATGAATACATTAATAATATGTTTTATTTTATATATCTTATTAATCGATATGAAAGCTTATGAGTGTTGAGTCTTATATGAGAAATCATTTATTTCTCATATAATAAATCTTTAATTTAATTTAATTTTATATGGGATTTGTTATGCCTGAAATAATAAAGCTTATTATTATTTTTGTTTAACTCGAGTTTTCTCGTTTCCGAGGTATTATTATGTTCTTACATTTTTTTTTTCTAGTCAGACTAGGAGACTACACTTTTCACGGGCTTTTGGCCAAGCAAAAAGCTGATAGTATTTATTGGTTTAGTGATAAAAATTTCCGAACAATACAACAAGTATTCAGGATAACTGTTTTCTGCAGTTGAATGGATGTGTTTTTTGTTTAGTGTTTCTAGGCTTGTGAATAGTGTGTAAGGTATGAAGCCTGCAGTGGATAGTATAATCGGGATAGTTTTGACAGTGTTTACTTTCCATTGCGTTTTAATTTCTATTACTAGGTCTGTGTATTTTGTGATTTTATCAGTGTGTGTAGCAGTCAGATTATGTGTATTAAGAATCGCTACATCTATGAGATAAACTATTTTATTTTGTTTGACGTAGAGAGTGATATCGGGTCTGTTGAAATGAATGGTTTTGTATGTTAGGGTAGTTCTATTCCAATACAGTTTGTTGTTAGTTGAATCGTGTATTATTTCAGGTGTGTTTTTTATTATTATTACTAAATGAACTACCTACAGGACAACAAGTTAAAGAGGTTAAAAAAATATAACTCAACTACGGGAAAAATAACTAAAATGAAAGTAAAATATGTAGTAGTGTAGTATATGTCACCCGAGCTATAATAACAAATCGATTGATACTTAAAAAATCGGATGAATAGTTTCCTCGCTACTATGGAACACACATACATGCATACAGATTGCTAAAAGCATAACCCTTTCTTTTCCTTTTGTTGTAGTCAATAAAGAATCGTATATCTATCGATTAAAGCCTTGAGGCAATCTAAGTGCCTACTAGCAGTCGTCAATGTAACCAGCAACATAATACAGATAATATTAGAGCGTCAATTTACTTAATTAAAGCTGATTAATTGCTTAGTGCAGTTAACGAACGCTGGCAACACCAACAAATGTGTACAGCATCAATTATCTGTCGGAGCTCACAGTAATGGTATTAAAGTGTTAATATAATTAAAGAGAATAAAACAGACTCTGTTTTCATAAGTTTAGTGAAATATAATTGGTATCAGTTGTATACAATTGATGTTAGTCAAATTCAATTAAATTGATAATAGGTTTTAGACATTCATAGTTCTCGATTGGATTTTTTTTTTAGAGCTGCACTTTTTTTGCCGTGGTGGTGCCGGCGTAAGAATTGTACCCCACCCTCTCTTCCCGAGGTTGCCGTAAGATTCAGCTAAGGGATGTAATCCGAAAGATGGGCAGCAGCGTCTTCCTTGTACAATCACATCTCACACAACGCCATCTAGCCTCTAATTAAAGCAAAGCTTCTACTTTGTCAATTAATTAACCGATAAAATACCTATTTTAGATCACCCAAGCAAAGAAAAAAGATCCATGTTCGTTGCAAAAATGGGATACAAATATAGAAGTTCTGGGTGGGTAATCGAACCCACGTTCTTCAGTTTATGAAGCAGAGCTACTACTATCAACAGAGCAGTCACAACACGCAGCATTTTTAATAATTATAGTCTACTTAATAAGTTTTTCAAAGAAAACTAAAATTACTCTACGCTGCTTGCTACAATAGTCTCGTAGCAGTACTACGAACCGTAGCACCCTCTACGATTCGTAGAAGCAAAATTTTATCATTATCACTCAGCGTTTTCAACAATAAGACAAGAGCTTTCAACTTTACGATTGGCAATAAAGTTGTAAGTCTTGATTTATTACTGTTCCCTAGGGAATAGTTCTTTATGTTTCTTTAGTGGATACAGTGCGAGATATTTCACTTTCCTCGGTTTTGTTTAACGTGTTTATTTAGATTTAAAACGTCTTTTTAGAAGCTTTACACAATTGCCAAAACACAATTAAGTTAAAGGGATTTAGATTTGAATTGTTTGCAAAGGTGAACATCCTGTCACTATTACATAAATAAAACTCCAAAAATCCAAAACTTTCTCTAATATTTCAACAAATTTCTATGTAACAATTTTGTGTCTTACATTACTGTTTACACCCTACGGAATAAGGCCATGAACGTGTAGTTCAGTCAGGTGATTTCAATTTCCTCGTCCACTGTTCCCGACAGACCATTACCGAGACAAATACTTCGCACAATGTGTCGACAGTCACGTATCGAAGCTTCACGGTCGACGAGTAACCTGAGGTCCCCTTGCGATCACAGTAAACTATAGAGCTTGCTTTGCAGTGTACATTACACCAACTCAATAAAAACCACCTTCTACCAACTTCTTTTCTTTTACACGAAGTACATTATTGTAATAATTGTTCAAAAAAATAGTCTTCTAGAATAAAAACTGTAGAATTTTAACAGGACCGGTACTATTTTTCAAAACAGTTTTTCGAATTTTTATGGGTTAAAAATTTGAGTTTTATTCAGTGTGTTAATGTGTGTAAGGGTGTAAAAATTAAATTTGGTATTTTTCGTGTTTATTCCGAGGCTTACATAATTATGTATGTAAAGTTGCTACTACGTTATTAGGATGTGATTGGACTAGATTCTGACTTAGTTTGACATTGATTTAGACTTATTTTGCTTGATTATAAAAATATCGAAATATATATTGAAAAAATGCACAAAGTGCAATGCCAAAACCATAGGAAAAAACATCGAGTAAACTCAATCTACGTTAATTACCTTCATACGTTACTGACACTTTTTAAACAGCCAACTGCTAACGTAATACGCCCACTTAAGTACGCTCTGTTAGTTTTTAACATCCGCCTGCTGTGTATGCGCTATAAGAATGTTGGCGTCATGTTTTACTTCACTGGACAGATGTGAATTCCCATATACCATTGCATTTCTTCTTTGGATTTATGTCACAACGTCTCTCTTGTAGTGTTAAAGGAAAAAATAACCAATATGCATCTGTGATCGTAGCTATATGCAAGTAAGGTATAGAAGTTAGGCTCACAATGTGCTAGATATCTCACCTGAGTCCTTAGAGTTCGCGCGGCGTGAGAAGCGGCCGGCTGCCGCCGTCAACTCAGTGGCATGGCTGCAGCCACGGTGGCTGGTGGTACTCCCGCTCCAACTCACTGCGGCACACAGCCCACCGTGGCTTAACCACTGAGCCCACTCGGCCTTGAAGCTCACTGCGATTCCAAACCCACTTCACTACACTCAAAAATAACACACATTTTTCAACTTACTAACTTTTTATATACTTCACACTGCACTTAACACCTGAAACAAAGAAATTCTCATAAAAATATGATTGGTGCAATGGAAACTGGCGTGGTTCAGACACATTTTTGTTTTACTTATGCGGGATTAGTCACGCTTATTTATATCGTGCTTTGTTGTACCTACTTAGCTTTGTCTCAATGATGAAGGCCACTAGATGTGGCCGAAGCTATAGTCGGAGTATCCGATATAATTAAAAGTGAATAATCCAGCATAAAAATTTTTTTTGGTTACAATACTATGTAAATTGGCTGTGATTCGTAATTTGCTACGTCAAATACACAATAGAGTAAAATCCTAAGCCAAAAAAAAAAATTATAGTATACGTCCAGTAGTTCGTTTTTTAATAATCCCACGGTAACCTAACGTTTTTCTGATACAAAACGTATTCTATATGTTAATCTAGTTAATAAACCAGATGTGTGCCAAATCTCATCCAAAGCCGTTTTAGCGTGATTCATTAACAAACATACAAACTTTCACATTTAAAATATTAGTAGGATAAGGTATTTTCCCGCGGGAGGTATAACTGCCTTTAAAAAATCTTAACACTGGTAGCTGGACGTGTACGTAATTTAGACTGACTCTATGTATGTCAAACGTTAAGGTCAAATCAATTAATTTTGCATTAATTTTATAACCCAAAATAACTTGCAACAGAAGGGCTTCGGATCCACGTAAAGCATTTTATTCTATGAAAAAGCAACGTGGTTATTTGGTGTAATGAAATTGAATTACAATATAATAAAAACCGCAGTTTTGCGAGCGTACGTGTCTCATAAAAATACATTTGACGGAAAACGTGTAAGTCACAACATGAAGTGGACGTACTGGAGGTTGATTCTAAAGGGTCAAGTCAACTTATCAAGTAAAATAAACATGACAAAGTTAAACTACCGATCGAAGCTGTCAAATTACCTAGCCGTGATTTATGTGTATGCATGTACAATGCTTATAATTTACTCATATTATTGTCGGGTGTAAGTGATGTGTGTGAGCACTTAATTTGGTTTTATCAACTTTGGTTTTACTTCGCTTGATTTTGGCCTTTTATGGCTTATGAGCGGGGAGCGAGGGAAGTTATGGAGCGCGAGCAAGACTGGCAATATTTTCGGAGCAACGGTGCATTTCGCCTTTAGTTGTACATCGTTGATTTGTCCAATTGTACTTATATGTTCTCCAATATAATTTTAGTAATCCCACTAATATAATAAAATTATTATTATTAATTAATTATTATTTATTATAGGACGCCACTGCTAGCCATAGGACGTCCACTGCTGGACATAGGCCTCCTCCTGGGGCGGGGGTTGCCAATACTCGGCAGGCGGATTGGCGAGCGCAGTTAGGTGTGATTGTTTAAGGAAGACGCTGCTGTCTATCTTCCAGATTACATCCCTTAGCCGACTCTTACGGCAACCACGGGTAGAGAGGATGGGGTACAATTCTTACGCCGGCACCACTACGGCAAATTTGTATGATTTTCTGCGAAATTTTAATATATTATTTTTTTCTTTTAGTCTTCTATCAGAAAACTTAAAAAAAAAGATTAATATCATCGGTAAAGTCGTTCTCAATTTATGGCGTGACCAAGAGAAACGGGGAATTAAATTTAATAGAAATAAGTAATTCGCGTGACTTGTTTTTGCTGACACGGAAAAGCGGGGCTGGAACCCCTTACGTGTGTTCCTCACTACATCCTGACACAATGTCGTAAATGCTTCGTAATCATAAAAGCGTCGTAACTGGCCGCATGAAGATGCGACGCTTCATGATTTAGCCAAGTGGTTGGATAATATAAGATAATTATACTATCTACCTAAAACGTTATGAGCTGAGCATTTAATGTTACAACTGTATTCTGGATACATTTGAGTGTGCTCTGGAGTTTTTGTTATCGGACGCCCAGATAGATGCGATTTAAGCGCCGTCCGTATTTTGTGGACGTTCCTTAAGTAGGTATAAACGTTTTCGTTCCACGTTTTTTGTACGGATAGCGAGCACATGAAACTATTTATCGGAGTTCTTAATTAGCGATAATAATCGCTAATTAAGAACAATGTCAGTGATTAGCGCAGTCGGTTGACATGCCAAAGTACGTGGGTTCTCATCCCAACAAGCAACAAGAGAAAACCATATCCGAGCCATATCCGAGAGCGGGCTAGGTGTTTACGATACGATTGCCAGTTACTTGCCAGATGCTATTTTATACAAAAACACTCGACAAAACACAAGTTTTTGGAAAATTATAATGTGGCGACACATATCTACTTTCCGCGTTCCGCTGAAAAACTCATGTCATTAGTAAAACAGAATAAGAACCAAAAAAAATATGTTTTCAATAGGGGAAAGACAGAAATGTTTTTTAAACGGTTTCAAAACACAAATTCACTGTAAAAATGCTGGTTATACGCTAACGCAATTTTTATTTACTTAGATAGATTTAAAGAAGGATAGGTTTATGTGTAGATAGATTTGTGTTTTTTTTTTTTTTGTTTGTTGATTTTTGCGGGCCCTCGGCCCTATCTTGTTTCTATCACGATGGCATGTTATTGTGATACTTGGTTATTCTTAATTAGAGTTGAAGAGGACCCGACACCAAGACAAACCTCAGCGAGGCTTAATAGTGTGTGTTATATTTATTAAGAAAAATTGTCATAAAATATTTAAAAAAAAATAGTTTAGTTAAATATACAAACGCAAACATTGCAAGTATTTATTATCATATCTAATTTATAAAATAAGCCAAAATTAATTACTTTAAAACTATAACTGGTTGAATATAATATGAACAAGCAATTACAATTCTTATTAAAAAAAATCATTGGCTCAAAAAATATCACATCTTTTATACGTTCAACATATGTTTTATGAATGTAACACGCGTTTGGATGTTGTGGCTCGAGAGAACACTTGTAAAACCACATCATTATGTACTGGCACTTGACGTACTGAACCCGAGATGGTCCCTTATTAATTGGACCAGATATTTCATAAAGCTGAGCTAATTAATGTTACAATGTAAAAGGATACTCAAAGAAAAATCCGTCAAGTGCGTGCCGTGTCACGTTCGCGTTTATTTTCCGCAACTATTTTTCTGAAGCTTCTTTTTTTTCTCTTGAGCTGCCGGTGAAGGAAAACATCGTGAGGAAACCATAGCGTGGTGGTAGGGTACGTTCTAGTACTCGGCTGGCTAGCTACCACCCTCAAGTTGAAAATCTGCCGCCAAGCATCTAACGGTGTGTTCCGGCAGCCTAACTTGAGAGCCAGTTCCATTCCAGGCTAGGTGTGCTTTACCATCTTCGACCACACCGTCACTTAACATCAGGTAAGTTGTGGTCAAACATCTAGCCTGTCAGCCATAAAAAAAAACTTAAAACAAAAAAACTTTTTTCAAGCAGAATTAATAAATACTTTTGCAGTGAACATTTTAGCCGCGTTGAGCGATTTTTTGGTAGGGGCAGAATTTCTGTGTACGCGTCACGTATATGTGTGTCGTTTCAAGTTTTCATTTTTTTCAACAGTCCCCATGACTGCCTATTTTTTATTTAAACATACTATATTTGGTCTACAACTCGCCTGAAGGAACGCGACGGTGCGCTGAGGATGGATCTCGAAGATAACTTGTTACTCCGGCCTTAAACTAAGCATTGTAGTATGGGAACAGGATATCCATTATAGATATACACTTTATTGTGCATACCAGAAATGAAAAAATATACAGAAAACAAAAGAATCTTATAAGCTAGGCTCACAAGATGCGGCCTTATCGTTAAAAGCGATCTCTTCCAGGCAACCATAAACTGAAAACACGTTACTGTTTGAGAACAGAAGGGAGATGTTGTAACAAAAAAAAACTGCGAAAAATCTTTAAATGAAAGTTACTTTAGAAAGCAAGCTTACTTTTATTAATGAGAACATTTTTCTTAACGCTGAATACGTGCTTACCTTTTTACCTGGGTTTTTGTAATCATAGGTGTGAAGGGTTTTCTTTTTGCTTTTGTGCACATATTTGAGTATAGAGGGCTGGAAATCTTGACTCATTTGAAATGAGGTAATCGTACCCATTAAAGTCGATGTTGTCAAGTTCAGAGTAAAGAGGTATCTCCTAAGTCTGCATGCTTCATCTTCAACCACATCGTCGCTTACTGTTAGGCGAGTTAGTGGACGTGGACTTTTACGCATTAAAAAGTTACCTACCAAATTTTTCATTTTTAGCACCTTACGGTGTGTTCCAGCAACCCCATTGGTAGTAAGTTCTGCTTAAGAGCTGTAGGGCGTGGGTTCGATTCCCGCCCAGGACAAACATTTTATGGTACAAACAAATGTTTGTTCTATATGTATTATAAGTAGGTATGTATTTACAAAAAAAAAGTATTTATGTATTCTATCAGTTATCTGACTTCCATCACACAAGCTCTGCTTAATTTGAGGTCAGATGGCGCTATGTGTAATGTCCTACAATATGTAGTTATTAAAACATGATAATCACGACACGGAGTATAATGAGCTTTTTTCGGTGAAGTAAGCATTCGATATAACTATCGTTCATGGAGTTGTTAGAACGAAGTCATTATGTACGGTTTTTTAGCATTGACTCATTGAACTATTCAACAAATGTGTATTGTTATTTAAAACACATGAACGAAGTCAGGATATGCTTGTAAAATATTACGACTTCTGAAGATGAAAACTAGGGCAGCAGTATAAGATTAGTTTTTAGTGTCATGATAACAGCTATGTTTTCCTTATTCTTGTTTGAGTGCGTAGTCTTCGTGTCCGTACAACAGTTTTACGCTAACGTTTTATGTGCTTACATTATTTGCAAAGCAAATCGTTTCCCTCCGGCGTAAAGCTCCTATCACAAATCACGACATGGCACGCACTCCACTGATAAGCGTTATCAACGTACAACATTAAGTCAGATTGTGAGTACATTGTGTTCGACAAGGCTTCTATGCATTTATATAGCAGTAAGGCAAGTTTAGACGGAATTGACTAATGAAAGTTCTGACTGCATTAGTTTGAAATCCCATTGCTAGACAAAGGATTACTCTTGAAGGGTGATCGAGCAATATTGCATTACACTGGCAAGTATAAACGGTTGGATTTTCATATCTAAGTCGTGGTAATCCATTAAGATATAGCTCGCCGCACAACGAACAAAATCGTATTATTTTTATTACGATAGTTTTGAAATTGTCTAAAAATATGAGTGTCTACATAATTATTTGCACAAGAAATAAACGTTCTTCAAGTATATAGGTATCAAATAAATAAATATCGTACGACAAATAACCCCAAAACTTAATTTAGACTAAGTAATTTTTGCCACATATTCCGGTTCGAGCACGTCTGGTACTGTAGTCAGTCATCAACCTAATATTGTGTTAAATAGGGACTCATTTAGCGGATTAAAAATATAACGGTTACGCAAGTTCTTGCGTATCAAACTTCGATTTAAACACAATTATGTCTTACGAAGTTATTATAAATAAAAATACTTATCTATTACATTCACATGTTTTTCCAATTGAATCTGTCAGCAGGTTTCGAAAAACACATTATTTCAGTGTCATCCTTGATTTACATTTTCTTTTCTTTCTTTTTACTTCAGTCTTTTATTACTTGTCTGATGCTGCACTACATCACACATACATCATAAGCCATAAGACGTCCACTGCTGGATAGGCCTTTTCCTGGGGAGGGGTTTTGCCAATACTCGCCACGTTTGGCAGGCGGGTTGGCGAGCGCAGTTGGGTATGATTGTTCAAGGAAGACGCTGCTGCATATCTTGCGGATTACATCCCTTAGCCGACTCTTACGGCAACCACGGGTAGAGAAGGTGGGGTACAATTCTTACGCCGGCACCACGACGGCAAACACTGCTAGAAGTGTAGTGCGGCTGCACTACAGCTGTACGTTAAAGCAGCAGACTGGGTTATAACTTTATATAGACCACACTATTTTGTAACATTTTTTTTTTTTTATATATGTACATACGTATTAGATGAATTTAACAAAAAATGCTAAATGTCTTTCGTAGACAAAAACCCAAATTGAACCTTATAATAAATTGATAGTAAACATATTTTAAACTGTCGCTACTATATCAAAATTAAATCCTTGTTTATGTAAAAATAATACATACTGTCTAAATGTTGTAGTGGCTAACATTCGTGCGTCAGCGTAACTGATTTTTGTGGCCTTATAGATAAGGAGTCAATTATGCTGTTTTATCTAGAAAACCCAAATCTCTAAATAGGAGGGTGTTAAGCAAATGAGGTCAGATGTCAACCACTAGGCAATGACCAGTCGGATGTCTCAAAGCAATGAGTCCCAAAGCACCGATGTCCTAAACATTGTTTTGTTACTCAAAGTTCTGTTTATCGCTGCAATGCATGACACGCGTCATCTCTTACCATCAGAAGAGCGTCTCGTTCGTTTCGTTGCTATTATTCTTAAAAGATTATTTTTAATGTAAATATTATTTGACGAACAAGACGCTCTACTGATAGTTAGAGATAACGCCTGTCCATTGCAGCGATATACAGAACTTTGAATAACAAAACAAAGTCCAGTGCATCGCTGATTTGGCGCCATTACTTTGACACATTAAATAGTTAGTCTCAACAGCCCAGTAATTTCGTAAATTTTAGCTGCAGTACCCTTCAAACCAGAACACAGTAATGTTTACACACCACTGCTTGGCAGTAAAATATCTGATACTATAATCTATAAAAATAGTTGATAAAATATCAGGTGAGCTGTGGTCAAACACCTAGCCTGTCGTAAAAAATACCACCGTAAAAAATAAGTATATAGATATTTTGCTAGAACTCTCACTTTTACTACGTAAAAATTGACCATGACACCATTTATGGTCAACTCATTTATAAGGTCATAATATCCGTACATTATGTGGCCTTTATATTTGTTTTGTTGGGAATCGAACCCACTCCCTGTAGCTCTTGAAGTAGATATTCTACCAAATGAGATAACAGGGCAGTCAATGAATAAAAAGTACTTTTAATGCTCTTTCATTTAATTTCAAACTCTAAAACCAACTGTCGAAATTTGCTAATATTTTACTTGTGCTTAAATAGATGTTATTGTTTTACTCTCTCAGTAGGAATACGAGTAAGTAAATGAAAACTGTTGATAACAGTGAATTGAAGCGGCGCTCACACTGCTGTTGAAATAGTTGAAAGCTTTTAGTTATAATTGAAAATTCAACGACCGGGAAATGTAAAACCTTTCTACGTGTGTTTTTTTAATGTAAATGTAATGAGACGACCGAGACGCTCTCCTGATAGATAGAGATAGCCTGTCCATGACCATTGCAGCGATACATAGAACTTTAACCACAAAGTCTAGGGCATTGCTGCTTTGGCGCTTATTACTTTGAGTTTTTATATATTTAGTCTCAATATCATTGTAATTTCGTTAGCGACAGGACCCTTGCAACTGGAACACAGTAACGTTTACCCATTACTGCTTGGCAGCAAAATATCTGGTACTAGGGTGGTCCTACCTAGACGATCTCTGCTAAGGAAATCTACCTATAAACAACTATTTTTTTTGGTTGGATGGTTCTGTTTTGGTTATTTACTAAACCCTTCTTAAATAAATAAATATGGTAGGACATTTAACTTAACTTAAATATATACTACCTATTTAAGTATACCAGGCTATTTAAGTATACCTACCTGCTTAAGTATACCTACCTACTTATGTATACCTACCTACTTAAATATACTTGCCTACTTAAATATACCTACCTACTTAAGTATACCAACCTACTTAAGTATACCTACCTACTACCATATATATACTATTCATACCTATAATATAATATCATGTTTTCCCTCCTCTTGAATGACCTACCGGAGAACATTCGGGATGGACATATTTTTATGTATGCGGATGATGTGGCCGCTGTTGTCACTGCACCGACTGTGGATCAGCTTGAAGAGAAGCTAAACAAAGTGGCCAGTGACCTCAATGCCTGGTTCACAGTGAACGGTTTAATGTTGAACACCAGTAAAACTCAATTTGTCCATTTCAACTTAGCCGGTCGCTCGTACAGACCACTTAAATTGAAAATTGGTAATGTTGAAATGGAACAAGTGAATTCGACCACTTTTTTGGGCTTTCGATTTTCAAAACTCAAAAAACTCAAAGTGCTTTATTTCCTCTATTTGACAGTGCTCTAACCTGGGAGAACCATATAGATACACTATGCGGTAAGATAGGTGGCGCCTGTTTCGCTCTATGGCGCCTGGCTGCCATCTTGCCGTATGCTATGGTGCGGCAGTGCTACTTTGCGTGTGTGCACTCGTTGCTGCAGTATGGTGTCGAGCTCTGGGGACGCGCTGCCGACTGGGAGCGAGTCTTCCGAATGCAGAGAAGAGCTGTGCGAGCGGTGGCGCGAGTGTCGCAGGACGTATCGGCACTGTCATACTTCCGCACCATGGGGATACTCACTGTCCCCAGTCTCGTGTGTCTCCAGGCAGCGCTGTACGCTTGGGACCATCCCGAAGAGTACTCGAAGCTTGGCGAGACCCGAGCGGGTGCAACGACGCGCCACGCGCACCGCATGCGTGCTGTGCCGCACCGACTCGCCAAGACTACTAAATTAGTGCACGTGACCGCGACTGAAGTATATAACCGGCTGTCGGAAGAAATCAGAGACTCGCACTCTAGGGAAGCCTATAAATATAAATTAAAAAAATGGCTTATCGAACAGGCATTTTACAATTTCAAGGATTTAACTGAGCTCTAAATGACATAAATAGATGGGAAATGTAAATAAGTTACAAATATTATAAATAAGTACATATTGTATTTGAATATTGTGAATATTATAATTAGTAATTAACTTGACTTGTAATTTTTATAATTATGAATAAATGAATATGAATATGAATATGAATATATCTAATCAATGACGACATCTTATATTCAATGGTGAGAATCATGAATGTAGTATGTGAGTTATGTTAGCTTAGTTGATTATTATCAATATGACACGATGACGTCATAGACCAGCCATATCGATAACGGTAAGCCACCTATCAACAAGACGAATAACGACTTGCTTCAAAACCCTGTTTAATGCTTTGACATTTAACATGCTATAAATTATGTATGTAATTATGTTTGAGCATTGAAATTGTAACAAAATTGTATTAGGTAAAAAATTACGATACAATTTAACTAGATACGCACAGCTCATTGTTTATGGTATAAGCTCTTGGGTATTTCCGAGATTGCTGGGAAATTTGGGTAACCGACGTAGATAGCTTCATCTGCGTCGTCGGTTCTGTGCTAATCTGGTCAAGGTTTACTAAAAATATATTTGATAATTGATTTGTCCTCAATCTACCACGCTAATATTTTTAAATTCCATTGAAATTTCCCAGTAATGTTGGAAATACCCAATAGTTTTTACCATAAACAATGAGCTGTGCATATACAGTTCTGTTAGATTGTAAATTTTTAACTATTGAAATTTTGTTACAATTTCAATGCTCAAACATAATTTATAGCATGCTCAACATGTGATCGAAGCATTAAATAGTGTTTTGAAGTTTTGAAGTTTTTATTCGTCTTGAAATAGAAAGACCTAATCCGTGGGATAAAGACAGTGAACAGTAAATTACTGAACACATAGGTTATTTTGAATTAACACGTAAACCAACAAATAGGGTTTTTAAATCTTTAATAATTCCACGGGACACTGCTAGTAGGTGTCACATAATGTTACTTACTTGCTTTGTGCGTTATGTCTCTTTAGTAAACTTATACAAAGTTAAATGGAAACGCTTCCTACGTACGTTCAAACATACATACATGAAGTAATACTTCAAGTTTCGCACATTTACATAAAAGCGGAGTCCTGAACTTGATAACAATATGACAATCAACTTCTGGATTTTCAAAAAGAGTGTTTAGTATTGTAATGTACTATTAAATATATCTTCTTTTTAAGAATAAATAAATATTTTGTAGCGATAATAGCCCAGTTTTAGAGTAGCGCGTTTGAGCCGCACGCTGAAGGCCGTGAGTTCAAATCTCAACAACAAGCTTGAGCTGCCGATGAAAAAAAACATCGTGAGGAAACCATAGGTGGTGAGGCACTTGCTAGTATTAGGCTGGCTAGCTACCACCTTCAAGTTAAATAGCTGCAGCCAAGCACCTAATGGTGTGTTCTATAGCCTCACTTGAGTGCCAGTTTTTTTCCAGGTTAGTTGTTTTTACCATCTTCGACTACACTGTCACTTAACATCAGATGAACTGTGATCACAACACCTAGCCTGTCAAAACATTAAAAGATTACGAAACATTTAAAACAGATTCTAATATTAGATGGCTCCTATATCGATCAGCACGTAATTAATCTGAACTGATGGGTGAATTACGTACCTCATAATCATAGACCAACTCCGTATAGATGGTGTAAAAACGTTTGTTCTATTCCTTCTTGAGGTGTTAGACGTAGGTTCGATTCTCACTCAAGACTAACATTTATTTGTCGATGATTGATATTTGTTCTTTACATATACCTACTAGCTGCACCCGCGATATTACTCGCTACATTTTTTGGGATAAAAAGTAGCCTTTGTGTTAATCCAGGGTGTCATCTACTTCCATACCAAATTTCACCAAAATTAGTCTAGTCGTTTGAGCGTGAAGAAGTAACAAACACACTTACACACTCACAAACTTTCGCCTTTATAATATTAATGTGATTATAAGTATGTATTTACAAAAAATATATATATATTTTTAGCAATAAGAAGTGGTTTTAGTTTAAAATATAAAATATTTGATAATCTAAACGAATGTAATTTTAAAAACAACAATTAATTATTTCAACTTGACGTGATCTTCTTGGCCGATCCATTAGACTGCATTCTAGTACAGATAAGATGATACTAGAGCAGATACATCATCTATAAAAAAAATATGTGCTGCATTAAGAACCTTCCCTTTCTTGAAGTTGGGTAAATTAAACTATGTTTCGAGCTATTGTCATTTTCACAAGAAGTTTAGTTTCTTCACGATGAAATCCAGTATACCGCCCAACATATTTAAGTTTCACAGAAATGAGGGTCATGTACGTTAATTAATATTTAATTGTATACCAGCCAATATTACATTATTTTAAAGTGCGCGTGAGAATTTCACAAAATAGCGAATGGATTTTAATAAAATGAAGCTTGAAATGGCAACGATGTTGAGCTCAAAGATAATTTAATTGCAGTCCACTCCACGATTTCCGTAACATTATTAAGTTTTTTACCTGACCCACAGTCAACACAGTAAGAAATCAAAGTACAAAGTGAAATGAAATATTAGCTGTAGCTTATTGGAATTATTTGTTTATTCACCTAGATTAATGACGATTTCAGCTACTTGGTCAGGTGACAAATCAGACGCGATACAAAACTGACTGCAAATTTAAAGTGCCCGTTACAAGCAATGAACCAAAACATCAGGTGATTCACCCATGTAGGAAAAGAGTGGCTAATGATATTTGAAATTTAAAAGTAAGCATATGTGAGTCGAAAATATTAATATTTGAAGATACCTTAGATATTCAGTCAATAATTTACAACTTTGAGAGAAACGAATTTATGACGTGGATGTGTTTGAGCGAAGCACGGTTTTTAGGGTACCGTACCCAAAGGGTAAAAACGGGACCCTATTACAAAGACTTAGCTGTCTGTCTGTCCGTCCGTCTGTCTGTCACCAGGCTGTATCCCAAAAACCGCGATAGCTAGACATTTGAAATTTTCACAAATTATATATTTCTGTTGCCGCTATAACAACAAATACTAAAAACAAAACAAAATAAATATTTAAGGGAGGCTCCCATACAACAAACGTGATTTTTTTGCCTTTTTCAGAGATTTTCATTTGCCCTTCGTGCGCGAGTCCGACTCGCACTTGGCCGGTTTTTTTTTAAACAACTGCCCAAAAAAGGAGATTAATATTTCAGGGTTCATGTATGTATGTTTGTATGTAGTTTCTTTATTCTGCCATAACTTTTAAAGGTCTAAACAGATTGGAATGTATGGGGTATCGTTAGAAACCCTAAATCATACAGTGTGTCACAAGCAAAAAGAAATATATATATAAACTCAATATTGGGTATTCGTGTTTACCGCGTAATCACGGGTTCATTTTCATCCTAAGGCAGGCGGATCACCACGTTATATTATATATCTGTTATTTCTCAATTATTTTTAATATATTTTATATCAAAGATTGCCAGTGTTGGTCAAATATCAAAAACAATAATGTTGACGCGATATAAATTTGATTCATAAACTGTAGATAAATGCTTAATTATTTTCATTTTACAAACAAAAACATATTACAATAAACTTTTACATGTTATAATTTCGAAATGGAAGATTGATTTAGCCTGTCTGAAGCTGCTGGGAATTAGAAATGTTGGAATTTAACATAATAAATAAAGAGAGATTATGGAAATATGCGAGTAGAATTAGTGTACGAGCAAATACTAATGTTATCTTAGGATACGTGGACTAAGTATGTTGAATACCTACATAATGTAATAGAACTACATATTCTCGGAAATCACCATTTCTATAAAAATTCATAAATAAATACATGGTTGAAAGCAGGTGCTCACTTTCACGTTTATTATAGGACTACTGAAGAGTGTTGGCTAACCTATTGAATGTCTTACTCTAAAAGAAGACTCTGTGTTTCGACGAAGAGACAAAGTCGGTGTCTCCCTATAGAGAGATAGAGACGGTGTGTCTCTCTGCAGGTGTGCGGTTAAGCGTCGTAACCGATAATCATTATGATATAATAAGTTCTTGATTGGAGGTGACAGGTTTGATAAACGTGGTGTTAGACGCTCTGCCTCGATGAAGTGATGGTGTGGGTCTGAAGTGAGCAGCGATTGGAAGCAAAAAGACGTAGGTTGAACTGAAGACGGACGTCTAACAGTGAACTAAAGTAGATCGATGATTATATAAAAACTAGATAAATACGTCCATTACGTTTTTTTAAATAAATATTGAAGAACATTTCATAAAGCGACATCTAGATCCAAACTAAGCAAAGCTGATATTATAAGATCCAGACAATTGATAGAGTAACATCATTTATTTATATATTTTTTATTTATTCAATTACTTTTATTACTTAATAATCTCAATTAATCTCATCCCGACGGTAAACTTACCACCAGGCGAACTTACGGCCTGTTTGCGTTCTTTCTATAAAAAGATAAAGATATTTTTTGTGTGTAAGTAATTTTCTTATTCAAAGCTACCTGAGACCTGACATTTTCAATCATCAATCAACCTCATAAAGGTAAAGGTTAACAAAAAACTTTTAAGCATAATTAAGTAACCAAACAAGCTCATACCTTTTATTTATAACATAAACAAAAAGCTATGAAAGTTCCAAAAATCCCCGTTATTTTCCTAAAGTAAATATGAACTCCTGAAGTGAAGCTCTAATTTCCATTTTATGTGTTCCATAAAGCATTGATTCACTTTATATCGCTCAATGACCTATTGTTTCGAACGTAAGTGGTTCGTAAACTCGTTACCCATAAATTTTATTCGAAAATCAATACAAACCTTTTATGTGCTAAAATAAGAGGCTTGTTACTAAAATAAGTCGTTGCATTATTTTCCAAAGATAAACATACTTACAAACTCATTTCACGTATCGAACTCCACCAAAACTTCACTGGCCACTGACAAAATCAGAACGTTATATTTGAATCGCAATGAACGTTCCTGATTCGAATGTCCCGCTACTGGGAGAGCAAAGAGTTTACAGATCGGTTGCCGACCTCCCGTCAACAGGTCGCATCCCGCACTGGCTGTTCGCCCGGTGGCGGGCGGATCGCGCTCGCGCCAAAAATAATACTCTCAGAAGGACATTGTAGGTTTTCAATGACCCTGTTGCTATTGGAAAATGGCTTTCTCTGATACTCCATTGTTGGCTGGCAGCTCGGTGGAGCTCACTGATTTATTAGTAGGTGCCTGTATGTAGGCGCATAATCGAATAAGTTTGTAAGTTTTTTTATGAATGATACAAAGGACTGTGTTTGAGATATTATACGATGAGGCTTCAGATGAAAATTTTCAAGAACCTTAGTAACATTTTGTACGCAAAAATTCTCTGGTAATTCATTAAAACAAAATATATTTCAATAAACATTACAAAGTAGACTTACTATCTATTGTTATAGAAATTTCGTGACTATTTTTTTTAAACAAAAATTGCACATTATTTAATGAAAGTTATCCATCCTCCTAACAGTACAAACAAAAAATCTCAAGGACAAAAATAAACACGTTTAATATTTATGAGACAAATCTCTCCGCAAAGTCCTTTGGTCTTAATTATTTTTCCCGTGGACAGATCACGGATTGTTTTTAATTACCCAAAAACAAGAAATAAAGTAATTAGAAATGTCTTATATTTTCTCGAGAGGAAAACGATACTAACTTTTGGCAGCGAGTAAATCAAGAACGTGAGTAATTAGACGACTTAACTAATGGATACTTGCTTTGGAAAAAGAAGCTTTACTGAGAAATTTTAATTATTTCTAAGCAGAAATCGTTTTAGGTTTCCGTAACCCAAGGATGTCCAACGGGGCCTTTTTACTCCTTAGTAACCAGCCTAGATCGCACATACGGACTATGTTTGACTGTCGTTCCGTAGGCTGCCATATTATACATAGTACCTGGATGACCGAGCTTTGTTCGGTTTTTTAAGAAGGAACTTGAAAAAAAGGGATAATCATCTGGACTCGAACCGGGGGCTACTGGTTTCGGGACCGCCTGATTTCCCACCTGAGCTATTATAAACTTGTAGATGGTGGCGAAATTTACCTTCGTATTCTAATGATATTCTAGTAACTTTTCATTGCCTAAAAACAAAGATAGAATAACATTTTCTAAAAATGAAACCTAGCTAGATCGATTTATCGCCCCCGAAACCCCCTGCATACTAAATTTCATGAAAATCGTTGGAGCCGTTTCCGAGATTCAGAATATATATATACATATATTATACAAGAATTGCTCGTTTAAAGAAATAGGTTATATTAGATAGATTATATATCTCGTGAACCGTAATAATGTTTCAAATTAACAGCGAGAATAAGGAACGCGATACTACACTTCATAATAAAAATCGTCGATGTCAGTCACAAAGCCGAGCAACTGAATTGGGGCTGCGCGGAACTCGGTTAGTTGCCAAACACCGCCGAACAAAGGCCATCATAAATTGGACCTCAAAATTTAAGTGACCTATGGTCGAGCTAGTCGAAAATGTTGTTGACGAACTAATCCGTCACGACAGTTACTGGACCACTAAAACGGATGACTGAGCAGTCTGACAGGAAGGCAGGGAAGCCTTTGTCCAGCAAACACTAGAAGCTGAAATAATAATAATAATTAATATAATAGATTAAATTATAAGATTGAGTGAGAAATGTAGAGATTCACGTCACGCACCCTAGTGCGACGCCGGACAACTATGAAATATAAAAATAAAACAAAGTTGGGCAGGACATGTTGCCAAGCAGAATAATGGCAGTTGGACTAAAAGATGGATTGATGATCGCGAACTGGGAAACGAAGCATCAGGCCCTCACCAGCTCGTTGGGTTGACGACATTGTAAAGATCGTGGGTCGAACCTGAACAAGGTTAACATAGCACTGTGACGAGTGGCGTTCAAGAAGAAAAGCTTATACTCAACAATGTGATTACGGGCAAAATATATACATTAAATTGAAAAAATCATCGTGTGGGTTAGACAATTAGAGTTCTGATATTTTAATGTTTTATTTATTATTACGGATTTATTACGGATTACGCAAAAGTTCAATTTGCATTTTATCGATTTTTTTCTTGATTTAATCGAAAATAAGTAGTGATGGAGTTTAGATCTACAAATAAGAAGGAGGTAAAGTTAGTGGGTCATAGGTCAAGGCAGAGCGCGGCTATTAACATAATGAAGTTCAGTTGCGTATAACCTGATGTGGTAATCACTTAATCGATCACTTAATCGGCACTCAAAAACTATTCATCACCGGGTAACGATACAACATAGATGTTATGATTTTCTTCTGCTTTGTTCTTTGCATTGCACTTGTGCATTTCCCAGTGATTTTTTTAAAGTAATTAGACGCTTCTGATGTTAAGAGAACTTATTCATGATACCCAGAACTTTGAGTAACAAAACAAAGACCAGGGCATCGCTATTTTAGCTCTTTACTTTGAGACATTAGTCTTAAAAGCCCTGTAATTTAGTTAGCTGTAGTACCTAATTAACGAAAATCTGCCGCCAAGCATCTAACGGTGTATTCCGGCAGCCTCACTTGAGAGCCAGTTCCATTCCAGGCTAGGTGTGCTTTACCATCTTCGATCACACCTCACTTAACATCAGGTGAGCTGTGGTCAAACACCTAGCCTGTCAACCATTTAAAAAAAAATTTACCCTTCAAACCAGAACATAGAAGTTTACACACAACAGCTAGGCGACAGAATATCTGTTACTGCATGGTACCTGCTTAGATAACCTTTTGCTAAGGAGCTCTACTGCCTAGTAAAAATCATATTAAATTATGAAGAGCTCAAGACACTTATGAACGTGTATTAAAATCTGGCTAACTTCCGATTTTTTTACTATTATTATGGATATGCTAGATGTTTTTCTTAGCGGCAGATTTTTAACTTGAGGGTGGTACCATGGGAGAAAAATCTGTATGTTCTAATCTGTTTGTTCTTCTCGATGATTGCTATCAAATGTATATGTGTCTACTTGGTATCAAACGTAATAAACTAAAATTGTGTTTGAGATATCCGGGATAAATAGTGAAATGATCGGGAGCAATGAAATGCGTTCGTAGAAAGTTATGACTGATTTATTATTCGTCGGCGGTAGGCTGGTTAACTCGCCCGACCTACCGCCGTTATCGAGATCTACTTTAATACATTACAGTGTTCTTCATATATTAACGTTGCCGTGGTGGTGCCGGCGTAAGAATAGTACCCCACCCTCTCTACCCGTGGTTGCCGTAACAGTCGGATGTCATCCAGAAGATGGGCAGCAGCGTCTTTCTTGAACAATCACACCTAACTGCGCTCGCCAACCCGCCTGCCAAGTGTGGCGAGTATTGGCAAAACCCCCACAGGAGGAGTGGGCGTCCTATGGCTGATGATGATGATATATTAACGAAAAAAATGAGACTAAAAGTAAAAAAAAAAAATTACCTTATTCAATGAGAACTAGGCATTCTAAAAGGCTCTAAAAATGTTTTTATTCAATAGCTACTGTATTCCAAATTTCATAACGCGTCCAGTTTACTCCATCACAATGTTCGAAAGTAAAAAGGGGAAGGTGCCATTTCCCGCGGAAGGTGTCTGATTGATTACCTCTCTGCACGTCACCGTAGACCTCTGCATAGGCTTTCATTCAATTTTCTGACTTTTGTGAAAGTTTAATTGCTTTTTTGTTTGCAGAAGCTGAAAAGCTGTTTGAAACTCAACGTGTTTTATATATTGAAGAAATAAAATATTACATGTGATAAATATACTAGGGCCATATCAATAAAGGTGACGCGATATGTTTGTCAAATTTTCCCATTAAACTAATCTAGCTCTCATAGTTCACACAGTGAGCTTATCGTTTTCCAATTACCACTTATGAAAACAATAAAAGTGTGTACCAAATTTCAATGAAAGAGACCTTGTAAACCACTAAAAATATAATTACTGTTAAATAAACAAATATGGTTATAATTACAATTATTGATAGGCAAACAATACGACACAACTAGGGATTGCAATACCGGAGGTATTTTTCAATACCGGTATTTCGGTAGTGTACCTAAACTATACCGGGTTACCGGTATTATTATAATAATACAAACTTGTTTAAATTCATAAACAATAACAAATGGCCCAATACACATCGAGAGTAACAAGTCAATTTTTTATTGCATTTACATAAATTTTTCTACTAAAATTAGTTACTTTTATTGCAATTACATTACCTATTAAACTACATCACTTTTTGTTGTTTTTACATTTATTTAATGTTTGACAGGTTGTGTGTTTGACCACAGCTCACCAGGTGTTACGAGACGGTGTGGTCAAAAATGGTAAACACCTAACCTGGAATAGAACTGGCTCTCAAGTGAGGCTGTCAGAACACATTGTTAGGTGCTTGGCGGCAGATTTTCAACTTGAGGGTGGTAGCTAGCCAGCTGAGTACTAGAAAGTACCTTACCACTATGCTATGGCTTCCTCACAGTGTGTTCCTTTACCGGCAGCTCAAGCTCATTATTAGGGGTTAAACCCACGCCCATCGGCGTGTGAACCGACCGCGCTAACCACTGAGCTATCATCGCTACATCAATCGGTCTACGCGTTGTCACGTAGTATTTTATTTAAGATCGATGAGTAAAATTTCCCATATCCATTCATCGCGTCCCTTATAGCAGATTTAAAAATGCCCTTCTCGAATAATAAATGAGGGTTGCTCATTTTCAGAGACTCGCATGAAAAAAAGCAATTTGTTGAGATTCGACGCAAATAGAAGGACCACCGCATTTTCGCATACGCGGTTCTACAGGAATTAGATTGATCTTTATTTACCTTGAGATTTTTAAGTAATGAAAAATCTAAATAAACCGTTATCGTTTTTTGAACTGTAAAACGATCATACGATTTTTTTTTTCAACTAAGTGGTAAGGCAAGCTAGACTCTTGTTGGGTGATTATCCCAATGTACTTACTTATACTAGATTTTTTCACCAAACACCTAGAATTATGTTCCGACAGCCTCACTTATGAACCACTTCCATTCCAGGCTAGAAGGTTCTTTACTAACTTCAACCACACCGTCACTTAAATCAGGTAAGTTGTGGCAAAACACTTGGTTTGTCAAACATAAAAAAAAAAAATATGAGGCATAGCTTGACTGTCGATGGGCAACGAGTGACTTGGTCAGACTTCGGATGGATAACTATAAGTGGCATTTATTCTGAGCGCTACCGTAGGTCATACGATACGCTTAATTGTAGGTCCTGATTGTTTATTCTATATTTTTATAACAACAATTATTTATCAAGCCATGTCGAAGACTTTCGGGCGACTGTGCTAGTCACTCATTCTATACGAACCTATTTTGAATAAAAAAAAAAAAAAACCTACTCGATTTTTTATTGCTGAAAATACGTATATATATATTTTCGTCCACGTTTTGTTATAAATGGACCCTAATCACCTAGCTGTATGAAATATACTTTACGACTTATTCTCATATCTAACAAATACGCATAAAAAATTTCATAAAAATCAGTCGTACCGTTTCGGAGGAGTGCGAGCACAAACACCGTGCGTGACACAAGATTTTTATATATAGATATAGATTGTTTTCTGCATAGAAACTCTAAAAGTCATGACCACATAGATACCTAACATCCAGTACTGTTATGCAAACAAATATCGAAAAATAGTCATTTTGCAATAAGAATATTCTGACACAGTGGGATTGAAGAAGGTCTTATTTACAGAAAAAAAATTCTTTTCACGAAAAGTTCTTATATATATTAGGTATCTTAGGTATTTTCGCAGGCTATGTGAATCATAATAAACTAAAACTATATGTAATAAATCAAAGAAAAAGTTCCTAATTCACTTTCCTCGGTGTTTCCAACAAATTGGTGGCAGCTGGACTTCATTAGGGTCCGTTCACGCGACCGTAATTTCACATTTCAGAAAAATTATAATGAAGATTATATCAATAACTGTGAGACCACTTTGTCGGAAGTAAAACCGATTAATATTACTAGAAAAAGTTACGATAAAGTTTGCGAGTTCTTAAAAAGAATGTTCTCGAAGATAAGTCTGCCAACCCTCACTTGGCCAGCGTGGTAGAGAAGAGGTCAACGACTAGCTGTGGGCCAGTTTTCCAAAAAAAAAAACAGAGCTGACTCGGAATGGTCAGGATCATGTTTATATTATAAGTGTAGGTATCTCCTAAGTGTGCGTGCCTCATCTTTGACCACTTTATCGCTTACCATCAGGCGATTTAGAGGTCATACGTAGACTTACACGTGTTAAATAAACATAAAAAGCGTAAAAACATTTAACTTTAACTGCGTATCTAACGCAGTAAAATATGATATGTTCGTAATTGGATAAGTTTTTTTTTAATGAGATAACCGAGACACTCTCCTAATGGTTAGACACATATCCATGAACATTGTAGTTATATACGGAACTTTGAGTAACAAAACAAAGTCTAGCGTTCTCATTACTTTAAGACTTTCGACGGTTAGTCCTAAAAACCCTGTTATTTAATAAACCCTGTAGCTGCAGCTCTTCACATCAGAATATAATAATGTTTACACACTACTGCTTGGCGGAAGAATATCTGCAGTGGTACCTACACAGACGTCCTCCTGCTAAGGAGATCTACGACAAAATTTAATGTTTTTTTTTTTTTTAAATAATATTCTATACATTATTTTGTTATCTAGTCCCACCATTTTACATGATTTTATCAACATCATCATCATCGGTCTCTTACTGTCCACAGCTGGACGTAGGCTTTCCCTGATGTACGCCACTGAGATTGGTAGGTAGCTTTATGCATTCAGTTTTTGGCCGCCCCTCTACGTAGATCGTCACTCCATCAAGCCGCAGGGTGTCCTGCACTATGCCATCTAGAACTCGTCGACTAGTTATCGGTTCTTCGATAAATATGGCCAACCCATTGCCATTTCAGCTTGCTAATTTTTTGCTGGCGACTTCAGTTCTGTGCTGGATGACTTCGTTTCGAATTTGATCTGGTAACGGAACTCTGATATACATATATCTCCATAACTCGCTAAGCGGCCTTAAACTTGTGGACAGGTTCACAAACACTGATCAAAAACTTTGAGTGTTGAGAGTTTTGTATAATCGAATCAAAGATATACTTTACGTAGTTTGCCGAATGCTGCTCATCCCAGCGGGGTTCTTTTATTGCTTTTTTTTCCAAAAAGCTTTTATGATTCATATTCACATAAGTGTTATCTTATTCAGTATAGTAAAGTATAACTTACCGCTCTCTCTCTATCTCTCTCTCTCTCTCTTAAGTAGTTGACCCACACCTATTTACAAAAAAGTCATCTAGACCGCCACCATATGACAAGATAATTATTTAGCACTGCATCGATTTATAGTTTAGAAAAGTTGGCGGCCTTATCGCTTAGAATGTTCTCTTCCAGGCAACCCCAGTATGGAAATATTTATAATAAGTTACTGGGCGTGTAAAAAACACTTTAAACATAATAATTATATACATATATCTATAAGACATACTTACATATCTATATTATAAAATATCAAAACTTAAATGAATAACTTATGGAATACCTATATAGTTATGGACATACATATATACTTACTAGGCATAAACATTTTATTTATTTTCAAATAAAAATAGATGTTATTTTAAACTGAGTTTCTTACAAACATAGGAGATAGTTAACATAGAATGAAATCGCATAATGCGGCATAAGTACGATTTTTGAAAAACAGTATTGAACATTTTTTGAGACAAGTTTATTTTATTATCATAGGGTAGGATATATTATACGTTGACATCCCGATATAAATAGACTGTAGACTGCAAAGCTTCACCTGCCTGTAGGATTTACATTAAAGCCTACATAGAGCGAGTTAGCAAGCATTGCGTTGCTGTTTTAAAATTCAACCCGTGTTTTCAGACAAAAATGCGTACGTAACCAAGGCTTTTAAGCATGCAAAGTGCGAAGAGTAGGCAAAGAAAATGTTGAAAGAAGAATAATCCGAACTATCAGTGGTGCTAATGACGACCGCGGCACGCAACGGGCAGATTAGATCGGCCCCTTTCTTGGGGGCGCAATTTCCGCACGATAGTTTCAATAGCCTCACAACCCTGGTAGCACTGGCCGTCTACTGCAAAGTTCGGTTGTGTACTGGCAAGCAACTATTTGATACGGTGATCGACATTAAGGTAATCGGAAAAACTGATTTTCAACTTGAGGGTGGTAGCTATCCAACCGAGTACTATAGAGTACCCTACCACTATGCTATGGTTGCTTCGCGATGTTTATCTTCACCGACAGACAGTTCATTATTGGAATTTAAACCACGCCCTTCAGTGTGAGAACCCAGTTGGTTAGTCAAAAGTAAAATCACTACAAAACTATTATGGAAATTGACACATTTTCGTTTTACTTACATATAGGTACGGGATTTGAATGGAACTGTTTCAAGCTATGTTAATTGACCATCTCCAAACACACCGTCAACTAACATCAGGTGAGCTATAACCAAACACCTAGCCAGTCAACAATAAAAAAAGTAAAGCCTCGGTTCAATGTTTATTTCATACTGAACTTAAACTGCATGATCATTACCACCACAATTTAAAACATGAAACAAACTAGGCTTATTTAGGACACTGAATAAAACCTAATCAAAGTCGGAATGTGGAAGTTGTAAAGGAAGGGTCAATAGAGCGAAACTGGGGAACCAGCCACGCGTAAATTTAAGGGCGTTTAATAACACTTAATTTATGGAGCTTCCTTAATCTCCGATAATCAGAGGTGGATAAAGTGGTGCTATATTTGATCGAATAGCGAAAACATAAAGCTGTGGTGAAACACCTAACCTGTCAATAATAAAAACACAGGTAGAAACTTAGATTATATTATTCTTTGCGGAAATGCAAATGCTATCGCCCTTCTTTTACATGACCTCTAATTTTTATATCTTGCAAGCTATTATGATAATTTTTACAAATATAAATCTTAAATTTCAAAAACTCCTTACGTATTTATACACAATACCAAATGTCGACTCGATTATTTTTGTGTAAGATGCTCACATCCATTCTTCGACTAGAAAAGAGCTGATAATCTTCAAATGGTTTTCTTTAATCATAGCTAAGAACACACTCACTTAAGATGTTTTTTTAAACAAAAATAAAACTAAATTAATCAATCATTCAATTATTTGCGAGATACAAACATTAAACTTATAATACCTATTTTGCGTCAAAGGTGATTGCGTCATGATATTATAAATGAACCATAATTGGCATCCAAGTAAAATTAAAAAAATTTAATTTTCAAACCTTTTTCTGCCCAGTGACAAGCTTAAAACACCATAGATAGAGTTGCACCTTACTCTTTTTATTTAAGAATAATGCCTTTTTTCATATATTTTAGCGTTTTTTGCTAAAAATAATAATAAATAATTACATAACCAAAAAAAATACTCATGAATCATACTATATATAACATACCACCCATTATACGTTTATAAATAAAATAGATTTTTTAGGCCTTTCCTAGTCCCTGAATTACTTTACCTGTAATAAATGTAATTAGATTTATTTATTTAGTACAGTTTATGCTACTTAATTTTGTACAGGTACCCTGGACTTTGCACTAGGAAAATCTGTGTCGCAAAATCCAGTATTACATTTTTGCATACAAGAAGGCTAGTATACTTTTGTAGTCATGATAAGTGTACCATATATTAAGGTATAAAATATTACTACTAACGATATGTGTTTGTTTGAGCGCATGTGTGTGTGTGTGTGTAAGAGAGAGAGAGTGTATGTGCTTGCGCAAATGTGTGATAGTGATCGTTGCAGAGTATTACGAGTACAAATACAAATAATATGAAACGTAGTCGCAGGCAAGCAACAAGCAAATATTCCATGTCCCACTTCAAGTTCTTTCATTTTACAGCCATCTCGTTTCGCTACGGAATCACATGCATCATTGATAAGAATTACTTTATTCTCCGACCCTCTGAAACCCGAACCAAGTCATCCTTCCTTCAAAATTTACCTCAACACGGACCGTTCGCAAATCTTCTTTCTTCCCAAGGGACGCCAAGCACAATCCTTTCTTCGCATGTTAGGAAAAACCGCTTGATCCAAATTTCACAGGACGTTAACCGGCTGACGACGTTAAACAATTGGTTTATCGAGAAAATGGGAATCCATAACGTAACATTCTTTATTTTTTCACAGAGCTTCGTCTAATGTAATATATGTTTTAAATTAACTGCTTTGTTAACTCTTTCAGTGGTAGTTTCGTCAATTTCAGTCCACAATTATGGTTGTCTAATGCCAAATTTGATGAGTGTGTGTATGATAGCTATTATATATATGGATAATATTTTTTATATTGGCATATTTTTATGCCGACGTATTTTTGTATTGACATATTTTTATTTTGGCATATTTTATATTGGCAGTATTTTTATATTGGCAATATTCTTATATTGACATGTTTATATACTTTGACATTTAGTTATTATTCCATTGACATGTAATCAGTGTTCTAAAACTCAATGTAATGATATTACGGAATCGACTTGTAACATAGGTGCTATCAATAAAATATTTGTATTTGTATTTGTCACAGAACAATCGATTTTGCTTAAGTTATAGCAATGTGTCAGTTGCTATAATTCATCACATACTCTTGAGTCGCCCTGGATTGAAACGAGCTCTACTAATAAAACCTCATATCTGAGCAAACACAATAATAGTGTTATATAATGTAACCACATCACACGTGCGCCAGATTTGCCCAGTGGTGCAGAAACCGTTATTCGGTAATAATTTTCTGGGAACAACTTTCGTACAATTACGAGGTTGGATTTACGCCCTCCCCGCGTACGAGTAAATCGTTTATGAAACCAAGGCTAGGTGTACTTCAGTTAGTTTTGTTCCTATATTTCCTGGTATGAGAGCGAGCATAATAATGCTGTTTGCAAATATACGCTATTGTAAATGTACAGAAGATCACGACCTATTTTTTTCTATATGTTTGGCTTTGCACTTTGTGCATTATTTTTTCGTAAAAACATGACAACTAAACATTCTCCCGGTGGTAAAAGATAACTTCTGTCCGTGCAGAAGCCAAAACTTTGATTACAACAAAATTAAATTCAGGACATCGCTGCTTTGACACTTTTTTTTATTTTTTTTATAACTAATAGGCTTGCGTTTGACCGCCATCTCGCCTGATGATAAGCGAAGATGCGGTCTACGATGGAGCACGCTCGCCTAGAAGAAACCGATTTACTCGCGACTTGAAGGCACCCAGATTGTACCTATCGGGGAACACCCACTCGGGCAGCAAATTCCAATGTTTAGCGGTTCGTATGAAGAAGGTGGAACCAAACCGCTTAGTTCGAGTTGTTGGAATATCCACCATGAAGCGGTGCCGCTTCTTAAAGCTTCTGGCTGTCCGATAAAAGAATGGGCAAGGTGGAATTAGGTCATGCAGATCTGAAGCGCACTCTCCAAAGTGTATCCGGTAGAAAACTGACATACAAGCAACTTTGCGTCGATGTTCCAGGCTTTGGAGCCTTTTCTGAACAAGCGAATCGTTGCTTATGAGTTTCTTTGCACGCTTCTCAATTGACTCCAACGCCTCAAGCTGGTATTTGGCCGATCCGTCCCAAAGGTACTCCATGCATGAACGAACTTGTGCTTGGTATAAAGTGAGCAACTGTTCCGGCGTGAAGCACCGTCGCACCTTCGAAAGGACACCCAGCTTTTTGGCAGCCAATTGGGCTTTTGACTCAATATAGGAGCCAAAATTGAGGGTTGGAGTCAAAGTAATGCCCAAAAGCTCAAGGCTGTCACAAATTGGAACGGACACACTGTGGAATGTAGGCGTCAGATCAAATGGTCTCTTTTTGGCGGAAAAGAGACACGCCTGGGTCTTAGCTGCATTGAACTTGACCAAATTGGCATCGCCCCATTCGGAGACTGCCTTGAGGGACAAGTTCATGCGCTCGACCATAGCCTCTCTAAGACTTATTACTTTCAAGACGTTAAATGGTTAACCGATGTATTTCATAAATATTATGATAAAATTTTTGTTTGCTTTGTTTTAGTTGTATTAGCCTCACAAAATCATATCACAAACAAATCCACGCCAAATAAAAAAGTTGCGATATTATAAAAAAATTCAACAGAGTTTTAATAACAACACGAAAAGACATATGTTTCTTTAAATTGTAACACCTAACCACACTCGTCCGTATAAGTCGGCACTGAATATAAATTTTTATTTATTTTAAATTATTAGAACACATTTTTTTATTTTTTTGATTTGCGTCTCATTTTTGTTATAAATTATGCGAGTTTTGATGTGTTTGTGCGTTTGGCGAAACTTCTTTTGATTTGATTTTTGAATTTCTTTATTGTCATTCAAATTATTTTGTAAAAAGCTTTCGTGATTAGCGTAAGTAACTGTCTCTCGTTTTGTAGGCTAAGAGCGCCTTTTAAAACATAGGGCTAAACAAATTATTAGAATAATGTAAGTACTCATAAAAACATAAAATTGAGGGTAGTCATAATAATGGTGTCGCCGTGCGGGTGCCGGGTCCATTTTTCAGTTTCAGATACGGGGAACCATATAGCACTTAGAACTTGCAACCCAGTTAGGCCCCTTTGCATACGTATCAACGCTCATCTTCACTGCCCGTGTTCCCATCTCTACCAAATTTGAATTTAATCTACCAACCTGCTTTATTACTTCTATTTACATGTGAATGAAATTTGGAGTACAAATAGTTACCGTGGTTTAACCTATAGGCTAGATGTATCCCGAAAAAGCTCATAAAATCGAGTATGTAGCTTCTATGCCAGGCTGAAACTGATCAAGAAGGCTTCTTCTTATCTTAGAAAGTAATTAGTGAAGGTTTTCACAGCTCACCTGATGTTAAGCAACGGTTTGGTTGAAGATGGTAAAGCACACCTAGCCTGGAATGGAACTGGCTCTCAAGTGAGGATGCCGGTTTCAACTTGACTAGCCAGACGGGTATTAGAAAATACCCTAGTTTCCTCACGATGTTTTCCTTCACCGGCAGCTCAAGCTCATTGTTGGGATTTGAACCCACGCCTTACAGGGCTAAAAATTTATATCAAAATATTTTTTAAGATCATAAAATTAAATGTTTATGAAATTGTCAGATCTGATTATTAATCTAGTTACTGTGATTTTAAGTTAGTTTGGTCCGGGTGTTTTCAGGTTTGGTCCCTAGTTTAAAACTGTGCCTAATTTGTTCTCAAAGTATAAATTAATTCTACACTTGCTCAAATATAGCGTCTTATTTTATTCACACCTCGGAACCCCTAAAGTTGTAAATGTAACTATTTAAGAATTATATTTAATTATACTATATATAATACGAAAATTCTGTGAATTAAAAATTGCCAATTGATTTAAAAAACCGGTCAAGTGCGTGTCGAACTCGTGCGCCGAGGGTTCCGTACCTACCCATTATACCACCATAATAAAATTGGTATCATTTTTATTGGTGGCTAAGTTTTAAGTGTATGTGTGTGTTTGTGTGCTGTACAAGTAAAGGGAAAATTCCGAAAAAAAAATAGTTGAAAATTAAGGTAAATTTTGGTACTTGCAAGTTTTCGAGAAAATCTAAATTTGCCCATATTATCTTTTTATCGTCCGACCTCAGTATCTGGTATAAATTTCTACTTGCTAGGTCCACCCGTCCCTGAGAAAATCGGTGGTGACACACGGACAGACAGACAAGAGAGTGATCTTATAAGGCTTCCTTTTTTACCTATTTATGTATATAGATAGATAATGCCTAAGACCTAAGTTGTAAAACCAAGATAACGTCATAACGTTTGGATAAAAAAACGTAGACAATCATAAAATACTGATTTTGATCTGGATCTATATTATGGCTCGTAAAATGTAAGCAAACAAATAAAACCTAAATACTGAAGGTAAAACACGATATTTATTGCGGGGCAGTAGTGCAAAAATTATCTTCTGGCGTCAGACATTTTATGAAGATCGACATCGTTTGGCCTATATATAATAATAATAACATGAAACTAATGCACAGATTAGGAAAAAGTAGTACAGATATAATATTCCGTAGACTTCCGTAGACGTAGACGAAGACTTCCTGGGCCTACTATTTCAATTGGAATACTGATACTGCTGGTCATTATATCATATTGGTTTTTGATTACACATAATTTTTCTTGAAACATTTTTTTTAATTTGATTTAGTTTTAACCCTCTACGCAAAAACGACAAGGTTTTATAAGTTTGACGTGTCTGTGTGTGTCTGTCTGTGGCGTTGTAGCTCCCGAATAGATGAATCGATTTTGTTTTTGTTTGAAAGGTGAATTAGTCGGGAGTGTTCTTAGCTTGTTCTTATGTTTGATTTTGTATAGGGGTAATTTTTTTTTAAATAAATTCACTTGTGAATGATATTTTAGTGTGACTTACTCGAAGAGCCTTTACGTATTTTATATATTGTTTATTTCAACTTTTAAAAAACTACTTTACTTGGTAGATCTCCTTAGCAGGAGGTCGTCTAGGTTGGTACCACCGCAGTACCAGAAAGTCTGCCGCCAAGCAGTAGTGTGTTAACATTATTGTGTTCCGGTTTGAAGGGAACTGCAGCTAGCGAAATTACAGAGCTGTTGATACTAACCATCTAATATCTCAAAGTTATGAGCGCCTAAGCAGCGATGCCCTAGAATTTGTTTTGTTACTCAAAGTTCTGTGTATCGCTGCAATAGTCATGGTCAGGCGTTATCTCTTACCATCAGGAGAGAGTCTCGTTCGTTTCAATACTTTTTAAAAAGCATTAAAAAAAAAAGCTATAACTCATATTCGAAGGATACGTCTAATCTATGTACCTACGTAATTAGATTTTAGTTAAATATTGCCAGCTGCCGTGTCTTCCAGCGAGTATGGCTAAATATAAGGACCTTGTTTATTACAAAATCAAATTCCGCAATCACCGACATCACAGAAAAGCTAAATTATAAATTTAAGAGGTTCCTAGGCCATTTGATATCATGACTTTATACAACCTTAATAATTAAGTTATTAGCTTTTTAATTGACTAATTTATTATTAATCGCCTACAATTCTTTTTAATCACTAATAGGCTTGCGTTTGACATTGACATTGACTTGACTATCATATCTTTCGGGTCGAAAACTATAAAAAAAACTCTTCTTTTTTTATGAATGAAGCTAGGTGTTGACGACAGCTCACCTGATGTTGAGTGACGGTGTGGTTGAACATACCTAACCTAGAATAGAACTAGCTCTCAAGTGAGGCTGCCGGATCACACTGTGCTTGGCGACAGATTTTTAACTTGAGCGTGGTAACTAGCCAGCCGAGTGCTAGAAAGTACCCTACCACCATGCTATGGTTTTCACACAATGTTTTTCTTCACCGCCGGCTCAAACTCATTGTTGGGGTTTGAATCCCCACTCTTCACCGTTCAAACCGACCGCGCTAACCACTGAGCTATCATTAGTACAAACTTTTTCATAAAATCTAATCTCGGATTGATATACCTATATACTTATTAATATGTATCCTCAAACATAAAATAGTGTGATGAAGTCTCTACACTTGTATCGATCACTACTTTCACCTAATAACATCTAATGATGATCGACATAGGAAAACACGGTGTCACCCGGGGCTATTAGGGTTCTATATCCACCACGCACAAAGTTTTTTTTTTTTTATGGCTGACAAGTTAGGGTTTGACCACAACTCACCTGATGTTAAGTGACGGTGTGGTCGAAGATGATAAAGCACACCTAGCCTGAAATGGAACTGGCTCTCAAGTGAGGCTGCCGGAACACACCTTTAGATGCTTGGCGGCAGATTTTCAACTTGAGGGTGGTAGCTAGCCAGTCGAATACTAGAAAGTACCCTACCACCACGCTATGGTTTCCTCACGATGTTTTCATTCACCGGCAGCATGGAAACCGACCGCGCTAACCACTGAGCTATCATCACTACAAATCAGATATTGAGAACAGATATTATAACATACAGATCTACGCAGTTACGTCTTATATTCACACTTAAAATAATCTATAGGTATAGCCAGGGGCGTAGCAATCGCCGTATCAGCCGTATCAATAATACGGAGCCCCCGTGCTACAGGGGCCCCAACAAAAGAATAATAGACATACCTCACGTAGAGCTATGAAATGAAAGTCGGGTAGTCGGGCCCCCCGACAAATTTTTATACAGGGCCCGTCCATGGCAAGCTACTTCACTGATGGTATACAAATACAAATACAAATTGCTTGAGATAAATGGTGTCAAAGATGGTAAACACATCTAGCCTGGATAGAAATTGGCCTCAAGTAAAGCTGCCGAAACACACCGTCAGAGACTTTATAATAATAATATTTTATGAAAAATAATACAACAATCTACATGGAAGTGTTGCTTAAAAACCTTATGTAGCTTGGCGGAAGATTTTTAATGTGGTAGCTGTTTTCAGTCGTTCACTGGAAAGTGCTAGAATATGACCACCTTGCTATGGTTTCCTTGCGATGTTTTCCTTCACTGGCAGCGCAAGCTTATTTTTGAGATTCGAACCCACGCCCTCCGGCGTGTGAACTGACCGCTTTAAACTAATCATTACTACAAATAAAATAATGTAAACAACTAAAACAAAATACGTAAAACCATAGTTAAACAAAAATAATAACATAATATATCTATAATATATAATTAAACTAGCTGCGCCCCGCGGTTTTACCCGTGTGGTGATGGATGATGATGATGATGAAAAGTATCCCATATTTTATTCCAGGGCCTAAAGTCAAAATAAAAAAATCTACATGCAAAATTTCATCCAGATCCGTTCAGCCGTTCTGGCGTGATTGAGTAACTAACATCTATCTATCCATCTATCCATCCATCCATCCATCCATCCATCCATCCAACCATCCACCCATCCATCCATCCACCCATCCAACCATCCATCCATCCACCCATCCAACCATCCATCCATCCACCCATCCACCCATCCACCCATCCACCCATCCAACCATCCATCCATCTATCCATCCATACCTTCACATTTATATTATTAGTAGGATTTCATAGACTAATGAAAGTCTAGAAATAATCTAAATACTCGAGCCCTTTCTTCAACCAATTAAAAGCGAATCCATTATGGTGGTGATTTAAAAAATAAAGGTCTTTCATGGTTCAGTAATCTATACCTTCCAAACGACATGAATAAATAAATTATGCTGCAATTTTTTATACTTTAAGCCCAAAATTCCTTGAAATGATTATATCAGATTTGTGTGAAGCTCACATACATAGCTGATTACATTCAGGTAACTGGTTACATTGACGATTACAGTTTTAGTACGTTTGGTTACTTGATATTAAAACTAATACTTCGTGCGTGTAGTAGTGATATTTGACGAGTTTCTATAAATAAATATCGTAGCACATTACACACAGCGCCATCTGATCCCAAATAACAGAGCTTATAAAATTCAGATAACTAATAGAATACATAAATCCTTTTTTTAATACATACTTATAATACATAGAGAACATCCAGACATAGAACAAACATTTGTTTCTACCACAAAATGACAATGTGTATCTAGGAAATCCATGCTTATCTCTACATATTATAAAACAAAGTCAGCCGCGTCTGTCTGTTCGCTAAATATAAAAACTACTTTTTTTACGTAACGGATTATCATTCGAGTTTCACCAATGAACGATTCATGGGGAAGGTTTAGGTTTATAATTTGTCAAGGTTTCGTGTAAATTTAATTGTTGAAAGTGTCGGAAAAAGTCAAGCCATCTGGGAGCTTTCATCGAAAACGCTGCTTAATCCCTTTGAGATATAACAAAACAATGCATGGCGAGATATTCCTCTTTTATTTTATTCAAAAAAGTCCGCGGTGGGATACATCTACCTTTTAAGGATTGCCTATTTACCTATTCTTACTACCCGTGCGAAGCCGGGGCGGATCGCTAGTATTGTATAATTATGTAGGGACATATTAGTAGTGTACAAAGTCGATCATTGAAATCTAGAATTAACGTTATAACAACCTTCATCAAACACTCCACGTGTACTCTCGTCTCTAATGGCCGTTCTTATTAAAAATACTTTAGCATGAATAAACCCAGTACTTTCTGGGTTTTTTTTTCCTTTTAACTTCATGATACGATTTACCTGAGCAGCCATCTCATTATTGAAACCTAGTCACTTGGCGTAGTTAACGTAATATAAGCTTACTTACCCAATTCTTTTCTTTCGCAAAAGATGGGAGAAGTGTAAAGCAAATAAAGTTTGAAAATTACATAGCATAGTCATAATTATAGTAAAGCTGCGATATGACTGCTTAAGTTTAGTTCCCAGTGGGTATTCAGCTTAAGAAGGGTAATAAATGGTAAATGCCAATCGCCACACCTCACCACCGGGTCAGCATTTTAACTATGGAAGGGTGAATGTTCGCATTTGGATGATATTATCGTACAAGAATAAAACTATGTGTGTGACCCTTATTCAAGAAAGTATAAAAATAATATCGACATGACTCTATAAGAGCTATAGTTGCATGTTCCAACTTAAACCAAAGACCGGTTTTCCTCTATACAAGTTTTGCTTTTGGAAATAAAAATGTGAAATATCCTTCAATGTTTGTTGAATTCAATGTTTGTTCAATTCAAGTCCGTTTCTGATGAAGCTTTTTTAATGTTAAAGTAACGATTTAGAGTAAGCCAGTTCCATTTCAAACTAGGTGTGTTAACCATCTTCGACCACGCCGTCACTTAACATGAACTAAGCTGTAGACAAACATCAGGTCCCTCAACTATTAAATAAGTGAAACGCTGTGACATTCGAAGGCCTCAATAGCCATGTAATTCTGCTAGCTGCAGTATTCTTGCAACTGTCTAGCTATCGCGGTTCTTGAGATACAGCCTGGTGACAGACAGACGGACGGACAGAGAGACGAAGTCTTAGTAATAGGGTCCCGATTAACCCTTTGGGTACCGAACCCTAGAAAAGGATAGTATCAATGTACATATATATAAAGGATAGTAAAAAGATAGTAGTGACATCGAATGTAAACACATTCGATACTAATGTGTTTACATTCGATGTCAAAGCTACTAAATGAAAATGATGTTTTCGAAGTAACACCCCTATTAAAAGAGTAACGTCCCAAAAAATATGACGAAGCTACATTTTCAAATGAAGTTTTTATGGAGCCATCCGAATTCACTGAATGAAAACGTTGTAAATCAAACAAATTGACAAATGGCGTCCATAAAGTGGTTTAATATTCATTTTGTTGATTCAAACTTTGTATCTTTGCATGATTTAATTCTTAATGATCACGGTTTCTGGTGGCGCTTACACCTACAGATGCTTGCTTGCATATTTCAGATTCAGATTATTTGTTCACCTCATAACAATGTTTCATTATACTAGGTAAGTCAATTCAATACAATTTTGTAGCGATTATAGCTTAGTGGTTAGCGCAGTCGGTTCGCATGCCGAAGGGCGTGGGTTCAAATCCCAAGAATGAGCTTGAGCTGCCGGTGATATAAAACATCGTGAGGAAACCATAGCGTGGTGGTAGGGTACTTTCTAGTACTCGGCTGGCTAGCTGCCACCCTCTAGTTGAAAATCTGCCGCCAAGCATCTAACGATGTGTTCCGGCAGCCTCACTTGAGAGCCAATTCCATCCAGGCTAGGTGTGCTTTACCATCTTCGACTACACCGCCACTTAACATCAGGTGACTTGTGGTCAAACAAGTAGCCTGTCAGCAATAAAAAAAAACAGTTTGTAAGAAATTAAAAAATTGAACTATTAGTCAAATAAAATTAAAATGTCATAAAATATCATGTGAATGTCTATTGAGTCAATTAAATAATAAATTTAAATATGTGTTACGAATTAGATTAGTTAACATCACATGCAAAGGATTGTTCATTCCAATCGGTTTCCATAAAGTCATTAAACGTATAAAATTTCGGTAATAATAATTAACTTGTAGTAAAAATCATCATAAATGTCACGGAGATAAATCATCAATCAATCATTTCAATCATCATTGAAAGAGTTTTTAAAAATCAGGCTGTAGTTGATATAACTACAATACAATAGTATTTCAATCCCCAACTGTTTTCGAAATTGTCTCCCACTATGAAAAGAAATTTATAGACGTATTCGCGTCAAGAGTATATTTTCCTTTTTTACTACACCAATAGATCTAAGCAATACACGAATAAATTAGTCATCCTGGGATTCCTGGGAATATTTCGGTAACTGTCTCTTTTATGTAAAAGTAATGAGACGAACGAAACGGTCACATGATGGTAAGAGATAATGCCTGTCCATGACTATAATAGCGGTACCCAGAACTTTGAGTAACAAGACTGGCGTATGGCGTTCATTACATTAAAGCAATCGATTATTATTACTTCGGTTTAAAGGGTACTGCAGCTAACGAATTTACAGCGCTATTGAGACTAACTATCGAAAGTCTCAAAGTAATGAAAGCAGCGGTGCCCTGGACTTTGTTTATTACTCAAAATTCTGTGTATCACTCTAATGGTCATGGACATGCGTTATCTTTTACCATCAGGAAAGACATGTTCGTCTCATTACATTTATATTTAAAAAAATAGCCCTGAAATTTTGCTACCCTTCAAACCCCTACACTGTAATATTTACACACTACTGCTTGAAAGCAGAATATCCAATACTGTGAGGGCACCTAGACGACGACCTCTTAATAAGAATTTCTACCACCCTAGAAACTGTAAACTTTAATCTTAATAATGATAGTCCTCGATATGAGATTCGACCGTAAAAAGACTTTCACTACCAAAAATTACAACATCAAACCAAAAACCCTCTGAAAGCCTGATTCTTTAAGGAAAAACGCCATCCACGGGCTGACTTAGCAATTATCATAATGCTCTGTTCTTTACGCGTCATATTGGGATCCCCTCGATCTAATTTTATTTTCATAATAGAATTTGAAAATACTTAAAGCTTACAAAGCGTTTTCTTTTTTAGATTAAATTAATTGTTGGTCACACCGCTTTAAGATTTAGGACAAATAGCTTCCAGCTTTAGAGGTTCTAAAGAATTTGCTGAAGGAAATAGCTCTAAAGATACAGATTTGTTTTGTTTTGTCTGATGTCCTATGAAGATAAGTTTTTTTTTTTCATGTGTAAGAATGCATGCGTGTTATTTTTTTCAAATGCCTCATACAGGCTAAATGATTTTTAGTGTTTCGATATACGATCACAAATTTCTTAGATGAGTTATTAAGCGTTCAATGGTTCAATATTTAATCCTAGGGAAAAAATAATTTCTACTAACTTAAGTTATAAGCTCTCTTTATGTGCCATATCTCGTTTGATGTGATTTCATAGATATTTCTCTGTACATTTGGAGACAAAATTTAATGCTATTTTTCTCTCAACATAATATGGTGATTATTTTAATATGTTTTTTCCTCATATTGATTGATTCAAATAAAGACTCTATGCTGATTGCTAATGTTAAAGTTTTTAAGACACACTTCGGTAGCGTATAATTAATAAAACTATTCTTTTTCACAGGGGAAGGCCCCCTGAAAAAAGAGAAAAGGTATGTGATTATTATTATTAAACAACATAAAGAAACTGGACTGGACTACTTGTCTTTTATGCAAATAAATACGTTTGCGTTTGACTGCTATCTCGTCTATCGTTAAGTGCAGATACTAGCAACAATAGAAAAAGCTGATTCATTTGTGAGTTGAAAGCACTCAGCTAGTGGAAACACACGCGCGGGTAACAAATTCCACTGTTTAGCGGTTTGTATGATGAAAATTAAATCGAACAGTTTTGAGTTTGTAGAACATCAATTATGAAGCGGTGACTATTCGTATTCTCTTCGTTAAAATAGAAGACAGAAACAGTGTTTCACTATTTTTCTGGTTTAATTTACTCCAAGTCAGGTCAATGCTATTGGTTTCTACGATAATAAACTGCTGTTTGCGTCGGGCTTGTAGATTCCAATCTAAGACTGACTTTGGAAAATGACCCACATCTCTACGCAAAGTATGACAGCCCAGTGAAACAGATTTAATTTTCTTTTAATTTTCCTACCTGTATGATAGATTTATCATACATCATACATATATGTATATATCAAAATAAATCTCTGTTTCCCTTGGTCACGCCATAAGTTGAGAACGACTTTACCGATTTCATTTTTTTATAGATTTCTAACACTGGTTTTTACAGAAATAAAAATAAATTAAATATATTAATAAATTCCTTGCTGACGCTGCCTCAGGTAACGCTTCGTCATATATAAATCAGTAATAATAGTTGCTTATTACTACGCCACATAATTTCAATAAATATATAATAATGATAATATAAATTTATTTCAGATCCAGTCCATATCGATCAGTTAATAAATAAATAAATACTATGTTAAAATCTTAATAAAATACAATAACGCATGCACAATATAAAAAAAATTACAATTAATTCCAAAAAAATTAAATGTCAAGTAATAAAAATAATGGAATTTATTTTTATTTATTATATTTTATAAATTTCAATAAATCAAATGTCTAGTAATAAAAATGCGTATTCAAATACATCAAATCTTATTTGCGACAGATACTTGTTTTGTCTTTATGATGTTCTAATCTAAAGCAAAACATCAAAGTTGAACTTTAGCAGGTAGGCACAAAATATTTATGATGATATCAGATTTAACAAAATATCTATTCCGAGTTCTATACAAATAGCCTATAGCCCTATACCTACAAAATTGCTTAAGTCCAACAAGAAGAGGTACGAAGTCCTATTTAAACATTTACCTTTCAGTTTTAGCAAGAACTGAACAGTAAGTACGAAATCTGTCTTTATCATCGAAACAGACTGTATATTCTAATAGTTTGTGGTGGAGAGGAGAACCGTTTCGGTGTTCCTAGCTTTTAATCCATCAATTTTATGGTAATACACATCTCCTATATTTATTTTTTAAATAAAGGTTTTTTTAGTTTGACAAATTACGTGTTTGACCACAGCTCACCAGATGTTAAGTGACGGTGTAGTCGAAGATGGTAAAGCCCGAAATAGAACTGGCTCTCGAGTGAGGCAGCCGGAACACTTAGGAACCGTTAGGTACTTGGTGGCAGATTTTCAACTTGAGGGTGGTAGCTAGCCAGCTGAGTGCTAGAAAATACCCTACCACCATACTATGGTCTCCTCACAATGTTGTTTTGAAAGACATTTCCTTTAGCTATGGTCATTTGTCACATTAGGTATAATTTGAATTTTTCTGTGAAAATAAATTAATCTTCCTAACTAACTCTAATCTTATCTCCATCGTTACCACCCGTAAACTACAATCTTTTGCGTACAATTTTTGTCTATGTGGTTGAGAATTAAATTTTTCAGATATTTTTATAATCCATTTTTTGTCTATATCTCAGATGATATCTATATTATGATATAAGATGGTATGTAATTTTATCGTGTGACATAATATTTTTATCCTCATACAAAGTTTTATAGATTTTGCAATAAAAAAATATCTCTAAATACGATTTAACGCTATGTTAGAGTTCAGAGCTACATAAATAATATCAAACAATATTTTCAATCGCATTAATTTTATAAATGCCAAAGTTTATAAATATATATTTGTGCCTTCTTAGCGTTGTAATTTACACAAGTAACTAAAATATTCTTAAAATTAAAACTACCTATTATAATAGTTTTACGGATTTAGATGATATTGAGTTTACTCATACTCATACGACCAATGCTAAATAGGCAAAATCACCACAATAAGTTACTATTTATTCCAGAAAACTCGAGTGAAACCACGCGGTGCAACTAGTTTACAACATATTTTTATGAACAACGCTGCAAAATATTTCCCTTCTGCTTTCAATCTAAATAGCGACGTCTACTTGAAAAGATATTCAAAGCAAGTTTTCTTAGAAAGCATTCAAATTGCTTCATTACAACTCACTATCCATCAGAAGGTACTCTAGCAACATTTTCAGATATTTTAGTTCGTGAGTGGCCATAAATTATTACTGGTCGCGGTGGACCTATTTACCAACGTCAGCGTGTCTTGGATGGTCTAAATTAGGTCCCAGTGGAAGCGCTTAGATTATTATAACAAAAAATGTATCAAAGAAAAAATGCTATTTCTTTTAAATAAAACCTATTGAAATAAAATTCTTTGATAAAAGGATAATCTTGACAATCGGATTTAACGGTACGCAAGTTATCGTCGAAGAGCAATAAATACCTATTTAATATCCAAGTATTTAATAGTTCCACAACTTTATTTATTTTCTTTAAATATTTATTTTTAAAATTAATCTTGATGATTATAAAATTCAGTATATTTTATTCTACGTTAAAACATACGAAAATTTTACCATTATTATGTCAGAGCAACCTATATTATGTCAGAGCAACCTATATTATGTAAGAGTATAATATCTGACAATGGCACTGAATAATAGCAAACTCTTTCGTACAATCTCACAATTCTCGCAATCCATTACACGAAGACGGTGCATGAGTACAAAAACAGTGGAACGACAAAACAAAGAGCTGATAATACCCCCTAATGGATTCCTTCGAACCCCTATGTGAGCGGCGGATAAGCTGAGAAAGCCTTAGTAATTGCAATACATTGTGTTCTCAGCTCTATACCTGTTGCACAAGATGGCTTTGTTCAAGGTGGAGACTACAGGAGACCATAAACGTAGGAACAGATTTCTATATTGTATCGTGAAAATCAAAAATGTGTACCAGTTAAATATTTTCGTAGCACATGCAACGTTCGCTTGACATGTGTAAATGTCTTACCATCGAAGCAAAATAATATATTTATTCATATTCATAACATGTAAGAACATAACATTATAGAAAAAAATTGTTAAATACACGGCTGCTCTAGTGTATAAGATGGCTTTACTTCAGCGTAGCATCCGCGTGTCGTACAGTACGTTGTGCTTCGTAGCACCTGCTACGTAGCGTGCAAAAGCCGCGTAGCGATCAAACTACAACACTGTGTAGCATCTGCTTTTACGTCTGCGAGTATGGTCTACAAGTGTTTTTACTTGAAGTCAAGTTAAGTAAACTAAATATTAAAATTACTGGGTGTCAAAAATGGGAGACAAAATGTGAAGTTTTTGTTTTCCTTTTAATTATTTAATTTCTAGCTTATTTATTTACAAATTTAATTGTACCCAAGAAATTGTGTAGCTGCGTGTATCACATATCACATCACTCATCATCAGCCATAGACGTCCACTGCTGGACATAGGCCTCCTCCTGGGGGGGTTTTGCCAATACTCGCCACGCTTGGCAGGCGGGTTGGCGAGCGCAGTTAGGTGTCATTGTTCAAAGAAGACGCTGCTGCCCATCTTCCTAATTACATTCCTTAGCCGACTCTTACGGCAACCACGGGTAGAGAAGGTGGGGTACAATTCTTACGCCGGCACCACCACGGCACGGCTGCGTGTATACATTTTTAATATCCTTGAGTTTAGTATGGGGATATTATTTACCGTGCACATTACTTTTTGTATGTAAATGTGGTGAGCAGAACGAGACACTCTCATGATGGTAAGAAATAACACCTGTCCATGACCATTGCAGCGATACACAGAACTTTGAGTAACAAAACAAAATCCAGGGTATCGCTGCTTTGGCGCTCATTACTTTGAGACTTTTAACGGTTAGCCTCAACAGCCCTGTAATTTCGCTAGCTGCAGTACCCTTCAAACCGGAACACGGTACGGGAGAGGATCAAACGAATAGCATATAAGTTAGATGGTTCGAAAATAAATCATCGTGTCACCTGAATCTTTCTCTCATTTCGAAACCAGTCAACCCAGACACACCTTCATCATCATCATTTCAGCCGTAGAATGTCCACTGCTAGACATAGGCTTCCCCCATTGACTTCCATAAAGACCGGTTGGAAGCGGCTCGCATCCAGCGTGTTCCTGCGGTCTTTCTGAGGTCGTCTGCCTACCTTGTGGGAAACCACCACCACAACCACCACATCACCACCACCGCCACCACCAACGGCACCACCTTGTGATGATGATCATGATGATGAGGCAAGACCCCACAGTTGCTAGTAGTATCACAACATATTCCAAAACAAAGTCGTCCGCTATGTTTGTTGCTAAAGCCTCACTTGAGAACCAGTTCCATTCCAGGTTAGGTGAGCTTTACGATCTTCTACCTCACCGTCACTTAACATCAGGTGCGTTGTGGCCAAATACCTAGCCTGTGAGCCATAAAAAATAATAAGTCTGTCTGTCTGTTGGCGATAAACTTATCATGCGAGTTTCACCAATAGATAGTGATTCATGAGGAAGGTTCAGGTATATAATTTGTCAAGGCTTTGTGTAGTATCTACATTGCAACCATGCGAAGCCGGGCGGGTCGCTAGTATATTTATTAAGTTTTGAAACATCTGCTCAATCAAAATAAGTAGGTACATTTTGACGGGACCTGTCGTAACTAACGTTTGTTTCTATCTTACTTTAATACCAGAACACACGTTGATATTCTAAGTGAATCAAACATAATAATAAAACACTTAAGTGAATTTATTTTACAACAAACAACAAAGAAAAATTTAGTTGGAAAGTTAGAATAAACATCAATTTTGCTGTCTCAAGCTGTATCTGCCTAATCTTTGAAAAGAAAGAACTTTTTGCCTAAGTGTTTTTTCGTAGAGGCACAAGAAAAAGTTGTCAACTTTTGGTTATTTTTAATTCTATCTCCGATTTCGTCAAACTCTGAAAAACTCTATTAGGCAAGACCCTCGTCTTCTTTTCTGTTTTATATACCTCCGTCTAACAATGTTACAAAATAGTGTTTTCGTAAAAATTGTTTTAAGTATGATTTTAAAATCACTCTACAGTAATTCTTTTATCTATCTTATCTTCTGAGCTATGAGTATACCTATAATAAAACTATAAAGAGATGAATACTGTACATTGAAAATCATTTTGAAAATCAGTTTTTAAATTTTACACTGTCTGAAAGCAGTACAAGCCAAAAATACTGTTTATAAATGTATCTCTGTATGCGTGTCTTTCTGTCAACCTGTTAGTTTGCGATAAACTTACAAGCTGCACGAAATATTTACATGCGGTTTTTTTAATATGTTCTGTGAAGCCTTAAACAATTTTGGTTCAGGGAAAATGGAATTATTATAAAAAGAAAAAAGATTTTTTCTTATGTCAACTGAAAGTTAAAACCAGGAATACAGCCAGGGCCCGATTTGGAGGTCTAGAGGCCCTGGGGCAACGAAGGAGTGGAGGCCCCTAATTATTTTCCTAATAAATATTCAAAATAAAAATCGTTTATTGCGAGTATGGGTTATATTATACAGTTGTTATACCAATGTTAAACGCTCTTCTATATTCTTCCATCTAATATGCAAATTGGTAGTGAATAATCAGAAACTATGTTGATCCTAATACGTATATTGATATATCTATATATATTTTTATTTACATATGTCTTTCTAACAATTATTGCTGACAAATAAAACTATTTCAACAAAGTATATAGTAATTAGTTAAAATTGTGGGGGCCCTTTCTTGTGGAGGCCCCAGGGCAGTTGCCCCGCCTGCCCACCCCCAAAACCGGCCCTGAATACAGCTGTACACGAGGCTCAACTTACACTAGTTTTGTTACTGTAGCTAAACAGTATGTATTGGTAATCATAAGTATTTCGTTTACACTTTTTTGAATCGCAACTCACTCGACAACAAAGACGCAAGCATCATCTTGTATTAAATATACCTAATTATTTTATTTATTTCATAACACCGTATTTTTTTAATTTTTGGATATAATTTGCATATAATTTTGTATTGATAGCTCAGTGGTTAGAGCGGGCGCCAAAGGATGTGGGCTCAAACCCCAACAATGAGCTTGAGCTGCCGGTGAAAGAAAACATCTTGAGGAGACCATAGCATGATAATTGTGTACTTTCTAGCACTCGGCCAAGCCAAGCATCTAACGGTGTGTTTCCGCAGCATTACTTGAGGCCAGTTCCATTCCAGGCCAGGTGTGTTTACCATCTTCAATAATACCGTCACTCATTTCACTGTTTCAGGTGAGCTGTGGTCAAACACTAAGCTTGACAACTTAAAAAAAAAAAGTACATAATCGAAGTGTTGAAATTACTACCTTCAGATTTTAAAAGGTTGAACCTAAAAAAACTCTGGTGATATGTTAGATCTTACGTTTTAAAACTTCAGCTGTTATGGAAAGCTTTCGAGTTTTTTATTACATTGGACTATTCAAACTATTGTTTAAATTAATTGCAATAATAAAAAATCTGACACATTTTTTACATATAAAAGAAAAAGTATGTTATGAGTTTTAGTAAGTTTTCTAGTATGTAACATTATTATTAAAACAATTAATAAATTTAAAGACATCTTACTTACACAAAAAGAACCAATAGTGGATCGATTGCAAATCACGTCAACACTGTTCGAAGTACCCGCACAAACAGTCAATCCGCATTTCCGGAAACAAATTAAATTCCGAACCCAAATTACAAACCGACACACTTTTATTAAAAAGGAAACAAAAAGGGAACTGTCACAATTTAAAAATTTCGCGGTTTATGGGAAGCTTACATAAAGGGAGGCGTCCAGACGTAGGTGAAACGCGACGCTCACTGCCGCGCGCCTTATTTTCTAGCCATCACACGGTGTGTAGGCTTCTATACGCCTCCATGGTTCATAGGTAAGTCTCGAACACAGGACGCATCTGTTGCTTTGCTTTGACACATTGACACTGCAGTTTCTTTGAAGTTTGTGCTCGTGGCGATTGCAGAATCGATGTAAAGCTCATACTTGTTAAAAAGTTTGTAGTTTAGAATAAAAACTCTTTCATATAATAAATAACTCTTTCAGTAATTTTTAAAAATAGAGTCTCGTATTTCTTTTCATTGTACTCGTACTCGTATTAAATCAATTAAAAGTATTTGTTTTTTAATAAATTGTTCTAGGTATTTGTAAGCTTCGAGTATATAGAATAATCGAAGTGTCTTTCGAGTCAGTTCATTAAACAATCTGAAGAAAAAAAAATAGTTTTTTTCTGTCGCAATCTTATGTCTTTCTTCAAATTTCTGAAACAAAAATGTTGTAAACAAGGCGCAGGTGCGTCGAGCTATTGACTGCTGCTCCACTTGGCTTAAGTTATGATTAATGATGGGCCAAAAAGAATTACTGGTCCGGCTCAATGAATCACGCCCGCCGATTTACATAAATACGCCTGGCTTCGGTTTCGGAACGCCCGAATGATATACACAGCGTAATTTGTAATGAAATAGAAAATTCCAAAGGATTTTCTATTTCATTACCCAAAGGATTTGGCTGTAAAATGAAATTAAATGTAGCATGCGAAGATTACATGCATTTTTACAGTCTGAAAAGTTTACTAAAAACACGTGTAGCGATGTTTATCATATTTGACCACACCGTCAATTATCAACAAAATAATATGGACTTAAGATACATATATGTACATTTAGTAAATAGAAGCACACTTAATATTTAGGTCAAACACAAGAATAGAAAGCAAATATCAATTTCCTTAACGATATAGGCTAACTTAACTTAGGTATACAAGACGTACATGCCGAGTCGTAAGTCGCCTGGGCCAATGTGTGGACAAACCATTTTCACAGTACGACAGTTTTGATTTATTCCATCAGAAACTCCATTTCATCTTGACAATAGTTATATATCTTAATGCAATAACTTGATTCCCTTGAGTTTATGTCACCAAAGTTCTGGCAGGTCTCAGATTATTCGGTTACAATAGGATGTACTTATTGTGCCTACATGTAAACAGGAGTTGAACAGGACGAAACTTTACTTCGAATGTGAGGAATATTTGAACATACAAGCTGGTAAAGTGTGATACCAACGAGAATTGTTCTTATGTAATAGTAATTAGACGAACGACAGGCTCTCTTGATGGTGAGATAGCTCAGTGGTTAGCGTGGCCGGTTAACAAAAATGAGCTTAAGCTGCCGATGAAGGAAAACATCGTAAGGTAACCATAGCATGGTGGTAGGATATTTTTTTATACTCGGCTGGCTAGCTACAACCCTCAAGTTGGAAATCTGCCGCCAATCACCTAACGGTGTGATCCGACAGCCTCAATTGTGAGCCAGTTCCATTCTTCGAACACACCGTCACTTAACATTAGGTGAGTTGTGGTTGAACACCAATCTTGTCAACCCTTAAAAAATGACTTTGACCATTGCAGCGATACACAGAACTTTGAGTGGCAAAACAAAGCCCAAGGCATCGCTGCTTTGGCACTAATTACTTTGATACTTTAGATGATTAGTCTCAACAGCCCTGTAATTTTGCTAGTTGCAGTAGCCTTCAAACCGGAACAAAATTACTCAACAGTTACACAGAACAGAACAATTTTTCTTGCGATTTTTTGTTGGTAACTAAAACTGCACTTAAACTTTAGTCGCTCAGGAACAGAACATTTGAAATTAAAAGTAGAAAAGCTTATATGCTAATACCGGATTTAAACTCTCACCGTAATTTCAAAACTACTCAGCTGTTACCTACTTTAGATTTGAAAGTTGAGTTTATACAAACATGTACCTACCTAGACAAACTTTTGCGTCGAATTAGCAAGAATGCGATGTCTAAATATTTTTGACTATTTTTGGAGAGAAAATGAAGTCACCCAAATAATATGAACTGAAATTACAATATTGAGAAGCCGCTGTTGTATTTAGTATTTATTTCCTTCCTGTTAAATGTTAACTGTTGAGTCAATGTTAAGAGTTTAGCCGCTACCGCAGGCCGTGCTTGTATAGACCTAGAGTCATTTTCGAATGCGGCGTCCACCATTACAAACTACGGCAGTTTGGCAAATCCAGTCTCGGATTTAGTTTTTTTTTTATGGCTGACATGCAAGGTGTTTGACCACAGCTCACCTGACGTGAAGTGATGGTGTGGTCGAAGATGGTAAGCACACCTAGCCTGGAATGGAACTGGCTCTCAAGTGAGGCTGCCGGAACACACCGTTAGATGCTTGGCGGCAGATTTTCAACTTGAGGGTGGTAGCTAGCCAGCCGAGTACTAGAAAGCACCCTACCACCACACTATGGTTTCCTCACAATGTTTTCCTTCACCGGCAGCTCAAGCTCATTGTTGGGGTTTGAACCCACGCCCTCCGGCATGCGAACCTACCGCGCTAACCACTGAGCCATCATCGCTACAAAACTTACGTTAGTTATTACAATCTAGCCTAATTGAGACTAATAAGTAATTTTAATATAACATAAATTGCTAAGTTGAGTAAATCTAATGCTAAGTTAAATGCGTCCATCAATATTTTTCTTACTCACTTTGTTCATGTGTTTTATAATAATATTGTAGGAGTGCATTAAAAATAACTTGTTCGCCATTTTGGGTGTTCTGCCATGTTGAATTTAGAATGACGTCACACAGCTAACCATGCCATTTCATTTCATCAAAATTTCAGCTTAATCGGTTGAAGATATCTGCTTCAAAATTGAGTTGCAAGTTTCCACCCGAACAAACATAGTTACATACATTGCAAGCTAAATAAAAGACTGCTAAAAGAATTCATTATTATTCCCTATCCGACTCCACTAACAAATTAAGTACTTCAATCACTATTACTTTCATATTCTATTATTACATCAGGAGCAGGTACCTATTACTTCTATATCCGTCAAGCATCAGTAGGTAACGCAATATTCCATCTAGGTAGGTTTCACCAGTACTAGTTTTTTCATATTATTTTTCAAGTTTTTCTCGAGGGTGGAGCGCACGATCGTCGTTTGAATAAAAAATCAGCCAAGAAAATTATAGATTGCAATGGTTCCGTGCTTATTTTTTTTATACAACTACTTTCGTAGCTTTACGATACTTATATGTGAAGCCTTTTCTTGAAGAACTTGAGCAACTCACAGTAGTGTGAGTGCCTTTGTTAGTATTATTCATTCATTCTCCACTGCCCTATTTGTTACATTTGGTACAATATCTGCTTCAAGAGCTGTAGGGCGTGGGTTCGATTCGCACCAGAACAAACATTTATGTGACGATATATGTATGTTTGGTGTCTTGATGTACCGTATGTATTTACAAAAACCACGTATATAAGTTTTCTATCACTACGCATTCTTGTACTATGGTTCCCATAGTACAAGCTTTGTTTAGTTTAGGGGTAGATGGCGCTGTGTGACACTTACGACGATAGATATAGTTATTTATTTGGAGTTTCGGCAGCCAGGTTGGAAGACCGTCTCGCTTCCAATCTGGAGGTCCTAGGTTCAAAAACCACCTCACGCACGCACGCACGTCTTTTCTAAGTTATGTGCGTATTGTTGCTGACCTCAAACGGTGAAGGAAAACATCGTGAAGAAACCTATATTTCTGAGAGTTCTTAAAAGAAAGGTCTCGACGCGGTGAGCGTCGTGTCGCTCCATTGTATTTTTTTCTAAAACTAGTGTTTTTCGAGTTTTTATGCATAAAAATAGTGGTATTTTATATAACGTGCCGAATTACAAGCGCGAGTGTGGGAGAATGATATAATGTGGTTAAACATGACTTTTCGTGTTGCTTCCAAAACTCCATCCAGAAGCTTATAGTAAAGTCGCCACTACTTTACTAAGGCTTGACTTAATTTGACTGGGACCGACTGGACTTGATCAAGACTAGACTTTGACTATAACTATAGATGATAAAGAAGCTGAAAAATTAAGACTACTCACAAAATATAGAAACATTGAAACTGGCAGAATGCACAGAGTGCGATGCCAAGAACAAAGAGAAAAAAAACCTTACAATGAGAAACCCACGTCCAGCAGTAGAATAGTTTATAAAAACATGTCTCATTCGGGTCGGTTCGATTTATTCATTCATTCTTTTTCATGAACGATGGTAATGACTTTACAGCCTATAATTATGTTGTTATACAACTAATACTGAAACAGTAGGTAGTAATATTGTAAAATTGTATTCATACAAAACAAACAAGATACATAATGACAAGAAACATAATATTTACATACTTATATTTAAGGTTATTCAACTTGTAAATAAATTACAAAAAAATGCTGTTTGAGCGTTTTACATATATTGTTTACTAGCTGCGCCCCGCGGTTTTACCCGCGTGGTGATGGATGATGATGATGATGATGAAAGTATCCTATGTTTTATTCTAGGGCCTAAAGTATCTACATACAAAATTTCATCCAGATCCGTTCAGCCGTTCTGGCGCGATTGAGTAACAAACATCCACCCATCCATCCATCCATCCATGGGATTTTTTTAGACGAATTGCAAGCGCAACGTATTTGATTGCTTTATCTATTATTCCACTTTTAGAATCAAAAGCATGTCATAAAAAGAAAATTACAAACTTACCTGAAGATATTTTTTCTGCTTCGCGGAATTCTAATAAACACGAAGCAATTGAAAGTTCTCGTCGATCGCTATCAAGGCTGGTTATTAGAGGTGGCTGCAGGCTTCCTGCTACTTTATAATTCATATTATTAAGGTATATATTTTTCCCTATTCCTCTCACCACTATATCATCATTTTTATAATCATATTAACTTGATGGTTGATGTCTTTAGGTTGTCTAGGTAGGTACCATATATTCTGTTGCCAAGCAGTAGTGTGTACATAAACATTACAGTGTAGCGGTTTGAAGAGTACTGCAGCTAGCAATACACTGTTGAGACTAACCATCTAATGTCTCAAAGTAATGAGCGCCAAAGTAGCGTTATTTTAAACTTTGTTTTGCAATTCAGATTTCTGTATGGCGCTGCAATGCCCTTGAGCTTGCGTTATTACTTACCATCAGGAGTGGTATCGTTCGTCTTAAAAATATTCCGTAAAAATAAAAAACAACAGACCAGTTCTCTGATACAGATGCGATTAAGTTTTTTCCAAAATAAACGAAATGTTTTTCTACTAGAGTCACATCACATCACCAGCCATAGGTCGTCCACTGCTGGACATAGGCCTCCTAAGGGGGGTTTGCCAATACTCGCCACGCTTGGCAAGCGGGTTGGCGAGTGCAGTTTGATGTGATTGTTCAAGGAAGACGCTGCTGCCCATCTTCTAGATTACATCCCTTAGCCGACTCTTACGGCAACCACGGGTAGAGATAGTGGGGTACTATTCTTACGCCGGCACCACCACGGCAACTAGAGTATTGACATATAATAAGGAATATATGTTTTATATTATGGTAGTTTTTTTAATGTTGAGTGTTTATTCATGATCGACGCCAAATATTTGATAAATTTACAACTATTTGTGCATAATTTCTTATATACATACCTAAACAATCAATACCTAAACACTCAAGTATATCTTCAATTAGAAACAAGTTTAGTATAAGATATTATGCATAAAGAATTATAAATTCACCACATATTTGGCGTTGATAAATAATTAATAATAACTCAACAAAAAAACTACCATATATTCCTTAGTCGTTTCAGTTATAATAGTTAACTAACTGACTCTCATCACTATTGTAATAGAAAAGACTGATAAACTAAATATTAACCTGAACACTCAAAATAAACCTCCGCAAAGTAACGCCTGAATCAATCATTTATTTTTGTTTCTAATTATTTAGATATTTTATTCTCAGCGTCCAATTGTATTTATAAACTAGCTTCTATAAGTATAAACTTATAAATAGCTGTTCTAATATATATTGAGTTACCTAAACTATTATTTAATAAAAATAAAATTAATTATTATTTGGAAAAATCTTCTTGTTCCGCAAATATCTCGGCTCAAGTCGATTTCTTTTTATTTTTCCTCCAGTTTTATATATTTGTTAGCGTCTTAGCGACCTGTGTGGTGAGTTGGTTGGATCTATGCATACTCCAACGATTTTTCTACTTCGACTGTACACGTACGATACAGTTCAGACAGTTTCTGTTTACTACGAGGTAAATAAGATCCTCTTTCAAAGGATATTAAAAATTTATAGGTACACGTACACAATTCCCTGACGACAAACTCATTTTGTAGAAATGTAGAATTACAAGCTAAATTGCATTTGATTTCTATAAGACTCGTAATTTACTTTTAAAGTACATTTTAGTAAAAGGGAATTGAGCAAACTGTTCCAAAAAATACTAAATTTTGACCTGAGTTTACAAAGTACGTACGTACAAATGACCATTTTGATGGATACGTTTGGTGGTGGGCTCGACCGGTGGACTTAGTTTTAATTAGGTTTAATGACATGTATGTATATAGATGAGTGATATAAATGTAAAAATTAATAAGTGTATGTATTCAATAAATAAAAAATAAATTTCTGTTCATTAAAAAAAAAATTACCATTTTACAATTTCAAAAATGTATAACAGTGTTAAAATTCACATTTTAGAAATTGAAACACTTGGTTTTTGAATATTATAAAAATAAATTACATGATATTTTCTACACGCATTATTTTAGGGTATTTTTTTCAATATTGCTTAACAGATTATATAGCGATAAGTAAGTTAAGCAATATAATAATATGCAAGTGGAGAAGCAGATAGTCGCGGACAACAGCATTGTTTTATACTAATATGATATTTTAACACGGATTCGAAAACTCTAGACTGGAATTCAAAAAGATTTTACACACGGATATCTATAAATATAATGTGTCAACCGACTACAGTATTAACTTTGAGAGCATTTGGATCAGGGTCCAGATACTTTCGCCGACTGCACTTTGTATGGACCTGGTTTCTTTTTCTTTTTTTTATGTCAATTTAATAAGACGAACGGTACGTTCTTCTGATGGTAAGATACCATGGCAATGACCATTGCAGCGGTACACAGAATATTGAGTAATAAAACAAAGTGTTAAATCGCTACTTTGGTGCTCATTACTTTGAGACATTCGAAAGTCAGTCTCAAATCGGAACACAGTAATGTTTACATACTACTGCTTGGTGGCCAAATATCTGGTATTGCGGTAGTAGGTACCTACCTAGATGACCTCCAGATAATGAGGTCCACTAAGTAGTAATTTCGATTTGGACAATAAATAACATTATTTCTAGTATATCGAATCAGTTAATACTTTCTACGATTGAGTTCTTTAGTTAGGTTCCATTTTCCATAGTCGTATGATCTAAAACGGCTTATATAAGCTAAGCAATCGTTTAACTAAGCCCCGATTACTAATCGATCAGTAAAGAAAGCAAGCGTGCAACCACCATTTAACGCCTTACTCGATCGTGTGTGTTACAACTTTTCTCATTTATCCTCTAATCCACATTAAAGCGTCGGTGGCGATCTGACACACTACAGTGGAAAACAGTACTTTTGATTGCAACAAATTGGTACTCTTATGAATGCTGTAAGAAATCTATATCGTCACATTATTTTTTTTATTATTTTTGGTGTGACCCTTTGTGTATTTTGCGACAGCCAAGTAATTCTATATTCATCATTCAAATGAATTATGTCACAGTCAAAGTCATACAAAATAAGACATCAGGATCATGACCGAATATGCTGTAAAAAAATTGTAACAACTTAAACAGAAAAATTGATAGAGTTTTAGTATGATAAACACAAAATGATAAATCACCACATTATATTGCTTTCTCGCCTGATGGTAAACGATGATGTGGTCGAAGACTTGCTCAATCTGAGCTTTAAAAGATCCAGATTATATTCCACAAGCTTCTGCTTGAAAAAGCCGGCAGCTTTCATTTCATTCCATTCTTTGGCCATACTGATGAGAAACGCAGAGTCAAAACGTTTAGCACGTACCCAAGGAAATTCTAGTACGTACGGTTCGTAGAAGGTCACTTGTCTACATGTTCTGTAGTAAAAAGTAGTATTATATTTATTGTTGCCCACATTCTATAAAATGAATGTGTTGTTATCATTGAAATCAAAGTTAGTCACGTCTAATAAGATAAATTTTATGATTAAAAGCGGAACTTGTGTTACTGTAATCTACTTACACCGCGCATAAAATTAAGCTTTAAATTACTGAAGGCTCGCTGAAAGCCTTTGCCAATGTTTTTACAAGGCATATACACATTTACAAAATTAAAGTTAGTTAATAATTCTTACCTATCTACATTTTTATGTGTGACAGGCTACATGTTTGACCACAGCTCACCTGATGTTAAATGGTAAACATACCTACAATGGAACTGGTTCTCAAGTGAGACTTCCGAAACACACTGTTAGGTGCTTGGTATTTTCAACTTTAGAGCTCGGCCTCATTAAGACGCCATGGCGACGTTGCCGGCTACGTATCCAAGCAGGTAATATTAAAATATATGGTACCTAACTCACTTGGCGACGGTTTGGCAACGTCGCCAAGTTGGAAGCGTGGCCACGAGCTACAGCTCCCTACGTGGCTTCTGGATACTCTGGCGGCCTGGCGACGTTGCCACTATAATGTACCTACACGGTAAACTGCACCTCGCTCACTCAGTCGCCAGTTAAAAAAATACCACTTCGGCTTCGATCTGATATAAAAGGATGAACCCATAGTTTCTTTTTTCTGCAACGTAGATAACAAAGAAGTGCGATTTATTCTACATCCATTCCTGACGACATAAACGAACTGACTGTCGCCATGGCCTCTCGACTTGGCGACCATCGGATGCCAGAAGTAACCAGATCTGCGCCGCTGGCGACGTTGCCATGGCGTCTTAATGAGGCAGAGGTCTAAGGTGGCTACCTACCTATTTATCTGTTTATATTGTGTCGAATAAATGTTTTTCTTTATGTACATAATGTATTGCTTACTCGCTTGCTTCATTATTCATTAGCATTACAATTTTTTTACCATATATCAGATATATAAGAACAGAGACTAATATAACAATTTGCGTAATTTGCGTAGTAGGTGCCTAAACGATATAAAATGTATGAAAACTGGGATAGCGCCCCTAGCGGGAGTAAAATGACTGTTTGTTTTTTTTTTTCATACAACTATCGTTTACTACTGCGCAACCACGTAAATCGATATGATAAAGCTTCAGAAAGAAAAAAATAAGTAGGTTACCGACAAGGTGTCAGAATTCATTTTTACTTCCATTTCCTCAAACTTGAAAGCCTCTTGACAACGATCGAATCTTTTAACATATTCAGAGGGTGTTACAGGCGGAAATAAAAAATAAATTGTGTCAATCGCACGAGTTCACGTCACCCTCTATTGGAGTTGGTGATGTACCGTGACACTGGAATTGGAATTGTGATGAAGGCGTATAGAGCTAATGGCACTTAATAATATATTATAAAAGTATGGGTAGGTATAGCTAGATTATTTTTTTATCATCGCTCTTCGCTCGCAGGCAGCTACTTTGTACATTATAAATTAAAAATGATTAAAATACCATTAAGTATCTAATTATTTATCATTATTATGTTTATATTAAGACCAATTTTAAACGATTTAGTTGACAGATCTAAATTTACTGTATAATATTGCTGTGTCTTTCATTAGACAAGACTTTTTCTACAGAATACATAATAGTACACTTCTTCTTCTTAGTTTATCGAGTCGCACTTTGTGCATTGGCCAGTGTCAAGAAGTTCTTATTTGTTATTATTTTAGTGTTTCTGTATTTACAAGTATGTATTTTATGAATATTCAAGTTAAATAAGTAGCAGTGAAAGTGACATAAAATAAGTCACTTTGTCTATAGAGCCCGTTCATATCTTTTACTCAAATTATTTATCTCGTTGTATCACATAATCAAAAAAAGAAAATATAAAAACATTACACTGGCAAATGCACAAAATTCGAAAAAATACAAGTTATGAATACGACCACAGTGCGGCGATATGATTTATCCGTTTTCTCGCTAATTTCTAGACACGACTTGCAACAGCTCATCCATAAAAGCGAAGCCTATCCATGGATCGTAACATGTGAAATTCCGGGTGCCTTACTCTCTAACACATAATTATGAGATTCCTTGTCAAATACGCATAGGTACCTATAGCGTTCATAATATTAAACGCCAGTAAGCTTTGCCGTTTGTTTTGAACTGTCAAAATAAACTTACATAACAGGACAAAACACATATTATTGTTGCGTTTTAAAATTTGACATTGGTTATTAAAGAATAGGTACCTGCATTCCACACAAATTGAACCCGAAGGCCATCACGACATATTATTAACGTGGCTACGCTAATCACAAGAATAAAAATAAAAAACAAATACCTACATATTATCTGCTCATAAATAGTGTGTGAAATAAGGCTACAGGTTGAAAAGGACCTTGGACCATTCAAATTTACCAGGCTTTTAAACTTCCGTATGCGGTTAAATATCTAAGTGGAATGTCTGTAAAATAAACTGTCAACCTTATTCCATAGAAAATATTCGATCGTGAAGAGCTGCCTCATTTACGATATTGGTTGTACAAACTCCACAACAATGAAAAAGTCCCCAAGAGTCTTCTTTCCTCATTACTAGGTAGCTAGTTATCTATTGGTTTGCTATAGTTGCTATCGAATATTTTTATATCTTGAATGTCTTTTGTAACTTTTTTTTCTTGTACTATTTTATTATATAAACTGACGTGGTTTTGATATATTTTTGTTTTACTTAAACTCTATCGGATACTCCGACTATAGTTTGGGCCAGATCCGATTGGTTTTTTAACTATAGTGGGAGTACCTATCCTACCTAATCAAGCAAGAGTACTTAATCTCATTTAATAAAAACAAAATCAGCCTGTCCTAGTGTCAGTGTAAATATCAATTGTAATAAAAATAGCATTTTATTTTATTCAAAAATAATCATTTTACTAGAATCGCTACAAGTCGGAGAATATCACCTTGAGTTTCAGTATAAAGGCCATACAAACATTTACGTATACCTACCTAATACATATTTTCTCAACAGTACCGTGACGGATAATTAAAAATTACTATGTACGAAGCAGCTGGGCGTCATTTAATAGGTACCAGATATTTTACCGCCAAGCAGAAGTGCGTTTAATGTAAACATTAGGTAGATACCTACTGTATTCTTGTTTTAAAATCACTGCAGCTATTGTAATTACAGGCCTATTGAGACTAGCCATCGAACGTCTCAAAGTAATGAGCGCCAAAGCAGCGGTACCCTGGTCTTTGTTTTGTTACTCAAAGTTATAGATGCCATTGGGAGAACGTTACGTTCAAGACATTCTTTTAACATAAAAAAGATATTCATAAGTGCTCGTTGTTAAATTAACTCACCATATTTCCTTTTCCGCAGCAATGGAACAAAAAATAGACTTGATTTTGACACGGGTTCAGATTTAGGTTATGTGGGTACCTAATACTTACCTATAGACTAGGAAATATACATTAATAACTATATATTCCACGAAATTAACGCCACCTGTAGGATAGCTAGTAATAAAATTAACCCTAAATAACCGTCTAGGGTGCGTCGAATGGAAATAGTATATTTTTTACCCTTTCGTTCATAAGTCAAGCCATCGCTTTATAGAGGTCCTCGTCCCGAGAGTCGGGCGACCTAATTCACTGCACCAGATAGCTAATAGGTTATCTACGCCGAGTTATCAGTCCCTACTGCGTCGATGAAGTTATTGGAATATCAGTATACGATAGGATGTTAGGTATGATTGGGGAAAGTTTCAGTATTTTTAGTTTATATAAACGTACGATTATTTGACCCAAGTGCTTTTAAAGCCCAATTAAACTAGAAGAGCGAGTGCTCTTTAGGGAGTCGTTCAGAATGGACACTATCTAGCTTTATCTAACCTAATTATGTAAGTAGACATGGGCGCCGGCAGTAGGGTGCAAGGGGGTGCGCTTGCACCCCCCCACATTGGAAGAGAAAGTACACAATACATAGAAAATAATAAGATTTTTTTTATTCGGACCTACACTTCTTACTATCAGACGTCTGAGATCAGACGGCCAGACAAACGCGACCAAAACGTCATCCATACATTCCACATTTTTTATTCGCACAGCAAAGTTTTGGAACTTTCTGCCGGAGTCTGTGTTCCCTTTGAAGTATAATAAGTATGTGGTGTCTTCAAATCTAGAGTAATAGATTTCTTCTAGGTAAGCGTCCTTTATCTTAGACCGCACTACTGCTTAACTTTAGGCACGGTATAGTTAAACGCGAACCTATCTAGAATTTAAAAAAAGTTACTTCATACATACTTATTTGAATAAAAACCAAATACCAGTGTAATTTGACGTTAACTTGATTTACATGACACACATGTATAATTATTTATAAATAATATCTAATTCGTTAATAGTATAGTATGTAGATGGTGATGCGCCTCCTTAGAAGTAGATACATAAGTGCATTTATTCCCGTTCGAACATTCAAGTTCGAGTGGACATCAGATGCGGCGTAAAGCGTGCTTACAGCTTCACGATTCGAATGGCCTCGCACCTCGGATTTTATGCATTACCAAGCCGTAAGCGTGACGAAAAAATTTTACTTGTCATGAAACGATAAATTACTATTGACTTATCAAAATTTTTATTTAGTCGAGCAACATCTGCTGGCGTTGGGTCGCTATCGCGGGGAATCACACCGCCTCACACCGGCCAGAGCTGGAGATTCCGATTCTGTTTGTTTACGTTACTGTCACGTTTCTCAACGGCAACTTTTGATATCTATATAATGAATGAAATAGTAGTAAGATATATGTTCGAAGAAGAAAAGAAGACCTTGCAAATTTACCTTGCCCACTTTAAACTGAGGTCTTATCTCGCCACTTGTGGACATGTGTTATCTACATAATTTGATGCACCAAAAAATGTAGGTAAATCGCTGACAACCCCCGAGTGTAAGGTTGCGTATATAAAGCCGAATGGGGGTTATTTTAATCGTCATTATGAATAACTTGTACTACTTTACCTACTCATTATAAACAACTATTACTATGGACACAACTCTGAAATCGTGAAATAAATCAGCTCATGCATTTCGGTCATGATCTTTTTTTTTCAACTATCTGCAATAAAGATTGCTTGTAATAGCGAGTACAATTACTCCGTTTCGTCTTAGTACTCCAGCTCCAGCTTATACTCGGCAACACATTTTTGTCCAAGATTGTCATATACTTACACTAGGTACTTTCTTCGTTGTCGAGATCGTAGGCACATACCTACGTGGTTATGTTTCTTGACTTTGATCTCTAATATCGCTTTAATTAAAATTTCAAAGCTCTGGAAAGGCTACAAGGTTCTGGAGTTGAGACCACGGACCGGCATGCGCAGCGTAGGACATCCACTCACAAGGTGGATAGACGACCTCGTAAGGAGCGCAGGAACGCGCTGGATGCGAGCCGCTTCCAACAGGTGTTTATGGAAGTCAATGGAGGCCTGCCTGAGCTGTAGGGCGTGGGTTCGATTCCCGCCAAGGACAAATGTATGTTTGGTATAAACAAGTTTGTTCTGCGTCTGGATGTTCTGTATGTATTTACAAAAAAAAAGTACGTATTCTATCAGTTATCTGACTTCCATCACACAAGCTCTGCTTAGTTTGGGGTCAGATGGCGCTGTGTGTAATGTGTCCTACAATATTTATATATTTTATATACTTGCCCTTACTAAGTTACTAATTGCGATTCCTGTTAGCCACTCTGTAAATAGCTACACAACCACACATCGTATGACTGCGCAATAAGGTTTGCAGCACAGCTTTTTTGCGAGCGCCTTACAGATATTGCAATATGAATAAGGTCAGAGTACAGGGGCTGGTGATTAACATTGAAACATTGAACATTACTAAACATTATAAAACGAAGTCGCATCTCCTTTTGTACACTTAATTCTACTACACTACGCAACGGATTTTGATACGGTTTTCATTTAAAGAATTTGTTACAGATGGTTTTCAAGTCATTTATCAGAAGACAAGTTGAAGTCAACGCTGAAGTTCTTGATCGGTTTTCTTTGTTTATTACAAGGGGCTATTCGACCTCGGAGTTCCATAGAAGCACAATAAAAACTGCCTTAAATGACTTCATACCTTACCTAGCTGCGTAACCATAAATTTTCCGACATCCGTCTTAGTGAGCGTGACTAACAAGGCTAATAGAAAATTTAACACATTATTTTATGAGTTCATAAAGGAAACAATAAAAACACACATAGTAAACTACTAAATTTTTAATTGCATCCAACAAGTTATTCTTAAGCAGAATCCTTAACTCAATCTTAATTAAAACATAATGGCTAATACAATTCTTATTTCGTTTCATGTCAGATACAAAAATATGTATATCTTATAAACAACCGAAAATGCACACATATACCATCTGTGATATACAAAATGAAAAAGTAACACACTCATGTACACTTTATAATGTTCTAGTTACCAAAAACGGTATCATTTAAAAATATTCACAAGCCAGTGGCATTTCGGCTCACAATATGAAGCCGCAACTACAGATCACTGTCTGCCTGGAAACCTGCAACAAATGACAGGGTCGGGTTACTCACGTATCCAATAAAATTTATGGACGACGTAAATTTTAGCATTAATTCTGATTGCTCCCTTGGTTACGAAGCATGTATCCACATCACGATCGCTTTTAACTTCCATTCGTAATGATTGGAATTCGCTGACCTGAATTGAGGCTTTTTCACAATACGAATTTAAAAGCTGACTAGATACTTTCAAACTACTTGGCACTGGCAAATCCACAATTTACGACACCATAACCAATTCAAGAAAGAAAAAAGCCTTCACGTTATAATATTAAAATGTTTGTATCCAGATTATGTTACAAGTAACATAAATTAACAAATTCACAATAAATTGAAAACTAATCTCATGGCACAGGTACTCCACGGTTGCTTTTATAGAGTTCCGTACCCGAAGGGTAAAAACGGGACCCTACTACTAATTGACTTCGCTGTATGTCTGTCACCAGGCTGTATCTCAAGAACCGCGATAGCTAGACAGTTGAAATTATCACAAATTATGTGTTTCTGTTGCCGCTATAACAATAAATAATAAAAACAAAATAAAATAATTATTTAATGGGGGCTCCCATACAACAAACGCGATTTATTTGCTTTTTTCATAGATAATGGTACGGAACCCTTCGTGCGCGAGTCCGACTCGCACTTGGCCGGTTTTTAAGGCCATTTCCCAAGCTGCAATAGTGATTTATTTATTTACGAGAATATTCTCGCAGTGTTCGCGGCCCTACAACGCGATGGACACCACGCCCGCACGGCAATGCATTGCATGTTTTGACTTAATTACGAAATTGGCACAAGAGCGTAATAATTAGGCTTTAATGAACCTCAGTTTTACGCCGAGCAATTAAAAGAATCCTAATTTCACCTTCATAATGTTCACAACTTTCTTGCCAAACCCCACTAATATTATAAAGTTTGGGTGGGTGGATGGATGAATGTTTGTTACTCAATCACGCCAGCATGGCTGAACGGATCTGGATGAAATTTTGCATGTAGATACTTTAGGCTTTGGAATAAAAAATACTTTTCATCATCATCATCATCCATCACCACGCGGGTAAAACCGCGGGGCGTAGCTAGTTTCATAATAAAACAATCTATTAGAATAAAAATGTTTGTTTCTTCAGATCCACAAGTATATATTTACTTATTACTAAATATTTTTACTTTTTACTAATGCAAGTTGCGATGATAGTTTAGTAAACTTACCAGATAAAAACCTTAAGTATCACTCTTCCAGAGCTTGATAGTTTTGTCCATCTCGAGTGCTGCCGATGCGATGATATTCTCGGTGGGGTGGCATGCTGTGCATAGAACTGTATCCGTGTGGCCTGACAGTCTTTGCACAATCTCCTTCGATTGCAGGTTCCAGATGTATACGAGGTTGTCTTCTGACCCTGACACTATCCACTGTAAAAAGAAAACGATTCAACTTTACATTCTAGAATTATGCTTTATGTATACTGGGTGGATTTTAGGTCTTTTTCCAAATCATGACAATCTGTTGTACAGAATAAGGTCTAAATGAGTTTTGAATGGAACAAGAAAAAGTTATTGCTTCTTTGTTAAGAAAGAAAAGTGGTGGCTTTATAAGTGCTGAATTATACACATGAGTGAAGGGACATGACTTTTCATGGCGTTTCCAAATCTCCATAGAAGCTTCTAGTTAATTAGTGTTAACCATGGCAGACTTCATGTCGCTTTGGCAGTGACTGAGACTTTTACTTGATTTTATCTTTAATCTTGAAATAAAACTATATTTATCTACATTATAAATATTATATCTACTTGGCACCAGTGGAATGCATACAGTACAATACCAAAAGTAAGGAAGAAAATAAATAAACAGACTAAATAATAAACTACTTCTCAGGGTTTAGCTCTGGGCCCTATCCGTAGAAATTTGCTGGCAATATAGGTAGACATATTCTAACGCCGGCACCGTATGGTTGCTACGCCCCTGGCTATACCTATAGATTATTTTAAGTGTGAATGTAAGACGTAACTGCGTAGATCTTTGTGCGTGGTGGATACAGAACCCTAATAGCCCCGGGTGACACCGTGTTTTCCTATGTTGATCATCATTAGATGTTATTACGTGAAAGTAGTGATCGATACAAGTGTAGAGACTTCATCACACTATTTTATGTTTAGGTATACAGATTAATTTGCCTTGGTGGTGCCGGCGTAAGAATAGTACCCCACCCTCTACCCGTGGTTGCCGTAAGAGTCGGCTAAGGGATGTAATCCGGAAGATGGGCAGCAGTGTCTTCCTTGAACAATCACACTTAACTGCGCTCGCCAACCCGCCTGCCAAGCGTGGTGAATATTGGCAAAACCCCCCAGGAGGAGGCCTATGTCCAGCAGTGGACTTCCTATGGCTGATGATGATGTGATAGATAGACACATTTACTTATCAAATAGTGATGAAGTTAAGCACATGCTATGTACTACATAAAAACTCAAAACTTAATTTAAATTAACTAAAGAAAAACCATACCTTTCCACCAGTGACACTGAAGTTGGCAAAGATACAATACTTTTCGTTCTTGTGTCCTGTGTACGTCTTGAGGCATTTTCCTCTGCTATAGTCCCATAGTTTTAGCGTGTTGTCAAGTGTTGCCGCGAGTATGTATTTGCCGTTTGGGGAGAATTTCACGAAGGAAACTGGAGGGTTGTCATCATCTATAAGCGTTTTCAAGCACTGCCCTGATGCTGTGTCCCAGATTCGACTGTAATGAAAGAAATGTTAAATACTAGGAAAATGTTGTAAAGTTATCTGTCTAAATGATTTGAAAAACTATATTAAAATAAAGTTAGGTTAAATGCAACCTAATGCCCCAATTCTATTTTAACTGGGGAAAGAGGAAGAGTGACCAGAGTACAGTATGCAAAAGAGGACATTAATGGCAAGAGTATCCAATATATACTCATTTGTATTGGACATTTAACACGAATTTTCTAGTACAGATTGGCAGCACTATATAAAATCAACCAATCGCCACATTCATTGTTATTGTATTTATTTTAAAAATATTCAAAACTAGTAACACATCGCAGTTTCATGTCTAACAATCCCCGGAACCTCTTTTATTTCCAGGATAAAAGTAACTTGTTGTTCTCTTAGCCTTTATCTAAGCCATACAAGTATGTTCTCTTGTTGCATAAAAACATAAAAACACATTTTTACATTCATAATATTAATAAGGATTTTTACCATAATCCATCATAACTCGACGACACAATGAGGCTTCCGTCTCTGTTGAAATGAACAGCTGACACTGGATCTGAGTGTGCAGGTAGTGTTTTCAAGCATTTGCCTGAAAGACACAATAAAACAGGTTTAGTTTAAAAACATTTGATATCTTGTATCTTAGGTATTTTCATTTCATAATATTTTCTGGGTAGCAACAAACAACAAGTTTTGATAGTATAGAACCAGTTAGTTATGTAAAATAACTCGAATTGTACACAGCATAGCGCTGTTGCCATGCTGTTTACATATGTTTGACCCAGTAACTTACTTTCCTTCATTATCATGTAGGCGTAAAATTCATGATGGGCCAATGGGAGATTAAACATTTTAGTTCATCAACTAATTCTTAAAACAAACATGGCCCTTTTTAACAAATCATTTTGAAGTGGAAATATACTGTATAATAGTTATAAAAAGCTAGGTCTTGAAGCTCTTTCGTGTGTCTATATATCACACTGTGTCAGCTTTGAACTAAAGTTGCATCCTATATTTTTGAACTGTCAGATCATGTTGTAGAACACTTGAACTATGACTTTTTTGGGCAAAAATATGCAGCACACTTCATATACTTTTTGCCTGTTTGTTGCATTTTTTAAATTTTCTTTAGCTTAAGGGTTTTATTAAAAAAATTTCAAAGATATATTGAGGTAGTTTCGTCCATCTTCATGATGCATACTATTTTATTCAAATACAATAGATATTTTAATATAATTACTATACTCATAAATCATTTATATTTTTTGTTTAAATTTTTATCGTTAAATGTTAAACATCTGCCATCTTAATGTTTTAAGCCTGTAAGAGATTGCTTTTGGCGATATGGCCTACACTTATGACACTATCCCATAAGGTTCTTTTGTTTCTGTACATTTCTGGTATGCACAATAATTATTTTTATCTATCTACTATTTGCTAGAAAACATCATGATTCAGCAATCTAGTCATGAAAAGACCACCCATTTTTTTATCATGTAGGTGGATTCTAGGCTAGAAAAAGCTACAAATTAAAGTAATGGTTACCTGTTCTCACATCCCATATCCGTACACTCTCGTCAAAACTGCCTGATACGATAAGATTGCTCTGTGGGTTGAAATTACAGCAAAATACATAATTGCTGTGTCCTTTTAATGTCTTCAAGCATTTTCCTGAGCTAAGTTCCCATACCTGGAAGAAAATATTTAATGTAGCTTTTCATGCCCTTTTTATAAAATCAAATTTAGTGAGCTTTTTCGCAAAGGCGAATATGTCGCTCTGGCAAATAGGCTCTTCTATATAGGTACTATTTCTATAATTAAATTTACTATATACAATTTAAGTTTTAAGACTTAGATTATAAAGCATTCTGGTTGCTTCTGAGAGAGGCTCAGCCAGAATTCTGTTACAATGACCAACTTGGAGTTCTGAAACTTGTTTGTGTTGGAATTATTAAAACTGATTATTGCATAATGTATAAGAAGCACATGCTAGACTTTTCTTAGCATTTAATAAAATCAATGTGCCAGGTACATTGCAGGGACAGGAACTCACATATCCTAGAACTTGGAACCCAGGTGTAGGTTTAAGAGGCCCCTTTAAATATTTAATAATACTCAGCTCATACCTTACTTTAGAAATCAAAAGCTCAACATTTATGTGAGGCCTTAATCATGTTACTATATGTATAAGGGATGTTGCTACTGTGTGTCATTTTTTTTTAAGTGATAAATTATTATTATTTTTGATTTTGATTTTATACCATTTGATTGAGTCTTTATTTTTTATTTGTACTAATAATATACTAACATTAAAAAGTATTCAATTTTTTTTATAATTAATTTACAAACTAATAACTTTTAAGTCTAAGAATACATTCATCAATCATCCAAAATCACAACAGTCTACTAAAATAACCTACTTATCTTATCCCAATAGATAAGCAATGCAACCGTGGGAAATGTTTACTGATCAAATTCCTATCAAAAAAAAAAAACTAAGTGATAAACTGAGGCAAAGTTGAATTACATATTCAATGTATAAAATTAATTAATTAGTAGGAGTATCATATGTTAAAAACAACAATTTTTAATCAGATATTATATAATAGTTTATAAATGAAGGAATTTCACATTACATGTTCTAATGTTTATTTGATTATTTATTAAAATGATTCAAAGTTTAATTGATGGAAGAGTGTGGTGGTTATTCTAAGTTTTTTTATCCTTTTAAGGAATTTTTTTTCACATTATTTTCTGTTGTGGTGTTTATAATAATAGTGATATTAGGAAAATTTCTAACTAACAAGACATTAACCATTTATACAATTATATTATTATAACTTCATGAACTACAAAAGAAGAATATAGTATACAAGTATTTGAATACTTGATAATAAGTTTGTGTGTACAGTGTACACATCAAAGAGTCTAAGCTCTCTTATGCATTGGTTCAAATACTCACTTTTAAGGTTTTGTCATCACTAGCACTGACAATCAGCCTGCTGTCTGAGGACCATGCCACATCGCTGATTCCCATCTTATGTCCTGATATTGTTTTCTCAAATTTGCCATCATAAGCACCCCAAACCTTAATAAGTTTGTCAGCAGCTGTAAATAAAAATAGCAATATGGAGATTATACTTACATCTATGCATTATTATACTAGATTATAGAACATTATTATCTTTTACCATTAATTTTAGTGTAGTAACTCTAATATTTTGTGCAATAAATACTTGAATTAAGTACATGTATTTACTGACTTAATATATTTACTAATATCTTAATCTTAAACTTAAATTTCATTTAAATTTTCAATATAATTTCTTTGTGACCATGAAAATCACCATAATAGATCTTTGTGATATATTATGGTATATGTGATGATTCATGCATTCAGACAGAATTGCTTGTAGTTGAATCAAATTCGGTTCCATTTGACCCCTCTGTAGTTTATCTCTATGGCAACTATTAAGGCACAGATAGATCCTGAAGAAAGTATAAAAACACCATTTTACTTATCATTACACATTTATCAGCAATATTCAAATGTCACACTTATGCATGACAAGTGACACCATTTTAACATTAGTCTCTGTAGAAACAAATAGTTTTTACTATGAGATCAACATTATTGGAGTTCATTGCTACAAGAGTGGCTAGTTGCTATGGAAACTTCATATAATGAGTATACATGAGTAATATATTACTATGTAAAAAAATAGAGATTAACATTTTAAACAAAACATATAACCTTGATCAATCACAATAGAATGATAAATGGAAAGCCATATTGTCTTTTTGTTGTTTGAACTACAGGGCTAAACATACTAATAAACCACACCCAGGAAGTTGTTTTCATCTTTAAAACAGGCATTAAAAAATAACACAATTTTATAAAATGTTGTTGCAGGAATAATTTGTCTCCCATAAACTTTATAAATAGGTAAAATTCATCTAATCACCTATTGACAGAAACTGTGAAATCATGATGTAAATTTTGTAATTATGTTAAAAAATGATATTTTTTTATCAACAATCATAAGTTAAAATTACATAAATAATACTACTTAATTATTAAAATTTGTATTATTAAATTAAACAAACTACTATAACTGATTGAAGATAACTTTCATTATTTAAAATTCTATATGAGGCTAAAGGAGTAAGTAAAATTCTTGTCAATATTAAGTTTCTTACAATACAATATCCTATTTTCGCCTTTATTTCGCAAGTTAATAGGGTTGAGTTTTTACTATACAGTTTATAGTTATAAATTAAGCCACAACCAAATTGCGTTTTAATTTCCTAGATCAATACTAGTAATTAAAATTTCTAATTGATATATCTAAAAACAGTATTCTAACAACAAGCACAGAAATTTATTAAGTACATCACGAAAACGGGCCGCGTAACAAATGACCAAACTAATTATGAGCATTATGAATGTACTCACAGGAGCTAGCCAGCCATTCTCCATTTGGACTGAACTTCACGGACGATACCGCTTTCGTGTGTCCAGCGAGGGTAAATTTGAGGGTGTAATTCGGCTTCTGTAAACCAATGGCAAAATTAGCGCCAAATCGCACGTGCTCGAACAAAGTTGAAGTTACATAAACATGTGCCGCCCGCCAGACTGACGCAAACCAAGGAAATACCACGAATGCGTTGTACTTACCGCCGCTGAAGACTTATTTGATTGTGGAGCGGTTTGTGAGAGCGAATTTGGGCCAGATAAAGTGGTGGAAGGTCCACCGTGGGTTTGGTGTGCCGCAGTATGGCCAGGGCCGGGACCTAGCGGCACCATGTTTCAACTTTCGACGCACTACACGTTATCCGTTGTTCGTCACCCAACACAGTCACTAATAGACACAGAATAACAATGTAATTCACACTTGGGAATAGGTGTTTCACGTAACTTTGCCACCACTCGCGGTTTTTCATAAATTTCAACGTAGATATTCAAAGAACATTCCAAATCCGGGCGTCTCAATGCGTTCATTTCGCGAAAAGCTGACAAAACTGCCAACATTGTAACGAAAATATCCCTCCCGCGTTCCTGCTATAAGTGATTGTCTCTGGTATTGAGAACCTTACACAATCAACAAAAAAAAATAGATAATGCATGGATTAGCATTGCAGTTTTTTTCATTGCAGTCATTTACTGGAGAATTAGTTGCACCGGTATGCACGCTTCTTAATTATCAATTTATCAGTCAGAAAAACAATCTTCATTCATTTCATTTTAAGCCAGAAGTTCTTTTTTTACGCTGGTATAGCTTGTGTTCTGTGATGGCGGCAGGGATAAAATTTATGCAAGACAAAAAAAATATAAAAAGATTTTCTAAGCATTGTACGTCTTTAATTTTTCTCGTTTACAGTCTAAAAAAGCTAAGTGAATATACCCACATGTCAAGTTAGATGACCTTTTTAAATTTTGTAGATAGAGAGATTCCAACATTAACTACTATCTTTTCGTAAATTATTCAATAATACTTAATTGGTCAATACAATTTCACTGGAGTCACTCAAAGTAAGCCAGGGGCAAATTTGATCATGCCTTGTAAAGTAATTGGTACTTTGCTAGTAATTTCGACAGTTTTAGAAACAACATGCTGATATAATATTGCCACCTAGTCACCAAAACCCTCCAAGTTAGATTTCTATGGAATAGGTTTAATGTGTAAGTATCGCCTGGTACGCCATCATTAACTGCAAGAATTTTGGCAAACCTAGCTGTGGTTTTAGTTGATCGCATTTAAAGTAACTTTTCTAGGTCACGTCTGTATGGTGCTAGAAATTTGCCCCAGTGACAGTGAAGTCACAGTCACGGGTGTTGTGATGTGTGTTGTATGCATAGACCTCTGTTGTATGGCACATATACTAATTCACCATGTTGCAATGGCATGTCAAACTATATTTCAAAATAATATAGCAAGTGGCAACACAATCCGCAAGTTTGACCTCTTTGACATTACCAAGGTCATAATTGTCATTTTTGGTCTTACTTGGCCGGTGCATGTACAAAAGTTTTCGTCTAATAATTTATTACATTACCCAAAATGGCTCTTAATAAACTCAGCATAGATACCCTCAACTTATCTGGTAAACGCGTATTGATGAGGTCAGTTATCCTACCACTAACGTAAATAAAATAAAATCCATAGTTGTGTCATCAACAAATTACTATATAATTCCCATTTTTGCTCTTATCTAGAGTCGATTTCAACGTGCCGCTGAAAGAAGGAGTTATTACCAACAACCAACGTATAGTTGCTGCCTTAGACTCTGTAAAATATGCTCTTGATAAAGGTGCAAAGTCGGTTGTTCTCATGTCCCATTTGGGCAGGCCCGATGGCAATGCAAATCTTAAATACACTTTGAAACCAGTCGCTGAAGAGCTGAAAAAGTTACTAAGCAGGTAAGCGATTAGTTTAGATGCCAATCACTTATTATATCTTTAACATGTCATTAATTCACAGTCGTAAATAATAATTTTGTAGGGATATCGCCTTCCTCCCTGACTGCGTTGGACCAGAAGTTGAAAGTGCTTGCGCTGATCCACCCGTAGGCTCTGTCATCCTTTTGGAAAACGTCAGATTCCATGTTGAAGAGGAGGGTAAGGGTGTAGATGCCAACGGAGCTAAAGTTAAAGCTGATCCTGAGAAGGTCAAAGCATTCAGAGCTAGCTTGAGGAAACTTGGCGATGTTTACATCAATGACGCTTTTGGTAAGAATTTTAGTAATAAATGTGTTTGTTTCATAATCTTGGACTAATCATGAGCAAATTTTGCATTAGAGAACCATTGTTATATGCATATGTTTTCAGCTATTTTTCTATTGTATTTTATAAATTAATTCCTAAAAACACCAAAAATGCTCTGAATTTCTTGCTTATGTGAAATGACACATGAAAATGAGACAGGCTACTTTTAACAACATTTTACGAAAAGACCTAATAAGTTATACTCTAACAAGTGTTACTTCCACAACAGGCACAGCACATAGAGCGCACAGCTCTATGATGGGAGAAGGGTTCGAACAGAGAGCTAGTGGTTTCCTACTTAAGAAGGAACTCCAATACTTTGCCAAGGCCCTGCATGAGCCAGAAAGGTAGTACATTTTTTTTTACAAATATTATACCTGTCCCAGATAGATGTTGCCTAGAGTAAAGTAGACTGGAACAGGCCAACTAAAACTGTAGACAGGCATGCTGAATCTATTATCTGTATGCTGACCCTGTGACAGTGCAGCATACAAAATAAGCTTGATTTTGTATGCTGCACTCATTACCACCAAGTTGCTCATAAAGATGGTCTATGGTAACTGCAAATTAATGTTCATAATAGTAACTAAAGACAGCCCCAATTTAGCCGAAAACCATTCATAGATGAAAATATTGGTAATTTTACTGGTAATTTTGGTGTTTTCAATAAAACATTGTTTTGTATTGTAGGCCTTTCCTTGCTATTCTGGGCGGAGCCAAGGTCGCTGATAAGATCTTGTTGATTGAGAACCTGTTGGATAAAGTGAATGAAATGATTATTGGCGGAGGCATGGCCTATACATTCTTGAAGGAGACACAGGGAATGGCGGTATGAAATTCATTATTCTACAAGGGAAAAGACCAAGTTAGGTGGTAGATTTTCTTGGGAGCAGTGAGTCTCTTAAGATCTTCCATCTAGATAAGTACCACCACAGTATTAGATTTTCTCCCATCAAGCAGATGGGTGTTACTGTATACCGGTTTGTAGGGTACCGTCCCTAGAGATGTTACAGCGCTTTTAAGATTAGAGTAATCGTATTGTAGAATGGATATGTGGTATGATTTACATATAATTTCAAACAAGACTAGTATTAACTAACAAGACCAAAATAAAATTATATAACTAGTCTCATCAGTCATGTAACTTTCGATCCATCGTATATCTCATGCTAATACTGAAATTTAAAAAAAAAAACTAGTATCTGATGCGGCGATGCCCCGAGGGTTGTTTTAATACTCTATGTTTGGTGTACCGTTACATTGGTCATGGGCAGACATTTTTGCAATGCCATATGCTCTATGATTTCGTAATAAATTTCGTTCTCTTGTTTGTGTCACGCAAAGTGAAATATCTATTGCTTCTATTTTATCTCATCCCAATATAGACATTTGCATGGTGGTAGGGTTTTTAGTACTTGGCTGGCTAGCTACAACCCTCAAGTTGAAAATCTGCCGCCAAGCATCTAACTGTGTATTCCGGGAGCCTCACTTGAGCCAGTACCATTCCAGGCTAGGTGTGCTTTACCATCTTTGACCACACTGTCACTTAACATCAGGTGAGCTGTGGTCAAACAACTAGCATGTCAAACATTAAAAAAAAAAATATCACTATATTAACGCGATTTCAGTAGCAAGCTTATAATGGTGCCTCAGCTTAAACTTAAGTACACAGTGTTGCTTTTAGTAGCAGTGTCTCTAAATTATTGGCAACCTTTTAATGTAACATTAAAATAACTTATCTTTTTCGACTGCCTACAGTGTTTTAATTGTCTTTCAGATTGGTAACTCACTGTATGATCCTGAAGGCGCCAAGATTGTTGCCAAACTTTTGGAGAAAGCAGCCAAGAACAATGTAAAGGTTCACCTCCCCGTAGACTTTATCACTGCTGACAAATTTGATGAAAATGCCCAGGTAAACAAAATCGAAAAATTAAATTAATATTCTTAAGTACATTTAATGTCTAAGAAGTGTTCTTACGATTCGACAAATCGGCTCTTTGTGACTAAGGGCTTTCAAAATGCAATGGCTTAAAGCGATAGATATTAGATCAGGCTAAGTGACGTACTTTTAAGAATTTTAGTTAGCCCAGCACCCTATCTTATGGTTTATGATATGTTGAGTATCCCAGAAACGATATATTTTGTTTTATTTTACATTACTAGGTGGTAGATTTCCTTAGCTTAAAATGTTGATAGGCACCACCGCAATATAAGATATTAAGTCACCAGAAAATTAATATTAAAATATCGGAGAACATTCACATCGCCATCTAGCCCCCAAACTAAGCAAAGCTTGGTTCGTGTAGTTAGCGAAATTACAGGGCCATTACTTTTGTAGGTATCAAAGTGCACCAAAGCAGCAATGCCCTGGACTTTGTTTTGGTTCTCAACGTTTTAAGTACTACTGGAGTATACATGGACGAGCGATATCTCTTAGATATTAGTACCTGGATAACCGAGCTTTGCTCGGTTTTTCATTGCCTGAAAACACGGATAATACGACGTTTTCTAAAAATGAAACCTAGCTAGATCGATTTAACGCCCCCGTAATCCCTTGCATACTAAATTTTATGAAAATCGTTGGAGCCGTTTCCGAGATTCAGAAAACAAGACAACATAATTATATACAAGAATTGCTTGTTTAAAGGTATTAGATATAAGATATGAAGGAAACGATCGTCTCGTTACATTTACATTTAAAAAAATTAAGTTCACTACACCACGGCAAAGCATGGCTCCAGCTAGGTTTGCTGAAAATACCGTGTAGTGTAGTGTCTTACTTAGAAACAAACAGTAAAGGTTGTTTCATACAGCACAGCCTGCAGTAGTTTAATTTCGCGGCCACCATTACAGCTACAGCTACCGCAAGTCGCGCCAGTATTGGGCAATCTTTATACATAGCTTTAAAAAAAGTAGTTTGTGTATGATGTTGCGTAGAAAATGGAAGACTCCATACTATAACTTTCTCGAGCTATACGCACACAAATACATTATAATATTTAGGTGTGTGTAGTTCACGTATGCCAAGCAAAATTTTAGGACCAAGGAGTCTTCCCCTTTTTTTTGTATACAATGTGTACATCTATACTACTTTTTTCTAATCTATGGTTTTATACAGAAATATTTTCAATCAATTGCAAATCTGAAAGAATGGTGTGTTATTTTTTTTAGGTTGGCACCGCTGATGTATCTTCTGGTGTTCCCGAGGGTTGGATGGGTCTGGATGTTGGACCTAAATCCAGGGAAATCTTTGCTGACCCCATTGCCAGAGCAAAAGTCATCGTATGGAATGGGTATGTATTATTGTATGTATTTACAAAAACAAAAGTGAATAAGTATAGGTACTCTCAGTTACCCGGATGTAATAGTAAAAACTTTGCTTAGTTCGGAACTAGATGATGCTATGTGAAATGTCCTCTTTTTCTTTTTTAAATTTATTTACTATCTAAATAAATAAAAACCAAATGATGTTTGTTGGTAAGAACATAAATTGAAATTTTATTATATTACACATTATTAATTACACGTATTATAATAATATTTGATTAATTAACTATGCCAATAGAAGGCTTCCGCCACTTAAAAAAGGTTTTAGAGAATTTCAGTGTAAGTAGGTAGCAGCAATAAGCTTACTTTTGTACTGTTTGCAGACCTGCTGGCGTGTTTGAATTTGAAAAGTTCGCTGGCGGTACCCGTGCCATCATGGATGGCGTTGTCAAAGCTACTGCTAACGGGACCATCACAATTATCGGTAATTTCTTTTTTCTATTTAGTTTGGCATCGCACTTATTGCATTTTTCTAATGTTAAGTTTTTTTTTTAAATGTTATGATAAGTTTACGTTTGATCTCCATCACATCTGATGTTAAGTGAAGATGCGATCTACGATGGAGCATGTTTGCCTAGAAGATACCGATTCACTCTTGACTTGAAGACACCCAGATTGTATCTAGCAGGGAACGCCCATTCGGGTAACGTATTCCACGCTTTAGCCGATCGAACAATGAAAATGGTTAAATCGGGTTTTTGGAACGTCAACCATGGAACGATTTTTACAAATATTTGATGAAAAATCAAGTTATACAAGTCTTGAGTCACAGTAATAGTTTATAACTTATTTGGGCTAACCACTAAGCTTTAAAAATAATAAGTCCATAAACTATATGTACTACGTGTAAATCTGGTTTAGAAATTACATTAAAGGTATCATATTGTCAAACGAGATCCAAAAACTTTGTATGGTACTTAATCACGCACAAAATACTATGAAATTAATGTGAATGTTTTACGTCACTTGGTGCTAGATTTCCTTGTTATAAACATAATTATAAATTCAAATCGCGAAAGATTAAAAATTATAATTCCTGTAACGACACCGCACCATTGAATGCTAGGAAGTACACACACACACACACACACATACACACACTCACATACATACACTCACACACTCATTGACACACCAACTTGTTTTTATTTTTGATATACTATGTAAATTTATTATGTAAAAGAGTAATAGAACGAAAGACTTCGCGACACAGGTTTTTCTAGTATGAAGTCTAGGGTATTTACACAACTATCTAATGCAAATTGTCATGCTTCAAAATAAAATAAGATAATGTACAATAGGTCTTTAAGATTCGTATAAATATGAATATGTAATTATAGAATATGTAATATCATGACGGTCATAATGTAAGTTCCCTAAAAAATTAAGTATCATCTGTGCCGTTTTAGCAACGTCTAGAGACTAAGTATTATTTAATTTTAGGTGGCGGAGACACAGCCACTTGCTGCGCTAAATGGGGAACAGAAGACAAGGTCTCTCACGTGTCTACTGGCGGCGGAGCTTCCTTAGAACTTTTGGAGGGTAAGTTTACACGACCACGCAAGAAGGGTTATTTTACTTTATGTATTTAAGCATGTATTATTCTTAACTCCATATAATTAAATTTAATATAAAAAAGTAAATTAATTACTATTCTACTATATATACATATCATATTAAAAATCTATACCTATATTAAAAACAAATAACAAAATATAAATTAATAATACTATTTACAAACTTATAAAAATAACTTAGTTAAAAAGGCCGTCAGATGAGGGATATGTGGTCAGAATGCTGGCAGCATTGCCACGTTGGATGGCAATGCTAAGCTTTTAACCAAAGTAGATGCCAGCATTCTGATCACCTGAAGCCTCCTGTATTATTATTTGTATGTTCTATCGTATCCTAAAAAATATGTATTTTTGCACGGGAGGTTTTAGCTCTCGTCCACGCGCTTAAGCACTCTACGTATAATAGACATAGGGAATTTAAAAAAAATATGTAAAAGGAATGAGACTAACGAGACGCTCTCCTTATGGTAAGAGTATCGCTGCAATGGTCATGGACAGGCGTTATGTCTTACCATAAGGAGAGCGTATCGTTCGTCTCATTACTTATACCTAAATTTGTTTATTTTAAAGCTACGTGTATTTACCGTCCTAAACCACACCGTCACTTAACATCATGTGAGCTGTGGTCAAACACCAATCAATTCAAAAATGCGTGGAAGTCGTCAGTTAACTTTTAATATCACCTCATAATTTAACAATCTGTTAAATCAAAAGGACCTTAAAAGACCTTAATTTTTTTTTGACAATAGTAGGTACGTGAGTAATCTCGCATAAGTAAAACAAAAATAATGGAAGGTATTTGAATTTCTTCAAAGTTTGTAATAAAACAGAAAAATAGTTTTTTTTTGTTTTTTTAATTCGCGTTTTGTTTAACTTAAACCGGGAACCTTTACACCTTGTACTAATGCATAATAATATCTTTGTTATAATTCATTTAGCTGTTACAGAGTTGAATTGAAAAACATTATCTTAACACGCATACATCTTTATTGATTGTTTATTAGTACTAGTTTGTGTATTTAAATAGTATGGTCTATGTATATACATAATATATAGAATGTATACAATCAAGCTGGGTAACTTTGAATATAATTTTTTACCGATATAAAAAGATTTCGGTCTCACTATATTGTACTCTGTAAGGAAAGTTCTTTTATACTCTAAATTTAAATGAAATAGTCTAAATGATGATTTATTAAAGTAATGTATGAAATTGACGTTTTAGCAGCTGTTCAAACTAACAATGACTTTTTGGGAAACTTTGAACGGAGTTATTTCGGATAAATAAATCCTTTATAATTGGCTTTTTATGTGATTTGGGTAAGATTAAACTGACTGTCTTTTTAACCGACTTCAAAAAAGGAGGAGGTTCTCAATTCGACTGTTTTTTTGTATGTATGTAACGCGATCATTCCGCCAATTATGATTCTTTTTTTTTTAGTTTGGTAGATCATACTTCAGATGTGGTCCCATATAAATCTTATTGTAATTGATTTATCCTTTACTCCGAAACATCGCTGTTTCATTGGAGTAGTGCGTATAGTTGGCCATGGAGTAGATTTTTTAAAATTGTAAATTTATACTTGTTATATTATTTAATACTTATGAACTTATACAAAATAAATAAACTCGTCATAGTCAACAACTTACCATCACTTAGGGATACCATCTACTCGAGTATAAGCTATGTCATTTGACATTTAGAATATGTAATTGTTCCGTTTCACGTAGATCATCAAGCCTTATTACTAAAAGCGGTTTGAAAAAATAATAATTATGAAACCAGTTTTATTCAAAGTTACCCGACTTGAATATACTTTAATACTCACTAATATATATATTGAGATTAAGATATATTGTATCCTATTACAGGTAAAGTTCTTCCTGGCGTAGCTGCCCTGTCCGATGCATAAATTAGCAAGTAGACAATAAATTTAATATAAGCAACACCAACAATATAACTTCCTATTCTATAAGCATAATCGTGAGATCAAGATTAGAAAGTTAAGTTCAAGTGTGATGTATGAATAGCTTTAGAAATCATGTGTATCGAATATCTATTATAATTTATTGATTTTGAAATAAATGTTGATGTTATAAAATGTATACAATCATTAGTATTTGTTCATCATGGAGTTGATTCTAGTGTATTATATTAGTATAGTATTCTTTCATACTTAGATTAGGTAAATGTATTATATTTATGAATTATTTATTAGATTTGCAGTATAATAATACCGGAAAACAAAACACGAAACACTAAAAAACACAGTGGAATTTCCTTGGGTACATACCAAACGTTTTGACTCTACGTTTTTCATCCGTACGACCAGGATTAAAACAAGCTTCCGGATTCCTTGTTACCTGAATCTTTTCAAGGTCAAAGAGAATAGGTATCTTATAAGTCTGCGTGCTTCATCTTCGACTACATCATCGCTTACCATCAGACGAGTTACTTGGTGGTCAAACGCGGTCATAAACTTATTCGTGTTAAAAATAAAAACGCATAATAAATAGAAGTTTCTAGTGCGTTCACACACAATCCCTCTTCTTACGCACCAGTTCTTGAGATGCTTTTAGTGCGTAGATTTCACACCGTCTTGAAAATGATTACGTCCAGATTGAGTTGTGCTTTCCTCCGGCGTCGCTTGCTTGCCACAAGTACTAATGTCAGAGCGAAAGTACTTGTAGGTGCTAGCGACTGTACGACATGACTGATTTAAATGTTTAACCCCCGACGCAAAAAGAGGGGTGTTATAAGTTTGACGTCGATGTCTGTCTGTCTGTCTGAAGGTGTGTGTGTGTCTGTCTGTCTGTGGCATCGTAGCTCTCAAACAGATGGACCGATTTCGATGCGGTTTTAATATTTGTCACTTTTTTTTTTGTTTGGTAACTGAAATGTTCCCTTTTTGCTATAAATTTATTTATTTGCTATTTAAATACTGTATGGGTAGAAGTAAATAAATAATGTCGTCTTTTATTCAATGATTGCACGACACGCGGCATAGTAGGTATATGTGTCAAGCACAAGACACGTTTGTCACTTGATATTGTACTGTAAGGTGACACGACATACGTCTCAAATTACAATGTTCTCATTTTAACCTATCATGAGCCACGATGAATTGAAAGAAAATCTTGCATAAAGATTAAAATTTATCACCAATTGTAAGGTTTTGAAAAGATCAAGTTTATCATTACTTTAATTTAAATTCAGGTCGTCTCAAAGGGAGCTCTTTCATTCCGGCTCATTGCCTTAGGCCTTTCAACGTTTAGAAATTCATTTTCAAGTTCAAACGATTGTCCCCTAATCTCAGGTAAAGTTAATTAGGCGGATTAATTTTCTCATTAAAAGTAAGTTTGTTTAGAAATAAAAATAATAAGTACGGATCCAAAACAGAACTTTGCGAAAGACCAAACACGTATTAAATTTATTCGTTTCAATTTAGTTATCTGAGATAAATATAAAAAAAAAATAGTAAAAACAATAGAAATATTATTTCAATAAAAGAAAAAATGTCTGTAGAGAAAAGCAATCAAGCGTGTGTTTGCACAAAGCCCCGAATTTATAGAGAGACCTACGCAACGCGCTGACCCCTAATAATGTGGAACGGGGAAAACGCTCAATCTCTTTCCATCTGTAAATATCAGCCAACTGTATTAAATGGCAAAACCAATCCGCTCTTTATTGGCATTCTATCTGCGAGCTAGCTCACCAATTTGCTATGCTTTCAATGAACTTCACAGATATGATTCCATATAATTTCAGTCGTTATTTCTATTGTGTTAGGTCTGATTTCTCTGAGTCATATTGTATGGTAAGACCTACACCTGTAGAGAATAAGGTGTCCTATCGATCGGCGCCTCGCGCAAGCGTGACGCTCCGTTTTGCTAAAAGTACGTGAATGACAGAATCGTCTCATTTTAAGCGAATGCATTTAAATCATCACGGGATATGACTGTTATCCCAACAAATTCATCTACGCAGATACCTTCAATGGGCTTTAGAAAGTATGTCTCTTTTCAAAATCAGGAGCATGAACTTTGGTCCAATTGGCGAGGTTTCGCGCATGCCCAATACAATCCAGAACCTAGACATGTGAAAAACAATCATTTCCAAGCCCCCAGTGATGTAAAAGACATCATCGCCGCCGGTGAACCGGCTGGCGAAACCATGTTTAGTAAAATCAGTAGTCCTAGAATACTATACGATTAGTTGTAGATGTTTATATGTCAATTGTTTTAGTGCTTAATAACATAATCGATTTTATGTAGGTGATTCTTGTTAGAGAATAATCAGCGTCTTTTAGGAGGTAAGTTGTTCTTGATTGTGCTTGTTGTTTGCTTTTGTTTTCATTACCCTCTCTAACGAGATTGTCTCACAAGTCTTCCTTTAACTTTTATTATGTGTAAGCTTGTAGAGGTTTTCTTATGTTAATTACGTTAACAAGAACTGCATGTTTTTCACAAGCATTTCGTTCCCTTTTTATTATTTTTCTTTACTTTATTCTCATATCTATAGGCAACATGTTATAATATGTGAAAGGCATTTTCAACAGGCTCTTTTATATTTTCTGCATTTTTATTTAGCTCCTTATAAGCATATTAACTTGACTCTTTTACATTGTGATACAATACTTCGTCATGTTGTTAACAATGCACGAGTAAGTACATAAAATGCGTGCGTGTATTTTTATGCATTTCTAAAAAACATTGAAAATATTAATGTTTTACTATGTTTTGTATTGTTACTTGACTGGTATAATCCATTATTGCATGATCATGATCACTCGCTTTAGAGTACAAAATGAAAATCGTTTCAACATCACGTTATATTTAACACACAACAAAGCGTATTGGGCCTACGATATACCCACGTAAAGAAGCAATTAGGAAATTAAAAATAAACAGGTAATAAAACGTGAGTAGACTTCGCCGATGAAAATGATGTTAATATTATTAATGTACTACATGTGAAATTAGTAGGTACTTAAACTATTAATAATTAAATATAGGTAAATACATGCAAACATAGATAAATCAACGCCTGGGCGTCCTTAAAACGTTGGATCTTCGCAGTAATTAAAAGAAAGACCAACTAGTTGCGCCGTCGCATCGGCTCGTCAAGTCGAAGATGTCGGGATACATTCTGGGGTCCGCGGTCTACTACACGTACACGCTTCCATTCGGGATGCACCTTCCATCGCGTGCTTCAGAAGCAAGCTAAGATCGTTGCTTCATTAGACCTTGTTTTATGACTTTGACGATTATTTAATTACTAGTAAGTAATTATAATTTTTTATTGACATATTTTACTAATTTTACTTTACTTTAAAATATTGTCATTTTCATTATTTTGACATGTTATGATTATGATATTTTAAAAGTAATTTTTAAATATGTTATCAATAATTATAAGGTGTTATCGATAAAATATTTGTATTTATATTTGACCTTCATGTACACAGTTGTAGGCAGTAAACAATTTGTTTATCCCATCTTACCGACAAACTACTATTAGCTGTGAACCCTGAGTTTTACATTAAGAAGAAATATCGTGAAATTCAGTGTTTTTTACATTTATGACGTTTCAAGGATATAGGATGAAAACGCGGGAAGCTAAGTTCCGGCCGCAATTATATCAACGGATATTAAACGCGGCGACAATCAAGTGATTCATAATGAATGAAGGACTGAGAGTTTCCATTTATCTCAATCTATTTACCAAGTAGGTAAACTTGGGCCCTCGTCCGTTTGTCAAGCTTTTGAAACGGAATTCAGATTGAAACTAAGTATTATAGATTATTCTATTTGTATAGAATTATATATTTCTTTGTATTCAAATGTTCTAAGATATTACGTTTTCTGTACTAATAGATGAAGTTTTATTCAAGAATTTCTACTTTTCCCGTAGTATAGTTATAAATATGATATGAGATATATGGACTCTACATTTAGCTGTTACACGTGAAAAGGCAACTGATATTTACTAAGAGTAGGTATTATTTTAAAATGCAAGTATATTTTGCTAGAAAATAGGTTTACAAAGGTCTTGAAATTATAATAATTAGTTTACCATAAACAGTCTCAAATAAGGCGTGCAAATCTATTTTTTTTTATATAGGTACATCAATTACAAATGGAATGTTTAATTTTTTATAGTAACTTTTGTTTATTATTTGTATATGAAAATGTCGCTATCGTCAACCGTCTTCAAGGCACTTACGTATTAGTAAGTAGCTTGAAGAGGCTGGAATATCGAAAGCCATCTAAGAAAAGTAATTATTGGAATTGCCAGATCGCCCCAATCAAAACGTTATTGATCTGATGATTTAACGATTTAAAACCAATATACTTCTCGAGCTCAAAACCAAATTTGGAACTCGATGTGGAGGTCAGACAGTCGAGTTACGTAATATTCAAGGGTCAATTAGGTTTATAAGAGATAAAAACTTTTATTATGAACTGAAGTACAGTTTCAGTCGAGAAAATTGTGAGTAGAATTTCGACAATGTGCTCGAGAAAATTCTTTTTGGGCCCATTCAAAAGGGTCTGAATAAATCGGATAAAATCTTTTGTTATCCACGGTCTTCTGAATTCACGGTCTTACTTAAAGTTGAGTTAATCCAATTAGCTCTTTTTTACTACGATAGAATTAAAAAAATTCTATCGTAGTAGTCGTTAGATACATTAGTAAAATATACTAATCTATAAATAAGAAGATAGACATAGGTACGTGTATACCTTTTCACCAGTAGGTGATAGGCGCTGTAATAAGGATTGCATTTCCTTTTACGATCTTTATTATTATTATATTCATTTAATTCAGAAACATGCCCATATAATAAGAATTACCATATTTTTTTACATTAAAGGCATAATAATGCAATAAATAAAATAATTATAAATATGATAATAATAATGTCAAAAAAGAAAAATAATTTAGGTAGATCTTTAGTTGACACTGAAAATTTACATTTTACGTCGACTAGAAAAATTAATAACGTTTATTTTTGTGACAAGGACGCCCGCTCCCTAGGTGGTAAATAAATAAAGTCGGGAAGGTTGATATCTAGAGTTAAAGTGGAAAGGGTTACGAAAAGAAAACAGGTAATATCCGAGTGTCTGTCGATAAGTTTTACTTCGACTCCCAGGAGATGAGACGACACTTCCACTCAACGTAATAACTTCAGCATTCACAAATATTGTTAAACCTACGTATATGTATGTATATAAAAACATCTAACCAATTTTCAAATGGTTTTTGTTGTACCTATGTGTACCGTAAACCTTAGGAATATTTTTTGTATAAATGTAGTTATAGATTTAAATAAATAATTATTTTATCAGTTGTGGTTCCTATAGTGCATGCGCTTTGCTGCATTCAAGGCTAGATGTCGCTGTGTGAAATGTCTTTGTTGTTTTTGTTGTTCCGTGATTTTATAGTTTTCATAGGGAATGTCAAGTTAAAAAGTAAACTTTTTAACTTTTTTGTTTTACAATTAGGTTTTTGTTTTTTGTCGTTTGATGTTAAGTGAAGTTACGCTCTACGATGGAGCACGCTTGCCTAGATAAAGTAATACACTCGTGACTTAAAAGCACTCAGATTGTATCTATCGGGGAACTCGAACGAATTCTATTGTTTAGCAGTTCGTACAATGAAGGTGGAATCGAACCGTTCAGCTCATCGTTATGCACTATATTGGCATGGAAATCATTTGTCAGATCGTTAAAATTACTTCAGCTCTATGGAAATTGTTTAACAGTTTATCGAGATCTGTTTATCTTCTTAGTTTGGGATTTGGTTGCGGGATCAGGAGCCTCACAGACAAACACTCTCTCACACTTTATCCGCAATTCCCCTGCCACTCATTTTCCTTATACTCAGCTTAGCCCATCCTACACGTTTGGTGTTATTTTCACATTAATTTATTCATTGTATTGCAGGTAATAGAAAATTTGTTTTAAAATTATTAATCTGGACTGTTTAAACCGTAATATGAACCCTTTAATTTGTCTGTAAAGTCAGGAGCACAGAAAAAACGCATGTTTAACGACGCAAACATTTGTACGCGTCGTTGAACATGCGCACGCTCGCATACAATTTTGCTTTTATTAAAAAGAGTGGCGTCGATTATCCTCAGTGTGTCATTTGTTACTAAGTTTTGTGGAATGATGCCACGAGACCTACTCGTTTGAAGAGTCATTTACTATATTCAAAACACACTAAAAAAGAATACCCTAAAAGTTGTTGTTAAATAAACGGCTGAACTAATTTCGAAGATATTATATTTGAAAGAGCCGTGTAATGAAAAAAAGAATTATTAAGAAACAACAAACATTTGTATTATAAGATATCTGTGCTTCAATGTTAAAGCTGCGCTTTTTTATTTCGTGGGATTAATGTAGTCTATATGTTAACCAGGTCAGAAGTTAGCTCCGTTCCAAATACATACAAATCTGTTCAGTCATTACAGCCTAAATAAGTTAAAAAAAACACCTGTTCAAATATAGAAGCAAAAGCTAAAAAGTACAAACACAACACTTTTAATATGTATATATAATACAGCAATTTATATAAATACACAAACGCAAATAATACAACCCACAACGTTATTCACAGGATAACTTTAGCTTTTTTAGCAGGTAGCTTACATTAATAATACTTTACCAGAACTAAATGGTTTTAACCGTGTAACTACTTGATGAACATTAACGTTAATTATAAAGAAGACTACGGATGATAATGATGAACGGTAGGAAGTGTGAGCAATTTGATTTCGAAGAAGACAAAAAAATGTTTGGGAACTCCTAACTTAAAGCAGAATCAATTTCCATTATAGGTCACTCGCGTTCACCATGGCGAAGGTGTATCTTCTACAAATGTAGCATGCCTACCTGTAATAAAAAAATAAAAAATAAGACAAGGAAAATGCTCCCACATAAATAGAACTTATCTAGCCATTTAAAAGTAGCAATTTAGTTCTACAATGGTAACATATTTTATAGAAGGCTACATGCATTGTGTAGTTTATATTGGCCAATAAAGTCCACGCGAGACCGTGATCTAGTACAAAGCTTAGTTACAGTATAGGCACTAAAGTCTAAATGGAAACTCAGATTACATACCTACTATAGATAGTTTTTTTTTTTCGCAAGCGCACTCCCGAGAAAAAGAAATGACGTCTATCCATGACCAATGCTTCTAGCGGTAGATATGAATTCTCCGAATGTGGTCTATCTTTTATTAAGCCTTTTAGTTTGTACACGTAGGTACATGGTATGGCGTCTACTAGGCAAGCGTAGAAACTTATTTAACATCAGGCAACATGGTACCTACCTAGTTAAATGCAAATCTATTTTCAAAATTTAAAAAAGAACAAAATGTGACCGAAAAATGTAGCCTACAAACTGGGAACAGAGACGTTTCTATATAAAGACACCTCACTATCTAAAATTTGTCAAGCACCTTTAGACAGTGAGGTTGAAAACATTGTGAGGAAAACATTGCATAGTGGTAGAGTACTTTCTAGTACTCGGATGGGTCAAGTTGTAAATTAGAGGCCAAATAGTTAACGGTGTGTTAGGTCAGCCTCACTTAAGAGCCAGACCCATGCCAAGCTAGGCGTAGATCATCGTCTGAAGAGTTATAGTGAAACGCCAAAAAAATAGGCAGTCATGGGGACTGCCGACAGAAGGAAAACTTAAAACATGTCTCATTAGCACGTCGGTGTGTTAAACCATACATAAGTTTTAACCCTGCTTAAAAGTTTCACAACACGGTTACCGTAGCTAAATATAAGCTAACACAACGTACTTAGATAACCTCAAAAACACCTACCCTTCCTGAACGATGCGGGGAATAACCTTTTTCAACAGATTACTAATATAGGTTGGTATATAGACATATGATCCTATATCAATAGACTTACTGATCATATTAGTGAAACATAGACGTTACCGTTCGTGCAATCAAGGATGTGCCCTACCGTGCATTAAAGGACGCAAGACCACCCTTGCAGAAGCATGCAAATATTATACAATTTATAGACGTGTGAACACGGCCATCGCGGCTATACGAGTGCAATAGAGAGAGAATACATTTTACCTCCATCTCCCTCGTCAGACGGGGACAACTATATTCATATGAATTCTAATACATACTATTAACTAGGTGCACTTTATGCTATAATTTTATTGATTGTTGCTGATATTGCTATTTGAAAATTTTTGCGTATTTTAGTAGGATAGCAAATGTCTACAGAAATTATTTATTTGCAGCAAAACCTTGGACGTTTCTAACCCTCATCAAAATCCCAGACAAACGATAAATACTTCGCTCTGTTTCTATGCAATAAATCTGTATTTAAGTCCGTATATTCAGTATATTCTAAGCAATAAACAGGCCTATTTAGATAAACGAATCATTGTAAGATTTCAGTAAAGCTTGACAATAAGAATTCACAAAAAACTATTAAATCTAGCAACCAAAATTTTCTTTGTTATGTTTATCACCAGGATTTAGCTGCGCACGAAATACTATAAACTAGTTTTATTTATATACTACTTGTTGCCCGCGTCTTCGCTCGCGTAGACATAATATGTAGCGTAGGACACAAGGTGGACAGACGACCTAATAAAGACCGCAGGAACGCGCTGGATGCGAGCCGCTTCCAATCGGTTTTTATGGAAATCAATGGTGGAGGCCTATGTCCAGCAGTGGACGTCCTACGGCTGATGATGATGACGATGAGAATTACAAAAAGTAGCCTTTGTTAATCCTCGTTGTATTAAGTATCTTATTAAGTTGTAGTAAGATCAGATCAACCGTATAGGCGTGAAGAGGTGACAAACAGAGTGATAGAGTTACAAAGTGACGGAGTTACAAATTTTTAGAAGTTATTAATAATATTCGTCTGGATTATTTGTTACATTTGTAGTTCTCATGATAAACATAATTATGTACATCGCAAAAAAGTTTTTTTTTACGAAATAATATTGCTGAGTGTAAAAAAGAAACACACACAAACTTTCAGATTTATAATTCTGGTGCGCTTTTATACCTACCCCTTTAAATTTATCGGTTTTCTACCGGATACATTTCCGGGGATTTCCCACCTGCCGCCCTATTTTATTACCGGAAGACTATCAGACAAATGCGACCAAAAGGTGGGTAATCCCCATGTACTTACTAAGCACTTTGACTCCATACTTTTTATTCACAAGGCGAGGATGTGGAACTCTTTGTTGGAGTGTGAGTTTTCAAAGCGCATTTTTTAATCCATAGAAAATAGGTTCCTCCTAAGCGTGCTCCATCCTAGACCGCATCATATCAGGCGGTATGTAATCAAACGGGAACTTATTACAAATTAAAATATTTTCTATCTGATCTTTCCTCACCTCAGTCATATCAGCCACCCTATTATGTTTTGTTGTTTCTTTTAGATAATAGGTAGCAGTCAAGATGCCCGACTGGCCTTGGTTATTGCTGGCCGCGATGTTTGGTGCGGTCACCGCGCTTGCTGTCCCGCTGTTGCTGCTCTATTACTACTGGAGTACATTTGAGAAGTCGACAGCGGAAGAGCGCTTCAGTATGCCGGTCACTTTACCACCGGTAAGTTTCTATATTATTTTATTTTTATTACTGAAAGTCCTGGTTTTTGACCACAGCTCACCTGAAGTGACGGTGTCGTCGAAGAAGGTAAACTAAACACGTAGCGTGGAATGGAAATGGCTCTCAAGTGAGGCTGCCGGAACATACCGTTAGATGCTTGGCGGCAAATTTTCAACATGAGAATAGTAGCTAGCCAGCCGAGTCCTGGAAAATACCCTATCACAATGCTATGGTTTCCTCGCGACGTTTTCTTTCACCGGCAGCTTAAGTTTTCCAGTTTGAACCCACGCCCTCCGGCGTGCGTACTGACCGCGCTAACCGCTGAGCTATCATCGCTACTAGCTTTATATTTAAAGGACGGGATATTATAATAAAAAAATCACTTAAATCGACTATTGATTTGACGTTTTACCACCAAAGGGCGAACGTAGAGCCAAAACACGCATGGAGAGTGACGCCATCTAGATGCTTCATGACACTAGAAAATAGCCTGATTTATCGTTGTGCCGTGATGGTGCTGGCGTAAGAATAGTACCCCACCCTCTCTACCCGTGGTTGCCGTAAGAGTCGGCTAAGGGGTGTAATCCGGAAAATGGGCAGCAGCGTCTTCCTTGAACAATCACACCTAACTGCGCTCGCCAACCCGCCTGCCAAGCGTGGCGAGTATTGGCAAAACCACCCCAGGAGGAGGCCTATGTCCAGCAGTGGACATCCTATGGCTGATAATGATCATTTTAACATTTTTAGTATGGGGTAATGTATCAATAATAATAATTATCTATAAATTTATAATATAAATATACTATCAATTGTCTGGTCACCATAATACAAGCTGTGCTTAGTTTGGGGCTAAATGAAGCTGTGTGAAATGTCCTCCTAGGTTTATTTATTTCTATCAAATCCCACTGCTTAATGAAAAACTTCTCTGTTACGGACTTTTTATGCCCTGTGGTTTTACTTGGTTGCCCTCAGGAACCGTAAGATAAAATAAGAATCAAAGTATAGGTAGGTACCTAATCATTTCAAACAGTAGATATATAGTTGAAGTTTATGTAACTGGCTATCATTTATCAAGATACCAACGCAAACGGAGGCGTATTCTAAAAATAGAGCCTTAACAGACGTTATAACTCATAGCGTCATAGCGTATCATATTTTATGACCCTAGAAAAATAACCAACGTATTTTATGTAAAAGATGGCCGTAAATGAAATAAGTATAGGCTAGGTTCGTTCGGTAACTCTGTTTCATAACGAACTTTTTATCAGAAGATCACTAACAGCTGCAGTGGATTATTCAAAAGTGACTAAAAAACGTGTTTTCGTATCGAAATGAATAGATTGTAGTTAATATAAGTAGGTACTTATTAATAAATTACGGGGCTGTTGGGACTAACCATTGATTGTCTCAAAGTAATAAACGCCGAAGCAGCGATGCCCTTAACTTTGTTTTGTTTCTCAAAGTTGTGTATCGCTGTAATGGTCATGGACAGGCGTTATCTCTTACCATTATGAGAACGTTTGGTTCGTCTTATTGGTTCTACATAAAATAAATGTTTTTATTCAGCTTTTCGCAGTTTAGGTAAAAAGATCAGCAGAAATTGAGTAGTATCGGATGTCAGCGATAATCTGCTATATGAAGCACGAACGAAATTTGTAGCTACATTTTATGTTCGAGAAAATTGATATTCATTATGATAACTTTTTTGAGAATTTTCCAATAGTTTTTCTCGATAATATGGTTTAAGATATTTATTACCCAAAAAAATATTTACATTCACATAATAGAGAAAAATACATATTACTCTTAACTAGGGTGGGTACTTACAAATTGCAATGATACAAGCCAGAAAAAACAAACAGTAGTGGATCGGCGGAAGATTTGTTTGTTGCTGTCAACAGTAAGTTAGTGAATGTTACTAGTAATAATAACAAAAAACAAGTGGTTCTATTACGTATCGCAGTTGGCTAGTGGGTGATATCAATATTGTCATAACTATATTCCCGCGTTGTTTTCTAAGTTTTGGTTTGTGTATGTGTATTTATTGCATTAACTTTTGTTATTGCTTTAAAATTCACCAATATTGCTGCAAGCAATATTCTTTACTTGTTTCAATATACTATGGTCCAGTCCTAGATTCCTACGAAAGCCATGATAATTTCTAACTTCTATCATAGATATCTAGTCATGACAGTCGAACTTGTTGTTGAAGTTACTTTCAAAGACGCCGCCGGATATTAAGAAAATTATTAAGTTCTTGCTCATGATGTTTTTCAAAAGTTTGACTGCTTAAGCCAAACAAGTTGATGGCTCCTACATGAATATAATAAAATTTCAAAGATCTTAAGCTTGTTTCTCATAACAAGTAATTAGAAATTAAATTCATGCGGATCTTTGAAGTTTGTACCAGACACCAAATCGTCGAAAATGTAATAACACAGGAAGCGTACGTGTGTTGTCAACAATCTAGTCCTAAAAACATTTCAATATCTTTTTTTCAAATATTTTGAAATCTAATCCAAAAGTGATTAAAAAAAATATATGTAATAATGTATCTAGTGAGATTTTCGAATGGAGGTTATAAAGAGTTAAAAGCTTAGGGCATGCCAAGCTGAAAGGGTTTTTTTTTTAATGTAAAAGTAATGAGACGAAAGAGACACTGGTGGTAACGCCTGTCCAAGACCATTACAACGAAACACAGAACTTTGAGTGGCAAAACAAAGTCCAGGGCATCGCTGCTTTGACGCTCATTACTTTGAGACTGTCGATGATTAGTCTCACTCTCAACAGGCCTGTAATTTCGTTAGCTGCAGTAACCCTTCAAACCGGAACACAGTAATGTTTACACACTACTGCTTGGCGGCAGAATGTCTGGTACTGCGGTGGTACCTACCTAGACGACCTCCTGCTAAGGAGATCTACCACCAAGTAAAATTGTACTTATCATTATGAACAACTTTTACTATGGGTTGAACGTTGAAACCTTGAAAACATATTAGCAATCTGCTTCATACTGGTCAAGGGTCAACGGTTTTTTTTCTATGGAATATATGATTTATTTACACAATTTCAAAATTTGTTGTTTCATAATAATGCCTAAAACCTAAACCTTTTAACCAAGTATATGGAAATAAAAAAAATCTAATGAGAAAATCATTCAAATACAAATATTTTATTGATAACACCAATGTTACAAGTTAAATTCCGTAATAATTTCAAATATATCATCATGTCAAATATATACTATTATTTTGTTAATTTTGCTTGCCGAAAGTAATTAATATTGCGTCTATTATTGCGCTAAGCCAAACTCACACATCAAAGTAACAACAACAATATTTTGTGTGTTACATTTTTAATTTTTCTATTTTTTAGTGTTCTGGTGTTCGCAACAAAGAGTTTCCATCTAGTATCTATCTAAGCACATTACATGTGTAGCTTTTTTTCACGCCCGATTCTCATTTATTGATTTCGATAGAAACAATAATGAAATTTTTCTCACCAGCGACCAAAATAATTATAACAACACCTTTGATCACTTCCTCGGCCATTTCCACGATATTCCTGTCACCAGAGTTTACGAGCGACGTCGCCCTAACTAAATTAATGGGGTTGTCTTTGTCACCTTATCATTATCGAACGGTGGACACGGCAGGTGTACTGGCCGCACTAAATAAAACAAGCATATTTTTTTATAAGTACCTTACGATGGGACTTAAGCATAACGATATATTTTAGTTCTATCTAAAATTAATGAGACATACGAAACGTTGTCCTGATGGTAAGATATAATGATGTCCATGACCATTGCAGCTGTACTCAGAACTTTAGGTACTCCTTGGGAACAGAAAATTTGGTACTACAGTGGTAGGTCGCCTACGTAAACGACCTCGTGTTAAGCAAATTTATTACCAAGTAAAATAAAAATATATATACATATATATATACATAAAAACACTAGCGACGCATCCCGGCTTCGCACGGGTGCCATTTATTTTGGCGGCTTGATTACAAAACATTTATAGTTACAAACCTTTCGTAAAATAATATCTATACGAGAGTGCAATACAAAAAAAAAACATTAAAATAACATTAGTTCAAAGTAAAAATAAAGGCATTCATGGGGACTGCCGATAGAAGTGAAAACTTCTGTCAAAAAAACACGTTACATTAGGTGACGCAAACTCATACGTTTTCCGCCTACTAAAATCAAAGTTTTTACTTCGAAAAAAGAGTCAAGACGTTTGTCTATTCTCTTTTCACTACAAAGCTATTATACTTTCCAGTGCAAGTATTCCTCCTTTTAAAGAATTATCCAACGATAAATTATTTGTCCTAAAATAACAATCCATTTATACCCTAAGAAAGTACCTTTCATTTACCTGGCTTCCTCCATTATTCACTCCTATTATCTGTACTTTATCGATACTTTTGGCCAACGGCCATCATTAAGTGTGACGGCCCACCCTAAACAGAGCCCTTTAAGGCTTTAATTACGTTAACCCCGATTCTGTTACAAATAAAATTAACGTCGAGGCTAAATATCCTTTGATAGGGTGACACATTTGATCAGCGTTAATCAATTTGTGCGTACGGGGGTCATCAGTGAAATTAGAGCTGGAATTAATCTGGAAAGTCTGGTTGCTTTACTCGACATAATTTTGATTTTGAGAATGTCGATCAAACGTTTCATATTTGTTTGTAGAACGTATTTGGGTGATATCGATTTATTATCACACTAGCGACCCGCCCCGGCTTTGCACTGGTAGTAAGAATGGGTATAGTATCTTTAAAAGGTAGATATATGCCACCTCTTACTTTTTTGTAGATCTATAAAAGAGAAATATTCTACCATGCATTGTTTTGTTATATCTCAAAGGGATTAGGCAGCGTTTTCGATGAAAGCTCCCAGGCGGCTTAAATTTTTCCGACACTTCCAACAATTATCTTTGTAAAAATCTTGACAAATTATATACCTTCCTCTTGAATCACTCTATCTATTGGTGAAACTCACATGATAATCCGTTCAGTTTTTAAGTTTATCGCGAGACAAACGCGGTGGACGACTTTGTTTTATTTGTTTAACACAATATTATTTTACATTTGACTCGTTTTAAAGTAGGTATTTTGGCTTGGGAAATCTACCAGACTAATATAAATGACAAACAAGTCAATCACGATGTTAAGAGCTAACACCTTCTCTTGACCATTGTACGCAATACTTCAACAGTTCATGTTTGCTTTGGCGCTTACCTGTTACTTGTACTGTCACCTTTCACAGATTCGTAACTGTTTCTACACAACCACTAAATTAGTAAACTTACTGATCTCTAAGAAAATCTATTCACTGCCAGACTGTTTTATTTTCACAATTACTAAATTTATCACCACCTGACCTGCGTCATTATTTATTATTATTTGGATCTGATCATTGAACCAACCGCCTAGCGAAAGCTTCTTGTTGGTTACGACTCTCTACCTGGCCGCTGATAGTAACGATTATCGGAACGGCGAGTCAAGACCCTATTTTTATTACATTAGCTTAATATCGTCCCATTGCAAGACAAACACCTCCCTACCCTTCTACAATATAACTTGTATTTTGTACAAAATGGGTCCATTATTTCCGGTAGGAGTCAACAAAAACAATACTTTCTTTTGACCTACTGTACTATTAGATTATATTTTCCATCAATCAACGATACGGAAGATACTTGCAAAGCGAAAATAGTGGCGTATTTTACTTTTTCCAACAAAAAACAACTTTGTGCTAAGTAATAGTTTATTTCTACCCGAATGACAGCTGAACGCGAACAACTGAATGTAAATTGCCACACCGGTAAGTTTTAATAGGATGCGATTAAACCGACGGTACGAATTTTTTTAAATTTATTTTTTAAATTTTAATTACACAAGGCTTGCTTTTGACCGCCAACTCGCACGAAGATGCGGTCTACGGTGGAGCGCGCTCGCCTATAAGACACCGATTCATTTGCGCCTTGAAGGCACCCAGATTGTAACTATCAGAGAACACCCACTCGGGCAGCAATTTTATTGTTTAGCGGTTCGTACAATGAAGGTAGATTCGAACCGTTTTGTTGAAGCTGTTTTTTTTCAACAGGAAGTGCTGAAGGAAATAGCGAAGATATGCGGTACTACGCCGGAGGGGGCTCTGAATGCTATGCTTCAGTTCATATTCCAGCAGAGCACCGCCGATACACGCTGGCTCAGGCGACGGATGGCGACGGAGCTAGCAGAACTTCTCGCCAAGACCTCTTCTGGGAAGATATTTGAATCTTTGACGGTGAGCTACCAATTGTGACCCTCATCAGATTACACTTTAATCACATTGTAGTTTTTTTACTAGGTGGTAGATCTCCTTATGACCTCCTAGGTCATCTAGGTAAGTACCACCGTAGCAAGCAGTAGTGTTTTAAAATTACTGTGTTCCGGTTTGAAGGGTACTGCAGCTAGCGAAATTACTGGGCTGTTGAGATTAATCATCAAAAGTCTCAAAGGAATCAGCGTCAAATCAGCGACGCCCTGGACTTTGTTTTGTTACTCAAAGTTCTGTGTATCACTGCAATGGTCATGGACAAGCATTATCTATTACCATGAGGAGAGCGTCCCGTCTGATTATTTTTACGTATAAAAAAAAACGTATCTGTATGGCGGTCAGTACACAGTTAATCTCGATTGCGATCGTACGGCTCCAACGTGTCATCTGACCGCGCTAACCACTGAGCCATCATAGCTAATACCTACTGAGACTGTAAAACATTAGTACGAAAGAAATTGGAATTGTTAATTTAATTTTATTCAATTGTACTTTTGTGTTGATGTTTAGTTAAGTTAAACCTCTGAATATATTCAGATAAATAAATAAAAATGAATATTTAAATAATTGAACAATTACAAATGTCAAATGTCGAATTAAAATCACAATAAATTTTCACAAAAATGTCACAAAAACGTCATATTTATATGTATTATAAATCACATAACTACTCAGAAGAATTTTAACAACATTCAGTCAAAATATCCCGCCCCTTACTGTACCCGGTGCAAAGGAACCCATGAGGCTGGGTGGCACCCATGGCATTGTACTTAATTTAATTCAATCTGATTTACTTTAATTTACTTATTTATTGAACATGACATGTAGCAAAGATGTTGCCAATAATGAATTTGAATTATACAAATGTATGTCAATAAATCACATGACAACTTTAAAGCTATTCATATACTAGATGTACTTAGATACAACGACAGTACTGGTAGTGTAAAGCTGTATGGTACGAGGGATGAACGAACGACATATAGGTCGACCTATATCTTTATTATACATATATGTATGTGTAGCTATAACTATGTTAGCGCTCCGCTTCGAACCTAACGAAGCGAACTCGGACCGAGACTAGATATTTATAAAATAAATTCGTATGAACGAGGATTTTCGTCGAAATCGAAATATAAACGATATAATTTTGTGAACACAGAATTTACTGAATTACTTCGTTACACTCTTTGCGAAAATAATTTATACAAAATCCCGAGAGGAGATGTAGCGTAAAATATAATTACGAGGCTAAATTGCTGAGGGCGTTCACTAAAATGACGAGCCTCATTTTGTTTTTGTTAGAATCTTAAAAAATAAATATAAAATTATATATGACTTAAATTGTGTTTTGTGTATTAAGTAGGTTAGGTAAGTTAATCCAACGATATTTCGTTACTAGGCATTCATTCAACTACATTATTTTTACATGGGTGAGAAGTATCAATTATATTTGCTTATAGGTCCAATTTTCCCAGTCCAGTCTTCATATGGGTGACCGTGAGTGGCATTTACATGACTACCGTGGATCAAACGGTTTTTAAAAAATATAACTAACTGACCCGCGTCGCTCTCGCAGCGCCTCCTACCAGGTCATAATTCAATTTATTGACAAAGCCTACTATAAGGTGGCTCATTACGTGGAAGACAGGAATATATGGTTGTTGTAGCTTCTCTCTGCACTTGCATCCCCCTGGCTAAGTGACAATTGTAGTAAGCATAATGTATGTATTAATATTTATTACTGTAAATTGTAACCTAATATGAAAAGAAAGATCCACAAAAAAAATGCCTTGCTGAGTTTCTTGCCGGAGTCTTCTCAGTTGAAGTGTAATTACGAGCCGGTGGTAGATTCAAACATGTAACTTAACGTTCATAAGTGCCTTACCAGGGCCTAAACTGAATAAATGACTTTTGATTTTGATTTTGATTGAATTAAAACCATCAAGGAATTCAAACTTACACAGAAAAATTCGTCAAAATCATCTGTTTTCGAATATTTGCGAGACTAACAAAAACTAACCCTACAACTCTTGAAACAAATACACTACCAAATCAGCTCAAGGGCAGTCTATTATTATTAGTGTGGATTATTCAGCATATACGATGTTTCTTACGTATTTCAGCTTGTTAGGTCAAACTTAATTTTTAGCGATGATAGCTCAGTGGTTAGCGCGGTCGGTTCGCATGCCGAAGGGCGTGGGTTCGAACCCCAACAATGAGCTTGAGCTGCTGGTGAAGGAAAACATCGTGAGGAAACCATAGCGTGGTGGTAGGGTACTTTCTAGTACTCGACTGGCTAGCTACCACCTTCAAGTTGAAAATCTGCTGCCAAGCATCTAACGGTGTGTTCCGGCAGCCTCACTTGAGAGCCAGTTCCATTCCAGGCTAGGTGTGCTTTACCATCTTCGAACACACCGTCACTTAACATCAGGTGAGCTGTGGTCAAACACCTAGACTGTCAACCACAAAAAAAAAAAAAACTTGACACAGTTTTACTAAACAAAAATGTAATTTGGTACAGCTCCGTTCTTTGGAGGTGGGCACAGAGTTTCCCAGCATCACAAATCTTCGCTTATTGAGTGGGGAGCTCGAAGAAGACAACGCGAGACTGAGGTCTTTGGACCTGAAGTTCGACCTGGCCTACGACGGCAGCTTCAGGATAGATGTCGACGCGGTCATGCTACTGGGGAAGATTGCTAACATTTCTATCACGGGTAAGTTTTTAAGAAAAAAAAGAGAGTTATGGATTTAGCAGTCTATATATGTATGTGTTTTCTCGTATCTTCATAACAGCTTATTATATTGCTATATAACGCTAACATAAATAATGATTAAAGTACCTGGATGACCGAGCTTTGCTCGGCTGAAAACACGGATAAAACGACGTTTTCTAAAAATGAAACCTAGCTAGATCGATTTATTTCCCTCGAAACTCCCTGCATACTAAATTTCATGAAAATCGTTGGGGTCGTTTCCGAGATTCAGAATATATATCGACCGTAGCAATTAACATTGTCGGATCTAAATTTTTGCTATTTTCATTTCATTGCATTAAAAGTCTTAGAATATGTCTAAAAATGCCCCCGAAAATTATTAAATTCCTAAAATCAACCTAATGGTAAAAAAAATAAGTTTTTTAATCTAATTTGATAATTTTCTTGGGCATTTTTAGACATATTCTAAGACCTTCAATGCACTGAAATGAAAATAGCAAAAATGTAGATCCGACAATGTTAATTGCTACGGTCGATATATATATATATATATATATATATATATACATACAAGAATTGCTCGTTTAAAGATATAGATAGATATGATCGTGATACCTATTCACTCTGACCTTGAAAAGATTATACCCCTCAGGGAACAAGGAAACCGATATCGGTACACTATGGTTTCTCTACGCTATGATTATTTTAGTAAAGAATAAGGTCACGTCCTGCCTTATAGAGACGAACCCTAATTCCAGACGAACGTGTAAATGACATCCATGTGACTGTCTATGCGTATGTATCTTTTATCTTTTTCAAAAGGTTGTATTCTAACTTGGTTTTTGCCGCATAAAGTACGTACGATTTATTTATGTAATTGTATGAATCTAAAGTATAATAATTAGATTTTATTTAGTAACTGGGTTGTATTTATTTAATTTTATTTTGTATTAATTAACAGTCAAGACTTTTCTATGGAAACTGACGTGGTTTTTTTTTACATTTTTCTTTTACCTATGCGGGATTACTCACGTTTAATTATAAGACTGCAATTAAAGATTACGAGTGTAAAATTTAAGAATCTTTAATCATGGTAAAATTAAATATATTACTCGTACTTCTATTGAACCGTTTCCTTTAAATTAATAAATAGACAAAGATGTAGTTTACGATGGGACACGATTCCTTAGAAGAAATCGATACATTCTCGACTTGAATGCACCTAGGAAACATTCACTGGGACAGCATATTCCGCTGTTTAGCGTTTCATACTGTGAAGGTTGAACCAAACCGTTTCCATCTAGTTTTTAGAATATTGGCGGTGTCGTTTTTAGTGCTCCTAACCTTCCGCTATCGGCACTACCTTACCGATTTTACTATTAAAATAAGCAACGTGGAATAAAGAGTTGATCATGCAAATCTGAAGAGCACTCTTCAAAATATATACAACTGTTCTCGTCTGTGGATTGAAAGTGTAACGTTTCGTACGTGGATTCCCAGATTGATTAATTAAACATCTGCGCCGGCAGAGTTGCTGAATGATTGATGAGTTTGCTCTTACGCTTTGTTTGCTTCTCTGCTATACGTAAATACAACAAATAAGTAACCACAACTTTATGCGAGTACTCAGATAAAGTCGATTAAGTCGCTCCCCTGATGATGAGCGTAATTATTACTTAGTAGATTAACATTAGAGTGTCATATCACATAAAAAAGATGTGTGTACTTGAAAACACGTACATTTTTAAGAACACGTAGGATAAATAAAACACATAGACATAAATATGAATAACATGATTATTTTTTAAAGAACAGTTTGATTAAATAACTCTACAAATTATTGTATTTTTCCATATCCTACGTACATATAAATTCCAGAGCGTTTATTAAAACGTTTCACATTAGAAACGCTTCGAATTCTTATGAGAAGAAAGCTCTTTGTCTGAGCTTCACGTAAAATATGGTTTTCATTATTTAAATAACTTTAAGAGTGCTCGACGAAATTGCAAATGAAGAACAGAACAATTGAGTTAAAGGCACTTCGCACAAATTAACAACCTTTCCGGAAGAAAACCTTTTTGAAGAAAGTAACTGACATTTGTATAAATTAAATGAAACTCGTAAAAACAAACGAACGAAAATCAATGAACTAACAATCTAAAGCGTTAAGAAACTATTTTAACTTTTTTATTATATATAGTCATTATTTTTTGAGATGGAATAAATAAATATGGGTGGACATTTCAGCTACAAACTATTTATTTACAACAAAAAAGTCTTTGTAACAAAAAGTTTATAAATCGAAAATCATAAATAGATATGAATTACAATTAAAAAAACCGACTTTATGGCCCTAAGTACGAACACGGCTAGGTTTTAGGTATTATGGTTAATAATATGGGTAGGCCAATTAAGCGCACTGCTCCAATGAAACAGCGAGGTTTCGAAGTAATCGAAGTATATTCTTTAAAACAAAAAAGATTTTTTCATATCGTTTCTGGCGTCTTCGAGTAGTCGGTGAACATACATACATAAAAAATCCGGCCAAGTGCGAGTTGGACTCGCCCACGAAGGGTTCCGCACCATTATATATAAAAACTACAAAAAAATCACGTTTGTTGTATGGGAGCCCCCTTAAATATTTATTTTATTCTGTTTTTTTATTTGTTATTTTAGCGGCAACAGAAATACATCATCTGTGAAAATTTCAACTGTCTAACTATTACGGTTCATGAGATTCAGCCTGATGACAGACGGACAGACAGACAGACGTACTGACAGCGGAGTCTTAGTAATAGGGTCTCGTTTTACCCTTTGGGTACGGAACCCTAAAAAAAGAAGGAGAACCTCCTCCTTTTTTAAGTCGGTTAAAAATAGAAAAAAAATTAAACTGCGTTTAGACAAGAATTTTTCAAATATTTTTTTGTTTCTCGACAGTGGAATGCATTAGCGGCAATGTACGGCTAATGTTCCGACGGAATCCTTATACACATTGGGCAATAGCGTTTGAATCACCACCGAAACTGGAGCTCCGGGTGCGAGGACGCTTCCAAGGGAGGCAGCTCAAACCTAGGCTGGCCTCGCTTGTCGCTGCTCATATCAGGCGGGCTGTAGCTCAGAGGCATACTCTACCTAATTACAAGATACGGTGAGTACATATTACGATGTATTGCCTCATTTATATTCTAGAATCCTAATTCTAAGGCAACAGTAGAATTTGTACATATTTGAAGTAGGTACGTGCAGGAAGACGGAAAAATCGCAGCATTATTTTCCCAAACTTGTGTTTTTGTGTCAGAATTGCGTAGCAAGAAAGTGGTATAGCTAAGTTAGATACAGTTTAGTACAACAGAAGTATTTCTGTTCTCTTCTGAGTTTTCAAAATCGGAAGTGACTCACTGCCAGGCCCTCTAGTACACCGTAGAAAAAATTGTCTTGCCCTGTTCGGGAACCTGACAAAATTGGAATCTATGTCGTTTTCGCGAGTGGAAAGACTTATCACGGACTGACGCATTAATATTATAAATGCAAAAGTAACATACATATAATGTACAATTATATAGGTACATAAAATAAAGCGTTTAATGTTATTCATCAGGTACAAGCCATTCTTCCCCAAATCGGAGCCGGGTAGTGCGGAAGCAGAAGACGGGCCGACGCCCAACGGTAAACTGACTGTCAGACTGGTAGAAGTGACGCGACTGCAGTGGTCGGGGAACATTGGCACAGTGCGAGCAGCGTTAGCTGTCGACTCTCATGGATGGGTGAGACTTATTTACCCACATTTGAATTAAACGACTAAAATTCAGTTAAAAATCCTAAATCCTACTGACTGCCAATCTGGAGGACCTGGGTTCAATCTCCACATCACCTCTGTATTGTCTAAGTTATATGCATATTAGTGAGGAAACCTGTGTGAACTCTTGGACCCGCACTTGGACAGCGTGTGTGATCTTACACTTCTAACAATGAGGAAAGGCAAGCAACCAGCGGATCAGTTAAAAAAAACAGGCCAAGTGCGAGTCGGACTCGCGCACCGAGGTTTCCGTGCAAACCTGTAGGTATATAAGTAAAAGTTACGGTATTTTGTTTTAAATGGTAAAATATGCTTTTCGCAATTTTTCCTTTATCTGTGCTATAAGACGTTGCTTCGTACCAAATTTCAAGATTCTGAGTTCACGGGAAGTACCCTGTAGGTTTTGATTCCCTTGCGAGTGTCGAAAATTTGCAGCATAAACGGCTGTATCTTTTGATTGCGTTGGCTTAGAAGTTTCATTTTTTCACAGCTCCAAGGGACAGTAGACTTTCAGCTTGATACCTCCACGCGTTCCTGAGAAAAAGGGTCTTAACAGACAGACAGACGGACAACAAAGTGATCCTGTAAAAGTTTCGTTTTTTTCCTTTTGAGGTACGGAACCCTAAAAACAGGGTTGATCTGAAACTTAACAGACTACCTCGTTAGATCTTTTTTTTGTGGCTCTGCTTCTTGAGGGTGTAGATTCAATTCCCACGCAAGATAAATATTTATTTGAACATAGATGTTTATTAGGTCTGGTTATTCACATGGTACAAGGTTTGCTTTGACCAGATGGTGCTGTATGAAATGTGTTCCTATATTTATTTATTAATTAAATCATTTTTGTTTTTGGTCAAAGTTTCCCATGCAAGTCATACCGACTCATTGCTTGATATGTTTAGATCATTTTTTTAATGTCTGACATGCTAGTTGTTTGACCACAGCTCACTTGATATTAAGTGACGGTGTGGTCGAAGATGGTAAAGCACACCTAGCCTGGAATGGACTTACATCAAAACTTACCATACTTAACTTACTTAACATGATCTTACAGTCCGTTTTCAAAGTCACAGCCCTAATTAACATATCACTGGTCATTTTCAGGTGTCACTTCGTCGTGGAGTCCTGGTTCTAGACGTGGTGCTACCATCAGTTTGCGGACAGCTAGGATTGGTGTGCTGTCAAGGCGTCGGCGCAGTGTTGATAGACACCGTCGTCCCGATGTCGCCGGCGTACCGCGCTGACTTACGCAGAGACGACGTAGTGCTGGCTATAGACAACAAGCCAGTTACCAATGTAGCTCAGGTCAGTAAACTATTTTGATAGACGGATGCTACAGTTTCGGCCAAGTTTTCAAATATTGCTTACAAACATCTTTTTGTTGTTTGCGATTTCATACCAATCAAAACCCTAAGTCTATTATGTCTCTGGCTCGTGTGAGATCTTCTTTTCTAATACAAATATGAACTCACTCTTGCCTTAGGAAAGAAAGTCTCTGTTAATGACGAAACTTGGATTTTTATGTCATGATTACGAGATGACGAGATGGTTAGCGCGGTAGATTCGCATGCTGAAGGGCGTCGGTTCAAACCCCAATGAGCTTGAGCTGCTGGTGAAGGAAAACATCGTGAGGAAACCATAGCGTGGTGGTAGGGTATTTTCTAGTACTCGGCTGGCTAGCTACCACCCTCAAGTTGAAAATCTGCCGCCAAGCATCTAACGGTGTGTTCCGGCAGACACTCATGAGAGCCAGTTCCATTCCAGGCTAGGTGTGCTTTTTGCTTCGACCACACCATCACTTAACATCAGATGAGCTGTGGTCAAACACCTAGCCTGCCAGCCATTAAAAAACAAGTTTTTCGTAGCGATGACAGCTCTATGATAAGCACGGTCGGATAACACACTGAAGGGCGTGGTTTGAAGCATCAAGAATTAGTTCAAACTGCTGGTGAAAAAAGACATGCTTATTTTTTAGGTTGGCAAACTTCTGCGGTTAGTGGAGCGCCGCGCGGTAACGGTGCGGGTGCGGCGGGGCGGCGGTGGGGGCGCAGCGCGACGCGAGGACGCCGTAGAACCGAAGCGCATGAAAACTAACTTCTCCTTCCGCCGCGTCTCCGAGGTCATGGAAGGAGTCCGCCTGCAGAGCATGAGGGCCGCTGCTTCTAGAAGTACTGCTTCTGTAAGTCTTTAGATACAATTTGACATTTTTTTGTATACCATCTTCTCTAAATATTCTATAACGACACCTGATCACATTTTTTTAAATAGGAATTCACACCGCATCCTTCAGGGGCGTAAGGTTTTAGTAGCGCCCATTCCTTGCACGCAGTTTCAAGCATACTTAATATAAATCTATTATACATAGATATTAACATAGATAAACTCTTTATTGTTCACAGTAAAGGCTGTTTACCTAAAACAATAGAAAAATATTAACTTATAATCTAGTGTAACAATTGGCGATTACGCTAGACTTAAGTTATCGCTAAAGGCTATCACTTCCAGGCAACCTTAAATGGAAAGAATTTAAGAATAAGTAGAAAAGGGGATACTTGATAGACATATGTATATTTTAAAAAGAATGTCTATAAACATTTCTTCGGTTTGATAACACGTATAAGTTAAGAACACCAGGGTGTTACACATGATAAGCGGTGTCTCATCATTTTCCATCAGGTGGACAGTTCGCTTGTTTGATTTTATATAAAAAACAACAATCATTAGAGTAATATAAAAAAGTAGACTAAATGCAAATTAGTGTATGTACTCGTATGGAAGCAATTACAAATAGTAGATTATCATCTAAGATTTTTTTAAATAAAGAAATTTAGTTCTAATTTAAAGTTTTATATAATGTTTAAATTTGTTTATCTTACTAAATTCCAATATTTTTATCCCAAAAATTTCAATGTTTATTTTTTACCAGGAATCAGATTCACCGGCAAAAACATCCGCAGAACCCCAAAACGAAACCGAGACGCCAACCAAACAGAAAACCGAACCCGCACGGCCGCAGTCAAAGAACAGCGACTCCTCACCGTCGAACCTCGGGCTGCGCAAGCGCCGGTGTTCCGTAGAGAACAAGTCTTCCGACAGTTCCGCTGGCAGTACCCCACCGGCCTCCGGCGCGAGCACACCTCTCAAACAATCCACTGCCATCACCAAAACCGTCAAACATCCAGACTTGCCCATCATCAGAACGGACTCTTCAGAATGCAAAGAAAAATGCGACTCTATCTTAGACGACGAAGAACAGATATTCGAAACTGGTGGCCCGAGACAAACGGAGCATGTGGAGATATGTCAAATGTACTGGACTAAAGGCACTCAGTTGAAGCCCATAATACCATTTGATGAAGAAACAGAGTTCAAATTGAACGAGAACCATAAGTATCTGAATGTGAACGTGTGGGCGACGGTGCCTGGTGAAAAAGACGAACTGCTGTTGGGGTATTTGAACATACCGCTAGCGGCTTTGTTGGCGGAGTGTCAGGACTCTACAGTGCCGCACCATACGAAGCGGTATCAGTTCTTGCCGCCAGATGTTGACATCAAATTTAGGTGAGTATACCTAAATTTGAGGTACCCAATAGTATTTAATTTAAGATCCATTATATTACAGAGAATTTTTTTCTCTTTCTTCTTCGCATCGCACTCTGTGCATTCTGCCAGTTTCAATGTTTCTGTATTTTGTGTGCAGTTTTCATTTTTCAGCTTCTTTATCTTTACAGTCAAAATCCAGTCTTGGTCAAGTCAAATCTGTGTCAGTCAAATCCAGTCATACCTTAGTAAAGTAGTGGCGTTTTACTATAAGCTTCGATGGAGTTCTGGAAGCAAGTCTTGATTCACGACATTATATCACTTTACCACACTCGCGCTTGTGATTCGGCACTTTATGAATAAAACACCATTATTTTTATACATAAACACTCGAAAAAACACTAGATTTGGAAAAAATACAATGGGGCGACACCGCCAAAACTCGAAGAGGGGTTTTTGTATCGCCCTTTAAGCAACCATTCACGCAAACACAGATGCAGAATTGCATGTAGCTGAATCAAGCATTGGAACTATTGCATTGTACCTTTGTACCGTTATAGCCCCGTAATTTCGCTAGCTGCAGTACCCTTGAAACCAGAACGCAGTAATGTTTACACACTACTGCTTGGCGGCAGAATACATGGTACTGTGGTGGTACCTACCTGGACGACCTTCTGCTAAGGAAATCTAGAATATCAAAGCTGTAAATATTATTTAACCTAGAATCAGGCTGATTCAAGGTTAATTAGGTTCAAAGTTCTGACAGGCATGATCTCTTGCAATCAAAAGATCATCTTATTCGTTTCATTACTAACGATTTTAAAAAATCTCCTTTCAGTAAAAGCCACAAACTATCATCTCACGCGGGATTCGAGCCGTGCCTCTGTTTTGGAGACGCGCTCGTTTGGTGGGAGTGGGAGGGCCTCGGGGGGCCCCGCAGCACCCCCCGCTCTACAACTAGGGATCCGACGCCCCCAAGACCCCCTAAACCTTCGAAATTGACGCATGACTTTGTGAGGACCCACTTCCATAGATCTACACAGTGTGATTTCTGCAATAAAAAGGTGAGGGCAGTATTACAATTTTATTTGACTTCAGAAACATATGTAGCGATGATAACTCGGTAGTTAGCGCAATCGATTAATATGCCGAAGGGCGTTCAAATCCCAACAATGAGCTTGAGTTGTTGGTGAAGAAAAACTTAGTGAGGAAACCATAGCTTTACTCGGTTTGTAGCTACCGGGTGGTAGCTAAAAACCAAGTTCTAGTTTTTCAAGTTAAAAATCTGTAGCCAAGTGTACAGTGTGTTCCGACAACCTAACACGAAAGCCAGTTCCATTCCAAGCTAGATATGTTTGCCATCTTCATGACATCAGACGAGCTGTGGTCAAACACCTAGCTTGTCAACCATAAAAAAATTCAATAAACAAATTCTTTTTTTTTTTAATGAGAAGCTAAAAGATAACTTTCTGAGACGGTACAATGATTTTTTTTATTTTTAATTTTAATTTGATTATTATAACGAAAATATTCTGTGAATATTTCAAACGTAAGCGTTAATAGTGTCTCGTTTTACCTTTTGGGTACGGAACCCTAAAAAGCGAAATAATTTTTCTTTATTTTTTAAATATAAAATACAAACAACTATCGTAGCTACTAAAAAGTGTGCTTACAAATTTAAATTTATTGATGATGTGCAAGATTTTTTCAAAATAAAGGAACCTTATGCGCATTTGTACATATCTATCTTCTAAATATATATAACTCAAAGGTGACTGACTGACTGACTGACTGACTGACATAGTGATCTATCAACGCAAACCACTGGACGGATCGGGCTGAAATTTGGCATTCAGGTAGATGTTATGACGTAGGCATCCGCTAAGAAAGGATTTTGATTAATTCTACCCCCAAGGGGATAAAATAGGGGATGAAAGTTTGTATGAAACTTTGCCAATTTTAAACTGATCGGGCTGAGACTTTGCATGCATAAAACTACTCTGACGTAGGCATCTAGCGCGGGTGAAACCGCGGGGCACAGCTAGTTTACACATAAATTTATATTCACATAAAATTAATTTTGACAAAAAGTTATGTTAAAAGGGTCATTTCAGCATTCAAACGGACCCTTGTAACTAACAAATTTCTTGTCTATGTTTAAAGATCTGGCTGAAGGACGCGATGCAATGCGCGAGCTGTGGTCTTTGCTGCCATAAGAAATGCGTCGCCAAGTGCCAAGAGTCATCTATCTGTGTGACCAGAGACCCGAGTAAGTACCGCACACGCTTAATCCATTTAAGGAGTCTGATTTATATGCTCAATCATGAATATGTAATGTATATGCTAACGTTACTTTGATTTCACGTATTTATTACAATAGTAAAATGTTCTTGTTTTACTTATGCGGGGTTAATCACGTTTTATTTTATCGGAAACTCTGACTATAGTTTTTTTTTAATGTAACAGTGATGAGACGAACGAGACGCTCTCCTGATGTTAAGAGATAACGCCTGTCCATGATCATTGCAGCGATACACATAACTTTGAGTAGTAAAACAAAGTACAGGGCATCGCTGCCTTGGCGCTCATTAATTTGAGACTAGATGGTTAGTCTCAACACTTTTCGACCACATCAAAACAAACTACGTCAGTTTCCATAGTAAAATGTTCTGTTCAGTTCGGATTCGGAAGAATAATCAGATTACTGAGGCTTTAACAAAGAAGTTTGCGACAATTTTGTAGTACATACACGATAGAATAAATATATATCAAAAAAACGGTTCTTATTTACCACGGCTTCCTTCGGGCTTTCCTGGCCCCGCTTTTCCAGTTTTCTCACATTTTTATATAATTAACATATTATTTTTCGTATTTCTCGCTAATTTAATGCTAGCGCCTTTTGATACTGAATTATCTTCCAGTAAAATATTGGAGTATTGCAAATTAAGAAATAAAGTCGACCATATATATTACTTTTATCAAACAAAAATGTAAAAATAAATGATATATAGATATATAAATATTAAACATATATGTACACTATCTCTTTTTCTCTCTTCCTGTGTGTATGTTTGTTGTGACACTCGTGACGTTAAAAAGTTTTTGATCGATATTGTTTTATTTATCCTACAAAAAATCGCTTAGCAAGAGTCAAACAGCGCCTGAAATTTTTCATTTAAATAGAAAACCTTTTTACTCTCAACTTCGCTACCGACTTAGGAGTCCCTACAAATGTACTATAAGCCATTACAGTTTCCAAAAAAAAGAATCAATGAACGTCGTTTTAAACTATTTTACTCCCTACGTCATATCAATTCATCACTGAATTCTGTCACTTTAAATGTACGGCTTTTCAATCTATTCTTCATTAATAGATTACTGAATTTTATTATTGTCTTATCTAAAGTATCTATTATGAAGTCGTGAAGCGTTTTATCGCCGATCGTCATAATTTGTTTGTTTTGCAATTATGACTCATTACATTTCACGTCCGCATAAGTACTGCGCTTTCGTAGATACATGACTTACTTTTCTCAAAATGCCTCAAAATGATTACACGAGCAAAACGGAAACATGATTAGGTAGATCGTAGATAAGTCAACAGTTTTTAACCGACTTCAAAAAAGGAGGAGACTCTGAATTCGAATGTGTTTTTTTGTATGTGATCATTCCGCCAATTTTATAAATCGATTTTGATGATTCTTTTTTTGTTTGGTAAATCATATACTTCTGAGGTGCATTCGTATAGGTCCCATACAAATTTTATCGAAATTGATTTAATCCGAAACCTCGCTGTTTCGTTGAAGCAATGCATTTAGTTGGCCTAAGGGTCATTGAGTTTGAGTTAGTTGTAGTTTTTTTACTGGTCAAAATACCTCAAGGTATTTTATCCAATTTTATAATACATCGATTCCTTTAAAACTATTATTTGGAACAAGAATATGTTTAAAATCATTATGTCATTTTTATGTAAAAGTAATAAGACGAACGAAACGCTATCCTGAGCTTAAGAGAGCTTATTCATGACTTTAGCAACGGTAGTGGCAGAATCTAAGATAATCGAAAGATATTCCTTTTTAACTTGCATGTTTCTGGATTACTCGCGTTTAATTTTCTTTGTTGGCGTGATATTCACTAAATTTATTGGCAGATTACATGGACCACGGAAAAGGATTTTGGCATAAACTTAAAATATAGGAGCGGATCGAGGGTTAAGAAAATAACGCCGTGGTTGTTTGGTTGTTCTGTGTTGAATTCATCGGTCAAAAATAAAAAATTGAGGCATTTGCGAAAACTTCTCCGAGAAGGCTTGTTATGCGTTAAAAACCTACCATCAGCGGGGTCAAGGCCCTCCCATTTGCAAATCCTGAATCCGCCACTGTTAATATAATGTACCAACATGTATCATTTATATATTTAAGTCTAAGTGTACATTACTAAATGAATTGAAGATAAAGCATATTAATTAAGTGAGGCCTACTAATCATAGAGTTTAAATTAATTCCGTCGAAGTAACCTGAGTTTATTTAAAAAAGACGTAAACAGAAGTTTCTCTTCTCGGAAAAGTACTCTAACGTCCTCCAACAAACAACGCAATTAATTTATCGACTCTAAAGAAAAAGGGGCAATCTCAAAGTCGTATATTTTTAAACGGCCTAAATTCTTCCTTCGGGCGATGTACGCATTTTAAATACGTTTTATACTTTTATATGCGTTTTATGCTTCAAAAGGATGTATATTTACAAATGTTTGTACTTTTAAGACGTTTGAAATGATGCCAAAGATTTTTTAAACGACCAAAATGTGTTAACATTCGGTCGCCGACCTTCACAGAAATAATATTTCTAATTACCTACGTTGTTATTTGAATGTTGCTCTTTTGGCAATTAGAGCTTAGACAAGAATCTGACTTCAAAGGCCGTCATTTGGCTCGGAAATTTATAAACTGTTCTAAATGGATAGGTAATTATCTATTCAGTATTGTGCAAGCTTTTTTTTTTAGTACACAATATATATATCTGCATTCATGTTCGTTTTCGAAAATGAAATTCCTAAATCATAACAGTCACGAGTTGTCGCGTTACAGAAATGTATTTCCCTAATTGACTTTAAAATGGTCATAAAAATTTAATGGACATAACTTCATTCTAGTATCAATATCAGCATAAGATCCAAGCATATTATGGCATAGTGAGCGAGATGTTTGTATCTATAATTTTGATATGGGGACTAAAACTTAGCAGTTACTCGCATGAAGAAAATTTTGAGTGATAAATCTATAATGATAATCTATAATTTCCATCTTTCCCAAGAATAAAATCAAATAAATAAATACTTAATCATTATTATAATCTCGTAGTGAGCGGCATAAATACGGTATACAGGGTTATACGTGTATAGTGTATTAAGCAGAAAGGAGGTCATTATATACATATATCATTATGAATAACTTACTATAGGCACAATTCTTGAAAAAATCAGCTGCTCTATACATTTGGTCCGAGGTCAACGAACTTTTTCTATAGAACTGCATGTTTTTCACGTTTTAAGACTTGTACCACAGTCAAAGTCGTTTATAACTATCAGTATTAAGTCGAAAGTATTGACAAAGCCTACTATAAGGTGGCTCATTACGTGGAAGACAGGAATATATGGTTGTTGTAGCCTCTCTCTGCACTTGCACCCCCCTGGCTAAGTGACAATTGTAGTAAGCATAATGTATGTATTAATATTTATAACTGTAAATTGTAACCTAATATGAAAAGAAAGATCCACAAAAAAATGCCTTGCTGAGTTTCTTGCCGGAGTCTTCTCAGTTGAAGTGAAATTACGAGCCGGTGGTAGATTCAAACATGTAACTTAACGTTCATAAGTGCCTTACCAGGGCCTAAACTGAATAAATGACTTTTGATTTTGATTTTGATTTTGAAAGAGGGTGTCTCTATCGACTTAGTAGCCCAAACTCATAAACCTGTATAATAGATATCTAGACAAAAATCAACTTTATTGAAGCAATACATAATAGTCAATCTTATTCAAATATTTTCGCAACAATAGACGAATAAAACACTCAGCAACATTTGAATCATCAGCGCAATAAACTCCCCAGCGTACGTAATAATTAATAATGAAACTCTATTACACACAAGGAGAATTCCGACATTTATAACAATACGGCTACGTGGAGAAGGTTATTGCGCGAACGCAACAATTGTGACCGAGACGCGGAAGAACCGAGTGTGTTCCACTTTTGTATAAAACTAACTCTGGGCCATAGAATAGATAATAGTTACTTTACATGTGACAGAAGTAACACATGTAATTGAATCAGATCGTCGTAAGTATTGCGCGTATATCCAGAACACTCACACTTAAAGAATCTTTCATGGGGCTGCAGTATATTTGGCGTTCGCTTCATACATGCCTTCAAACATGTTTGAGGAGAGCGATGGCTGGTACATGCGTCAACTCGTGAACGGATGCTGCTAACGACAGCTGGACTGTTCGATATATACGCACAAACAAAATAATAACTAAGTTTTAGGAACTGGAATTAATTTGTTGCGTTTTGAAGGATACTATAGCTAGCGAAATTACAGCGCTGTTGAGACTAACCATCTAATGTCTCAAAGTAATGAACGTCGAAGCAGCGATGTCCTGAACTTTGTTTTGTTATTTAAAGTTCTGTGTATCGCTGCAATGGTCGTAGACAAGTGTTATCTCTTATCATCAGGAGAGCGTCTCGTTCGTCTTATTATTTTAACATAAAAAATAAGTAAATAAATGTCATAGTAGTACAGTATTTCGCTGTTACCAAAATGTCTTCTTTGCAACAGCTGTTCTTATGTGTCGTTTTCAAAATGTACTTTATTTTTTTATTTTTGAGGCTTTTTTAGTTGTCCAGGTCGCTTCTTGTCTTCCAAGTCGAAATACTTTTAAATCAAACCTGCATAAAAACCTTTGCTTCAACAAACAAGTAATGTAATTAATATTAAAGTAAAAAAAATTGTAGGTGGCTTAGCCTGTAATTATTATCAAAACAACGAATTGTTACGGGCGAATCTTAGACTGTGTTTTTATTTCTAATAAACAACTTTTAGAAACAAAAATAAACCACTTTTAAAACGTGCAAACCACTTTTGACACGTTTGCTCATCTAGAACAAGTTCACCATAAAGTTCTACTAAAAATGCGGTGACTTTCCGCAGCACTTTAATTCATATTAAAATAATGAAACAAAATTCGTTGCAAAACACATTATTCGGCACAAATGTGAACATGTTTAACATATTTTTTTTTTAATATGTGACGGAAATATAATTTCTTTTGATCTTGCAGACATCTGCCACATATGTACATAGAGTATGCATTTGACTCCAAAATGCTTTCACTAACGTAGTAATTCTCTAAAGAGTAGGTCTTTTTTATTACTGTACTTTATATTTTATTAAAAACAAATCTTGTAACGTGAGATTGTCTGTTTCTAAATCTGAAAACATTCCCATATTATAAATACCTAAGTAAGTTTTGTGTCTTTCTTATTACAAATATTATAAAACTTAATGTTAGTTGCAATATACCTAGTTGGATGCAATCGCAAACTTGAGCATTGCATTAATTCATAAAGATAAGAAACATTTTGTGAAAGTTTGCATGGTCAATATATGTACCATTCGTACATGTTATTAATTTGCACTTAGTTGAAGTAGAAAAGCAGACTTTAAAACTAATTGACATTCATTAGCAGTCTGTTCTGGTAGGTATTTGGAGTAAAAACGTACTGAAAACACATACAAAAATAATTTAATAAGTTTTTTTTTATGGTTGACAAGCGAGGTGTTTGACCACAGTTCACCTGATTTTAAGTGACGGTGTAATCAAAGATGGTTAAGCACTCCTAGCCTGGAATGCAATTGGCTCTGAAGTTAGCTGCCGGAACACAGCGTTAAGTGGTTGGCGGCAGATTTTCAACTTGAGGGTGGCTACCACCTGAGTACTAGAAAATACCCTACCACCATGCTATGATTTCGTTACGTTTTCCTTTATCGGCAGCTCAAGCTCATTGTTGAGGTTTGAACCCGCGCCCTTCGGCGTGTGAACCGACCGCGTTAACCAATGAGCTATCAACGCGATAAAAGTAATAAAAAATAAAAAGTATAGCGTAATGAAGTCGTTTTGTAGTTAGATGGCCAATAGGACTGAGTGAATCGATAGAAAAATCTTTTAGGCTAACTGCTTCACCGAATATAAACAAAATATTTGTTTGGCTAACAACACCTGATTATTATTTTTAGCCGACCCATTTTTTGACGCGAAACTTTAAACAAAGTTGTGATCGAGATTCAAAAGACAAGTAGGGCAATATAAATACATTAAAACGAAACGCAGCCCCTCGCGATTTTGTACGATGCTCTACAGAAATCGTAATATATCCTGAGTATAAAACGCATATAAAGGCGTCTACTAAAATGTAACTTTTAAATAAACAAATCTCAGACAAACTCGTATATTCAAGAACTTCGTAAAAATATAAAAGTAATTTAGAATAATTGGCACGATAAAAAATGTATTTCAATAATTAATAATAAATATTAGAGGGTAGGTATATCACAACCCCAAACTAAGCAAAGCTCTTAACACGCACGAATTTGCGTGGCCCAATATAAGATGAATAATAGACTGCAGTAACAAAGGTGATCGAAACGTTGGAATTCCGGTTCAATTCCGGATAAAACGACTATACGAACTTCCATATCAAAATCTATTGAATCATTACCTACCGAGTTGAACATATATCTGCTAACAGATTGAGTAATATAAATTTCGCATTTATTAGTGTGGGCATGTAGCAGATTGGTTAATTGTAGAGTATTAACTCTATTAAGTGTAATACAGTAGAAATCTTTTGGTCTATAACGCGAAACTAGGCAGGTGATTAAATCATAAACCGATATTGGTCATAAAATGTAAAATAACGTATCACCTCGCGTCAATTCTTGGCGATGATTTCTTTACGTACGATTATGTTTTTGCTATTTCGCAATTCCTGTTATCATTAATAGTAAAATTGTTATTTTCTTGGCGACTGTAAACATGTTTTCTCTATCCAAGTCAAGGACGAGGCGTAGTTGGCTCTGAAAAATTAATGTAAAAATTTCCATGTCAGAAGCATTTTTTACATTTGATTTGATGCCATACGTTATTTAATGTATTATTTACTAAAAATTATTAACTATTTGCCTTATTACATAGAATTTTACGTTGAAATAACTACAGTATTATGGTTTAAAAGGAATTTAACACTATAGTAACTACTTATGCGCCTTGGTTTATCTCGCGTTTACCGTTTATATAATTACTAGCTGTGCCCGCGGTTTCACCCGCGCTAGATGCCTACGTCATAGTAGCTTTATGCATACAAAGTCTCAGCCCGATCGGTTTAAAATTGACAAAGTTTCATACAAACTTTCATCCCCTATTTTATCTCCTTGGGGGTGGAATTAATCAAAATCCTTTCTTAGCGGATGCCTACGTCATAACATCTACTTGCATGCCAAATTTCAGCCCGATCCGTCCAGTGGTTTGGCCTGTGCGTTGATAGATCACTATGTCAGTCAGTCAGTCACCTTTGAGTTATATATATTTAGATTCAAAAATTGGCATCGCTTTGATCACCATTTGTCGGATGTTAAACGGAAATGCAGTATATATGATGAAGCTCGCTTCTATAGAAGAAACCCACAGACACATAGACTTAAATTATTTGGTTTTATTAGTGATAGGTAATCATTTGGTTATGAAATATGACATTATACCCCGCCTATCTTTCAGAGATATTAAAGGTCAAAGTTTGTATGGCGGTCATGTTTTTTGTATGGAAGCCATGATAAAAACAAATATTTTTTTTCTAAAAAAAGTTTTCTACGTTTTGGGTAAATTAAGTTAAAATGCAGTAATAATCAGAAAGACAGAGTACCAGTGAATTACCGTACTTACAACCTTCTCTCAAACGCTATACATATTGATTAACTTTTTCATTTCTAGTTCAAATAGGTACTTATTCCTACTGTACTAAAGTATAATTTTCCAGACACTCCTATCCGACTAAACTGTGCACCTCCCGAGGTCATCATGACGGAAGCAGACGCTGTGACGGATCCCGATTCCGACGAGGAAACTGCTGGCGAAAGGAAGGACTCGTTAGATGTGCAAGAAGAAGGTAAGAAACATTAACGAACTTGGCACAAAAAATAATGATCATGTTGGCCTAGTAAGTGATATTTAGTATTATTAATAGAAAGAACGGCAAATAAACAGACAATTCCCCTGATAGTAAGCTCACCGCCGCACACCTGCAACATTATTGATATTGTTGAAGCGTTGCCAACCTAAAGAGATGATTATAGATAGATAGATACCTTTTAGTTGTAGTATTTGAAAAGCTTATGATTAAGTTTACATACAAAAAAAATTCAGAGAAAGGACTGAATCAATCAACTTTTTTACCCACACCATATTGACAACGCTATTTATCTTGAATAGAGGTGATATTTTTGAAATAAATATAATTATCTGAAAAATATTATCGTAATGTTCATTAGCTGATTTATTACGTTTATGGCAAAATGATAACTAACAATATATGAAAGGATTATAAAGAAAGGCATATAGAATACATTAAAGTATGTGTGCGTATTGTCTAGTTGGTGTTAGCAAAAAAGTAGGGCTCATTTTCTACGCAACATTATATCTGTATTTTTTAAATATGCGTATGTGTGTATGTATGTACTGAAATAATATATAGTTACATATTGTAGTAACAGCGGGTACAAACCCTTTATCAGATATGCATCAAAGTTTTCTGCAATTCGCAGAATTTAAATCCTACAGAAGTTCAGTTTGCTCATTACAACATGATTAATATTTTAAACAGATACCAAAATTAGTTTTGTTTTACAATCTTTGAGGCAAATAGCTTCATAAACGTAGGACAAAGAAAATTTATAAACATCACATCACACAGCGAAGCCAACAGGATGTACATTAGATGATTTTTTATTTTATTTTTAGATTTTTGTCACCCATTTTCTTTGTATACAGAATTGTACGAATGCTGACAAAAGGGAAGATTCACATTCATTAAACACCCGGATTTCCCGACTTACCAACACACACAAAGGCTTCACGTACGTTTACATGTTTTCAGTGTAAAAGTCTTGTTTGACAACCCTTTGTATTGTGTCTTGTAGCGCTCTTGGCGTAGTTAACCTAGCCTGTCTAAATAGGTCAGTAATGCAACAGTCATGGACATTGTACCGGCATACCTACATGTGTTCTTGGCATTTTATCGGTCTTATAACAGATTGTGTGACAGGCAACTCAGCCTGCATGAGACTACAAATAACATATTTGATAGATATGCCATTTACCGGAAATATCACTACTAACAATAAGTGTAGATTTACGTGTATATACACATATATATAAGCTAAATTTTGCTGAAAGTTGGATTAGAGTCATAAGGCTATTTTTCTGCTTAAATATTAGAGGACATTCCATACAGCGCCATTTAGCGTCAAACTAAAAAGAGATTGTAAAATAGGCTCACATAACTGACAGAATACTTGTATATTTTATTGTAAATAAATACATTTAGAACACTTTCGCATAAAATAATTATCTATATTCGTCACATTTTTTTTCGTGGGTAGGAATCGAACACACGCCTTACAGCTTATGAAATAGAGCTACTACCAAATAAGTTAACAAATCAATCAAAATGTATTTAAAAATTGTAATGACTACCTACTTACAAAGTGATAGGAAGGATATTCCAGCCTTATATTTTTTATATATTCTTACTACGGTTTATGAGCATAACTGCCGAAGAAAGTTGCATTTTGATTAAATTTGTCTACTTACACGTTTACCGCAGACAATTTGCAACTGTTCCGATTTCACAGCTGGCTGCCCAAATGACATACATATGACTCAGGTGCTGAGACATTGAGCATCTCTAGAATGATATGATTGTCTAATTCATCGCTTGAGTATTTAGGCACTTTTAAACTTCAATAATATCCTAGGTGAGTTCCTCGATAGTTTTGAAACTGAACTATACAAATACAAATAGTTTTTAATTAAAATTAAGTATCATCTCACTGTTCTTTCTACATGTGGCAAGCCTGTCCTTTAACGCTCTAGTTGGTCCCAAGGATTGCTAGATGGCTCTGTATTTCGTCACTGCAACAGAACTATTAAAAACCTAATTAATTTGCAATGTTTTAAAGTGTGTAATGAAAACGTGTAATATAAACCCACATACATATACTACTTATATGATACTTATTTATGTTCATTAATTAGTAATGTTTTATAATGTGCAATAGGTACTATTACCTCATATACAATTACTTATCTATATCCATTTAGGAAATATAAAGATGAAAGTTGCTGAAATCAATTAAATAGAAATTGATCAAAGACTTATGTATTTTAATTGATGCAATATTATCATTGCTATACAAATTAGCAGTGTCGTGCGGTTCCATCAGGACTGCGATATCTTATACTAAGATCTTATCAAGACAAAAAGTATCTACTACTCCATTGAAAACTTCATACACACACTCAACCTTACACACAAATATTAGTGTGATTGTTTTTTTAATATAATTTTTATAATTCAAAGCTGTGTTAAATTTGTTTACCCTTTGTTTTAGTTGTTTCTAGAGTCCTTCTTACTAGTCTAGTAACCCTTGTGTTTATCGTTATTTCCTTTAACTCTTCCGATATCGTAATCCTCAGATTTTAAAATCGGAATTTGTGAAATAATATGTGTCATGTCATACATTAACTAAGTGGTAGATTTCTTTTACAGTAAGTCATCTAGGTACCACCCCAGTATCAAATATTATACCACCAAGAAGTAGTAAATATTACTGCGTTTTAGCTTGAAGGTAATGCAGCTAGCGAAGTTACAGGGATATTGAAACTAATTATGAAATATCACAAAGTAATGAGCACCAAAGCAACGACGCCATTGTATTTTGTTACTCAAAGTTCTGGATATAGGAATAGGCTAGCGTTGGACCGCCATCTCGCTTGATGTTAATCGAAGATACGCTCTACAATGAAGCAAAGAACCTACCATCAAGAGAACGTTTCATTACTCTTACATATACCTAAAAAAGTAACCATTGTATTGGCTATGACACGCTCTCAAGAGAATTTAAATAAATATTTCTTGTACTACATTATCACGGGTGGAAAGTCCACATATTGCTTCTGCTACTAACTCTACTACGTTATCAACTTTAATAAAATTATTGGTTTCATAAAGATAGACGAGAAAATTTTCTTCTTAATTTTTTTTTAATCGCTAATCTTTGAACTCGCCTGTTAGTGGCCAAACAGTCGTTCGTCTCATTACTTTGACATAAAAAACTGCAGTTAATTTTGTAATTATCACTGTTATTGTAACTAGCGGGTGGACCGATGAGCGCGTTGGTGGCCGGTTTGCGGCGCGCCGGGTCCGCTCACTCCCTGTCCGCGCCCAAGTCAAGCGCCTCCTCGAGGTCGCTGCCGCCATCCCCTAGTCACACACCCAGGTATGTATCTACTGATTATTAAGAATAACTAATATATAGAAAAAATTACTAATCTAGTTTCTTATCTTATACTATATTTAGTTATCACAGAAAAAACGTTTATGTTTAACACATAAATATTTGACCTGGGTGTGAATCGACACCACGCACAACTAACCAACCAACCAACGGAGCTACAGGATTTCAATAATATATTTCATATATTTCAGGAAAAGCTCTCTTAATGTCGTGGTCAATGTTTTTTTATTTTTATTTTTTTAAGACTAAATATTATGTATAAGTACAAACAGTATCTATCACTCTAATATTGTAAAGGCGAAAGTTTATGTGTGTGTAAGAATGTTTGCTACTTTTTCACGCTCATACGGCTAGATCAATTTTGATGAAATTTGGTATGAAGGTAGCTGACATCCTGGATTAACACATAGGCCAAAAAAATGTAGTGTTCACGTGGTAACAGCGAGTAACACCGCGGGGCGCAGCTAGTCTATAAATAAGCAATTATGACTCAGATGCTTACGCTAGGTTGAGAACCTATGATATAGGCGTCTGGATTAAGTTCGTACAAACTGAAACAGTCTATAGTATTATGCGATCTATGTCGTAAAAAATAAAATTAATTCTATGTTTGTTTGAGTTGGTGATAAGATTGAAATTATGATTAATATAATGTAATTAATTGAAAATTATGAAAACAAAATATTAAATAACTAAAATAAAAATGTCTCAATATTTACGTATATAATATCGGCAATACTTACGTAGGCATATTTTGAATTATTGTTTTAGGTATCGCTATAGAGATGAGTTGTTGATCGATTATACATATTTAATAGACTATTATTCACCGTGCAAGGAAAGGTTTACAAATCGCTTCCTATAGTTGTGACCCCGACAGATTGCGTTTATGGGAATGCTGCACTCTAACCTTGTGTAGAACAACGAGCTAACAGCGCCGACTCGGTCGATCACAAGGAATTATTTATCAATCAGTTTAATCGCAGAGATTTACTATATACAGTAGAACCTCGTTAAGTCGAACCTCGATAAGTCAAAAACCTCCAAATCTCGAAAAAATGTTTTGTTCCCTTCCCTTCAAACACCAAAACCTCCATTACTTGAAATCTTGACCCTCTGTTAGTCGAAATAATCACCGAGTCCCTCCAAGCCATTTTGGTACATATTTTCACTCTATAACATGAAAAATTAAACTTGACCTCTGTATCTCGAACATAGCAACGTTTTATTTTACAACCTTTACAACTTGATCATTTGGAATTTATTACCTCTATTGTTCGAACAAAAATATGTTACCGACTTTAAGAACTTGCCGACAATGTGAGTACACTATTGTTTCTTAGAAAACATTTTAGGAGTATACGATAATAAATTTATGACTCACGTAAACACGTGTTTGCTTGCTTGGTGTCAGGTGTTCAATTTTGATTTCCTTTGAAATTTAGCTAAGCAAGTCATTTATTTTCGACTTAAATACTGTCAGAAGTAGTTTGGTAGTAGTTTTTTAATGCCATATTTTTTATTTTAAAATGATTTGAAATAATGTTGATTTATAATAAATAAAAATATGTTTGTCACCTCTGCAAGTTGAATTTTTATTTATTTTACCTCTTTAACTCAAAATTTATAAGAATAAACCTCAAACTCTTTATGTCGAATCAAAATCCGCCTAAGTCAAAATCCTCCATAAGTTGAAAACTCTATGCGAAAGTAATTCAATCTGTGCTTCACGACGACAAAGTACTGATATAAAATTTAACAAAATGGTGATATTTTTTTCAGTGAAATGGAAAAAACACTCGGAAAATTCGAAAAAAAAAACATTATATTCGCATATAAAATCGAGAACGCAGCTAATGAAAAACTTTGTTGTTAGTTACCAGCATACATATTACATGCTTGTCATCGTTTTTTTTTAATATTTTGAGCGTTATTACACTTTGGATGAATCATTTTGACCAGTGTGTTCCATCTGCAAACAATAGGCGAGCAAGCTATCAATAAGTTGCAATTGCTTCAGCAAGGTTAAGCTAGATCTTATTGATTTGGTTATATAAAAATTACCATGTAATCTATATCAAATTATGTCATAGAACTGTATTACGCTGTTTTAAACTATCACGTCTGTTGTATGATATTTAATAGATAATTTATACACAGCAATGGAATAATAAAGGTCGATGTTCCGTTAAATAAGATTAAAGTTGCATCTAGTCACGATTGCCTTGTAATTAATCCTACATTGTGGTAGAACATGCTGTAACATTTCACAATAAGCCTGTACGTCGTAAAGGAAGCAGTCGCTGGAGCAGGGTGGAAACCCGTTCAGCGGGTGCGGCGCGACGTGGGTGGCGCGGGGCGGCGTGACAGCCATGCTGGCGCCGGCACTACGCAGCGCACTGCCGCCGGACGCACTGCTGGCCGCGGCCAGGGACTCCGCGCCTGAACTCGCCGCGCGTCTCGACCCCGCTACTATACATGACATGGTGAGTGATAGCAAGTGTCTATAGATGCGAAGCCAAGGTAATAGATAGGAACACTTTAATCGGGTATGGCATAACGTCTATGCTGGAACCGGCGCTGCGCCGTATACTGCCGTCGGACGCACTGCTGGCTACGGCTAAGGACTCGACCCCTCTACTATACACGAATTGGTGCTTGGTGCAAAGGAACCACAAATACATTTATTGCAAGTTTATGGTCAGAATGAAGTTTTAGAATGATGTGATGTTCGTGGTATGAACGTCGACGTGAAGTAAAAATGGCAAACAACAACATACTCCACCTATTTCAACAAAAAAAATGTTTTATTTATCCTCGTTCATCTGTTTAAGATTCAGGATTCTGCTTGCGCCTCCAGTATTTATCACTCTAAGACTTACCCACCTGAAAAAAAATCCTCGAGTGCGACTTGCATTTGACCCGGTTCTGCCATCCGCAGCTGCAAGCGGTTCGAGAAGAGCTCTCCGCGGAGGACGCCAACGCGGAAGGCGGTGGTGAGAGCCGTGCGTACGCGCTCACAGCACTCATGCTGCACTGTTGTGCCGCTGCCCAGCTAGCGCAGCAACGAGTCGACGCCGCGCCACCCACTTGAGCGAAATATACAGTTATTCATTGTCATACATGTTTGCTTTTATATTTTACCATCCAACCGCACGACTCTAAAATTGCGAAAAAATATATTAGTTATAATATTTTTGATTGGAATAGATAAATAATTTCTTTTATCGCGATGGCAGTGTTAGTCCTAAAAAGTAGGTATATTGACCTTTTCGGTTTATGCTATCGTCTTGCGTAACCCTCTATATCTTGTATACTTCCATAACTTTTGTACAAGACTAATTGTTGTGTTAGTTAGTAGGTACGTAAATGTACTTCTAGAGAGCTAGCCTACAGGTTTGATACTTAGCCCATAAACGATACGAAAATGTATAAAAAAGTAGTCTATATAAGGACGCGAGTAGTATTTACACAATCCCCCGTATTCATACGAGTACGTACATTTAAGTTTCAACGAACATATTACTCAAGTTTTTCTCTCGTTCTCTTAGATGATAGAGACTATCTTCATGTCACGGGTCAGTGCATAGCATTGATGACCAGCTAACACGAATATTTGAGACATTTCCGTATAAGCTTTGGTAGGTATTATAAAAACTAGGAATATTGTTTTGTTGCGACTATGATCATATATAGATTATTGTTTATTTTTATTGTACTCTGAGCTCAAATTAATCTACAACGTGAAAATAATGCAATAGATTGACCGACAATACCGTACAATGCTGTACCGTGGGATCTTATTACAATTCATGTTAGGCGATCACGAAAAAGTTACGACTGCGAACCTAGTTACCCTAATGTACGATATGCGGTCGCGTTGCTTTTTCGTTATCTAACTTGAATAGCAATAAAAGATCACGGTACGGCCCTTGGGTAAGTATGTGTTGTAAAATAAGAAATGCCAAACAGTGATCTTCGAAAGACCTCCAACGCCCGGAAAGAAATCGTTAACATTGAAATTACGCACAAGCTACATTAAAAACATGTGTTGTTGATACACAACCAGTGGCACTATAATATACTCAACTAGATTTTGTCTATAAACAAAGAAAACTCGCACGCTGAAACAGCAGTACAAAGGTAAATATCAGGATTAGTTAAAGTCTAATGCATCGTGTTTAGGTCGTTTTTCAATTGAAAATCTTTCGAGATCAAGAACCTTACGCGTGCTAAACTGCGTCGAAGTTCGTCCGGAGAGGGAACTGGCTCGTGTCCAGGTTTTCCTAAAATAGCACAAAGGATCGACCTCAAGTTTTGCGACGGGACTTCTGCGAAATGTCAGCGGGTTGAGATCGGAAAAATTTGGTGCGTCACGCGGCACATGCGTTTCGTGCGAAGCGTGCGTGTACGATGTATGAAATTCAATTCACTGATGAAATGCTTTTTATTTTCTTCCTTCGTGACGAGATTTTACTTCTCTATTGCATTTTCCTTATAACTTTACTAGTATTATTTACTTTAAAAATATAATATCTTACCTATAATACGTATTGACAAACGTCCGGATTTGATTCACGCCACTGCGGACTTTTACATAGAAAAATATATTTCTCTCTCTTAGCTTTTTTCCTACAGAAAAAGTAGGATTGCGATTTTAACATTCTATGCATGTATTTAAGTATGTTCATTTGTTATTGTGTCTTAACAGATGAGGTGTAGCGTTTTAACAATATGCATAACATAGGGTTTACGACGCTACAATAAAGCACATAATAACTTTGTTAATAAAAAAAAATATTTAAAATATTCGTACCCTTTTTGGTACCAAAAAAAGAGTTTGATTACACATTTCAAATATTTATATTTAAAAATAAAGCGTGTAGTAGGTATACTGGTTTAAGTTTTAACAACCTTTACCTTATTTTCTCGTACCGAAGACAGCGATGGTCGTGTCGACACGTCTGTTGTACAACTTTTGTAATGTTATTTTGAAAGTCAAATGTTGTGTATGGTGCCTAATAGTATACTTAGTAATTTATTATGAGGTTCTAGCTGCTATCTAGCTGAATTTTTGCGTACCGCAAAATAGTTTATGGGGTTTGTTTTGTTTCACTTGTACTGAACCAATAACGCAATAAATGGATTTATGAATTATGTAGTAATTTCAAACCCAAAAATTTAATTTTATACAACCTACAGTTAAGTACTGACTAGTAAATTTTTATTCTTTTCATTTTCGTTGTTGTTTAAACTATTTACAAACATTAAAACGTTTGATTTATAGGTAAACTTCTCCATTTTATAATATTGCATAATGTTTCAATAGAGTCATAATATAAAATCCATTTATAATTATGATGAGACTTGTTTTTAAAGCTCTAAAACCTTTGTGCTGATTTGGTTCCAAGGAATGAATCAGGTCGTGACTAAATCGCAACATCCAAAAATCTATAAAATTCATCACTACAGGAAGGAGCATCGATGACCGCATAAACACTTACACTACATGGAAAGTAGGTGAACAAAATTTTTTCCGTAGTACCGTGATTCCGAGGTAATAAATTTCCCAATAAATTAACGCAGATGTTCCAAAAACCGGGTCAAGAGAGAAGGAAATCGTAGATACGAGGTCGCTGCGTTTAAAATTAGATTAGATAAGTACCTAGATAGTAATAACTAATTCAACGCACAATAAAATATAGAAAATTTAAGTATACCTACTTGAAAATAATTATATGTTCTTACGTAGTTTTCAAAGTTTGTTAAATTAATATATATAAATGTATATAACTTAAAACCAATACACGCAATTCAGGAAAATGTTGGCAAAATAACAGCACTGACCTATAAAACTGCATCATACGAGATGTGAAAATACATAGATAGGTACGTAAACGGGTAAAGGAATCGACGGAAAGTAGGCAAATTGGATAGACACGTTGATAAATGAAATCTGTTTACCAGTTCTAATTAAACAAGCGTTTTCCAGGTTTCATATCCCACTCAAAATGTACTAGATCAGTTTAAGACAGAATGAAAAGAAGTGATTCAGTTTTTATAAAAGGATATTTTTGTCTTTGTTAAAGTAGTTCACGAACTTACGTACCTATTAAAATAAATAAGTTGATGTTGATGATTTCACGTAAATTAAATGTTTAGGTTTCACTAGCTTGTAACGAAAAACAAAACTGAAAGGAACATAATGATTACGTCTTCTACGAACCCATTTCCTTGTTTTGCTAAAATAAATAAATTGGTTGATAAATATAAGCGTTTATTTATCGGAGAACGGGAGTTCAGAATATTGTTTTGGCAACGTTTCAAGGCTGTTGGATGAAAATTTGCGTCTCTCTTTGGCAAAGAAATTAACAGGTAGAGTGCGAACGTCAAATCATTACAATTGACGTATTTTTTATACGTCGCTAAGTACTTTAGGTAATGACACAGAATAATGATTAAAAGACATTTCAATTTATTACCTATTGCTTACTTCCCGTCCTGTGGTTTTGCTCAGGATTAAACAAAACATTTAGGTCAAATCTATATCACTGATTAAGGTATACATTGTTTTTCAAAGATTGGTTTATTAGTTCCAGTGACTATGTATGTACCTACCTTCTATTTACAAGTCAACTACAAAGATACTAAATCACATATTTTACATCTTTACAATAAAATATCAAAGATGTCACTAGGTGATAGATCTCTTTATCCAGTTTGAAAAGAAACTGCAGTTAACGTTCAGGGCTTTTGAGACTTACCATCGAACATCACGAAGTAATGAGCGCCAAAGCAGAGTGATGTCTTGGACTTGGTTTTGTTACTCAAAGTTTTCGGTACCGCTACAATGGTCATAAGCATACGTTATCTCTAACCATATGGAGAGCGTTTCATTTGTCTCATTCCTATAACATAATATTTATTTTTTATGGTATATGACTAGTGTAAAGATAAATTAATATATAAGTATTATCTGCCGTGTATGCTGCGCTATTAATCTAATTTGCTGCGTTTTGTAGCGATGATGGGTCAATGGTTAGCGCTGTAGGTTCACATGCCGAAGGGCGTGGGTTCAATGAGCTTGAGCTGCCGGTGAAGGAAAACATCGTGAGGAAACCATAGCGTGGTGGTAGGGTTCTAGTACTCGGCTGGCTAGCTACCAAACTAGCTCAAGTTGAAAATCTGCCGCCAAGCATCTAACGGTGTGTTCCGGCAGCCTCACTTGAGAGCCAGTTCCTTTCCAGGCTAGGTGTGCTTTACCATTTTCGACCACACCGTCACTTAACATCAGGTGAGCTGTGGTCAAAAACCTAGCCTGCCAGCCATAAAAAAAAAACTTTCTTTAGCCTAACTAACAGAATCTATGGCATGATGGTAAGTATATAATTGAGAGCGAAAGTAATTTGTTGAAATCCTTGATCAAGGTGATGTTAATTTAATTTAAGATTAACAGCACTTTCCTGAGTGGCTTGTCGATTTTTGTCACGAAACTCACGAACTATAGCGACACTAATGCACGGACAAGGCCGTTCGTTGCCACGATCACTGATCTTGTATCGACTTACCAAGGTTTCATTTGTATTTCTATTTTTCTATAGAGTTCTGGTATACGAAGGAAGTAATTATACGCGCTTGTTTAGGCATCGTGTTATAAAGACATGTTTACTGTATTGAGTCAAGTTTGCGCATCTAATGCGTCCGCAATAAATTACAACATGCGGCTGCACTGATGGACGGCACATTGTGAATCAGGCTGGAAAATCATGTTTAGCCGAGCCTTTCACATCGATCAGCAAACACGCATTCATACGCCGCGCCGGCTATTGAGCTACGAACAAAGACCATCTGATAACGGGATATGTAGAGATACAAATCAAGCACACAATGCAATCGAAACGTGACAATGCATTCAGCTGAAAACTGAATCGCAGGATTGTTTATTCAAGCGGAAAACTGCGGTCCTTTTGTGATGAACCGTGACGACGCTTGAACCCTCATATATTTTCCGCGTGCTTCCGCCTGAAGCTGCGTCAACTGCGCAGCAGACAGTGCGAGCGAGAGCGCCGTTTGTTATTGTTGCTCTCTCGTTCGCGCACCACGCTTCTTTGTTTTGGCAACGATATAAAGGCAGGGTGCAAACGCGGTGCTCGAATTTAACAGAGTACCGCCGCGGACCTAGGCGCGTTGCGTTTCGGAGCGGTCGTAGATGATACGCGATTTCTGGTGAAAAGCTTCGTGGTAGTGAAAGAAAGAAAGGGAAAGGAAATTTGGTACTGTTTGGAATTAAGTGCAGTGACTGATAACCGAGTGCAGTGATGAGGCCCCCTGCGGATTGCGACGGGAGTGAGCCGAGGATGCCCGCGGAGGCGGAGGAACGTGACCCTCGGGCGCCGGCGATGATGATCTGCGCCCGACTCGCTGGCCGTGCCATCATCAGAGTCGTGGGACGGTGCGAGGACGCGCAGGAAAACAGTCAGCTTGGTGCGTATCTAACCTACGGTAGTATGAAACTAGGATTTATCGCTCTAAAACATAAAACAGCCTAAATATGAATGAGCGTAAACAATTCGCAAAACTGGAACGAATTAACACATGGCCTTGATTGCTTCATCTTGCGAATTTAAATTAGGAATTCCAGATTACACACTAATACAAAAGATGAGAAAACCTAGAAACTCAAATTAGTGCTTCCTCGCATTACTTATCACTTGATTTATAAACATTAACATGCTTTGTGTTGCTCATATTGTTTGGAAGTAAGTTATCTTATCAGGATCACTGTAATTGCGTTGTATGATTAACTAGGTGCTTGCAAAACGAGACTTTAATAAACTAGAACTCTTTATCAATAGAATCTTTGTCCGCGTTTTTTTATTAGTAATTAGTATTTTTTTAAAGATATGATTAGTTTGTTTCTTACTTACCTACATAAAAAAAGGAGACACGTGTGTAAATGAGACCGTGAATTAATTGAGCGACCGTGACCAATAGACACAAAACAATTCGATTGGGTATAAAAAAAAACTGGTCAAAAGGTTACCTAATAAATTAGGTAATAGTATAGATCCAAGCAATAACAGCAGTAGGTACTTACGTCAACATTAATAAAAATAAAACTTATGCAAGAATAGTAAATTTTATATGATTCATTTTAAACAAGAACGATCTATCTATATGGTCTAAACGTAAGAGAGTAAATACACTAGCGCTGTGCCTAAATAATACACTAAATTTTTCCACAATTTTTTTAATCTTTTTTTTGTTATATTTTTCTTGTCTACTTTTTTTATCCACAAACGGCACGACTTGTTTTATTGGCAGCCTATGGTTTCTAAGACATTGATCATTCCAGCAATAGTAGCTACATACATGCGTGAGTTTGTTACAAACTTAAATATAATTAGGGTCGATTGCACCAATCTCTCTTAAAATCCTTACCTTCTTACCTACTGTAGATAGTACAAAAAAGCCTTTATAGCGACTTTCTACTGCCAATTCACGTTTTATTTTAGCCATAGTCACTTTACTAATTGCAATTAATTTGTGTTAAGTGCATTGTGCAATAACTTGCAGATTTTTAATAACGGTTAAATATAGCACGCTTACAAGTAAATTAGTAGTGGTGTTTCTTAGTTTGCGTTTATAAACATCTAAAACACTTACGTAATGCATGAGAGTTGTCTAAGGGGCCATCTATAAATTATGTCACACGTTAAGGGGGAGGGGGAGGTCGTCGAACTGTGACATTGTGTGACAGGGGGTGGGACGAGTCCTAAATTTCGTGACGTCACATTTAAAAACTAAAATTTATACACGCATTAAAACACGAAATTTGAACTATTAACGAAAAACTTCAAAACATTTTCAACTCTATCTGTATGATCATAATGTTTAAATTGTTTTGTTGGCTAGTTTATTTGATTATTAAAAAATAATTTAAATGGAAATAAACCTGATTTCTGAACTGCTGTTTTATACATAACTAATTTCCTGATGTAAAATTGCAAAATATGTGACGTCATTCCATCATCGCAGTCTCACAAATGTGACAAGGGGAGGGGTCAAAAAAATCATGAAATTCGTGTGACGTAATTTGTGGATGACTTCTGAGGATAAATAAATTAGGTATTCATATGTGATTGGTCGCTTTTTTAGTCAATGTAGACTGCTATTAGGTAAATAAGCAGTCTAAAAGCTGATAAATTGGGTTTAATATACTAACAGGGCTTACTTCTTATCTCGTCATCAGAGATTAAAACCACCCACAGGTAATTAAAGAAAGCCTTATTTACCTACCCATTTATTACTTTTCTTATTTTATAATTATACTTATACTAACTATGAACTGTCATTTCTGTCGATTTGATGCTAAAACTCAAAGCAAGTAAAAGAAATAAAAAAAATGTTAATAAAATATTAAACCAAACATATTTTATGCAAATCAGGCTTTTAAGTCTTATGAATAAAATATGTTATAGAGTGACATCTCGGATGAATAACTACACGTAAACGAATTTCGAAACTTTAACTAGGTGGGTTAGTTTGAATGAGTGTTGGTTACATTCTACTTTCGCAAACGAAGATATCGTGTAAAAATGTTGAAACTGACCGAGGCCAATCCGTAGACACTCGGTGGCCTTTGTTGCGCGGATTTATTACATTTTGTGTTTAATTAAATTAATTATTTAATCCAACTACATCTAGTCAAAGTAAAATGTAATTGGACGTTTTGTTTGCGATAGTTTAGTGGTTAGCGCGTTCAGACCACATGCCAAAATACGTAGGTTCAAACCCCAACAATGAGCTCGAGTTGCCGGTGAAGGAAAACATCGTAAGGTAATCATAACATGGTGGTAGGATACTTTTATAATATTCGGCTGGCTAGTTACCACCATTGAGCTAAAAATTTTCCGCTAGGCACCTAACGGTGTGTTCCGGTAGCCTCACTTGAGAGTAAGTTCTATTCCCCACCTAGCTGGAATGGAACCGTTTACCATCTTTAACATCAGATAAGATGTGGTCACACCACACATCCCGAAAGCATAAAAAATCTTTATTTTTTTTAATTTGGAATTATTTCTTGCGGAAATGATCTTTGGCTGTTGTTTAGCGTATTTATAAACTAGTGTGCTATTTTGGAGAAGCTTTTGCGCAGTTAAAACACGTTTCTGCGTTCCGTCCAACGTGGATTCGTTATTGCGTTTGGCCAAAGTTCATTGTTTGTTTGTCTACGGACAGACGGACTAAGTCTGAGATATGAGATATGGCAACTAGGATGGATTTTAGCGTAAGTATTACTTTTGATTTCTTTGAAGTCAAGAACTGTAATCACTCATTAAATGTAAGCTGTTTTCCCTTACACTTTCGAAATACGTTCAGACCGCTTTGTATTACGTTTATAGGTAGCTAATTTGAGCACAAGTACATACAGATCAGTAAAGTAATAGTTACTTTTTTCTTTTCTGTGCCTTATACCTGACTATTATCGCAAATTAAATATCATTTTCAAAAAATAAATATCATGTAAACTAGTTTATATAATCTAGCTAGGTAACGTATAGTTATATACCTACCTACCTACTTACCCACTGTTAAAGATAGTTGGATTAACTGCGTGTAACTATGGACATGACTCTATAAAGATAATTTTCTTTTATTTTTTAATTACATTTAATTGTCCGGAAAATTAGAAAAACTAAAAGCACTTTTTTTCTATGGAGTTTTGTTTGAAATATTTACTAATAGTATTGAAATTTGATTATGACTAGGTAAGTCTGTTGGGATAACTAGTTCATTTATGCGGTAATAATTGGTATAGTTAGATATTTTTGTATAATTTGCTTAATACATTGGGACCAAAAAATATACAGTACCTAATAATCGTTCTTAGAGCCGGTGTTGCTGGTGTTTATGAATGCAAAAAAAACCACAAATATCTTATAAGTAGTCTCATAGATTTCACAGGTATATGTAATTGTGTACCTAAGTTACATAAGTTTTAGTTTTTACAGCCATTCCAAGTAATCCAAGCATCATATCCCGGAAGGTACAATGCCGCCTGAGTTAATGTGTGCGTTAACACACGGAAGCGCACGCACATGACTCTATTCCGCGCTTTAATTGTAAATACAAAACTAATAGATATACCTTAATCGTTTTGTATCACATTTTGTACTGTAATTACTTTCGTAGATAGGTTGTAAGTACTATTCTACTGATATGATAGGCTATTAACGTATTGCCTACCATATACATAATGAATTAATGACCTAACATGTCATAATCCATTGTAACAGTACCTACTAATGTTGCTTTTTGACGTTACTTAAATCTATAGTAAAAATTCTACTGATATGATAGGCTATTAACGTATTGCCTACCACATACATAATGAATTAATGACCTAACATGTCATAATCCATTGTAACAGTACCTACTAATGTTGCTTTTTGACGTTACTTAAATCTATAGTAAAAATGATATCCGTTTTTTAAGCTTTTTTTAATTGCAAATACAAATAGTATTTTCATAAGTATTTAAATAATCTGCTTAACTCTCGGTACGCAATACATGTTGACCTTAACAAGCCGATTTTATTCCTTAAACGAACGACGACATAGTTATGGTATGGATTGTTGTAAGCTAGTACACTTCCTTGTAAGACATGCTCGGTGAGTCACTAAGCTCTTTATCATCACGGTAGGTACTGAAAACGTAGTGTACAAAACAACGATCAATTCTTTAAAAAGCTGACCCACTGCATTGAAACAAATAATACTTTATGGATTGGATAAATAATACTTTGTTGATGTTATTTATGAACCTACCAGTTTTGGGATTTCGTAATTACTCGAAGACTGTACAATACAAAGTGTATTGCCAAAAAAGAAAAAAGAAAACGTATATCTTAGTACGTCACTGTACTGCCTTTATATCAGTGTCACTGTCAAAGTATCTAATTTCAAAACAAAAAGTTAGAGAAAGAAATGTTTTATGAAAATAATGAAATGTAGTGATAAAATATAAAGATTCTGTTATTAAAGGGATAAAAAAATAGTAACCACAAACTCATTTTCACTTTAATCATTTCACATTGAGCAATGGTAGAATCTCACAGGCGTGCCGGCCATCTGAGTTCCGCGTTCTGAAAGTAGCACATATAACTGAGTTTATAAATAACTATTCACGAGCACATACTGGAACTGAGCACAAGTTGTAACTCTGTGCTGTATTTAGTACGTATAATACTTTTATTACCATGGCTTCAGCGGTTACGAGGGTCATTTTGAGGTGCGAAGATGCCCAAGAGACTAAAGTTTTAGGTACGTTAATCAGCTGCTTCATAGTTTAAAAAGTCACACTACCACATTTAAGAAGTGATGTAATATCCTGTAATAGATTCAGAAATGTTTCTGCGCATCTGCACTGTTATACTTTGGTAATATCTGCAAAGTACCTAATGCAAGCATTCCATCTCTCTCATCTGTTAACGTTGATTGTAGACAACCTCTGGACTATGCCATATTTTCCGGCGCTGTACTAGTCTCATTCACAGCTTAACCGATGGCATCTATTCGGTGAGCTGGTTTTATTTAAGTAAAACTATACAGCTACGACTTATTAAAGTTATGTTCATCTTAATTTCAGATCTGTCTGAGTGTCAGCTGATGCAAGTACCTGATGCTGTCTACCACTTGATGCGACACACAGAGCTGAAGAGCTGTGATCTCAGTGGGAATGTCATTACAAAAATACCACCTAAGTTTGCTGTCAAGTTTAGTTTAATCACAGGTAAACAATGATATATTTAGCTAATTCCATTTTAAAATATAATATGTGTTGCAATATTGTGCAACTTAGCTAGTCATTATTTTTCACAACAAAGTACCTTTTATCTTTACATTATTGCCAAGAAAAATAGTCTTTTTTGACTGAAGAATAAAATATTAAAATTACTAAGAAAAAAATTGTTTTCAGTACTTTGATCTCATAATATATTTAACATGTGTATTGTGTGTAACTTATTGGTTTGCCTGTAAGGGTTTATATTATATTCATATGTCTTCATAAAGATTTGGTACATAATAGATTGCTATATAACAGCAGCATTAGTATTATGGGTGGGTAAGCAAAAGAATCATAGAACTGCCTAAAAGTTTGTCTAACAATATACATACATAAATGGATTTATAAAAAATGTGGGGCATTTTCAAGAGATATATTTATATAAGTACCTACTAAAGCAAATCTGACAGCAACACAGTAGATTATTCCGAAAATGACACTAACAACTGAATAAAATTAAACAAGAGAGTTCAAAGCTAAACAAAACAAAAAGTAAAAACCACATAAATGAAACATAATTATTTAAGATTCTAACTAAATATTTTGCTAGTACAATGTACTTAAAAGTGTTACTTGAAAACCAGACTATGTATCATCAGGCATGATTGCTATCTACTTATGATATCTAGGTACTTAACTCTAGCCATGGGGTTTTATAATGAATTGAGAATTATAATGAAAATTCACTCAACTCGGTATATTGATTTGATGCTTCATATTGAATCTAACTTAAAGCATGAAATAACCTGAAACACACACAGAGAATAGCACTCTAGACGACCTCATGACACTAGAGCCCAATTTACCATAATAATTTTTTGATGTGGGATAATGTATATATCTAATGTAATGTAGTACTAGTATATTTTACTATGCTCTTGGTAATGCCACATTATTGTATGTACAAGTAGTATGTTAAGTCACGTCAGATCATTGTGACATTATTCGAGTTTATTTATGGTCAGTTTTAATAGATAGACAAAAACAATAAATTGTACACCTAATTTGCAAAAATATTAATGAATAGTGAAAATTTATATAGGAAAATATTTGTTTTCAGATTTAAACCTAGCTAACAACCAAATGGCAAAATTGCCGGACGAGCTGTGCACGCTGGCGTGCCTCGAGAGGCTCGATATCTCCCACAACACGTTTGTAGCTCTCCCTCAAATCGCATTCCAGTGCCCTAGTCTCCACACTCTACATGCACACCACAATCAAATCATTGGTGAGTCTATTATATTCACGATTGCACATGACACATCCATTCATTTCTCTAAGATAAAATGTAGCCTTAATCACTCGACCCTTTATTTGTATCCAATTATTCATGCCAAAATATATGTATAGATCCCCAGTAGATGGTTCATTCCTGGTTGAATAAGTAACAAACAATCACACTAGTTTAATATTAGAAAAGAATTGACAATGTCAAAGAGCAATAGATCACTCTCTTGACAGGAATTGATGATGTTGGCATCAAAAGTACTAAAATAAAAAGCAGGTTTGTTGCCTAACAACCACTCTAAGCATTAAAATCTGTCACCAACCCTACTAGTCTGTTTTAGTAGTTCCCTCCACTTGTGGGTTAGCTGGTACAATGTATTAATAAATGTTCAATTTGAAAAAAATATTCAAATTAATGCAAATTTGTAACAGTGCAAATATTATAATTTTTTTTTCTCTAAATATTAAATTGAAATCATTGCAATAACTCCAGTTATCCTTGGTATTAGTTTGTGTATCATTCAATTTACGTGCTTTTTTTTCCTTTTACAGAGGTTGATGTGGACCGATTGTCTAGATCTCGAGCACTAGAGTATGTAGATCTCACTGACAACCCCATACCTCCTCGGACTCATGAGGCATTGAAGCAACTTTCACGGCCTTCCATCTCTGTGTCAGAAAGACAGAAAGAAGACTGGGAGGAAGATCTCTTTTAGATAGGTATGCTAGCAATAAAGACTTAATAGGATTTAATAGGTTGGTATGAGTAAAGCCTATTTCCTAGGGTTCGGTGCAATAATGCAAAGCTGGCCTAACTAAACTGTGATCTATCTCTGTGAAAAGAGAACAATAACTATGAATTGTAACTATTAATAGTTTTATGAATGTGATGATGATTTTATAACAGTAGATGATATTTGTATTACCTGGGTCTTGACTATTAAATGTGATTGGTTTAATATTATGACACATAAGCCAAAATTCCCAATGATAATGTAAATTTCGTCATTTGTTTTTCGACAATGTGATGTGTGTGGAAATTTTTATCGTACTGTAGTATAGGCCACATATGTATTTACTATGGTATAGGCCCAGTGTAAATATAAATAATATTATATGCCCTAGTTACTATCTGTGTGTATAAGAGCTTCTTTGAAAGTGATGTTAAAAACAATTAGTCATACATTCACTTTTTTAAGCTATTGATATACTTGACACAAAACAAGGGCTAATAATAATCATAGATCTATGTATTTGTATAGCTTAAGTATTCTCACTTTTGAAATGCTCAAAAGAAAACTTTTATATTATTAACATGATTTAGTCCAAAAATTAACTAACAAAATATAAATATTAATTATGAAACTTTGGTATTTTTTTATAGAAAATGCTTGAATAGTATAATTTTACTGACGTATTTTGTTGTATTGAATACTAGTCCCTCATTACGGTAATTTTATTTAGATTTTGTATTCCGAATGGAATAGATTTATTAGGTGCTATGAAATACCTAGTTTGGTAAAATAGGGTGTAAGGTAATAAATGAATATATATTATATACTGTAAGCCAAACAATTACAATAAAACCAAATATGAAAGTGGGCAGAATATATTATAGAGTTATAAGCTAGGTGTGAACTAAGCCGGAAGGGAATCATCATTTCAACAATGTTACTAAGCACACAGCTTGGAATTTAGATTTCTGATTTTTTCGCGATTTTAAAGCTGTAATGACAATTGTTCCTAATGATGACTCTATTCTGACTAAGTACTCCCCAGTTACCTTAAATGTAGTTGATTTGGGTAACTTTCTCAAAAACAATAATCGCCTTTGACAATGACTGGAACAATTTCTTACCATCATAAGAGCTTAGAGAAAATAAGATAATCAAAGGTGCTAAGAGCTATGTTCAAATTATTACGAAACTTTATAGTTTTTGACTATTCTATTTAAAAACTCAACACCTTTTAAATTATAATGTGCTTTTTGATTAGGTAATAATAGTTTGTACTTTAAACAAATAAACCTATTTGTGTTCTTCCTGTATAACTATAGAATTGGATTATTTTAAAAAAATATCATTAGTCTGCTTTAATTAATAATTTAGTCCAAAAAGCCAAAGCGACTGATTCAACAATATCATTATTAATACTATAGTTTTTTATTATACTTACATTGATGAAATATTTTATACTAATACTTTACTACCATGTGAAATTATAGACAATAATGAAGCAGATTTTGTATTTTTAGTACTTAAGATCCTTGTGATTTGTTTTAAGGAAAACAATCCCTAAGTAAAATAATTCTTACATAACAAATAAAAATTGGTTTCATTTTAAATCATTATTTTATAAGTACATAGTATGCTTAATACGCAAAGCAAGTCTTGATGAATAAGATTTGTATAAAACATTTATATTCAGGTAGGTATATGTATACTATAGGCAGCGTTGCCAGATTTTTTTTTTGCCAAGTCGGGATATTGTTACTTTTTGATTGAATAAAGCGGGATTTTTTCGTCGAAAGCGGGACATAGTAAAAAAAACGTATATAATCAGAAGTTTTTAAATATTTATCGTTTTATTTGAGTTCAAATTACGTTTACGTGACAATAGATAGCAAAAACAGCCATAAAAAAAATATTTTAATAAAAATATGATATTTTAAATCAGATTTACCCTATCGTGACGAACCCCTCTCTCTCCCGCGCGCTTATCTTCATGACGCGCCGGGCGGGCGGCCAGTCCACACTTGTCTGTGCCACCCGCCCGCGCTTCAGCACGCTGCACGCACGGTTGAGTTATTCCCGAAAAGCGGGACAGAGCCTGTCCCGCGCGGGACATTTAAAAATCGGGACGTCTGGCAACGCTGACTATAGGTGAGAACTATATAGTCGTTCCTTGGGTATACATAATATGTCTGTATATCAATACGGGCTCATGCGATAATTCCAAGAAAAAAAAAACATATAGGAGTTATATATACTTAGCAAAGAAAATAACCTTGCTGATACTTAAACATACCAACTCATAATCACATCACATCATCAGCCATAGGACGTCCACTGCTGGACATAGGCCTCCTCCTGGGGGGGTTTTGCCAATACTCGCCACACTTGGCAGGCAGGTTGGCGAGCGCAGTTAGGTGTGATTGTTCAAGGACGACGCAGCTACCCATCTTCCGGATTACATCCCTTAGCCGACTCTTACGGCAACCACGGGTAGAGAGGATGGGGTACAATTTTTACGTCGGCACCACCACAGCACACAACTCATTATGATAAGTCGTCATCTTTTACCCTTATGGCCTAGTGGTGCAGTCATATTAGGAGTTTCACCTTGGAATGAGATATATAAAAATAAAAAAACATACGCCCAAGCGTTTTTGAGAATCTCAAAAACGGTTCATCATCATCATCATCAGTCGTATGACGTCCACTGCTGGACATAGGCCTCCCCCATTGATTTCTATAAAGACCGGTTGGATCTCTGGTATATAGTGAGTGTCTTATCTATGGCGGCCCGCTCCCGCATCCAGTTTCTCTTGTATTTCTCACAATAAAAAATATTAATATATTTTTTTTATTGTGTTCTTCGATTATGGCACGTTCGTGCATTGTTCCAGTTCTCAATTTTTTTAAAGTTAATGTCGGGGTGCGGGGTGTTATTTATTTATGGGGGATGGATGAGGGACGACATTTTATAAGATAGACCTAGATCAGTGGGCAATACAGGATTGAGAATGCTGATGTGTGTATGACAGAATAATAATACGTCGTTATAATTTGTTAATGTAAAGTTAAAGTTAATGTATAAGAGGATCGGGGTGCGGGGTGTTATTTATTTATGGGGGATGGATGAGGGACGACATTTTATAAGATAGACCTAGATCAGTGGGCAATACAGGATTGAGAATGCTGATGTGTGTATGACAGAATAATAATACGTCGTTATAATTTGTTTTTAAACCTATTCGTGAATAATAGGTAGGTATATTGATTATAGTTTTTTTTTGCTTAGAGCCTGCTTTCGCTAGATATATTTGCTATTAATACCAATCTCAGAATACCAATCATACGTATTGTGACATTTAAAAACATTTTACTTTTGCCTGTCAATTTTACCATTATGGTTTCGAAGATTTTACATCACAAATTATATCTACTAAATTAAACACAATGGCAGGCCATGGACCAGACGATGACCCGAATTTGAAAGGATTTAGTCGATACTTCAACAATCAGACCACTAGAGGTCGAGCCAACGTAAGTATAAAATTTAAAATCAATTACTATAATTATAGCGTATTAATAAACTAGCTGCGCGCGGATGTTGCCCTGCGGTTATCCGATTTAAAAAAGCAGCTAATTTGTTAATACAGAGTAGTACAAACATTCTGAATCCTAAAAAAACACTTTAAGCTTTGAAAAAGTAACAAAAATAGGTACAAAGAGATAAACTTTCTTTTTTATAATATCCATTAATCTCAAATCAAATTGAAGATGCGGTTTGACTACAAAATAAGAATACCTAAATTTTTTCCCGCTAGATGGTATTTAGGAAAACTGACCATGAATCAGGATGTTAGTCGGTTATAAAAGAAATAGTGCCACATACATTAGGTATATAGTAACGAGTCGTCAAACCCACCCTGAATACAGTATTTTTTTTTACTGCTTGGCGTCAGAATATTTGGTACTACGGTGGAAATACCTAAACAACCTCTTGCTAAGCAGATTTACCACCAAGGAAAAGTATTTGCCCTTTTATTAACTATGTCCATTAATTTACAGACATCTAAAGTAACATTGTCTTTATGTGCAATGTATTACTTCTATTGCAAATTTTTCAAGAAAGCTAAGGATAAAGTTCCAGTGAATAAGAAATAAAATGTCCCTATTTATCTTAGTTTGGTAAGTTTTCTCATAGTTAATTTTAAGGGGCGCTGGGCACGGACGGTTCCTAATGATTTGCGAAATGCGTAGATGGAGTTTTTTATGGCGGAACGCAAATAATGCTATTTTATGATAAAGAGAAACAAAAAAAAATGCATGAATGTATAAGTCATATCACCGCCATTGTAATATTTTTGAAACCTTCCAAAAAATTGTTAATGTTTGTTTTTGTGTTTTAATCATGAAGCGCCGAATAATACGCGCAATCGTGAGCAAGTGTTTAATTTGGTGGAACATGTCTTTTCGTGTAATTTCTAAAACTCTGTTGAAATGTATACTGAAGTCACCATTATTTTCCTAGAGCTAAGATAGGACTAGACTGTTGCTAAGACCTATTTTTTATAGTTTTATCATGAGACACTTGAAAATAGGATACTTGACATTGGCAGAATACACAGAGTATGATGCTAAAATTATAAAGAGAAAGAACAACGGCTACAAATACATTACTTACCATAAAATAAAAATCTGGGGTAAAAAGTCTAATGTTCTGGCTCGTGTATGATCTTTAGCTAGACGTACATACTTTCATACACATACATTCATTACATACTTACATATTACATACGTAAGTAATAATTTGTTGATCGCTCTGTTAGCTCTTTTGGTAATATCCTGCTTCTAAAGCTGAAGGGCGTGGGTTCGATTCCCACTTAGCAAGTTAGCACTAACGTTTTTGTGACGCACATAGACTTTTATTTTTGTTATATATTGTATTTTAAAAAAAGTAGTAGTTAGTATTTTACTATAATCTGATATACGGTACTCTTAAAACTACACATAAAATACAAACAAGCATTCATTTTTATATTATTTATTATTACAAATTTTTTGAGCCTGTGAACTAAATCGAAATAAAACACTGCAGGAGTTTTGGCAGGAACGCGGTGAGCGTCGTCGTTTTTTCGAGTGTTTATGCATAAAAATAGTGGTGTTTTATTCATAAAGTGCCGAAGCGCGAGTGTGGGAGAATGATATAATGTGGTTAAACATGACTTTTCGTGTTGCTTCCAAAACTCCACCGAGAAGCTTATAGTAAAGTCGCTACTTTACTAAGGCATGACTTGATATGACTGGGACTGACTAAGACTAGAGTTTGACTGTAACTATAGGTGATAAAGAAGCTCAAAAATTAAGACTACTCACAAAATATAGAAACATTGAAACTGGCAGAATGCACAGAGTGCGATGCCAAGAAAAAAGAGAGAAAAAAAAACAAAGATTTTATACCATCCGTATCGGCTGATCTTTAGCATTAGAGGTTAGAGTTTTATCTCTATCTTATAAAGGCAAATCTAATAGTGCTATCCTGCTGTCAGAAAGTTTAGTCATGCCAAAATAACTACGAGTCGTTTTTCGACAGCTGACGAATAATCTAATCTACTTGCTTAACTTTACGTAGTTACATAAGGCTAAAATAATATATTTCCAGGTAATTTAACTCGTATTAATCTTAATTCTTGAGTATATTATTGTTTTTGCCTTTATTTACAAGTCTTTGTCGTGTAAATAAGTGCAGGGTGTTGAATTATAGTGACAAAATTATTTTTTATAGAATGGCCGGAGGCGACTCTGTAGATGAATCCCAGCTCAAGGGTCTATCCAAATACTTCAACAGCCAAACCAACAGAGGCAGAGCTAACGTAAGTAATTAAATTGATTAGAACTGTAACTATAGACCTTATTACAATATAATTGCATTTGCTGCTTTTCAAGGAAGCTTTAAGGTTATGTGGTTCATGTAATGTTTTACCTTCATCTACGCATATTTTCCCCTTGTATTAAAATATCTTCTTTCGTTAAAAAAAGCATATAAGCAGCTTCATTTACCTGTGATCTCTGTAACTTCCATTCCATCTAAACAGTAAGTGAATATCCAAACATCCTCTATAAAGTTGCACTATACCACTTTTTTATTATTATTATCTTAGTCGCACACATAATACTGTAAATTAATTTTAGCAATATACAACGAGATGACCGCCTAAATTCCGCCAGTTTGATGGGTACTTTTGTAGGTGGACTCGATTGGTGGATTAAGTTTTTAATTATGTTATTATTAATATTTTGATATAAATGTATATTTGTGACATTAAATTAGACATTATTATATAATATATATATTTACAATGAAGTATAAAACATCTCATGAACCAGTGAACCTCTAAATACCAGATATTGAATATGGCCTAAATATGGAGGTCAATAAATTAAAAACTATGTATAGTATTTTGTGTGTGATAAATATAATTATGTGTGAATATCAAATATTTAAGATACATTTTTATTTTTTGTTATTTTCAGGTGGCCAAAGCAACATATGCAGTCATGGGAACATTAATTTTATACTTTACTCTCAAACCTAAAGCAAAGAAGTAATTTTGTTATTCCTTATTTTAGCTTCATGGTAATCTTTATGTTCCATAAGTGCAATGTTTAAGTTATTTAGTGCATATTAAATCATGTGAACTCCATCTAAATGCAGAAGCCTTTTGATACCAAAACTGTTTACATATAGATTCATCAGGAATAATGAAATTAGCCAGCGTTCATGAAGAGCTCAGTTTTATTTTTAAGTATTGAGTGATGAGATTTGAATGGTAATCACTTTCACTAGGTGGTAGGTTTATCAGGCCTCTTAGGTAGTTTATAGGCATTGCAGTATTAGATATTTTTCCGTCAAGCAATTGTGTGCAAACATTGCTTTTTGGATGGTAACTGCAAATGTAGTGAAATACAGGGCTATTGAAACTATTTAATGTCTTAAAGTAATGAGTGCCAAAGCAGTGATGCTGCCTTTGCACTGTGAGAATTGTGATAAGTATGTCCAAAAAGAATTGTGATTCCTTGAGCACCTAACAGGTATCACAATACAATATTTGACTATAACATGACTTGTAACTTGCTAATGAGATGGTGAGATATCTGTTTTTCTTTTTATTGATGTGCACGCTGTAGACAAATGAGTTTCAATGCAGGGGTGCATTGAAACTCATTTGTTTTTATGGACCATTCAAATGTTACGTAAGCAGAATTGTAGTAATTATTAACCCCTCCCTCCCCCTTGTCAACAAAAGTAAGCTAAGATCTTACTTCCCTCTCCTAAGTGTGCTATGCAAAGCAAAAACCTCCACTCCCCTTTGGTGTTTACATAATACTTGAACGGTCCCTTATGGGTGAAAATCACAGGACATTTTTACCATTAAAAGTACTGGGCACCGCTGCAATGATCATGGTAAGGTCCCTTACCATCAGGTGAGAATTTCCTTTATCTTGTAACTTTTAAAACAGCTTAAAACATAGCCATGATGTGTTGCACTGTCTAGTAATCCTGAGTTACGATATTGTAGAGTCCTGCTGTGCTAAGGTCTCTCCGTGGTTTTTCTAGATTTGTTTGTTTTTAATGATGAGTTGACTCCTGTCAAGTAACTCGATTCAACTGTGAATGTGAACCTGTGTATTTTTTTACCTGGAAATTTTTACATTTAATCTAAATCAATACTTGTATGCTACTGCTTGGCAACTGTATAGTTAAAATGAAAACTGTGGTACCTAACAAAAGCAGTATTTCTTGTCTTAGTTTTTTTACCTAAGAAATATGGTAAAAATTTACTGTACCTACTTCTCTTAATGTGTAGGTTTTCAAAATTAAAAACATTGTTGGAATAAATATTTTATATTGATACTTATATGCATGTACAAAATAAATAATGCTGCATTGGACAGATCATAATATAATAGTTCCACATTTCAGATCTTAATACCAAAGACCATATCTTATATTTAACTCTTTGGTCATGAAAATATTTGGAAGATAAATTATGTAGATGATTATTTCATAATTCCGATAAATAAATAACATATAGCCTAAATAATAAATTTGTGAGAAAAGTATATCTGTTAAAGCAGGACACATATAAGAGATTTGTAACACAGTGTGTGTACTAACACATGATTACCAGAGTTTCCAATTGTCCCGTAAGTGAACTAGGTGCTGAATACACTCATTCAAATTTATTTATTTTGTGCACACTCACATTTATGGTATAAAAATGTAATACTATCGTGAAGCTCTAGCACCAGATGGCAATAACCTAGTAATACTAGCAAAGCAACATGAGTAATGAAGATTCTACTCTTTTAACTAGGTACCGAGTTAAACAACCTTCCCAATAAATATAGCAATATAAATAGCTCATCACTTCCATAAAGCGGCATATCCTTTCATTTGCAATATCATTGACTAGCCGTATTAGATGTTCTGTAAAATGCACCTCAAATTTAATCATTTTTATAACAAGATATAACAACAATAAGCGTTTTTCTTATCCATAAAATTCGACGCATTAAATCATTGCTCATTCTAATGCTCCATGTTTCTAATTAAAGTGACAGAGAACAACATTATAAGCTAATTTTAAATATTTCCATTTGCAAATGACAGCTTTCTATTGTATTCTTATATAAATAATAAATCCTATATAAATTTATGGCAATGAAGCCCTCTCGTTGTATATAATTATGTATATGCTTTATCATCCATGAATACATACATCCACAAATGAAATTGTTCAAGTACAGCACTAGCAACTGCACTAGGGGGAATGTCATTTAAAGGCGAGACCACATATTTTTACCCAACTGCCTAAGAAGGGAAATAAATTATGGAAACTTTAGCTCTAAGTGAGTAAAAAGCATTTTGAGATATGAAATAATTAATGAAAAGTTCTCATAGCTGTACATAGATTAATGATTAATCTGAGAATGAAGTATGTAGATGCAAGTTTGGTTATGCTTATATCCTGGACTTATTTAGATGAATCAGGTATATATTCGCTAATGTATTGTAAACTTAATAGTTTTAAAAATACAAAAAAGAGTACAATGAACTCGAATACAAAAATATTTTGTATAATTTGAAATATCATGACATCTACAGTAATTTTAGGTGTAAGAGTATTTGAAGTATAATTTAATTATCTTTTAGTTAGTGGAATGAGTATCTCATGGTTTAAAATTATATTTTGGACATTCAGAATGAGTGCCGGTAGTCTAACCTAAAGGCATTTTTTAAAATCTAACCTTAACAAATATTTTAGAATGTGATTGCTGTTCGATAACTCGGATATTAACACGAATACAACCTAAGTTTTAATGCCTACTTATAAAGTTAATCGAGAATAGGTTGAGAATGTAACATCTTTATTTCAGCCCACTTAACTGTTCCCAATTTTGACTTACAACAGTAACATCAATGTGCTGCTAGATCCGACTCAATGTGAAGCGAACTACAATCAAATATCCAACATTTCAAACAATCATTTATCTGTTTCTGATAGTTGTATTTACAAAGGAGCAATGCTCGCAAAAGTTACAGATAATGTTTCTAAGACTTTATATATAAAACTTTGCATATTAAATCCCATGCAGCCTTCGTCAAATCTTCAGTAGATAGGAAATCACTTCACCTTAGGCACCTACTTTTGAACATTACTTTTAAACCTGTGTCTCCTAACAGTTAAAACAAGTGTCACATCACTGGGGAGAGTATTTGTTATGCCTTATTGTATTAAACAGGAAAATATTTTAATAAATTCAGATACACTCATCTATCTCTTCACAAGTAGGTTCAATCATTAGGATGTTGAGTTTTATTAAAGCACTGAATGGATATTACAAACTTATGCTTCTGTTTAAGTAGCTGTAAATACTCCTTTATACATAGTTTTGTTGGGGTTAAATATTCTCACAGTATATGCATCATAACTGTATGTGTTGAAATCTGTTCAGAAGGTTGCTTGCAAAGACCAATTGTGGCCTTTAGTGAGCGAGTATAGCGAAGTTGGTTCAAGTCACAGCCTTGTGGGGCTCTAGCGACAGTTTAGTGAATAGCTGGTATGATAGTTAAGCGAAGGCTTCAGTGAACGAGAACAGAGCAGTTTATTAAAATCACAGCCACATAGAAGCTCTATTGTGCTAGTATAGCGGTAATAGCTGGCATCAGAGGAATGTGGGAATCCTTCTTAGTGATTGTATTGCTTATGGTTGGCAACACAGTTACGTGACAGCTCCGATGAACGCGTATAGCGTAGTAAGTTCAAATTATTGCCATGTTGGAGCTTCATTTAGCCATAATAGCGCTATTGGCTGATATCACCATTATGTGACAATTCTCGTGAACGATTGTAGTGCTAGTGGCATCACAATTATTTGACGACTTCAGTGAACGAGTTTGGTTACAATCACAGCCATGTGGGAGCCCTGGTAAGGGAATATAGTGCAGAGGGCGGCGCAGGCGCAGGATCTGCTTCCGAATCTGATTCTTCTGACGACACGCGTTCAGCCGCGCTTAGCGCAACTCGTGCGTATTCGTCCGTGTCTATACTCTTGCAAAAATGTATCGCGTACCTGAATAGTGAAATACAAAACATATATTATTTATAAATAAATATATATTAGTTGACATTTCCCACAGCACCATCTAACCAAACTAAAAGAAGCTTGTGAATTTCAATAAATAAAACTTTACATAAAAATAAATTTAAGAGTAATGGGTTAGTTTGTACTTAAAATTACTAAGCTTTTTTTTACAAAGTTGTTTTTATACACCCCAAGTCCGCCCAATATCGTGTTATTAAAAACTGTTGATGATAAAGTCAATAGTATAGAAAAAGACAAATATCCAAATTCTTAAATGATTTTAGTTAATTAGATTCTACTCTAGACCACTTCACCAGCAGTACAGTGAAGTAACGCGCAAAGTACCTACACTTTTATGAAGGCTTTACCTTAGCTTCTCTCTCAGAACAGACTTGCACGAATATCTTGGCATCTTGAGTAGGAAGAAACACGTGTAGCTCTCGGGCAGAAATTGATCTGGCGGCTGGTATTTGTCTAACACCTGAATAAAAGGAAAATTTAATGAAGATGGAAGCATTTCAGTTACAGCTTCCAAATGCTGCGGAGTTATTTACAACTATATGGAGTCCTCAAACTAATCAGTAAGAAGGTAAGGTTTTGCTATCTGTGTAACTTAACTTCACTTGACGTTCTCAAAGAACACATATTTTCATAATTTAGATTAGTTGTACGTGACATCTAATGAGTTATTCCAGTACCTACAATATTACTCTCATCTGTCACGCTCATTTAGATAGACAGAGAAAGACAGAAACATATAATATATATTTTATGGGGTCTGTATAACAAAGTCATCTTTACCTATAGAATAAAATACTGTATACCTGTAGATTAAACTCTCATTTTACCTGTTAAATAAAGTTTCCTATACCATTAGAAAAGTCCCCTTTTGCCAGTAAATTCAATTATATTAAAATAAAATCTTTTGTCTCGTACAAAAAAAGAAAATAAGATTCATTTGTTGTACGTTATTTCACTTTAGTAAAATCATCTATAATTGTAGGGCAACATCCCCTTTACCTGTAGAACAAAGTCCCTTTGCCGGGGATCTTGAGGCGCGCGTGGCAGCCGCGTCCGACCCCACACGAAGCGCAGGAACAAGGCGCGCTCACTTCCCGACAGCTCTTCCATAACTTCCCAGAACCATTGCACTAGAGGCGCGTTGGGCTCCACGCCTGTGGCACCACAAGAACATTACTAATAATACTAAGTATGCAGTGCGTGTTAAGTTACGGCTGCCTGGCTTCCAATTTGAATGTGCTGGGTACGTATCCCACGGCACACACCTCTTTCTTTTCTAAGTAATGTGCGTAAAGTTAACCCGCACTTGGTCAACGTGGTGGAATGGCTAATGGAATTACCCTTGTCACAATGATATGATGTCGGCGCCTAACAGTGGGACAGAACCAATATAAAAAAAGGGTTGATCTGGAGGTAGTAACAAATATCAGTGGACATTTCACATAGCGCCATCTAACTCTATATTACGCAAAGCTTGTTTTATTGTACAAATATAAAAACGTAATACATAGCGAACACACAAACACAGTCTCATAAACATATGTCCTGGATGGGAATCAAACAAACGCCTTGCAACCCCCAAAATAAAACTACTACCTAGCTACATAGGTAGTCGATAAAAGAAACTTATAAGGATAAAGTTTAACTAGTTTTGTGGTCTAATAAAATAAAAGTGACCTTTGTATGTGGCGGCAGCTCGGAGCGAGTGCACGGGAATGTCCGGTGAGCCGCAGACGAGCGCCTCTAGCTCGCTGGCTGTGAACAGCGCCAGGAGCGGCGCCGGCGCCACACGCGATATGCCGTCACGCACAGCGCGCACTTGCTCGTCAAACTCGTGCAACCTAACGAATAAACATACCATACTCACACATACAGATCACAGATAATATAATACCTGTTTATATACCCCTATTTTGTATCATGCCATACAAAAATACAGTTGTTGACATCTCTCCTTTCAAACGTTATGTTAAGATCGTAAAAGGTATTCTCTATTCTAAACGTTAAGCTCAGACTGGCTCCTAATTCGGAGTTGAAATATTTAGTGTTTACACTCATGTTTTTATTTTATGTTTTATATTTAAATCAAAATCGCTCTTAACTCTACGTACTTAACGTAAAGATGTCATTGGTCGTTTAGCTATAGAGTGGTGTAATTATATTTTGGATGTAAATATATCAAATCATAGGACACGTTACACACAGCGCCATCTGACCCCAAACTAAGCAGAGCTTTTGTGATGGAAGTCAGATAATTGATAGAATACATAAATACTTTTTTTTTGTAAATACATACTTATAATACATACAAAACACCCAGACACAGAACAAACATTTGTTTATAACATAAAATGTTTGTCCTTGGCGGGAATCAAATCCACGCCCTATAGCTCAGGCAGACATACTACCAATAAGCCAACAGGGCTGTCGGATGTACATATGTAGCTGCAACACCAAACTGTATCCTCCGATTTTATTATAATTAGTTTTATGAATTGATTACCGCTGTGCATGCAAGTTTAGAGACGTGTCCGCGTTAAAAATGGTTTAACAACAGGCAATGGGATAAGATGATTGCGATGGTAAAACTAGTTTACTATTACGAATGTTTCAAAGTGGACTTTGTATTGTTACTCAAAGTTCTAGGTATCACTGCAATGATCAAGACCAGGTATTATATTCAGAGATAACAGCTTTTCCTGATGGTAAGCCACCAGGGAAAGAAACATTGTTTTGTCAGGATAATATGTTACCTGTAATGCAATGCCAGCTGTACGTATTCATCTTTGTTCTCGGGCGTGACGCGCTTGTGTCGCGTCGACAACGGCACCTCGTGCCCAGCCGCCGAAGGTATCGAGAACGGAAGCTCCAGATTCTGGAGTTCCTGAAAATGAAATGCAGTTTCATCACTCTTTGTGCATTTTGCCAATGTCAAGTATTTATATATTTTGTCACTTTATTTTTATACAATGTAAAATCTACTTTGTAGTGGGTGTGTTAAGGTATAGAGTACCTTGTTGTGGTGTGTCATGTCTCTGATACAGAGCAGCGCTGGCAGGAAGTCCTTGTCGACCTCGGCGAGATCCTGCGGCCGGAGCGGCTGTCCCGCTAGCTGCCGCCACACTCCTTCCGCGAGCGACAGAGACAGCGGCGATCCCGTGCGGATCGCTATACCCATCAGAACACCTACACCACAGATTAATAATAATAGTTTTACCCGTAGAAAGTATAATGTCCACATGTGGTTAGGACTATAAAATGTAGTCAATTAGTATTCAAGTATGATATGACTACATTTTATCTATTTATTTAATTATCTTTAAACTAGACAACAAAACTAAATAATACGACTTATAACTACATAATATGTACAATAAGAAAACTTATAAAAGAAAGCATTAAGTATTGTTGGACATTTCACACAAATACGCAAACGTTGAACTATCAGAACCAGATAACAGAAGGAATACTTATATACATTAGTTTGTCAATACATATGTATGAAACAAATAGGCAAACATGTCTCGTTGAATAATCGGCATTTATCCAACCTATGGGTTTTCCAATCTGACTAGTCAACAAGTATCCAATAATTACCTAGGAATCTGAAACAATTGAGGTGCAGCGGCGTGGCAGCGATAGGGTTTAGTAGGAAGGCGTCTCGCGAGGCACCAGCGTCCCCGCGTCCATTAGGAGTCGCCATTAGAAGCGGTAGCGAACCATTCTGCAACTCTTCGCACATTTCCGCAATACTCTCGCTGTATCCGCCGCCGCAATCGTCCACGCTCTCGCCTTAATAAGAACAGTTTTGTATATTAAAACTCTTTTGGCTTAGTAACAGCTTCATATCGTGTATTGTTATATAGAGCTAAAAGTACCTGGATGACCGAGCATTGCTCGTTATTTTTAAGGAACTTGAAAAAGAAAAAAAATAGTTATCTGGACTCTTCTGAATTCGTGTCCGGCCAATTTCCCACCTGAGCTATCATAACCTTGTAGAAGGTGACGAAATTTACCTTCGTATTCTAATGATATTGTAGCAATTTTCCATTGCCTGAAAACACGGATAAAATGACGTTTTCTAAAAATTTTACCTTAGCTAGGTCGATTCGACTATCGTCGATCGACTCGATTTATCGCCCCCGAAACACCCTGCATACTAAATTTCATGAAAATCGTTGGAGCCGTTTCCGAGATTCAGATTATATATACCTATATATACAAGAATTGTTCGTGTGAAGGTATTAGATACTTTTTTTTTTCTTTCACACATCTCCCTCTTCAAACTAAGCAAAAGCTTGTATGATGGAAGTCAGATAACTGATAGAATACATAAATATTTTTTTGGAAATACATACTTATAATACATACAGAACACCCAACACAGAACAAATATTTGATCCTGAGTGGGAATCGAACCCACGCTCTTAAAGCAGATATACTACCAATGCGCCAACAATCGAAAGTGTAGATATAGTCACAGTGCACTTACCAACAAACTTAACCTTCCACACTCGATGCGGCAACGACAGTGCGTCCTGCGTCAGTACAGGCAGCCGCGCCACCATCTGTCCGAACACGGAGCGCATGCCGGCCGGGCCCGCGAGCCCCGACCCGCCTTTCCTGGCCCGACGCGCGCCCACTCGAGACAGTTCCACCACCGGCCCGTGTTGCCGCTCGCGTACCATTGTCGACATTATTGCCTACGATTTAATAACCAAAATTGCAACTTATTTTCAGTGATGGATCCAACGACATAGGAAAATATCACTAGAAGTTCATGTAAGGAAAACCGGCTTGAAAATTGTGAACAAGATCAGCATATGACCGAAAATGCTGAAGCGGAGTGCTGATTTCGTCTGCATAGGTCCCAAGTGCTAACTGGCTTTATTGTTGGGTAAATATTAATATAGGAGCTAATTTCGCAAATATGTTTGTTGTAAATTTCACCTATAAAAGCTTTGTAAAAAGGGATTTTTCCTTATACCCATATTGACAAAGTAAAAGAATTACCTTTCTAAAAGCAGCTTCTTTAACGCTGTAAAACAGCAGCGTTCTCAACTGATCCAGCGGTCCATCTAATATCAGTAAAGGTAAGATCGGGCAGACCAGCTCTGAGAATTGATGTAGGAGCACCTGAAATATACAATACGAACCTATTGACTGAAAAAACATATCCAACAACAGATAGTAAACGTTATAAACACGAGAAAACTAACTGGTTAGTAAGTTCTTAAATGATCAGTTTTAACATATGCTTTTTTTTGGTAGATATAACCGCAGATTAAAATTAATTTCTGATTTCTCTAATAACCGGATTTCAGCTCTTCTACGGTCAACACAAAATAACATAAAGCTAAATCTATGAGCCGGCTCTTTCCTAGCTATTTTATAATGGTCCTTCGAGCCGGATACAAGTTTAGTTTCTTTAATATTCAGTTTAGTTCACCCAAATCCAGTCTACCCAAACCGCAAATACAACTCCATTATATACGCTTCGAGATCTACGCTGTTCCATGAACAGTAATAGTATAGCAAAATGATGGATACGTTACCAGTCTGTTGCAAATGAGTTGCGTAGTAAGATCCTTTAAAAGATGGCATTCTAGAGGCGGTGTAGGAGGTGCGCGCGGCGCTCGTGGAGCCTCCACGCATAAGGCAACTGTGTGCGCACTGCCACACGCCACTTTTGTCACGCGTTTACCCTGAAGAATGAATACGTTGTAATGACTGAATATGATTGTTTGTAGTAAATTTTCTTTGTAATTTTACTTTATGTGGTATCAATAAAGTTGAATGTCTATGGACTCTAATGGGTATGAATTGAAAACTTTTGTAACGGATAAAATTAATTGAAAATGCTATTCGAATGCTGTTCATTGCTATCTCGATTTGACGCTTCACTACTACGAAATGTCCAAAGTAAAACCAAAATAGCCAACAACACGAACTGAGAGTGTTGCCATCAATACCTCCCCGTATTACACAAGAAATTAAATCGTTTAACCATAGTACCATTTTTGTAAGGGATGGACTCTGTGCTAATCTAATATATTTAAACGAGCAATTCTTGTATATATATATATATATATATATATATAATCTGAATCTCGGAAACGGATCCAACGATTTTCATGAAATTTAGTATGTAGGGGGTTTCGGGGGCGAATTTAGTATGTAGGAGGGTTGTTCATTTTTAGAAAACGTCGTTTAACCGTGTTTTCAGCCAGGTACTATTATATATATATTATCTGTGCTATAGGACCATTGATCGACAAAGTAGCAAGTCTAACCTGCAAAGCAATAAGTAACCGCGGCCGTTGCGCCGCGAGGGTGGTTCCGTCTCCCAACTGGCCTTCATCATTGTCACCCCACGTGTACACTTCGCCGGTGTCCGTACACACCACGCAGTGGAGACTCCCTAGTTAGGAAAGAGAAAACAACTTTTGATTACCATCAGTATAACCTACACAAACATTTCAATTTTATATTTTTTCATAGATAATGGAAAAAAGTGATTAATGATAATGCGAAACTGGTTCCAGCGGTAATGTACACAAAAAGCGTGAAATAGATACTCTTTTATTTCTAACCATTTTAGACACCTAATTATGTGATCAAAATAAATTACAAATATCATGCGAGTCATAATGGTGAGTACACCCCAAACTTAGTCATGTATAGCATGTAGTGTTACCTGTGGCTATAGAGACAATCATCTTTCCCTGCATACCGGTGACTCGCATCGGCCTTCGCACGTGCTCATAACTACCGTGGCCCAATCTGTGGTAGTCTCCTTTGCCCCTGTACAACAATTTTCATATGACATTTTACGACAAAACAAGTAAAATTAAAAAGAAAACCGACTTCATATGATTTTCTCATGGATGCCATTGTCAGAACTGGACCAAATTGAAATGGGACCACACGGGAGCACCAACTTTCAAATAAAAAAAGAATCATCAAAATCGGATGACCCAGTCGAAAGTTATGAGGTAACAAACAAAAAAAAAAACAATCGAATTGAGAACCTCCTCCTTTTTTGAAGTCGGTTAAATATCATTTACCACAAGTAATCTAAACTAACAATAACGTTCTACGTTTACGTTTCAATAATCGCAGTGTGACAAATGTGTTTCCATTTGCGGTATCTGATACAGAGTAAGCGGACAGAATTGAATCGCGAGGCATTGTGTCTGCCTTTTGCCCGCGCCGTGGGGTTCTTAGGAATTCAAGAAGAACTATATCGTATCGTTCTGTAGTATGACTTAAAGATTTCAAGTACAAAGCCAGAGTTCTGCTTACCACGTATAGACGCTGCCGCACTGGCAGAGCGCCACAGAGAACTGTGAGCCACACTCCACTTTTACAACGCGAAGCCCTTTCAGACAATCTATTCTCATCGGCAGCTTACATCCTTCGGACCCACCTCGCCCTGGAAACAATATAAGCAGTCATTTGTTTGTACACCAAGCCATAGGAAAGAATTACCGAATTACATGCAACTAGTTCCAGAGAATTAAGTTGTGCACATATTTTGGTTATAATTTTATAAATTTATTCGTTAGTATTTTAATTTTATGGACATGGTCTGAAATAAAGAAATATAATAATAATAATATACAGCAGTCAGTAATCAGAAGGCTGATTCAATTTCATAAGAGAGTTTCTTATACAATCTGGGCGCTTTTAAGTCGCGAATGAATTGATTTCTTCTATGCAAGTCCGCTTCATCGTAGACCGCATTTTTGCTAAACATCAGGCGAGTTGGCGGTCTGTTTCTTTTTTAGCTAACAATAAATATATGTAGTTTGTACAAAGCAAAGGGATATAAAATCAAGTTAAATATTTCCTTGCATCTGCGTATGCTTAAGCTCTGCTGTTAGAGCTTGTAATGTTTTTAATGAAGAAGTATCTTTGTTATCTGATCTTGACTAAATGCTGGAACCAAACTTGATAAAAGTTAACAATTTCTACCTTGGCACATCAAGTTTGACATAATGAGAATTGGGGATACTTTTACGTCGATAACAAATTAGTGAATAAAAAAAAAATGTACAACCAATGCACAAGTAGTTATGACGGTTGCATACCTAATTTCCCGTAGTCGCCATCTCCCCACGACCAAACATTGTCATCATCTGTGATGCAAAGAGTTTGCGCGTCGCCAGAACCGCACGCCACGTCTATCACGCGGTACATTGCCAGAGCTTCCACCTTTAACATAAATGAGTGTAAATAATATGGGTAATTTGGAAGCAGCCTAATTTGGAGACCGTTTGGATTCCAATCTCTCCAGATTAGATTGACTTGAGTTCGAATTCCATGACGCACACCGCCTTTATAAGTTCTGTGCGTTTTATCAATTGTCACTAACTTCAAAAGTTGAAGGAAACTTGCATATCTATAAGATCTTTATGTTCTTGAAGTCTGCCAACCCGATAACCAGTGCGGTGGACTATGTGACTAAGTGGTTGTGTGTGGTGGTGAACTTATCCATTTCACAACAAAATGAAGGTCATTTATAAAATGACAGAACTAATCCGGAATATCACATCACATCATCAGCCATAGGACGTCCACTGCTGGACATAGGCCTCCTGAGAAGTTTTGCCAACTCGCCACGCTTTGCAGGCGGGTTGACTAGCGCAGTTAAGTGTGATTGTTCAAGGAAGACGCTGCTGCCCATTTTCCGGATTACATCCCTTAGTCAACCCTTACGGCAACCACGGGTAGAGAGGGTGGGGTACAGTTCTTACGCCGGCACCTCCACGGCAACCGGAATATGAATGTCTTTAAATCCAGGTAAAAGATCATCCCTAGGTAAGCGTGTGACATCGCAGATAACATCATTACTTTTTTGTTTTACTTTTGCGGGATTACTCACGTTTAACTACGTCGGATACTCCGATTATAGTTTCGGCCGCCGTCGGCTCCAGATCCAAAAGTAAGCAAAACGACAGCTTACCCATTTAGGCACAAGTTGGTCCTCAGAGTCCCCGTGCCCTAGACGTCCATATCGCCCCTTGCCCCACGTGTAGATGCGCCCGCGAGCGGTGAGACAAGCTGAATGTGCACCACCGCACGCTATCGCTACCACTTCGAGTCCGGTCAGAGCTGTGATTAACTTCGGACGGTCGTAGCTCCTAAACAAAAAAGTAACGAGAACAGCTGTTAAAAATAAGTGTAATACAACGACTTGTCTTCATTTAGAAAGGAAAAGTGTAATGCAATCAATCATCTTAAACATAGAATTGCTAAAGGGAGTTTTTGTACTACGCTAGCAGCGTCCCGCGGTTTCAAGTTAACATAGGACGTCCTGAGGATCGATGGAGTGATGCAGCGACTGAAAATGAAAAGCCAAAAATCGGGCTAGCGTGATTAGCTGTATTTAGATTTCAATTTATATATAAATAAATAGAGTATATATTAATCACGGAAATAAAATATTAAATTCGGTTAAGATATCCTTTACCAAATTTTGTAAAATAAACGCTCAATCAAGGCTCGTAATATATACCCCAAGCATAGCGTTGTCGCCATCAATAGAATAACAACCGAGAAAAAAATAATGTTTTAACATGTTTTATCGTCTTACGAAGTGAATAAAGTTTCGAAAGCCCCACAACAGACAATGTTAACTTACACTCTGTTCCCGTGACCAAGCTTGCCGTCTTCCCCTTCGCCCCAGCTGTACACATCTCCATCGGATGACAGCGCCAAACAGTGCTTACCACCGGAGTTGCAAGCCACCTGATAAAAACACATTTTAACAAGAGACTACAAAAAAATGATATCAAACAGTTAACCGTATATTGCGAAAACGAGGTGGCAATCGAATTCTTAGCAGTACGCGTGTATAGCACTACCCGTGGTTGTCGTAAGAGTCGGCTAAGGTGCCGTGGTCGTCGTGGCCGGCGTAAGAATAGTACCCCACCCTCTCTACCCATGGTTGCCGTAAGAGTCGGCTAAGGGATGTAATCCGGAAGATGGGCAGCAGCGTCTTCCTTGAACAATCACATCTAACCGCGCTCGCCAACCCGCCTGCCAAGTGTGACGAGTATTGGCAAAACCCCCCCAGGATGAGGCCTATATCCAGCAGTGGACGTCCTATGGCTGATGATGACGCGTGTTTTAGACCATAATTATGACGTCACAGTAAATTGATTATGACAAATTTTAAAACATAAATTCACTCCACATTTATTTTTAGTAAACATGTGATGTTTGAAAATAAAAGAAAGGACTCAATTAGAGCATTTTAAAAATGTATAATTTGCCAGTTATCAAATTTGCGGTAATTGTAAAAATGTGCCTTGTTTAGTTGGTTTTCCAAGCTTTAATTTGTTAGTTAGGATCCAACACTTTGTAGGGCGAAAATAATTGCATGAGATTTTTATACTGATGATAGCTCAGTGGTTAGCGGAATCGGAACACACGCCGAAGGGCATATGTTCAAATTCCGATAACGAGCTTGAGCTGCCAGGGAGGAAAAAACATCGTAAGGAAGCCGTAACATCACGGTAGGGTACTTTCTAGTTCTCTCGTTTCTGGTTAGCTACCACCCTGAAATGAAAATCTGCCGCCAAGCTCCTAACGGTGTGTTCAGCTACACCACTCGAGAGCTAGTTCATGTTCTAGGCTTGGTGTGTTTATCATCTTGGGCCATACCTAAGATCTGGTGAGCTGTGGTCAAACATCTAGCCTATTACCAATAAAAAAAGCAGTGGACGTATATCTACATTCCTAGAGCTAAAAAATCAAAATTCAATACCAAATGTGGTATAACACAAAGCAAATCAAATCGAATGCACAAGTCAATAGGATGAAATGTTACTTGTTACATTGGTGGTGATTTTGGGTCGATATTCGCGTCTAGTTTATATGCGCTTACTGACTATACTACCTTTGTTATGAAGATGTGTTGTATAGAAGCTAGCAGCGTTGGTTGTGACACCGAATCAATCCCTCCGATTCCCAAACGCCCGCCAGCGCCGTACCCTGATAGAAAATACATCTGTATATCTAATCTACATAAAAAAATACCTAATAATGTTGGTTAGTAAATGCTGGATATGAAAACAGCTCAGCCGATTCTTTTTAAAATAATAGTTCATGCGAGGCCAAAATTGAAACTAGGTACAAATTATAATATACATATATATAATTCAGCTAGTATGAAATATAAATGTCTTTTGCCGCTACTTTGTATACAAAACATGGCTGCTCAACAATAATGAGAATTCATTAAAGAACTTTTGTTTCACAATCTGTTTTACAATTTAAAAAAAATTAAACTTTTTGAAAATATTTGGCTTATTAATAAAGTAAGTTATTATAGACCGAGTGCCTGAGTAAATTTTCCACATAAATTAATTATTATAAAATGTTAAAATTAATTTCCGAAACATTAGTTACATCGTTATCATCATCCAAACCGCCACAAGCATACGCCCACATCCACTCTCGCCTCTTTCATTCACTCTCACAAACACACTAGCATGAAATCATTACATTATGTCTAAGTCAATGTTATAATTTTGGCCACATTGTTTGATGCACATTAGTAATAATAACGTTGAACACAAGCTGAGTATTACTAAAAATATCATACAACTATTTATTAACTAAAAGTATCAATATTTATACTCCATGGTAGTTACCCTGAACCTCACACTAGGGGAGTCCTGTTTCGTGAGGTTCAGTAACTTCCTCGTAAATATGGATATAATTTCTTATACATAAAGTGGGTAGTACCAACGATTTTTCAAAATAACACGTCGTTTGGAGTAAATACGAGTATATCATAGTTTATAACGCTGTAGAAAACAGGAAATAAATTAAAAAAATAATGGTATAGTTTCAAAAGTTTACCAGTGGCATACACCTTTCCATCAGGTGTGACTGCAAACAGCGTCTGTTCTCCGCCGACCAGCTGCACCGGGTTTAATGCAGCCAGCGCGAGGCAAGGTGTGGGCGCGCGAACTTTGGCGCCTTCCACGCCGCCAAGCTGGCCGCGGTGGTTGTGGCCCCATCCGTATACTACGCATCCGCGGGAACCGCCGCCCCACCAACCGCTCCAGTCTTCTGGACGCCTGATTATACATTTTTTAGCAAGTGTTACTATATTTGATATTTAGTGGTATATCTCTTTAGCAAGAGTTTGTCTATTTAGGTACCATCTAATGTTATAATTATTTTATCATCTAACGATCTAATGTCTCAAAGTTATGGGCGTGGCAACAAAGCGACACCCTGGATCTTATTTTCTAACTCAAAGTTGTAGGTATTGCTACAGTGATCAAGGGGATGCGTTATTTTTTTTCATCAGGAGATTGTTTCGATTGTATTGTTACTTTTACGACACTAAAAACCACTAAAAACCATTCCGTATTCGATTTCGTTTAATAAGTGGCGTTTATGGCAATTATGACACCCAACTCACGTTGGTACAATTTTCATGTATATAGAAAGTTTTTTTTTTATGGCTTTCAGGCTAGGTGTTGACCACAGCTCACCTGATGTTAAGTGACGGTGTGGTCGAAGGTAGTACAGCACACCTAGCCTGGAATGGAACTGGCTCTCAAATGAGGCTGCCGGAACACACCGTTAGATGCTTGGCGGCAGATTTTCAACTTGAGGGTGGTAGCTAGCCAGCCGCGTACTAGAAAGTACCCTACCACCACGCTATGGTTTCCTCACGATATTTTCCTTCACCGGCAGCTTAAGCTCATTGTTGGGGTTTGAACCCACGCCCTTCGGCATGCGAACCGACCGCGCTACCCCTGAGCTATCATCGCTACAAACACTGCATCGCTAGTTTGCAGTGGATGGAAGCGAAAAGCCGACGATTGGGCTGATGATGATGAGTATATGCAATGTAAGTATATGTAGTAAGCATACTCACTATGGTTTCGGGTAATTGATATTTAAAGAACTGTCAAACATTGATTAGTCCGAAATTGCCGCCAACAAATATTGATTAGTACCTGGATGACCGAGCTTTGCTCGACTGAAAACAGGAATAAAACGATATTTTCTAAAAATTAAACCTAGCTAGATCGATCTATCGCTCCCGAAAGCTTCCCGCTCCCCTTGAATACTAAATATCATGAAAATCATGGGAGCCGTATCCGAGATTCAGATATTGAGAAATTCAAGAATTTCAAGAATTGCTCGTTTAAAGGTATTAAATTAGATAGATAGATTACTAAGAGGTGTAATTAAATGCTCTTACTTGTTAACCCAATGCAGTAACTGCTCATCATGTTGTTTGGTAAACTTGCTGTTATCCTCCCACGGGTACTGGTTATCGCTTGATGTTGTCTCTTCCGTGTTGTAAACTCCCAGATCCGCGAGTCGTTTTCTCACTTCAGCGAGGAACGGCATGGGTAAAGGCTGGCGTCGTATCAGAGAGTCAGCGGAGCGTATACATAGGCAATAGCGTTTGAACCAGGCCCAGCGAGCGGAGTCGGGACCGGTGCATAGGCGGTTGTCGATTCGGAGACTGCACGCAAGCCACGCTAATTCCTGAAATTGTTTTGATATGTATCCAACTTCGAGGTAATAGGAAGAGAGGTAGACCACAGAAAAGGTGGGACGACGACATCAGAGAAGTAGCAGGAGTGACGTGGAACCGAGTGGCTCAGGAAAGATCTGAATGGAAAAGGTTGGAGGAGGCCTTTGCCGACTGGCAAACGGATCTACAGAAAACAAGTAAACAGCAACTACTAGAATAAGTTTTATAATTACTTTATGTTTTATTTATGTTTATATTATAGCATCTTTATTAGATTAAGTGGATCCGAATAAAAGGCTATATAATTATTATTATTATCCAACTTCGGCAGCGATGTGACGTGAAACTAGAAACTAAAATTTACATACAATAAAACAAACAGGCAAATGAGGTCCATTTAACAAAGGTCTCACTAGATTATATGTCATGTCCAGAGGACAGTTGTATTTTTATAGGTTGGTTTTTGGCCACACCCTGCTTTATGTTATGCAAAATTGCGGTCTAAGATAGAGCACATTTACAAAAGAATGGAACAAGCTGCCGGCTTCCTTGTTTCCTGAGAGATATAATCTAGATCTTCATCCCTTACTATCAGGCGAGTTGGTTAAGAGTTGGTTGGATTAAACGCGAATCCGTATTAAAAAAGGTTAGTTATCGTCAAGACTAATTGAGCTGTTGCGCTTTTTACGCCTATCCCATTGATCGGTCACAATAATATGTCGTGTGAAAACTTGACCGATATGAAGGTAGTGTTAGATTACATGGTGTAGATTCCTTGCTTATTAGTTGTCGTTACCTTTAAATAGTGCGTGTGCGAGAGATGCGTGCCAGTACGGAGAGCACACTCTTCATGTTCGTATTGCACTTGCAAGAGACGCGGCAAGGCGTGTAACGCCGGCGGCGCGCCTCGCTCTCCCGCCGTCACCACACCGCGCAACCGACGCATGCACCATACGCGTCCGCGCCAAGCTACCAAATAATTAACTTAATCATATCGAGTTTTAGAGGGAGCGTTCAATTATTATATCGCTGCACTGTATTCTTTTTTAAAACTTGTGTCTTCTGCAATGTCTATGTTTACAAATAGCGTACCTCATACCTCAATCATAAATAATTAAATATTGAACATTTTTTATATGTAAAAATAATGAGACGAGCAAGACACTCTCCTCATGGTAAGAGATAATACATGACCATGATCATAGCAGCGATACACAGAGCACTGTGTTGCAAAAAAAAAAATCAAAGGCTTTGGCGCTCATTATTTTGGGCTTTGGCGCTCATTATTTTGAGTCTTGATTGTATAGTCCTGTAATTTTGCCAGCTGCTTTTGCCACAGTAATGTTTACACACCACAGCTTGGCGGCAGAATATCTTGTACTGCGGTGGTACCTACCTAGACTGCTAAGAATATCTACCACCAAGTAAAATGTAAGTGTAGTAATGTACCAAGTAATATATTAAAGTGTTGAAACATGTCTTGTGTTGTTTTTAAAACTCCGTCAATATCGATGCTTCAAGTCACGATTTTTACTACACCATAGATTAGACTTCGCCGTAACTAAGTAATTTATGACTAAGACTTGTTTTTTTATCCAAAGCTGTTTCACAGTGGCGTAATGATCAAAAGTGCAATGCCAATAATAATATTTATAAATTTCTTTCCCAATTATCCTTTGAATAAAAAACACGCATATACTAAGAGTCAAATAATGGGAAAGCAGAAGGTATTAAAAAACCTAGATAACACTCACACAATGTAGGCATCTGTGCGCATATCGCTAAGGCTTGCGCCAAGCGCGGCGCAAGTTGGTGATCATTCGATATAGACGTCAACAACGGCCCGTCCAGCAGCCGCCATGCCAGTTCGACTGACGGACAAGAAAGCACATAGCGGTCTGACCCACTGTCCTGAAATATTAATAAATAACAGAAATATAAGTGTAGTAAAAGTACTATATGTCGTCTAAAAATATTAAGTTTACTGTATATGTGTGAAGTGAGAAATCATAATTAGTACACTGCATCCCTATTTTTGGCGTTTTGCTTCCAGCCCCTGCCATATGACCTATGTATATTGACTCTCCATCGAGCCTCAGATGATCTAAATTAAGCTTAATTAAATAAATTGCCATTGCATTTGTGTGTTTACAAGTTTACTCTTGACAAAATCGCTGTCACTTTAAACATGTGTGTAACAAAAGTAGATAACGCGACTATGCTCAGTTAGCATTTACTAGGAAAATTATTGGTATCAAGTGAGATAGTCCTACTAACAAAATGGTATTTTTTACCTTAACATTTTGTTAATTTACAGCAAATTTCAATAAAACAATATGCCGTGATCGTGCTAACTTTCAGGCATCTGTTTCAAATATTCTTGCAACTGTAATTTTTTTTATAAAATCATTGGCTGCAAGTAATAAATATGACAATAGAAATACTAAAGTTATATATATCTTTAATAAATAGCATAGAACAAAAGCGTTGTCCGCGTCTTTCCGATTCCCCGTTCCTTTTTCTAAACTACATATAACATTAACAGACATATTGTTTTGTATTCAAGTCACCAAAGTGAATTACAACCGTGCGAAGCCGGGGCGGGTCGCTAGTTTGAAATATAAAACACAATAACTTACCACAACGGATTGTGACGGCAGAATAGGATGAACTGTAAATCTCCACCCCCAACCATTGACAGAACCATCGCTTGTAAATCTCCAACGTAGTTCATCACCTAAGAATAAAAATGAAAGTCATGTTTTGTGCATCAAAAATAAAAACAACTAGTTTTTCCGTTACTAAGTTGAGCAACCACACTTAAACGATTTACGTAGAATAGTTTTTTTTTTTATGGCTGACAGGCTAGGTGTTTGACCACAGCTCACCTGATGTTAAGTGACGGTGTGATCGAAGATGGTAAAGCACACCTAGCCTGGAATGGAACTAGTTCTCAAGTGAGGCTGCCGGAACACACCGTTAGATGCTTGGCGGCAGATTTTCAACTCGGTAGCTAGCCAGCCGAGTACTAGAAAGTACCCTACCACCATGCAAAATGTCAGAATGTTATCCTTTTCAGATCTAAAATCGAATGTTACTGAATTCGATGTAACACAGTTACAGGTTACGAACTTCAAAATAAACTTTACAAGCGTATAACATTAAAAACGCTACGCTTATTAGGTAAGCAATATCTTAAGAGATAGGGAATCTAGGCAGTATTCTTCGATTAAAAAATCAAAGGATTTCCCAACGTCATCCGCTCGCTCTTGCGTCCTACTTAAAACTTTACTAAACGCGCCATTGTAGTCGTGTAACTTTACTTTTTAGGACTTTTCATTTAGGTTTGGTTTACTTATTTTAGGAACAATATTACCTTTCGAAGTGCAGATAAAGAATCGATTTTATTTTCGCATTGAATGTAGACGTTAAATTTTACTATATAGATTCATATTGTACATTTATATAATATCAACGATACTGTATTTAAGGGGCCGTTCAAGTATTACGTAAGCACCAAAGGGGGGTGGGGGAGTCTTTACTTTGCTTATTTTTGACGACATTGGGGATGAGGCGATCTGAATGACGATAATATCAGCAAAGTCGTATAAATTATGCTGATTGTATGTTTTCCTTGTTATCGACACACCATCTTATAGCAAAATGGCTGCTAATTAAACCAATATTTACCTAAGTATAGGAGAGGGAAGTAAGAGCTTTGCTTACTTTTGCTGACAAAGGGGAGGGAGGGGTTAATAATTACTAAAATTCTGCCTACGTAATACTTGAATAGTCCCTAAGCAGTGATGGGTAGAGTACGTACCATTGACAATTATCTCTTGCGACCAATCAGCGGGCTCCCTGCCAGAACGCGTGGCGAGTATGCGCCCGGAACCGTCCGATATTGTGAGCGGATCGTTCCGTCGTTCTGTAGAGCACCCTTGCTCGAAGGAAACTCGGAGGGATGACGCACCAGGGATTTTCACAACTCCTATACATAACAAAGAAAATAGTTTTTTTTTTATTGTAACTATGAGTAATAAAATAATCACACAGTATGTTTGAAACACACAATCAATAACAAAAAAAAAACCGACTTTAAACAGGAAAATAAAAAGTAAAAGGTTCCCTTCGATTTCTCTGGGATGCCATCACCAGATCCCGATTTCCTTATCATGGTACCACCCTTGGGATATATCCTTTCCAACAAAAAAAGAATCATCAGAAACGGTTCATAAACGACGAAAACTCACTTAAAAAAATATATCTATACGGTCGAATTGAGAAACCTACTACTTTTTTTGAAGTCGGTTCCAAAAATAAGGAACACATCAATAAATAATAATAAATATCGTAGGACATTTACACACAGCGCCATCTGACCCCAAACTAAGCAACGCTTGTACTATGAAAGTCTGATGACAAATTTAATACTTAAATACTTTTTTTTTTGTAAATACATACAGAATACCCAGACGCAGAACAAACATTTGATTATACCACAAGTAAAAGTAACTGGAGTTGAACGAAATAAGTGTTCGTATCACGCCGTTTATGGTTTGTATCACAGATATAAAAATACCTGATATATCTGTATCGTCAGCGTACGGGTGGGGGCTGTCTACAGTGACGGGTTGTGGTGGTGCTCTACCCCCTCCAGCGGCGGCTTCTTCCAACTCACACACGCACACTTCCACCACCATATCTGCGACAGCCGGCTTCCTGGCGCACAGAGCTGTAAAATATCTCAATATCAAAGTACTGAAGCTCTATCCATATATGGTGAATATTTCCTACGTATGCACAAAGCGTTTCAATTCTAGAGTAAACAGGTATTATCTAAATAAGCGTGCTCCATCTTGTAATAATAACAAAACACACTGACACACATCACACACACACACTCAAGATGGTAAACGACCTCCTGGACGGCCCAGACGGAGATGGAGGGACACACTTGACCCCTACTTGAAAAACGGGATTCAGATTGCAAGAGATAGAAAAAGATGAAAGGAGGGAAGGAAGGCCTTTGCCCTGCAGTGGGACAGTACAGGCTGATAATAAATAATATATAAGTAAGGCAACGGCAATAGCAATAAAATAGTAATAGTAAACGGCAATAAGTGCTAATCCAAGATCAGTCGATAAAGCATGATAAAATATAGTGTTTACAACGTCATACCCATAAGAACATCTGTGATTATCTTGACAGCGTTGTTTGAATCAGGAATCCTCCCCGCCGCCGCTAATTTGAGTAAATCTACGAGTGCCCTCGCGTCAGATTCACCCAACTGAGAGGTAAAGTCGTCTAGCTCCATCTAGATAACAAACAACTATATTATTTTCAAAAGCATAGGATATAGTGCAGTTTTTCCTAGCGCAAAGTATTTTTAAGGTGCGTTTCTCAGATTCCCTAAAGTATACATTTTTTAAAAAGAAACCTTACATTTAAAACTAAGAAACTCAGATCTTAAATGAAAAAATATATTTAAGATGCGGTAGTCAAAATGGTTTCGCAATAATTTTTTTAGCAAAATTTTAGAGCAGTAAAAAAATATTTTATGATTTTGATGATACTTCTGAAGGAAGTGTTGTTTTCGTCACAAGATTGTTATAATTTTTCGCCACAGAAAACAAATCTCAAAGTAACATAAAAGTGTTATTATATGTGTATATAAGTGTATTTTGTGAATTTTTTTCTTCTCTTAATGTTTAAGCAAAATTTTCTTTTTTTAATTTACGCAATAGTTTTAATACAATTAATTATTTTCCGAAAAAATAAATTATTGTGTAACTGCCATAATAATGTTTTGTGGCTTTTTTTTAATAAGGTAATTAACCGCCATTCTATTGGTTCCTTTCCAGACTAGGTGTTTTACTACCTTCGACCATGTCACTTAGCACAGTAAAAACAACCGAGGTACCACACACGTACTCATTAGCTGTTAGAAGCGCATTAATTAAAAAAAAAAAAACTGTACCATGGTAATATTTTTTAGACGTTTTTTGGTTGTGACCCTTAACAACATGTACAAAAAGATCAATTTTGAAGACTAGTTGATTTTATTTGCTGTCCATTAGATAAAGACTACAACATTTTTAATAAGTTTAGATCTGTTAGGTAAAAGTTTTCAATATTTATTTTAATAAGTGATCGAAGGCAGTGACTCAACTAATCGTCATTAATGGAAATGGTAATTTTCCATGTTTGTCAAAATTTGCACAAGTATGATGTAAACAAGCTTCGCGGAAATTCAACTCTATACCACAATAATAGAATTACCTTTGGCGCTTCAGACTGTGCTACCGTCATTGTAGCTGCGGCGACGGAAACAGCACTTGACGACATTACAGCGGAGTGTCGCGAAGAAATAGATCCGCTTAGAGGACTGCTGGCACCGCTCTGGAACATATAATCAAAACTCAAAACTCAAAGTGCTTTATTTCCTTTAGACCTTACAGGACTCTTGGACACGTCACACGTCACAAATTATAAACATACTTAAAACTAGGAAATAAAGTGATCACTTTGATCTTTCGTTCACTTCAATCTTTTTGAGGTAAAGTAAAGAAGCGAACAAGAAACCTTTACCTTGTTAGATTGTTAGTTTTCGAGTTGGAGCAAAACTCGTCCCAAGCTTTTTTATCGTCTAGATAATCTGATATTTTGTAGTAAGCCTTTTTACAAAGGATATTTTTGACAATTTGTTTGAATTTATTTATTGATAATTTTTGCAACTCACTAGGAGTTTTGTTGTAGAAGCGTATACATTGCCCTTTAAAGGATACATTTATCTTGTTTAGCCTAGTTTTGAGCACAGCAAGTTTATTCTTATTTCTAGTATTTAAATTATGTATGTCGCTATTTTTAGGGAAACGATTGATATTTTTATGAGTGTACAACAAGTTTTCATAAATGTATTGACACGGTACTGTCATTATGTTTATTTTTTTGAATTTATCACGTAGGGATTCTCTGGGACCCACATTATAGATTGCACGAACAGCCCTCTTCTGCAACACAAATACGGTGTTTATATCTGGAGCGTTCCCCCACAGCAGTATGCCATAAGACATAATACTATGGAAGTAGCTGAAATAGACTAGTCTAGAAGTATCAACGTCTGTAAGATGACGGATTTTTTTGACTGCATATGCTGCAGAACTAAGTCTCTTCGATAGCTTATCTATGTGTGTATCTATGTGTGTAATCGATGGTTATCATCGTTACTGTGAACTATTTTATTCGATCAAGCAAAAAGGAGGGTTAAGTGTAATCTTATACTAAGAAGCTGCCCGGCTTCGTACAGATGACATAAAACTTCTCGAAGAAATTTTCTAAATGATACCTTAAATATACAAATGTATGAAAATTGTTTCGTAGTTTAAAAAACTTTATAAAAAACATCAGCACTAAAGAGCGAAAAATAAACTTACTTTACAAAGTATTATTATACCTGCTAGGTACCTACTGCTTTGTTTGAAGTAGGTGCTTAGCCTAGCCTAGGTGCCGGTGCTTGGCAACAGCTGAGCCAAAATATGTAAAATTTGTATAGGACCAAATGGCAGCTATTCCGCATCAAACTAAAGTAGAATCACTTAAATCGGATCATAAATATCCGAGTAATCGGTGTATTTTTTTTTTTTAAAGTCAAGTTGAGAACCTTCTCCTTCTTGAAGTCGGTTAAAGAACCAAGCGTACAAATGGGCACGCGAAATGCGACTTAATTTTACACTATTAAGTGACTCTCACCGGTAACGTTGCCCTGTCTGCGGGCGCTTCCCCACCTCCAGTTCGTGCATCTCCTTCTACATCTTCATCCTCTGTCTCAATGTTGACGTGCGCGGGCGCGGCGCCTGAGCACGCCTCGTGCGCGCGTAACGACTCTACTAGTAAACTACGAGCCTGCATAAAAAAGAAAATATTAGCAGAGGCACACGGTTTCACTCGATATCCCACGAAAACAACAATACAATAACTCAGTATTGAGTCAACGAATAAGACACTATACAAAGAACAACATAAAAAAATTGCTTGTATTATCCATTCAAAAGTTGTCTGGAAGAAATCGCTCTAGGCGATAAGGCCGACGTTGTACTAGCATTTATTAATCGATGTTGTTTTTCTATTATCCTTATTCTTTATCTCTATTTTAAGTTTTTTTATGTTATAATGTATGTATGGTTGGTGTACAATAAAGTAATATTCTATTCAATTCTTTTGTTGTTGAATGTCATTGAAATCCATTGAACTGTTACGGCATAAAGAAGTAACAAAGTCACAGCATATACACTCACTAACTCATTCACATTTATAATGTTAGTGTGATGTGATGTCAAAGGTAAACATTACGTTGATGTGGTGTCATCTATCAACAGGCAGCTTTTTACGTAGTTTGAAACGTATTTAATATAAAATGGACTGTGATCCAATCTACGGTGTAGTAACGTCCTTAAAATACAAATAATTAAATGCAAACTCATACAGGATTAAGTCATTACACTTATAAAACTTTTTTCACTTTTTCACTAACCTGGGTGATGTGTAAAGCCAGTAGTATCAAGGATAAGGCATGTTGCACTGCAGATGGTGGCTCCAGTGCGAGCGCCGCGGCGGCAAGCGACGGACGCGGCCCCTGCGGCTCTTCTACTGTCGCCTCTTCAGAGTACAGACCTACAAATTGTCGATGAAGTCATAAATAATACAACATTCACAAATTTAATAAATTGAAAGTAAGAAAATATTTTTAAAAACAAGCTTTCTTTATCTGGGACAATGAACTAAAAATTTCAAAATAAATTTTAGTAAGTATTTGGCGTGTAGGTTCACACAGAAAAAGAAGTATAAGTATCTAACCCGTAACCTGTAATGGGAAGTGCCTCAAGCTTTTAAGGATATACGTAAGTGTCTACACGTCAAATACTTACTAGAATTTATTTTTAAATTTTTAGATCGTTGTCCCAGATAAAAGCTTGTTTAAAAAAAAAAAAAAAATTATTAGTTGATAAGTATTTTAGAGATTGCTTCTCAAGACGAATCAATCGAGCCCAAACTCGGCGGGGTTATGTTGTTTTATCACAGAGATGCCGTGGCCACTTTCTAGCTTCATCATTAGACCCTGGATATACTCTAGGCATAAAGTGCTCTTCAAGACTAATCAATCGAGCCCAAACTCGACGGGTTCGTTTAGTTCAGAAGTTCCTATGGCCATCTTCCGTGTCCATAGTAACATATCATTGTATTGTCACCGAAGATACATAAGTACACCAAATTTGAGTGCAATCGGACATCGGGAAGTGGGTCAAACTTGCAAGATTCCACCCGGACATACATACACACATTGCAAGTAAAATAAAAGCTTGTAAAAAAATCACATCTTTTGGTCAATTTTTTTTAAATTATTATCATGTTTTGAATAATTTTAGGAAACCTGCATGTCTTGAGACTTTTTAACAGTCTTAAAGATGTGTAAATTCTGATAGCCCGTATTTGGTCAGCGTGGTGAATTGTGGCCTCGACTTTCTTATAATGAAAACAGGGTTACGCCCAGCAGTGTCCGGAATGTTCCTCTATACAGCGGATTAACATTAAAGTTCACACAAAACTGAACCGAAACAATACACATTAATATCTTGTAGGTTAGTTACCTAGGCTCTGGGCTCCAAGTGGATCCTTTAACACTGGGAAAGGCAGAGGAGTGAGATGCGGTTCAGTTGGAGAAGGTGTTCGCGCCACGCGTAGCGCCCAGGCGGCGGAGTGCGACGACCCCGCAGCTGCCCTGTGCACGCCCTCCACTCCGGCCACCAGGGCGGGCCGCCGGTTCACACAGGTGGTGCCGTTACCTTGCTGACCGTGATCATTGTCACCCCACGCCCACACCTGGGAAAAAGATCAGTTTTTTTTGTATATTCGTACACGCTTTACAGTACGAGTATACACAAATACGTAAGTTTAATACATTATTTTTTTTTAAATGTAGATTGGCTTACGTTTGACCGCCATCTCACCTGATGTACAACACAACATGTATACAATGTTTTCCTTTTTTTTTAATGTAGCAGTAATGAGACGAACGAGACGCTCTCCTGATGTTAAGAGATAACGCCTATCCATGACCATTGCAGCGATACACAGAACTTTGAAGTAAAACAAAGTCCAGTCCCTCGCTGCCTTGGCGCTCATTACTTTGAGACTAGATGGTTAGTCTCAATAGCCCTGTAATTTCGCTAGCTGCATTGTTCCGGTTTGAAGGGTACTGCAGCTAGGGAAATTAGTGGGCTGTTGAGACTAATCATCGAAAGTCTCAAAGTAATGATTTAACATTTAGACATTTTCCTGAATCACTGCCCGTAGCAGTTTATTCACAGTATCAAACGTTTGTCTAAAGCTTTGACACAATCTGTTAACCCAGTACGAATTACTACGTATGCATACAAACCTGTAAGTCGCTAGTGACGGCGAGGCAGTGTAAAGCGCCGACAGCTACGTGTATGACGCGGCGCCCTCGCAGCGCCTCTACTAATGTAGGCCTTCGGACATGCGCGTCGCATCCGTGCCCGAGACGGAAGTAATCACCTTTACCCCACGTCCACACCTATAATAAAAGATAAACAATTATTAATAGTTTCTTTGCTACATTTGCCATTATAATACTAAGTGTGGCCTCTATTTAGTCACTCATAGAATATTTTTAGGGTTTCGTACCTCAAAAGGTAAAAGGAACCCTTATAAGATCACTCTCTTGTCCATCTGCCCGTCTGCTCAGGAACGGGTGGACCTAGCAAGTTAAAATTTATACCAGATACTGAGGTCTATAGTCCCTATTAGGTATATAAAAAACAAAGGTCCTGAGTCAACATGATAAAAAGATATGGGCAAATTTAGACTTTCGCGAAAACTTGTAAGTACCAAAATTAACCTTAATTTTCAACTTTTTTGTTTTTCGGAATTTTCCCTGTACTTGTGCTATAAGACCTTGCTTTAAACCAAAATTCACAATTCTACAATTTTATTAACAAAGTTGATTTAGAATCACGAAATTTGGCAACAGCACAAATAAAGGGTAAATTACGAAAAATAAAAAAAGTTGAAAATTAAGGTAAATTTGGTACTTACAAGTTTTCGTTTTCGTTACATTACAGCACACACACACCAATTTTATTATGGCGGTATAATGGGTAGGTACGGAACCCTCGGCGCACGAGTTCGACTCGCACTTGGCCTGTTTTTTTACACTGAGAGCTAAATAAAAATACATCATACCTAAAAACTATGATTTGAAATTGTGTGCAAGTAAACGTTGGTTTTTAAAATGACAGAAATAAAAGTGATGAAAGAATAGGTATACATGCTGAATGGATATATATAGTATGAACAATGTAGGGACAACGTTGTTACTTACTTCGCCATCTCTAGTCAGCGCTAAACTGAACTGAGCGCCGCATTCGACTTGGATAACTCCCAGTGAGTTGAGCCTTTCTACGTTCATAGGAACTGCGCAACCGTCAGATCCACCGCGTCCTAAAATTACACCAAACTATTACAGATTTCTGTATATAGGGCGGCTAACTTATCCGTAGAAGGTTAAGAGTCTCATTTTATTTCTTGATATTATACGAGAAAATATAACTTTTAAATATATTTTTTTATTATTAACTATGAATTCTTTTTATGGCCAGTTGTTTCTGGATAAATTGAAAAATTCAAAGGCACTACTGCATTTGGTTTTGAAAGGGCCATAAAATCTCACCTAATTTACCAAAATCGCCGTCACCCCACGAGAAGACTTTCCCACATGCGGTGAGAGCCAAAGTTTGAGCATCACGTGACCCACACGCTACTTGCACTACCCTAAAACTTGCTATTGCTTCAACCTGAAATAAAAACATACGTCAAGTCACAATCACATTACTTTTATACTAGTTGTTATATAAATATAAGCTCACGACGAGAAAAACCAAGAGCGAATTGGTTTCTTGTAGAAAATATTAGAGCCTATTGATAATGTAAGCCAGTGCTTGCTCTTGTATATACATTTTTTTATATGAAAGTACTAAGCCGAATGAAACGCTCTCCTGATGGTAAGAGATAACGAGTGTCCATAACCATTGCAGCGGTAGCCAGAACTTTGAGTAACAAAATAAAATCTAAAGCATCGCTGCTATGGCGTTAACTACTTTAGGTATTCAATGGTTAGTCTTAACAGCCCCGTAATTTTGCTAGCTGCAGTACCCTCCGAACTAGAACATAATAATGTTTACAAACTACTGGTTGACAGCAGCATATCTGATACTACGGCGGTACCTGTTAAAACGACCTATTGCTATGGAGAATTGCCACCAAGTATGCGCGTGTTTTCGTAAATTGGCGAGCTTATAGTATTTCAGATTATCTTGTAGAGAATGTGTGTACAAGGATAAGTCAGGTATCTTGAAGACATTAAGGACGAAATCAGTGCAAACAATTTAGAACTTATTGCTAGTAATAATACTAACCATTTTAGGCTGCAGCTGCGTGGTATCATCACCGTGCCCCAAACGTCCATACTCCCCCATGCCCCATGTATAGAGATGTCCCCGCGCAGTGACACACGCACTATGCGCGGACCCGCAAGTTATTCCCACCACTCTCTCTCCGGAGAGGCTTTCTATAAGCCGGGGGGCATCCAAAGTGAGTCGGTTGCCGTGACCGAGCTTGCCGTCTTCCCCTTCACCCCAGGAATAAACCTGAAAAAGTATTAGCGAGATTTTTCGAGCCGTTGTTAAGGTACACATTTACTTAGCATCATTTGCGTCGCAGATTAAATACATATCCCGTTATTAATGAAAAGTATATATAAAATCGACCAACCTACAGTATTCTATATTAGCTCTTCGAACTGAATTTTAAATTAGTGAACAAGTAGTCTGAATAACGAGGTTGATTATTACAAAAACGTTGGGCACGTTTTTGTAATAATCAACCTCGTCAAAACTTACTATAAATTAAGTAAAAATATAGCTGCGTATTTCAATCTCACCTTTCCATCCGCAGTAAGCGCGAGCGCATGTTTTCCTCCGGAATGCACGGCCACTTTACGCACCAATACATGACTGAGGTAAGGGTTGGCACGTGGTGTCGACACGTTGTTGCTATGACCTAACCCAAGACGGCCGTTCGTACCTTCACCGCAAGCATACAGCTGAAATGTTAAACGAGAATTATTTTCGAACGTTTTAATTATGGCTAGAATAGCCATGGCTACTTAATTTTCTTTGTAATAAAAGATGACATAAAGACGACATTGTCGAGCACGTTGGATGGCAATAGATGACACTCGCACGGAACTGGAAATGATAGCCTTAACAAGATATAGAGACAGGCTGATTAGATAGGTAGGGATCGGTGGTGTCTTCGACTAGACCTTCGCTTATTATCAGATGAGCTGTGGTCAAATACCTAGCCTGTGAACCATATAAAAATAATAATTTATAAAAGTTACCTTTCCATCATGTGAAACTATAAATAGCGTCTTGGAACCACCAGCTATACAGACGGGTCGTAGTGCGCTTAGAACAGGCGAAAATACTGGAACTTTAACTTTAGACCCTTTTACACCACCAAGTTGATCTTTGTCGTTCAAACCCCACACATAGACCTGAAAATGAAAATCAACTTTACCGTCATGGATTTAAAATCCCATTTACATTAAGATTGTCTATTCAATTATGTATTAAAATAACTTACTTTAGGACAGTCGCTAGGTAAAGTTGGTGGATTATTGTCCACGGAAACTGCACTACTTGGAGTGTCTTTTTCCATCCAATCTTCGGCGATAAAATTCATATTCTAAAAACAAAATTTACGACTTTATGTACATATACCTAAGGTTCACATTAGTAATTATACAAAACAAAATTGTTCTGCATCTTGTAGTTAACTGTATGCTACTCATGTTAAGATCGAAAACTGGCTTACCGATAAAACATCAGTGTACAGCGGGTTCGGCCTAAAGCCTGTGATATATAAACCGTGAACGCGAACATCAGCGTTCACATTCCGGTTTTGTTTTATTCCGATTTCTATGCAAGGGTAATACTGAAATAAAAAGACGGTTGCAATCAAATTATACACATGTATCTTTTATGAAAATTAATAAGAAATATTTGCCAATAGGGACTTAATCAGCACCACAGAATCTCGTGTTAGTACCTACTAGGATTTCAAACCAAAAATTCGTATTAAAAGCGCTGCCCACGTAATTAAAACAGAACTACATGTAATGGTGCTTATATGGGTAGATTACGTATGTGAAGCATCTTGTTAACATTGATCAATAGAATCGGTCTTAGACACTATCTTATTTAAGGCTAGTGCTCTTAGAACCCGTTGATACATTTCTGAAGCTACAATCACATTACCCAAAATTCGTTCCAATTTTAAAAGTGAATTTATTGCCATCTCTACCTACCTGTTTACAATCCGATAACAGCTGTATCTGCGTGAGCGGCGTCACCAAGTTGTTCTTAGTAGGTGGCGCGTGTACACACGGGACTACTGCTATGGAGTTTAATGCCGCCTCTTCGAAGCTAGTGCCGCCTCGGACGGTGAGAGTGCCTGGCCCGTAAGGACCGCTCGGCACGCCGAGCCCAAGCCTGCGTATCCGCACATTGTTGCGCATCTCTACTCTAATCCAATGCTAGAAATAAAAGATGTAATTTTTTCATATCGGCTTTGAAAAATAAATAGTAACACTACCGCACTACCGTTTAAGTTTACCAAGAATTTAAGTTTTGAGTTAGATATAATTATATAATTATTTATGAGTCTGATGATAAGTTAAATTATAGATTCCGGTTGTTTGTTTCATTTTATATTTCTATAAAGCCATGTTGGAGGTCTTCATGCGGCACATTAGTTTTTTGACTGGAAAAAAATCTGCCACCAACAATACAATGACGCTATTTTAATTAGGCATAGACTGACATGACTGACGGAGCCAAATCGTGGACTCTCATAGTGGGAATGATCCACAAGTTTAAAGTAGCTCGGCGCTAGTTATGGAGGGAGGTATGCTTTGCATTTTTCTGCGAAATTTTGTCCAGTACGAAGTAATTCGGCAGATAATTAAAGTCACACACGCATTAGCTGAAGTGGCAATGGGCTGGACATATCTGTTGCAGATCTGATGACCGCTGGGGTAGACGTATTTTAGAATGGAGACTCGTATTGGCAAAGGGTCTCAAGACGTCTTGAGACTAGATTAAGTGACGATATACGTATGGCAGCTGACGGTGGCAAGGGAGGAATAGACGCAACTCGAACAGTGTACAATGGGCAGATAATGCGGCTAACAAGTCGGTCTGGGTCGGTCGCTAAGAACGATCTCTGCAAACGTGTCTCATTACTTACCTGTCCATTCCCGCTGGAGCTTTGCCAGTAGGTGTGAGGAGCTGCGTCTAATAGGCGACGCGCGCCGATGCCCACGCGGCATGAGGAGACGCGAACAGCTCGCACCGCCCCGCGCCATCCCACTGTGCACCCGCCCGCGTGCGAGCCCCACTCCGCTACAACACTCATTTTTATCATTTAACATACAGAAACAAATAAAAAACATTTATTAAAAACTTAAGCTGGTTTTTTGTAACAGTAATGAGACGAACGATCCGCTCTCCAGATGTTAAGAGATAACGCCTGTCCATGACCATTGCAGCGATACACAGAACTTTGAGTAGTAAAACAAAGTCCAGGGCATCGCTGCCTTGGCGCTCATTACTTTGGTACTAGATGGGTAGTCTCAATAGCCTACAGGGCTAGCTGCAGTACCGTTCAAACCGGAACACAGTAATGTTTACACACTACTGCTTGGCGGCAGAATATCTGGTACTACAGTGGTACCTACCTAGACGACCTCCTGCTAAGGAAATCTACCACCATGTAAAATGGGAACATCTAAGCATGGCTGCCAATTGTTACAGACAAAAAGCTCTGGTTTTTAGAGGCCCCTTTCAAAATACAAATAATAATCCTATAGTTAAGATGGAAAAAAAACACTGACGACTGTGGCCAAGGTTTTTAAATTCAGCACTGCAATCTTATATGATGTAGAGAGAAGGTAAATTAAACTATCTCACTAGATGAATACGGTCGCTCTAGATCTAACTCTCAAAGTCTCCAACTGTGACCCTTTAATTGTAATTTATGATTTAAGAATAACATTGATGAAAACTTACATTGATCGGTGACGAGCTCCATTTCGCTGACTTGTCCTGTCCAGCCAGGTTGTTGAGGAAAATCGACCGTCAAGTCTCGACCATTAGCCGACACACCTGTAACATGGCACGCTAATATTGTAAAAGTGAATGCATTTTTATATGTATGTTTGTCACTTGTTCTGCCTGGAATAACATAGGCTACTTTTTATATCGGAACAAGTCGAGTCTAAAGTTTATAAACTGTATAGGTATACCCAACATATTATTAATCTTTTAACACGTATAAAGACACACGGTCAACCGGTAGACCATATAGGTAAATAAATATTGCCCGACATTTCACACAGCGCCATCTAACCCCAAAATAAGCAAAGCTATGAGAACCAGATAACTGATAAAAATATACTTTTTTTTTGTAAATACATACAGAATACCCAGTCACAAAAAAAAACATGTCACATTATCAGGAGAAAATAAGAAGCCCCAAAGATTCAGTCAGAAGCTTTAATAGTTAGAAAGTATTTATACAGTGGTTTCTACGTCTATGTCCTACGCCATGTTATCGGGGAAAGAGAAAAAGTGAAGCAGGGAAGGAATTAACTCTCAATTAAAATTACAGATTACATATTCGAACAGACTTGATAACATCATATACGAAATCGAATATATCCAATAAACATTTAAAAAAAAACATACAAAATCATTTTGAGATTGAATTTAAAAGTTACCAGTGACTGTGCCAACGCTGGTATGGTCGATACAGCCCCACTTGTATCTGGGTTGCGTGACTGCAGCTCGCACGCGAACTTTGTCTCCCATACAGAAGGGCGGAGCGCCCGATACAACCTCCGCGTAAACTGCGCGAACTCCAGCAATACGCCCCAGGCCGCGCCATTCCACCTGACAACAATACAGAATAACTGGCATGCCATCTTGGGAAAAAACTTTGATCAAGTTTCCGATATTATGTATGAAAAATATATCATCGCCCCTAGCAGGCGCAAACAGAGTAGAAATTTAGGCAAAGTGGCAATTTTTCATACATTTTGATATGGAAAACTAGACAAAAATAAATTTGCAAATTTTTAGGTGTACGTATTAGAAATTGTGGATTCGCCATAATAATGTGCATGTTTAATACCAATTATCTATCAGTGTAAAGTATATTGAATACCGTACATGCAATACGAAAACAAAGGCTTAATTAGCTTTTCAAACAAATATCAACTATAAGCTGAGCCGTTCCATTTAAGGATCCGATCTCGGCGGAATACCGAGAAAAAAGAGAGCGAAATGTGTTCTTTCTCTTTCGTTAGTACCTACCGATGCCGTTCGCTGTGGTCGGTGCGGATCTAATCCTACTTATAATAATTAAATGTCGACAACGATAGCATTAATAACGTTATGCAAACTCACATGCAAAAAGACATTCTGCTTTATATCCCTTTCCACTTTTTGAACTTGACCAACATCTCCTAGTGCCACCTGAAACAAGAATAAATACATTATTATATTATATTTTAAAGGCCCTACATAAAAAAGAAAAAAATCTACATTTTTGAGTATCAGAAACCAAAATTTCGAACGCGGTTTAAGAGGAAAGCAGTCAACTGAGACATTTGAAAATTAGGAATTTCAGCAAGCTATTTCTGTCGCGCCGCACGCAGCACCCGCGTACATACTGAGCGAAAGGGACCACTGCACCTCGGGCTCATTAACCCGAAATAAAATGAGCAAAATCGAGGTTTCGTATTCCTCTGTTTCCTCCTCCAAATTTAGATCGATTTTAGTATTTCTTTTAACAAGCAAATAAGAAGGATGTGTTCTTTGCCTGTGCGTTTTATTTTTTAAGATTATGTTTATGAGAATGGGAATTTGGACGTTGAAACACAGCGTTGAAACTAGGAAAATTTTAAGATTTTTGAAGCTTCTCTTGAAAAAGCTAGCTCTCTTGAAGCTAGCTCTTATAAAAAAAACATATATCAAAAAATCAAAACAGAGAGGCATGAAACTAGCAAGTATCTACTTCCTATCTAAAATTTACTGCGCTAGTATTAAAATCCTGGAAGGAAAATGGGGAAAGCGTTTGTATGAAGAAAAAGACGACTTGTTTCCTCTTAATATGAACACTTACTCATGTAATACTTGCAGTGAATTTTAAAACTTATACTTACTCCTTCAAAAGCTTTGCAGCACCGTACAGTCATCCCCTGAGTGATAATATCTGACAAGTACTGAGCGTACTCATCTTCAGAGGCGAAACAACTGCGCCAACGGTACGGCGTCTTATTCTTCTCTTGCTTGTATACGGAAGCTGGTTTAATTTCGAACACTGTGTCGTCCATGCCTTGTTGTGGCAGCTCCAATAGGTGCGCAACCAAAGACTCGACAGACGGAAGACTATTACCACCTGTCAATCATACAAAAAAATTGTGCATGTCGATAGATGAAAATAAATATTTAGTAAAATTAATTTCGGAGAATGTGTTATCGAGCTACAAGACCTTATCCTACTATCCTTTTTTTACTGCAGAAATAGAAAGACGGCTTACTACCAGTTCTTCTTCTCTTTCTTCTTGGCATTGCACTTTGTGTATTCTGCCAGTTTCAATGTTTCTGTATTTTGTGTGCAGTCTTAAATTTTCAGCTACTTTATCTTTATAGTCAAATCCAGTCCGTGCCAGTCAAATCTAGTCATGCTTTAGTAAAGTAGTGGCGACTTTACTATAAGCTTCGATGGAGTTTTGGAAGCAACACGAAAAGTCATGTTTCACCGCATTATATCACTTTCCAACACTCGTGCTTGTAATTCAGCACTTTATGAATAAAACACCACTGTTTTATACATAAACACTTGAAAAAACACTAGTTTTGGAAAAAAATACAATGGGGCGACACGACTCTTTCCGCGTTCCCGCCAAAAACTCCAACCACCAGTTGTACACTGTGGATTTTCTCCGGACAAAAGGTTTATAACGTTTGAAATGTTGTGTATGAGACTATAGGGTTCTGTTTTCTGGGAGATGTATGTATGTAGATTAAATTTAAGTTTCTATTGGACATCTAATACCTATATCTGTTTACATGTTTCTTCTTCAACCACATTGTCGCTTACAACAACAACAACAACAACAGGTGAGTTGGTTCTCAAATGTGTCTAATTCACGTTAAAAAAAGCGTAATAGAAATATGTCTAATTTCTTACCAATGGCTTGAATAGCCGCGTAAACTGCCGTCCGTGAGAATCCCATCTCTATAACCTGCTGCACTTGTGAAGAATTGGCCCAAGTGTTGAGATCCTTGCGAGCTAAAATCAAAGGAGTGGCGGGCATCAAAAGAAATCCTTCGCCTTCTTCTAATGGAGACATATTATTTGTTTTACGACTTACACAAAGACGCGGTGCTGGTAGAAGGTCCAACAGAAGTTTGCATCACGTTGCTTTTATCTATTAACGGCATTTCAGGTGGTATTTCGTTATCTTTTTCTTCTGAAAAATTGATTTCATTAAAAATGTTAATGGTGATATTACGAGTATGGTTGACATATTAGATTATCTCTCCTTAACTATGAACTTTTTTTTTATATTTGCTAGGCTAGGTGTTTTACCACGGCTCACCTGATTTAAGTGGTGGCGTGGTCGATTATGGTAAGGCACATCTAGCCTGAAATGGAACTAGCTCTCAAGTGAGGCTACCGGAACACATCGTTAGATGCTTGGCGGCAGATTTTCAACTTAAAGGTTGGTAGCTAGCCAGCCGAGTATTAGAAAGTACCCTACCACATTGCGAACTTGATCGGCAGTGCTAGGCATTAAGGTTTTTCTTGCGAGGTTACAAGTAGCCACAAAACATCTACCCCACCGATTACCAGGTCTCCGGAAAACGTAGCCAGCCTACTTTAATTACTAAAAAAACTGACTCGGTTTTGACAATTTGTTTTAGAAAAATGTGTTTTATTAAAAGCTATGTAAAGTTCTTGTATAAACGAGACTTATGTCTGTATAAATAAAACAAATTCAGCGTACTAGTAAACCAAATTAAAAGCCATTTGATATTTTGGCAGCTTAGCTGGGAGACCGTCTGGAGTTTCGGTAGCCTAGCTGGGTGGCCGTCTGGCATCTAATCTGGAGGTCCTAGGATCGCATCCAACGCACTGTTGTCTTTTCTAAGCTATGTGCGTATTGTCGACGAATTCAAACGGTGAAGGAAAACATCGTGAGAAAATCTACATGTCCGAGTGTTCTTAAAAAAGTTCTCAAAGATGTGTGAAAAGTAAAGGTTAATCGAATAAGCTAATCACTCAACAAAAGTTGTAAAAAGAAAGTTGAGAAAACCACAATTTTCACAAGTAAGCCGTCGTGTGTCTTTGGTATCAACATCGACAGCAAGTACTTACCATTGTAGACGTGTGAAGCGAGTTGTTGCACTATAGAAAGCGCGGCGGCGGTGAGGTCACGTGGCGAGTGAGACGCCGCGAGCGGGCTCGGCCGTGTCGCCAGGGCTAGCAGGCGACGGAGCAAAGTACCTTCAGTACCTAGAGCCGTGCCTCTATCAACATTACCTGAAACAGCAGTAACTAATATAAAGCAATTGCAGATACATCATACAAGAAAAGGTACTGCGGTAAATCATGCTATTCTTTAGTATAGCATGATTATATAATCATGCTATCTAGATGGCACCACTATCTATGCGTGTTTCGCGCTATTTTGACTTCACATTAACTACTTCATGGTAATGTACCGACAAATCAATAGATGGCGCGTGTTGTTATTGTTTATAAGCTGTCCGCTTCACAACACGCGAAAATAAGACTTATTCAAATCCTAGCGTTTCTATGCGCGTACTAGGTTGGTGAATTGGTTGCTTGTCGCTGTGATTTCTGGTGGCGTATCATAGAATGGATGCCCAGATATGGTAAGGGTAGCATGGGCCTAGTTCAAGATGGGTTGAAAATATCATCGTAATTTTTGCAGGTCGATCTTGGACTCAATAAGCACAAAACTGAGATAGATGACATATCGAGAGAGTAGCCCATACCCAGCAATGGGATAAAGAAAGATTAATGATGTAGGTTGATTAAAGTAATTATAACGATGTGTTTGATTAGTACTGACTTTAACACTGTTTAAGTAGTAGTTTATGTTTTAAAACAATTTTAACTTTTTTTCTTTGCTTTTGGTGTCGCACCTTATGCGTTTGCCAGTGCCAAATGTTTCAATATTTTCCGAAAATTCAAGTTAAATAAGTCTAAATCACAGTCAACATCACACAAAATAAGTCAAAATCGAATCCGGTCATGGCCTAGTATACTGGTGACTTAACTTCAAGCTGTCATTGAATTTAGAAAGTAACAACTCATGATTCATTCACTACATATCACTTTTTCACACTCTGCGAGAGTGCGAAAAAGATATTTTATAAATAAAACACCACTTTGATATACATAAAACTGGAAAAAAAAACACAAATTTTGGAATAGGTAAAATAGAATGACGGCCACATGATTTTATCACATTCCCGTCAAAACTCCAATTTGATACTTAATATTACTTACCCGTGTTATCAGGAGGTTGCATCAATACTTTTCTTAGCCTAGTTCGCGTCGTCAGAAGTCCTCGTACGGCGCATAACGTTAATAGTTCCATTTGTTGCTTCCTAAGACCACACACGTCTAATTCGGCTGAAACACATACATACACACATATATTATATATATATATACTAGCCAAAAGCTGAGCTTTGTGAGGGCTCGCGTAGTTTTTCTAACGGGTAATAATTTTTAAGACAACTTTATTTTTAAATCAGTTCTGTTGCAGCAAGTTTAACTCTTTGGTTTTCTAACAGATGGCGTTAGTAGTACATTCTATCCAATAAATACAAAATTGTTAATGTATGTATACAATAATGTATAATATGTATATAATAAAAACAACTTATAAAAGATTTTTTTGTCAGATAACACATCTAGATATGAAGTTAAATTACTATGTTAAAGCTCAAATCTATAGGCGTGATAGTTTTTCAGTAAAGTGTACCACATAAATGCTCAGGTTGTGAGATAGTGATAGGGCTCTCTTCGCTCGCCCTGACAATACAACACATGTTAAAACCATTTAAAATGAAAATTGTAGCCTTAGCACAGAAACAATGAAAAAAATACGTGTTTTTTTTATTGTTTCTGTGCATAATGCAATGATGGGCTTTTTAGTTTACCGGGTAAATGATGCGGATGCATAGGAGACGCTTGTGGTCCGGCGCCCAGTAATGACGCACACACTCTCAACGCGCTTTCACCGCCACCTAACGGATGAATTAAGCGCTCGCTCTCTGTACTTTGTATACCGCTCAGTTCACTCTGTAATAAAGATCTTAAATTTGAAAAAAGTTCACTTATACATGGGAGCGTATTTCCTACACTAAAACAAAATTCTTACTGTTAGTTACTTAAAGTTCTAAGTACCGCTGCAATGGATGTTAGCAGGTGTTATCTCTTACTATCAGGAGAGTATCTCGTTCGTCTTATTACTTCTTACCATAAAAGTAACACCCACCTTTGTAAGAGTGTTATCTTCGTATATTAATGTAACTTTCGCTCTAGGCGAAAACTGCGTAACTATTGCATTTCGCGGAGGCGATCCAGTCGTTACTCTTTGACCCATTCGTATCCGCCATTCGACACCTCCAACTACGCCTAGAGCGCCAGCTGCAATGTCATTTGGAGGATAAATTTATGGGTGTTAAGGTTTAGTTACAAGAACAAATATCATTGATTGTTTAGGTACATTGCATATATTGTAGGAATAAAGAATAAAGTTAATAAAAAAAGACTGCAAAAGACATCAGATGACGTAATAGTTTGTTTTACTGTTAACAAAGATCTGTTTGTTTTGTAGCGATGATAGCTCAGTGGTTAGCGCGGTCGGTTCGTACGCCAAAGGACGTGGGTTCAAACCCCAACAATAAGCTTGAGTTGCCGGTGAAGTAAAAACATCGTGAGGAAACCATAGCGTGGTGGTAGGGTACTTTCTGGTACTCGGCTAGCTAGCTACCACCCTCAAGTTGAAAATCTGCCGCCAAGCATCTAACGGTGTGTTCCGGCAACCTCACTTGAGAGCCAGTTCCAGTTTATGTTTACCATCTTCTAACATGAGCTGTGGTCAAACACCTAGCCTGTCAGTACAAAAAAAAACTTTTTGGGATCTATGTTTAGCCACTACAATTCCATTGACGGTTTACGAAAGTATTTCCAAAAAGGCCACTTACCAATTAGACAGGTTTCAAGTGTAGGTGGGGTTGGTTTTATTGTCTGTGTCATGTCTTGACTGCTGCTCGGCCACCAATGCCAATCGCTTGTTACCTGAAGTAAAGAATAACATCATACGGAAATTTTGGTACCACAGATAACAAAATATTGGTACATAAACATTATTCCATACAACAAAGGGTACTACGGCAAATCGGTGTAATGCGGGGTCTAGATAGTGCCACTCTCTGTGCGTGTTTTGACTTTGACTTTTGACTTTTGCCACTATTTTGACTTTACATCGGCTACCGTTTTTTTAATTTAGATAACAGGCTAGCGATGATAGCTCAGTTAGGGTATTATACATGGAATCTCCCCTTCATTTGCCGGCAGGCCCACTATTGCCTCCTCAGGCCTTCGCTTATAAATATTAAACGGGCACCTTGTTTGCCCCCTTATCTATTTTGTAAACAAGCTGCCTGGGCTCGCGTCTTGGTTGTACTCGTATGTCGGAATTCCGAATAAGTTAAGATGAACTTAATGTTCAGTTTCGTAGTCAGAGCAATACTTGTAATCTAAGTTTACGTAATTTGCTTTCCTTTGCTATTGATATAATAAGTGTATGGTGATAGTGTTTGTAGCGATGGTAGCTCAGTGGTTAGCGCAGTCGGTTCGCATGCCGAAGGGCGTGGGTTCAAACCCCAACAATGAGCTTGAGCTGCCGGTTAAGGAAAACATCATGAGGAAACCATAGTGTGGTGGTAGGGTACTTTCTAGTACTCGGCTGGCTAACTACCACCCTCAAGTTGGAAATCTGCCGCCAAGCATCGAACGGTGTGTTCCGGCAGCCTCACTTGAAAGCCAGTGCCATTCCAGGCTAGGTGTGCTTTACCATCTTCGACCACACCGTCACTTAACATCAGGTGAGTTGTGGCCAAACAACTAGCCTGTCAACCAAAAAAAAAACTATGCAAAGCTTGTACTATGGTAGTCAGATAGCTGATAGAATACTTAAATACTATTTTTTTGTAAATACATACTTATATGCAGAACACCCAGACAATTTGATTATAGCACAAAATGCTTGTCCTGATTAGAAATCGAACCTACGGATCTTGAAGCGGACATAGTAACCAATGAGCCAACCGGGCAGTCAAAATTACCACTAACAAAACTTTTCTGGTTATAAATGTAGGTCTAGTTATTTAATCGCAAATTAATGTGCCTAGCAAGCTAAAATGTGGAGGAATGCGATTTATATAATTATGCTTTTTTTGTTAATTACCATTTGGGCAGCCAGCTGCAATTTGTTCAACAGTAGTGCTGTGATTGGTCCGTGCCAGTGTGGCGCGGAATGTAGCTGTCGAATGAGCTGGACTAGCGCCGCACAGTTTGCACCTGTGAAGCTTGCCGTGGCCGGTGCGCGCCATCTGTTATCTATAACCACGAAACAATGTATATTGATCGATATCCATAGTCAGTAATCAGTGTTTTAGTGTGTTGAAAATATAACACTAATTTGCGTTATGTACAGCATACACATATAACACAGTCGCGTGTTTGTACTATATGAAATACCTACTATTGCTACGTACGTGAATTTTTTGTCTCAAAGAATAGTTAAAAGTTTGAAGTTTGCTTGAAAACTTGTCAGAACATTTGGCGCAGTGCTGTTATTTCAATGAATGTTGAGACTGTGCGTTAAATCATGTTTTGCATGTTAGAACCATCCGGCATAAGATGCGAGAGCCTGCAGAAGCTATAGAAAATAGCAATTCGTACACGACGTTAGCTTTACAAACAAATATATCTATAAATGCAATGATTGGCTGTTCGAACCGACCGTAACGACAGATCGACGCGGGCGAAATTTGGGTAAGTTTTAAGTAGAATGCGAAAACTTTTGCCTTCGATCGATCTATCCAGATGATAATAATCTACCACTGACCGACTTCCTCGTCGTCCGGCGCGGGCGCAAGCATATTATAATTGAGCCTCAGTACGGGGTCCATGGCGTGGGTCTCGAGCCACAGCCGGCCGACTAGAGCCACCAGCTGAGCGCCCACAGTTTGGCGCCACTCGGGGGCGCCGGCGTGCTCCACCAGCACTCGACGGAGCACCCACAACGCTTGAATCTAGAAAGGAAAGTTATACATTGGAAGGCTAAAACTGGATTGCGTCGTCACTTCATTGCAAGCCACATTCTTAGCCATTTAATTACATCACGAGGCCCATCTCTAAGAGACCAAAATTCACTTGGAAAGTAGCGCTATCTATTGATTTATTATATGTGAATTTTACTGTAACTTAAACTTGTATGTTTTGAGACAATTTAAAATTAAAATTGCTACTAGATAGCAGAATGCACATAGTATGATGCCAAACATAAAAATAAAATGTAATTTGCCAAAATACGATAGTTAATTTAGGATTTATGAAGAAACAGACAGACACAGAGACTGATAAAATCTTAACAATCTTTTTTGTGCAGACGTGTAAACTTGAACATTTGGCAATGTCTAACTTTTAGTTGTTGTTAAACTTACTTGTAAATAAATGAGATCCTGTGTGATAGGTTTTTCCACTGCGGAAATAATACTGTAGCAGAGCTCGAACCACGAGTCCGTGCATAAGGCCACGCGCATTTCAGGGCCTTGAGCACTTGCTAAAACGAAAAAAGTGTTAGTCATTTTTTTTTATTCCCCACGTACGCTAATAACCGCCTATGAAAACTTGCGTGTACTTTTTAAACCTACCTCTCAACAAAGCAAGCGCCGTATGATATGCGGCGGCGAAAGCTGTAGGAGGTGGCGTGGCGTGCGCATGCGCGAGCGTCAACAACCGTCGCTGTAATGCAGCTACATTCCTCCTTGCTACCATTCCCGCTGGACCCCTGACAGCGCCAACTCCAGCACAAAGAGCGCGAATAGCGTTCGTCACGGTTGCCCGCACCTCGCTCACCGGCCACCATTCGACTGCGTTTTCTGTCACTGAAAAATTAAGACTTCCTTTATGTTACATTACATACAATTTTTTAGGCATGCGATTGACCGCCATCTTAACATCAGCTAATTGAAACGCTGTCTACAGTGAAACAAGTTTCCCTAAAAAAACAAAATTTAGTTGAGAACATTAAAACAAATGTTTTGGAAGATGTTAAACTCCCGAGCACATCTTGAGGTATCAATGATCGTACAAATAAACAACACGTGCACAAATATAAACTGGATTAGCGTTTGACTGAGTGTTTTGATCGCATATTAAATATACACGTCACATGACTCATGAGTTCATTCGCCTTTTAACTGTGCTAAGATATAAAAGCAAACATACAAGCAAATCAAATAATATATTTAATTTCAAGTATACGACACAGCAATACGATTAACTTACCTGTTCCATGTACTGTTTCGTCGATAGAAGGCGGCGGCGAAGGCGACCGCGCCAGCTTGAGATCATATTTCCCCTCCTTTCCCATTCTATAAGAATTAGTTCCCCCCGCGTCCCAAGCCACTCTGACCCATCCGTCTTCTCCTAGCTCACCGATGACGCGACCCTCGCCGCCAGGGACCCCATCCTAGAAAAATACATATACATACTTATACACATATGGCCCAATGACGACGATATCTAACTTTCACATCGCGCATCGTTTAGACGCAAAATGTACATTTCATCAATTGTTTAGACGTCTTAACAGAGGTACGTCGCAAGTCCAAACGCTCTTCTAGAATATCAATTTGCATCACTTACGCAGTAAGTAAACAATAGAAAAATGCTTAGGTCTTATGTAATTTTACTGTTTAGTCGTTGGAAACTTGAGTGTACTCTGGTATTTATGTCAAAAATACGATATTTGCATTTTTTATAGTTGATTTTTCTTTTCAAAAATAAGGATTATAAAAAGCTTCTTCTTCTTCTGTCTAGCGATTATCCCGGCTTGAGCCGGGGTCCGCTTTCCTGCTGTGTGAACACCAAAGCATTTCACAAAAATATTATAAAAAGCATTTCACGAAAAGATTATAAAAAGCATTTCACAAAATTAGTAATCATTTGGCTATGTAAAAACAACTATCGAATTAATTGGAAGGGAACAACTGTAGAGAATTCAGGAGAAGATGACTTACCTGATCGCCCCATTTCCAATCCTTGCCTCGAACAACTCTAGTGCCTATTTTCATTAGAGAAGCGAGTTCCGGTCCTGACAGGGACGCACCCCTAGCTCGGGCCCCAAGTCTCTCGTCTTCGTAAATTACGAGACAATCCGCTACCAAACAAAGGAAAATTAAACAATATTATTACTAAACATGAATATATAATATAATATATAATGTAAACTTTGATGACAACTTTAGACTTACATTTGCATTTAATCCCTGTGCATATAAGAGACGCGTTCTGAACGGTCTCACCACCAATTTGTTTCAATAGTGTTAGACACGAGCTTAACGCCCCTCCATTTATTAGCTGCTCTAATTCCGGTCCATGACAACCTTCGGTTAGGAGCGATAGTAAATTTACTAAAAATCTGAAAGCACATTGAGGATATCGGTTAAAATTAAACAAGCGAATCAATTTCTGAGTTATGTTGGGAATGCATTAAAATAATTATAATATTTGGCAAAACTTGTGTTTTTTTTTTTGGGTGCTTATGTATGTAATAGTTGTTTTTTTCATAAAGTATCGAATTACATGCGTGAGGTTGGGAAATGATATAGAGATGAAACAGGACTTTTCATGTTCAATTTCAAAACTTCATCGAAACTCATAATAACGTTGGCGCTATTTTACTAGCGCGTCGACTTGACTGTTTTTACTTCGTGTAACTTGGACATTAATTTATCGTAATTGCAAAAAGTGCCAAAAACAAACAAAAGAAGCGTGGGGGAACTTACCTCGCACGAGAGGGTCTATTCAATAAAGCATGAGCTCCGCAATTCGCGCTCATTTTCAATGGCATGCTCTGACTTGTGGAGGAGGTGACCTCTCCTTCCAACACTCTCGCCTTTAACTCTATCATAACGAAGTCCAACAACTTTGCTCTCTCTAAAAGTATCATATATTTCGAGTATGGTATCACAGATTCGATGCCTTTTAACGGCGGCATCAGTGGAATAGTTGGTTTTAAAGCTACGTAAGGGACAGAGTCAGCCATATTGGCGCCAATAATGCCAGTCAGTGCCGCGTATTTCACGCTTTCCGACATCGTTTGAGATGAATATAGAATACTGTTTATTATATTGTAGCCAGTCTTTCTTATCTGCGCTCTTTGCACCTGAAAATAAACTTTATTAGTAAAGTAAAAGTTTCAAAAGTATGTAGCTTTTTAATATAGAAAGGTAAGAGTATACCTGACAGTACAGAGCTCTTCGTAGAATGTCAATATCACAGGGTTCTTCGGTTATCACAAAATCAATTATAGATGCAGTCAAAGTTTGCTGTTCGGGCTTTACTTCTTCTAGCATCCAATACAAATCTGAAAAAAAAAATACATTTAGAATAATAAATAAGTACCTGAATGAGCCTTGCTCGGTTCATTGCCTGAAAACACGGATACAAGGACGTTTTCTAATAATGAAAGCTTATTCAAATTGTGGAATAACTGAATGTGTTAGAATTGGTCTACAGTACATTTTGACTCACCTTTTTCATCACATGCAAGTTTCGACACCCAAGCGTTAACGAACTTATTTCTTTCGGAATTATCATCATCCTTCTCCTCATCAGCCATAATCAGATCAGTCTTGAGATCGTCAGCGAGGATCATGACTTGTTTTTCACTTTCCATAGATTCCTTGAGCACTGACGCTTCAGTCATATCGTTTAAAGAACTAAATGAGATCTCATTGGTGGGCGTTTTATCATCTAAGAAGTCATCTCGATCCATATCGGGCTTATCGCTTCGACCGTCATTGTGTCTTGTGCTACTACTGTTTGATGCATTTTTCCTGTCTTTCTCTAACTGCTCGCTTTTAATTAGTACTCGCGTTTCTTTCTCTCGCGGCTTTAGTGTGTTTTTCGTCTCTTTCTCTCGAGAATTCAGTTGCGTTTGTTTCTTATCTTTATCGATTGGTCGTTCCCGGAATTTTATTCGAATTTTCGTGGTCGGTATCAGAATACAATGATCACCGGAAGAGTCTGCTTTTTCCGGCTCTTTAGTCTTTTCAATGACGATGCTGGGAGGTTCTTCAGGAGTTTTACTTGACGCGTTAGCTATGGATGATTTTATTAGCAACGCGTCGCCTTGTAGCAAGCTGCCGGTTGCTTTGAGCATGCTCTTGCTTAAGCTATTCTGTCTGTTTCGCAGTTCCTTAGTGGTTACAAAACATTTGTTGAAGGTTGGTGCTTTAGCGGCGCGGGCAACTTTCTTGAATATCTTTTTAGCTGTGCACGGACGCCGAAAAGGTGGTCGTTTGTGTAGTGCTGTCACTGCAGGCGACATCGCTGCTCGTATTTCATGTAGAAGGAACCTAGCTCGTTCTAGTGGCGCAGCACAAACCTAAAAAATATGTGATATAATCGGTCGAAGTTATGTCACTTTGCCATATATACTCGTACCACAGCCATGATAAATTTAGCATTTTCAGATAAAATTTCATAAAATTACACACCTCTTTGTATCCCCGGGATAATTGCTGTCTGGTTCTCATTAGAGTCCATTTACATTGCTGTACTATTTTCACTATTTCTGACATCGCAGGGGACAGCTTTACTTCACCTTTTTGCATTTCTACAAAAAGGATGTAACCCTTAATATGATGGACAAGTAATTTTAACACAATGTACAAACGTATGTACACACACACATTTATGCACCTAACCCCCAAACACAACACACAAAATTAACTTCCCTACTATATTGAAGTTTTGCCAAGTTAGTTGGAAGACCATCTAGCTTCCAAACTGGTGGTTCTGGGTTTGAATCACACGGCACTTACCTCTCTGTTTTCTAAGTTATGTACACAATACCGGTGAACCAAACAATGAAATAAAACATTGCATAAAGCCGACAACCGGTTTAAAAAAAAAGTTCTACAAGATGTGCGTAGTCTGCCATACCGCACTTGGCAGCATGGTAAATTATGATCTTATCCATTTCATAATAAGATGCCCACGCCCAGCAATGGGACAGTTAATAAACACAGGACTGATACAGACATAAGTGTTCCCTAGTTTAAGCTACACAGTCACAAGCTACTTACCAGCAGTGGCGGTAGCTAAAGCGTGTTCCTTCAAGCCAGCATGGTAAAGCAAGGCGGCTAACAATGCTCTTCTTAGTTCTTCCAACGGATGTTCAGGGGGGAAATGAGGAGCACAACCTTCGCGTCTCTCGCATGCCCACCATAAGTGTAGAGCTAGTGGATCCTGTATAACAAGTACAAAAATTGACTTTTTATAAGAATATTTTCAAACAATCAAAATCCATGATCAAATTTCTGGGGAAACGATTCTCGTTCTGGTCTCGAAATCATATTTAAAAAAAAATTATATGTCTAAAAAAAAAACTTTTTTTACAGTCTAAACTTTATTTAGGTATCACTTTGGTTTTCTCTGTTAGCTTTGGTCTGGATTTCAATAAAAAAAAAATGTTTCAGTCAGTTCAGTGAACAAACAAATTCAGTCTTATAGTCAAAGTCATAAGCAACTCACGGTCAAGTCTAGTCTATGATACAAAAGTTGTCGTGGCTTTACTGGAAGCTTCTACGGACTTTTTAAAACAAGTGAAAAGATGTTTTACCACATTATGTCTATTAAAGCGCCGAATTACTTACGTACGAAAGTGTGCCCATTTTCGTGCACGTAATCCGGCACTTTATGATTAAATTATTACTATTTTAAACAGTTTTTAGTTTTTATTTTAAAGTTTTTAAAGGTAATAAATGCAGCGTCATATTTTTTTCGTGTTCCCGCCAAAACATGTTTCAGACGAAGCAGTTCTATTAAGTTCCTTCTGACCTTCACTTGTTTCAGTATTTTAATATTCACTTACATGTAATTTAGGTTCTGCCAGTGCGTATAACAACGCGTCAGCGCGAGCAGTGGAAGCCGTGTTGACTTTAGGCGCAGGTTTGGAGGCTCGTGACGTCATAGGAGCCTCGCTAGCTGGACTATTACCGCCTGTTGACGATCCGCTCCGAGCCTCCGCCTTCTCTTCGTTAAATGGATTGGCCAGTTTCGACACCTATGATAAAGAGTTTAGATGTATTTTCGTTTGGGATACCATAACACAAAATATGAAATGTGTCATATTAAATCTTACCATATGTTATTGATAACACCAAAGTTACAGGTCATTTTGTTGCAAAAAGCAAAGTAAGAAAAGTTTTTTTTTTTTTTTAAGAAATATGTTAATTTTTAATTGATTGTGTGTAGGATATGACCAGGATTTAGTTATGTTCTTATTTGAATCTCACTCAAATCACCTCAAATCTAATCTCGCAAATTATTATGAAATAGTGTGTGTGTGCGCATGTATGTTTGTGTGTGTATGCGTGTGTTTGTGTACATATGCGCGTGCGCGAGTGTGTGTTACTTGAATATTTTTGGAGTAATGGTATTATAGGATCAGTATTCACCTGTAAGCCACCTCTAAGGAACGCAGCGGACGCGTTAGGCATTGCATCTCTTTCGGCTTCCTGCACCGGCAGCGAGCGAACAAGCCTGGCGCCACACTGCGATATACCAAGCGCCAAGTGGAACGCACTTGATGCTAGGATGTGAAATGCACGTAAGCTTGCTCCGCTTTCCTAAAAGATAAAGAGAAATGTAGAATGGACAGAAAGAAGCGGTATTTGGCGGGAACACGGAAAAAATCATGTAGTACGAGTATTGTAATATTTTTTGAAACTGGTGTTCATTTAAATGTGAAATAACATAAAGCTATGGCGTAATTTATGACGTTTGACATTCAAAATGGCGTATTTTTTCCCGTTGTAATCGGCGACAAAGAACAGCACAAAAAATAACTACAATAGCTTATTTCTTTTCCTCTTCAAAGACAAAGATAATACCAGTTATTCGGTTTCCATGGTAAAAGTTTTTTTTAGTTTGGGGCTAGATGGCGCTTTGTGACACGTCCTGTTATATATATTTTTTAATGGCTGATAGGGTATGAGTTTGACCACAACTCACCTGATGTTAAGTGACGGTGTGGTCGAAAATGGAAAAGCACACCTAGCCTGGAATGGAACTGGCTCTCAAGTGAGGCTGCCGGAACACACCGTTAGATGCTTGGCGGCAGATTTTCAACTTGAGGGTGGTAGCAACCCAGCCGAGTACTAGAAAGAACCCTACCATCATGCTATGGTTTCCTCACGATGTTTTCCTTCACCGGCAGCTCAAGCTCATTGTTGGGGTTTGAACCCACGCCCTACGGCATGCGAACCGACCGCGCTAACCACTGACCTATCATCGCTACAAACACTATCACCATACACTTATTATATCAATAGCAAAGGAAAGCAAATTACGTAAACTTACATTACAAGTATTGCTCTGTATGTGTTCCGCATACATCCCTATACACTTCTCAGTGATTTGAGATAGGTAAGCCGCGTGAGGGTCGACGCTGAGCGCGGCGGTTGCGTCGCAGCCGCGCTTCTGTCGTACGACTTCCACCGTCTCAGCATTGTCGCACTCGAACCCGGCGACGTCGAAAATGAACCCCGATATTATGATCCACGAGCCACCTTCCTTTATGTGGTTTGCAAGGTCACACCTGAATATAATACAGTTGGGTTTACAATAATAGTTCTTCCGTATTCCCGCGGAGTTACAACATTGGGTTCTTCAAAAGGCGTGTTATTAGAATCTTAAAAGGTCGGCAACGTTTTTGTAGTGCTCTTGGTATTGCAGGTATCCATAGGCGACGGCGATTGCTTACCATCAGGCAACCCGTCAGCTTGATTGCCAACTATGGGATAATGTTGATGTTAAGTGAAGATACGATCTACGATGGAGCACGCTCGCCTAGACACCGATTCACTCTCGATTGGAGACACCCAAATTGTATCCATCAGGGAACACCCACTCGGGTAACGCATTCCACGCTTTAGCCGAAATGAATGAAGACGAAGTTTACGTACGTAATTAGTAGACAAATGTATGTAAAGTGGAAGTGACCCCTGGCAGGAGTAAATGGTATCTGCTTTTTTCGTACATTTGACGATCCTTTACATAGATACGTAAGAACCGGGCTAGCTTTTTTATCACGGTACCGTTTTCAGCGTTTGACCGTCAGCAACAAAGTATAAAGCACGCATATTAAGAAGGTACCTAAGAAGGAGTTTCACCGTGGCGCGTATTTTTTTTAAATGTCTTATTAAATGCGGAAACTGAAACCAGAAAATAGAATTTTCAATTGGGATATGTTGATCACATTATGTGTTTAGATTCAAGCACAAAAATCACTCACTTTCGCAATAGTGTGTTATTAGCCTGATTTCTTTTAGATACCAATCCAGGCCAACCTAGTACGTCAGCATCCATCTTGGTAGCGGCGGGTAGAACCTTCGCGGACTCGTCGCAAGCGCGCGCGATTGTAACGAGCGAGTTCGAACATTCGGCGAGCGCATTCGGCGATCGAGACGCGCATGCGCACACCCACGCACTCAATTCGGTTATCACTCGACCTGGAGAACAGAAAAAGCTTTAAAATGCATTACAAACGAGTAGAACTGGAGAAGGACTGTTACGTATCGCGAGCCGCGAACTAAAATGGTAAAGACAAGTGCGCATTAATTATTCTTCGATATATGTAACAATATTACTTATTATTATTACTTGGTGGTAGATTTCCTTAGCAGGAGGTCGTCTAAGTAGGTACCACCGCAGTACCAGATATTCTGCCGCCAAGCAGTAGTGTGTAAACATTACTGTGTTTTGGTTTGATGGGTACTGCAGCTAGCGAAATTACAGGGCTATTGAGACTAACAATAATCTCAAAACAATAATAATAATAACAATAGTCTCAAAGTAATGAGCGCTAAGGCAGCGATGCCCTGGACCTTGTTTTACTACTCAAAGTTCTGTGTATCACTGCAATGGTCATGGACAGGCGTTATCTCTCAACATCAGGAGAGCGTCTCGTTCGTCTCATTACAGTTACATATAAATAAATAAATTAAATTTTCGAGTTGAAACAGAATCGCAAGGGAATCAAAACCAAAACCCTAGAAGTACCCTACTTCCCGTGTTTGGTACAAAGCAATGTCTTATAGCACAGATAAAGGAAAAATTGCGAAAAGCATAAATTACCATTTAAAAAAAACATAACTTTTACTTATGTATATACCTACAGGTTTGTACGGAACCCTCGGTGGGCTAGTCCGACTCGCACTTAGCCGGTTTTTGATAGCTAAAGTGATAATAAAGTGGAAGCTTTCTTAAACAAATTGAACTGACTCACCGACGATGTCTGCGGCGATGAGATCGCACAACGTAGCGAGTTGGTCAGTGTCGGCGGAGCGCGCCGCCCGTCGAAACAGAGACAAAGTGGATTGCACATGCTCCGCTAGCAGAGAAGTGTACTCTGTGAGGAGCGCCCGGACGCCGCCGCGCGTACTTCTGCCGCCTCGGGACCACATCGCTTCGCAAAATAGTAGCCTGAAATATAGCAGTTGAAAACAAATAGCTTTAAAAATTAGGTGATAGGCTTTATACATGATAAATTCTTTATTGTGTGGCTAGGAGATTCACCATAGCTCATATGATATTAAGTGACGGCGTGGTTGAAGATGGTAAGCGCAACTAGACTGATATGGAAATAGCTCGCAAGTAAAGCTGCCAGAAGACACCGCGTGACATTCTACGTCAGCCAGGAGTTGACAAGGTGATGATATTACTTACTACTAACTACTGATGATTATTTTACTCGGTGGTAGATTTCCTTAGCAGGAGGTCGTCTAGGTTGGTGCCATCGCAGTACCAGATATTCTGCCGCCAAGCAGTAGTGTGTAAACATTACTGTGTTCCGGTTTGAAGGGTACTGCAGCTAGCGAAATTACAGGGCTATTGAGACTAACCATCTAGTCTCAAAGTAATAAGCGCAAAGGCAGCGATGTCCTGCACTTTGTTTTACTACTCAAAGTTCTGTGTATCGCTACAATGGTCATTGACAGGCGTTATCTCTTAACATCAGGAGAGCGTCTCGTTCGTCTCATTAATGTTACATAAAAAAAACTCAGTGATTAGCGTGGTTGGTTCACAGGCTGGAGGGCATGTGTTCTAAGCTGTCGGTGAAGGAAAACATCATGACGAAACCAGCGCATGGTTGTACGGTACTTTCTAGTACTCGACTTGTGACCTTCAAGTTGAAAATCTACCGCCAAGTACATAACGGTGTGTTCCGGCATCCTCACTTGAGAGCCAGTTCCATTTCAGACTAAGTGTGTTTACCATCTTTGATTATTTACATCTTCACGACACTTAACGTTAGATGAGCTGTAGTCAAACACCTAACCATAAAGCTATCAACTAATCATGTCCCTTTTACTACGGTCGAGACCTAAAGCCATTGAAACCTGACTAAAATTTCGGTTCAGCTGAGGAAATCAAAGAAGTGAATTATTTGTGTATATTACATATTTGTGTTACGCTAGATCAAGGATGGCGAACCAATGGCACGCCACACGATATTTTGGGCACGCCACTCACCAAAACACAGTGCAATATGTCTTTTTTGTTATAAATGAAGAGTTGTGAGTTGATAATATGTAGTTTTATGTAGACGTGTTCTGTTCAGGGGTAGACGTGTTCTAAAGTGGAGACCGCGAATTGGCAAACGTAGCAAAGAACGCCTTGAGACTCGATATACGTAGGACAGCTGACGGTGGATGGAAGCGAAAAGCCACAGATCGGGCTGAGTGGCGTGTCTTGGGAGAGGCCTATGTCCAGCAGTAGACTACGATAGGCTGATGATGATGATGAATATTTTGTTATAATATTTTACCATTGATCACTAAGTCAAAATTATTTAACGGCACATTAACATTTCTTTAGAAAAATGGCAAGTTGGTCTATAAAGGTTCGCCACCCCTGCGCTAGATGTAATGCCAAATACAGACATTCTGAGTGGTAATGTATTTCCTAGGTTATTGGGTACAGTGATAATAAACGGCATAGAACATTTTTACCTTTGAAACCGTATCAGTAGATCACAACTAGGGCTTCCAGCCTCGTCTACTTTAGGATCGTCGGTTTTGCTAATGTCGCCTTGCGTGATGGCATTTATGTGCATTTTCGTTTGACAGCTAGTGTTTTTGATCAAATGCTTTACCTGGAAAGAATAAAACTCATTAGTTTCATACTGATTACCGAACCATGGTGATTTTTAAACAGACAAACACATATATGAAACCTTTTTCGGTTTAGTCTTTCTTCAGTTTTATGGATGTATTGTAGCACCGAAAGTATTGCCGGCGCGTTGTCTATTAATATTTAAATACCAAAGCCATTTTTAGGGTTCCGTACCCAAAGGGTAAAAACGGGACCCTATTACTAAGATTTTGCTGTCTGTCTGTCCGTCCGTCCGTCTGTCTGTCACCAGGCTGTATCTCAAGAACCGCGATAGTCAGACAGTTGAAATTTTCACAAATTATGTATTTCTGTTGCCGCTATAAAAACAAATACTAAAAACAAAAAAAAAAAAAAAAACTTACAAAAAAAAATTACAAAAAATTTAAACAATAAATTTAATAAAATATTTGGGGGGCATCCCATACAACAAACGCGTTTTTTTTTTCCTTTTTCATAGATAATGGTACGGAACCCTTCGTGCGCGAGTCCGACACGCAATTGGCCGGTTTTATTTTTATATAATAACTAGGCTTGCGTTTAAATGCAATCTAACCGATATTAAGGTATTCATACCAAGATATAAATATATATACTAGAAATGTTACAATAAGCTACTTTCGATATTACTTTATTATATACTAGCGAACCGCCCCGGCTTTCCACGGGTGCAATGTGGTGACTATTGTGGTGCATATGCATGTATTATACTTTTTGTACGGATCCCTAATTTAATTTAATTAAAAATATAGGTTGTGATACTCAGTGATAAAGTGGCATTTTATTAGTTTTTCATTACAAACATACAAATCTTTTCTTTTTATAATGTTATAGATTAAGTATAGAAGTATAGATGTATATATTTTTTTGTGTATTTTAAGTAATATTTATGTTTTATTTCATTTAATTTAATTTTAATTTATTTCTTACTAATACACCTCCTTTTTTTCAACCTTGAATCTAAAAAGGTTAACTAGAAGAGATTGCTTTTAGCGATTAGTTCGACAGTTGTTACATATATTACTTTTAATATTTTTTTTCTACTGTATGCAATCTTTGTTGTGGACAAAAGAGTTAATTATTTAACATTAGAAATTTTCAACAAATAAACACATAACACAAAAGTTAATACATCACAATATCTTACCAAATGCATGAGCGGTACCGAAGCTCCTTTTTCAGCTGCTGACACGGTGTTCAACTGATATTCTTCTTTGCACCCTGAAATGATAAACACTATAAATAATAAAGGAACACATACAGTTTTATTTTATGTTTACCTCAGTGTATATTTATTTACCTGTCGCTTCAGGTTCTCCAGTGCTGGTAGATGCAGTGGAATACTGACCCGTTACTATATCAATTTGATCGTGATCCCTAAAAAGTATAAACGTAAATATTATACCAATTTAATTATCGTTATTAGAAAGTGTTACGAGGAATTCAAAATTAAAAAGTCATTTAGTCAGTTTAGGCCCTGGTAAGGCACTTATGGACGTTAAGTTACATTTTTGAATCTACCATCGGCTCTTAATTACACTTCAACTGAGAAGACTCCGGCAAGAAACTTTTTTTTTGTGGATCTTTCTTTTTATATTAGGTTACAGTTTATACAGTTTACAGTTATATCTATTAATACATTATGCTTACTACAATTGTCATTTAGCCAGGGGGATACAAGTGCAGAGAGAAGCTACTACAACCATATATTCCTGTCCTCCACGTAATGAGCCACCTTATAGTAGGCTTGTCAATAAAATTAATAAAATTAAAAAACAAAAGTTAAATTATTTTAGTAAAATAAATAAATATAATTGTACCTATAACTGGGCAATGTTATATAATTATCATACATACGGATTAGGTTCATACAGATTACAGTGAACAGATGTAGATTGCCAGTAAAAGATCTAACGAAAGTATGGAAATTTTCATTCCCAAAAGGAGTACAGTATACAGTGAAAAGAATACAATGAACTTAGTACATGTAGAGATGGTATTAGACATCACAATTTAAAGTATAAAATGGTAATCATTGAACCCCCATCTAAGCACGAGGCTTGTCTATGACAAGTAGATTTACTTTTGTCTATGCTCTCATTGGTCCGTGATGATTGTGCCCGCACTTTTGTGGTATAAGAGTTCCAATATCACATACATTTCCCGACCGCAAAATATAAATCAAAATTTCCATCCAGAGCAAACTTTTGTGACGATTATATTTTTGTACCGTGTACTTATTTACAAGAAAATTATGTAAATATTCTATCAGATATCTGGTTCCCAGTTTTAATTTTGCACCAAACTAAGAGTTGCGCTGTATGAAATCTTCCGATATTAATTTATTTATCTAAATAGTTTTATGTAGTTGAAAAATATAATGAACTAAATCAATTCAATACAAACGTTTAGGAATTCATTTATAGAAGAAAATTGATTAAATCGTGAGAGTAAAGTATTGTACGTAACTTACACGTCTAACTGTAAATGAGTGTAGATGTCGCCAGTGTGCGCTTGTAGGGCAGTCCTCAGCGCATCGCGCAAACCACCTCCGCCCAGCAGAGACCAAACTAGCAACTCGGTCATGAATCTCGCGCCAGTACTCGAAGGCACTGACCCTGTGGATTTTTGTAATAATTATTTAAAGTACAGTGTTCGTTTCTTACACACGTGGTAAGAACTACGTGTTTAATATATTGATAACTTACAACTTGAAATATATATCTTCTTTTGGGTGATTGATATACTTTAAAAATCTTTATAAGCAACTTTAGAAAATCCTACTAATAGTATAAATGTGAAATTTTGGGTGGATGGATGGATGTTTGTTACTCAATCACGCCAGAACTGCTGAACGGATCTGGATGAAATTTTGCATCTAGATACTTTTTAGGCCCTGGAATTAAACATAGCATACTTTTCATCATCATCATCATCCATCGCCCCGCGGTATTACCCGCTGTTCCCAAGTGAATTTGAATGTTCTTTTTTTCGGGATAAAAATATATGAAAATTTCATGAATTTGGTCCAGCCGTTTCAGCGTGAAGAAATAACAAACACACTCACAAACTTTCGCCTCTATAATATTAGTGTGATTACCGGGAAATGAAGAAAACATTTATATAGCCCACACTAACCTTGCGGTAGAAGCGTGATGAGATGGTGGGCCCGTATCTGTGGCGTGGGCAACAACAGAGGCCAAGCAGCGCTCAGAGCGCGCCTCGCCGCCGCCGCGGCCGACGCCCCGGCTCGTCCTTCCACCAGCGCCACTAATGCAGTGTGGACGCCGCTGCACCACGATCTACCCTCTAGATCGCTTTCGTCGTCGGCTTTTCGGGAACATTGCCATGCGTGCACCTGACAGGACAAATTTTGAGCACTCAAATATAATAATTGAGTTTTTGGCGGGAACGCGGAAAGAGTCGTGTCGCTCCATTGTATTTTTTTCTAAAACTAGTGTTTTTTCGAGTGTTTATGTCTAAAAATAGTGGTGTCTTATTCATAAAGTGCCGAATTACAAGCACGAGTGTGGGATAGCGATATAATGCGGTGAAACATGACTTTTCGTGTTACTTCCAAAACTCCATCAAAGCATTATAGTAAACTCGTCACTACTAAAGCATGACTAGATTTGACTGGCACAGACTGGACTTGACCAAGACTGGACTTTGACTATAAAGATAAAGAAGTTGAAAAGCAGCCTCACTTGAGAGCCAGTTCCAATTCAGGCTTGGTGTGCTTTACCATCTTCGACCACACCGTCACTTAACATCAGGTGAGTTGTGGTCAAACACCTAGCCTGTCAGACTTAAAAAAATACTTACTTGTAATCTTAAGAGATTCAAACATGATATTGCAATGCATTCGTTTTCTTTTATTGGAGTAGTCCCGCATTGCTCCACGACCAGCCTCAATAGCCTTTCCAAAAACCTGCAAATTAGAAAAGACTTTATTTCAATCTGTTAAATATTATTTTGGAACAAATGACCGTATATACATTATAGATGACAAACTCACTTAAAAGTACTATCAGAGAGATCAATGACGAACGGCATAGACGAGGGCAGGTCTCTAGGACTTTCTTCACTCCACACTATTATCTGAGAAGCACAGCTTGTTACTCCTGCAAAAGACAAAACTTACAAATTTAGATAAAAATAATTAAAATCAAATAATATAATAATCGCGCTAAAATTAATTATGTATTTTTTTATTATCCTGTCCTATCCCATTAATATTATAAATGTGAAAGTTTATACAGATGGATGTTTGTTAGTCAATCACGCAAATACGGCTGAACGGATTTGGATGGAATTTGGCACACTATAGTTTATGGTCTGGATTAATTAGAATACTTTTTTATACAGCAAACTCGAATTCAACAGTGAAGGAAAACAATGTGAGGAAACCATAGCATGGTGGTTGGGTACTTTCTAGTACTCGGCTGGCTAGCTATCACCCTCAAGTTGAAAATCTGCCGTCAAGCATCTAACGGTGTGTTCCGGCAGCCTCACTTGAGAGCCAGTACCATTCCAAGCTAGGTGTGCTTTAACATCTTCTTCACCGTCACTTAACATCAGGTGAGCTTTGGTCAAACACCTAGCCTGTCAACCATAAATGAAACTTATTGTTCATTTCCACGGGACAAATTCTCGGGAAACAGCTAGTATTATTTATTCAATTGGCTGTATGTTTGATATTTCATCACACTGTAACAGCTGGACGGATTTCGATAAAGTTTGGAATGGATATAGCTTTTATCCAGTATTAACACATGCTAATTTGTATCCTGAAAAGCGCGGAAGAACGCGGTGCGTATTATTATATAGTTATTATAGTTAATAGCTAGTATTTATCGTCTATCAGAATAAGATATTATAATGGATCCCATGAGGTATTAGGACTACATTATATATTTTTCACAATATTGAAGTGGAACGTTGTTTTCAAAATTACATTTAGAGATAAAGTTCTATAAAGAAAAAACAGTAAAAAGTAATATTTTATAAAAAATCGGTAACTGTTAAGCTTATTCTTACCGTTTGCTTTAAACGAGGACCCCAACACCGAAAGTAATTGGGGTACAGGCCTGGTTATTTGCGCCCGCTCATGCGTGCCCCACGCATAAAGTGTACCTTCTGACGTCAACACAACACCGTGTGATGCTCCCAGAGACAAGTCTACCACTTTAAAACCTGTAAAAAACATTTAATTCAATCATATATCTATCGAATTAAAGATTCATTTATAACTTTAGCTAAAATATTGAAAGTTTTTACCTTGAAGCCCTTCGACTATCTTTGGTATTTTGACGTGTTCTATGTTTCCGTGACCGAGACGGTATCCATCGCCTTTTCCCCATGTGTAGACCTGACCGCTGTAAATAAATAATGTTTAAAAGAAGACTCTAAAACTATATGTTTAAGTTTAAAATCCTTTGTTTACACGTTCTCCAACTTTCGTGCAAATTATTGCAATATGTCGTATCAAGGTTAAAAATTAAACCATACTCCTATGATATAAGGACTATGCTTACGCGTCGGTAAGTGCTGCGTGCCAATGCTCTCCTGTATAAACTCTAGTGATTCTCAAAACAGACAAGGACGAAAGAGTACGAGGCGTGCCACCTTCGCTGTCGCCAAAAACTTGAACAGCGCCTTCCCATGTACAGCACAGAGTTTGGCTTTCTCCCCAACCTGAAATAGAATAAGTAATATGAAATTAAAATCTTATTTTTTCGTTTAAAAGGCTTATAATCGCATGGCGTGAAAGGGGAAGCTCACCCAAAGCTATGTCGATGACTCGTTCAATGTTATGAGCACTGAAAGAGACGGGTTGGGGTGTCAGGCAGTTTTCTATGGTGCCATGACCTAGACGACCGTGAAGACCGCGACCCCAAGTGTAGAGAGCGCCTCTAGCTGTGATTACCGCACTGAAAAACAAAGTATTTTATTAATGTTTTAATAATACAGCCCTGTTGGCTCATTGGTAGTATGTCTGCCTGAGCTGTAGGGCGTGGGTTTGATTCCCGCCAAGGACAAACATTTTATGGTATAAACAAATGTTTGTTCTGTGTCTGGGTGTTCTGTATGTATTAATAAGTAAGTATTTACAACAAAAAAAAAGTATTTATGTTATCTATCAGTTATCTGACTTCCATCACACAAGCTCAGCTTAGATATTCTAAAATCGGACTTTGCGAAATCCTTGCAACTTGAATCCCATACAACAAACGCGATATTTTTTCCTTTTTCTTAGATAATGGTACGGAACCCTTCGTGCGCGAGTCCGATTCGCACTTGGCCAGTTTTTTATATAAATTGATTCATTTAATTTAAAATCCTAATTTTCTTTTTGAGGTACATAGCCCTGAAAAAAATCCTTGCGATCTCACCTGCAAGCGATTCCAGCCGACACTTTAACGACATCGTGGTGATGTAAATGATGTATCGCCGAAGGCGCGTCCCTTGGCGCTGTGTCCCCGTGACCGAGCCGGCCGTCCTCCCCCGCGCCCCAAGACCACACCCCCCCGCACGCCGACACGCACAGGTAGTGCCGTCCGCCCGCATGGCATGACACTTGCGTTATTGTCTTGTTCTCTAAACCTGTGCCATGGAATAACAGCAGTAAAGTAACCTTCGGCGACAGACCAATTTAATAAAAGTTCATACGGTGCCAGGCGTTCGGTACACGTGTAGGCAAAAACCACAGATTTTTTTGTATGGAAAAGAGGTGCACTAACATGGTGCTTTTCAAATTTTAAGAAACAATGCCTGTCCATTACTTTGCTGCATTATTCAAAACTTTGAGTGACAACACAAAGTTCAGGGCATCACCGCATTGACGCTGAAGACCAAGATCTCCTTGGCAGCAGCCAAGCAGTGTAAATATTACTGTTCCGGTTTTAAAGGTACTGCAGTCTCTAAGTAACAAGCGCCAAGCGATGCCCAGTACCCGTACTCTAAGCGTCTTATTGCATTTCCCGCTAGGCGCTCACAAAAAAAGCTACGCGACTGCATATTGTATACTCGCGCAGTAAAGTTCACAGACGCGTGGCTTTCTCGTGAGAACCTAACGCGAATTGCAACGTCAACCTCAGAGTACGGTAGCTGTACTTTGTTTTGTTACTCAAAGTTCTGGGTACCGCCGCAACAGATATGGACAGATTGGACAGGCGTTATCTCTTACCATAAAGAGTTTTGTACGTCTCATTACTTTTTTTTTATGGCTGACAGGCAAGATGTTTGACCACAGCTCACGTGATGTTAAGCGACGGTGTGGTCGAAGATGGTAAACACGCCTAGCCTGGAATGGAACTGGCTCTCAAGTGAGGCTGCCGGAACACATCGTTAGATGCTTGGCGGTAGATTTTCAACTTGAGGGTGGTAGCTAGCCAGCCGAATACTAGAAAGTACCCTACCACCACGCTATGGTTTCCTCACGATGTTTTCCTTCACCGGCAGCTCAAGCTCATTGTTGGGGTTTAAACCCACGCCCATTTGGCATGCGAACCGACCGCGCTAACCACTGAGCTATCATCACTACAAAAAAATATGCTACTTTTACATAAAAAACTCGCTTTTCCTTTTTTTTGCTGCACGCATATTTTTTTAACATAACTATTGTTTACTATGGAACTAGATGGCTCTGCACAAAAAGTCTTTAAATGTTTAAAAAAATCAATACTTCCGACAGATAGAATAAAAGTTAATAAGGGAAACTGCTCACAAAGGGTTGCGACGAGGTGAATCACCTCACAGGCTAGTCGTCTAGACTACAAAAGAAATACATCGTCCCTTAGGTCAATGCCGCCAATCGCCATTTTATAATATATTCTAAAATTATACTATGCAAAATCCTTGCTTTACGAGCTAAATTTGAAATCGAACTTATGAAATTGTTAAAACTATTTTTATTCACATTTTATTCTATTGAGATCTTTCAATATTTTGACATTTTTGAACATTGGTGTTAACAGAAAAAATCTCTATGTAAATAATAGTAACATTAATAAAATCAATTAAAACAAATTTGGTTAACAGCTTTATTTGTTTAATAGTTCTAGTCGGTTTGCAATGAAATTACAGGACTAATGAGACGCACCATCGAATGTGTTAACGTCATGAACACTGATTCAGCATTGGTTGTTATTTGTTACTCAAACTTTTGGGTACCACTACAAGAATCAGGCAGGCTTTATCTCTTACCATCAGGAGAGCACCTCCTTTGTACCATTGCTTCTCGCAAAAAAAAACAATACTGATTTTGATTTAAACTTACCAGGGACTAGATGCGGTGTAGTGATATCATAAGGCATAGTATACACGGCGCCGTCGTGTGTTAGCAAAAGTGCCAGTTTTTCAGCACAAGCTATCTGTTGTATCCTCAAGGTTCCTAGCGGCACCGGCCCAGAACCAACTGATATCACTTCTTGTGCCGATTCTGTACACTGTAAACAATAATCATAACAATTTAACTAAGTAGTAAGTTTATTTATAATGAAAACTATTATTAGATACATAAATATGCGTATATTTCGGTTGTACAATAGATTATATTATCAATCAAGAGATTATAAAATAGATTTGTCATATGCATTCTTCAAAAATGTCCCATATAAATTTTAACTTTTTTTTATGTTTGTGTGGCTAGATGATTTACCACAGCTCACCTGATGTTATGTGACGGTGTGGTCGAAGATGGTAACACCTACTGGAATGGTACTGGCTCTCAAGTGAGGCTGCCGGAACACACCGTTAAATGCTTGGCGGCAGATTTTCAACTTGAGGTTGGTAGCTAGCCAGCCGAGCACTAGAAAGTCCCCAACCATGGTGGTATGGTATCCTTCACCGGCAGCTCAAGCTCATTGTTGGGGTTTGAACGCACGCCCTTCGGCATGCGAACCGACCGCGCTAACCACTGAGTTATCATCGCTACAAATACTATCACACCCTGAAGTAGAAACGTCGCGTTGCAGGGACGGGAACCCGTACAGTGTTTAGAACTGCGAACTAGGTGCAAGTTTAAGAGCCTTTTTTTTCCTTCTATAGAAAAGGCGGATGTATATAGAATACAACTGTGTACTACCGTTTTAGTTGTTTCGATGTTAGCGACCAGCGTTGTTACCTCGTTTGATAGTAACATTTTTTCTCAAGCTGTAATCCCACCTAGCACAAACATTTATATGACCAACATACAATGATGTTTGATCTTTACCTGGGTGTACTAAATAAGTACACTATCAATTATCTGGTTCTCATAGTACAAAGAGCTTAGATTGAAATTAGATGTCCCTATGTGAAATGTCAAACATCTTTTTATAGTCGAAATTGCACCTTAGATCACAATATTCTTATACATCCACTCAAATTCACGGAATAATGTTCGCGCCTTAAATAGATACTTCCTTGAGTTATGATAGTTATTTTATGACTACTTACAGTGACGAATCCTTTCAAAGGCGGTAACAGAGGCGATCCAAGGCGATCTAAGTGGCAAAGTAGAGCGATGCCCGCTTTTCTAACACTCATTAAACCGTCTCCAGCGGGTAAATTCAGATCTCTGAAAAATAATCAGAACTGTAAATCTTTATGTAACCAACATTACAAGGTAACCCCTGCACCTACCAGTACCCATTCTTTATTATCAGCCACTTTTTAAATCCTATGTAAGGATCAAAATAATTGTTAATAGAAGACGCAATTATACCAGTATTCATTCTTTATTATCAGCCACTTTTTTAATCCTATGTAAGGATTACAATAATTGTTAATAGAAGACGCAATTATACCAGTATTCATTCTTTATTATCAGCCACTTTTTTAATCCTATGTAAGGATTACAATAATTGTTAATAGAAGACGCAATTATACCAGTATTCATTCTTTATTATCAGCCACTTTTTTAATCCTATGTAAGGATTACAATAATTGTTAATAGAAGACGCAATTATACCAGTATTCATTCTTTATTATCAGCCACTTTTTTAATCCTATGTAAGGATTACAATAATTGTTAATAGAAGACGCAATTATACCAGTATTCATTCTTTATTATCAGCCACTTTTTTAATCCTATGTAAGGATCACAATAATTGTTAATAGAAGACGCAATTATTGCTTCGTCTAGAGCAGGGGCCGGCAATCTGGGGCTCGCGAGCCGCATGCGGCCCTTTCTATGCAAAGTTTCGGCTCTCCAGTTCCATACTCAAAAAATGAAATTATTAAATATTTAAAGTTTGACTGCCCTGTTTGTTCATTTGGTAGTGTATCTGCTTCAAGAGCTATTGGAAGTGGGTACGATTCCCACCCAGGATAAACATTTATGTGACGAGCAAAAGAGTTTGTTCTTTCTGTGTGTCATTCTGTATATATTTACGAAAAAAGTACATAAGTATTCTATCATTCACTTGGCTCCATAATACAAGCTTTGCTTAATTTAGGGCTAGATGATCCTTTGTGAAATGTACTAGGATATCTATTCAAAGTTGTTTAACTTGAATAAAAATTCTAATATACATATATAAGCAGATATAATATTGAAACGAAGATTTTTAATGGCTCATTGAACTGGTAATTTTTGTAAATTGTTACTTTTGACTTTTGACTTAAAAGGTGTTTAGTAAGTAAATCAATATTAGTTGTGAAGCATATCTCATTAAAGTAATTTCAATTACTTACTTGAGGTATAATTCAGTGGGATTAGATTCAGCTGAAGGTTCGTTATTGACGATTGGTGTAGGACTAGGTACTTTAGCCATTCGCCGCAGAAACGGCCCCAGTGGCGCTGTGCATTCTTCTAACGTTATTCTATAACAATGAACAAATCAATTAATACCTGGATGACCGAGCTTTGCTTGGTTTTTTTTCGTTTTTTGAAACCTAGCTAGATCGATTTATCGCCCCCTGCTGATAAACCCCCTGCATACTAAATTTCATGAAAATCGTTGGAGGCGTTTCCGAGATTCAGATTATATATATATGTATATATACATATATACAAGAATTGCTTGTTTAAAGGATTTTTGAATGACATCAGCTACTGTCCACGCGTTAACATTTATTTATAAATGAAATATGATTGAATTGTTGAATCTTACTTCTTTTTTTTTTAAGTCATCTGATAAAAAATATTTTTAAGTTTTATAAAACTCTCTAAAGACTCATTAAAAAAAAAAATTACATATTATATGCTGTGCACAGACTGGCCCATCGAACGCCAATGAATGCGAGGCTGTCCTTTTTAATTATTTATTTCATTCATTTATTAAAACAGAAAGAGATAGCACTACATTGGTTGGAATTCTTTGCCTCGGCTATACCCAATAAGAGACGAGTATAAACTAAAAATTTCATGTGGATCGTTATTCAATTATATTTTTATTGTGGGTGTTTAAAACTTACCTATTATCTGGCTGTCGTTTCTGCTTGGGAGGTAGAGTGACTAGCACATCGGCTGCTTTCAGAATCGCGGGAAGCTCGGCGCGCCGCGCACACAGCTCTACCCACACACAGAGCGATGTACGCCAATCTCCCACTGGGACATTGCAGCCTAAATCACTGTATATATAAATTTATATTAAAAATAGAACTTATGTAATTTAACAAAGTCATTTATTCAGTTTAGGCCCTGGTAAGGCACTTATGAACGTTAAGTTACATTTTTGAATCTACCACCGGCTCGTAATTACACTTCAACTGAGAAGACTTCAGCAAGAAACTCAGCAAGGCATTTTTTTTTTGTGGATCTTTCTTTTCATATTAGGTTACAGTTTATACAGTTTACAGTTACAGTTATAGATATTAATATATTATGCTTACTACAAATTGTCACTTAGCCAGGGGGATGCAAGTGCAGAGAGACACTGCATGACAGGTCTTTCAGAGCTGCTTATGTTGTTTAAAATATTTCAGCTTTACAGCCATTTATTCTCTGTAAGGGTACACCAAACATTTGTTTATTGCTATCTTTCGAACTTACCCAGCAACAACTTGGTTCAAGAATTTAGCCGCACTGTCAACTACTTCAGCCCATATCTTCTGCGATTTAGGCGCTGGACCTGCACCAGAGCCCGCAAACAGCGCCGCATCGGGTAGCGCCCTTACAGCGTCTAACGCATCTTGTAAAAGGGCAGAGCACACGTCAGCGTCTTCGCCACATCGCCATGCACGTCTCACCAGTGATAGGGCAAGGCGTAGCGCGGCTCGAGCACCCACTCTGGCTAGACCTAGAGAGCTGAAAATTTATTGGTAAACAGTCAATTGGCCAGTTTTAACCAAATTAATTGCTAAACGCAACCTGAAACGCATTGCATTTAGTACTATACAATTCGGTATTCAGTTCGATAGACAGCAGTGCAAATAAAGATCAGACGTCTTTAAAAGAGACTGACAGTAATAATTCTCCAATTGTAAAGGAGAGGAAAGACGCAGGTAAGGAAAGTTTCGACAGCCTAGTTGGGAGACTGTCTGGCTTCCAATGGAGGTCCTGGGTTTTTATCCCATAGCGCACACCTATATTTTCCAAGTTACGTGCGTATTGTCGATGACTTCAAATGGTGAAGAAAAACTTATTGAAGAAACCTACATGTCTGATATTGATAAAAAAAAAGTTCACTAAGTGAAGTCTGCCAACCTGCACTTGACCAGCCTGGTGGACTATGACCTTACCCTTTTCACGATAAAAAGAGGCCGCGCCCAGCAGTGATACAATTAATTAAAAAAACAGTGCTTATTCGGAATAACAGATAAAATTAATTCCTCACATGACAGGACAAGAAATTGATATGGAAGAGATAAATATAAATACACTTGCCTTTCAATATCATCAGGAGCTTGTTCCTCCCCATTATCCTGCGTCTCAGAGCTTAGTTCAACTGGTTTGTTCAGGCTGTTAACTACATTGCTGAGTGCCCTATTGCTGACTGTGTGAGGTGGCTTTTTGTCTACTTTATGCTTTTTAACATCTTTGCTTTCATTTTGATTATCCCTAAAAATAATTATACTCAGGTGTATTATTCTAATAGATTAAATTAATTAAGTGTGGTAATGTTTTTTTTCTTTCTACAAGACATGTTAATAGTCCAAATTTCAATTAGCATGATGATTCTAAGTCTTGTAATTAAAAAAAAAAGGTTAGCTTAGGTACCTTTTTAAGTGATAACTAAAAATTTTTACTTATACTTATTGGAAGATCTTAAATTGTAATACAAGGTTTACCTTATTTTTGCCAATTTCAAATATAGTCTAGACGTATGCTAACCTGGTGATGTGTTGAAACAAATCTACATCAAGAAGTTTGACCTCATAATTTGAATCAGCATTATTTGACTATATAATAAACATATACAGGCCAAGCATTATGATAGAGATGATTCATTAGATAAATCAAACTATTCCTTACAAAGATCAGAAAAAGAACTACAGGGTAAGACAAATAATGAAATACCTAATAACAGCAACTAGATGTCTATTGCACAGGACTATCAAACGACGGATTTGTGATACAAATGGACAAGTGACAGCCACAGTGATGGCTCTAGTTCTCTGCTCCCAGATTAGTGATTCCATAAGGCTTTGCAGGCATTCAGGACCTTGTAAAATATAAATTCAATTACTATGAATTATACAAAATAACACATTTAATACATTAAAATCATAAAACTAAATGTAGGTTGATAAGCCTTTTTTGAACATTGCATTAAATAATAACTTTTGTATTATAAATATTTCTTTATTATTTGAAAATTGAATACTAAAAATACAGTTTAAAATAACTATGTAATAAATAAGTTAGAGAACGCCACATACTGGTAAAAAATGAAAAATTGAATTCATGCAATTGATAAATTGGTTTTATCACTCAGGTTATTTGAAAACTAGTCATAAACATAAACATGACATAGGATTTTTTTGTAAGTGAAATGGTGAAATTGTCTTAGTTAGTTAGGCCAATAAGTACTTACCAGGATCAAGTTTCCACTTTAAATCGTCTATCACCTGGGTGGAGGGAGAAGGTGCCTTCAATTTGTTCTGAATGGAGACACGAAGCTCCTCCTCTGTAGATAGGATTGTGCATGGTGGGCATGCACACCCTGAGTGTGGTCCACAGAGGCCATCACAACATGTGCAGTTAAGAATCTGCAAAACAAACCATAAATTGTGTAAAAGGATTTAAAAGCCAATTAGTAATTCTTTAAATATTTAAATAAGTAAGGGTTTGGCCACCAACTTGCCTAACGGAATACAAACTACAATAGTAGGAATATTGAACCCTGTTGAATTCAGAAACTTGATTTGTCCTGTATATGTGCAAAGACGACAAAATATGGTAAACATAAAATAATGGGCTAAAATAATGCTATTACAGAATATCAAAATTCAAATACAAGCATCAGATAGTTGGGGTCCTTGATGTCAGCGGTGCTCTAGGTATATTTTTTAAAATATTTAAAAAATCTTAAATAAACAAAGAATATATTATAATTATTGGTTCTTTATGTAATTATATCTAATTATGAAACTAAGTGAAAATAACAAAGAATATAAATATTTATTACTAAAATTTTCTGGATGTGAAAATAAGGTTATTTAAACCAAAACTGAAGGCATTAATGAAAACTGCAACAAACCCTAAGACCACAGTAATATTTTCCGCTATCGCCGAGTTTAGCAGTGATACCAGCTGCATTTACAAGCCCACTTCCTGCGTCATAATATATTTCTCTGTCTTGTAACAGGGTGTTGAAATGGGTACAAAGAGCTTCGGAACTATGAAGAGCGTCTTGTAAGTCAGGATTTAGCCATTTTGCATCTAAATGTTGTTGCGGACGAAATATGAAATCGTCCTGTTCGTCAGGGACAGACATTTTCGCAACCGGCGCGCCTTCGTCACTTTCATTTACACATTTTGATTCAGAATTAATTCATTAACTCATTATTATAGATAGAAAAGAGGGAAGTGTTCGTAATTATTCATAATAAAATTAAAACAAATTGAAATTATATTCAAAACTCGAAAAACAATCCGAACTTGCAACAAATCAATGAAGAGACCAATTTGATTGACTGCTAATTTCTTTTTCACATTTCACAGATGACAGTAAAATTCTAATTGACTTTGATATTCTAAAAATGTGAAGTGCAGCGCTCTATTTTTTCAATTCTGTTTTTTTTTACAAATATATTTATATTTAGTTAATATAAGGTTTTGGATGATAATCTTTAGAACGATAAGAAGACTTATAAATAACTTAATTATAAATAAGTTTTAGAAACAATAAAAGATAAAAGTTGACCAGTTTTTGCTCGCGATAGTGATCAAAGATCAAAGATCTGAATGAACAAAGATCGTGACAGGTTGATTTTTAAATTGTAATTATAAGGTTTTACAAAATTGAATTGTCAATTGTCATTGCCAAATAAAATAACTTTGTCAATGTCATACGATTGTCAATTTGATATTAAAGTTATTTTTTTGTCAAATTATTTTGGACCGTAGTACATCTATAATGTTTACGATATCAACAGCTCTTAAACAAACCAACAATTATTAAACATCAGGCAGTAATAGTAATATCAGATTCACTGAGCTGGTTATTGTTGCCGTCGTTGGACTAGTTGGCACCGTTATCATACTTTAAACAATGAAAAACTAAAAGAATTTTATAATTTGACAATACAATTGTTTATCAACTTCATACAAACGTCCAAACGTACTATACTATACGTTCGTCACTCGTCAGCATATACGTCAACTTGTCAACATTGTGTTGTTGAACAATTTACGTTAAAAACTTAAATAAAAAAATATTTACACTTACATGGGTGTATATAATAGTTCAAATGGATGCGGATATTCTGATTGAGAATAAAGACTGTTTTTACGGTGAGATTCTTAACAGTATACTCTAATTGGATGGATCCGGCAGACACAAACAATGTGCTTAATTCGCATTGTAAATGTTAACGACCCCTATTTGTTTGCACGTGGCCTTGTGTACACTTTCAGTTTTAGTCTAAGGAAACTACATGGACCGCAACAAAGACCAATTAGAAAAAAATCACGATACTGCTTGGATTGAATTAGGCACATTTTGTTTCCTTATCTAGTCATCATTATCGAAATGCCTATTGACCGTCTATCTCAGCAAGGATAAACCAGTTTGGCTATTGCGTGATATCTCAATAATCTTATCTTAAGCCGGCACTGTCAATGTTCTATCAATATTAGCAAAATACATGAAGTTCACATGAAGAGAAAAAAACTGCAGTCAAATGTAAAATGACTAAATATTTTTTGTAGGAGACGATTTTCTAGACCAGCTACTGGGTAAGGAATGCCAGTGGTCATCATTGTTGGATGCTGCAGATGCCTCTCCAAGTGAAATTTTAGCGGATGCAGTGCCAATACTGGTGCCACCAATATCGCCAGACTTAAGTGTCAAATCATCACCCAGTAGCAGCATCTCTGATTCAGGCAGTGAAGATGACTCTAAAAAGTATGTACATGGAAAGCTACAAGCTTGCTGAATTCAACTTTTTTTTAATTCCAATTGCTTTATTAAATGCATCTTATAACCAGTAGTTAGCAATAGCCACCATAATGGGGTTAAGACCTCAAATAATTCACCTAGCAGTTGTTAGAATGATGATGGCAAAACAAAAAAATACTTTTAAAAAAGTTGCACCAAGACAGCGATGTACTGACCCTCATAACAGTAAATCTTTATTATTTTGGACTTGTGTCAACCCTGTCTGGTCTGATTTGACTACATCCACACAAGACATGTTATCACTGTCTGGGGAAATGTTCTTCTGCAATTTTTGCTTTAATATGCCACTGAGCATAATGCTAACCTCAAATGATTGCACCAATCATCATCTTACAGGAGTAGTGCGAATTGGTAACTTTACATTTTAATTGCAATATAAACTTACATTTACATAGACATTGTAATCATGACCTTTACTAAAAAAAAAGCTAGTAGTACCAGTATCAAATGTCTTCCATTTAACCTTAAAAATACAAATAAACATGAAAGATTTATGAAGTTGACTATATAATGGGAAGTACTGTAACTTTTATGTCAAGCAAATCTAATTCTTTCTTTACCATAAAGTTTATACAACAACAATTATAGCATTTATGCTTGTTTACAGCAGTTCAAGTGGCGCTTCAGCCAGGCAATCATCCCAGTCACCATTTGACTGGATGTCAAGTTTTGAAGATGAACCCACAAGTAACTTGAATTTGGAAGATGTTGAACTGTTTTTGCAGAAAACAGGTAAAATTAACTGCATGAATCTACATAGATAAAACTAGCTGTACCCTGCGGTGTTTTCAGGATAAATTCTCAGCACCTGGTTCACAGCTTTAAAACAGTTTTTTCTCTTTACAGTGCCTGTTAATAAAATACTACAGACAGACAATGAAAAGAAAAGGCCCATGGTATCAATTGAAAATGGAATCATAGAGGTATAAACTCATTTATTGTAATTATTGCACAGTACTACAAAATTATGCTTTGCAGATTTATCTGCTTAGACACATAGTTTTTCGGGAACTGTAAATTTTACAAAATGAATATAAATGAAATATTAAATGAAACTCAGTGGCTCATCTGTTGTTTTAAAAGATGTGAAGAAAACAACAAAAAACACATTTTTAAAACTATTAGGCTACCATAATTGGTGGGCATCTGAATTTTATAAACAATATTCTTTGTAATAATCATATTTAACATTTCAGGGAATAAAATTTAACACACCAAAATATGATAAGTCTTCAAATCTGTCACAAATGCATAAAGGTATTATCCATTAGTCTATTAGGTATTAAATATAGTAAAGGAGTACATATTTAAAGAAGCTTTCAGACTATGTTCTAGTATAATAGGGTTATATTACAGCTTATTCTTACTGCTCATACCCAATGCTATTGTAAAGATATGCTATGTTCATACTGTGTGGCGTTCAGATTATGTCACATTCAAACTTAGAGCTATATAGTAAAAGTTAGCTATATTTAGCTATAGTAAAAGAGGTTAAAATGCAATGTAGCATAGTCTGAAAACTCCTTATAGATGCTACTTTTCTTGGCTATTCATAATCCAATTTGCAGGTAATGCTGTCACACAAAATTCCTACTTCAAAGTTGTTAATGAACAATCTCAAACTAATAGCACAGCAACTGAAAAGGTTGCCTCAAGTCAAAACATCAAACTAGTTATTGAGCCCAAAAAGGTACCAAGCATATTGAAAAGGCCTGCCAATACATGTAGTCCACCAAACCGTGTAATAAAGGCTGATAGTATAATTGGGGGAAAGATTGCAATAGTGCCATTAGCTCTGAACAAACCCACAGATGTGAAAGATGTTAACATTGTGCCGGCTAAGGTAAGAATACATCACTTACTATGTAATGTGTACTACTAATGTTTTGAATATTCTGTTTCATCAATATGAATTATTCTTTCAGGTGTCATCTTCTAGAAGCAGTGTTGAACTAAATATGATATCTGTGCCAAATACACCTGCTTCACCCGTGATGCAAAACACAGTGATACCGACTACAGAAGCAGAATTCTCACCATTAGAGCTTTCTAACTGCAGTGATGCCGAGCTTAGAGCTATCAAAAAGCAGCAGAGAATGATAAAAAATAGGTAAACATTTTTAAATTTTTAATTTAAAAGTAGTAACAATATATGGCATCATACTGTTATTAATTTGCAATGTGATATAGTTTATGTTAGGTGAACTTGGTAATGATAGGAAAAATATTTTTACTAAAGTGTTAATATATTTAAATTCCTTAAATGACATAATTCTAACTTTTACAATACTAGGAAAACATAGCTGTAAAACTACATACAAATACCTAGTTAACTTCTAAAAACAAATCGGCTTTATAGACAACTAGCTGCGCCCCGCGGTTTTACCCGCGTGGCGATGGATGATGATGATAATGATGAACAAAGTATCCTATGTGTTATTCCAGGGTCTAAAGTATCTACATGCAAAATTTCATCCAGATCCGTTCAGCCGTTCTGGCGTGATTGAGTAACAAACATCCATCCATCCATCCATCCATCCATCCAAACTTTCACATTTATAATATTATTATATATTATATTATATTATATATAGTGGGATTAGTGGGATTATTTTAGTTAAAAAAAATTAATAAAACTTATTATGAGTGTAATCATTTCCCTGTCGGGTAACCTGGCTGTTGCATTTTTTTTTATTACTAATAGTCTTGCTTTTGACCGCCAACTCGCCTGATGTTAAGCGAAGATGCGGTTTAAGGTGGAGCACGCTCGCCCAGAAGAAACCGATTCACTCGCGACTTAAAGGCACCCAGATTGTAACCATCAGAGTACACCCACTCGGGCAGCAAATTCCATTGTCTAGCAGTTCGCACAATGAAGGTAGATTCGAACTGTTTAGTTCGAGTTTTTGGAATATCGATCATGAAGCGGTGTCGCTGAGCTCTGTATCTGGTTGTCCGATAATAGAATGGGCAAGATAGAATTAGGTCATGTAGATCTGACGTGCACTCTACAAAGTGCATCCGGTAGAAAACCGACAGACAAGCTTTGGAAGGCTTCAAGGCTTTGGAGCCTTTACCGAACTTTTATTTTGAAGAAAGCAGTTCCAGGATCTAACCACAGCCTAGGTATACCTTCAATACCGATAGTCTATTGCAGTATGTGCCTTTTAATAGGACCTTTAAGACTACATTTGGTTTCACCAGCTATATCTAATTCATACTTATAACAAGAGTTAACAGAGTTTGCCGTTGACGGACATGTCAAAGTGGACTATATAAGTGATATCATATGACAACTAGTCAAGTTTGGCCAAAACAATTGTTTCTTATAATATTGGTACAACTGGGGTGTACAAAGTAATGAAAATTACGCAATTCTAACTTCTCACTTCAGAGAGTCGGCGTGTCAGTCCCGGCAAAAGAAGAAAGAATACGTGACCGCTTTAGAACAGCGACTGCTTGAAGCTCAACAGGAGATCGCGAGATTACGGCTCGAAAACAAACTGCTACGAGATCAGCTAGACAATGGCGGAAGGGGGCGGAAAGTAAATATATTTTACTTTGTTATTACAGATTATAAGTAAATAAATATTGGAGGACATTTCACATAGCGCCATCTTGTTCTAAACTAACTAAAGCTTGTACTGAGGGTACCAAACGGCTGACAGAATATTTAAGGCTAGAAAGTGGCCACACTCACCCTTATTGGGCCCTTAATGAGCATGGCGTTATTAGGGATTGTAATTTAAAGCAATTGTAAAAATTGGCCCATGCATTATTTTTTAAATAGGTATGTATTTAAATAACTGCACATACATGATTATCTTATTTGTGTCTAGATCATTATACAATAATAATTCAAGACCAAAGTTTTTGTATGCAAATAAACTTGACTTGTTTGTCCTTATCTCTAGGTGGAATAACAACATTTACATAACCATATAGTATATAAATACATGTTTGGTTACTTAATGTACCTACACACTGAATATTGTGTATGTTTTACATATGCATGACACACTACAGGGTTATAAGTTTGGGTTGTACTTAGCCGAAAGGGGAGGAAGGGGGGGATAATTATGAACAAATTTCATTATGCCTATAGGCGTAACTCTAAAATCATGAATAAATAATTATCTTGTTCTCTAACATTTTTTCAGTTATTTTGGTTTAAAAACCAACTACTGAAACGAGTTTAATGAAATTTCTACAGGACAAATCTAAAAGTAATATGTATATCAATGCATAATTGTATATCTTTATAAAAAGTATACTTTAATAAATGACGTAATTCTAAGGAAACAAATATGTATTAAAAAAATACAACCGAATTATGAACCTTTTTTTATGTAGGTTAAAATGTATGTTACATACGCACGCTTAGTGTCCATTTGTCTGTTTTAGAAACTTTACCTTAAATAAATTAGAATAAAACTTTATTGTACACCAACACTCGACACATTATAACATAAATGTACGTTATATGAGGTTCGATGCGAAGTAAAACTATTATTTAAGGATTTCAATTAATATGGTAGCACTCGGCGAATGAAAATACAGGTAGCACTATATTATCCTTATATTTATATTTAGAGGTAATGCGACTGATTCCTAGCTCAGAGGCGAAACAAGTGTAAGAGAGAAAATCTAAGATTACTGTTGACAGTTCAAATCAATTAACTTACTTTTGAAATTAATTTTTGTATAAAAAAACTTATAAATTCAGCTACAAAAAAACATAAAAAGAAAAAAAAACATCGACTAAACTGTGGTAGTACAATTACGGCCTTATCGCCTAGAGCGATTTGTTTCCAACGACCTTTTGATGAACAGAAATAATAGCACAGATATTAAAGTTTAATATTCATTTTTTCATTTCTATGTAAAATAATTTATTGTTTAACTTTTCAGATACCACGACTGGACACTTCTCTTTTCATACCCAAGAAGAATATTGCTGTATTGTTTGCCATGGTGTTCATGGTATCTCTCAACTTCAATGTTTTAGGGTAAGCTCAATATAATTAACCATCATATTATGCCGCTTTTTAAATTACCCTTATCCCGCCTAATGTTGAACAAAAATGCGTGCTAGACGCGCTTGTCTAGAAGAAACAGATTCACCCCCGACTTGATGGCACCCAAATTGTAGCTATTGGGAACACCCCCTTATGCAGCACATACCTCTGGCAATTCGTACGATGAAATGTAAAATCGAACCGTTTAATTCGAGTTTTGGGACTTCAAACATGACTCAGTGTGACTTGTTATCGTAATTTTATCGCCAAGCAAGTGTCTAAACATTAGGTACTAAATTTGAGTTTCGTTTTGAAGGGCACCTTAACTAATGCAAGTAGATACAATGTCTCAAAGCATTGACTAGCTATACAGAGAAGCCCTAAATTTTATTTTGTTACTCAAAGATCAGGGTACCATTGTGATGGTAATGGACATACTTTATCTTTTACCGCCACAAATATGTCTGGATTGTTTAATATCATTGTTAAATATATAATACTTTTAAATGAGCAATTCTTGTATATATATAATCTGAATCTCAGAAACGGCCTCAACGATTCTCATGAAATTTAGTATGCAGGGTGTTTCGGGGCGATAAATCGATCTAGCTAGGTTTCATTTTTAGAAAACGTCGTTTTATCCTTGTTTTCAGCCGAGCAAAGCTCGGTCATCCAGGTACTATATTTTTAAATGTAAAAGTGATGATACGAACGAGCCGTTCTCCCGAGACAACGTCTGTCCATGACCATTGCAGCGATACACAGAACTTTGCGTAACAAAATAAAGTCCTCATCACTTTGAAACTTTTGATTGTTAGTCTCAACAGCAGTTTGAAGGGTACTGCAGCTAGCGAAATTACAGATTTCGCTAGCTGCAGTACCCTTCTAACCGGAACACCAACGCAATACCAGATACCCTAGACGACCTTCTGCTAAGGAGATCTACCACCATTTTTAAGTTGTTGTATCTAATATAATATTTTCAGGTGGAATTCTAAACCGTTCGTGGGGCGTTCGGCGCCGCACACAAGTACAAGACATCTCCTTTGGGCTGAGGAAAATTCTCCAGAAATAATGGCGCCAGGTATAGATCAAAATTATTACTTTCTCTTATACCATTGTAGACAACCTAAGGCTTCACAGACAGACAGAATCCGAACATACATAACAAGCCATCACACCAATATTATAAAGGCAAAAATTTGTGGGTGTGCTTGTATGTTTGTTACTTCTTCAATCTCAAACGACTGCACCAATTTTGATGAAATTCGGTATCGAGGTAGCAATAGAATTAACATATATACTTATTTTTATCCAGAAAAAAATTAGCGGGTAGCAAATGAAAGATTTCTTGCGCGAAACGCAGCTAGTTTAATCTATAACCTGTCTACCGCGAATTGAGAAATCCCTTTTTACATAAGCGATCATTGACCGAATAGTTCTATAATTTCAAGCACGGGGTTTTATCATAAAGATACAAATATTAACTTAAAATTGCCCTATTTATTGACGCTTTGCTATTACAAAGTGGTCAATGTAAGGCCAAAAAGTACTAAACACGCACAGAGCGTGGCGTTATCTATGCTCTCCGCATGACCGGAAAAATTAGTCCAATTTACCATAGTACCATTTTTTGTTGTATGAAATGATGTATCTATACAAGTATCATATTATTCGTTTCAAACATCTTTGACCTTTTGCTCCTTTTTTGTATTTTAGATCTCGAGCAAATCACAAATGCGACATATGGCACAGACTGCAAAAATTCCACAAAAATTGATATGGCTATCAATCAGACGGAGAGTATACGCATCGCTGGCGAGTTGAACCGATGGATCGGCGGCGGGAAAACTCTGAACTGGACATATGATGCGCCTAGGAAAAGAAGACAAGTCTATCTCAATGAAAAGATTGATAGTAAGTATACAGTGTCGTCTTTCTAACGAACTCGTTGAGAAGGCGGTAAAGGAAAATCGCGGGTCAACCCGGCCATGAATGGGATAAGTCGGGTACAAAAAGCGAGTCCTATTCTCAGCAGTGGGATTACGGGCTGAAGATGATGATGATACAGTGTCGATTTTAGCCTTATGGGTATTTTTTTTTCTAGATAAGAAATATGTTGATCCTATAACTGTTGAGATAGATGTTTTCTACAGGGGACGACCCGATTGTGTGATGATTTACGACGGACAGCGGTGGCTGGAAGCGAAAAGCCGGAAATCGGGCTAAATGGCGTGTATCGGTAGAGGCTTATGTCCAGCAGTAAACTACGATATAATGATCAAGATCTGTTTGGCCACCAACTCATCAAGTTAATGAATAAGTGCTTATTTATTACTGGGGCAGTACAACAAGCTTTTATTTAAGCCTTACGTAAAAGCTACACTACCATGTATGTTATGCCCTCGCAATAAGGTTTACATTAACTTTTTCGTGATCACCTAACTTGCACGAAGATAATAATGTTACGATCCCAAGTCTAGCCAGATCATAGTCGTTATTCAGGCTGATATTATATAATAGTGCATAGTGTAAGACCCGAAATACGCTTATAAATCCTACGCAGTTATATTAAGCTAACTGTTATATAATCGTGGTTATTACGTGTACTTTTAGTCTTTTCTTAATAGTAAAATATTGTTTGTCCACGAAGACAAAACTGTTTTGAAGTGCTTACTACAACATATTTATCACCTTAAAAGTAAAAAATAAAATTTCATAATAGGGTAAAGGCCGAAATAAGCCGACAATGCCGCCAATAGCGCTTATGAGAAGCAACGTAGTACTGATTTTCCGTACTGCAAGCCCTACTAGTTCTCATTAGTGTTGTTACCGTATTTAGGACCGCGGCCAAAATCTATACAGACTTACGTAAAACATACCTAATAACAATATTTGTTACAGATGGACTTCTAGAATCATACAAGCTTTTTAAGCAGTTGAATCTAGACCCAAACCTCATAGACTTTGCGAACGCGAAAAATTCGCGCAACATTCGAGACAAATCGCGGCTCCGTCGCTTACGCCGAAGAGATATGGATTTTCCTGAGAACGTCCTAAACTTATACGATAAGCCATTGAAGAAGACCATAGATGACTTCGATATAGTTGACTTTGGCGAGTGGAATTCGTTACTTCAGGCATTGCAAAGGCGGGATGACACGTTCTATGTAGTTGGTGTGGGAAAAGGCGAGCATCTGTTGTTACCTGCTGTGACGCATAATGAGACGAGGCCGCCGAAGATGGCACTCATTCTACCAGCTGCTTCGGGGAATGGTAAATTTTTATTTTAGTATATCATACCAAACAATTATCGTACAAGGCTACACTGATATCTGTCTTTAAAAGGTAGTAAGATATTATTATTTTTTCCCAATATATTATTTTGTTTTGATTTACAGTTTTGATTATAAAATCATGGAGGACTTGGGTCTTTCCTCATCCAGACTAGACATATATTATTTACGATATTTATGTAGTACTTGTAGAACTTACTGTATATACCTACCATGGAAAACAAATATCCCTAAAGACCACATGAGAAAGGTAAAAAGATATGACCTTACTTATATGTAGCTAAGAGACCTGGCCAAGAACATCTACAAATTAATTTATAGAAAGAATATCCAAAGCAGTGTTGATAAGATCATTTCAGATTTGCTTAGGTAGATGTAGGAACACAAGCGATGAATGTGAATGTTAACACATTAAAAGGGGCCCTTAAAACATTTATTTTGGGACAAGATTGTGCTATGTGATATGTCCTCCAATATTTATATACTTATTTATCCAAACGCGGTTCGTCGCCTACGCTAGCATTATTTCATAATTTGATATTTCATTAAAATCACTTAATACAAAGTTTTAATGTTACTGTTTCGTTACAGACTCTATAATGAACGACCATGTGACGCTGATGCAGATTGAATGCTCTGTAGTCAACACAACCCTAGTCCAGCTGAAGTCCGATGATCTCCCAGAAAGCTTGAGAAAGAAAAACAATGATGAAATGGTCCCGTCCAAGCAAAATTTCTATCACAACGTCAAACCAGTCGGAAACGTAACGAAACCGCGTCCCTACGACAATCCTAAGCCAAAACATAATACCAGTAAAAGAACAAATAAGGATACGGTTGATGCTAGTCTATCAAATTTACAAAACTCTAACGCTAACATATCTAGTTCTCATCAACAAGCTAAAAAAAATAGTTCTAAAAACGTTGTCACAGGCAAAGATGACTCATTCGCAAATTATCTGTTCTCCAAGTATGAAACGTCAAAACAAAAATCAGTCACTGTACAAAAAAACAATGACTCATTTTTAGCGGAAAATATAATAAATAATACGACAAGTCCATAGTACGTTTCTTTCAAACTATAGTCACAGTGTTTTAAGATTTTGTAGCAAACTGAGAATCTTTTAACTTTCGCCACGTCCAATACAAATTATTACTTATTTGTCTTTAAATGACAATCACTGTATTTAGAAATAGTATGGACTACAGCATTATAATTAATGATTATGAGAAGTTGACAAAATGTTCCGGATATATTGCCACAGTTTTGCACGCTGCAAGTGGCCTATTATGATAATATAAATTTATTTATTACATAGCTATGGAACTTTGTGCAAGAGATACGCGCCTTATAGTTTAAAAAAACACTGTCGTGTTTAAAAAATGTTTTTGTTAAAATAATATCTTATAAAACTAAAACTTATGTACCTATATTATTAACATAAATTTTGGGGTTGCACACAAATAATTAATTCCAATTATATTAAGATATTATTCTACGTATACTATATTAATTAACAGATCTCAAAATAATGGTTATATTTAGAATTATAATTGTTACCGTGCGCATGGTGTCGCATAATATAGGATTAAAACTACATATGATTTTTTTAGTGCATAAAATTAATTTGGAACTTTATTACAAAACATGGAATTGCTCTACTTCTACAAAAGTATAATTAGGATGTATTGTTTATACAAACCATAAAACCCAAAAAATATATAAATGACAGTGAAAAACTTATCAAAATCCGTTTCGTAGTTTGGAAGTAAGCGGAGAAGCAGACATATACAAACTTTGTTTTACACTATTTAGAGATATGTAAACCCAAGTGAAAACACAACATCAAAGAATTTAATTTTTATAATGCCATAGTATGTATATTTACTATTATTTTGTTAGTATTATGTGAAGATTGTCCACTGCCAAGACAAATAAATTTAATAATTTGAGCCTACTCTAATAATGTTTAAAACTCTCTTATCTTATTCTGAAAAAACCACAGATAAGAAAAATGTAAAAATCTCCACTAATTTTTATGCAATATTATATCTATTCTTTTTATAATCTGTGTTTAATAGCACAGATAAACTATGGCTAATAGAAAGCTACGATAATCTAACTAAAGTGCTGGATTTATCAATAATGCAGGTTAAGCCGTGGGCAATACCTAATTTTACTATGGAAACTGATGTGGTTTTGACACATTTTTGTTTTATTTATGCGGGATTACTCACGTTTAATTATATCGGAAACTCCGACTATAGTTGCTGCGCAAGACAAGGACGCGCGCGGCTTGTACTCTGCTATGTCTCCATGATGAAGGCCACCAGATAAGGCTGAAACTATAGTCAGAGTTGCTGATATAAATAATGAGTAATCCCACATAAATAAAACAAAAATACCTAGTTTCTGAAAATACAATGTACCTATGCCAGAAGGCTGTGTTATTATTATTATATAATATTGTAGCTCTATTATGTTGTGTTATTGTAGGTATCTATGATATGTATTCTTAGTCAAGCAATATTAACTAGATTTTATATTATTATGTAAATAAGTTAATGTGTGTTTGTGTTAGTTATATAACTATTTTATACGGTTTTCACAAATTGGTGTCATAGTATCACAAAAATTATAATTTTATTATTGTTTTCCTATCAAAGATTTATTTCAAAGATTTGTGTACTTATAGGTAGACGTCATGGAAGCAGAAATTATTTTGTACTGAAACTATTTCCATGGTACTTATTGTTTTTACGAACTGTTAACTGCATACAATAATCATTATCTTTCAAACCTATTCAAAACTGTGCTTTTTATTAATTTATATTGAAATAAATTTAAATAAATTATTTTGCTTTTAAATATTCTGGGCTGAGGGCCTAAGTCAGCAAGCGTGAGTCTACTAGGACAGCGCTGCGCATGTATAAACGGAAATTACTTTCATTATCCATCTGTCTGACAAGGAGGGTTATGTATTGACGTGAAAACGTCTATTCGCTCGCCGGTTAATCTTTCTTACATTACAAAATACCTTCCGATTTCAATCGCTAATTACTATGAGACTAATAATGCGATAATAACGGTTAAGGTCTCAATAAATAGAACGTGTCTGTACGCATTTGTCGTGCAGATTTCTCCGGTGACGTCATCAGGCTAATGTAGGCGCATGCGCTTGATAGCTGTGAATTAGTGTTGTGTAATATTATAAATAATAGTAGCGTGAAAACACGTTCAGGTAGGACGTCAATTCGGGCGTCATTGTAAAGAGCTTAAAAACCCCTTTGGACTCAAACTGAAACAATAAAAAGATTAAAATATTCACCGAAATATAAGTAAAAATCTGTATTAAATTGAAAACTGCAAAAAAAAACGTAATGAGACGAAGAGTTGTAAATGTCCGTGGAATTAAAGAAAACGTTAATCGGATGAGAAGTGTCATCAAAAGGAATTCATAGAACCTAAAAAGTCCAATGCCAATGCAAGAGCTACGGCAGCATCGAAAAAGAAATGAAAAAAATATTGATAATTTAAGATAGTAGTTCAGTACTAGCATAATTATATTAAAACTAAATTAGTACTTATGATTTTATTCTACTGTAGTAGTCTTTTACGCGTTGTTTAAACACGGAAAAATTACTATGACCTGACTTATTCGTACGGTCGGAGTTTGATTGGTTACTATCTTTCTTCAGTGGTTTTTTATCATTGTAACTACCTTGTGTACCTACTGAAAATGACGATAAAATTTAGTACTTTTTTTGTTAAGAACCTAAACAATCTGGTAAACGGCCGCCACTACAATTGATTTAATTGGCTTACAGTCAACATTGTAGATTCAGACGTGCCTGAAAAAATGGGAGTAATACACATTTGCATTATACTAATCACTGGGTAAGTTTTGTCTTACAAAAGGTCAAGAATTGTTATGCCGGTACCACACGTTCGTCCAACCGTCGAACACTCCAACATGACTCAAGTCTGTCTCGATCAAAACAGACCACACAGTATACACGTTCCAACAGTGTTCCCACCTGTTTTATTTTCCCCCTAAATTTAGGGGGAAAATAAAATAGGTGGGGTTTTTAGGGGCGTTATATTTTTAGGGATTTATGACTGCTTATTTTTTACTAAGAAAATAAAGGTATAAAAATATAGGGTCTGAAGTTATTCAATCTAGCCATAGTAATATTCTAGTCTAGTAATATTTATTTGTTGACCTAGCGGCTTAGCGAGATCCATTACGGTTCCGGGTTCCTTATTACTAAGTATGCGGAGTTGAATAGAAAACAAATGTCGCCATAGTGCTTACCATAAACATAAGACAAGTGATATTAAAACTACTCTGTGATAACTGGTGGTTACGTTGTCTATGCTTACTGGAAATAAGTTGATTTTTATTTACTTGTTTAATTTAATTTCGTCATTGTAATGCTGTGTGGACAACCAATTTGTTAATTATGCCTAAAGAAAAGAAGAAATACAGTCAAAAGTACACAAATATTTGGAAAACAGATCCAGGGGGATTTTCAAGTAATTGTGTGATTTTAGGGGTTTTAGCATAGCTTTAGGGATAAATATTTTTGAGAGTTGGTAACACTTCGTTCCAACCTCATTCTCTATGGACGGTCTGTGCAACTCCTTTGATCTGTGTACGATTTACCGCCATCGGAGCGATCGCGCGCCAACACGCTCCAACACCGTCAAACACGCACGAACTACCACCCCTCCACACGTGCGACTGTTCGACGGTTGGACCATGAAGCTATATCTTTACCTATAGCTTCATGGGTTGGACGAACGTGTGGTACCGCCATTACAGTTCATTTAATATTTCGAATTTGCGACCTCGAGCGACCGCCGTTCGCGCTGCCATATTGGGAAAAGAATATGGTACCAAAAATCATTTTTTCGAAAATATCTTCAGTGCCATTGTAAGTTTGGTCAATCCAAAAATTATAGAACATTAAATTTCCTACAATTTTTGTCAACAACACTTTTTAATCAAATAAGTAGTCTTCGAGTTACAGCGAAATCAAGCACGCTCTGCTTTATGTTGAATAAAAATGGAGGGCTTCTTAATAGAGGTTGTATTTCTTCCTAGTAATCACCTAGACAAATCAGACTAAACTTAAAAATCTTGCCGGAACAAATAGGTACTCCAGAGTACAGGAAGGCCAATAACCATTTCGACAACAACTGTGCTACCATAATAAAGTCAAAGTTGCCATTTAAAATCACTATCTGAAAATTAACATAGTAGTAGCAGTATTTTAATTTTAAGTTTCCTTTAAGTTATTATTTATTTTATATTTTAATAACATTACTTGAAAACACACAGCTCCAAGACACAGCTAATTAATTTGACGTTGGCAGTATAAAGGACGAGGTTTGCCCAAAAAACATATAGTACCATTGCACCACGACTCTATAACATTTTTAATAAAGAATACAACTCTAAAAAGTACAGTAATAACGAAATAAAAAGAATTATTCTAATCAATATTATTTATATTATTCTAGTTTTCATAATCAAATTTTTGTAACCAAGAGGTTACAAAAATTTGATTATGGAAACTTAGAAAAACTCTTGGAAAGCTTATATTTGTAACTTGAGTATCCAGACAGTTTTTTTTTTCTCTATTTTATTTAGAAAAAGATGAGCAAATATAGACACACTTATGCACGCACACTGACTTACACACACACACTCTCCCACACACACATTCTCACACACACAACCATACACTCACTTTCGCTCACTCACTAACTCACTCTCTCTCTTACACACACACAACACACAAACACACCACACGCGCTCGTACATTCTATGAACTGCAGGCAGATTTCTTTTAGATTTATATATTACATTTATATTTTTTTTCTACTTTAATATTTATCTTTGGCAACACTTTGGTAACATTATATAAATTTAAAATTAATTAACTCGCTGCTCAATATTGTTTTGTTAGACATAATTATGTATCTTGTTTTAGGAGAAGCCACTGGCTCCTGACACACAGTCTTTGACTAGTTCGGGAGCCTATGGAACTAAATCTGTACTTTATTTTGTTATGTCAATAAAAAATATTATTATTATTATAAATAAATAGTAGTAAGCATGAAGCAAAGAGTAATACCCCCCTGGCATGAAGCCTCTTAACCTATAGCTTCATGGTAGCAAGTGATTAAACGAGATTTTTTTAGTTTAGTTTTATGTGGAGTTTAGAATTTTACTTTGACGTAAACACTTTTGGAATATATTTTATTCAAGCATTATTCATTTTTTCATAGAGTACTACCTTTATTATTATGTATTACCGAAGCAAATAGATTTTTCGCGTTCTCGCCAAAAACCACAATTTATTTATCTCTAATGTCAACGTCAAATTAACAGCGATTTTTTTCTTTATTTTTGGCGTTTGACTTTGTATATTCTAGCAATATAGTATTTGATATTATTTTTAGATGTATTATCGATGCAAAAAAAAATAAAGCTTATGAAATTAACACTGCAAACTGCAACACCATGGTTCTGAGAACTGTCACAATAAATGTACATTTTAGCATGAGTCGGAAAAAGAAAACATACCTACATGATTTTTCACATTCCCGCTAAAACTGCAATCAGCTCATCAGCTGTTTTGTATTTCACGTGCACGGATCCTACTTGCCCTTTTTAATAAGATTAATTATTTGAAAATGTGCTGTTAAATTTTGTTTTTGTGATAATAATAAACTATCAATTGTTAAAAATGAATTGTATCAGATTATTAAGGCTTGCCGATAAACAAACGGCAAATATTTTAAAAATAACTTCCCCTAAATATATTGCTCATTACCGCATCAAATACATGGAAACACAAGACAGATGGAGAGAGAGAGATCGTTTGACTAAAGAGTGGGAATTGATCTACAAAGCTCCAATGGATAAAGTTCTCAAATATATTACTACATATCTGACAGTATCTACTGCGACTGTTGGTGCCTCTGGACTCTATTATGGCTTGTTTGTTTTTGATATGTCGGATCTGAATACTCCTGTGGTACTGGGTGAAGATGTAGTAATAGCAAATAATGCTGCAGAATGTCTAGTCTACATTGGTGCTTTCATGGCCTTACATATAGCTGTAAAAATTCTGTTGTCAAAATTTGTTGTTAGACTCTATCAGAATGATGATGATTACATTGCAATATTCACAGGACACTTATACAATTCAACAACGACTCACAAATTCAATTTGAAAGAGTTTAAAAAACTGAAACCCACAACAGTGGTGACATGGGGAGATGCAAGGTATGGACTTGGCAAGAAACATGCCATTTTATTAGATCACTACTTCAAGACACCTGAATATTTTAATTATTTATTAAAAGGTGTTGGTGAAAGACCAGGAAACAATTAATTAAAAGTTTTTCTTCATAGTTTAGTAGTTTTCAATGTATTAGTCTGTAATAAATTAAGTTTTCAATAAAATGTATAAAATAACTATATTTGTATTTGTTGATATCAGATATGTTGGGATCCCATACACCAGACATGATTTATTGCCATTTTTATAGATGATGGTACAAAACCCTTTGTGCGCGAGTCTGACTCGCACTTGGCCGGTTTTTTTATAGCTAACATGATTTTATTGAGATACCTAAACTAATCTGATATTGATTAAAAGTTAAACAAGGCTTTGTATGTTTTAAGTTAAAATTAATAACCGGCTTGTTTTGATGCCACAGTCTCCATTCTCTTTAAGGGCTGTGTGATTAATAATTGATGTCATCTTTACTAGGTTCTCCATGTGGAAAGACTATAGGAGTCACTTTATACACTTCATTGTTAATTCACAATTTCAAAACTGTTCCAGGGAAATAATGAAAAGTACCATTCTGTTTAAAACAACATTTTTATACTATTGACTACAATACTTATTTATTAATGTAACTATAATTAAAAGCCACCAGAGAATGCATTATTCCATTTAAGCCGTGAATCTCTTTTTATAGTAGTGGAGTCCATTTTCTTGGCATCATTATCAAATGCCTCTAAAGCTTCAACTTGTTTTGATGCTGGTTCCAATTGTTTGATGACCATACAGTCTCCATTCTCTTTAAGGACTGTGTAATTGATGTCATCTTTACTGGGTTCTCCATATGGAAAAACTATAGGAGTCACTTTGATCAAGTGCTTGATTTTCCAGAGCTTAGAATTTACTTCGGGAATGTTTTTTACAATTGCAACTCGATTCTGTAACAAAATTTTAGAGTTTAAATAAATATTACAGAATATTTCTTCGATGATAAATGATTATTTATTATTCACTTACATCTTCATGAATTTTGAGTTCTTCCAAAATATGCTTTTGCCAATAAGGTTGATGTTTTGGCGATTTGATTCTTTCTACTCTGAATAGCTTAGAAGGAGTTATTTCAGGATCTTTGTGGTCTTCTGATCTACAAGAAAATAAGTACATAAGTTCCTGACGGTATAGATATTTAAAATGCGATTTATTCAGCAATTACAAGGCAAAATCTTGTTTTAAGGTAGATATACTATATTTTCATACCTCGGATAATAAACTATGCCACCAGGGTAGCGAATGCCACCGGGATGTATGTAGCCACTCTTCGATCGTGTGGTGGATACTAAAGAATTGAATATTTTAAGTAATTGTCCGTTCATTGTTATAACATCTATGACTATTACCTATTGAAAATATTTCGGTATCAATGGACCAATTGGACCATACATAACCCTAAATTGCAATCTAAATTTGATTCGATTTGACTTTAACTGTTGACATGACAGTGACAATGAAGGGGAGATAACAATAGACGCCTGACAGATGTGGTCCGAAATACGTTTGTGGATTCTTTGGTCAATGATGAGTTGTTGGAGTCAGGGGGATTATTGGTATATTTCGAACTGATACCAGAGTTCGTTTTGGTTTGTTTTGAATTTGAATTTTTGTGGTTGACTCGTGTTTGTCGAGGGAGCGACCTTATCATCTTTTTGAAAAGTTTTTCTAATTTTGATTTACCTACCACTATGCTTATTATTGAAAGAGGTATTTTATAGTTGTTCATATAAAATGTGCTGTTTTGTGTTTAATTAAACAATAAGCAACGGAAATCGTAACGTAGTGATTATCTCCTTTCTTCAAGACAATAAATATCTTTGTATCACATACGTACAATCATTATTTATTGAATTCGTATATGAATGTACCCGTATAACGTTTTCATGAAGAAGGTGCGATTCGAAAGCTCCAATAAACCGTACATGTTCAAAATGAATGACTCCGAGTGCCACTCTCCTCGTCCATTTATAGAGCGGGATTTGCGATCCAGCCCCCCTGTTCTCGTACCAGAATATCCCAGGGTTCTAACTTATAGCAATGACCCAATACAAAAATATGAGTGCAGCAACAGCAGTCCATATCCAATTGTAAATAGAACACAAGTGACATGTTTTCCTGAAAAAGACCCTTGTTGGAAGCCTTCTGATGATCTCAATCTTAGCTTGCTTGAAACATCAAGTCATGAGCCTCGACAGTCTGCTTTCTCTAAATCTATTCTAAAAGATAACATTCAAAACAAATACTATGGTGTTGATCCAATTCCAAATCCGCAAAGACCACAACAACCATTACCACTCACATCAGTTGAAAATAATGCAAAGAATAACCCACCAAACTTATTAGTGAGAGATAACAGCTTCTTCATACAGAGGGATAATTTAAATAAATATCATTTGAAATCAATACAAACTCGGTTAAATACTCTAAGCCTTGAGAAAGAAAATTATCCATTATCAAGGAAAGTAGAGGCTGTTGAGAATGTTGCTAATACACTAAATAACCCTATTCATTACAAACCTGCAACAGTAAGTTCTTCAGTAAGTGATGATTGTAGATGCCACCATTGTATCAAGAATGTAGAATGTATGCAGGTTCAACAACCTCTGATAGTAAAAGAGAGACTAGCTAAAAATTGCATAAGAAAAGAATATTTTGAACAGGCTTGTGTATGCTCAACTCTTAAAAATCAAATCTGTTCACATTGTCATCACGCTACAGCACCATTACAGCAAAATATATGTAAAACATGCAGTTGCCAAAATTCAGAACCTTCAAATCCCATGCCACAAAATGCTGTTGACCGCAAGACATGGGAAATACAGAAATATGAACATAGCAAACAATCAAATAACACGGTTGTTGAAAAACAAAATAATGTCTCTAAAGAAAAAAGGGAGCCAACTGTAGCAGATTTGTTCAAAATTATTAAACTACAAAATGAACAGCTGCAGTTACTACAAGAAAAAGTTGATAAATTCATGTCATCAAGACAAAATGTGCAACCAACACTGACATGCACAGAACATGTTGCTTTAAATACTGTTGAGAACAATTCACACAAAATGTCTGTTGGTGTAATGACTAGCTTTGAAATGATCAGAACTTCTACAGTTATAAATAAGGAAGTTATAACACAAAGTAACGAAGCACAGATTCAGTGCAATCGATCCCAGATAAGCATAAAAGAAGTGGTATCTGATCCTGTAAATATGAATTTTCTTGATGGAATAAACAAGAAACATGTTGAGGAAAAAATGCAAATAGAACAAAATAATGGAGCTAATGGGAAGCAAGCTGATAATGTATGTGAAGAGAAAACTCTAAATGAACTTAGCTTGTATAATGTAGAAGTAGATAATGCTACTACTCCACTGATGTCTCCAGAGCAAACTTTGTATTTGGATGTAAGAGATTATAGCGAGTAAGTTTTTATAATATGTCCATTGAAATAATGTATAATGTGTTTTCTCAAGACAAATTATTGATTTTCTACTTATATTACAGTTCTGAAGCAAGCAGCCATGACCAATCTAATGTTGGATGGACATACTACAACAAAGTGATGGTAAGCTGAACCTTAAGAGTAAAATAGGTCAAAACCTTATACTTTTGTCATAGTTTTTCATGAGATACTCTGAAACAATCTAACTACAAATTGAGCAAATAAATTATAAATAAATGATAAATATTGGAGGACATTGTACTCAGTGCCATCTAGCTCTAAACTAAGCAAAGCTTGGGAATTATACAAACCGTGGGAACGATAGAATGTTAACATACTTTTTTTGTAAATACATATAACACAAATGTTAGTTCAGAATGGGAATTGTACCCACACCCTACTGCTCTTGAACCAGAACTTCACTAAATGAGCTAACAAGGAATGGTATGTTATATTTGGACTTTAGAATTAAATTACATTGCAGATTGATTGTATCTTATTTTCAAGAAAAACGCAGAACTCCGCTAGTTAAAATGAAAGTTATTTTAGTATATATTTCGTACAACTTTTATATTTTAGACCCATGTGAACGGCATGTTACAAGACTCCGAGATGCCTTCATCAGCGAGTGCATTGTACAGGAATATGAGACAACAGTGTGTCAAGATGCATATTGACACAACTAATGTCAGTGTCACTAAGAGGTATGCACATCACATAATATTTCATTTTAATACAGAATATCTTTCTATCACAGCATAGAAAAAAGTACAGGTATAATGTTACAAACAAAATGAAACAGGACAGGACAGAATAATACTTATTAGAATTCAAATAAATTGTTATAGTATGCAGTTGTCAGAATATTTTTAATTTAATTTAAGGGTAAAGTTCGGTGACGATCCACTGGGATTGCATCAACCGCATATCTACGCTCCGGCAACCGACACCAGCCTGAAGATGAATCAGCTCGCAGCCAAATATCTGAAGAATATGCCGGCACAAGCGGTTCCACGACCCGCACCTCTTGTTACAGCCGCACCCATTGACATGTCCTTCGCGACTAGAAACTATATGGAGAAGCATAGGTTGTTGCAAGGTACATTGTTTTTATTCTTATTCGACATGGGAGTGATGCTTAGAGTATATTGATTTTAAATAACCACAGGTATAGAGCGCTCATTCAACTGGGAACAGTAGACATGGGTGTGAAATGTCGCTTCATTTCGTCCGCTCGCGCTTTTAGTCGTGCGATTGCATGGGGCGTTGGCGCACGTTCCAAGTTCCAGACAAATTCTAGAAGACTAATGGTGAAACTTGCAGTAAAATGTGTTGAAGTGATTTCTGTAAACATACTAAAAATAATTCTGGCATCGTTTTTCTTTGGTTATCAATTTTAAAAACAAAATGCCGAAAACTTAGTAGCCGTGTTTGGGCTTAGGGGCATGAAGTCAGTTTGTTTAATTGTAAATTTATACTTTTATTACTGCTTACTTTGTCGCTTATTGCTTATCTACTGTTTATTGTATCCCGCCATGATCATCGTTCGAGCTTTTTCAATGACCTATTTGTTACAGGTATGCCAACGTCATCCAAGTCGCCGCAGGTAGGCGAATTACCAAGGTTTCTTGATATAACCGCACTAAAAAAACAACCTAAGTTTCTCTAGAACTACTATTTTTGATGAATGCAATCTTGCCACAGTGTGTTAACTGGTGGTAAAATTACTTTCTAAGTATTTATAGAAGTATTTATATATAATGACTACATAACATAATTTGTTATTATTTAATTACGAAAGTATTGTTTTAACTATGGACCAATGTTTTAGATAGTTTTTAAGGTTGATGTAAGATTTTTACTGTAAAATAACTAAGAAATTAAAAACCAGATCTTGAACAGACATTTATTTTTAAACTTTAGAGAAAATAACAGTAGATTTCTAAATTTTACAAGTAGTACATGTTGCACATAATATTTAATTTTATGTTCTTGGAACATTTTGTCTCTACATTTATTTCACACTGAAAACATCCATATGCAAATATTTTTATGGTGCATTTTTCTAGGTTCTTCTAAACATAAAATTAATTTCCTATAAATTTATAGGCTTATTCATTTATCACATTTTCAGAACTAAACGAATGCCAGGCCTACTCACACAAAAATAAAATCTCTTCATTTAGTAAATACAATATTTCAAATATATCTAATTTTTAAAGAGGTATTCTCTCTCACAGTAAATTGTACTTCTTTCACTTTGGTTTGCCTGTAAATATATCCATTACCATTATTATTAAACCTTAATTTTATTCAACAAACACAATTTCTTCTACATGGATAACTTGTTAAAATTATACGATTTCCATCTATATTTTAAACACCTTTAATTCAGTAAATAACATTTTTAAAACTTTACAATGCAAACTTTTAAAATTTTATTATTACACTTATTTTCTTTACCGAAAGCGAAAGTTTTCGTTATGTAACTTACTAACTTCTTTAGCTGCTCATTAACTTTGTGCAGTCTGCATCTTTTTGCATTTAATATTATAATTAAAATATCTTATAATCTATCAGTTTGGTACATTTCCTTTGGTTTTAATTTTAATTTCTACGTTACTAATTTTAACTTTTTCACGCTCTGACATTTTTATTCTTTCTTCTGACATTTCTTTGACACTTACATCATTATCCGGCTGATACATTATGGGCTGTTTTTTTGGAGCCCTTTTTATCATATATCGTGACAAACTTATTCGAATAACATTATTCATTTCTTGCTTTTGTAATGATGACATAGACTGGCATCAACCAAAATATGGCCAAGTTGAATTAGGAATGCCATAGCTTGGCGGAATATATGTATATACCATTATACATATATGTTTTATTATTTTAATCTACCATGAGCCATCCTCAATATTGATAGTAGTATATGTAGGCATATGTACGTCTATACATGTAAGTTACTCTTATTCTGAAAACAATACCAACAGTTAAATAAGTCTTATTAGACTACTGAACTTGTTCATTGCTCATACATATATTTTTTTTATATATTCTTCATTACTCTAAAGATATAAATTATTTACAGTGAAGATAGACTGTATTAACACTTAAATAAGATTTCAATTCTCTTGCATCGCAAATTATTATAGTTTTACACTATTACACTAGTGAGTTATTTAAAATTTAAATAATTGGATGGAACTCATTTTCTGGTATAGTGTAGACATGAGGTGTAAGTGTAGTCAGTAAATATGAGTACATGTTCTTCAGATATTCCGAAGAAGCGAGATGTTAAATAATATAAACATCGGTGGATATTTAAAACAGCGCCATCTGGACCCAAACTAAAGAAAGCTTTTGTTATGGAAATTGGCAGGGCCGCCGTCTTTACCCGGGAGTTCAAGGGGTGCGGTGCACCCGTGCGCCAGAGTTCTAGGGGGCGCAAGCCGAGACCGCCATACATTTATTTCGATAGGTACTTATTAAGACCACGCGAGCGGAGCCGCGGGCACAGTTAGGTCATTATACATCACAGATATTGTGATACTAAATACCGAAAAAACATTAAAAATATATAGCTTTTTGTGTTGTCAATAGCGGGGGGCTCATTTTGCCGCTGTCTTTCACACGCCGGCGTTAAGACTGCTCTGGAAATTGGTACATACAGATAGCATACATAATTATATCATTTCGTTTAAAAATGCTTATAATGCGTAAAGTCAAACAAGAACAAATATCTGTTTGTTACATAAATGTTAATTCTGGGCTGGAATCGAACACACACCTTACAACTCAAGACGTAGAGCTACTACCAACTGAGCTAACAGGTCAATATATTAGCATTTGTAACGCATGAGACTAACTGACATGCATGATTTTAAGTACAGAAAAGAAAAGGCTTACTCCCAACGACCACCATTAAAACTACCACCAGTAGTGGCGGCTAATAGTTTTTTTAATGAAAAATATTGTTGTATGTTTTTATAATCGAATTACATTAATGAATGTAAAAAAAGTATATAACTATTTTATCAGAAATCAGGTTCCTTTAAATAATACGAACTGAGCAATAGTTTGGGGCTTGGTGGCGCTGTGTCAAACGCCGTCTGACATTTATTTATTTATCGCGGACTTCGTTTCTCCGGAATAACTAATTCAATTTAAACAAATATTTCATCACATCCTAAGCTTAAATTGTACACCTATTTTACATCACTTTCTTGTCTTATATATTGCACATGATCATGTGACTAGAATATTTATAAGTTCTTATACTTATTATATAATAATTGCTAGGTACAATACAACATGAATGAGACTCAGTTATCATAATATTAAAAAAAAAAAAAAAAAAAATATGGATTGTGCCAAATAATTACAATTGACAACACTTTATTTGTGACAAAAAGATAGAAACAAAATAAAAATGGACAATAATTGTCTTAAGAAAATCGTAAAAGTAAAAAAAGAAACATTCTTCAAAAATTCGCTTTTAATTGTTATTTGATAAATATAATTAATACTGAAAACTGGAGAACTGGCACATTACACGAATGTGTAACTGTCAAAGAAAAAAAATCTAAGCATTTCTAGTCCAAATTACCTATCTAATATCCTTATATATTCTTCTGTTAGTATTTATTTAAGTAATTACTTATTTGAAAAGAACTAACATATAAAGTAAATAAAAAAAACGAATGTTTGCTGCCCCTGAGTGAAATAGTATATTGTTTATTGTTTACTACTTACTATATTAAACGGGGCAATTTTTTTTAATAATTTCCTTCTTGTAATTAATTTCATCCAATAGTGAAATTTTGTGTAATTCTAAATTAAAAAAATATTAATTACTTATTAGAACTAATGCACATACTTATATTTCACAAATATTGAACTGCATTAGGTATTTTACTTATTAATAGGTACATTATACATTCATCTAATATTTAGTTACATTTCCTATTAACTATCTAATCTATCATCTATGTATGTATAAGCAGTATGTTTATAATTCTAAAAACTACACTGATCTTGGACAGGTAATAATAATTATAATTTACCACTGTGAGCACATTTTTGCACAACTATTCACAATTATATTTTCATTTAAGTAATTATTTTAATAGAAAGTAATATCTTTATTCGATTCATACCCAATTTGACACAAATTTTGTCCTTTTAATTATGCCTTCATCATTCATCTTCATCAGAAAACCCAAAAGTTTTTTATTAAAATGTTATAAAAACTTTATATCACGAAACTTCCAATGAAAAACATACGTAATAATAATTAGATATAACATCAAATTTATGGTAATAGATACTTACATAGCATAATTTTACAACGTTTTGAAATTTTTATTATACCAAATTTGTGCATCTTCGATTTCATAGGATGTAGGATAGTCCTATAAGATTTAAAAAAAAATCAAAATGTTAGCTTACGTATTCTTACGCAAATTATTTTCTTATTCATCATTCGTCAACAAATTTAGAAACGTGTGAAAGCAAGTATATTTTGGCTTTGAAAGTAGGTAAGATTATGTGAAAGTTTCTCCATTTGGCCATTAAAGTATAGAAAATATCTTAAGCACAGATTTGTATCTGTAGATTTACAGCAACATCGCCTTATCAATATCTGTTTTTACTGTACAAATGTAGCGTTGTCTCGTTTTGTTTGAATGAAATGAAACGGGACAGCACCACAATATAATTAAATACAAGGCTAAACGGAACGGCGGCAAAGGACTCATCGTTCCATATAGCCCTGTATAGTTTTATCCTCCTTTTACATATTTCTATATCTATGCCTTTAAAATGCATGACGTCATTGTGCAGACCAATTGTTTTTCTTAGACATGGCCCTGTACACAGTACATACAATATAGCTATTGAGATATTACCTACAGGTTTTCGTCGTCGCCTCCTCCTCTTGATTTACTGTCAAGTCTCAATTCGGCAAGTCGTTGCCTCATGCTGTTTGGCCTGCAATAGTTAAAAATCTATTAAATGTAGGTCGATCATTTTAAGCTTACCACTAGGTGGCTACGTGAAGAGCATATATAGCATCGGTAAATGGAATAGTGTGCTTTCTACTTCTATTTCTCACTAAATAGGTACAAGGTATTGCGACTCGAAATGAGTTTCTGCCGTGAAAGGAGTTCTTATCACAAAGTTAATAAAATAGTTCGCACATTTCAGACACAGACAATAAAAATCTTTTGAGTTATGACATCGTTTGCTTATTTATACATATTAGGTACCTATACCTAGCTGTTGACTATATAGTACGCCTTGCCCAAGTCCTGTTAAGAGTTTCGAAGGCACTCGAGTAGCTTTGACTACTCAAAACAACTATTATTAGTCGTTTTTAATAACTTTTATAAGTTCATAGGTGCTTTGCCGAATGCCGTCATAAGCTTTGAAAAAGTTCGTCGAAAGTGGTTGGAACTAAATGATCGAAGGCTTCTATTTCTCATCATGGGTTGTTTTTTTGCAAATAGAGTCGATTCTCAATTTTAATCTTAATTTAAAGTCGGCGTTCAGTCGATTCCTGTAATTAATTTCTATGAAATTAGCTAAGCTATTGCCAATACGTTAATTATGTCGGTGGCAAATTGCCTCGAGTGGTACGCGTACCTACCATACTTTGAGAAACCCTGGATTAGATTAATCGGCGAATGAAAATACATCATTCGCCGAGATTAATGAGAAAGCTAGATTTACCTGACGTACCTGGCGAGTCGATCGGGGAAGTATGAAGTGACGACCTGGTCAGCCGATACCGACTGCCGCTGGTACGCGCCCGCGCTCAGGTTGCTTACTGGAATTCGATAGATGCGCACGCAACGACCGCTGTTTTCTGGCAACACTGCACAACATACGTCTTTTTAGAAAAATACTAATAATAATATTTACTTTCTTATTTTGTTACCATTACCATCGTAAGCATAATAAACAGGGGAATAGGTCAGACCGTTACTTACTTTAATTGAAACATAGATGCTCTTACTTCTTAATCAAAGCTTTACCAAGGAGGGGATTTAACATTACTAAAATTCTGCTGTAATACTTGTACAGCCTCTCTGTGGTCTGTCTTTCATACGGATTATAGGCGGTGTGTTCTGTAAGTGTGGTAGAACTGTAGGTATACCTTGTGGGGAAGTTGGCGGCGAGACCGGTGCCATCCTCTGCAGCGGCGGGCGGATGTTCTCCTGCTCTGAGGATATCGAGCTGCTCCGGCTGGACGCTGAGTTTGTCTCGGAGCTCCGGTTAATCGGATTGCAATTCTCGCCCCTGGCAAAGATAACACAAGTCAATAGGAATTTAAGGTCTGGGTTCTGTATCTCTGATTTTAATTTGTTATCTATAAAAGAAAAAAGTTTTACCTAATCATCATCATCATCATTTCAGCCGTAGCACGTCCACTGCTGGACATAGGCCTCTCCCATTGATTTCCATAAAGACCGGTTGGAAGCGGCTCGCATCCAGCGCGTTCCTACGGTCTTTATCAGGTCGTCTGTCCACCTTGTGGGTGGACGTCCTACGCTGCGCTTGCCGGTCCGTGGTCTCCACTCTAGAACTTTGCTGCCCCATCCATCCGCTGGGCTATGTCGGTAACTTTGGTTCGTCTACGGATCTCCTCATTTCTGATTCGATTTCGTAGAAAAGCTCCGAGCATAGCCTTCTCCATAGCTCGTTGTGCGACTTTGAGCTTACCAAGAAGGCACATAGTCAGAGACTACTTTTTTACCTAATAATGTTTGCTTATTTAGAAAATTGTCTCTTTTATTACACACAATTATTTCCCGTCCTTATACATTATAAGCCTCATCCATTTGTCTTACTATTACTAGGTCTCCGCGAACATACCCCATTCCACAGATAATTAATAAACTAAGGTTGTACTTGTCATGGTTGTCGTCCTCGTCGACGGAGTAAGGTCCGGCCTGCTTGATCTGTCGCGCCAACTCGTAGTCCAGCCCAAAGCACGGATCCAGATCGCGTCCCAGCGGAATATACTCAGGCGCACACGCCACGTAGAATATATCCTGAAGTAACATGATCCATTCATTACTGTTCTGAATTATTATTACTTTCAGCCCGGCTGCTGCAGCACTCAATCGGCATTCAATCGTTTTAATTTATCTACCCCAATCTAAGATCGTAGCGCAGTGGTCGGCAACATGTGGCTCGTGACTGTTTTATTAATGAAAGTCTTTTTACTAAACATACCTAAACAAATAATTACATTATGCGGGCGCGAAGTTTAAGCGTGCAAGGATTTAAGGGTAAACCACATAAACATTAATTTGGTGGATTTGAAGTTCTCGTTTAATTTTTCCTCATTTTTTAGTCATTCATTGCAAATACCCATTATTTAAATTTTAAAAATGAGTGGCCCGCCACTTTATTTTGCCATTATGTGCCAAAAGGTTGCCAACCGCTGGTATTGTGTATCTCAGTGTCTTATGGTATAGCGTATTAGAGTGTAAGATCAAACTCCAAAAATGAGTCAAAGCTACTGGTGAAATATTGAAGCAACTTACTCTTCGGCCGCATAGTAGCTTCAGCCCGGGTATACAAGCTGCGTGGACTAGTGATCCGTTGGCGACTAAACGTATTTCCAAAAGATCTTCAGCGAACGCCATTATGTACGGGAATGCACACACTGCAAAATATTAAAAATTAAGTGATGACTGGATTTCATAAGGTAAAAAATTGTAACATATAAGGCATTTAAAGATACAGAAAGTCGACTGGAACGGTGTCTTTGGTTCGTAGTATATAAGTAGTTGGAAAAACGTTAAGAAATCAGATTTGAGTTATGCGGGATTATTTACGTTTAAATACCTATATCGAATCTTCCGACTATAGTTTCAGCTACATCCGGTGGCCTTCGTTTTAACTAAACGTGAGTAATCCCAAATAAGTAAAATAAAAATGTGTCAAAATCACGTCAGTTTCCATAGTAAAATTAAGCTTGATTGATTGATAGATTGACTAACTCTTTATTGTCCACACTAAACATTATACAGTAGAGAAGATAAATAAACTAAATTAATAAGTGAATTAACTGGCGACTTTATCGCTAAAACCAGTGTCTTCCAGACAACCTTAGTATGGGAAGGATTATAGGAACAAAAATACGGTATGTGTCAATAAATAATGAGGATATAGATATTTTTACTTTGGGAATACATAACTATCTACAGCATAAACATACATTTCAACAATAACATAATTATCCTAATACATAGATTTCCTACTTAAACAGTTGGTTTAGAGCTTATACTGCTAAACTACTGTTAACTTTTCTCTGTAGAGGCCTTTAGATAATTATGCTATTCTAAAACGTACCAACAGCAGCAGGTACGGTTGTCCAGTGGAAATCATATTCACCGTCGCTCTCCAGTCCTTTGCTTGTTAATCTTTCAAAGTGGCAGGTATCTGGAAATTAGCCGAAAACTTGAAGGATGTTGGAATTACCAACAAAATTAATAAGAAGCAAAGTATAGCAATTCCTAGATTTGCTGACATTCTGTACACTTACGATTGTAACAAAGAACTATTTGTCCGTCTCTCTCGTCTCCGATACGTAAAGCGTTGACCAATGTTCCTCGCCTCACTCCCGTGTCTTCAGAGGTTTCAGCCCTCTTTACAGTCTGCATGTATGATTAAATAGCAAGTTACTTTTGAATTTTAAGGAATTTGACAAAATTTTAACCATGTTAAAATTTTCAAAAATTTTAATATTAATATTAAAATAATTATAATTTAATAATAATTATAATATTAAATAATTTAATATTAATAATAATTTCCTTGAAACAATACTTATGTTTCAAGGGTTAAAAGGTCAGTAAGTCAATTTCCCTTGACCTTTGCGTAACAAATCACCTAACTCATACCTTCGGACTGCGTGCCAGTTAATTGCATTTCGCAGATCGCTTTAGATTCTTAAAACTTTTAGAAGCCTACAATTGGACTAGTAATTGATTTAGGCACAATTTATTACTGAAATAATATAAAGAAAAAAGGTTTTTGTTTTTATGGTTGACAGGCTAGAATACTGGAAAAGAACTAACTCTCAATAGACGCTGTTGATACACACCGTTAGGTGCTTGGCCGCAGATTTTCAACTTGAGGGTAGTAGCTAGCCAGCAGAGTGCTAGAAAGTACCCTACCCTCATGCTTTGATTTCCTCACGATGTTTTCCTTCACCGGCAGCTCAAACTCATCGTTGGGATTGGAACTCACGCGCTCCGACGTGGGAACCGACCGCGCTACAAAGTGCATTTTAACGTACATATTTTTACAGATATAAATGATCTTACCTGTCCGGTACTAGATTCTAAAACTTCCCAATGGTGTTTATAACCAACTACCATTATTCCTACTTCACCATCCATAAGTTTAATCAGTACAGGCGTTTCACTAAGCTGAATATCCTGAAAAAGAAGCCATTACATATACTCTTTGTAAAAGAAGAAAAACCTACGCATTATATTATAGAGTCTACTACAGACTTTCCATAAACATTTAAGTGGTTCTTACTTTGATATGTGTATATTCAAATCCCATTTCGCTATCAGTCTTTGTTTCTTCCGTCAGAAGCATTACTCTTCTGCCAATCGCTACAGCCAAGGTTGTCTTTCCACCTTCTCCTGAAATACATCACTTAAGAGAATCTTGCAAGTCAATTTGCGAAATAACTTTCGTCAACTTATCGTAATATGAAAAATGGCAGCCGCTTCACGTTAGTTTTAATTTTTCATTTTATACATTTTGATATCGACAACTTGACGATTATTTTTTTGAGATTGTCATACCAGACTCTTATTTACAAATCTACTTGAAGACATTAATTAAAGACCTTTATAGAAATAAGTAGAACATTATTCCATTCTATCATTTGGCTATAGATAGGCTGTTATTCTTGTTGTATAAATTCATTAGATGATTCTTTCTCAAATCGTAGGTATAACTTTTGTCACAGTTTTTGACATACTTAGATGATAGTCTCCACAATGATAAGTACATATTTGATAGCTCGTAGCTAGGCGTAGACTTTTATTTGATAGCTCGTAGCCAAGCGTAGACTTTTATTTGACAGCTCGTAGCTAGGCGTAGACTTTTATTTGTATAGCTCGTAGCCAGGCGTAGACTTTTATTTGATAGCTCATAGCTAGGCGTAGACTTTTATTTGATAGCTCGTAGCTAGGCATCGGCTTTTATTTGATAGTTATTCTTCGTGATCTGAGTCTATAGAGTGGTTGATAATGCAGATTGTTCATCAGGCATTGAAAGCTACAACACTAGGACATTAAAAATACTTGTTGAATGGTTGATCCTACATCAAATAGGGCTCTATTATTTTTAACCTTGCTGTTAGTTCTGAATTGCTGCTTGTATGCACCAGATAGTAAGATAACATGTTCCTTACCAGTTTCGAGTATATCGAAGCAGTGCGCAGTCTTGGTCCTAGGCAAGCGTGCGTGCTTACAGTCCTGCAGTGGTCGCATGGCCCAGGCACCCGCGCACAGCTCCTGTATCGGCAGCGCGTACAACCCTGCCCCTCCCGCGCCCCCAGTGGTAGAACCCCCGCCAATCGTCACCCTCGCTCCGACCCTGAACAGCCCCGCCCGCTCGCTTACCCGGGCTGCTCTCACGCAACCTTCCCATCGTAGAACTACTCTAGTTGTACCGCTTTCTGTGCCAAAATTGAATTACGTTAAAAATGCAAAGATTGAGTTTGCTTATGGAGCGTTATGAGAATGAGCGCATATTTTTGCCGTCATGGAAATGGGACATTATGCGTCCAAACAGTTTGCTAAATTGTTACTACCTACTTTATTACAAAACTAGCTGTGCCCCGCGGTTTCACTCGCGCTAGATGCCTACGTCATAGTAGCTTTATACATGCAAAGTGTCAGCCCGATCGGTTTAAAATTGACAAAGTTTCATACAAATTTTCATCCCCTATTTTATGCCCTTGGGGGTAGAATTAATCAAGATCCTTTCTTAGCGGGTGCCTACGTCATAACATCTACCTGCATGCCAAATTTCAGCCGGATCCGTCCAGTGGTTTGGGCTGTGCGTTGACACTATGTCAGTCAGTCAGTCAGTCAGTCAGTCAGTCAGTCACCTTTGAGTTATATATATTTAGATAGAAGAAGAAGTACAGTTTGATGTCAGTTTTGATGGCCTGTAACCTGGATTTAGATATAATGTGGACTTGGTTGAATATATTGCATGTTTTTTTTTGTTTACCAAGGTCAGTCATACCTTCTAAAATGTAGGTATTGGAAGTAGTGGAAAGAAGAAGTCTTCCTTCAGTCATCTGTTCGGCGCAGACTGGAGTCGCCGGCAGCGGGGCAGACCGCCACACTCGGCCTTCCCATGGCGCTCTCCGGGAACCGCCGCACCCTGAACATAATGTGCTTTACTTAAAAACATTGCTTAAAGTTAATCGATACTTAAAGTAGCCTGTCTTATTTCCAGGTGTGTGATTTCACGTCGGCGAGAACTAGATAAATCATTTAAAGAAATGCAATTTTTTTTTTACTTAGTAGGCTCAATATGAGTATTCTGTTGATATTGACACTTCACGCTATTATTATTAAAGCGAAAGTTTATTTATGCTTGTTACTTGTTTACGCTCTAATAGCTTAACGGATTTGGATGTAATTTGGAATGCAAATATCCTGGATTAACGGCTACTTTTATCCCGGAAAATGCGGGTGAAACTGCTGCGGGGCGCAGCTGGTATCTCTATAATCCATTTTATAATAGATATAGTTGATCTACTTAGCTGATGAAAAAGATAAGGATGAAAAACACGAATTCGTATAACGAAGTAAGTACTGTTTTACAATATGAAGAATTTGTAAATAGTTTAGATAGGTCGAGTAGGTTAAACCGTCAAAGTTGCTCGCATAAACAATAAATATTTAAAAAAAGCCATGCCAGCTTAATGCATGGTTCTTTTTAGATTGATTGAACCGTTTACCCATAGACACAAGGCTAGTAGGAGCATCTCCTCTTAAGACTGCATCCAGTTTCAGCGCCTGCCCCACGTGCAGGAAGCGCTCCGTGCGCGCAGCGCCTGCCCCGCCAGCACCCGCCCCGCCTGACCACACATCTGACAGAGCACGCCGAGACAGCATTGGCTACAAAGAGGTGAAAAAGAAAAAATATATAAATTAACAACAGGTAAAGCACTATTTCGTAAATGATTTAAAGATTAAAGTTTTCATGCTATATCGGCTGCGCTTCAGTGAGTGTGCTTAGAAATTCCGACCTATTGTTTCCACTGTAAGACGTCCAAGATTAGTAAGTCGTTTCATCTTGTGTTTAACCCACGTAACAAATGTGGGTTAATCTGCAATTTTATTTTTATTTTTTACAACGAATAGGCTTGCGTTTGACCGCCATCTCGTCTGATGATAAGCGAAGATGCGGTCTACGTTGGAGCACGCTTGCCTAGAAGAAACCGATTCACTCGCGACTTGAAGGGACCCAGATTGTACCTATGGATAAGTATCTTCTGGGTACCCACTCCGTATAAGACCTTGTTCCATGGAATAAGGACAAACAGAAATTCAATCTACGTTAAATATCATCATAAAATCCTAAGAAGTTTTACTTTTCACATCGATCCTATACTTAGTAGGTTTATGTATCAGTAAAGAAACGAACGAAACTCTCTCCTGATAGTAAGTCAATAGATATAACACATGTCCACGACTATTGCAGGGGTATTCAATTTTTTTTGAAACAAAACAAAGTCTGCTTTGGTACTCATCACTTTGAGACGACTGCTTGGATGACTTATTACTTAGTGAACCCCATATTGCTTATTCTCATCTCTCTTACGCCATAATTTTATATGCGTAAGCTTAATAACCCACATGTTCCTCATGATATAACTAGATGTTATTCACTTATTGAGTTAGTGCGGTGGTTTACCAAACGTAATGTTTGCCCTTTCTCGGTAATGTTATCGTTATCGTATTAAATAGGTGGATTTTCCTTGTAATTGATGGAACATTCTGACAGTGAGAAAATTAATGAATTTCCGCAAAAAGCCAAATAAAGCAAGTTCTTGTAAAAAGCGATAAGGTTTCCGACGAGAATGAAATCAACAAGCTGGTGTCATAGTTTTTTCGAATTGATGTATCTAAATATCATAAAGTAAATACGTCATAGCCAAACGTGTAAATGTATTAGCCTTCACCTGGGTCGCAAGTCATAGGCATTGTGAGGGTTCATATTCCTGAATTCAACGCGATGGACACAACACCGCACGTTGACACCACTGAATGCTAAAAAGCTTTCGCCATGTAATTATCAAAACGGTTTAACCGCAAGCTAGTGAATACTTAAATGCAGGAAAGACGGGAATTGTCAACAAACATGATAATGCAAAAGTCAACAGTACAAATTGCTTTAAGCGCCAATATTAACCGAGCGGAGTTGCTTTCGAGAAAATTCAACTTTTAAATTCTTTATGCTATTTCTCTCTAAGTCAAGGTATATATTTTGTGTCATTTTTCACTTACCTTTTAAGCTTTTGAAAACTATTTTTTGGAATATAACTACATTATAGTCATATCTCTCGCAGAACACTATAACCGCGGGGGCAGATGTTTTGTAGAGTTGGAACGGTGAATTGGCAAACGTAGTGCAGAACGACACTCCATCAAATGTCTGACTCGATGAAGTGACATAAGGTATCTAACAATGGCTATTCGTAGATTGGGTTGAGTAACGCGTCATGGGAGAAGCTTATAGACCAATAGTAGGCTGGTGATGATGATCAATTTTATTACTCTGCTTCCTTGCTAGTATTACTAACTCTTATTTTCTCATAATCATTACAAATGATTAAATTGTGAAGGAAATCTTCCTGAATAAAACAGAAATCATAGACTATAAACGAATCTATGAGGTTTTAAAGAAAGGCTAGGTCAAAAGTACCCCGCAATCGACGAGCATAAATGGCAACGCTAATGAAAGTAGAAGAAACAAAATATGTGTACCAAGATTTTAGCAAGTGGAAAGATATAGTCTCTAAATACGGGAAAACGCGATATAGATGTATGTTAAGAATTTATGATTATGTTTATGATATGGATCTAGATTCGTAACTACATATACTCGCATTGTAGTAAATAGGTGCATACAAGAAATCTGTAAAAGCTTTAAATAAATAACGTCTGTAGCCGTGATTGTCTACGTGGAAATTGAAGGGGCACAGCTGGCACTAACTGTGAAACTTATCCTACACCTAAATCACGTTGCTTGATATCCACTGATAGTTTTAGTTTCAGCTCTAATAACGAACTGTTTTCTCTACATCATCGTCCATATTGTTTTATAGAGAAAAAAAAACTGTGTATATTTTTATGTCGCGTTAGTAATTTGGGACAAAGAAGAAGGTTTATTAAAGGTTAAGTTTCTCCTTTTTTTCCTTTGTTTCCCTCCTTACATGGGTCATGGACTAAATTATCTTTCCCTGTGAAAATGTAACAAACCAAAAATAAATATTCCCGCGTCTACCACTTAGTGGATAGCTTTGAAGAGATCGTTCTTAATAATAAGACCGACAGCTGTTACACTAATTTTAAGTTCCTTTTTTTCCGTTATGCTTGTATTATTTTTTATCTTATCTTGTATCTTATATCTCGTTTACGTGAGTAAAATAACTTTATTATAGCTTGCATACTGTTTTTTTTAAATTAAATCATCATCATCACTTCTTCTTTTTCAACCCGTAATCACCCAATACTGAGCATAGCCCTCTCTTGCACGCCACTCATCCCGGTCTCGTGCTACCCTTATCCAGGTTCGATCTGCGAACTTTACGATGTCGTCGACCCAACGAGCTGGTGGGCACCGACGCTTAGCTTTTAATAAAATATGTAAAAAATATATATCTCCATTCGCCTTGTTATCCGTTCATATCACAACACAAAGGTATAATTTCTTTTTGTATTTACAATAAAAATGTTATTCGCAATTCAGTAAATTTATGTTCGGTTAAGTTTCTACTATATTAGTCAGAAACACGAAACGCAAGCTCTAGTCTTCAAGATTCAGCGACTCAGTGTAAATTCGTTGCTACTAAAGGTTTCTGTACACGTGTGTAGTGTGAACTCACCACTTTGTGGTCCGAGCAGTGCTCCGCGTAGATGTCCCGAATGAGCGTGTCGAGGGTCCTTTGTCGTTTGAGTGCGAACGTTGGTGTTTGAAACGCTGCTTTCTCTCCATTCATCAGTTTTACCTAAACACCAAGAATTGCTTTTCGTTACTGTAGAACAAAAGCTTATGAATTACATAAATGCCTGGGCAAGGTCAGTAAAGTATTTGAAAGCTTTTTAAAGTTGGCAGTATTTCAAACACAATAGAGTTCGATTTGAATATAAATTTTAATTTGTTCAATTCAAGCTATTTATTTTGTTAAATTATAAAACAACATATATGATTTCAATATTACTCGTATCCCGGTGAAGGAAAATATCGTGGGGAAACCATAGCATGTTGGTCGGATATTTTCTAGTACTCAGCTGGCTAACCACTACCCTCAAGTTAGAAATCTGCCGCCAAGCATCTAACGATGTGTCCTGGCAGCCTCACTTGAGAGCCAGTTCCATTCCTGGCTAAGTGTGTTTACCATCTTCGAGCACACCGTCATTTAACATCAGGTGAATTGTGGTCAATCACCTAGCCTGTTAAATATAAAAAAAGATAAGTATGTCATTATCTTAATTTATTAAAAAAAATATCTGTACTTATTTATCATTACTTATCCGATATTTTCATTTTATACATTCAAATAGTAGAGTTATGATTCATCATTCCTTACATGCCTGAGCAACAAAATTCTTAAACTCGTCAGTCTTCCTGATCGCTGGAGTCCTGCACGATTCCGTGCTCCAGCTCTCTCCGCGTCAATGAAAACGCGGCCTCTTTAGTCACAAAAAGATTTCCATACTAACCAGTAAGAATTCTCTAAAGAGCTGTGGGTCATTGAAGACGGCAGGGCATGGCAGTGAGGGCCCGAAAGGTGGCACCGTGTCATCACTGTACACGCTTAGTCGGTATCCCTCGCCTTCCACTTCTGATATCACTGCGAATATGTCTGAACAACTTTTAAGAAAGCTATATTCGTTGACGGCTAATGTAGGTAAGCCATTAACATTAGTGCAAACGTTGGAGAGCTTTCATGCTAAGCAGTTATTTAGGTTAATTAGGCTGAATGGTATTAACGGCAAGTCTTTTAGGTCGACTTTTTTCCACTCTCTGTGTCTTTCTCTCTATATTGAACCTTTTTGCTATGGTTATGTGATGTCAACAAAGTTATAACAAACACGATACAAGCTTACATTTGTGAATTGTTTGTGTTTCTATTCCAAGGAATCTTGAAATGAAGAGTTTCATATTCAACAATGATTTAGTAACAACTAGCGACCCGCCCCGTCTTCACACGCGTAGCAGGAATAGATATAGTAAGCTATTCATAAAAGATAGATATATGCCACCGCGGACTTTTTTGTCGATCTATAAAAGAGGAATATCCCACCATGCATTGTTTTGTTATATCTCAAAGGGCAGTGTTTTCGATGAAAGCTCCCAGGTGGTTTTACATTTTCCGACAATCCAACAATTATCATCATATTTCAACCATTTACACAAAACCTTGATAAGTTATATACCTAAACCTTCCTCATGAATCACTCTATCTATTGGTGTAAAATAGCATAATAATCCGTTTAGTAGTTCTTAAGTTTATCGCGAACAGATAGACAGGCAGACGCGGCGGATGACTTTGTTTTATAATATTATGTAGTGATGATAACTCTGTGGTTAGCACGGTCAGCTTACGCTGTAGCGCGTGAGCTGCCGTTTAAAGAAAAAAAAGCGTGAAGAAATTGTAGCACGATGGTAGGGTACAATAATTTACGCTCATGCTCATTACTTGTATTTGAAATTTTGAAGCCACGCCCTTAAGTACATGTAGGTACTAGAGTACTTGGTCAGCTAGTTATCCTCAAGTTGAAAAATCTAATAGTATAATCTAGTTAATAAATCTAAGCACCAAGCACCGTGTGCCGGCAGCGTCACTTGAGAACCAAATCCCATTCCAGGCTACATTTGTTTACCATCCTTATCACACCGTCGCTTATAATCAGGTGAGCTGTGGTCAAACATCTAGACTGTTAATCATTTTTAAAAAATCGGGTGAGTTGTGATCAAAACACATCTATCCTGACTATCAAAAATATCGGTTCTATAGGTACATAACTTGGTACTTTATAGAATTTTTTAACATTTTCATTTAAAACAAGACGTGAGTGGGTATAGGTAGTAAATGAATAATTTGATGTCTTCACTCGGAGACTAGTGATTGTCCTTCACATTTTAGAGCGATTCTTGAGTTAATTACGCATTTTCTATGCTCGCTAATTTAGATAAACTCTGGAAAAATAATTGTACACAATAACTATAATTATTAGATGTACTAACCCACTTATAATTATTAGATGTCGGTAAAAATTTAGTTTTTGCTTTCGCTTAAACATCATTGTTTAAGTGAATACTTACTGCTATGTGCTCATTTTACTTGGTCTGTAAACCACCTTTTATTATTATCAGTCTGTACTGTCTCACTGTCACTGCCTTCCTTCTTTCTCTATCTTTTGCATCCTGAGTCCATTATTTCATACAGGAGTCAAGTTCGTCCCTCCATCTCCATCTGGGCCGTCCAGGAGGTCGTTTGCTATCTTGAGGTAACAACTGCGTCGTGATTTTGGCCCAACGATCTCCCGACATGCGGCTAACAAGGCCACGGTTAACATGGCTAACATGTAAATAAGTAACTTGTGTCAAATATAACCATTTAATTATAACTTAATATTCTGAAATCATTCCACTGATTCATTTGGCATTAAATTCGGTGAGTGGATCTGTAATTATTCCCATGGTAACGCTGTGTAGACAGGGGCTCAAGAATTTAGATAAAAAATTTACTTGATTCGTTTTTACTGTTTTACGGTTTGTAATATTTTGCGGATTAGTACTTAATAACGCGACTAAAAGGGTCCATTTTATAAACTTGGTAAGTAATTATAATATTATTTCTTTCACATGCCTTTCGTGTCTGCGACCAAAAATGTTAAAATGTAAATAAATCAAGTAAGTTCTATACGAACTTACTCGACTTGAGTAGTCAGCCCTACCGTCAGACTTAAAGCTATGCCCTTAACATAGCTAAAAGCGAATAATTTTTTTGTTAAAACTTACGAGAAGAATATGTAACCTTACGCGTTGTAATATAAATTTTTAGTATTTTATTCGTGTTGAGTTCACTCTTTCTTTTAGTATTTTTTGTATTAGACTTAGTATTTTCCTAATCCTCGTCAATTATTGAAGTGAGTTTACATCACTATCTCTATCTCTATATAAATTATAAAACAAAGTCGTCCGCCGCGTCTGTCTGTCTGTCCGCAATAAACTTAAAGACTACTGAACGGATTATCATGCGAGTTTCACCAATAGATAGAGTGATTCATGACGAAGGTTCAGGTATATAATTTGTTAAGTTTTTGTGTAAATTGGTTGAAATATGATGATAAAATAGGTTTATAAAATATAACATCTTATCCATACCTACAGCAAAAATATTACCTACTGACAAAGATCGTATCTTCCTCTTTCCCTACATTGATCGTACCCTACCGAATATACATATAACATCAATTTCCATTCAATGATTGTTTGGAAGAGATTGTTTATAGCGGCAATGCCGCCACTTGTGGAAATAACTTATGTTACTTTTGTCGTCTGTACATTTTAAATTTCTGGTGTGCATAATTGGAGTTTTGGCGGGAACGCGAAAAAATTATGTCGGCGCATTGTATTACTTTTCAAAACTTTTCAAGTGTTAAAAATAGTAGTGTTTTATTAATAAAGTGACGAATTACGCGGATTAGTGTGGGAAAGTAATATAATGTGGTGAAACCTTTCGTGTTCCTTCCAAAATCCCATCGAAGCTTGTATTCAAGTCACCACTCCTTTACTAAAGCAAAATGGACTCGACCATGACATAGACTTACTTTACCTGATTTAAAAATAAAAATAAAAAACACTTGAAAATATTGGAACACAAAATCTGAAGCAAAAAAAAAAACGAAAAAGAATAAAATATTTCTATCTATCTATAACATAGGTTCCCAAAGTTAACTGAATCGTGTCCAAATTCGTGTCGTGTGTTCCAAATTCGTGTCTCACTGCTTAGTTGTCATAAATAAAATAGGGGCATAATTAGGTACAATCATATAATTATGATTGAAGAACTGTCCAAAAAAAAAACATTGAAACATTTATTAAGAGATTTTAATACTAATAAAGATTTTAATATTTTTAGAAAATAGCACTCTTTGTATTTTTATATTATAAAGATAAAATAAAAAAAAGATTAGTATAACTTCAATTTTAGTTGCTTTTAATCGTAATGAGCTTTCTACGTCCAATTTGCCCGGTCAGTCTTATTTTTCAGGGCCCATTCATTATTCTCTTGCGACCCACTGGTGGGTCGCGACCCATTCATTGGGAATTGCTGATCGTCACCTACCTGTCTCGTACAATGATCAATACAGCAACAATCTGTAGACTAACAAATAAAAGGATACGGGTGAAGTGGCTTTTGACGCACTGCGGATTAAATGTATTGTGCACGGAGTCTTCCGTGAACACAATGTTGACAATGTCATTGCCAATGTGGCGCTTCCTCTCGAGCTGGGGACAAACAGGTTTTGATAATCAGCACGCACATTACTCGGACAGAGTTCTCTAGGGAAGATTTGAGAGACGTATAAATACTAGGTATTTGATACTTCTGCACGTAGCCATTACGAAATAGCTTGTGCTCCTTTAAACTCAGAAAAATATACGTTTTTAGCAAAATTGCGAATGAAATCTATAGGAAATTGTAACAAAGCACGCGAACGTGTTAAAAATTAACGTGTTAGTAAAGAGGCATTCACGTTTGCTATCTTTTAAAAATGGTCCGGTTTGCCCAGGAGCCTTATTCTCTATGTCATAACACGTCGTGCGGCGCAATCGGATAAAATTCACGTGGAATGGTATTTTCTATGCCAATGTCTGTGTTGTGTTGTTTAAGAACGCAACAAGAAGTGTCAAGCGGTTATTTTGAACTGTCAATACAAATATTAAGCATAGCATTATAAGCCTTTTACTCATCGTCGTGAGAGTTAATTCGGTCTGCTTGAACCCGTAAAGCCTGCAATATTGTTGAGTAAAGCAATATTTATCTAAATCGAAGCAAGCTTAGGTAACATATTCAATTATACAAAACGTACTTTGGTTATAGTAGGTACAGAATGCAAAATTGCCGGTACTTTTAACAAGAATGTGGTTGGAGGTATTCTGCGTTCGAGTGTTAAGGCAAACATTAATTTAATAGGGTATACCTACTTAAAAAAATAGCGTCTAATATGATAATGATGAGACTGACGTAATAATATTATAAATTATTAACTAAGATTTTGTGTCGGGAGTTTATAAATTACCACTACCTTCAGACACGTACACGAGATGAATACATCTTTACCTACAAATATACGATTTTTCACTTGAATAATCTTCAAAAGCGTCTTCTCTGAATTTTTCAAACGAAATGCAAATGTTGCCTGTGATAAATATCTTAGAAATTACTTGAAAATCCGCACACAACATCGGAGTTTTTTCTAAAAACTCGTATCGTGTTTTGCGACAAAAGAAAAACGATTAATGCCTGAAGTCTGGGATCAATAAACCATTCGCGCGCGACGAACGACCGACGTTGAAGAAATAGAGCTATTTACGACGAATTCTTTGTAAGCGCTTCCAAAGTTTAATGGAGTAACTTTTGTCATTTCTAGTTCGCGAAAGACGAGTAGAATAATCGACTAGTCGTTAAATTTAACGTTATTATCAAGATTAAGCTCACCTGTTGCTTGTTGTCTTTGGAGAACGGAAGTAATGTCGAGACGTGGAACATTATTTCGTGTCCTTGATGCATCGTGTATATGGAATGGCTGCCAGTCATGTCACCTGGAGGAAACGAGTGCAATATAGATGAGCCGGATAAGTAGATGTCATAGAAACGTATTTACTCTGTTTATGAAACGTCGTGTTCCCTGGAAACGTTTATATTAATGGATGTTACCTTTGACGTCGAGGCCCCCTCTGAAGCGGTTCCAGCCTCGTAATCGAATTTTATCTCCCAGAAGTGAAATAAATCGGTCCCATTTCTCGTCGCCTTTCTCTGAAAGGTTTCGAGACATTTAAATGATTCATAAAAATGATTCTAAGAATACAGTAGTAGTTACATTACATTGAGTGATAATGGAACAAAAATCATGAAGTATAGTGCTTGTTTCAGTACAGCTTTCTATTGTTATTGATCAAATATTCCCAAATCCCTTGTCCGCTCTGGGTATACTCGTATATAAACGTAAGGCGTCGCGTTCATGTAACGCAGCGGCCTCGTAGTTAAAATCGCGTGGAATGATACTATCTATGCGAATATCAGTTTAAAAACCGTGGTAAGCTGTATTAGGAGCTCATTTTAAACTATCAAAATAAACTTGATACGCGTTTATCGTTATAAACGCTATAGGTACTCGTTTTTGGCGAGGAATCTTGTGTAAGTTAGATTTATCAATGGCCTGGACTTGGTTCTGTTACTCAAAGTTCTGGATATCGCTTCAATGGACATGCATCATCTCTTGCCACCAGGAAAGTACTTACGTACAAACGTTTTGACTCTCCGTTTCTTATCCGTACGGCAAGGGAATGAAACAAGCTGCCGGCATCCTTGTTTCCTGAGAGATATAATCTACATCTTTTCAAGGTCAGAGTGAATAGGTATATTTTACGTGCTTCATCTTCGCCCAAATCATTGCGTACCAACAGGCGAGTAGGTATAGTCAAAGGCGGACTTATACGTGGTAAAAATACCGGCCAAGTGCGAGTCGGACTCACGCACGAAGGGTTCCGTACCATTATCTATGAAAAAGGCAAAAAAATCGCGTTTGTTGTATGGGAGCCCCCCTTAAATATTTATTTTATTTTGTTTTTAGTATATGTTGTTATAGCGGCAACAGAAATAGATAATTTGTGAAAATTTCAACTGTCTAGCTATCGCGGTTCTTGAGATACAGCCTGGTGATAGACAGACGGACGGACAGACAGACAGCGAAGTCTTAGTAATAAGGTAATAAGGTCCCGTTTTTACCCTTTGGGTACGGAACCCTATAAAGTAGATATGTAGTTATTACTCTAATGCCTTTGTAGTGTAATATGTCACAAGTTGTAAATTATCTTTGAGTTATTGGAAAAAGAACTAGGAACTAGTTCCAAGTATAAATCTCTAATAAATCTCCGATGAGTTACTTAAATGATTGAACTGAAATGGCAATCCGCACACACGCAACATTGATGCGTTACTTACTATCCAGTGTGTTTGGTTGTGTCATAAACAAACTCTCCACGTTGACGGTGAGTGACGGTTAGTGATTTATATTTGGACCGCCCTGTTATGTCATTTAGTAGTAGCTCTGTTTTTTGAGCTGTGGGGTATTGGTTCTGTTCCCATCTAGACCAAACATTTATGAAACGAACATAAATGTTTGTTCTGTGTCTCGGTGTTCTGTATGTATTACAAGAATGTATTGATAAATAAAAAGCATATAAGTTATTTTAACAGTTTATAGTTTACAAGTTACAAGCTTTGGTTAGTTTGTGGTTAGATGGCGATGTATGAAATATCCTCTGATATTTATTCATTTAATGTTGAAATTGAATAATGATAAATAGCGCAATGGTGTTGGTTAACAAATCTTTTGTTAGTTCAAAATATTTAATTTTATATTTTGAAGTACCACAATTTTATTTAGTAGCACAATTTTTATACACATTCGTAACCTATTTGACAATTATTTTACTTATAAATAATTGCTATAAATTTACATGAAATATTTGAAAATGTTAAAACTTGACATGGCCAAATGCACGAAGTGCGATGTCGAAAAAACAGAAACAAACGCTTACCGTTCGAGAGCATTTCATCATCAGTTTTCTGCCCGGGATTCATTAACATAACTCCGATTTTAAAGTTAACTGAGCCCTCCTGCTCCTCCAACAGCAAAACGTCCTTTTGTAATTCAGCACACGTAATCTGAACGACAGAATTATCATAGGAAGGGATATTAAATGGATATTAGGTCGTGAACTGTCGTAAACGCTGAGTAAAGTTACTCAAACCAACGTGAATTCATATGTTGCGATGTAGCTTTCATACGAGTAGCTTGTGAACACTATTCGATCATTGGGCCAGTAAAATATTAAAAGTGGTGATTTTACAATGTTGCAGGCGTAGTGTTCCCCTTACCTCTCTAGGCATTTTGTCAATTCTATCTACTGCCGAGAATTGTGTTAGTATCTGCTTGACGGAGGGTCTTGTTGCCGTTTGTCCGCTAACATTCCAAGCACTGGGAGGCAAATAAATCTTATGGGCACCCTGAAACAACAAAAACCTTTTTAAAATCTTATAATAAACATGTATTCTACTTGGATCCGCATCCGAATCAGGCCTGAGAGGCTAGCATATGTATTTGTGATATTTACGTTCAAAATCATCATCATCATCATCATCATCATCATCAGCCTATAAAGTCCACTGCTGGACATATGCCTCTCTGAAGACACGCTACTCAGCCCGTTCAACATAAACGATATAAAAATGAGAGTAAAAACTAACTTGACAATAATTTAAATCCTCGTCAATGTTGTAACTGCGGAAATGAACTAAATATATCTTGAACTCTCAAAATGAACTTTCGCAAAGTAACGCCTGATCCAATCAATTATCGATAGAAAAATGTATGAAAAGTTGGTCTGCGTTCCTGATTGAAGTAAATGGAAGTTGTGGAAGTGAACACTTCTTTAGCCGCGCTGAGCGATTTTTTGGTAGTGACAAAACTTATGGGTTCACGTCACCGACGTGCTCATGAGACGCGTTTTAAGTTAGACCCCTTGACTACCTATTTTGATCCCCTGTCGTTTACGTACTAAGTAGTTTTCGCTATACATAAACGTTTCTATAGCGCAGACTCCTTCGCATTGTGAGAAGGGTAAGGCCATACCCCACCACACTTGTCAATTGCAGATTTACAGGTTTCACACATTTTCGAAAACAATAACCACTGTCAGACATGCAGGTATTTTCTCGATGTTTTCCTTCATCGTTTGAAGCTAGCGACTGCGTATAACTGATTGATTCAGACGTTGCTTTGCCAAAGTTTATCTTATGGCATTCTGTTATAGAGTGACTTATAAATATTATATAAAATGTATCGCCGATATTAATTATCTAACTTCAGAATATCAATACGAACATATCTTAGAAAAGACAGAGGTGCATGCCGTAAGACTTGAACGTCAGACAGCCTTCTACCTTACTTCAGATAGCTCAATTTTGCTTGACTGCATTTTATTCCTATTTATTATTCGCGAAAAGCCTGTGAACGCTACAATAAACAGACCTCGCTTTCGAATTTGTGCGGCTTTGAAATCGAAACCGTGAGAAATATTTCTGCTTTCTATTTTTATGAAGATTTAAAAGCGTTCAGAAATATATTTTCCGTTGTTATACATTGCGGTGATTCAAGAAACCGTTTATTAAACTTCAAAAATAAATATGATCTGCTTAAAATGCGCATAAAGTTGTCTTTATTGAAATTCTCAAGTATAAAATGTTTTTAGAATTGTGCGACGTGATTTTTATTTTGCTTCCATAAATGCTTGGAACGTAAAACGGAATGAATGTTGGAGGCAATCTATTTTCCAATTAGTTGCAGATGCGCTCACCATTTTGTTGAAGAGAATAGCACGAAGCAGACCGGCGCCGCCCTCTTGCACGACACTTAGTAGATACGGTTCCCTTGAACCGTCCACTCCTATATAATTTTGATGCACTGAAACAAAAAAAAAAAAACAAATCATAAATAGGATTTTTTGCAGGAGTCCTATCTCAAATATCGAAAAATCATGTCGTCGTATTTTTATGTTTAACAGGCTAGGTGTTTGACCAAAGCTCATTTGATGTTCAGTGACGTTGTGGTAGAAGATGGTTATAACACACCAAGCCTGCGATGGGATCGGCTTTCGATTGAGGCTGCCAGAACACACCGTTAGATGCTTAGAAATATGTCTTTTCATGTCACTTCCAAAACTCCGTTAAAACTTCTAGTCAAGTTGCCACTAGCTTACTAGAGTGCTAATATGTGTGACTTTGAGAATCAGACTTATTTTATCAAATAGGTACCTATGTACTTGAAAAGAAAAAAATTGATAAATCATTAGTCCAAATAACTAAAAGCGATTACTTGTTTTGTGCTCAGGCAATTTTTTTAAATGTTTAAGAGGAAAGCAGTCAACTGAGACATTTGAAAATTAGGAATTTCACCAAGCTATTTCTGTCGCGCCGCACGCAGAACCCGCGTACATACTGAGCGAAAGGGACAACTGCACCTCGGGCTCATTATCCCGAAATAAAATGAGCAAAATCGAGGTTTCGTATTCCTCTGTTTCCTCCTCCAAATTTAGACCGATTTTAGTATTTCTTTTAACAAGTAAATAAGAAGGATGTGTTCTTTGCCTGTGCGTTTTATTTTTTTAAGATTATGTCTATGAGATTGGGAATTTGGACGTTGAAACACAGCGTTGAAACTAGGTAAATTTTAAGATTTTTGAAGATTCCTAGCTCTTATAAAAAAAACATATATCAAAAAATCAAAACAGAGGGGCATGAAACTAGCAAGTATCTACTTCCTATCTAAAAATTATTGCTCTAGTATTAAAATCCTGGAAGGAAAATGGGGAAAACGTTTGTATGAAGAAAATGACGACTTGTTTCCTCTTAACAGGTTAGATTTTTGTTCACATCTTATTTGATTTTTAGTGACTGTGTGATCGAACATGCTATACATACCTAACCTGGAATGGGACTGGCTCTCAAGTGAGGCGGCCAGAACACACTGTTAGTTGGCCAGTCGAGTACTAGAGAGACCATACCACCACGCTATGGTTTCCTCGCGATGTTTTCCTTGCATGCACGGCATGCGGCAGCTGAAGCTCATTGTTGGGTTTGAACCCAAACTCTTCGGCGTGCAAACTGACAACGTTTACCACTGAGCTTCCATCGCTTAAATATAATCATCTTCATCGCTAATACTAAAGAGCAATACTAGTCACTTAAGAAGGCACTCATTTAGTGGGTATAACCGCATAACTCGACTGCACCCCAAAGCAGATGTGCAGTTGTACAGATTTTCCGCGCGTCAAAAAAAACAAAGTAGCTACAACTATGTTTACAAAATTAACTATAAAATAAGAAAATGAATGGATTGTGATTACTAGGTAGTGGCTACAGTAGCCACCGCAAGGCACTTCGAAAGACTAACAATTTGGACCATTTGATTTAACAGCCGCGTGGTACGACTGAATTCTATCAACAAAACAAACTTTACCTAGGACCAAGTAAACAATTTAGGAGAGTGGTGTGCCTTACGCATCACTAAACATAATACTTCTAACCCGTTACATAATCAAGCTCTTTTCGGCCTGTTTGGTCCGAACAAACAATTTATGATTCAATTAAGTGAACCGCACAGACCTATTAACGTAGTCTTATTTTATGGGACTTGGGTAAGTGTTTGTCAGAGAATATTAAAAATGTTGCTGGCATTGCCCGAAATGTAATAAATTGGTAAGTTACGCGTTAACGTTCGTTTGTTTGAAATTAGAACAAAAGTTCTAATGTTAAAAAAATCACGACACCTTAACTCAAAATTTAAAAAAATATAATAGTTATGTAAAAAAAAAACTATCATGATGCGACATTAAAATCGCAAGCAGAAAAAATGCATTGATTAACCAAGAGCAGCACTAGCGGCACACATACACCGTATGCCTGTGCAATAAAGATCAAAGTAGCGTAGCTTTTTCATGAGCGTTTAAAATTTTTATTTATTTATTTATTAACTAAAACGGTTACATAAAACCAATTATACTAACTAATTATAATGTATACATGACATTGCCAGTTACAAGAATATATGTACGCATACAGGTCAAATAAAATTATTAAAAATTCTAAACAATATGTATGAATATACAATGTCAAAATCATTATTAATAAAAACAAAATAAAATAGGTCGGTAGATACACACAATACACGAAAAAAATAAAAAAATTCAAAATAAATTAATAGAAATGCAGAATTAATACATGATGTCAAATTGATCGACTTCTTTGTCATTCACCTTGCGCGCTTTCATCTCGCTGTAATCCAAGCACATCGACAGAATAATCTTCCATTCATCCGCAAGCAAATCACATTCACATAAGAAGCTCACAGTACAGCGTTAAAGATTTCCCAAGACACTAATGTTGTTATATAATCAAACATATCCAAATTAAAATAATAATGATAAATATATCAATATATTCTTAAAGTAGCTTATTTCGATTTCATGAGTGGTATTTCACGCCAGTGAGAGCATTGATTAACTTTAGATAAAATTTATAAGCAACGACTCTAATGCGTTATTATAGAACTTCCCTTATCTCTTAGTAAGCGAAATTCGTGTAAATACCTACCAACACTTTTATTGTCATATATGAATGTAAACAATAGTTTTCTATGGATCTCGAACAGTTTCTTATGTATATGTGCACATAAACTTTGTACAGAGTGCAATTACGCTACATTGTGTAATGTACACACAACCTCTCTTTATTTTGTTTGTTATAGGCACTTATAGGTAACTTCTTCTAAGACCTTTTCAGTAATCAGGAATTATAGCTGCTACAAATTTACTTGTTTGTTCCTTTGTAGCAAAAATAGGATGTATGCACATAAATAAACGAGATATTCGAAGTATAGCGCGCTTTATTGAATGACAAAAGCATAAAGACGAACATACGATAAAAACAAGCTTTTAAAAAAAAAACTCTTGTAGAAATAATAGTACAGTAATTAACTGGCCGCCGCTTAATCACTTATCGCATTAAAATCAGTTGCGTAGTTTAATAGATCTGAGTGTACAGACGGCGGCAAACGATTTTGTTGTTTTTTTTTTATGGCTGACAGTCTAGGTGTTTGACCACAGCTCACCTGATGTTAAGTGACGGTGTGGTCGAAGGTGGTAAAGCACACCTAGCCTGGAATGGAACTGGCTCTCAAGTGAGGCTGTCGGAACACACCGTTAGATGCTTGGCAGATTTTCAATTTGAGGTTGGTAGTTAGCCAGCCGAGTACTAGAAAGTACTCTCTTCTTCTTCTCTTCTTCTTCTTAGTCGGACACTCTTGGCAGAGTGGTCGTGGCTGTAGATGAACATTGCTTCCCGTCGTCACCGTTGTTCCCTAGGGCTGCTGCACGTCGCGCGATTTCCCTCCACTTGTGCCGACTTTCCGCATTGCGAGCACACTGTACTGCGGTGGACTGTGTAGTCTTCTTAATAAGGTCAATCCAACGATTCGGAGACCGACCACGATATCTCCTTCCTTCAATGCGGCCTTGCACAACAAGTCTCTCGATTGAGTCCTCATTTCTGGAGATATGCCCAAAGAACTTCAGTATTCGCAATTGCACAATCGACGAAAGTCTGTCCCGTATATGAAGCTCTTTGAGGATGGAGTTATTGGTGCGGAACGCTGTCCAGGAAATATTCAGCATGCGTCTCCAACACCACATCTCCAGTGCATCTACTTTACGGCGATCTTGTATTTTAAGAGACCAGGTTTCGGCCCCATAAAGAAAGATTGGAAAAACCAGACACTTCATTAGACGAACCTTAGTATTCTTGGTTATTCGCCTGTCTTTCCAAATCTTTCCCAGTCGCTCCACTGCTGACCTTGTGATAGCAGAGCGGCGCTTTATCTCATCTTCACAACCTCCTACGTTTGAAATAGTGGAACCGAGGTATATATAATTCTGTACTACCTCGCAGTTTGCTATGCGTAATGCGCCAGTTACATTTTGTTCGGCTCGGTCTACTATCATGACTTTCGTCTTGTCCCGATTAAGAGCAAGTCCGAATTGGAGACTAGTGATTTCCAGACGAGCCAAGAGCCCCTCCAAGTCCTCTTTTGATCCTGCCAGAAGTGTAGTATCATCAGCATATCGTAAGTTATTTATCAAAGTACTCTACCACCACGCAAAAGAAGATTTCATACAAAAAAGAAGAAATGTGAGAAGCTTCATATCTATATATGAGCACGAGATCGAGTCCTTTAGATAGTGTATGGCAAGCCCTTAACCAACCCGCACTTGAACAGCGTGGTGGACTACGCCCTTACCCTTCTCAAAAGCCCGAAGAGAAGAGACGCGCGCCCAGCTGTGGGGACAGTTTACAAGTTAAGTTATTAAAAAATTTAAAAAAGCCCCGACACAAAATCTAACATAACTAAGAACACTCCTGATTAATTTACCTTTCAAACAAAAAAAAAAAAACTCAAAATCGATTCATCCGTTCGGGAGCTACGATGCCACAGACAGACACACACACGCACAGACACGTCAAACATATAAAACCCCGTCGTTTTTGCGTCGGGGGAATAAAAACAGGGCTGATTCTGTAAGAGAGGCCTACTGCTGAAACTTTACAAGATGGATTAGAACAAAATAAAGTTGATAAAACTTTAAAAGCTTTAGTTAAGACGACTATAGATTTAATTAAATTAAGATTGTAATTGAGAATTCTAAATCTTTTTGAGGTTGTCGAAGTTGAAGTTGAATTACAAAGCCGAGGCTTAGCCTGTCGTAGCCTCTCCAGATCTCAAAAGACAAACTACTTTAGATCCTTCTTCGAAATTTCAACCAATTTATCGAATACTTTGGCGGTAAATAAGTTATTTTATGGGGCGGATATGACTGAAATCGTTAATAGCAAAGTTTCTTTTACTTTTTGTCTCTTTTGGTGGCAAATAGACGGATAAATAACCGACTTTATTCAGTGTCAGCACTAAGTTCGTAATATACTATTTCCAGGCTAAATAGATATTAGACAATTAACCTAGATGATCCAGTTCGCCTGTCCAACTTTTTACGAGTGCAACCTTGTGAAGTTACGACGCAAATAAAATAAGGTCTGTGGCCTCAAAAATTACTGACAAGTAAGCATAGACAACTAAAAGTCTAAATATCTTTACACATAGGAACTCCTTCCTTCCTTCTTCATAGTAAGTTCCTTTTTCGACATTACAAATGATACTACACAAAAAAATAGCAACCCCTACAAGAATCACTTTGTTGTCCGTCTGTGTGTCCATCAAGACCATATAAATCAAAAACTATTTGCCAGAAGACTTAAAATAATGAAATTTGACAATAAGCAGATTTTACAGCACAAAGAAAATAGTAAAATCCTAAAATGTTTTTTTTTTTTTTTTTTTTGTTTGGCAGGCTATGTTTTTGACCACAGCTCACCTGATGTTAAGTGACGGTGCGGTCGAAGATGGTAAACACACCTACGCCGTAATGGAGCTGTCTCCCAAGTGAGGCTGCCGGAACACACCGTTAGGTGCTTGCCGACAGATTTTCGACTTGTGTGGTATAGGTATACAGAACTTTGAGTAGCAAAACAAAATCCAGGTCATCGCTGCTTTATCGCTCATTACTTTGAGACTTTCGATGGTTAGTTCTACAGCTAGCATTTCGCTAGCTGCTCCCTTTTACCGGAACACAGTTATGTTTAGACACTACTGCTTGGCGGCAGAATATCTGGTACTGCAGTGGTACTTACCTAAACAACCTCCTGCCAAGAATATCTACCACCAAGTCAATAGGTACAAAGCTATATTGCGGCTATAATACTACTTATTTGACCCGCTTTCTGCTGGAAACGCCTTCCGCTACTGCTGTTGGGAAAAAACGGAATGACTCAGATGGCTGGCGACTACAATGCTGACGCAAATAGCGTCTAATATCAAGCACTTTTTCCATGATACTTGAATTATATGATAATTATGATGTGGTATTAATCATTTGTAGTGATGATAGCGTGGTTAGCGCAGAGCGTGAGTCCAAACCCCAACAATAAGCTTGAGTTGCCGGTGAAAGAAAACATCGCGAGGAAACTATAGCGTGGTGGTAAGGTACTCTCTAGTACTAGGCTGGCTAGCTACCAGCCTCAAGTTGAAAATCTATCCCCAAGCACCTAACGGTGTATTCCGGCAGCGTCGTATTTGAGCCAGATCCCATTTCGGGCTAGGTGTGTATATCATCATTTAACATCAGGTGAGCTGTGGTCAAACACCTAACCTGTCACCAGTAAAATAAAAAGTCTATTACATTTTTAAATATCTTATTCACTGGCGAATAATATCGTATTGTCACCGTGGGACGCCACATTGTTCAGGCTTCAACGGACATCTGCTCGAGACTGGGTCAATACCAAACCTTACACAGTTATCTCACCTCTCACTCAACTTATATAAGGATTGAGGAAATTGAAAACAAGATAATAAAAATTGTTTTTGTTAGATCTTATCCACTAGTATTCGTGTAACATGAGCGACATGTTTACTTTGGGGTTATATATTGGTAAACAACTAGGTATTTTATTTGGGTCAGTAGGAGATTCGATTCTATTGTTTGAAAACCTAGTATTTACTCTGTATCTACCGTAACCTAAATCACAAACCACTGAATATTCATCTAAATCTTTGTGGTGACTATTAATTTCGTTTGGGCAGTTTTGTGTCAGTATTTCGTCTATCGTACATCTAGATTAGGCAAATAGGCGATACAAAAGCACAAGTTAGGTCGCCTGTGACCGCTGCGACCTCGATTCGCCCTCACAGCAGCGTACAACAATGAATAGAAATCAAGCATTTTGCCGGCAAGGGTGGAGCGGCTGGCGTCCCCCTCGTACCTATGAAGACTATAAAATATAATGATTCGCATTTCTGTCGGTAAGGCATAGGTCGTTAATTCCGAAAAAATATTTTTTTCATAAATTTTCTGTTCTTTGATTACGTAATATTTCAAAGTTGTGGTGGAAACGAAATGTCTACTCGTTGTAGAATGACTCTATTTTTTTTTAAATTACCTACATGTATGTGAATTTGTTGTTGAGTCATAGATGTAGAATTTGATTTAATAATAACAGTTCGTTTTTTTGGTACGAAATTATATTTCCGAATATAATTCTAACTAGGTACGCCCCGCGGTGTTACCCTTTGATCTCACGTGAACACTACATTTTTTCGGGATAAAATGCATATGCATATAGCATATGTGTCTATTCAGGGTGTTAGCTACATCCATACCAAATTTCATCAAAATTGGTCCAGCCGTTTGTCCAGCCATTACACTAGGTGTAACTTAAGTGGATGATAAATAATAGCAGTAATTTAATTACAAAGTAGATGATTGCAAATATGTGATTTATTTTTCTCGATATTTTAAATGTAAATGTTAAGTGACGGATGACTCGCTCATCAGACTAAGAGATAACTCCTGTCCATGACCATTCCGGTGGTTACCACTCACTAATACTTTGAGTAACAACACATGGCCCAGAGCATCGTTGCTTAGGCGCTCAATGGAATGTCAATAGCCCAGTCTTGCAGCTGATACCCTTCAAATAGCAAAAGATTTTTTATTTTATTTAATAATTAGACGAACGAATGGTGAGCGATAACGCCTGTCCATGACCATTCCAGTGATACACAGAACTTTGAGTAGCAAAACAAAGTACGTACAAACAGAGTAACAAAGTAGTATGATTACATACTACTGCTTGGTTGCAAAATATCTGATTATGCGGTGGTACTAACCTAGACGACCTCTTGCTGAGAAAATCTACCGCCAAGCGTCAACGAAGTAAACACCCAAGAAATTAATTCAATATTTGAGGTGGAGTGCCCAGATATATAATCCCACTAATATTATAAATGTGAAATTTTGGATGGATGGATGGATGGATGGATGGATGGATGTTTGTTACTCAATCACGCCAGAACGGCTGAACGGATCTGGATGAAATTTTGCATGTAGATACTTTAGGCCCTGGAATAAAACATAGGATACTTTTCATCATCATCCATCACCACGCGGGTAAAACCGCGGGGCGCAGCTAGTTTATTTATAAAACATATTTATTTACACCAGGTATAGTAAGCAATCAAGACATATTAGGCGGGCTAAGGTCATTATCGGTTGATTGATTCATCGATTAATTTTTTATTGTCTATACCAAAGATTACATACAGAAGAGAAATAAACTCAGGTAAGTAGGTGAGTTTAGTTTGGTTGGCAAGCGTGCTCCATCGCAGACCGCATCTTCGTTTAACATCAGGCGAGATAGCGGTGAAACGCAACTTTATTTAGCCCAAACCACTAAGCCCCATGCCTGGAACAGATTGCTTTTAGCGACCGCTTCTAATTAAATTATTATAAGTATATATAACTGCGGATCTTTTTATATTTTAGTATTTGTCCCGATGGCCTCAATAGTGCGTGTTTTGAATCCTTTGATCCGAAGATACTACGCGCAGATAATAAAGCCGTATAGATGGTAAATGGCGCAAGTTGTGCACGGAGCCCGGTTAAGTCACGCACCAGCTATAACGGTCCAATCGGATTCCTTAGCAAATGTTCGGAATGTCTGAATTGTGTAACCTGAAGAACTGTGTAACCCGTTTAGTAAACCAGGAATTTTGGCTACCAGCGGCCTTTTTTAAATCCGTTATTGATTTCAACCATTTACTATGGGTTCGTAAGCTTTGAAAGATTTGGTGTTCGGACGCCTTCAGTTGAAATACATTTCTGATTTCCTTAGTTACAAAGTAAGTCAAGTTAGTCGAGTGTCAGTTGTTTTAACAGATCTTAAAATATAGGTAGCATAAAGAATCGCTCGTTAAAGTTGAGTTCTGCAGTTGAGGAGTCATAAAATGCTGATAAGATTTGGCAAAAAGTACAAATTAAAAAAAATTTAAAGCAGGGTTCGCAGAATTTCTAATCTCTAAGTTGAAAATCTGCCGCCAAGCACTTAAGGATGTAAGAATGTAATTATTTAACTTTCGGCTAGTTTTTACTTGTACATTGAAAAATCTAAAAATTGACATTTATTTTTATACATACATGCCTGCATACTAAATTTCATGAAAATCGTTGGAGCCGTTTCCGAGATTCAGATTCAATTCTTGATTCTTGAATTATATATACATATGTATATACAAGAATTGCTCGTTTAAAGGTATTAGATGAATTATAATGTGTTCCGGCAGCCTCACTTGAGAGCCAGTTCTATTCCAGGTTACGTGTGCTTTACCGTCTTCGACCATACTGTCACTTTAGGTGAGCTGTGGTCTAACACTTAGCTTGACAAACATCTTTTTTAAATATATTAGAGTGCGGGTTTGTGCGCGATTTGATCCCGGTGATAAACATAATTAAGGTCTTCATTTATTAGTTCGTTCACTGGGCTGTATAAATTCAAGCATTTCTATTTATCTACAAATTCCACGAATAACAGATAAATAAAGTTTTGTATCTAAACTAAATGTACATGTGTTCCAGGAAATATTGGGTGATCAGCTAACAAGCGATGTTGCGTTGTTTTATGAAACCGATGCACAACTCCGTCAATGTCTGGCTAGGCAGAGAGATACCTGCACAAATATTTTCAAAATAAATAAAGTTATGAAACAAAGAAAAACCCGTAACACTCAAGCTTTCTCCACTGCGTATTTTCATTCATTGTTACCTCGTCAGGTTCTGACCGGTACATATATTTTGACATTAAATCGATTTCAAATATGTTAACGATATTAAGTATTTAATTTAGATTGAATACTGTTTCTTTTAATAATAATACAATTGTTGTATTGACTAATCGTGGTACCGTTGTCTGTGAGCGCGGCTTCAACCAATCAGGCGCTAGTGGAAAGAGAAGTATCTCGAAGCGAAGCCGCGTCTCACAGCGAGTAGAGTGCCAGCGTTCGAGACGACTCGACTTAATAAATATTTGGTGAACATACAATGTGTTACATACAAAACATATCTTCGGAACCTTGCCTAAAGGGACTCCTTTTAATAATATATTTTAGTTATTTTATATTTATCATTTTAATTATAATAAAGAGGTTTACTTTGTTTGTTTGAATGCGCTAATCTCTGGGACTATCACACGGATTTGAAAAAAAAAAAAAAAATGTAGTTGATAGGAAATTCTTGAGGAAGGTTATTTAAACTGCCGGGCACAGCTAGTGTTTTATGAATATCCCTCATGTACGTAACGCATAATAAAGAATTGGTATATTTTTTTGGTATCTCGACGAATAAAGAAAATGACTTTTTAGGCCACACAATATGTAGATAATAATACAATAAGTCATAATGCTTATATCATGATAATATATGTAAGAAAATTGCCAGCGGAAATTATGCCTTATTTAAACTTAAGCCGTTAATAGATAAAGATACTTTGTATCTTTATGTATGTATGCATAATACATCTTATTGATGTATTATGCATACATACATACATACATTCAGTTATAAGATACGCAAACACTCTCAAGCAGGTACAGAATCATAATTAGACGAAAAGCTACGGATCATGTTTGGGTAACAATGTGGCCGACTCTCTCGCCAAGGAGGGTACAGAAAAGCAGGTAAGACACGATGAAAGACGACTGTAAACATGGTAAGACCGCCTTTCTAATTCTTAACAGGAAGATTACTAACAATCTATTAAAGCTGCAACGACAGGACCTTCGTCTCTTAGTAGGCCTGATAACCGGTCATTGCAACTTGAATAGTCACCTCTTTATACTGGGAGCCACGGATAGTCTGCTATGCCGTGGCTGCTTGCAAAAAAGTGAAACTGCTGCATGTGCTTGTGCATTGCAAAGCCACAGTAGCCACTAGAATTGCTACTAGGCTGCATAAATCTGCTTCGCTATCATTGATGTCGCCGCAACACCTTGTCTGTTTCTCGTCATTAACGTCATCAAATTTTCCACCTATCTCACTGGAGCTACTATGCCAGCGCCCTAGAGCCTCGCTCCGATACTTCAAGGAGTTAGATTGGCTCGGGTAGATGCTGGTAGAGGGAAATGCACAAAACACCCCAAGCGGGACGTCAGTGCAGGACTTATCGCCCCCACTTTGAATAAGAATAAGAAAAACGCAGTCGCGTTACGGCGTAACGCAGTTAATATTACAAAAAAGATATCAAAAGAGTTATTAGAGTAATAAATTATATTAAAAAAAAACACAGTTCCGCAAAAAATGCTTTGAAACTAACAAAACTATGACAGTGCTAAACAGGGCCATCACGCCAAAATATTAATGGATAATAAATTGCCTATGTGTATACAGAATTAAATCATACAGAATTACAAAAAAAAAAAAAAAACACTTAAACGTTTCTATGAAAGCAATCTATTTTACAAAGTGAATATATGTCAATGAACTTCTCGGAATCCTCATTTTTGTGTGACTCCTAAACGAACTCTGCACTATAAATAGCTTCATTTATTCTGTGTAATTAAAGATATTTTTTTGTAACATGTGAATTGTCTGTAACATTATTGTTATTTATAGCCAATAAATATTCTGATTTACTGAGAATAAATTACTTAATCGTAGAAAGCATTCAAATAAAATTGATTTAAATTCAATGTGCATCAGTAACAAGGATAACGTTAACTCTCAACCTACAATGGCGCCATCGATAAATCTGGCGACTCGGAACGGATACAAAACTAATCAAGTTCCAAACTGTGCTCAACTGGATCCGGCGATCTGCTTACTGATACAATTCGGGTAATCGAACCTTTATTTTGAGGCCATCGTAAATACGGTCTTAAATCAAGCTTCCTTATTTATATAAAAGTTATTTTACTCTTATATACAGTAACAGCATTTACAGTTTGAGAATGAATCCATGGTTTTTGATGGTGCTCCTTATTCTTATAATTCAAAGTGGGACCGATAAGTGCTGCACCGACATCTCGCTTGGGGTTTTGTGCATTTCCCTCTAACAGCATTCCCCAACCCTGTCCTTGAAGTATCAGAGCGAGGCTCTGGACCGCTGGCATAGTAGCACCAGTGAGATGGGTGGAATATTTAATGACATTGATGACGAGAAGCATTCAAGATATTGTGGTGACATGGATGATAGCGAAGCAGCTTCGTGCAGCCTAGTGGCAATTCTAGTACCTTTTATGGCTTTGCAATGCAAAAGTATATGCTCTACAGTTTCATTCTCTTGATCGTGCTTGTATTGTAAATGATGAGACGAAGGTTTTTTAGTATTCAATGGTATCGCTGTGCGGGTGCTGAGTCCATTACGTAGTAACAGAAACCCGAACAGTGCCTAGACCTTGCGATCCAGGTGTAGATTTAAAGGGCCTTTTAAAAAATGTCAACGCTCTCATTCACTGCCCGTGTTTCCATCCCAAACAAATTTGGTATGACCGTACCAACGCTACTTTGGATACTCTTCCCACCAATTAATTAATAGATGATCTTGGCAGGCCGCGAGATTTTGCGGGGATTCCTCTCGCTCCCACTTCTACTGCATATAATACACTGAAACCATATAGTTAACTAATTTGTAACTCATCTATTTAGCTTTATCGTATGGTTTTTAGCCAGTTCTATTCCAGTCTAGGTGTGCTTTACTTTCTTCGACCAAGCCGTCGTCGTTTCAGGTGAGCTGTGGTGTGACAACTAGCTTGTCAATCAAAAAGAAGTTGTCATATAAGTTTAAATGAAACAGCCTTATAAACAAAATACCCCGTTGAATAAACGAAAGCAAATATTGAATTATCTAATAATCAGCAAATTGTTCCATACATAAAGTAAAACGTCAGACTCACATCAAAATTTGAGACTGAATTTTAGCCGTATCTTATAATACTTAATCACAGATACTTAAATAGTTTTATTCAAAAGTATCTATGTATGTTGAAAACATATTTTTATTAAAATACTCAGAAAATATCCAAGACCGCTCGTAACACCTCCGAATTTCAAGTGGTGATACTTTTTATTCGGGCTGAGGGTAACTTAAGTACAGCGGTATCTTTAGAGGCGTCTCTGTTAAGCGTCGTATTGTCCTATGTACCGTGTTCTCGTTTGAAGTAGGAGCTTTAGAGATTTCGGCTCATGTTTATGTTAGCTGAATACTACACCTGAATCTTGGAATAACATTGCTCTAAACAAATTTGTGTGGGCCTTATTCGTCTCGAATTTTACAGGACACGTCTTGTACTTGAGCTTACATAGTTTATTAAAAAAGTTGATAATGTATAAGTCTAAATATATTTTTATGGTAAACAAGCAAGGAGTTTGATCAAAGGTCATTTGATGTTTAATGACGATCAATTAAATAAATAAATATTATAAAACATTACACATAGCGTCATCTGTCCCCAAACAAAGCAAAGCTTGTGCTATGGAAGTCAGATAACTGATAAATACATAAACGTGGGGTTTTAAGCGGAAAACACTAAATATGAATATTGAACACTCAAAATGAACTTACGAAAAGTAACGCTGATGATGTTGATTTTTTGCTCTATATTGACAACAGCAATAGGTAGACGCTTGAAATATTAACAGAATATTTAGTTAAGAACATCAATTATCTCAGAATGCTTCAATACTTTTTTTGGGAATATTTATCTATTTTTAATACATACAGAACACCGAGACACGGAACAAACGGATAAATTGAACATAATTGAATGGATACTGTTTCTCATGTACTCAATATTTATATAATATATCATTTTGTTGGACCTTAATACTCATAACATAACTTATACGTTACTTAGAATATGGCAAAAATTACGAAGTGCAAAATGTTCTGTTCTGTATTATTATCAAGAATCATTAGAAAAATCGACAAAAGAAAAGTAACACTTGGCTTCCGGAATAGATTTGAACCGTTTTTAAGAAAATAACGTCTTACATATCGGAAGTCGAGTTAGGCAGACTGTTGACTGTTGATTTTTACTGCCATTGCGTTATACATAGCAAGATTGAACTTGGGTTTATTGACTTTAGACTTTATTGGGATCTCGTGTTAGGATGTTGGTCAATAACTAAAAAGAACCAGAAAATCTTTTTACGAACTTGCATATTTCTGATATATGAATAGACACTAAAGGTAACATTTTTTTGTTAAAATAATGTTTATGAAAATTAGGAACAATGTTGTATAATACCCCTAGTTGACACTAGAGGTATACTATACCTACTCGATTTTGATATTCTTTATTTTGATGAAGTAACAAGAAAAAAAATGTAAAGTAATCTATTATTGTCCACGCATTTTATCTTACTTGAGACCGTGCTTGAGAGTTAGAGCGCCTTGTCTTGGATGTACTTCAACCAACTATCTTGTTAACTTATGCAGATTGCTCCCTGTAAACTTCAAGTAATATTGCACGAGTTGACGCAGTTCGTACATATTATGTAGTTGTGTGCGACAACGAAATAGTATGCGAATTTAGATGATAGCTAGAGGTGATATCTACATAACTACAATGTCGTTTTATTGCTTGTAAACAAGTTTTAACTACCTCTAAACAAAATAGACAACAAAAGTTTGATCATTAAAATGAAAATGAATATAACATAGTATACGCACAGTTTATAATTAAATTACTTAATTTCTGATAATTTTATTTAAAAAAAATGTTACTGTAGTCTTTTGGCCGGAACGCGGGGAAAAAACGTATATATCGCCTAAAATAATGCAATGTGGTAAAACATGACTTTTCGTGTTGCTTCCGATACAGCAACGAAGCTTATAGCAAAGTCGCCACTACTTTACTAAGGCATGACTGGACTCTACCGTGAATTCCTTTGTCTGACTTAAACTCAATGAATTTGATTTTTCATGATATATGTACGTGAAAATAACTGAATACTTGACACCGGAAAATGCACAAACAAGGACGCTAAAAACGAAGACGAAGCTTTACGATAATGGTTTAGGCCATTATCTAGAATCGTTTTTTTTTTCTATGAATTTGGCAAGCCATTATTTAAGGGCTCTCATACAACAAACGTAATTTTTTTGCTCTAAATTGACAACCAACTATCAGTACAGGTAGACGCTTGAAATATACACAGAATATTTAGTTATATATTCACTTTAAAAATAAATTAAAATAATACAATTATTTAAGGGGGCTTCCCATACAAAATAAATCACGTTGTAATCATGTGGTAAACAAACGTGATTTTTTTGCCATTTTATGGATAATGGTTCGAACACAACACATACGGAACATAACACCATAACGTTTTTGAACTAAATAAATAGTACACTAATACACAGAACAAAAATTATACAAAACACATTAATAATTACTTTTTGTTTCTGTACAAAATATAAGCTGCTAAAGTTGACAAAAGTCAAACTACTACCTACATACTCAAGAATTTGTTGGCTAAGCTAGTTTACTAATATTGTGGAGTTGTATTATAAAGATCTGTAACTTATGTTCTCTCAATACAATAACACTTTCCAAATATTATAGAAATATCCCAAACGAAGGCAGATTTTTTTAATTCAAAATAGTTTTGCGTTTGTCCACATGCTGTCTAATGTTAAGCACTATTACGATCTAAGATGGAACACGGTTACCTATACCTTCCGTATTCCATAATATTAGAATAGCGCCAGGGCATTGTGTTCTTCCAGGTTTTAATCAATGATTCCACACTTACTATTACTTACAAGCAAATAATAGTTCCTATAAACATTACCGCCTGTCTACGAGTCGGAAATGAGAATTGTTTTCTTATTTCCCTTTTTTTCATTCGTTCTCGTTGCGTGAACGATTCGCCAAGATGTCGTAACGACTCTATTAGATTTGTTTAGTAGGCATATGTCTGTATATTTGTATATTGGTAGAACATTATCGCTAATTTTAACGAAAGTAGATTAAATAACCTAATAAACGCTGTTAGTGTTTGTATTCGTACTATCTTACTATCTTTACCTGTTGTACCTTTATTTATGTTGCTAATAATGATTAGAATTGAACCTTATTGTCACAGAAATAGGAATACGATTTATTAATCAAAACTCTTCTATTTACAATACCGATATCCGGCGACGAACGAAAGTTCGAGACGTCGGTATCCCAGTTATGAACCTCAAGTGGAGCTGGGTAGGACACGTTGCTAAGCGAAGTGATGACAGGTGGAGTAAGACCTAGGCAAGGTAAGCGGAACGTTGGTCGTTCACCCGCAAGATGGATCGACGATATCGTCACCGTTACGGGTCGAACTTGGACCAGATTGGCACAGGACCGAAACACATAGCATAACAAGAGAGAGAGGACTCTACCCAGCAGTGGGATAAAGAATGTGGGATCATCTACATCCTTCCTAATTAAGATGATGATGAATCCTCGTTTATTTCAGAGCATTTAAGTGTAGTTTCTTGTCTATGTTATTGCATTTCACCATTTTTTTAATGTTACTAGAAAATTACCACGAAGACCATCACACTCAAAAATATAAATTACCACCAGACTCGAAAAACAAACATTCTGAAAATATGTAGGTACATAGATTCATACTCACTTTTTCCGAGAAAATATTTGAAGTACCATCTCGTCTGGAATTCAGGATTCTCGAGTACGGGCGCACTCGGCGGTCCAAACAACTGCAAAAAAATTGTTACAGAATATTTAAAACAGATTTATAATTATATATACATATATTTACTGAATCCCTTTTTGTGTTCTTTTTAATTCGAAGAGCATAGGGTATTTTTGTACGTAAAAATATATATAATGAGACTAATGAGACGCTCTCCTTTTGTTAAGAGATAATGCCTGTCCATGACCATTGCAGCGATATACATAACTTTGAGTAGCAAAACAAAGTCCAGGGCATCGCTGCTTGGCGCTCATAGCTTTAAAATATTAGATGGTTAGTCTCAACAGCCCTGTAATTTCGCTAGCTGCAGTGCCCTTCAAACCGCAACACAGTAATGCTTACACACTACTGTTTGGCGGCAGAATATCTGGTACTGTGGTGGTACCTACCTAGACGACCTCCTGCTATAAGGAGATCTACCACCAAGTAAAAAATAAGTGTATGAGAAAGTTTTTTCCACTAACGCACGAGCGGGTGGAAAATATGCTATTTTATGATGCACTTATGCATCTGTAGAATTTGTTATCTAACTACTAATGGAAAATGACACAATCATCACCTTCAAGTTATATCAAGTAGTGAATTATAGAATAGAATCGACGCTTAGGTATATCAAATAGTACTATGGTAGCATTTTCAAGTTTTGATATTGTACCCCCGCTATCAAAACAATCCTTTTTAATTAATCAACGTAAATCTATTTCAGGAACGCGAAATGCAAGTCACATTTCGAAATAAATTAAAACTTCTGTTTCGGACTTCACGTTGAATTAAACTAGCACTCTCAATTCTCGCCCCGGTTCGAGGCGGGACATGTCAGTCAAGCCTGAACTATTATATATTCTATCGTCAAGCTTCGAGCAGAATATTATTTAGGTTTTTTTTTTTTAAAGTGTGTTCTATAAATACGAAATTGATATACCAGTTTCAATATCGCGTTTGCAGTTTCAGTGTAAAAAATTGAAAAATATATACATATATGTAAAGTAGAAATACGGAAATATATATTTTTAGGATATAAAGAAAAGTATCAATAAAACTGTCTTTGATATTTATTCAATACTTAATAACAAGAATGAAGAAAACTAAGAGTATAAGGGAGGAAATAGCAAATGCTGATTGCATTTGCTATTTCAGTATTTTTGTATGTTTTAGTGCAAAAATGACAACTTGCGATCCATTAAAATTTAAAAATGTATTACAGTAAATTGTTATACAATTCTTGAGATTGCGGCGATATAAGGTTTTTTTTTAATAACTTAAAGGCTTGCGTTTGACCGCCATCTTGCCTGGTGTTAAGCGAAGATGCGATATACGATGGCACGCTTGCCTAGAAAAAACTTGCGACTTGAAGGTACCCCAGGATCGCAAGGTCACAAATGTATTTAGATTCTAGAGGTTACAAATGTATTTGGATCTCTAGGTCATCGTGTTCTGGGGGTTACAAAGATATATGAGGTCATTGAGTTCGAAAGGTTGCAAAAACATAGGGATTGCGAGGTCGCCACTCTCTAGAGGTTGCGAAAGTATCCGGATTTCGAAGTTATCGCGGTCTATAGCAAACAACGTTCAGAGGAAACAGCTATATTGTAGTAATAAGCTTTAGAACATGTTGTTACCTCATCTTTCTCTCCAAGCGAGTTTCCATTCTCCAGTCGGTACCTCCGCGCCACCGCATCCAGCGCTCCTCCCGGGTCGCTAGTCGCTGATAACTAAAACAATTTTACTAAATATTTAATTTGTCTATTAAACCATTATGAATGATTGAAAAATACCTTTATATATACACCGTGAAAGTTTGAACATCAGAAATATTGATACAGGGCGATTAGTACGCGATTGTCGTTTCAAAATAATTAAAAAAGTAGGTGGTCAATATTCGACCTAATTATCCTGAGCAAACACAAAAATACGGACACTCAAATCACGCGCACCGAAAATTACATGGTAGTCGCGCGCGATCCCAGATTACGCTAGCACTAGCTAGGTGCGTAAGGCTGCGCGCTGTCCAAAAATTCTGGAGTCTTGGGAAAAACTTTAACCAAGATTTTCTTAGTGTACTTTTTGTATTTGTTTCGATTTTATTTCTTTACACGTTTCATATGACCACTAACTAACATGTCTTTGAATATTGCTAATGTTTAAACTGTCGGCCCGTATAAAATGTTCAATAGAATCAAATTCAGCAAAATCCATAGCAAAGCTGTTTTTTTTTACAAGCATAATAATCCTTTTAGCTTAGTTCCGTTTTATGTGATCCTATAAAATAGACTAATGCTAGCCCAAACCCATATTATTTTTTTTTTGTTGTTGACAGGGTAAGTGTTTGACCACAGCATACTTGATCATAAGTGACGGTGTGGTCAAAGATGGTAATCACACCTAGCCTGGAATGGAACTGGCTCTCAAATGAGGCTGGGACACACCTGACAGATTTTCAACTTTTGGGTGGTAGCTAGCCAGTCGAGTACTAGAAAGTACCTTACCACCATGCTATGGTTTCCTCACGATGTTTTCCTTCTCTGCCAGCTCAAGTCCATTGTGGTTTGAACCCCCGTCGGCGTGTGATCAAACTGCGCTAACCACTGGACTATCATCGTTACGAAATCTATGTATAGCATGTACACTATAGAAAATCCTCACCCCTCGATCTAATTATCATTACAAAAACCCTCAATCTAAAACCTGTTTATTACATATCAACAGAAAGCTTTACAAAACAAAATTAAATTAAAAAAGGTTACAGCGGACCACCACCTTTAAAGTAGGGTGGAACGATTTTCATTTTGTTTTGACGTTTCGATGCCACAGTAACATTAATTTAAATTAAATTTCAGTAAATTGTCTGTTAGAAACATTTGATATTCTTATTTTAGTACGGCCAATTTAGACATCCGAGTATATTTTTTTCCAGGTATCGGATCGATAAGGACTTTTTAGATTTCATTTATTTATTCTGGATGCGAATTATTGTAACCCCTATTTTTTGGTCTAATTTGACCGGACTATTTGTAAAGGTATATTTTATTGACTACTTCTTTTTTCTTTTATTTGAATGCGTTCTGAATTTTGCTGTTTTAGTGTCATGATTCGTATAAGAAAATCCCGGAAAATTATATCACACTTATATTACAAAGGCGAAAGTTTGTGAGTGTGTTTTTATGTTTGTTAAGTCTTCACGCTCAAACGGCTGGACCAATTTTGATGAAATTTGGTATGGTGGTAGCTGACACCCTAGATTATCACTTTTTATTTAGCAGCTATTAACATATAAAAATACATCTAGTTATGTAATACCTACTTAGTGTCTGGGAGAAATAAATTGATCATCCCTCCACGACCTACTTAGACACAAACGTGATAAAATAATACACAATAGCTCTTACACCACAGAATGAGCCTTGCTTATCACTTGAGTTCAACAAGTCAAATAATTAAATTCTTTTTAAATTATTTAGAAGATTCCACTTATCATAAAATTACATTTTACTTATGAAAAATGTTCATGTGGGTACAGCGGGTAACACCGTAGGGCGTAGCCAGTTAAAAAAAATATCACTCCAATATCATAATAAAAGTTATTAATATTGTCCTGTCTTCATGTAGAAGGATAAACAAACCAGTAAAGGCTTTCATTTACATAATATGTAGAAAGGTAAGTAAATTGGTCCGAAAAATACCTGCTGTACTTGTTATTTGCTCATATGGGAACTATAATACCAATGGGGGAGGCCTATATCCAGCAGTGGATGTCCTACGCCTAAAACGATGATGATAATGATAATGACGGAAACCAATAGGTTTTTTTCTTGATTCGTCCATGCGGTCTTAAAAAATGAGGGACAATAGAGAAAACCAAAATTGCGGTTAGGTATAACTTTAAATATTTTTTATATAGTATTAAGAACAATCTGTGTTTTAATTTGATTGCAATCAAAATAAATCAATAGTTAACATCTACGTCATCTCTAAAGCTGTAGCATGTGTACCGTTATTGTAGCACTCGTACCGTCATCGTAACACTTGTACCATTATCGTAGCACTCGTACCGTTATCGTAGCACTCGTAACGTTGCTGTGAAACTCCTTGGGTAAAGCTTCAAGTGTACCTGTAGTAATTCACTTTCGCAAATTTATCATCATCATAATCAGTCTATAGTCCACTATTAGAAATAGGCCTCTTCAAAAGTTACGTCACTCGTCTGATCTTCGGCGTTTCGTTTGCGTATATTATCACTCAATAGAGTCTCATGGCGTCCTACACTACATTTGCCAATTCACAGTTGGACGGTTGGAAAACATAACAACTCTAAAAAATATTAACAAACAGTCCAACTCTTGAGTCAACCCTTCTTTTTAATATTATACGTCTCAGTCACCAAGCCCATATCTTTTTCTAATCTCTTGCACACCCCAACTCCTGGGCCATGTGTGCACTCCATCTGGCAGGCACCCCCTATTGTGACGCTCTGGTAGTAATTTACAGACTCAGTAAGCTATGCCCGCAATCTCAAAATGAAAGTTAACATACAAAAAAATCGATTGCACTTCGAATTGTGTCTAAATTATTGCCTCTCAAGACTTCTATAGGTAATAGTTCCAGTAACTAACCTCAAAATGCCAATTACTTTCACTAGACGGCTTAACTTTGATAGATGACGATTACGTACGAATACACGCAATTAATGGAAATACCAGTATTTCGCTAAACCTTTGGAGTGAGAATTACCTTTGAAATTGGACGCGTTTCTGTAATATTAGATTAATTGCTGTAATAAGTTATATTTACTCGTGAGGTCTCATGTTACCTACACATGATAATTAGAATTTAGTTGTACTATTTCTTGTGTTGCTTATACTTTGATATTTAATGCTAGTAGTGATGATGATGTAGAAATAAATCGATGTACTACATTGTAACTCCTGTATAAATGACTACCTCATAATAGGAAATGAATTCAAAAAAGTTTCGACGACCTAGTTAGGAGATCGCCTGGCATCCAAACTGGAGGTCACGGGTGCAAAAACTACAGCCCGCATCTCTGTCTTTTGAGGTAAGCGGCAATACGTGTAGTATTGCCGCTAACTTCAAACAGGAGTTTTGGCGGGAACGCGGTGAGCGTCGTGTCGCCCCATTGTATTTTTTTCTAAAACTAGTGTTTTTTCGAGTTTTTATGCTTAAAAATAGTGGTGTTTTATTTATAAAGTGCCGAATTATAAGCGCGAGTGTGGAATAATGATATAATGTGGTTAAACATGACTTTTCGTGTTGCTTCCAAAACTCCATCCAGAAGCTTATAGTAAAGTCGCCACTACTTTACTAAGGCATGACTTGATGTGACTGGGACCGACTGGACTTCATCGAGACTAGACTTTGACTGTAACTATAGATGATAAAGAAGCTAAAAAATGAAGACTACTCACAAAATATAGAAACATTGAAACTGGCAGAATACACAGAGTGCGATGCCAAAAAGAAAGAGAAAAAAAAAACTTCAAACAGTGAAATATAAGTATATAAAGTTCTCGAAGGTATATGAAGTTTGTCAATCCGCACTTAGCTAACATAGTGGTAGCACCTTTTTTTGACAAGTTAGGTGTTTGACCACAGCTCACCTGATGTTTAATGACGGTGTGGTCGAAGATGGAAGAGTACACCTAGTCTGAAATGGAACTGGCTCTCAAGTGAGGCTACCGGAAGACAACGTTAGGTCCTTGGCGGCAGATTTTCAACTTGAGAACGTTTTGCATTTTGCGCAGTTTTTGAGCGTTGCTATTTTGCTTGTCAGATTAAAAAGTAGGACGGCCTGAATATGTAGGTCAGTAATGGGTTAAGCCCAATGGTTTTGTTATCTGGGGCCATGAAAGAGGCGAACAAAGAAAACAATTGAGACAACAACAACGACATCTAGTCATAATAAAGTGCTCATATCGCGGTGCAGTTTCAGAACAGTCTGCTGATATAGTTATTGCAGTATGCTGTGTAGGTATATATGAGGGTAGGTACCCAACACTCTCATTTTAGCACCGAGACGACCTGCACTCTCTAGTCAGCTCGCGACCACAACTATTGCAACATGGCTGAAACGTCGAGGTAAATAAACAAAACTAAATACATAGCATTTTGTGTGCGATTAACTCTCGTAATAAACATAATTATGTGTTCAAATTGCGAAAGTTTGAATAATAAATAAATCTCTAGGACATTCCACACAGCGCCATCTAGCCTCAAACTAAGCAGAGCTTGTACTGCGGAATGATAGAATACATTATTTTTTTTGTTGTATATACATTATTATAATACCCACAGAATAAATATTTATGTTCGTCACACAAATGTGCACTCTGTAGCTCTCGAAGCAGATACACTCAAATGAGCTTGCTTGGATTCATGGGCCGCTTCAACAGCGCTAGTGGGAGCTTATGCTTCACGGTTTGATGACGATATGTGCGTACACTATACACACACATCAATTATACTCGGAAAAAGACGGCTCATGCCCAACTTTTCATTCCGGAGAAAAAAACGGTTCCAGTAAGAAACTGCTTGAGACTGTGGGGCCTTTTAGCAACAATCAACAAATACATTCTGCAGCGTAGTACACCACTCTTTTCATATCATACGGCTGATGTCAATAGATACGATGGCAAATAATATTTGTACGTATTTCTATCATTCCAATTTTTTTTTCAGGTCAGTGGCATACCGACACTTGAAATACGACCATATCAAATTCGGTTTGCTACATATTCTGTGGTCCTGTCCTATTTTATACAAGTTGTTCGTTAAATCTAAAATTAATGCTCATATTCATTAAATAATATAATACTGTGTGTGAAATGTTGTCAGGCAAGCGTCGAAAAGTGTTTTCCTATGTGAATGATCGTGTTTATACAAAGCTACGAGGAAAATAGAAATGTTTTTATAGAACTTCCCTACATCTTTATTGTTATTGAGCTGTTTTCTTGCTGGAGAAGTTCCAGATTTATTTGAAACTACGTAACAATGGGGTCGGTCGCTATTAGAATTATTGAAGAGATTATACTAAACGGTTCCTCAAAAAATAAAGTTGTAGCGATGATAGTTCAGTGGTTAGCGCGGCCGGTTCGCATGCCGAAGGGCATGGGTTCAAACCCCAACAATGAGTTTGAGCTGCCGGTGAAGGAAAACATCGTGAGGAAACCATAGCGTGGTGGTAGAGTACTTTCTAGTACTCGGCTGGCTAGCTACCAGCCTCAAGTTGAAAATCTGCCGCCAAGCATCTTACGGTGTATTCCGACAGCCTCACTTGAGAGCCAGTTCCATTCCAGGCTAGGTGTGCTTTACCATCTTCGACCACACCGTCACTTAACATCAGGTGAGTTGTGGTCAAAACATTGTTAACTTTTTTTTTTATGCCTGTCAGGCATAAAAAAAAAAGTTAACAAATAACTTGCTCCAAAATATAATAAAGCCATTCAGTAGAAAATTTAATTGAAAGTCAACGACGGCGTATCATCAGTGAATGTTGAAGGTATTAGGCTCGTTAATAGTCAATTTCGGCAAGATACCGTTGATATAACTAATAAAATTTTCTCAATCATACACCCCATATACCCCGATAGAATGACAATATGGCTCTTGAGTACGTACTTTAATATAATATTAATACTATAGGATTGGAGTCGTAAAAAAACCATATAAAATATGATTAAGAAGGTTCAGAGAGCACCTGTGTTTACCTGAAGTTATAGAGATGACGTAGATATGTTATTAAAGGGTTTTGTGTTTCGCAATAAATATTGCGCGCAATACTTTGCTCTTTTCTTTAATATAAGCTTTAGGGTTGATCTAATAAAGTGGTTCGCGAAGGTAAAAGCTTTGAAAATATTTGTAAGTAGAGTAGCCTATACTTTTTTAAATCAGTAAAAAATGCGAATAATTTCTTATCAGTTAGATCTTATCTAATCTCTAATCTTATCTAGTTAGATCTAGACATTTGACAACTCCATCCAAATCATTCTTAAGATAACTTATTTATCCAAAAAATTGTACAGAATGCGCACTGAACAACACCCTTCAATCGATCTCAGAAACTTTTCCGAATCGCTAACCATTTTCACCCTAGAAACTCGACTAAGAATAAGTCGATAAAGACAGCGGCTTTCACACGCAGATTAGCGATTTACCGCATTATTTCACCTGTTCTGTAACTTGCCGAAACTTTGATTCGAGTTATTCAAGGAATAGTAACTTGCCCGCAAACTTGCCCAGCGAGAGGTACTTGTAAAGGTCACTGAATACCGACCTTTCGTAGTGGAGGTACGTTGACGAACATCACCTAAAATTTAAACCGACCGTACCTACTTATAGTTTATGTTACCTGAGTTGAACTCCGCACTTTGCATTCCGTGACCTGTATAGTGATCAAAGTCTGGGTTTAGTAAATTAAAATAATTGATTTTGCTGTACATTCATAACCGACGCCGTCGCTTATAAGCGTTAACTTTCACTGCATCTATTTAGCTCTTCGATAGCTAAGCACTATTATAAACCTACCGAAGTTGGGCAATATAAGGCCTCTACGAGATATGATAAAGCTACACAGTTTTTCATTCTGAAGAGTTCCTTAATTAGTTTCCCTTTATGATGAGACTGACAAAGGGATTTTTTCGCATTTTGGCTACAAAGTGCCTTCACAGAGCAGGTCCTTTGTACGCATCTCGAAAATGTGGGATAATTTTACGCTTGTTTGATAAAAGAATCTAATCATTGGTAAGCCTTCTGTTGTAATCCGTCTGGATTGTTGTGCAATCTAGTCCTATCTAAGTATACGTAGGACGTTACTCGTCTGTTAAAGTTTTTCTCGTCTGTCAAATGCAGGGCATGCCTGGTAGACGAATAAAAAAATGTGTTACAAGTTTTCATGGACCTACTTTTACAAACACAATACAAAACGTAGTGTAGTGGTGTTAGAGAAAGAACATAGACCCTAGCACTTTCTAACACGCCTATAATAATGTATATGTACCTCAGATTCAAAGTCAAGGCATTTTTTTGTACACATCTGCACTTCGGTGCGGAATACACGTGCTTATAAATTTTGGTCTCGTATAGTCTGACCAGTTTATAAAGATCCCATGTTGTATATGACTCAGGCTGTCTTGCCGAAGACCGAATCCAACGTTACGGGTCACAACATTACCCGGCCTTATATCGCGTTTCTCCTAAGAAGTTTCATGAAGGCTTTCAACTTCCAAGCCCAGACAATATCAGGGATATCTTGCAAGGCGAATCCCTTTCATCACGATGCCTACTTATGTACGCGGAAAACGGATGAGCAAATACAGGTCATGATCAAAGACAACCAATAAAGGCCTGTGTAAGTACCACGCGAAATAGGCTATTACCCTTTTGGAATGGAGGTATCGCATTAGCTCCAGCATACCTACGAAGCGCTTAAGCACGGAATGTCGGTATTTCTTTCAGTTTTCAGTAAAAGGTTCTAAGCAGGTATTTGCAATGCACTGTTTGCCTGTCTGACTGAATTACTGTCTTGATATTTTTTGTGAATATTCTTCTTACAGTATCTCTCCAATTAGTGGAAGTTAATAGTCATGTCTGCATTTATACTTTTTGTGAATTGTGAATAAGCGCACTAAGTTTGAAATATAAATACGGTCTTTGGCCACATTTTGGAATTAATGAACTTAAGGAATAAGGGTCCTAAGTAGGTATTTAAAAAAATGCATTTCTGTCTTCATATTTTTTATGAATAATGCGCAAACTTTAAAAAATTGCAACAATGCTAAACTGTTCCTTATAACAGACAGAGCAAAATATATGGAAAATCAAGGCTCACAGAGTTGGCCGCAGTTTAAAATTTGGTTTATATGTGGGTGAAATAATATTGATATTCTGTTTTAGCACATGGATATTATGTATGAATACAACCGGCTAAGTGCGAGTCGGACTCGCGCATCGAGGGTTCCGTACAAACCTGTAGGTATATAAGTAAAAGTTATGGTATTTTTTAATGGTGATTTATACTCTTCGCAATTTTTCCTTTACCTGTGCTATAAGACGTTGCTTCGTACCAAATTTCAAGATTCTGTGTTCACTGAAAGTACTCTGTAGGTTTTGATTCCCTTGCGAGTGTCGAAAATTTGCAACGGCTGTATCTTTTGATTGCGTTGGCTTAGAAGTTTGATTTTTCAAAGCTCTAAGGGACAGTAGACTTGAGTATTTGATATGAATTTCAGCTTGATACTTCTACGCGTTCCTGAGAAAAAGGGTCTTGACAGACAGATAGACGGACAACAAAGTGATCCTATAAGGGTTCCGTTTTTTCCTTTTGAGGTACCTTAAAAATGAGTCGAACGGAACACTCCTATTGGTAAGGTACCATAACTATGAATAACAAAACAATACGCATTGGATTCGAACCCAGGACCTCCAGATTGGAAGTCAGACGATCTCACAACTAAGCTGTTGTAACTTTTAACAGTTGTGTGAAAAGATCCAATTACAATCAATAACTGCCATTAGAAAAAGGAGACTGCAAACTCGATAGCCAAATTAATTCTAATTGACATTAATTTTTTTTTTTTTTTTTTTTTATTGTAAACATGACTTTATTTTAAAACATCTAGAGAAAACTAAACTAACTTAAAATTAAATAAAAAGGCCGTCAGATGAGGGATATGTGGCCAGAATGCTGGCAGCATTGCCACGTTGGATGGCAATGCTAAGCTTTTGACCAAAATAGATGCCAGCATTCTGGTCACCTGAAGCCTCCTTTAAACGTTTGGCCAGGTCCCGATACAATTAATAATTGACATTAATTAATAAGATTGACATGAATGCGAAGCATGCATTAATAATTGGGAGCAGTATAGCTAACTCTGTTTGTGAATTGTTTGCTGATGTATGAGATAGAGAAGGTATCTGTCCTTGTACATTACTGCTCTGTTTTCGTGTAGATCCGGATAAAACATGTTATCCTAGGATGAATAACTGAGATCATAAAAGTGAATAATTGATATCATACTCTCTGAAATTATGTCATGTTTGGTTAGCTTTTTATATCCTTACTAGCTTACGCCCGCAACTTAGTCTACGTTGGCTTTAGTTTTTTTTTCAGAGTTTTATTATTTTCATATTTTTTTTATTAGTTTCAGAGAGAAACTAATTCTAAAGCCAACTATTGTGTGTCAATAATAAATAAGCAATAATTATGAAACTTGCGCTATTATATTATTGGATTAAGATAAAGGATACCTTTTATCCTAATGTTCCATAAGACGCACTATACCAAATTTCAAGTGGGTAAGTCCAGTAATTCGTTTTTTGATAATCCCACAGGACACTAAAATTTTTTGATATAAAAATAAGGTATCCTATATGTTTATCCTGGTAAAAAACTATATGTGTGCCAAATTTCATCCATATCCGTGCAGCCGTTTTTACGTAATTAAGTAATAAACATTTAAACATCCGAACATGCAATCACATTTATAATACGAGTATTAGTAGGATAACTAAAGTACTTAGTAATAAATAAGAATTAAATTATTAATTTTGTCTTATTTGTTCTAAGATACAACATTTTTAGGGTTCCGTACTTACTTTATAACATATGTATATTATACATGATATATGTAAACATGTTTATACTTCATTAGAATTTGCTGTGAGCTAAGAGCTAAAAATACAAATCTTTTATTGATAACACCAAAGTTACATTCCATTCATATTTAAAAATATCAAGATCATAACTTATATATTATGTCAATATAATGAAACAGTCAAAATACTAATATGTCAAATATAAAATATGTCAATATGATATAAAGTCAATTAAAAAAACTTACAAAATAAATATAAAAAATATATTAATAAAAAAATTACATACCCTGTGTCATGAGTGACGTGCAAACCTATTGGCAAAGGACAAGTGCCACTCTACAGAGGCACAATGAGGTTATGGTACTGTGCTAAACAATGCACCCATTGTTTGAGCCTTATTGTTGTTGACAAAGGGTAGTTTGGCTAAATTGATACAGATATGCTGAGTCACTGAACATTTGAGTGCGTGGGCACGATAGAGTAATGAACAAGGCTCCAGACCTTGAGTCTGATGCCTCACAGTCTTTAGCATGCACTGTCTATTTTATAACTATTGCCTTGTCTTACGTATAAACTGCATTACGTGGTATAAACATTTTCACAAAACTGAAGATGTCCTTTGCAAGACTTGATAAACGTTCAAGAATAGAAAATCAGGCACCGACGGCACCAAGTTTATGTCAGAGAGAATCGGCGGAAAATTTAAGGAATATCTCTAGCCTGGGCTTAACTTGAAGAAAGTAATATGAAATAAATTTTATCAAAGGACAGATTTAAAACGCTATTCAGACCGAATACGGCAGAAATTTTGTCGACTCTTTTGTTTCAATGTATCACTAATAACTTGAACTACAAAAATGAGCCCTCTTATTTAGAGCTCTGCCTTATTAAGAGGCCATGGCGTCGTCGCCAGCGGCGCAAGCCTGGCTACTTCTGGCATCCAAAGGTCGCCAAGTCGAGTGGCCATGGCATCTCGACAGCCAGTTCGTTTATGTCGTCAGGAATGGATGTAGAAGAAATCACGACATCTTCGATCATAAAGAACTTACGACATCTACGTCGCAGAAAAATTGAAAAAGAAAAGAAGAAAAAAAAGAAACTGGGTTCATCCTTTTATATCAGATCGAAGCCGAAGTGGTATTTTTTACTGACGACTGAGTGAGCGAGGTGCAGTGTATCGCATACAATATAGTAGCAATGTAGCCAGGCCGCCAGAGTATCTAGAAGCCATGTAGGGAGCTGCAGCTCGTGGCCACGCTTCCAACTTGGCGACGTTGTTGTTGTGAGTTAGATACCATACATTTCAATATTAACTGCTTGGATACGTAGCCGGCGACGTCGCTATGGCGTCTTAATTGTATGTTGCGTGGAAGAACTATTCATAAATGAAGTAAGTTTGAGGATGAAATGATTTCGTTATCAGTGATTTTTTTTTCATGGTTGACAGGCCATTTTTCATGAACACAGCTCATTTGATGTTTATTGACAGCGTGGTCGAAGATGGTCAACACAACTAGCCTGGCATGGAACTGACTTTTGAAGAGATACTGTCAGAACACACCGTGTGTTTGTCGCCTAACTCCTCCTAAACGGCTGGACCGATTTCGATGAAATTTTGTGTGTATATTTCAATGGGTTTCTGGATGGTTTGAAAATACAATTGGACCCGGTAGGTGGCACTGCTATCGGTATGTCTGTTGACTTTTAGGCGATACGAAGTTCGCCGGGTCAACTAGTTAATTATAGTTTTCACTATTGTCAATAAAATTAGCAGAACTCAACTAGTGTAAAATAGAACAAAACGAAGTTTCAGTTCAAGTTCTTTTCATTGTTTTTGTTCCTACGAGTATTTCTAGTTTTTAGTAGGTAAGTATAGACAATAACCGGGCGCTATGGAAACGACAAGAAACGAAATTTCATCGAAATTTGAAACCTTTGTAAGGTACTTATAGGTTTCGCTGATTTCGGCTTAATATAGAAGGAAGGCTCCACGTAAATTTAATTGTTATGGTTCCCGTTCGACGCCCAATTTGCTTGTTTATATTTCCTTGTTGTGGGTGCAAAAAATGAAAATCTGAAGTCAGGGTTGACGAATTTTGCAAATTAATGTTGTTATGCTCAAACCCACGGTCTCGATAAACAAATACCTCACAACGACAAACCCTCGTACCTCATTAGGGGAAAATAGATGTTATTCGCTTTTCCTTTGTCTTTCTTGATTTAAACAAAAATCGATAAAATATAGGTATTATGAATATGACAGTTATTTCACTCTATACAATCATCATATATCATAACTATTTTAGGAACATTAAGAACTCCTTCGAATTTTGTGATCCTTTTTTTTTGGTTGACAGGTCAGGTGTTTGACCACAGCTCTCCAGAAGTCAAGTGAAGGTGTGGTCGTAGATGGTAAACGCACCTTGGAATAGAACTGGCTCTCAATTGAGGCTGCCTGAACATATCGATAGGCGCATGGCAGCAGATTTTCAACTTTAGGGTGGTAGATAGCCAATCGAGTTCTAGAAAGTATCCTACTTCCCTGGTGTTGTTTCCTTACGACGTTTTCCTTCACCAGCAGCTCAAGGTTATTGTTGAGGTTTGAATCCACGCCCTTCGGAGTGTGAAGCGACCGCGCTTGTCACCGAGCTATCATTGCTACAGATCCTTTAGCTTTTGCGTGGTAGCGTTGTAGTGTTTAGTTTTGGATGTATACTATAAATATGTAGCCAAACTGTTATTTTATTATCATCAGTTTTCTGAATTTCCTTCCACTATGAAAGCATATTTAGCGTCAAATAAAGGATTCTACGAGTACTATCCATCCACACATTCATAAATGTTTTCGTTAAGTGCCTTTGATAATTTATACAGATAATAATTAATTTATTTATTTAACCTTCTACTCAAAAATAACTATGTGTTGTTATTAGACACAACGCTGACATTATTAAAATATCAGAAAATATATCAAAATGAAAATGGGTTAAAACTAGGTAATAATTGCCTATTTTTGTTCTGAGTTTTGATATTAGAGGTCTAACAAATTTCAGAAGCCCTTGACCAAATTTGTGTAGCTATGAGAGTAACAATACAATTTATAATTAAACTGCCTTTGGAATGTTGTCCCTCACACATTTCGTCGAAGGATTTTTGGGAAAATTGTACTTTAATTTATTTTACGATAAAATCGGTGACGGGACGCTCTACTACGAAATTTCATTTTGAAACTCAATAGGTAAATACCTATAGTTAGGAACTCGTATTTATATTATTCGTACCTGTTTATAACACTTTAACAAATACTCATAATTACCTGTTCGACGGATCCATACTGCCGTCGTGAGAAGACCCCTCGTCTTGATATTAGTTCGCTGGCTGACGAGCTGAAACAAAGAAAATATTATTTAATAGAGCTTATATACGAAACTAAAATAGCATTTTATTATCATCTCAGCCGTAGGACGTTGGGCATAAGCCTCCCCCAATAATTTCCATGAAGCGGGTTGAAAGCGGCTCACATCCAGTGCATTCTTGCGGTCTTTATTAGGTCGCCTGTCCACCTTGTGGACGGACATCCACCAAGAAGAAACATTTTTTTTTTTTAGTTTGACTTCGCACTTCTTGTGCATTTGACACTGCGTCTAGTTATTTTCTTTTGTCTATTTCTTTCCCAGATTGCCATATAGGGTAGTTAGTTAAGGAGAATAGGGGATTCTCTTTGATCTCTTGATCTTTCTTGGGTGATGATGAGAGAGGTTTGGAGCGAGGAGCCAATTTTTAACAATTTTTTATAAAAATTGAAAATGTGTGGATAGGAAAATTATTTTAGGAACGGTGGGAATTAATTAGGGAAGATTCTTAGTGTTACAATAGTCACTTTCCATCCGTTCCATTAACTACAAAGCCCAAACATTGTCTGTAGTTTCCGTATGCCAAACAAAGTTGTTGTACTAAAGAGTATTAGCCCAATTTCTATGCAACCTTATATATATATACACACATTACTTTTCTACTATGCGTAGTAACCTGACTGCTCTTAAAAGAAGACAAATCAGATCATACTTGTAGAGCTTAAATTCAGCTCACTCCTAATTATTATTCTACACGCATGTTAGCCTAACAGGCTGTAGTAGGACACGTTTTCGTTCCGCAATTAGCTGCAATCTGACACGAACTTCTACTAATTACTCTTAACTGCCTCACTGAAAGGTCAACCACCCAACATCCCAGTTCTAATCAAATCACTGTTATGTCAAACGGCCTACGTAAGCCGACTTCCATTATCGAATCATAGCAACTTTTGCAATGGCGGCAAAAATGTCTCCTTCGACGCCTGAAAAAAAAAACTAATTTTCGTGCCATTTGTCTTCTGGATTTCCCGCCTCTTTCGTGCGGTGGTGATTTTTGTTTTCTTTTTTTTATTGAAGCGTTAGCATGAAGGTTTCATTAGGTACAGGTCATATTTCATTTCAGAAATATACAATCTTTTTGACATAAGTATCTATTGAAAATATCGTTTTAACATAGCACCTGCTACAGAAAGCCCCTAATTATTTTTATAGGTTACCTACTAACCAGTCAGCGATGTAGGTCCCACTTAGCCACCTAGGTCATCGAAGTTAGGTCTAGGTAAAGTTATATTAGAATGGTGGAACTTGCCATTGAAAACATAATTATTTTAAAACTTTTACTATGGGACCCTCAGAAAATAAAGATTAAAAATCAAGCTATCTCCTTAAAAATTAGGGGTCGTACTATTTGTTTTCAATGATTACTTTAGTTATTAATAGCTTATGACTTAGACTTCCTTGAATTTTCACCAAATATTTGAAAATATTAAATTACTTGACGTAGGAAAATGCGCAAAGTACAAAGACAAAAGGAAAAGAAAATGAAAGACCATTAGATCACTATCATTATTCACATTTCAACAGGCTGAAGTATCCTTCCCTAATCTTACTAACACGCAGATCTTGTCGTGAAAGGAAAGCAATCTAGCGATTGAATCGGTGCTTACGTGACGAGGCGTGACGTGACCGGCCCTGAACCGACGCTTCTATCTTTGTAGGTAAGGTACCTATCCACTCTACCTACTTATGTATCCAATATTCAGGTATACAACATGAGGCTCTAGCATTGACATTTTCAAGAATTATGTAGACGATAAAAAATTACAAAAACTAGGTCCGGACCTTGATCTGAGTCCGGACCTCAGTCCGGACGTATGGACTGTCGGGTGTATATGACAGCTCCTTTTTTTCAGTTATGGCTTAACATTTTGTGCATTCTGCCAGTGCCTAGTATTTCATTTACAAGTATGCCATGATAAAATTAAGTTAATATTTAGCTATAATATTTAAGCTAGTATATTATTTAGGTATCATTACATTAAACTAATATCATATATGCGAAAATATGTCTGTTTATTTGTATAAATGTCTGTTACTTTGTCACACTGAAGAAGTGACGGATCGGATTTAAAATATTGATTGCTCTATATCCCGGGAAATGCGGTTAAACTACCATTCCGATTATTTAAATATTTTTAGTTATAAAACTTATAAAATTATTATTATAAATTCTTTATAAAACTGTAAGAATTGGTTTGTATATTAGTATAAACATGGAGTTGGTATATTAAATATTTCACAAACTAATTTCAGTCTGTTATTTTAATAAAGCTCTGCTATGGCCGTTTGCATTCTTCATAATCTCCGGGGTTCATGGAACGGCTTTTGACGGGGTATAACTTCAATATGCTTTATACTGGCTTTATATTATAACTAAAATCTTAAAAACGTTAATTGAAAAAAAAAACCTATTTAAAATTTCTTTTACGTATTCAAACGTACCTATTTAATTTAATTCCGCAATTTAAACAAGTATTATGAAAGAAATAAAAAATAATATGAATAAATAGTTCTGTCAATAATATTTTTACATGGCTGGAAAAAGAAGCGTCATGTTTTCAGTTTTTTTATTATGTTAACTTTTAAATGCCTGATCAGATTTGTATGTATAAGGTATAGTTAGAATCCTTACATAAACACGAGATAAATTTTTTGAAAGAAATAAAAAACCACTGTACCAGTATATATTTACTTATTTTTTAAATTAAGCGTGTTTTTCAATTGGAAATTATCTCACTTCTAGTAATATTTTATAAATGAGAATGTTTGTTAATGATGTAACAAAATGCTGAAACCATTTCACAGGTTTAGATGTTATTTGAAATAAAAATACTTTATTGATAATACCAAAGTTACAAGTCAAAAATACAGATGACTTGTACTTCTACTTGACTTGTACTTGTACTTACTTTTGTAGCCATAATAGCTCAGTGGTTGGTGCGATCGGTTCACACGCCGAAGGGAGCGGTGTTAAGCTCCAAAAATGAGCTTGAGCTGCCGGTATGGGTGCAAAGCATGGTATGGGTATTTTCAAGTACTCTGCTGGCTAGCTACCACCACTTAAGTAGAAAATCAGCAGTCATATTTGAGAGCCAGTTCCGTCCCTAGCCTGGTTCAAGTGAGGTGTGTTTACCATCTTCGACCACAGCGTTACTTAATATCAGGTAGTATGTGGTCAAACACCTAGCTAGCCTGTCGACCATAAAAAATAATACTGACGTGTTTTTCCCATTCTTGGTTGCCTGTAAGAGATCACTCTTAGCGATAAGGCCGCCGCTTGTGGCACTAGCTCATAAGATTCTTTTGTTTTTTGTATTCTTTTTCTATTTTTGGAGTGCACAAGAAATAATTTCTGTCTATCTATCTTATATACACTTTTTTTTTGTAAACAGAACATCCAGACTCCGACCCGAGTGTCCTGAGTGACTCGAGTGGGAAGCGAACGCGCGCCCTATGGCTCTTGAAGCAGATACACTACCAAATGAACTAATAGGGCAGTTAACAAATATTGTGTCTATACAAATATTGTTCGTTTTATACTATTAGATATTGGACAAAATATTAAGGAGAAAGTTCAACGGGGTTTCAGTGCAGGCTTCTTAAATGTAAAGGGTTCAAGTTGTGAGAATTTCAATTTCGTTGTCTTAAATCAGTTGTGTCAATATTATTCCTACAGTTTAGAAACCCAAATCCGTTTGAAGCTATGTAAACAAACATTGTTAATTTTATTACAAACTGTCTTTGTCGTACAACAAAGGAGTGTGCATTAATCTTATTAACATCCAACCGGTCTTTGTGGAAGTCATTGGGGGAAGCCTATGTCCAGCAGAACTCCTTAGGTGGTCTAGGTAGGTACCACCGCTGTACCAAATATTCTGCCGCTAAGCAGTAGTGTGTAAACATAACTGTGTTCCGGTTTGATGGGTACTGTAGCTAGCGAAATCACAAGGCTGTTGAGATTAACCATCTAATGTCTCAAAGTAATGAGCGTCAAAGCAGCGATGCCCTGGACTTTGTTTTATTACTCAAAGTTTTGTATTTCGCTGCAATAGTCATGATCAGGCGTTATCTCTTACTATCAGGAGAGCGTCTCGTTCGTTTCATTAGTTTTCATATGAAAAATTAAAAAAACTTGTGGATGGTAGCTAGCCAGCCGAGTCATATAAATGTTTGTTCTTAGTAGGAATAGAACCTCTACAGCTAATGATAGTAGGGCTACTACTTATTGAACTAACAGGACAGCCAAAATACTACTGAAAAGATTAAGCAATATTTTAAAAGAACAATAAGAGTGTTTCTGTCTCAGCTGCCGTGTGAAATTTCCAATAATTTGGAGTGTCGGTCCGCTGTAAGGCTGTGAGCTCTTAAAGGGTCGAGGCAGAGCGCCATTGAAAATATCGCTTACTTCGCTCCCCTGCAGATGGCACTCGAAGCCACCTCGTCGACTCTCCACACCGCGCTTGTAACGCTAATAACAATATCTTGAGAGGTCTTCAATGATTAAAATTCTCTTTCAAATTCTGCGCGTCCTTTATTTTGCAGAAATTTCAATACTCAGAAACTGTCGATGATTATACTCGATGATGAAACTCGTAGTATTATATATATATTATACATGCGCCCTACAAATTTTGGATCCGCGTTTTCCGGGATAAAAAGCCTATCTGCATTTCAAATTTCATCCAAATCCATTAAGAAAGAATCCAGCGTAAAGAAGTATCAGACAAGCTTTTGCATTTCTAATGTTAGTGTTATAGACTAAATAGATATTATGTAGATAACACTTTACTGTTCACACCAAAATTACAATAAATAATTATACAATTATATTTATGTACATATATATATATATATATTTAATTACTCTCATTTTTTTTCTTTTTTAAATATTTTAGTTTTATAATTGGTGAGAATGTTTATTTAAAAATAAAATATTAATGAATAACAAAATATCTTAAAGTAATATACTATTTATAAAAATAACTTAATCTAAAAGTCCAAGAGAGAGAGATCAGAGAGAGAGATCATCAGAAGAGGGATATGTGGCTAGAAGCCGGCAAGCTTTTGATCAAAGTAGATGCCAGCATTCTGGCCACCAGAAGCCTGGTTTTGTAATTATGTTACGCTTTGTTTTTTAATTTTTATGTAATCGAAATTTGTGACATTCTAATGTAATTGTAATAGCTTGACCGTTTTTTTATCTCAATAAATACAACTTAATAAAAAAAAAAAAAAAAACATTCAAAACGCAGTAAAACAATTGGTGGCCTCATCGCTTAGAGTGATCTCTTCCAGGCAACCGTGGCTAGGCTAGGACTCGCTGAGAAGGTAAAAGGGTCAGTGTTTGTTATCGAAAGGAAAAAATAACATTTACGATAATACATACATTCATAGTATAAATTTATACTTAAACTTATACATAATATAAATAAAACCAATACCTATAGTTACATAAATAGTAACCATATACACATAAATAAATAAGAAAAATAAAAAATAAATATTTGGTAAGAAAATGCTGTCGCTATAAAAGTCACTATCCGATTTCTCGGAAGGACTCAACAAAACTGATACAAAATAAATATAGCAGTCCTACACCTTATTTCGATTGGGTCCCTTTCTATCAATCACAATGCATATCGAATAACACACAAAGCTCTTTTTTTGAAGAAATAGATATCCGATCTCATCCGAACGAAGCATTTACGTCCGTCATCGTCAGTACCTTCTAGATACGCACTACCTTGACACGATACAACACTGTCAATGTAGCAAAACGTCTATTTTTATCAAGGTTTGATGCGAAAAGGCTCTATTATATAGTGACGTATGTGTTCATATATGTAACAGATTTAAGAGGGCCGAAATCATCCGAAGGGGTAGCAGGCAGATTTACGGGAAATAGCAACGCTTACGTATTAAATTGTTTACTGTTCGGGAAGGCTTATGATACGGTAGAGTGCTTTTAATTCATGTCTCAACCATGTCTAAAAAAACGTTAGTAAAGTTAACTATAGCTAGTAGTAGTTTCATTCGATATCAACAAATCTTATACAATAAATAATGAATATATTAGAACGTAATAGATATATGAGTTCCTATCGAGTGTAAGCGAGAAATATATTTTTGTTGCATTGCCTGTCAAATACGTACTACTTTTAACAGTTTTTGTGCTTAGGGTACTAATTTTTGTTGTCGTCGGTAGTTCTGGAATTGAAAGAATTCCAGTTTCTGTAGGTACTGGGTTCAAATCTCACGGCACGCACCACTGTCTATTCTAAGTGAAGTTCAGTCTTGCTTCCAATCTGTGTATCATGGGTTCGGATTGCTGGTATATTCCAGACAAATCCTATGCAGGGATGCCAAATGGTTCTAAGTAATTATTGCAATAGAAAAGCCAGTTTATGAAGAGCCCTTGCTACAGGTAGTAGTAAAAGTTCACAGTCACGAAGATCACTGCTAATATTGAGAAAATACTAACGCGTTTAATACACTCGTAAATAATAACCAAACATACTCATATATCATAACAACCTGACCTACCTTTCGTTTCCTCCGAGACTGACACGACATTGAAGATATGTGAAAGTCACTACTATATTTATTACGTTAGAAAACTTTCTACGCATTATAAATGCCATAAACATCTTATGAAGTGGGAGTAACATAGAGCTAAATGGCGTTTCCACGCTTCCCCAAGCGTACACCGAGCACGGTTCAAACGACAATGGTGCTTAATAGAATTTTTCTGTTAGCACTTAAGACAGGTCAAACCTGCGCGACCAATCTGATGATAATTATAATATTGCTTTAGGTGTAATTTTGTATATCTACAATTTTAATATAGTACAAATATAAATATAACAAAAAAAAAAAAACTTTTGCGATTTGACTTACCGGGACATAACCGCACAGAAAATTCTATAAATTAGTTCAATTAGATCCTTTCGACGTTTCGATCAAATAAACAAAATAATTGAAACAAAATTATCGCCAATAACAACTATTTAAAGTTATTTATGTTGTGTCTGGGTGTTCTGTATGTATCATAAGTATGAATTTACAAAAAAAAGTATATAAGTATTCTATTAGCTAACTAGTTCCGATTGTACAAGCTTTGCTTAGTTTGGGGCTAGATGGCGCTGTGTAAAAAGTACTACAATATTTATTTATTTTAATAGTTACGATAAATTAATAAACGGTGTGTTCCGGCAGGCTCACAGAGCCAGTTCCATTCCAGGCTAGGTGTGCTTTACCATCTTCGATCACACCGTCACTTGACATCAGGTGAGCTGTGGTCAAACACCTAGCATGTTAGCCATAAAAAAAAATTGCGACAGCAATTTTTTATCAAAATACAAAAGCCGTAAAAGTTAATACAAAATTCTATAAATGACCAAAGATGGGCTTTCTTGGCAGTCACGCTGCTTGTTCAGATGTGAAGTAAAGCTTATTCGCAGAGTAGGTAGGTATGTACTCGTTGTTTCTTTAGAATTTGATGTAATCGCGATATGAAACTTCATCAAAGACTTTGAAATAATTGAATAAGTACGTAAAAGAGGATCAGTAACAGACGGATGCTATGATAACTTTTCACTTAGCATTTTGTTGTTCAGGCCAACGCTATTTCAAAACTCATTAATTTAAATCAGAATTAACTAAGAAGGAATTTATAAAAAGAGTATCTTGCAATTATAATATTAAATTTCAGAAAATATCGTTTTGATATCTTAAATTTGTAATAAAGAGTATATGTTGTTTTCATCATCATCATTATCATCATTTCAGCCATAGGACGTCTACTGCTAGACATAGGCCTCCATTGACTTCCATAAAGACCGATTGGAAGCGGCTCGCATCCAGCGCGTTCTTGCCGTCTTTATTAGCTTAATATAAGTATAAAGCTTTTGCCCTTTTTTTTTCAAAATACTGGGTTTAACTTCAAAGTTGACAAAATGTAAAATGTTAATAAAAGCACGAACTCCGGAGTCTGTGGAGCTATAATACAATGAAATAATAATAACAAATTGAATACCCGCAGGATTCGATACAGATTGAGCGAGGAATCTACCAGTATGACTGTCTGTAGGCCATTGTGATTTTGTCTAGAACTGAATCCTTGCAGCACTTTATTAACGGTTTTGAGGCTAGGTTTGTTTGTGGAAAATCGCGTCACCGCAATGTATAAATCCAGATAATACGATACTAGCAACTATAATTTGATTTTGATATGCTAAAGCAAGCTTAAATAAGAAAATTAAAGAACACGAATGGCCATCAATAAATGTCAATTTTAGAAAAAATAGTGTTACTCGCTATGATATAAGAATTCTAAAACACCATTCTCTCCTATATATCCAAATCTGTTTAGGCTTTTAAAGTTATCGACGAATATAGAATCTTACATGCATATACGTATTCATGAATCCTGAAACCATAACACTCCTTTTTTTGGGAAGTTGTGTAACAAGCTTCTGTTAATGCCATCAGGTGGCGGAGCGTCGAAGTTTTATACAAAAGTCTTACGTCACATTTTGCCGAAAATCATCAGTCGGTTGAGTACCTTCCATTTTTCCCGAGCTTGAATCCATTGCACGGGTTTATTCACTTAAGATGCCTAAGGTCACAGTGGATAATGTAACGCAATGGACCCCATTGTCCAACGTTTCCGTAAGAGCAAAATTCATGAGCAGACCCTCAACTTAAATCTTGGTTCGCCCTTGAATTGTAGATCTCCTACAGTCAGCGAAGATAAAACTGAGGCGCTATCACATTTCTGAGAACAGAATATATTTCAGTCATAAGATAGTCTAGAGTTGATTACACTAGATTTTTTTGTAATTTGTAATTGTTATGTAATTTTTGATGAGACGAGGTATCTAAAATTATATAATAGTGTCCACATTTTTTTTAGTTAATCCTTTTTATTAACGGTTATGAGGCAAACAGTCGCCTTATTTTTTTTAATAGCTTACAGGCTTGTTGTTTGACCACAACTCACCTGATGTTAAGTGACGATGTGGTCGAAGATGGTAAAGCACACCTAGCCTGGAGTGGAACTGGCTCTCAAGTGAGGCTGCCAGAACACACCGTTAGATGCTTGGCGGCAAATTTTCAAATTGAGGGTGGTAGCTAGCCAGCCGAGTACTAGAAAGTACTCTACCACCACGATATGGTTTCCTCACGATGTTTTCCTTCACCGACAGCTCAAGCTCATTGTTAGGGTATGAACCCACGCCCTTCGGCATGCAAACCGATCACGCTAACCACTATAGCTATCATCGCTATAAAAGCCTATTTTAAAAGGGCCCTCATTCACTATAAGCATATGAGCATGAAATGTGCCGCGTTTACGTAACGTAGCGGAATCGGAATTAAATTGGCGTGGAAAGGAAGGTACTCTCTAGGCCGATGTGGAAAGGAAGGTACTCTCTAGGCCGATGTGGAAAGGAAGGTACTCTCTAGGCCGATGTGGAAAAGAAGGTACTCTCTAGGCCGATGTGGAAAGGAAGGTACTCTCTAGGCCGATGTGGAAATTAAAAAAGCGCCGAGGCCTGTTTGGTCTCGATTTCAACTGTCAAAGTAAACTTCAAAAGCGCCAAATGATATAAACGTGAATACGTATCGGCAAGGAAGCTCATGTGAGAGAATCAGGGCCCTATTTCCACTCTAGATACTCCACAGCTAATCCACTCCGTTTAGCATCAGATAAGTTGTTGTCAAACAGCAAGCCTGTCAACGAAAAGCTAAGTCTTCTCCAACTGACATTTATGTAGATCAACTTGGTTGCGTACAATGATGATTACTATGTTTCAAGTGCATTTATAAAATTATTTTTTTATGGATAAAATATAAAGAAAAAATACCACAATATACTCGTATGTACGTACATACATTTAATCTCTGTTTTTTTTTGCTGTTTTTACTCGAATGTGTTAAACGCAACTGCTAACTTTTCACACCCGACAAATACACATTAACTTATGTGTGAGTCCATGTTCTGTAACTCCGCAATGTTCAGTTTCGCGTAGAAGTAGTAACAGACGCTTATGAATACACTTTCATAAGCATCTGTTACACCCGTAAAGGAGTCATCATGAAAATCGCAATGCGAAGAAATCACACAGACACACACACATATACACACTCACATACATACACACAGTCACTGAACTCACTAACTGAAGATATAATTTTGGTAAGTAACTAAAGTTTTTTCTTAAACTGTCTATTCAAATTCTGTCCATTCCATCCTTTCTCCAGCGGTAGCTGCGGAGGACGCGTCCTGCCGAAAGCGACTTAAAAACGCAGCCTTAGAGGCACATTACAATTTTGTGCCTATTGCGGTGGAGACACTCGGCAGCTGGGGCAACGCATAAGAGATCAGTGTGGTGACCCTCGTTCCGGCACGTTCCTGGTTCAAAGGCTGGCCATTGCTATCCAACGCGGATAAAAAATCCAATGTCTCATGGGTTCCTTTGCACCAGGTACAGTAAGGGGCGGGATGTATGACTGAATGTCGTTAAATAATTATTGTTATTATTATATTGACATGTTATCTTAACTAAAAAAATCTATACTATACAAAAAAAATTTATTAATAATTAAAATTCTAAGTAACATTCGATATTCGATAACGCTAATAGAAAAACCAAAAATGTACGGGAATGACATAAGCTGTCGATATGTCACGTGGACAGCTTACCTATGTCAATCTCGTACATTTTTTGTCTTGTTCGCTATCGAATATCGAATGTTACTTTGTCTAGGCCCTCACGTGCTTAGTAAAATTCATATAAATGTAAAGTTAGGTGTTGGCATATCTGTCGCTTTGATCCAATTACGCCCGAGTTGTATGCAAATGAAATCGTGAAAGCTACTCGAGAAGGAAACATTCTTGACTAATCTCCTTATCAGGCAAACTCATACATGTTCATGGGATTCATAGCCGCGGTTGCTGAATTTTGGATCTGCGCCACTTTAAATACATTACTAAGAAAAAGAACACATGAACAAAGTGTTTTCCCCTTAATAGATACAGTAAGAAAAGTGTTGATGGACGCATTCTTCGATTTACTAAACTTAGCAATTTAAATTATATTCAATTTACTTATTAGTCTCAATTAGGCTAGATTGTAATAACAATGAGGTGTCTTACAACAAACAGATACATTATTAGAAAAAAATAAAATAAGGAAAAGAACTTTGTTCGGAAAAAATAAAATTAGAAATACTTTACTCAGAGTTTTTTATTTTTACAAGGTTGGTGCATGAAACCCTACTTTTTTTAGTTATGTGATTATTTTTTAACAATTGTATATTTTGATGAACTCATTGAACCATTCTTTCAAGAAATGACCTAATTAGAAAACGCTTAGATAAACAAAACATAATACATACATAGAAGCGTATTTATATTATTATGCATAACAGATATATATAAACTCTTTATTGTGTAGGTACACCAAAAATAAAGGCAAATTAATTTGTGGAGGACCTAAGACGGCGTTTGACACATAGGGAATATATTCTTGGTTCCGACCAAGAATATATTCGTTTTGTTTTTGGGCCCAAAAGAATTCCCAAGCCATCCAGCGAGCTAGCGGCTTGGGGGCGTTTGGTCAGGAGTCGCTGCGCGGGCTCTTTGACTTATCACAATTTATTTATTATTTTATGTCGTTGTTTCTATAAGTTGTTGGAAAAGTACTGCTTTATTTTTAAAGAGTTTAGTTATATTAAATTTGATGATATAATTAAATGTAATCGATAGACATAAAAAAAAATGTTTTTTTTTTGTAATAAACTAGCAACCCGCCCCAGCTTCGCACGGGTGCAACGTAGATACTACACAAAACCTTGACAAACTATATACTTAATGATAGAGTGATTCATGAGGAAGGTCCTCATGAATCACTCTATCTATTGGTGAAACTACCATGATAATCCGTCCAGTAGTTTCAAGTTTATTTCGAACAGACAGTCAGATAGACGCGGCGGATGACTTTATTTTATAATACGTAGTGATAGGCTTGCGTTTGATCGCCATCTCATCTGATGTTAAGAGATGATGCGATCCAAGATGGAGAATAGAATTATAATAATTATTTTAGTTCAGTACAAAAATGTATAGGTACTTAGGCAAATAAATTAAGAAGCAAGATTGTTACAACCGACAGACGGACGCTTGAAAATGTAATCCCACAGCATTCCGTGCAGGTGTTCAACAAACAGAAAGTGACGTTGTAGAAAATTACGGATTCGTTACAAATCCCTAGAGCCGGAGATTTCATTTGGAAAGATCAAACTTAACGTCAAGTCACGCCAACATTCAAGTTGTTAGTTTTGAGGTGAAACCCCACGAACGTGCTGACTTCAACCAATACGACTTAGTTTGTCCTATATAATTTTGTAGTGAAACAATATGTGAGCTGAGTAACATTTTAGAGTTTACAAGGATTTATGGTTTGTACTCTTAGAATAGTTGCTTGTTGCTCAGCTAACACCACCTTGTTGTTGTGTCCTTGTCTTTTTAATTGTTTACTGTTTTTTATACGAAAAAGTGGCAAACAAACGGTCCTCCTAATATTTTTTAACTGTTGACTGGCTAGGTGTTTTGACCACAGCTCATCTGATGTTAAATGAAAGTGTGGTCGAAAATAGTAAACACACATAGCGTAGAATGGAACTGACTCTTAAGTAAGGCTGTCTGAGCACACTGTTAGATGCTTGGCGGTAGATTTTAAACTTGATAGCTAGCCAGCCGAGTACTAGAAATCATCCTGCCATCATGCTATGGTCACAGAAAAAACTGACTAACAAAATCATGCCGTCCTTTATCGCAGATCTTTTGAGATCAGGAATAGAAAAGCCTAAAGTCTGCAATTAATTGAAAATCTCGACTGAATGTCGTTTTAATTAGTACTCAGTGGGGTTGCCTGTCAGAATGATTACTGAGAAGTTTCTTTATGGGACAGCTTAGCTGAATAATGAGGAAAAGTTTATGCGGTTCCGTTTCCATCCCATTTGAAGTTAAGCATATAGATGAGAGAGAAAAGTGCTCTTTGTTAAAATCGCATTAAAATTGTTGAAAGCAGCAAATTTTGCTGCTTATAGTTATGTAAATTTATAGTTATGTCTATAAAAGGTTATCGTGGTATATTTTATTCAGTAAAATGCATAGAAGAGTTAATAGTTTTCTTTAACATTTCATTCACATTATGAAAGTTGTTCAAAATCACGTGTAAAATGACCACTAATGGTTTAGCTGTAAGGGTTGGGAATAGAAAGTTGTCCTTCTAATTGCTTTACTACTCTCTCTTTCACACCTAACTAAACTATTAACACTATCCCTTTCACACTTTTATCTACATTTCTCTTTCAAACTCACAAATATCTCGTATCTAGTCATCTATTTCATATTGACGTTACGTTTCATTCATATCATCATATCCTTTTACTCTTTCAAACATATTAATTGCTCATTCATTCTTTCTCTTTTTCGTTAACTTACGTTACCATTTCCCGCAGTTAAAAGCACAGTTTACATGCCCTTGAAGTTTACAAATTAATTGCTAAAAGGACATAATTTTAAAATTCACTCTCATTTATATAGCAACTAGCTGTGCCCCGCGGTTTCACCCGCGCTAGATGCCTACGTCATAGTAGCTTTATGCATGCAAAGTCTCAGCCCGATCGGTTTAAAATTAACAAAGTTTCATACAAACTTTCATCCCCTATTTTATCCCCTTGGGGGTAATATCCTCAATCAAAATCCTTTCTTAGCGGATGCCTACGTCATAACATCTACTTGCATGCCAAATTTCAGCCCGATCCGTCCAGTGGTTTGGGCTGTGCGTTGATAGATCACTATGTCAGTCAGTCAGTCAGTCAGTCAGTCACCTTTGAGTTATATATATTTAGATACCGTTCCACACATCCCAGTATGCGCATAATTGATTATATTTTTAATAGTTTGCGCGTCTTTGAAGCAAATGGCGTGACTAGAGACACTTTGAATTATAATTTTGTTACTTATGATTTGTACCTAAGTCAGTCAGCCATTCAGGTATGTAGGTATTTATAATTTTAAACGTCAGCAATAAATTTCACTGAACAAATTGAGCCGTTATAAAAGGCGGCGAAGAAACAAAATTTACATTTTCCTTGATATAAGTGGAATCTTCAAAATGATTACGACTCTCAAGAATTTAATTATTTGACTTCTTGAACTCAAGTGATAAGCAGGGCTCATTTTGTGGTGTAAGAGCTATTGTGTATTATTTTATCACGTTTGTGCCTAAGTAGGTCGTGGAGGGATTATTAATTTATTCCTTCCAGACACTAAGTAGGTGTTACATAACTAGATGTAATTTTATATGTTACTAGCTGCATCCCGCGGTGTTACCCGCTAATTTTCGTGATAATAAGTAGCCTATGTGTTAATCCAGGGTTGGCTACCTCCATACCAAATTTCATCAAAGTTGGTCCAGCCGTTTGAACAAGAAAAAGTAACAAACACACTTACGCACTCACAAACTTTCACCTTTATGATATTAGTGGCATAATATGTGTAGCACCTAAGCATGTGATTTGACTAATGAATTGCCTGCGTAACTCCATGAGCATTACGAAATTACTCACAAAATTCCACTTTTATATAATTTTAAAATCATATAAATTATTGCTCTAATAATACATTAGTAAATATAATATTGACAATTTTATATTTTTCTCTTTGTCTGTTCGACTTCGTTATACGAAAGTCCAGCCGAAAGTAAAATGTAGGTTTTTCTAATATGTACGATTTTTTTTGTGCTTGCTGGGCTAAGTGTTTACCACAACTCATGTGAAGTTAAGTGACGGTGTGGTCGAAGATGGTAAACACACCTAGCCTGGAATGGAACTGGCTCTCAAATGAGGTCACCGAAACACAGAAGTGCTTGGCGGCGTATTCTCAATTTGAGGATGGTAGCTACCCAATCTAATACTGGTAAGTATCTTACCATCACGCTATGCTTTCCACGCGATGTTTTCAAATCCACGCCATTCGGCATGTGAACCGACCGCGCTAACCACTGGGCTGTCATAGCTACAAAACAACGCTACCTAGTGTTTTATTCAACGAATAGCTAAATTACATGCACGTGTGTGGAAAGTGTTAAAATAGTAAAGTAAGTGAATGAATAGTACCTAAGTGTTCCATAGTAAGTGTAATAAAACATGTATTTAACTACGTCTTGTTTTAAAACTCTGTCTTCTAGTAAAAGATTTACCAGATTTGTTTACTACTTATTTTGTATGACTTTGTGACTGTGACTCAGATTTATTTAACTTGATTGTTCATTAAATCATTGAAAATATCTAAATTGGCAATATGTGCTAGGTGCGATGTTATAACCATTAAAAAAAAGAATTAGACGTCGTGTTCTTCGGAAAAGGTTATCTTATGCTTGTTACTCTGTAGGCCTTTTTATGACATGTTAAAACTTTTTATGGCTAATAAAATGTTACTATATTCAGTTTGGTATATCCGTGTGAAGAAACTGTTGGTACGAGTAGGCATCTAGATACCTATTGTTTATATTTCCTGAAAAAATGTAGAAACAAGAACATTCGCGTGAGTCTCCGTGTATACGAGTACACAGGGGCTTAGTCGCGAGGCGTAACAATAATTTTAAAAACTTTACCGCCATTGTTCTTTACTGTTCAACGGAACATTCTGAAGAAGTCAGTATCGTCGAAACAGAAGTTATTTTTTTTACTTTAGTATCAATTGCCCTATAATTTTGCTAGCAGCGCGCGTTGTAGGTACCTACTCAGCTTTGTCTCAATGAAGAATAACACCGGTTGTGGCCGAAACTATAGTCGGAGTTTCCGATATAATTAAACGTGAGTAATCTCACATAAGTAAAACAAAAACGTAATAAAGTCACGTGAGTTTCCAAATGTATATAGACCCAAAAGTCTAAAGTACCTACCTTTTAAAGCCACTGTAGATTCTAAGTTTGTCAAATATAAGCTTTTTTTTAGAAATATGAACAACAAAATATAATATTGACGTTCTCGTAAAAGGGGTTTTATTAATGCTAAAAATACGTTTTTTTTTCATTAACGATTTTAATTTAAGGAATTTACTGTCAATTTAGGAACTCAGCGCTAAATTCGGTCGTCGACCGACGTTTATTGAATCACTGAAAAGGCATTGTTGTTCCACTTCGTTGATGTAAGCAAATAGCTTGTGAAACATTTTAAATTAAGTAATTAATGGATGTGGACAGAACATGACATTAAGCACTATAATTTTTATTTTTTAACAAGCGCGCTCCGCGGTTTTACCCGCTGTTCCTATGTGAACACAACATTTTTTCGGGATAAAAAATAGCCTAAGTGTTAATCTATGGTATCAGCTACCTCCATACCAAATTTCATCAAAATTGGTCCACCCGTTTGAGCGTGAAGAAGTAACAAACATACATACACACTAACAAACTTTCACCTTTATAATATTAGTGTGATGTGATAGGTACTTTATGTTCATGTTTGTTCTGTATCTGAGTATTCAGGGTGTAAGTATGCATTAAAAAAAGTTTATACATAAGTTTCGACAGCCCTGTTGACTCATTGGGAGTATGTCTGCCTGAGCTGTGGGGCGTGGGTTCGATTCCCGCTAAGGACAAATGTTTGTTTGGTATAAACAAATGTTTGTTCTGTGTCTGGGTGTTCTGTATGTATTATAAGTATGTATTTACAAAAAAAAAAAGTATTTATGTATTCTATCAGTTATCTGACTTCCATCACACAAGCTCTGCTTAGTTTGGGGTCAGATAGCGCTGTGTGTAATGTGTAAATAAATAATATTTATTTAATATTTATTTATTTATATTTAAGTATTCTATCAATTATCTGGTTCCCACAGTACAAACTTAGTTTAGTTTTGGGCTAGATAGCGCTATGTGAAAAAAAATCACATCACACACATCATCAGCCATAGGACGTCCACTGCAGGACATAGGCCTCCTCCTGGGGGGGTTTTGCCAATACTCGCCACGCTTGGCAGGCGGGTTGGCGAGCGCAGTTAGGTGTGATTGTTCAAGGAAGACGCTGCTGCCCGTCTTCCGGATTACATCCCTTAGCCGACTCTTACGGCAACCACGGGTAGAGAGGGTGGAGTACTATTCTTACGCCAGCACCACCAGGGCACCACACGGTACGGGAAAAAAATGCTAATATTGAAAAATTGTGCACTTAGCAGATCTTGTTAAAAGTAGAAATGTAAAATAATGAATACAATTTTCCCCTTTTGGCTAAGTGTAAACTTTTTTATGGTTGACTAGCTAGCTACCTGTTTGACCACAGCTCATCTGATGTTATGTGACGGTGTGGTTGAAGATGGTAAAGCACACCTAACCTGGAATAGAACTGCTCTCTAGTTAGGTAGCCAGAACACATCTTTACTAGCCAGACAATGTAGAGAAATTATAAATACCTACATACCTGAATGGCTGACTGACTTAGGTACAAATCGTATGTAACAAAATTGTAATTCAAAGTGTCCCTAGTCACGCCATTTGCTTCAAATGCGTGCAAACTATTTTTTTTTGGTTGACATGATCGTTGTTTGACAAATATTAAAAACAATAATTTATCCGAATACTGGGATGTGTGGAACGGTATTGCTATGTAAATAAGAGTGAAATTTAAAGCTATGTAGCAATTAATTTGTAAATTTCAAGGGAATGTAAACTGTACTGCACTGCGTGAAATGATAACGTAAAGTAGCGAGAAAGAGAAATAATGAAAGGATGTGGTGAAAGTCGAAGCAAAAAAAAATAGACAATGCTATAAAATTACGTATACGCACTTACATACGTGTACAATTGGAAAGGCTTTGCAGTATAATATACGCTGAACTGTCGTCAGCCCAGAATTGGGCTCTGTTGGCTGCCTATGGCCTTAATCCACGCCAATACAAGCAACCTGCCCGCATGTCGGACGTGCTTCACATACAAACGGCTCTGATCTCCAACTATGGATGAAATATTGGTATATATTGAGGCCGCTCCGTACCTACTTTTTATGTTTCACACGATTTATGAACCCGACTACATTATTTATTCAGATGTAAATAACAAAATATTCGTTTTAACTTTTTTACGATTAGAATTTTAGATCAACATTTGCATTTTTTATGCTTAAAGATTATTCTCATAAATAAAAATAATAGTTGTATGATAAGTATTAGGAGTGGATAGAATCTTTTTGACACATTTTTCATCATCGTTTTATTAATGGTGGTGTGGTTGATTTTTAACTGACTTTAAAAAAAAGGAGGAGGTTCACAATACGGTTGGTTGGTTGGTTTATATTTGTTACCTCAGAACTCTGTCATTTATAAACAGATTTGGAAAAGTAATATACTTTTGGTCCCATAGAGATGTAATCAAAATCTATTAGTAGTTCTCTCTCTATATATATATATATATATATGATCTAGTAGTTTGATTTTTAAACCATAATAAACAAAAAAAAAAATGACACCCAGATCAACGAAATTGCGTATTTTGCTTTGCTGTGATTTTTCAGTGTTTACGCTCACTTAGCTTACTTTTACTTTTTGGTAGATATCCTTAGCAGGAGTCTAGATAGGTACTCCTGCAGTACTAAATATTTTACCGCCAAGCAGTAGTGTGTAAACAATACTGTATGCCGGTTTGCAGGGTGCTGCATCTTGCGAAATTATAGGGCTGTTGACTAATCATCGAAAGTCTCCAAGTAATGAGCACCAAAGCAGTTATGCCCTGAAATTTGTTTTATTGCAATAGTCATGGCATATGTTATCTCTTACTTTCAGGAGAGCGTCTCGTTCGTCGCATTACTTTGACATTAAAAAAAAACTAGAATTGTCGACAGCCCTGTTGGCTCATTGGTAGTATGTCTGCCTGAGCTGTAGGGCGTGGGTTCGATTCCCGCCAAGGACAAACATTTTATAGTATAAACACATGTTTGTTCTGTGTCTGGGTGTCCTGTATGTATTATAAGTATGTATTTACAAAAAAAAAGTATTCATTTATTCTATCAGTTATCTGACTTCCATCACACAAGCTCTGTTTAGTTTGGGGTCAGATGGCGCTGTGTGTAATGTGTCCTATGATATATTTTAATTTAAGTCCCAATTAACTACTTGCCATACGACACGATAAAACCGTAATAAAGCAATGTGACCTAGCTGTGTTTGGGCACAGTGGAACGGAGCTGTTTTTTTTTATAAAATATATATTCGTTCGTGTTTCGTTCCTATTATGCCAACATTGCCGTTATTGTTTATAGTTTTGGCAAATTAGCTATTCGTTCTGGGAAGTCTTTGATGTTTCAACGTTGCGAAACCAAACAGGGCATTATCTACGTAGGCGGGTGAGATTCATAATGAAAATAACCACCCTAATTATTCCGGTGTTTCACGTGGTATATTCAATTTCTTACCTAGCTTTAACTTTTATAGGATACCCTACAACTACTTTCGAATTGTTTTGTTTTCTACCTACACTCGTGTATAAACATGAAACATTACATGACTGCGTGTAAATAGTTTCGTCCGTTTCTATTTTTTATGACAGACATGACCTAATAACGGTTGAGTTGATGATACAGCTTGACCCATCAAATATTACGACGAAGTGTGTTTGTTGATATCTAGTCTCTTCAAATATCTTGTTTAATACGTCACGTATTAAAAGCATTTCTATAACATTATTTGTAGCGATGATAGCTCAGTGGTTAGCGCGGTCAGTTAACACGCCAAAGGGTGTGGGTTCAAACCCCAACAATATTGAAGGAAAACATCGTGAGGAAACGATAGCGTGGTAGTTAAATAATTTCTAGTACTCGACTAGCTAGCTACTACTCTCAAGTAGAAAATTTGCCTTCAAGCACTTAACGGTGTGTTCTGGCAGCCTCACTTGAGAGCCAGTTCCAGGCTAGATGTGTTTACCATCTTCGACCAAACCGTCACTTAACATCAGGTGAGCTGTGGTCAAACACCCACCCAGTCAACCATTAAAATAAAAAACATGTTACTTACGAGTGTAGGTACTACAGTGTACTACGAGTGTGTTACTATATAGTAATACTATATAGTAAAAATGCTTTGTTATAAATATTTTTACTAGTGGCACATGTAAAAAATACCAGTTGTTCCATTGAAAAAGTTCGTTGCTTCTTGATCAAAAGTATAGAGCAACTGCCAGCCCTTTCGGGTTGGCTTATCCCAATTTTAAAACTCTGTTTAGTATAATATCTTTGTTTCTTAGTACGATACCTATTATTTTCTCCGGAGGCTTGCTAAATTTTAGTAAATAAAACAATAAACAACTTTTTTGTTTCAATACACTCCAGCTTTGTTTTGCAGAAACTATATTTATAACACCAATTGACCTCAGTTTTAGATCCCCGCCGTATACAAGTCGTTTATGATCAAATCTAACGAGTGCTAGCTCTATTTCAACTCCCACGGCAGCTTTTATCATATCGTGCGTGACAAAACGCTGTAAAGCAAAGCTGACGTTCGACAAAATGTCCAATTACTCACTTGTTCTGTTTTACATGATCTCACGGCAATTAGGTCGATTATTGTTTGAACGGACGGACGTCTTTCTTTGAAATCCCGGATGGGCATCGTTCTCCTCGTTAGTATAGCAGTAAACATCCGCTCGCTTACGGAGGGCTCGCTTTTACTCCAATTCCGTGTGGTTGCATCGCTTTGTGCGTCACCGGGCTCCCGAGATAACTGGGTCGGTGATATTTGTCATTTTGGCAGCGAACGGCGTCAAATTGCCGCCGCCAGGGGCGTTGTCGCCGCAAATGATCTGCAGCAACCTTTTATATGGTAAACATTGTAGCTCGGCATCATAACATTGGACTATAAACAAGCATTAAATCACTCATCAATGCTGTGACGTGAGAGCTTGCGGATTCAATGAAGGTTTTTATTACAAATAGGCTTGCGTTTGACCGCCATCTCTCCTGATATTCATCAAAGGCGCAGTCTACGATGGAGCACGCTCGCCTAGAAGAAACCAATTCACTCGCGACTTGAAGGCACCCAGATTGTATCTATCAGGGAACATCCACTCGGGCAGCTAAATTCCATTGGTTATCGTTGAACCTGAAGCGATGGATTGTGTTCTATATCGAATGTTCTCTGCCTAGTGTCAGCAGTAGCCTAACAAAAGCTAAACTTTAAAACTGTCATTGAAATATGTGACGTTATAAAACATATTATTTTTTCTATTCCGGAACTTTATAGCTCTTCTAGTTTGGAAAGTTTTTTTAATAGGCTTGCGTTTAAACGTCTTATCACCTTTTTTTTTTAATGGCTGACAGGCTATGTTTTTGACCACAACTCACCTCACTTGAGGGCTAGTTCCATTCCAGGCTAGATGTGCTTTACCATCTTCGACCATACCGTCACTTCACATCAGGTGAGCTGTGGTCAAACACCTAGCCTGTCAGCAATAAAAAAAGAAGAAAAAAAAGATGATTATTGACATTATATAAATCGTTTTCTTCATGACATGTCGTGTGTTCCATCATAGCCTATATCTTCGCTTAACATCAGGCAAGATGGCGGTAAATTGCCATATTAATCAATAAAAAAAAAAAATATCAATTCACTCTCGACTTGAAGGCATTCTGTATCCATTATCCAATGCTAAGATTAAAATATTATAGCATACTATCAAATCGTTAAAGTCCGCTGTGGTCAGACTCGTAGCTTGCTAATCATAAAAAATACAGTTACATGCGACAAATCTACATGCAAATATTTTATGTAACGCTGTAGAGTCGCAGTCCCACCCCAAGGTGCTGGAATTATTCAAGGTTGATGAAACGAGGTCGGACGTGCTACGTGTAACGTCCTCCCGAATGCCGGTCATCAATCTTTGTAGGAACTTCAACTTTAAAACCTCATTCAGCGCGGCGCTAGATTAAAAGAACAATAGTTACTTGGTAAATAGATAAAATAGGCATGTATTATTTTTATTAGTGTAGTTCTTTTTTAATTATTATTATTTATTTTTAGTGTTACAACATCTCCCGTCTGCTCTTTATTTTATATCGTTTTTCCATTATTGTTTGCCTGGAAGAGATCTCTCTTAGCGATAAGGCCGCCACTTGTGGCACTAGCTCATAAGTTTTCTGTACTCTTTTTCTTTTTCGGTGTGCACAATAAAGAGTTTCTATCTATCTATCTAATAGATCAGTTTTTCAAATATAAATATCATAATAAATAAATAAATATCATAGGACACGTTACATACAGCGCCATCTGACCCCAAACTAAGCAGAGCTTGTGTGATGGAAGTCTGATAACTGATAGAATACATAAATACTTTTTTTTATTTTGTAAATACATACAGAACACCCAGACACAGAACAAACATTTGTTTATGCCATAATATGTTTGTCCTTGGCGGGAATCGAACCCACGACCTAAAGCTCAGGCAGACATGCTACCAATGAGCCAACAGGGCTGTCTATATCAAATATGATGTGAAACCATCAATTACTTTCTAACTAAGATTAAACTGAGATGTAGATTATAAGTAAGTTATTTAATTTTCTGTCTATGATTTTTTTTTAAACTACTATAAGTAAATATCGTACGGCATTTCACACAGCGCCATCTAGCCCGAAACTAAGCAAAGCTTGTACTATGGGTACCAGATAACTGATAGAGTACTTATATACTTTTTTTTGTTGTAAATACACAAACACCGAGAGGCAGAACAAACATTAAATTTATCGTCACATAAATATTTGTCCTGGTGGGAATCGAACCCACGCCCTACAGATTTTTGAGTAGATATTCTACCAAATGATCTAACAGAGGTGTAACTATAGTAGAATCAAGTGTGCTACAGTTTTAATACACATCTACCTTTATGATTTGTTTCATTTTCCCATATAGCTTGTTCGAAGACAATAATAAAATATAGCACAGTTACTGAATTGATATCCAAACAAAACCTATTAAAAAGCTAGTTAAAAATACGTACGAACAGTGGAAAGACCCTATAGCATCGTGATAGAGATCGTCCTTCAACTAGTCACGTTGGACGTGATTGAACGTGATAGCTCGAAGACAATATACCGTCTACCTGACGTGGGACTTATTGCCCCTGATCTGGACGAATTGTTTCACTTGATAAATCAGTCGGGACCAGTCTTGAAGGCAGGCCCGTGACTGAGATCTCAATCGCGATTTGTGAGCTGTATGTAGGTGGAGCTAATTTTAGAATAGCTTTTAATTTTCAATCCGATTTTTCGACATCGAAACGTTCATTGTGAAGTGTAGTGTATGTACTTAGTTAATATTAGTTCAATCGATTTATCATCTGATAAAAATGTACATATTTATGTATAATTTATAAAGATAATTATGTTACCATCATATTTATTTGTTTGCAGTCTGTATACATAGACATAATACTCGTTGTTGTGTATTTTTATATATTTTTCTGCGCGCCTACAACATCATCTCATTTACTGTGGGGATGACTGGTAGAAAATGATTTAACATTAAGTTTTCTTTTTGTCCATATGATAGAGATGGTAAGCACACCTAGACTGGAATAGAAATGGCTCTCAAGTGAGGATGTCGATACTCCACGTTAGGTACTTGATAGCAGATTTTCAACTTGAGGGCATAGCTTGCCAGCCGAATACTAGTACTCTAACACCTTGCTATGGTTTCCTCGCGATGTTTTCCTTCACCGGCAGCTCAAGCTCATTGTTAGGAATTCAACCCACATCTTTCGGCGTGAGGTCCGAACACACTAACCACTGAACTATTATCGTAAATTTTCTGTTTTATAGAGGCCAATCTTGTTCTTTATTTTTCAAAATACTCTATAAACACTTGAAATTGAATAAGCACGTAACGCACCAAATAAAACCAATAGAGATAGCTTGATAGCTCTCAAGTGCGAGCTTAATGATAATGGTCTTACGATTGATTAATGTTATCTCACTGATACGGTGATTAAATTTGCTATATCTGCTGTGACTTATAGAGGTGAAAGATAGAGCTTCTGCACGCGAATAACACAAGCGTTCACAAACTCCCTTGACCTCACTGCGAACGTCGGCCTGAATTGAAGAAAAACATTATTCAAATCGGTACTTCAGCAACAAAAAATATACCTAATAACATCTGTTCTATTGAAAACCTCGATTGCGTTACCGAATCCATTCATAATCACCAAGGTTCTCCCTGCGGCAGAGCCACAGTAAAGCCTCAGAATAGAGTACATTCATTTATATTTTTAATATAAACGCAATGAGACGAAAAAGACGCTCTCCTGATGGTAAAAGATAACGCCTGCCCGTTACCATTGCAGCGATACACAGAACTTCGAGTAGCCAAAACAAAGGTTAGAGTATACTGCATCACTTTGACACCTTCGATGGTTAGTCTCAGACCTGTAACTTAATAACCGCGGCAGAATATCTGGTATTGCAGTGGCACCTAAGAATATCTACCACCAAGTCAACGTACGTAATCATATAGGTACGTATTAGCTCAATCAATCATTGTCTAGAGTTGAACAGGCTATAGTTTAAGCACGCTAGCTATGCATTGGTTATTTTTTTAGTATCAATTTTGATGAAAAAGCTTAAATGTTAGTCAGGTTGGATGTTTGCCAAATTGGCTGCACTGCTTACGTTATGGCTAACCCGTTATGTTATCAGCATCCAACATTAGAATTCGAGAGCATAATAAGCATTGATATTTATAGCTGTTAGTCTCTAAAGTTTTAACATTGCTCTTGTATAAGGTTATATTGTATTTCAAAGTTAATTTGCCTTTTTACAAAAAATAATTAAATTAATCGTAAGAACTTTTACTAACTTATTAATAGTAACTATTTTTATTTACTTTAGTGTTTTTTTTTTACATTGTTATAGAAACAAGATATGTTTTCAGGTTATCTTAGAATTCTGTAAGGATAATGTAATGGACGCAGGTAGGTGAAACAAGTGTATTGTTGGTGACTCCAAAGCTTTTAAAGTCTTCCAAATGGCAACAATAAAATTATTATCAGTGAAGCAGTGAGTATTAAAAAAGGCAAATTGAAATTTCTTAGCAAATTCTAATAAAATAAGGAAATGGGCTTCAAATTCAAGGATGATGATATTGTCTTATTAATTTCTTGCGTCAATAGAGTTGTGGATCGAAAATTGATCTCCTGTTTTGACTATCGACGACCTGTTTCATTGCTATAATATGACCAAAATCGGCCAAATATAAACTTGAGGTTTTAGAATTTAGTTAGAAGGCGTTAGGCGTCAATTGAAAAAACGTGTTTATATTAAAAACTTATCAGGAATGACTCGTGCCATGAACATAGACGTAAAGTTGTTTGTCTGTCAATTTTCTACAATTTGTTTTTTTTTTTTGATTCAGATCTGCATGACCTAATTTCGCCCTGCCCGTTCTTCTATTATGACTCAGCCAGGAGCTCTAAAAAGCGACACCTAGTAGATATTCCATAAACTCGAACTAAACGGTTCGGTTCCGCTTTCATTGTACGAACTGCTAAACAATGAAATTTGCTGCCCGTGTGTGTGTTCCCGATAGATACAACCTGTATGTCTTCAAGTCGCGAGAATAGATTTCTTTTAGGCAAACATGTTCCATCGTAGGCCGCATCTTCGCTTAACACCAGGCGAGACATCGGTCAAAACGCAAGCCTATTTATAATAAGTATACTGGCATTATTTTCAAACACGCAATCTTCCCCTTGGTTTATATACGCTGGTCATTGACTGGCGACTGGACACCTAAAATACCTATCCTACGCATGGTATTTTTACACCAACGTAATTATATAAACAAAGGTCGTTTCTGTCATAAATGAATTATTTTTGTCATGGGTGGATGACATTTTTATCGTTGCCTTATAAATACCAACTGTTAACGAGTATATTACCGTCAAATGTAAATAGAATCGCTCTCTTAAGGGCATTATGGCTCAGTCGTTCCTTTCGCACATTATTACATTTTTGTGAATAAAACGTGAACATGCAAAATGTGTATGTTGCAACTTTCTGTCTATTATAATAAAACGCATGGCTTAAACAATTTTTTTTAAACAGACTTTTTGTATCTTCATCATCATCATCGTCTCGGCCGTAGGACGTCCACTGCTGGACATAGGCCTCCCCATTAACTTCTATAAGGACCGGTTGGAAGCGGCTCGCATCGAACGCGTTTCTGCGGTCTTTATTAGGTCGTCTGTCCACCTTGTGTGTGGACGTCCTACGCTGCATTTGCCAGTCCGTGGTCTCTATTTCAGAACTTCGCAGCCCCATCGGGGATTAGTTCTGCGTGCTGTGCCCTGCGCACTGCCACTTATAATAACAATAAAAATTCCACACAAACATAGTAACACTCATTTGACCGAAATACACAAAATACATGCATGTGTACACACTAGTTACGCAATTGTTGCGGTTTTTTTTTTACGCTGACAGTCTAGGTTTTTGTCCACAATTCACTGGATGTTAAGTGACGGTGTGGTCGAAGATGGTAAAGCACACCTAGCCTGGAATAGAACTGGCTCACAAGTGAGGCTGCCGGAACACACCGTTAGATGCTTGGCGGCAGATTTTCAACTTGAGGGTGGTACCTAGCCAGCCAAGTACTAGAAAGTACCCTACCACCACGCTATGGTTTCCTCACGATGTTTTCCTTCACCGGCATCTCAAGCTCATTGTTGGGGATTGAACCCACGCCCTTCGGCATGCGAACCGACCGCGCTAACCACTGAGCTATCATCGCTACAAAATTATAAATTATAATTTAATTCTACGTAATAACAAAGTTACACACTAGTTACGCAATCAAATTTCAAAATATATATGTACTATCTATACATGGGTACTAAAGCTGGCCCAAGGGTCGCCCCGCCGCACCATAACCTACTGCTATTTTGCATTGGGTTTAACTGTGTCACGTAATTATCATATGTATAATACTATGTTAAATTAACGATATGTCAAATCATAGTAATTATTTCTAAAATTGATGTCCACCGAAACTAATATAAAATATTGCATTATATTATGTGCTAATGCAACAAGCCATTAATGCCAAAATATATTCCCACATATACGACACAGCCGGTCAAACACATGCCTAGTCCGTAATAATAAAAAAACTAAATACACATACGTATATTTTTTAAACTTATTAGAGATTTTGATTGCATCTAACATTTATTATTATCATAAATCATTGTCAACACATTGAGTTCAAGCCATAGGATAAATCTCTTCCCTCTTTCATTTGTATTTACTCGAAAATGGGAAAAGATTTTGAAAAATAGATATGCTTATTTATCGCTAGAATGCCCGGTATTTCGTACCCGGTACGGTAAAGTTCGGCTTTTACCCTCGTATATATAACACATGTACCGTGGTGGTGCCGGCGCGGCGTAAGAATTGTACCCCACCCTCTCTACCCGTGGTTGCCGTAAGAGTCGGCTAAGGGATGTAATCCGGAATGTAATGGGCAGCAGCGTCTTCCTTGAACAATCACACCTAACTGCGTTCGCCAACCCGCCTGCCAAGCGTGGCGAGTATTGGCAAAACCTACCCAGGAGGAGGCCTATCTCCAGCAGTTGACGTCCTATGGTTGATGATGTGATGTGATGTGATATATAATACATTCGAAGTACCTATCACAACCATTTCATAAAGAGAATCAGCTAAATTGGTTCATTTCTCAAGTTAAGCGATAGATAGATATTATGCATAATAGTTTTTGTTTTAAATTTGAATTTTAGTTCAGATAAAAAAATATTATCTTATTATTATAGATTATTAATAATAATAAACGTTTCAGGTTTAATTAAATACTCGTCTTTGTTATAATCAAAACTACTGATAAATGGAAATACACTAATGCAAGAATATCATGAATTGAAAAAATCCAACTATCGTTTTAAACCGGTGCATTGCAAGTCGACTGGAGACTAGAACTATAATAAATGTATTTGCACATAGTTTTTACTAGGTCTTTAGTAGTCGCTGCAGTGAGCTAGTTGTGATAATTAGATTGACCTACAATCCACTAATGTGTTTTATATATAGAGCTCTATCTGTTGCACTGTGAACATCAAGTGGTATTTATTTAATTTAATTACAATAAACAGGTTAATTTCGTTGCTAAATTATCAACTTTTAGTTAATGGTAATATCAATCTATTGTGTAATTATATAAACATAATGTTTACTAAAAAAAATATAACGAATTTTATGTACCTAGAAGAGAACTTCAGAATTAAAACTCCCGACTAATCTGTGTGATCTGAACATGAGTTTCTTATTTGTGACTTTTTTTATGATCGAAATATATAAATTTGACCATATCAGTGTCGTATTGTGTTATGTAATTTTTAAACTTTTGCGACTTGAATACATAATTAGGTTTATTACCGGGTCTTGTACGCGCACAAAATACTGTAAAATTAATTATATAAATAAACAAAACTTTCTTTCATAGTATTTTGTTCACGATCAAGACCCGGTGATAAACATAATTATGTATTGTGTCAAGTTACTAAAGCACTCATACTCATTTAAAAAAAAAAAGTCATGGTTTGATATTACTAGTTGTTTTTATGTATTCATAAAGATATCGCCTTACTAATAAATATATATCTGAGACCTTTGAGAATTCTATTGACCCTATTTATTAAAACGAGCTTCGTACGATATCCCTAACCACCCTTCACCGATGGAATGCTTCATCGACTGCATTTTTGTCGAAGATCGTGTTTACGAAAACATCTCTCGCCGATAGAGTTATTGTTATTCGGAACCACTCTTGGATGGTTGGATTCTGATGGAACGGTTCATGGAAAACATCCTTCGCTGACAGTCTGTTTAACGAAAGACCCCTTTAGAATGGTTTTCACAAATCCCAAAATTAAGGAGAAGATCAGATACAACCTGTTTACAATACAGTGTATCTATCAATGCTGTAAATTAAAACAGTTGTTGTATGAAAAATATTCTAGACCTGATATTTAAAAAAACCTGACTGAACAAAAATATTCTCGGTAATAAATAAACACTTATGGCTGAATCATTCTATCGATGACGAGTTTTTTTTTTTTGTAAAACGAACTATGGAATTACCGGAAAAAAAATTGTGAATCCAACCATCGAAAAAGAGTGATTTCGAAGAATATATCAATCAGCAAAAAGGTTTTCGTGAAAACGATCTTCGAGAAACAGTGCAGTCAAAGAAACATTCTATCGGCATATCGTACCAAGCTCGATTCAAAACACCGAGGCTGACTGCGAGTGAGAATATGTAAACATAAATACATCCATACCCTTGAAACACCCTTACTTGCTGTTATAGGGTAAAATAGGAATGAAATGAAAAATTGTATGTACGAGATGTACATACGATTTTTCATTTTCAGGTCCTCTAGGTATTTCGCTAGAACAATGAGTTAAGAGAAAAAGAATTTCTTGGGAATCTGGGCACGTACAAATCGCCTGTCGCTTGCGGCTTCTGATTGATACGTCACAAGGGAAAAGGTTTTTGTCTCCACATGCACGACTGTATTCTATAGCCACATAGAAGAATATGAGTTATGCATTTTTTCTTTAGCCACAAGAATTGATTATTCTGTATTAATGTGCGTATGACAGATGTTTATCCTTATTATTGAAACTCCATTTTAAAAATGAAGTAGTCTCTACTTTCTTGTATAGCTACGCTAGGTGATTGACCACAGCTCACATGATGTTAAGTGACACTAAACTAACCTGAAATGAAACTAGCTCTTAAGTGCCGGAACACACCGTTAGATGGTTGGAGGTGGGCGGACTTTCATTTTGTGGGTAGCATTAGGATAGCAAGCTAGCCGAGTACTAGAAAGTACCCTACCGCCATGCAATGACATCATCATGATTTTATTTTCACCGGCCGCTCAAGCTTATTGAGCTTGAAAGTGGAATTCGAACTCATCGTTTGAGCTCTTAATGTGATCCGATCGCGCTAACAACTGAGCTATCATCGCTGCTTGATCACTTATTTTCATTTTACATTCTGCGGCTAGACTTCTTCGTGCGATATAAATATTCCATCGAAACAATCGAGAAGGTATAATCAAAAAACCACTAACGGGTTGTTGAACAACAATACAATTTTGTAAATAAATATTGAACGATATTTCACTCAAAATAAACATTTTGTTTTTTCTTTCATCAGTATACATAGAGTATTTAAAATACTAAAATAGCTTATAAGCTCGTGTATAAAGAATGTTATAAAGTTTAAATGCAGTGTTAATAATTTGCATAAATGAATTTTCAAGCGTTTGTAATACTTATGTGGAAGTACTTAGCGGTGCTGCAAACTTCCTTCCATGTTTTTTCGTTTTTCGTCACTTAAAAAGTCTCCGTATAATTTATTTGACTAGCTATTTGTACTGCACCAGCATGAATTTTACAAATGCGGCTTATGTGAAAAATGTTAAGAAAACTTCACTTGGTGGTAGATTTTCTTTAACAGCAGATCTTTTAGGTAGGTACCATCGTGTATCAGATATTCTGCTACCAAGCAGTAGTGTGTAAACATTACTGAGTTCCGGTTTAAAGCGTACTACAGCTAGTGAAATTACAGTGCTAATGAGACTAACTATCGAATGTCCCAAAGTTATAAACGCCAAAGCAGCGATTCCCTGGACTTTGATCTATGTATCGCTGCAATAGTCAATTATCTATTGAACAAAATTAATTATAGAGGTTAATGTATTTCAATCACTCTTTCGTCCTCATCAGACCGATATTATAAATGGGTCAAGTTGAAATGAAATAATATCCATAAATAATAGTATATCTTGACTAACTTGAGTATAATAAACTAACTTAGTAGACTTTATACTTACGTACTATTATAAAGGTACTTTATAAAAGTACGGAGACCACCGCGTGCGCAATACCTTAGGAAAACAAGGTTGTGAAACATTTTTTTTGTTAATATGAAATTTGTATTCAGTAACTCTGCTACATCAGTTGAACCTTACGCCTATGAAATAAAAACCAAAATAGAAAAACAGTATTTAAAGGTAAACGAACAAAACGGTGAGATTACAGCAGATTTATGGGTTGTGTCTCTGACAAAAATATTTTCCCGTTATTTGGTCCAAATAAAGGAGTCAAAGACCTCTAGACGATGTTGTACCTATATTGTTTGATAAGATTAATCATGTGTCGAGATTTAGTAAGCCTGACACAGGTAATGTTGTTTTTATAAAGCAACTAGCGGTCCGCTCCGACTTTGCACGAGTGCACTTTCGCTAACTGCAATACTCTTTAATCCAGAATACTAATGTTTACATACTACTTACTGTTCGCGGCGGAATAACTGGTACTACGGTAATACTTACCTAGACGACCTTCTGCTAAGATATACTAAAACGTTAATAATGTAGACAAAATAGCTGGCAACATTATTATAAGTGTAAAGTATAAGAAATATTTTGAAGCTTTTAGCGCTCTTTTTGGCAAAGCCATTCAGTACGCTTGTGAAGCTACATTTCCATCGCTAGAAACCGGTGACTAATTACAAGTGTTAAAAAACAAATTAAAACGGCGTTTAACATCAGCACGAAATTAAAAACGAGCTTAAAGCAATTTAAAAGAGTGACAAGTTTTTTAATTAAGCGTCGCCATAGCATCCGAGACTGCTAACAGTAGGTATCTATTAGAAACAGTTTATATTAACTAGAAAAGCAGTTTGAATATAAATTAACTTGAAATTAAAAACTAGTTATGCGCCCCGAATTGCGATCTCGCGATTTCTATGTATTACGATCCCTTGGTCGATTTGGCTTCTATTAAAACTAGAGAATTGTTTTTCAGGAATTATTTGTATTTAAAATTTCATGATAAACATAGAATATATTTCAAAATCAACGGTTTGTAAGTTGTCGTGTAACAAACAGACAATACAGGCCGCCCTCGACCGCTAACCACAACGGATTCTATACCTTTGCTTCGTTTTGTCAAATATTGCTGAGTATATAATATTGAAATCTATAAGGACAAAAAAATTTACCAAGAAGTGAACAATTATAATTTTTTGTAACTTGTATAATTCCAATTTTGAACATCAACTCGTCTGATGGTAAACAACGATGTTATCTAAGTGGAAACACTCAGACTTTGAAGTTACTTTTTACTGTGGCAGCAATATTCCACACATGACTGGTCTTGAAAAATTAAAATGTATCCGCCAAAACACGTTGCATTCAGTAATTCGGCCAAATTCAACTGTCATTTATATCGTGGCGGGGAAACACACGGTTCCATATTTCGTATTTTTAGCGTTGACCTCCAAGCGAGTTGCTATATGTTAGAATCACTAAAATATGCGGTTGGTTTGCACGACGATGACAGCTTCTTTTTCTTATATCGGTAACACAAAATTACAAAAATATCAACATTGGTGAAAAGTGCGGTAATTATTTTTTATGCCAGAGGTAGCTAACTAGCAGACAGAATATCTGAAGATAAGCAGTTACCGTCGCTTATGAATATATCTGCAATACCAAAGGCATTACAAATACGTAGCCAACCTTTAACACGTTATTGTAATTCTAAAACTTCGCGGAAATACTGAGGAAGGAAGATCATTCCACAATTTGCAAGTGTACCTATGGCAAAAAATAACACGTGAATCATTCCGAATTAATATGATTTCCATAGATTTATTTTATATGTGGATAAGCAAGGCAATAGCGGCTAATGCGTAATAAATAATCATTATCGAAATTACTGTAATTTGATTGTGTCAGTGCTTGATTACTGACAAAACACATTTTGTCAGTGAATTGAGATATAAGTGATACTGATTTGATTGTGATTGATTTGTGTTTGCTTAGTTTTGATAAAGATGGAGGTTTATCAATTGTCCTTTTATATTTTGCTTTTTACTTACACAGTTACTCCGAAAGTTGAGTGCTCTCTTAGCTCTTTGGTGTTACTTCTGTGTCAAAAGTTGATTCAACAGACGTGGGTTCAATAATAACCCAGGACAAACATTTATGTAATGAGCATTGATGTTTGTTCTGTATATGGGTGTTTTAAATATATATATTTACAAAAACAGGTATTCTATCAGCTATATCAGCTATACATTTTTTTTGGGGCTAGATGGCGTTATTTGTTAAACGTCGTCCAATAATCATTAGCATTAGGCAAAAGTAGCAGTAGTTTTCAGTTAATAATTTAAACTTTACTTGAGTTTCGAACCAATAATTGATTTTCGTATACAAAACGGTCATCAAAATGACATAAAGTTTTAACAAATCTTTGTGAATACGTTGCATTACATAATATCTAAATGTTTCAGTGGAAGCTGTTTAAATTATTAAAGAGACTCATCCCGCACGAATAAGAGCTATAAACCCCAGAAGTACAGTTAACAACGGAGGTTAGTACCCCACATAACTTTATACTCAATCCTTACGAACTATTAAGAAAATTTTGCCCTTATCCTCCGTAAGGAAGTTTCGAAGTTCGTTGCATCTCATTGGTAATCTCTTTGTGAAATGACCCAATTTTCAGTCAGAACTAGGTCGCTATTATATGGATTCGACAGAGTCACGCTGTTGAATATTTTTTACGCATGAAAAACAAAATTGTTTATGGATCGTCCTAATTACATAGGATAAGCTTGCCAGTGTTGAAAATGGTGATATTAATTGTACGCCGGGTATGATGATGGTACATGATATTAATGGCAATTGGGAGCGGCTCCACCGCCTCTATGAAATGCTCCTAATGGGTATATTAATTTGTGTAGTGTATCGTGACACAATGAGATCTCATATTCAAGATTTGAAGAGCACGCGTTAAATCTACATAGTTATGTACGGAACACGCATCGGTGCGTGTTGTATGAACTTGTGTGCCTGAATTTTGCACGCAAATGTCTAGCCAGCACTTGTTTTGACCAAATCACCATTAATCATGAAAAACAAAAAAGATTGTTGCTGTATTTGACAAGCGTTATTTCTTACTACTGTAAGAGCGTTTCGTTAAAAAACACCTAACGAATATTAGAAGAATTTTATATGATCATATATATTTATAGAGCCATAAGAAGTCTATATAAGGTATGGTAAAAAAATAGCTTTACTCTCTCATATTCAATACGATAAGGCGTAGCCGTAGGATGTGCCTACTTATGTTAATTTTACATGTAAGCAATATAACGTATTCTGATTTTTTTGAATTGAAAGTTTTATGTAATTTCGTAGTTCTTTAACTTATAACTTATACTTTTAATTTATATTAACGTCATCATTCCATATTAAAGAAAATTCGAAACAATGGCTGTATCCCAAGTTTGCAATTCCCAATTAAAACGCTTGTAAATCGTACAGGTTATCCTATATATACATTATAGTAAGGCATAAAACTCAATTATACAATATACATAAAACATATAAAAATATAATAAGCGTGAATTCATATTTTGATACTAGCTAGAATGCAATTCATTTTAGCGAGTAAAACTGTGACAGTTATATAAGTTCAAATGTTTCGAATTTCATTTTTTGAGACTTTTCGCATTACTCGAAAAATATAACTATGAAACACTTTTTTTTTAATGTATCAGTATTGAGACGAACGAGACGCTCCCCTGATGTTAAGAGATAACGCCTGTCCATGACCATTGCAGCGATACAAAGAACTTTGAGTAGCAAAACAAAGTCCCGAGCATCGCTGCCTTGGCGCTCATTACTTTGAGACTAGATGGTTAGTCTCAACAGCCCAGTAATTTCGTTAGCTGCAGTACCCTTCAAACCGGAACACAGTAATGTTTACACACTACTGCTTAGCGGCAGAATATCTGGTACTGCGGTGGTACCCACCTAGACGACCTCCTGCTAAGGAAATCTACCACCAAGTAAAGTTAAGTTAATTCTATCTTATAAAATCCGCAAAAAGCGAAAAAAACTTTATCTCTGTAAAATAAGCGTGTTTTCAATTAAATTTATAATAGTCATGATTTTATAGGCAAAAATGAAAATTTGGATATTTAATGTCTTTATTGCAAAATATGCACAGGCATACATGTTCTTTTAAATTACTTAAACTTGTAAAATATCGACTTAAGGAACCGATTTACAAAGATGCCGAGTGCGACAGCCCTGTTCGCTCATTGGTAGAATATCTGCCTTAAGAGCTGTAAGGCGTGGGTTCGACTCCGACTTAGGACAAATATTTCGTGGTATACACAAAATGTTTGTTCTGTGTCTGGGTTCTGTATATATTATAAGTATTTACAAAAAAAAAGTAAAAAGGTATGTATTCTATCAGTCATTTGACTGCCATAGTACAAACTTTGCTTAGTTTGGGGTCGGATGGAGCTGTTTGTAATGTCCTACTATATTTATTTATTTCATCATCATCATCATCAACAACCTTTCATAGTCCACTGCTGGACATAGGACTCTCTCAAGGACACGCTACTCAGCCCGATCTTCGGCTTTTCGCTTCCAGCCACTGCCATATATCGTCACTCCATCTAGTTTCAGGGCGTCCTACACTACGTTTGCCGATTCGCGGTCTCCACTCTAGAACACGTCTACCCCAACGGTTGCCGGTTCTGCGGCAAATATGGCTGGCCCACTGCCATTTCAACTTGCTAATACGCTGAGCTATTATTTATATATTTATTATGGTACAAAACGTTATCCGTATGGCGGGACTTACATGGCACTGCTTGCACGCCTATGGAGCAGCTGAAGGAGGCTACCGTCACCAGTGGAGGAGCAGAGACTTCGTGAGCGCGCGCGCCGCTCGCCCGCCCTCTCGCTCCGCTCTCGCCAGCGAGCCATCAGCGACTCGAGGCACAGCATCGCGCCACCATCGCACACCATCCGCGCTCGCGGCGCTCGTCTGCGCCCGCTCTTACGTTACCCACGAAACCGATGACCCTCCTCACTTAACTCGAACGCTCGCTTTAACGTTCCATTTTGCATTAGCTCCACTACAGTCCGCGTTAACTGTATCGAATGTTACGTGACTTGGCGAAAAATTCTATATATGCATTAAAATTGCAGTGGTTTGAACTTGCTCTGGCACTTGGATATATTGCTTGCGGTCTTTTAATGTTTAAACTGAGAATGTGCAAATTCCCTTCCTTAGTCTATACACTATAAACTTCGGAGTTATGACTGAAGAGTGTGAAACGAATTTAAAAGTTTGACAAGTACTATTTCCAGTTCAATTTAATGTTTAATCAAAATATTTTGTTATTTGAAACGCACGCAGATTAAATTCATCGGCGCTTACTTGCCTGCAGTTCACAAGAAACAAACGGAAAGGGTGAAAACATTACGCGCTTACTAAGGTAGATTTGTATTTGTATGGAGCTCCGAAGTGGTCGGAGGGGCTCTACAAATGATATCAAGTTTGTAATAGAACGGTTGTCGAGCGAAACGTAGAATTGTTTATTTAGAAGTTTCGCGGTGTTCGTGAGCTCGCATCGCGGCGACACGTTGCCGCACCGAGCTCTACTTTGCGACTGATCGTAGCTCGACCTACGTGGTGCTACGCCGTAGCCTGTGGGTCTACGAGCTCCGAGCCTCGTAACCCCCTACGGCCAAAAGCATTATATAAACCAGAGCTAGCAGGTTTATCGTAGCGCTGTCACATTGTTCAACGTATTTTGTTATGAACGTTCATATAATTATAGTTTGAGTAGTTGTTTCCATAATTAGTGCACTAGTTAAGTAATGCATTATGAATATTCATTGAAACATTTGCTCGCATGAATCTTAAATTATTCGCTTAGGGAAATACGCATGCAACTAAATGTTCGTATACTTCTAATATTAGAGACGGCTTCTTGTTATGTAGTTAACTATGTTAAGGCTAAAGTATACTGAATTAAATTAAAATTATTTAGATGTCGTTTGAAATATATATATATATAAGAAAAAATATCCTATAGATAGTTCGAAAGAAATATATTCCCACTAATATTATAAATGTGAAAGTTTGGATGGATGGATGGATGTTTGTTACTCAATCACGCCAGAACGGCTGAACGGATCTGGATGAAATTTTGCACGTAGATACTTTAGGCCCTGGAATAAAAAATTGGATACTCTTCATCATCATCATCATCCATCACTACGCGGGTAAAACCGCGGGCGCAGCTAGTATATAATAAAATATTGATCGCGTCGCCCAGATGAATTGCGAGACTAAATTTTAAAATTTTGTTGTTTCTTTCCAGGTCGATAGAGCAGTTAGAAATGTCATCGGCCATATTGCCGATGCAAACAGTTGCAAATGAAAAACGTGCCAACCCGTTGATTGCATGACTGTTGCAATAAATCTTGGAAAAACCTTTGTCGGAACTTCTACACTATTTCATTTTACCATAGGTACGTATCTGTTAAGAAAAAACAGTATGTTTAAATATGTAGGTATGGCGCCACATGAATTGTTAGCATATAACTATTAATTTTATTGATCAAACCAACTGCAAACGGTAAATGTAGAACCGTTTGCCAAGCCGTATGCAGTAGAAAGTCAACGCACGCTTTATTTGTCTTCCCACTTGGCAGCGTTAAATGTGCTTTTAATATTTTGGTACAAATTTTAGGTACCGACATTTTATACAGTAAGATAACAAAGTAATTGGACTGTAATAGTAGTTTATTTTATGGCTGGATTAAAATATAATAGAAAATGCAATTGGCACCACACAAGAACATTTTGAAATTATTAACAAACTTATAATAATAAATAATTAAAAAAATAGAAGCTAAATATTGGAAGACATTTTCTCAGAGCGTCATCTAGCCCCAAAGCTTGTACTATGGAAGTCAGAAAACCGATAGAATACTTTTTATTTTTGTTAATACATACAATATAAAGATTTTAAACATATAGCCACATAACTGACATCTGGATTCTCAAAAAAGTCAGGCCTAGGCTGAAATCGAATCCACACTCTAGAGCTCATGAATCACTCTTAACTACTACGGTACTTACTGAAGAGCGTAGTTAACTTATACAATACACTACAATCAACTTTTTTATTTTTATTTTTTTAACTTACAATATCTCCCGTCTGTTCTTAATTTGTGTCGTATTTTCCATTCCTGGTTGCCTGGAAGAGAGAAGCTCTTAGCGATAAGGCCGACACTTGTGGTGTTAGCTCATAAGATTCTTTTGTTTTCTGTACCCTTTTTCTATATTGGTGTGCACAATGAAGAGTGAGTGTGAGAATGTTTGTGTGTGTGCTAGTGTGCATGCATAAGTGTGTGTAATGAGATAGTAAAGCTAATTTGGAGGTTTTACTATTACGGTTATGTCAATAAGTGGATACTTTAAAAGAAGGTATGTACATAATTATTTGCAAGAACTTATCCAAATACATAAAATAAAATAAATAAAAGCGTTACACATTCCGCGACAAAGCAATGTCGTCACAAACGCTTATGCAGCAATGTTAATAGCTCCTAAATCACTCCCATAGGTATGTTGGGTAAGGGTCCCGGGATATTTATTGACCCTGGCCATCTGACAACCGCGGAAGCTGACCACTAAACAGCTGCGGTTGAGTGAGCAGGACGACAGGAGCGACGATTGTTTCTCTGAACTTTTAATAATGTGGAAAGTTGACCCATTTAAAATGTTTGCTTCTTTAATGAAAAAAGGATATAGGTGAGAATCTTTTTACACGAGTGACCAAACAAGCAGTATAATGCTTTCAGGGTTCATGTATGTGAGTTTCTTTATTCCACAATAGATATTATTAATTTCACATATTAATATTTTTTGTAGCGATGACGGCTCAGTGGTTAGCGTGGTAGGTTCGCATGCCGAAGGGCGTGGGTTCAAACCCCAACAATGAGCTTGAGCTGCCGGTGAAAGAAAACATCGTGAGGAAACCATAGCGTGGTGGTAGGGTACTTTCTAGTACTCGGTTGGCTAGCTACCACCCTCAAGTTGAAAATTTGCACTGCTCCACACTTCATCCCATTCATGTCTTGAGATGGACGCGCGCGTTCCATTTGACATGCATGGCTTGTTTTATTGGTAGGAACGTAGCAACGAAGCTACTTTTAACGTAATAAATAATAATTTATCAAAGCGTGTTTTTATTCCATTTACTTATTATTGCATTCGAAGTGGCTTAAACTTAATAAATAACAAAAACAAAAGTATTAAAAAAAAAACCGAAAAACCAGAGTTTTAAAAATCAAACCCGGGTTTTTTGTAATCCTCAGAACCGGGAAAACCCGGGTTTTTCCGGTCCGGGTAAACCCGGGCTCGATGCGCTAGCCGTGATGGTGCCGGCGTAAAAATTGTCCCCACCTTCTCTACCCGTGGTTGCCGTAAGAGTCAGCTAAAGGGATGTAATCAGAAGATGGGCAGCAGCGTCTTCCTTGAACAATCACACCTAACTGCCGCCTGCCAAGCGTGGCGAGTAGGTATCGGCAAAACCCTTCCCCAGGAAGAGGCCTATGTCCAGCTGTGGACGTCCTATTACTGATGATGTGTGTGTGTGTGTGTGTGTGTGGTGTAAGCTATCTGTATTCCAAATTTCATCTAAACCTGTGAAGCCTGTGAAAAGAAGTAACAAATATACAAACAAACATGTTGGAGGATATTTATACCCATGACGTTATCTATAGGATTTATCGTCAACCCCCAAACTACTTGAACGAGTTCTCTTGACTGATGGGTAGCGGAAGATAATTAAACTCCGTAGCTTCTGTAATCACCATTGATCGATAAGATACCCTAATTACATGGTTGAGAGGTGCACACTAGCGCGCACACTAACTGTCAGAGCGGCTAAGTTATTGAATGCGCCACAATTTTATATTATGTATACGGAAAAGAAGTTCTGTGTATCGCTGCAATGTTCAAGAACAGGCGTGTTCTCTTATCATCTGGATACCTCTCGTTCGTCTCTTTACTTTTACTTTAAAAAAACTTTTAGTCCCTACAAATATAAAAACTTTCGTATTAATAAGAGCTACCCCGCAGTCTCACCAGCGTGTTGCGGTTAAAAAGTAACCTTATGTGTTAATCTAGAGTATAAGCTATATGTTTACGAAATCTTATTCAAATCTGCCAAGAAACAAACAAAAAACATACAGAAAACATTTCACATTTTTACAAGTAAATCTGTAACAAAAATACCCGACTTCGTATGGTTTTATCATGGACGCCATTGTCAGAACTAAATTGACACACGAGTAGCGCCAGCTTTCAAATATAAAAAGAATCATTAAAATCGGTTCGCCCAGTCGAAAGTTCTGAGGTAACAAAGATAAAAAAAAAAATCGTATTCAGTACCTCCTCCTTTTTTGAAGTCGGTTAAAAATTAGTGTGATTTATCACGTTACTCCAACGGTAGGTAGTTGAGTTATGACAATAATACCACCAATTATGACACTATCTCATGAGGTTATTTTTAATTTATCTTAACAGATGAAGAGTTTCTGGCTATCTTTTTTATTTTATTTATTATGACAAAGCAATGAGACAAACGAGACGATCTCTTCGCCTGTCCAAGACCATACACACACAGAACAAAACAACAAAAACAAACAACAACAAAACAAAGTCCCAGGGCATCGATTCTTTAGTACTCATTACTTTGTAACAGTAATGCTTACACACTACTACTTGCCGACAAATATCTGGTACTGCGGTGGTTCCTACCTAGTCGAACTCCTGGTAAAGAAATCTACCACCAAGTAAATCTATAGTTTCGATGACGTCCAGGACGACCATTACTGATGATTACGTTGTTAGGTCCCATAGGAAAACTACTGATAATATATTAAAACATGATAATTAGGCATATGTAAATCTACCTATTTACTAATTATATACTACTTTACAGTAAAAAAACGCAAATCACACTTGAAAATGTACCTAATAGAAAGCAACAGCTTATCTTTCTTCTCTAGGTACAAATTTCTGAAGATCAATAGGTATCTATCGAGTAAAATTGCTCCAGACTTCTGACGTCGAAAATCATATAGAATGGTCAATAACCCTTATGAGCTAATTCCGAAGACCAAATGCTGACAATAAATTCACCGCTCAAAGCTGTTATTTGGGAAAGGGTCCGGATATTGGGCAACACAGGATTAGAGCGGAAATCATAGCCCTATACACTGAGCAATTTATTTGTGAGGTCAAATGGGGGAGCCACCAACTTACTTTCCAAACAAAACTGATAAAAAAAGTGTAGTTCTATAATATGTCCAACTATACATTCATGTTGGCCGCTGTATACTACCGATTCTACTGAACACTTTGATGTTTACTCCACGCTTCGGAGATCGCAGCTATTCCTATTGATACAAGAATTGATAAAGCAAGAAAAAACATGTTATGAGTCGCGCTTGTCTTTGACAGCCCTCTGATAGGTCAGCTTTTGATGTTAGAGGGTAAATAAGTAAAAAAAAATATTTTCGGAAAAAACTAGAATATACTAGAAAATACCCTACCACCATGCTATGGTTTCCACGCGATGTTTTCCTTCACCGGCAGCTCAAGCTCATTGTTGGGGTTTGAATCCACGCCCTTCGGTGTGTGAACCGACCGTGTTAACCATTGAGCTATCATTGCTACTTGCTTGTTATCAATTTCACGTTTTTCATAATGAATTTCAATTGTCTTTTATAATGAAATGATGATGGTGATGATAATGATGGTTTTTACATAAAACAAAAGCTATGGGTTGAGAGCATCGTAATAATAACCATTAGCATAATTTGAGAAATATTGGAAACAGCACTAACCAAGAAATCGCCATTGCGACACTCCAATGACCGTTTTGTAATTCCGGAAGTGCCTTTGTTTGACTCTGCTTATTAATTTCCGGCGTTTAATTGTCACGGCTCCTGCTTAATTGACATACCCTTATAAGTACAATGAATAGAGGTCAACCCCTAATGTGAGGCCGATCTTACTATACAACTATAATCCTAAACACATTTATTATACTTTCCCTCATACACATACTTTAACACACACACGCACATACTTTAACACACACACGCACACACATTAGATATGTAAATATTTTAAAATTTTCATGTAAACGAGCAACTGGAACGAAAGACACTAGACTACGCGACACAGGTTTTTCTAGTGTGAAGTTAGGTACTTACCCAATTACCTAATGCAAATTGTCATGCTTCAAATACTAAAGTAAAATAATGTACAGAATTTATCGCTCTGACTAATCTGTTTTAAAATGTAATAAACTGAAAAAGTAACTGAATAACTTTCTCAAGACAATTGGTACTAATTAGGTATCAACTCAGACGAAGTTTGAGATCAAGTAATTGTTTTCCGCGGTATTATTTTTATTAAAATTGTATTAAAGTTTAGCATCCTCTATAGGGTGAGGCGGTACTTCACACCAGAACAGCTGCTTAGTTTGTATAAAACGCAAGACGTATGGTATGGAGTAGGTACTGTTCTCACCTATGGGGTCGGCTCTGCTAAGTATCAGCTCGAGGCTCTGGAGTCGATCGAGAGGCGAGTCAGGAGGCTAATAGGTGACGACACTCTGGCCACGTCTTAGTTGCAAATCCTTGAGCACCGACGTAAATTAGCTTGTCTGTCTTCTATCGGATACATTTCGGAGAGTGTACCTTAGAATTGCATAATTTGGTTTCACCTTTTTATTACCGGACGGCTAGGCAGACGCGGTCATATCCCCATCCTTACATGGTGAATATTTCCCACGTACGGACTAAACGCTTCGATTTACGTACAGCCACAATATGGAACTCTCTGCCGGCGTCTGTTTTTTCTGCGAGGTACAACTTGGGTGTCTTCATATCCAGAGTAAACAGGTTTTATCTAGGTAAGCGTGCTTCATCTTAAACTACAAACGCAAACCTATTTAGTAATTAAAAAAATGTATTCCTATTATTGTTATCAAGAAATACAATAAACCTTTGTCAAATTTTATCCCATTACATACAGCAGCTTAGACGTAAATAGTTAAGTTAGGTAGGTACTTTCGAATTTGCAATAATGTGATACAAGTATCATGTTACAAAATACCACGACTCTTACACGTCGCCTCAGTTGAATATCACTTCTATAACTTTGTAACCTTGGCCTATATCGTCCCGGGGCAAACTTGCCTCCTTACTTCTGTAAATTATGATTTATCCGAAAGGGAAATCCGAGGGCGTGACATTTCCTGGGAAAGAATTTTTATAATTCATATCTGTTTACAAGTTTATATCGGCTTTCTCTTATTTAATATCGGTGTTCTCCCTTCTTCTATAATAACTTCTCATACGCCACTCGATTCCTAGGTTTATAGTTACACTAGCGATCCGCGCGACTTTGCATGGTCATTTGAACTTTCTAGAAGAAATTGTTTAAATGGTAGTGAACCATAGTATCAAATCCGTCGTATAGTTTAAGAGAACTAAGCAGACAGATATACGCGAAATGTGACTTCGTTTTATATTATTTAGTGTTGATATCTATACGGTACCTAGTCAAGTTCCGTTCTTCATTTCAATATTAAAAGAAAATGAAAAACTAAACTATGAAGAACTAATTATTTTTTTTGGTATCTTTTTCGCGACTAGATTACGTAAAATTGTTTTTTTCTATGTATTATATTTAGGATATACAATATATCCAAAAAAGTTTGTATAAACTACATACAAACCTTTTTGTCTGTAACACGTAATCTGTTGCGTGATTTATACATTTTTTTATTCACCATCAGGTGAGATGGCGATCAAACGCAAGCCTCGTAAGCATCATCATAAAAAAATGTGTTGTATGTGTTTTTATTTTATTTGTGTAGTTTTTGTTTAAATCTACTCAAATCTTTCAGGCAGCCTGCCAAAACAGCTTAGAAATTTGTAAATGGCAGTATTTGTTTTGTTTAATTATTTTTTTATTTTTTTCTTGCGTTTTATTACTGCGATAGTTAAAACGTCTCATTTACAATTTACCTAGGTAGGTATATACTTATGTAATCTACCTACTAAAGTAATAAAATGAAATTATTAGCCTATCTTCTCTGATCAAAATAAACGAACTAGCAACCAACCAAGTTAGCGTTTCCATTAGCACACAAATGCTTAACACATTTTACGTAATTATTGTTCTCTAATTGTTTCAATTAACGCTCGAAACTTTCTCTTTGCGTTTGAATACCTACTGCTTCTAATTTATTGGCTGTCAAGTACCTAGCTAGGTGCCTACTTTCGCCTGCCTAAACCATCGTATCACCATGAACACCCTCACATAGCATCCTTTTCTTCCAAACTAGGGTCTGTTTCTATAGTTCTATAAGTTGCTGTGGGTCCACTACGTATCTAAGGATAGGTAATCATGAAACTGCGACTTATTGTTGACTAAGGAGGTCTTCGAAGTTCGACTAAATTGATATGCGAACTATAAATAGAATCGTGTACACATCGTGTAGGTACTCATAGGTATGTAGGTGATGGAAGGAGTGGGATAAACGCCTACAATATTATAATTAGCTATGATGGCTCTGTGGGTAGCGCGGTCGGATCTCACGCCGAAGGGCGTGTTCAAATCCCAATAATGAGCTCGAAATGTAGGTGAAGTAAAACTCCGTAAAGATACAATAGTATAGTGATAGGATTTTTTCTAGTCACTCGACACGTTTAAAGTGGTTCGATTTGGTCATGGAATCAAATTAATTAAAAACGTATTTTGCCGATTACAATCATTCACTATTACTTATATGGTAGGCTTATCAAATAGATTGGACGGTAGTAAAAAGAATGTACCTACCTACGTATCTACTAAGAAATTATAGACCATTGTGAAGGACCCGTCTCTGTAAATTACTTCAAAAACCATATAAACAGAAACCAAAGTCTGTCTTTTCACAGTTGTAGCATAACCAATGATCATTCAAGAGACATTTTTGAAAAAAAGTTTCCATGAACTTGCTACCTGATAAATAACATTAATTATTTTGGCCTATAATAATGTCAACCAACATTCTTATTTACACAATAAATTTAGCCTGTTTTAATTGCTTCTGAAAGAGTAAGACAAATTTCCATGCATGACGTAACATTGGAGGCTTACGGTAGTTTTCAAGTTTCCTGTTTCTAAGAGACAAAATATGACAAAACAATACATTAGTGGCGCCGTGTCTCAGCCGCGGTGGTTATCTGCAAATTTTTTATGAGGCTATATGCAGTGACATCTAGCAAACGCTAAGAGAACTCAATACTAACAATGGTAGCGCCATCTAGACAATTTGGTAGCAAAGTTCCTTAGATTTCTGCCGTTGCGTCAGGTAAGGCACCATTGTAGTGTTTCATGTGGTTCATAGATGGCAGTATAATCATTTGATATATTTCGTTCGAAAACAACAACAAAATGCGTTGTGCTCTGCTGACTGCTCTTTTATTTTTATGCCCGACCGCCTGACACTGACGTCTGACAGTATCAATAATATAAAGTTGTCACTGACAAAATAATACCATTATCTTTTCATTTCATGATTTCATCCAAAACTTCTCCCTTGTTTCCACAAATGTAACGTAAATGTTCAGAAAGCAGTAGATCGATTAGTTAATTATTTATTTCCGTAAGCGTGAATTCTACTTACCAACCAGACCAGCCTTCCAATGAAGAGCTCCTGAATTCAGGTTTGCATTTCTTGAGCTGTACACTGTTCAGTTTGTTTTTAATTTTGACACTCAGTTTATTCGGACTATGTGGTTTCAAACCGGTTGTTATATTCATTTTTTTAATTATCACATTTCCAGTAAAAATGACCGAAGATTGGATTGTGGAAAATCCAGAATCTGAAGATGAGTTTGCCTTCGAAACAGATCATTTGGCTCTGCGTGGAAACAGAGATTATTGTAATTTGCTCAAATATATCGTGAAATTGGAAGCACAAAAAATACAAGCTCTTAAAGACATTGAACATTTAGCTGATGCACAGAAGAAAGCGCTGGAAGATCCTCTATCATTTATAGATAAATTAAAATCAGGTGAAGTGAACTTTCCTGCCCACCAGAGTATAGCAGACCTCCCAAATATCAACTGGGACAACTATGGCATAGATGTGTCTCTAGAAACTGAAGTTATGAGGGATGAGAAGCCTAATAAAGTGGACTTAGACACAGTAATGAAAGTTCGGGGTCGAAAGTTCAGCGATAGTAAACCGGAGACATTCAATCAACTATGGTCATGTGAAGAACAGAAAAGACTAGAAGAATTACTTGAAATTTATCCTGAAGAGCCAATTGAGGCTAGACGTTATAAGAAAATTGCAGAAGCATTAGGTACAAGAACACCTATTCAAGTAAATAGCAGAGTACAAAAGTACTTTGCGAAATTAGCCAAAGCAGGCTTGCCTATACCAGGTAGAACTCCTAAAAAGGTAGGGAAGGAGAAAAACAAGTCTATTTACTATAAAAAGTCCACATTTTTCCCTAAATTACATGTCCCAGTTACAATGGATGATCCATATGATAGTGGTGAAACTCATGAAAGCATGTCTTCATTTGAGGTGAAGAGTAGTGCCAAACAGACATTAGAATTACTTAAAACTGCAAAAGAACAAAGACAACTTGATGAAACGGCTCCAGTGTACCAGATCAAGACAATGTGTGTTGGGTGCCAAAAGACAGGATTCCTTGGTGCACGGTGGACTGACAACTCTGGTACCGATTACTGTACAGATTGTGTAGTGAAATTGTTACCAACAGAGAGACTTATACCTGTGCGACAGCCTGTGTAAATATTCATAAGAACTTCTATGTCTAAAAAGTTAATAAAAGATACAGGCAAAGCTTGTCAAGAATGTTTCATTTAAAAGTAATTAGACGAACAATACAGTCCAGATGTTAAGAGGTAACACATGTCCAATCATTGTAGTGATACACAGAACTTTGAGTAGCAAAACAAAGTCCAGGGCATCGCTGCTTTGGTGCTCATTACTATAAGACTCAATGATTAGTCTTAATAGCCCTGCAAATATTTAGTTAAATACTCATTTAATGCAAGAAATATTTATTTTGTACATCCATGCACATAATACTATTGACATAAACTTTGCATACAAAAGTTATCAGAGGTTGCCAATATAGAGTCCATATTATTATGGAAACCAATGATGATGATAACTATAGATATAATTTCATAATATCTAGATATATTGTTACCTAAAGGTAACTAAAGAGATTTTATAACTTAGTATGTCTGTCTGTCTCTGTGACCAATAGTAACCTACATCTTTTGTACAATGACATTTATTTTAGTGTCTTGCTATGACATTTTTGGTGCTGAGATTTAACTCTGTTAAAACTTAACCGGTTATTTTGAAAACTAAACTTATGACATGACATTAAAACAATTAAGCATGGCTATCCTGTTATGAGATTTTTGTTTTTGATGTGCATTTTTTTATTTAAATTAATGAGTTAAACAAGATACTCCTAATGGTAAGAAGTAATGCATGTCCATGACCATTGCAGCAGTACACAGAACTTTGAATAGCAAAACTAAGTTCAGTCCCTGTACTTTGAGCTAATTCCTGTTAAGCACTTAGGAAATAGCTATACGACCATATATTGTATGCCTGCGCAATAAGGTTCACAGTCGCATAACTTTAGCATAGCACCTAACATATATTGCTATAAGAAGCTCAGTACAGAGGCAGGGTATAGCTGCTTAGGCGCTCATTACTTTGAGACGTTCAACATTCTCTCAACATTTCTGTAATTTAGCTACCTGCAGTATTCTTTAAACTATTACACAGTAATGATTATACACTACTACTTGGTGGCATTATATGTTTGACTATGCTACTTTTTATAAACAAAGATTTGTCTAAGTATTTACAGTAGTAAATACTTACAAAACATTACCTATCACATACACTCACTTATAATATTATATCATATTCAGACACTTCCTGTATATAAAATAAATTTTAATAATTGTTTTATAATAACAGTTCACACTTTTAAAGCGGCCGTGAGTGGCAAGTTTCTGAACTCGACTATCCGCGGGTGCCAACTGATCAGGACCCAGTGACTTGGAACACTGAACACGACCTACCCTAGCCCTAGATAAGAAGGCACACACCACAGTTTAAGCTACGCGACGCGAGGCGGCAACAACATCCAGCATCATTTTAGTTGTTTCCATTCCAAGCTAGTTGTTTACCAACTTTGACTACATCATTACTTTACATCACATGTACTGTTGTCAAACACTTACCCGTCAATCACAATAAACGCTATGGAATAGGCAAACAGATTTATATAATAATGCATGCAATTTCGGATCTCAATTTGGTACAATCCAATTAAAAAACTGGAAGTACATGTCTGACTCACGAGCCAAGATGCATGTAAATCTATCATGGTAATTGAGTATCTATCGAAGATTTTTACTATGAAAACTCCCAAACGTTCAAAAATGTCATGGCTATTTCATCAAATGTAAGCTTGTAACTTGTAATAGTAAAAATTGTTTTTTTTTTTTTTTATGGCTGACAGGCTAGGTGTTTGACCACAACTCACCTGATGTTAAGTGACGGTGTGGTCGAAGATGGTAAAGCACACCTAGCCTGGAATGGAACTGGCTCTCAAGTGAGGCTGCCGGAACACACCGTTAGATGCTTGGCGGCAGATTTTCAACTCGACGGTGGTAGCTAGCCAGCCGAGTACTAGAAGGTACCCTACCACCACGCTATGGTTTCCTCGCGATGTTTTCCTTCACCGGCAGCTCAAGCTCATGGTTGGGGTTTGAACCCACGCCCTTCGGCATGCGAACCGACCGCGCTAGCCACTGAGCTATCATCGCTACTAAAAAAATTGTGTCCATTTTTGTGAATGTAGAGATGACTGATAAAAGTAGTGAATAAGGTAGAGTAGGTAAGGTAGAGAATGTAGTTTTGTGCCATTTTAACTAGTGAGATATTGTCATAATCTTTATAGTTTTGTCTGCAGTGGATCACTGCCTATGCAAGGGTTGTAGCTATCGGTTGATTCTGTAGGGGTTTAACCTAACTAAAAATGCTTGAAAAGGGTTTAGCATAGTTCTCTTACACATAATTAACTTTTAATGGATTATAATTGGCCTTAGCTTACAAAATATAAACAAATCTATATTGACATAAGAAATTGTAGGTAAAAAACAGACAACCTACCTATGCCATATAACAATAATATATATTTAAAAAAAAAACGTAACGTACGCTGGTAACGTATTTGTAGTGGTTCTGGTATTGCAGATATCCATAGGCGACGGTGATTGCTTACCATCAGGCAACCAGTCTGCTTGTTTAACACCTGTGGCATGAAAAAGAAACATACAATTGAATACTGGAGAGATTATACACACTTAATAGGCGGGGAAGCTTAAATTTATCATTTGCTTGGTGTAAGTATTTATAGCTAAACAGATATCACAGTGAGCCCCGAACTAAGCAGTGAGACATTTGTAGCGTGTGCTTAGTTCGGCAGAAGCCAACAAATCGCGCGGCTTAATTTTTTGCACATTACACTGAAATATGTCAAAATATGTCACAATATCAAAAACATTTTTTCAGAATAGGTTTGATTTTGTCTACACACTGCCCGAGGTTAAGCAGTAGTGCAGTCTAAAATAGAACATGCCTACATAGAAGGAACCTATTTCTTCGGAATTTGAAGACACAGCTGCAATATCGTACCTTACAAAGAATACAAACTCCGACAGTTTCATAATCTTACATTGCGAATTAAAAAAATGGAATCGAAATGCTTTGTGCGTACTTGGGGAATATCTTCCATGTAAGTACGGATGACGTTTTGGTCGCGTTATCTATACCTATATTATTACTAGAAGGTAACACCACACATGAAGGCTCAACAAGCTTTGTTCTACGTAAAAATATCACCGCCACCGCCAAAAGTTAAAATATTTTATGAGACTGAATTATCTGTTAACGCTGTTGAAAAATGTACTCAAGTGTAATACTTGATGTCAAACCTATGCATATGGCCTACTTCATGCAGTCGTCCCTAATTAAATTCATCTCTGCTATTATTCCATGCATCACGACATTTATGAAGCCTTTGCCATTTTTATCGAGGTCAAACCTGCGGAGAGATATTGCACTTCAGATTAAACTTTGTCGGTAATGACTTTCTTTGATCTCGATGAAAATGTGCCTGCTCCACCCTTTTTTTTACTGCGTCTGCTTCTAAGTATGTGATATTGGAAAGCTCTGCGCTAAATTAGATGTTGCAATTTTGTGAGGATATAATTAATCCTTAACTATAAACTATACCTATAGTACTGCTAGTATTTATTTCTCATTATTTCGAGATCCAAGAATAAGTGTATATCATTGACTCAAGGTAAACGACTTTTGCGAATTTGCTATCGTTAGTTGAAAGTAATGTGGATACGCCAAACTCAGTAATTGTTTTGGTTCTAATTTGTGTAGCGTTCAATAAGCGTTCAAAGCGTGCACACTACTTGCTTTCAGACTCACCTAGATCCAGTTTTGCTTTGATACACTGAAAATAATACAATTATGTTGGTGAGTAGTGTGATTTCATATTACTAGAAAGTGAAAGTAAATGATTTAGAGGGCGAATACATGACTAATTAGATTTCATTTCCAACAAAAGTTTACGATAGATACCTACATACTCTAACCATGACTTGGGAATTAATTCTAAAAGCATTAATCTTCATTATGCTTAGGTCTCCAACTAAGTAAAAGGATATTTAATAGCAAACGGTCTGGACTGGTTATAATTAAATGTAAATATCTTAGCTTATATTTTCACAAAGAGTTCTTAAATGTCGAGATTTTCATAATAATTTTGTTCAATGGGTCTTTAATCTGTCTTTATTTCATTTTTAACTAACTGAAAGTAGGGTACACTTACTTATTTCAGTTAGGTACTTTGTCTATGATATACTTTTGCAGTCCTAGCTGACATTAGAGACTGGATTGAGCTATCAGCATCCAAAGGATGCAGCGGGGTCATAAGAAGTTTAACCGAGTACAATATGAGTGTCTTCAAATCAAGAGTAAATAGGTTCCTTCTAGGTAAGCGTGTCCTAGGCCACATCGTTGCTTAACATCAGGCAGGATGTGGTCAAACGCAAACCTATTCTGTAAAAAAAAACCGACTGACATTTACCTAAAATTCAGTATGAAGATGTCACGTAATGATGTTGAGTCTTAACTACATCACAATTGCAATGAAAAACTAAATATCCATTTATAGATGGGTAATTGAGTATGTTAGGGTATTATGGCCTTGGTGCTGATAAAAATTAATAAAATTTAGCAGCATTATCCTCTACCTGTAGTTTAATATAAAGATACTCCAGAGAAAAGTTGCGGTTGGCTCTATAATACAAATAAATACCTAGATAAAAAGTTAAATTTTTGAGTCTTGCATATTGATTTGGCTCATTTTCAAACAATATTGTATCAAGGAAGATAATAGGTAATGTGCTTGGTAACCCAATTTGGTGGAGGTATTGATTGATTGATTAACTCTTTATTGTCCAAACCAAAAATAATACAATACAGAAGAAAAATTACTTAATTAAAAGGTGTAACAACTGGCAACCTTATCGCCTTCCAGGCAACCTTAGGATGAAAAGGATTAAAGGAAGAAAAAGTCGGGGTATTACGGCATACAGGTATCTTAGGAAGAGTTTTCCCTAAATCTATGTAAATAAAAATCATATGATCTTCGTTGGTAAACGCATTACTAGAATGGGTGAACCGATTTAGCTATTTTTATAAAACGGTCCTGAGACCGTTCTAAATCTACTTAATTTTTTAAATAATTTGATAATTAATTGTTTTGGTTAATATAAATCATATTTATTAATGAGATACACATATATTGAATTCGTTAAGAATATAAATAATTAGTTTTAAATAATTATTTAAAACACTAAGGTAGTGTTATAAATAAATTATTTGTATTTGCTAAGCAAAGCAAAGGCGAGCTCGCAGTTGAACAAAACATTCTTGGAAACGTTTAATAGTTCATTCAAAATAACAGATTTTCGCTTGATGTAACTACGTTTCATAGACAAAAATTAAACCCTAATAAAATAAAAAGTCTCGCATTTCTGTATAGAGCGCCCGAACTGTTTTGATACTTTATGGTTACGGGCTACGGCCATTAGCCATAGTATGCGTTTGTTCCGGTACGCGCGCTTAGTTTATGGCTTATGGAGCTGGCCAGCGAGAATGACCGCGATAAATACATGCGGACTCATGCAGATTCTTTTTTATCTGACCACGCTTTGCACGGTTTACTGTGTGTGTGTGTGGTTAGGTTTTTATATCACGGTAGTTCTGTGTTTAAGATACTTACTCATATCACTTAATATTTTGAATTATTATAGATTTGTTAAAGCTTTAATCCCATTAATCTATATCTTTAAACGAGCAATTCTTGTATATATATATATTCTGGATCTCGGAAACGGCTCCAACGATTTTCATGAAATTTTGTATCCAGGGGGTTTCGGGGCGAAACATCGATCTAGCTAGGTTTCATTTTTAGAAAACGTCGTTTTATCCATGTTTTCAGCCGAGCAATGCTCGGTCAACCAGGTACTATTTAGATAATAGAAACACATATCTACTTAATTAATTTATTTAGTCTATTTATGAAATCAAATTACAATTTGTTTAGTCCATAGAAAAGGCGCCCCTAATTGTATCAAATTCAAAGGTCCTCATTGCGCAGTCCGCATTGTCACGCTGGATGGCAATGGACAACCTTTGCAGAAGGTACATCCAGCGCGGGAGTCACCACCGTTATTTTTTAATCCCGCGCCCTTTTACCAAGACTAATCTTTTAGCATCATTGCCTCAACTGCCCATTGTTTCCACTACGATAGGCATAAAGCAATAGCTATTATAATAGACTAGAATATAAGTTTATATAACGATACAAAAACACAATGGTGGACATTCCTCATGTGCGCCCTAGGCCATTCGGCCACATTTTTACTCACATGACGAGGATTTTCCGGAGTCTATGTTTCTGAAAAGTACTATAATATAATCTTCAAATCAGAATAAACAGGTTCCTTCTAAGTAAGCGTGCTAATCAGGCAAAATATGATCAAACAAACAAATAAATGCTTTCATATATCAAAAAAATGCTTTTTTTTTTTAAGTGTAATGCCTTGAGACTTATAATAATTAAATTTAACTGAGAGTAATTAAATTTAAACACGTGTCAAGATGTTATTTAAAAAAAAACGATAATCTTCACTCAATGCATGATCCAAACGCAATTCAGAAAAAATCGTTTTGTAGGATTTATTTTGGAGTGTGGTTCAGATCTCAAGGTCTTGCCCATTTTTTTATCGGACAACGAAAAGCTCGAAAAAGCGATATCATTATAAGGTTGTTGTTCCAAAAACTCGAATGATACCATTTGATTCCACTTTCACTGTGCGTACCGCTAAACAGTATAATGCTCTGCGCAACAGGGTGTTTCCTGATGGATAAAATCCCAGTATCTTCAAGTCAACAGTGAATCGTTTTCTTCTAGGCAAACATGCTCTATCGTAGACCTCATCTTCACTTAACGTCAGATGAGATAATAATGTTTTAACAACTAATTAACATTCTAATTTTGAATTTCAATTTATATCTATTTCATTTGAAACGAAATGTTCTGTACTCGCTAATTTTTTTGCTATACCTTAATGGGGTCATATGTAATAGGTCTAGAAAATCTAGAAATAGTAAGTCCTTCACCTGTACATATGCTGCAATATAGTATTGAGATGGCTGCCAAAACGCAAGCCTATTCACTGTTCTAGAATAACTACGATATATTAGCTACATATCAAACGAAATAGATCCATTTCGTGAGTAACAGTAATAAAATAAATCAGATTGTTAGACAAACTGGTAATTTAATACGATTTTTGTAGCTCCGGTCCTCTGGCGCATGCTTGATTGAAAATAATGGTTTCCCGTTTATTTTACGACTATGTTCTCTTCTGTCGTTAAAACTTGACTGAAAAGTAGCATTTACCTATATCTAAGAGTTTCCGATAAAATTTAACGGGAGTAATAACGCATAATTAAAACAAACAATCTGTCAAAGTCATGTCAGTTTCCATACAAATAAATTAATAAAAATCGTAGAACTTTTTCACAGAACGCCATCTAACCCCAAACTAAGCGAAACTTGTACTATGGGAACCAAATAACTGATAGAATACCTTTTTTTTGTTGGTGTAATTACATACAGAATACCCAGACACCGAACAAATATTTATCTTCACATAAATGTTTGTCCTAGTGGAAATCGAACCCACGCCTTACAGCTCTTAAAGCAGATATTCTACCAAATGAGCTGACAAGGCAGGTAGATTTAGTTTCTTTCTTTGATAGGTGACTTGATGGACAGAGTTCACAGCCATAATTAATAAAAAAAACTGTGTATATAAAAATCAGCATCTTTTTTAATTTGATGAATGGATGTGAGCATCTTCTACAGGTCCGATCGGGTCGAAATGTGGTATAATGTTACTAGTGTCGAAGGTTTTAAAAAATATTAATGTTTACTGCTGGATTATATTCCATTTGAAAGATTTTGCTGCAAATCGTAGGTGCCTATTACAATTCTGTAACATTATTATATTATCATCTGCTTTGCATTCAATTAAACGTTTGTTTTTGTTGTGGGAACACTTAAATGGAGCGTCAAGGCGATAATAGCGATATGAATGCCTGATATGAACAGCAGCTGTAGGTTATTTTGAAATCAACTTGTTCTGTATGTACGGTTTTTCATTTCCAGTGACTAACTTTACTACATAACTTTAAAGTGTCCACATATCGAGCATTTAACATTATTCTAACATCTCTTTTGTTAGTAGCAATTAAATTATCAACATTCACCACACCCAACCGCCCACTCACACCACTCACCCACACCCACTCAATCAGCTTCATCCATTGTAGGCTATTTTCAGTTTTCGAAAATGTTGTTGGTTTTAGTATCAACATTGTTGGCAACGTGCAACTAAATAGAAATTCAGCAGCTTTATATGTTAATGAACATGCTCTAATTAATCCGAAATACCCGCATATTTTACCAGATGAACAGACATTAGGAAGTTCTGAAACTACGCGTGGATCGCTCCCTCCATTTCATTCAGAAGTTAGGTCGGTATTCAATGTTCGAAGCAAACGCCCCGAAATGATGAATTATCCCTCGACCTTCAATTATGAACGACTAATGATTTTTATAAGCGTCTATTGAGGCGGTAACGTGATGTAAAATATTATGGTTATTAATTTAAACATGGCCTTAGTCAGGATGTTGACTGATGTCGTAAGTTAAAACGTTGCGAGAATATATATAATGTCGGATCAGGATGAAAATATGGGTGGCTCGTATGTATTTAGAAGCTTAGGTTTTAGGAATACTGTAACGTTAGATCATTAATTCAAATTAAGGTAAAATTATATGATACATGTAGTTCAGTATTTTCAGGATACTGTATGTTCTAAATACGATTTTATGCTCAATTTTTTTTTGTAATCTACGTAACACGCAGCGTGCTAAACATGGAAACAAGGACATCTTAAGTAAGTTCGTAGATATAGGTTAATTCGCGAGCCCTAGTCAGAATTAATATGACGCTCGTAAGCCTCCTACATGGCATACAACAAGCATGTTCGTTGGTAAGCACATAGCATAAGAACGACTGAATCGATTTAGCTGATTCGTCTTTTCGAGATACTTAGAATGTGGTTTATAGAGGTACGCAGCCAAAAGCCGTGTGTTACGTTACTGGGTACAAAGTAGTAATGCGGAAGGCCGAGCGCACTGCCCCGTAACACGAAGATTTTTAAATTGGTCTTTACTAAATGTAGGAAAGTAGAATATCTGTTTTTAGTTTTACAAGATTACTTGCGTTTTATTAGGTTGGACTACGACTTTTTCGGTTAATTTCTATGACCTTTTTCAAGGAACCAAAACAGAGTAAGATACACGTGCGGCCTCATCTAGCTTTGCACAAAAAAAAGTGTTAAAAACCACGTCAGTTTTCATTGATGAATTTTTAATAGGTAATCACTAAAATTTAATTTAATTTTTTATTTTACACGAACAATTATGTATCCCAACTGTAAGAGAGGAAATTAAGGCGGGTGCAGATAAATATAATACCAGACTATCATCCCAACCAGCTAGCTGCCCAGCTCACACTACCAGACTGTCTGAATCGACTGAAGAGACGCAGGACCTTGAAACTCGGCAGCATTAATTGAGCCATTCTAGCTGGAAGATGTTTCTGATGGGAAATATCTGTACCCGACCATTATCTTACACCACATCTGCTCATAGCCGAAAAGGCTGATCGCATGATAAAGCATAGAAAAAAAAAATTGTTATATTATGATGTTAATAGTTTTCTAGTCAAGCTTTAATGAAAAAAATACACTTCGTAACAAAGTAGTCGCCAATATTAAAGCGAGGCTTTGGTAAGTGTCGAAGTGTTCGATACAGACTTTCTTTGTATTTATCTAAAGCAGAGGTCTGACTATATCGCGTCGCCGTCGCTATTGATATAATTATGTCGGTAGTTAATCCGAAAGGTTGTACTTTTTATGATTTCATACAAATTTTATTATGGGATTAATGCTGAAATTACGAACGCAAAACTGTTGAATCGCAGATTCGTAACACAGCGCTATCTAGCTCTAAATTAAGCAAAGCGCGTACTGTAAATATTTATAAGCTGTTTGTCGTATGACGTATTGTGTGTTTAAATACATAAAAATCACCCATTAAGAACACCCAAACAAAATAAACGTTAAATAAATGTTTGCCGTCAGTGCAAATTGAACCTACATTCTTCAGGTCGAGAATCAAAGTTACTTCCGAATGAGCTAACAGGCTAGGACCAAATATATTGTTTACTATATTATATTTTTGCTATAAAAGAAGTAAACGCAGGCAAAATCAAAATCAAAAAGTAATTTATTCAGTTTAGGCCCTGGTAAGGTACTTATGAACGTTAAGTTACAGTACCTGGATGACCGAGCTTTGCTTGGCTGAAAACACGGATAAAACGACGTTTCCTAAAAATGAAACCTAGCTAGATCGATTTATCGCCCCCGAAACCCCCTGCATACTAAATTTCATGAAAATCGTTGGAGCCGTTTTCGAGATTCAGATTACAACTGATTAAAATCTTTGTCTTAGTAAGTCTGTCAAAATTTTACAATGAATCATGAGTACGTAAATAAATAAACAAAATAAATAAATATCGTCGGACACATTACACACAGCGCCATCTGACCCCAAACTAAGTAGAGCTTGTGTGATGGAAGTCAGATAACTGATAGAATACATAAATACTTTTTTTTTGTAAATACATACTTATAATACATACAGAACACCCAGACAGAACAAATATTTGTTTATACCAAACAAACATTTGTCCTTGGCGGGAATCGAACCCACGCCCTACAGCTCAGGCAGACATACTCCCAATGAGCCAACAGGGCTGTCATAACGGTGTGTTCCGGCTGCCTCACTTGAGAGCCAGTTCCATTCCAGGCTAGGTGTTCTTTTCCATCTTCGACCATACTCCCAATGAGCCAACAGGGCTGTCCAGGCTGTAAGTATAAGTTTAGAATAGTTGTAATTACGTATCTAAGGTAAGGTAGAAAAAAAAACCCGATATTCTATTTGTCCGCTGATAATGTATCCCACCCTTAGTCCTGAAGGTTACATCTTGGAAAGTATATTTTTACTCGCGTCATATTTTTCTTGTAATGTAATTTAGCTTTATTATGGTATCAAGTTTTGATTAAAAAAATAAATGAACAGGTACAAATAGTATTGCTTTTTCTTATTTCTTTTGTTATTATTTGCAATGAAAGAAATTTTCTTGAAATTCAGAAAATGTTAGTTGTTTATATATTTTAACGTTACTTGTCTTTGCCATTATTAAACCATGAATAGCAATAATAATTAATTATTATCGTTTTTATTTTTTAACAGCACCTTTTTTGGCTTAATAATACAGTTTAATAATTCCATGAAGCTGAAAAGAAACGTTTTTAAACTTATGCGTCATACTCGTGATCGGGTGCTACTTGCGGGTCGCTGGTCTGCTCGTGGTATACACACAAACTAGTACTTTAACCCTAGATGAAGATTCATTTAACCTACTCTCACTCTATTGTAAAAAAAAAGTAATTTAAAGTTGTCAAAGGTCACGGACCTCGGTGTCGTTGGAGCGTATATTCTGAATTAAAAAAAAATGTCTGTAAAAATGTTACGTTAGAAAAAAACTTGCAAATAAATAAATATTGTAGGTCATTTCACACAGCGCCATTTAGCCCCAAACTAAAGAAATCTTGTACTATGGAAACCAGAGAACTGATAGATTACTTACATACTTTATTTAGTTGTAAATACATACTTATATTCTAGCTTATAAATATAAATGTATATATTTCGTTTTATTTAAATACATAATTATTTTTTACATACTACATAATAATATATGTATTATATTTATTAGTTTAAATTTTTTAACTTAATAGTGTTACAATATCTCCCGTCTGTTGTTAAGATGTATCGTGTTTTTCATCCTTGGTTGCCTGGAAGAGATCGCTCTTAGCGATAAGGCTGCATTAGATTTTTTCTGATTTTTCTGTACTTTTTTCAATTTTTTATGTGCAAAATAAAGAGTTTCTATCTATCTACTTATAATATACATAGAACATCCAGACACAGATCAAAAAATTGTCGTCACACAAATGTTTGTTCTGGTGGGAATCGAACCCACGCTCTTGAAGCAAATTTTCTACCCGATGAGCTAACAGGGCAGGAAATGATGTCAATATTTGCGGTTTTCACTCATATCTTTTACTAAAACATTTATTCCTATTCTAATAATATTTATTTTGCTGGCTAAAAAAAAGATACTTGAAATAATGACACATATTGAGTTGTATAATTGGGTTGAAACTCATGTGTATCAAATTAGTGGAGAGACCAAGACATATTTCAGTACTACAGGGCTATAAGTTTGAGGTAATATAAACCGAAAGGGGGTCATCGTACTACTCATTGTGAACAACTTTTGCTATGTTAACTTAACTTTTAATACCCTTCAAACTGGAACACAGATTACGGTGATACTTAGATTGCCTACTTATTGTGTGTTTCTTTTCAGAAATTCTACTCTACGCTATACAATCTCATATACCACTTGGAAATCATTGCGTAAATTTCTTAATAGCCGAGAATCTAAGTTATACTTTAAACTAAGGTATGGACTATTTTAAACCGAGCACTTGACATTGTTAAGGTTAGATTTTGCTCTAAACTATAGAATACCGTAGATAGTGCTGTATATAGCATCATGTAGACTCTGTTCCACTTTTTCGCCTGCCTTGTTGTTGTAGTGAAGGACGCCCTGAGACTCGATATACATATGTATACGTAGGATGGCTGGCAGAGGCTGCAAGTGAAAAGCTGAAAGATCGGGCTGAGTGGCGTGTCCTGGGTGAGGCTTATGTCCAGCAGTGGAGTACGCCATAGAGTATTGTGCTGTTAATATAGTGTGGTATTATTAAGAACTATCTGCATCCCGCGGTGCTGCCCGCTGTTCCCAGGAAAAAATCTTGTGTTAAACCAGGGTGTCAGCTACCTCCATACCGAATTTCATCAAAATTGGTCGAGTCGTTTGAGCTTGAAAAGGTATCAAACACACTCACAAACTTTTGACTTTATAATATTAGTGTGATGTGAAATTCCAGCAATACAAAACATTGATGAGATTCTCTCGAATAAACTGTCCCAAAGTATCGTAGATCCGTAGCACTGACTGAGTTGGACCTCTACGTCGTAGCACCGCTACCATGCTACACAAACATGACACATTGACATAATATTTTATTATTTGACTTTGTCATCGCACTTTGTGTATTTGCCTGTGTCAAGTATTTAAATATTTTGAAGTATTTATTTTTGTATGAATTAGATTTACATACATTTGGCCACCAATTTGCCTCATGAAAAGCGACGGTGCAGCTGAGGATAAAGCACGTTGATCTAACAGAAATCTATTCGATCTAGCCTTAAAGACATCTAAATTGTTGTGTATTTGTTGTGTTTTATGATAAATCAAGTAATCATGAAAACGATTGATTTCACATTCATTGTACGAACTACTAAATGGAATTGCTTCCCGAGTGGGTGTTCTCCGAAAGATCTGGGTGCCTTCAAGTCGCGAGCGAATCGGTTTCTTCTAGATAAGCGTGCTCTATAATAGACCACATTTTAACAAGATGGCGGTCAAACGCAAGCCTATTTGTAATAAAAAAGTAGATCTAGGTCGCAGTAGAAGTCACCCAATCTATACACAATATTATATAGTTCAATGGAGTTTTACAAGAAACACGAAACGGTATGTTTCATCACATCTATAGTCTATAGAACAGTTACTACACAAATACTATATGATATACCTTTGGTAATAAATAAGTTTTACTAAGTACGTATTATACCAGTAATAGATTTTTTTATTATAACCTACTTACTAAGTAAATTCCCTGCTATGCCTGTGTAATTAAACCAATAAACATATTATTTATATATTTATATCACTTCTGCGTACAATTTGTATATAATAAAGTCAGTTGAACACCATTCAGGTACGGAACCCTAAAAGAACCTTATTTCTGGTTTCGGTCTAAGTAAACACATCGCAGGCGTACCCCAGAGCTTTCTATGACATTTCCTTATCTTGTCCCTTTGTACATAGAGAGTAACTTCAGATGAGAGACAGCAGTCCCCGGTGGGTCAGGTGCCGGCCCAATTAGTGCTCGCCCGTTTGTGAAATTAGGCAAAAGAAGGCCAGAATTTGTTACGTTTTTAAGCTTGCATATGTTTAAACTGGGAAATCTTTGTTTTATTTCGGTGGTAAAGCTAAGATGTAATTTTAAATAGTTTGATTTCCTAAAGCAAGCTGTTTCAGCAATGATGTATGCAATGTTTATTAGCAAACTTAAATCTAGTTTTTTTACGCTTTGCTTAATAGTAAGCATGCACCGTCTCTCATGGATAATAATAATAATAAATAGAAGATCATTCCACAATTTATAGGTTAGTACCTGGTTGACCGAGCATTGCTCGGCTGAAAACATGGATAAAACGACGTTTTCTGAAAATGAAACCTAGCTAGATCGATTTTTCGCCCCCGAAACTCCCTGGATACAAAATTTCATGAAAATCGTTGGAGCCGTTTCCGAGATTCAGAATAAATATATATATATATACATATATATACAAGAATTGCTCGCTTAAAGATATAGAATATTGTAGGTATAGAGGAGGCGGCAAAACGGAGCGCGTGAAAGGCACAGTGTGCGATTTTCATCGATCAATTATTTATGTGAATGAGCTTTGAAGCGATGGCGTCTAGTGCTGTGAAAGAACCTCACACCAGCCGACAAATGGTCGTACTGAACTGAGTAAAACAAAGGCACCTTAGAAGCAATCTAGTGCTGCATATATTTGGCTTGGTTAGACGATCTAATAACGTAAAGCGATGTAGCGAACTTAAGTTTTAACTTGTTAAAAATGGCAAAGACTTTTGCTCCAAATAGCTTCTCTAGTACGCAGTACATTGTAACTCGATGGATAGAATACACATTTGTGTGTTATTCGTCGTGGGCGAGTTGAGGTCCTAGAATTAGTTTTAATCCACTCAAACAGTTTATGGAAGGGACTTCCAAAGTTTCGTAAAACTACATAAAACCAAGTTTTACGGACGTAGTTAAATCCCAGAATAAGTAATAGTTCAGTTTGTTTAGTTCACTATTTTATGTATGTACAAACTGCCAGCTTCCTTGTTTCCCGAGAGATATAATCAAGATATTTTCAAGGTCAGAGTGAATAGGTATCTTTTAAGTCTGCGTGCTTTACTTCGACTACATAATCGCTTACCATCAGGTGAGTTGGTGGTCAAACGCGACCCTATTCGTATAAAAAATCAATGTAAATTTTAGAATAAACAGAAAAAAAGTATATCACCACAACCTTCAGTCATGTTTAACGGTAATAGGATACGGTAATTTTAGGAGCTAATATCAAAAATATATGCACAATTTTAGTATACGTTCAGTATCTTGAAGATTAGGCCTTGACGCTGCGAGAATCTATTTATAGCGATGATGGCTCAGTGGTTAGCGCGGTCGGTTCGCATGCCGAAGGGCGTGGGTTCAAGCCTCAACAATGAGTTTGAGCTGCCGGTGAAGGAAAACATCGTGAGGAAACTATAGCATGGTGGTAAGGTACTTTCTAGTATTCGTCTGGTTAGCTACCACCCTCAAGTTGAAAATCTGCCGCCAAGCATCTAACGGTGTGTTCATGCAGCCTCCCTTGAGAGCCAGTTCCATTCCAAGCTAGATGTGTTTACTATCTTAGACCACACCGTCACTTAACATCAGGGAACTGTGGTCAAGCACCAAGCCTGTCAACCATAAAAAAGGTATATTTATATAAAAATACATACTTTTATGTACAAAAAAAAAGCTATCTGGTTCCCATAGTAACAGCTTTGTTTAGCTTGGGGCTAGATGCCGCTGTGTGAAATATCCCCTAATATTTATTTATCTAACATAAAATAATTCCTAAATGTTCTATTTCATGTGAGAAAGTTCTCCACGTCTATTCTTGTCCATCACAATATACGCACATTACTGGCGTTCGTTAGGGGTGTCAGGTGTCTCCAATTAGAGAGGGTGCCGTCGCCGCCTGTAAGGCTAAACTCATTACAGAAAAAGTAAAATGTGTTAGCCCTACATGACGTGACTGCATGTTTATTTTTAACTGTACAAATATCATGACCTGTTGGATATAGGTTTGTTTAATGTTACTTATGTCCCGAAATAATATCCAGTTATGGGTATATAGATGTATAGATATGCCAAAAACTCGAAACTGATACACTTCTTGTGAAGCCGCTATATGAAGAAAACTAAGCTTAGCTTTAATATGTAACTCAACGATAACGTGATGTACTTTGTTTTATTTTAACTTGGTAGAACTTGTAGGTAAGAGGTTGTTTGGGTAGATACCACCGCAGCACCAAATATTCTGCCGCTAAGCAGTAGTGTGTAAACATTAATGTGTTCCGGTTTGAAGGTTACTGCAGGGCTGTTAAGACTGCGCACGGTGTTTCCACGCGCCCCTCAAGGAAAAAGGGATTCAGCTCTATCCCTAACAGGGAACCAGCGAACAGAGATCTTGCTCCCAGGGGACCAGCGCCGTCGGGGCCGCAGACGAGTGCGAAAGCGTTCCCGTAGTCCCGGCACATAAGCGTCAAGCAGAAACACCCCAGGGTTTTTAGTGGGTAGGCCGCCACTTTAGCGGAGAGTACCACATAACCCACATAACCACCGTGCTTCCTTCGGAGCCGGTGGTATCCATTAAGGATTTCCCTGGGCAAAAAAAAATAAGGGCTGTAAAGACTACCCATCGACTAACCGTCTCAAAGTAATGGGCGCCAAAGCCGCGACCTTGTTTACTCAAAGGTCTGGGTACCGCTCCAATCTTTATTTACCATCAAGAGAGCGTCTCGAAGGTTTCACTACTTTTTACAGAAACAAAATTTATATTTTTCTAAGAAAGTAGACATATTAATAAATTTCGTACGCTTTTTTTTTATTTGCTATATACGCTCCACAGACTTCCACAGAATTTCGTACGTTAACACATTTACCGCAGCAAAGATGTTATTAGCGATTTGGCTGCATACAATAATGAACTGTAATAACTACTGCATTAAGTTAACTCAAGCGTTGAATCTTTTAGCCTCCATATAGAATATAATCTATATAGTCACAGGTAACTCAAAGTGCGCAGTGAGGTTAAACAAAGTTAAACTTAGTTTAATCTAAACGTTTTAGTATAAACGTTAAATCAGAGCACGTTTTGCATATTTGTCTCTCGAGACTGAGCACACAGTCTCTATTGCGGTTAAAATCGTTCCCTTTACGTAACACTGCTACACAGAAGCAACCAGACTTTTTACGAGAAAATTCCGAAATTTTGTGATTCCGGTTTTACAGGCGAATTGCTCTAAATACCTCACCGCTTGCCTCTCTAGGTACTTTTCCCTTTCGGTACGTACATTGTATCTTTCGGTATAAGTATCAACTAGGTTCCTTTCCTCACCTCAGTGCCTTAAGTCGAAAGTCTACGACCAGTGTGTGTTACCAGTGATGACTTATGGCGCTAAAACATGGTCTCTGACTATGTGCCTTCTTAGTAAGCTTAAAGTAGCACAACGAGCTATGGAGAGCGCTATGCTCGGAGTTTCCCTACGAGATCGAATCAGAAATGAGGAGATCCGTAGACGAACTAAAGTAACCGACATAGCCCAGCGGATTATCAAGTTAAAGTGGCAGTGGGCAGGGCACATAGCTCGCAGAACTGATGGCCGATGGGGCTGTAAAGTTCTGGAGTGGAGATCACGGACGGGCAGCGTATGACGTCCACCCACTAGATGGACAGACGACCTAATAAAGACCGCAGGAACGCGCTGGATGCGACCCGCTTCCAACCGGTCTTTATGGAAGTCAATGGGGGAAGCCTATGTCCAGCAGTGGACGTCCTACGGCTGAGATGATGATGATGGTGAGGTTATTTTCTATAGGTTTCAGTATTTATTTTCCTATTCCCGGTTACCTGTTATATAAATCTTCCTTTCAGCCCATGGTAGGTAATGTTGTTTTTCGAGAGAGATGGATTATCTATGTAAAGGTAGTTAAGTTTTGGCGATTTGCCAGCACAACACTCGACCCAATTTATTACAAAAAGTTTCTACCGGAATGGTACAAAACTGTTCAGAAGCTAAACAAATATTTTTTTACTAGTATAAGCATAAATTGTTATTGGTGTTATTGTTATATACGTATATATATGAAGTAGTAAAAAAAATGTTTAGATAAAATAGTTATATAAAACTAGCGACCCATCCCGGCTTCGCACGGGTGCATATGCACGTATTATAACAATATTACCTGGATGACCGAGCTTTGCTCGGCTGAAAACACGGATAAAATAACGTGTTCTAAAAATGAAACCTAGCTAGATCGATTTATCGCCCCGAAACCCCATTCATACAAAATTTCATGAAAATCATTGGAGTCGTTTCCGAGATTCAGATTATATTAATATACATATATACAAGAATTGCTCGTTTAAAGATATTAGATAAGATTAGATAGATACATATAAATCTTCCTTTTGAATTACTCTGTCTATTGATACCATTAAAATCCGTTGCGTAGTTTAAAAGATCTAAGCGTACAGACGGCGGGTAGTGACTTTGTTTTATACTATGTAGAGATAAATAGTTATAATAAAATATGGACATCTAGACCCAAATTACGCAAAGCTTGAACCAGGTAACTTATAGAATATATATTTACTTTTTATTTGTAAATGCAACTTATTTATAATTCACACGGAATACCCCAGACATAGAACAAATATCTATGTTCGTCATACAAATGTTTGTCTTAGGTAGGATTTGAAACTACGCCCTGCAGCTCAGGAAGCAAAGTTACGAACAAACGAGTTAACAGTTGTTCATACAATTTACCGCATTGTATCGATTTAGTGATACTGTTTATGGTCTATGACGGCAGATTTTCGATGTATGATGATATGTAGCGCTTATATCTCAGTGGTTAGTGCGGGCGGATAGTACGTGGAGGGGATCGGGTTCAAATACCAACAATGAGCTAAAGCTGGCGATGAAGAAAAACATTTGAGACAGCCATAGAATGGTGGTAGGGTTGACTTTTTAGTACTCGACTAGTAAGTTGAAATTCTACCGCCAAGCACCTAACTGTATGTTCCGGCAGCCTTACTTGAGAGCCAGTTCCCATTCCAGACTAAGTATGTTTATCATGTATGTATGTATGTTTTTTTTTGCTTGCCGTGGTGGTGCCGGCGTAAGAATTGTACCCCACCTTCTCTACCCGTGGTTGCCGTAAAAGTCGGCTAAGGGATATAATACGGAAGATGGGCAGCAGAGTCTTCTTTGAACAACCATACCTAACTGCGCTCACCAACCCGCCTGCCAAGCGTGGCGAGTATTGGCAAAACCCCTCCCCAGGAGAAGGCCTATGTCCAGCAGTCGACGTTCTATGGCTGATAATGTGTGTAATGAATGTGAACGTTTATCATCTTCGATCACACCTGTTACTTAACATCAGGTGAGCTGAGGGCAAATACCGAGCTGGTCACAGAAATAAATCTTATTTAGAACAAAAATCTAGTTAAAATAAAAAATAGAGGTTTTTTTTTAATTATTTCCAATGGTAGAATCAATCTGCTTACTACCTTTACTTGGGTACACAAGTTTGGCTATTGACTTAACTAAAGTATACCCATGTGTCAGCACAATGTCCACACACGTTCTGAATAAACAAACATCTATGACTTTCTTTGATGTTTACTTGCGTTATGTTGGAAGTGAGAGCATCACAAAGGTGAAAACAACTTGCTTATCAAACAAACCCAATTTCCTAGCCTTTTCTAGTAAAGACTTGACATGGGTATGACACTTAAAGAAAAATTAAAAAAAGAGTAAATCCTACGTATTCAAATTTACCTGGACAATGAATGAGTACAATTGCCACGTCATCAAAATTCAAACGTCAAAAAAATCAAAATAAGATTTACGGACATTTGAAATTAAACTTTTTTTCCGAATTTGACCGTCTTATAACGTTTCTGATGCAAAATCCTAACACATTTGTACATTTTTGAAACGCAGTTCCTTATCGCACGTTATCGTTCTCATTTGTTTGCGGGCTGAACGGCTAGACCAAAAATGTGTAACAATGAAAAACCGACAACTTTTATTCAACATCCGTCCACATAACTAAATAAGATCAAGGTTCAATAACCCGACCACGTGACTAGGCTATGCTGATTTTACTATAGCCATAATTCTTCAAGGCCGGTGCTTCGAATTACAATGGAAATAATTTATAGCCTCGTACATCACGTTTTTATGAACAAAAGGATCACAACGGTAAATAATACCTTCCCTTTAGGAAAACTGAACGTGGTCGTACTGTAAAACTGTTTATTGACTAAGGGACTGCATCACATCAGCTCTTTAGAATTCAATAATAAGGTATAATATGCTTAATTAAACTGTAACAAACTGTTGCAAATTACTATATAATCCTATATTGTCGAAAACTAGACAGCGATGATAGTTCAGTGGTTAACGCGGTCGGTTCACAGCTTTATTTTATTTGCAAAATAAAATACTATGTTAGTATCAGCGTTGCTTCCCGTTTCAGGGTCACAGAGCTGGCAAGACTATCCTATATCAAATAGAAATAATTCACATGTTCATACTCAGTAGGAGAAAATTACGCCGCCATCTGTTGCTCTAGAAAAAACTGTAGGATGAGAGCGTGTGCCAAGTTTTATTACTGATGGGATAATAACTAGCAATTTACAGCATTTTTATTTCTTCAGCAAACATAAAGACAAAATACGTTACTTATTAGAAATGTATCTGTGTGTGTGCAGTATTTACAAAAATGTCATCATCATCATCAGTATGTATGTACCTATTAATAAAAAAAAGGATATAAGTATTCTATCAGTTATCTAGTTCTCATAGTAAAAGCTTTGCTTAGTTTGGCGCTAGATGGCGCTGTGTGAAATGTTCGACTTTTTTATATTTATTTATAATCATTAGGGTAGATTTATATTCTTACGCCGTGGTGGTGCCGGCGTAAGAATAGTACCCCACTCTCTCTACCCGTAGTTACCGTAAGAGTCGGCTAAGGGATGTAATCCGGAAGATGGGCAGCAGCGTCTTTCTTGAACAATCACAACTAACTGCGCTCACCAACCCGCCTGCCAAGCGTGGCGAGCATTGGCAAAACCCCTCCAGGAGGAAGCCTATGTCCAGCAGTGGACGTCCTATGTCTGAGGATGTGATGTGATGTGAGAGTAGACTTGTTCTAGACTGGAGACTGCGTATCGGTAAATGTAGTCTAGAACGTCCAGAGGCTCGGTGGAGTAACGATATACCGTATATATGTATGTAAGGTAGTGACTGGACACAAAAAGCCGTCGTCGTGTTTGGTGGCGTCTTTAGGAGATAATTATGTCCAGCTGTGGATGTTTTACGGCTTAGTTGATGATGATGAAATATTTACAGATAATCACAGTACGCACTAAAGTGCCTTACATTTTTTATTATATAGAACATTCGTCTACTTCACTTTTTAATACGCAAGACAGATATAGCGGCGCATGCTTGTTAAAAGTGTCCCATAAGACATCATTCGACTACAGTATCCTGAACAATTATAATAGTCAAATGTTCTAGAAAGACAACTTGTGTATCGCATAATAAATAAACATTGAAGCTTTCCACACAACTGCGTATCAAATCATTTCGCGCCACAGCGCATCTTGATGAATTCCTAACGATCTATTTTGCGAGAAACCTCCGTAATAACCCGGTGGGTGTCGATATAGTGGAGCATGAGGCATAAACCTGAAATGGGAGAACGAATCAAGGGCGGCGTAAGGATATCTTGCAGTCTGTGTAATTTATATTTTCACACCAATTTCAGTTGGCTTACGGCACAAAATTGTTTATATTTTCCGGATAAGCTCTGTTTTTACCCGACTACGGCCAACCAAAAGGTAGGATTATGTTTTTGACCGGTATGTGTGTACGACCACAGTTATCCTCTGAGCACCACTATGAATATGTAGTATAAAATATTTAATTGTATACACGATACATATCGAATAATTTGTACATAACAATTTCAGATGAGAATATTTTCTTATTTCATACTTTTTAGAGCGTGATTTTTTCAGGTTTTAGTTTTTGAACTTATTTTTAGGGTTCCGTACCCAAAGGGTAAAAACGGGACCCTATTACTAAGACTTCGCTGTCTGTCTGTCCGTCCGTCTGTCTGTCACCAAGCTGTATCTCAAGAACCGCGATATCTAGACAGTTGAAATTTTCACAAATTATGTATTTCTGTTACCGCTATAACAACAAATACTAAAAACAAAATAAAATAAACATTTAAGGGGCTCCCATACAACAAACGCGATTTTTTGGCTTTTTTCATAAATATTGGTACGGAACCCTTCGTGCGCAAGTCTGACTGGCGCTTGGCCGGTTTTTTATTATATTATAACATGCTATCACTATATACAATATATGTATTTTTATGTAAAAAAAATGAGACGAACGATACGCTCTCTTGATGGTAAGAGATAACGCATGTCTATGACCATTGCAGCGATACACAGAATTTTGAGAAGCAAAACAAAGTTCAAGGCATCGTTGCTTTGGCGCTCTTCACCATTAGATATTCGATGGTTAGTCTTAACAGCCCAGTAATTTCGCTAGCTACATTACCCTTCAAACCGGAACACAGTAATGTTTACATACTACTGCTTGGCGGCAGGATTTCTGGTACTGCGGTGGTACCTACCTAGACGACCAACGATGTATGTATATCTACCACACTGAACAAGAGAAGCTTGACAGATTTCACACCTTTTTGAGAACATTAAGATCTCTCAGGCGTGCAGATTTCCTCACAGTGTTTTCCTTCACCGTTTGAAGCTAGCATAAATATGCACATAACTTAGATAAGACAGAGATGTGTACCGTGGGATTTAAGCTCAGGGTCTCTAGATTGGTAGCTAGTATACTTACCGTAGTTTATATTTCTATTTCGTATAGCTTACATATTAACTTAAAGTAAAACTCAATATTAATTTGTAGGCATTTGTAGGTTCATTTAATTGGCCTTTTTTGGAAATTATTTTATTGTAAGTAATATTAGAGCACAGAACCAACTCATACTGAGACGACGTGGGGAAAATATGATTAGAAAAAAAAAAACAGTAAGTATATTGCGTAGAAAATCGTGACATGTCTTTCATGCACTCAAATGCCTTTCATATATTTGTGTCAAATAAATCCTTTGTGTTTTTTGGTAACAAACAGGATGAATTAATAAATTCATCACCATCATCATCATCATCATCATCTCAGCCGTAGGACGTCCACTGCTGGACATAGGCCTCCCCCATTGACTCCCATAAAGACCGGTTGGAAGCGGCGGAATTAATAAATTAGACACACCAATAAACCAAATGTCAAAGTCAAATCTGTGTAGATCATAGTTATACATACATTAGACCAAATAGAAAGAATGTTTGTAGTCAAACTACTGAAATGTACATCATCATCACATCATCAGCCTTAAGACGTCCACTGCTGGACATAGGTATCTTTCTGGGGGGGCTTTACCAATACTCGCCACGCTTGGCAGGCGGGTTGGCAAGCGCAGTTAGGTGTGATTGTTCAAGGAAGACGCTGCTGCCCATCTTCAGGATTACATCCCTTAGCCGACTCTTACGGCAACCACGGGTAGAGGAGGTGGGTACTCTTACGCCGGCACCACCACGACGATATGTACCTACATAGGTGATACAATTTTACAAAAACCTTAATTTGTTAATATAACCCACTTAGTATCGTTAAATCTGTTTTCATGATCCTACGATAAATAAATAATTTAACTGTAATTAGTAAAAAACATAAAAATATTATTTTATCGCCGTAAGCGAGCCGATCAACCTGCCAGAAAATGCCAGAGCCACAAGTTTGAATGCTCAATGCTCCAGTAATTAGGTGAGTCGATTCGAAGCAGGTGAGTCCATTACTTCCAATTCATTCATTTATTCCAGCAGCGGAGAGCGTTCGAACTCTTTACATTTACATAATTATTTAGGCATAGACCGAGTATCACCGAATATCGATTCATTTATTTGTTTGTTATTCCGATACTCAATCTAGTTTGTTGGCCTTAGGCAGAACATGCCTATATTTATGTCATTGTATATTTTTTCGTTACTAGGTAGGTTTACCTGTGTCAGTATGCATTATAACTTAGCTGTGTTAAGTATCCACCCGACTAAGGAAGGGTTATATTTTTAGCGTGTATCTTGTATGTATGTAAAAATTACCTCGGATCTTCCAAATAACTGGAAGGATTTCGACAGTTAAGGTTAAAAATCCAAGTGGTAGGTGTTTCAAAGAAAAAAACAAAATGGCGAATTTTTGCGCGAAATATAATACGTTAATAAACCCAACACTGTAAGTTATCAAAATAAAGGAAATTAAAAGAGGATTACAAAAATATATATAGTTTATACGTTTTTAGAAATAATAAATTTGTTTAAAGAGTTGTTTTCCTTTGTTTATTTTTTATTTATTTTTTATGGCTGACATGCTAGTTGTTTGACCACAGCTCACCTGATGTTAAGTAACGGTGTGGTCGAAGATGGTAAAGCACACCTAGCCTGGAATGGAACTGACTCTCAAGTGAGGGTGGTAGCTAGCCAGCCGAATACTATAAAATACCCTACCACTACGCTACGGTTTCCTTACGATGTTTTCCTTCGGAGGCAGCTCAAGCTCATTGTTGGGGTTTGAACCCACGCCCTTCGGCATGCAAACCTACCGCGCTAACCACTGAGCCATCATCGCTACGAAAGCAAGAATTATAAAGGAAAACAATTTTTTCCTTTAATTTTTTAACTCTTTAGCTTGTTATATCTAGTTAAAATATATATTTAAATCAACGACTTCAGTTAAGTTTGTTTAATCATAAAATATATAGATCATATATTAATAATAATTTATACTTTTTTTTTTAATATGAAATTTTATTTAAATTATGATTTTTGTCAATAAATGTAAATAAATGTATACCGTTTTTATGTCAATAAAATAATTTGAATTTGAATCATCAATTCAGTTTTAAATTTGTTTTGTAAAGGATTGTACCGTGTTTTCATTACAACATACATTTTCATATTCTTATTCAGAATGTGGGCGATAAGTCATGCACTGACGTCCCGCTGTATTGTGTATTTCCCCCTACCAGATACACAATCCAACCCAGCTTCTTAAAGAACCGGAGCTAGGCACTGTGTCGCTGGCACAGTAGCTCCAGTGAGTGATGGAAGTATACATGATGGCGACAAGCAAACTAGTATCAATGTTAGTTTATTTTGTGGATTTACATTGTCACAGCACATGCTCTACAGTTTCCTTCTCCAGCAAGCAGCCACGGCAATGCGGTCACTACGGTATAGAAGACGCGCCCAGAACACAATGCAGTGTTCACACGTGTTTAGGTTAACTACAAAGCGACGTATATACCCCGTTTAGTACTTCATAAAAAATACACATACGATCACACTTCTTCCTGTTGAGGTAGATAGTGGGCAGTATTTTTGGACTTGCTACGATTTTGGCATATATTTTTCACTTCTGTTTTTATTAGTAAATAAAAGAAAAACTTCATAACATGATACAATACTAAATAGATTTGAGTGGTTTATTTTTTATTATTATAAAAATATGTCACTAACTACCAACTAATTTACAACAAGTGAGGTGGTGTGTTTCGGCAGCCTCACTTGAGAGCCAGTACCATTCCAGTCTAGGTGTGTTTACCATCTTCGACCGCACCGTCACTTAACGCTAGGTGAGCTGTGGTCAAACGCCTAGACTGCCAACTATAAAAAAAACACGCACAGTGTTTGATCGTTTTCCATAGACCTCTTTGTTCTGAGTTATATTTAAACAAATTTAAGATAAACGTAATATATGAATGAAATCCCTTTCCATTTTATTTTGTAGTAAACACATAAAACGTCGACGCCATCAAAGAATATCATTTATGACTGCTTGTCGTACATTTCCGAGCTATCAAACCGCTGCTGGAAAGTTTCAACAATGCCTGTGTTAAGTGTTAAATATTTATGGCCATATATTTTATTGTCGGAGCAGTAAATTTGGGGTGAGCGTCAGATGACTTCCACTCTTGTTGCCTACAACTTACGCCAAGATATAAAATAAATCAAGAAATAAAACTGGATTGAACTCAAGATTGCTATAATAATAATGAATAAAAATGATTGGAGCTAATACTGCCAATTTCTTTTGTTTCATACTACTTAGTAAAAAATATGCCACAATAGGCTGCATTTATTTCTATCCCTATGAAACAAAAGAAATTGGCAGTCTATCCGATAAAGTAACTAGGAAGTTATTCTGTAGGTACGTATAAGGAACGTAGCTTACATTCCTGGAAAATTAGTTTTGGCAACTTTGGCCTAACGACAACTATGTTTGGAGCATCTGGGAACTCATGAGCTTGTTGACGCAAACATGCCTAATATGATATACTTAGTTTACTTTGGTTTCAAATATTTGAGCAGAATATCAATAGGATAAGAATGTACTGGATTTATGGTTTAATTTTTTTTTCGTCATGTCATAGTTTATCAATGACAAACAAACATCTTTTGTAGCGATGATAGTTCAGTGGTTAGCGCGGTCGGTTCATACTCCGACGGATATGGGTTCAAACCCCTACAATGAGCTTGAGCTGCCGGTAAAGGAAAAATCGTGAAGAAACCACAGTGTGGTGGTAGGATACTTTCTAATACTTGACTAGCTACCAAATCTGCCGCCAAGCATCTATGACACTCTATCTATGCTCATGTGTACATGAATGCGTGTGTCTAATTCTATCTCATTGGTGATCACACGTTTAATCAACACAACCATTTGTCTTCTTTTTTGGGGACATTTCTCCCTAACACTCAGTATGTGCGAACAGATTAGAACAAATCAAAATGCGGTACCAAATAATATTCAAACTAGAATACCTCTTATCGTACATATTTAAGCTATAATTTAAGCAATTCTCCAAAGCTCTAGAAAATGAACATATCTGCATCATGAAAATGTCTTTTGACTCTTATAAATGAATACTAAGTTTTAGGTTCTCATTGAATGGATACACTCGAGATATCAGTGTTTCTTTTAATATTGCGGCTTCATGCATTTCAAAGAAATTTTATCAGGATTTTGCAGCACAAACGTTTTCAAAACAACTAGTTTGCAATTATTTTTTAAATATGAGTATTTTTAAGTACCTACTGGTGTGGAGCACGTCGATTTAGAACAAATCTATTCACTTTAGCTTTTAAATGTAGATACTCAATATAAGCACGTACAAGTACTTGGTGGTTGATTTCCTTAGCAGGAGGTCGTCTAGGTAGGTACCACCGCAGTACCAGATATTCTGCCGCTAAGCAGTAGTGTGTAAACATTACTGTGTTCCGGTTTGAAGGGTGCTGCAGCTAGCGAAATTACTGGGCTGTTGAGACTAATCATCTAGTCTCAAAGTAATGAGCGCCAAGGCAGCGATGCTCTGGACTTTGTTTTACTACTCAAAGTTCTGTGTATCGCTGCAATGGTCATGGACAGGCGTTATCTCTTAACATCAGGAGAGCGTCTCGATCGTCTCATTACTGACACATAAAAATAAAAAAAAAGCAATCAAACCATATCAATTAATATTTACCTAATTTTTAGGGTTCCGTACCCAAAGGGTAAAACGGGATTATTACTAAGACTCCGCTGTCTGTCCGTCTGTCACCAGGCTATATCTCATGAACCGTGATAGTTAGACAGTTGCCATTTTAACAGATAATGTATTTCTGTTGCCGCTATAACAACAAATACTAAACGGAATAAAATAAATATTTAAGGGGGCTCCCGTACAACAAACGTGATTTTTTTGCCGTTTTTATAGATAATGGTACGGAACACTTCGTGCGCAAGTCCGACTCGCACTTGGCCGGTTTCTATATAATTACCGAATGAGTTTTTAATTACGTATGTGTATAAGAAGTAGGGGAATATAATATGTATATTATTTCGTTACGCACTAACAGCTTAACTACTTTTGATGAAGTTTGGATTGTAGATAGCTGTTTAGTATTAAAAATTATTATACGGTAACACATATAATACTTTTTATTCCGAAACGAGGTAAAAAATAATAATAAACAGAATCAATACGGTATAGGGTAATTTCAGTAAGTACTTCATTCTGAAGGAAAATAAGATACATTACGGTCTCACAATTTATTTATTCAAATGCCTTGTTACGCTTGAATTGTCTTGAATGTTCCCTATTTCCCGTTCAGAAAGGCCACATTTACCTTGTCTACTTTAGCTTCACAGTAAATTATTATGGTGCAAAATAAAGGAGGGGTCTGCATAAGAAGTCTTTTTAACGCAATAAAATCAATTGCATTATAGATTTGATATATTTATCCCAAAAGAGATTTGATATCTATCCGTAAAACGGAATGCCGTTTTTTTCTTTTCCCTGATTTATATTTCCGCGGTTGGTACTTAAGAGAGGAATCATGGAGGGAAAAGGGAACCCAAGACATTAATGGTTGGACGTTAGTCCTTTTAAAGGAATCGCAATAAATTAACTCTAAGTAAGTCCTATAAAAATAAATTGAACACTTTATTTACATATAAGTATGGAAAAAATATAAAGATTGAAAAAAACTTTAAATTAACACTAATATCTATTACTAGTATATATACTAATATCTATACCTATTAATTCAATATATTCAATAATAAAAATGATCAAAATCGGACTACTCTGTAAAAAGTTATGCGTGGTCATACATTACAATCAGGGAGTGAACAATCAATCCCCTGTTTTCCTACTGGAATACAGTTGAGCATGATGTGAGCAATCCGCAAGTACAGTGATGTAGTCCCATTCCTGGACACCCTGTATATTGTCAATATCTATTTTATTTTTACAGAAGCGTTTCCCTGTCTTTAAAAAAACATACATACTTAAGTAAGTAGTACCTGGATGACCGAGCTTTGCTCGGTTTTCAATAGAAATATATATATATAAATATATATAATATAGAGGAATATATATATATATATATATATATATATATATATATATATTCCTGTATTTTCATATATATATATATTATTATATATATATATAATCTGGATCTCTGAAACGGCTCCAACGATTTTCATGAAATTTAGTATCCAGGGGGTTTCGGGGGCGATAAATCGATCTAGCTAGGTTTCATTTTTAGAAAACGTCGTTTTATCCAAGTTTTCTGGCAATGAAAAACCGAGCAAAGCTCGGTCATCCAGGTACTACTTACTTAAGTATGTATGTTTTTTTAAAGACAGGGAAACGCTTCTGTAAAAATAAAATAGATATTGACAATATACAGGGTGTCCAGGAATGGGACTACATCACTGTACTTGCGGATTGCTCACATCATGCTCAACTGTATTCCAGTAGGAAAACAGGGGATTGATTGTTCACTCCCTGATTGTAATGTATGACCACGCATAACTTTTTACAGAGTAGTCCGATTTTGATCATTTTTATTATTGAATATATTGAATTAATAGGTATAGATATTAGTATATATACTAGTAATAGATATTAGTGTTAATTTAAAGTTTTTTTCAATCTTTATATTTTTTCCATACTTATATGTAAATAAAGTGTTCAATTTATTTTTATAGGACTTACTTAGAGTTAATTTATTGCGATTCCTTTAAAAGGACTAACGTCCAACCATTAATGTCTTGGGTTCCCTTTTCCCTCCATGATTCCTCTCTTAAGTACCAACCGCGGAAATATAAATCAGGGAAAAGAAAAAAACGGCATTCCGTTTTACGGATAGATATCAAATCTCTTTTGGGATAAATATATCAAATCTATAATGCAATTGATTTTATTGCGTTAAAAAGACTTCTTATGCAGACCCCTCCTTTATTTTGCACCATAATAATTTACTGTGAAGCTAAAGTAGACAAGGTAAATGTGGCCTTTCTGAACGGGAAATAGGGAACATTCAAGACAATTCAAGCGTAACAAGGCATTTGAATAAATAAATTGTGAGACCGTAATGTATCTTATTTTCCTTCAGAATGAAGTACTTACTGAAATTACCCTATACCGTATTGATTCTGTTTATTATTATTTTTTACCTCGTTTCGGAATAAAAAGTATTATATGTGTTACCGTATAATAATTTTTAATACTAAACAGCTATCTACAATCCAAACTTCATCAAAAGTAGTTAAGCTGTTAGTGCGTAACGAAATAATATACATATTATATTCCCCTACTTCTTATACACATACGTAATTAAAAACTCATTCGGTAATTATATAGAAACCGGCCAAGTGCGAGTCGGACTTGCGCACGAAGTGTTCCGTACCATTATCTATAAAAACGGCAAAAAAATCACGTTTGTTGTACGGGAGCCCCCTTAAATATTTATTTTATTCCGTTTAGTATTTGTTGTTATAGCGGCAACAGAAATACATTATCTGTTAAAATGGCAACTGTCTAACTATCACGGTTCATGAGATATAGCCTGGTGACAGACGGACAGACAGCGGAGTCTTAGTAATAATCCCGTTTTACCCTTTGGGTACGGAACCCTAAAAATTAGGTAAATATTAATTGATATGGTTTGATTGCTTTTTTTTTATTTTTATGTGTCAGTAATGAGACGATCGAGACGCTCTCCTGATGTTAAGAGATAACGCCTGTCCATGACCATTGCAGCGATACACAGAACTTTGAGTAGTAAAACAAAGTCCAGAGCATCGCTGCCTTGGCGCTCATTACTTTGAGACTAGATGATTAGTCTCAACAGCCCAGTAATTTCGCTAGCTGCAGCACCCTTCAAACCGGAACACAGTAATGTTTACACACTACTGCTTAGCGGCAGAATATCTGGTACTGCGGTGGTACCTACCTAGACGACCTCCTGCTAAGGAAATCAACCACCAAGTACTTGTACGTGCTTATATTGAGTATCTACATTTAAAAGCTAAAGTGAATAGATTTGTTCTAAATCGACGTGCTCCACACCAGTAGGTACTTAAAAATACTCATATTTAAAAAATAATTGCAAACTAGTTGTTTTGAAAACGTTTGTGCTGCAAAATCCTGATAAAATTTCTTTGAAATGCATGAAGCCGCAATATTAAAAGAAACACTGATATCTCGAGTGTATCCATTCAATGAGAACCTAAAACTTAGTATTCATTTATAAGAGTCAAAAGACATTTTCATGATGCAGATATGTTCATTTTCTAGAGCTTTGGAGAATTGCTTAAATTATAGCTTAAATATGTACGATAAGAGGTATTCTAGTTTGAATATTATTTGGTACCGCATTTTGATTTGTTCTAATCTGTTCGCACATACTGAGTGTTAGGGAGAAATGTCCCCAAAAAAGAAGACAAATGGTTGTGTTGATTAAACGTGTGATCACCAATGAGATAGAATTAGACACACGCATTCATGTACACATGAGCATAGATAGAGTGTCATAGATGCTTGGCGGCAGATTTGGTAGCTAGTCAAGTATTAGAAAGTATCCTACCACCACACTGTGGTTTCTTCACGATTTTTCCTTTACCGGCAGCTCAAGCTCATTGTAGGGGTTTGAACCCATATCCGTCGGAGTATGAACCGACCGCGCTAACCACTGAACTATCATCGCTACAAAAGATGTTTGTTTGTCATTGATAAACTATGACATGACGAAAAAAAAATTAAACCATAAATCCAGTACATTCTTATCCTATTGATATTCTGCTCAAATATTTGAAACCAAAGTAAACTAAGTATATCATATTAGGCATGTTTGCGTCAACAAGCTCATGAGTTCCCAGATGCTCCAAACATAGTTGTCGTTAGGCCAAAGTTGCCAAAACTAATTTTCCAGGAATGTAAGCTACGTTCCTTATACGTACCTACAGAATAACTTCCTAGTTACTTTATCGGATAGACTGCCAATTTCTTTTGTTTCATAGGGATAGAAATAAATGCAGCCTATTGTGGCATATTTTTTACTAAGTAGTATGAAACAAAAGAAATTGGCAGTATTAGCTCCAATCATTTTTATTCATTATTATTATAGCAATCTTGAGTTCAATCCAGTTTTATTTCTTGATTTATTTTATATCTTGGCGTAAGTTGTAGGCAACAAGAGTGGAAGTCATCTGACGCTCACCCCAAATTTACTGCTCCGACAATAAAATATATGGCCATAAATATTTAACACTTAACACAGGCATTGTTGAAACTTTCCAGCAGAATCTACTGGAATACAGTTGAGCATGATGTGAGCAATCCGCAAGTACAGTGATGTAGTCCCATTCCTGGACACCCTGTATATTGTCAATATCTATTTTATTTTTACAGAAGCGTTTCCCTGTCTTTAAAAAAACATACATACTTAAGTAAGTAGTACCTGGATGACCGAGCTTTGCTCGGTTTTTCATTGCCAGAAAACTTGGATAAAACGACGTTTTCTAAAAATGAAACCTAGCTAGATCGATTTATCGCCCCCGAAACCCCCTGGATACTAAATTTCATGAAAATCGTTGGAGCCGTTTCAGAGATCCAGATTATATATATATATAATAATATATATATATATGAAAATACAGGAATATATATATATATATATATATATATATATATATATACAAGAATTGCTCGTTTAAAGATATAAGATATGTGTTTTGTTCATGTCTCGAACAAACTATTTAAAATAATAATATACAATCGTGTATATATAAAAAAAGTTAAATAATTGCTTGAAAATATATATATATATACCCTTTTAAAACACGAGGCCATTGAATTACGCAATCGACATTTTCGTATTCAATAACATAATGTTCGCAAGCTACGAATTACATAATAGGAAATAATTATGCTTAATGTAACACTTAAATACTCATCTTTGCAAGGGTTAACACAAAACGGCCCAAACCTATTGATACCCTTGTCAAGGATGCAAGGCTCTTTAAAAATCCGTTGCTTTGCATGCTACTTAATCGACTCTAAACATTAGAGGAAGAGAGAGAGAAAAGAACTTCTCTTGCGTATTATTATTCCTTAGTATAAAAAATTATTAGGACACTATTAAACATTCCAAACTAAAGGAATTAGGAAGGCCGCAGCAGACTGCCAGCTGCCAGAGAGAGCCAGCATTTGATTGATCTGATTTTATGACTACTTTACGTTGCATTGTACACGTTAAAGTTACAATTATTACGTAGCGATGATAGCTCAGTGGTTAGCGCGGTCGGTTCATACTCCGACGGGTGTGGGTTCAAACCCCAACAATGAGCTTGAGCTGCCGGTAAAGGAAAACATCGTGTAGAAACCACAGTGTGGTGGTAGGATACTTTCTAATACTTGACTAGCTACCAAATCTGCCGCCAAGCATCAATGACACGGTCATGAGCACATTATTCCATTGACATGTAATCAGTGTTCTAAATCTCAATGTAAAGATATTACGGAATTGACTTGTAACATTGGTGTTATCAATAAAATATTTGTATTTGTATTTGCATGAATGCGTGTACAGTTTTGAACACTGAGAAGCCCTTCATATATCCATGATTCAAAATTCTTTGATTCTTTAGCTATCGAGTTGTGTAAGTAAAGTTAGAATGTAGTTAAATGTATAGCTGCTACACCAAACTGTATCCCCCGATTGTATTATCACCAGTATTCTGAATTGCCTCCCACTATAAGCAAATTAAAAGAAGTATTCACATCAAAAGCTCATGAATTAATGATAAATAATTTCAAGTAAGTTCAAATAACACACTTCAAACAAAAATTGAATGTTTAAAATTCCAGACGCTCGAACTATGTAAAACTATTTTAAAAGTGAAGTCAAAAGAAGGAATTCAGCTTGGCTGGGTAACATTAACAAAATTACGGCGTGTTTTCTCGTCACGCATTTCACAAAGTCTCAAAACGAAAGTCCTCAACCTGTCATGACCTGCGGCGCCGAAACGTGAACATTCACAGTTGGAACAATTCACAAGTTCAAAGTCACTCAGCTAGCTATGGAAAGAGGTTTTCGTTTCTCTAAGGGATCGTATCCGGATTGAAGAGTTTCGCCAAAGAACCAAATAGCCGACATAACTAAGCGTATCGGTAAGCTGTAGTGGCAGTGGGCTGGTCAAATCTATCGTAGAGCCGATAACCATTAGAGTAGATGTGTTTTAGAGAGGAAACCAAGCGTAAGACGCCCTGAGTGCAGTGACTTTAAAAAAATATAAAAGTAACGAGACGAATGATACGCTGTCCTGATGGTACAATATAACGCATCTCCATGATCATTACAGCAATGCACAGAACTTTGAGTAGCAAAATAAAGTCCGGGGTATCGCTGCTTTAGCGCTCATTACTTTGAGACTTTCGATGGTTAGTCTCAACAGCCCAGTAATTTCGCTTCAAACTGGAACACAGTAATGTTTACACACTACTGTTTAGCGGGAGAATATCTGGTACTGCGGTAGTACCTACCTAGACGACTTTCTGCTAAAGAAATCTACCACCAAGTAAAAAAAATAGTAATAGTGAAGACATAGAATGATGGAGAAAAACCCGATGGAGCTAGATGGAATGCATTAAGAGAGACCTATGTTTACCAGTGGCGTAAGGTGATGATGTCTCTAAAATCCCAGAGTGAATACCATCTCCATTGTGCAGTTGGTACATCTTTTGACGAATGTTCAGTAATTTGATGTGCAACATAATAACTTCCTCATAATATAAAGGGTGCGAATATAAAACATGGCGACTTTTGTCTCCAAGCTCCATGGCAGATAATCCCATAAACAAAGAGCTCGTCTCCTTTTATCTTTAGATTTATTTCCTTCAGACAATACGCCATGATTGATAGGGATTTCCCAAAAGTTTTATTGAAACGAGATTGGATGGTACACGGGATACTGGATATCGTTTTGCTTAAGTTTTGTTAACGCTTGATTTATGAAAAGCTTTTATTTCTATGTAACATTATGCCTACTTCCTAGCTCAGTGCACGTGAGGAAGAAGTAACATTTTAAGGGATTTTTTTCATGGTAAGAAGTAATGACACGAACGAGATGCTCTCCTGTTGGAAAGAAAAAATGCCTGTCTATGAACATTGTAGCGGTTCCCATTTTTTTTAAAATGGTACACAACACGATCACAACCAATAATGAAAAACACGATCATTATCATCATCATCATCAGCCGTATGACGTCCACTGCTGGACATAGGCCTCTCCCATTGACTTCCATAAAGACCGGTTGGAAGCGGCTCGCATCCAGCGCGTTCCTGCGGTCTATATTAGGTCGTCCACCTTGTGGGTGGACGTCCTACGCTGCGCTTGCCGGTCCGAAAACACGATACAGCTTAAGAAGAGACAATACAGAAAAAAATACAGGAACACAGTAATGTTTACACACTACTGCTTAACGGCAGGATAATTGATACTGTGGCGGTACGAGCTCCTGCTAAAGAGGCTACCACCATAAATCATTCATTCATCAGAAGTTGTATCAATGCTATTTTCGAATCAATATAATGATTGATGAATCAATACCACACGATTAAGTTTCAAACTTAGAGCGTACAATTTTTTTTAAAATAATTATTAATAAATAATTTCCAATTTTATTTCCTAAACGATTTAAGACAAAGTGAATAATATACACGTATTTAAACTAGTTAAAAATCGACACAAAATAAAACCAAAAAAGTGGCAAATATGGACCATTTTAAAAGCACGGCATTCTAAAAATATTCACGGTAAAAAATTCATATTACCGATAGCATTTCGTAACGCGAATAAAAAGCCTCTTTCAACTATTATCTAAAAATATTTACGCACATCGTCGTAAATCCTAAAGTAATATTCTTTTTAGATAATCCTTCTTAGGGTATTTTATCCATTAGCCCTTTTTGTAAAACGTTGCCACAAAATTTACGCTATAACCTTAAACTAAAGTACGTAGAAACAATCACAACCTTTCTCTATTATTTTTGGCCGTACATAAAACTTGTTTCATTTCTTAAACGCTGCTTTGGGGCTAATTTCTTTGAGACATTCGCTGGTTAGTCTCAACAGCAATAACACTGTAATTTCGCTAGCAGCAGTACCCTTCAAACTGAAACAAAGTAATGTTTACACATTTCTGTTTGGCAGCAGAATATCTGGGACTGCGGTTGCAAAAGTTTAAAATTACAAATACATTAGTCATGCTACTCATCTAAACATAGCGCGTTACCGCTAATTTACAGCCAGCGCTGCGTACCATGCCATTCAAGTTAAGCGATCACAAAATGTAAAGCAATAGTGAACGTACGTAGTTTTTATCTAATCAGCTAATTAGAATAGCAATAAAAGCTCATGGTACGTTCGCTGGTCTGCTATTGGGACCGCCACGTGACGTCTCGCACGGTACCTAATACGTATGCAAGGCTGTGGCTAGATCTGTCCGTGAGATACCTAATTTCCTGTTCGTGGCTATCCCGGGACAGCATTGCAATAGAACATGCGATTCAGTTAATATTAATAGTCAGCTTGCATGACACTTTGCTTCTTGCTACAGATGCTACGAGGCCAGTTCGTAGCACTTATGTAGCACTAGCTAGATGCACAAAGTGGCTGAGTATAATTGTCATCGTAGAGGTGTATTGTCTATTATGTAGTAGTTACATTGCAGCTCTTATACGATCTGATAAATTCTTAGTAAACTTTTGATTTGTTTTCAGAGTCATGGCTAAAAAGCAAAAGGATCATTTTGTCCGAGTTTGTCGTTCATTTGACATAAGTCTTTTTTGTATTTTTTTTTTTAATCTGTTGCTATTGTGTCAAATAAATGTATATTTTTTTTTATAATAGAAACTGGCTAGATTTGACATATTTTTGTTTTAACGGATACACACACTAGAGAGGACTCCGATGAAGAAATGCTCCAGGGCGAAGCGACACATCTCAGCACTCTACTCGCTCCCAACCCTGCTCACGCGCACTAGCCTAGAGGCCGCGCAGAGGCCTATAGCGTTAAGCAAGACGAGCCGCGCGTGTTTTGTGCTCTGCTTTAACTCCTTGAAGAAAGCCAGCGGATATGAGCGAAGCTATAGTCGGAGTATTGGAAATAATTAAAAGTGAGTAAACCCGCACAAAAAAAAAAACGAAATAGTCTTTTCTTTCAACCAAGACATATTTCAATTAAATCAAAACCTACAGTGTATTTCTCGTTGATATAGATTTATGAAATTTGGCAAGAAACATACAGTATACACGTTTTTGTCATTAATTTACAATTATCTTATACCTTTAAACGAGCAATTCTTGTATATATATATATATATTATATATATATTCTGAATCTCGGAAACGGCTCCAACGATTTTCATGAAATTTAGTATGCAGGGTGTTTCGGGGGCGATAAATCGATCTAGCTAGGTTTATTTTTAAAAAACGTCGTTTTATCCGTGTTTTCAGCCGAGCAATGCTCGGTCAACCAGGTACTCACAATAATATTATAAATGCAAAAGTTCGTTTGTGTGTATGCGTGTGTATATGTTCGTTACTACTTCACGCTCCGACAGCTTACCCGATTTAGATGAAACTTTAAATAAAGATAGTTTATATTCTGTATTAACACATGTGATACTTTTTATCCCGAAAACATGTGTGAACCCGTGGGGCGTAACTAGTATCACATAAAATTTTTAGCGATTACAAACGTACATTTGTAGTTAGCATAATCACCGTAACATATATTGGTGTATGGAAGATTTTTTCATAATTACAACGTAGGTACTTCAATTCTCAATGTATCCAAGAAATTAAATGCGTATGTACATGTATGTTTTCCTTTTAAAACGTTTAAACTTTGCCCCAGTACTTAATTATAATATTAATATTTTCCTTTGTGGGAAAAACGATCGTATATTATTGTAGGTCCGAACTAGAAAAGGTCTACAGGAGAGATACACGTTCTTTCGAATCAAATTATTTAGATTTGTGACGTCCATTCCTTACATTATCTTACAGATGTGATCTTTTCCTGCTAAAATAACATCAGATACGATAAGACAAGGATGTTTTTGCGATATTTTTCTTACTGAATAGAAGAAAATACTGTGGAAAAGTATATATGTACCACTCATATCTACTACCCACTATCATAAGTATGTTTATTCTTTCGAGTATTTCTGGTGAAATTATCAAAGGTTTCTGACCGTTAAGAATCAAACAGACTGATGCGGGACGACGGCAAGACACCCGATGGAATGACTCTCATGACATGGAAAATGGGACGGCGTCTGGTGTGGGACGTCGCATGCGTCGACACTCAGGCGCTGTTTCATCTTTCTGTGACTTCGGTTCAAGCTGATGTAAACGGCACAAATATAGTTATTTAGATAGAAAGTACGTGTTTGTGCCGTTTGGGGTTGAAAATGTAGGTCCGTGGAGGTTGATCCCTTACGAACTATATAGGGATCTGGCCAAACGATTAGAGGACCATCAGGTGGCAAGAATCCTGGCATCTTTTGTAGCGATGACAGTGGTTAGCGCGGTCGGTTCACATACCGAAGGGCGTGGGTTCAAACCTCAACAATGAGCTTGAGCTGCCGGTGAAGGAAAACATCGTCAGGAAACCATAGCGTGGTGGTAGGATACTTTCTGGTACACGGCTTACTAGCTACCACCTACAAGTTGAAAATCTGTCGCCAAGCATCTAACGGTGTGTTCCGGCAGCCTCACTTGAGAGCCAGTTCTATTCCAGGCTAGGTGTGCTTTACCATCTTCGACCACACCGTCACTTAACATCACGTTGAGTTGCGGTCAAACACGTAGCCTGTCAGCAACAAAAAAATCTACTTCGGTCAAATTACTATGAATTGTGTGGATATTTCAGAATGTGTCTATACGTGTATGTCAATTGTGTGTCCAATTCCCGAAAGTTTCAAAATTACAAAAAACAATGAAACAAATATTTTTTGCAGTGTTACTTTATCTTATTTTTAGTTATTATAATATTTGATTAGGTAGTTTAATTACATGTTAGTTTTCTTTTTCTTTCAAACCTATTTATCTTTTTCTAGATCTATTTGACCCCAGTTTTTGGCCGGCTGTACTTTTGGTCTTGTTTTCCCATCGTGTTAGTGGTCTCCCTCTGTCTCTTTTGCCTGGTCTCCACGGGGAAAAAAGACTTACTTTTACGGTCCATCTCCTGTCTATAAGCCTCGCTACGCGACCTGCTCATTCCCACTCTAGTTTATGTGCAAAGCTCTAAGTATCAGATGTTTTTGTTTTTATTTAATTTATCCGGTTTTTTATGCTTCGCTCGAGTCCTTGCTAACTCGGGTTGGTTTTGAGTTTTGATTTGACCATAGTTTTTTTATGGAGTTTTCCGTGTCTATGTATGAGAAAATTAAAATAAAATTGTACTTTACGTTTTTATTTAGTTTATTGTTTCCAATGTTAATAATTGTAGAATGATAATTTGCTATAAAAAGGTAATGAACAAGAAGTTTTAATTTAACTTCTTGCTATATTACAAAAAACAAAACATTTCGTTGTTATAATGTATGTACTTAGTAAATTACTTCAAATTGATTTCTGTTATTTATACACATTTTCCTCTATAAAGATTTAAAAATAACATTGAGTTAGCAAACGATATTTTCCCCAAACATTTTAAACTAAGTTGCGAAATTTCTATTGAAACTGGTAACACTTTAGTTTTGGCACAAAGAGCCCGTACATTGTAAAAGCCTAACATAGGTACATATATTCGAGCCTACAAGCCTACTTTTATGCCAGCGCATGCCAAACGTATAAAGCATACGAGAGAACTTTATTACAATAGAGAACCTTTTCCGGACACAACAACGTCGGTAAGCACTTTTGGTTTTTCATTTGAAATATTCCCAGTCATGTTCTGAGCATGTTATAAAAGTACTTTTTCGCACACGTCTACAACATTGTAGGGGGAAAACGTATACCCAAGGTGAAAAAGTTAGGTACATTTAAAGAGATTAAAAGAAAAGTTTTTATAATTTTGTAAGCTAATCTTTTGTAATCCGTAACTTAACAGTTGAACCGAAAAGTTTTGTTTTCAAGTTTTTTGATTGTTTTTTCTTGAAGTTCAGTTTAAGTACCTAATATTGAAGTGTTATTTAAATTCTGATTATAATTGAAAGTGTAGGCGAGATGATTTTTAAACAAAGATAAATTAAAAAATTACAAGGAATATTTGTATCACTATATTTTATATTTTAATAAAGGGTTAGTTTTTATTCATGTGTCACTGTTTGCTTCTTGGGGTTCTATGAATATTAACATTTCTTTTTTTGTGACTTCTAGTAATGTAATAAATTTTAATTCTTGCCTCTATAAGCAAAAAATTATACTCAGCCTCTCATACATTGATGATAGCTCAGAGGTTAACGCAGTTGGATCTTACGCCGAATGGTGTGAGTTCAAACCACAATAATGAGCTCAACCTTACGTAAGGAAAATATTGTGAGGAAACTATATCATGGTGGTAGGGTATAAGTACTCGGCTGGCTAGCTACCACCCTCAAACTGAAAAATTACCGCCAAGCACCCGTGTGTTCCAGCAGGCTAACTTAAAAACAGTTTCATTCCAGGCTAGCCGTACTTACCATCTCCAATCACATCGTCACTTAATATCAGGTGAGTTGTGGACAAACATCTAGTCTGTCACCTATAAAAAACAGTACCTGGTTGACCGAGCTTTGCTCGGCTGAAAACACGGATAAAACGACGTTTTCTAAAAATGAAACCTAGCTAGATCGATTTATCGCCCCCGAATCCCTCTGCATACTAAATTTCATGAAAATCGTTGGAGCCGTTTCTGAGATTCAGAATATATATATATATCCAAGAATTGCTCGTTTAAAGATATAGATAGATATTTTCCATAAAAAGATAGATCATAAAGTCTAAAATTTGAATCAACGAAACTGAGGAAAACTAGTTTTATCTTATGTTCTAATGTCAAAAAGTTATTACAGCCAGGAAGAATACTTTGAAGACAAAAATGTACTGTAAAATTAGTTATGAAATGAATTGCACCGCTCCACGCTATTGCTATGCCCGTACAAGGCTGTAGGGAATAAAATGGCTTGTCTGTCGGTTTTCTACCGAGTACACTTTGGAGAGTGCGCTTCAGATCTACATGATCTAATTCCACCCTCCCCATTCTACTATCAGACGACCAGAAGCTCTAAAAAGCGACACCGCTTCATAGTCGATATTCCAAAAACTTGAACTAAACGGTTCGAATCTACCTTCATTGTACGAACTGCTAAACAATGTAATTTGCCCCGAGTGGGTGTACCCTGATAGATACAATCTGGCTGCTGAAGGCACCAGACTTGAGTCCCGAGTGAATCGGTTTCTTAGGTTAGCATGCTCCACGGTAGAGCGCATCTTCGCTTAACATCAGGCGAGTTGGCGGTCAAACGCAAGCCTATATGTAATTTAAAAAAAAACTAAATTTAATATTAATAAGGCACACACACATACACACATATGTACACTGTACATGTAAACTTCCAACATGCAACCTAACTTTAGCCTTCACGATTGATTTTACTGGGATTTTTTTTCAGTGTTTTATATTATGATTATATAAGTGTACACATTTCAGAAGGCGCCTGTAATCAATTCATAGATTTTTTTAAAGAATCAGAGGTCATATTAGCTTTGGCCGCTAACTTCACAAAAAAGTCATCTTAATTTGGTCGTGTTATAATAGGCAGCTACTTTTGGCTGCCAACTTCACACCGGTTAAAATATTGAATAATTACCTAACTGTTAAACCCTAACTTACACACTCAATCAAAACTACATGTTCCAAAATAAGCTTGAAATACCTATTTTTCACAATTTGTGCGGTTGGTATATAGTCTTAAGAGAAGTGTAACGTACTGGTGATCCACGGTGAGAGCTCTGCGAGGCGGCGCCACGAGGGCTACGGGCCAGGCCGCCTGCACCAGCGACTCACGCACGAACTGTTCCCAAGACGGGGAACTACCCCCTGAAACAAAAAATGTACTTCAAATACTATCGGACAAACCAATAAATTGCTATCCTTGTTCTTTAGAGCAAGCAACTAGTCACACTAATATTATAAAAAGTGAAAGTTTGTGAGTGTGTGTGTACACATAGACTACTTTTTATCCCGAAAACATGTAGCGGGTTACACCGCGGGAGGCAACTAGCTATCAATAGTAGGTACAGGGGGAAAAATACAGATCTCACTATCAAAGCTTGGATGATAAATGTTTTGGAAACATGTGACAGGCAGGAATGTGGCCGTAATTCAGGCTGTTTTTCTGTTGGTAAAACTCAGCGCTAAAGAAATAAGAGTATTTAGTATCATATTATATCGTTGGCATAAAAATAAGAGCGGCTTTATATGGTAACGCTTCCAGCTTTAAACAATCATTCATCGTTTGAATGCGTTTTGCGCGTCATATTCGAAATATTTAAAATCTAGCTGCATCCCGCGATAAAAAGTCTACGTGTTAATCTAGAGTATAAGCTATTACAAAGTTACATCCAAATCTGTTAAGTCGTTAGGGCGTCAAGAAGTAACAAACGTACAAACTGTCGTTTCTGCTAACATTAACAATTTTAAAAGACTGAGACAGAGCGGCACGGCCTGTCTTCACACGGGTACACACACAAAGACAAGTAAATGATAAAAAATTTAAAATGCCTCCGACACAAAATCAAACAGGTAAGAACACTCCCGACTAATTCACCTTTCAAACAAAAAAAAAACAAAATTATATTCAGTTCTTCCTTTTGGGAGCTACAATGCCACAGACAGATATACAAACACACAGGCATAGACACGTCAAACTTATAACATCCCGTTCTTTTTGCGTCGGGAATAAAAAAAAAAAAAACTGATCGCTTGCAAACTTCACAGGATCACCCGCAGGGCTAATCTGAAGATTGCCTGAAAGTCAGTCTAATTGCGTGCAAAATATAGTCTCATTAAGCGGAACAAAAATATGACGGTTTCGTGCGTGTCAAACTTCGATTTTTCAAGTTTTACTCGCAATCGAAAAGTAAAAAAATAAAAATACTCGATTTTGTCTTACAAAGCTTATAAAAAGTCTAATATTTAAAACTTTAAAATTTACGACTTACAGAAATTATCGGACCTAACTTGTCACTTGATTATTTTGAAACTTGATCTAAAGTTTTAATAATAACCAAATGTTTTAAAAAAGGTGTTATTTTAAATCGTTCCCGTAATTAATCCCATTATTTGTTTAGCTTTACGTTTTTTTTTAATAATAACATTGGTAGAGAACATTTCATCTTTTATCTATTCTATGCATCTTCTCCATCCTAAGGTTGCCTGAAAGAAATTGCTTTTAACAATAAGGTCGCTACTCGTTACATTAATTGTTAAGATTTATAATTAGTTTGTTTGTGCTGCGTGTAATTTTTGGTGTGAACAATAAAGCCATTTCATATCCATATCTATATATATATATACAACATATATTCATATTTTTACGTGGGTAACCCTGTGGTGTCTTTGAAGGAGAGGTATAACTAAGTAGCTACGTATAATAAGTATGAGAAACAACTTTCACCAGCAGTCACCTTGTGGCTTTGTGTTCAAAGTTCAACAATCTTATGTCCTAAACTCAAGTGTATCTTCTGTCTGGGACCGTCCTGAGATGTGACTGTGCAGTTTAATTTTAATTTAATACATTCTGGTTATTATTTCATACCTTTGATAACTGAAACAAATGAAAAGTCTTGCAAGGCGTTTGGTGAAACACGTAATTTGAAAATATTTAGGTAATTCATCGTGCAAAATGTACCATTTATTATAGTAAGAAGCAATATGACTAGGTAGATCATGCTCAACAGTGAGATGGTGTATGTTACATAAAAATAAGAAAATACTAAATTTTTATTTTATTTATTTTTGACAGCCTAGGTGTTTGACCATGTCACACCTGATGTTTAGTGACGATGTGGTCGAAGATGGTAAACACACTTAGCCTGGAAGCACTTAGCACTTGGCTCTTAAGTGAAGCTGCCAGAAAACAACGTTAGATACTTGGTAAGCTAGCCAGTCGAGTACTAGAAGGTATTATCACCATGCTATGTTTTCTCATTAATTTGACAAACTACACGTCCTCCTAATAGTAAGACATAGTACTCGTCCAGCAGTTCTTGACAATTTCAGTGCACGATGATTATTACTTCTTATCAATGGAATACAAAATAAGTAAATACAATTAATTTTGTTTGACATTTCACAAAACAATATCAAATTAATCAAACTTGTAATATGGGAACTAAATAACTGATAGAATACTTATGATACATACAGAATGACCAGAACATGTTCTATGTTCGTCAGACAAATGTTAGTCCTGAGTAGAAAACGTACCCACACCCTTTAGTTCTTGAAACTGACCTGCTACCTAATAAGCTAACAGGTCAAAACAGGACAGAGTTATATCTGAGCCACAACAGCCCAGTAATTTCGCTAACTACAGTATTCTCTAAATAGGACAGTAACATTCTCCACTGTTTGGTGACAAAATAAGAACCGATAAAATGCCCGAGTGGTGTAATAATAATAATAATAAATAATCATCATCATCATCATCAGCCATAGGGCGTCCACTGCTAAGCATAAGCCTCCTGGGGGGGTTTTGCCAATACTCGCCACGCTTGGCAGGCGGGTTGGGGAGCGCAGTTGGGTGTGATCGTTCGAGGAAGACGCTACTGCCCATCTGCGACGACTCCACTTGTTCAGGTTAAATTACAAAGCCTAGAACATCGTCGCAAAGTTACTAGTTTGTCGATTTTTTATCGGATTCATTTCGGAGAGTGTGCTTCAGAACTACATGGTCTGATTCCCCATGTCCATTTTTCCATCGGACAGCCAGAAGCTCAAAAAAGCGACATCGTTTCATGGTAGATGTTCCAAAAACTCGAACGAAACGATTTGATTCGACGTTCATTGTGCGGACTGCTAGACAGTGGAATGCGCTGCCCGAGTGGGTGTTCCCCGATGGATATAATCTGGGTGTCTTCAAGTCGAGAGTGAATCGGTATCTTCTAGGCAAGCGTGCTCCATCTTAGACCGCATCATCACTTAACATCAGGTGAGATGGCGGTCAAACGAAAGCCTATGTATAATTTAAAAAAATAAATATAAAAAAAACTTCCGGATTACATCCCTTAGCCGACTCTTACGGCAACCACGGGTAGAGAGGGTGGGACACTATTCTTACGCCGGCATCACCACGGCAAAATAATAAATAATATTAAATATATATTAATAAAAAATAATAAATAAATAAAAACTAAAATAACTATAGTAGAACATTTCACACAGCGCCATCCAGCCCCAAACTAAGCAAAGCTTGTACTATGGAAACTTTTTTTTTTGTAATTACATATTGATAATAAATACAGAAAAAACATTTATCGTCACATAAATGTTTGTCCTGGGTGGGAAACGAACCCACGCCTTAATATTCTAAAAGTAGATATATAAACAAAAGAACTAACAGTGCAGTCAAATACAAACATAAACCAATAGATACAAACTGGGCGCTTTGAATAAATGAACCAGTTTCAAACGCAAACCATTTAGTCAACCTCCGTACTTAGTCAACCTCCTGCGAAGGAAATCTACTACCTAGTTACTTTCACTTTTTTTTCAAGCTTATCTAAAACTTTCTTACATAAATATCTTGTACGTGCAAGAGATTACATCTTAATCGTATCCTTAAGATTAACGCCGGTGGCAGTCTCCTTTTCAGCTCTTCTGCAATATACAGGCTGTTCAGTTAAATGACGGATATACAATATATTTGAGTTTATATTACACTCGATTCTTCGACCTTGATTCGTATTAATTACCGTAATAGCAAAACCGCGAATGTTTATACATTTTTCACGACGAAACGGCTGGACTGATTTGAATGATATTTGGAACGTAGATTGCTGCTTGGATTAACACATAGGATACCTTAATCCTCGAAAATTCGGGAATACAAAAAACTTTATTACTAAGACTCCGCTGTCCGTCTGTCACCAGGCTGTATCTCATGAACCGTGATAGTTAGACAGTTGCAATTTTCACATATGATGTATTTCTGTTACCTCTATAACAACAAATACTAAAAAACAGAATAAAAAAATATTTAAGTAGGGCTCCCATACAACAGTTATGATTTTTTGCGGCTTTTATATATAATGGTACAGAACGCGTCGTGCGCGAGTCTGACTCGCACTTGGCCGATTTTTTTATTTAATAAATACATACTACTTATACATATACATACGCAACACTCAGATATGTATTTTCGTCACACAAATGTTTGTCCTGAGTGAAAATTGAACGCACGCCTAATTTAGGAAAAAGAGCTAAGTACTAAGAAATGGGCGAACAAAACACTACTATTCATATACAGTTATTAAAAAGTAGGCAGATCCGGAATACTTTAAGAATAAGGTCATAAAGTTATCTTCAAATTTGCCGAACATCCTGTGAAAATAAACAACCCATTACCGACTTCGATAGCGGGGTCTTGCCTCGTTTACTGTATCGAAGAGTTTAAGTTTGGAGTACAGTACAGGAACTGGTGCAATACACTACATCGACTAACAACTGCCATATATATGTAGAGTTGGTCTAGTGGTGGAACTATAAATTACTTGGGCAGGTTATCATTTTATTAAGAGGTAGCGATAGTGGCTTCCTTATTTGACTCCAGAGATAAATAAGAGCCCGGGTTTACCCGGACCGAAAAACCCGGGTTTTCCCGATTCTGAGGATTACAAAAAAATCCGGGTTTGATTTTTAAAACTCGGGTTTTTTTTAATACTTTTGTTTTTGTTTTTTATTAAGTTTAAGCCACTTCGAATGCAATAATAAGTAAATGGAATAAAAACACGCTTTGATAAATTATTATAAAAGTAGCTTCGTTGCTACGTTCCTACCAATAAAACAAGCCATGCAAGTTAAATGGAATGCGCGCGTCCATCTCAGGACATGAATGGGGTGAAGTGTGGAGCAGTGGAGAGGGGAGGGTGTAGCGAAGCTCGTCGCGCTAATAGAAAAAATAAATCTTTATCACTTTTTTAATCATTAAAACTGTTTTTGTAATTTGTAAAGTACCGTTTCATTTATTTAAATTCTTCCTCATCCTTTATATTTTGTACTTATTGTAGGAAATCGATATATAAACGCAGATTAGTGTATTTTAAAAAAATACAATAAATAGCTCGAAATGCTCGAAAAAACCGGTCTACCCGGGTTTTGATTACTCTTAGACCCAAAAACCCGGGTTTTCAAAATTGAACCGAGTTTCGATGCCACACTGGATAACGTTTAGCTAGCACGTTAAGTTCTACTTATAAATATTAAAAAATGTCATTCAAAGTTAATATTCTGATAATTTAAAATTCTGAACTATAAGAATTCCGAAAATCTTTCGTCAAGAACCCTTACGGTGTATTTTGGTAGCCTCACTTAAGAGCCAGTTCCATTTCAGACTAGGTAAGTTTACCATCTTCGACCATATCGTCACTTAACATCAGGTGAGCTGTGGTCTAACATCTAGCCTGTCAACCATAAAAAAAAATTAAATATGATTGGGTATACTTGGTGGTAGTTTTTGGCAGAAGGTCATCTAGGTAGGTACCACCGCAGTACCAGATATTCTACCACCAAGCAGTAGTGGAATTGTACCGTGTTATATTTACATACTACTATTATTAATATTACTGTGTAATATTTGCACACTACTGCTTTAACATTACTGTATTTCGGTTTGAAGGTTACTGCAGCTAGGGAAATTACAAGGCTGTTGAGACTTACAATCGAAAGTCTCAAAGTAATGAGCGCTATAGCAGCGATGCTCTGGACTATTATATTTATTAAGAGCCCGGTATTTAAGATGTGTTTGTGACATACTTAAGGAATGCAACTAGAATCTACAACTGAAATGAACCATCCAATGTACCTACTCAGTTTTAAAACGCCACACGCGACCCACTCACCCAGTGATTAAAATGACTGTGGCATCCGATGTTTCTTCATCTAAAATCATGTAGGTTTGTTACACGAGCAGATCTTTGATACCTAGATTATTCTGTCTGCTAGTATCAAAGGTATAGATTTATACTAGAATTTGTAAAGTAGGTACTTTAGCAGCCTCCCCAATTTCCTACTGATTAAATCAGAGCCTGTCATCCGACACGCCAGCACCGACGCCACAGAGGCCGCAACACGCCATCCGACGCAATCCTTGACCCGACAGTGTCCGGCAAGCGCCCGACCAATTTTGCCTCTAATTGAGTTTTGGCCTGTTGAAGCTTATAACTGCAGTTTCATAGAGACCTAACAGTGTTGCTAGATTTAAAAATAGCTCTTTTGATGCACATGGTAGCGGATGTAGCAAATTTTTTATACCGAAAAGTTATGAAACATACTAATTTATATAACCATTCGCGTATCGTTTTTGTAGCGATGATAGCTCAGTAGTTAGCGCGGTCGGTGCGCATGCCGAAGGGTGTGAGTTCAAACCCCAACAATGAGCTTGAGCTGCCGGTGAAGGAAAACATCGTGAGGAAACTATAGCGTGGTGCTAGGGTACTTTCTAGTACTCGGCTGGCTAGTTACCACCCTCAAGTTGAAAATCTGCCGCCAAGCATCTAAGGGTGCATTCCGGCAGCCTCATTTGAGAGCCAGTACCATTCCAGGCAAGGTGTGCTTTACCATCTTCGACAACTTCATCACTTAACATCAGGTGAGCTGTGGTTAAATACCTAGCCTGTCAAATAATAAAAAAATATTTAAAAAAAATTTAATCTTCGTGATTTAATTATTAGTGTTATAAAAGTTAATTATTATTGTTTTCTCTGTAGTATTTGGGCAATTTCTTCCATATCGTTTAGGTTACCTTGAAGGGTACCTGGAGTTACTGGGATTTTGGTTAATTAATTTTGAACTACAATGTTTCGATATAATCATAAAACAACCAACAACAACAGCCAATGTTCCACAGGAGAGTTAATTTTTGAGTGAGGATTCATTACACTTCGTTGAGCACAAAGTTTCAAACAATCTGGAAAGTGAATATTTATATTCACATACATACATATAAGATGTATATGTGCTCAATATGATAAGTTGGCAAGGAAGGTAGAAAATTATTACTAAAAACATTATTTTAAGGTCCCGTACCTCAAAAGAAAAAAGAAAACCTTATAGAATTGCTTTGCTGTCCATCCGTCTGACTTTTTTTAACAGGACCGTGGAGAGATGTCAACTTTAAATCAATATCAAATACTCAAATCTCTAATCTTTAAGGGCTGTAAAAAAATCAAACTTCTAAGTCAACACAATCAAAAGATAGAGCCGTTGCATATATTGACACTCACTAAAGACTTAAACCCTATATAGTACTTCCTGTTGAAGAGCATCATGAAATTTGGCAAAAAAACAAAGGCCTTTTTGCACAAGTAGAGAGAAAAATCCGAAAAGGGTATAAATGTGTAGTTTTTTTTAAAAAGTTTTTTTTACAAACTTATTTTTTTTTTTTTTTTTACTATCGTCATAACAGGTTTGCACCGGTAAAATTAAGCTTGTCTTTTAATCCAGTTTATTTTTTCGTATAAGCAATGTTCGGTGCTTCTTTAGTTTACGAACTTCAACTGCTACTAGGCACAATTTCGCCTATAAAGATACCTATCTTGTAATTATATGTTTTGGTTACTGATATTGGAGAGAAATTTAATAAACTATAGGAAATTTTATGAATTTCGAAAAAAGCGGGAAGATCTTCAAGGCTCGATTCCCGCAGGACGAACTATTGACAAACCTCCAAGCTTGTATGGAAACCACGGTGCTCGAGTCTGACTCGCACCTGGCCGGTAATTTTTAAGTAAGACCCCAGATTTTTAGTAAACAGAAAAACCAAACCGATAGGAATAAACATATCAAACTAAGTTTTGGGGATACAATAAATTAATTCTACATTTCAGAAATCCACCTTTAAACATTAAAAACAACAAGACTTTTTTCTACAATGTAATTCATCTCAACTGACACATTATTTATAAAATAAAAAAGACCCAATCAGTTTCGCGAAATAACAACACAGAATGAAATATACTATGAATATTTAATTTGAAGACAAACCTTTCCACTGCGATATGGTATGCATATTTTATTATACAAGGAGTTTCTTAGACAAGCTATTAAGTGAAACTCCCGAGAGATGATAAGACCTTCTAAAAATGTCTCTATTTTCACAGCAAACATAGTAAATTGTCTCGTGGAGACCATTTTGCAGAGACGAAATTAGGAAAACTTATATATATTGTTGCTGCCACAGTTTATTTGAATAAGAAACGGAATTCTTCACAATTTTTAATTATGTACAAAACTACTTCTATGGTTACATTAATTTTTAACTCTATTTTTTTAATCACATCTAAAAAAAAAAATTGTAACAAATTTTATTTTTGTTGGCTTTCTTTCTCTCATTTTGAAATAATAATCATTTTTCATCACATGAATAAAATAATATTACATATCTTAACTATCACACGATGGTAACTGAATAATCATTGAATCTAATCTAATCTATCTAATACACGAGCAACTTTTGTATATATAATCTGAATCTCGGAAACGGCTCCAACGAATTTCATGAAATTTAGTATGCAGGGGGTTTCGGGGGCGACATATCGATCTAGCTAGGTTTCATTTTTGGAAAACGTCGTTTTATCCGTGTTTTCAGGCAATGAAAAACCGAGCTAACCACGGTCATCCAGGTACTTGAAATATAACATAACATTTAATCATGAGGAGAAGAGGCAAATTTACTTAATTTTTCTTACAAATAAAACAAGAAATGTTATCGTATTCCTATCTCATTATTTCTTATGTTGAGATCGTGTGTTTGCTTGAGGCTATACTCGGATTTATCGTACGCCTTTTCTTTTTCTTCCTTGTTTTTGCATTTCCCAGTATCAAGTATTTCGATATTTTTAAGTTTTTTATTAAAAAAACAAGTTGTAAAGTAGGTACTTTCGTACAAGCTTCTATAGAATTTTAGAGGCAACACAAACATTAATGTTTACCTACACTTGACAAAACACAAGTTTTGGAAAATAATGTGATGTGGCGATACTACCTTACCACGTTCGAGCCAGAACTCTTCGAACGTCGATCCGTAACATGGATACAATAAAGACTCAATGTCAGTTTGACAATGTCACCTACTTGCAAGAAGGTACTTAAGTCCCAAAAAAATATTAGGAACTTAATTACAATTTCAGATGTTTTTTAGTTGACAGGCTAGGTGTTTGACCACAGCTCATCTGATGTTGTGGTCGAAGATGGTAAACACACCTAGCCTGGAATGGAACAGGCTGCCATGTGAGGCTGCCGGAACACACCGGCACCATGCTATGGTTTCCTCACAATGTTTTCCGGAAGCTCAAGCTCATTATTGGGATTTTAACCCACGCCCTACGGTGTGTTAACGGACCACGCTAACCACTGAGCTATCATCACTACAAATGATGAAAGTATAACACAGACATACGTTCTAATAAAAATACATCCTAGTACTTAAATTAGAGATAATAAAAATAATTCACTAATTATTTATGCATAGTAAAAAAAATACAAATGGAAACAAAATCAAGAAAAAATAAAAAAAACATCAAGGTAATAAATTCTGCTGCGATAAAATATTTTTACGTTACTTGTAACTAAAATAATTAGGATCAAATGTTTTTATGTTCATATTTAAAGTAAAATAGAGCTTATACGTGAACAAACAGGTACGAAATTGCACACAAACATAATTAGATTGGGCGAAAAACAATATAGCAAATGAAGTGCCCGCAGTGCGCACTAAACATTTTAACCGATACGAATAATTTCCGTTTGACGAACCACATGAATAAAATGAGTAAGCTATACGTTCCTGAGCAAAAATGTCTTATCTTGAGAAGGCAGTCTTGACGATGTATTTTAATTAATTCAATTCTTGTTCTCGCTTTTATACAATGAAAAAAAGGAAAGAAGAAAGAAAAACATTTATTCAACACAATACAACAGACATAAAAACAAAATACTTAAAATTATTTCTGACGATTAATAGATAAATAGATAGTTATGTATCCCTCTGGCCCTTCTATCCTCGACTAATATACGTATATACTATACAGTCTCCTTGCCAATACTCGCCAGGCTTGGCAGGCAGGTTAGCGAGCGCAGTTAGGTGTGATTGTTCAAGGAAGACGCTGCTGCCCATCTCCCGGATTACATCCCTTAGCTGACTCTTACGGCAACCACGGGTAGAGAGGGTGGGGTACTATTCTTATGCCGGCACCACCACGGCAGATGTTTAATATTAAATCTTCCAAATCGGCAACACGTATTTTAATTTTAAACTAGTTTTTAAAATTACATTTATGTGCTCCAGAAATTTAACTCTTTATTGTTGTTGTCGTTTGTGTCTTTGTTGTTTTCTTGTTTCTCTTTATTGTTGTTTAGATAAATTCTTTATTGTAGGTATTCTTTATTGTTGTGTTGTGCTCTTTATTGTTGAATATATGTTAAAGCATAGACTTCAAGATCAAAGCTGTGCTCAATGAGTAATGAGCGCCAAAGCGTCGTTACCCTCAACTTAATTATATTATTCAATGTTAACTTATCAACATGAAAGCGTTTTGTTCATATCATTAATTGTACATATAAAAAAAAATTTGATTTGTATTATATTGAGCGCTATTGGCGTCTTTAGCAAATTATTCAGATCTTTGATTTTTAATCTGCTACCACTGTTGTCTTAGTATTGAGTTTTACAAATATTTTTAGCGTTTTGAGTCCACATTTTTTGTTTGGACAGCGAGGTTGTGGAACTCTCTACCTAAGTCTGTATTCTGTAAGGTACAATATGGGTGTCTTCAAATCCAGAGTAAATAGGTTCATCAAGGTAAGCGTGTTTCATCTTAGTCCGCACTACTGCTTAACATGAGGAAGACTTGGTCAAACGCAAATCTATTCTAAATTATCCTCCTAATACTATAAATGTAATTTCCTTTGTTTTGGCATATCAAATACTGATAATAATTCCAACTGATATTTAAAAAAGGCACTACTTGATTCCTAAAAATGGTTTTCCTAATCTTTGTTTTCCGAAATATTTGCCTAAAGTCCTAATAAGTGAAAATTTTAAGTTATAGTAATTAAATAATAACAAGTATAAATTTACAATTAAAAAACCGAATCCAAGACCCTTAGGCCAACTTAACGCACTGCTCCAATGAAAAAGCGGAGTTTTGGAGTAAAGGATAAATCAATTTCCATAAAATTTACATGGGACCACCTCTGAAGTATGATCTACCTAACAAAAGAAGAATCATCATAATCGATTCATAATTGGCGGAATGATCGCGTAACATACATACAGTCGAATTGAGAGCTTCCTCCTTTTATTGAAGTCGGTTAAAAAAAGATTTTTGTAATCGCACCCCCATTTCGCTTTAGCATTGGTTATTTAATACGAATAAAACAAAATTAAAATCATAAACATCAGTGAAAATTTATCTACCTACCTACCCTATACCTACTAAACGAAAAAAATAAATCAAACCGAAAATAATTAGGTATTCAATATAAAATTTTGTTTCACCTTTTCCCTAACTAAAACAATCGTTTATCAAGGGTTACTTTGTTCTTTTTATAATAAAGCAGTATAAATCATGCGCGGCAAAATGAAATAGCCAGCTTTGTTATTTCTTTAACATTATAAAACCAAATACCCTCATTATTATTTTAATAACAATATTAGCTATAAAATATAATCCAATTAGGCTATGAGCTTATGTGATTCGCGCTGGTTAAATGAACAGATATACTCGGCTATTCTGATCAGTGTTAATTAATATTAATCAGTATTATTTCGATTTGGTCTATACTAATTTATAGAGCCGTAAAGTTTAGCCGTGGGCAGTATCTGTCTATAATCTTCGTAGTATCTTTTGAACTACTAAAACCTTATGTATATATTTTTCTGAAGGAATAATTTTGCCTTAGGTAAATGTCACATACAAAACATTTTACTTTTCTAACTAACAACATAACGATTTTAAGATTTATCTTAAAATCTTAAAATAAGGGTACCTTATTGAGCAGTTGGGTTAGCAGTTTAGGTCGATTATATCCATCATATTTATTAACTGATATCTAGATTTAGTAAGTATATGAAGATGTTAATACCTTTTTACATCAGCCACAATTCCACAAAATATTGACGTTATTTTGACAATCTGAGAGGTAGGAATTATCTCAAGAGCCACTTCTGTTTTAAGATAGGTAGGGTCAGAGCTTAATCTATAGAGGCTAGACTAAAACCGTAGCCATTTATTACAAGCAGGGTCAGAAACGTTTTTCACCGAGGCCGATGACTAGCCCAGATTTCGAAATCCGCTGCCATTTCGGAAACTGATTGAGGCTGACGTTTATTCGTATGGAGCGAATATATTTAATGGACTCACATACCAGTTGAGAGATTACTGTCATTTTTTAATGCAAATTATTCCATACCCCTAATACATGTTTTTTTTTAAATGGTTGACAGCTTTGGTTAATAATAGTACTAGATTAAGGATCAGGAACAAAAATAATCGCTTAAGCGGCTACGTTTGCATACACTTAAGTGTATGCAAACGTAACCTTTATACTTCTTACTACGAAATATATAAAAAAGTTTAATAATATTAACAACCACAGTTTGTTATAAACCCTAACATTCAAACTTAAAGTTCATTTACGATTACAAAATATTTATATTTAAGTCCTTCTGTCGTCGGAGAAAGGTAAGCATTAGATTTTAAATGTCGCATGAAAATAAAAAGTAAATAAGTACATTTTTTTTTTCTAATATGAAACTTAAAATCTAGGCAATAAGATTAAAAACATTTTGTTGACTATTTCGTGCTAACTCTATTTTGGAACTAGAAGTAGTTCTTAACATTGGCTATGATTGGACCATACTAATATTAAAATAAGACTACAAAGGTATTTGTCCTCTTATTTTTGAAGCGCTTATCGGGAATCTAGGGTTATTATTGATCGAAGGTTGATAGGCTTGATGTTTAACTACAACTCATCTGATGTTAAGTGCCGGTGTGGTCGATGATAGTAAACACACCTAGCCTAGAATTGAACTAGGGAACTAGCTCTCAAGTAGGGCTACCGGAACACACCGTTACATGTTTGACAGCAGATTTTCAAAGAGCTACGAATCAGCATGTTAACCAGACTTAACAACGACCTGCGCAGTGACCCTCTCAATGTCTCAACCGTCCTCGAGTGTCTCGAATACCCAATGACCCAGATATTTAACTTTATTACCTTTGTGAGCACAATGCCAATGAGAAACACTGGTAGGACAAAGGAGTAAGTTTTTGTGCCTGCCTCACTTTTGACGGGTTTATATCTGAGCCCGTGTAACGCTCGCAGATTGCTGTGAGGTTTCTGAGAGCACTAATAAATGGGCTCAGCAACATGTCGTCCGCGTAATTGATGTTGTTGACAAACACACCAGCAAAGGAGCAGCCGACAGAGGGCATTGCGGAATTCACGCGCCAGGCGGTCTATGTAGAGGTTAAAAAATGCTCGGTGCGGACAAGCTGCCAATGTATAATGTGCAATGTGGCATGTGCTGCAATGTGGCAAAGCACATTGCAGCACATGCCACATTCCAGCATATAAATTTCCGATAGTTACAAAATAGCAGCCGTATAGATTCTATTAGTGCAATACTGGACGTTACGTTATAGTTTCCTTATGATGTTTTCTTTCACCGCCAGCTCAAGCTCATTGTTCGGATGTGAACTGATCGCGCTAACCACTGAGCTATCGTCGGTATAATTCATTTTTTTATGATTGTTTAATGTTTTTATTTGCAAAGTTGTTTCTTAGTCTTAACATTTTGATTGACTCTCAAAGAATCAATAACTTTGATGGCTATGTCACATTTTTTTTTAATTTATTTATTTATGCTTCTCAGTAATAACTACAATACATAAAACACTAATAATAATTAATTGAAATCTAAATGTGTTGCTTATTTAAAGAAGCACAACATGCAATTATTAAATTCAGGATAATAAATTAAATTTAATAATAATCAAAACCACAATTAAACTCGTAAACAAAATAAAATTCATAATTAAAACAATAATCAAAATTAAAATTAAAATCTAAATAAAATTCAAACTAAAACCATAATCTAAACAAGCGATAACCTAAAAATACAAACATTTGACAGCGTTCAAATAACTCGCACTAACTAATACCGTGGAATTTTCGAAGTGTAAAAAATCCCTCCCAATTTCAGAGTATGCCACGACGATGCAATTTTATGATAAAACTAAAATAAAATATAATAGCTATTCAGTTCGTTGCGATTTCGACTCGTTAGTGATAATTCTTTGTTGTTTTTGTTCCCGGATGTTTTTACTATTCACCAGCCGGCAAATCCCAGCATGAATATTAAAGTTGCAGATTTCATTAATGTTGCAGAGAGGTTTGGGGCCTGTTCAACAAAGGGTTTACTAGGTATGTATTACAACGCTAATTCTGATTACCTCATACAGCGCTTTTAATCACGTCCGGCTTACTACTTATATTTATATACAGAAAGTTTCAGGGAAGCGTGAGCAATTTGCTGTAATTTTCTTCACATAGCCGGGTATCAAAAAGAACAAATTTTATATGGAACAGGCTCTGAAATAGCATAAAAATTAAAACACCTCTTCCATATAGACAGCCCTGTTGGCTCATTTGGAGTATGTCTGCCTAAGCTGTAGGGCGTGGGTTCGATTCCCGCCAAGGACAAATGTTTGTTTGGTATAAACAAATGTTTGTTCTGTGTCTGGGTGTTCTGTATGTATTATAAGTATGTATTTAGAAAAAAAAGTATTTATGTATTCTATCAGTTATCCGATTTCCATCACACAAGCTCTGCTTAGTTTGGGGTCAGATGGCGCTGTGTGAAAAAAAAAAAAAAAAAAAAAATTTTTTCTTGAGGGTCAATAAATATTGGTTGACCTTTTCACACAGCACTATCTATCCCCAAACTAAGCAAAGCTTGTACAGTGGGGCCCAGAAAACTGATATTAAACTTAGATTTTTTTGTGAAGCAAGCGCTGTAGCTTTGATAGCTCAGTGGTAAGCACGGTCGGTTTATACCCCGAAGGGCGTGGTGGTATTTTGCTGGCGATCCAGCGCGAAAATGCCGCCGGTTTGATGGATACGTTTGGTGGCAAGCTCGATCAGTGGACTTAGTTTTAATTAGGTTTATTGACATGTATACATAAAATTTTGATTTGTACTGTATGTAACTGAATTAAATTTATGATTATAAAAAAAAACGTAAAACTTATATTTTTCGAATCCTTTTGTAATTGCCTTTATTTAGATATCCTACTTAATAGGTTTAATTTCTTTTTTTTGTTATCGTTTCACTATTTCGCGCCAAAAATCCCGCATCTCGATTTCTTTAAATCCAAAGACAAACACTTGGGTTATTGAGACGAATCTAACGATACCTTATTTTTCGTAATACATATGACCGTTAGGAAGATACAAGGTAATTAAGAAAGTTACATACATACATACAAGATACGAGCGAAAAACAGAATCCTTCCTTGGCAGTCGGGTAAAAATAAATATTTGGTCCTGTTCCAACGGTTTTTCTTCGGGATTCGTTCTCTTCTACTGTAAATTTTTATGAAAATCTACCTTGAAGTTTTTTTTCTCGTGGACATCACAGCTGATTTCATAAACGAATTAAAAAAATAAATAGCAATGAAATATACAAAAGATTTTTTATAATTTTCGACCGGATTATTTTAAAAGGAACAGTATTTCCCGACTGAATCGAATTGGGTCAAGTTCTTGCTCGAATTTCTACAAATTCTACTTTAGGGGTTCTAAATTTTCCGCAATCAGAGTACTGAGATTGGGTTGTTTATTACGTGTAAGCACTACACAGATCCATAATTAAATTTTGTAAGAACATTTCAGGAAATTTCAGTTTATTGTGTGTATTGTATTATGAATATATAAATTTGAGGTTTTCGATCTAACATTTACACGTGTCACTAAGTCTGCGAGGAACTTCGATATTATTTTACTCATAGTTTTTTTCGATCTACAGATAATCTGACTACTTGTTTCGTTGTATATTAAATAGTTAGATTATATGTTCTTTTATGGAAACCAGTTAAGTTGTCTGACTACAGCTTCATATCGAAGATCGTTAACACACCTAGCCGAGAAGGGAAACTAACCCTCAAGTGAGGGTACTGGAATACACCGTTAGGTACTTTGTGGCAGATTCTGTAACTTAAGGGTGGTAGCTAGCCAGACGAGTACTAAAGATCATCCTACCACCATGCTATGTTTATCTCAAACTCCTTTACCGGCAGTTTAATATGAACCCACGCCTCACGACGTGTGATCCGACGACTCTGACTACTGAGCAATAATCTCATAATTTTGTATTTTGTTTTAGTTAATAAAGATCTTTAACCCGAAAAACAGATCAACTATATTATTAACTATTTGTACCAAATTGCTATGAACAAGGTCATCGTTCAAATATTTTTGTCCCACAGAAAATAACCTGCTCACAAAGCATTATCCCCTAGATAATCAAAGTGATACCGTATCGCCCCGTCGTATGAGGCACGAGAGCAAAATATATTAAAGAATGACGCCTACAGAAGAATGCTGAATATGACAGGGATCACAATAGGAGCATACCGTGGCAACCTTGATGCGACCCTTCATCTCAGACGTATTTCGAAGCATATTTCAGAACTGGCATATATTATTATAAAACGAGTAAGTAGGTATATTAGTTCTATCATCTTTTTATCATAGTACGTAGTCACTAAAAACTTTCTATTGAAGCTATTGAACCCGCTTTTATTGAACATGTTTTTTAATAACAAGTTATATGTAAGTAGTAATCGTCACATCCGTGGATTTTGATTCATGTCGAAAATATAGTCTGGCCTGGGTGAATGAGAAAAAAGATGCACCTCGCTCTTTTGTTAACGGTCATTACATCTGCATGTCATTGCGTGTAATTTTAAGGTAATTACATTATCACATCCAAATCAGTTCTGTTTTTTTATAAGATGTCCCTCTGCCGGTCGCATTGTGAGAAAGGTAAAGCCATAGTCCACCACGCTGGCCACGGATTGGCAAACATAACACATATTTGAGTTTTTTTTTAAAATACTGATTTTTAGGTTTTCTCAATATGTTTTCCTTTACTGTTTGAAGTCATCGGCAATGCGTACATGAATTAGAAAAGACAGAGGTGCGTGCTGTTGCATACGAACCCAGGTCTTCCAGATTGGAAGATAGACGGAACTTCAAATTTAGTGTCTATTTTCCACACAATTTTGTACCATTTGTTAAATTTTGTTAAATTTTCTTATTCCTAAGAAAAATGTACCAAAAAGACTGAGTTTTAAAACGCACTTCATTTTTTCAATGCGCAAAGTTGTATAGCTCCGTAAAAACTCTTTTCTAAACGTAGGTATAATAAACATAATATTTTTTTTTAATTCAAAAGCTTTATTTATTAATTATTTCTGTAATTTTTTTGGTACATGTGACTTGCATGTAACATTATGTTATTTATAGTCAATAAATATTACTGATTAGCTACGCCCCGCGGATTTATCCGCGTGGTGATGGACGATGATGATGATGAAAAGTATCCTATATCTTATTCCAGGGCCTAAAGTACCTACATGCAAAATTTCACCCAGACCCGTTGAGTAGTTTACGCGCGAAGACGTAACAAACAGACAAATATTCGCATTTATAATATTAATAGTTAAGATTTACTGACAGAGTATAAGACGTAATTATACGTGGGTAATTATGCAGTAACATAGTTTAAAACACATCCGGTAACCTTTTAGCCATAACAAAGTACAATGCGTACGCAGCCTTGTCTATGCTTCACACCATAATCGTACTTTCAAAAAGAAAAAGTTCTCAAGGTGTCAAAGTAAAGTAATAATAAAGTAAAGTAAAACGTTAGTTACGTTAGTAACGTTAGTTTAAGTCTGAGTATCCGACTTAAAGTAACGTAATCCTGCATAATTAAAACAAAAATATGTCAAAACCACGTTAGTAAAACATCAAAACCAAACTCAAATGTAGTTTAATTTCAAGTCTTGTTTCGTGTAGTAATTTGGTGTTGTGTAACCTTTGATCGAATAGAGTTTGCTTCGGTGATAGTGCACTGAAATGAGTTAAATAGGCGCCTAATCCAATTTCGTCGTCTGCACTCCATCAACAGACAACCACAGAGCGTTTCGCTTCCCCATTTATAATGGAAGCAGAGAATAGAAATTCTGCCCGACATCGAAGTTAACCACTCGAAAATTTGGATTAGTAAAAGTTTCAATGAGAATTCTTTTGCTTTATTCGGACAGTTGCATTTTCAGCCATTATTGTTTAATATGTTTAATCTACAAATTGAATATGTAACTAATTCAATAAACTTAAATGGACACCTATGTTAGCTCATTTGGAAGTGTATCTGCTTCTAGAGCTGCAGGACGTGGGTTCGATTCTCATCCACAACAAACAATGATATGAGAAGCATAAATGTTTGTTCTGTTACGGTGTTCTATATGTACACGATAAGTATGTATGGATTTACAAAAAAAAGTATTATATCAGTTATCTAATTCCCGTAGTAGATACAAGACACAAGTTTTGCTTAGTTTGCGGCTAGATGGTGCTGTGTGAAATATCCTACGATATTTATTTATTTACACAAACAGTTTTATATACCTTAGCAATCTATGACCATTATGACCATTCAACGTTTTTCACTTAGCTTATGAGTCTGCTCATGGTTATTACATAATTATAACATGGCTGAAACGTAGCCTTGAGTACAGTTGAGCATAGTTCAGAGGTTAGTGCGGTCGCTTCACATCTCGAAGGGTGTGAGTTCAAATCCCACCAATGAGGAAAAACATCGTGAGGAAACCATAGCATGGTGGTAGGGTACTTTCTTGTATCTACTCGGTTGGCTAGCTACCACCAAACCCTCAAGTTGAAAAACTGCCGCCAAGCATCTAACGGTGTGTTTCGGCAGCCTCTCTTGAAAGCCAGTTCCATTCCAGGCTAGGTCTGCTTTACCATTTTCGACCATACCGTCACTTAACATCAGGTGAGTTGTGGTCAAGCACCAAGCCTCTCAGCGATAAAAAAAAATACATGTTGAAAATTTGTAGCTAAGCATCTAACAATATGTTCCGAAAGCCTCACTTCAGAGCCATTTCCATTTCAGGCTTGGTATATATTCAAATACCATCTTTAACCACACCGTCACTTAATAACAGGTGAGCTGTGATCAACACAACAAAAACGTAAATAATTACAGATAAATAATTTAAATTATTTAGTGCCCCATTAACTAACAAAACAAAAAATACTGTTAGCATTTTAAGGGTTCCCAACAAAACTAGAAACCCTTAAAATTTTCTTGTTTCGCTAGTCATTATAATTTTATTCTATTTTATTCAAATTCTTAGGCAAATTACTTCGCGGATTTTTACATTCTTACTAAGAGAATGTAAAAATATCCATATTCAAAAATGCGAGGTTAATCATAACTTAACATTTTATTCATTTAGAAAATTTCAAAAGCAATTCAACTATATGAGTATATCATTATTTTGTTTCATAATTATTTATAAAACTAATTTTCTTTGATAAGCAATTCCTTTTAAATTTTTCCTACTGTATTTAAAATATTGTAGCTTAGGAGATAATAAAGTTAAATTATTCGTCAGTTTTCTCGTCTCTTATATATTTTGGAACCATACAGTGTTATAAAAACTATTATACTATATATACATATCATATAAAAAAATCTATACCTAATTAAAAACTAATAACAAAATATAAAATTCGTCTCTTTGTTATACATACATATATATGTTATAATGAATATTTCTTCGGGAAGCTGGTTTTTTTTTGGTAGAGTTGACAATGTGTTTGCCGTGTGGTGCCGACGTAAGAATAGTACCCCACCCTCTCTACCCGTGGTTGCCATAAGAGTCGGCTAAAGGATGAAATCCGGAAGATGGGCAGCAGCGTCTTCCTTGAACAATCTCACCTAACTGCGCTTGCCAACCCGCCTGCCAAGCGTGGCGAGTATTGGCAAAACCCCCCTCCAGGAGGAGGCCTATGTCCAGCAGTGGACGTTCTATGACTGATGATGTGATTCTTTCAGAAAGAGTATTGTGTGAAGAGGCACGAGGCGTATGTAGGTGGTTGTGGCAGACGTGGAATAAAGCTGCGCAATGGATAATGCCATTTACCCTAAATCTGGAGAAATTGTGCTGGGTCTGTGCCACACGCAGTGATTGTAGCAAGTATAGCATACGCTGCAATCGGATACATCACATTTTAAATCACGACATCCCATATGGTGACTGCATTTGATTCAAAATAATTTTAAAATAATAAAAATTTGTTGAAGCACCTAAATACCAGCTGGAAGCTTTGTAAGCGGTTTTTTATAATTCATAAAAACTTAAACTAAATAAACTATAGTTAGGTATATACACGCACTTCAGCTGCACTCGATTTACTCTAGCATAGCAATAAATTCTCAGACCTTTCACTACGCTAGGAAGTAATTACTTACTCAGAACTAACCCTTACCCGTATTTTATGGCATACATAACTACTAACTACAGTAACTAGCAACTAAAATGATGTACGAGTACCCACCCTTGCGCCACGGTCAGCAAAAACTGGGCTAGGAGAGGTCAGAGGTCTCCGGAGACTTTAATTGTAGCAAATGAGAAACGGCATCGTCGATGTAAATTAAACTTGGTTTTTATGACCGTCAATTGTTAATTTTAGCGGTTTATGATCATTTTATGTCTGTTTTATTTTGATGAAGCTTGTTTTTTTTTTCATTCTCAACTTTAGCAATGTATTTCTACTTGACTTTGTTTCTTAAAGTTCTGCTTCGAGAGCTGAAGAGCGTGGGTGCGATTACCACTCAGGACTGACATTTGTGTGGCTAACTGGGTGTTCTGTCTTTATTATAAGTATTATTTACGAAAAAAAAAGTATTTAAGTATTCTATCAGCTGTCTAGTTGCCATAGCACAAGCTTTGCTTAGTTTGGGGCTAGATGGCGCTGTGTGAAAATGTCCTCCAATATATAACTATACCGCGTTGCCTCTGGAACTCATTGGAGCATGTTAATTTAGATTAATGGCATAAATATACCTTAATTTATATTTATACCTTAAACGAACAACTTTGGTTTGTCGCCCTGTAATATCAATACAAATATTTTTTGTGCTATTTATTGTTGTGTGAGATGTTAAAACTAATTTTATCTCTCTGTTGGCAATATACAGTTTTTAAGGCTATTTGTCGAGTATGTGGTCTTTACAAAGGGCAGTCGTACTCGTGCACCAGTGTGCGCGAGGGTGTGTGTTATAGGGGTGTGTGTGTGTGATCTTTGTTAGTTACTTCTTCACGATGTAAGATGAATTTGAGAGAAGGTGGAAATACTCTAAACGATTTTCTTATGTTATTTTTTCTTTGTATTTGCCTTTTAACAGTATCGGTTAAGTAATTCGATATTACGAAAAACCAAGTGAAATAAGTCACTTGTCACACAAAATAAATCAAGGCCATGTCCGGTAATTCCCTAATGCAATGAAACTTTGCTAAAAACTTCTAGGGAGTTTTGTTTACAACACGTAGGTTAATGCATGTATTACACTTATCGATACTAGGGCATATAGTTTAGTATTTTACGATTAGACTTCATTATTTATAAACGACAACGTAGCACACGTAAAAGAAACTTTCGGGGTTTTTTTTTTCCGTTCCCATCAAAACGCTCTACATGCAATTTTTCATTCCAGAAAAGTGTACGCTTTGCGTACGATATTTGGTACACTAATATTATCAAGATCTTCGCGCTTAAACAGCTGGACAAATTTTGATGAAATTTGATATGGAGGCTGACACCCTGGATTAACACATAGGGTACTTTTTATCCAGAAAAACGTAGTGTTCACGTGGGATGCGCAAGGAATTTAAAAAAACAGCGGGTAGCACTGCGGAGTGCTGCTAATAAAACCGCAAGAAGTATTTTTAGTACATAATTATATAACATCATATCCAGTGTTATAAGGTCTGGGTATACAAAGCCATTTTGTGCATTATTTTGAACGCAGTTTTAGTTTTTTAGTAAAGGCACAACCGTGAAGTCGCGATAAAGACAGCTGCCTCATGCCAAAGAATAATATTACTCACAAGGAGCGCTCCGTAGTTTGGTCAAGGATCTACTTTATTTATAAAATACCTATTTTTTTCACAAGTGACATACCCATTATAAAAGTATTACAATGATAAATATGATGACCCTCTATAGGCTTAATACAAAAGCATATAATTCTATACAGCTAGAATCTCTGCATAAACTTTGATATTTCGTTGCGCCACACATAAATGTTCTAACTAAGCTCGTTCTGTTTCACAGTTAGAGCGTACAAAATATGGACTACCGCAACCAACAATAATATTTACCCATATTCCATATTCCTGAATAAACATCTTTCATCGCTTAACTCAAACACTTATATGTATTATGGAAACACGTTGCGCCTTGAGTGATGTAGTGTCAACGACAAAGGTACAAAAACAAGGATAGAAATAAGGAATGTTTTTGGCAGCACAAGTTCAAGGCTATTCGTCTCAGTAATTACGTAATGTTAATAAGAACAACATTTTGACTGGGATACGGTAACTTCTAATAATCTAGCAAGACCGTATATTACGGATACGAACTTTTTTTTGGTTGACAAGCTATATGTTTTTTATTTAATATATTCGCTCCACGGACACCGAGGTCCGGACGTTTGTCAACTGTTTAATTTTTTTTTATTGTTATTTTGTATACAATTTAGGGACACAGTGTCTTTTCTGACAGTAGCGCATTCCATAGCTTGGTGGTCACTCGTTAGTTGTCCCCTAGCTGCGCTAGAGTGTGCACGCTTTCAACTATGTACCTAATCTCGTAATCAATGCGAATGAATAGAAATGGTGATCGCCAGAAATAGAGTTTAATTTACATACTCCACCCAACCGTCAGAGGAACACGCAGATAGTTTGGGGGTTGACGATAAATCTAATAGATCACGTCTGCAGTAAATCCTTAAAATCCTACAACCCTCACAGTGGTGGTGGTGAAATCGCTTAAATGACGTCATCAATAATAATGCTATACAATCCCCACAATGGTGACCCTGACGTGTGACAGGTTTGTTAGAATAATTTTATTTAACTTTTAATTATTTAAATTGATTAACACATAGGCTACTTTTTATCCCGAAAAACGTAGTGTTCACATGGAATGAACAAGAAATTCAAGAAACTGCGGTTAACACTGCGGGGCGCAGCTAGTTATAAATAAAATAACAAATACATCATATATTATATGTATTTTAAAGGACATTTCACACAACGTCATCTAGCCCCAAAATAAGCAAAGCTTATACTATAGGAACTAGAGAGTTGATAAAATACTTGTGTACTATTTTTTGTACAGTTGACACTGTACAAAACAAACATTTATTTAATGTGTAATGTGAATCTTACCCGCTTCCTTCAACTCTCAAAGAAGAACTACTACCAAATGAACTATCAAGGCGGTCTCATATATCAATATGTATTATCAACAAAAAAGTATTTTAGTAGCCTACATTTCCAGCCGGAGTGCTAATATAGGCTGTAATATCAGCTCTCCGTTTCCTTTAGCTGTATAACGCTGTGTTAGAAATTATCAATAACTGAACACCTTACTTTGCTACGGATAAAATATAACACGAGACAAAATTGCTTTTCGTATATAAATATAGCAAGAATTCGCTAGAAATGTTCTGTATTTACATTATAATATGATATACCGACACAAAGAAAGTAAACTCACAATGTGAAATGATCTGAGAATAATTCGAAGCGAATACTTAAGATGAGATCAGAATGTTATTAGTCAGTGTGGTCAATCATATAAAAAACACTCCAAGACAGTATAGTCCAATGTTTGTGGTCACCGCACGTCGCAGTGACACAAAACACGATCAATACAAAAATGTAGAGCATATTGATTTGGAGGCAGAAAATAAGAGGCACGTCACGTAGCTCGCAGTCTGATGTTAACAAAGGACCAATATCAAAGAAAAAAATGGCTTAAATGTACAGGAACTGGCACTGCGCCAAATCGTAGCATCCCTGTCGGTCAAATGTACCTTAATTAAGAAATCACAATTACTGTTTAGAGTATAAATCATTACTCAACAGTATTTTGTCGTAGCTTATACATTCAGACTTTCGATGGTTAGTCGCAACAGCCCTGTAATTTCGCTAGATGCTAGTACCCTTCAAATCGGAACACAGTAATATTTTAAACACTACCGTTTGTCGGCAGAATATCTAATACAGCGGTGGTACCTATCTAGACGACCTCCTGCTAAGGCTCTACCAACAAGTTTAAGCATTTTGTTTGTTTCTATAAAAATATTACGTCAAAATTATGTATGTCTTTTATACAATAAGCTAGAGCATTATTCTATTGATTTTTGCATAGAAAACTTTAGCATCTATTAAGGTTATTTCTATCTCTTTACTAAATAGAAAAGTCTTTATACTCATAGATAGAACATAGGAACTTACTTACGTGTTTTGTTCCTAAAGTACTAATATCTTATAACTTGGAACAACACAGTAATGAGTTCTCCCAACTCCGACCAAACTTTCAATTGATATCGTGGTGTGGCATAAGTAATGACAAAATATACTGACTTCCTATACATGCCAATGTTTCTTTTTGTTGTAAAGGGATAACAGAGCTCCTTTAGTTTACACAATTACAGCGAATTCTTTCAGTTTTTATGTGTGAAAGCAAAAAGTTGGCAACGATTTCATAATTCTGAAAGCTCCAGGATGGGATAAGGCAACTCTAATTATTCTAGTAGGTACTACTCAATGCGTGCTATCAAATATACTTATACTATACCTGGTACCTGATAGTGTTACTGACATCGAGCTCTTATCTTATCTCTTATCTTATCATATCGCTTATCTTATATCCTATCTTATCACTTATGTTATATCTTATCCTATCTCTTATCTCCTGTCTTATATATTATCTGATTAATATCTTATCTTATCTTATATCTTATCTTATCTCTTATACTATATCTTATCTTAAATCTTATACCATCTCTTGTATTATCTCTTTTCTAGTCTTTTCTCTTATCTTATATCTTGTCTTATCTCTTGTCTTATCTCTTATCTTATCTTTTATCTTATCTCAGTCAATTTTTTTCTTAATAATACAAAAAGCTCTGAGTGCGTCTTTCATCTTCGTGATGCAAATAATTTCCCAGAAAAATAAATATTTTTGACACAGTCATGTGTCAAGTAGACGCAACATAATGCAGTGTGTTTTAAGTTAAGGAATTTCACACCGCAATAGATCTGTATAATTATTGAACAACGAAATTTGTATTTGAACATCAGAAATAATATAAAAACTCACAGATGTTCTCTAATCAGCACACGCCTTAAAAAGTTCAGCCAGACTAATAGGTTTCCGCTGCTTTGAAAAATATGACCAACTGAAATGGAGCACGTGAAGATAAGGTACAGCTTAGCCACTTCCATTCGGCTTAACGCAGTCTGCGGTTAAAAGATCAACTCAACTAGCTGCTGAAGTAAATAGAAATCCTCAAGATTCACACTACAAAATAGTTCGCGAGTCTTGCAAAGTTTCCTAGTCAAATTGACTTATTTGTACTTATTTGTGACGCAACATAAAGCTTTGGAGATAAACGAAACAAATTTTATTCAAGACTATACATTGAAGATCAAGATAAGTAGAAAAACAACAACAACTGTACTAGGTATTGGTAACAAAGAAAAAATAATTACTTAATAGTGTTACATCTCCCGTCTGTTCTTAAGCCGTGTTTTCCATTCTTGGTTGTCTGGAAAAGACCACTTTTAGTTATAAGGCCACCATTTGTGGTATTAACTCATAAGATTATTTTATCCTCTGTACTTTTTTTCCTTTTCTGGTGTACACAATAATAATAATAAATGATACAATAATAAGTTTTCTATATTAATTATGATTTTTTTGTTAAGCTGAAAAAATTTAATAAATAAATAATCATAATAAATAACAATCAAATAATTTTATTCGACATAAAACACATTGTACAGATAAATTTAGTTCCACAGGCTCCCGAACTAGTCTAAGACTGCGTGTCAGGTGCCAGTGGTTTCTCCAATTACATGATACATAATTATTATATCTAACAAAACAAAGAGTTTCTATCTATCTAAACAATGTTAAACTCTTGAAGATATTTGGTTAGCTTTAATAGCAAAATTCTTGCTATAAAAATTTAATTCGTGCTAAGTATCTTTACGGCTTGAATACTAGGAAAGTTGTTACGAAATAAGGCCGCGGTTTTGCTTCAAATGTCGTGTAAATTTGGATTTAAACGGCAAAATTTAGATGTAGATTACCCTGTGGCCGGTGTTATCTAATGCGTAGATTCAACGCAACTTTAATTATACCACATGAGAACAGTCCACGAGTTTCTTACTTCTAATTCTATGTGCATTCTGCGAAATCCTTGTGTCAGCTAGTTTCTCACTTAAGTAGGTCAAGGAGCTAGGATTCTATGGGTCCTTCAAACTACCTTCCTACAAGTACTACACTTATAAAAATACTCCTGAGAGAAGGCTAATTGTTTTTAAGATTATCGTCGTTTTTATGGGATAGAATGCCACACAGACATCTGTATTTAAGTGATTCTGTATTTAAGTCTTAGTGGTAGATTTCCTTAGCAGGAGGTCGTCTAGATAGGTACCACCGCAGTCCCAGATATTCTGCCGCCAAGCAGTAGTGTGTAAACATTACTATCTTCCGGTTTGAAGGGTACTGCAGCTAGCGAAATTACAGGGCTATTGAGACTAGCCATCTAGTCTCAAAGTAATGAGCGCCAAGGCAGCGAGGCCCTGGACATTGTTTTACTACTCAAAGTTCTGTGTATCGCTGCAATGGTCATGGACAGGCGTTATCTTTTAACATCAGGAGAGCGACTCGTGCGTCTCATTAGTGTTAAAAAAAAAGATTACTTACCTTGCTAAGTTTGGATAAACCAAGAGTTTGCCTGACACTAAGCGAAGCCATGACTTAAAACTTAACAAACGAATTTGAATGATTTTATTTTTCACAACAACATTTTGGTAGTTCTGATCATTGTTAGACAGAGAAAGTATGGTATTATCGTATCAAAAATGGGAACACGGGCAGTGAAGGAATGTATATATATATATGTATATACACTCATTCACACACATATACACACTTTTATTATGTAGCCCTCTACAATGTTTAGATTCCATTTATTTTTCTCCACGTGTTTTATTATGTTCATATTATATTCAGACTAAATTTTGAATTGCATGGATTTCATTGATGTAACTACATTATTAACTTGTTGATAGTAAGCTGTCGCTCAGTGTAGGTCAATGTTATTCCTATGTATACTTGCACTATCATTAAATAAAGATTATTATTATTATTCTATAGTCTCAAAATAATTCGAGGGTCAAAGCAGCGATGCCCAGTACTTTATTTTGCTAATCAACGTTCTGTGTATCGCTGCAATGGTCATGAATATATGTTATTTCTTACTATCAAGAAAGAGTCTCGTTCGTCTCATTACTTTTACATATAAAAAATCTTTACGGATTTTCAAACTGCAAACTGCAGCACAGCCACACAGTATAAAGGCAACTTTTTCCAAGCCGCTTATTTTCTGTTTTAAAATTCACTGCCCAGTGAAGCAAAGTACTACTCAGATAAAGTCGGCTCAGTTACTTCAAAGTATAGTAGGATTAGGGGATATAAATATTTATGACAGTTTTAATACCTTGTTATTTACAAATAGCTTCGTCGGACTCAAATTGCGAAAATATAAACGTGAAAAGGTCATCGTTATGTATGGATGACATATTTGTGTGTTTTGATTTAATTTTCTCCTTTTTTATGGTTGACAGGCTAAATGGTGTGGTCGAAGATGGTAAAGACACTTAGCCTGGAGTGGAACTGGCTCTCAAGTGAGGCTGCCAGAATATGCCGCTTAGTGCTTGGTGACAGATTTTTAAATTGAGGGTGGAAGCTAGCCAGTCAAGTACCGCATGCCGTAGATAAGGTTACGTATGGCGCTCTTTTTTAATTGTTCTCTAACATATATCACATGCCGTGGTGGTGCCGGCGTAAGAATTGTACCCCACCCTCTCTACCCGTGGTTGCCGTAAGAGTCGGCTAAGGGATGTAATCCGGAAGATGGACAGCAGCGTCTTCCTTGAACAATCATACCTAGCTGCGCTCGTCAACCCGCCTGCCAAGCGTGGCAAGTATTGGCAAAACCCCCTCCAGGAGGAGGCCTATGTCCAGCAGTGGACGACCTATGGCTGATGATGATGATGATGATGATGATGATGATGATGATATATCACATGAACGTAATACATACATTATATTATAAATTAACTATACCCGCGGCTTTACACACGTGAGCTGAATGCTTTATTCAATTTACTTAAGTCTGTCAAAACTGACTATTTTACTTTATAAACCTTTTCAACGTTATTTGTAGATATTTCAGACTCATGTATCAACTATCCAATAAAACTTACCTACTACACAAAACAAATGGATTGAATACAAACCGATAAAAGTCTAGAGTTAACCCAAATGCTCAAACTCACTATGTGCAGCGTGCTGGTAGCATCGCCTCTTTGAACGGCAATACTTATGCGTTCGGTCAAATAAACGCCGGCATTTTGGCCACACATGTTTCAAATTTTAATGTGACATTACATTTATCAAGAACGCCTTCCTTCTTTTCTACCCCGTTAACATAATAAAATACCTAAAGCTTTTACACGGAAAGCGCCTCAGCCAATTTTATTTCCTGTGAAAATTCTCCAGAAGACGGCACTTGTATCAAAGTTTATACAAAATCAAATCATTTCGCTTGATATAGCGGTAGGGTAACAATTGTTTCTTAATTTTCAGGATACGTGGTAGAACGTATTAGATTAATACAGAATTTGGTGTAATCTCTGTAGTATTGTTGTTTGTTTAGTTGACTAAATTTCTCAGAAGCATTAGTGCGGTGGAACAGCGACAAAAAAAATAATTGTTTTCCATACTTTCACAAGCAAAAACTGCATCTATCGATGATTTACAAATCTCCGAATCTAATAAAAAGAGAAAACATGGTTACCCTATACAACGCAAAGTTACAAAGGCAAAAAATTTGGACCGCGTCGAAGATCAAGTAATATTACCTATTGCTATAGGTTGAGCGTCTTTGCGAAGTAAATGCTCGGTTTACTGACTGTGTCTGAAATTCATAAAACAATATACTGAATGAAATAATAGTAATAAACATTATTTAAATGGTGGATGGTATTTTATCAGACTAAGTTACACACTTTAGACTAGAGCTAGTGACAATTAGTTGATTTTGACTTTGTGGTAAATTGAATTTATTTACATTGTTTTACTAAGAATTGAACTTAACTAACTATATTTCACTTTATTTACTTTGGCGCGCTGTGAACTTTGATCCCATTTTTTTGCAGTATCCTTCAAACCGATATACGGTAACGGTAAAATACTACTGCTTGGCGGTTGAATATCTGATAATGCGAAGGTACTACCTACTACTTCTACCCACCTAGATGACATCCTACTAAACTCTGCTAAGGATATCTACCACCTAACGTATCATATACCTTGTATAAAATATACTATCAGTATATCGTTTCAGAGGCGCACGTAAGGGGCGTTTCAAATTTCTTTCATTCGTTTGCATTGGTGAATACATCAGCTCGCGTCGGTCGGTATACATTCTGGGGCCCGCGGTCTACAACCGTGTACCCGCTTCCATTCGAGATGCACCTTAAATCACGTACTTCAAAGCAAGCTGAATCTTACTTCTGAATCTTATGAATACTGATCTTGGCTTCAAGAGACCTTCTTTTATGACCCTGACGAAATTAAAGGATTATCAAATTACTTTGTTTTATTGATATTTAATCATAGTGACAAATTTGGTATTGATATTTTATATTGACATAAGTTATAATTTTAACATTTTTAATGTTATTTTTAAATATGAATGGAAAAATTACCTGTAACTTTGGTGTTATTAATAAAATATTTGTGTTTTTATTTGTATCTGTACACTTTCTACAAACAGCCTATATGCTAGTTAATCAATAAAAGTTTATTGGATACCTAACTACGTACCTACTTACTACGTGGAATATGGTTATCGAATGAATTTTAAATACATTTTAGAGCTACCTTTGTTTAAGTAAGCGCTTCTGGGCATAAAGTTTTCATAAAAGGCAGGCATAAAAAGGATAAAAGCTTGTTTACATTACCGAAGAAATAATTCAAAAAAAAATCTAAAAGTTTCCGAAATATTTTTCTTAACATTTTTTTGTAGCAATAAAGCGGACGATGACAATAAGTTCCAAGAAATGAGATGTAAAAGAAACTCGGGGGCTTTTCAACAAAGATAAATGGATTAACTTAAGCACTTAGTCCCAGCTGAATCGATAACAAATGTATATAGGTACCTATTTATAGGGCGTTCAACTCCGTCATTTACATTTTATGTTGTATTATTCCTAACAAATCCTTAATCAAGATAAACGAAGCGAAACCAGAGTTTACCTCATTATGTCTAATGTATATGCCTATATTTTGTAATTATGGGGAATATTATCGAGCTTTATTAGATCGGCACGATGTTAAACCAGATATTTTAATTAACCAACTTTATGTTATCTTCTTCTTAGTTGAAAGACACTCTTGGCAAAGTGGTCATAGCTGTAGATGGATAGGGTTGGGTCCCATCGACACCGCTGGTTCCTAGGGCTGCTGCACGTCGCACAATGTCTCTCAACTTGTCGCGACTTTTAGCATTGCGGACACTGCAATGCAGTGGAGTGCCTAGCAGCGAGTCGGAGACCGAACACGATATGTCCTGCCTTCTATCCGCCTTTTACTACAAGTCTCTCGATCGAGCCCTCATTTCTGCAGAAATGCCTAAATAACTTTATTATTCGTAATTGCACAATCGACGAAAGCCCGTATATGAAGCTTTTTGAGGATGGAGTGTGGGACGCTTCCACGGTATTTCCAGTGCGCTGATTTTACGGTGATCCAGGTTTCGGTCCCATACAGAAAGATTGAAAAACCCAGACACTGATATATAAAAACCGAAATAGGTCAAACGAATGTAAAGGAGATCAGATCTTGTTAAACACACTTCCTCTTTCCGTTCTGCTGATGCAACATTGATTGTCGAGTTAGACTTAATTGCCATTTGTTTGAGGAAATCCCAGAAATGAGATTGCACGAAACTTTTACTAAAAAGTGATGGTTATATGAGATTTGCATATTTCATTTAATGAAATTTTATTTTGAAGCTTGGTCGCTTAGCTGCTATGCCAGCTTCATTGTATAGATTCCTTATTATCTACTCAATGACATCACACAACAGTTTAAAGAGTGTGCTTATGACACTTATTTATTATATTTTATTTATTTATTTTGCAGTTAGAGAACCATTCACACTTTACTTATTATCATAATAAATGTTGATGGATAGTAAATATTCTTAGGAGGAGTGCATTAAGGTACCGCAGTAGTGACAGATATCTCCCTCCAAGCAGTAGTGTATCATTACTGTGATCTGATTTTAAAGGTACTGTTACAAGCAAAATTACAAGGCCTATTTACTACGAACGCATTTTTTAAATTCATCTTTTAAGATATTTTAATAATAAAATAAAGCCAAGCTGTAGGTTGAGTTTCAGTTTGAGCCTTACATACTCGAGTTGAAAGCCGCTAACATTACCCAGTAATAAACAATAGAATAGCGGTGTGATCACTTGTATCAACAAGAGAAAAATAAAAACACAAACAAAAGAACTACTTAAAGATCCAACTAAAGCCAACTACTGCAAACAAAGCTACGAAAGTCCATTTCCGTTAGAAATGTACAAGAGAAAAAATCTTTTATTTCCACTACTGGAGTAATCATTGCAACAGGTCTGACCCAGATCTAGCGATAACCAATGGAACTGGGAAGTTTTAATGTATCTCGCGTTTATATTACTGAATGATCATGAATGAAATCGATAGTGCTTATGGCCGCATATTGTGTAACTTGTAACTGAAGCGTGTACTAGTTTGTGTAGTGCCAAATGCGTAAGAGTGTGTCTATTTGGAATTATATTATATTTTTATTTTACTGCTGACAGGCTATGTGTTTGACCACGACTCATCTGATGTTAAGTGACAGTGGGGTCGAAGATGATAAAGCACACCTAGCCTGCAATAGAACTGGCTCTCAAGTGAGGCTGCCGGAACACACCGTTAGATGCTTGGCGGCAGTTTTCAACTTGAGGGTGGTAGCTAGCCAGCCGAGTACTAGAAAGTACTCTACGACCACGCAATGGTTTCCTCACGATGTTTCCCTTCACCTTCTTTCGCTCAAGCTCATTGTTGGGGTTTAAACCCACGCCCTTCGGCATGCGAACCGACCGCGCTAACCACTGAACTATCATCGCTACAAAAGTTCGTCGGTTGCCAGATTTTAACTTCATATCTTATTAGCTGCGCTCCGGCTATCATCCTTAGCTATGTTGTCGAACTTGTATTTGCCGCTTTTTCGAACGCAATATAATTAAAGTCTGTACCGGAAACTACGTGCCGGCTGTTGATGAATATCACCGTAACGGAAACTGACCGCTGGCAGTCATTTGGCTCCGAGTCGTCCTCAAGAACACACCTGCTTGAGGTTGACCGTCTGTAGGTACTGTCCAGAAATAGTACAGGGATACTATTACTAGAAACCTTATTTCGTAGTGGTTACACGTAAGCATAATTACGAAAATTATATGTGTCATATCGTTCCAAATGTGTGTATATATATATATATATAAATTTAAGTAATATTTACTAAATTAGCTGTATTAATATTTCTTTCTCACTCAGCATTGTACTACAAGTCTCTGTTTTTAATGGTTCATAAGCCAGATATTTAATCACAGCTCACCTGATGTTAAGTGACGGTGTGGTGTGGTAAGGCACACCTAGCCTGGAATGGAACTGGCTCTCAAGTGAGGCTGCCGGAACACACCGTTAATTGCTTGGAGACAAGTTGAGGGTGGTGGTTGGCTAGCCAAGTACTAGAAAACACCCTACCACCATGCTATGGTTTTCTCACGATGGTTTCTTTACCGGCAGCTCAAGCTCATTGTTGGGATTTGAACCCACGCCTTTCGGTATGTGAACCGACCGCGCTAACCACAGAGCTATCATTACTACAAGTCTCTCCATTCATACTCGTTTCACGAGATTTTTGTCCAAGATCCTCTGTTTCCCCAAGCCTTAAATTAGATGCAGAGTGTACCTAATCATGTATACCATCGGGACTTGATCGCACATACAATTATTTTTGTTTATTTATTTCGACGTTTCAGCCATGTACCATACACATTGCGAAAATTAAAAAACAATGAGACGAACGAGACGCTCTCCTGATGGTGAGGTATAACGCCTACCCATGACCATTGCAGCGATACATAAAACTTTGAGTAGCAAAACAAGTTCAGTGAATCGCTGCTTTGGCATTCATTACTTAGAGACTTCCGATGGTTAGTCTCAACAATCCCGTAATCCGCTAGCTGCAAACCGAAACACAGTAATGTGGGCTCCACTGCTTGGCGCCAGAATATCTGGTACTGCAGCGTTACCTACCTAGACTACGACTACATACTACTCGTAAGTAATTATTTTTTTGACATTTTATTATAGTTTTATATTGACGTATTTTTATATTGACATACTTTATTATGACATTTTGTTTTGTTTTTTTATCCATCGACATTTTATTAATGTTAAAACTGTTTTAATGATTAGAAATGATATTACGGAATTCGGCTTGTAACATTTGTGTTATCAATAAAATATTTGTATATGCAAATACAGAATCTTTTGGAGAAATGTAGCAATACTAGAGCTGATTTAGCCATTAATTCGAACAACTTGAACCGACTAGAACACATAAACCGCAAAAAATTGTCGGTCTATAGATTTTATTGCGATTTCAGCGTCGACCAATAGTAAAAATTACAGTTATGGATACGTACCTAATATTGCTACAATTCTCTGAAACACTCTGTATATGATAGGAAGCACGATTTTAATTACATGCCTACTAATTGGGTGTAATGTCGATTAAAAGTAATGAACATAATACTGTAAGACTGAGTCATTAAAACCAATAGGCAGTATTCAGTTATTACATTCCCATTATATTAAGGGAAAATTATTTTTAAATTAAATTAAGGGCTTTCAAATTTAATTTAAAAAGGTTGCTGGAATGGTAGGTTGTTATTTATTCATATTTTTGTTTAAAAATAGAGTTATTCTTCATCTGTGAGTTTTTTATAAATCTATATTTACTTTACCTAGATAATATGTACAATTTTTTTTTAACAAATTTGCCGTATCTGTTAATGAACTCTATCTATTTAAATACGTCCTCATTTGTGTTTAATTTATTTCGTAAGTAGGTATACCGTTTCGTATAAAAATAATATTCAATTATTTTTATGTAATTATTTAAACTAATTGATTGATTCAGGAATTACTTTGCGTGAGTTCATTTTGAGTGTTGAAATTTAGTGTATTTCCACTTAAAAGTCGTTTTGATTACAACAGTTGATTTAAATTAAAATATATTTAACTTAACGGTAATTTTCATTTCGAAATATGACTTAATATTTTATAGTAAAATCCGACATAAACTTAAATATTATTAAAACAACTAATTTAAATAACACAATAAACAAAAGTCTTTATATCCTCTTCTTGCTGCAGTAACCACTTGCCGAGGCATCCTCAGGACGTGTTGACTTTTCGAACGCGTGGTCGAGAATGAGAATAAAGACTTTGGAAGCACTGCACAAAATGCCCCGGCGCTTTTAACAAAAAGAAATATATATTTTTTAGGTAGATAGGGTTTTAGTGTATTTTTGAAAACCACAATTATTAATCCGGGAAAAAAATCTTTAAAAAAAAACGGCGAAACATTCTTTCGAAATCCGGTGAGGATTTGCGGAAAATTAGTCAGAAACAATTCGGCGAATCACAATTTATCGATAATACAATTCGTCGAATCACAATTTGTCTAATTTCGTATAGTCGCCTATAATTTTATACGTTACCATATCTAATTGATCTACTATAATTGTAGGCCTACGGGATGTGCAGCCCACACATAACATGAAAAAATATGAAGCTCCAAATCAACGGGGCATATTATACAGTGGAGACAAGACTTTTATGCGGAAATATATTAAATATATACTTTGAACATTTATTTAAACTCGTCGCGCCAAAATAAAAAGTAGCCTATTCATACAGTTCAAGCTAAATCTGTTGCGATCTAAAGAAGTAACAAGTATATATAAAAACATACAAACAAACTTTCGCCTTTATGCTTTGTGTGTAAAGTAGAAGAAGTAAGAAGGGCATACGAGTACAGTTAAGCACGCGAGTGGATGACTGCAATAAATACCTGGGCACCTAATGGAAATTTAATGATAAGAAAGACGATAAATAACCGGGAAGCGCTGATGTCGCCATCAATAAGGCTTTGCATTCTAAATACCAATGATTGATTGTTTTGATAGCTTTCGGTCTGGAAAAGTTGAGAAGCCACGTCCGAAGCTATTTTACTGAGTAGTATAGTTTTTTCCAGATAATTGAATATGCTATAGAAACAGATGTTGCATGATCGACATTTTTCCCTCTTGTATTATTTTTATGTTATATTCGGTTTTATAGTATATTTTATATTTATTTAAGATAAATATAAACGTATCGGTATGACAATAAAAATTATTTGAATTTGAATTTAACCAAACGTATGTAATCCTGTGTAAGTAAAAGAAAACATTTATAATTAAGTACGAGTAGTAAATAAATAGCATAAGACATTTCACACAGCGCCACCTACCTTCAAACTAAGCAATACTTGTACTATGGGAACCAGATAACTGATAAAATAATTAAATATTTTTTGTTTGTAAATACATACACCAAGACACAGAACAAACATTTATCGACACATAAATGTTTGTCCAGGTGGGAATCGAACCCACGTACAGGTCTTGAAGCAGATATTCTACAAAATATGCTAACATGGCAGTCATTGTTCTGATAATTTATAACAAAGTATCATAAATTGTTCGCACTTCTACAAGGAATAACATCAGGCAATACAATTTACTTTGAAAAAAAAGGGTTTTCCTTAATTGAGATTTGTCGCACCGTTCGAGAAAACTAACGCAATTCACACATGGACGTGACTCGACGCAACACGACGAATCAATTGTAGAACTTTGATTACATGAGGACATACTTGTACGTGTTATTTGACCCAACAATCAATGCGATATCGCACGAAATGCATCGAGTATGAATAAAACAAATGTATAAAACATCCTAACACCAGGGTAGGTATTTGGTACGAAATATGAAGCAATGATAGCTCAGTGCTTAGCACGGTCAGATTAAACGCGACGAGCGTGGATTCAATTCCCAACAATAAGTTTAAGCTGCCAATAAAGGAAAACATCGTGTCTGGCTATCTACGTTTCAGAAAAATATTATAATTTCAGCGAAGCTTTATTGCCAAATACAATCCCACGCATAATTTATTTAGTAACTAAATCTAATATTATTAAACTAGGCAATATTTGTATACTTACATATAAATAATTATTATATATTAATTATTATATATTGAGATCTCGAAAACGGCTCTAATGATTTCGATGATATTTACCTACGTGTGTTAAAAAAAATGGGGTTTTTAGGGACGAAAAATAGATCATACCAAACATATTCGAGGCTATTATTGCTAAGCGTTTAGTGCGGTTGGAACATAGCCGGAGGACATGGTTTCAATTCCCAACAACGAGCTTAATTTGCTGGTGAAGAAAAATATCATGAGGAAACCGAAGCATGGAGGTAGAGTACATTCTAGTGTTCGACTGGTTAGCTATCAAGTTGAAAATCTACTGCCAAGCACGGAACGGTGTTTCCAGATTAAGATTTGCCATCTTTTTTTGTCATAAATCGTTTCATCGTTTTGATCAAACACCCAGCCTGTCGCCTATACAATCACAACCATACTCGTGACAAAGAGTATAGGTATGGTTTGCCAGATTAAAAAAATACAACTGAAATGAATCTTTTTCGAACGCGGTGGGAATTTTTTATTGTGACATTCACCACAAATGTTATATTGAAGTAACCCACAGACACATACAGGGGGGATTAAAGTTGAACGCTACTGTGGGCTCTTGACAAGACCGGAAGGCGGCTTCCGGACCGTCGGTTTAAATACCCCTTTGTGCTACATGCCCTGCTGAAATTTCACAATGGATATCACCTACTAAAAAATGTGTGTGTTAAGTTTTACATGTACGTACAGTACAAACTCATGTGTCTTTTATGTAAAAGAAGACAGACTGAGATGTAGGTTCTTGTCGTTACACTTTCATGGGTGAATATTTTTATGTTGTTACCTGGCAGCCCTGTTAATATCTACATATGTAATGTGTATCAGTTAGTATTTATATTCTGCGTTATTATGCATAACGATGGCACTAAGCTAAACTGAACTCTATAAACTGTTTTATTATAATTATCAACTTAAATTTTATCAACTTAACTATGGAAAGTTTTTTTTTTTTTAATCTTCTTGGCATTGCACGCTGTGCATTCTGCCAGTTACAATGTTTCTATATTTTGTGTGCAGTCTTCAGTTTTCAGCTTCTTTATCTTTATAGTTATAGTCCAGTCTTAGTCAAGTCCAGTCCGAGCCAGTCAAATTGATCACACTTGATCTTGTAATTCGGCACTTTAAGAATAAAACACCACTATTTTTATACATAAACAATCGAATAAACAACGGTTTAAAGAACCATTGGGGCGCCACAACAATTTCCGCGTTCCCGCTTAAACTCGAAATGAGATTTCCAGTTCTAAAAAAATACTTTAAAGGTTGGTATCGAAAAAAACCCCACCTAAACTCAGAAGCATTTGACAAGATTTTAGGTTCATCTGTATTTCAGGTTCTGTATTTTGTTGGGTACTTTGAAAAATACTATAAAACAAAATCGTCCGCCGAGTCTGTATGTCTGTCTGGTCGCGATAAACTGAAAAACTACTGAACGGATTATCACGCTAGTTTTACCAATAGATAGCATGATTCACCAGGAAGGAATTTGTCAAGGTTTTATGTAAATTGGTTGAAATATGATAATAATTGTTGATAGTGTCGGAAAAAGTCAAGCCACATGGGAGCTTTTATCGAAAACGCTGCCTAATCCCTTTGAGATATAACAAAACAATGCATGGTGGGATATTCCTTTTTTATAGATCTTCAGAAAAGTCCGCGGTGGCGTATATCTACTTTTTAAGGATAGCTTACTAGACCCATTCTACCCGTGCGAAGCCGGGGCGGGCCGATAGTAAAAAATAAAATCTACGTAGACATTATCTAGTTCAGTTATTAAGGGCTAATAATAAAAAAACCTGGAAGTATCAATAATAAATTTAGTATTAGTCTGACTCGCGTAGAAACAATTGATTTCATACATTGTGAAAAAAAACAGAACTTAGCTTTTCCCCCTGTTAGTATAGAGAAAAACGATTGTAGCTCCTTCATTCGACTGTACGAATAAGTTGGTCTTACAAGAAGCGTTCTCCAACTTCGTTGCAGTATTTTTTTTAATTCCTCAGCGCTTGGAAGATTTCTAGTTTCCGATTTTCTTTTGTTTGCGTCTGTTATAAAACTGCACTCCGAGTGGCAGTAGGAACTCATTTAACAAAACCATTCTGCTAAATGAAAAGTTACTATAAAGAAATTGAATTTTGACGTCAACGTACAATATCGTTATGATATCTCATTGTTTTTATGTTACAAAACAAGTAATTATATTTAAAATTACTCGTATTATCTACTGTAACATAGATATTTGCCTTATCTACATGGAGCATGCAATGTGCCGAAATATGAAGAACATTATTTTATATGATTACTAGCGACCCGCCCGGCTTCATACGGGTGAAATGTAAATACTACACAAAACCTTGACAAATGATATACCTGAAACCTTTCTCATGAATCACTCTATATATTTAAAAAAATCGCATGATAATCCGTTCAGTAGATTTCATGTTTATCGAGAATAGACAGACAGATAGACGCGGCGACGACTTCGATAATGTTCTTCATATTTCTGAATTATTATAGTAAATATGACACAAACAATCATATAGGTACGTAGTAGTATATAGGTTGTATGTAACGATGACAGCTGTGTAGTTAGCGCGGCCGGTTCACGCGCCGAAGGTTGAGCTGCCAGTGAAGGAAAACATCGTGAGGAAACCATAATAACAGTGGGTTGGGTGGCGAACTACACACAAGTTGAAAATCTGCCGCTGAGCATTTAACGATACCTATGTATATTTATGTTTTTAAATGTTATATATATATATATTATTGTAATTCTCCTACCAACACACCCTGTCCTTAACCTACTAAACCCTCTCCATACTTAGGTTGCCTGGAACAGATCGCTCTAAGCGCTAAGGCCGCCAATTGTTCAACTAGTGTTAAGTTTATACTTTAAAATTGTTTTTAGTAATAATTGGTGTGAACAATGAAGAGTTATATTATTATTATTATTATGTTCCGACAGCCTCATTTGAAAGCCAGTCCCCATTCCAGGGTAGATGTGATATTTGAACCCACGCCCTCCCACATGTAATCCGCGTTAACCACTGAATATCATCGCAAGTAGCGACACATTTGAATACTCGTATAACAAATCACAATGACATAAAAAAGATTTTAGCACAACAATAGCATGATTGAAAAATGGATACATTCGAGAGAAACGACCCAATAAAAGGTTTCAAAACGTATCTTTTCTACAATATTTCAGTCATAAAAATATCATCCATTTGCCGTGGTGCCTAGTTTTTATGAAAACCATTTGTTAGCCTCGTCCTATACAAACGGAGTTACTGAATAAATATAAAGCTTCAGAATTCAAATGGGAAGTCCAGCCGACTTTTAAGTAACTAAAACCGCAAAGTACATTATTTAAACAGACTTAAAGTAATGAATAATAGAAATTTACATTGTTACGAAACTATTTAAATGACTATTATGTCTACTTGTTTATTTATCCTTCGGACCCTTATCAAACTCTCAATGTTTTGAGTTATCAATGAAAGCATTTTCGGCCTGTTAAATCATTTAGTTGTTTTTTTGGGCGTCAGTTTCATTTCCGCCCAGGAAAACCATTCATGTTACGAACATAAATATTTGTTCTGTGTCTGGATGTTCTAAATAGTTTTTTTTCTAATGTTTATCTTGCAATCAGCCCTGTTGGCTATAAGCAGATGTGATGGTGGTGGTCTTTAGAGTAGGGTGCTACTCTCAGTAGAGTACAGCCCTTTTATTTGTGTAGTCAGTCAATATGCTGAAATACATAGATATATTAAAACTTTTTATTGTGCACACCAGAAATACAATAAAAAATTACAGAAAATTAACAAAAGAATCTTATGAGCCAGAAGTGACGGCCTTATCGCTAAAAGTGATCTCTTCCAGGCAACCATGAATGGGAAAACACGTTACTGATTAAAACAGGCGGGAGACGTTGTATCAAATAAAAATAACATTTATAATAAACTAGCTGCACCCCGCGGTTTTACCCGCGTGGTGATGGATGATGATGACGATGATTAAAAGTATCTTTTGTTTTACTCCAGGGTCTAAAGTATCTACATGCAAAATTTTATCCAGATCCGTTCAGCAGTTCTGACGTGATTGAGTAACAAACATCCATCCATCTATCCATCCATCCATCCACCCAAACATTCACATGTATAATATTATATATAGTGGGATAAGTGACATAACTATGTATTTAAATAAATCTAAATATATACGTATATTTTAGAGTATGACTAAGATAAACTACAGACTAAAGGAACTACAGAGCACAGAGTAGGTAATTAGTTTTTATTAAGGTTCTGGATCTGAGGGTAAAAACGTCCAATGGGACCTTATTAGCAAGCCTCCATTGCCGCCCATCTGTCCCTACATTTAAAATCATCATAGCGGGGCACCCAACTTAATACCACCAACCTAAATGATTTAAATTTTGTTTGTAATTAAATTATTTTTGCGTTAGCTGGTACTATAGAGGGTACCATAATTGACGTGCATTTAGCGTCTTATGTGGTGATGGGCTAGGTGTGTGTGACATATCTGATTAGTGTCTAAAGTCTACCTTTTATTACAAGCTTTTATTTTACTTGCAATGTTATGTACGGGCCAAATCTTGCAAGTTAAATTTGACCCAGTTCCCGATATCCGATTGGACTCAGATTTGGTGTACTTATGTATTTTCGGTTACAATACAATGATATGATACCATGGAGCTAGTCTGATGATGAAGACGGAACATGGCCATAGGAACTTCTGACCTAAACAAGAAAAACCCATCGAGTTTGGGCTCGATTGATTCGTCTTGAAGAGCACTTTATGCTTATATGATATCCAGGGTCTGATGATGAAGTTAGAAGGTGGCCACGGCATCTCTGTGATAAAACATCATAGCCCACCTAGTTTGGGCTCGATTGATTCGTCTCGAGAAGCAATCTCTAAAATGCTTATCTACTAAAAAGTTAAAAATAAATAAAAAGTGAAAATATATTTTTTAAAACATGCTTTTAGGGACAATGAACCTAAACCCAATTATGAGCTTAAGCTGCGGTACAGGAAAACACCGTAAGGTAACCATAGCGTTGTAGTAGTGTGGTTATATATTACCCTCAACTTGAAAACCTGACGCCGAGCACCTAACGGTGTTTTGGCTTCACTTGAAAGTCGGTTCCAATTTCAGATATGTTTATCGGTAATGCACAAAAGTATAGTAAATATCTAACCTGTTACCTGTAATGGGTAGTGCCTCAAGTTTTTATGGATATAGATGATTATCTACACGCCAAATACTTAATAAAAATTATAAAAAAAAAATAAAAAAATTTTAGCGTTTAGATACTAACCTATATCCATAAAAGCCACCCTTATAAATTATTTTGTTTATATATTTATTATTATATTCTTGTTTCACAACTAAGTTACCTTATTATGGTGTGCGTCGATGTAGCCTATAAGTATATTATGTAAGTGCGATATTAAATTTAGGTATCACTAGAATACATTTTGCATGTCATGGAAAGTAAAAGAGAAGATTTATATTGTTACTGCGTACAACGCATTTCGAATTCCAGTGAACTAATCCTGACGACAAGGGTCTTGATTTATGTAGTAGTAAGTAGTAGTATCTCTCAAAACGCTATACGTGGGTCCTAGAACTTTCCAAAGTTTTCGTCTCGAGCATTGAATCCACGGTTTCTCTTTATTCAAACTATGACTTCTTCAGACTATGCCATTGTTGCATCTTGGTATAGCTCGCTTATTCTGTGTCGTACAGTAATCTGGGTACTTTATTATGACGGAGAGAGAAAATACTCTTCCGTGAGAGACAACATACTCTCGTTGCGAAGTCATCATCATCAATCCTGAATCATCCACTGCTTAGTATAGACTCACTTAATTCCCGACGCATAAAACATATCATTCATTCACTCATTCTCGGCCAAGCGCCAATGAGCTTGAGCTGCCGGTGAAGGAAAACATCGTGAGGAAACCATAGCATGGTGGTAGGGTAGGGCTTTCTAGTACTCGGCTGGCTAGCTACCACCCTCAAGTTGAAAAATCTGCCGCCAAGCATCTAACGATGTGTATTTTTGTCTAAGCCTACCCTACACTAAAGTGTCCTGCGACATTTTAGCAACTTCCACAAGCCATGTTTGCCGCGAGTTAGTCTGAAGAGTCTACTTAGGTAAATCTATTTGCATGTACTTCGGATCCCATCCGGCCTATTCAGAGATGCCGTTACGTTGATAATGATAAGCATTCGCATTGGGCAGTCTTCAAATGCTTACAAATCGTTAGTTGAAAGCCCTACCCGAGAGTTGAAGACCTTTGTGATTGTCATTTACCATTTAAGTCAGCGGTCGGCAACACGCGGCCCGCGAGCCGCATACGGCCCACTAATGTCCTACTTGCGGCCTGTGATTGTTTTGTAAATTTAGTCATACATAACTAAAATATTAAAGATTCTAGATAAAAAATATTATAATTATAAATCTAAGAATTAAATTGCCTAGATTGTAACAATTTTTAATAGCATTTTTTATTAATAATACGTACATTAAGCTTCTAGGGTTAATATCACAAGTGAGGCCCACCTTTACTTTATTTTGCCACCTTGTGGCAAAAGGTCTGCCAAAAGGTTGCCGACCGCTGAATTAAGTACATAAAAGGAGTTACACCATCAAAGCCACTAGATGTAATATGTATTCAGGTTAAATAATCGAAGTAAGTACGTAGATTTTAAAACGACACTGGTAATAGAATAATAAATTCGACTCGATGATACCTGTGGAAGATGTCCACATAAACTAAAAAAGAGCCTTCATACGGCTGAACAGATTTGATCTTGATCATGAACCTATTCTCATACCTACCAAATATACATAAAAAATTCATAAAAACCGGTCGAGCCATTTCGGACCACAAACACTGTGACACGAGGTTTTAATACCTATATATAAATTTTAGATACATATATTCGTATTGTAACACATTGGATTAAGAACATATCGATACATGGCAATGTAGTGATGTATGTTCTAAATCAAAACAAAAATAAACAAATTTCATTTACTGCTAGTAACTTCAAAATTTTAATAACCTATCAACATAAAATTACGTCAGTTAGATTCACAAAAAGTGGTATAATTTTATGTTACTGTTATTACTCGAAATACAGAGAGATGTTTTTTCAATTTAAAAAAATCCTCTATTCCCTTTGGAAACGTCCAATAGTATAAAAATAATTAAACTCGAGCCAGAGGCAAAAAAACTCTCGTTTAATTTTCAATTTGCTTTATAAATGCCCAATAGCCATGTGATTCTGTTTGATACTTAGTTTAATTGCGAAGAATTACGAGATATAAAACGTAAAGTCGATAGATAGAATTGAATAGATACGTATAGCGTTTTTAACATTTTTTGGTTCAATTTACGAGCATTATCGTATTAGGTATTCAACAGGGTTATAAGCTTGGGGTACATTAAATCGAAAGGGGGTAATTATGCTCGCTATTAAAAACAACTTTTACTTATACAACTTTTTCTGCGGAGTTTTAAAGGCATCTAAACTACTCTATGGATTCAACGTACTTGTCTATAGATCAGCTGGGTATTTTTTTGCGATTTCAGAGTTGCTCTCGTAGTTAGTTGTTCATATTAATGAGTATAATAACCCCTTTTCAGCATATTACTCTCGAAGCTTATAATGTAATTATTAAGTGATCAATTCTGATGTTAGTGTCAACATACAACCCAAGTATGGTACTGATGTCATAATGATCTAAAGCCATCCTTATCGCACAGCTGGTAAACATCATTCTTTATCTCTTTCTTTATTATCTGCCTCTGTATTTAGACGAGGTTCGATGGTGATAATTTCATCGACCTATCTTACCGCAGTCAACAACTCTTCGTTTACATCTGACACAGCTGTTTAATATAAAGTATTATAAGTATATCCATTTGTCCTAATCTTGCCGACTTTTAATGAGACCATATTTTCTTTCTATAACTTGGCTTTCTTATCAGGTCACAATATCGTGCGGTTAACCCCTCGTCGGCTGCTGATTTGCATGCAAATTGAACAGGGGTCAATATTAGCCCACTCGATTTAACTCGCACATACCCAACATTGCGGATCGAATACTTAATTCCGATGCTTAAAGCGTCGAGTAAGCCAATTCTAGATGCGATCGCTATCGTTACTTATAATAGATACCAAGGGACAGATGGACTCAGAACGCGGATCTATTATATTCCGAAGCGAACATTACATAACAGCTTTGACGAGAAAGCGGAAAAATCATGTCATCGGATTATATTATTTACCAAAATTGTGTTTTATCTTTTTTGGCATAGTACATTTGAACATTTTGCTAGACAATTAATTATGTTTTCAAAATATGTTGAAACATTAAATAAAAAAGTTTGAATCACAATCAATGTCAAAGCAAGTCAACATTAAGCCCGGTCGTGCCCTAGAGATTTAATGGCAACTTTACTAGAAAAACATCGGAGTTTTGGAAGCAACAAGAGAAGTATGTGTCAATCTTTAAAAAAATTCAGTATCTGTAATCTACGATTACAGAACTTAATGGTTGATCTACTTTGACTTTTTGGACTACCCATTCAGACAATACAAAACTAAAATATCTTATATGTACCTCATAATGAAAAAAAAAAGTAAACACAATCTGGCCTATATTAAAGTGAGTCAATGAAATATCCATCGACGTAATCTAAAGCTGCGAGAACTCTATTTTCTTTTTATTTACTCCACATCATCACGCCGGAGGGCTTTCTGATAGCATATAAATAACAAAGAAAAATCCTCTTACCCTGAGGGCTTCGCTCGAAGTTTTAAAGGGATTTTATACTGTCTTACACGCCTCAGATATTGGTACCAACACGTAAAAATGCGAATAAATTCGACCAATTTATAGTACGTCGGAGAAGTGTGTGCAGTATATTTTACTCGTCACTTTAAAATAGAAATGCTAGGCTCGAAATAACGAGTCTCTTCTCTTTTTCTTTCTGGCTCTCTTTTTTCTTTATACCTCTCTCTGTATCGAGGATGAGCGTCAAACTGAGTACTCGGTAAACATCATATCGCTGCAAGTTTCAAAGCTTTTGTTTTTTGACGTGAATGCGACTCATATTTGCTTCCACAGTGGAACACAATTCAGAAAACTAAATCGGGAGATACAGTTTGGTGTTGCAAACTAAAACTAAACTATGTATTTATTACCAACATACAAAATTTAATTACATCAATCGATAGCTAAAAGATAGAATAATTCATTGAGTGAAGACTCAAAATCGCGGAAATTTCGGATGGAAATTATTAGGCCATTCGATCTGGCGCCTTATTTTCGTGGAGTGTCCGTTCCTATCTATGACAGCCTTGAACTCTCTTCCTCCAACTCTAAATTGCGGCCCTTACATTGAATCTAATGCCCAACTGGCTTCCAAAAAGCTGTGTATTGTCGCGAATGTGCGTCGCTATTTCATGTCGGAGCAGGTGCCTAGCTTACATCAAGCACATGTTTGATCTACTATCGTATAGTATATAATCGTACTGTTCTCACTATTGGGTGGATCGGCCAAGTACTAAATTGAGGAGTCTCCGTTGAGAAACGTGTTAAGAAACTCACCAATAATGACTCCTTTATTCGCAAAAAGCAAAGCTTTGAACATCGATACAAACTTGCTTGTCTGTTGATTTTTTATCTTGATACACTTTGGAGAGTGTGGTTTAAATCTGCATGACGTAACTCCACCACTAGTAAATCAAGTCACTAGTAAATCTGATTCTTCTACAAAAGCGTGTTCATCGTAGACCGCATCTTCTCTTAACATCAGGCGAGATGGTGGTTAAACGCAAGCCTATCTGTAATAATAAAATGTATCTACATGTACTCACGCACACACGGCCGTGTCCGCTACACAACCTTACTCAGAATTTTTAAGCGTCAACGTTTAAAAATGGTTTTATTTTTAACGACTCCCTAAACATGTACAAGAATAAACTTACCAAATATTTAACCAGAAAATAACTCTAGGGGCTAATGTTTTGTCATATTCAGCATGAAAGCTTGGTGCCTACATATTCGGCGAATATAATAAAAAAAATGAAGTTTATTAGTGACAGTAGTAAGTTAGAAAATAGTATGTGACTCTGTGTTTCTAAATAAATAATAAAATAAATAATTCTTCTGGTGAGCTGTGGTCAAACACCTAGCAGGTCAACCAGAAAAAAAAATTATTTAGCTCACATGTGTAAAGAAGTAATATAATGAAGTTTTTCGTGTTATTTTCAAAATTTCCGTGGAACTCCGTGTGGAGTCTCAAAGTAATGAGCGCCCAGGCAGCGAAGCCCTGGACAAAGTTCTGTGTATCGCTGCAATGGTCATGGACAGGTTTTATCTCTTAACATCAGGAGAGCGTCTCGTTCGTCTCATTACAAATACATTTTTTTTAAAGTTTACTATTTTACTAGAACATGGCTAGTAGGTATATTACTTACTTTGTGTAACTTTGACAAACAAGTTCAATTTAAATTCATAAAAATCTCAAAATATTTAATAACTTGGTAGAATCCACAAAGTGATATGCCTAAAACGAAAAAAAAAGTGACGACGACGATAAGACGTAGCTACCCCGATGGCTATGTTACGATATCGATATCAGATTGAAAAGATTTAATACTGTCTAGGGAGGATCTTATTTTATCCTTGATAAGAAGCCACAAAATTAATCTCAAATCGGAGATACCTAAGTGTAAATACTGTCTTATTATGTTTTTTTACATAAGACATTTTATGCCCAATTATTTTAAAACTAACTTTAAAAAAATATATTTAGCAATTTAAACCAAACCATTATTACTAGCATGTCTTGAATGTATAAGATGTTTTGTGAAAAACACTTTAATGGAATGGACTGGAAAGACCCGGAATTATATTTACCAGATCACCACACTGTCATCATCTTCAGCCTTAGGACGTCCACTGCTGGACATAGGCCTCCTCCTGGGGAGGTTTTGGCAATACTCGCCACGCTTGGCAGGCGGGTTGGCGAGCGCCGTTAAGTGTGATTGTTCAAGGTAGACGCTGTTGCCCATCTTCCGGATTGCATCCCTTAGCCGACTCTTACGGCAACAACGGGTAGAGAGGGTGGGGTACTATTCTTACGCCGGCACCACCACGACAAACACATTGTCAACTCTACCAAAAAACCAGCTTCCCGAAGCAATATTCATTATAACATATGTATGTATAACAAAGAGACGAGAAAACTGACGTGGCTTGAACACGCTCTAATATTATTCTAATATCTATACTTCATTACTCACGTTGGATTGAGTTATATATTTCGATTAGAATTGTTAAATGATAAAAAAAACATCATAATATATACATATATTTAAGTTAGATGTAAATCTAAATTTGAATTAAAAAAAATACTTACACGAGATTTACATTTAAATTAGATCATATATTCCGACAGCTTAAGACACAACCGGTAACCTTTTCCAACGAGCCATAACAGAGTACAATGCTTATGCAGCCTTGTCTATTATTCACACCATTCTCGTTTGCGCTTCGTATTGTACTTTGATTCCATGAAAAAGGTCTATCCATTTCCAAATAGCTTTAATGTTTATTTTAGTTGGTGTATGAATCAGCTAAACGAGTATTTTCCCATATAATACGCTAAATAAAAACGATAAGCTATCTTTTAAATATATCGTGTGTCCCAAATATAATAAATCAGAAATAAAATGAGATTAAAATGCTGACCATTGTAAAGTTCAATGACGCGTAGAACGCTTGGCTCACGCATTTATGATAAATAATACAATTTATCTTTGGTGAAAAAACGGAATGTTTAATTGTACAAAATACATCATATTTTGCTGGCACAGCGACCCAAAATGCTAGTTCATGCAAAGTATTGATTTCCCGCTCTTGTCCGTCTGTCTGTCTGTCCGTATGTCACCACCGATTTTCTCAGGAACGGGTTGACCTTGCAGGTTGAAATTTATACCAGAAAAACATAAAAATAATCAGGTCTATAGTCCCTATTAGTGTATAAAAATCAAGTTCCTGAGTCAACACGATAAAAAGATATGGGCAAATTAAGATTTTTCGCGAAAACTTGTAAGTACCAAAATTTAACTTAATTTTCAAATTTTTCATTTTACGGAATTTTTCTTTTTCTTGTGCTGTAAGAAGACCTTGCTTTTAACCAAAATTGAGAATTCTAGGTCAACCGAAAGTACCCTATAGGTTATGGGTCGAAAACCTATTTGGTAGTTCCCGTTGACTAGAATCACGAAAGTCGAATGACCGTCTTATAAATCTTTGTGTTTTTGGTAAGAAATCTAGACTACAGATTGTATGCTGCACTACAAAGGAGGGCGTTTTGTATTTGAATTTCAGTATTGTCTTCCCTGGTGTTTGTATCCGTTATCATGTAACTAAGGTAATTGAAGTTTGTTGTGTTCATAAAGGTTTTATCGTAAATCCTTAAGCCAACTTACAAAATTTCAAAAAAAAAGTTTATATCTTTATTTGACTGTATCAAAAGTCACATAAAATATGATAACTGACAATGCGATAAACATTCGCCTAAATGTTAAACGGAAATTAAATGACTGGGTTCAATAGCTATACCGAATCGAAAGCTGTTCATAATAATTTTATAAGGCGCTTGTCTAACCCTGAACACTTAGTAAGCCTATGCATATTACATTAAGTTGTCTGTCAGTAATATGGCTAATACAAACTGAACTTATAAAAATACAAATTAAATATAAATCATGAAGAATATTTACTTTAGAGTTTTAAAAAAGCCTGAGTAGTGAGTTACAATTAAAAAAAAACTAAGAAGAATATTTTCTACAATAAAAGTTAGTATTTTGTTCTCATAACCGTTTATAACGAAGTGTAGAACGCCCTGAAACTAGATGGAGTGACTATATACGTAAGACAGCTGGCAGTGGCTGGAAGCGAAAAGCCGAAGATCAGGCTGAGTGGCGTGTCCTGGGAGAGACCTATGTCTAGACTATGAAAGATTGTTGACGATGTTGAACCGTTTATTAGTTTACATATTTTTTTTACGCTTAATATAAACTGTTACTTCATCTGTGGTCCAATTTTACAGTTGGTAAGACTATACGTATTATATTATATAATACCACCATCCTTATCCGCGATATGTGGACTAGTTTAAAGCAGCAAAACCAGAACCGGTCAGATGAGAGCAGAGCAAACATCATGCTTTGTACTGGCTGACCCGAATTACCCTACTTTAAATGCAAATCATTTACACCAACCGAAGGTTCCATTTTACCCCCATTTGCTTATTTATAAAGCCACGCCCAGTATACTTAACTGAATTTTTCATGTTTTTTTTTATTAAGAATTTAGAAAAAAGTAAACGTCGTCTTTCGTCTGCGGAAAATTCGTCGGAAACAATTCGTCGAAATTTTCCACTATAGTTGAAAATCTTCCTGCTATAGTTGCAACTATTTATTCATTTGTCCCGCTATAGTTGAAAAACTTCGGGTATTTTCCGTTGTAATTACAGATTTTTATTAATTTTTCCTACTATAGTTGAAGATCTCTAAGAATATTTCACGCTATAGTTTCAAAACAGTATTTTTGATAAATTTTCCGCAAGATTTCGTCGATGAATTGTGATTCGACGAATTGTGTCTTCGATGAATTGTGTTACCGACAAATTTTCCGCAAATCGTCGTTTTTGTTTCTTTGCAAGTGATTTCTTTTTCATTATTTATGGCATTGCACTATGTGCATTTTGCCAATATTAATTTATAGATTACCAACCCGTGATGCAAATATGTTATAATAACAATTTATTTATATTATGCTCCCTGATATTTTAGATTATTAATGAGAAGACGAAGTTTCATTAAAATAGAACAGATGTGTCGCTTCCTGTAGAGAGGCGGTATGATTGAATATAAAACGAGTAAGTCGTGACAGTAGATTTGAGTTAGTAAATAGAATATGTAACTAGATATAATTTACACGATTTGCCGTTGAGCAGCATAGTTAATTTAGTACCTATTATACAGTTGAATTATATAAAATGATAAACATTGGTAATTTAGGCCGTCTGTGCGTGGGAAAACAAGATTAACTAGACGCACATTTGCAAGTCTAGATTTGTGTGGTTAGCCATTGATGGATTGCGGGCCTTCCAAGTTGATTCATTACTAATTGATGCAGAATACTATTGCGGAAAATAAATAATCTCGGAAGACATTTCACATGAAGCCATCTTTTTTTAAATACTATATAGGTTTGCGTTTGACCACGCCCTGCTTGATGTTAAGCAGGATGCAGTCTAAGATGAGGCACGGTTACCTAGAAAAAAATCTGGAGTTTACTCTGGATTTGAAGACACCCAAGTTGTACTTCGCGGGAAAAACAGACGCGCAGAGAGTTCCACATGCTCGCTGTACGTAGAATCAAAGCGTATCTATCCTAAAAGTACGTAACCCTTATACTATGGCAACCAAACAACTGATAGAATATTTAACATATTTATTTAAATACACGATTATACTTGGTGGTAGATTTCCTTAGCAGGAGGTCGTCTAAGTAAGTACCATCGCAGTACCAGATATTCTGCTGCTAACTAGTATTGTAAAAACATTACTGTATTCCAGTTTGAAATGTACTGCAGCTAGCAAAATTACAAGGCTACCGAGACTAACCATCGAATATCTCAAAGTAATGAGAACCTAAGCAGTGATGCCCTGAACTTTGTTTTTTACTCAAAGTTCTGTGTATTGCGGCAATAATCATGGACAGGCATTATCTTTTACCATCAAAAGAGCATCTTGTTCGACTCATAAGATTTACATTAAGAAACATTAAAAAAATTATAGTATATACAGAACAAACATCTATGTTCACATATAAATGTTTGCCCTAAGTAAGTATTGAACACCACACCTTACCAGCTCACCAAGTGAGAACTAACAAGACAGTCGATGAATTGTATTTATGGCTAATGCAGTAATGTTTTTAAAAATGTATCTAGGGCTTTACTTAATTTCTTTCTTCTAAAATTTACAAATATCTGCGCAATGAAAAAATAAATTGTGCAATAGGTAGTCACTAAAGTCACTTTATTCAATAATAACTCTCTACCTGCTTAGTATATTTGACTACGGTATCGTATGGTAACCTTGCTAGAAACTGCACACATTTTAAATCTATAAATTGACTAGCTGTGTCCCGCGGTTTCACCCGCGCTAGATGCCTACGTCATAGTAGCTTTATGCATGCAAAGTCTCAGCCCGATCGGTTTAAAATTGACAAAGGGGATAAAATAGGGAATTAAAGTTTGTATGAAACACAAACTTTAATTCCCTATTTTATCCCCTTGGGGGTAGAATTAATCAAAATCCTTTCTTAGCGGATGCCTACGTCATAATATCTACCTGCATGCCAAATTTCAGCCCGATCCGTCTAGTGGTTTGGGCTGTGCGTTGATAGATCACTATGTCAGTCAGTCAGTCAGTCAGTCACCTTTGAGTTATATATATTTAGAGATATTGATTACTTAGCTTTTTAAACTGATCACTAGTTAGACATACGCATACAGAGTTTCAAACTACCAAACGGAATATATCGTAGTTATTAGTTAAAAAGCATTTTAGAGTTTTTGCAAAGTATAAAGTTTTGTACTACATTAATTATTACAAAATTTATTAGAACAAGTCTGGCATTAGACTAGCATCTGGCCTGTTTTGCATTTTAAAACAATTATCATACAAAGACGCTCCTATGTACTACAGTTCTCACTGGCATATATTAATGATTTGCCCTATATGGTAAATGAATTGTCCGATATAGTTTTATTTGCTGATGACACCTCGTTAATTTTTAAAGTCAATAGAAAAGATACAGACCTTACACAGCTCAATAACACCTTATCAGCTGTATCAAAATGGTTTGCCGCCAATAATCTTATGCTTAATTCATGTAAAACAAAATGTATAAGGTTTTCTCTCCCCAATGTTGCTAAGAGGGACACTCATATCTTAGTCGATGGTAAAAGACTTGATCTAGTGGATAAAACAGTCTTTCTCGGCGTAACATTAGATAGTAAAATACAATGGGGTCCTCATATAGAAAAGTTAGCTAGTAAATTGAGTTCCGCTGCCTTCGCGATTAGAAAAATTAGACAAATAACAGATGTGGCTACAGCCAGGTTGGTTTACTTTGCTTATTTCCATAGTTTAATGTCCTACAGTCTACTGCTGTGGGGCTCAGCTGCAGACTTTGAAACTATTTTTCTTCTGCAAAAAAGTGCAATTCGCGCAATCTATTGTTTGGGTCCTCGCGAATCACTACGAAATCGATTTAAAGATTTTAAGATATTAACGTTACCGTCACAGTACATTTATGAAAACATTATGTTTGTCCGGAAAAATTTAAATTCATTTGAAATTAATAGTAGTCGCCATAACTTAAATACAAGAAATAAAGATAAAATTGTGACACCTAGATTCAGGTTATCTAAAGCTAATAAGTCTTTTCTCGGGAATTGCGTTAGATTCTATAATAAAATCCCACTTGAAGTAACTAAAATGTCCTATAAGAAATTCAAAGATTTTATAAAGCAGAGGTTAATTGACAAAGCCTACTATAAGGTGGCTCATTACGTGGAAGACAGGAATATATGGTTGTTGTAGCTTCTCTCTGCACTTGCATCCCCCTGGCTAAGTGACAATTGTAGTAAGCATAATGTAAGTATTAATATTTATTACTGTAAATTGTAACCTAATATGAAAAGAAAGATCCACAAAAAAAATGCCTTGGTGAGTTTCTTGCCGGAGTCTTCTCAGTTGAAGTGTAATTACGAGCCGGTGGTAGATTCAAACATGCAACTTAACGTTCATAAGTGCCTTACCAGGGCCTAAACTGAATAAATGACTTTTGATTTTGATTTTGATTTTTACTGTAGAGTCAAAATGAAATAGTAAAAACATGCTTCAAAATTGTGTGGACTTCTTCTTATGTTTTTTTAGCAATTTTAAGGCAATAACGCATTTTACGAGTATGCAAAAATTTCAACCAACTCTTGTCGTATGGTGCAGGTCAATTCAATTTAATTCAATACAAAGTCACAGTCAGTTGTTCATTTGGTTGCAAATTGAGTTAAACATGAGTAAACCATAATTATAAGGAATACAAAAATGAGTCTAAATAACGTCAGTTTTCACCTATAATATTCACGTTTCTTGCCTTGTAACATGACGTGCTTGTTGTAACAAAAGAATTGTGCGAAATTTAAAAAGATACACTTATCGATATTTAGTATGCAATTTATCGATATTTAATATGCAAAAACTACTTACCTACCCACACCTGTTCTTATTTATTGGTCATAAAAACATCGAATTCCCTTACAAAGGCATCATGAGCAAAAACCAGTCGTAAAGAAATAGAAAAGTTCCAGAAAAATGAGAAAATGCAAAACTTTTTTCGGGCGGGTGCCGAGATAAGATAATTCGAAATTGTACGCTTTACATATCCTCTGCGACTATCTGGTACGACGCCTGTTATGTAAGCGAAGGCGGAGATTTCACTGAAAATAAACAGAATTTTAAATAAAAATCTACGTAATTTTATTCATTTAATTCCAAAGGCCACTTTCCATTTGGATTTTAGTAAAACTAAAACCAGTCGTACACTTTGTGCATTTTCCAGAGTCAATTATTTCGATATTTGGAAGTGTTTCATGAAACATCGGTCCAACGATTTAGACTAGTCCGGTCATGACTTAGTAAATCAGTGTTTACTTTATTACAATACCAGCTGCGATGGAGTTTTGGAAGCAACACGAAAACTCATATTTAAACTCAATTCAATCACTTTCTCAAACTTGCACCCGTAATTCGGCACTTTTTGAATAAATCACCAAACGCGTTAGTCTCGCAAAAACTTAAATGGTTCGACCCTTTAGAATAACTTTACTTTTGTTCTTCTGAATATGTAGAAAAATAAAAATAAAATTGGGAAAAACACTAAGGAACATCCAAAAATAGAAATTCTAATTTTGTATTAACGTTCGTAGTGGACTTAACGTTTGATAGCTTTTATGACCCAAAACTGTTATTTATTCCGTGCGGTTGTAAGAAATCCATTACATGTAAAATTGTGTTTTCATTTCAAATCAATTTTAGGTGATACGATGATCACCAGGTCATCAAGTACTTTAATAAATTTGTGCTATAATGTATTTAGAATTCTATGGTAAATTTATGTTTTTAAGGATTCGATTCGATTATATGTTCATAATTGAAAAAACAATTGTATATTATATACAAGCCAACATTTTATAGACATCTGTTAAGAAAAAAAGAAATCAGAGACTTGTTTTTTAAGGAAATCTATAGACGTTTACGTCTAGGTTTTAAGCGGAAATAAACGAAAAATATACCTTGAACACTCAATCTATAAACATAAATTTAAAAAATTACTTATCGAACAATGGTATTCTATTATTTCAAAGATTTTGTTAAACTCAAAATGATATAAGTAGATAAGGAAATAGTATTGTGAATTAGTGTTATATTGCGTCATTACGAATAAAATTTATAAATATTAAAAACTCGCATATTGGATTTAAATATTATTATTAAATAAACATACACGTACGACTGCTCTATTTCTAACTCGTGTCATAAATACAGCCTCATTTTACGAGTACGAAAAGAATTTATTATTAACTTTCGTCTGAGCGTAATTTTGTAAACATAATTTAGTGTGGCACAAATTTGATCATTCAGCAACGTTAATTATGGTGCTAATTTAGTATAATTATCTGTGGCCTTCTCTTATATTATTTTAGGTAACATGAGTTGTTCGATCCCTACTACGGTGTTGTTATTTTTAATTTTTTACAACACTTAACATATTTAGCTTGTTTGGCTTTGAAAACTGCACGCACGCATTCCCTTTATAAATTGAATGCCGAATCATTCAATTGAGATTGAGATTGATTCAATTCAATTCAATTCGATTGAGTTAATTAATCAATATAATTTTGTACTCAAAAGTATATCACCCACTCCACTCTCTAATTTACTGCTTTTTTTTTTTGCTTTTGGCATCGCTCTTTTTTCATCTTGCCCGTGTCAAGTATTTTGATAAATAATTAAAGTATTTGATGATATAAGACATAAAATAACCCTAAGTCACAAAAAATAAGCTATGGTCAGACAAAGTTGTGGCAACTTTACTAGAAGCTCTGACAGAATTTTGGCAGCAACACTTCATTCCAGACTAGATATGCTTACCATCTTCGACTTACGTCACTTAATATGAAGTGAAATGTAATCACACGCCTATCAACTATAAACTAGAAATTACATGTTTTACCACATTATATCACTTTCACTCATTCGTAATTTGTCATTTTATAAATAAAACTCACAATTTTTATAATGTATATTTTCATAAAAAATAATACAATATCTCCCGTCTGCTCTTTAATTTATATCGTTTTTCCATTATTGGTTGCCTGGAAGAGATCGCTCTTAGCGATAAGGCCGCCAATTGTGGCACTAGTCATAAGATTTTTTTGTTTTCTGTACTCTTTTTCTTTTTCGGTGCGCACAATAAAGAGTTTCTATCTACCAATCTATCTATCTACAATACAGTGAAATGATTTTTTCGGCATTGTCGACCAAACTCCCATAACCTTATTTTATTTTATACTATTTGAACTTCCTCAAAAGTCTCCTTCACTATTTGAATGACGTCACACGAACAGTACCTAGACCTAGTGTACAAGCACAACACATGTCAGATGACGGCGCAGAGACGCGAGATAAATCCACCGGATGTGGGACACGGAAAAGCCTGCACTTATGAACAACTCCACACATTGTGACCTGCCCCTTGTCGCTGACACCGGGGAGCCATATCTACGGGCAAGCTTTAGGTATCGTGTGACGTGAACTTATACAAAACTTGTAGAATGTATAGATTATTTATAAAAAATTGTATGTACTGTATGTATGGACCCAAAAACCGTAACCGGTCTTGCTAAAATTTTGAGGAAATCTTCAGATTAGCCCATCAGGTGATCTTGTGAAGTTCGGTATCCGATCAACAATATTTTTTATTTGTTTTTTTCTGAAGTGCTATTTGTTGCGAAGCCAGTACGGTCCTCTAGTAGAATATAACTTTATTGTATTGTAAAACTATTTTTGTTTATTACATATAGGCTTGCGTATTACCGCCAACTCGCGTGATGCTAAGCGAAGACAGGAGAAACCGATTCACGCGACTTGAAAGCACCCAGATTATGTATCTGACAGAGAACACCCACTCGAGCACCAAATTCCATTTTAGCGGTTCGTACAATGAAGGTAGACTCGAACCGCTTAGTTTGAGTTATATAGCTAGCTAGTTTAACTTATATTTTACAGCTACTACCAGTCGTATATAGTCACTGCAGGCATCTGATATAAAACACTAGTCACAGTCAAAGTCATGATAGAGTCCGGCTGGATGTCTTAGTAAACTAGTGGTGACTTTACTACAACATTCATCAAAAGGAAAACGAAAAGTCTTCTTTCAACTCATTATATCACTTTCCCACACTCAAAACAAGAACTAGAAGGTACTTAAATAAATTAAATCTGATGAATTTGTACATGTGTTTTATTGTAATGTGTTATATATATTTCAAGCATCATATTATATAATTTCTGATTGTATCACACTCTATTCTTTACTTTTTCTACAAATCCTTTCCTTACTAAGGTTGCATGGAAGAGATCGCTTTAAGCGAAAAGGCCGCCAGTTGTTACACTATTATTAAGCTGTTTCTATTATACGAGTAGTATATTATTTCTAGTGTGATCAGTAAAGAGTTATCTTATGCAAATACGAATTTAAACAAGAAATGTTATAAAGAGAAGTCAGAATTCCGATGCTGTTTGTCGTTTCATTTCAGAGAAACTTTTAGTAACTTATTTGAATTTTAAGATGTTTCCGAACGGTGCCTGACGAACTTTGCCTTGGCATAATGATAAATTAAACGCTTTTGTCTTCTTGATAACGCGATACAAAGTAAAAATAAGCTACGCTAAGAAATTGAGTTCATTGTTTGTTTTCTATTGAGTTATATGGTCCGTTTCGTAAATCGCAGAATTTACTTAAGTAACTTTTTTTTTATCTGTCTATATCGATAAAAATCAAATTTATGACGAAGCTCCTTCACCGACAGAAAACATCGCGAGGAAACCAAAGCATGGTGGTAGGGTACTTTCTAGTACTCGGCTGTCCTAGCTACCAGCCTCAAGCATCTAACGGTGTGTTCCGGAAGCCTTACTTTAGGTGTGTTTACCATCTTCGGCCACACCGTCACTTAACATAAGGTGAGCTGTAGCCAAACAACTAGCCTGTTAGCTATTAAAAAAACTATTTGAATGAACTAAGTTATTCATGCGATATTGAATCGTAGTAAAATGAAAATGTTTCAGAACTACGCAAGTTTCCATTCTAATTTTGTAGGTTGAACCCTGTGTCTGTTCTTCAAAGTTCTTTATGAAAAAACTTCACTTTCTTCGCCAGTAGATATTACACATGTTTATGTTTCGGCGTATATTAAAGTTCTGTTCCGTTGCGATCCGTTCTGTTCTAGTAGAAGTAGAAGCCACATAAGCTATAAACTTCATGAGAATCTATCTTTACCATTAATTTACCTAAATTCAGCTTTATTAAAAAAAAAACATAGTTTTGACAGCCCCGTTGGGTCATTGGTAGTATGTATATCTGCTTGAAAAGCTGTAGGGCGTGGATTCGATTTCCACACTGGACGAAAATTTTACGGTATATAAACAAATGTTTGTTTTGTGTCTGGGTATTCTGTATGTATTATAAGTATGTTTTTTTAATGGTTGACTAGCTAGGTGTTTGACTACAGCTCATCTGATGTTAAGTGACGGTGTGATCGAAGATGTTAAACACACTTAACCTCGAATAGAATTGGCTCTCAAGTGAGGCGACTGTCAGAACACACCGTTAGATGCTTGGCGGCAGATTTTCAACTTGATAGCTAGCCAGCCGAGTACCCTAGTAGTAAATACCCTACCACCATACTATGCTCTGTAATCGTATTTACAAAGTTTTATTTTTATTTTTTTCAATTATTTTTTTGGTTCTGTCAGGTTATCTGACTTCCATTATACAAGTTTTTCTTAATTTGGGATCACATAGCGCAGCGTAGTGTAACGTCCTACGATATGTATTTATTTTTTGTGTAGAAAAAGTGTATTTATGTATCCAATATTTTGTATCCATCCTGTTGATCTATGAGGAGTTCCTTCGTCTGGTGTCAATCCTGGATATGGAATCAGGTCTCAGGTCATGCTCACCATAAATATAGATTGTCGTCGGAACTGAACCAACGTGTTAAATTTCAACTCAATAAGATAAGAGAACACGGTTCTAATTTAGCTGGCAACACTTGACCTAGACAAACATAAAACATTAGAAGAGGAATAAAAACTTTTAAAAAGAACACTATTTACGTAGGGTACATATTATTTATAAAATTTATATATTCTCAAAATAAAGCAGCATAAAAGATGATTTTGTCCCTTTTATTACAAACATCTTCTATATAAATTTTATTTATAAGACATAATGTGTATTTTTTCTTTGTTTGTTTGTCAATAAAGTTATTCTTATTCTTAAAATTAATATGAACGATATTGTTTTTTCTCCAAGTTAATAAAGAGCTAACCTTGGACGACGCACAAAGACCGACTGTAAAGTTATGCAATAAAAGTAGACGGATGTTCCCTCGGATTAAATAAAATGCAAAATAGCTGAGCCAAGGTACGCCAAAAAACAAGTTAGGTTCACCACATTAAAACTATGTGGACGGGCGGTTTTTATTCACCTTGTTTTCATATTAAAATAGAAAAAGCAATTTACGTAGACAAAATTTAAAGTTTGGCAAATTCTCTCGTAGCAAACAAACAGACGGGTAGCCTGATGGTAAGCGAACCAATGTTTGTATACACTGTATTTAAGACATTGCCCATGTATTTCCAACCTGGAAAGACGTTTATAGAAGCATCTACAATATTTCACAGAAGACAATGGCACATATTAATGGGAATATATTTCCAGAACACGAACATTCTACAACTTATGATGTTGTTAGTCTGTAAAAAGCAACCATAAATTGTCGTGAGAACTAAAATATGTCGGCGCTGTGTCAGAGATGAATTGAGTAAAAATACAGGTCAAATTGTTTTATGAAACTCAAAACTTTTACTGAAAAATTACGAAGTAATACCAAAAAATATTCTACACATTTTCATGATTTTGATTTTGATTGGTTAATATATTTTGACTAATTCTGTTGATCTATTTAACATTCACCAATATAAAATTAAAATTTAACAAAAAGTTCGTTTTGTTTACAGTATAAAAAGTATCCTATATGTTAATCCAGGCCATAAACTGTGACATATAACTATGTGTGGCAAATTTCATTCAAAGTTTAATTTTTTCCTGAAAGCGACAATCATAGAATGAGAGTTTCAAAATGAAAAGATATCCATCCATCCTCACAAACTTTCACATTTATAATATTAGTAGGATAGGATGATAGTTGGTATCAGTGTGTTTTAGAGGGGACAATATTGTATAACATAAAATTTGAAGTTCCGTTTATTTATTAGTAGCATACCGCTGTTTGTCCTACTCATCAAGTAACATTGAAAATGTTAAAATCATAATCAAAAAATGAGATTACATTTATCTGTAATTATAAGTAAAAAATACACTGGCATTAAAATAGTCATAATGCTTTACGCATAAATGTGTCGGTAATTATGCAGTTTTTTTTTTATTATTCTTCTTTCATGCTGATATGCCTTAACATTTTTATTACATTTTGAATGGAGGTACATAAAAGTAATTGGATTACCACATAGGCTACTTTTCATCTCGGAAAATGCAGTGAAAACCGTGAGAGGTAGTAAGTTAACTACAAAGAATAAAATAATTACTTTACATCAGACACTAAACTAAACCAAGGTTTAGTCCTTTGGTTTAACATTCCAACTATCATAACTAGATATTTTAATTATTTTGATATACCATCACTACATATTATAAAACAAAGTCGTACGCCGCGTCTGTCTGTATGTCTGTCCACGATAAACTTTAAAAACCACTGAACAGATTATCATGCGAATTTCTCCAATAGATAGAGTGACTCATGAGGAAGATTTAGGGTATATAATTTGTCAAGGTTTTGTGTAAATTGGTTGAAATATGATGATAATGGTTGGAAGTGTCGGAAAAAGTCAAGCCATCTGGGAGCTTTCATCAATAACGCTGCCTTATCCCTTTGAGATATTTTGTTAAATTAGTAACAGCTAGTATATACATATATACAAGTGCTTTTACTTTTATTAGGTAATAAGTACTTAGTTATAGGATGTTTTCAACTATACATAAACTTTCACGAAAATAAACATATCCAAATAATATCTGTTAGCTTATTTCCAAGCTCATACGTCAAGTTTATTATCTTAGTATCACGAAGTTAAGGGGATCTTGCCTATAACTTATATTATAACTTGTACTGGCCCTAAGTAACTTAATACACTTGATATTGTTAGTATAGACCTCTGGCACTCGTGAAGTTGCTGTCAAAACAATATTGAAATAATACCTAACCATTAAATGTATTTATTAAATTACGTCAGTCAAGTTGGGAAACTGTCTGACTGTCAATGTGGAGGTTTTGGGTTCAAATCTTAAAGTACACAACACTGTCTATTCAAGTTATGTGCGTATTTTAAACATTGAACCAAATATCGTGAGGAAACCGGAATGTCAGAGCTATTGATAAATAGCTGTGCCCCGCGGTTTCACCCGCGCTAGATGCCTACGTCATAGTAGCTTTATGCATGCAAAGTCTCAGCCCGATCGGTTTAAAATTGACAAAGTTTCATACAAACTTTCATCCCCTATTTTATCCCTTTGGGGGTAGAATTAATCAAAATCCTTTCTTAGCGGATGCCTACGTCGCAACATCTACCTGCATGCCAAATTTCAGCCCGATCCGTCCAGTGGTTTGGGCTGTGCGTTGATAGATCACTATGTCAATCAGTCAGTCGGTCAGTCAGTCAGTCAGTCAGTCACCTTTGAGTTATATATATTTATATATATAGATATAGATAGAAGATAGATATATAGATAGATTGTTTTCAAAACTCACTGTTGTGTAATTTTTTTTAAAACATTTCTATATATTTTACTTATTTTTTTATTACCTGACTATACAAACGAAGGGGCGATATAGCAATCTACGGATGTGTGTGACCATCTTAATGAAGAATAGACAACGCTCCCAGAATGGAAGATGTTCTTAGGAAGCGATAATCACTTACCATCAGTCAAGCTGTCTGATTTGTGACTCTAAAAAGTGGCGGTTGGTCGAAGATTGTAAACATATTTACCCTGAAATGGATAGGCTCTGATGTTGAGACTACCAGCTTCGGGGTGGACGCTAGCCAGCCGAGTTCTAGAATAATACTACTTGTTAACTTCAAACTACAATAATATATTCTAACTCCACTATTAGTTCTGTTCGTGACTTCTAATAACCACACACTTAATATATCAAGATCAAGTAACAAAGTCATACAAGTGCGAAACTACAATATAATTGACAATTTCCACTTGTCCTCCTGATAAATGAGCGAAGCGACAAATTTACGCCTTATAGAAAATGGTGTAGTTCAATTTATCAGAGGTTCAATTAAACAACGATAAATTTATTCTAGAATACTCATCAGCGCGTACTCATCATTATGAAAAACTATTGATATAGAACCAGCCGTGATATTACAAAACAGTTAATGTCTACTTTATTCAAAAACTTTGCATTGCCGTTCAGCGTGGCAATGCTGCCAGCATTCTAGACATATTTCTTCCTTTTGTGGCTTTAAGAATAGATTTTGTTTTGTTTCAATTGGTTTCTAAATAGGTATATTAGTGTTTATTCTTCGGTTCTGCCAAGTACCAACTTCAAGCTCTTGATTCGGTAGAGCGGCGTGCTGTTCGACTTATTAGTGATGAAAAATTGGTAGAAAAAAACTTTTAAGCCTTGAACGCCGCTGCAAGGTAACAAGTCTGTCAATTTTCTACAGAATTCATTTCGGAGAATGTGCTACTGAGCTGTATGACCTTGTACTTCCATCCCCTTTTTACTACAGAACAAGTAGAAAGACGACCCACTAACACTCATACATACTGGAATTTCCTTGGTACTTTCTCAACCGTAGGGCCAAGTAATGGAACAAGCTCCCGGGATTCTTGTTTCTTGAGAGATATAATCTAAATATTTTCAAGGCCAGAGTGAATATCTATCTTCTTAGTCTGCGTGCTTCATCTTCGACCACATCATCGCTTACCATTAGGCGAGTAGGTGGTTAAACGCGGACTAATTCGTATTAAAAAAAAAGTATTTTTTTAGATTTTAATGCTTTGTTATATATTTATTGTTTATAAAGAAACAGGTACAGGAGCTGAGGCGGTATCAGATATGAGAGAGATGAGTGTCGGCGTATGACTTCGTACCGCTTGCCGTTGAGACGGCGCGACCGTGGTAGCCCGAAGCTGTTCGTGTCAGAATTGGGGCGGCGTCTCAGTGAGAAAGGCCGTGATTCCCGAACAGGATCCTATTTCGTACAGTATCTGCCGCTGGCTATCCAGTGTGGCAACGCCGCGAGTATTATTAGCACAGGGGCCTTTACATGGGGGCCTTTTTGACTAGGGCTTTGTTGACTCGCATTATCATCTCATCGGGTGGGACATTGATGCGCGTCAACAAATCTCTTAAGATATTAATTTAGTAATATGTACATATTATAAGGAATACAATGAATGTATGACAAAAAGTACTTATGAGTAATTGAATAAAAATGATGTTAATATGTGCTAAATATAGAAATAGATGAAATTATAATCCATGATATATATTTTTATGTAAACAGAAACTTGTTTGATAAAGAATGTTGTACATTTTGTGCTATCTATTGTTTTGTCCCGGAATAAAAAAAAAACCGTCTGGAGCTATACGAAATGGTAGCACTTCAGGATCGTATGAACGTAATGCCGTATTTTTACATTGGGATCAGCTCTGAAATTGGGTAATGAAAAATCATGTTTGTTGTGTTTTGTATAATTACATATGACATTTATGTATGGAATAACTTAATTTTACAATATCTTCTAATAATCTTACTTGTCAAGGTCACAATATAAGTGAAATATTTTCTAAAACATTCAATGTGACAAATTCTTGCCATAGATAAGAGTAATTTATTTACTTGTTTTTTTTTTCTTACTGCGATGTCCATTAATCTGTAATATAAGCTATGAAAAAAGAATGCCAAAATGGTTCTTAATTCAATTTCACATTTTTTACTGGCAAAATCAGTATGTGTTAGAAAAATGCATTGGCCATAAAAAAATTCGTCGAAACTTATACCGCGTTGGCAAGACACGTGCATTGTAAAAGGCATTCTTGGAAATGCAATTTCAGATAAGGGACGGTTTCCGTCGAATGTTTTAGGAAATATATCACTACGCTTATATTGGTTGCTCAAAGTTTCACTTCTCCAGATTTTTATCTATTTATATTAAACCAGATATACTTTGGCAAAAGAGAAAAGATCAGAAGATCTCACTCGTGGTTTGGAAGCGAGCGATGGAGCGTAGTATCCTGGGAGTCAAATTAACAGACCGTATAAGGAACACGATACTACGCTCCAAAACCAAAATCGCCGATTTCAGCCACAAAGCCGGACGACTGAAGTGGGGCTGGGCGGGCCACGCTTGTGGCATGTCAAACAACCGCTGGGCAAAGGTCACCACAGTTTGGACGCTAAAATTTAAGCAACCTCAGGGTCGACCCAGACGAAGGTGGTGTAACGAACTAAATCATTACGATAGTCACTGGACCACCAAAGCCGAAGACCGGGCAGTCTGGAAGGAAGAAAGGGAGGCCTTTGCCCAGCAGTGGGACACAAATGACTGAAAAAAAAACCAGATAGCAACGTATTTGTTTTTATCTAAAAAAATACTTAATAACTTACAAATCATAATTATTATATCTTGATTGGTCTTAGATGCTACTGCACTATTCATTTTTGTACTGTCCAGAAGATAAGGTTTGTCGTCTTAATAGATAATATATATCTTTCGTTAATCACATAGAAAACCTCGTTTAAAAAAACGGTCTCTACTATACTGATCGCTTTCACAGAGAAACGGACTAACAAGTGTAATGTTATAATCTCATAATAGCTATCGCTGACAAACTTTAGTATGAAAAGACTGTCATTGATTGCTGTCCCAGAAAAAATATATTATGTAAGCGCTTAGAAAGTTTAGGATTGTATGTATGCATCAAGCATTCCAGCTCACCGTTGAAGGCACCTTCTTGCGGCGGCGTCGTGTGCAGGCCGGTCTCTTCCCTCAGATATACATATAGTTAAGAGGGCAAAGGTTAGCATATGCGTCATACTCGTGATCTGGTGAAACTTGTGAGTCGCTAGTCTGCTTGCGGTATACACACAAACTAGTAATAAGATTTCAAAATTATTTTAACCTTAGATTAAGATCAAAGTAACTTCCCTCGCCCTTTTTTACGCTTAAGTCAAAAAATATTATATATCTTGACAATGGTCATGGATCCCGATGTCTATGAAGCGGAATTAATAAATAATTTAAAAAAAAAACGTTTTGTCCATTTTACACTATATTTATCTTCTTTAATGACCTTCTACATTCATCGACATCAATAATTATAAAAGTACATTTCCCATGAAATAATTGTAGTAATCTTAATTCTCATAAAAGTTGACAATAAAAACGCACATTATTCTAAAATTAGACTTACGGCAGCTTTTAACTGCCTCCCCACGTTTCACATAAAGGAATGGCATGCGTAAGCAGTTAACACATCAAAGCATTATGTTGTTGGAGAATGTAAAATTTAAACATATTCAATAGTTATCAGAATAACTTAGTTATTCGACTCCTACTGTGAAATAAAAATAGAACAACCGACAATATTTTATTGAACTTTTGGTGAAGTTTCAACATAAGCTGACAATTTCAATTAGTTATGTATGAAGACGATTAGATATTATACATAACTAGCTGCGCCCCGCGGTTATACCCGCTAAAATAAAATACCCGATAAAAAGTAGTCAATCACCTAGCGGTATGAAATATACTTTACAAAAAATACCTACCAAATATACATAAAAAAAATTATAAAAATCGGTCGAGCCATTTCGAAGGAGTGCGACCACAAACACCGAGACACGAGATTTTTATATATAGATATATAAAATGTCGGTGGACATTACACACAGCGCCAACTAGCCCCAAAACAGAGCTTTTACTGTTTGGGTAAAATGGGTATCGATATATCGATACTCGTTTATTCTGTGTGTATAACAATGCTTTTGATGTTACCTGATATTAATTTAGATCTTTTCTACACAGTTTTTTCTTTAAAATATTGTATTTTAACGTAATTATCGCAAATTACTTGCTGGTAGATCTCCTGAGCAGGAGATCGTCTAGTTACGTACCACCGCAGTAACATTCTACCGCCAAGCACTAGTGTGAACGTTACTGTATTCTGTTTTGAAGGATACTGTAGCTAGCGAAATTAAAGGTCTATTATATAGAGACTAACCATCAAATGTCTCAAAGTAATAAGCGTTAAAGCCCTTAACTTGCGTTTGTTGCTCAAAATTCTGGTTTTCAAACGTTTTCATTACTATTTATATAAAAAGCAATAAAATAAAATAATACTCTAAATTCACTGGTCAACCAAAATGCGATGACACGTGTTCAACTTGAAATCGATACACCACAAATAGTTTTTATGGCTTTTCCAGCTGCGAGCTCGAAATTTAGCTTTGTCGATTAAATTTTGCGGTAGATATTGAATCAGGGCTTTGTACCGTAAACGATCAAATATTGCAGAGGTTCGCAGGTTGATTTTAGAAATTGGCACTACAGAAGTTTGTAGAATGGAGAGCCTTTACAAAAGTAATTAATATTACCTTGAGGGTTAACAAAGTACTTGAGTAGAAGGTTCAAAATTAAGCCTACTTAAAACTTTAAGACATTAGACTTTGTTAGAAAAGCATTATGGTCGCAGTCCACTTATCGGCTCAGCACCAGAACAACGCCGCTTCATCTTACAAGCGTATTAATGAATAATAGACTTAAGCTGTGCCTCATAATATCTATTTCTTTAAATTTTATAAGTGAACACAATGTCTAAATTGAGACGGCCACGTGCTAATCAAAGTGCAAAGACCACTATCAGATGTATTTTTTATGTGTGAGCCTAAGATCATTCGGTTGCGGCGTACAGTTTTTTTCTCTGATTTTGGTAACATACTTTGCTTATTTTGCCAGTGTCAAGTATTTCGATATTTTCATATAGGTACTTGAAGACAAAGTAAGTCAAGATCGAGTCCAGTCTTGCCTTACTAAAGTAGTAGCCACTTTACGAGAAGCTGCGATGAAGTTTTTAACGCAACACGAGAAGACATGTTTTATCACTTCATTATTTTTCACGTTCAGGCATGTAATTCGGCGCTTTATGAATAAAAACAGCGCCAGTTTTATTCATAAATACTCGGAAAAAACATTTTTTGGAAAATAATGCAATAATATTTTGCGTTCCTGCAAAAAAATTCGCCATCTAGTTTGAACAAAGCAATTGATTTAATTTTGTTTAATTATGCGGAATTAATCACGTTTAATTATATCGCAAACTTCGACTATAGGATACTATAGTCTAAACTATAGTATAGTACCAACTATAGTACCAACTATTATGAATTCTGTGACAATACCCACTCCCTCCCCGCGCCCGCGCTCCAACCGCTGTCTTCACGTGCCAAACGCGCAGCGGCCCGAAGTGCGGAGCAAGACGAAACCGCACGCGCTTTATACTCACTACTTTGTCTCCATGAAAAGGCCACCAATTGTGGCCGAAAATATTGTTGGAGTATCCGATTAAATTAAACGTGAGTAATCACGCATAAGTAAAACAAAAATGTGTCAAAACCACATCAGTTTCCATATTAACACTGATTTCATTCTAAAATATATTAGTTTTTAGGTTTATGTTTGAGCTAAATCACATACCTTGTTCTTGTGATCCGGCTGCTCTGATTTTGCCTTCATCCGTTCGTCTCTCCATTTCACAATCGATATCACTGCACGTTACATTTCGATGAGGCGACACTAATGGAGCACGTTTACAAACCGTCCGATTCGATCTCTAGAAATTGCTACTAATCGACAGTTACTCGATATTAGACGAATTGGTGCGAACACCTAATGGTCGTGTAATGGATACTTTTTATTAATGATCACTGATCCAGAGATAACATAACATTGTTTGTTGAGGTGCATATTATTTTAGTACAATTTTACTGTCCTATTATTATTATATGTAATAGTAATGAGACGAATGAGGCGCTCTCCTGATGGGAAGAGATAACGTATGTCCATGACCATAGCAGCGATACACAAAATTAGTGATTTTCAACTTGAGGGTGGTAGTTAGCCCCCTGAGTACTAGAAAGTACTCTACCACCATGCTATAGTTTCCTCACGATGTTTACCTTCACCGGCAGCTCAAGTTTATCGGACATTCATTTGTCTTATAATTTTTACATTTTAATAAAAAATACTTTTTTATTACATGTAGGCTTGCGTTTGACCGTCATCTCATCCGATGTTAAGCAAAGATGCGGTCTACGATGGAGCACGCTTGCCTAGAAAAAAGCGATTCACTTGCGAATTGAAGGCACCCAGATTATATTTATCAGGGAACACCCACTCGGGCAGCAAATTCTATTGCTTAGCGGTTCGCACAATGAAGGGTATAGTTATGCCAAAAAGACATATAAAATACCTAATCTATCTAAGATTGAGGTATTGTTGTCCGTACCATTGTTCAATAGATATTATTCCTAAGTAGGTATTTTCAATACCTAGTTACGTAGGATTCTCTGCTAGGTACCTATTGCAATTGTCTTTGGAGTAGTCAGTAGTGACTGGCATACTAACTGCTACTTAGCATACTACTCCGACTTTTACTTTCCGTCGTCTTTTCAGAAATACCTTCCTCGGGAAGCGTAAAGCTATTTCATTTTAAGGGAACGTAAGATTACTAATATACAGAGTGCTATCAAAATGATCCGCCATCTTTAATAAAATTTGAAACAATCGGATGGATGTTGCGGTATTTTATTTGTTCATGTTGATATCCACTCGTGGAAACCGAGGAATTAACTGCACAGTTTAGTAGTAGTTCTGCTCCATGAGCTATATGGGCATGGGTTCGATTCCGCATACGACAAAATATTTATGTGTCAAACTTATGTATTTTAACTAAGTATGAAAAAATATAAGAATACTGTATGCTTTGCTTAGTTTGAAGCTAGATGTTCCTGTGTGAAATGTCCACCGATATTTTATGTAATTCAATCATCAATTCGATAAATAATTTTAGTCCTTTGTTAGTGTTCCTACGGTGCTGCAATACAAATTTTAATCTATTGATATAATTATAATTATTACTTCAATTCTTTTAAAACATTTATTTATTCAATATAAATTTAGTAAGAAACATAATTTGACACGTAACTTGGAAAACATTTTACTCATATTGGAATAGTGAAGCTAATCTAAATTTTAAAATATAAAATATTTGATTTTTGTTACTCAATCACGTAAAATCAGCTGAACGGATTTGGATGAAATTTAGCACACATATATATAGTTTATTAGCTGAATTAACATAATAGAATACTTTTACAATCACATTTTATTTATTTAATTATTTTATTCATTGATAGTTTGACAGATTTGCAGTTTAGCAGATCGACAGTTTGACTGATGATAGATTGACAGATTGATAGTTTGACAAGTTGACAATTTGATAGTTGGACAAACATACAAACTTTCACCTTTATAATATTAGTATGATTTTTTTCGTAAACTCTGCGACCTGAACAAACTTTTTGTTAAATTCCACGACGAAATCCCGGGTAACAGCTATTATGTAATAATTTCAAAACAGCTCTGTTTTAAAACACGCTGTATAAGAACATGATGAGATAAGCCAGGAAATAGTTGGGATAATGCCACACTTGAAATGTTTTGTATTACGCAAATCGGCTTTAGGGTATTCGGTTTAGCTAAGCTTTTTATTTATCCTAACAGTTTTTTGCCAGATTTAAATTCAACTTTTATTCGCAGAAGATAATGGAAAAATACAAAAAAGTTGAAAGAAATCTAGTTGTACTCAGCGGTCTTGCTCGAACATTTTTCGGAACAAAAGAAATCACGTATTTGCCTTTTCATTAAGATCGGATTAGTTCTTTTGTTCTGGAAAGACAATTAAAATTTCATAAAGATAAGACAAATATCCCTATCCCCATTTATAATTTTATACGTAAAAGTTTTTTGCAATAGTTATATTAATAATTGCAAAAATTAGTTTATTTCTGAAGGAATGGGCTGGGGACATATCTGTTGTAGAACCAATATCCGCTAGGGTAGATGTGTCTTACAGTGATCGTGTATCAACAAACATAGCTTAGGACGCCCTGAAACTCGGTGGAGTGACGATATACGTAAGGCAGTGGGCAGTGACTGAAAGCAAAAAGCCGAAGTAGTTATTAACCAGTTTTAATAATAGTAAATTATAAACACGATTTCGTTTGAGCGCCTTTTTATTAGACGTATTATAATAAATTATCATCAATAAATAAAATAGATTGTCAAGTGAACTTACCTAATTGAAATTATATAAATCTTATACATATGAGTAAATATAATAAAATTGAAAAAACTTGAAAAATATAGTCTTTTGTCGTGGTAAGAAGCGCTCAGTTAACGACAGCGACTCACACTTGACCAGTTAATAACACTCTTTATAAGGGTGCAATTCGATGAACCACAACCCAAACCAATATTTAATTAAAGCAACCCCTTTAAACGACCTTAAATGGAAGTTGTCAGTCGTTCTTGATTTCTAATTGAAAAGTTTAACTCCATTATGTTTAAAAAAATATACAGTAAGTCGGAATTTATATTTAAGTGGCGCTCGGATTTCTGAAATGCAAACTTAGTACTTATGAGCTCATCAGTCTATGCTTAGTATTGCTTAGTAGCACTGCCAAGACTTCATAAAGAGAAAACAAATTTACCAAAAAATAAATAAACATCGGAGGACATTTCACTTGATGCCATCTAACCCCAAAGTAAGCGAAGCATGTACATCGTACAATGGGAACAGATTATAAAATACTTTTTTTTTTGTAAGTACATATGAATACTGGAATAGGTATTAATTTGTGTTATTTTATATACTATTAGTATATATTACTAGTGTTTAAATTGAAAATTATTAGGTCATCACTATAAAAGTAATATGTTCTCTATTTATTTCTAGTGTGCAATGAAACAAGATATGGCAGGCTATTACATAAAAAAATTATACCAAAATAGACAAATGTAAGAATCGAACCTACACCTTACAGATTAGGAAGCAGAGATACTGCCAAATAATCTAACAGGGCAGTAAAAAATAACAGTATTAATGCTAACTATGAATATTACATAGCAGTAATAACTCTAATACCTTCAGCCGGAAATAACAAATTTCCAAAGTGAAGTAGAATTCGAAAATTTCTAAATAAGGGTAAATATTCTGAGAGTACTCATAGAACTCATAAACAACATAATTATCATTAACAAAACTTTTGTAATACAGTATTCTGAAAGTGCTACGCATACTGCCAGTGCGCTACGGCGTAACCATCCTCGTAGTAATAAAACGCTACGCAGCTCATTCTGGGATATAAAAATAATTTAAATAAACGTCGAGTTTTAGTGGCCACGCGTTTATTTTATGGGCCATATCCGGCACAATGTTCCATGCTCAATATGCTCATCCATAATATAGGCCATCATAATGAATAGGCATAAATATAGGGACTAACAAAATATTTTAACTCAACCAACATTGTGATAACAATTTCTCCAAAATATTTTTGAGAACTCCGTGATGGTTTAAAAGAACATAATAAACAAGTATTTTATATATTTGTTAAAATAATAAGAACGGTACTCAACCACTTTATTATCAATTCTTAAAATTGTCAATGTCATTAAAATAAAATAATTAATCAATAGTAGTTAATAAATTAAAAAAAAAAACAATAAAACATAAACAAGAACAGAATTAAAATCTATTCAACCATTAACTAAAATAGGTACGTTGAGTCGTATCGGTGATCATGTGATCATTAAATAGAACACGGCTTACAGAAAGTACTTAAAGAACCTTGACACAGGTTTTAAGAGGAAAGCAGTCAACTGAGACATTTGAAAATTAGGAATTTCAGCAAGCTATTTCTGTCGCGCCGCACGCAGCACCCGCGTACATACTGAGCGAAAGGGACAACTGCACCTCGGGCTCATTAACCCGAAATAAAATTAGCAAAATCGAGGTTTCGTATTCCTCTGTTTCCTCCTCCAAATTTAGACCGATTTTAGTATTTCTTTTAACAAGCAAGGATGTGTTCTTTGCCTGTGCGTTTTATTTTTTAAGATTATGTTTATGAGAATGGGAATTTGGACGTTGAAACATAGCGTTGAAACTAGGAAAATTTTAAGATTTTTGAAGCTTCCTAGCTCTTATAAAAAAAACATATATCAAAAAATCAAAACAGAGAGGCATGAAACTAGCAAGTATCTACTTCCTATCTAAAAATTATTGCTCTAGTATTAAAATCCTGGAAGGAAAATGGGGAAAGCGTTTGTATGAAGAAAATGACGACTTGTTTCCTCTTAATCATCTATCCGGTAACATGACGGTTAGAAGTGCCAAGAGACAACCGTCATTTGGGATACTGGCTATATGTTCATACGTTCCAATTTTAAATTTAGTGTGAAGTTATCAATCTTGAACTGAAAAGTCTCTACCGACACCTTAAGAGGCTCTCGCCAAAAAAGTGTTAAATTCAGGATACAAACTTCTGACAATATGTCACGACGATTGTCAGTCCATATAGCCAAGGCTACCAAAAGCTTAAACCTTGCCACACGCTCAGCGGAACTCAAAGCAAAATAAATAAGGTGAAATATAGATGTTGTTGTTATTCTCTACTGACATTATCAGTGTTTGTTTGTTCCTTTTCACAGCAATCACCACATTAATATTACATTATTTTTTGAAGGGAATATTTCTTTCGCCTCATTGAATGATTTTTTTGATAGAGGCAAAACTTATAGCACTGACATGCTAATGTTGACGTGTTTTAAGTTTTTACTTCTGTCGGTTGTCCCCATGACTGCCTATTTTTATTTGATACGAAATAGATCCACGTTTAACCATCAAAATGTAACTTAACGTTCATAAGTACCTTACCAGGGCCTAAGCTGAATAAATTACTTTTTGATTTTGAATTCGCCTAATGGAAAGTGCGGCCAAGGAATAGAACACGTCGATCTAGAATTAATCTATTTACTCAAGCCTTAAAAACGTCCAGATTGCAGTTCACAAGAAACGAACAAGCCGGCAGTGAATTTCATTCTTGGGCCGAACGAATTATTTATTATTATTTATTTATGTTATGGAAACATTACGTTTTCTATAGCTCTAAATAATTATGTTAGCCAATAATATTTTATAAACATTGTGTTTATAAATGTTATTCCAAAAGCACAGCAATTTTCTCCTCCAATTGCGTTTCAGGTATAGGAATAATCGTTCTTAGAAATTTCCGGTCGTAGCTCGCTTTTACCGGAAATATAAAAACCTCCCCTAAGGGTTGATAAATATTTTCACTATCCGTACTCGCGATAAACGGTAGATATAAGCAGAGTTTTTTTCCTTTATTTGTTTACTTGAAAATTTTATAATAGCATTTCACTTCAAGATTTATTTTAAACAAAGTTCTCAGTTTATTTATAGGTTTTTATTTCTAATACATACATAATTTTACATTATGAATGTATAAGTACTTGTTAAACTTATCACGTATCTTATAGAACGCGGATCCCGATGAATGTAGAGTAAAATAAAAAAAAATTCAGGGTTAATCGCCGAAACTACCGAGTTGATATTAAAAATGTTTACGCAACCACGTTTGGTACAACAAAGGTGAATTTGCGGGAAGAAACAAATAAAAACTATAATCGGGGTAGCCGACATAATTATATGAGTAATCCAGCATAAGTGAAACAAAACTGTGCCAAAACCACGTCATTCCATAGTAAAATAGCGAATAAGTTAATAATGATGATTATTCAAAACTTATGATGAATTTTTTCGTTCTTCACAGTTGTTAAAACGTTATTTTCTTGTACAGCGGTGGCCCTGGAGTAAAGCGAGTGGTGTGGTCACTCTAGGCGTCAAGCAGCAAGGGGCGCCAAAGTTCCAAATGCGAAAAAATAATTTGACGAAACGAACAACGCACCGTAGTATGTGTAGGACAAAATTCAAGTTTATATTTTGATTAAAAAATAAGAAAGTTCCTATGTATAACCTGAATTTTCTTTTATAGATATTAGTTTTGTTTCGTTTTTAAATTTGATAATTATTATTTATTTAACATAAACATATATAATTTATAGTGTGAAAGTGTCGACCACAGGGCGCAGAAAGAAAGTATCACTCTACCTTGATTAATGGATTGGCCCGGTGCTGCATACGGGTTTACTCGCCTTTTCAACTTCCTGTGACAAAAGTACTCAAATACTAAGGTTCACTGAGCAAGCATAATAAAATATAATTAATTTCTAATGTTAATTATTTAAAAAAATATCCTCTAAATGATCTATAGGTAGTTATTAGGTTCTAATTGGTAGTTTAACCATGGCGCGACGCATTACGATCGATATCGTGCAGAGGAACTAGACAAATTAACATTCGATTAACGATAACTCTAATAGAAACGTAAAAAATGTATGGGATTTACATGAGCTGTCGATATGTCACGCGGGCTGCTTATGTCAATATCGTACATTTTTGGATATGTACTAAGAGTATGTCATTAATAGACGATGCGGTTGCCCTAATATTTTCTGAGAAATCTTCGTTATATGCTAGATCTATCGATAACATTCTGCATTCCATATGTGTGAAAATAGCTTTAGCTTTACCCAAAAAAACGTATAAGACGCCTTGAGGCTCTACGGAGTGTCGATATAATGAAAGACTGTGGAAAGTTACTATAACCGAAAATATAAAGATTGAGCTAAATGGCGTGAATTAAGAGAGGCCTAATCCAGCAGTGGCTGCCTTATTAGCTCATTTGCTCTGCGTTAAGAGCTAAGGGGTTCAACTCCCACCCAAATCATACATTTGTGTAACGAACATACATGTTTGTTCTGTGTCTGGGAGTTCTGTATATATTTACAAAAAAATATTTGAATATTCTATCTCATTCCTAAAGTACAAGCTTTGCTTAGTTTGGTTAAATATGTCGAACATTTATTTATGGCAATCTTATGATGAAGCATTATAAAGTGTACTATTTTTGCTAAACTGTCTAGTTAGTGCTACAATTAGATTTGCTCTGTCTTTTCTAAGTTATGTGCGTATTTCCGATAATAACAAACAGTTAAAGAAAACATCGTAAGGATACATGTCCGTCAACAAAAATATGTTCTCGAAGATATGTGAAGGTTGTCAATCCGCAAATGACCAATGTGGTAGACTATGGTCTTACCCTACCAGCATCGGGATAGTATAAAAAAGCAAGGCTGATTCGGGAGTTGCAATAGCACTTATTCAGACACGAAGCCTAATGTTTATTTCGCATGTCCTCATTCAAAAGGCAATCAGCGATTACTTTATAAAGAGAATTTAAGGCACTAACACGAACATCAGCTTAAATATAAATAAATAAATAAATATTGTAGGACACATTACACACAGCGCCATCTGACCCCAAACTAAGCAGAGCTTGTGTGATGGAAGTCAGATAACTGATAGAATACATAAATACTTTTTTTTTGTAAATACATACTTATAATACATACAGAACACCCAGACATAGAACAAACATTTGTTTATACCAAACAAACATTTGTCCTTGGCGGGAATCGAACCCACGCCCTACAGCTCAGGCAGGCATACTCCCAATGAGCCAACAGGGCTGTCAAGCTTAATTACATTGTTGAAAAAGCTGTGGGTAAGTGGTTCGTTTTATATATAAAAGTACTGGTAAACTTCAAGGTAAATTTACCCACTTATTACGGGCACTAAGAGGTATTAAGTAGCACGAATATATTTTTTTATGAGAATTCTTAAGCATCTGGCTTTGTGAAGCCATGCTTAAAAATGCAGTTTGGTTACTCGTTTTCTTAGTTTTTCATTGTTTTTGTACATTTATAAGTTTATTTTTATGGTTGACAGGCTAAGTGTTTGACCACAGCTCATCTGATGTTAAATGACGGTGTCGTCGAAGGTAGTAAACACGCTAGACATACCGTTAGATGTTTGGTGGTAGATTTTCAACTTAAGGGTACTTCTAGAGAACACCCTTATACCCCATGATAGGGTTTCCCACGATGTTTTCCTAACAACTAACGATGAAAAAACAGATCTAATATTACTGAACACAACTTTTGATTTTCTGATCTGTTATCTTGTGTTTCTGTTATCCGACTTTTAGTTATCCATTCATTTTAAGTGGCATTTGTATCCGAGCGCTACCATGAGCTATATGGTACGTCAAATTGCAAGTTTCGGTTTTTAATTCTATATTTCTATAACATCAACCGCCAAGCCTTAGCAGAGGCCTTCAGGCGGCACATTAACTCTGATACTTAAGTATTTATAAATTCATTACGCCACGGCCTGTATAATTATTAGATTAAATATAAATCAGCAACTTATGAATACCCTTTGATTCCACGTTTTTCATACAGACAACGAGGATCTGGAACTCTTTATCCGATACTGTATTTTCCGTTGGATGTCTTCAAATCAGTTAAGCGTGCTCTATCCTTGACCGAACTAGTATGATCAAACTGATACCTATTTTAAATACAAATATACTAATAAATCTTGTACTTAAAATATAACAGGTAAAAATATTACAAAATGTTATGGCAAAATAGAGTGCTTTTAGGAATTTACACCTACATATATCTAATCCCATGTGTTTACCATGCGAGTCTTAAAAAGACAATATCTTAGGTCTTCCATAAAGATTTTACGAGATCCCACGTGGCGGGATCGTTCCGAATCCTTCGTTTATTCAAGGCAGGCTCCACTGAGCTTTTTAAAGGATGCCTCTTATTGGAAAAGACATTTTAAAGTAATAAAGAAATCACGGGCTTAATTTCTCGTTAATTTAGTCGTTTCAACAAATAATAAAGTAGATATGTATTTATATCATGCGAAAGGTTTATTGTTAAGGTAATTCTCTTTATAATAATCATCATCAGCTTATCGTAGTCCACTGCTGGACATAGACTTTTCGCAAAACTCAGCCCGATCTAGAATCGACGAATATATAATGAAATAGAACTATTACGATCAAAAACGTCCATTTTAAATTGATGGTCAATATTTTATTAGCTTCGGTTGGTTCTATTTTTATATATGAAACTTTTATAATTAGCAGGTAGATTCAATTAGTATTGTTGCACAAGGTCTCAACATAAAAAAATGCTAAGGATTAGCATACGCATAGGTCGCTCAATAACTTTTAACAACGTAACCCTACTAGCAAACGTAACTGAATTAAAAAATAAAAAGATATCAATCAAAAAGTGCTTACACAAGTTGAGCTCCCCAAATTTATTCTAAAGCGTGTAGAAATTTTGTGTTTCTAACCAAATAAATACAGCCATAGTGTTATAATGCTTACTCAGTAATTAATCAAATAAAACTCTAATCATAATAATATCTGTCGTATCTTATAATCAGAGTCATTACAACTAATATTACCTTTGTTTATCTACTTCACTGAAGAATGTTTTACCCGCATACGAAAACAAGACAAACTTAACATACGTAAAACACGGCTGGGTTTCGCGGTTCATGCAATATTCAAAACTTTTTTCCGATAGTGCTGAAGGACGAATGAATAACTGAATTGATGTTTATTTGTTGGAATGGACAGGTGTTATGTTATCTCCGAGTGTTATCATTGAGAGTTAGAAGTGTGGAGTACGTACTACGTGTATATGCAGATGGAGGTTGTTCGGGCGCGATCGGAGACGCGCTCGTTCCCCGCGCGTGTCGTATCGAGACTGGCAATGCCAAACGAAACTGGCTTCGACTGTGAGTACTGTGCTCTGTGACCACGCGCCAATGCGAAGCTTGGCCGTGACGGCGAATCTCCGCTTATGTAAGCGTGAAGTATTGACGATGCTACGCATCTTACTTTCAGGACTGAAGATACAGATTCGGGTATCGTAATGATGTAACGCATATCAAGAATTTATGAGTATGAGGAAAGTAGATTTAACGTATCTCAGAGAGTAGATACCTTCTCGTACATAAGTGAATATTCGATTGCAGGAATTATGTGCGCGGCTATGCGACAAGATTATCGGTGGACACGTCCAGTGATATAAATGTAAAACGTATTAGATGACATGTTTCGAACACTCACATTGTTCAGTTCAACTGCAGAGCAACGCACCTTGCTATATCATAAAAAATATTAATTTATGTAGCGAAACATTCATAAAATTAATATGTAGGTACACATATCACAATAATACGAAATCAAATTGACCGAAATATTTTTTTAAACATAAAAGCTGTCATAAACGACAAAGTCATCTACAGAACAATCAAGCAGGCCGTTTTGTATATACTTCTTTGTTTTAAAGTTCTCTTCTAGGTACATAGAATTAGTTGGAGACATTCTCGTTAGATTTACCTATCACAGATAATCCATATTTTTTTTTAACAGCTCTTGGCTATTGCAATATGATAGAATTGCCCATGTAAAAAGAATCCTTAAAAAAATTGCAAAATTAAAACCCAACCTAGATCTTTCAAACTTTTGAAAAACTAACACCGAGTTAAGTTCCGGTGATAAACATTTATCAATTTTAAGTACAAATTGTATCAAAAATCAGATGTATTTCATTTTGAAGAAGATCTAGGTAAATAACAAATTCACAGAACACGCATAAACACAAAGGATGCCACATAAACAAAACCACACAGCCCTTAATGTACCTTGTACTTACCTACACAACATTTTATCACAAACTAGAATAGGGCCAGATGGGAAACTGTTTTGAAATGTTTAAAGCGCTATACATATATGTAGGTGTTAGTACATATGTATAGGAAAGAATAGGCAGTAAAGTTTTGTACGTATCTATCTATCTAATACTTATAATATAAATTAAATGAGCAATATCTTTACGTATAAAAATTTCGTGTTACAATACAATACAACTACAATACAACTTTATTATACACCAAACATTATAAAAATACATACAAAAATTAAAAACAGAAGAGAAAGAAAGTAACAAAACAAAAAATACAACATAGAAACAACAAATAAACGGTGTACAAGGGCGGCCTTATCGCCTAGAGCGATTTCTTCCAGATTCTTCCTCCGTCACGTTGGTTGTCCGCAATGAACTCCTCAACTACTGAAACGATTTTAACCTAATCTTGCACACTGTGTGCAGTTTGATCCAACTTGAGAGATAGGATAGTTTATATCTCAATTTATAATCGCAATAATTTTTATTGCAAATTATTTGTTTAAACGATTCATATGTGCTACAATTTATTTCACGTTACACGCGTGTGTTCAGTTTGTTTATATATTTTGAGATTTTGAAAACGGTAGGTACTGACGATTTCCATGAAGATTGCTATAGGTGCGTGAGTTTTTAGGGGCAAAAAACCAATCTAGCTAGATCCCATCCCTGGTAAAACGCGTTTTCCGAGTTTTTATTAGACAATAAATTTTGCATGCATACATTTTTAAATTTCCAGGTACTATCGTTATTCATGACTTAATTTTATTATGTGACCAATCGTGAGAAAAGTCAACATCGTTTTTGTTTTATTCCCCATTGAGTGTTCCCCTATGGATACAATCTGAGTATCTCCAAGTCGAGAGTGAATCAGGCAAATGTGCTCCATCGTAGACTGCATCTTCACTTAACATTTGGTGAGATATCCGGTCAAATGTAAGCATCATCACTATCACTACATCACTACCTATTATAAAACAAAGTCTTCCGGGGCGTCTGTCTGTCTGTCTGTTCGCGATAAACTTAGAAACTACTGAACGAATTATTATGAGAGTTTCACCAATACATAGAATGATTTATAAGAAAGATTTAGGTATATAATTTGTCATGGTTTTGTGTAAATTGGTTGAAATATGATTAATTGTTGAAAGTGTCGGAAAAAAGTCAAGAGTGAAAACCCTTTGAGATCGATCAAAAGCCCCTTATGCAGCCGGGGCGGGTCGCTAGTTATTGTAGTAACAAAACTACTGAAATTGTGATAAAAATCAGCTGATCCTAATGGGTTTTGAAATAAATTCTAATTTGAATGACCCGTAGAAAATGCAATTACAACTCAACGGACGGAATAGGGGTCAGTTTTTTTGTCTTGATTTTGGTGTTGTGCCGTCGAAAGAGTCGATCGTAATGATTTGTTTTTATCTAGCACCGCCGTTACCATTAATCATGTATAAGAATCTTACAGATATTTTTCTAAAGTATCTCTTTCTCAGCTCTGTTTGTGGACGACCTAGGTACTCAATCAAATCAATCTTGTTGTAAGCTGTAATTATTAAGACAGATCGAAAATAAGGCCGTAAAGATAAATACTATTGAGCTCTGTGTATTTATCGCAGAAAATAAATAGCGTACCAATCAAATGTAATGAAAGATTCAATAAGCATCCATTTACTCAGTAAAAAAAAAACATATTAATTATGCGTTCTTTATCTCTCTGTTCACACAACGCTTAAATGCCTAAACTAAGTTGGCACAAAAAAATTATTTCCTATAATAAATTACATGAAAGATAATCAACAACCTGAGACTCTATTTTTGGTTCATTGAAATAGTTTTTAAACAAACTTTCGAGCGATGGTTTATACATAAATAACTAAATTAATAAAGCTTTTCTATGACCTTTATCGCCAATCAAATGTTATTTTGTCTATGCCCTTTGATAACTGATAGAATACTTATATACTTTATTGTAAATGCATAGGTAGGTACTTATAATACGTACATACATACAGAACGCCCAGATACAACAAATACCCATATTTGTCACACAAATGTTTATAAATAAGTACTAGATGGGAGTCGATCCCAGCGCAGGAAGCAAAGTTACGGCCGATTGAGCTAACAATGCTATCTCACGAAAACACAATATTGATATTATTAAAAAATAGTCTTGGCCGATGGTTATAATTCCTGACACTATTTTACTTGATCCTAGGTAGGTACCACCGCAATACCAGATATTTTCTGGCCAAGCAATACCTAGTGTTTAAACATTACTGTGTTCCGCTTTGAATTGTACCGCAGCTAACGAAATTACAGGGTTGTTGAGGCTAACCATCGAAAGTCTCAAAGTAATGATCGCTAAAGCAACGATGCACTGGACTTTGTTTTGCTACTCAATGTTCTGTGTATCAATGCAATGGACATGGAAAGGCTATCTCTTACCATCATGAAAGCGTCTTGTTCGACTCATTTCTTTACATAAATAAAAAAAATATAACTGTATAAATTGTTATATTTTTCGGAAATATCCATTTACTCATTTCTCATCAGTAACTTTATGTAGAGCCAGCGAAGGTAATAAGTAGGTACCTCTGTAAACACGACGCGTTACGAAACAGCGCAGCGGTGAAAGATAACGCACGATAACGTAGCATTTTGTAAATCACTGCCTACCTCTTACCTGTAGTACAGACATCCCATTTTACCGCAAATGAACACGAACAATGAGGATGTTTGGTATGTACCTACCTCATATGTATTTGAGTATGTAATTAGGTAAATACTTACTTTTAGTAATTACGTGCCTGCTCTAGTACCTATTCTCGCTTTGTCACGCCTGATCCTAATTTGAAATTAGTTTAAAGAGTGATCAGAATGCATCAACCAATCACCAATCAGAGTTCGAATTCTTACTGACAGTTACATACAGTAGGTACCTACATGAAAAAAAAAAACTAACTTTCAAAAAGATGAAAAATTTGAATTTTCCCAATGAAAATTTGGCTGGTTTGCCTAAATGTCTGTCTTGCAAATAAATATGACATATTATTATGACGTGCACCAAACCAAATTTAATTTAAGTAGATTAAGAAAAGCTACCTATCTTATAGCTCTCTGATAGTTATCCTAGTGATATCTTAGGTAGAAAAAGAAGCGCTTCACAATCAAGGGGTTTTGGGGTCGATCCCGGGCCAATGAGATCATCGAAATTTGTAGATAGACTGTAAAAATCTAATAAAATAAAAACCTTTTTAAATCGTTCAAGTCCGCATTTGTCCACCAACTCGTCTAAAGTTAAGCGATGATGTGATCGAAGGTGAAACACAGACTTAGGAAGTAACTTATTAACTCTGAACTTTAAAAGATCCAGATTATATTTCTCTAGAAACAAGGAAGTCAGCACCTTATTCTGTTCCATGGCCGTATGGGTGAGAAACGTAGATTCAAAACGTACGAATGAGAAACGTTGTCAGTAGTTAGAAAAGAAAGTCATTCAACATTTTATATATTACATACATAATTATGTATATATGTTATCGGAATTTCCGATTCGGAAAGACATTTTTCTTTCTTACACACTCTACTTATCTTTCGCTCTTATTTCCTGTCAATTGATGGGTTTTAACAGTCCTGTGAATGTCAATGAAGATATAGGCAGGTAATATTGGTTTGGCGAAAAGGTGAAAAGAAAAAAGACAGAGCTATATATCAAGACAGTCAAATCTTGAGCTTGAATTACATCCAAAGTGAAATTATTGTCTGTTAAAATTTATATTATCTATTAAGTAGAAAATACATATTGTGGTAGCACCAAGAAACAAGAAATTTATTTTAGAATGTTGCATGTTTTGTTTCTACACAGAACTTGGCACCCATATAGATCTCAATTCTCTTGTCGGCGAAGCCGAAAACGACGCATATTCTTAATATTGAACTTGGCTCTCATTTCGAATTTATCTTTTTGATGGGATACTTACCTACGTACCAAATCATTAATGGAATCTAGCTAGATTAAATGCTCAAGTACTTAGTATATTAAATAGTCACATTCACATATTGTATTCATATCTATTTGCTTAAACTTTTTGAAGTTACTAGATCGAGTGATATCATAAAGAACGACGATTTTTTTACAAAAGACTAGATAGACATGATTTTAACCACGATCTCACCTGATGGAAAGTAACGATTTCGCAGAAAATGGAAGCTTGTTATTGTTTGTTTTCATTGTTGTATTGCTTGTTTGTGACACTTGTCTAGGATGTACCCCGGATTGTAGTTAGATACTTGGTCGGTAAGATAGATGCAGTTAAAGAGTTCTATATATCAGCAGTTCATAATAAGAGTGTGGTCAAAAAACGATAAATGCGTTAGAAAAATCTACAGTAAGTAAGTAGGTAGCCAACCGAGTACTAGACAGTACCCAACTACCGTGCTATAGTTTCCACACGGTGTTTATCTTCACCGGCAGTTTAAGCTCATTGTTCGGGTTTGAACCAACGCTTTTCGGCGTGTGAACTGACCGCGCTACCACTACGCTATTATAGCTACAAATAATACAGTTTGTCAAGCTACGTCACGAGCGGTAGAATAAGTCCTATAAGTCATATCACTATATTATAAAACAAAGTCGTCCGCCGCGTCGGTCTGTCTGTCTATTCGCGATAAATTCAAAAACTACTGAACGGATTATCATGCGAGTTTCAGCAATATAGATAGAGTGATTCGTGAAGAAAGTTTAGGTATCTAATTTGTCACGTTTTTGTGTAAATTCATTGAAATATGATAATTGTTGGAAGTGTCGGAAAAAGTCAAGCCACCTGGGAGCTTTCAACGAAAACGCTGCCTAATCCCTTTTAGATAGATCAAAAGTCCCGTGTAAGCCTGTGCGCAGCTGGGGCAGGTCGTTAGTAAACCTTTACCTATATCCTACTAATCCTTGATCTTTGTTACTCAATCACATAACAGCTGAACGGACTTGGATGAAATTTTGTGCACACATATACCTACATAGTTTATTACCTGGATTGACATATAGAATACTTTTTATCTGGAGAAAATATTGGATTCCTGTGAGATTATCAAAAGGTATCCTTTACATTAATCTAGGTAATTAAGTAGCGCAAGTTTCATGATGAATGAAACTATTGCTCTTTTGTTGCTTACATATGTTTCATTTCTCTCTGAACCCAACTTTTAAGTAAACGCGGATGAAGTCGCGGGCGAAAGCTAGTAAGTAGATACCTACATATATTTATAAGTTTACTAGCGACAAGCTTACAAAGCAGATATCCCATCACGTATTTGGTAAATATTAATTCTATTCAAGACGAAAATAAGAAAATAGGGATATAATCGTATTTACAGCACACAGGGGACTCACATTTTAAAATGACAGTCATAACAATTCCGCGCGTATCTTACAGTAACTAATCTTTCCCAAATGTATTACACCGAATGGATATTTATCTAATAAACAAGCTAAAATATTAACAATTTAAACTTAACAACAGTCAACAGTTGTATAGCGACACTGTATATTATAGGTAGGTACAAAAGTACCCAATTTAGTGGGTATAAAAAATAGGTACCAACATATCTAAGTACTTACGAAAAAAAATATTGAGTAAACGAACGTAATTAGGAGAGTCAGTACCTACATATCAAATCTGAGTACCTACTGCTTACCATAAAAACACGCCATGATGACTAAGTAGTTGAAGAATTGAGCACGTAAAATACGCACCTATGCCTACATCAGTCCTTCAAGAACCTTTGTAAACATTTAGATTCCATTTTTATTGCGTGTAATGCGATTTAGAGATTCTATGGGATTATTGTTATGCCCGGCGAATGAAGATACAGTTATGCCCGAATTAAAGATAATATCTATTCTACCGCCAAGCTTTAGTGTGTAAGCATTACTGTGTTCCGGTTTGAAGGGTACACTGCAGCTAGCGAAATTACAAGGCTGTTGAGATTAACTATAGAAGTCTCAAAGTAATGAACCCTAAAGCACCGATGCGTTGAACTTTGTTTTGCTACTCAAAGTTCTGTTTATTGCTGCAATGGCCATGGACATGCGTTATCTTTAGCTATTACAATAAGGAGAGCGTCTCCTTCGTCTCAATACTTTTACATAGAAAAAAGTTATTTATCGAAGAAATTCTCGGCGGATACAATCAGAGCATCTTCAAGTTGCGAATGAATTAGTTACCTACTTTTTTATTCTAAATAGGTTTCTGCTTGGCCACACTCGCACGCCTACCTCCAAGTGTTCGTACCGCGGCTTTACTCTCGGCCCTACTTTCTTGATGCGTACAGCTCATGAATGGAAATCTTTTCTAACGTCTGTTTCCTGTAAGTGAATAGATTTCTTCTAGATCAACGTGCTCCATCCTCGGCCGCACATACTAATATCATAAAAGTGAAAGATTGGACGTATGTTTGTTACTTCTTCACGCTAAAACAGATGGACGGATTTACATTAAATTTGAAATGCTAAATAGTTTTTTTACTCTGAATAATGAGGGTGAAACCGCGATACGCCCGTATATATTTCTATTGATTCCCCAATACAATTTTACACAGAGCTACCTAGCCCGAAACTAAGCAAACCTCGCCCTGTGGGAACTAAGCAACTGCCAAGTTTTTTTTGCTTTGTAAATACATACCTACTTGATTTGTAATAAATACCTATAGTATAAATATTATTATGATTAAATACTTATATGCATAAATATTATTATCCACATAAGATAACTCTTTATTGTTAACACCAGAAATAATATACAATAACAAAAATAGCTTAACAATTAATATTGCAACAACTAGTTGCCTTATCACTTAAAGTGATCTCTACCAGACAACTTTAGTATGGAATGGATTTGTGGAACAAGTAAAAGGGATGCGCTACAGTTAGAAGTGCATAGTTTTTACGGTTAAAGTAGACCAACCCACATGACCTATGATAGCGGAAATTTAATCCACCAAAATGTAATAACTTAATCATCTTAATCTATTGACAACCATGAATCAAGGGGGACAAGCGCCCCACCGTACTCCTATGACTACGATATACCTACAGAATTAAATTATACTTATGAATTATTTTTGGAAGCACAATCATGTGCGTGTTTTGTCATCGGGCTAATGGTAAATTGCTTTCGGAAGTGGCGGCCTGCGCCATTACCTTTAATGTCGTTGTCATTTGCTCCGTAAGGCTCGGGGCGAGAGAATTTTAAGCACCTAATATTTTTTTCCTAAGATTAGCTTTTAGTTTAATATTATTCCTTAGTATTATACCATGTTTGTATAGCAATAAATTAAAGGCATTTTATCTGAAATAATAGAAAAAAATAAATTTGGTTTCATATTGAGTTTATAGGGTCTGAGTTAAATAAATATTATTCTTGATTACTTTTACTGCTCTGTATATTTGTATTTTTTTAATATAAAAATACATTGGTATATTAAATGATTAGGGTGCCAAATAATTCATATCACCGCAACAGACTGACTGCTTTTTGCCATCGTCTATAACCATCTCACCCTTTTTAGTCGTTTTGCTTAAGTTTATGCAAAACCGACGTTTTGAAAAATTGACGTAAGGGACCATTCAAGTATTACGTAAGCAGAATTTTAGTAATTATTAACCCCTCCCTCCCCCTTGTCAGCAAAAGTAAGCAAAGCTCTTACTTCCTTCTCCTATGCTTACGTAAATATTGGTTTAATTAGCAACCATTTCGCTAAAACGTGGTGTGTCGATAACAAGGAAACCAAACAATCAGCATAATTTATACGACTGTGCTTATATTATCACCATTCAGATCGCCTCATCCCCAATGTCGTCAAAAATAAGCAAAGTAAAGACTCCCCCACCCCCCTTTGGTGCTTACGTAATACTTGAACGGTGTTAATGCGAAAATTACGTTTTGCGATAGCGACATTATGGGAAACAGACTAAATATTTCTCTTAACTTTTTACATTAAAACCTGTAATTTTTAGGGTGGCAGGCTAGATATCTGACCATACCCCATCTGATAATGTGGCCAAAGACGATAAACATACCACTAAATCAAGATTGACTGCCTCTGAAAACCGCCTCTCGAATGAGGTTGCTAGAACCTACTGTTGATTGGATGTTTGATAAGAGATTTTCCACTAGTGTCTAAAAATAATTATAGGGACAGCCATGTTCTCCAATAATTCCCACATTTTCCATCTACACTCTATAGCATCTCTTCGCTGATATTTTTAATAATTCAAACTCTCTTATCTATCATAACAATAAACATTCACAAATTTTTAGATTTATGTGTTTATTTTATTATATTTATCTTAATATGTACATAAAGACAACCCCTGTGCAATAAATGATATGGAAATATTATAAATTAATAAAATAATTAGTTGCGCCTTGTGGTTCTATATGCATTATTCAGGATAAAAGTGCCCTATGTGTTAATCCACAATAAAATCCATCTGCATTTCAAATTTATCCATATGTGTTAAAATGTAACATAGAGCATAAAATAGTAACAAACATGGAAACTATTGCATTATAATATTAATGTGTAATATGACAGTTTCATTTATTAGTAATTTATTTATTTTATCCAAATAAAAAATGGATATACTGAAGCACTGATTTTAAATATAATGCTACAAGTACTAAGTTAAAGAGTTCAGTGTCTGATTGTATTAAATTTAATATACCCACTAAAATTTATGTCATCAAATTTCAAGCACTTCTTAAATTTATAAATTACTAGCTGTGCCCCGTAGTTTCACCCGCGCTAGATGCCAACGTCATAGTAGCTTTATGCATGCAAAGTCTCAGCCCGATCGGTTTAAAATTGACAAATTTTCATCCCCTATTTTATCCCCTTGGGGGTAGAATTAATCAAAATCCTTTCTTAGCAGATGCCTACGTTATAACATCTACCTGCATGCCAAATTACAGCCCGATCGGTCCAGTGGTTTGGGCTGTGCGTTGATAGATCACTATGTCAGTCAGTCAGTCACCTTTGAGTTATATATATTTAGATTTACAATTGTATATATTATATATAGTATTGGTGTGAATATGGTATGGTGTTAAATTTGTTATTAATATTATTATATTTTTCATTAAATGGCTCTAAATTTTTGATTATAAACATATAATTAATCTATATAATAATCTATAATCTATTATAAATATAATTCATCTATTAAATAGCATACCATTGAAGATAACTAAACAAGAGTTCTGATCTTGCACATATCTCATACTTATAATAAAATATTACACCATTCAAAATACATTTAAATTATACCTACTGTTTATCACTAGAGCTAGGTTCATTATGACTATTACTACTACAGTTCAAGCTAGCATCTGAATGTAGGTGTTCTATTGATGCAGAGAGTTGCGCCAAGCTTTGAACAAGTTGTGCCATTTTGTCCCGTGAAGAAGAATTCTCAAAATTATCCTCAGTGGGCTTTTCTACATCAGCACAAAGTCTAAAGTGCAATCTCGCCAAATGTTCTTGCTGATCTCTAATATTGATCATTTGTTCCATATTACCTCCAACACCAAACGCGCTCAACTTTCCTGTGTGAAAGTCATCTAATAACTCAAGAAGTGCCTTCTCCATGTGTTTCACATCGGGTGCTTCTTTAGGCATTTGTTTAGGCTTGTTACTGTAGTTTGAACGCATCAGGTCGCGGTGAAGACGCCTCTCACTAACGTAGGATATCTTTGTTGACTCATTTATGCTATTATTACCAGTGCTCGTTAGCGTCGGGCCGTGGTTCTTGGAGGTAAGACTAGCTGCTCCACTGGACATTTTATTGCTGGTGACAGGAGACGTGGCGGGCCGAGGCGCTTTTTGCTCGTCCTCTTCACCCTCATTCTGCATCAGTTGTTGTGTTTCGTTAGCTTCCTCCAAGTGCAAACTCATAAGTTACAATGATAGTTATCGCACAGATACGGCCTGACTTACTTTCGGTGATGTAGTATTGTTACTCTTCCGAAGGGTAGGTTTGTTTGCCATTGGCATTCAGCAGCGCTATATCAGTTTACGAATATTAAGTTTAAAGAACAAAACAAACTACGTTAGAATAGTTAGATGAATCATGACATTGAAACTAAGAAACGAGATTTTGTAATGTTTATTTCGATGGTGTCCGAATTTTGCTGATATTGCTAAAAATACCAATGATGCTAAGAAGAATTAACACATAACAAGAAAACTTGGAGTGACGTAGAATTTCGTTTGCATTTGTGATATAGTTGCTACGTTTAGCGTATTTTGGAATACACTTATCAACATATAATTATAACCTGGTTTTTTATTACCTTTTTTTTTGTTTTTAGAATCCTGCTTTATACATTCTGCCATTGGCAAATATGTTTTATCTACCCATTAGCACTTGGGTACAAGGTACAAGGTATTATAAGGCCCATTGTTAACAGTGTGATACCGTTGTGGCTAAGCTTAGCCATCAGTTTCTCTTACTCAAAAAGCTCTGGCCAAATCAGTTGTCAAGTAATCTTAATTGACGTCAAATTATTTTATAATATTAAACGACGTCTTTTTCCAACGCTAATATTAGAGTCATAAAGTTGTGCTCGAACTTAAAAGTGCACGAGTGACGTAAGTAAAAACCTGACGCTTGGTACCATGGAAGTTAAATCTTCCTTTGCCTATGGGCTAGTGCGGCGACCAAGCTAAAAACTCAAAGTATAATGCCGAAAACAAACAAAAAATAAGAAAAAGACATGACATCTCTTAGCGCTGTTGATATGACAGATCTGTGGTAACATCGAGTAGTGATGGACAACCTTGTATTGTTCGTTTTGCGATATGCTTTTTCGAAAAATGTAGCGGATGTGTTGGTAATTTATTTGTTTCTCGTTATTGATGTTAATTGATGGTTTTAGCGATGTATCAGAAACAAAGTAGGTTTTTTGGATTCCACAACATGTAATATGATAAAGTAAAATAATTATGTTCATTGCATAAACATGGCAGATTAGGTTTTATATAGTACATTAACATAGTGAGCAGCAGCGGCAGTAAACAAATACATATGATCTTTTCCATTATTCGAACATAAAAAGTTCAAGTAGAACCAAACTTTTCACATCACTACTCTCCTAAACGAAACGTTGAAAACGAGGTAGGTTGAGCTCAAATGATTTATTTTCTAATTTATTGACGAGTTTCGTCTCATTTTGATCGAAATTACACAATAATTGAGTTTCAGTGTATCCTGTTAACTAAAATTCAGTAGGTATCAAATCTAAAACCTTTTTGTCTAGAAGTTCTTGTGCCTCTGTAAGACCTCCATTGTGCATTTTTTCTAGCCACATCCTCATTTTATTGTGGCACATGTTTCGCTCGAATACCGACAAAAAATACATGATCTTGTTGCTCAGTGCATTTACCTTTAGTTGCTGTCTCATTTGCAGATTTGAGACACCGTCGAAATTTTTTGCGCGCACTCGAATGGTAAAATTATTCAAGAGTATTGCATGCAATACTTTGCGATTGTCTACCGTAAAGTACTTAGTACTTACTACTGAAGATGACGGAACCGATGCTTGACCCGAAGCTTCGAATTCGGATAAATAGATTCGTGCACACTGGTATTGAAATTCCCAAATATTATCCGGGTTGTTGGTCTTCCCACAAATATTTCGAAGTAGACAAGTTCCCAGCTGCCAATGAAGCTATCTTGGCTGGCACCAACCATGGATTGGAAGTGGTCAAAATAATTATCCAGGTTAGTGGTTCCTGTATCTCTTATTCATTAATTATTTTTTATTACACAAAACCTGTCTGGCTTTTATGTTACTACCTATAGCTATAGTTAAGCTTAAATATAAACAAATTTACATTATTGAGTGATTTCAGGCTGCTAAAGATGGCTGGTACACTAGATTTGAGTCAATAGCCTTTGCCCTCGCTAAATGTGTGCTGATTGGTCCTGATCCTGTGAAAGAAGCAGTGTACAAAGGAGCTTTAGAAATATGTAAGTCTCCAGAGGAAATGCTGCTTTTCCACAAGCATACCCGAACATTAAAAACTGGTAAGTAAATCACAAAGTTACCCCACTAATCACATTAATAATATGAATGTGAATGTTTGATTGTTTGTATGTGAAGAAATACTTCACATAATAACAGTGTAATAGATTTTGACGAAATTTGGAATGCAGATCAGTTATTCCTAATTAACATACATAATTATGCTATTTTTCATCCTGGAGATAATGGGTGAAACTGCAGCACCAGAAGGCTTATAATGAGTTTTTATGTTGTAAATGATAAGCTAGGTGTTAATATACGATTCTCCTGTTGAGTGACATTCTGAGAGGTAGTGTGCCATTAAGGCTGGCTATTTAGTATATAACTCGAATTTATTGAGGATGTGAAAATGAAAAATCTAGCAAGTATATACATATGTATGTACATACATATAGCAAATTAAAATTATATTCTAAAAAATATTGTATAATTTGACAAAGGTCATGGACCCCGGTGTATGTGGAGTGGCAATGTTATTAAAAGAAACATATCTAGCTATTTAATAACGAATTCTGGTTTTATTTCTATATTTTTCTATAGCATTAAATAGTTTCTGAAACCAGTAAACTTATGCTGCATAATATTCCAAGTGTAAATATATTTGTTAGCCTTCTTATAATTAAACAATTCACAATGGTTAATCCTCATCCTCATGATTAATTAGGCTATCAGTGCATGCCTTTTCTTTTGTAATGGGGTGAAATCTTTTAAAGATGTAAATAATCCTGCTGTATTGTGGTACAGCCAGGTTCTGTAGGATTGTACCTACTGAACCTGCCTCGATGGTCTGTCTCTGCGAGAGGTGGAGGGCACCAAGATGTCCAGAGGAACACCAATATCTGCCATAGCACTTCGTTTTCAGCAACAATCTATCCTATATGCCTATCTTATGATAGGCAGGTTATGTCAAAGCTGTATTCTGGAACCCTGGCTCCAGGGCTAACCAGGTCATACCTAACACACCACTTTACATATCAGCAACCAAATTAATGTTATTACTAGAGAAATACATAATATCTATATCTCTGTTTGTGATAAGTTTTATCAGCCTTTCATAAGATTAGGTGAGTGCTTACCATCAGGCAGCCTGTCTGCTTGTTTCCCATCCTATGCCATTAATAAAGATGAAACCCTACTTTCATCGACCAGGTAATGGGCAAGGATGGTGTAGGAATGTTCGCGAGTGGTATATGCACAAAGACCCGATGGAGCTGGCTAAGGAAATTGGCCGTGTGCGAGCTCGCCATGGCCGATCACACAAAACTCTCATTAGAAAGTCTCACTTGAAAATCGAGGCAGAAGATTATGGTGAGTAATATGTGTTATACCTATGTTGTATTAAAAAGTTGGTATTAGCTCTATGTATAGGCCCACTACTTTTTATTATGAATATCCTTTTGAAAACTGGACCTAAACCAACCTGGTGTTAATTTCTTTGCAAAGGGAAACATTATTCAAATGAAGTAACTATGTAATTTACGAAACTCCGACAGGGTTTTCATGGATTTGTATACTTATTATGCACGCAAGAGCACTCTCCTTTATTTTTAAACAAATTTAATGAGCTTTTTCGCAGAAGCGAATATGTCGCTCTGGTAACATTTCTTTTGTAGTTAAGCTTACAATATACAATTTAATTTCTAAGGCTTAGATTATAAAGCATTCTGACTGCATCTGAGAGAGGCTCAGCCAGAATGCTGTTACAGTAACCAACTTGTAGTCTAGATACTTGTTTATTTGGACAGTTGATTCATTTCGAGCACACTCCATGATAATGTGCTATACATCATCTACAGTGTTACAGATTAGACATTTGGGAGTAATAGATTTTCCCATTAAATAGGAGAATTTAAAACACAGAGTGTGCCCGGTACGAAACCTTAATGCTAATATAGTGTCATACCTGCCTAAAATATAATTGATTCATGGGAGTATGTATCATTGGGTGGGGCTGGATTGTTCAATACCAAATTCTACTTGATTTAGACCTCATGCTTAGACCTCCTCAAATTGAGTATGTCACCCTGTTTTTAACAGTGGGATGTAGTTTGTATAATACGGTAGAGAATGTATATGAATACCGTTCACCAAGGCTTGCTTCGCTAGAATATTGACTATCTCGTTTCCATCGAGACCTATGCGTGTACTTGTTAGGAACAAATAAAATGTATTGAAAGTTTGTATTAGTATGTCCGCATTAATGTCACTTTTGCCTTTGTTAGCCTGCTATTAAAATCGATCATGCGCTTAGTCTGCTCTCCAGACGGCTGCGGTCACAGTTTGGGGCGAACAGCTAGTTTCACAAAGTTATGTCCCCAGCCCGTGATGCTGTCGTAAAGTACGCAATCTTTGGCCTAAAACGAGCGAAGCAGTTGATCGGCGACAAGCAAGGCACCAAGGAAATATTCGACTACCTACAGACAGTGGAAGACATGCGACACTGCGAGGATCCAGTCGCCGCCGCCGTCATCGCTACACAGAACCAGTTCATGCTTGACCACGTCCCGGGGCATTTGCTGACCTCACAGGATGTATGTATTTTCTTAATAAAGCAAACGCCTTTGAAATAGCATTTTTCTACAACACACGTAACGATGGGTGTTGTAGACGAATGCGTTTATAATAAATGCATTTATATTTTCTTCTTCACAATGTAATGGCTCAATAGATTTGAATGAAATATTGAATACAGATTATACCTGGACTAACACAAACACTATTTTTTTTTCACAAATAAAAAAAAGACACTAGTTAAAATACAGATATGAAATCGGAACTGATAAAATTACTGAGAATATCTTATATTTGTATATATTATCAGAATCCAAACTTTGCCATAGGTATCATAAAAATCAAATTGTTAAAATCACGCATGTATGAAAACTTTTACGAACTTTTGTTTTTTTAAATCAAGAATATATTACAATGTGTGAACTACATAGCGGCATTGCATTTTCCAGAAAATAAGTTACAATCACAAGTCAAAATAAACCAATCACATTCCAAGATTTTCCTTCAAATACCTGTCAGTAAAAAATATAAATTAGATTCATTCACTCGGATACAACTTAATTGGTTCCACTTCACCTCACCTACTTTACACTTTTTTCGCTGATTTAATGAGTATTTTACACTAAACTTGTACTTCATTTTCATTTCGATTCAATTCAAATTTAGTCTTCTTTTATTGCCTAGACGAAAAGGAAAACTGCTTTACAATAGACATTTAAATTCAACTAAATTAATACTTTCAAATGACTGGAAATTAACAAAATCAAAAATCTTAGGTCTAGTGTGTTGCAGTGATGGAAACCCGTAGATACAAGGACATCTTCCATTAGGTATCAACGCTCACCTTCACTGCTTCGTATCTGTGCACTTTCTTCTCTATTGTCGGGGAGGTAGGGAGTCGGTCTCGAGGTAAAATCTCTTTACCGAGGTAGGGCTCCAGGGGTTCACTGGTAGTAGAGGGTGCGATCTCGACGCCCAGAGGTCTGGGCGGAGCCTCAAACTTCACTGCTTGTGTCATCAATGCTTTAGATACTCTCACACAACTAACTAATAAAATATTACAAAAATATGTGCAACATTGTTAATATGGAACTCTTACTTCAGTCGTTAATTTTCTCCATTGATTTACTCACAAATATAATGATTCCAGGTATGGGATGCAGTACTCCCTCAAATGAGCCTGCGTGATATATTGTACAACATTCAACGTATTCACAACATGGGTTTTCTTGCTAGCGACTCGACCACCACTGCGATTCTTGTCTCACTACTCAACAACCAAGATTTTATCAACAAATCTGAAATCACACCCATCGAGGTCTACATCACCCTCAATAATTATAAGCTTAAAACTAAGTAAGTAATTAGTAATTATTATAAAACTCTATTTTTTATTGATTAAGCTTGTTCAAGCTAAACTAATTTAAACATCAACTTGGTGTACAAAAGTATGTTTGTAGCTAGCAGAGTTACGCACAATGATAGTAAATAACTTAATCAGTTTATACAGTATAAATCAGTTTATATCAGTTTAATAACTTAATCATTTTACTTGGTGGTAGATTTCCTTAGCAGGAGGTCGTCTAGTTAGGTACCACCGCAGAACTAGATATTCTGCCGCTAAGCAGTAGTGTGTAAACATTACTGTGTTCCGGTTTGAAGGGTACTTACTGCAGCTAGCGAAATTACTGGGCTGTTGAGACTAACCATCTAGTCTCAAAGTAATGAGCGCCAAGGCAGCGATGCTCTGGACTTTGTTTTACTACTCAAAGTTCTGTGTATCGCTGCAATGGTCATGGACAGGCGTTATCTCTTAACATCAGGAAAGCGTCTCGTTCGTCTCATTACTGTTACAAAAAAAAAAAAAAAAATTACTCCTTAATTGTATTTTCGAGTATAGTTTTATTTACCAGTGTGACTGGCAGCAGACCTCTCTCGTTTCATCATCAGGGTCAACCCGGAACCTATCAATAGGGCTCTATCAATTCAGATCAATTTTTTTTTATTGGCAGACAATTTATAGCTTGTCAACAGTTATTAAAGATAATAATAATAATTAGAAATATAGAATTACTATAATAAATGATGTTATATATTTGTGTACATATATTCATTCGTATGTTCTAAGAATATAAGAAATTATATGAAGGAACATGGTGCATTTGTGTATATGATATGAGGTTTGAGTGAATAAATAATTTAAAAAAAAAAACTAACCTACATCTTATTACAGAGTATTTTTATGTTCTCAAGCTTGATTTAAACCATACGTAACACATATCTGATTTTAATTTTTTATATAATTTGTCATTATCCTTTCAGGCCCCAAAAAGCACAGAAAGCGAAAATACTTCGTGAAAAAGAAGAACGCCGTCGTTTGCGCCAAATATATGACCCCAAAAGTGGACTGTGGGAGTGGTCGTCAACCAAAAGGCACCCAAAAGAAATCAAGAACTGGGGTAAACGTTTTTATGAACGACTACTGCACATAGCTCGCTTTCTAAGTCTTGCATTTAAGTCTACGGTTATACATTTGCCATACTCTCAAGACTTTTTTGGCCAAAGTAATAAAAAAAATATTAAAAACTTTTGCTTTGTATTTGTAATACGCCTTTTTTCACAGTTGCTTGGCTATTACTTTATACCTAACTTGTTCTAAAGTGTCTTGCAAGTGAGACTGCTAGTACCTTACTTGAAATGATAGTAAGATTACCGTAACATACAGTTATTTGCGATAAATTTAAACTTAAGGGTGATCAGCTAACTAGCCACCCACTAGTATATACCTTATGTTATCACTTTATGGCTTCCATATGATGTTTTCAACAGTGGCTCTTTCGATGGAACACGCCATAAAATAATAAATAGATTCTGTGTTTTGCTTTGAAGGATACCGCTAGCTAGCGATATTACATGGCTATTAGAATTAACTATCAAATGTTTTAAGGGGGTTAGATCCATAATGTACACTTCACAAGATGTGCAAAAGATTTAAAATGAGTAGGTATATCTCAGTTGGTGCTTTTCCCAAAATGGGCAACTACGGAAAATGCTTGTGCACATTAGGGAAAGTATATGTTTTAAAGCTAACCTTACCTAACCTAAACTTTAGATGTATTTGTTGAATAAGCTTCGATGCAGCTATACTCTGGAGTTTTTTTTACTACTTAAACTTAGTCATTCATTATCTCATATCATTAGAAGTGTTACATTAGTCTTATTACTAACTTATACATAGAAAAAAAATATGTGCAATCCAGGCCATGTTGGCTTCCGAGCCTACTTACTTTTTAATGATTTATTGTTGTCACAATTCCTTAATTCCAATGTAAACAAAAAATTGTTTTAAATACACTGTGTGGTTATCTGTCTGCCACTGCAGATTCCAAACGTATGAACTGATTTTCATTTAGATTTTTTTTATTATCTTTGATCAAGAATTTTCATAGCTATGATTCAATACAATCTGTTCAATCGTTTTTATATGATCATCAGATGGTTTTTAATTGATTAAGGGATGTGAGGAACTTCCACGAGTGTGATCAATTCGAAATTTGGTATCCTGTTACTTAAATCACATTGCAAGGACATGGTAACCTGGAATTTAGAGGATACCTAACTCTTCACCAACTTAAAACTAAGATAAGATAATTTTATTTTCACACAAAAAATAATAATACAGACATTACACAAAAAAGGAATTACAAACTAAATACATATAGTGTTCTAGTTTAGGAGTTTTTTAATTTAAGTTTTGTTTCATATTTACAGGTATTGAAAAGCCTCCAAGCCAAGCTATAATTACAGCTCTCAACAAGTTGATCGACCAATCATGGCTCGTTTCAAAACCGACTAAAGTACGTTATTTGATAACAATGGATATGAGGCATCACATGTTTAAAGGTAAGGAACAATACATTAAATAAAAACCAGCCAAGTGCGAGTCGGACTCGCGGACGAAGGGTTCCGTACCATTATCTATAAAAACGGCAAAAAAAATCATGTCTGTTGTAATTATGGGAGCCCCCTTAAATATTTATTTTATTTTGTTTTTAGTAGTTGTTATAGCGGCAACAGAAATACATAATTTGTAAAAATTTCAACTGTCTAGCTATCGCGGTTCTTGAGATACAGCCTGGTGACAGACAGACAGCGAAGTCTTAATAATAGGGTCCCGTTTTTACCCTTTGGGTACGGAACCCTAAAAATCATCCATGGTACTTTGAAGCTGTTTGCCGCATTTTATATTGGGCTATATCTTCCCAATTATATCACACTATTATAAATGCAAAAGTGTTTGTTTGTGTGAGTACACATATAGTCTCATCTAATGGAGCAAAACTATGATGGCTACGCAAGATCAGGCGTGTCAAACTTCGATTTTTGCAGATTTTCTCACTCATTACTCGTAAAAAGTAAAAAACCAAACCCAATTCTCTCTTACGAAGTTCACATTCACATTATGTTTTTACAACGGATTTTTTAACAGGTCTCGAACAACTCATTTTTAACCCCGCACTCAAAAACAGGAATGTTATAAGTTTGACGTCGATGTCTGTCTGTTTCTGTGTGTGTTTCTGTCTGTGGCATCGTAGCTCTCAAACGGACCGATTTCGATGCGGTTTTTTTTTTCATTTGAAAGCCAGTTTCCTTGGCAGTTTCCTGTTTGGTTAATTGCGTAGGAGGTTTTTAATTTAGTGTCACCCTTGACTAAATATCTATCGAGTCGATCATTCTAAATGAACTTTCTGCTTTTACGTTGTTCTTGAATGTATGATAAATGTTAAGAGATATTTTTGTTTTAAATAAACGGGATTACTCGCGCTTAATTACATCGGATATCTAGTTTCGGCCACATCCGGTGGTCTTCTTCCAGGAGTCAAAGCTGAGTACAACGCGCGCTCAGCGATTAACCAATTCTTTTGTCCTCAGGCCGTCACTTCTGCAAACGCTACGCTGTGCCGAAGAAAGGCAAGAAAGGCACGACGACGCCGGCCTCTGCCCCCGCGAACCCCGCAGCCCCCGCAGCCGGTGGCGACGCTGAGCCTAAGAAGGAAAGCAAGAAGAACTTACAAGCAGAATGCTTTTACAACTGCGCTGTCACTCCAGGACATGCCGGTATGGAAATACTTCTTAACTAATTTATGTAACTATCACAGATTTTTAAAAAAAAACAGTGCATTACTAGTACCTAATTATGTTTCTTTTTGACATTTTATTATATAGCTTATTTTTATATTGACAATATTTTGTATATTGATATGTTTGTATACTTTGACATTTTGTTTTTTATACATTAACATGTAATCAGTGTTCATAAACTCTTATAATGATATACATATGAGTTTCGGCGGGAACTCGGAAAGAGTTGTGTCGCCCCATTGTATTTTTTTCCAAAACTAGTGTCTTTTCGAGTGTCTATGTCTAAAAATAGTGGTGTTTTATTCACAAAGTGCCGAATTACAAGCACTAGTGTGGGAAAGTAATATAATGCGGTGAAACATAACTTTTCGTGTTACTTCCAAAACTCCATCGAAGCTTATAGTAGTAAAGTCGCCACTACTTTACTAAAGCATGACTAGAATGACTGGCACGGACTGGACTTTGACTGTAAAGATAAAGAAGCGGAAGACTGCACACAAAATACAGAAACATTGAAACTGGCAGAATGCACAGAGTGCGATGCTAAGAAAAAATAAAAAACAATGATCTATTGTAATGATATTACGGAATTCACTTGTAACATTGGTCTTATCAATGAAATATTTGTATTTGTGGATGAGGCACCAACTTCACAAATTTGTGTGTGTAGTTTGCGTATGACAAGTATAATTGTAGGATTACAGACACGTCAGTACAAGTCTATGGTAAATGGTTTCAGCTATAATATTGGCGCTGCAGCTGTTGAAACGCGAGAAGAACGTAAAGCTTGCGGTTTTCACCGAAGAAGGCATTCAAATGGTCACCCTTGAACGCAACTTTACCAACATTGAGGAAGCAGAGTTCCAACTCAGGGTGAGCACACCAATTTAACTTTTTTTTTTAAATCATATGTATAGAGCTTTTTCGTTGAGGCGAGTATATCGCTCTAGTGACATACTTCAAAATCAAAATCAAAAATTCATTTATTCAGTTTAGGCCCTGGTAAGGCACTTATGAACGTTAAGTTACATTTTTTAATCTACCACCGGCTCGTAATTACACTTCGAAAGAGAAGACTCCGGCAAGAAACTCAGCAAGGCATTTTTTTTTTTTGTGGATCATTCTTTTCATATTACTACGTCTATTATTACTTCTATGGTATAATTAAGTTTATATAAATTATGCACAATTTAAACTCTATGGCTTAGATTATAAAGTATTCTGGCTGCGTCCAAGAGAGACTCGGCCAGAATGCTGTAACGGTAACCCACTTGGAATCCTGTTGATCGTTTGTTTTGGACAGTTGTTCTAATTTCAGTTAAAGTTGTTTTAATTCCATTAGAATGTGATATACTGTTAACACAGTGATAGTATAAAAAATTTATATAAATCGGTTTATGTATCACAGAAAATGAACCTCGGTCGCGTTCAGCTCGACGCCCCCATCGAATGGGCAACGAAAACCAAGAAAAAGTTCGACGTGTTCATCCACATGATAGATCGGTCTACTCGGTACATGGAGTTAGACCACTCGGCCCGCGGCGGAAGGGGCAACGGGGGTAGGTTCGGACCGCCGCCCGTCCCGAAGAAGCACATGCTGCTGGCTGACCACTGCCCCGTGCGGGCGCTGGAGCGTTACAGGGCGGATGTCGGCGTTCATAATGCCAAGTATGTGTTGAATAGTTTCTCTTCACTCAAATTCAATATAAGCATGGGGTGTACTGAGCCGAAAGGGGATAGTTGTATTCACCGTTATTAACTACTTTTGTTATGGGCAAAACAGAAATTATGAAAAAAAAAACAACTGTTCTATAGAAAAAGTTTGTTGAAAATTTACGGAAAAGCTGATTTTTCATGTGAAACATCTGTTGTGGCACCTTGGCAGTAAAACTAACTCGTATGCCGTGACGGCAAACGACGTGACTCTCTTATGACGTCATAACCTCTCTAAGCCACATTTCTCAACTGTGTGTGTATACATATACTTCGTTGCTTCGCTGTGTGAGCGACGTACTGTTCTAATGTTATTTATTTAAATTTTATTAGGTGTTCGATTTTTATAAATTGAAAGAGTGTCTACTTTTTATAGAAATTCATTTGCATTATTTAATAAAATCCTTGTTTATTTTTCAATGTTTCAAATACTCTGTTTTTTTCAGGCTCATTGTGATGAACCTGGCTTCCCATCGCATTGCGACCACGGATGGTTCTCACGAAGGCGTTCTCGACATTGTTGGTATCGACGAATTCGTTCCAAAAGTTATGGACGCGTTCACAATCGGACAGTTTCAGTGAACTCCGCACCTAAATGTCGTTTACATTAGGTCAGTACTGGATCATACCAATTACAGACGATCAAATGCGTTCTGTTGAGAACAACGCGTTCTAAGGATCCTGTAGCAAAATATCCTTATTCATATCACAATTTCTTAAATGGCTATAACTAATTGGACGAATAAGACGCTGTTGTGATGGTAAAAGAAAACTCCTGCCTAATTGTAGTGATACCTTGAATATTATAAACAAATATGTCTTTAAAAAAAATGTATACTATATTGTGTCAAGATTTTTTTTTAATGTATCAGAGGCTTTAGAAGATAATGATATGATGCTGAATTTCCCGTACATAATCAATCGGTCGCTTGTTGTCCAGTTGTTGATCGGCAACCCGAAATGTCGATAAAAACATACGGATTGGATTTCAAAGTTAGTGGTTACATCCACTTTTGTAGCGGATCAGATCGCGATAGATGATATTTTGTCATACTGGATCCAGCCACTGGCTTAATGTAAAACAGTAGTAACTGCTTTACGTACACAGTCAATTCGACCAGGGGCTTAGGCGCTACACTGGGGAATGCCGTGATTGTCATGACTTAGTCCTATCGAAATATGTTTACGAAACAACTTATTATTTTTTTCGATAACTGACTGGAATCAAGTTTCTATGATGTAGTTTTGCGAAACTTCTTTCATAACTTCCGTTCTAAGAACATATGTATGTCTAAACATTACGGTTTATTTTATTATCTCTCCAAACTACCAAAGCTTCCATAGCGTCTACTGCTTACCATTAAGCGAGCCATCTTTGCTCGTTGATCATTATATGAAATAATCTGTTTACTTTATTTAGGATTAAATATTGCATCATAACAAATTTGCAGCTAAATTCCAACAAGTCTGACTTTTTTGTAAGGTTTTTTTAAAAAACGGGGTCCAAACAATTGCTTACAATGATTGCGTCCATTTGAATCTGTTTTCCATGGCAGGACCTTTTGTAGTCGTCTAAGCCTTGTTAAGTTATATCTCACTCTAAAATGACCTTCTTTTACCTCAGTATTTACAATAAAATTGTTTTTAGATGAAATCTAACCATGATGTGTTCCGGACTTGCCGAGTTCCCGTGTGTGAAACGTTCAGAACGGAACTGTTTTTTTTTTTGTAAAACGTAATTAGGACATAGTCCTGGAATCTTAACGCGTGGGGCCTTATTTTTAAATTTCGTTATGACAGAATTTGACATATATCCCGAAGTCTGACAGTTTTGATGTTAAACCGTCGTTACGAAAGATATGAATAAGGCACTCTGTCTTCACTGTTTTAGTGTTATTTTTATTTGTAGACGCTTTAGTTATTGGGCAGTTAGATGTATCTTAGCTGCCCATTAAACATTGGTTTCGGATCTCTGCTTTACGAATATTTGTAAGAGCACCAGTTTTAATTTAAGTTTTTATATTATGACTTTCAGCTATGAATGAATTGATGGATTAATTCTAATAATACCGGAATCGAGTCTATTACAGTGAACATTGTTTTTAGTTAAGTTGCTTTCCACACGCGAAAAGTACAGTCCACGTTCCTAAGAATTTATAAGCTTTAGTTGAAATATATTAAGATTCTTTTTTGCACTTTTGCTAACGAACTACCTTTAAGCTTGTTTGTTACTCACTCTTAGAGAAATGAAGTACTAATTAATTATGCAGATTCGCGGTTTATGTTTGCGTTAAGTATTTCTAATCGATTGTTATGACAGTGCGTTTTGTATGTAGAGTATTTATAGTATTGTGTAGCTTGAACCATTTTAAAACAGGGTCTTTTAGGTCATTCTAAAAATCGGCGCCTGGCTCACTCACTGCTGTGCGTTCATTAATACTTGATACGACACTTGGGGGTAAAATTAACGACGTTCAGGAATATCTCTTTTATTTACAAACCTATAAAAGAACATATTTCATTATCCGACTGTTAATGTTTCGCCTCCACTATTTGAACGCCAGCATAAAATTTTATCTGTAGACGAAGTATGAAAAATATCAAAGCTAGGAACTGTCGGGTCCTTTTTCTGTCTGTCGCGAAAAAAATGCCAAACAAAACTTCCAAAACAACTTCCAAACTCATCCAATACCTTTAGAGAATATATCATGTCCGAGTGACTATTTAAAATAGACCGCAATGAAGTCAATACGAGGTTATCCGGATTAAACATCTTTTAAAGTTTGATAGTTCTCTTAATTCCGTCGTTCTCTTACGTCGTCTACTACATTAATAGTCCTATCGAAGTTGTGCGAAATATTTACCCAATTGCCAAAGTTAAAGTGCACTTTTTAAAGTATCTATTTGACATGCTGGCGTTCAAGTTATATTAAATTGTATTTAGCAGTAGAACATAATATTAATAGCATATCTTTTTTAATGTAGGTTGAATGAAAACAGGCACATGCTCATGATTTCTATAGAACTGGAAATTTTATAATACTATACATCATTTAATTAACGTCAGCTAGAGATCGTGCTACCATTTTGGTGCCAAACAGTGTACAGATTTTGGGTCGTACGCGGAACGTTCACTTTGCAAAAAGTACACTTTACGCAAAATGTCTACTTTGCAATAAGCACACTTATAAATACTTACCGTATAAGGTTCACAAAAACGAGTGCTCATTTTAAGACGTTCGCGTGGTTATAAATGCCCAAATGCACATTCTACACATCTTGTAATTTTGACATCTTGACACCCGCGAACTGTAGGACAATTTTCATCGATAAAATATATTATAATCTTTTTTTTTTGCCGATGTTTTCAGTCTGTAATTATTGGCTGCGTCTTGGGGTATATTGAATATCCAAAAGATTTTATAAAAATATAAATTGTACACACATTGCTGTAAAGAACAATCTCTGGCTGATGTATGTTTAGTATATTCATTGGTATATATACCTATATATGTACATGTATATACATATACCTATATATATATATATATATTTTAAAACAGTATAACTCTTCATTGATATAGTATACCATAAGAATAGTTTACTCTGTTCTTAATGTATTTTTTTCCAATACTTTGAATAGATGATAATGGGCATGAATCAGCTTTCGTATAGTAGTAATAGGTAAAGTCCGTTTCAAAGTATTGGTTACTTTGTTGTACTGATATCATGAACGGAATTTTCAAAATCTGTGATCACTTGGTACTCTCTCGGGTTTAAGTATTTTTTATAACTGAAAATGTTGAAATTTTGTAAAACATTGTATGAAACTCAAAATTGCTAAACATGCTTTTTCATGTGTAGTGTTGTTTTGTTGTTTTTTTTTTAGATTGTCACACGGATCATTATGATGGCTTCATTTCATTGATAAATCATTATACAATTCTGTGTGATAGTGTAATGTTAATATTGCTTTTGTGTCACTTCTTCAGATAATATAGTTTTCTGTGATTATGATGCCTTGGCAACTCTAAACATAGTGATATTAGACAATCAGAACTAAGTTTCTTTTAAAACATAAAATTAAAACGAAAATAGTAAAAATATTACACATTGTTAAGAAACAAAGCATTTCTTTTTTATCCATAAGTATGCTCCACATATAAGGTTGAAAATCAAGTTGTCTTGCATATTAATATGTATCTTTAGATTAAAGAAATATAGATGTGGTTGATGTCTACAGTAGGAACATGTTTCTCAACTTAGTAAATATTTTTTTATTTTTAAAGATATGGCAAAGAAAAATTCTTTCCTTTTAAATAAATCTTAGCTTGCTTGTGCATTTTTATACAATTTATTGTTCCGTCCGTCGTATACATGCAGATTGTCATTCATAGATCCGATCTAAAATGCTTTTAGCATTAAGTAATTTTATATAATTAACAGTTTTTTCTAACCCCATATTTTGCAACATTTCAAAACCACACCAAATTTTAATAAAATAATGTAACCCTTTTTTGATTAAAAAATGTACTTGCATGTTTGTTTCCACTAAATAAACTCTTGAGTATATTAATAGCTTTTTTTTTCTGTTCATTCCAGTACCGTTTATCCTCATTTATTTAAAAACGCCCGATAAGTGCAATCTGTGTACCCGGCGTGAGTAAATCAACTTATTTTCATTATAGATATTTGTCTAGTATCTATAATGAACCGTGTGTACCGGAACGCGTGTTGAGTGAAAGAGACGTGTCGCCCCATTGTATTTTTTTCAAGACTAGTATTTTTCGAGTGTATGTATAAAAATAGTGGTGTTTTATTTATAAAGTGCCAAATTACAAGCGCGAGTGAGAAAGTCATCTTTCATCACACTTCCCAGTGTGATGAAAGATGACTTTCCGTGTTGCTTCCAAAACTCCATCGAAGCTTATAGTAAAATCGCCACTACTTCACTAAAGCATGACTAGATTTGACTGGTATGGACTGGGCTTGACCAAGACTAGACTTTGACTACAAAGATAAAGAAACTGAAAACTGCACACAAAATACAGAAACATTGGAACTGGCAGAATACACAGAGTGCGATGCTAAAAAGAGAGGAAAAAAAACTCAATGAACTTTTTTTTACATGTGGTTTGGTAATGAACGTCATATTTATATATTTTGGTATTTTATATGTGAAGTAACGAAATGGTAGTATTTTTCCGTACTATTCTAAGATATTGATAGTATCTAGTACGGAGCATGAAATAGTAGTACAAGTACTACAATTATAGTATGAAATCCAACGCTGCTTACCAGTGGCGTAGCTACTTGCGCACTTATAGGGGCCTCAAGAGAGATATTTTTGCACATGAAGCTATATGTTTTTGCAGTCCTTTATCACAGTACAGCAGATCTACTACAGTGAACTAAGACAGTAAATTATCGAAGCATATAAAGTATTAAAAAAAAAAAAAAATTATAGCTATCAATGTCTTTAAAATTTCTACTATCGATGTCATTATTTCAAGAGATGCTTCATTGTTCCCTCGAATCGATTATGCCATTTAATCGAAATTTAAATAATCGAACATTTGAAATAATTATTTTCTGAAAAATATTTGATATGGAATTGTGCATGGTCAATTCAATTGTATATTTAACTTAGTTTTCAGTTTTTATAAAACAGTAACCAAATTTATCGGAAATTTGAAGCTTTGAACATTAAGTAGTCTAACGACTATTTATTTTACTCTATGATATTCGATTCAGTCGCTTTGACACTGAATTTGATAGATGAAATGAATTTGTCCAACCCTAGCTTACAAATCATAAATCCGGTTTTCTTTCTTTCTACTTTTAATTCATTTTAGGATTGAACTATTTAAAAAAGCTATTCATATTCGCACAATCTAGACTACACAAGATGACTGACGTGGACAAATGGATAGAGATTGCAAAAAGGTGTAAATACCTCCCTGAAGATGATTTGCGGGAACTCTGCAATATCGTATGTGATTTGCTTTTGGAGGAGCCTAACGTGCAGCCGGTACAAACACCTGTAACTGTCTGCGGAGACATTCACGGGCAGGTAAGGATCAATTCTTTTGTTTACTTATAATAGATTTGTAAGCAAATGTTGTTAAGCCTATTTTGCTTCGTGAACTGCTATCAGTACAAGTGTTTAATAAGATCAAGCTTATTGACAGCACTAGAATATCTATCCAGTCTCAGTAATTCGAAGATAAACTTTTATTTACCGATTATTTTTAAGTACTTGAAGCTATAAGCTCTTGAAGCTGGATCTGTCAATTTATGCCCTATCGCCATTCTTCTGCTTAAGGTTACAGCAGATACTGTTGATAGTTTTAATGGATTGTATAGTTTTTTATAATTGCATTTATTTACTTTTCAGTTTTATGACCTTGAAGAATTATTTCAAAGAGGTGGACAAATTCCAAACACAAAATATATTTTCATGGGAGATTATGTTGACCGAGGATATTACAGCTTAGAAACATTAACACTGCTTATGGCGTTGAAGGCCAGGTATCCAGACAGGTATGCTATATTGTTCCATGTAAATATGCTTGCACTTCATATATATCATTGGTGGAAATAATGTATTTTCTAGCTCCAATCTCTGTAATTAAAGCAAAGGATTGACTTCTGTACAGACACAGAGTTACCCCGATATACCATGCTTATGTTTGGAGTGACAGGGAGTAAGTAGACACCATCACTTAATAAGTTTTGTCATTAGGTGCAAGCAAGTTGCATGACCAGGGTATTTCAATATTGACTTCTGTAACAAGTTTCCTGATGTGTTTTTATGAGTCGGCTTAAACAAATAATCCTCATTCTGAAACAATCCTGACTGACCTTATGACCAATCAAAGATGAGGGGCAGGTGCGAATTTCAAAGTTGTTACCTACTTTTTATCATTGCTGTTTTTATAATCTAAGTGTATATTAATCTTGCACTCCTGGTTATTAAACATTACAATTTATGCTTACAGGATAGTATTACTAAGAGGAAATCATGAAACATGTCAAATTACAAAAGTATATGGTTTTTATGACGAGTGCCTCAATAAATATGGAAATGCGAATGCATGGAAAGACTGCTGTAGAGTCTTTGATCTTCTCACAGTTGCAGCTGTACGTAAGAATTTTATATACAGAAAGAGGAAACAAATATTTCTGTGGAGTTGAATTTAGAAATCAGCAATTAATAATTTTACTTAATAACACTTTACTATTGAGACAGCATGACAAATTTCAAAATATTGGTTTCAGAATTGTAATTGCATGCCATAGAAAACTATTACTCATTTTTGACCATCAGTACAGAGAAGTTTGTTTGTGCTTCGCACACTACTACACACACTGAATCATAAACTATTTTATTTAAGTAATTTAATAAAACGGATGAGTATACAGTATACAGTCATTGTTTGTAGTAGGTATGTTCTTATTTATCGAATTTAGATAAAATTTTCTATGTTATGGCTGGTCTAACGCAGCTGATTTGTTATACTAGAAAATTATATGTTCCTCTATAGTATAGAAGGTAAATACAAAGGTGAAAATTAAAAAAATCTAGATTTTGACTAAAGTTTTTTAATTACAGTTAATAGATGAGACAGTACTGTGTGTTCATGGAGGTCTGTCACCAGAAATATCAATGCTGGACCAAATTCGATGTATTGATAGAAACCAACAAATACCTCACAAAGGTGCCTTCTGTGACCTTCTATGGTCAGATCCAGCAGATGTTAAAACATGGCAAGTCTTTGTTTATTTAATAACTAATTCCTATTAATCTCTGGTCAAGCCACAGAATAAATAATAGTAGTTACTTTTATATCTTATTGAGATAGGAAAGGAAAGTGCTTGTAACAATAAATCAGTTCAACTTTCAGCTTATATACACTTAAAAAAGAATGAACACCATCCAATGTATTGGTAAAATACCATTTATACCGCTAATTTCTGGGAAGTGTAACAATGATTTACAGTTTTGATCTTCATATAGACAACTTTTATTCAGACTCTTAAATCACAAAAAGCAATTAACGATCCATGGAAAATGTCATTGGCCTTCAACAAAATGTATGAAACACTTTTTTTTTCACGATTTCAATGCCATAGTTAAATTTGTTGACGTTGGTGGATATTAGCACTCATAAGTATTGCTACACTTCCCTAATTTAGTAAAATTTTCTGATATTGTGACCATTAGCATTTATTATGGTGTCTGTGCATATCACCTAGTTATCTGAATTATCTATCTTGTAAACATTAAATTTGACATTTGTATCTGCTTTGTTCATTGTCTGCAGATTAAGTTACAAATTGTGTATGTTCACGTATTTCTAGGGAGTAGTAATTACAATTTATTTATTTAGGGTCTTTTACATGAATAAAATTTTCTTCTTTTAGGTGTGTCAGCCCACGAGGGGCGGGCTGGTTATTCGGCAGCTACGTTACAGAACTATTTATGACCTACAATAATTTGAACCTTATCTGTCGAGCACATCAACTTGTAAATGAAGGTTTGTGTATAACACTACATACATATATTTATCATTAGGCATAAAAATAAAATCAGTTTTGACATGTTTTTTTTTCAAGAACACAATTTACTATTAGTGTCTGAAATGCTTCATATGAAACAAACCAAATGCATCACCATGCATTTTTTAAAGATACTAAAAGAGGCAAATGACAGTATAACCAACTTTGCATAAAACACCTTATTTATAACAAATTGCACTGTTTGCAGAAAACCCTTACACCAGATACATTCTATCTGATTTTCAGAATAACTTCTATTTTGAAGACCTCCATTCTAAGTAACATTTATACATAACATTTAATATTTCAATTTCAGGTTACAAATACATGTTTGACAAGCGATTAGTGACTGTCTGGTCTGCACCAAATTACTGTTACCGTTGTGGCAATGTAGCATCAATTTTAGAATTTAACACAGTCAATGATAGGACAGCAAAGATATTCCATGCAGTACCAGATAGTGAGAGAGAGGTACCTCCGCAGCACACCACACCTTATTTCTTATAAGCTCAAGTGAAAGTATTCCACATTTTATATAATAAATTGTTGCATATTGTAGCTTTATTTTTCATGATACCTTCATTATACACTAGGTACCTATATAAACATATTTTTACTATTTATTTCATTATTCATTATAGATCTCTTGTGCCATTTACCTCTGTTCGAACAACATTATTAAAAATATCTGGTGAAAATCGTTACTACTACTAAAAGTTTATTTTTAGTGGTGTAGGTATCATCCAACAGTGGTACTCGGCAGATAAGTGATCTAATACATAAATATTACTAGAATCTTATCGAACAGCGCTGCTGTGTTGAAAGCCTTACAACATACCACTCAATTAAAATCGGTTCACCCAGTCGAAAGTTCTGAGACAACAAACATTAAAAAAAAATACCAGTCAAATTGAGAACCTCCTCCTTTTATGAAGTCTGTTAATAATCATGTTACTCTAGGCCAGATGCCCTGTAGGACCAGGGCCTATGTTGCCTCTACCGCTTGTCTAGAGTAGATCCTGGATTAGCACCTACAGGATACAAGGCAAGGACAGGTTATATGCAGTCTATGGAAGCGTTTCTGGAGGTAAATTCGCGATAATCCCGGAAACTGCAAAATTTGCTGTTTTTTGCTGAACTAGCCACGCCGTAGATACCTGAGGCCCATCGGCAGCCTTGAGTGTGGAGAAGATACACTCACCAAGTACCACCCACTATTTAGGATTTTCATTTCCGGCAATTTAACGATTGCTGGAATTCAAACTCCCATCCTGTAGTGTATGAACTTAATATTGATATACAAAGTTAGTTAATATGTTCCAGAAATAAGCCTGCGACCTGGAACGCTTTTTATATAGGTAAGAATAGTATAGGAATTGAAAAACATTATTAAAGAATAAAAATTCGTCTTTATTTTCATCTTTAATTTACAACTTTAATACTAATTGTTGATCTGTTCAATCTCTGTTGTAATCAAAAGTATAATCAAAGTAGGACTGATCAAAACTCTGTACACGTACATAACCATCTTCACCACCAGAAGCATAACTTTTACCATCGGGATGGAATGCTAAACTGTTGATAGGACCAAAATGACCTTTCACTCTTCCAAATTCCTCTTCAAAGACCAGGTGGAAGAATCTAGCATCGAATTTACCATGCCTTGTTGATGTAGTTGTCACTTCCATAGCATCTTGACCACCACCAATGACCACATGGTCAAGGATAGGGCTAAGCGCGGCTGAGTTGACAGGACGCTCAGTTTTGTACTCTTTGAGGAGTTCCAAAGAGTTGACATCAAAAAGTTTTGCTGTTTGATCCTTGGAAGCAGTTATGAACATGGTTCCGTCACGAGAGAGTTGCATGTCGTTGATCTGGTGGGTGTGCTCTTTGATGGAATGGATTTTTTTGCCGGTCTGTGAATATGAAAAAAGTTTATTTTTATTAATCATTGGTGGCAAATGATTAAGGTAAGTGTTTAGCCCAGTTTTCTAAAGAAGTGTACTGGATGTTAGCTAGTTCTTATTTTCCTGACTTTAATAAAACTGCAAACTAGGATTTTTTACCTGCAGGGCGCAGGACTCTTACACTGATCATATGGATATACTTGTCCCACTGTTGGGCAAAGGTCTCCCCCTATTTCTACCACTAGTTTCTATTCTGCACATAAATAAAAAAAATACATATTCTGTATTTCATGGGTGTCTTCAAATCTACAGTAAGGTTTAAGGTAGGCACTACTGATAACATCAGGCAGAGTGTGGTCAAACATGAACTTATTTTTAGCTTAATAAAAAAACATCATTTGAAAGCTGACCCTAATGTTGACTGTTAACAAGTTAGTACAGCATGGGTTTTATTGTTTGATAAACTTTAAAAATCATGATTTACTGACCCTGAGATCCCACTGGATAATGTCACCAGCTTCATGTCCTGTGATGATGGTCTCATCCAAGTTTCCCCAAACCATAGATGTCACCTTGGTGTCTGTGATCTCCCACTTGAGGATGGGTGCTTGGTTAGACAGTGAGTCATCAATAGTTCTTGTGTCAATAATGAACACCTGAAAGGTAAATGTATAAATAGGGTAGTTTTAGTACAGTATAGCTCTAATCAGTCATCCAGTGGGTGAGGAGCTCTGTCTGGTGAAGCCGGATGTCTGAGACCGCACCCTTCAACAACACCTCTGGGGGCGGAGTCCCCCAACGCCCTGCCTCGACAAAGAGGTTAGCCTCAAGGCCGATACCAGACCTCCCACATGCGGAGGAGATAGAACATGTCAGTCAGTCAGCTCTAATCAGTAAATCTTGTCCAATTTAAACAACATTAAAAGTCAATAACTATGTAGGTACTTATTTTGTACGTAATAATAGTTTTTGCAACACATTTAAACCAAATAATTTAAAAATAGTTCCCTTCCGTACCTCACATGGATGTCCCATAGCTTTGTCAGTGGTGTAAGCAGCCTGGTAGGCACTGAAACTGAAGTTACATGTCCTCACAGACGAGTTTGTCTTGACTGTGGCTATGTTCTTGCCAGTCTCAAGGTCCCACAATCTGAAAAATAGCAATGGTAAACAATAATTTGACTGCTTAGATATTTATATTGTGTATCATAATCTAAGAGTGCATCCATGTTTGCGAGATTAAATGTTACTACATCAATTCTCAATATATTATCATACTATTAAGAAAATAATAAGAAAAACATTTATGATTTAACTTATAACTAGATCACTAGCGACATTTACTGTTCTACATTTTCCTGTCTGTAATTTGTATATCATGGTGCAATATACTTGTCATATAAAAGATAACCGCAATGCATTTTGCATTTTCTTAATAAATGCTTGATAGCATGATCTGCGCTATAATTTTATTTCGTAGCCAAAATAATATAAAATAGCTTGCTCAATTGCAACAAATGTCAAATGTTAGTCACAACCACTACACAAAATTTCATGTTATTGTAGTGATTTAGAGTTATTTTTCTATCTAACCTGCACGAACTGTCACCGCCACCAGTAATCAGATTGATGCTTTGCCAGTCAACATCCAGGCACCAGACCACACCGCCGTGACCGTTGAAGGTGCCTAGACGTTCTCCATTCAAGGACCACCAAACATTTGGCTTAGAGTCCTTGGCAGCTGAGAACAGTAAGTCGCCTTCTCGGTTATATTTGATTTGTGTTATGGCACGTTCGTGCCCTTGCAGCATCAGAGGTTTCTGAAATATAGAAATTCATGAGTTCACGACAACACAACCTATATACACTTTTCATGTTTTGCGATATTTACAAGCTATAACTCGTTACTGAATAACAGTGCGTAAATATATACGTATAAAATGTGAATATTACCATTTTTTAAGTGTTTTTCACGATAAAACTAAATAAAATTGATGTTAATTATGATCTGACATGTGGCAAACGATGAATAAATAGTTAAATTTTGACAGCCACGGACAGCACAAAGAATGTTTTCTTTGTTTTTTTTTGGCATCGCACTTCGTTTATTTTGTCTAATACTACCTCGGTATTTTTACGAAAACTTAAATATAAGTCAAAAAGTGAGTCGAGATCAAGTCCGATCATGCTTTAGGAAAGTTTAGAAACTTTACTTGTATCTTCGACTAATTTTTGAAAGGAACACGAAAAATATATTTCATCACATAACAATTGCCTACAATCAAGCTTATAATTTGGTACAAATAAAGCACCAGTATTTTCAAAGTAAATATGAAGTTAGGCAGGACATGTTGCCAGGCAGAGTGATAACAGATGGACTAAAGCATTGAAGGATTGAAGGCAGTGAACTGGCTTACAAAACGTTTGTCATCCACCAACTTTTTGGGTAGACGATATAGTAAAAATCACGCGTTGAACTTGGACAATATTGGGATAGGACCGGGAAGATTAGCACACAAGAAGAGAGGTACATAATATATAATCAACAGTTGGCGATTATGACGCTGATGATGATTTTCTTATTGTATTACTTTAAAAGTAATACAATGTGGTTATTCGCCATCTCACTAAAAACGGAAATTTACTTTTCTCCTGTACATGGAAAATACATATTATATTTGGGAAGAATTTTGAAAACTAGCAATAATGACAAATACTTAGTGTTTTGCTAGTTATAGCTACTCAACAATAGATGCCGGAAAAAAAAAAGTTTTGGTAAATAAACATATCTTTTAATTTCCACCAACAAAACTAACAAACGTACAAAATATTGTTCACTTTTAATATGTTAATGTAATTAAGACTAGAGGTTGAGGATTATCAACATTTTTATTGATTGATTTTCAAGTGAACATAATTTATGTTAGGAGTTTTGGCGGGAAAGCGGAAAGAGTCGTGTTGCTCCATTGTATTTATTCCAAATCTAGTGTTTTTTCGAGTGTTTATGTATAAAAATAGTGGTATTTTATTCATAAAGTGCCGGATTACAATCGCGAGTGTGGGAAAGTGATATAATGTGGTGAAACATGACTTTTCGTGTTGCTTCCAAAACTCCATCGAAGCTCATAATAAAGTCACCACTACCATACTAAAGCATGATAGCATAGATTTGACTGGACTTGACTAAGACAGGACTTTGACTATAAAGAAGCTGGAAACTGAAGACTGCACACAAAATATAGACACTAAGAAACTGGCAGAATGCACAGAGTGCGATGCCAAGAAGAAAACAAAAAAAAAATTATGTTAGCCTCTGCGTTTTAGCGGAAAGAAGTTGAAAAAACTCGTACAAATAAGCATTAACTTTATAATAACTCGCTTTAACTTTGGACAATACCTACTCAGCCCTTGATCATGTACTTGTCAATAGACTAGTATAATATAATCAAATAAACTGCCTTCTACCATCGAGAATAATATAGCAATCGACATAATTAATTAATCAACCTGGAACTCTTAATAACTATTTAAAAAAAACGAAGTATGAATAAAACTATTTCTCAAGGCACTTATTGTTCTATGATTATCATAGAGGAATTATTATGGATTGCATTATGGTAGGAAACCTTTCGCTTTTAAAAATTTAATTATTTTTATTTAATTGTTATAATTATATTAAAATCTTTTTATTAGGTTTTACTTATTATCATTGTTATTAGTAAAGTGCTAATATAGGATCAAGATGATTAATACCTGGGCTAAAAATAATTGTTACCTACCAACCAACTTTTGCTAAAAGGTCATCTATAATATAGATAAAGGATTGAACAATTGATACAAAAGAAATATTTCACATACATTTTATTTTCTTAAATTATTAACCATCGATTTCCAAGAGTACAACTAAAAAACAAAAATTAAAGTACAAACACGTTATGCATTGCTAACTTAACACAATTGTAGGTAACTTCTCTTGGCAAACCAGTTCACAATCTTTGACTACACAAGGCGCACCACTCGTACGAGAAAATAAGACAGGCTTGGTATGTATTTTACAGTCACACCTCAACTTGGTCATAGTGTTACCGCCAAAAATTGAAATGACGAACGTGGGAACACTGTAATAAATTATGTATTACTCAATAATTTACGCATTAAAGTTAGTTTCATAGTTCTTATCGCTAATAATTATTTCGTTCAGACAATCCTCAGATAAATAAATAGATATTTTTTTTATAAATTGGATTTTTTTAATACTAGTTTCGTCACGCGATTTCACCCGCGTTTCCAGAATATAAAATAGCCTATGCCTTTCATTCGCTTTTGTAATATTAATGCAACTAACATATTAACTGTAGTCGCTGGTGAAATTGAGGATTGTCAAACTTTTAGTAGATTGATTTTCAAGTCGATGGAAAATGTTAAAAAGAAATGCGTGACAGCGAAAAGAAGTTGAAAATAATCTCTCCACATTCTCACTTGATCACTTCAACTTTTGACAGCACCTTATTACACAGCCTTCTACCATCGAGAACAATACAGCAATCGGCACTAAAGTGATTTGCTACAATAAACATAGAGCCATATGGTAATTGTTAATACTTAAAAGTACATGCTAGGTCTGAAAGCGAATAAGTCTTGATATTGAGCGAGCCCAACTAAACACGCGAAAATAGCACACTCAACCAATCTTGAACTCTTAATATTTAAAAAAGATTTGAAGTATGAAAAAATCTATTTCTCGAGGCACTTATTGTGATTCTGCGTGATTCGAGTAATTCTCGACTATCTTGTAAAATTGTGTAAACTTATGTAACGATACATACATTGAGAGCGAAACGTGTTTGTTATACAATACTTAATACAACAAAATTGTAATTAAAACTTGAATTATCGTAAAACAGATATCTAATATGCACTTAGAGTTCAAATATATTCCACCTGCGCATGTAATATTTTACAACAAACACTCATCAACGTTTCCAAATATATATTCTTTCATGGCATTAAACTCGATTTCCGTAACTATTTTATTACAGTGTCTAATGTACACAAACATGTTTTTTTTTTCCATTTTACCCGAAATACTCGAAACGCTAGTTTTTTATACACAACAAACCTTACTTCTAACAAATGTGAAAATATTTTGTCACAATATCTTAGACGTAATTATTATTTATTCTCTTATGGACTGTAATGAAATCGTGAAATGCATTAAGTTTTTGTTATACCCTTATAAATATATTAACATTATTATGTTCATTACATTTCTATATCAGTCAAAATATTTTCGCGATATTAACTACGAACCGACCGCTGGTTTACTACTACGGTGTAGCTGATGCGTATAACGAGTATTAATCCAAGTGACAAATTTAATCGTTTGCCACAATTATAACTTGGTGTTATAAATGAGAATATGCGACAGAAATTAGTTGTGAAGTTACGCTTAAAGTTTGTCTCTTTTATTGCTACTCTTAAAATGTTTAGGTCTAGCCATATTTACGGCGTTTAATTAGTGGCAGATCAGCTCATGTATTTATGTATTTTGAGGTTGTTTTTAGTACTTTATAGCTTTCACCAGCAGTCGGATGCGACCGTCTCATATCTCGGATATGCCACATCCTACCGAGATCCACGGCTTTTTACATTAAAATCAAAACAGCAAGCCAAGCAAATCATAGAACAACATTTACACTGTTTTGGTCAGTCAATTTCGATAAAGTTTATATTAAAATACTTAGGTTTCATTACATTAGATGAAAGAGCCGTAGGAAGCCATAACGTAGAGTCAGCAAACAAATTCGAAGAGCAACGAAAAGCGAGTGGCCTTCTTACACGTAGAAGCTTTTAATATTTACATACTTATATGAATGTATAGCCTCTGTGGGCTTTCCTGTTACTAATCTAATTAGGTACTCGCCAGTAATGCGCCAATTTCATTGTTTATTTACTAACAATACTATCCTTTGTACAACGCCAATAGCTTTATTACAAATCTACTTCCCATTTTGATACAATGCCGTTAGTTTCACCTTAACAATAACGCTATGATACTAACAAAATAAGTGTCAATATTACTTACATACATTATCATTTACATACGTTAGTAGAACGATGCACGATCCTCGATTATAGTTATTTCCATCAATAGTTTAAAAATCTATAAAGGCATCTTTACCTCAGACTTTAGATTTAACACCGTCATCGTTCAGATGGTGTCACTATCAACTACTTAATTATAATTAAGTTATAAAGTGAATAAATAAATATAGTTACCGAATTGGCGTGTATTTCACACGTAGTGAGACCGAATCGGACCGAGCGACCGATCGACTGATCGGCCGAGCGGACCGCGTCGGTCGTGCATTGTTTCAATTCAATCTGGAACGCGTATCCCGATATGCTATCACTGTACTATCACAATTAACTAATAATTTCACCAACGAAATAATCTTAATTAATAAGAAAATTAACAAAACATATTTGAAAAACTAATTAGGCATTTGATGGCAGTAACGTAACTGGTTGTATCCAAACTAATTACAATGTACAACATAACTAACACTTAACTAATGGTAACACGTTGAGGAACGCACGTCTGTCGCTCAATCAGGTAACAGATTGTTAAAAATAATTTTGTCGTTTTGGCGACTAACACACAGTTTGTTGAAATCTGCAGTCGACTTAACGATTTTTTTCAATCAGTAATATAAATCTGTGTAAACTAGAATTGAATGTCTAAATGCCGGAGTAACACATGGTCTCTTAAGCAGCCAGGGGGTAATGTTTCACTTCATTATAAAATAAACCAGAGTTACTTGGACATGTCAATAGCAATGCGCTATTCATAGCAGTTTTTATAATAATGCTAAATAACATGTATTCAGCTAATTGTGATTCATGTGCAAAACTACATTTTACGTTAATGGATTCCGAAATGGATCGTGACGTTTCTTAGTAAAAACCTAATTTACCTAGAACCTAAGTCCTTAGAACGAACTTTTTGGTTGTAATTACTTAATTATAGATGGCGTACATCGCCCCCTACGCTAGTGGTAACTGTTCACCGTTGATGGAACGTTTACAAATTTTAACATTAACAATTAATATGATATTAATAACGATAACGGCAAATAACATGTAATTTGAAGGCATTGACTAACTGACAGTGTTAGTTAAGTCTATTATGTGAAATGTTTTTTGTGATTATATGTTTTTATTACATGTATTTTTAGATGCCTAGTTTAAATTAGTTATTAAGAAGATTAATGATGTTTTTTATAATGAGAATGAATGTTACGATGTTATATAATGAATGAGAAGTGATAATGATGCGTGGAAAGTTGTTATGTTTGGGAGGGATATGGAAAACTAGGTTATTTTTCTTGCAAATTCTCGGGAAATGCTTCAAAGGGTAAATAAAGATATTGTGAACAATATGACACGAAAACCGCTAGTACCTATAATTCTTATGCAACTTGAGAATTTAAATAAAACCCGGACATATTGCATAACAGACAAATTAGTTACCTACACAACAAAAATTCTAAATGAAATGCAAACATGATATTAATTTGTTAATTAATTAAAATTCGAGTTTCCGAACATCGTTACAGAACATTGAGCATAATTTACATTTGAACACATCGAAGGAAGCAAAGTATAAGATAAACTTTGAAGCACCTATTTATTAACACAGCAAACGTACAAGCGAACACAACGACGTAACCAGGCTTATTGATCAGTTTGTAGTTCACATCATAGCTAAGGTAGCTACCGCTCTAGTAAAACCAGATTGGGAGAATGAAGGACGAAATACATTAGTGCACAGCGCAAATTAGTATATTGCGAAATATTGACAGTAAAAAATGCAAAAGTTGTGACTAAGAGATGCGCGATGTCACGCTAAATTATGTTAGTGTTTAACGGCACAGTTGTATACAAGCAGTCTTGGGAAACACTGAGAGTAGGTACTTAGTGCTACTTACGTTATCAAGTCATATAAAATAAAATCAAAATTCCGCGATTACACACCCAATATTTTAAATCTACATGTTAATCCTAAATACAAAATGCAAACTAAAACAGCAATATTTCATTTACAAGAAACAATCCTAAAACAACTTATTATATAACTTACTCTATATTTACAGAAATAATATATTATGCAATTTTTATATTGACAAAATAATTAAATAGTAACATATTAATATATTTTATTCTATTTAACACTGTAACATTAGTGTACACAAACACTACCACGTATAAAACACGCAATCAAGTCCCTGATACCTTACGATGCTATTTTTTTTATAATAATAAATCAGTCTGTCAATTGGGACGTTTTAATTCCTCTACTAAACATTAAACCAATCATAACACACATGGAGTCAACTGTAAGTCGCACTGTCCCGATTGTTTGTCACTGGATCTTAGCACCAGGCTGTTCCAGGCCTTACTTCTGAATTTTTAGTAAGGTTAGCAGTGGGCTGTGCTAGTCAAGTGAAGTGCGTTTGTAGGAACACTTGTGCTGAGTTGGCAGTGCTCTGAACACAGGGTGGTGTGCGCGGTGGCCGAGACTCGTCGAGGCGGGGAGCCAGCTCGACGTCATACATCGAGAACTAGACGCCCTGCTGCGCCATGTACTATCTGATCTCTGCCGAGTTTAGCACGAAGGGCACATAGAACATCTTGCTCTCCAGTAAGAGGTTCGCCGCTGCTTGGATCTGTAAAAAATAAAAATAAATGTATTCGTAATTTCTAAAACATAGTTACTACTAGTTAGTACTACTACTACTACTACTACTACTACTACTACTACTACTACTACTACTAGTAGTACATAGTTGCTACTTCACTAATATATTTTTTTTTTTTTGTAATAGTAATGAGACGAACGAGACGCTCTCCTGATGCTAAGAGATAACGCCTGTCCATGACCATTGCAGCGATACACAGAACTTTGAGTAGTAAAACAAAGTCCAGGGCATCGCTGCCTTGGCGCTCATTACTTTGAGACTAGATGGTTAGTCTCAATAGCCCTGTAATTTCGCTAGCTGCAGTACCCTTCAAACCGGAACACAGTAATGTTTACACACTGCTGCTTGGCGGCAGAATATCTGGTACTGCGGTGGTACTTACCTAGACGACCTCCTGCTAAGGAAATCTACCACCAAGTGAAATGCCTCTATGCTTCTCTGTTTTCTTAACCTTTAAAGCATTACGAACGAACGTTTTGAATGAAATTGCTGAACTGAATTGGTAAGAAGGTGTATCCTAATAATTTACCAACGAATTATTATCCCTACATGTATGGTACCAATGGCCGTTACATTATTACAGTGCACTTGACGACTTAACAACAAACGGAACATTAGTATTTTGAATCAACCGGTCTGGATATCAATATTAAATCGGACAACAGGATTGTATGTTAGTCAGTTTATGTGAAAATGAGGCAACAGATCTTGATAAAAATAATGCACAATTCTGAAAAAATATTACTTTAAATAATTTGTGAGTATATTGTTAAAAATACTTTTTATAGAGATGTTTATACTACCAATGCGACAGTGATTTCGTGTTAAAGCCAATCGAAAACGAATATCATTGGAAAGCTTTGAAGGGACTTTCTATTGCAATGTAACGAACCAGCTTACAATGTGGCTGGACGGTAAATCTGATATCTAGATTATATAAATCGACTGATAATGTTGTAACAGCGTTTCACCATTAGACTGTAGAATTATTTGCTCTCAAAACAATAGATGCGAAGATAACAGTAACTTGTGAAAAGGAAAAGGAACGACAGATGCTAAAATTTCTAAACTCGATGAATCATAATACCTTTCTCATTTTATGAATCTGTATGCAGTTGCGGTCGCGTAATGTCTCTATGATTTTACATATAGATTTAGAATAATTTCATGAGAAATATGTGAGCTACATAAAGCTACGATTACTTAAAAAAAAATGTGTTACTTTCTGGTTCATATTTTTGCGAAGCTGATAAAAAAGTGCAGGGCATGCAAACATTTTTTAAAAATAAATTGTTTTAAATAATTATTTTCTTTTTGATTCTTTTATTTTTAATAAGATTTTTTTTCAATATTCTAGGTTTATAACCCATACCCATACTAAGCCGAAGTGGCTTATTGAATTAATCGCTATGAACAACTTTTGCTAACGGTACAACAATTGACATGTTTTCATATTTGACATCTTTATTTTGTTTTTTGGACATGTATTGAAATATAACTTACCAATACAAATATTTTATTGAGAACACTAAAGCCAAAACAACTTTGGCGTTATCAATCAAATATTGTAGGTATTGTATTTGTATTGCACTGGTAGAATTTCATCTCAAGCTCTTTGCTGGGTCAATAGGAGATCGTCTAGGTAGGTACTACCGCAGTACCAGATATTTTGCCGCCAAGCAGTTGTGTGTAAATATTACTGCTAGGGTATTGTAGCTACCGAAATTACAGAGCTGTTGAGATTAATCATCGAAAGCCTCAAAGTAATGTGCGCCAAAGCAGTGATACCCTGAACTTTGTTTTACTACTCAAAGTTCTGTGTATCGCTGCAAAGGTCATGGCAGGCATTATCTCTTACCATCAAGAGAGCGTCTCAATCGTCTAATTACCCTTAAATAAATACAACCACGGCAATCGGCTTACCTCAGGTATCCTGGCGAAGAGCTCCTGCAGCCGACCGGGGTGGTGCGGCGTAGTATGTTCCAGGAAACTCCGAAGCACTTGCACGTACCGGTCCTGGATACTCTCTAGTTCCACCTCTGCAACAATTAGGTAAAAATTAAGATAACATATTTTTTTGCATATTAGTGAAAGTAAGTATGTACCTATCCCTGCGGTAAATATAGTGGTTTAGTAACTTAAAAAGTTTTTTACTTACTGCCTGCTATAACAGTTTTCAATGATTATATTATTGTATAATATATATGTATATTAATGTATGCATATTGTTATTTTAGACATAAATTGTAAGTTGACTTGTTACTTAAGTGTTTTCAATAAAAGTGCATGGACGACCGACATTGGCTCGCATACAGCAAAATTAAAAACTCGGAAAAATACGTTTTCCTAAAGATGGGAACTAGTTAGGTATATCAATTTTTCGCCTTCAAAAGCATCTTTATAGAAATTGTTAGACCCGATTTCGAGATCTCAAAATGTATATGTATACATAATTATATATGCATATATTGCTAGTTTAATAGTATTAGATATTGTATTGTAACATTTTTAGTTCGTACTTAGGTAGGCATTACCTACAATAGTTATGAAAGACAATTGGATTTTTGTCATTGGGTGAGTTGAGACATGAGAGTTAAAGATCTCGATAATTTACTTTATTGTCAGCAAAAAAATTGTTTAGCTTTAATTAGCAGCCTTTAACGAAGTTATTGAAATTAAGATAGCAGGTTGGCATTAGTCTATCGATTTGTTTTCAGACTATGCTGTCCAGTCTATGCAAGTATGGTGCGTCTACTCGTCGCTAGATGGCGGTGCGCGGCCGCGGTGAACCGTGTAGAGGCGCGCGGTGCGGCGGTGACGTCACGCGCTCAGTAGGTCACTCCGATAGCGGGGCAACGACCGCGGCTAGCCGTTGACCTCCGCTCAGTCGCTCGCGTCCTTACTATACCCATCTCGCTCGCGCGCGCCATTCGACTATATTGTTCGCGCCACGCGCAGCGCGTCGTTTTATTGCAACTCCGTATTAATTGACGTTTGTTTTACGGTAATCAAGCGGAATGATACCGATGAATAAGATTTTTGAGTATTATTAACGTTGTTATTTAGGTTTAAATCTATATACTTTCTAGACTATTTTTGAATCACGAGTAGGTAAATTCAACATCAATTTCTTTTCTAGCGTATTTGAGAAAAAATAATGTGTAATAATAACGTGAGGTTTCAATTTGCAGAAAGAAACCATTATAAAGCCACTTAATAATAAAAAAGAACATAAAAATTACTAAAAATAGCTAACTACTTTTTCCTGCCATTGATATGTAAATTACATAGATACATTAATGTGCGCTACCCGAGCTCGTGTGCTCGGTTTGCGCTCATCGCAGCGCAAAAGAGAAAGTGCGCCTTCCGCGTCGCGTTTCCCAGCCGAGAGTGAAATGCTGTCCCGTTATAGCTGACGTAACCGCATCTATCACTGTTATGCGCTCCGAGAGCATTTGATTCAATTCACTCTTATTCACCGGTTTTATAAATTGCTACGAAGTAATAATTTTAATTAAATTTTATAGAGATCACCATATGATAGCTTGACTTCAATATTCGCTTTGAATTTTTTTTTGCTTATTCGTTTTTACTTGATACTATAGATATAAGAAATTTACGTAATTATTGAAAATTTACACATTTATCTAAAAATGTGTAATTTTTTAAAAGTAAATGTAAAAATGTTAATTTGAATGTTTATTACGTGGCAACTAAAGGCTATCTAAGTTTATTTTAGTTGAACGAAAAAATATTAGACCATCATAGACCGCATTTTCGCTTAAAATCAGGCGAGATTGCTGTCAAACGCAAGCTTATCAACACAAAAAAAAAAAAAAACAAGAAGGTACCTATAATCTTTATAATATCAAAACATATAAAATTCAAATATTGATATAGTTAACCATACACCACGCTCAATTATTCTGTTTTCTATGCCTGGTCGCAAGGAAGAGATCGCTTTTAGCGATAACACTTCACATAGTCGCTATGCTATTGCCACTATAGCAATAGCATAGCGATATTTTACTAAGAAAACGCGGGATTACTCACGTTTAATTATATCCGATATAGTAAAATTAAACGTGAGTAATCTCGCGTGAGTTAAACAAAAAGTGGCACTAGCTTACAAGGTTCTTTTGTTTTCTGTACATTTTCATTTTCGTGTGGACGTTTATTAATAGTTTCTATTTATCTATAAATATAAGACTTGCATCGACAACTGAATTTCTGCTCATGACTCATTTAGACGTCTACTTTGGGTCACAAACGTGGTTCCCATCGCTAAAAGCCTATAAATACTTCACCATATTCAGTCAATAGCTAAAATTCCGATTGCTCAATATCGGCACACATGAGTAAGTTGCACGCACACATTCATGTTATAACAGTCCTTGTTGCGCAAGCGCTTTCCATTTCGCCGGCCGGTCGGTCCGCACTTGCTTTACTTGACTTGCTTTTGATTAAATTCAGTTTTATGTTTGGACTAACTTTAGAAGTACCTAACTAATATCACTGCATTTTTTTTTAAATATAAAAGTAGTGAGACGAACGAAGCGCTCCTTTGATGGTAAGAGATAACGCCTGTCCATGACCATTGCAGCGATACACAGAACTTGTAGCAAAACAAAGTTCAGGCCATCGCTGTTTTGAGACATTTGATGTTTAGTCTCAATAGCTCTGTAATTTCGCTAGCTGCAGTATCTTTCAAACGGAAACAGTAATGTTTACACACTACTGCTTGGCGGGAGAAAATTGAATAATTCCTAGAAAAGGATGTATCTTGAGCTTTCAGTGTCGCGACTAAAACCATGTCTACAATTAAAATGCTGTACATGATATTTTTTGTCAATTTATATACTTGCTACTATCACATTATCCATTTCCACGCTGTTGCATACTAGATAAACTCACTTTCGCCTCTATATAATTAGTAATAAAAAGTAAGCATTGACAAAAATCTGAACTAAATAAATGAGCTTTGGAGTTAGTGGAGTAGAGATAGTGAAAAGAGATTATAACTGACTTAGGGTAATAGAGTGCAACGTGGTTTCTAGAATAGTTAAGGCTCATTCTAGGTAAGAAAACTATGAACATCCTGTGTTATCGCGGTCTGTAAGTAGGTCAAATGCGCCGAGCTCCATGCTAGGAAATTATTTTCACCGCAGCTTATATGCAAATGTTATCAAAGTACTTTCGTGATTTTAGCCACATTGTTTCCCTCAAAGTATTGCTAGGTAGGTACTAGTGCTAATTATGGTGTTTATATAATATAAATTACAATAATTTCTATGTTTTGGCACTTAAGTTCTTTATATAGTGTTACTATACAATTGCAAAATAATTCTGCACATATCAGTTTAATATATTTTAGTAATTTCCTTTGCTATCGTAACATTTGTTTAAAAAAGAAAGAAAGTTTATCATGTCAATAAAAAAATTACACTCTGGACGAAATAATCGGTCGTAATTTAAAAAAAAAACCTTTAGTTTCGTATCGATGCAGAATTTGAATTTGGACGATTTGGATGTTTTTGAATTTTCCCGGAGAAATTCATTGGGATACAATTTTCCTGTTTTTATTCATAACTACGAAGACACTGACTCACAAGCCGTATTATAATCTAAGTAAGGATCTATAATTTTACATCGGATACGCTTACCCAAGAAAAAATAACAAATAGACAGTGAGATTGAGTTACTTTCGATTATGTAATAAAATTTAGGATACAGTTCGAACTTTTTAGTTGCAGACGAGTACAATTTTGAACGCGACAATGTTCGAATAAAATTTTGACGGGACAGCGGCGACACGGTCTACCGTCCAGTGTGAAGTGAGCTCGTTAATATATCATGATTTATCGTGCAAGTGGCCCACTTGCAGAGCGACTCGATAAATCGATTAGGGAAACTTCAGGAGTTTTAAACTCTTACTAGCAATGCCAATAGAGCAGTAACAATAACAATGTTGGTTTTTTACTTTTAAATAAAATACGAAAGCTAGAGTTGCTTTTTGAGGGAATTTATTATCTTGAAAAAATAAACATGAGGTGTGCAACCTACTCCTTATAAAGTCTTTTAGGATGCTAGCTACACCTTGCGATTTCATCCCCGTTTTCCTAGGTGAAGAAGTAATAAACATACATACAAACTTTCGATTTTATAATTTTAGTTAAATAATTCATCCCTATTTTCGAATACGAATGTACTTAGATATTTTAGTAGGTGACTAAATACGTACCTATTTTTAAAACTATCTTTTAAAAATTTACATTGATCAATGATTAGGAAAATACATACACACAAACAATAGATTTTATATTTTTTGTAAAAAAAAAAATATGCCTCTGTGAATTGAAATGTATTTGGATGTTTTTAGTAGTTAACTACATATATAAGTATTTAAAAGAAATATATCATTCTACTTGCTATCGATAAACTATCTTTAAAAAAATAAAATCGATCAATGATTTGGGATGTTTTTAAGAATATTTGTTTGAGGATCTAGTGTATTTGTAGTATTTGAAAATATAGTTTTGATATCTGGGTTATAATTTTTCTCAATTAATCATGGGAATGTGAGTGATCTTCATTCAGATCTTCACAGTCAGTTAGAGAAACAGACGCTTAGTAATGAGATAACTCTCTAATAGTTCAATTTTTTGTATCGTTTTAGTGAACAAATACAAGACGAAAGTACGTAAAGAAAATTAGATATCAAAGAAAAGTAAATGAAAATTAAGCAATAATAAGAGGAAACTTCGGCATATAAATACGTCAGCCTGAAATGCCTGCATGCATAAAGAGCTGTCCTACATAAACTACTTGAAGCGATGCACACTCATCGCTCGAGCTATAACTGGATTATAGCCCGCGGTGCGTTGACATACTAATGTAATGGACCAATGCCTTTGAGACCTTCCAGGCCTTTGTTATACGAGTAAAATGCTCTCCGTAATACATAATTTTAGTGCAGTAAACTTCAGCAGCCTACTTGGGAGGACGTCTGACTTCCCACCAGCCTTCTATTGTAAGCCTTATTGCAAATCATAAAATAATTAGGTTCCCGATCAAGCAGCTTCTTCATAATACCGGACCTGGAGGTCCTGAGTTCAAATCCCACGGCACCTCTGTATTTTCTAAGTTATCTATATTCGTAATGCTGGTAGCTTCAAACGGTGAAGGAGAACATCGTAGAGAAACCAGCACGTGCGATAGTTTTGTTTTTAGAAATGTATGACGGCTGTCTTACTTGGTAAACGAGATGAATACCATTATCCTTTTAAAAAAATGTGAAGAGACCCGCCGAGACGTGTTAATTGACTGAGTTTCACAATTGTAACCGTATTTTCAGGAGGAAAAACATGAAATATACATTTTATGGTGCACCTCACATCGCCGTGTCGTCAGTTCAGCACATTAGTCGTAGCACAATTTTAGAGACATTTTAAAAGAGAGTTTAAGAAATTGTTTTAGGTATCAAAACAATCTTTATGAATAAATTTCAGCACAAGGCAATTAAATTTTAATGTTAGTCACATTAATTTTAGAAATGCGAAAGTTTGTATGTGTTTTTGTTATTTTTTCATGCTTAATGGTTTTGAATGTGGATAGCTAATATGCTAGATTCATACATGATTTATTTAGATTTGAAACGCAGGCGAAAGCTCGAAATTTAGCCAGATAGCTATGTTACTATTTTTAGAGTTTTAGAATGATAAACTATACACTATAACACTATAGTTTATAATATGACAAAGAGAAAAGTATTTTTATAGCGGAAATGCAATAGTTAGGAAGACTGATTACAAAAGTATTGCTGGTACAAATGGGGAGTGTTTGTTTTATTTACATACCCTAAATACAAAGGCCTAAATGGCAACGAGGTGAAAGGTTATCCGATAGCAATTAACACAATTTTTAAAGTTCTTTTTTTACATTGACGTCAGTATTTCTCGGACATTATCGAAATCTACCTAGTAAGTATATATAAAAGGCTGGCTGTTAGCTTAAGTTGCAATAATTAAAAACGGGTCTATTTAGCTTTGCAATCTCTACTATATTTATAACGAAGTACGAAATCCCAAAGCAATAAGCAGCTAAGTCAGCGTCTACGTATCCAACTTACTTTCCTAGAGTTTGTCAATACAAATTGTAATGTATATAATAACAATATTTCCATCAAATTGTATCTTACCTAAATTGATACAGTCTTTATTCTCTATTTATTTACAGAACACTCAGGACTATCATTTGTGTGACGAATATATATGTTTGTTCTGTGCTTGCGTATTCTAAATGCTTATATTTATAGAAAAAAAGTATGTAAGTATTCTATCAGCTATCTGGTTGGCATAATACAAGCTTTGCTTAGTTTGAAGCTAGAAGGCGATACGTGAAATGCTTTTCGATATTTCATTTATTTAACACGGGCAATTAAATTAAATTTACATTAGTTTGTGCATTCTATTTTTATATTAAGTAGAATTTAGGCAGCAATTTAAAAAAAGACAGTTGTTGAAAGTCTGTACCAAACCTGTACCATGCCTACGTTGTGTAATATCGCCCAATAACAAGCTAGAGCATTTGAGAATATCCAAAAAAGTTAAAGAAATATAATGCGATCAACTATAGAGACATAACTTACCCTGATTCAACAGTATGTAGACTTTCAGACACACGTACTCCTCCATCCTGAGCTGTATGCGCCTAAAGACACAGGTTATCTGCGTCATTTTCTCCACCACAAGGCCGACGTCCAGTCGCAACTGTTCCAACGTGATCGGCCGCCCCATCAGCGACGTTAAGCAGCTCTGAAGTGTCCGCAGGTTGGCATTCACCTGGTAAATCAGATAAAGAAAATATAATATTTTTATTCCCAGTGTAAACTCTAAAGTCTTCAACATTGACATAAAGTAACTTGACTATTACTGTTTGGAATGTTTTGGATCTGCATGATCTGATTGTCTAATATTGGACAAAATTATCAGAAGGTACTCAAAATAATATCAGTAGCTCAAAAAGTGACATCGTTTAATGGTTTATAAAAAAAAAACTATATATCCCCACGCCGGTGTTGGCACGGGGCGCTCAGATTAATCTAGTTTTTTTAAAATTGTAGATAGGCTTGCGTTTGACCGCCATCTCGCTTGATGTTAAGCAAAGATGCGGTTTATGGTGGAGCACGCTCGCCTAGAAGAAACCGATTCAATCGCGACTTGAAGGCTTGTAAGATTGTATCTATCAGGGAACACCCACTCGGGTAGCACATTCCATTGTTTAGCACTTCGTACAATAAAAGTAGAATCAAACAAGAAGAAGCGGTGTCTTTTTTAAACCTTTTTTAAGTTTGCATAAGTAAAAACTTTTTTAGCTTTTTTACCACTTGTCTCCTTCTTGTTGCTCATTTGTTACCTACTGTTAGTTTACCATGTAAATAAATAAAAACTGAACGAAACGGCTTGCTATTTTTTGTGGTGTAGCCTTCTTCATATTAAAGATCATTTTATCAACTGCTCCTTCTTTCTTCAATCCGTAAGGTGCTTGAAACCATCTACTTTTCCCATTTAGGTCACTCGTGTATTAAGGCGACCATAGTACGGGATATTCGAAACTCGAGCAGTGTCGCTACTTTCACAGTTAACTTAAATAGAACTTCATATTCAATTGAACAACTGTCGGTGACATGTGTGTTCCAGACAAACGACGAGAACTGTGTCACTACTTAAATTACGAATTTTCGTCCTCGCCTCGTGCACTAACAGATATAATACGAAAAAAAAATGAAACCATACGTGATTAGAAAATAATACAGGTGATTATCTCTGCAGAGTGTTTTAAGAACACACTCTCTCCTATGCAACAGAATTGCCAAAAATAAGTATGCATAATGCAAATGCTAAAATATTCTATGCATTTAAATTATTCAATGCAGACTGTTTCTGCGTAACGAAGCGCGATGAATCAGTCAAGTGATGCTCCGAAGAACTTTATGCATCGATCCAGTTATATTTATGTAACACGAATATGTAACCGAAGAGGAAATGCTCTAGACAATGAAAAATACTTTCTGTGTGTAACCAGTAATTGCCAAAGTTACCGCACAGCTAACTTTATGTAATACATGCAATTCTACGATCATGATCATGTAAAAACATTTATTTTTCTTTTGCGAAAACCATATTAGATATTCACATTTTGTTTTTCATACACAAAATTGAACAAAGGTGTATTAAAAAATGACGCGAATCAATTTCACTTTCAATTAATTATTGATAGTCAAGGCGTTTGACCACACCTCTCCTGATGTTAAGAGACAGTGTGATCGAAGTTGGTAAGCATACCAAGCCTGGAATGGGACTAGCTCTCAAGCGAGGCTGCCGGAACACACCATTAGGTGCTTGTCGGCAGATTTTCACCTCGGTAGCTAGCCAAGAGCTATGTTGATTTTGATGTTTTCATTCTCCGGCAGCTCAAGCTCTTTGTTACGAACCCACACTCTTACGCGTGTGAATTGACCGCACTAACCACTGAGCTATCATCTCTACAAACTATGAAAGCGATTTCTATGCGCGCCATCATTCACCAGCTATCAATAGACAATAGAGCTGCTTAATATTAGGCACGTTGCATTATTTTACGATTCTAACACCAGCGCGTTATGCGGTGAATGTGCAAGCGTCCGAATGCAGTCGGCCTCTGGCGGGCGACTTTCTACCGCGGGTTGCGCAAGCGATGCAGATCACGTAACTGCAATCCGGCGCATGTGGCGGAAGTCTCTGGAGCGAATGTGACCTGGAGCGCTTATACGATAAATCTAGGGCTCGATAGCCAGAAATTGCCCATAAAACATGTTCATTATGATCTCACTTTCTAATTCCCAAATTACGAGTGCTTACCTCTTGTACGAAGTCTTGTTCGTGGTCTGATGAGGGCGGTGCCTGCGAGTGTTTCCCGTGTATCGCTTGATAGGCCGCCGTCGTCAGTACTGAGATTTCATGCCACTTCTCCATCAGCAATTTTGAATGGATTTCCATAGGTATCTCCATAATAAATGGTAACTTCTTCGTCCACGCCACCATCTTGTGTACGATTGAATCACCGATTTTACAGAGTTTGTCGCCTATTTCTGACGTGTCGTGTAAGAGATCTGGTAGGTGTCGTACTGTAGCGATATCTTCCATAGCGTCACATTCCATCAGCGCCCGGATCATGTGCATCGATCTTTCAAAAGGTACTGCGCGATCTCGTGATGATGAGACCGCAGTTTCTAGCCGCGCTCTTAAATGTACAACCTGGAAATAAACAGTATATTAGTAAAATCGAGGTTTAATATCAGAGACACTGAATTATTATTATTATAATGTAAGACCTTACCTCACTGGGGTTAGTTAATGCAGTCTTAAGTATAGTTCCATTGACCAAATGCGATGGGAGAGGGGGTAATGGCTCCTTTGGCTTCTCCGGCGGTGATGCTCGACTCGTTGTCGTGGCTGCCTTGTTAGCCTTCTTGTGTTTCTTATATTTTACTTTATACAGATTATAAACAGCTCCACTATTTCTTCCACCGGGCATCCGGTCCTCTCGTACCGCTACAATAACATGAATAAAGACATAAGTGTACGCTGTTACGAGTTTAAGAAATAAACAGAGTCAGTGTTATGAATGCCCACCTTGTAAAACCATTCCTTGTTCGATACATTTTTTAAACCGGCAATATTGGCACCTATTCCTTTGGGCTTTCGTTATTTCACAGCCGCCGTCAGCGACGCACGTGTACACGCGTCGATTCTGCACGGTCCGTTTGAAAAAACCTTTACACCCTTCACATGTGATGATGCCGTAGTGCAGTCCTGTCGCTTTGTCTTCGCAAATCATGCATATCATGGGTTGCTCGTCCTCATCGCGTTCGGCTTCCGGTGCGTATGCGCGCAGCTCTGGGCGCTGTAGGGCCAGGGAGCTGGCGCCTGGGATTGGGGAGCCCCCCGTTACGCTGCCCGCTGCTGCGCTCAAATTCAACGCGTGCAGCTGCTGGTGTGCTGGTAGTTGCGACACGTCTCCTGCCCACAGCAGCTCCATGTTTAAAGGCGGGCCTCTCTGTCTTCTTAAATCTCCTCCTAGGTTTAATAGAAGTCTGGCGGCGGATTCTTCCGTACACGTCGCCGGGTCAGGCGTCGGTGGTGTAGGCGTATGCGAGGCGCTAGCTCCCGCGTCGCCGCCGCTGTTAGGTGCCGGCAGCGTCCAGAACATCGTCCGGACTCCACCCGACTCTCCCATGATGACCGCGGGCGCTCCCCGCCATTGCGTCTGACCTCGCGCCCCTGATTTCGGCTCGAGCGCCTGCGGTGGGAAGTGTCCTCCGATGAGTTCTGGCTTGACTCCGTTAATACACGCCTGCGGTGGCCAGGGTCCCGGCGAGAGCGAAGGGTGAGAGCCGGGAGGCGGAGGGCCGATGCTGCGTGGTCTGTACACCTGGAGCTCAGGTTGGGTTGTCTCCAGCTTCACCGAGGACATGGACTCGTGTTTGGCGGCTGCCGAGCTTTCCAGCTTGATGTTGGCCGGGGAGCCCTCGAACTTAATGACGGGGTAGGGCTGCGCCGAGCGGATGACGGTGGGGTGGCAGGTGGCCGGCGAGGGCGAAGGCGAGCCGCCGCCGTCGAACACGGGCGGCGGGTGCGGCGGCGTGCTGCAGCCCGCCTCGGCCATGCGCGGCGACGGCGGACCTGGGTCCGGCGACGACGTGCTGGTGTCCGCAGCCGACTCGCCTGCAACACGACACACGATCAGCCACACGCCCGCATCCGTATGCGATCGCCGCCAAACAAAAAGAACACCATGAGTTTTAGAAGCGCGGCGAATAGAAACTAGGTGAAATGTCAACGACCGCGCGACGCGATCGCGGTTGGAGCTCGCGGGGCGCGACGCGGGGACGCGACACTGCACTTCCCGACGACGCCGCCGACTAGATTAGCCGGTTGCGTCACGACGTGAGCGCCGCGGCCCCGGACCGCTCTCCTACCGAATACTCATCTATTATAATATCTGGTTATGAATGACGTTTTAGAAGATACTTAATCACCAAACGATACAAACTCGGTTTGAATACTCGTTATGAATACAGAGTACAAATGGATTTCAGTCGAGCGAATGTTGGATGGAAACATGTAGGTTTATGTAACTATCCGGAACAGAGGTGGAAAATGTAGGAAGCATGTCTGCGGGCGTCTGTGGGCGCGAGATGCGGTGCGGCGTGTTAGCGCGGAGAAAGTGAAAGCGGCGCGGGCGCAGATGCAAGCGGCCCCGGAAGCCAGCCCGCGCCCGCGTAACCACAAAGGGCTCTACGTCATACCTAACAATTTCATACAGCCGAGTATCTCACAATTCAATATTGAATATCTATTTTAAAAAATCTGGTACATGTATATGTAGCTTCTACAGAGTACTTAGGATTAAATTGTTATGTTATCCTTATACAAGAATAATACAATTTTCACGCGCAAAGATCTGATTGTAGATCTTTTGAGGAATTGTGTTACACATTATAGTTTTTAAGTTTGTTAAGAGTAGTTAGTAGACTGATGAATGGGCCGTACGGAAAGCATGGCCTGGTAGCATGGAATAGTCTATCTGATGGCAAGTGAAAGAGATAGATTTTATGACAGTAAAAGTAGCAAACGAATAAGGTTATAGCATATATCTTTTACCTATCTCTGCCATATAACATCTGATTAATCTTCAAGTCCTGCTGTGTATAGATGTAGAGGATTTAAATGCACCGACGTTATCGTCTATTTAATTTTGGTTTTAAATACACTAAATGTTTTATGTTAGGAGTATTCCCTACGAATTGATAGTTTGTCAGATTTTTATAATTACCCAATAATTAAACTAATAAATCTGTATTATAAAAAGCTTTGCACATTATGGATACCGATACTTACGAAATGCCTACCTCTTTTGTTTAAATGTTGAGCCAAAATAAATGTTAAAAGTCATAAAACAGCACAAAACTAAAAGAAATCAGAAACTTTACCGACTTTTTATTACTAAATCCATAGGCGTAGTAACTCTCACGTGATCTGGCTTACATCGCAAACACAAGAGTACAATGACTCCATATACGTTTCAATCACATAATTGTCCATATTCGGTAGCTGAAGAGTTCCAAATTCGAGAAGGTTAGCGATATTTGATAGTTCCAAGTATGAAACGTTCGCGTCATCGGTTAGCGCGAGCGCAATTTCTGCGCAGTTTTGTTTACGGAGGAAAAGTCGCGAAGAAAGTTTTCCACTGGCGGCGCTTGTCGGGCTGCGGGCCGCGCAGTGAGCCCGACCTACCGCACTCGACGCTCCCCGCGCGACGGCGCTTCCCAGTCCCTCCCTCCAGCGACTATTAGGTCACTCGGCTCGACTGCGTGCGAACTGCAACCGCACAATGACTAGTGCACATTGCAACGGCAGTAACTCGCGTGCACCGCTCTCGCTTCGAGGACGATCTCTATTTCACTCGTTGCGTCCTTTGCCACTGGTGGGGACCAATCTTTCTAGCCGCGTGACGCAATGTGTCTCTAGTATATACCTAGATAACCCTTCAATGCTCGTTATTTTGTATAACATGGGTTACTTATTACATGTTTGGTGTGATAACGGATGAGAGTTTTGCACATTCTCCTTAGAGACCGAAATTCTTACTACGGCAAATATTTTCCTCTCATGTCACGTTTTCAGAAAGTTTCAGGATAAGACAAAGATTAATACAAATTTGACTTAAGCCAAAACTTTCTGGAAACGAAATAAAAAGAGCCCGTTAAAGCTCATTTCCTATTCGAGCAATAGAGCCCCGTTTAACATAAAAGCCTTCACCGCGGCAGACAACAATAACGTTTGTTACGCAACTTGCAACTCTTTATTTCGGATGATCGCTATGTGTTCGATCGCTGCAAGCGAAGGTCGCGCGCGGTCAGCGACACGGGGAAAGTAGGTCACAACCCCACTCCCCATACCCCCACTATTCCCACTTCCCCCTATGAGCCACCCTCTTAGCCACGTGCCACTGCGCCCGGGTTTGCGTCAATCACTTGGGAGTTTCGCTATAAATAACTCTATTGAATAAGGAAATTATATAACTGTTATTACTGGAATTATGTTTGTACGTAATTATATTGTAAGGAGCAGTGTTTTATTTTAATTAGTAGTTTTATTAGACTTATATTTTGATTCTGTGCGGACAAAATACAAAGACTTTTTTCATGTGTAGTTAGACAGAAATAGGCATTGAACTGGTTGGTTTCAATAATAAATTAAGTATGGCGACGACCTGGCGTGTGAAATTGAGTGATAAATGTCGAAGAGTGTTTTCTTAAAACGTAATTTTTTTGTTCTTTAAATGTAAGCAATGAAAGATACATTCAAAAAGTTAAGCCAGTTTTTATATACCATTAAAAAGGAGAAGGTGTTTATCACGCGAGATGTGGCAACTCAAAGATTAGAGTACAGAGGATAAAGTGCAAATTATTCGTCCTTTCAATGTCAGCGTCTAAATTAACCGAACTAACCAGCTTAAACTGGACCTTTATTTCCACAATTAGTTTGACATTACATTCAACAAAATGACAATTATAAATAAATTTCTTCACATACTTCTTTTATCCCAATAATTTAACGCTGGCACCGTCATCAAATTTAAAGTGATAACAGCAACGTCTATACAAAGTTCAATGCGGTTTGTCTGTATGTCTTCTATTGTATTCATATTATCCATACTAAATTAAATTTTAACCTTTTAGATTTACTTGTTAATAGATCTCCTTGGCAGTAGATCGACTAGGTAGCCAGTGTCAGATATTCTGTCGCCAAGTAGTAATGTGTACACATTACTGCAGGGCTGTAGAGACTAGCCAGCAAAAGTCTCAAAGTAATGAGGGCTAAAGCAGCGATGTCTTAGACTTTCGTTCTGTTACTCAAGGATTTGTGCATCATTGCAATGATTATGGGCACATGTTATCTCTTATTATCTTTACATAAAACAAAACAAACAAATATAATAATGATAAAAAATAAGTCCTTTTAAATCTTAGAATACAATTGCATGGAAATTAATTAGGCGTATTATGAGCGTGTTATATAATATAGTGGTAACGTCTAACTCATTTAACTGTTTCTTGGATTAGAACAGTCAAAGTATTAGTTTTATAAGCCCATCTCTTAAACTATAGTAGACGCGAGCACTCAGCTTATTCTCGTACAAAGAGAGATTCCTCGTACGAATGCACTTAGAGCTCGACGCGTACATATTTATGTAGCTACGTATGATGGCGTGATAAGAATATACTGCTACGTATATACCGTGATACATGCGATTATATTTATAGGTAGAGAGGGGCGCGTCACAGTGACGGCAGCTAAGAGGTCGTCATGCGTCGCGTCACACCCCCTCGCAGTGGAAAAAACATCAGTACACCTATTCAGCATCAGCTGTTTTTCAACTTTACCCTCTATAAGAGATACTATATTACTTTTGTAGGTTTATAATAATAACAAATTTAAAATCGATTAGTGAAAGCAAAATAGAGCAGCAAGATTTCATAAATTTTGATGGATTTCTTAGAAAAAGATACATATTAAAATATTATGAAGCTTTATATATAAAAAATGGTTAGTGAAGTTGTTGGTGGTCTATGTTGGTAGTTAGAAAAGATTTTTGACGTTTTCTGGTTACGTTGGCAGCATTGGGAGCGCGGGAGATTCAAGTTCCGATGCCATGTTTCACGCAGTCAATACTACATAGGTTTTAACGTGGTAGAGGTGTTTTACACATTTACTTTTACATTTTCCGAATGATAGGTATGTCACTTGCGTCTTTACTAAGCCATCCTAACCCCATACTATCCTAACTTACCATTTTGTCTAATATACTCAGGATTTATAGAGCGTTTGTAACAAGCAGACAAATGAAGATCGCAAAAGTACTTCATATTTGATAGTTGATTTTAGTTTGTATTTTGAGCGAAGTTTTAAAGTTCATCCTTATACACTGTTTAAGGCTTTCCAATACTTTTTTAACTCATAGTACACGGGAGATATGAAAAAAAAATAGTTTGGCTGTGTTTTTTTCTAGAGATAATGTACCTAGCATGTCGACCTAGACATCTGGCTTAGACTGAACTCTAGTGACGTGTGGTTTTGCGTGCCGCCAATGTAAGCAAATCGTTATCTGGATTTGTAAAGGAATCCGTAATATAGAGTTGAACGTGAGTATGAAATGTAAAAATAGTATCGATGTCTTGATATGATGATTACGGCTACATATTCGATTATTAAATTATGTGTAGGATAACTAAAAGTTATCATTAACGAAATTATTCTTAAAATTCCCATTTCACTGTATACACTACTTTTAAAAAGTAGTTTTGTTTCTCTATACAAAGTTTACTAACCCAAAAGATGGTCATTGTACTCACTAATATGAACAGGTTTTAATATAGACAAAACTTTGAATCTAACTCTAATACTAACAAGTCTTAGTCACATAAAGTAAGTCACAATCTAGTCCAGCCCAAGCAGAGTTTTGTTAACAACAAGATAAGATACGTTCCATGACACCAATATTTTTTAACAAACACTGGAAAAAACATAATTTTCGGTAAATTATGAATGCACCGATATTGCTTTCCCGCGTTCTCGTGAACAGAAAAAAAACTTTTGAGGCGCATTTGGTATAATTGACGCAAATTGTTTATTACTTTCACTTTTTACGTGTAGTATTTTCTTTATATTAGTGACGTCACGGTAACCATCGCCAAAATTGATATGCAACATGTTTTAATTAACGATTTTGTTTACATGACATGCAAATAAATGATTTTGTAAACAATGACAGATTGAGTTGACAATTGAATATCTAAATTTTGATATTGAGATATTCAATAGGCCTGTAATTTGAGCGAAATTACAGGGCTATTGAGACTAATTATTCGAATGTATCAAAGCAATACGATGTTAGACTTGTTGATATTTTGTTACTCAAAGTTCTGGACGAGGTACCCCTGCACGGTCATGAATAGGCGTTATCTGTTACCATCGGAGCAGTTGTATGTGCAATTTTCTTAATAATATATGTCAAGTTTGTTGGAAACTACTTTTTTGTTTCTTTAATAATTTTAATTGAAAATTTGATTGTATGATAATTTTTTATAGATTAACTAGCTGTGCACGGTGTTAAATTTTTTCGAGATAAAAAGTAGATAATCACCTAGCGGTATGAAATATTCTTTACGACCTATTTCCATACCTACCAAATATACATTAAAAAATATAAAAATCTGTCGAGCCGTTTCGGAGGAGTGCAACCACAAGACACCGTGACACAGGATTTTTATATATATAGAGTAAGGAATAGCCCAACTTAGGCAGTTACTTGTTATTAAGTTACACATAGGTGTTTTAAAATACTCGTTAACATTAAACTAAGTTGCTACTTATATATTTTTTATTTAAGCTCAAACGTTAAAGTAACTTGCAAATCAAAACGAGCTTATCTCATTTCATCTCATTAAAAGTATTCGTTGCAAAAACATTTCATCTCAAGCTATTCATAATTTTTGTAACAATCAGACCTGTTGAACCGGATCTCGTTTTGGAAGTTTTTTAAGCGAGTGAAAGTTACGGCATTTCTCGCGAACTGGTCTTGGCTCTCTCACAGAATTACGGCCAAGATTATTTAACTTTTGGCTAGTTGTTATCAAATCACGTAACTTTCCGTTAAAGTTATCAAACGTTTTGAATTACTAATTACGTTATTTATGTTTTTGTGTGTAATATAATTAGTGATTAAATTTTTAATAAGAGGTTTAAGTTTTTTGTTGTTTATGCGTTTGTTATTAATTTATTTATATGGTTAGATAATTTATCTATTACAATGTTTTATTTAACTGTAGTTTCAAAGAGTTATTTTTTTCTTTATTTTTGTCTGAATTAAATGAAAGAAAAACCCGACAAAGTTGAAGTCTTACTCGCGAGCTCAGGGTTCCGTACAAACTTGTATGTAGATAGGTCAAGTCTCGAAGTATTTTACTATGAAAGCTCCCGATCATTATCCTAGCGAAAAAATAAGTTTACAAACTTTTTATAGCGATGACGTTATAAAGTAGGCAGAATATATATGCCCTTGCCATCTAAAAATACCAAAAAATATACTTAACTATGCAGGCGTTCAAAGTAGCCCTGTACAGCTTACGATGTGACGCGTTTAGAGGTTAAATGAAAGTCAAGTTTATTTTATGTATTTTATTAGAATAAACCCCATTTCATAGTTTAAAGAATTTAAACGCAAAAATAATTTACAGGAATGTAATATTTCGAAATGGTTTTGGAATCAATGTCGTATTTTTTTTTCTTGACATACCAAATTCACTACGTTATCAATAACTCAGTAACTCGCTTTTCACTTTATTGTTCGTGATACAAGTGAAACACGTTTGAATGAAAATGAAATTACAAGTGACGTGACAAAGACGCTTGGCAGCCGCTTAAAAGTGATAGCGACTCGTGAGTAGAGTTGCAATGAAGATATTCCTATAGAATACTAATCAACATTTGACCTTACACTAGTAAGCACCTTAGCCGTTCAGGAATACACGAGAAGAAAGTAGTGTTTACGGTCTACGAGGATAAACTAGTGTAATGCGGTCTTGAGAAGGGTCACCTTTAACAGTTCAGTTGCAAAGCAGTATTTTGTAAAGGTTACTGTATTCCTGACTCAAATGCGACGCTTTTAATAAAAAGTTTGGGCCATATTAAAAAAAAAAAAAAAAAAAATTGTTTGTTTAAAATATTGTAATCTTCGACTGACGAGAGCAGTGTAGAGTTTTGAACAGAAGTTGTATATTCTGAGCCGTACTGAACTGTTATACTTGTACAAATAAGGTTTTAATTATTTAACAAAAATATTTGTAGTACTTTTGAGGACCTTACATCTTGTACCTTACAGATACCTAAGCGCGAAATATGCTTAAATTTGCAATTAGTGTGTGTAGTGTGTGGTGCCGTGGTGGTGCCAGCGTAAGAATTGTACCCCACCCTCTCTGCCCGTGGTTGCCGTAAGAGTCGGCTAAGTGATGTAATCCGGAAGATGGGCAGCAGCGTCTTCGTTGAACAATCACACCTAACTGCGCTCGCCAACCCGCCTGCCAAGCGTGGCGAGTATTGGCAAAACCCCCCCAGGAGGAGGCCTATAACTAGCAGTGGACGTCCTATGGCTGATGATGTGATGTGATGTGTTGCGTGTGTGTGTGTGTAAACATCTCAATTTTCACGTAGTGATCGCGAAGTTCTTCTATTTCTGTCAGTCGTAAGTAAATATAAAATACATATAAAAATCGGTGTGTTAATGGAATGAATCGATGTATACGAAATGGTGTGACAGATTTTGATGAAATTATCATTTAATTTTCAAATTAGCGCAGTGGTAATTCTGTTAAGTTTGATAGCGACCTTATCTACGGTTTTTTTTCAGCTAGTTTTCCATGAACGTCTAGTTTTGTTTGTCTAAACAGACCTAAACGCACCGACGATGTATTCCGATAACCTCACTTGGAAGCCAGTTCCATTCCAGGCTAGGTGTTTTTACTATCTCACTTAGAATCAGGTGAGCTGTAGTCAACACCTAGCCCGATAACAATTTAAAAAAACATGCATGAAATGATTTATTATAGCCTTTTAATCGTTTACACGAGGTGTTCTTTTTATTTGCAAACAGTGACTTGTTGTTATTAGAAATGCGGTTATATCGTATAATATCGATATAACTTGCAAATATGTTTGTTAAATTATCTGGTTCTAATATATTTAAAGGGTACACTTACCATCACTACTACATCGGGAGTCAACTTTCCGCCTCTTGAGTTTGAGGTCTTGGAACAGACTCATGTTGTCGAGGTCACACGGGCCGCGGCTGAGTGTCATTATTCCTGTGGACAACGTGAAAAATAAATTAGTAATAATTTTATTATGTAAAAAATACTTTAAATCTTTAAAATGACTAGTTGTTATGTTTGTGTTGTTGTTGTTTACACCGTCACTTAAATCAGGTGAGCTGCAAAAACCTAGCCCGACAACAATAAAAAAAAAAGTGCGTGCGGTGGGATTCGAACTCAGGACCTCCAGATTAGAAGCAAAACAGTGTCCCAATTAGGCTGTCGAAACCTCTAACCGATATATGTGTATTATTACATAATTTGAGTAACCTGTGTATGTACGAGTACATTTAAAATACGGATCGAACTCAGAACAATCCTTTTTGAATAAAAACACATATTTTACATGGAATATAAAAATATTCTCAAATTGAGCTTACTTTTTCAAAGCTATATAACTCTTTTGTTAGTATTCATGAATTCACAATAATATTGTAATAGATGTATTTTTTCTTAATAAAATATCAACCTTCAAACATTACAATATTAAAAAACATTGATTCTATAATATTAGCTACCTGAGATCAAAGAGAGTACAAGTATAGTTTTACAGAGTTCCAAGCTTTAACATGTCCTTGAACGCGATAAGGCTTCCCAGCAATATGACTGACCTACTTATAATGTTTTTCAGTCATTTAAAAAACTCACTACAATTTGGTGACATGTCGGGACGCTTCACGTAAAACGGGCCGGATATGCACGGATATCTTTCATACATTTTAACAACAGAATATAAATCGTTTAACAGTAACTATTTTTATGATGTGTATTTTAACGTTTTCAATTTCACTGAAGTTCATGGCGACCGGTATTGTACTGGTGATTACGCGAGCCATAGTCCTGTTTTATTTATTTTTCATTTGACTGCAGTTTCATTCAACTACGCAAAGGAGATTTACGACTGTGATAACCGCAGCCCACATAGTTCCTGCGTCAATAGTTGAAAACTATGGAAAATTAAGTGTTTAAAATTTCTCAAAACTATTTCTAAGTGACCTACACGGTCACTTACAATAACTAGAATAACAAAGTTTTGTTCTATAATGTCATAAGTAAATAAGAATGAACGTGACACATTAAAATAGTCTTAATATATTTCAAACAAGCATTTTTATTAGAGTTCAGAAATGTACGAACGGAAGCCTAATATTTAATAAGGATATTATTTAATTTTTATCCCCTGACGCAAAAACGACAGGGCGTTATAAGTTTGACGTGTGTGTGTGTGTGTGTGTGTCATACTCTAGCCAAGTGCGAGTTGGCAGACTACACACATCTTCGAGAACTTTTTTTAAGATCTCTCTGACATGTAGGTTTCCTGACGATGTTTTTCCTTCACCGTTTGAAGTTATTGGCAATACGCACATTACCTAGAAAAGACAGAGGTGCGTGCCATGGGATTCGAACGCGGGACCTCCAGATCGGAAGTCAGACGGTCACTAGGCTTAAGGCCGTAATTTGTATACAACCTCTCACAATCATAACTATATTTTTTATTGTTAGCTGGCTATGTATCTGATTACATTTTACTTGATGTAAAGAGGCGTTGCGGTCGAAGACCGTAAAAACCTATCTTGAGATGGGTGCTGGCTCTCAAGAGGCTGGCCTGTAGATTTTTAACATGACTTGGTTGCTAACAAGCCGAGTACTAGAAAATACTTGTACTATACCACCATGCAATGTTTTTTTTTTTCAATTTGTACCCTTTAGTTAAATAAATTAATCTTGTGGCTTGAAAATATTTAATTCAAATATCGTTATTCGGGTACAAGAATATACCTACAATACATTACATGATAAGACAGACCAATAAACCTTGTCACATATCTTTTGTAGAGACAGCACTTAAAATTTTCACTAACCATTACACGTGTTTAATAAATACCTACAATTTAATTAAAGGTCATCGCTCTGTCCATAGAGTCATTGGTTCATTCAAATTATTTTATATGACGTGAAGTTGGTAGTTTATAAACTCGTCACGACTCACGCTCCACTGTTTAGTGTCTTTGTGATGTCACAAGCGGGATGCCAATTAGAAATATTTACACTGGAATGTGTTACATACTATACTAGCGACCCGCCCCGGCTTCGCACGGGTGCAAAGTAGATAATAATGCGGTGTCTATCTGTCTGTCTCACTCTGTCTCTGTCATGTGGTTACTAACGTATTTAAGTTGATAAAGATTAATAAGGTATCCGTCTAAATAGTATTTCAATTAACGCAAAATACGTGTCAATTTTTTTTAGAAGATAGATTGGGTATTGGGTCTATCCTCAAAAGGTAGATATATGCCACCGCGGACTTTTTAGTGGATCTATAAAAGAGGAATATCCCACCATACATTGTTTTGTTATATCTCAAAGGGCTTAGGCAGCGTTTTCGATGAAAGCTCCCAAGTAGCTTGACTTTTCCGACACTTCCAACAATTATCATTATATTTTAACCAATTTACACAAAACCTTGATAAATTATATACCTAAACCTTCCTAATGAATCACTCTATCTATTGGTGAAACTCGCATGATAATTTTTTCAATAGTTTTGAGTTTGTCGCGAACAAACAGACAGACAGACGCGGCTGACGACTTAGTTTTATAATATGTAGTGATAATACTATGTATATTTATCTACATGATACGATAATAAGTGTACAATGCACTCGTTCATCATTAAAAAGATTTACTATGGGATAAAAAAAAATATTTATGGTGACAATATTTTTTAGTGTTTTTAGTTTTGGTTCCATATACATTCCACAGTATATGTTATTAAAACTGCCGAGCATTTTGGAATATTCGTCGCCTAACCAAAACCAAACACTTGGCATAGTCCTACGGTGTAATATGTGGATGCTATTCATTGTTTCAATAGTCCTTACTCGATGATAGCAAAGTCGAGTATTGCGTGTATCAGGTATGTACTGGTATATTTGGGAGCTTCTGTTTATATAATAAATATTTATAGATTTGAGAAAATTAAATGTCCGGCAGCCTCACTTCAGAGCCAGTTCCATTCCAGGCTAGGTATTTATACCATTTTTACACATCCTTATTTAACATCAGGTGTGCTGTAGTCAAACACCAAGCCTGTTAGCCATAAAAAAATATCTATCCTTACAAAAAAAAAATTGCATAATAGTTTGCTATTATCTATACATATAGAAATCTCGTGTCACGATGTTTGTGGTCGCACTTCGAAACGGCTAAACCGATTTTTATAGGTCGTAAAGTATATTTCATACTGCTAGGAGATTAGCTACTTTTTATCCTGAACAAAATTGTAGTTGGTAACACCGCGGAGCACAGCTAGTTTAAGATAATAATATAATCATTTTAAGCTTAACTTTTTATCCTTGTTAATCTGAATGTCAGCTATTGTGTATTAAACAATAATGTTTCAGGAAACAGTCATAAAATGCTATTGAATGCTTTTCTCCATTTTAATACGGATTTATCGAATGGTTTATAAAATATAAACACAATATGAGTATTATGCAAAATGTACTTGACCGTAGCGCGTATTAAAATGCACTTAACGACAAAAATACTCAGTATTGACGTATTCCAAGAAAATATATAACGCGACACACGTCTCATTGATTGATAAGAACTGAGTCATTGATTCTCTGTACGCGACATTATAAATAGTTACACGATAAAAAAATGTCCATTATCAAGAACACGTGGATTGCAGTTAGTTACTATTAAAATGTCGATGGTATTCAGAAAGTACGTCATTGCTTTTAATTTATTTGTCATTTAGTTACTATGATCTTGAAATTCCTTTACATTTCTTATTAAGAAAATGTTTACACAATTAATTGTTGTTTAATTCGAAATAAACACCACACATGAAGTTTTGGCACGTTTCTTCGAGAAGTAAATCCTGACAAATACGTATACAACATAATAATGATTAACGTTTAGTGTTTTCTGCAGAATGAACGGTCTCGGAGGAATCATTGTCTTGGCCATCGTCGGATGTCACTGCGTACTAAATACATCTCACTCACTGCATTGCACTCGTCAATACCACAAATAGCTATTAATTCAACAATTTGGAAACACTTGCGAGTGCAATGTTCGCCGAATCTATTTTGTGGCAAGATAAACGAACTCTAGCACGCCGCGAAAATAAACCCGAATGAGTCAAAGACCTTGATAATGACGCGCAAATAGAGTCAATAAAATAATTCGCGAGCGTTGAATCGTCGCGTCTGACACTCACGTGCTTTTTTCGAGTCGAGACCGTGAGCTTTGGCAGACTTCCGCGATAATATAGGAAACGAAGCGTCTTATTATGATCACATCTGCCGAGAACAGGACCGTCGACGTCACCAGCTTTTAGGCTCTGTGCTGTTTCTTATGACCTAGTTGGGGGCCAACAACCAACTATCTCGGTCTACTTTAAATTTACACGGTCAGGGAAGCGGAAGTGTTAACGGGGACGATTTTCCAGCGATTGTCGCCTTTGTAAAGATGGATTTTAAAACTGACATTGTTTTAACAGATGCCAAGTATTTAAACACGCAATGTGGGTTTTCAATGTGGCTTACTTTTACAATTTGTGACGTATTTTAAAGTGTTGAAATGTTAAAAATATATTTTGAAAATGGTTTCAAGCGAAGTGTACTGATACTTGCAGTTTAACCGACTGTTTAAAAAGTCGGATGTTTTTTTTGGATGTGTGTAAATACGTGACGCATGTAAATATAAAAAAAAATTGTACCATAGTATGTAATGTGTATGTTTTGATTTGATTTGATTGGTCGCAGCAATAACAAAGAAATTCAGCAATCAGGTTTATTGTTATTGTGATAAAATGTCTTAATATCAGTACCAAAATATTAGAGTAAATTTACTACAACATAAATTTTTCTTTTACATCCTTTTACTCGTGTATGTTAAATGTGTAAAATTGAAATTATTTCAATTTTATTCTAGACCAACATCCACATATATTCGTGAATTTTTCTTTAATAAAGTAAAACCGCCTTTTGCCTTCAACATCACTTGCACGAGGTTTCTGAGTGAAGGCTTCACGCGGAACTACGTGCCCTGTAGTGTCCTCGCCAGAGGTCGAATAACTGCCACGTTCTTTATATAACTTCTTAATTACTAAATTAGTTCTTATTACTCATGCTATAAAGCTTTAGTTTGAATAAAGGGACTCAGCACGTAAAATAACTTCAAGTAGATTCCAAAATTCAGATGCATTAAATCGTCATCATAGAATAAATAGCAGTACATGCCTTAGACAAATTAAGTCGCATTTAGTTGACATCATTTATTTACATATAAAGACTGTATATACATACATATATTTGATGCTAAAGACGTGACAGCTCTTAACGTAGATTTAAATATAGAAGCGTGGCGTATTTACACTAATAAACGTTTAGCTAAATCATTAATTTAACTTAAATAAATGAAGAATGTAATTTAAATATCAGTTACATTAATTATTTTAAAAGTATATTTTTTTTCCACAGTATTTATTATTTCCTAATAAGAATCACAATGTTGTTTAGTAGAACTTCGATTTTTCTTTGCACAAGAAAAAAATTGCCCGCTCCTTTTAAATCTTAACTTCTTTTAACATTTTTTTACTTTTGCAATTTTTTTTAATTCCCAATCAGTTTTATGTAAAAGAGTTTTCATGTAACTTATCCAAAATATTTTTAAGGATGTGTGTTCTTTATTTTAAACTGTTTACAGGTAACGCGCTCAATAAAGGGCTGTCAAAATTTAAGTTTGTTACGAAGCTTCGTTATTTTTACCTCTATGGAAAGTTTTGAACCAATTGCAGCACGGGTTCAGGAAGTAAATATGACCTCAGACACGGTCGTCAGCTTATCGCCTAAGGAAATCTAGAGTTCCGGTGAACTGTTCTTAACATACTATTTTATGTAAATATTTGTCAACTATAACGAATAAATATGAATTAGTGTCGATAGATGTCAGTAATACCCTGTATGACAATGAACACATCGATTTAAAAACAGCAATTAAACTAGAAAGCTTATAAGAAACTTCTTCTGAAAAGTTTTCTACATGGCATTTAAAGACAACGTATTGGATTATAATTATTTCCATAAATCCAAAAAAATGTTTCACGAAAAGGTGAGGTGAGTTGTTTTTTTGTGTTTAAGCTGGTTCGATGCTTAATCACAGCTCAAATAATTGCGTCACAGAATTGCCGTAGCAGAGAAACCCACAAAGCTCGAACTGGCGCTCTGAGTGAGTCTTTAATTTATTAATTAAATAAATAAAAGTAGCGTGTATAATTTAATAAGTGTTGTTTTTTTTCCTATTTCAGTGTATGAATTTTTTTTCTAACTTTCAAAGTATCCAATTCATTTAAAAATCAATCATAGCGAGACACCTGGTAGCTGTGAAATATCGAAACCATAGGGCGGATCACTGAGTGTTAACGCGTCGCTACGCCAACCGTAGCCACGCCAACAGCCGATGTACAAAACTAACAGCATTAAATGTTTCAGACCAAAAATCGAAAGACGAAAAAAATTACAAGAATGTTAAAAATAACAAATTCTTGTAAATTTTAATTTTTTTGTTGTATTTTTTTCTATATTTAAAAAAATATATTGATTTCTTAAGCAAATCGAACTAAAAGCGCAGCCGTTCCCATTTTTGACCATTTACATAACGAAATAAACACTCTGTTTTTGTTATCACAAGTTGAGATGCTTGTGTTGTGTTCAGAATACCATTCAATGCATTAAATCCTTCCGCAAGCCGATTCGGAGTTCTCAGGCGAATGTTAATGTTGACGCAAGGTTACGCGCTTCACTAATGCTGGTTGCATCATAACCACTCGCCATTTGGAGGCTGACACCGGATAGATAAATAAAATTAACTAACTATCAAATAAATAAGCTGATTTTAAGGTGGTCCAGGTAGACAAAATGGTTTCGCAATTATAAAAAAACAGCAAAATGTATCCATTTTAAAGCTGCAAAAAAATGGATTCATTTTAATCAGATATAGGTAGAGTCTCTGTAGGTAGAGTGAGTATTTAAAGGTTCTTTAACCCTGTGCCTTTAGGGTTTTTAGTGTATTTCTATAGTTTCATGTTGCCTAAATAGTTTCAGACATTTGAAAGCATGTATGTATTTTAGCCGTGGTGGTGCCGGCGTAAGAATTGTACCCCACCCTCTCTACCCGTGGTTACCGTAAGAGTCGGCTAAGGGATGTAATCCGGAAGATGGCCAGCAGCGTCTTCCTTGAACAATCACACTTAACTGCGCTCGCCAACCCGCCTGCCAAGCGTGGCGAGTATTGGCAAACCCCCCAGGATGAGGCATATGTTCAGCAGTGGACGTCCTATGGCTGATGATGATGATAATGATGATGATGTATTTTAGTCCTTTAAGGCCTTTATAACTCTACTTTTTTAACATAGATATAATTATTTCATTTTCAAAATATCATGGGCCATTTATTCTGTTGGGTTACAGATAAATCCTTATTATTTACATCTAAGGATGTAGACCTATTACAATGGATTACTACAAGATACTCTTATTATACTCTTTGGTTTTCTTTATGTATTATTTTATTAAGCGTATAAAAAATATGATACATAAACGTTTTTTTGTTTAATTAGTTTTTAAGATAGTTTATGCCTATCATAGGCTTGAAGTGCCTAAGTAAATCTAATATACGCTTGTCTTTTACAAGTGGATGTATATTAAGTATATTCACGTCCAAACTGGTCCCTGTATGCGGAAGTGTATGGATTGTTCCGGTCACAATGTCAGTGCCGTCCCCGAGGCCATTTGTCCAAGACAACGACCGACGATCTCAACCTACAGTCTACGAAGGTAGCTTAAATATAGGGTTGTCCCATATTTTAATAAAATAATGTACAGTTTTTTAACCGTCATAGAAATGAGCGCCAATGCAGCAACGCTGTTTTTTATTTGCTACTCATAGCTCTGGGTACCGCTTTAATGGTCATGCACATGGACTTTTACTATCAGAAGAGAGTTTCGGTCATTTCTAAATAAATAAAAAAATAATTCACATCTCCCGTCTGTCCTTAAGGTGTAACGTGTTTTCCATTCTTGGTTTCCTAGAAGAGACCACTCTTAGCGATAAGTTCACCACTTGTGGAACAAGCTCACAAGATTCTTTTGATTTCTGTACTTTCTTTTTCTATTTATGATATGCGCAATTAAAAAAATTCTATTATGAGCGTTTCTATGTAAAATAAAGGCCATTTTAATACAACTTTTATTTACACTAATATTATAAAGGCAAAAGTTTGCGAGTGTGTTTGTATGTTTGTTACTTCTTCACGCTCAAACGGCTGGACCAATTTTGATGAAATTTGACACCTTGAAATAACACATACTTTTTATCCCGAAAAAATATAGTGTTTACGTGGGAACAGCGGGTAACACCGCGGGGCGCAGCTAGTTTATTATATTATTATTAGCACTTTGAGCGTGTCATATGTTTGTATCTGTATATAACTACACGAGAAATTTTAATTTATCGCGTGTCTCGCTTACTTACTAAACGCGTGACGTTTCGTACATTGCTATCGTAAAAGTATGTAAATACGTCACTTTGTTACATAACAATGAAAACTGTAATATTTTTTTTTTGCATCAGCGGGCCCGCGAAATATTTAACAATCACATTAAAATGTAGTTAGCAATTTCGTCGATCATTTCGTACCCATTTTAATTCACGTTAGCAACCCTACGTTGATAATTAATTATAATTAGTATAGGTAGAAAAAAAATGAAGGTGTATTTAAAAAAAATCTGAAATGCTTGTATCGATACTTTAAAGGCAAACATTTATTCGATACTCATTACAACATAACAACTTTCGAAATTTTTAATCGTATTCTTTTATAAAAAATGTGAGTTAGTTTAGTGTGAGTTAGTTAAGGTATTAAATAATGTTACCTCATAAATGAGTTAGGCACTACCTCACAAAGTGTTTCTAAAGACAAAAGTATGGATATTGTCTTTAATATCTACAATTTGACCTATATAGAAGACATCAACGCGCGCCCTAGAAAAAAGCGCGCCAAAGAATTCCATTATTTTTGTGTTTATTTCAAATAAACCAGTAAACTAGTAATTCGATACATCATAAGTATGTATAAAACATAAGTTACATTAGTTGTTCTGGCTAAGTAGCCTGTTTTGTATTCCAATAATATATATATATTTTAATTATTTATATTATTTTTGCGTACAAATTAGTTATGAGAGCCATAAAAAATTATATTATTATGTAAGTAGCAATGTGCAATTAAAAAAAAAGAAAAAACAATATTACATTATAAAATACAAGTCATTGTTAGTTCTTTATGGTTTGACAGGCTAGGTGTTTGAACACAGCTCACCTGATGTTAAGTGACGGTGTGGTCGAAGATGGTAAACACACCTAGACTAGAATGGAACTGTCTCAGCTCTGTCTGAGGCTGCCGGAACATACCGTTAGGTGCTTGGCGGCAGATTTTGAACTTAAGGGTAAATACTCTAATACTCGGCAGTTCAAGCTCATTGTTGGAGTTTGAACAAACGCCCTTCAGCTTGTGAACGGACTACGCTAAGTACTGAGCTATCATCGTTACTAACTATCTGAATTCCAATTTTAATCCAATCTATTAAACTGTTAGAACGTGAACATGTCACAAACATACAGAAAAACTTTGCAACCTATATTCTAAATGTAAAAGTTTGTTTCTAGATATGTATGTATGTTTGTTACTTCTTTACATTATGACAGATTTGAATGAAATTTAGGAACATGAGTAAAACCGCGGAGTGCAGCTTTTTTATAATATTATAGATACCTTTCCTCACACACATACACGCGCACTATGCGTTTTGATTGCATTACAAAAAAGATTGCATAAGTTGTTTTTGTTTCTAGAAATCTTGCCGACTCGAGTCTCATATCCTCTCACGATCAACAATAGTTCGAGTTTTGACTCCGCTGGGGCCTCTTGGCCTCCGCTGCACCTTGACATTCTGCCTGCGCGCGCGCTCAAAGCTAAAACGTTCCATTTTTAACTCTGACATTTCCGCAATACTTCCTATTTCGACTCAATTATGCCATGACACCAACTGATTAAGATTACTTGATCGACAAATGACGGTATATTTAAGGTCTATTTAGATTTACGCAACAGTGTTTAAAAAGGTTTATTTTTATTTGGTGGTAGATCTCTTTAGCTGGATCTCGTCTAGGTAGGTACCACCGCAGTACTAGATATTTCACTACCAAGCAGTAGTTTGTAAACATTACTGTGTTCCAGTTTAAAGGGTACTGCAGCTAGAGAAATTACAGGCCTTTTGAGCCTAACCATTGTAAGTCTCAAAGTAATAGGCACCAAAGCAGCGATGCCCTGGACTTGGTTTTCTTTCTCAAAGTTATATTGCTGCAATGGTCATGGTCATTATCTAGTAGCATCAGGAGAGCGTCTCGTTCGCCTCATTACTTTTACATTAAAAAAAGTTTTATATATCCAAATGCAAATATTTTATATTTGTATAGTATACTTAAATTATGGGATACACTTTTGATATGGGTTTTAACTCTGAGAGATATCATACATACTCTAATCTAAGTAATTAAAAATTCAAAATGTATTCCAGTTTATATCTATAATTTTATTGGTTGGTATTTTATGCGCAGTAAGTATCACCAAAATAGCGTCATTTGGTATTTTAGTACATCTGCGTATTTCCTTGAGCGAGTTGTCAAACGACAGAAAAACGTGCGCGGTACTATGACTGTTGTTTTAATTTGACACAACTTGCCTTCACTATGCATTAGTGGATAAACATTAGATAGAACGGATTAGAAAATACTTGGCAATCTCTTTAGCAAGAGGTCTCGGTAAGTACCACTGCAGTACCAGATATTCTGCTACTCAAGAGTACTGCAGCTAGCGAAATTACAGGACTGTTGAGACTAACAATCGAAAGTCTCAAAGTAATGAGCGCCAAAGCAGCGATGCCCTGGACTTTGTTTTACTAAACAAAGTTCTGTGAATCGCTGCAGTGGTCATAGACAGGCGTAAACTCTTGCCATCAAGAGAGAGTCTAGATCGTCTCATTACTTTTACATTTAAAAAAAAAATAATTAAAATAGAAACTTTTAAAAACAAACGAACATTGCTGTGTTCCGTATTGAATGCTAATTTTCAATTATATTACGAAGCAAAAAGAGATATCCTTGTATCTCAGATACTTTACAGTTGAATCTTTTTCATTCCATCAAAGATTTTATCAACATTCTCATTGGCATTGAAATGTTATGGATAAGCCGTACGTGACGATTCATAATAGTAGACAAAGCATACAGAATTAAAAATTAGCATACCGCCATCACTTTCATGTAAAATGACAATAGTTAAAATGTTCACCCGTTATGTATGTCTAGACATCTGGACTAATTCAAGGAACTCAAAACTACAAAGTGCTCCAACTATTGAGTACAGCAAACAATAGAATTTCGACGACTACGCCTATTATCATTTAAAATGACGTCCTCCCACTCCGCGTCGAAAGGAAGCAGTGACATTGTACCTTTTCGCTTTCACCATATTGGAAAGTGAGCGTAAAAAACTTATTTCGGCAACGAAATGGCGAGTTCGTCGACCCCGACGAGTCATAGACCATGGAGTAGAGACAAAGGGAGATGTTGTAACGAAAGTAAAAGTTGGGCCGTCTCGGTGACCGGGGAATAGTCACGATTGAGATTTGAGTGATGTTCATTCGTGAATGTCATGGTTACCGATTGAACTTTGTTTTAGAGGTTTCAATTGGAGAGTGGAGTTTTCCTTTTTGGCAACTCGAGCTAAATCATGTAATACTTGAGACATGTTTTAACCCAACTACGCAAAGCAAAAAAAAAATTTGTACCTTTAGGTCTGTATATTATTATGTTTATGTGCGTCCTCATATTTATTTTAGTTAAGAACATATTTAATAATTTAAATAAACACACAAGTAAGTCTTATTTAGTCTCAAATGAAAGTACTTAAAAAGCACATTCTAAATATATTCTACACTAGCTTTTGCCGCGGCTTCGCTCGCGTCAATACTGCTTTTTTTTCATTGCTCGAGAATAGAACTTTTTTCAGGATAGAAAGGAACATGTATCCTATGTTCTTTTTTGTACCCTGACAACATGAATGCAAAATGTTATGATGATCGGTTGAGTAGTTAAGGCGTGAAAGCGTAACAAACAAACATAAAAACTCACATTTGCATTTACAATATTAGGATAGCCGAAAATATGGAGTGTCGCGGAAAATTAGGATTTCAGTTTTCTGACTTAAATTCTGCCTATAGTTACGTCAAAGTAGGGTTGGGATTTGTTTGCAAACCTTCAAGGTATAGTGATTTGTTGATACAATTTGGTGCAAAGCCGTCTTAATCGTATTCAAACTACATAATACAGTTTTGACTGTATTTTCTCGAAAAAGCGTTACATAAATTCAAAGTTTGGAAATCTGATAGGAAGTGTATTTAAAGGTGTTTAGAGATTTATTACGATAAGTTTCGCAGAAGCGTGCATGAAAAACATTGAAACTTGAACCTTATATTATGTGGTACACAGCAATGTTTTAAATGACAAACACTAAATATCTTCAAGTGTTTTGTTTTATGCAATTTGTGGAGTGTACTCATTGTAAATTCTACAGTATCAGTCACATTATAAAGCTTATATTTCAATGTCTAGATCGCTTTAAGGCGGGACAAGGCCAAATTTCATATTTTTATTTGGCTTTAATACTATATTATGTAGTATCAGTATCTTTTTATAGATCAGTTGGCAAATCACGTACTTGTACACATTTAACTTTGCAGTATTTATCAGTTTTTTTTTCCGATGACTATTTTGCAAAAAATGCTTTCTAAATTATTTTCTATTGCTAATATAAATTTGTTGCGCGGTTATATAATCAATATATGTTAATTCTAAATATTATCTCCAACGAACATGTGTTTTCTATGTAGGTAATTATTAGCTTTATACATAATATATAAATACTAAACAAAATTCTATGTCATTGATGCAATGTGCTACAACAACTTTTATCGCGATTTCAGAGTTAAATGGCACAAAAAATATATGATCTACGTGCTTAGTTAAAAACACATATAAAAGAAGATCAAAAACAAATATACGTTTAATTTTAATTAGTCTGGAGTTTTTCTAAGAAAAAGAAGAAGCTAAAGTTTAACGAAGATATACGTTATGTTTGTTGTGCAATATAGCGTGATATGAAATTTTGTAAATAAACTATACATAATACTGAAATTACTGTTTAAATAAAAACATGGTTTAATGAACTTTGTTTAAATTGTTTCGTCATTTTGAGGTCTTTAGTAAATTTTAATAAAGCGGTTTATTTTAAATATATTAAATATGTCCTACAATATATTTGGTGCAAAAATATGATTAAATTTTTTGTGTATTCATATTGCAAGTAAAAGAAGAACTTGAAAATAAATCTTTAAGTTGTTGAAACTGTTTCTGAAGTGCTACGCCGCCCAAATGTCTAAGATTTCGTAGCAAAGCGCGTAGCGCTTCTACGACGCTGTTGTTACACGTAGCATAGAAGTCACCAAAATAAATATATTTATTATTTGTCTCGCGTTGCTTATGTTATATTGAAAACACGTGTTCAACGCAGTTGTGCTTATACATTATGCGATATAATTATGCTTCTAATTATACTAATTTAAATAATATATGAAGCATTGTTAAAATATAGTTATAAATACTGCGTATATGACATGCAAAATGATTTTTAGTGTTTTATTTAAATTATGGAATAAAAATAAATTGGCTGGCAAAAACTACGTAACTCGTAGCAAAAGCTACGAATGCGCGGCCTACGAAATGATTTTGAATAATTTTGCTTCGCTTCATAGCGAAGCCTGACTATTGCAAGCAATAACTCATACACTGGAAAACACGAAATCCCTAAACAAAAAAAAAAAAAGGAATATCACCTTTACCATTCACATAAAAGTTTTTCAATTGTTATTTGTCGTGAGAAAAATCTTGAAAGATCACAATTTGCATTTCAAAGATACACTTTGTGTTAGCATGCTGCGCAGTGAGGTTAAGGTCAGCTTTAATTGCATATTTTTTATAACAAAGGTTAGTCTTACCAATAGCTCATTTTTAAAAGTTGATTTCACACCGTGGAGTTAGTACTAGATATGGAGTTTATTTACCCATGGTGGAAGTCATCGTCTGCACTTGCGTTGCGTGCGCGATGGCGTCAAGCGCCTCGTTAGGCCCCAGCTTGTCTCCTTCCGACAGCTTGTCACATCACACGTAAACCACCTCCTCGAAAACTTCACCTTTTCAATTTACGTCTCCAAAACAAAATGGAAACACCAAATCTCAGCATAGTTCACACTTGGCACGCTTATACAGAGTCCGGCGCACTTCCTGCGGACACGGCGACGCTTCACGGTCGCGTCTGCGCGCTCGAACCTCTAGATTCGGCAAAATCACGATAACGACTGCGCGCGAATGTCGTCATGTCGAAATTCGAAACACTTTCACCTAAATATTCCGCCTCCGTTTCGGACGCGGGCGTCGCTCTCGGCGCTCACGCACACACCGTCGACTCCGTTCAGTGCTCAATTACGTACGCTGTAAAAATTGCGTCAGTGTTTTTCGTGGTCGACCTTACGCTCGTGGAGTGTAGTGCCGAAATATAGTTATCTCTGTCTGGTTGCTCATTCACCGTTAGTCGGTTGTTTTTTGTTTCGTTTTTTTTTTATCTGAGCATGTGAGTGTGCGGATTTCGATAGCGGGGTCGTTGAACCGCCGAAAAGGGTTTTTGGGTATGGTCGGCGTTGGTACGTTTCAGTAGTGGGTCGGGTGGTAGATGGGTGCGCAGTGTTCCTGGACGTGTGTGGTCTGCCCGAGCGTTGCCGGCAAATAACCAGGTCAGCGGAGTGCGCACGCGCGCCTCATCGTATCGCGTCACGACGGCTACTCTACCCTGGCCACGCGGCTCGTTGTATTGTCTCACTGGCAATCTACACATGTAATCGGTCGCTGCTAGATATTTGAGCTATATTAAATTACAGGACTAAATGAAACTCAACATCGAATGCCTTAAAGTAATGAGCGCTAAAGCAGCGATGTTTAGGATTTTGTTTTATTACACAATTTTCTAGGTACCGTTACTATATAATTTAATAAATTATATGTATATATAAGCCACGTGGCTAGATGTATCAATCTCTATTCAAACCACCCATGTCAGTTGCAGCTAGATATTTAAGCTAATAACTAAATCATATAGTACCTACTCTACTTGAAGTATCGAAATAGCCTTAAGTAACTTTGACATTTTATCGTACATTTTTCTTAAGGCGTCAAATTTCAGTATTTCTTATGACATTTGACGATATTTTTTTATGTACTGATTTAATAGAAATTAACAGCATATTACAATGTCATCGTTATCAAGCGGCCTAGTTGGATTGTAAAGTTTTTTGTAAAAGGTTTATAGTCGGCGAACGATGGCACAGTTTGGCGGTGGATTACATTCAAAATGGAGTTCATTCGCATCGGCTCCTATTCATAAGTATTTAGATTATGCTTCTGAATCATTGCGTGAACAATGAACTGTCGACGAGGTACTCACTATAATAAGAATTGAGTATTGTAATTTGTAAGCATTTGAAGAATTGTGTTGTTGAACTAACTTACGTCTACTTTTAAATTGCATTTGTTTACAATCGATTTACTTTTGTAATTATAAAACAAAGGAAACACGTTTCTGTTGATAAGAGGTAACGCCTGTCCATGACTGTTGCAAGAATATCCATAACATAAAAAATGTAGCGTAAAACAAAGTCCAGTAGATAACTGCTTTGGCGTTCATTACTTTTGAGACATTAGATGGTTTTTCTCGATAGGTTAAGTCACTGCTATTTTACTTGGTGGTAAATCTCCTATCGAGGAGATCGTCTAGGCAGGTACCACCGCAGTACCAGATGTTCTACCGTCAAGCAGTAGTGTATAAACATTACTGTGTTCCGGTTTGAAGGGTACTGCAGCTAGCGAAATTACAGGGATTTTGAGATTAACCATCGAAAGTCTCAAAGTAGTAAGCGTCGGAACAGCGATGCCCTGGACTTTGTTTTGCTAATCGAAGTTCTGTGTATCGCTGTAATGTTTATGGACAGGCGTCATCTCTAACCATCAGGAGAGTGTCTTATTACTTTTACACAAAGAAAAAATCCGCTACTACTTGGAAGCAAAATATCTGGTACTGCCGTGGTACCTACCTAGACGACCTCCTGCTACCACTACCATCTACCACTTTGTAAATTTCATTAAAGAAGTAAGTTTGTATTATCTGAATGATCTATGTAATTAGTATTATTTAAATAGCCACAAGTAATTAAAAATATAACAGGCTACAAAGTTACACTTGTAATAAAACTACACATTTTTTTTTTTTAATTTTTATAATAATTAATTATTAAGCTATTAATATAATTTTATTTAATTTATAGTGCATATGTTACATTTAATGTTCTGAAGTAGTTAATATGCAACACAAAGACATAAATTAGTAAGTAGTTAGCTATAAAAACGTAGCCTTTCATTTCGATAGAGTGCATTTACTTTAGAGTCAGTTTAACACGTGTTCACAATCCAGTTAATGATCAAGCGCAAACATCTAAGCATCACGTCAAACTTTTACCAACAAGCTCCAGACAGTCGCTGACAGACTTCTGTGTTTTTACACGTTCACTAGATTGACAGTTTGTCATGTTGTGATGCGTCAGAAGCGTGAGCCTCAGGTATACACGGTATATTTAAAGAACACCCGAAACTAGGTTAACTATTCCACAAGAAAACACACACGAAAGTCTTGGAACTGACGCAACAGGCTTTGTATGGCCCCATGGGTGAGAACTCAATTCTAAACTGCGATCTTTTAAACAGGGAGGTACAAACTGAAAGTTAATCTGTGTATCTTCAAACTCATGATTAATCTGCTGCGAGGGAAAGTAGAGCAGCCCAGTTCGGGAACAGAAACCAGGAAGCGAATGCGTTTTTGATATGTGTAAACAGGTTTCATTACGTTTAAATCTCTGTCAAAATAAGGCAAAATGTTTTGCTGGAAAATTATTATTTTTTGCTCATAAAACCGACACTAGTCGTCCTCAAACTATTGTTTCAATAAATCATTATTACATAGATACTTTAGAAGATCAAATTTTTCGTCGCATTACTTCTTATTACAAAAATAAAATATTAATATATTTCTTATGAATACGATTAGAAGGACACAGACGTCTAGCTTAAGTTATATTGTACAATCTGATTAGTTAACCAGAATGTGCAATCTGTGTATGTTCTAAAACTAAGCTCCTTCTGAAATGTACTCGTACGTGCAAACGTAAATATTCGATTTTATTTCAAGAATATCTTTTGCTTGAGAGTTACACCTGCACCCAAACAGAGCACCAACTATAAATCTACAGCAAATATTTGCATTAACAGATAACATTTTATAGAAATGATCAAAGCTATTGGTGTCACACAAACAGTATCGCAAGTGCCTTACCCACATTTTTCGAATGGACAAATATTTGCTTAATTTCGATACTGTTGAGCGGTTTGACATCGATCTGAGATAAAAATGTTAGTGAGTTCTTTGTAATGATGTATGGGAGTGCGTACAAAGAGATTTCGCAAGAGGTTTTAGTACATCGGGTGAATTCAGCATTCCCATCCTTTTATCTGTTGATTATTGAGCCATATCGAGATCCGTGTTACAGCGATAGCCAAACTATTTTCTCACGGTATAGAGTAAAGTGCATTATTTATAGCCACAGAGCAGGTTGCTAGCTATATAAGGTAACAACCTTCAAGGACTGACCTTAATACAAAACTGCACGGAACATTTAAACAAAGACCTTCTAATAAGCTTGTCAACCCTACAGACAGAACTGTATTTCAAGTCTAAATATTTCTATTCCTTTTTAAGACCTTTTTGTATACATTTTGTGTAGATTTGTTCCTACCTGTTCTTGTGAACACAATTATTTTTTTACTTAGAATAATAAGAACGGTCCTCAACAAATTATACTTAGTATCAATTTATAAATTAACAATATGTCAATAATATAAAATAATAACAATAATTAGTTAATATAATAAATAGTCAAGGATTATAAATGAAAATGAAAATCAGTTAAGCCACAAATAAACCAATACAAGCGTTTTGAAAAAAAAAAACAAAGATATATTAACGACAAAGAAGCACATCTTCTGCCTAATGGTAAGTATACAGGGTCAAATATGGGCATTTGCAACATTAATAAAATTTGATGTATTGCTAACCTTAGAAAAAAATACCAATACACAATTCGATTGCTTGCTTTGCAAATGTTATGTTCCATTTAGAATAGTCGACAATGCTAAACGTTCTGTTTTAGGGTAAAGAAACTACTCATAACTCTGTCAAGATAAAATATGGCATACAGATTTATTAGGCCGATGTTAAAAAGATCACTATCTTTTTGAAGTTGAATGACCTGCCACTCCCGCAGACTGATAAACTCAAAATCTTCAAAATATCAGAGTCAGCAACTAATCAAATGTCATTGTTTGATAAGGTCATCGATGCTGATAAATGTAATCGATTGTTTCTACAATCGTTCACACAAAGTAGGTTTACGTCATAGTTAGAAAAAGAATCGCATGATCGCCGATGAGGTAAAAAGTTGTAACTAAAGGTAAATAACTGTGGTATTAAAAATGTAAAAATTATTTAAAATAAAATATTATGTGATTCCTAAATAACATTATTATTAACATATAACAATAAAAGTTCAAAAAACTTAAACCGGACCCGACCTGTCAGCTCAGTCCCATTTTAGCACGGTAGATTTTTGAGACCAGACACTGAAAAAAAAAATTAGACATAACCCTTCTTTGTTGCTTTGCCGCAGTTGGGTAGAAATAAATACTAATCACTTTTACGAAAGCATTGAAAGGTGTTTATTTCAAAGTAAACTTATTTATTTGTTATTAGTTTTAGTCCAATAAAATCTGATTTTTTACATTCCATCAGCTCTAGCAATCTGTGAAACGTTCTCTCGTTTCGGAACTTTATAGTTAGTACTTCGCTTATATCTAGCTCAAGGTTACGAAGTCAAAGTTCGCATTAAATCCCGAAGGATTTACGCCGAGAGCAGTAGCGAATTGTGGTGCAACTAACTCCATGTATGTGTGAAAGTGTTTTTTGTCTAATAGTAAGTTTTCTCATTGTCGAAGTATTGTTCTTTATTTTGGTATTATTTGATTAGGTGATCAGGTTGTCATTTAAAAATTTAGTGCTAATTATAAAAATAATATTTACATACGATAAACTACGGGTCTAAAATCATCTTCCTATGCATCAATTAAATAGCTTACATTTAAGTAATTGGAATTTAATAGGTTACTTTTTCGTAAAGCTATTAGGGTCATGAAAATTAAATTTAGTAAACAAAAGAAAGAAGAAAACTGTTCTCAAATTGAAGTTTGTTTTGTGTTCTGTGTGTATTATATGTACTATATCTTCACTAAATTTAAAACGGCTCTCTAGTGTAAATTATTAATTTTAGACTTGTTTTTAATCTCCTTAAGAGTATTATATTCTAAATATTGTGTATTTTTGTGTGAGTCATCTCTTATCCTAATTGACATTATATTCTTATTTATTTAAACTATCTGTACCTAACTGTAAGTTTTTCTTTTATATAAAAAAAATTAAATGCATTTAGCAAAAATCAACTATCTGGTTTTCATAGCACAACCTCTGCTTAATTTAGAGTTAGATGGCGGTGTGAAAAATGTAAAAAAATAGTCTGGTTAAATTACACCAAGATTATTGAAAATATATGGCACGTCATAGTTATTTATTAAATATTTGAAGAATATAGTTATAGGTTACGATTTAAATCTAAATAAAAGGAGTAGTATAAATAAATACAACACCTATTTAATATAATTTGCTGGTACGTACTAAGGGACGAATTATAAAAAAAATATCTATTACAAAAAATATAAAATATATTTCTACGCGTTTTTTGAGCGATATCGAGACTCTGAAGAGATATTAAAATGTCGGTTCCGGTTGATAGTTTGTATTTTTATATCAATAACTGCCATGTCATGTCAGAATCTTTTAGATGGCAAATTAGTTTTGAAACTATGTAGGTGTGGCTACTTAGTTTAAATAACTTACTCAACGAATTCATAAAAAAAGATAAATTATTCTTTTCGCTCGTATATTAATTACAGGTACATGTTTCGATTTTTCTTGAATTTGTTATTAAATGAAACTTCAGACTAAACTGTTGTATGTTTTTTTAGAATTGTTTTTGCAAAAGACCTGTGACTACGTGCTCGACGACAAACTAAATTTCGCCGACTTACCGATAAAAGTGTCAAAGACCTCGCGTCCCTTGGTAAACAATGTGTCTTCTAATGAGCCTGTAGCTTCACTTACAACTAAGCGTTGGATCATTTAATCATATCACATATTATTTTAGTTTATCAATTATTCATTTTACTTTGTTAATCCTAAACCCTACTACAAATACGACACGTTTTTTTCGGTTTACATGTTCCTCAGTTACACGGAAACTGACATGACTTCTAACATAGACAAAGGTAATGGTTGTGTTTTAACTGTTCACGGAATACTTGTAAAAAAAACGTTGACGTTATGAGTCTTAGTAAAAGTGTACCTTAAAGAGAAAAATCTGTGCAATTCTTAGTCAGTAAACTGTTTTCCCATACCTGATTGCCTAGAAGAAATCGCTTTTTTCACTTTTGGCTCATAACATTCTTTTGTTTCTGTACATTCTGACTACCCTGTTAGCTCATTTGATAAAGTTCTGCTTTGAGAGCTGAAGGACGTGGGTTCGATTCCCACTCAGGACTAACATTTGTGACTAACATAGATGTTTGTTCTGTATCTTGGTGTTCTCAATGTATTGTGTATTTACAAAAAAAAAGTATTTAGGTATTCTGTCAGCTATCTGTCTCCCATAGTCTGTCACAAGCTTCGCTTAGTTTGGAACTAGATGGCGCTGTGTGAAGAAAAAATTTCCTCCCGGTGAGCACAGTAATAAGTAAAAAATCTAAAAAATCTATCTATAAAATGGAATACGCAATAACTACATTTAACTTTGAACGGTGCTTATAAGTTTCTAGAGATACTAAAATATATAATCTAAAAGCGATCAATGCCGTATATCTAATTTCAAGCTATAAATTCTAGAACAAAGAACGCTCGAACGTTTTTGGGTGGAGTTAAAATTTTAATCAAGGTCCCAACTGCGTTCTTATTTGTAGGTAGATACCATTAATTTTATCAGCTACTGGAACTTCCTCATTACGTCTCTACTATACAGTATTTTTTTAAATCCGCCTTTGTCAGTTTAGCACCTAATTATAGAACATAAAAATGAGTATTAATATTTGTGCGGTGTATTAATATTTGCGTTTACAATCTCAGATTTGTCTTTTCATAATAATAGTATTTTTTATTATCAATCAGGCTTGGGTTTGACTGTCAACTCGCCTGATGTTAAGCGAAGATGGACCTACGATGGACCACGTTTGCCTAGAAGAAACTGATTCATCGCGATTTGAAGGCACCCAGGTTGTAACTATTGAGGAACACCCACTCGGACAGCAAAGTCCACTGTATAGCGATTGTATGATGAAAGCTGAATCAAACCGCTTTGGTCAAGTTTTTAGAATAACATTTATTATGATGAAGTGAAATAGTTGTATCATATACTTGGTGTTAAATCTCCTTAACAGAATGTCGTATAGGTACCAGATATTCCGCTGTCAAATAGTAGTGTGTAAACATTACTGTTTACCGGTTTAAACGGTACTGTAGCTAATGAAATTACAGGGCTTGTGAGACTAACCTTCGAATATCTTAAATTAATAAGCGCCAAAGCAGCGATGCCCTGGACTTTCTTTTGTTACTCTATATCCCTGCAATGGTCATGGACTGGCGTTATCCCTTACCATCAGGAGAACGTCTCGTTCATCTCATTACCTTTACAAAAAAAATAACTTATATATAATGAAATGGGTTCATTATTTTAATAGTTATAGACAACAACAAAAAGAAAGATAAAAAATAAGTTCCTTTGAAGTTAGCGTGCTCCAATCTAGAGCACACTGTTGCTTATCAGGCAAGGTCTGGTCAAAACTTGAACCCAATCCGTTAAAAAAATGTTTGAATCCTATTGCAGCATCTGAACAATAAACCTTATTGCTTTAGCAACGTCACTATTATCACTCACAGTCGCGAATTCTGTATTGTCTTTTCATACATCTTGGTGGCGCCATCTGTGATTTTTGGTTTGCACTATCTTGAAATATTGTATATTTACGATCATAGTGTAAAACAAACAAGACAAAATCTTCTAAAACAAATGATAACACCAAAGTTACAAGTCTAATTTCAAAATCATATAAAAGCAAATTATATTTTTCTCGGTCAATTAACTAACTGCCTCTAATTATACCCGGTGGAAAGGTCCTCAACACGCTGGCCGTATTACCAAGCTGGTCGGCAATGGACAACCTTTGCACAAAGTACAAGCCAGAGTAAACTCATCACCACTATCTCTAATTCTGCGCCCTATTTCGCAGACTAACTTTTTAGCATCTTTTTCCCAACTGCCCATTATTTCTACCACGATAAGAACGAAATAAACAAATACACAAATATACGTTAGAGATAAATTTATGTTCAACGAATTTAAAATTTCATACATCATTTCAGAATCATAATCAACTGAACAGTTAAAGTACGGTAAAAGTAAATTCACCTCATTACTATAACAATATACAATAGTACCTAATGTATCATTGGCATAAATCGTTGCCATTGTAGTTGAAACTTTTGGCACCATTCAACAATGAATAACAAACAAACGGTAGAACATGGTATTGTATTGCTAAATTAAATTACTGTTAAAACTTTTGACAGTTAAGTTTTATCATCAGCATCCGCACGGCGATACTATTGAACGAGTTTCATCTCAATATAAATTCTTAAGGTTAAAGCTTCGGGGCTAATTTTGTTATTCATATGTACTATCATAAATTTTGTTACGATTTGTGTTTATTGCCTAAAATATTTTTTTTTCAGGATGACAGGCTAGCACCACAGTTAGCTTGATATTTAAGTGACGGTGTGGTCACACATGGTGAACACACCTGGTCTGGAATGGAAGAATGGCACTGGCTCTCAAGTGTAGCTTCCGGAACACACCATTAGATGTTTGAGGGCAGATTTTCAACTTGAGAGAGGTAAGCTAGCCGCCAGTCGAGTACTAGAAAGTACCTACTACCATGCTATGGTTTCCGCACGTTGTTTTTCTTAACCAGCAGCGCAAGCTCATTTTCAGGTTTAAACCCACATCCCTCGACGTGTGAACCGACCGTACTAACCACTGAGCTGTCATTGTTACATTAAAAGTGTCAGTATTATTATTTTTAAGTAGCCCAGTACATGAAAAGCTATCTCTTGAAATCTAAGTCAGTGTCACTGCTTATATATGGGCCATTTACATTACGATATATTTGTTAGTGGGTAATAATCTGCTACGCCCTTCAGTGTTACGGAAGTCAACCTACAAATACATGAGGTTAAATATGGCTTGTTTGATATTAGTGGTACTACACATCACACATTTCCTATTACATAAGTGCCACGGTGCGCGGGCGCACCATCGAGGCCCCGCGCCGGTTTCACAACTAACCTCAGCCACAGCAGCACCGTTTTCACTTTTTCGCTGTCAAGAACGAGCGCTAACGATAAACAAACTAACATTTGGCTGCCTCACTGCCAACTTGACCTAAACAAGAAACTACGTAACGACCATCCTTTACCAAACAAATTGGACATCAACCGCATTGTGTCTGAGTTCAAATTGCAATAAAAGACCGCGTAATATACAACACAAGAAACCGCAAACATCGCAGTTTGATGAACGTTACAAAAGGATTTCTGTGTCAAGAAAAACAATCTATTTGAGACCTTATGTGTGAGATATAACACGTGTATTTCAATATCAAAGATTGTGAATATATGCTGTTGAGAAGCGCACACTTAGACTGTAGAAATACCGAGGCTGGTCGTTGACCTTTTGAGTACCTACATAACACTAGCGAAACAAAAGACGAATTTTGTTAGACATGAAGAGGAAACCTTGATCTGCAACACATTAAGCGATTATGAAACGAAACAGAAAGTACTAAGCAATTTGTAACTGTTTTTCATGAGACTGGGTGAGAGTATAAAAAGAAAAATTTAAGCACATTGAGACTTCAAATCATTAGTCGGCGGGACTGGACCAAGGAAGCTTCACATACACATTAAAAATGTCTTTTGTACATGCTCTATTATTTGGCGTTTCACTCGTAGCAGTCCGTAGCGTGCGTAGACAGTTTCGTAGCTCAAGCACCCGAGTTTTCCATACTTTACATTCGGATTTAAGCATCACGAAACAATTGTCTCATTTTGCGTAACATGAGATTGTGAAATTGTAGCGAATTGAATGTTCGGATAAAGATCGACCTCCACCTTTCATTTTATATTTCAGCTTGTAAACTATCGGTAAATACGAGATGAAATCGCAGTTGGCATGACTGTTGAGTACAAAATACAAATTGTGGATCTACGAGTGCTGGTCATATAGTAGTAAAGCCTGACATTGCCTCTCACTGGCCCACGTAACCGGCAAGTTACGTAAAGGTCTTTTACCCTTGTTTATTTGGGACAGCTGTATCAAAAAGATGTTTTAATTTACTAGCATTAGCACTTGCGGTTATGGTTAGGTAATATTTAACAATGGCACGTTCGCGATCATCTTCCAATCGCTTTTCAATATGAATGTCGCAATTTCTAAATTTATGTGGTATGTACATATTGTATAGAGTATAGATTGCTTTTCATTTGCGAAAGATGCCTTAGGTGACAGAGAGGTTAGTAATGGTATTATTTTATTTGTATTGACTAAATGCTGAGACTGGTGTACTCTAACGTAGATTTATTCTTATTTTTAATAGTAGTGTCTATATTTTTGCTATTCATAGACTTTTTTTAGCGTTTTTGCACTACGAGCTTATTTTGTGCCAATAGATATCGTGTCTGTCACTCATTGAAATGAAAGATAAGTAGATAAGAAAAAACGCTGCTCTAAGTAACCTAACGGTATTTTTTGATGATAACACCAGAAAATGTCGCCAAAACTCTACAATTTGGTCAATGACATAGATAAGCAGTTCGTAAAAAATTTTATATACTCTTTTGTTTACGAACAACATATCTAATTTAATACTTTTAAACGAGCAATTCTTGTACATATATATATATATATATATAATCTGAACCTCGGAAACGGCTCCAATGATTTTCATGAAATTTAGTATGCAGGGGGCATGCAGGGGGTATCGGGGGCAATATAAATCGATCTAGCTAGGTTTCATTTTTAGGAAACGTCATTTTATCCGTGTTTTCATCCGAGCAATGCTCGGTGATCCAGGTATAGAACTATAAAATAATGATTAATTATTTCATAAATATTAATTAATTATTTAGGTATTCTTTTTTAAATAAATTATTACTTTTAATATTTTAACATAAAATTATTTTTTATTATTGTTTTCTTTACGAATACGTGTTAAAGTTTTAGATCTGACTTTTGACCTAAACGTCTAGCGAGAGGCTCATAAGGTGTTGGTTGACGCTCTTCACTATTCTTATTGTGATTACTTCCTATCGCGACAGTGATCGTCGAGTCAATATCCTACAAGGAGGTTATGTCTTAAGCCAAGACGAGGTGCTTGCTGAGCTTGTCTTCCTTGACCTTCACGAGATTCCCATATGGGATGTTGATATTGTTATTATTTATTTTCAGCCTCAACTGATTCATTACTGAGAAGCGTCCATCCTTCTCGGCCAGGATGTAAAAACAAACAAAGTAAATTTTACTTGGTGGTAGATCTCCTTATCAGAAGATCGTCTGGGTAAGTACCACCACAGTAACAGATATTCTGCCGCCAAGCAGTAGTGTGTAAACATTACTGTATTCCAGATTAAAAGGTACATCAGCTAGCTAAATAACAAGATTATCGATACTAACCATCGAACGTCTCAAAGAAATGTGCGGGAAAGCAATGCCATCTTTATTTTGTTACTCAAGGTTCTGTGTATCGCTGCAATGGTCATGGACAGGCGTTAGCTCTTAACATCAAGAGAGTCTCATTACTTTTACATAAAAAAAGGTGGCGTAAAAAACTAAACCATCAAGACAAGCACTGTACCACCAAACCCAAAAACTAAAAATCACTTCACATAGCATTTGGAATAATGCAATTAATAACCACCCGCGACTTGTTAATTTTACTATTGCGCGTTTCTGTGAGAGGCGAAGGCGTGGCCAGACTCTAATTTCGCAAAAAGTCTAGACGAAATAACATTATTTTGAATGGCGTATTATTTGATAGTGAAGATTATCCAAAGTCGCAATACTCACAAAATTTATTTTAATTGTGTTGCAGCAAAAATGTAAGTACTTCAGTACTTGACATTTGATCTAATATTGAACGATTCGGATCCAATTGGTCATTTTTGAGCTATTCTTTCGCAAAGTTTTTACTAGGGGCAGAGTTCAATTGAATTCAGTAAACAAGAGGAACAAAAACCTAGTCTTAAAATATTCAATAATTACTTTATTATATACTTTATTGCCTTGTTAGTTAATTTTGCAGTAACTTGTGTAAGTGCTGTAGGGAGTGGGTACGATTCCCGCTTTTTTCTGTTTCAATTCTTTGATGTATGTCTGGATATTTAGCTCTACATAGTATAAAACAAAGTCGCTTTCTCTGTCCCTATATCCCTATGTATGCTTAAATCTTTAAAACTACGCAACGGATTTTGATGCGGTTTTTTTTAAATAGATAGAGTGATTGAAGAGGAAGGTTTATATGTATAATACATGCATGTGCACCACATTAGTTTCTACATTGCACCCGTGCGACGCCGGAGCCGGTCGCCCGATATTTGTTCATAGTGGTGAGTACCATTTTGGGCTTTGGTTATCCGAGACTTATACCGTCATTTATTGCAAACAACATTTTTGCTTGTCCCACTGCCACCTCTTTCGTGCATTCTTAGCACGCGAAGTTTCGGACTTTCGCAATTTGTCGTGTATGGCCGGTGCATCCTTGCGCAAGCGGCTGGCCAGCGGCAATGTCACGTTATGTAAGTTTGACAGCTTATTGGGTGACTGGCACGACAGTTTTCCTTCTTTGAATGGCGGCAAAATTTTGGTCATGACAGCGGCGTTGGACAAAATTATACTGTTGGTAGCATTCGCATTATGTGAAGTTCTCGGATTCATCACCATTTAGTAGTGTTGATAGCTCAGTGGGTAGCGCGACCGGTTCACACGCCGTGGGTTCAAATATTGAGCTGTCGGTGAAGAAAAACATCATGACGGAACCATAGCGCGGTGATAGGGTTTCTAGTAGATGCTCGGCTGGTTAGCTACCTACCACTACCACATTGAAAATTTTCTACCACATATTTAACGGTGTATTCCGTCAGCTTCACTCGAGAGTTCCCTTTTGTTTTGTTTCAGGCTACAGTGTGCTACTACACCCTCACTTAACATAAGCTGAGCTCTGATCGAACACCTACCCTGTCAAACGTAAAAAAATATTTCACGGTCTGCGACACAGTTACTTTATATATATTGTGTATGCTTTAAAATATTTCCTATACAGGAAAATAAATTACATGAGATTGCAAGTAAACCTAGCTGGAAGCAATGGCATTTTTGGGGTACCTACAAAAAAACTCTCATAAGTTCGTTCAGGCTGACCGTTTATCCATCACTCTGTACATACATGTATTATGTATTTTAAAATGTTTCCCGTGTTCAAAAATAAAATTTACATCACGTCATTAGCCATAAGACGTCCACTGCTGGACATAGGCCTCCTCCTGGGGGGGTTTTGCCAATACTCGCCACGCTTGGCAGGCGGGTTGGCGAGCGCAGTTAGGCGTGATTGTTCAAGGAAGACGCTGCTGCCCATCTTCCGGATTATATCCTTTAGTCGACTCTTACGGCAACCACGGGTAGAGAGGGTGGGGTACTAATCATACGCCGGCACCACCACGGCAAAATAAAATTGCAATCAGATTAATATGGATCTAAATTTTACAGCGAAGTTTTATATAGCAACCAAATGACGCGACAGTCTTACTAGATTTGCATAAAATATGTCACACGTCTATGTTTTTTTTATCTTGATTTGTGTAAGTTTGGTTAGGAGTCATGACACCTAAAATTACATGATTTATTTAAACATATAGAGTAGCGTAAAAAAAAAAAACAATTCTAGACGAAATAAATCACTGTCCGTTACAAATTAGTTTTAAAGACATTTCTAATTTATATGATTGCATAACACTAAATTAGTCTATTACTATCTGGTGCTGTTTAAAATACAATCTAAGAAAATTGGTTTATAATTTGCCAAAAATTGCTTGCTGATTCACATGTAATGTGCCGAGTTTCACTCTGTACAATTCTTTGTTATGATTGATAGATTAGGTGTTTTACCACAACTCACCTGATGTTAAATCAACAATCATCAAAAAGCCATTTATTCAGTTTAGGCCCTGGTAAGGCATTTGAATCTACCACCGGCTCGTAGTTACACTTCAACTGAGATGACTCCGGCAAGAAACTCAGCAAGGCATTTTTTTTTGTGCATCTTTCTTTTCATATTGTATTAGGTTACAGTTTATACAGTTTACAGTTTTAGATATTAATACATTATGCTTACTACAATCGTTACTTAGGCAGGGGGATGCAAGTGCAGAGAGAAGCTACTACAACCATTTATATTCCTGTCTTCCACGTAATGAGCCACCTTATAGGCTTTGTCAATTAAGTGACGGTGTCGTCAAAGATGCTAAAGACATCTAGCATGGAATGGAACTGGCTCTCAAGTAATGCTGTCAGACCGGCTGCTTTATTTTTTTATGTGAAAAAGTTTCAAACAAGCGATGCGCCACCTGATGGTAAGTGGTCACTGCCGTTTATGGACCCGGCGCATTGTTAGTGTGTTGCCTAACTTTCAGGATTTTATTCACCCTTTGTTTGAAGCCAGGTATATATTAAAATTCAGTAGAAAAACCGAAGGTGGTAAGCCATTCCAGATAAGACAGGCGCGCGGAAGAAACAATCGATTAAACCGAGTGGTACGAGACTTCCACGCATTTATGATATGTTGGTGGCGCTTTTGCCGAAATTCTTCTTCTTTCACAGACTGGGTTTTGGAAGCAACACGACAATACATCATACCGCTTTCCCTTACTCGTGCAAAATATTTTAGTGTGTAAACACTTAAGAAAACACAAGGTTTGTAAAATAATACAATGCGATAGCGATATAATTTCTTTGCATGTCCGCTAAAACTACATTGAGTATTTTCCTCTACACTTGTAGATATGATTGTTACTTTTTCACGCTGTTACGTCTTAATATAGTGAAATTAGGAACCGAAATCGCTTATACCCTGAATAAAGCATATAAGCTATTTCACAGGATACTTTAAAAAAAATATACCTTCGGTTTCTGGGGTCTTCTTCCCAAACTAAGTATAGCATGAGTTATGGGAACAAGACTGACATAAAATACTCCTTTTTTTGTAAAGCCAAACATTTAGAACACCTAAAACAAACATGTGTGTCCTGGGTGAAAATCGAGCTTAACGCCTAACAGCTCTCGACACAGAGTTACTGCCAAATGAACCGATAGAGCTGTCAATTATAAACACAATACACTTTTTTGGTAAAATTCCATGTGAATTAAAACTCCACCGAACGTTCTTTGAACGCAAAGGGAATCACCTTTACGTTTGCAGACAATATCGCGAGCGCTGCTTGTATCGATATAAAAACGTCACCGAATTGTTGTTTGTTTACATACTTTCAGTTCTGTTGCGTAACGCGCGACGGTAGCATTGAAATTTGAAAGCTCTCCACTTTCCTATGTTATATTGCAAATACAGCTTTGTATAGATGTTAATTGGTTTCTCACATGTTTGCTCTTAAGTCTTGCAAATGTGCGATTCGTTTTTGTTTTTTCCTCTTGTTTTACATTCTGAAATCGATGAATATAGTACTATACTATTTAAAAATAATCGTAGAAATAGAACATCTTATGCCATTATTGCTAAGCTTACTTTGAGTACTAAGCGTTGTTTAATTAAAGAATAATTAGGTTAACAAGTAATTAATTTTTAAAATGCGTGAAATTTATCTCATTTAAAAAAATTAGTACTAAAATCCAAAAAACTAAATTTTATTCTAACTATATTATTACACGTACATCTAGTTGGACCCCAAAATTTAAAAACACACTCACAAACTTTCACCTTTATAATATTAGTGTGAAGTGTGTGCATTTCCGCGATTAAAAGTATCCCATGAGATTGCGACGATATCAACACCGTCGCGGGTCGAACCTGGACCAGATTGACACAGGACTGAGGCGGATGGCTTAACAAGAGAAAGGTCTATACCCAGCAGTGGGATAAAAAGGTTGTTAATGATGATGATTTGATTCCAGGGAATAAGCTTTTTGCATTGTAAAATCTGTTGGAATTTTCCGATTGCAACATGAAAAAATTACAAATATACGAACTTTTAAAATATCAGTGTGATTAAAATTGCATAGAGTTTCAGTTCATCGCATCTTTCTATGAGAAGTAGTGTCATGACCAGCTATTTGGCAAAGCAAGGGCTGTGTGAAACGGTTTCAAAATTAATAACGCAGGTACGTCGTATTGTTTATATTTATACTTGAGTCACCGCAAACGCAATGCAATGTTACGAAATAACTGCGAGACCAAAACACTAAAACGAATTTCCTCATGCGCGTTAACCTGACTCTTACAAGGTTGTCAACTTTGAAAAAAAAAGGTAAGAAAAATGTCACATAATTTTCCTTATTGTGCATATACCTAAGAAAAAATGTACGGTTTTGTTTATCACTTGGTTAATCGCGCACAAAATACTATGAAAATTGTTTGTTCAAATTAAGAAAGTTTAAAAATAACAAATCAATTTTTTTTTTTTAATAATAAATATGCTTACGTTTGATCGCCATTTCACCTGATGTTAAGTGGTGGTGTGTGTGTGATTACCTATACAATTATACATGTCAAATTTCTTGTGTTTATTTTTTAACACACGCAAAAACGGAACATCACACGAGTCAAAGACCAAATTAAATCGTAAACTTAATCTATGTTAGAAAATATGCATAAAGCTAAAGGCATAAAGTATACTAAACCAACGTAAAATTAATAAGTCATGGTCATGGTAAGAGGTAACATTTAGACATTTGATAAACAAAACAAAGCCAGCAAGCAAATTAGCATAGCTGCTTTGGCACTCATTACTTTAGGATATTCGACGGTTTGACGTCAATAGCCCTATAATTTACCATTCAAAGCTGAATACAGTAGTCCTGACATACTACTGCTTGGCAGCAGAATATCCGGTACTCAGTGGTACCAAGACGACCTCCGGCGAAGGAGATCTACCACCAAGTAGATATACGAAACATAAAGCACGAAACAAAACCAATACACTTATCAAGAAGGTGGCAACCCTCAGCAAAGATTATTGCAGCGGCATCCGTCAAATTCTATGGAAAATTGCTGTTATAGTTTCTTTTATAACTACCGGCATACGCTAGTGTCGAAAGCCCTTTAACTCTATTGCGTATATTAGGGTACTTTTGATTTTAAGGCTAATGATAATTATGATCGTGGAAAAGATTTTTTGACACAATTTTCCTGGTACGTTCCAAATGTGAATGCTGCACTAAAGATATTACATACTTAAATATATGATCAGTAATTTATCGGTAATAAATATTAAAAAGAAGTTACGGCAGTCTAGTTTATTTATCGCTAATAGCACAGGATTCATTGTCAGATAGATTGTATTACTGGATTGATATCTTTATCTGGAGATCAGTTATTGATACGTCTTTTTGCGAAAATTACATGAAAATTACAATTGAATATCGGCAAAAATGGATTGAAATCGCTAATAGGGATTTCCGGAATTAGCAATACGCAAAATTTTTACAAAAAAAAATGATATTTCAGTGGCTTTAAATAGTTTTAACGCTGATATAGTTTTTTATTTTATACGGTGGATAGGCTAGGTATTTGACCACAGTTCACCTGATGTTATGTGACGATGTGGTCGAAGATGATAAACACACTTAGCCTGGAATGGAACTAATTCATAAGTAAGGCTGTCGGAACCCACTGTTAGGTGCATAGCGACAGATTTTCAACTTAGCTAGCCGCCGAGTACATACTACAAAGTACCCTACCACCATACTATGGGTTACTCACGATGTTTTCTTTCACCGGCAGCTCAATCTTGGGATTTGAACTCATATCGTTTGGGATGCGAACCGACCGCGCTAAACACTGAGCTATCATCGCTACCAAAGTAAAATCGTAAAATCAAAATTGTGTTGAGTATAAAAGTGTTGCGTATGATTTATTTACTTTAAAACAAAGTAAACAGGTAACTCGGTCAGTCAGCAAGTTACACTTGAAAACACGCAACGCAACGCGTGAACGCGACGCGTGAAAAACTGATTCATGGAAAAACATTTTAACAAAACAAGTGACGAATGCATTTTACAAAAAGTAACAATTATTAAGAACAGCTGTATTTGAAAGGGTTTTAGCATTTTTCGACATTTTCAGACTACTCAGTAGGTTTCTTTCTCACTTTCTAATTGAACAATAGAGTTTAAGAAAAGTTACAGAAAACTTTGCTTATGAAAGGGCAACGCTTTTCTACTTAATTTTATTCATATATGAAATGAGAAAGTTAGTGCAAATACAGTATAACTGTATCTTTTATGTTTTAGTTTATGAACTGTTAGGGCGTGGGTTCGATCACGAAAAACATATGAGTGACGAACATATGTAGATGTTTGTTCTGTGTCTTGGTGTTCTTAATGTACTTATGTATGTATTTACAAAAAAAGTATATAGGTGTGTAGTTTATCAGTTATCTGGTTTCCATAGAACAAGCTTTGCTTAGTTTGGAAATAAATGGTTTTAAAAAATATCCCCCAATATTTAAACTTATTTAGTTATTTACCGTGAATACGTTAGACAATATGCTCCGTATATTATTCACTTATCATATCTTTGTAGTGAATAACCTCAACAGTTTTGAATTGTAAAAATGCAGTTACCCAAATAAAATCTTTACAAATATATATAGAGGCGTTAAGCTACATAGTGGTGCTATGCAAATGACATACTCAAACTAACAAGTAGTTCTAATGACGACTATTACGAGAACACTTCTAAAAGCGCAAGTGCATCTTCCGTAACATGTATTTGTTGTCATGTAAGAGTATAATTAGGTCTTGCCAGTTGCCGCTCTGAGTGGTCCAGATCCGGCCGCTAGAGGGCACTAGTATTCCACACAATAGTGTAGTTATTCTACACGCAAGCTCGTCACGCGATCTCGCCACTGTAACACACTGTTAAAGAAACTGTGTGAAAAGGCCTTCCGGGGTGAATGGCCTCGTTGCGTAAAGCGCTTGATGGCGCAATGCGCGTGCGCCCCACTGCCAGCCTAGCGCCACCTACCGGCATATTTGTACGCCTGAAAGTGTGGAAACACGTGTCGTGGTATTAAATTTCATGTCTATTCTTCTTGACAGCGCATTGTCGAAAACACACAATAGTTATTTACGTTTTAAACGTTTGAAAGACATTTTCTATGTGGTCACGGTATGTAATCGTTTGTTTTTTGGTAAATATGATGACATTTGTATGTATGCATTCATCTTGCATGTTTTGGTTATTAGTTACAGATGATTTTGAAGACACAGAACGGTTGTTTTCCATAGGTATTTTAGTTTACGTATTGCAATCAGATATATATATCGGGACAGTGTCGTACGGATCGCAATATACGCGGCCGGTTGATCGTGAGTGACGAAACGAAATTTAATTCCTAGGTCAAGGTAAAGCTTCTCTTCGAAATGGGAAAATTGCCACACATCGGCGACCTTAACTCGCGAGTCCGCGTTTCGCAAGCCGTGAATAAAGCGGCGAATACATTACAAACAAGTTTGGAAAAGAAAGCCAATTATGAACCACTCTTTAATTTGGGCACTCACCTTTAGGTTTCAGATATTTGCGCAAATGTCTGCATATTTTTATATACGTGCAAATGTGTTTGCAAACTATCAATGGACTTGAGGCATGTTCAGCAATATTTGCAGTTTTTTATGATGTTTGCTTAGATTCGCTCACATGTCAGGGACTAATGACTAATTTAGCCTACAACATTTTGTAATCTAAAATGTAAAAAAGCACTTGTTTTCACTTAATTCCGAACTCTCATGATTAAATATATGATCTTATTCTATTTCAAATAAAAATTTCAGATTCCAGTTTTTTTTCGATATATATTGTCAATACAGTTTATTCGATAAATCGATTCAAAATCTTTCCGTAATAATAAAAATCGATGGAGGCTTAACACTTAAAGAAATGGAAAGTGAGTTATACAACGTTCGACCACCTGACGGGGCCGTGAAAGGCGGGCCTTAATGTCAGCGGTCCGTGGTCAAGGCTCTTAAGTCATTTCGGACATACCTAAGCATCTCATCGAATGCAACTCCACAGCATCAAAAGTGTAAAATAATAAAACTACAAAGGCTTAAACATTTTTACTAAATGTATGTTTGTAATTCTTACATAAATTGCTATTCAATGCTGGGTTGTATTTAAAAAAAAGCCTTTTTTTGACAAATATTTTAAATTATAAATTTATTTACTATACATTTTTCATTTCTTTTTTAATTGTTTGTTTGAAAAAATTGTTATTGACAACCACTCTGTCATCAGCTTCAAAAGGTTTCGTTCTAAACTTATTAAAAAGACATCTGTCGTCGAATGGAGTTTAATAAGTTTTGAACTATCAATTAATAAAGCCTTACCTAATGTTAAGTGAAGATGTGAACTACTATGAAACACGGCTGTCTCGTCTTAGTGTCTGTTCGGCGATTAGAGACCATGAGAAAAATACATCAAGAAATGTTTCAGCTTCATGAACAAATCTACAAATATTATGTCGTCGTTTTAGCTTTGCAGTCGCGGAGCTGTTTAGGTATGACTGTCGAGTCCGAGCATATTTTCGAGTGCTTGTTTCATGATTTTATCTTGTTTTTGCTGATGCTGACATTGATTGACGTAGTGCTGCTCGAGGGTTTACTATTTTCGTGCAAGAATTATAACACGAGGAATTGCAGTAGTAAAGAAGATGGAGAAATAGAAGAAACATTAGAGAGGATGTCGAAAATTGTCAGAATTGTCTTTTCTATTCACACAACACAAAACACAAACACAATTCTGAGTACCACGTGTTTACAGGTTCGTCAATATTTTATATTTATAAACAAAAGAAAAAAAATTGCCGAAAGTGGCGTGTCTTAAGAGACGGCTATGTCCAGCAGTGGGCTTCGATAGGCTGATGATGATGATGATATACTTATTCTATTTAACTAGTTCCCACAGAATAAAAAATATTTTATTTGTTTTTGTTTATCTCTTAGTACCTAAAAGTTTGGTTTAGTCTGAGACTAGATGGCGCTGTGAGAAATCTCGATCGATATTTATTTCTTCATTATTATTTAATTAATATATAATACTAATTATCACCTTTCAATTATAACGCTGTGAGATTAATACTAAACACTAATGTTGAATTAATTATTTATCTATCAAATAGTAGTACCTAAGTGTAATTATAGTAACAGACGTTCCCAAAAACTGGTTAGCCTTTACTCAACCGCGTTAGTTACAACTAACAAGCAAGGACAAGTTATTGCAAAATCTCCGTTTCTCTTATAAGTCATTGTCAATGTCGACCTAGTACGGGCACGGTTCAACGGCCTTTAAATAGCTTTATGAAAGTGAACTAAATCCTTTCTTCCGAGTAAAAAAGAAACTAAATCACCGCCGCCCACTATAAATCACGGAATAGATATAATAGAGCAAAGAAAGTTCATTGTCTGTGAGAAGGTTCGAAAGCGAGAGTAATTGTCCGCGGTGCGCCGGCGCACGGAACTCGTAACGGTAGGTAATGGATGACAGCGCCACGTCACACCCGTAACGGAACATGAGGCGTGCAGTGCGCACCACTCACACATTGACGTGAATTTAGGCTAATACAGTATACGACTCTCGTACTCAGAGTATTTTATTGCGATTCCTGTTTCGAATCAGCTCTGTTTTTATAAATAACGAAATAATAATTATTTTTTCTTACAGTTAAATCATTATATTTATTCACATAAAATCTTAGTAAATTAAGATTTCAATTTCAATATTAGACAATTTGTATGGAAAGTGAAGAGGATAGCGCAGCGGTTGCAGTGAAAAGTAAAAGTAATGCAAGTCTAAGCTGCGCCGGCGCACGCTACCGACTTAACGGTAATGGTTGTATCGCTCTGTAACTTACACTTTTCATTGTAACTTTTTAGGGTTCTGTATGATTCTTTAAGGCTTTTGAGTTTGTCTCGTTTTGAAACGTTTTAAAAACTACAATGACATAAAAGTTTAAATGAAAACAATAAATCACAGACCGTCTTGCTTCTTTGGACGTAATAGTTATGTCACTAGCTTTATCTCTCAATTTAAACCTATAGAGGTATTTTTTTTTGTGTAGTTTTTATTTACTCTCAATCCAATATTTTTTTTATGACACTTAAATGAAATAAGAAAGGTTTTCTTTAGAGTTTATATTTGCTTTTATTTGTAACAATATTATACATTGTTACGGTTCGGTCTAACTTTAAGAGTGTATATGCTAAACTTGATGTACATTGTATCAAATTGAATTTTATTTCATTGTGTAAATTTATTAATATTTATTTTAATACTCAATATATCGTAGCTTTTTTTTTTTTATATACAAGCAAGAAGAGTATGCGCGGCATCATGACTACTACTACGAAATGTAAAATGCATTATAAATAATCCAGAAATAATCGATACTGCGAACTTACAGTCTGTAATAACTACTGATTAATATATTCCATGGACTCCGTAACGGTAACGGTTGTAAAGTACGTTACGGGACTTGTGGTACTTTCCGTGCCAAGTACCCTGTACCGCAGCGCAGCGGAAGAAACGTGTTGTACCGTTGCATTCCCGCCACTATATGCTAGGGATGTGAAACATTAGTTTGAATTTATCGACATCGATGTTCATAAACATAGTACCTACCTACTGTTCATAAACATAGTAGTATTGATATGGAGGTTTATGTTTAATCAAAAAGATATATTTAGGACGATATTTAGATAGCTAGACTGCTCACCACGTGGATGTTGTTCGTTTTAGTTCCAAATTCGCATACGGAAATACTAAAGAAACTAATATTAATCCTTTTTCATTATTGCTTAATTTAGCATGCAACAGTTCTGTTTTGCAATATTTTATTTGTGTTTTGCATAGATAATTGGTTAATAGTTACCACCGTTTTAGTTTACTTTGGACAATATTGAGCAGATACGTCGTAATTCTATAGTTATAAATCTATGGTTTTCTCTCTTCTATTCTTCTATCTATGATTCTTTCTATCTTTGATTTTTGATACTAATATTTAATTGTTCCAAATCTTGTGAGACTTGTAGCTTACAAGTTTAGTTTTCGTGTACTTTGTCGCTATAAAGTAATGTTGATTACTTCATAAAAACAGGTTTAAATTTAATTGATTCTTGTGTAATTTCAATTTATAAGCTGAGTTATGTGTGATCACTTATTTGAAACGTTAGTGATTTTTGTGTAAAACTTTATAAAAATAATAAAAATATTATGCGTATACATAGTAAGTAATAAAAAAAATATCGACATCGATAGCAAAAAGTACACCTTTATTCCAAACATTGGTCAGCCAGCATCGAATCCTTACCACTTTCTCTTTCGATGGCTGCACACACAGTCAAATGTTACAGGTAGATACACAAGAGTTTGCAAGTGTGCATTCATAGGTATAGTTACATCACTTTGCTGACGCATTAAAAGGTCAGCGTACTATATTTGGCTACGAGTGCCTATAAGAATGCGTCGAGATGGATTCGATTGCGACCGTTCACCTCTAGTGAGAGTGAATGTGGTAAGGCAAGGTTCTAATTGCCTAAGCCCTTCGTTGTTTATGACCGCGGAAGAGACTCAGTTATGAAATCAGTGTGCTTGTTTGTTGAAACGTTATGTTGCGATCTAATGCAATTTAATTTTCTAACTAATATAACAACTATGATATAACACTGGTACGAAACCGGTAGCCTATGGTCGAAGATGTGAGTGCGATTGCAATACTGGTCGTTTTGACAAGATAAAATAAAATTCAAGATCAATTAAATTATAGCAGATGATAAAAAATTACTATATATAGCGTTGAAGCAAGGCTTTGTTAAAAATCGAATAAGACGCTTGTAGACGGTAACGCCATTAGAGAGAGAGAGAGCAAATGAATATGTCACTATTTTGTCATCGCAGAGATATATCTCTGGCTTGCATCTAGACTAATATGTCTCTCTGTCTGTTTGTTATCTATTCACGCCTAAGTGGCTGATCTGATCTTACTATAATTTAACTATTAGATACTATATAGGTATCAAGGGAATTAACAAAGGCTTTTTTTAATTTTATATACATATGTGCAAGCGAGCGACGCCGAGGGCAACATAGTTTTGTATATTTTTACTCAACATCGACAACAAATCACTAAGCAAGTGTATTGTATATATATTTTCATTAGCAGACCCGGCCTCGCGTTTCTGTGGCCAAATTGAACACCCGCGTGTAACGTGAAATAAATTGTAGCGCATATGAAACGTTTGGACTTTTAACGTAGCGCCATCTATTGGATACTTACTCAATCTAGTTAATAAGTTACCGCCATATCTTAGAATTTTATGGAACTCACAGATATTATAATAATAATAATAAACAAATAATTTGCAATAAAAAAATATTCCGATTATAAATTGATAATAAACTATCATATCTCTCAAGTAGGATCAAACTGCACACGGTGTGCAATATTTGGTGAAAATCGGTTCAGTAGAAAAACGTTTCATCGCGGACAAACAACGTGACACGAAATTTTTATATATCTACAAAGATTTATTTCAGCCACTAGTGTCCCACTGCTGGGTAAAGGCCTCCCTTCCCTCCTTTCTGACTGCCCGGTCTTTGGCTTTCGCGGTCCAGCGTCTGTCGTGACGGCTTAGTTTAGTTCGTCACATTACCTTCATCTGGGTCGACCCTGAGGTCGCTTAAATTTCGGGGTCCAATCTGTAGTGACCTTTGCCCAGCATTTAGTCTGCGTGCGATAAACGTATGCCGCCCATTCCAATTAAAACGTCTTAATCGATTTATATCAGTTAATAGTTTCCATAAATAAATAAAAACTCACATTTAAAGTGAATGTTTACTTAGTAAAATTTAAAATAAATTAATAGGCTTGAGTTTGACCATTATCTATTCTTAAGTTGAGCGAAGATAATAATATGGTATACGTTAAAACACGCTTGCGCAGAAAAACAAACAGATATACTTGAAGGCGTCGAGATGCAGATGCCTAAGTTTGGCGAAAAAACATTGAAACGTTGCAATTAGCACAACACTAAATTACTTTAGTATTAAGTACATGGATTACTAGTGAATATAATAAGACAATTGCTGTACAATCCGTGCAGTAATAGTAGGGTTTCCCACGCAATAGGCCCCGGCGGCCTTGTAGGTGAACCGAGCGCCCGAGTCATGGCCTAACCTCTGTTAACAGCTCCCGTAGTACACACGATGTACATTTTTTTTCTTTGTTTTTGGCATAGCATTTTTGTGCATTTCGCTCAAATGTTAGTGTCAATTTCGGTATCTTCAAATTTGATTAATGAAATAAATCTTAATAAAGTCAAACAAGTAGCGATTATATATACGCCTGTGTAATGCTGAGAACAGTCGATATAATTGACACTGCCATCAACACCTGTATTTAAGTATTATTTTGTACTCAAAAATAAGCTTGTATGATCTTTATCTCGCCTGATGATGCAGAATGAGGCTTCGATTTTTGAATCGTTCAAATGGTTTTTGCGTTCAAATATGACTTATGTATGATATAGAATGATAGATAATATTAATTTCAGCTTATTATGGTCCCAACGGAAAAAGCTCGCTTACCTTTAGACGTTTCGGTTTTATTTAGACTCTAGTAACCTTCACGCAAGTGTAAGCAATACGTCGATCAAGTTTCATAGCATCGGATGACCGGTACGGCAGCGCATAAAATACGAACAAACAAAAAATATTTTTTAATTATTAGCTTGAGTTATTATTATAATAATAAGGCAAAAATTATTTGCACTAATATTTTTTATTAAATTCTTACAGCGTTTTACCCGTATTTTCCAAAATAAAAGTCGTTTATGTGTTAGCTATTTTTGTTTCAAATTTCATGTAAATCAGTTCAGCTGTTTTAGAAACAAGATATAAGTGTTATATCGCCTGTGAAACATGGTCATTTCGTGTAGTTCCTGAGACTGGTATAGAATTCCGATAGCCATACCAAACCATTTAACTCTGCTCTTGATATAGAATTTCGACTGAGAACTATATTTACCTATAATATAGTGACAACGTTCTAGGGTCTACGAATACAAAGGTCGTAGCCCTGAGTCATCAATAACGGAGTCGCCAAAACGCGGTCTATGACCCACAAAGCTTAGGTTCACCAAAGTTCGTCGGTGTAAGCCCTACATTTAGGTCTTTCCCGTGGGTCGATGGTCGCTCGCCTACGGTTTCCGCTGACACTTTGATTGATATAGGTAGCTGCCCCGTATGTTAGCTTTAGGCGCTCAAATTTCAAATTCAAATAGGTAAATTGCAGCGGTATAAGACACTCTAATATTCATTGTTGATGGCATCACTATCTAGAACTCTTCGCCTTTATGGGTTGCAAACTGATATTACCTCCTGAATCAGCCCTGTGTATATGGACTGTTCCACTGCTGGGCGCTGGTCTCTTCTCATTGTGAGAAGGGTAAGGCCATAGTCCACCACGCTGGCTAAGTGCGGCTTGGCAGAGTTCACACACCTTTGAGAACTTTTTTAAGAACTTTCAGACATGTAAGTTTCCCTAACTGTTTGAAGTCATCGACAATATGCGCATAACTTAGAAAATACAGAGGTGCGTGCCGTAGTATTCAAACCCAGGACGTCCAAATTGGAACACAGACAGTCTCCCAACTGCAAATTTTAACCCTATACCCTATTACCTAATTACCTTTAAATAAGATGTAGCTACCTAGATTATGATTTACCCAAACACACACAAAGCGTTTCGATTCCACATTTTATATTCACACAGCGAAGTTCTGGAACTATTTCCCGGAGTCTGTGTTCCACGAAAGGTACAATATGAGAGTTTTTTTAATCGAATCTAAAGTAAGATATTTCTAAGTAAGCGTGCTCCATTTTAGACTGCACAAGGCGGGTTGTATTTAAACACGAATCTATTCAGAGTAAAAAACCTTACCACCTTTGATCATCACTTTATCAGGTGAGCTGTGGACAAAAACCTTGACTGTCAACCATTAAAAAAATAGAGGAATAAGGAAATTGTTGTGTTGTCACGGCGCGTTCCAGACACAGTCACTGCTTAGTTTGGGATCCTCTGCCATATCTATTAGCACTTACATATCACATAAGGTTTATGTATTTTTACATAGCCATTAAAAAAAAAATACGCGATTTAATATAGTTAATAACAAATAAATTTTTGATGAAGTCAAAAATTTACTTACAAAATCTTTTAGTTTATTTTATCAAAGTAGTCAGGGATAATAAGTTTGGGTAAAAGGTACTTATATTGAGGAAATTATTAGACAACAAACTATATTTTCCTATTCGTTTTGATTTTGTTTAACCTAGCCAGTTGTGCTTGTTTTCTAACAATTATGGCAGAAAGCCAAGGCGCGCGCTTTACTATGAGGTTCAAGGGAAGTTAATGCAGCTTCGTATGTTGCCTTGTATTTTAATATGGAATACAAAGCCCAGCACATTTTATGCCCCGAGAGATTGTACGTCTTATGGATAATTTCTCGTGACAAACAAAAAGATGGGCAGTGCCACGCAGAAATACTGAGTTCGAAACTGTGACGTCGTATTAAAGCGTGATTGACGCATACCTTCATACAAGTGACTTGCTTATCATTTAGTGGCATTTAAACAAGCTGAAGAGTTTAAAAATTCTATAACCCGACTGATTGATTAAAATATCTATAATTAAAGGGACAAAACTTTTTAAACAAATTTATTATTGGTAAATTAATTTAAACATATAACTTATATATATTTTTGTAATCTTCTTTTAATTGCCTTTTATAAAGTTAGGCATCTAACCCTACTTGATAGGTTTAGTTTTTTTTTTTAATTAATTTATTACTATTTCACGCCAAAAATCCACCATCTTGATTTTTTTAACACCACCCTCTAAGGAGATTTAGGTTATTGAGACGAATCTAACGATACTTTAATTGTCGTAACCCATTCGGCCGTTTGGAAGATACGAGGTTATAAAGAAATTTACATACATACAAGATACGCGAAAAACATAGCCTTCCTTGGCAGTCAGCTAAAAAATAATTGTCTGTCGGAAAGCTCGTTAAATGTATCGAAATTCAGTTTCAGTTTATTAATATTTACATCATTACATTTTTATTTGTAAGAAGCAACTATATTTAATTTAGTAAGTGTCGCATAGGCATAACTAATATGGAAAAATAATGTAAGATAGAGTTATATAAGTACGTAAATGAAATGAAATTTAATTTTACTATGGAAACTGACGTGGTTATGACACATTTTTGTTTTATTTATGCAGGGTTACTCACGTTTGATTATATCGGAAACTCCGACTCCGAATTAGAACTTTATCGGAGTTTCCGATATAATTAAACGTGAGTAATCCCGCATAAGTTAAATTTAATTCATTTAACACTTTCACTTACCATTCTTGGTTGCCTGTGTACTAGCACTACATGTGGTAGTAGCTCATAAGACTCTTTTGTTTTCTGTACATTTTTCTATTTCTAGTGTACACAATAAAGAGTTTCTATCAATCTATCCATTTATCAATTACAATCACACCACAATAATTTTTTATAGATTTATGAAATTTGCACAAGCGCAAAAACCTTAGAGTTGACATTGAAATAATTTTCTTCTAAGAATAAAGAAATAATCAAGCGCCTAGATGACTAGTTTATGTTTTATCATTGACCCTAATTTTAGTTACTACCTCCTACTGACTGGTGCTGACTAACTAACGGATGTAAAGGCATGCAGAACATATGGCATTTTAAGAAACTAGGTCTTTAGACCAAATTTAGAGATTTTTCTACCACATGTTCGTCCAAAATGTAAACAGAATTAGAAATGTCGTAACTTAAACATATGTATGTTTTGTTTTAAATTAATTTTATATTACATGTGTATTAGGTGTAGCTTTTCGATAGGAGTGTTATAAAGATATAAAATTAGAGTACCTAATAGATTTCTTCCAAGTAAGTGCTCCATTGATTAATTTTTGACAGAGTTTGATTATATTGGGACATTTTTTGTGACAAGCGGCCTGCCATTCTGATGTTGCTATTTTAATCATTATATTCTATTTAATTTATATCTACTTGAAAGTGTAATTTTTATGCTCTTTAGTTTTAAGACTTAATTATTGTAGGTTTCTAAATTAGATTACTAATAAGCGTAATTGACGTCAGCCATACTTGTTATATAACAATAATAAATAAATAAAAAATGTTTGTATAAAAAAAACTTTAAAAAAATCTAACATGTCAATTGACCAAATCTGATGAACCTAAACGGCAAGTTTGCGGAAATACCAACATCTTCAAGTCTGAATTAATAATATTTTTTATCCTATATAGTTTGTGGCACGAAATAATATGTAGGATTATTATAACTTTCATATTTTAATAACATAATATGAGAGAAGATGCCGGTTTCCAAAATACAAACGTGATAGAAGATCAGAATGCAGATTAAAAGTAAAAAATTCATTAATCATAAAAAAATATTCCTAAATTTTATTACTCATGAACGAGTCCGTTCATTTATCATTCATTCATTTAGTTTTATGACATTATTTGGAAATATTCTACACAGCTATGCTATTGTTCAAATATTTTACATACATAGTTATATATTGGAAACTCTACCTATAAATACAATGAATGTACATTAAAAAAAAAACCACTATAACTTTCATTTAGTTTAAACTAAATGAATGAATGAATAATGAACGCACTAGTTCACAAGTCACTTCCTAAGTCAATCCCGAGACATTTTTGCGATAACAATGAATTTTTCACACTTAATATAATTGATGTTAGAAAAGTACGTTATCTCACCCTGGTTTATTCCAGTGCACTGTGTGGAGAGTGACATGGACGGGTGTTATAACGACCTCATTCATGTTTATTCCGTTTTCTCTGGATATCCATGGCTCTGAGATTAACATTACAAGGTGTTATACAGGGCCGGATTTGGAGGTCTGGAGGCCCTGGGGCAACAAAGGAGTGGTAATTATTAATCCTAATTATTTTCCGAATAAAAATCAAATTCAAAATCGTTTATTGCGAATATGGGTTATATTATACAGTTGTTATAACAATGTTAAACGCTCTTCTATATTCTACCATCTGGTACGCAAATTGGTAGTCAACAATAATGAACTTGTTAGGTCCTAATATATTCACAAAACATTGATATATCTATATTTATATTTTTGTACTTATTTTCCGTCAAGTCTTTCTAACAGTTATTACTAACAAATAAAATTATTTTAACCAAGAATGTAGTAATTAGTTACAATTGTGGTCCCTCTCTTGTGGAGGCCCCAGGGTAGTAGCCCCGCCTACCCTCCCTCAAATCCGGCCCTGGAGTTTTAAGCTACGGGCTTTCACAAAATATTTCTATACATCTAGCAGGGGTGGTAGATACTTTTATCAGTCATCGGAGTATATATTAATAAATATTGGCGAAAATTTCACATAGTGCAATCTAAGTAGCTCTAAGTGAAGCAAAGAACAAAAGAGTTAGAATACTTGTTAATTAATTTTTATTTTATATTTTTAGTACTACTTTATAATTTATACTTATAATCATACGTGTTATAAGTATGTACTAAAAATAAAAATAAACTTTTGTAAAAATATAAAAACTATAAATATTATTTATATAAGCATATTTTTTTTTTGTATCATTTTCCATTATATTGCTACCTGTACGAGATCGCATCTAGCGATAATCCATAATAAAAATTATAAAAGAACAGTTATTGGAATATTGAATTATCTCTCAAACAATTTAGACTCGATGATTTTATTTTGAATAGTTTCATATATACATATATATGTATATGAAATTGGTCCAGAATGGTCTAGAAAGTTCTAGCCTAACGGTATGTTAATGTTAAATATTTATGTATTTTCTAAGTTTTGTATTTGTTGCCACATCGCTACTAATAGAAAACCTTAGCTGGTCACAAATTTATTTCATTGAATAAATCAGCGAAAGTGCCCGTTACATACATGCATTGTGTTAATTGATGAATATATATGAATTTTTCAATGTTTAGATCTGTATTACGCTTGTAGCATCAATATTACAATAATACATTCCTAGTGACAAAGCGTCACCTTGCCAGAGTTCGTTGACGCATCTATGTTTTGTCCAAGCGGCCTTACTAACTTATACTAATAACAACTGCCAATTTGCTACATCCCGTTCACTCGTGTGCGATTAGAGTTGAGCAAGAGCGAGATAGAGTTACTGGATGATGATTTTAAGTAGTATCTAACGTTCACCTTCAGTTAGGCGAAGTGTGGCCGGCGCTAACGAAAATGAAGGGCGATAGTCTCAAATGTTCGAAGGTCTTAGGTTTAGTAAGCGCTTGAAAACTATGATTGTAATATTAAACCACTCATGTGTTTACGTGAGTGTGTTTTTTTTATCTTTCACGTCAGTCTGAAAAATACTGAGATTTAGTGTTGAACGAGCATAAATAAATTGAGCAGGTGAATAGATAGGTAATAGAATAGACAGTTTTTTTTTAAATTGTTGACAAGCTAGTTGTTTGATCACAGCTCACCTGATGTTAGTGACGCTGTGGTCGAAGATAGTAAGTCACACCTAGCCTGGAATTCTAACTGGCTCTCAAGTGAGGCTGCCGGAACACACCGTTTGATGCTTTTCGATGTTCAACACGAGGGTGGTAGTTAGCCAATCGAGTACCAGAAAATACCCTACCACCATGCTATGGTTTCCTGACGATGTTTTTTTTCACCGGCAGCTCAAGCGCATTGTCGGGGGATTACTTGCCTATTTCACGAATATCAAGTCAAACGTAGTGAATTATCTCATAATAGTAATTAATATAAATATATTGTTACAAACGTTGATTTGTAAGTAGATAAAGCTTTTGCTTCGTTTAGGTAACTCGTTCTTGAAAGCGCACTCTCTAAAAGTTGAAAAATTTCACAACCATAACGTAGAGAAGTGGACGAGCCCAAAAAACTAACATCACCTAAATAATAGAAATAAAAAAATTATATTCCGAATGTGGTATTATTGGCATGGAACAATAGTCATGACGAGGTGACGTCAGCAGAGCATCCTTTCTCTACACTTTCACTGTCCTTGGCGAGCGAAGCGTGCACGCACATTTCAAATTTACTGAAACTATCTATTCAAAACTTTACTGCATTGTTTTAACGCTCTTTTTTCTTCTTTCTTTCTTTTTTGTGTTGAAGTTTTAATTTGTCGGTAAGCTAAAGTTTGTCATGAGTGAATTATTTGCGTGAGATGTGGTGAGGTTGGGGTAATGTAAACGCAAAATAAAAATAGCAATGCATTTTACAATTCTTTATACCTATATCAACTTCGTATTCGAAATATAAATATGTACATGTATGTACGTATGGACACGTATGTACGTATGTACATGTGTGTATGTTTGTGTGTAATAAGTGTGTGTATGTATGCATGAGTGGGTGTGTGTGTTAGTGTATGATTGTGTGCGAGTTTGTGTGTTTGTAAGTATGTGTGTGTGTATATATTTACACTGATCGATTGCTCTGTTAGCTTTGTAGCTCTGATTCATGAGCTAAAGGCCGTGGGTCCAATTTCCTCCCATAAACATAGGTATTTGTGACGAACACTGTCGTTTTTTTATTGTTCAGTGTGTTTTTGAATTTTATTATGGAAACTGACGTGGTTTTGATACATTTTGGATTAACTTAGGTATATGCGAGATTACGCACGTAAGCAACACGAGGCCGCGCGCGCGTTGTAGGTACTCAGCTTCGTCTCCAGAAGACGCTCACCGAATGTGACCGAAACTATAGTTAGAGTATCCGATATATACGTGAGTAATTTCGCATAAGTAAAACAAAAATGATTTTGTATTATGAACTTGTTAAAAAGAAAAAAAGTATTGCACAAGCTTTGCTTAATTTCGAGCTACAAAGCTTTGTGGGAAATAACCACCGATAATAATAACAATTATTTCTTTACAAATATAGAATTGAACCTATCATTATAACGGAGTAGGTTTGGGCGGATTTTCTCAATTCAATAATACCTATTAGTACCTATAACATCGTGAAAAACCAACACATGCCTACATATATATTTAAAAAAAAAGGTTAAAAAAATATATTCAGTGACATATTATGTCAACTCTTTCAATATAGCACAATCACTCTTTGGGACCTACATCAATAATAATAATAAATAAAAAATATCCTAGGACACTTGGCACAGCGCCATCTAGCCCCAACCTAAACAAAGCATGTATGTGAACTAAATATAGATAAAATATTTAAATACATTCTTTTGTAATTACATACATACTTATAATACATTTAGAACACCCTGACATAAAAAAAACATCTATATTTGTCACATAAATGTGTCTCCTTCTGGGAATCGAACCCACGCCCTACGGCTATATCAAGTACAGCTACCACCAAATTTGCTAACAGATACGTCATGTGTCATTTAGACCTATGCGGTGCAATAGTAAAGGCTGATTGAGGAATCATATTGGTCGATTATTCTAGATTCACTTACATTGCTTTTGTACTTAAAATTATTTTATCAATCAGTGCAAGAGACAGGTTGCCCGACAGATAACCTAAACGAAAATGCGGACAGACCGCGACAAAGATAACGAGCCACGGGCCACGGGCGAGCCTTTCGCGCCCGACGCACATTCAAGATAAACATATAGGTCACTGAACCGACCTAGTTTCGTTTAGCCGCCAATAGAGGATAGTGTTGCCAATTACCTGTCCGCGCCTCCGCAAATTATGAAACATTGTTTTTATTAATAATAATGAAAAAAAAACCTTTATTTTTGGCATCGCGTTTTGTACATTCTGTCAGTGTCAAGTAGTTTACATTTTTAGGTCTCTGGATAAAATTAGCATTTATTTACATTTTGGCTATTAAAATTAAAATTATGAAGTAAAATTTCGTTTAATTCATTTTACAACCACTTTATATAAAATCAAATAAAATAAGTTTTTCTCAATCAAGGCAAAGACACATATAGTAATTAAGGGTCAAGTCTAGTCCATGGCTTAGTAATCTAGTGGTGACTACTACAAGCTTAAAAGTAGTTGTGAAAAGAAACACAAAAAAATATGTTTCAAAGTATTTTATAACTTGCCTACACTCGTGCGTAGAATTCGGTACTGAATTTTAAACACAACACTAAAAAAAAACATAAACACTAAAAAAAAAACATAAAAAGATATGGACAACTTTGTTTCCGACAAAAACTCCAATCAGTAGAAATATTTTTAAATCGGTGATAATCCGTTAATTTCTATATAGTATAAAACTTAGTTATTTTAAACGTTGCAACGTATTTTGATTTATTTGGCAATATCGGTTAGTTTATTTCTCGCGAAAGGTTTGCAAACCTAGTGTTAGTAGTGGTATGTAATATTAATAAACAACACTCTAAATGGGTAATCGCAAGTTTCATGAAACACTACCGATAATTGGGGGACATGGTAAGATCGGTCTCAGTAATTTGTCTTATAGCAGCAATTGTCAATCCATATCACAGCGTTCGGAAATATGTTATTAGAGATGGTTACTCAGCCCATTTGAACTTACTTTACTAATGCTGTTTAAAATAAACGTTCAATAAGTGGACACTAATACAGTAATACTTACGCTCGAATGAAAGCTCACTAACCTAATTTTATTAGAAATTACGACTTTGTTAGTTGAGTAAAAATTAACACTCAAAGGGGGTAACATTTGTAAAATAGCAATACTGAGCCTACACGATGCGACCGTGTGCTGTTTAGTCAAAAATTCACACATTCAAACGCACCAATCAACGCACACAGCGAAGGTGTGTATTGTACAAACATACACGCACATTCGCACATCCTGAAACGGGGTACTATGATATGGAAACTCACGTCATTTTAACGGTTACTAAAACGTTAACAATTTTACTTAGATTTTAAAATTACGTATAAATAAATGATTTTAAAGAAACTTGATGTCTAAAATCAAATTACCCATTACAATGTTTTTAAATTAGGCGTTTACTTTTTAAAACCCCGCGGAAGAATATTTTATTTTATTTTCTGTCATGTAAATAAGTTGTGGTTACATTGCTATGCAAAATAAATTAAAAGTTTCATTAAAAAACCAGAGAATTAAAAAAAATCGACCGCGTTTATGTTAATACGTGTACATTTTGAACACTAAGAAGTCTTTCGGATTTCCATATTTCAAATCCACACACAACGAAACAAACTCTTCCTTTAAAGAGGTATTGAATAGTGACATTTATAAAACACTAGCTCATCCGCGCCGCGCTCGCTGTGCTACCTACTGGTTCCAATTGTGATCCTTAACCATCGAGGGAACACAAATACACATAATGTTTCTTTACTAAAGTCGGTTAGGCCTTTTTCTAGTATTTACGAGACTAACGCACGGCAATTGTTTTTTTAAATAAATAGATAGATAATAACATAGATATATATGATAATTTATACGGCTGTGATCATGATGTTAAAATTAAATTTAGCTAAGTTATACATTTTACTTTGGGTTATCCACGCGAATGAAACCATAGGGTGAAAAATTTATTATCAAAAAAAACTAGATTTTTCCTTATAGTCCTTTTGAGTGAGTACCTTCGAACATTTAAGTATTTAACGCTATTAAATCTCGATACTGATTTCCAATTAACACAGTTATAAATATCTGACACAGATTCGAAAGGCGTGCCCTTCGTCAATGGTCCCCGGTGGAGCCCTTGACCATGGCGCCCAAAATGTTGACCAATTACAATATTAAGAACAGATACTTTAATTTTATCGTTTTTATATCAACAAAGCCATAAAAACAAAATTTTGCAACTAAGTTACATAAATAAAATAATTATATGTTATTAACGAATTTAAAAGCAAAAAGATAGGTAAATTTCTGTAAAAAAAATCCATTTTTTTAATGTTAAAAAAGAATGCATTTAGTATTTACGATGTTACCATACCATAGATTTAATACGGGTATACGAGTATACTATATACTTAGTCAGTTTTCTCGGTTACATTTCTTTAGAGGTGGTTACTAACATTCCATTCGAGATGAGTTGGTGCTACTCCTACGAGTCCGTTCTTTTTTAACTAATACGTATTCTGTGACTCAGCGCCCGTGTCTAATATCCTGTGAGTTTATTAGGTGTGTTATGGTCTATAGCTACACACACACGCGGACATGTTGTGTTTGTGTGGGTATAGATCCGTATATGTGGTCGCCGGTTACTATCGGGTTAGCTAGCTCTAGGTTAAAATATAACTATGAGATCACGAGTGCAGTTTATATGGATAAATTAAAATATAAAAGTTACCCAGTTTTCGTGGTAATAAAAATATAAAACTCGACAACAGTTTACTTCAGTTTTATATTTCATGAGCTATTTTGTTCTGGGATATAATAGACAAGCGTTAACTGTAGCATCGGAACAGCGTACTGCTCGTGTCATACATTTATAATTTTATATTTGTAGCGATGATAGCTCAGTGGTTAGCGCGGTCGGTTAGCATGCCGAAAGGCGTGGGTTCAAACCCCAACAATAAGCTTGAGCTGCCGGTGACGGAAAACATCGCGAGGAAACCATAGCGTGATGGTAGGGTACTTTCCAGTACTCGGCTGGCTAGCTACCACCCTCAGGTTGAAAATCTGCCGTAAAGCATCTAACGGTGTGTTCCGACAGCCTCACTTGAGAGCCAGTTACAATTCCAGGCCAGGTGTGATTTACCATCTTCGACCACACCGTCTCTTAACATCAGGTGAGTTGTGGACAAATAAAAAAAAATGCGGGCTTACCATGACAATTTCCGAAAATAACTTCCTCAAGTTTTCTATACAATAAATTTAGAAATCCAGGTTATGTTATCGCTCGCCAGAGGCGCTGATTAATTTGTTTTTCGAATTTTGAAGACTTCACGAAAGTCTGTACTTCAATTAGTAAACAATAAATTATTTTCGCGTCGTAACATTTTACAATACTTTTCTTGTACGAGGACTAGTTGCCGACTTATAAATATACTAGCGACCCGCCCCGGCTTCGCACGGGTAGTAAGAATGGGTACAGTAAGCTATCCTTAGAAGGCAGGTATACACAGCGGACTTTTTAGTAGATCTATAAAAGAGGAATATCCCACCATGCATTGTTTTGTTACCCGACTTCATAAAAGGAGGACGTTCTATGTTCGACTGTATGTATTTTTTTAATATCTACGTTTGGACTTTTAATGTCGCGCTATCTATTGGATACTTACTCAATCCAGTTAATAAATTACCTTACACCGCCATCTGTTAGAATTTAATGGAACTCACAGATAATTAAACCTCTTTGTTGTATAATAAACAAATAATTTGCATTAAAAAAATATTGCGATTATGAATTGAGATAAAACTATCTTATCTCTCAAGTTGGATCAAACTGCACACAGTGTGCAAGATTTGGTTAAAATCGGTTCAGTAGCTTAGGAGTTCATTGCGGACAAACCACGTGACATGAATTTTTTATATCATTGACTACTTACTGCAATTAATGATTATTCATAAACTATTTTTACGTATGAAAAGGTTAATGGAATACATACTTGAGCAAAAAAAACATAATTTAAAAAAAGCGATTCACAATTTCCACAAAAGGTCAATCACAATTTGAAAATAAAGCATATTTAATGTAGCTTTAATTGCGATTCGATGACGTCATTAATCAAATGAAATAATGCAATAAATATTGCACGCACATATTTTAATAGAGATTTACGTGCCGTGCGATTTGAACTGAGGAACTCCAGATAGGTCAGACATCTAGAGCCAATTAGGCTGCTGTAGCTACGAATTGTATTAGATAATTCTCTTAGAGATAAGATTTATCTCTGGCTTTATCGATTTTTTATTTTTGTTTGTATTTGTTACCCCTAAGTCCTTAAGTCCTTGCCGTGGTGGTGCCGGCGTAAGAATAGTACCCCGCCCTCTCTACCCGTGGTTGCCGTAAGAGTTGGCTAAGGGATGTAATCCGCAAGATATGCAGCAGCGTCTTCCTTGAACAATCACACTTAACTGCGCTCGCCAACACGCCTGACAAGCGTGGCGAGTATTGGCAAAACCTCCCCAGGAGGAGGCCTATGTCCAGCAGTGGATGACCTATGGCTGATGATGTGTGTGATGTGAAGTCCTTAAATGGACGTCTATGTCGCGTGTACCAGAGGACTTAAGTGGGCTGATGATGATGATGAAATCGAAACCATTCTCTTCTATCGTGTACGTGCTAAGTTAAACGTAACTGCTATAACTGACTGCCTTGGTAGCTCAGTTGGCAGTAGCTCTGCTTTTTGAGCTTTGGGGCGTGGGATCGATTCCCACCCAAGACATAAACGTTTGTTCTTTGTTTGAGTGTTTATGTATTACAAATATTGATTTAAAAACCTATTAAAAATTTCGTGTCACGGTGTTTGTGGTCGCACTCCTCTGAAACGGCTCGACCGATTTTAATGAATTTTTTTATGTACGTTTGGTAGGAATGAGTATAGGTCGTAAAGTATATTTCATACCACTGGGGGATTAGCTACTTTTTATCCCGAAAAAATGTAGTGGGTAACACCGCGGGGCGCAGCTAGTAAACTATTACGTTTCAGGTTTTTTTTTTTATAGCTGACAGGCTTGGTGTTTGACCACAACTCACCTGATGTTAAGTGAAGGTGTGGTCGAAGATGGTAATGCACACCTAGCCTGGAATGGAACTGGCTCTCAAGTGAGGCTGCCGGAACACACCGTTAGATGCTTGGCGGCAGATTTTCTACTTGAGGGTGGTAGCTAGCCAACCGAGTACTAGAAAGTACTCTACCACCACGCTATGGTTTCCTCACGATGTTTTCCTTCACCGACAGCTCAAGCTTATGTTAAGTGACGGTGTGGTCGAAGATGGTAAAGCGCACCTAGCCTGGAGTGGAACTGGCTCTCAAGTGAGGCTGCCGGGACATACCGTTAGATGCTTGGCGGCAGATTTTCAACTTGAGGGTGGTAGCTAGCCAGCCGAGTTATGGAAAGTACCCTACCACTATGCTATGGTTTCCTCACGATGTTTTCCTTCACCGGCAGCTCTAGCTCATTGTTGAGGTTTGAACCCACGCCCTTCGGCATGCGAACCGACTCGATGAGATTCTATCAGTCAACTGCTTCTCAAAGTACAAGCTCTCAATATATAATTATGTCCTTATCCTACAAACCACTGTGAAGTTTAAACAATGTATTTATGTTTTTTTTTATAGGTTCTCTTAGTATCGATTGGTGTGCAGATTTATTGTAAAGTACCTGGATGACCGAGCTTCGCTCGGTTTTTCGTTGCCTGAAAACACGGATAAAACGACGTTTCCTAAAAATGAAATCTAGCTAGATCGATTTTTCGCCCCCGAAACCCCTTGCATACTAAATTTCATAAAATCGTTGAAGCCATTTTCTTGATTCAGAATATAAATATTTATATACTTATATATACATACATATATACAAGAATTGCTCGTTTGAAGGTCATCATCAGCAGTAGGACGTCCACTGCTGGACATAGGCCTCCTCCTGGGGGGTTTTGCCAATACTCGCCACGCTTGGCAGGCGGGTTGGCGAGCGCAGTTAAGTGTGATTGTTCAAGGAAGACGCTGCTGCCCATCTTCCGGATTACATACCTTAGCCAGCTCTTACGGCAACCACGGGTAGAGAGGGGTACAATTCTTACGCCGGCACCACCACGGCAAAGTATTGTCGTTTAAAGGTATTAGATCATATATATTATAGATAGATTAGATAGATTATACTAAGTAGGTAGGTTTATACAGACTACTAAGTACTGTCAAGAAACGCAAGTCACAGTCTTTCGGCTTAAAATGGCTAGTGATAAGTACGAACTACTCCAACTTATTATGCAACGAATGGTCCAGGCGAAGTGACCATTATTAGACCATTAGACATACTAGACTAGACTTGAAAATACAGGATAGGACATAGTACATCCTAAGCACGAAATTTCTGTTCCGCGAAGATTAAGATAGCCTTAATAATATAGCCTCCGGTATGTGATGGCATCTCAAGAAGAAGAACTAAATATAGACATCTAATTAGGTTAAGTAAATACATACCTTTAAAAAAAGTAATCAACTTCAATATCAATTGATCTCAGTGGTATAAATGCACTACGTAGTATATGGTGCGAACCGAACACTCACTTCGTTCAGTTTAACTGCAGAGATGTCCTTTGTTCAGTTCAAGTTGTTCAGTTTTTTAATTTATTTAGTAAATAAATTAGTAATAGAATATGATACAACACGAAATTGATTTAGTCAATATTATTTTCTTCGATTATACAAAACGTCACAATGACAAAGTCATCTACAGCGACAATCACGTAGATTGGTTGCACACACTTCTTTGTGTTTGTTAGTGTTCGTTTCTACATACAAAGAATTATTTTATAATTATGATGAGTAACATTAAAAAGCTAATTTACCCGAATAATTGCTCGATATCAATTGATCTGCCATTAATAAACATACCTAGAAGGTATATAAATATGACTATTACAATAAATAACCAGATAACCTATATTTTTGATAAAAGATAAGATTCGCAATTTAACTGTCATAAAATGTTTAAAAACAAACAAATTCAATTCGTAAATACTGTTAGCCAAACGATTTAACTAGATGGCGCCACTAGTGATACACAGTGGAAAAGGGAAATCCAATATGGCGTCTCTATCAAGTATCATTGACTACTGCAATTATTGATTATTAATAAAGTATTTTAACGTAAAAAAAGATTAATCGAATACATATTTGAGCAATAAAAACATAATTTAAAAAAAGCGATTCACAATTTTCACAAAAGGTTAATCACAATTTGAAAATAAAGCACATTTAATGTTGCTCTAATAGCGATTCGGTGACGTCATTAATTAAATGAAATAGTTAGATATATAAGTAAATACTGAATTTAAATAAATATGTTTGTAATATAGAGTTTTTATTTAAAATTTCCTACTTATATATAAATTTACAAAATATTCATATGAAAATAGAAATCACTACTATGTAGAAGAATAAATTTAATTAAAAAACTTATATACTCATACTGTCGTAATTCTTTTTAATGTTTATTTTTTTCGCTAACCATTATCTGGATTATAATTGTCCAAGATAAGACTAGCTTCGGTTATCTTGGCCTACTCTTAAAATAAATCCTGTTATCTTTAGCTGTTTATATACTTTAAAATCTGAGAAAAGTCATTAGATATGGTTTGATTTGATTATTTGTACTATGGTGATAGTAGTAAAATTTGTACGTGAAATTTAATAGTCAATTATCGAAAGCAGTATGTAAATAATATTAGCTATAAAAAAAAATAACAAAACATTTTTACCTTGACAGTGACAATTATAGCTGTTAAAACAAACAAAAAAAAAATATTTTCACGAGTTCTACGTGCAGTGTGTGCGTGACCGCAAAACGAATTCATGAATGAAAAAGTGCATGCCAACGTGGTTTAAAAAAAAAAACAATTAAAGCTAAAGACGTGGACGTTATCAATATCTCACCATAAAACATGTTATTCAAATGCGCTTGTCTTGCGGTCGTGTCCATTCAAACGTAACGTCCGTGTTTTTAGTAGTCCATCACTGTAACGTGTCATAGAGTAACAATACACAGCGTGCTACGAACTAGCTACGATCGCGCCCGTACGGAAGTAGGTTACTAACTAAAGTTTTGTTTGCGTGAGGCTGCGGCGCTGCACTCGAGTCGCTAGCCATCGCGCGCGGCTCTGTTCGCATGTTTCTCCCTCCGCGCACCGCACCTCAACGCCCCCCGCCCAGGCTTCTTTCACTCTCAGGGCTTGGGCGCCACGCGAGGGCGGGCGGCGCGGCATTGTTGCGCCCTGAGTCCTACCATTCGCTTTCACCATAAACATTTCTCCTCGTATTTATAGTCTATGAACCAAGTTTTTTTTTCTTTTTCTTTCCTCGACGATAGCACGGTCAAGTATTGTGCCATTTCTTAAGTTTTTGAGATGTTATCTAAAAATTATAAGACATCTGGTGCATTTTTTTTTAATTTATATGCATTTACATGATTTATTATTTTCAAACCACATAGAAAGTTTGCACGTCTAAAAAATATTTCTCATTACTTTATTTTTGTACATACATACTATAATAATTGTAGTAGTTTAATGATAGAATTGCCCAAAATTTGAGTCTTTGAATCAAGGAATCTAGAAATTTATTTTCCAAACTGAATAGTACAAGAATTTATTGTTTTTTCTGTACTGTGGAATAAAATATATACTTTCATATAATATACGTAAAATAAAAAAATATGAACCTAGCACACACGTATCTTTGCTTTTTAATAAATAAACAATTAAATATTTATAAATCTGAATTATCAAGATGAAACAAAAAGTATTAAGCAGAATCAAATCATTTATTACATTAAGGATAATTAATTAATTCAATTATACTGACTACCCGTAAATCAATCAACTCATAAATTATTTTAAACCAACTTGACACAGCACATGCTTGACATTGTACTTGACTCGATATTAATGTTTATTATTTTTTCAATTTATAGGTTAGAGTTTGACCTCTACTCGCCTTATGTTTAAAAAAGATGAAGTACACTTACTTTAAAGAAAACTTAAAGCGGAAATATACTAGGCTTAAAAAAAAGTTAAACCAAGTTAAAGTTACAAGCTATAATAGTTTACGCTTGGTTTGTTCAAATTGCAATAGGTACATTCCATGGCCCTGTAGATTCCTATCTGCAGTGTAACTTATTACTCGTGAATGTTGGCCATTTTAATGCATTCTCAGGCAACGTACAATTTGATAATGACCTTCAGAATATAATTTTGTTCTCAAAACTAATATTCTATGTAGTATTTTACTTCGATGTAGTTGAAAGAGTATGTGATTCAGCAATATATTCAGACTATGCCGCTAGATGAATCTAGATATATTTTTTTTAAATGGTGTAATATGTGTTATTTGAAACTACTCGAAGTATAGCTTGGAATATCTTGGAACCTTTTTCTAGGATACCAGCTTCTGCGTGAGCAGTTTTTGTTAATAAAGCGTTACAAGCATAGTACCAGGAACACAGCAAGTGTAAGAAGGCTTTAGTAGAATACGTTGCACGGTACATCGCACGTATTAGAGCGCCCATTGTCGCTAGTTATGTAAGGCGGAGGCCGTCGATGCTTCGAGTCAACGAACGGCATTGACACGCGCCGCCCCGTTCCCCTCCCGCTCCCCCTTCACCGCCGCTGCTGAAACCAGCAGCTGCAAAATTAGGTCACGAGCTCCGAGCCACCTCATACACCGGCCAACTTACCCAGACACCCACATATCTCACTGCACTTAATGACGCGGAGAACGGACTGGGGTCGATTGTGACTGGTGCTTCGGTCCAAGACGACAAATGAAGTGAACCTTCTGCCGTTCACATCTGTGACGAAATTTAACGTTGGATCTGGCTAACAGTGGAATGGCTAGCCTTTAGATGCGACCTTGAAATGATGATGTTACATACAAAATAGGTGCTTTACTTCCAATACTTGTTGCATAAAAACCACCAGGTAAAATACTTGTTATTAGTCTTGTTACACAATGTAACAAAAACTAGCTAAATATAAGTAAAACTAGCGCACAGAAAGTTCTGTACCACAGCACATTATTATCGTTCTAAAAATTTTAGCAACATCTAATAAGGACCACGCATTAAAAACGCGTCATATGTAATATTTTAAGTTTGAATGTGCGATTTTTTAACGATAAATTACGTTTTTTGCTCTACCAACCAGTTTAGCTATATACCCTGCCCATCCAAAGGTTGCCTGGAAGAAATCACTTTAGACATTAAGGTCGCCATAAAATTGCCACATAACTTGGTAATATTTAATAGATACATGTACTTATTATATTTGATTGTATTCAGTTTTTAATATACCTATACGTATAGTATATCTATATATGCTTATGATTTGGTGTGCAATAAAGTGTTAATTTATTCTAAGACCCATTATAAAACGCACCTGTTTATTCTTAAAACTACCGAAATAAAACCAAATACCTACTACAGCTCAATGTATCAATAAATCAAAAATTACTCAATAGTATTAAAAATAATATAAAAACACTGCAATAAATGGAATAAAAACATAAATATAGTCAATAGTTTCTAATATCAATGCATGAAAACGGAGAAGGAAAACGGCTCTGCGCCGCCGGCATCGAACGAATGGCTAGGAGTCAACGAACGTCATTGACAGCTTCTACCACCCCATTTTAAGCGTTAACATTAAAGAAATAAAGTTTAAACTCCCCTAAGAGATCTCCACAACCTAGCCTTGGCTTGTACCGGCCTGGCTGACTTAGACATTCTATCTATTTTTACGAGTACATAGTGAAGGCTTCAAGTACTAATAGTGCATTCTGTACTTCTATGCAATGGGTTTATTTTATAGCATCGACTTAACGCCTTGTATATTACGTTCTAATTCTGTTAAACTTTCATTGGATTAACTACCGTAGCGCTACATAAGTGTGTGTGTATCATATAAAAAATGTACTGTAATTATGTCTTGAGCTAGAGGTAACACAGATATATTTTTTTTGTGAATAGTTTTATTCCATACCGAATTTCATGTTTTTGGTTTTAGCGGTTTCTGTTGTAGTTACGTAGATTTTACAACTATTCGTTAAGAGCTCTGAATGAGATTCAAACTAGGCGAACACGAAAAATCTATATGAGCGCATATCGTATACCCGCGCGATTAGGTTCGTAATCGCGTCACATTTTGTGATCTCCTCAGATGAATGGCAATAAGAACTCACGGTACGGCCCCAAAAACCTAAATTGAAGAATAAGAAAACAAGTTTTCGACAAAAAAAAAATTGTCCCTATATTTATTAAAATTGACAAGATGCCTTGAGACAGTAAATAGACTAAGTACTTTAAAATTAAAAAAAAATATATGTGCAAAATAGTAAAGTTTAAGTAATTCAGTTTATTTTCTCAATTTGTTTATCAGTACTTAGTGACAAAAGATATAAGTAGTATGTACTTAAATGTGACTATAGGTACATTAAAAATGTAAAGGCGTATTAGCTATATGTATGTATATTAGCTTTACGTACTCAACAAGGTAAACACCACAAATAATGTAAAGAACTATATTTATATATGTTGTTATTATTACAATCAACATAATACTCGTACCTATTATTACAATAAGTGTCGTGTGATAAGAAAACATAATAGTAGTGGCATCGATGTTTTCGGCAGCAAATTTGCAGCGACGTTGATGCGTGATAGCATTCAAGCTGACGCGCGTCAGCGTTCACATCACGTTACAAGCACGACAATAATATTGTGATGAATCAGCGATGTAAAATGTGCATAAGCGTGATTATAAACTATTTAAATTAAGTTTAATTTATTTAACTCGAATAAGTCCCGGTGATAAACATAATTAGTGTTTCAATCGCGAACATGCAAAAGCTAAACCGCATCGGTACAAAAAAAAAATACATCAATGCTATTTTATTATTATTTTAGTCCATTTTGTCTCACTGCTGGGCAATACCTCTCTTCCTTCCTCTTTCCTCTTTCTTCTCTGTCATGAGCATCGTGCTCATCTTTCCACCGTCACCACCGTCGATCTATCTATCGATGCTATATAGTGTCTTTTATTGGTATGCATCAATACAATCCCGATATGAATCGTTGTATAATTAAGCTTGATACAGACACAATACAACATTTTTATAGAATAGTCTATTCGCGGACAGACATAGCGTAAGGATATTTGTAAGCACAAATGCACGTTTTTATTGATGCTAAAAGATGCCGTGTGAAACGGATTTAAATATATTTATTTTATTTATTTCATAACACACAAAACAGAATGTAATAATATTAATTTCAATTCAATTCACATTTTTCATCTGTATCACATACGAAAACTATGTACATATGTGTAGGTGCATTATAATAACATTTTTTAAATTTATGTTCGGTGCTTACGCGTTTTGGAGAGTCAGTTTCAACAAACATTTTATTTAGGGAGGTCTCACAAGCAACAGGCTATTTCATAGTATATTTAAATTGCTTCGTACAATGTAATCTTACATGGATGTAATGATATATAGTACACCATCTAGTTCTTAATATTTGCATAGTAGAACTTTCTAGCTATTTGCAAGGTTGTATGGTAAACATGTCCACACTACGCACTTACAAAATTGCATTAAATTTGGACATTGTTGCATAATTCTTAAAAAGTAGGTTTACGTTTTAAACCAACACAAATATTGTATAACAAGACTGAGCTCATTGCATTTGATCGATGCAAAGTTGCATTCAAAGTTGATACCCAAGGTTATGTTATATATATCGCTGCATACATACTATTAAATACTAGTTGAGAGCTTATTACATATTTACAAACGTCATTACCTCAAGTTTATTGTTTCATTATAAAGGTAATATAGAGTTAAAGATAGTGTAAAAATAAGCTTAGAGTAACCCAGAAGTAATTTTAAACAAAACAACGGAAAGTTGCCATATTTTATGTCATATACGAACAGTTAGTCTGATTCTAAACAATTCAAGTGACCGCGAGTGACATTAATAGATGAGTACTGCCGTATACCGATTGATACGTTACATTATCGACCCTGGTTCATCTTAAAACAGCAACTTACAAGCCATGTCAAAAGCCGGCGGTATGTTTAGTCTGACATTAAACATCGTTGCACATTTAACACAACGCCATGTAGCTCCAAACCAAGCAAAGCTCTTACTATAAAATTTAGATAACTGATAGAATACTTAAATACTATTTTTTTGTAATTACTTACATTTATAACACCCAAACACAGAACAATAAATAATCTATGTGCGTCACATAATTTTTTGTCTAGAGTCGGAATCGATCCTACGCCCTACAGCTGATGAAACAAGAATTACCGAATCAACTAGCATCTCATAGCTATCACTAGCCCTCATTCTTTAAGTTACATGAGATTTGAAGACAATCGCCGAAAAAACGTATAGCGTTTTTAGTATTGTAGGTAAGCTTATGATGTTTATTTTGACAGCGATTAACATACCACGTCACGTTTTGATATATTATTTCGGCAAAACGAATCAGCCCTAATTTTATAAACTGTCCACTGCTGGGTGCGGACCTCTTCTCATTGTGAAAAGGGTGAGGTCATACTCCACCACCCTGGCCAAGTTCGCGTTGGCAAACTTCACGAACCTTCAAGATTTCTTTTTAGGGTTCCAAAGGGCAAAACGGGGCCCTATTACTGAGACTCCGCTGTCCGTCCGTCTGTCTGTCTGTCCGTCAGTCACCAGGCTGTATCTCACGAACGTGATAGTTAGACAGTTAAAATTTCCACAGATGATGTATTTCTGTTGCCTCTTCTGTAACAGAAATATTAGAAAACTCGTTACTGCTCGTTTTATCTCGATATTTAGATTACGGCAAAAGGTAGACGCTTGAAATATTCACAGAATATTTAGTTATATATCTACTTTAAAAAAAAATAATTAAATTAAAATAAAACAAATATTTAAGGGAGGTTCCCATACAATAGACATGATTTTTTTGCCGTTTTATAGATAATTGTACGGAACCCTTCGTGCGCGAGTCCGACTTGGCCGGTTTTTTAAGGTCTCTCTGACATATTGCTTTCCTCACGATATTTTCCTTTGATGTTTGAAGTTATCGGCAATACGCATATAGCTTAGAAAAGACAGAGGTGCATGCCATGAGATTCGAACCCAGGATCTTCAGATTAGAAGACGATCTTCCAACTAGGCTTCTGAAAATTTTGGCATAGAGAATCCATACATATTCAACGTGGTACGTGTTCGTAGGGAATTACGTCCTAAAGTATTCAATATTAAGACCTATGGAAATTTATACGTAGTTTAATGTTTAAGGAGTGAGACAGTAGACCAAACGTACATAAGGGTTTGCCGAGTTCAGTACAAACGGCTCATGTCCTCACACCACCGCCCCAGTTTCAGGGTGTGGTGCAGTGGGTGAAGGAACGTCATTGACCCAATGGGTACCTGCGCGATACGCCTCCCCCCGCCTTGCACTCCGCCCCTCGCCCACTGATAATAATATAACAATCTCCGGGAGTATGGCATTGAAAATAGGTAGGTACGAGGCACCTCACTAGGGTCGTCAGGCCAAGAGAAGATGCTGTTAATTTTGTTTCACATAGACAAATACAAATATTTTATTCTTAACACCAAAGTTACAAATCATATTACAAAATATGTCAAAATATGAACCTTATTTGAAGTGGGCGGCGATAAGTCTTGCACCACATACCATCTATCCTCCTAACAGCTCTACCTTTTAATATATACCACCATAAATATAATAAAAGAAAATATAATATATATATTTTTTTGCTAGTAAAACAATATTTCATAAATTCAAAAACACTGAAGAACTAATAGCAATCTGACATACAGTTTAAAAATATTTGAAGCTAATGCAAATATGAAGTTTTCGATAAGGCCAGCTCAAATTCGTCAGCCCTAAGATTTAGTGCGTCAACGAATCTCATGAGTCAAGTTGATCAATACCTAACGTGATTGAGGCGCTACGCTTCAAAGTGGGCCAGTCACAAGTGGCCCGTGTATCATTGATGACGACCTTGAATCTATTGAACGGACATCCACCTACGACATACCCACGAACAAGTATAAGGACTCATCGGAACTGATTCAAAACACTGCCTTATCACGAACTTTTTTCTTTTCATTTAAGACAGCGCCATGTAGCTACAAAATAGGTAAAGATGTAGGAAACTTATTTTTGTAAATACGTACTTATAATACATAAATGAATACCCAAACACACGATAAACAGCTATATTTGTCACATAAATGATTGTCCTGGGTGAGAATCGAACCCTTCCTGCTCATGAAGCAGAGCTACCACCGAAAAATCTAACAAGTCAGTTTTAGATTATTCTCCTTTTTTTCTTTATCGACAGTAAAGTTAGCACGACAGAATAAAGCTTGATTCACATTACACTACGCCTTGTACGGGCAAACGGATCTGATATTAAAGCGTGAGGACGTCGAATTCATATCGCATCATTAATTTATATTATTTCACATTTAGTTTTGGAAGTTTAAACTCATCAATTTCATTGTTAGTGACATAATGGAGCAATACATAGACTGTGATTATTTAATTCTTTAAGTAATTTTTCATTAACAATCTTTTGAGAGCCAGTTCCATTCCAGGCCGAGTGTGCTTTACAATGTTTAACCATACCGTCGTTTAACATCGGATAATTATGATGTGGTCAAACACCTAGCTTGTCAAATAAAAAAACAACAGGTAAACCCACTATGTAACCTGACCGTCTCTATGCACAGATTCATTTTTTAAGCTAACTGTCACGCCTTCACTTATGCCACGTGACAGTGACGGATACAAGTTTATAAATACATATATATTTTATAATACATACAAGTTTACAAGTTTGGATACAAGTTTGCGTGGTGGTAGGGTAGGTACTTTCTAGTACTCGGCTGGCTAGCTACCACCCTCAAGTTGAAAATCTGCCGCCAAGCATCTAACGGTGTGTTCCGGCAGCCTCACTTGAGAGCCAGTTCTATTCCAGGCTAGGTGTGCTTTACCATCTTCGACCACACCGTCACTTAACATCAGGTGAGTTGTGGTCAAACAGTAAGACTGTCAAAGTTAAAAAAAAAAATCGATGTCAAAAACGAAAAAGCTTCGATGTCATCTCCCTGAAACTGCATCAATGTTAACTACATACAAATGTAACGCTAACTCTATAAAACAAAAACAACAAATTCGAAGAAAAATCGAAGTTTGTTAATATAAAACATATTTTATAGTTACATTTTCAATGTCAGAGCCCACGCTCTTGTGCGCGCCAAACTTACCCTACGGGTCTACTTTACTGTGAATCAGGCTTTAAAATCTGTTTAATGCCTTTCATACTTCGTATAAATAATGTCCCCTGGACTGCCCTAGCTCATTTCATAGAGTACCTGCTTCAAGAGCTGTATAGAGTGGGTTCGATTTCCACCAGGACAAACATTTATGTGAGGATAAATATTAATTTAGTGTTTGTATATTCTGTATGTATTATAAGTATGTATGTATTGCCGTGGTGGTGCCGGCGTAAGAATAGTACCCCACCCTCTCAACCCGTGGTTGCCGTAACAGTCGGCTAAGGGATGTAATCCGGAAGATGGGCAACAGCGTCTTCCTTGAACAATCACACCTAACTGCGCTCGCCAACCCGCCTGCCAAGCGTGGCGAGTATCGGCAAAACCCCCCAGGAGGAGGCCTATGTCCAGCAGTGGACGTCCTGTGGCTGATGATGATGATGATGTATTAACAAAAAAAAAAACTATCAGTTATCTGGTTCCCATAGTACAAGGTTTGCTTAATTTGGGACTAGATGGCGCTATCTGAAAATGTGCTAGGATATTTGTAGTAAGTATGGCAGGACAACACAGAGATTTTTTCCATTAATCAAATACAGTAACCAGTAGCGCTATAGCCAAAAAAACGTAAAAACAACTGATATAAATTAAATTACGTAAATACTGAAAATAAAATAAACATTTGTCAAGTATTATATTATAATAAAATAACTTTAACTAAATTTTAGTTTAATTCTGGAAAACGTAGAAGCAATGAAACAAAAAACAAAAACTTTTTCCAACAATAACATTAAAAATATGTGACTCAAACTCTTAAAGAAGCCTCAAAAATGTCAGCGTGTTTCGAGATAGCACGCAACCCATACATAAAGTTAGGGTAGGTCCGGATAAGACCTAGGTTAACGTTGCGCTTCGACTTAGGTTCGGAACTAACCTAGGCTAACATGCAGGAAATATCTAACGTAAATCATTTGAGCTGCGCATCGTCGACTTCCATTCAACATACATATATTCCTATTCTATATTTCATTACAAATTACGCACGGCGAATAATAAATACTCGTTATTTATTATTCGATTTCGATGTCAAAAAAGGTACCATAATTTTTATTTTTGAATAGTTAATGATAACATGATCAAGCCATTTGACTGGATAGTAAGTGCGGAATTTACTCGTATTGCTACAAAACATTTAGAACGTAGTGATTTATTTTTAAAAAATTGCACTGTGCGAAATATCAAATTATGTAGTTTGCTATTGGTTTTTTTTTGTAGTATTAAGTATCTGTAGACCAATAACACGTCATTACGTTCAACATAAAAGTTTTAATGAAAGTCGATTAAAATCCAATGAAAAAGGACTACAGTCATTGGAACAAAGTGCTTACGTGGCAAGTTACGGTAAACCCGACCTATGCAGAATCTAAGTGCATTATTGAGTAATGGGAAAGGTTAGCCATCGAGCCCAACATAAATTCGGTCGGGCGAGGAGTGAGGCACCCCCGGTATGGGGTGGGGGGCAGGGGAAGGCTGACACGTGCGGGTTGCATCGGGTGAACGAACGTCATTGACCCACCTCGCTTCGGGGCCTACTTACATAGAGCAGATAACACCCCCGCCGCGATAACGCTATCGATGTGCGTGTGTTTATGCTAAACAGTTATAATAATATAATACAGTTGGATGTATTAACTAATACTACTTGTTCGGCACACTTTGAAGACACGCGTCTGTGTGTGTGGCCTCGGCGAGGTATCTACTATTGATAATGTAATTTACTTATTAGAGTCTCATGAAGGTCAGCCCTTTGACGCAGCTCTTGCAATACCATAACGGAAAGAGTTGAGGGTCATTGAATCTGTACCCTGAGGCTTTGTGTTACCATCATAAAAATATTTAATAACTCCAAAACATACCTAATATATGTTGACGCAAAAGCTGTAAAGTTTTAAATGTAATTATTTTAAAAAAGACAAGAAAATCTTATTTCTGTAGGATTCCGCACGCGATTTGGTTTTTATAACTTAGTAATAAAATATTTTATGACGCTACAACAGCCTTTTTGGGAGACTGTGTGCCTGCCAATCTAATCTAAAGGTCCTAGGTTCAAATCCCACACTCTTTTTTATGTATTACCGTTAGCTTCAAACGGCGAAGGAAAACATCGTGAGGAAATCTACAACTGCATGTCTATGAGTTTGTAACTTTCGAAGTGTGTGAAGTCTGTCAACCCGCATTTGGCTAGCTTTATCCTTTTCACAATGAGAAGAGGTCAGCGCTCATCAGCGGAACCGTCCCACAAAAGTAGGGCTGATTCAAACATAACAAAGTTTGCCAGTTTTTTTTAGGTTCAGACATATTTTTTTAGGATTTCACAATATTAAATGTTGCAAACACGGTGTAAAATTCCATAAAGTTAAAATGTTAAGGGCACAGTTCCAAGCTAGATATTATATTGAACCATTTTCCTTCTAGACTAGTAATTTGGTGTCAATGTCAAGAGTGGTTAGATTATTCACTTTACATTTACCGTATTTGTAAAATGTTACTGGTTGTTATGTTTCTACTTAATAAAAAAATTATCTGTCTTATAAATACCGCTGTTTTTTCACATCCGCAAACGCACATTTATATATCTACTACTACTTGCATTAATATATGTATGTATACATATATTTAGTTTTATTTAAATACATACTAAAATTTGTATAAATGTTTTTTTTTAACAACCAACATCTCCCGTCTGTTCTCAAGCTGTATCGTGTTTTCCATTCTTGGTTGCCTGGAAAAGATAGTTTTTACAATAAGACCGCCATTTGTGGCACTAGCTCATAAGATTATTTTATTTTCTATACTTTTTTTACTATTTTTGGTATGCACAATAAAGAGTTTCTATCAATCTGTTTGCTTGCATGTCTACTTGGTTTATATTTTAAATTTATTTTTAGTCTGTTATAGGAGGTGTTATCTACTCTATTAGGTCCACTGCAACGGAGTACCACTTCCGGCCTCGACGTCCCGATCAATACGGATCGGGGAACGAACCCACGACCTCGGACGTAGAACTAGGACACCGCGCACGCGCTCATCCGTCGCAACACGGTGCATCCTACTTCACTCCTTTTTGAATTGCAAATTTTTATCAATGAGCCCGAAAATAGGAAGCTTTAGCTCTGAGATCGAGTATTCTCAAATAGTCGAACCTTTTAGCGCTACAAGTTTAAAATTGATAACACTATTAAAGATTTATAGGGTACTTGAAGTTGCACGAACTACGATGACCTGTGGTGGCATTTGCAGTGATCAATAGTTTCAGGGCTGGACTTGGTATTTTCAGTGATAATCTCAATCATAACTTTTCTGTTCCGGCGGCTACGTGAGCTTTGATATTCCCTACTCAATTAGACAGTCCTTGAGGGTAACGGAATTGTTTAATGTTTTGAAAACTGATTGGTATGCACGTTTTTACATTTAAATAGAGTTTTTTAGTAAGCTTTGTATGGTTGAGGTTTTACACTACTAATAATGCAGTAAGACACTTATTTTTCTTTTGACGAAAGCGTTTGTATTACCATTTTTATGTACCTATATTAGTTACACATTTATTTATGTTTACCATAACTTGCAAAGCTTTAAATCAGATCTTTATGAAATGTAGGCAAAGCGCATAAATACAATTTTTATGCCCTATGTGAGTTATATCAGAAACGTCCTAAAGTGGGGCTGGGCTAGCCACGTTAGACAGATGTCGGGAGATCGTTGGGCCAAAATCACGACACAATGGTTCCCTCAAGATAGCAAGCGACTTCCTAGACGGTCCAAAGATAGCAAGCGACTTCCTAGACGGTCCAAACAGAAATGGAAGGAACGAATTTGACTCCTGTTTGAAAGACTCGACATAGGTTGCAAAAGATTGAGAAAAATATAGGACGGAAAAGAGGCCTTTGCCCTGCAGTGAGACAGTACAGGTTGATAATAATAATAATAATATGAGACAAATCAGTCAAGGTGTTGAGAGGTTGCAAGGTCTCAATTCGGGGTGACTCACTAACTTATAAAAAGCCCACCACGCCACCTGACACTAACTTAGATTCGATTTAGACATCTGCAGCTTTATTTATGTTGTCAAAGCATTGCCAACCCGGAGTGGGGTTCAGTGAAGCCCATATATTTTTTCGATTACTAATAATATGAATGGTCTACGGTTTTATATAGGGTCTCGGTCAGTAATAATCCGAAAGGAGCTCATTCTAATCATCATTACGAACAATTTTTACAGGACTCAACCAGAAATTCTGAAAAAAATGATGCTATGGTAGAAAGCCAACGAAATTTTTTCATGGAATGACCGACTTTTTTCGCAATTTCAGAGTTGATTCCATTATAAAAATTGTTTCTTATGATCAGTACAGTGACTTTTACGTATGATTTGTATTGTTTTGTATTTAATTTAATTAAAACGGTAATATCAAAAAACATTAGAAGACGTGAATTACATTTGCAATTGTAAATTTTTCAATTACAATTATTATTATTTTAACAACAATTGTGTAGGCGTATTCTACCTTGAAATAGAATACAGTGTTTTGCGTGTTACTAAAATGAATACTGTACAGATTACCACAATTATTTAGGTAATGTTAGCATTTAATAATGTTTTTGTGTTATCAAGCACTTGCATTTAAAAATAAACTCAAAAAATCTTTAAGTTTTACTCTTTTTTGCATCATTTCCCCAATACTGGTTGTCGTATTCCTATCATTGTATCAGCGTCTTTCATATGATGTTTCGCCAACGATCAGTGCCAGTTTTTGGTTACATGAACCACGGCGATATGGACAAAGCATTGGACCGTTCTTTCTGTTATACCCTCTATTTTCCGGTGGTGATTAGTTTTTCAAGGTTGTTGTTGGGCTTACCATGTATAACTACATGGTCTAATTCCCCCATGCCCATTTTTCTATCAGACATTCAGAAGCTCAAAAAAGCGACGTCGTTTTCTGGTTGACTTTCCAAAACTAGAACGAAACGATTTGATTCCACGTTCATTGTATGGATTGCTAGACATTGGAACTGAGTGGGTGTTCCCAGTTGGATGAAATCTGAGTGTCTTCAAGTCGAGAGTGAATCGATATCTTCTGGGCAAGCTCTATCTTAGACCGCATCATCACTTAACATCAGGTGAGATGACGGTCAAACGTAAGCCTATTTCTTATTTAAAAAAATGGCCTAAGACTCAGATATTTTTCGAAGAAATGCGCTTAATAGCCTGAGGGCATAGCCGAGGTAGCATTCTATATTCGAGAGCGCTAATCTAAAAGTCCAAAAATATACGGGATTAACATAAGCTACCCACGAGTCATATCGGCATAGCCCTCTGAGCTTGTTATCGAGTTTGAATTCGTTGAGAACCGATTGGTTGGTTCTAAGCACAGATCATAGGATATAAAGTATTTTATCCAGCACGTTTCGAAGGTGTCTATGAAATAAGTATTAAATATAATAAATTATATTAAATGGTCATGACTCAGGTAATATTTATATTCCAAACTCGGTTTCGTTTCCTTGTTTGTGGTTGCACAATCATACCTCCATGACCCTTTGAATAACATGTGATTACTCTTAACCATGCTCATTCTGACCTTTCCGTCGCAGCACAAACAAAGCAACCAAATACGAGCCAAATTTTATATATAGCCGCATAATATAAATAGACAAAATATTGGTAAGGCCGGTGTTTTAAGGTGGAAGCACACTGGATAATTATTTCAATATTCATTAAGAACCAGTCAGCCTTGAATATGAGAAGAAAAATAATAATAACAAACCGCCAACAGTTACTTTCTTTCTTTATTATATTTGTTAGGATTACGATAAATTGTTAAGCCGACTAACCAAGGAAAGTTTAATTTTTTTCTATTTCATAGGGAGGAAGTTCTCAAGTACCTTCATTTAAAAACTTTAATTTTTAAACTATGTACATAGATAAAACAAATACACATTTTATTAATAATGTCCGAGTAAATATTAGTACTATTAAAAATTAGCCAGACTTGCATCTCAACTACCACCAAGTCAGGTCTACCTCAAAACATGTGATTTTTTTATTGGGACTCGATATGAAGCCAAATTTAAAAAAAAGAATGGTTGACAAGCTAACAGCCCTGTTGGCTCATTGGTTGTATGTCTGCCTGAGCTGTAGGGCGTGGGTTCGATTCCCGCCAAGGACAAACATTTTATGGTATAAACAAATGTTTGTTCTGTGTCTGGTATTAAGTATGTATTTACAAAAAAAAAGTATTTATGTATTCTATCAGTTATCTGTCTTCCATTACACAAGCTCTGCTTAGTTTGGGGTCAGATGGCGCTGTGTGTAACGTGTCCTATGATATTTATTATTATTATTATGCTATTTTCCGTAACGTGCAGTGAATCTCAGTGAGTTCAAGCCTTTATAAATTTTGATAGCAGGCCACGTTGCATTGCCAAGGCGAGTGCCAAAAGGCGCATTAAGGTCAGAGCCAATGTCAGGGGCCCTTAGGATTTTGTCTCCATATCATTTGTATTCAACGTAATCACCCGCTTGAGAGCTTCATTCATGAAAAGACAATAGATTGACAATTTTTATTTGCTTCGTAATACTTTTAGTGCTAGGTGGTAGGTCTTCCAAGCAGGAGGTCGTCTATGTAGGTACCGCCGCAGTATCAGATATTCTGCTTCAAAGCAGTGGCATGTAAACAGTGAAGGGTACTGCGGCCAGCTAACTCACAGGGCTATTGAGACTAATCATTGAATGTTTTGCGTGGTGGTAGAGTACTTTCTAGTACTCGGCTGGCTAGCTACCACCCTCAAGTTGAAAATCTGCCGCCAAGCATCTAACGGTGTGTTCCGGCAGCCTCACTTGAGAGCCAGTTCCATTCCAGGCTAGGTGTGCTTTACCATCTTCGACCACACCGTCACTTAACATCAGGCGAGTTGTGGTCAAACACCAAGCCTATCGGCAATTAAAAAAAAATGTCTCAAAGTAATGACTGCCAAAGTAGCAATGACCCGTACATTGTTACTCAAAGTTTTGGTTACTGTTGTAATGGATATGGCAGGCGTAATCCCTTATCATCAAAAGAGGGCTTAGTCTCATTACTTTTACATAAAACAAACTGACAATAATGAGTGAAAAAAATTTTTACAAAATAATAATCTGTTTAAAAATACAGCTGCACGTAAAATACGTGCAGCTGTATTTTTACTGTATTTTAACTTCCTGGTAAAGAGCACTATGGATAAACATGAAAAGGATAAACTAATTTCTGCCTCATCAAAAACTGAACGCTTATATCTCATTAGGTTTAAATATCTTATCGCTTATATCTCATATAGTTAATGTATGCTCTTAGGCTTAGTAATTTACTGACCGACTTAAATTATTTTATTTAAACACATTTTTTGGTTTATTAGCTAGATAATTGACCACAGCTCAACCTGATGTAAAGTGATGGTGTGGTCGAAGATGGTAAGCACAAGTGAGGCTACCGGAACATACCGTTAGATGCTTGATGCTTGCGACTTGAATGCACCCAGGTTGTATCTATTAGGATTGTAGGTATCGGGAATTTAAAACTTGACATGATCTCTTTAATTGTATATAGAAATATATTTGTTAACAATAGGCGGCGAATGAAAATACACAATAGGATATTTCATTTTAGCTAGAAACCGCTGTGTAATAATAATAATAATAAATAATAATAATAATATTTTTTATTGCCAAACAAGAAAAAAACAAAACATTTACAAGGTAATGTGTAAAAGTTAGATCAAAGACATAATTAAAATAATCATAACGATAATTAATTTATTGGTCATTACAAGTCTTATCAGATACAATTGTATTAACAATAAAAACGATGTCAGAATTAAAATAACAATTAATACAATAATGTCACATCCCAATTATATTTGTCAATATAATGTCATCATTAAAAAAAAAGAAACGTCAACCACCAAAATAAATAAAAAACTACATCATAATTTAAGTTGGAATATATGTACCATGTCTCAAATAAGTACAGCTTTCACCAACGATTCATTTCCAAATTGTACTCGTATTGAACTACTTAATGAAAACAAGTGCACGTCTGCACATGTGTTAGGCATGTTGTGTGGGATAACCGACGGTAATTAAGGCCAACGCAAATAGAATAAAAAAATATGTTTTGTTATTTGTTAGGTTTTTTATTTAGCTGAAAAAGAACTAGGAACCTACCTACCAACTCATTGAAAGACGCCTGTTTTATTTAAAATGAAACAAAACAACGTGAAGATGCCAACACTTGTGATGTCAATGCAAGTAGGTATATACAATTATTTTTAATGGACTATAAATCAAACCAACGAATTAGTCAATTCTATAAAACAGTTTTCACCAAATTGCAATAAAACTAAATTAACATCTATTAACATTGTCTCTGAAAGTATAATTGATAATAAAAATCAAACTAAAATTATTTATTTTTAAAACATTTGAGCCCCGACTGACAAATTAGCAAAATATTCGGGCCTCAATTACACCTTACCAAAACAAAACAAATCGAAACCATAGAAGCACCATCTTGCCGGGTCAGGATGACCTCTCCGAATTCCGAAGGTCGCCAGATACACGTGGCAAAGCTATATAGCCTCATGTACAGTTATACAGTGCTATGGCAGTGACAGTGGCTCGGCCCCCTTTGACCTATTTTCAGGTCCCTTCTAGTAGCGGCGTGGTGACGCAAGCGATGGCAACGCAGTGAGAGTACGAACACTCTGAAGTGGGGGTATTTTTTTTTTTTTTTTTTTAAAAGCAATATAATAAAATGCATAGTACGATCAAGGCTTCGTGGTTGTCCAGATAGTATGTCGAGTTAAATGACACAAGAGCGGCTCCGATGTAGAACGTCGGAACTTTTTTCATTGTTCACTGTATATCTTTTTTAGATTCTTCGAAGTTTTAGAAGGGTTTTGATTTTCAGCTACAGTGAGTATTTTTTTACAGTGGAAAAGGCAATGCGTCCTTATAACGAATTCCTATAGAGCTAACTTCCTAGTTAGCTCTACACTGCACTGCCTCCTGGCAGTGGGAATGCTACTTGTGGGTAACATACACGTTGAATATAAGTCACTTTTACTTACTGTCATTATCTACAGTTATCTAAGTTACTCCAGGCCGACGCTTAGTTACTTTCGTATATTACTTACCGTTACTAATATTCTGGTATCGCAGACAAAACGAGATTAGAGATTGTCTTTATTGTCTACACAAAAAATTATAGCAAAAAATAAAATAATTTGAAAATAACTGTAACAAGTGGCCTTATTGCTAAAAGAAATCTCTTCCAGGCAACCTTAGGATGAAGTGGATTCAAAGAACAGATAAAGGACGGGGTATAATTATCATCTATACTCTAATAGTGCTAATATATACTAATACTTCATCATCATCAGCTTATCGTAGTCCACATAGGCGTCTCCAAAGACTCGCCACTCAGCCTGACTTTCGGCTTTTCGCTTCCAACCACCGCCAGCTGTCCTATGTATATCGTTTCTTCATCGAGATTCAGGGCGTCGAACGCTGCATTTGTTAATTTGCGGTCTCCACTCTAGAACACTATTCGTGGTCTCCAAGAATACCTCAGTGATTATCAGTTCTGCGACACATATATTAAGCATATTGCCACTTCAGCTAAATAATGAGCTTCAGCTAATTCGCTAAGCTATGTCTGTGACTTTTTAAATTGAATTAGTTTGCAGTTTGAACATTAATCACAAACTTTAAGTTTTATTTAAAAACATTTTTGAGACATCGCACACTTAAACGCAACTATTACTACTATTTACTGAAAAAGTGTCGACAAATGTATTTAGGCGATTTATTTTGTGGAAAGACTTTTAAGTGTTTGCTATTTTTTTTTATTTTACGCTACATGAGATTTACGTATGGCCACAGAAATCAATTCGTAAACGTCGATTCTTCATTCTCGAGATTAAGATAGTAAAGAAGGCCACAGTTAGCTGCAAAAAATATTATCAAAGTTCATACTTATTGTGGTTGAACCGCACGCATCCGGCCGCCTCTGAATTGCATCGCTGGTTTGGAACCCTTTAAAACACTTGAACTAGTTTTAAGGATATCCTATCGTATTATACCTGAGACGTACCGTAGTTACATCTAACATTAGTAGATAGATGCAACTATAATCATCATTGCACCATCGCATTAGGGAACCCCTGTAAGGATGGTGTAAGCTGTTGTAAATAAATAAATAAAATAAATAAGATTTTAGCGGCTTTGAAATGTATTACGACCTGACATCAAGTCAACTGTGGGCAAATGCCTAGTCTTTCTACCATTATAAAAAAGTATCTTTGAATCAGACCTGTTTTTTTAAATAAAGTCTCCCACAGCTGGATTAAGATTCTTCTAATTATGATTCTTCGCCGGTCCAATGTATGTTAGTAAATTTCACACACATCTTCGAGTACTTTTTTTAAGAAGTCTGAAAAAAAGTAAACAAAATTCTTCTTGTCTCGGACATGTAAGTTTCCGCACAATCTTTTACTTTACAATTTGAAGCCAATACACACATAACTTAAAAAAGACTGATGTGCATGCCGTGGGATTCGAACCTTCCTGAGTTCGAAACCCATCCTACAGATGCTAGGCTGCTGAAACTTCACCAAACTGAAATCTGCGAAATCTCAAAACAAAAGTCTTTACCGGTGCTGTCTGCCTGACCTACAGTGCCGAAACGTCAACACTCACAGGTGGCGCTCACAAGTTCAAAGTCGCTCAGTGAGGTATAGAAAGAACTTATGCTCAGCGTTTCTCTAAGGGATCGTGTTCGGAACGAAGTAATTCGGCAAGTCCAGCAGTGGAGCATGACAGGCTGATTATGATGATGATAGCTCCTTAAACATTATAGTAAGTTTCTAAAACAACAAACAATTTTTTGGGTGAATGTAGTGTTTTTTGCTAGGTAGGTAGCATTCGACATAAATATTACTCAAAGTGTTAATCGGTGAATATTTCTATGTAAACTTATATACATCTTTTAAGCGCTTAAGTGCAGCTTTTATTGAAATTATTTATAGACTAATTACTCTAATATCTTTTTTCATTTTCTTTTAATAAGAGATTGCCTATTTAATTACTTCAAAGATTGCGATTGGTGTCGATGCGGACGGTTGTGTGGGAAGAAGTGCGTAGTATTATGTTACAACAATCAAGGAGCCCGGCGCGCAGCTATAGCTCAAGTGCCACTGCAGCCAACGACCTAATTCCGCGGCCCGCCCGCCCAAATGTTAATGACCTCCAAAACCCAGGTCGAAGTTCACGCTTACACGAGCAAGGGATTCCATCTACTACCTCGTAGCATTTTACGGGTCACACCATGTATTGATCCGGTGAAAATTCGAGATTGTATCTGGGTTAGACGGCCTCTGGTTACTCAGATTTGTTTTCATTCTCAAATTAAACTTGAGTTCGTTTTTAAAATTGGCATCGGGCGTCCGATTAATCGTGAATTGTTTGAGCAATAAAAATAATTTCAAGACTATATGTTTTAAATCTTCGCTCGATTTGTTTAATGAAGTCATTGTCTGTACGCAGATCGTCGTTCTTGCGCGTAGTCATTCTTCTCGGCAATTATTTGTACGCTTACCTCGTGAAGAATTTTAAAAACAAAGGAATGGCAAACTGGCGGCTTCGTGTCTAGATTTTCGGATACGCTACAACGGTACGCCAAAACATATCGATATATCTATCCAACTAATTGCTTGACTTGAGACTTAAAAATTAAAATATACGTAGAACAACTAAAAGAAAAGCGGAAGAAAGGGCTGAGTGGTGTGTCTTGGGAGAGACCTATGCCCATTAGTGGACTACGAAAGGCTGATGATGTTGATGATGAACTAATTGGTATAGTACCAGTTAGAAACCATAGGAGAAAAATGTAGAAGATATATACAAATAGTATAGATAAACTCTTAATTGTTCACACCAAATTTACAATCTTTTCCAGGTAACCATAGGATGGCATGAAACAAAAACTATAACTTATTAATCATCAATATTTTGTTATTATTAATCATCAATTTACAATTAGCATACAGCGGCACAAGTACTTCTAAGAACACATTCAAACCCACACACGGACACGCGAGCCGTTGGTAGAGGAAACCGCCAATAATTACAGCTTATTTACGCCTATGCCTAGTCACGCGTAGTAGTGTGCTATCCGCACGAAAGTTCTATTTGCACACAAACGTCATAATGACAGAACTACACAGAAGGACTACTGCTAGGCAAATGCACTTTCGGAGCTCATAAATTATGCTCCTGCTCTATCACTAGGGTTGTCAGGAAGGATTATCAAGATGGGAAAACAGCTATATATAGATAACAGAAAGCCTATACAGAGCTGCCTGTCAAGTAACTCAACGTCAACCCAGTTCGTAGAAAAAAAAACTTAATCACTTAGTTAAGTAATAAGTTTCTCAGAATCTATAAGTGCTCAAAAATATTGTTCTGATATTTGGTTTTAAAACAGAAAAGTATGGTATCATTAATTTAAACAAAATAAGTTATCCTTTGAAATAACTTGCCTAGGGCAGTATTATATTAACTTTTTTTTAAATAGGTACATATTCAAAGTTCGGTCATATTATTTACTACGTTATTTAACTAAACCAGCAAAGTTTTTGGCGCGATTTGTGTTATGTTTTACGATTTCCGAGTTTGTATTTGATAAAAAAAAATAGACGTCATTCCAATTAGTTTACACAGTATAATTTTTTATGTATTTACGATGTATAAATGTATGTATGTAAATATTATCACTTATAGGTAAAACTTGTTCACAATACAATGCGTTTTTTGACTACTGTTTTGAGTGACCCTGTATAAAAATTAAAAAGTACATACAGGGTTATAAGTACGGGGTGTCCAAAGGAAATTTATGTACTCATCACTATGATGGACTTTTGCTATTAGCGTAAATCGTGGAAGAAAAATACTTTGTCTAAAGATTAGGTCAAGGATTAACGAACTTTTTCTACAAACCAGCTCTTCACTTTTTACAGCTGAACTGTTTTATTTTCACCCTTTATGTCAGTTACATGCTCTATTCTAATGCGTGACAACCCTAAAATATCGTTTAAAGTGTAAGTACATATCGTTCATACAATGTACCTGCATTCCAGAACTTTACGATGCAATTCGATAACCAACACATAATTTTATGACAGACCCATTTATTTATCCAATTAACATTAGTGTTTATGTGAAATTATAATGGAAATATGTTTGAAAGTTTAAATGTAATTCAACGAAATAAAATTAGTTTCTTAGTTACGTAAATAAGTAGCTTAAATATATATTATAGTTATCAACATTACCAAAACTGCATTAACATTGTGATTCAAGATTACTTTTTTTTTAATTTATAATAAACGCTCCATAGACACCGGGCTTTGCGTACTTTGTCAACTTTGAATTACAATACCGTGAGAGGGAAATTACTTTTAATTTAATAGTATTTTTTTTCTTGTATGCTTACAATACGTCAAGAAGGCTCTTATTAAATAAATCAATATTGGAGGACATTTAACACAACGCCATATAGCCCAAATCAGAGCAAAGCTTGTACTATGGCAACCAAATAACTGATAGAATACCTACTTTTTTCTTGTAAATAAGTAGATACTTATGATATCTAAGAAACACGCAAACTCAGAACAAACATGTATGCTCGTTACACAAATATTTGTAGTGGGTGGAAATCGAACCGTCGCCCTATAGCTCTTAAAGCAGATACATTTTCAAATAAGACTACGGCAGAGCAGTCAAAGTCATATTTAAAAAACGCGTCAAGGTATGTTTTGCTCTCTTATTGAACTATCAAAATTAACTTAAAAAAACGGCCAAGTGCGAGTCGGACTTGCGCACGAAGGGTTCCGTACCATTATCCAAGAAAAAAGCAAAAAAAATAATCGCGTTTGTTGTATGGGAGTGTATTATATGGGAGTTGTGGGGTCTTAAATATTTATTTTATTTTGTTTTTAGTATTTGTTGTTATAGCGGCAACAGAAATACATAATTTGTGAAAATTTCAACTGTCTAACTATAGGTTCTTGAGATACAGCCTGGTGACAGACAGACGGACGGACAGACGGACAGAGAAGTCATAGTAATAGGGTCCCGTTTTTACCCTTTGGGTACGGAACCTTAAAAACATGTAACTTTAAAAACACGTTTTCGGTAAGAAATCTAATGTGAGTTAGAGTTTCGAGACCCTGGTGATTATAGCCATAGGTGTGATATAAAGAAGTAAGCACTTCCTGTAATGGTTTAATTTTTTTACTAGTTCCCGTAATTTTGGATTTCCGCGCATAATTTCTGAACGACGAAATAAAACTTGAATGTCATAAAAAAAGTGACATCCCTAGACTAATTGTTGCTTATCACCGCTTTGAATCACCCAACTTCGTTTACGATTACGCTTTGTTTATTAGTTTTTACACCTGCCTTTGAACTTGTAACGCTTCAAACCGTTTCGAGTCTCCTGAACCTTTTTCAACACGATTATTCGTTCCATTGAACTGTGACAATTTTTGTGACCGAGCTCTTCACTTTGTTTTTTTTTTCATTTGTTTTGGCTTGGCACTTTTGCGGTACTTATATTTCCTTTACTTACTTCCTTAAAATTAAAAAATTTGCAAGTACACACCTGTGATAATGCTCAGAATACCATGGACAGCACATCGGACCAAGCAACGTATCGATACTTCAGCAGCTTGAGGTCACGATGAGACTGTCAACCACCTGTCTCAAGCATGTTCTCGAATATTTTGGCTTCATTGCCAAGAAGGAAGGCGACAACCTCGAAAAATTTATGGTTACGGGGAAAGTCGAAGGCAAGAGAACACGAGGCCGCAGTCCTTTGGGTTAACGTAATACGTGAACGGCTCCTGGGAGGTGGAGGTCACGACCCTTAGAAATGAGGAACACAACGATAGGAGGAGAACCTGTGATAATACAGACCATACCTGGCCAAGCACAACTAGGAAAACATGACTAAAAAAATTTTGGAGTTTTGCTGGAAAGGGGTAAAGATCGTGTCGCGTCCAATAGTCAACAGCCCTGTTGGCTCATTGAGAGTATGTCTGCCTGAGCTGTAGGGCGTGGGTTCGATTCCCGCCAAGGACAAACATTTTATGGTATAAACAAGTGTTTGTACTGTGTCTGGGTGTTCTGTATGTATTATAAGTACGTATTAAAAAAAAAAAAAGTATTTATGTTTACTATCAGTTATCTGACTTCCATCACACAAGCTCTGCTTAGTTTGGGGTCAGATGGCGCTGTGTAATGTGTTCTACAAAATATATTCAATAGTAAAGCCACTACTATTTTACTAGTGCATGACTGGACAGGTCTATCGACTTACTTTCATGTGATTTAGAACTATTTAACTCAATTTTTCATAAAATACTGGAAAATATCAAAAAACTTAGCACGGCCAAATGCACAAAGTGCAATGCTAAAAACATAGAAGAATTAAAAAAACGCTGCTCATCCACTAATGTCAACTCTTATTAAACTCAATTCACTTAACTGTCAATTCTTACTAAAGGAACGGTAGAGGATTTGCATTGAATTAGCTGATGTACGTGTATTCATATTTTTTGTGTTTGGCTTAAAATAAAAATGTAAGCTGATACGTTTTTTGTAGAATTTCGTGATATCGACCCCAAAAAGTAATCTGTGCGATCAATAAAAAGTCCTTAAAAGTCTCTAAAGCGGTTGGCGTTCTTTTCAAACAGTGTTCAAACTTCAAAGGTCCGTTTGAAAGAGCGAGTGCATGCATCCATAATGTGGAAAGCCGTGTGAGTACTTGGCTGGAGTGCAGGAGAGGTGGGGGCGGCGCCTATTCCTAGCGCGAAACTAGGCCGGCCGCCGACCGCTGGCGCTTGCCGCAATTCACAAGCGGAGAACTTAGCTGTTTGTAATATTCGAGGTCAAATACATACACTAATATTTTATTGACAACACTAAAGTTACAAGTCAAATTGCGTAATATTACTTGAAATATATCATTAAAAATTCCAAAAACACTAATTCCATATCTATGAAAAAAAAAAACAATATGAAATTGAAAATTAACACAATGATGCAAGCTTATATAATCATTTGACAGACGTCATTCAGGTATAATTGCACCAATGGTTTTTTTTATAGGAGTCTTTTTATAGGCACTAAACAGCTTAATTAATGTCAAGTGACGATTTATTAATAAAGCATGCTTACTTAAAATGCTGCCTACATTAACAAACATCATTTAACTACTATGTATTATGAAAATGAAGTACACACGTTCTATATCACTTTGTGAATGAACTTTGTATGTCAAAGTGAATTAGTTATATTAGCTATTGACAGGTTAAACAGTGCTAAAAAAGTTCATACACAATTTTCACGCGATATGTTCATATGTTCACATCCTACTAATAATATTATAATTTTTAAATTTTGAGTGTACACACACATGTTTATTATGCCCACTCAACTCTATAATGACAGAAAGGATTTGGATGAAATTTGCTGCGGAAGTAAATTCACTTGAGCCATAAATTTATACTTTTTTTTTCTAAAATTAGTATTAATTGGATACTGGAAAACAAGTGTGACCGCGGGGCACATTTGATGTTAATACTATAAACTGCATGTCATGATAAAACTTTACAAAGTTAGAGTTAAGTTAGCAGTTTGTGAAACCGCTAGTCCCTTTAGCTTTCGTCAAACATCCTTTTAAATCTCCGGACGTACACTGTGCCAACACAAAAATTACTTCATAGAACAGAGGTTCAAGAATCAAGATCTGTGCTGATTACGCTTAACACGAGGCTTACAGTATCAAAACATCTTCAAAAATATGTACAGTAATCTGTTATTTTCATTAAAAACCCTAAGGTTATATACTAATAAATTAAATTAACTTTTTGTGACAACTACCCATGCATAAAAAACAAATTTGACAAAGAATCTAAAAGCCATGTTTTTTTTAAAATAAAAATAGATTGACATTGTAATAAGTATTATAAAGTTTATGCATCTTCCTAGTAATGTAGTGATCGACAAGCATTTTCTAGTTCTTTTTGGTATAAATTATAGCATAAATATAGTTATAGTAAAAATAACTAGGCTATCAACAAAAGTTATAATTAATTTGTGTAAAAATGTGTTTTTGTCGCTTTTTGGAATTAAATTTAAATCCAAAATACTAACAACTGTTAAAAAGTTAAAGTTGACAGATCTAATGTTACTAAAAATTATTTGTAATTAATTGGCATTTGTTTAACTTGTTTTACTTGGCACAAGAATGTCTATCATTACTTTGAGAATTCAAAAGGAAGAGCTGAGATAGTCCATATTGAAAATAAATAATCACACACAGGTTATGCAATATTTATTGTTAATCATTTATTCTAAAGGAGTAAATTTTAAAACAAAAACGTATACATTAATGCTCTCATTACATGGATATACGTAGGATTTAGACGCTTACTTAGCAATTCACAGATAAACGTCCACATTAATAATGCTTCGTTCAGATGATCTATGGACTATCGCAATTCAAACAAACATTTACTTGCACTTTAGAAAGCGACTCTTTGTTTTCATTCCACAGCGGTAATTTATAGTAATGAGGAGAGATCATTGCACACCGTTTTGTAAATTGTTCCACCTAAACTTATAGTCTCGTCATATTTGCCCACGATCCAATCGTGCCATGCTTTTATAAAGAACCTTTTGGAGCCTCTTAATTTGATCCTAATGAGCCTAATCGAGAAATAGAAAGTGTATTTCCCTGTTGCGCTCCAGAGCGATGCAACCGATGCAGGTGTCGAAACTTTGACTATTGCAGTTAGCGTACTTTCACTAACACCGCTAATACCTCGTGCGATAGGAAATATGGAACAAGCACCCAACGCACTATCAATCGCGTTAGGTACTTCTTTGTATATATTTTGTGTCATCTTATCGCAAAATCCTTCAGCTTTGGCTTGGAAAATAGTACGTAAACAGAGTCATGGCCGGTTGTCGATCTCCTAATTTGATGGTCACTTTGTTATTGTTCCGTTCAGTTTTATATGTTACCTTGAGATAAATCAAGCGCCTGCTTTACATTCTATTAGTAAAGTCCGAGTTCTCTTTCGCATCACGTCAATAGCAATAATATGATCAAGGCTAACGAAACTAAAATATTCGCTCACATAATTTTATTGCTCGTTTAAACCTGACATTCACCCAAACCCTAAAACCGAGGTAATAAAAACGAAGTGCGATTCAAATAAATTAGGTCAGAAAAATGTGACGATTCTTTGAAAATATGCCCTGTTTACACGAGCAACGGTCTCGAGCACGCTTGCCCGTATTTTATTGGTAGTTTAAAGATGCGAGCGAACTTGCCCCAGTGACCACTGAGATTCACTTGGTACAAATATAAAGCATAGGCCCACTAGCCAATAATAGAAGTCGGTGGCACATTGCCGTCCATTTGCGAGTACGCGCCCAAATACCTACCGTATTGCCACTCGACAGCAGCTGAATATAGTTGCACTTTGGCATTTGAGCAACGAAAATCAATAACACGTATCCAACTACCTATTTCTACTACACCCTTATGTGTATTAGATGCGTTATCTACTGCAAATAGCAAACAAAAGTAGCCACTTCGGCCTATTTCCCGTTGTACCATATCAGTGTCTAGAGTGCATTTGACATTTTGTCGTTGAAAAGTGCACGGATCATAGAAGTACTTGCGTGCTGCGGGGGGCGACGTGGGGTGCGCGGGGAGTTCGCCGGTTCGCGCTGAGTAACCTACATACCGGTCAACACTCCGGCTCAGTCAACACTCGTTACAGGGACATTAGGCGCGTTTGCCGAAGCAACTGTACTTGCGCAATTAGTGGAATGCACAGCAGAGATAGTTGCTGGAAGACTAACATCCCACCAAGAACAGTTGAGTTGGATTTTGACAGCCATCAGTCTCGCTTGTGATTACTTTACGAACCGATATACTTATTTAAATATACATTGCAATTTTTAAATGTAAAGTATTTTATTGATTTAGGATTTATTATAAGTCATAATATTTTTATGTATACTCTGGATGAGCCAATGGCTAAATAAAGTTTGAATAAACTGTATGATATCGACCAAATATTTAATTGAAACCGTTTGGTTTCAATCTTTAATTCGAAATGAGATCAGATGAGTAAACACAGACCTGTTTCTCCTCATGTGGAAACGCTCGAAAGTGTCAACTTACCTGAAAATTAAAAGCATAAATTAAAATATGTATACTGCAAATACTAAAAAAATCATATACCATGCCAATGACCGTAGCTTGTATTTTACGGACCATCTGTATCTACACTAAAATTTTATTGTATCAGTGGCCTACAAAATTAGTACGTGTCTGTGTCAGAATACAAATTTAAGTAACAGTAGCGCTAATTACCTGGTAGCGCGATTAATCATACCAGTGGCTGGAACGCCAATTCGTTGAGTTCAAACTGACTAACGCCAGCATTAGATGCGACTAGACAAGGCCATAGCTATCAGTGAAATGTTAAGAAGGAAAGAGATGGATACACAAAGTATTTATTGCACACATAACAACATTACAAGTGCAATTCACGCACACATACAAACATTTTCTATTTCTATTACGCGTTCTAGGGTTGGTTATCGTTTGACAAAATAGTTTAATATGACTTTAGAAGTTGTATGATCTATGATATAGAACCACTTTCATTCGATTAGACTAAATTAAGGGTTCGACACGATATCATTCGTATAGTAGGTACTTCGATACACGAAATTCAGGAAATCTCTGAGCCTTTAAACTTTGAACGACGATACAATACTATAACCAAATACGTCGTATTAAATGATATTTTTCCGAAACATTTTGGTAAAAGAGAAACGTTATTAGGTTTCGATTCTAGGATGTATGTAAAATCTTCAATCACTCTGTCTCTTAAAATAGGGTTAGCTGGATCAAACAACTACTTTATATAATTATGTTTGACTTCAGTCTGACAATATTTTCATGAAAAAAAAAACTTGAGAATAAGATACAGTACAGCTTTTCAATGTATTTAATACGTTTATAAATTAAAACTATTTTTTTTAAATAAAAACAAATGTTTATTATTTATGTAACACGAACACAGGATGTTTGTTCTGTTTCTGGGTATTATTAATATATGTAAGTATTTTATGTATGTATTTTGTGTTTTGTGTTGTAAACACAAATTGGATAAGCATTATTTCACATAACACAAGCTTTGTTTAGTTTAAGGCTAGATGGCGCTGGGTGTGTGTATTTTTTTAAATCTGTTTTTTTTATGGTTGACAGGCTAAATATTTCACCACAGCTCACCTGATGTTAAATGACGGTGTGGTCGAAAATGGTAAATACACCTAGTACGAAATGGAACTGGCTTTCAAATGAGGCTGCCGGAACTGCCAAGCGACAAATTTTTAATTTGAGAGTGGTAGCTAGCTAGCCGCGTACTAGAAAGCATCCTGCCACCATGCCATGTTTTTCTCACGATATATTCTTTCACCGGCAGCTCAAAGCTCATTGTTGAAGTTTGAACCCACGTCCTTCGGCGTGTGAATCGACCGCGGTAACCACTGGGTTATCATCTTTTATAATGCTCGTACTCATTTTAAAAAGCTGCGAACTGCGTTACTCAAGTTGTGGGTGACATACGGCTTGTTTTTAGGGTTCCGTACCGAAAGGGTAAAACGGGACCCTATTACTAAGACTCCGCTCTCCGTCCGGCTGTCTGTCTGTCCGTCTGTCACCAGGCTGTATCTCATTAACCGTGATAGTTAGACAGTTGAAATTTTCACAGATGATGTGTCTAGTATAGTTTGTTGCCGCTATAACAACAAATAAATATTTAAGGGGCTCCCATACAACAAACGTAATTTTTTGCCGTTTTATAGATAATGGTACGAAACCCTTCGTGCACTTGGCGGGTTTTTTTTAACAAAACAGATACCAAAAGTAGGTGGCGGCTGTTATAATGTTTACAGTAAAGGCGCAATATGCTGATAGCGCATATTATAACAATTCTGCTTCTATTGAGGGTATTCGAGTTCACGTTGGGTTCTAGGCCAGACTGTCGAAACAAGTTCGCTCGTTATCTATCCGCCTATCTGATAGGTATTTTGGGTATCAAGTGCGTTGCTATAGGGCGTTACTAAAATATATGCATTTAGTGGCCAAACTGGTGATATAAAGACATTGCATGATCTTGCATGGTGGTACGGTACTTTCTAGTACTCGGCTGGCTAGCTACCACCCTCAAGTTGAAAATCTGCCGCTAAGCATCTAACAGTGTGTTCCAGCAGCTTCACTAGCTAGGTGTGCTTTAGGGATTTGAACCCACACTCTTCGGCATGCGAATCGACCCCGCTAACCACTGAGCTATCATCGCTACACATTTTATGTCTAAGTATAATATGTGTAAGAATGTGTATAAGTATCTTCTTCTAAATATATATAACTCAAAGGTGACTGACTGACTGACTGACTGACATAGTGATCTATCAACGCACAGCCCAAACCACTGGACGGATCGGGCTGAAATTTGGCATGCAGGTAGATGTTATGACGTAGGCATCCGCTAAGAAAGGATTTTGATTAATTCTACCCCCAAGGGGATAAAATAGGAGATGAAAGTTTGTATGAAACTTTGTCAATTTTAAACCGATTGGGCTGAGACATTGCATGTATAAAGCTACTATGACGTAGGCATCTAGCGCGGGTGAAACCGCGGGGCACAGCTAGTAGAATCATAAAAGGTCGGCAACGCATTTTTAGTGCCCCTAGTATTGTAGATATGCCTGCTTGTTTGCCACGTCTGGCATAAAAAAAGGAAAAACTTTAAACCGTTAAAAGTTAAAACATTAACTTTTTTCTAGTGCATTTGTTGCACACGTACAACACACGAATATCAACATTGAACATCCTGTAGATAACAGCAAGACCGACTCACCTAATTCTTTCAGCGATAGTCTGTAACCTCCTTACTGTTTGACGACCTAGACGACCACTTTCCTGCTTTTGTTCATAATATTTTTGTTTTTAGACAAAGAAAATCAACCAGTAATAGCTGGATTGACGTCATAACTTAAAAGCTGATCTAATTTTAATGCTTCTTTGTTGGAAGGCCTATCAGCCACGAGGAAACATGAATATGACAAAACTGGTAAGTTAAGCGCTTACGTCATGACTATGCATGCGTGTAACTCTATAAATATTAATAAAACTACGCTGATACTGTTTTTTTTTTTAATTACAGACATGCATAATTGATTATTTTTTTTGCCAACAAAAACTTCAACACAAGAAAATCGTTTCATCGTTGATTTATCATTACTTATTTAATGCCAAAAGACGTGAGAGAAGTGACGGCGTGGTCGAAGATGGTAAACACGCCTGGCCCGGAATGGAACTGGCTCTCAAGTGAGGCTGCCAGAACACACCGTTAGTTGCTTGGCGGTAGATTTTTAACTTGAGGGTGGTAGCTGGCCAGCCGAATACTAGAAAGTACCCACCATGCTATGGTTTCCTCAGGACAAACCGTAACCTCCTCCGCCTTCCTCGTAACTTCGCGGGAATACAGAGAAAGGAAGATCATTCCACAATTTGCAGTTCTATTGCAAACACACGATGAGAAAAGGCCCGTTCCCAACAGTGGATAGTTTAGAAAAATAGAGCTGATTCGTAGTGCAAAGTCGCATGTTAGGGCTGATCTACCAATGTAAATATTGCGCGTGCAATATAACCTACATACTTTGTTAACTTCAAGCAATTTTATGCAATGCTTTATCAGGGCGAACACTGTGTGTACCGCGCATACAATTCCCATAGAAATGGGGTTATCTTGATAGATTGTTCTCGTCTCCATAAATTCCTGAAACGCGATAGCAAAGAAAGCTACACGTTTCGTAATGTTCGAGAAAACAAAAACTTTTTTACTGTGGGAACTCACGTGGTTTTGACACATTTTTGTTTTACTTATGCGGTATATATAACTCACGTTACTATAGTCTGAGTTTCTGATAAAATTAAACGTGAGTAATCCCATATAAGTAAAACAAAAACTTTTTTATTTAACCGAATTAAATAAATACCGCCATCTAGTCTTAAACTAAGTAAACCTTGTTGGAACCATTTAGCTGATAGAATATTTATATATTTCTTTTTTGTAAATACATCCAGACACAAATAACAAACATTTATGTATTTATAGTCAAATAAATGTTTGTCCTAGGTGGGAATCGAACCCACGCCCTAGCTCTTCTTGAAGTATTCTACGAAACAAGGTGAAAAATCAATTGGAAAAAAAATTTCGAAGTTCATTACTTTTAGACAAATTGCTACACTTTGGTCACTTATAATATAAAAGTACTTTGGACTAAGTTGAGTTTTGCCTCGGCACTAATAAAAAAACAGGAAAAAGTATCTCGTTTAAACTTAAATACCTAGAAAAGTTATACTAAACAACATCGAAGAATAAAAAAAAATCTTTTAATTATTTCCTTCGCTTAAGGATATTTGGCACACCAGGGCTGTTCGCTTCGCAGCTATTTTAAAGCTGTTTACGAGTCTTAACTCTGTTATCAGTGGAAAATCCCCAATCATTTTAAACTTGTTACAATATACGCGAAACCCCCCGCCGACTCATCATCGAGCAATGCAAGTTAACCTTTCGACGAAGTTCGCCACACGCTGGTTTGTCCTATATTTCGCCGCTGGCATCCTGCCCGAAAATAATTAGTCATCAGCCGCTTGACTCCAGCCGAAACATAGACGCTTCTACGGTTAGCTCAAAATATCGCTTATGGAACACAAAAATATATATATTTCTATATTTCCGTTACGGGCTTATGTGACTAGAAATAAGTTTGAGTCATTGTGTTGTTTAGAATATGTCATAATAATATATAAGCATTGATTTTTTTATTGCATATTAATTTGTATCTACCTATTATTATAATTCTTCTGATAAACCTTATACAATGCCAGATAACGGGACAGCCATCTGTTACCGGCACATCGAACTGATTGTTTTGGCTACTCGTCACTAGATGGCGCTAATCGACTGTAGCGATTATTTTGATGGTAATAAAAAATTGCATTTTATTACAATGTGGAATATTTTGATTTGCATTAATATATTTTATGTACCTTATCAATATTAAGCATGAAATAATACATAGGTAGAGAATGTTTAATTTTTGTTTTAATAATTATGATTATACTTGAGTTTTTGCAATCTAAAGAAAAAATAAGCACACACGTAAAGTTTACCAATAATCTAAGAAACATTTTAATTTTATGTATTGTATGAAGTTTTTATAATAACGCTACAGTCTACAAACCACATCATTTCATACGCTCTACGCTTTCGTAGCAAGCGCTACGAACATCGTAGACATTATGAATTCTACATTCCTGTTTTAATTTCTCAACGAAATAGTAAATAGGTTTTTTTAAAAAAAAAAAAATGTCAATCTAAAAAAGTTACATTTTAATTTTATGACAGTTTTAAGTATGTTTACCTATTCAGACACAAAACTTATATTTTATTAAATTTGTTCAAATCGCGAAACTAACAATTACTCATAACAGTATATAGTTTTAATTATCTAATTAATTAGCTATAAAATCTGAGCTAATTTACTAAGTAAAGTAAATAATAAGTATCTATCTAGAATAGGACCACCTCCATGGCCTCAAATTAAAATGACCAACACATCACAGCCCATAACCTTTCCCACTAATATCGTAATCGAAGCTCGTGGAAATATTGCATCTGTGTGGGTGTCTGCAGACCAGGCACACTAAGGCTAGGCACACGTAGGCTAGTCTGGCTGCACTCGGCTACGTTGGGGCAGGTCTGCAATCCAGAGAATATAAGCATAAAGTATAGACTTTATTGAAAATGTAGCTAGGTATAGCTTTAGTTGTCGGTGTCTCTGTTTTGATCTTATTTGTACGTTCATGTAATGCTTCTGTAAAGCTTATATTTTGAGATTGTAGGAAAACTTGTGAATGTATTATGATCACTAATAAGAAATACCGTTGATGAACATATAATAAACTTCAAGAATGGTGTCTATTTCATTACCACTATCAGGTGTTGAATGAGTGTTGTAAACAATAAGGATTATGTTTTTTGTTTTTTAGTTATTATATATTTGCATTTCATTTAATTAATTACCTCTATTTATAATAAACGACTTTATATATGTTATGCTTAACATGATTATGAGCCATCATTTTAGGGTTCCGTACCCAAAGGGTAAAACGGGACCCTATAACTAAGACTCCACTGTCCATCCCTCTGTCTGTCTGTCCGTCTGTCACTGTCTAATGAACCGTGATATTTAGACAGTTGAAATTTTCACAGATGATGTATTTCTGTTGCCGCTATAACAACAAATACTAAAAAACAGACATGTTTTTTTTGCTGTTCTTATAGATAATGGTACGGAGACCTTCGTGCGCGAGTCCGACCCGCACTTGGCCGGTTTTTTATAAATTTATTTGCGCTGCTTATATATGTATACTACTATATATATACTTCTGTAATGGAAAGCTCTGGAAGTAAGTACCGATAGTCCGTTTTATCCCCTTATATGTCCATTCTCTTTTTACTACAGAACATTTAAAAAGATGGTTTACTATTATATGGCAACATATGTACATATATCATACATATGTACATATATCATACATATGTACATATATCATACATATGTACATATATCATACATATGTACAAATATCATACATATGGTAACTGACGTGGTTTTGACATATTTATGTTTTAATTTTGCGGGATTAATCACGTTTACGTTATTTTGGATATTCAGACTATACTTTCGATCACATCCGGTGGCCTTGTTCACGCGTCTCGTCTTGCTTTGTACTGAAATTATATTGGAGTATTCGACAAATATAAACGTGAGTAATTCCGAATAAGTAAAACCAAAATTTCTATTCATTGTGTATATTTCTTATATGCATTGTTATGCATTCTTCGTTTCGATATACATAAGTTAGAGCTTGTCGAAGTCGGATGAATAATTAAGTAAATCTGTGTACTTAATTTTCTATATACAAATTGTTGCTTACTTGGCGAGTTGGTGCTCAAATACCGTGATAAAAATAGCATATGAATTGACCTATGAATAAAGAATAGTACAGACACTAAATGCTAATTGATCGATTTAGATTTAGTAGAAATTGCTAAATTAGCACAAAAACTGATGAAAACAATAAAAATGTAAATACAGTACAGGACTGTACGAAACATCAATAGCACTAAACTTAAATTGAGACGATCCAATAAAAAGGAATTGCTTCAGCGATAAACATCAAAACTCAAAGCTAAACTGCATAAAAACAAAATAACTTCTGCAAACAAATTTGAGAAACAACGACGTTTATATTAAAACATGAAAAACAGTTATAAAAACATATACCTGAAGTCTGCTATCGATATACATTTAGAAAAAGGAAAGTTTTATAGCGCTGATAGCTCAGTGGTTAGCGTGGTCGGTTCGCATGCCGAAGGGCGTGGGTTCAAACCCCAACAATGAGCTTGAGCTGTCGGTGAAGGAAAACATCGTGAGGAAACCATAGCGTGGTGGTAGAGTACTTTCTAGTACTCGGCTGGCAAGCTACCACCCTAAAGTTGAAAATCTGCCGCCAAGCATCTAACGGTGTATTCCGCCAGCCTCACTTGAGAGCCAGTTTCATTCCAGCATCGAGAGGAAACCATAGCATGATAGTAGTGTATTTTTTCTAGTACCTGGCTGGCTAACTACCACTGTCAAGTTCAAAATCTGCCACAAGCACCTAACGGTGTGTTCCTGCAGCCTCATTTAAGAAACAGTTCCATTTCAGTTTAGTTGCGTTTACCATATTCGACCAAACCGTCGCTGTGGTCAATCACCTAGCTAGATAACCGAAAAAAACCTACATTATACTTATCTATATTTATGATTTTCTCGCGATACACTATTTATACGTTCGAAAAGGGCTTACTTAATTTTAGTTTATTTCCAAAAGATTACAATATGAGAGGTTGTATTAAAAATCAAGTAGTTCAAACACCTGTAAAAAGCTCTTACGCTGAACAACATTAATAATAACTCACAAACAAATTGCTATCAACATAAACAATATGAAAATCTGTAAAACGAATACTAATGCACTTTACCAACACAAACACACACTCACAAACATGGATACAGACTTTCGAATACAGTGTATGTACATTTGCAAAAAGCTTGGGTGTGTGCGAAAAGGGGTGGCGATATCGAGCTATCCAGACCTATCTAGATATATCTAGATGTCTGGGTGCATCGGTGCACTGTTGGGATAGGTTAGGGAGGTAGGGGTAGGTCGGCACCCCCAAAACAACGCATCACTAGAATGTATAGGCATTGCGACGCGACAAATTGCTGTTTACCAGCTGACGGAATAAAATTGTTGGTACCTCCCCAGTTTTCTCTGCCTTAAAAACGTTGTTTCAGTAGTTCTGAAGTGATGCATTTAATTTAAATAACACAATATCATTTATAGATATTTTTTATCTTTAAGAAAAGAGCATGACGCCCGTTTGATATGTCCCCGAGCTTACAGTATCGTGGCAAACAAATACCCCTAAAAACCACACGAAATTTAATAGATATTATTGCCATCAATGGTTTTATGGTTAGTCTGTATGCAGTAGAAGTTGGAGCGAGAGGTACGTTAGAAAAACCTCTTTGTAAACTTATTAGATGACCTCGACCTGTCAAGAACAACCTTAAATTCAAAGAGAATCTACAGCAGTTGGAAGGATCATAACAAATTTGGTTTGGCATACAAAATGGCAAACCAAATGTGAAAAAAAAACCAACTGTCTTAAGTGCATTCACTTTCTAGTTTCAGAATATCTTTTCATTATTCCGATTTGAAATCTTTAGAAGAGTGCTAGAAAATTGCATGTAAACCACAGAATCAGATATTCTGCTACCAAACGGTTGTAAACATTTGAAGTGTACTGGAGGTAGCCAAATTACAGGGTTGTTAAAGAGTAACCATCATATCTCAAAGTAATGTGCGCCGAACGCAACGACGCTTGGACTTTGTTTTGTTAATTTAAGTTTTGGATATCACTGTAATGGTCATGGACAAGCGTCGGTTCTCACCATCAGGATAACGTTTCGTGTTATGAGGTTTACCAACATAAATATAGATAGATAGAAAGAAACTTTATTGTGCACACCAAAAATAAAAGATTCTTATGAGCCACAAGTGGCGGCCTTATCACTAAAAGCGATCTCATCCAGGCTTATAAGAATGGAAAACACGTTACAGCTTAAGAACAGATGGAAAATGTTGGAAATATACTCAGTATTATAGTGCGGTTAAACCATAAATGGCTTCACGTAATCAAACGCCCTCTGTGATGTTCAGCAGTTTATTCTACGACGTAATGAGTTTGCTTTTCCATCGCTCCGGTTGATAAAAACAAACATTATATTGCAACAGTGTGTTGAACAAGTATAATATTAAAAGGTTAAAGATCATCCAACACCAGTAACAATGCCAAATTTTATCTCGATCAGACCTGTGGATGATCAAATCCATTGATCAACTAGAAAAGAGCTTATTTGTATTTATTATGTAAAAATAATGAGACGAACGAGAATTCTCCGAATGGTAAAAGATAACACCCTTGTCTAGAATGACTCGAAAGTATAATGCCATGTCTATGACAATCGATGTAGATATTTTTGGTGACAATATTAACAATTTTAAGAGATCTTTGCGATCACTCTCTGACAAAAATTGACATGTAAATTGAATAATTCTATTTTTTTTTTTTTTTATTATTGTTTGATTATTCTTTGACACTTGATTTTGTATTAGTTATTGTTTTTATTGCATGCTGTCTGCACCTATAATTGTTGTGACATTTACTGTATACTTATTTTGTACTTCTTACTTTTTGTCGTGAGATAATGTACACAACGTTGGTGTTCATAATATAAATAAATAAATAAACATGAACAGGTTCATGACCATTTCAGCGATATACAGAACTTTGAGCAGCAATGCAAAGTCCAGGGCATCGCAATTTTGGTGCTCATTACTTTGAGATTTTAGTTAGTCTCGGTTTAAAATCGGTTTAGTCACTTGGGAGCTACGATGCCAAAGCCTAGGCATTCACTGCTCACTAATAATAATAATAACGTAAAGTGATGGTGTGGTCGACGATGGTATACACATCTTACCTGAAATAGAACTGATTCTGTAAGAGGCTATCGGAACACACAGATGCTTGGCGGCAGATTTTCAATTTGAGGGTGATAGCTAGCCAGTACTAAAAAGTACCCTATCAAAATGCACGCACACACTAACATCTACTAACATTTATGATATATTTAAACTATGTATTGTTAAATTTCTGGAATATGGTATTCTCATTGTTTTTGAAAAGATTTTTTTTACCTTATTCGTGTATCTTTACATTGAACTCAAAATATTCCACAAAACACATTTTCCATGGCTTACAATTTCTAAAAGTATTACAAAGAAAATTCAAATACATATTACATACAAATATTAAAAGTACCTGGATGACCGAGCTTTGCTCTTTTTTTTTTTGTTATCTAAAAATGAAACCTAGCTAGATCGAGTTATCGCCCCCAAAACCCCCTGCATACTAAATTTCATGAAAATCGTTGGAGCCGTTTCCGAGATTCAGATTATATATATTTATGTATACAAGAATTGCTCGCTTAAAGGTATTAGATAGATAGATAGATAAGTACTGTATCTAAAATCGAAATTGGCATAGATACAATTCATTTGGAGATGAATAATTTTGCTACCTATGTAACTTGATATACCTAGTCATCACAAAGCTTGCAAGAAGTTTTTAATGTCACAAACAAAATCGTCCATCATGTGTTATTTGATATTTTGTTATGTAACCCAACATCACTGTTTATTTACCAATATGTTTTCGGGGTCGGCGACCCCAGCTCCTTTTCGGGAAAATTCGGCGGGGTCCGCAAATCAGAAAGGGATAGTAACTACACGATTATCAATGTGGGAGAGAGATGCTAAGGGTAGAGAGACGAGGGACCTTGAGCTGGCAAAATCAAGGGTAACCTTCTGCCAATGTGTGTGTTAGTGCTGAAACCGGTGTTAGCGACTATGAAGTAATCTGTGCATGTGTTGGTGCATCGATAACTATATTACGTATGAAAAGCTGTAAAAGCAGTATTGTCGTCTTTTGTCCAATGAACTCAGCGGAGAATAAAGAAAATGAGAAAATATCAAAAGGATTCATAAAGAACGATGATCTGAAGACCATTTGCATTGCTTTATGAATAGCCTTTTACTTCATACTAATATTTTAATACTAATGCACTCAAAACTTGCTTTGTATGTAAGGCTATAAGTTAAGTGCTTTTTTTTATAACTAATAGACTTGCATTTGCATTTCGCACAATGTTAAGCGAAGATGCGGCTTACGGTGGAGCACGCTCGCCTAGAAGAAACCGATTCGCTCGCGACTTTAAGGCACCCAGATTGTAACCATCAGGGAACACCCACTTGGGCAGCAAATTCATTGTCTAGCGGTTCGTATAATGAAGGTAGATTCGAACCGTTTAGTTCGAGTTTTAGGAATATCGACCATGAAGCGATGTCGCTTCTTAGAGCTCTTGGCTGTCCGATAGTCCGGCTGTCTGAACCGCACTCTCCAAAGTGTATCCGGTAGAAAACCGACAGACTAGCCACTTTGGTAGTGTATACTCAAAAGAGCATTATTATACTTATTATAATGAACAGCTTTTAGTATGGACACAACTTTGAAGTTTAAAAAAAAACATATGCTCTATAAATTTAGTCGACGAACTTATTTAATTGATTGGTTTTTTCATAATTGCAGTTGTACTCATAGTGAAAGTTGTTCATAATGATGAGTGCAATGACCCCCTTTTGAATTCGTACACCCCTATCTTATAACCGTATATATAGCGTAGGTATGTGTAAGAACTCCATTTAACAATAAATTGAGAAACTCAATTAATTGAATTGATGAATGGATTCATACGTGGCTCGTGGTTCTTAAGAATACGTGGTGTTCGCTTCGCTAGAGTTCAATTTTGTTGACTTGATTACAAAACTATTTATTTTCGTTACTTATCATCAGCATCATCATAAGCCCGCTATCGCCCACTGCTGAGCATAGGCCTTGTCTTGCTACTTGTCCCGGTCTTGTGCCAATCTTGTTTAAATCTTTTCCAGGTTTTTTTGTTATAAGAAATAAGCTTATCAGCTTAACCGCAACCTCACCTAAGCGCGCTTGACTAGAAGATACTGATACACTCTCGACTTGAAAACACCCAGATTATATCCAACGTAGAATACCCACTCAGGCAGCGCATTCCACTGTCCGCACAATGAACGTAAAATAAAATCGTTCGACCCGTGATTTTTATTATGTCGTCTACCAAAAGAGCTGATGAAGGACAAACGCTTCATTTACCAATTATCACCCAAACTGATAACACACCAATCCGTCAACGCCTTAGCCCACCTACCATCACCCTGCTTGGCGACATGTCTTTTTTTTTAATGGCTGACAGGCTAGGTGTTTTGACTACAACTCACCTGATGTTAAGTGACGGTGTCGTCGAAGATAGTAAAGCACACCTAGCCTGGAATGGAACCGGCTCTCAAGTGAGGCTGCCAGAACACACCGTTAGATGCTTGGCGGCAGATATTCATCTTGAGGGTGGTAGCTAGCCAGCCGAGTACTAGAAAGTACTCTACCAAATCTCTACTCTACTCTACTCTCTAGGTCCTGCCTAATTCCATTTAAGTTTCATGATTGCCGTTCCGATATCGCGATCGATATATCCAATCGTTACTTATACAAAAGTTTAATTAGAATGTGTTGTATAAATATATCCGTAAAAATATCTAAAGACCAAATCAAAATCCGTTTCACGGTTTAGAAGAAGTAACCGGAGAAACAGACGTGGACAGAGATCTTAGTTTATATTATTTATTAAAGACTAGAGAAGATATAAAAAGAAGAGAAAATAAGAAAATTACAAAATACAAGTTTATAAAAAGACAAATTCGCAGAAATAAAATCGTAATATGGAAAAACTGACAACGGACTTTAAACACGGAGTATATTTTTTAATGTAGTGGTGGTGCTGGCGTAAGACTAGAGTACCCCACCCTCTCTACCCGTGGTTGCCGTAAGAGTCGGCTAAGGGATGTAATCCGGAAGATGGGCAGCAGCGTCTTCCTTGAACAATCACACCTAACTGCGCTCGGAGCAGAGCAGAGTATACGCTTTGTATTCCACAAAAAAGTTTTAATTTACTTGTATGAATAAACTATAATAAAATAATTTTTCGATTATGTAAAACGTTCCTAACAGAGTAATTATCTACAGAACATTCATGCTAATTCGTTTTAAAAATAACTAGATACTGTAGGTACGTGTTTTTCTTATGTATGTTATGTAGGCTTATTTGCTTATCATCTTAAGGTTGTCTGGAAGATATCAATTTTAGCTATAAGGCCGCCAATTGTTACACAAGATTTTAATTAGAAGTCGTATCGCGAATATATTTATTTATTTTTGGATTATATATTTTCACGGCACACGTACAAAAAGTTAAACTAAAAGATGCTTAGGTATACGAGGAGAGCCGCAACAAGCGAAGTTATTAAACTTCTTTTGTTGCTTGTGGTTTTAGAATCTGAGTAAAAAAGAATTCAAATATGGACCAACCAGCCATCCACATTCCTCAAACGAAGAATAGATATATAATTAGCTCATGGGTAAGCGTGCTCTTTTGATTTTGTCTACACGTCGGGAAAGCAGGTCGAGAACTTATTCTAAAAAAAAGAATCACAACAAAATGCGTGTAACAATGATGTAATGCAATTAACCGACCGAGCCGTAAACTCGCCATAAAAATAAAAACGCATGTCAACAAGCAACAACCACCACGTGCTCTACCGAAAATAGATACGCACGCACACAGCCACGCTTACACACACACGCAGCGTACGCCGCAACGCGCGCGGAAAAATCAATATTTTGAGCAAAACTACTTCCCTTAACTGCCGTGTGTGTGTGTCATCCCACTACAGCCAAACGGCTCATCCCATGGCGCCGTAGCGAACGGAATAACACCTTATCTGTTACGAAACAAAGTGTTATATCCCCTATTAAATGTGAGGGTAGTTGAATCGTAAGGGTTCGATGTAGTGCCGTCTCGCTCCGATCAATCGGGCGGGCAGGCGCGGCCGCGTGGCGGCGGTCGCCGACCTCGTCCGGTCATTGCCCGCACTGCACCCTGCTACCCCGACCACGCACCCTCGTTCTTGCCGAATCTTGGACCCGCTCCGCCACTGACATTGACTCTATGCACGGTTCGACGACCTCCACTAACGCTTCCGTTTTCCGGTGCTCTATCGAACTTCCAATACTACTTAATACTGAGCGTTATCGAACAATTTTATTTTTATACGATTCATGAGCGCACTTAACAGAAACGAGTTTAATGCCGGTTGATGGCTTCATAAATTCAACCGAGTGCGCTGTAAAAACGTTTGATGAGTCAACTTTTTCAGGCACCTGAGACTGGCAGGTAAGAGAACATGTCAAGCCAAAAAATATACTTCATAATAAATGAGCTGACACTGGCAGGAAACTCTTGTGCAGAAGTGGCGGGAACGCGGAAAAAAAATGTTTTCCTGATTTTTGGCATCACATTATATACATTCTGCCAGTATCAAGTAGTCTATACATATTTTCCAGCATCTCGAGATAAAGGAAATTCCGATCACAGTTAAACACACATAGAGTTACGGTAAAATCTAGTTCATATTATGGAGTGGATACTTTACTAGTGTCATCTACGGAGTTTTGGATACTGCACGAAAATTCATGTTTTATCACATTATATGATTTGTCCACACTAATGCGTATAATTCGACACTTTAAAATCAAAACACCACTACTTTTAAACTTTAACATTCCAAAACAGACATGTTTTGAAAAATAATATGTATAACGCAGCGACATGATCTTTCAAACTTGAAAAAATCATGTAGTCTCTTGTATTTTCCTCATAAAGTGCCGAAGTACTTGCACGAATGTGGGAATGATATGAGACATGTATTTTTGTGTTAATTTCAAACCTTCATTAGGGCAAAGTTGTCACACCTTTACTAAGGCATGACTGGATTTGGCCCTGACTTACTTTTTGTGATAACTTAATTGACTTTTCAAAAAGCATAAGCTGTTACGCCAAAATTTGTTTTATGAAAGAGCCTGGAGCCCACGACACAGGTCACCCTAGTGTGGGATCCAGGACATATCGATATAATATTATACGTATATAGTGTTTGTTTTTGTTGCTGTGTTGTGTCGTTTATGTCAAATAAAATATATTTTGAATATGAATTTGAATTGAAATCAAAAAATGAGACTGTTGAGTGTGTGCTATCTGTATCTTCATTCGCCGGTGCTATCATATAAATTATGCTAACGAGGAAGTAACCGACACAAACAAACATTGCACGATATTTCAGACAGCGCCATCTAACCCTAAACTAAGCAAAGCTTGTACTATGGGAAATAGATAGGTAATGAAATGTTATACTTTTTTATGTAAATATTTTTATACAGATTACGCAGGCATCTAGAACAAACATCATATATGTGAATCTGAACCGCGCCCTGCAACTCTTGAAGCAGATCTTCTACTTTCTACTTCTGCTAAAAGGACAAACATAATCATATGATTGATTGCTGTGTTGTTGGTTTAATTGTGATAAAGGCGAAAGCTTGAGAGTGTGTAAGTGTGTTTTTTGCTTCTTCACGCTCAAACGTATCTGACTGACATCTTGGATTAACACATAGGTAACTTTTAATCCCTTAAAAAAACAGCGGGTAACACCGCGGAGCGCAGCTCGTTAATAAATAAATAAAATAAAAAAAGTTTTAATTTGTATGTAGGCAGAAAAACAAATACGCAAGTATTGTCAAGAGACAAAACAAAATATTAAACACCTACAAGTGAATGAATGAATAATTAAGACATGTGACCAGGACGATGAGTAAATTGCTAATTCAATCAAGACAACACAAATCATTCTGTTTTCAGAGTGAATTAGGCAGGCAGTCAAGTATGCGTCGGGATCCGGAGATTTACAAAATAAAAATTAAAAGGATAAAAGAACCAACACCTTCCGCGAAGTTAACGAAGTGACTAAGTGATTATTTGGAAGTCTTGCGCATCTTTTAATGGGGCATTATTTTTAACTTGACGAGCGATTACTTGAACTTGGATGTGATCTTTCACTGAACGTATTAAAAAACTTAATTTATTGCAAAGACGACATATTAAATAACGGTGTAGGTTTAAAAGAATTCGTGTCTGAAGGAAATAACAAATAAATTATTTAGTTTATGTTTTAACGAAAGGTTATGTTTGTATGTGTCGAAAATTTTTGTGAATGAGATCAGATGAACCTAATTTTTTTCTGCCTGGAGTTCACGTTATTGTCGCTCATTTGATTTTAACATACACCTGTGTAGGTGCTAATAGTTATTCCAATTGCCTTAAATGGTTTCACTCTGGAAATATTTCAAAACTATATCTACCTAGGGCAGACAATCGAATTAGGTAAAAATTATTTTGAGAGGAAGGCCAAAAGAAGGATTTAGCTGGACTGGGCAGCGTTTGGAAAATTACGTCGAGTCATCCCGTCATCCAATCCGCAGTCTCAAAATGGAACCAGTGCATATTACCAGTCATGACCTATGGCGCCGTAACAGATCCACCTTTGTTAATAGTTCACAGGTTCAAAGTCACTTAGTGTACTGTGGAAAGAGCTATGCTTGGCGTTTTTCTTAAGGAATCGTATCCGGAATAAACTAGAGAAAACCAAAGTAACCGACATAGCTCAGTGTATTAGTAAGCTGGACTGGCAGTGAACTGGACATATTTTTCGTAAAACCGGTAATGTTCTAGAATGGAGACCGCGTATCTGCAAACGTAGGCCCTGAGTAACACCATTAAGAATCTGCCGTAGTCGGGTAAAAATTATATTAGGAATTTAAATATATCTATGCACCACGAAATATCTTATCGAACAATTAATAACCGACTTCAAAAAAGGAGGAGTTTCTCAATTAGATTGTATGTTTTTTTTGTAAATAATTATAGTATGCGATCATTCCGCCAATTATGAATCGATTTTGAGGATTCTTTTTTTTACTACAATGACTACAATCGTCTTCGAAAGAAAGTCGTCGTAATCGTAACATTACTTCAAAGACGATAAACGAGAAAGGGAATACTTACTAAGTTGCAAGTTAAGCTTCTCTGGAGTAACATTGTAAGAATGTAAAATACGTGGAGCAAAATAAATTAGGATACTTTTCTCATAAAACTTATAAATTGGAGTTTTATTCATAGCTTTGCCAATAAGTCTTCGGTTCCATTTTCCCGAGTTAAGTTTCATACCATCATAGTAATGATCAGTTATGTACATAATCTGATTTATTGTTATCTTCATATCGACTTTAAATCCAATTATCCTGTCTTATCACGATAGTTTTTTTGATACTATCGATATTATGTTATCGCAGGGGCGGAACTACATAAGAGTTTTTTGTGCTGCAGCCCAGGGCCCCGTGGGTACAAAGGGCCCCCAGCCTGCATCGAAAACAAAATGCGGAAAATTTTTAATGCTAATTTATGAAAAGAAAAATGTTGATGTTTCCCCTAATTGTTATAATACCTTGATATTTTTTTAACATTGCCAGTCCCTGTGAAGCGGAGCGCTATTTCTTCAGGATGTCGTATATAGAAAACAAATATAGGACAACAATGTCAAACTAGTGACTAAATCATTTATCAGTAATTCCGTAAACTGTCATTTAACAAAGGACTTACTATGTGTTGAGCAATTCAAGGAACTGGCGGCGCAAAAATGCAAATTCCTTTATCAAATATGAAGTGTCAAATGTAACTCCATATAACCTGTTTTACACATAATCACATCTTTTGCGATAATGTCTCCCAGTTGCTGTTTGTGTCTAAGGCATACTAAATAAAAAAACTAAATAATAACCCTCTTTTTTTCCTTATGCAGGCCCTTAATTAGTATTAATTAGTCCAGGGCCCCACAAACTCTTGGTCCGTCCCTGTGTCATCGGATATACAACTTTACGTTATTAAAAAATCTATAAAATTGTTTTGCATAACAAAAACTTAATTTTTATATAAAAATAAAGGTTTAAAATTAAAAATGTTGTTTGAAATTAATCAATTGTTAAAATACCGAAATTTACTTCTCGCTGATGTCAAAAGCGTGAACAGACAATCCACTTCAAGCGCATGACTTTATATAGTGAAATTATATCATCATGAGCCTGTCCTAAAGCACTTCACTTCGCTGATTTTTTTATCTGCTTTCAGCCTTCTATGTTACTTTTGTTTTCGTTACAAAAACTTTAATATAAACTCTGTGACACCGTGTAAAAACGCGAAATAACGAGTTGAAATAAACCCTTTTAACGTAACAATAAAAATACGGATTACGTGTATCTTCCAGGACACAGAGATAATAAATTGAATAATTAAAAATGTTATTGTCTAGATCTTGAAGACCTAATATAATTGCGAGTTTTTGAGTTGTTTGTTTGTGAGTGAATCGGTTTCTCCTGAGTGTGTATTTTCGAAATAATGATGAATAATGATGAGAACAACGCTTCCCTTGCGGTCAAGCACACTAAGCTTATATACCGTTACAATAAAAAAATATATTTTATTCTAGCAGCTTTATTTAAATTACGATTCAACCTTCCGACCGTGGGTGTTCCCTGATAGATACAATCTGGGTGCTTTCAGGTCGCAAGTACATCGTTTTTGTCTAGGCCTGCTCTATCGTAGACCGCATCTTCGCTTAACATCGGGTGAGATGGAAGTCAAACGCAACTATTTATAATTTAAAAAAACGTGTCGTTTCACCATTAGAAGTTTTTATTAATAATGCAAATACGTTATAACTTGAATCATTGTTCTAATGTAGGTACATAATGTACTCGTTACCGAATTTATGTACGAAAAATCATGCGTAAGCTTTACGTTCCTTTTTATCGCGATTCAAATTGGTTGAGCTTCAATAATTTTACCAAGTCAAAAGCATTTTTAAAGGGCATGGAAATTTGCGTGAACATAAAGTAATTTGCATTAAACCGGGGATAGCGCCGCAATGAGGCCTAAATGCGAACTAAACCATTAAATCTTTTTATTTGCTTTCGTAGGGGGAGGCAATTTAGAAAACTGATGATAATTAATTCGGGGGATATAGTTTGTTGTTGCAACTACATATATCTGTCTTCTATATCCATCCTTCCATCCATAATGATCGGTAACGATCGAAAAATTCATTAGGTATGTTCCGCGAGGACTTGAAACATGAAAATCAGAATGACTCAAAATGTATTCAAAATGTTCATGTTCATGTTCATTTATTCATAATTATAAAAATTACAAGTCAAGTCAATTATAATATTCACAATTTTCAAATACAATATGTACTTATTTATAATATTTGTAACTTATTTACATTTCCCATCTATTTATGTCATTTTGAGCTTAGTTAAATCCTTGAAATTGTAAAATGCCTGTTCGATAAGCCATTTTTTAAATTTATATTTAATAATGCATTTATTACGTGTTTAGGTTTCCATATATTTTATTCACTCTGTCGATATTTATATTCGTTGACTTTGAGACTCGAGACTTAAATTTGACTTGGGTTTTTTTAAAGACTATAGGTAGGTACTTTATTGAGAAGCTACAGAAAAGTAATTGTCATGACACTACATATATATTTATTTCTATTATATAATGCACTATCATAGTTCTTCCACAAATAAACTTGAGAGAGATGCGCTGTAGATACACTAACAGCTGGCGAGGCACCGGTCGGGGTCAATGCCCCCTCGTATTTTCAACATGTGCCAACGTTTTCCGCGTTCCAAGGAAAGCGCCTGTCATTCCTTCGGGACTCTTCGAGAATTAAAAACATTAATTTCGTTTTTAATTAGTTCATAATCACGATTGCTTAAAGTTCAATGACGTTGGTTAGTATAGTGGCCTTTTTTAAGGTTGTCATCTAAGATGTTTTAGTATACCTCACTTGAAGAATGAAGGTGCAATTGATGATGATTTTTGTGTTGCTCGTAACTTATTATGAGTACGTTTAATCTACAAGGTGTGTGTGTAGGTGTACTTAGTTAAAAGGGGGTCATTGTACTCAGCATTATAAAATATTTTTACTATGGACACAACAGAAATTGATCCATTCCAGGGTACATCGTTTCATGGTTGACGTTCCAAATACCCGCATGACAATGATTTGAAACAATTTTTTTTAAGGTTGACAGGTTAGGAGCTTGACCACAGCTAACCTGATGTTAAGTGACTGTGTGGTCAAAAATGGTAAAGCACACCTAGCCTGGAACGGTATACTGGCTTTCAACTGAGGCTGCCGGAACACACCGTTAGATGCTTGGCGGCAGATTTTCAACTTGAAAATGTAGCTAGCCAACCGAATACTAGAAAATACCCTACCACCATGCTATGGTTTCGTCGCAATGTTGATCACGATGGTTTCCTCAGCTCAAGCTCATTTTTGGAGTTTGAACCCACGCCCTTCGGCATGCGAACCGACCGCGCTAATCACTGAGCTATCATCGCTACAAAAAAAATATTGTTCGAATGGATAAAGCGTGGAATACGTTACCCGAGTGGGTGTTACCTGACAGATACAGTCTGGGCGTCTTCAAGTCGAGAGTCAATCGATATCTTCTAGGCAAGCGTGCTCCATCTTAGATCGCATCTTCATCAGGTGAGATGGCAATCAACCGCAAGCCAATTCATCATAAAAAAGGCTAGGTGTGGTTAACCATCTTCGAGTGCACCGTAAAATCAGGTGAGCTGTGACTAAACACCTAGTTTGTCATCCAAAAAAAAAGTTGCTCCATACATTTGGCCAAGGGTCAACGAACTTTTACTATAGGTAGATTTTTTAACAATTTCAAAGTTGAGTATTTAGTTGTACTTGTACATAATTATGAGTACAATGACCCACTTTATGCTTCGTACACCCCAACCTCATAACCCTGTATAAGTGTACAAGCTTCGCTTAGTTTGGGGTCAGATGGCGCTGTGTATAATGTTCCACGATATTTATTTATTTATTATCCTCAATTCGGGATATGTGGAGTTTAAAGAATATGTATATTACACACATATTAGACTCGTATCAAATAACACAAAGATTATTTTGTAGTTTGGACTTAAAGTCTGTTTGAACTTCTTCTTTTATAAATACTCATCCTTGCTTCAATGAAAGAAATGTGCAAAATATTACTTTTTACCACAAAATTGCAATGGGAACGTATCAAGTTTGATATTAAACCGACACCGGACGGAAAACAAAAATATTATTGCTTTCGTTCTCTTTATTCGATACGTTGGAGAACATTCGAGGTACACGTTCACATGTTCTGGTTCTGTTTGCCAACTTGCAGCTGTTTGGGATGTGACTTTGACAATGACATTAGGGACGCGGTAACATCATCAATTTACGGTAAATAGGTGATTTGGCAAGCTTGCAGCTTGGAGACGAATTGGTAGATCGGATTTTGTAAATTGAACTTACTTACTGTGGATTCTGATTTTATAAATTAAAGTCACCTATACAGCATAAAGGTAGGTATAACAAAGTCGTAAGAAAGTAGAAGCTTTCTTAAATTTTACTAAATAACACGCCAGATCTGATTTTTACATGCCTATGTCTCATTCATTCTCAGTCCGTTTTTTCTAGTCTGTCAATATATTGTATTTTGACAAAACTAGACTTTATTTTTAACACCAAAATTACAAGTCAAATTTCAAATATATATAATTAAAAGTGTCAAAATATAGATTACATATCAAATAAATAAAATAAAAACGTGAAAGAAACGTACAGACAAAAGTCTTATTGTAAGGTTTTTTCTTCTTTGTTTTGGCATCGCACTTTCTTAATTTGCCTAGTGTTCAGTACCTCGATTTCTTCAAGCATTTAAAATCAAGTTAAATAAGTTAAAGTCACACAAAGTAAGTTAAGGTCGAATCTGATCATGCCCTAGTAAAGTAGTGGTGACTTTTTTACAAGCTTCGATGGAGTTTTGGAAATAACACAAATAATTTTAAATACTTTCAACACTCGCGTATGTATATCGGCACTTTATGAATAAAACCTCACTTATTTCATACATAAACACACGAAAGACAAGTTTTGCGTAATAATATTTTGATTCTTCCGCGTTCTCACCAAAACTCACTTAGTCATCTTTTTAAAATTAAATGTTTAATACAAAATCATCACAAGAAATCAAGATTCGTATTATAAAAATTGATATGAATAAAACACCACTATTTTCATACATAAACACTCGAAAAAACACTAGTTTTGGAAAAAAATACAAAGGGGCGACACCACTCTTTCCGCGTTCCCGCCAAAACCCCGTAAGCACCATTACTCACTTCGATCGACCTGACTTATCCATGTCATGTCTCTATGGTGCCAAGGACGTATTCACTATCGTCTAATCTCTGTTCAAGGTTAAGCGAACTTAGAATATAAATAACCAAGTTGCCCTTGAATCTTTACACTAGTTATGTAAGTGGGATAGTGACCACGATACAGCAAAACTTGCTTCTAACAATTCGTGTTGAATGAGTATTGTTATATGTTCGAGCTATGAACATTGATTGGTCTGTTGCTTATAATAATAATAATAATAATAATAGCCTTTTATTCCTAAACATAGGGTTACAAGAGGTCCCTAAGTTCGGTGTGCCTTTTGGCATAGGCCTCCTCCAATTCCTTCCAATGGATCCTGTCCCTTGCTACTCTCAACCAGAATGGTCCCGCTGTCTGTTGCTTAATTGGAATTAATTCTGCTTTAGAAGCTGTAGAGCGTGGATTGCTCTAAATGTTTGAATTAATGGTTATAAAAATACCTAAGTATTACATATATCCTGTGTGTGAAAATGACGCCCAATATTTATTTTAATAATTAATTAGATTTCACACACCATAATTTTAATTATGACTTTGCATAATAGTTTCTTTCGACAACTAGAGAAACGTATGTCAATCATTGACACCGTATCACGAAAAAAGAAATTCTTTATTATGTCTATCACGCATCAAAACAAAAATTCAATTCAACTTTACTTATATTCTTCGATAACTTGTTGCAACTACATAAAATAGTTAATCAGATATTAGATAGTAATTACATAATTGAAGATAATGATTGTGCCTTTTAAAACAAAAAATAATATCCCTTATAAGAATAACACCAGTTTACTAATAAAATAAAACCGCTTACCAATCACTGCTATGTTTATCCATGTCGCTCCACAATCATCACTTTATTATCGATAAATTCGTACAATAATCACTAACATAAGTTCGCATTCGAAAAGTATAGTCGCGCGAGCGTCAAGGGCGGCCGGACAATGGCTGATCCCGTCTTGTCTTTACATACATCGCATACAGTTACGAGTTCATTGTAGAAGCGAGTAGAAGTATATTTGCAGATGCAGTGTTGATGGTTTCGTAACGATGGCTGAGTCACGGCCGGCCAAGTTCATTGTCGCAAGCCGAACTTGAACCCGCTGACTTCGACTCGCAGCGCACTGACAGATTTGCGATAGAGCGCTATATAAATACTATTGACATACAAAGTTTTTTTTTATATACGTGTTTGACCACAGCTCACCAGATGTCAAGTGACGGTGTGGTCGGAGATAGTAAACACACCTGGCCTGAATTGAAACTGACTTTCAAGTGAGGCAGCCGGAACACACCATTAGGTGCTAGGTTTTTTTTTAATAAGGACTAGTCCGCGTTTGACTACTAACTCGCCTGATGGTAAGCGATGATGCGGTCAAAAATAAAGCACGCAGACTTAGACGATCGCTATTCACTCTGGCCTTGAAAAAATCTAAATTATATCTCTCAGGAAACAAGGTACCCGACAGCTTGTTCCATTCCTTGGAACAAGAAAAAAGATGAGAAACGTAGTCAAAACGTTTGGTACATACCCAAAGAAATTCTATGTATTCTAGTGGACCGACTTTCTACTCGTCTGTGGTTAAAAAGGATGGAAGTACAAGGTCGTACAGCTCAGTAGCATATTCTCCGAAATGAATCCTGTAGAAAAACTATTTTCAATTTTAAACTATAAAGTACCATACCACCATGCTATGGTTTCCTATGTTATCCTTCTCCGGCAGCTCAAATTCATTATTAGAGGTTGTACCCACGTGGCAAAATCATGTCACCGCTTTGCCCTATTATATATTTAAATAATGCACTATATACTATACTACTATCGGATAGCCAGAAATTCTAAAAAGCAACACCGTTACATGGTTGATATTCTAAAATCTTAAACTAGACGATTCGATTCCACTTTACGAAGCGTCAAACAATAGAATTTGCTGCCCGAATGGGTGATCAGGTCAGATACAATCAGATTGCATTCAAGTCGCGAGTGAATCAGTTTCTCCTAGGCAAGCGTGCTCTATCGTAGACCGAATCTTCGGTTGACATCAGGCAAGACGGCGGTAAATACAATATAAATACTCGAGTTTTTCACTTATGTTATAAACGTGGGTGTTCTTTTTCATGTTGTTTCCAAAAGTTCCAGTAAATTTACCAGTACGGTATTAAGACATGACTTGACTTGCTTGTAACTTTATGTGACTTCGACTGTGATTATGACGTTAATTTACTATGGAAAAACGCTTATCCATGACCGTGACAGCGGTATTCAGAACTTTTAGTAGGTAACAAAAGTAACAAAACAGAGTCCAGAGCAAAAGGTCTCGAAAGACCTGTATTTAGCTGCATTTCCTTTCAAGCCGGAACACAGTAATGCTAAAACGGCAGATTATCTAGTACTGCGGGCACTGCGGCAATACTTATCTAGATGACCTCCTGCTAAGAAGATTCACCACCAAGTAAATACGTCGCTTGTTTATAGCATCGCGACTGTCTGTCTCCAACTACAGCACACCCCAAGCTTGTTATTGATAACGTCAGTAAACACACTGGTCGGTGTCCCGCGACAATGATTTCTCCGTCTCGAGATACCGTGCATATGTACAGATAACCGTCCAATCACATCGATGTTTACACGCTAATGTGAAAATATGCCAACAGTGTAATATTCAATTCATTCTCTGGCATTATTATAAATTGGTCGGTTTATCGGAATTTTTTGAGTCTATTACTACTTATTATACTAATTTTTTGTCACTATTGTTTTTTAATATAGATAAATAAATATCGTAGGACATTTCACATAGCGCCATCTAGCCACAAACTAAGCAATATACTTTTTTTTTAATCGGCTGTTCTTAAAAGTATGCTTCTTGGTCATTGTTCTAACTAAATAATATTTTGTATTACATTTCTTATTACATTTTAAAAATTCGTATATTTTTGATCACTAAGAAATTTTCCTACAAACAATTATGTTTTTTTTTTTTAATGGCTTACAGGCTAGGTGTTTGACCATAACTCACCTGATGTTAAGTGACGCTGTGGTGGAAGATGGTAAAGCACACCTAGCCTGGAATGGAACTGGCTCTCAAGTGAGGCTGCCGGAACACACCGTTAGATGCTTAGGGGCAGATTTTCAACTTGGTAGCTAGCCAGCCGAGTACTAGGAAATACCCTACCACCACGCAAACAACAACTCTGGTTAGAATGCAGATTTATAAAAACATAGTTCAATAATTTAATTGTGCAGCCAACAGTGAAAATTATGAGCCTAAAATACGACTTCGTACAAATTACGTGCTTAAGATTGATATATTACGCGAAGTAGACATCTATTAACACTTTGAGTGGATGCTTAGCCGATATATGGTATTTATTAGTCCATTAAGTAGAGCCGCCGTCAGTCGAAAGCGTGAAATGTTTACAATTAATCGTCCTCTACATTCATTCGGTAAATATTGGGAACTCCAAACAATACGGTCATATTATTAATTTGTTTATTTTCAAATTCCTTATACTACCGAGGAACCTACAGGTTTATGAGACGAGTTTATCCTTTTAATTTATGACTATTGACTTTCAAGATCATGATAGAGTTGCTTTAGATAACTTTTCTGCGTTATAATTCAAATGCATTTTTTATGATGACATTAATTTTATTTGTTATCCAATTGTTACTCTATTGTTGATCCTAAAATATTATAATTTTCTTATGTTTATGTTTATTACGTTCTACTTATCTACTAGAATCTTATTTCACAACTAAATGGTTCAACAGGTTTTATTCATTTTGCTATGAAAATAACTCAGATTTTTTTACAGTGATAAAATGTAAGTGCAGTGGTAAGACTCTTGTATTAGTGAAAATACATAGAATTAAAATTAACTAATGTAGTCTAATTCGGATTGCTTTTGAAGTTTGTGGCGTAGATTCAGAGGGAATACTGAGTCCCAATTTCAATGCATAAATCTCAAAGTAACTGTTTTTCTTTTAATTTGGATCCCCGCCTCTTTGCTAGATTTAGTGATATTTGGAGGGACCTCCCAACCCCTCACATGAAATTTACGCTATAGTTGTTGAAAGGACTAAATTGAACTATTACCGACTTATTTATTTACGTATTTCAAAATGTACCACTCCAAAAAAAGTTACAGATGTTTTCAAATTATAATCTCTATAATAATGTATATTCTTTAAAAGTTGGCGTGAGATTTTTAATCATGTTCCCCTCAGTTTAAATGACATTTAATGAGATTTTACTGAGCCTCTCCCCTCTCCCCCAATTTTGAGCTCATATAATTGGACTTATTTATGTATGAACAGACTTCTTTATTGAGCTCTTTTATTTTCACTGTTTTTGTCCAATACATATTCATGTATGTATAAATAAATATAGGGTTATAAACTTAGGGTCATTGTTCTCATCAAAATGGACAACTTTTACTACGGACACAACTGTGAAATCGTAAAAAAATCAGCTGTTCTACTGTAAAGTTAGTTGAGCAGGTGAGTTTTTAGAGTTGTGCTCATAGTAAAAGTTGTTCATTAAGATGAGAACAACGACCCCCAAACGGCTTAGAACACTCCAAGCCCACCCCTGTATGCGATAAATTTAAATTGTTATACCTACATATGTATATGACATATTATGTCGACGGCACAACACAGTAGGTATAGATATTAGTATAGCGGTCGTCGCTCGGGTCATTGACCCGAGATAGCACTATTGGTAATGGAATCCAGGCGACAGTGACATCATTTTCAATGTCAGGCCGTCTCGAACAACAAACTGGAATGCAGGTTTCCGCTTATGTAAAGAACTTATTTAAAAAAAAGGTAAATTAAGAAATGGACTAATTATAATACAATTTCCTGAATTTGCACATAGAGAAAGGGTTGACATGTAAATTTCAGAAATTTACGTATTAGGTACATAAACGAATTTTTTTTTTTAAATTTAAAACTAGCAAACCGGCCGGTCTTTGCACGAGTGCAATGTAGATGCTGGTGGTGCATACATATAAACCTTCCTCATGAATCATTCTGCTATGGACATTAAGAAACCGCATTAAAATCCGTTTTGCGTAGTTTAAAAGATCTAAGCGTACAGACGGGGGATGGTACTTTGTTTTATAGTATTTAGAGATAATGAACCAAACTAGGTGCTCCTGATGTTAACAGATAACGCTAGTCCAAGGTATCGCTGCTTTGACGCTCATTACTTTGAGACGTTCGACTGTTACTCTTAAAAGCCCTGCAATTTCGCTTGCTGCAGTGTAACGTATGGAAAGTAATGGAGCGCCCCTGGCGGGAGTAAATGTAAACGTTTCATAAAAACAAAAACTAAATTAACGCACATCTAATAATTATCGTTCTTACAATTTCTGTTTCTTGTTAATAACATTAATTGTTTAATCATTCTTTGCACTTAGAAATTGTTAGTGAAATCATGTTGGTGTTAAATGATGGACTTTATCAGTGAAGTTCATTGCCATTAACGACCGATTATTTCGATAATAATCTTCTTATATTACACTAATCTCCACCTTGACTTGATTGTGAATAATTTTACTCGGTGAAGCATCCTCTTTAACATCACTTTTCGAGTGTTTATTACTGTTAGGTAAATAATTTTTTTTCGTGTTAGACCACGCTTAACAACAGACGAAAATATGGTGTAAACATATCAAACTTAAGTAATATCATCTGAGGATGTATAGTATTGTATAGGGTTACTGTTTGGTGAGTACTGAGCCAAAAGAGTCATTGTAAAAAAGTGAATGCTTATTGGCTCTTTATACAACATCAGTGCATAAAGAGCTTTATACAATATGTTTATCAAAATTAATACAATCGTCAAAAGATTTATTAGCAAACTTTACCAAAAAAATAAATTAATACGTTTCTGTATACGTTATAACAAATTAAATTAATTAATTATAAATATGCATATTAAATGAAATAGGAACAAGCAAAAATACTAATAACAAAAGTCAAATGAAAATATAATTAAAATTAAATTAAATTTTAAAAATGTCTTGAATCTTCAAATACAACAAAAATATAAAATTGAATAACCTGTTGTTTAACCTTGGTTTCGCATTGAACAGTTGACGTATAGAGTCGATTTTTCGCCAAAAATAACAAAAGTTTTTAGAAAAAAGTGTAAACGAACCCATGACAACATATCACAAGATTAGGACAAAAATAGGTATGGCAAGGTTCGTCACCCGAGGCAATAAGTGGTAATGACCTGTGATATACATACAATCATACGTGACTAAGAAATGGAATTCTGAGTGACGTCACTTTCAATGTCAGCGTGTGTTGCCTTGAACGGGGCGATAAATAATGTTTTGTTAAAAAACTGCTACACTTTCTTTTGTTTTGTTCGAAAACTGTTCTTTCTTTTGTTTCGTATTCTGTGGTTTGCTACCTATGTTTAAAACGATATTTATCCCTCGTACCCCATTAACATTGTGCTAGATTGTTATTATTATACTTCAGAATTTATTTAAAGTATGTACTTCACAGTGATATTAATTTGCCAAATAACTGCGTCTGACAACCAATGATTTTGAATATCGTACCATAGAAAATATGTATAATATTTTTTATCTACCTTTTATATAAACGTGTATAGAAATATTGGTATGTGCTCGGAGTTTTCGCGCACATCGTACACCGAGCAATATTTTTGTATATATTTATAGATAAATTGAGATTTTGAAAACGGCTTCAACAATTTCGACGAAATTTTGTGCTTGAAAACGGCTTCAACAACTTTGACGAAATTTGCTATGTGACGGTTTTTGGGGACGAATATTCTATCTCATCATCATCATCATCTCAGCCGTAGAACATCCACTGCTGGACATAGGCCTCCATTGACTTCCATAAAGACGGTTGGAAGCGACTCGCATCCAGCGCGTTCCTGCGGTCTTTATTAGGTCATCTGTCCACTTTACAGCCCCATCGGACATCAGTTCTGCGTGCTACGTGCTTTGCCCACTGCCACTTTAACTTGCTAATCTGCTGGACTATGTCGGTTACTTTAATTCGTCTACGGATCTCCTCATTTCTCATTCGATCTCGTAGGGAAACTCTGAGCATAGCACTCTCCATATTTCATTGTACTACTTTAATCTTACTAAGAAGGCACACAGAGACCACGTTTTAGCGCCATAAGTCATCACTGGTAACACACACTGGTCGAAGACTTTCAACTTGAGGCACTGAGGTAATTCGGACGAGAAAACGCTGCGCATATTTCCGAACACTGGCCAGCCGAGTTGGATTCGACGACTGACCTCGACCTGATTCGATCTAGCTAAGTTAAACTAAGTTAAGATCTAGCTAGATCTCATCGCTGGGAAAAAGCATTTTTACCAAGTTTTCCGAAATTTTAATTCTGCGTACACCGAGACTTTACAGGACACATATCTCGGATAAAAAGTAGCCTATATGATAGTTATATTGATCCAAGATATAAACTATCTGCATTTCAAATTTCATCTATATTAATTAAGTTATTACAGCGTGAAAACGTGACTAACATAATTTTATACAGACTTTCACTTTTATATCACTAGCTTCGCCTCGTGGTTTTTATCAACTTATTTTGGATAAAAATTGGCATATGTAGGATATAAGCTATCTGTTTTCCTCACCATGTTTTCCTTCACCGGTAGCTCAAGCTCATTGTTGGGGTTTGAACTTACGACCATTGGGATGGGAACTGACCGTGCTAACCAATGAGCTATCATCGCTACAAACCTACTTTACCTACCTACCTTTCGCTTTTATAGGTATACATATATACGTATTAGAGTGACAATGAAGAATAATTCCTCAGAATACGAAACGCGAGCTGTGACAAAAAAAAAACACTCGCGAAAACAAGACACACATATCCATATTATAGCTTTGCCCCATTTCCGCGCAGAGTAATACAGTTTTGTCTAAAGAGTGGCTAGCAAGACAGGTACATGTCGCCATGAGGAGAGCTAGCAAATATCAAATCAACCGCTCTGCAGTATACTGACTCTAAAATTATTACGTGTTTTGTGATATTATTAACTAACATCTGCATCTATTTTAATTAACCGCATCGCATGTCTGCGACAATGTTGCAACATGTAACAAAACACTTTCGATGTGGCTAGGAAGTCTGAAATCCCGTATTAAGTCACTAAGCTGAGTTAAATTAGAATTACAATTAAAAGTATTAGAAGTAGCACGAAAAACGTGTAACGGTACCTAATACTGTGTTCTAGCGGTATTACTTCAGAGTTAGTGTCAGACTAGGTGAACTATATAGAGTGCATTTTTGACCTCACTGTGACTAGAAATCAGGCGAGATGTGGTTAAACATCTAGCCTATAAAAATCCTGTTGCTGCATTGTATAATTTGTCAAAACCTCTAGTGATGTCTTAATCATACCGTGACGAAGTTTAAGCACTACTATAGGCAAATGTATTTTTTGCTTTTGATGTCTAAGCACCGTGGAAGTTTCTAATAAAGTACTAGTGACTAGGGCATGTACTGAACTTGACAATGAGAATTTACATAACTTTGACTGTGAATAAAACTTATTTAATTGAATCATGAGACATTTGAAATTATAAAACACTTGACACTTGCAGAAAAAACGAAATGCGATGCCAAATATTTAAAAAAATAGGCATCATAACTACTTTTAGTTAAATGTATAATTTGTTACTCCAGATTTTGAGAACCTCCATAACCCGAAGAAACATAAACAAATTATATTTCTGTTTGTTGATAAACGCATTAATTAAAAATGGCTGGACCAAGTTGTTTTTTTTTTAATTATACACAGTAGTCTAAATAAAGTTTTAGGGGAAGATAAATTGGAAAAGAAACACAAACAATTTGAGAAATTTGAGAAAAACTAAAACCGCTTTTGAGATTTTTGTGTAAACACAAAATATTATGACATTTTAATAAGGAAATATGTAATTTTTTATATAGAAAGAGCGGTAAGCAAGCTTTCTGGTCGCCCGATGGTAAGCTTACCGTCACAGCAACATAAGGGCTGTTGACGATGCGTGGCCAACCCAGAGGGATGTCTATGCGTTTTTTTAAAACGCTTTGTGTTGTAACTCTGCGGAGAGATCTTCATAGGGAGGACTTTCCACGTCTAGCAAGGGCACGGAAGGAATGAGCTACAAATCCGTACTGTATGGGATTTCCATAATTGCAAAATGTGGGGTTGGGCTTTTTGAGGGCAACGGGATGTGCTGTAGTGGAATTCAGACACAGGAATTAAGTCAAAAAGCTCATCAGAGCATTTTAGCATCAGGAAACCCGTGTATTTGTTTGCCAACTGTGGCATTACAAAACTGTTTTAATTTTTACAGTACTTGACTAATTACTTTGTACTTTACTACTTTTAAATCGCTAAACAAAACGTTCTGAGTACAATTTAGCCTTGCCATCGTTGCATCGCCAGCAAAAGCAACTTCTCATTTGCTCTGCTAAACACGGTTCTATGTAACACGGTGTTAGCCTATCGATCGGCTGTGGTAATAGACGATAGCTATGGTTATATTGGTTAGAATTAGCTATGGCCAGCTTCTCAATTGAAATTTAATTTAATTGCAATCCTACTAATATTATTATAAATATTTAAGTTTGTTTGTTTGAATGTTAGTTACTCAATCACGTAAAAACTTTGGATGAAATTTGGCACACATATAGTTTATTACCTGGATTAACATATATATAATACTTTTTCTATCAGAAAAAACTACTAATATTATTCATGTGAAAGTGTATGTTTGCATAAGTTTGCATGTTTTGTTGTTTGAATGTTTGTTACTTAATTACGCCAAAACGACGGAACGGATTCATATGGAATTTTATTACCTAGATTAACATTATTAACATTAATACTTTTTATACCGGAAAATGTTAGGTTACCAAAGATTAAAGTATATCTAACCCACCGCGCTAACCACTGAGCTGTCATAGCTACAAAATTATAATTTTTGTCATGTAGTATATGACTTGTAAATTTGGTGTCATCAATAAAATATTGTATTGCTATTGTACCTAATATACGACAGTTTTTAATTATGCTGTTTCAAAAATCAAAAATTTCCAATTGTCAGGAATAGAACCCGTAAAATAAAGAACGGATATCAAAAAGTTTAACAACACGAATTTAAGACGTGTATACCTTTATCAAATTTAATAATAAATATGTAATGAGTACCAGAAGTACACTATCATAATAACCTATCTTCAGATACAAAACACTGAAGCAAGCGAGAATCGTTTAAATCACTCACCTGAACAATTCGCACAAAAAATGCATCAAAACGGCGGAACACGAAAATTAAATCAGAAACGAAATACTTAGTTAATCACTCGTCCGGTATTAAGCTGCCAACGTATTGCACTGTGTGAAGAAACAATAAAACAAAATAACACATAAAACTTTGAACTTCAATAATTCCAATTTCAAAACACACATAAATTAATAATCATTAAATAGAAATCACGAAATTGTATCGATACATCACAATCACTAACGCATCGCGATCGCTACCGAGGAAGAACAAAAATATCGTCGGAACCACCGAACAATAAAAATACGCACGATATTGGAAGTTCACCAGCCGCCGTCGCGGGGTCACCGACCGTCCTTAGCACAAATGCGCGAAGCTCACAGACATATCTCTATCTCTCTCCCGCGCCACATCTCGCTTGCACTGTAGCGCAGATTAAATAACAGTTGGTACCCAAGTGATTTTTCACGATGAATCCAATTAATTGATGAATTGCATATAACGAATTGTTTTTCTTTATTGCTACTTATTCATATATCTATTTACTTATTAATTATGTTCGTATAGATTGTTTTTATAAATTCATCATTTTTAAGAATCTATTTCTAAATATATTTGTAATATTTTATGTAACATTTGAAGATAAAATACTATAAAATATATAAAATACTATTAAAGTAGGTATTACAAATTTTTACATATATACCTTTTGTTTTCAGGACTTTTCTTAACGTGAACTTTAAGATTCTGCATTGCGGATTTCAAGCTCAAGGCAGAAGAGAAGTGTTTTTCATTTTAGTCTGGACCTAAATATATTTTTTTGAACCAGAAATCTGCTAGAATTTCTCTATTTAGTCGAAAACTCGTTTAAAATAGAGCAAGCGTCTACTAATGGGCTCAGAATATTTACCCTGGAAACGCCCACTTAGGTCGTTGTTTCTTGTTATTAGTAGTTATAGCTACTGTTAAGTGCTACGTACCCATATCTAGGTCTAGATAGAGATTCCGGTGTCTTGAACAACGCTAATGTAGTTGAAAAATGTTTAGGTATCAAAATAGCAAGCGTTTTCGCTGAGCCTAGTGTTTTGGGAACAAGTTAGTTTCCATTTTTAAGTGGAATTATTTAAAATCTAGTTCACAATTTACAGCACTCTTAAAGTAGATCTAGATGTAAGTTTTAGTGTTTGTTGTGAGCCTTTGAACTTTATAGGATTTTTGAACCTAACTTTATGGCCTACTCGAAAAACGAGATTAATGGAATATGAATGTACTTTGTACCAACATTCAGATGAAAAACAAACCATCGTACCAAATCGTAAAGCGTTACATTTAAGATATACCTGGTGGTCGTGATATGATTTTAAATTTGGCCGAGTTATGCGACATTCCTTATAGGGTTGACTAAAATACGTTCGTACTTTCCTAAACGGCTGGTTAGGTACTGTCAACAACTAAAAACAAAATCTTTAAAAACTCTTTTAATATGAATGATCAATATATGCTGAAAAAGATAATATAGAAATATTATAATAGTATAGATTACAGTAGAAATTACTTATTATGAGACATTTGAATTGAACGACAAAATTGAAGTACTTTCATCTTAAATAGTATTGAGAATAACAAAATTTAATTATATTTTAATGTTGATCTCCAAGTGAAAAATAGAATAATTTTTGATGTTATTAAAAAAAAAATGTTTTAGTTCTTTTAAACGACTGCAAGTACGTATTGTAAAAATTGTGTACGTAACTAATAGTATCCGGATCACTCCGAAACAGTCGCATTGCTGAACCTCAGGCTCTTCTCATTATGAGACCACTAGCTGCACCCCGCGGTGTTACCCGCTAGCCTATGTGTTATTCCAGGGTGTCAACTACCTTAGTACCAAATTTCATCAAAATTGGTCCTGCTGTTTGATAGTGAAGAAGTAACAAACATATACATACATACATATATACAGTCACAAACTTTCGCCTTTATATTATTAGAGTGATTGACCACAACGCTGGCCAAGTGTGTATTGGCAGACTTCACACATCTTCGAGAACATGAACTCTCAGAGACAGGTTTCCTCACGATTTTTTCTTTTACCAGCGGTATAACCTAGACACCACATAACTTAGAAAACACAATAGTGCCTTCTGTGAGATTCGAAACCAGGACTTCTAAGTTCCAAGTTCAAGCCAAACGGCCTCCTTACTAGAATGATATAACTTTTCCAATCCAACGAAATCTATCGGGGAACCTATGTGAAACTATTTCATTTGATACACAGATTAGTCAAACAGAGACAGTAGAACAATTTATCATCCGCATTTCCCATCCAATCATATCTCATTTGTTTAGGAAATGACAACGCACGCGGAAATCGGGAAACTACTCTGGAAGCGGCAATGTTCCAGTGTGAACGCACCTGGCCAGTGTGATGACCCTCGCCATACTAACTGCTGGCCAAACTGTGGCGCGGCCGGCGCTCCCGTGACGTCACCGTCTCGTCACCGTCTATTCCATCCGGAGTAACTGTCGATCAATCTACGCCGCTTACATGTCATCGGGTCTGCCTATCTACGTACCACTTCATCATTTATACAAGGTCGAAAGCTTGTATAAATGATGAAGAGCTAAGCCGAAACGTACCTATAATAATACATACAAACGTACATACCTATAATAATATTTTTCAATATATCTAAATGTCAAAATAATAATATTAATGTCAACATTATTATATTCCAACTAATCAGACAACCCACCCTTTGACAGTTCATGGTGCAAAAGTTATATAAAAATTGCGACATCCTAATTCGCGAACAAAATTTTAGCCTTTTTTTTTATAATTCATCAGTAAATGGATACGGGGTCCTTGACGCCTAATATTTATATGCATTTCGGTTTTTGCCATTTATGTACAATCTAAGTCCAGTCTTGGTCTAGTCCAGTCGGTGCCGGTCAGTCATGCCTTAGCCAAGTAAAAGCGGCTTTACTATAAATCCGATGGAGTTTTAGAAGCAACACGAAAAGTCATGTTTTACCACATTATATCGTTTTCCCACAATCGCGCGGAAAAAATTCTGTTCTATTGAAAAATTATATTGACCCTTGATTATATTTTGGAATGTATCAATAAGTAGTTTTTTTTTTTTAAATCAAAAATTTAATTAGCTGCTTTAAGCGATTTTTTGGTAGAGGCAAAAGTTAAGGGTTCGCGTCACCGACATGCTGATGTGACGTGTTTTAAGTTTTAACTTCAGCCGGCTGTCGCCTTGACTAACTTTTGAATTAAAAAAAATGTTGGTCATGGTAAACATATTGATACCCTCTACGCTTATTACCCTGTATCAATGATCTGTGGTCACACTGTAGCTTTAAAAATGGGATTGAAGGATTTTGATTGCTTTTCCGGGAAACGTGTCAATTTGTTAACGCGATGAAAGATAGCTAAACCAATACGCAAGTAGTTATTTGATCCTTCAGCTATTGAGTGGTCCAACTACATTTGGGATGTAGATAATAGATAAGTAGCTACAACACCAAAATGTATACTCTGATTTTGTTATCATCATATTATGAATCGCCTCCCACTATAGAAGACACTACGTCGAACAAGGTGCGCGATATCAGACCGGTAATCACAAAACTCAAATGGAGTTGGGCAGGACATGTCGCCAGGCAGGGTGATGGCAGGTGGTCTAAGACGTTGACGGATTGTCGGCCACGAATTGGTAGACGGAGCGTTGGTCGACCACCAGCTCGTTAAGTAGACGACATAACAAAAATCGCGGGTCGAATATGGACAAGGTTGGCACAAGACCGAGACGCGTGGCATACAAGAAGAGAGGCTAATGCTCAACAGCGGGCGATTGTAGGCTAATGATGATGATAATGGAAGTAAATTTAAAGACAAAGTCAAAATAACAAACAAATATTATGAAGAGGTCAAGGTAAAATACTTCCGCGTATATATATGTATGAGAGTGATATTGTATAATAAATCATATCTTTGAATGAAAATGTACCACAATTTGGCAATATTAACTTTTCCGTGGCATTTCTACGCCTAAAGACGTAGTGAACATTATTATGTATTCTGTGACAAGAGCGATAACTCTATGTCGCAAATACATAGCTGGTTATAGGTACTTTGTCTTTCAACTTCTCCGAATCATGCGTTATTTCTGCTCCACTGGCGTTATTGTCGTGTATATTTTGGATCATAATCCCGCTTGACTTACATGTTTACAAAATCTTTCTACACCAAAATATCTAATTGCACCAATATTATTTAAAGATTCTTAAAGGAATACAAACTCTTTCGCCCGAATCGGGAACAAAGAAGGTTTGATATTTTAATGACTAAACGTTTGCTTTCACTGCTAATATTTTTTTGTTGGTAAAAGGTTTGGTTATCTTTCAATGTTAATTTCCGAAGATGCATTTTTAGCGATGCTTTGTTTTTTTTTTAAAGAGATGGTGACAAATTGAAATGCTTTTTGGAAGAGAATTTTAGAATCGTGTGTCGTCGTTGACTATGATTTTGTTGATACGGTTTCTGTGGCTTGATAAAGTATGTTGGGTCGTGAGAATTATTCAATACGTCAAATATAGTCATCAAATAAGTCAGTTTCCATTTACTGCCGCCAGGGCCGTTGTCCTGCCTTACATATATATATATATATATGTGTATATATATATATATATATACACATTCTTCTATGGTTTACGTAATACGTAAAAGCGATAGTGATGGTATGTCATTGGTTTGTGTGTTCGGAGCACATATCAAGAGTCGTGGGTTGAAATCAAAACAATAAGCTTGAGCTGCCGGTGAAGGAAAACATCGCGAGGAAACCATAGCATGGTGGCAGACTACTTTCTAGCTGGCTAATTATCACTCTCAAGGTGAAAATCTGCTGCCGAGCATCTAACGGTGAGTTTTGGGCAGCCTCACTTGAGAGCCAGTTCCATTCCAGGCTAAGTGTGTTTACCATCTTCGACCACACCGTCTTTTAACATCATGTGAGCTGTAGGCAAACATTTAACATGCCTAACTCATAATATATATTTAGCTTTATCATGTGTTTGGATATTTGTCTAGCATGGCACAGTAAGTTCTACAAGTCCGTTCCTCGTGGACTTTCCGTTCTACTTTCTTGATACCTACAGCCCATAAATATAACTCATTGCCGGCTGCTCTGTTTCCTTTAAACTACAATTTGGACGTTTTTAAGGCTAGAGTAAATAGATTTCTTCTAGATCGGTGTGCTCCATCCTCGTCCGCACCGTCGCTTTCCATCAGGCCAGTTGGTGGCCAAACGTAGATCTATTTAATATAAAACAAAGTACTATGAATTTTTATATATTGAATGTACTTGAGAAAAGTAAAATGTCTGGCCGGATGACGAAATAACGAAGTCCCTAGGGATTTTATAATCTTGCCAAATTTAAACATTCTTTATAATAGATTTGTATTTTTTGCAAATTCCTATACTAGCCACTCTAATAGGTATAAAGCGATACTATTAGTCTAGAAGACTGTTCATCTACATTTCCAACTGTTTGGTTAAAAAATCTAGTAGAAATAGTTCACAAATAGCCGAACAAAAGTTACGCAATCCACTCGGCTGCCACCACCGCCGCCTAAACACGTCTCCTGGAACTTTTCATCGACAAAGCCTTTAAACCCTCTCGAGATAGAAGCGAAGCAATTCCTTCAGGGTTTCTTGAGATTAGCCCTCTGTCATTGCCCTTTTTACTATCAGATTTGTACAGAAAACTTAGAATTTACAAATAGTTGGCATATGTATACCATATATGTATCAATGTTTGTTGTTTTTGTTTTGTTATTATCTTATTTCCTTTTTACCCGACTTGCAAAGAAAGGATATGTTTTTCGCGCGTATGTTGTATGTATGTATGTAAAAAAAAAACATCTGACGAACACATAAAGCCGCAGTTTTATGCGTTTCTGTTTGTAAATCCATTACTGTATCCAATGCACATGGACGCAGAGAAAGTGTACGCGGAAGCAGGGGCGCACTTCACACGGACTCGCGGATGGAAGAATTGCTATTCTAGACGTTATCTGTGCCTGGTGAAAGGCAATCTGTGAACACGAGTAATAGATCACACCTATCACGTCATACTATCACACTAATATTATAAACGCGAAAGTTTGTTTATGTCTTTGACTATAAACTTATTTAACTTGTTTTTTTTCCACAATTTTAATAATATACATATATATATGTATGTATATATATCTATATATATAGAGTGTTTGAATAAAAAATATAATTCTGTCTTACGACAGTTATCTCTTACCATAATTAGAGCGTTTTGTTTGTTATATTTTAAATAAAAAATACGTTTCTGTAAAGGCACTTGATGTTTTATATTAACAGCATTATGACGAATTTGAGATATGGGGATAACTTATCACATCGATTAAGTCGACTTTTCATTCCAGAAAAATGGTTTCAGGTAGGATAGCGGCTTAATCCACGGAAAATGAGATAAAAGTGTTAAGTTCGGTTCGTGTACAAATAATGAATTAAATTATGCATTTTGTCTGTATTTTTTTCGCTCTATATTTATTTTCTACTAGCTGTTACCCGCAACTTCGTCCGCGTGGAATAGTACCTTGGGGTAGCATTTTTAATTATGTAGGCTACTTATTTTACAAATAAGACACATCCAAAAACGCGTCAGACAGACAGAGTTACTTTTGCATTTATAATATTAGTTATTTATTTATATCTAATCAACAGCCTATAAAATAAGTTTCATGTTTCTAGCTTTAAAAATGATGATACTTCCATACAACCTTTCATCCCCCCTTCCAACCCCTTACAACCTTTTTTTCTCATTAAAAAGTAGCCTATGTCCTTTCTCAGGATCTGTGTACCAAATTTCATTTAAATCGGTTTATTAGTTTTGGCGTGAAAGCGCGACAGACAGACAGAGTTACTTTCGCATTTATAATATTAGTAAGGATAATCTCTCTGTATAGCTTTGTATGTCTGTGTTATTTTTGCGCTTCGCTTCGACTTTACTTATATGGGTATAGAGATTATCTACCTACTCATCAGTCAGTCTATGTTCTTCTCTGAAAACGCCCTCTTTAAAAAGTTTTCTTTAATAAAATACGGCATCTGATTCATAAATTATTACAACAAATAAAAAAAATATTGAAATTTAGTATAGCTACTGAATTTCGTAGACACCCACGCCACGTCTCTGTCATAATGCTTCAAGTGCCTTTACAGAAACGTATTTATTATTTAAAATATAACAAACAAAACGCTCTAGTTATGGTAAGAGATAACTGTCGTAAGACAGAATTAATTTTTTATTCTAAAACTCTATATATATAGATATATATACATACATATATATATGTATATTATTCAAATTGTGGAAAAAAAAACAAGTTAAATAAGTTTATAGTCAAAGTCATACAAAATTATACAAGTCTTGGACGAGTTCGGCCATCCCCTTCTGAAGTAGTGATGATATTACTACATACTTCGGTGGAGTTTTGAAAGCAACACAAAAAGTCATGTACATCGTATCACTTTCCCACACATAATTCGGCACTTTATCAATAGAACATTATTTTTATATATGAATAAACACTGAAAAAAAACACAAGTTTAGGAAAATAATTTAATTAGGCGACACAAGTTTTCCTTGTTCCCGCACAAAACTCATTCAAGAATTGAAGTTTTACGTAACCTCTATATTATTACTATGCTAAATGTGACCTTGTCCGACATAGCACGTGAGTGAACCCAAGCGATGCAGCTAATCTTGTACACACAAAAGTAGTTCACAAAATTGTAACAAACCCTAAATTACTAATTATATAAATTAGTTAATTAAATTATTTGAAATCTTGCCTTGCTTATTGATTTTAAGTTTGAAAAAATCGAGTTGGATTCATTTTGTTTATTTTCAAGGTGGGTAGTTCTTCTTAGCAAGAGGTCGTCCCCAGCAGTATTATTGATTCTGCCCCAAAGCAGTAGTGTGTGAACATTACTGTATTTTCGTTGCAGCTAGCGCAATTACAGGGCTATTGAGACTAACCATCAAATGTCTCAAAGCTCTGGAACGATACCTTGGACTTGATGCGTTGCAATGGTCAGGCGTTATCCCTTACCATCATGAGAGTGTCTCGTTCGTGTCATTGCTTTAACATAAAAGATAAGTGTTACTTTATTTATTTATTTTTACTTACTTAATCACAAAGTAATAAGTATTAATAGTGATAGATATCAGATATCATATTATTTTTTATTTAAAAAGTTAGAGTGCTTGAGTTATACATTTCTGAGAAAATCTTTTAAGTTCATGTCTACATTATTCAATACAGTCTCTAAATAATTTTTTATTTTAATTTGATACAACAGATAATATTAATAGAAAATGTAAAAGATTTTTAGAAGCGCTGATAAAATAATTCCATTTTACTAATTTGGACACCGATTTATCATTATAAAGTTCCTTACACACTGCTCTATCTCCGACCTGATCTTAACCAATACATAAATAAATAAATATCGAAGGTTATTTCACACAGAGTCATATAGCCCCAAAAGCTTGTACGATAGGAACAAGATAACAGATATTTTTTTTGTTAATACATACATATTGTGTACATTGAAAATACAAAAAAAAAATAACATAAATCTATGCTTTTGACATAAATGTTTATATCTATCCAGTCATTTATTTTATTTCTTAAATGTATGTTTTAAATAAATATACAAAATAATAAATATTGTTAAAAATCTAAACCTAGAATGTAATCCGCAGTGGGGCAGGATCCAAGCTACCAGTGGTCAGGTAGTATGTTCGCATCGTTATTGTGTATCTAATTAGCCAAAAACAGGATCAACTTTGCGACTTACATCTTTACATTTCAAATTTGACCACACAAACGAGATTTCTAACACAGCATGCCGAATTCTTTACTTAATTAATTAATATTTTAATTAATCAATTAATTATTGCAAACTGGCTTTCAAACAATATTGACTATCAATTTATAGCGATGATAGCTCAGTGGTTAGCGTAGTCGGTTCGCATGCCGAAGGGCGTGGGTTCAAACCCCAACAATGAGCTTGAGCTGTCGGTGAAGGAAAACATCGTGAGGAAACCATAGCGTGGTGGCAGAGTACTTTCTAGTACTCGGCTGGCTAGCTACCACCCTCAAGTTGAAAATCTGCCGCCAAGCATCTAACGGTGTGTTCCGGCAGCCTCACTTGAGAGCCAGTTCCATTCCAGGCAAGGTGTGCTTTCTTCGACCACACCATCACTTAACATCAGGTGAGTTGTGGTCAAACACCAAGCCTGTCAGCTATAAAAAAAAAACAAATAGTTTTCAAAGATGTCGCAATATTGCGATGCGCCGGCGCACGCCCATATCTTGAACTGTAATATATTCTGTGATTCTATGAATGCAGTTACGTATAGCAACTGACGCTTCCGCGTGTGAGCAGGAAGCCCCAACCACTTTCCCTTTTGCCTGCTCGCAGCAGCCCACTATGCATCACTGTAACCCGACCAAATTCAGATGGTAGAAGAAATTCTTCAAACGCCCATGGATTACAAACTATCGCAACTTGGTCGGGTCATAATGCAGTTAACCAACAAACGAGGTTAAGTGCTCCCTGCTCTGCGATGCGTGGCATCTGCTAAGCAAGCGTTCGAATCAAATACAACCTAAGGTTATGACCAGACAAAATACGCAATTACAGACCGCATTATGCTGATACTTCCTGAGTTCAATAGCTATTGTCGGTATCACTATTGTTAATGTTGCAGCTAATATAAATAACGTAGATCAACGAACTAGCTTTCAAGTGTATATCTGTTTTGCATTCATTGTCATTCTATCCTATTTTAATTTGAACCCTTCCGTCCACGTTCGAGTTTTGTAAAAAGCCAAGAATAAAGGACTCATTTGGGTGATTCCTGTTTTCGGAACTAGTTTCGCAAGGGTTGTGAAAAGCTAAATTCAACGAGCTTCAGCCTGGAATAATACAGACAAGAAGGCGCCTTCAGTTGACCTATATACCAGCGGAGGACGTTGACCCCGCAGACTCGTGCGGCCGGATCGCAATGGGGTTGGCTGACGAAATATCTCTCCTGACATGGGAATTTGAGAAAACAAATTACTGTAATACCGTGTGGTGCCGCTGCCCTTATGCCGGGATTCAAACTTGCGGGTTTGGAATTATTTGATCTTTATGTTGGATTCGTTAAATTTAATGAAATGTCTTGCTTTTCTACTATAATTGAAGTGAGTGTGAAATTAGAAATTTTTAATCGTAATTCGTTAAATAGGTACATATTATTGTTTAATTGTATTGCGGTCATTAAATTTCTGTTATAAATATTTTTTTACAATAACTGTAAGATACAATGAAATTTATGTAATATTTAATTGTCTACGATTTTTTATTTTTTTTCATGGCATAAAAGGTTTAAGGCAAATTTTTCTTCACAGAAAATCACGCAAAAAAGCTGCCGGTCGAAAAACTATACCAGGACGACAGCAATCGAGCGGAGGTGCAGAGTTCACGAACGGGCGGCGACCCCCGAAACTGGGCCGGGCCTAGTCTGGAGCTCGCGGCTCGCAGACGTTTTCACAATAGAAACAATTCATCGCTAAATGCCGATACTAATCACCGGGATGACATATGCAAGCAAGAGATATCGGAGATGTTCTAAGAATACGACACATTCCAATCTATGAATAATAAACGAGACAGAATTCCTATAGTTCTTGTAGGAAATATATTTGTATTAAGTTACCCGTTCAACATTCATAATATAACATTTTTATTTGCAAACTGTCAAAAAATGATAAACAACAATTTTTGTAAACTAAAAAATCACACACATATTTCATAGCATTGTATGCAGAAATAAATTTCTTCGTAATTTCAACTTTTATCAGAGACCAATAAAAGTAATAGCTAGCATATCGTAAGTATACATAATTTTATCGAGCGAGATCTAGGACATGTAAACTGTATAACCTGTAACATACCCACCTTATTTTATAGGTAAAAGCAATGAGCACGATAAGGAACAATACTTACATTATTGGGGGCAACCTGGAACTTATAGATTAAGCCCATCGCATACTAGGAACCTACGAGCGATCGATTATGATTTAACAAATTTCAGTGATTAATTGCCACATTTAAGCACATCATTATAACATGAACGAAAATCTGTCAATATTTATTTCAGTGCAATGTTGCGACTAGATAATAAATTAGAATATTTTTGCGAATACTACGAGGTATCTATTCAAAAATTCATAATTAGAATGTATCATCCATAGTTATTGAAAAGTTTTATGTAAGTATATATGTGATTAATGTCGATATGTGCTGTTGTTATTCGTGTTCAGTACAATAATACATTTAGGGTTGTGGTGGCTGCCCCAGTACTGCAGCGCCTCAGGGATGTTCGTTGAATCGCATGTTGGCTGCTTTTACACGAGAATGCGAAAACGGGGCACATCCCTATATCGGAGGGTCCGGAGCAGCCCTAACAGCATGTACATGAACCAATGAGTAAGTAGTAAAATGTGATATTTGTGTGTGTATAACGTGTGAAATGTGATGAACATACATTTTTTATTATTACTGTTGCCAAAATTTGTCATTGTAGGCATAAATAAATATATTATATCGTAGGGCATTACACACAGCGTCATCTGACCACAAACTGAGCAAAGTTTGTGTGATGGAAGTCAGATAACTGATAACTGATTTGCTTAAAATGTTTGTCCTGAGCGGGAATAGAACCCACGTCCTAAGCTGCCTTAAAGGCAGACATATGTACATGGTCATAGAGCCAATAGGGCTGTCGAACATTAAACATTTTAAAAGAATTTATTTACATATGTAAAAAAAGCGTGAATAAATGAATATATATAAATTTATCTCAAAAGATAAAACTAGTCAATTAATATCAGTTGGATTTGTAATACCTTAAAGCTTTATTATATTTATATTCAGCTTTATATAGTATGAATGTATGCAACGCATGACACGGCGGCCAAAACCGACAACTTCCTGATTATTTTAACTAGAACACCGTATGTGAGCATTTGTGACTACGCAAGTCGCTTTTAGAATCGAGTGTGCGCGGAACTTAACTCTGTAGGAAATCATTAACCTAGAATTTTGCGACGCTTTTGTGAAATGCAAATTGTTTCTTTCGAGGCTATATAAGTTAGTCGATAAAACTGAGAAAACAAATCAACTGCCTGTACAATATTTATAAACAGAAAATTAGTACGTACAAGGTATTCTCGGCAGAGACCTAGATTTCTAACGCTGCATAATTTTTTATCACTATTTTATTAAGATTATCTTCTTCATTCACAATAAGATAAATTTGTAATATTCGAGAGCATAATTGGTGTAATTTTTCTTACATTCTAGGTAATTAAAATATAAGTTATATATGTATGTATAAGTTTCATTTGTCAACTTTCTTTTACTGTTGACAGGTTAGGTATTTGACCACAGCTCACTCGATGTTAAGTGACGGTGTGGTCGACGATGGTAAAGCACACCTAGCCTGGAATGGAATTGGCTCTCAAGTGAGGCTGCCGGAACAGATCGTTAGGTGCTTGGCAGCAGATTTTCAACTTGGGTGTGGTAGCTAGACAGCCCAGTACTAGAAAATACCCTACCTATTCTCACTATGTTTTACCTTTACCGGCAGCTCATTGATGAGGTTTGAACTCACGGCCTTTGTCGTGTCATCCGACCTCACTAACCACTGAGTTATTATCGCTACAAAAAGCTTTGTTGCTGTAGAATACCTAGGCTAAAAATTTTAGGATTCATCTTTTTCCCCTACCTATATTTATCGCTTTATGAACTTTTTTATTCTAATACTAGCGACCCGCCCCAGCTTCGCACGGATAGTAAGAATGGGTATAGTAAGCTATCCTTTAAAGGTAGATATATGCTACCGCGGACTTTTTGTAGATCTATAAAAGAGGAATATCCCACCATGCATTGTTTTGTTATATCTCAAAGGGATTATTAGGCAGCGCTTTCGATGAAAGCTCCCGGGTGGCTTGGCTTTTTCCGACACTTCCAACAATTATCATGATAATTCAACCAATTTGCACAAAACCTTGACAGATTATATACCTAAGCCTTCCTCGTGAATCATTCTATCTATTGGTGAAGCTCGCATGATAATTCGTTCAGTAGTTTTTAAGTTTATTGCGAACAGACAGACGCGGCGGACCACTTTTATGTAGTGATTTACACCTAACCAAGGTACCTACTACAGTATTTTTATAATGTTTAAACTTTTGAACAATTATTATTATTAGTAATATGTGACAATCTTTCCTGTAAATAAATTATATTCTACCAATTCTAAAGTTTAGTTTATTTACAAAGTACTTTTATTGAACTAACGTTAAATTTAAAACAGCTAATATACAATAAAGCGGAGCTTTCTAGGAAAGGAAAGCAGTAAAATGCCACACGTCAAAAAGTACTAACAGTAAGTAGTAGCAGCGTAACTAATCTAACTGACCTATATTATGTGGCCGGTGAAAGACCTCGTAAACTACTGCCAGTGCATTATTCCCGCCATGAAACAATGCAAACGATAATATTCCCTATTCCTCATGTTAACAGAACAAAAATTGCATGATCACAGGTGTAAAGCTTACTGTGTGCGTTTATGAACTGCCTCTTTAGTTTCACGGAATAATTATGTTTAGTTTATACTGCATTCGTAGCTCATCTCATTTATGCAATCGAGGAACTGGGTATTGCAATACCGACCGTTCTTTCAATATGCATTCACAAACAAGTTCTTAGCAATCTTTGTAGCAATTTGGGAAAAGGCTATAGTCAAGTTTTCGGTACCAAAATGTTATGTACCGGTTATAGCTCAGTGGTTAGCGTGGTTGGTTCGTACGCCGAAGGGCGTAGGTTCCAACTTTAACAAACTCTCAAAGTAATTAGAGCCAAAGCAGCGATGCCCTGGATTTTGTTTTACTGTTCAAAGTTCTGTGTATCGCTGCAATGGTCATCTTTAATGTCAATAGTCATCTTTTATCATCAGGAGAGCGTCTCGTTCGTCTCATTACTTTTTAAATTATTTAACCTAAATTTTGTTTGGTTTCAGAAAAAATTAATTAGAAATAGCAGTTGCTCGTAGATCTTGCTACGCGTAAAGCGCTCTATGAAGCTGCTACAGATCTGTTCATCACTATTTGTTTGTTTAAATTTTTTGGTTAAGTATTAAACAAGGTAACACTGCTCTGCAGTTCAGCTGAACGCAGTACGTAGTACATGTTAGTGTTGCATTTCGTAGACCGTTCGAAAAACTATTAAAAGATAAAACATGCAGTTCGCGTGTTTACAACCACTTAGCTTCGAACTCGCTTGTATACGTATATGTTCTATCAAAACTTTCGTAAGTATAAACATTGCTTCTACCGAACTTGATGTTTAATTTTCACACGATGCCAATGGACGTTGACTGGCAATTTAAGGTTGGGTGTGTTTCATGATAAACTGCTTAAAACAGTTGTCGTGCTGGTAGATTAAGACGATATTTTCCAAGTTTTAGTAATTTTAGATTTTACTCGTATCCACTAAAATAAAATTTAGTCGAAAAATCTCATGTATCAAAATTGATCATTTATTCAAGTATTTCTTTAAAGTAGATATACGTATTGCAAATATTTATTTTTATCATACATATATGTTTTTTTTTATAAACACCGGATTACTAGATTTCTTTGCTGGTTGAAGCAGTATTACCTAATTACAGTCACATTTGTATAAAATATCCTGTCCGATATACAGGTGTTTTTGCTAGCTATTTTTTTGTGGTTGACAGGCTTGGTTTGACCACAGCTCACTTGGAAGTGACGATGTATATGTGAATACAGTAAATGATTACTGTATTCACATATACATAGACTGAAATTAAGATTTTATTAAGATTAAGATTTTCAGAATTAAGAATATAGGTGTGCTCTGGTATTGCACAACCCGCCTCTTTTTATTACTAGGAACTTACGGCTAGGAAAACGTGATCAAAGCGCTATCAGTACATGGTGGACGTTCTCCGCAGACGTATTTCATACGTATACTTTGATTCCACATTTTTCATACGTATAGCGAGAAGTGATGAGAAGAACTAGCCGCTCTCTAGTAAGTGAGCGACGACGTTTGTCTTGCATTATTGCAGCAGTCTTCAGAACTCATTAGGGTTATAAGTTTTGAGTGTACTATTTTTATGTTAATTTAGTGACACGAACAAGACACTCTCTTGATGGTAAGAGATAACACCTGTCCATGATTATTGCAGCGATACACAAAATTAAGCGAAGTCGATAGCATTCACTATATTGGTGATCCATTATACTTTAAGATATCCAAAAGCAAGAGTCATACAATTTGTGGAAAAGTGGAAATACAATTTTAGCAAAAATTTTGAAATAATTACAATACAAATTAGAAAATGTATACGTATAAAAGTAAGAAACCTAAAGTATAGAGATTCAAAGATATACAAATTAGTATATGGTACACAGTCAAATATAGATCCTGTCAGGCACAGCGACGTTTAAAACAGAGGATTTTTTTTTACTAACTTAAAATTAAATAGAGATCTCCATTGAGTCTCATTAAATCTGTAACTTCTTGTTATAAGAATTCATACATATGTAGTTAAAGTATGATTGTGTTCTAAAGAGGCAAAATGTTACGTCAAAGAAAAATAAAGTCTTGATGAGTCTGTGTTCTGATACCTCAAGCTACTTACTAAGATAACCAAGTTGAAATCATAAAATTTAAATATGCATCACATTCATTTGTATATTATATATTTAACCGATTTCAAAGACGGAGGAGGTTATATGTTTACCTTTTTAACAGATTTCAAAAAAGAAAGAGGTATATGTTCCTATGTAATGCATATTTAAAATCTTCGTCAATTGTGAACCGATTTTTAATGATTATTTTTTAATTTGAATTGTTTAGAAATACTCAGGGGTTATATCATTTAAATATTTAAAAAAATCTACCACTAAGGGGAGAAATTAAGGGATAAATACAGCTTATTTGATTTTTCTCACTTCTCGTCTAAGTAGTAATTCTACATAAAAATCATCGATTTTTTGCTTTAATTGTAAAATGATTTTGAAAATCTTTTTATTTGAAATGGAAATATTCTTGAGATACTTTTATTTCCACCAAGTCAGAGTCGGATAAGGAGACATAGGTACACGGAGACCGAAGTAAATCCACAAATGTTATTAAAATGAACTCTTTCAGATGAAGTCGGTGCATGATTTTTTAAACATATTACTTACATTTTCATTCGTGTGCAGAGATATATCCGTTTAACCTTTTTCCTTCATCTCTATTTGAACAGGGTGAAGGTAAGGCGCTCTTGATTCTGTGGAAGACATTAATATTAATTAGTTTAAGAACTATGCAATGCGAATTGTAGCTCGCGGCTTCACCCGCGTTTGCAGGTATAAAAAGTGCCTTACTTCATTCCAAATTATTAAATTATTTCATTCCAAATTTCTTACAAATCATTTTAGCCGTTACAGCATGAAAAAGTAACAGATACGAGAGTCAAACTGAAAGTTTTGGAAATAGTAAAAAATATGCAGTCAAATTTAAAAAAAAAATTTTTTCAATGTTTTCGCCTTTATTTTTTATGCACTTTTCCATGCGTTCAAACTAGTCTTTAAAACACTTATTGAACGCTGAAATGGGCGTCGACAAAATGACAATTTTAAAGGCCTCCACTGCTCTTTCCACCGTCTGAAACCGCTGACCACGCAACTTATCCTTGATTTTGGGGAATGTGAAAAAGTCGTTGGGGCTTAAGTCGGGGCTGTATGGAGGATGGTCCAGTAGTTCGACTTTTTCACCGTCCAGATACTAAGTTGTTTTTCGAGAAGTGTGAGGGCTGGCATTGTCATGGTGAAGGATGATGCGGCGATTAGGGTTATTTTTTCGCACGTCGTCCTTAAGGGACACACGGCCACGTTGAAATTTTGAATACAACCTGTATATTGTCGTCTTTGAAGGTGCTTCATTACTAGAAGCAGCAATCATCCGGTCTCCTCAATGTTTTTGTGTTAATCCACTTTTAAAGTCATAATAAACCATTGCTCTTTAATTGTCACGGGACAATTCCATTTTCAACAGCAACTCAACGACCTCAAAAAACAATTGCAACCGAACCATTACTTTTTTTCTATGTGGCCAGTATGTTAAGATAATGCAACTTTAGAGAATATAAAAAGGTTTAATACGTGTCAAAAATAAGTTATTAAGTAATAGATTCCCGAAACTTTCAGTTTCAGTCTCGTATGTACTCACACAACTTTCGAATTTGTAATACTAAAATAAAATACAACTTTATTATACACCAAATATACATACATTATCACATACAAAAACTTAAAAAACTTCGTTCGTTTTGCAGATACCTAATAATATAACACAACATAAACAACAAAGACTACGATATGGCGTACGATGGCGACTTTATCACCAAGAGCGATTTCTTGCAGAGAACCTTTGGATGGAAAGTAACAGAAAAAAACAGCTATTAAGGTTGGTGTAACATAAAATAATAAAATAAAATGACAGAAAAAAGGTGAAAAACATATTTCCGCTTACTTCAAAACCACTGTTTTCACTGTCGTACTTATTTTTATTAGTTAATTTTTTTAGAACATAGTTGTATTATAACATCTATATCTCCCGTCTGTTCTTAATTAGTAACGGTTTTTCTATTCTTGGTTGCCTGGAAGAGATCGCTTTTAGCGATTAGGCCGCCATTAGTGGCAGTAGCTCATAAGATTATTTTGTTTTCTGAACTATTTTCTATTTCTGGTGTGCACAACAAAGAGTTTCTATGCATCTATATAGTTTTTTTTAATACAATAAATACATTCTAATTAAACTTTTGTATATGTAATAGAATGTAATATTTTGTTATCAAGTTGCTTGCTATCGTGTGAAGTCGGGGCAGGTCGCTAGTCATGTATGTATATATAAGCTAAAGCTTAGATTTTAGAACTTAAGTATTTGGAAATCTGATTTCAAACGTTCTTTTATTGACTAAAAGTTTAAGCCTGGAAAACGCAAGTGACACCGTAGAGCACTGCTAGTTACTAATGATGTCTTTCATAGATTGATCTTTGACTGCCCAGTTAGCTCCTTTGGTAGAATTTCCGCTTCGGAAGCTGAAGGGCATGGATTCGATTCCTGCTCAGGACTAACATTGTGACAAGCACAGATGTTAGTTCTGTGTCTGGTTTTTCTGTATGTATTTACAAAAAAAAAAAAAGGCAGCCATGCCTGCAGAAATGAAAACTTAAACACCTCACATTAGCAAGTCGGTGACGCGAACCCATAAGTTTTGTCCCTGGTAAAAAATCGCTTAACGCGGCTAAAGAAGTTTTCACTTGAAAAAATATAAATGAAGTATTCTATCAGGTCTTTTATTTCCATAGTACAAGCTATGCTCAGTTTGAGGATAGATGGCGCTGTGTAAAATGTCCTTCAATATTATTATAGAACTGCTCGATATCGATAGCATCACGTCGCGCTATGAGTAAACTACAAAAAAAAGTATAGTGAAAATCAAAAACTTTTTGTCCCAAGATGACCAAAGACAAATTAGCAGGAACAGAAGCCTGAATATCACGCATTGGCCTTACTACTTTAGAAGCTAGAGAAAGGAACTCAATGCAATAGTCCGAAGGCTTCACTGATGCAATACTAAGGACGGCATTGCACTTGTTTAACGCGCAATGTTTTTATCAACTATGATCCAATCAACTCTTCGGATACTCAATACCTAGCTGGCCGCTTGATTTCACTCGCGGTTTTCGAGATTGAAAAGTAGCATAATGAACCTATTACAGCATGAAGAATGAACAAAAATTTCCAATATTAATTAAAGAAAATTTTGTATTGATACTGTAGTTGCTACATTTATGACAGTAATGAAGAAGATGTTAGAAAATCTAGCTGTCAGACGATTTCCGTCTAAGGAGATTTTCCCTCGCAGTGTCAGATGTTTTGCAATGTAAACATTACTCTGTTACGGTTTGAAGGGTACTGCAGCTAGCGGAATTACATCGGATGTCTTAAAGTAATGAGCGCTAAAGCAGCGATGCCCTAAACTTTAGTTTGTTACTCTAAGATCTGGGTACTGCAATGGTCAGGGAAGGCGTCGAAGAACAGAAGAACATTTCGTTCATCTCAATACCTTTACATAAAAAAATAAACAACGCTCAACAGTAACCATATATTATTTAAGTAAAAATTTGCCTATAAACCACAATGAATTGTATTAGTACAGAGTGAAAACGTAACAAATGAATAAATAACCAACAACCCTGTCACACTAATGTTTTGAATGCAAAAAATAGACATTGTAGGATATTTTGTGAAATTGCTGTGTTCAGCGCCACCTAGTTCAAAATTAAACAAAACTTTATGCAAATACGTACCTAGACCCAGAACAAATATTTATGTTCGTTATACAAATGTTTTTCTTGAGTGAAAACTCACGTCCCTCATGAAGCAGAGACTAAGGGGATAATAGGACAGTCGAAATATGTTGTATAACGTATGAAAGGATTTGAATGAAGTTTGGTACCTATTAAGTTTTTACAATTTTATCCCAATTTTTTGTTTATGTTGAATTTTCGTTGAGGTCATATTATTGATTACATTGTGTATGTGACAAACTAAAAATAAAATATTCGTCTAGTGGTCAGAATAAAATAAAAGTTATGCGGTAGCAATCTTCAATGGAAAAGAACACACTTAGCACGTGATTCAGCTAGATTAAGTTAGTTACTAAAGTCTGTATCTCTAGAATTAACAGAGGATCAGAGGAATGAAATTATTAATGTTTATTGCCAGCGACAGAATTTCTACAGAGCGTTATGACCGCTCCACGTTCCGCAAATATGTATTAGTTTTAGCAGTTTGGAGTCATTTCACCTGAGTTACAATTCCGTTTCATGATGTCCTCAATCTTATCTCGCAAAACAGATAGGGCAGTTAAGGCTTACTGTTATAAAAGGAAAGAGAAAAACAAAAACACTAGTAAGCTACTAAATATTGATTGATATGAAAACTCATAAATAAACGTAACAGACATTTCCATTATCATTCAAATAAAAAACTAAATTTAAAAAAAGGAAACCTTTTATTATCTATTGACAGAAGAAACGGCACTGATCATCAGTAAGCTTACAATTAGACCCTTTTAAATAATTAATTAGATTTTCATCCTTTTTTTATCAGTAGGTTTTATAATTACTGTTAGATCTAAGCACCTGGAAAATTCAGTGCCGGCTTGGCGAGAGCATCCCAAACAAAATCCTCGGTAACGAGTATCCTTCGTCACAAACCACTATCCTCACACTAACAGTCACAATCCACAGATAAGTCTGAAAAATTGAAAGAAATCACGTCACAAGTTCAAAGGAGACGTGCCATGCGTACCAGGGCGTCAGATAAACATAGGAGATGTATCGGAACAATGGTAGAGCGGCGTAGTACAGCGAGCGCGCGGCGCGCCGTCGGAGCGGTGACTGACCGGCACAGTGCCGCGCCACCCCGCCAGTCCTGCGGGACCCTTCCGTCGTGCCGGGACACCACACGTCACACGACTCCACCACACGTGTATACACCAAATTTCCCAATATCACTATTGTTTTGAGAAACTATTTTTGTCTATATTAGGTATTGGAATGCCATGTCTCTGCAACTTAAAAAAGTGTGCAACTTTTTTTTAGAATTTTAGACGTACTATAAACTCTCCTTGTTAGGTTTAATAGGGGCTCATTACCGTTGCAAAGATGCGTAGCATAATAAGTTGCAATAGACTTTTAATTGTAAGTCAAATTTGAGTCAAAAATTGGTTATGAAATTTCGTTATCGACAGTACCCTTCAAACCTAATGTTATTTGATATATTTATTTGATACCTATATAGATTCTCAAACAATACAAAGAATATTATTTTAAAGTCATGTCTCTACAATTGAAGAAAGTTTGCAACATTGTCCTCATCTGCGTGCAGTTTGATGCGGTCATTGTCTTGTGAGGGGATCATAACGCATTTCAATTACTGCAGTAAATTTGGGAGGTGCACTTTCAAGTGCATTTTTATGGTAAACTGACTAACCCTTGAAATATCTGACGAAAGGTGAATCTCTTGTTTTTTTATGGTTGACAGGCTGGGTGTTTGACCACAGCTCACCTGATGTTAAGTGACGGTGTTATAGAAGATGGTAACCACACCATTAAGTGCTTGGCGGCAGATTTTCTACTCCATTACATCTTACAAAGCTATGTGATAAAATTTAGTTATCCAGAAGAATACATTAACGATTTACTAACTCATTTTCCATCAAATAAATGTTTTGCACGAGAAACTTGTTTTTTTTAAACATTTTGTTTTATTGTAATAAAACGTCTGCCACTTTGCTAGTGCAAAATTTGAATTCGGTTGTGTCGGAAAATGTTGAGTATGATTGAACCTTGTTTTTTGACAGGGTCTCTGAATAAACATAAATCTAAAATTGTAGCAAAAAGTCATTTTTTTTTATTTTAGTTGTCTATGTTTTTGACTACAACTCATCTGATGTTAAGTGTGTTCGAAGATGAAGGTGACACATTTTGCCTGAAATGGAATTAGCTCTCAAGTGAGGCTGCCGGAACAAACTGTTAGATGCTTTGCGGGAGATTTTCAACTTAAGGGTGGTAGCTAGCCACCCACACTTAAAACCATAACAGTAATTAACAATGTTAAAAGTCATTAAACAATAGTGATCATCTCATTAGTGATCGAATAGTAGCTTAGCTATTTAGGAGTGTAAGTAACGTTAAGCAGTACGTGGCCCTTATAGATAGTGAAAGTAGTCGCTCCACCTAGGCGCACACAGCGCGGACCCAAGAAAAAATGCTTAAAGCATAAACACAGAGATTTTCCTTTTACATGCATTCACAATTTTCAAAATATAATTCTTTTCATTCCGTTTAAATTCGCATTTAACTACCACTTCAGTTCTTGAGAAACTGTGACTAAGCAGGCATACAACTTAGAGATTTAGGAGATAACTAAAGATTTTTGCTAGTTCCCTAAAAAAAAACCGGCCAATTGCGTGTCGGATTCGCGCATGAAGGGTTCCGTACCATAATCTATGAAAAAGGCAAAACAATCGCGTTTGTTGTATGGGAGCCCCCTTAAATATTTATTTTATTTTGTTTTTAGTATGACTATATTCCGGTTTGAAGGGTACTGTAGTGAATTTACTGAGACTGTTGAGACTAACCATCGAATGTCAAGTAGCCCCAAGGCAGCAATGCCCTGGACTTTATTTTATTACTCGAAGTTTGGTCGTTAAAGAAATATGTTATCTCTTGCTATCAGAAGAGCGTTTCATGCGTTTCGTTACTTTTAAATCTATATATAAAATAAAAAATTAAAAACTCTTTGTTGGCCACTATTTAGCTGATAAGTAATTTTTGTTTACACATTTTTGCGTCAATATTGTCAATTTTTATGTTAGTGCGAATATTTGGTTAGAAAAGTAGTTATTAGTATATCTATATTATTTATTTATATTTTTAATTTACTAATATCCAAAAAAAAGCTGATTACGAATAAATAAAACAATACGGTAAATTTTAAACAATAGCTAGTCCATGTAGTAAATGGTTGAACTGTTTGTCTGTGCGTGTGTGCTTGCAGGATCGCGTTACAGCTGAAACTCGGAGCGGCTGCCGAAAAGTACGGTCAACAAACTCTCAGGAGCTCGGCCGTAGAGCGCGATCGACCAATCAAGATGCTTTGTCTGATATACCTAAAAAAATCCCTTCAAGATAGTCAAAGAATATATCTTTCCACTTGCTGTAATTTCGCGTTATGTGCTGATTTGTAACAGACTTTGAACTGATGTACCTACCTACAAAACTGAAAAATTACAAAAACACTATGTTTAAATTTTATTGCTTTAACATATTTTCATTTAATTAAACAACATTTAATCGGAATAAACTAAGAATAATTGTACAACACATATTTGCTTGTACATTTGTTTAAAGGTAGGTCGATTGGAATACAATACTGTTTATTTCAAAGAGCATTGTAATACAATCAAAATGTCTCCTTAAAAAGATTTATTACGTAGCAAATATATCATGATTTCTTAATAAATAAACTTAGTCTGGTAAATGAGACAAAATATGTTTCATAAATCACATCAGGCTTATTTATAACATGATATTTAATAATGTTTCTGTTAAAAAGTTTTACTGTATCCAAAAAGAGGTCGTGCTTAAGAATTCCTGCTTAAGTAAAATAGAAATCTTCATAATCAGCAGTTCTTGTTTGGTACATTTTATTGGTGATACAAAATTAGGTACTTCACCTAATCTTAAGCAAGATAATTAATTATTTATTTATTTGGCCTTTATTTTGCGCAAAGAAATGTCTTGGAATCCAGCGGAGCAATGCGGTCAGCATTTTTAGCACCTTGCCTTCTTGTCTCAAATTAAAGATTGTTTAAAGTAAGCATAGAAACTTAAATTATCTATATTTAGTATTAAGATACTTTTGTTTGTAGTTTTTATTAAGATTACTATATTTAAAATGTGATGTTAAAATGCATTGTAGTTCCAGAGATAAAATTTATTCTACAATCATAGAAATTTTTGATAACCTTGACCTGATAGGCAAAATATATTTCCAAAAAAAATGTATCACGCTTGCAGCGTAAAGTACCAAGATGTTTTGCGCCGCGTATTTCACTCGGTGATATATTTGGTGACATTGAACCGAGTCCATTGCCAACGACCTCGCTCCTCGGGGAAGCTTTGCGTAATCGCTCCTGCGTACAAACACAAAACACACACATATGTGCGACCACTCGATAAAAACCACGACAATCGATTACAAATCACGGTCCTTAAAGAAAATCAGAGGGTGAGAGAGTCCTACTTAAACTGGACGAACTCAACTGTTATTGTTTTGTGTTGGGGAAAATAACTCGGGGAAAACTTTTTGAAGATCTTGAAACGATATATTTGTTACGGATTATGCAAAATTTTATTAATAAATAGATTTGTAACTTGATGGTGGGTGGTAGCTAGCCAGCCGAGTACTAGAAAGTAACGCTATGGTTTCCTCACGATGTTTTCCTTCACCGGCAGCTCAAGCTCATGTTGGGGTTTAAAGCCACGCTCTTCGGCATGCGAACCGACCACGCTAATCACTGAGCTATCATCGCTACAGGTCTCTGCCAAGTCACATTCACCTAGGAATATAGTCTCCGTCATTCTCTAGAGTTGTCTGTATCTCACATTTTGGATTAAATAATGTTCAGAATGATGTGCTATTTTTGTAATTTTTACCGAGTTTATTTTTGTAAATATTTCAGTTTATATCCAATTTTAATCCTCTTCTAAAACAATCTCAAATATGTTTAGATCATTGATTTCATTGACTGAATAAGCTGTAAAAAATGCACTTAGAGATGCATACCTTTTGCTTCATAAATTCTATAAGTGCGGTTATGATTCATAAGACTTGTTATAGGATATAAACTATAAAAAATGCCTATTTCGCTACGCTACATACATCGTCGATGTTTCGGCAGTCTTGTTGGGAGACCGTCTGACTTCCAATCTGGAGGTCTTGGGTTCGAATCCTACGGCACGCACCTCAGTCTTTTCTGGATTATGTGCGTATTGCCGATAACTTCAAACGGTGAAGGAAAACATCGTGACGAAACACAGACGTCAGAAAGTTCTTAAAAATAAAGTTCTCGAAGATGTGTGAAGTCTGCTAACCCGCACTTGGCCAGCGTGGTGGACTACGGCCTTATCCTAAGTTATCCTTCTCACAATGAGAAGAACACCACGCCCAGCAGTATGCCAATTTATAAAACAACCATAAGAGTTTAAAATATCTATAACCCGACTGCTATTCACATCACACATCACATCATCAGCCATAGGACGTCCACTGCTGGACATAGGCCTCCTCCTGGAGGGGTTTTGCCAATACTCGCCACTCTTGGCAGGTGGGTTGGCGAGCGCAGTTAGCTGTGATTGTTCAAGGAAGACGCTGCTATTAAAATAGCTATAATTAAAGGAAAAACACTTTTTAAACAAATTTATTATTCCTAATTAAATTTAAACATATAACATATATATTTTTGCAATCCGCTTTTAATTTCCTTTATTTTGATATCCTACTCGATAGGTTTATTTTATTTTATTAATGTATTATTAAAAATCCGCCATTTCTTTATTCAAACACAGAACACTTGGGTTTTTAAGATGAATATAGCGATACCTTTACTGTCAAATTTCATCCAGCCGTTTGGGCGAGGTAATGAAATTTACATACATACAAGATAGCGAAAAACATAACCCTTCCTTGATAGTTGGATAAAAAAAACAGGGTTGACTCAGACATACATTGTACGTTCTCGTGTTGCATGTTTTCCTAATTTTCTTTAAGTACCAAAGTAATGATATCTGTGGTAGTATGACGTAGACGATTTCAATTTGCCCGATTATGGTCAAATAATTATGGTCAAGGACTTAACAGTTCTGTAAATCTTGACAAAGATGCATTAAGTGGAGCTCTCTTTACAATTCTACTGTAGCGACGATACTTAATTTGTTAACCTTCAAAATCCGGAGACGGAACAAGAGACGTCTATACATCAAGTTTGAGCTCCTGTGACCTCTGTGACCTTTGAACTTGGGAGGAATACCCTTGACTCGATCCTTGGCCGTCTATAATTATACTATCACACTGATAACGGAGGTATTTTCGATTCATTCATGCACAGAGTCTGACAACTGGTGCTTGGATCGAAGTTTAATAAACTGTACATTTGCTCGAATACCGTTTAGTAAAATGGTTGCATTGGCAAATGATCCTTTTGTTTATTTATTTATTAATTATTTATTTATTTATACATAAATTTTGTTGAATGGTCGAACTGTGGTCTTCGTTTAGATTTAGTGATATGGCTAATTAAATATTGCTAGACCTGATAATAACTAGTGTGCCAGGGCTGGAGTCCATAAATGAAGAATGTCTTCTTGAAAAAAGAATTTAAATTGGTAGGTACTCATTTCGTTTCAAGAAATTGAGAATCTATCCATTGTATCTAGTGCAAACTGATAAATATTTCTTCAGTTTTTTTAAGGTTGTTCTGAACTGCGGATCCCGAGGATTTATTTCCCAAAAATATTTGATCACTAAACTTCTTGACTACGCTTTATATGCTTACCTACTATTACTTAACTTTTATATCTTTTATTTACTTTCTGCCTAATTTTTTTATAGACTGAAAAAAAAAACAACAGTCTTTTATAATTGGCAAATAGAAAATATAACCAAAGTTTATACAATCAGATATTGACGAGCAAGTCATTCGCGTGATGGTAAGCGACATATTTGTTGTTAATTAGCATATTAATGTTATCAGGATTCTATAGTACAAGCTTTGCTTAGTTTGAGGCTAGATGGCGAAATGTCTTTTAATAATTATTAATTCAATATCTTCCAACGGATTGAATGCCAGCACGAATATCTGTTCTAAGCACTACTTTGCAATTCGGATCGTGATAATTATTAAAGGAATAAATTGTTAAAGGAGTAGTGGTTCTCAAGACGGTCTCTGACAAATCAAAGGAAAAATATTGTCGGATGTAGGACTGTACAAATATGTAAGATATAAGAAGCTATTGTAGATTGGACTCTGAAAAATAATGCGAAGTTACAGGTAGGTAAGAATTATTGTGACATTAAAGAAATGCAGTGATTTTTCTGTAAAATCGAACATTACCTCAACGAAGCCTGAACGCGCCTTAACTCGCACCAACATGACTTTGAAAACAGTGGCGTGGGTGGCACTCGCGTTCTAATAAAAGCTCCTATCTACACGCTCTAGCAATCCTCCTTTTTTAATGTCAGCTTTTAATTCTATAATAGTATCCACAGAACAGCCGTAGATACGTTGTATGGTAAAAATAAAGTGTCTCCAGGCATTAAGAGGTTGTTCACCCAAAAATTTGGGCATCGCCCTCCCTTCAGGGACTATTTGTCAAAGGACACAATCTTGTCGTCGTGCTTTTACTTTCTCGATTTACATACTAAGCAGTCGTAAGTTGAATTTGAGAAACGCCACCTGTCGGATATTTAGCTGAAATCTTTATAGGTTGTGACTTTTGGACACATCTCGATGTGTGGTGAAAATCAATCATGCGGATCACGAGAATGAAAAAACATTTTCATCAACATTAATTGGAAATAACTGATCATCTAATAAACCGACAAATAAATCCGGTGGTGTATAATATTAAACAAAAAATAAACGGAACAACAACATTAATTTATCATTAACAACATTAATAAAAAAAAAAAAAACCTTAAATAAAATATTATTTTTTAATGTAAAAGTAATGAGACGAACGATACGATCTTCTGATGGTAAGAGATAACGCATTCCCATGACCATTGCAGCTATACTCAGAACTTTGAATAGCAAAACAAAGTCCAGGGCATCGCTGCTTTGGCGCTCTTTATTTTGAGACTTTCGATGGTTGGATGGATGGATGGTTTCTCAACAACCCTGTGATTTCATTAGCATTCACAAATACATTCAAAATACCCTTCAAACCGAAACACACTATTTCGTGGCGGCAGAAAATCTGGTACTGCGATGGTACTTCCCTATACAACCTCCTGCTATGGAGATTTACTACCAAATTTACTAGGTTATAGATTTTTTAGCAGGAGGTCATTTACGTACCACTGCAGTATTAGATATTCTGCCGACAAGCAACAGTGCACAAACATTACTGTATTACAGTTTGAAGCGCTTTGTAGCTAACGAGAGCTATTAGGACCATCGAATGTCTTAAAGTAATGAGTGCCTAAGCAGCGATATCCTGGAAATTATATCAAATGTACAGTACACAGCTACAATAGTCATGAATATGCGTAATGTCTTACCTTTAAGAGAGCAAGCATATCGTTTCACTCTTTACTTTTACGTAATAAAGTATCAAGCCTATAATTTTTTATAATAGGTACATAACATATCAAAGCCTAAACACCAAAATCATGTTTAAATATTATATTTTACACGACTGCCCAATAAAGGGAGTGTAATGTTTTCAGAGTTCATGTATGTATGTAAGTAAGTTTTTCCGCTATAACTTTTACATGCCTTAACATAATTTGACTATGGAAAATAACGTGTTTTTTGATACGTCTTTGTTTTACTTATATCTCATCAGCCGGCTCATCTTAACAGAATTGGATGTATGGGGTATCATTAGAATCCTTACAACATCCTGAGTGATACAGGCTATAATTTAAAAAAAAAACTTTAATCATTATACGTCTTTATTAAATTTTCTTAACTAAACTTGCTCACTAATTTGAAAGCTACTAAAGTTATTTTTTGATCAAATTTCAGCAATAAATCTCGGATTTGAGTACGCGCAAGGAAACCAGTTTAATTCAATACATTTCTACCCTTTAGAGCACGTGGTCTCTTTCTATAGATAAAGAACAAAAAACTAAACAATGGTTTTTGATCCGATTCTTTTTCGATACCTATTGTAAAGTCCCCTTGCATAATAAAACACGCATACGGTATACAGATTAGCCAATAGTAAGAGCACACGACGATGCGCAAACGCAGCTTACACGTGCACACACACATAGATACCAGATAAGAGTCCGGTCGATGACCCCAATGTGAAATGGCTCCTGAAATAAAAAATCACTATAACACCATGTTGTACTTACGCTCATAAAAGGCGATAATAAATCTATCAAATGAAAATTTCCATGAACTAATGACGACGCTGTAGTTTGGAAAATATTAAGTATAGTCGCTATTTTTAACGTCAATCTCGTAATTAGATTTACATATTAGTAGTTCTAAATCGACCAACGCACGGGCGCAGGTTCACATCGTTGAGCTTATGTTTATTGAAAAAAAAATCGGCGTGAAATTTTAACTCAACCTTTTACTTCGTGGTAGATTTCCTTAGCAGGAGGTCGTCTAGGTAGGTACCACCGCAGTACCAGATATGCTGCCGCTAAGCAGTAGTGTGTAAACATTACCGTTTTGAAGGGTAAGTACTACAGCTATAGCGAAATTACAGGGCTATTGAGACTAACCATCTAATAAGAGATCTAGTCTCAAAGTAATAAGTGCCAAGGCAGCGATGGACTGGACTTTGTTTTACTACTCAAAGTTCTGTGTATCGCTGCAATGGTCATGGACAGGCGTTATCTCTTAACATCAGGAGAGCGACTCGTACGTCTCATTACTGTTACATAAAAAAAAACACGAATTCTTTGATCCTTTCTAGCTATCGAGTGGTGTAATTACATTTTTGATGAAGATGCTATCATCTATATATGTAGCTGCAACACCAAACTACTACGATTTTGTTATGAAAGCAAATTTAAAAACTTATTCACGTCAAAATATCTCTATGAGGGTACTTACACCTGAGTAATATTTATATGTAGAGTAGATCTTTATCTAGAAGATTTTTTATCAATTTAATTTCTAATTTAAAAAAAACTTCTAAGTCCTCGCATTTGAGTATATGATTACTAATGTCTATTACAAATTATTATTAATTATTTTCTTATTGTTGATTACTATGTGTTTGTGTGTATGGTCTATAATAATAAAAAAATATTAGACATTTTCGCACAGCGCCACCTAGCCTGGAATTAAGCAGAGCTTGAACTATGGGAAGCCAGATATAGAAGAAACTTTGTAGCGATTATAGCTCAATGGTTAGCGCAGTCGGTTCGCATTCCGAAGGACTTTGGGTTCAAACCCCAATAATGAGCTTGAGCTGCCGGTGAAGGAAAACATCGCTGGGAAACCATAGCGTGGTGGTAGGGTGCTTTCTAGTACTCGGCTGGCTAGCTACCAGCCAAGTTGGAAATCTGCCGCCAAGCATCTAATGGTGTGTTCCGGCAGCCTCACTTGAGAGCCAGTTCTATTCCAGGCTAGATGTGCTTTACCATCTCCGTCACACTTTACCACACCGTCACTTTACATAAGGTGAGTTGTCGTCAAACCATAAAAAAAAATATGTTCGTCATACAAATGTTTTTTTTTGAGTGAGAATCAAACTCACGCTGTTCAGCTCTCAAACCAGAACTAGTATCAAATGAGCTAACAGACCAGCTAATAATAGGTAGGTATAACATAATAAAGTTATTTAATAAGGAACCTATTAATTCTATATGTCAATTTACAACGCAATTTTTCGGGAACATACGAGTATTTACGGCAATTTTAATAAATCAAGCATTTAAATTGATTTTATTTTTCGATAATATCCAAAATTTATTAAACTTTCATACATTATTCACTCGTGAAATTACATTCAGATAAATATAATTTTAAATCACTTTCAGCATCCTCTAGTAATATATTATTAATAAGAAAATGACTGTAGATCGAAACAATAGTGATTGCCGTCAGTGCTTAGGAAAAGGCGGAACACTGATCTTGAATAGAGTGAAAGTCGCCGCGGCAGCTTCCTGGCACGTGGAAAGTGCACTGCTTAGAGCCCAAGCACGATGCTTAGACACGTTAGTCTGGCTGTAGTGATAACTTTCGCTAAGGAATAAAACTTAAAAGCATTGTAATGAGAAGCACTAACTATTATTTGTTTATAAAACTCATTTCCTTAGTTTTATTATTTGTGACTATATGCAGTAAAATTTACACTTTTAATTTACACTTTGGAAAGTGCGGTTCTGATTTGCATGGCCTAATTCCACCCTGTCCATTCTTTTATTGGACACCCAGGAGTTTTAAAAAGCGGCACCGCTCATGGTAGATATTCCAAAAACTAAACGGTTTGAATCTACTTTCATTGTACGAACAGCTAAACAATGGAATTTGCTACCCGAGTGGGAGTTCCCTGATAGATACAATCTGGGTGCCTTTAAGTCGCGAATGAATCGGTTTCTTCTAGACGAGCGTGCTCCACGATAGATCGCATCTTCGTTTAACATCAGTCGAGATGGCGGTCAAAAGCAAGTCTATCTAATAAAAATAAAATATATATATATATGTGTAGGTGTTTGTTTGTATGTAGTTATGTACTTATCTGTTTAACGCAATTTTTGAAGTAGTATTAGGGAAAAAAACAGAGGAAGGAAGCAAGGTATTTGGCCTGTAGTGGGACAGGGAAAGTTAGTGTCATAATTTGTTGAAAAATTAAAGCAACGATACAGGCTAAAAGTGGTTGGTATTTTATGTAGCGATGATAGTTCAGTGCTTAGCGCGGTCGGTTCACACGCTCAATGGCGTATCTTCAAATTCCAATAACAAGCTTGAGGTGCCGGTGAAAGAAAATATTGTATGGAAACTATATCACGGTATTTTGTAGTATTCGGATAGCTAGCCGCTACCCTCAAGTTAAAAATTTGCCGCCAAGCACTTTAAAGTGCGTTCCGACAGTCTCACTTGAAAGCTATTTCCATTCTAAGCTAGGTGTGCTATATTCTTCGACCGCACCGTCTCTTCACATCAGATGAGCTATGGTCAAACACCAGGGAAACAAAAAAAATTTAAGCCATTTTGGACGATATACCAAATGTTATTGAATGTTTGACTCATGGAGAGCAAGTTGACTGTATATAATTGTATGATCGGGAGTTAGAGGACACGGGAATATAGAGAGGGACTCACGTGCGGTGCGGCCAAGCGCGTCTGCGAGGCCGATGGGTCTCCTGCGCTCCTGCGCACTTACTAGGGGCCCCCTGATGCTTTCCACGTCTATTGTAGGCGCCTACAACTCCCAGCAGTTAACTGGTTCTAAATTGCCGGCTTTCTTCGTTAAACGATGTGAACGGTTGGATGACGATGGCAGAACTACCCGAACTTTCCGTGTGTCGGAATGAGTCGGTCCAATGATGAACGAACTTTGTTTGTTCGTTTGGAAATCGAGGTAAGGAAAGGGCGGGAAAGAGAAATAGTGCTTGAACATTATCTTCCCCCCGCGCTGACGAAATTTTTGAGCGGGAAAGTGATTTGGTGCTTGAACACATATGTATCCACTTGCCCCTTCTCACTTGTCGGACAGCCACTTTCGATTCAATCAACGAACCATCTCAAGGAATGTGATCATACTTATACAGTCATACATGTACCAGATGTCATGATCCGAACACTAACTTCGTTCAGAAGAATTGCAGAGCAGTGTATACACCTTGATCAGTACAGCACAAAAATAAATTAATTTATCAAGTGAATAAATCGTAAACACAATGAGAAATTAATTTAGTTTTTTTTTTCGATTTAAAATTAGTTTTTACTAAAAATTATTTAGCGACAAACTTTTATATGTGTCGGTGCGATTTAAACCGATGTAACGCTGAGGATGATGATTATGGCTAAAATAGATGAAAGTGTGAAAATGATGTTAGATATACCTACAAAACAACGGGCGTTGGATTTAAAATTAATTTTAGGAAAACCTAATAAATAACTGAAACCCCTATAGTCAGCCTAAGCATAGACTTCAACTGCACTTCCTACTGAGATTGTAAATCGCTATCTTTCTCTCATTAAGCCATCAGAAAACTGCCATACAGAAATCTTTTTGATTTCTTTGAGGCAGCAAAAAATAAAAATTCCGTCCTTAAATTTGCCGCCCCAAATACCTGCCGCCCTAGGCTCGATCCAACTCAGCCTGCTGGTAAATCCACCACTGGAACCAGATAGTATCTAAAGTATTCTAATACTTTTTTCTTTGTAAATTCATACTTATAAGTAGCTAGCGAATTTACAGGAGAGACTGTACTGTGGAGGAACTGTTGAGAGTAACCATCGAAAATTTCAAAGTAATGAGCGCAAAAACAGCGATGCCCTGAACTTTGTTTTGGTACTCTAAGTTCTGTGTACTGCTGCAATGGTCATGGACTTGCGTTATCTCTTAACATCTGATTCGACTCATTAATTTTACATAAAAATTCAACAACCATTTTCTACTAACTGCTGCCATCTTTAGCGCTTCAGTTTTGTGCCAATTTCGTCCATTGCGTTTCCTATTCATGTTGTTCGATTAGGAATTTTATCAGCAACACATTCGGCGACAAACTTATTAAATGCCAACTATAGCTGATGTCTTTTTTGAGGTGAATACGTGTGTAAGTATCATAGTGGGAGCCAGTTCAGAAACCTGAAGACAACATCGGGGGATACAGTTTTGTGTTTCATTTATATACTTGTCTATCCCACTAATATTATAAATGTGAAGGTTTGGACGGATGCATGGATGGATGGATGTTTGTTACTCAATCACGCCAGAACGGCTGAACGGATCTGGATGAAATTTTGCATGTTTTAGGCCCTAGAATAAAACATAGGATGTTTTTCATCATCATCATCATCCATCACCATGCGGGGAAACCGCGGGGCGCAGCTGGTCTTTATAACCAAAATGACTGCCCTGATAGCTCATTTGGTAAAGTTCTGCTTCAAGAGCTGCAGGGTGTGGGTTCCATTCCCACTTCGGACTAACATTTATGCGTCGAACATAGATGTTTGATCTGTGTTCTGTGAATATTTTTTTTTAAATAAGTTAGTTTGGGACCTTCTGGTAAGTATTAAAATACCTGTGGCATAAAATCCCGCTCTTCTATATCTATGTACAAATATCTTCCAATATATCAATAAATAGTATAAGAAAATAATAATAATAAGCTTATATATTTTTTTTCTGTTTTTCATTATATGTGTGTGTGTGTACAGATGTGTATTAGTTTAAGTATTTCTGTCATCATAATTATTAAATTTTCATGTTTTGGCGAAGATTTTGAATCGATGATTGATAGCTTCCGGGATACGTAGGTAATTGAGAGTAGGTATACGTATTTAGCTTAAATATTGAGATATATTCGCTTGTGTATGAATGAGTTGGGGAATTATGGAATTATTCAGGTGATGGATGACTGGGCCGTTCACCCCTGGGCGGCCGCGGCGGGTCTACGACCGACCGAGATCCCGTGTCAGCTGATCGGGCGCGTCATCGCTGCCCCAATGTGTGTATGACTAACTAATACTCCCACATTGACTACCGTTACATTCCAGTTATTTCCAAATCATGAGAGAATAATTAGGGTTCGTAAACATTTTGAACCAAAAATAGAATGAACTCTTGTTTGTGGTTCAGCTACTCGCCGATAGATGGCAGCATCACCAAAAAACATATTTTTTCGCATATTTTTGGTATTGCGCTTTGTGCATTTTGTCAGTATCAAATATTACGATAATATTTTCAAGTTTTCGTTGAATTAGTCAAGGTCAATTTAAAATAAACACAAAAAAAGAAAAATAAATTTTGAAAAATAATAATACGTGGCTATGTATTTTTGCATTCTGGAAATTTGAAACCAAGTTTACTTTATCTTATTTTTGTTTCACATTAAACAAATAAAATTAATTTGGCCCAAAAAAATAAGATTAAGCCGAAACCCTTTGTGTACCTACAGTGCCTTAAGTTTTTATTTTGATTCAGAGGCTAAGGGTGCTTCTGAGAGACCATAATGCTTTGTAAGGTACCTACGTCACATTACTGTGCGTGCAACATTATTCATGTCGCCGAAGTGAGTCGTTTCTACTAAGTATATAATTAAGTATGTCTAACTCATTGAAATAAGAGAAGCGATTTTTTTACTTATTATTACATACTTACTTTTTAGAATAGGTACATACATACCTACTTTAAAATTACAACGCAACACTTGAGTACAAATAATTTAAAAAAAAAAACAATTAAAAAAATAAGAAACCTTTGTTATTTTTTGTCAAATCGAGCCATGCGGAAAACGTAGCTTTTTTTTCAAAATTGCAGTTTTATCAATATTTTTTATTGTTTTTTATTTGACAAGTTTCAACTAGTCGATAAAACCCTTTGATAAAGATATATACATAAACAAAGCGGAACCATGTCGCAACCAAAGCCAGAGGAGCCACTTAGCCACGAGATGCAGTCTGAGCGTGAGATGCAGCTGATCTACGCTCGTAAAACGCAAGAACGGCAGATATTCATGGAAGATCTTTATAACTATCGGAAACGTAAAGACAAAATGACCATCAAAGAGATTAAGGAATCCATGGGTACAAGGTGGTATCAAGTGCTCAGTGTTCCACAAACTGTGGCATTGGACACGTTAGAGATCAGCATATATCAAGATCTGCTGGAAGCGCGTCCTAGCCGTACGCAAAGCATCATGAGAACTTTAGGTATCACCCCGCGCCCACGTGGTGACGATCTCATGCATTGTATTTACCACGGTCGTAATGACCCCAAGGAAATGCTCGCCCAGCTATATCTATTACGATACAATCAGGCATATGATCTTAAATGCCCAAAGTATGATCTCAATGCCAGGCTGCTTCTGACAGGAATTTTTTACCTGGGACTTCCGCAATTGCTTGCATTGCTTCGAGAACAGTTCCGGCCTGATCAACCGGGACCACCACCTGAGCCTAAGATGAAGGTCAAGCGTGGACCGCCATTAGAATCTCCATATCTACAAAAGATGATAGCTGTCTGCTACGAACCACAACAATGGGTTAGGAAACCTCCACCTCCATTGCCCAACTTGGAAAGTCTCAACGATCCGATGGAGGAAACACCTCCCATATACAAACCTCCTCCACCGCCACCGCCGCCACCTCCACCTCCTAAGAAGAGGATGGCAAGAGCCTTCTGCGATAAGGTCGCCGGAATAAACCCAACGGAACCATATTCTTCAGCAACGGCACTCGCTACAAGACCTCTCGCTCCTAATCTTGCTCAAGCCACAAAAAAAATGCGAAGGTCCAAATATATTACAGAAGAAAAAAAAGTTTACGGAATCGGAAACACGAGAGACAAAACGAAGGGCAGGCGAAAGAAACCGAAAGCACCAACCGCGAGCATTTGGAATGCACAGTACACGATATGCGGTGTCACTAAAATTCGCGGAAAAGTCGTGTACTTATTAGGAAATGTGTCTATATTGCCGTTGATTGGAAACATCATCCACGGTGGGCACGCACTGGTGAATAACGAGCACATCAATATCCACTGCGGAGTCCGAGGAAAACCGCCACCGCCTAAGCCTGACCGCTGTGATTGTGTCAAAAAATGGATCGATCCAGTATTTAGCTACATAAAAAACTCTAAATGTTACTGTGGACATTACTATGATTACCACAACGAAGGCGTATTCCCTGCGGAAGAACTGCCTTTCTTTGAAAAACCTACTCGCCATGGTGGTCTAGAAATAAAGTACGACAACATTTACGACATTGATCCGAAAAGACTACTAGTGGCAAAGGAATTTAAAAAGTTATGGGATACCGATAGCGCTTTACACGTTGAAGATCCAACTGATCCAACCAAGAAGAAAGCTCCGCAAAAGAAAAAGAAACGTTCATCGAAAACTTGTTTAGGGGTAAAACCGAAGCTACATGACTACTTGAAATGTGCGTTATATCAAATGAGGCGTGTGAACATCGCAGCACGGCTGCCGGACATCCACCTTGTGCCGGAGTTGGTTACGTGGATGCGCCGGCGTCTGCACGGGCCTTTTACTCGCAGAGACAAGAGACATATGATATTCAAGAGTAACGTGTACTGGACGCTGTTTGCGCGCTTCGCGGGGCATAGTATTCCACACGTCCCAGTGCCTAAAATTCCAGATTTCAATGAAACCACTACTTGGAAATACAAACAAGTGCTAAACGATAAGTTTAGAAGATTCATTAAGAGGTACCGATTACAAATGTTCCGAGCCCACGCGGAGTTTACTAACATGATGTGGCCGTCGATGTTTCAGGCACAATTACCCGATAAAAAGTTCCGCGAGATATATTTCTCGTACTTATTTGGAACGGTAGAAAATTTAGCATTGATGCATCCGTACAGCGCGATGGAAACGGAGTTCCACTACGCCAAGTGTATTAAAAAACCGTACCGCTGTCCACCGGCGGGGGTTGAAAATTTAGATGTTTGAGCACTTTACAATCCTTAGATTGTGTCTCTCTCGCCGATACTGAAATAAACGTTAGACTAACACGCCGTTGACATTTTGGATGTTGACGAAATATTTTTTTTATCTTCGCTATATACCTACCGCTTTGATGTTTCATGCAGAAAGAAGCAGATGCAGATAAAATAATTAAATTCCTTGCTGTAATGCATATTTTACAAATAAAATATTTTTTAGATACACTAATTTATTAATGTCCTTCTATTCATGTAGTTCGTATAGGATTTTAAGAAAAGCGATAAATGAAAGACAACTTTACATAGATAATTTATAATTTAATGTAATAAGTTTATTGTATACCAGCTCGTAGGGTATATTTACATGAATTTATGGCTTAAACTTAACTTTCATTGTAACACAACTAAGTTGCAGAATGTGTGAGTTACTAATAAATCCAAGTACAAGGTACATTTTCAGAGATAAGATTAAAAATTCCAATATAATACTCGAAAGGTATTAAAAATAAATTTCAGTTTACGTACCATTATTTCTTAACATTACCTTAGATTATTATAATACAAGTCTTATTATAAATGTATAAACTTTAAAATACAACACTAAGACTAATGTAGAGGGTCGATTTACCGCTACAATATAGTCTTTAAGGGATATTCAATCGTCTTTGGTATCATTGTTACAGAAGAAACAAACATTGCCGACACGTGACGAACGTTATCCTGGTTCGATGCGGAGGTATATTGAGATTACATCGTTACGATCAGAACAGATTTCCTGCATATTATAGCATCATCACCGACGAATCTAGAATTTGGAACAGCTAATGCTCAAAATACCAACGCTTTAAAAATACTGACAAATTGAAATGTTAAAAGTAACTTAAAGCATCAGTTTTATTATAACTAATTAATGAAACAACAATATTAACGTTACATGGCAAATAGACATCGTGACAGAGTTAAATAAAATATAACAATTCATTCGCCACATATATTGCAAATAGGAATAAATTACTCGAAATGCAAATATCAAACATTGTACTTACATATCTCGACGTCTTTTCAAGTGCTCAAATTATAATGATCGTGCAAAAGTTAATCTAAGAAAAATTCAAAATTAGAAATACACTTATTATTTCATCATTTGTGCGAGATTATTAAACAATTATAAAGAGTTATCGAGAAAAGAGAATGTTTACTTTCTAATTCATAGACCATCAAATCTATTATTTGCACTGAACAAGTTGAATGCCCATTTAGAGAGAGACGAGTAGTTTCACTCGACACTGTTACAAGACACTAAGGTTAATTAAATTATACAGTCCATCCTTGAATACATCGACATTTAAAATATTCTGTCTTCCAATATTATGCAGTTTTAGACAGGTTATTCTCTGATGAATTTTGCAGTAATCAAAGTTTTAGATCTATACTTTCTAATTCCGCTAATTACTGTATAATGAACACGTCACAACTGCTGTGTTCGTGCATTTTGACACAATATTCAGCTCTTGACATATCAGATAAAACATAGCAATCCCAGTTCCTGATGCACTTCATAACACGTTATTGACGCGTTGGTGAATTATATAATTACTAACACAAGTTAGCTTCGTCCAACGCGACGCGTTGCTGCCGCTCGTTATATCTGCAGCTCCTGCGAGTGCGGTGGGGGGTGTTGGTGCTGCGGCGGGGGGTGCGGCGCGCGCTGCTGCAGGTGCACCAGAGCGGAGAGCAGCCGGGTGTTGGCCTCGTCTAATGCCGCGATGCGATGCTCTTGGGCTTCGATCACGCGCTGCTTGTGGGATAACGCGGCGGCCATCTTGCGCTGCTCGCGGCGGAGCTCTTCTTCTACGCAGATCAACCTATAATAGTGAAGGATGTGTATTACAATCTGGTGGCGGCTGCTTGTAGGTAAATAGAATAATGTCGATGTAGCCATCGTATGTAAGCTTTCAACTTAACATCGGGTGAGCTGTGGAAAAACACCTAGCCTGTCAGTCATAAAAAAAATACCACAGCAGCAGTTAAAATAGGGTTACCTGGAAATGATGGCTTTCATTTTAGCATCCGTGTGATCTTGACCAGGTTCAGCTGGCCCGAGCCTCCCCCGAAGTAGCTCCACTGAACACTTCAACCTTTCAATCTCTCGTTCATACTGTAAAATTAGAATAGAATACATCAGGATACAAATTAAAAAGAAAGTGCACAGATAATTAGAAAATTAATGCTGGATTTGAACCTAGGTACCTGAAACCTGGTAGAATAAAGCCTCATCACCGTTCGAGCGTAGACTTAAATACATACATACATACATACATACATACATATATCGAGCAGTATTAGTAGCAGTACTGAAGAAGAGCAGTACAAGTAGAAAGACATACGAATATATACAATAAATATGAGTTTATTATGTTCATAAAAAGTTAAAAACTAAAAGTTTCGGAAAGTGTACAACGTGTTTTTTCACGTCATTTGCGTCAAAACATTACAGCCCAGTATTTTAAACATTTCAATTTCCAATCCATAGTATGCAAAATATTTTCAAGCAAAATATCGACATGTTTAATATAAACGAAAAAAATATATACTTGGAGGAAGATCTTAGCAGGAGGTCGTCTAGGTAGGTACCATCGCAGTACCAAATATTCTGCCGACAAGCTGTAGTGTGTAAACATTACTGTGTTCCGATTTGAAAGGTGCTCCAGGGCTGTTGAGACTAAACATCGAGTCTCAAAACAATGAGCGCCAAAGCAGCGATGCCATTACCTTTGTTTTGCTACTCAAAGTTCTGTGTATCGCTGCAATGGTCATGAACAGGTGTTATCTCTTACCCCCAGGAGAGTGTCTCGTTCGTCTCATTACTTTTACATTAAAAAAACTCTATTACTCTTAAATGTCTCAAGAGATTTGAACGTATGAGGTATCGTTAGGGTCCATACATAGTTCCGAGTGTTTTGTAGTTTACTTAATTGACCTTGTTTACACTGTGGACGTGATTAAAACTATAGTCAGAGTATCCGACCGAGTAATCCCGAAGTTTTAAAACTTAGCGTAAAATGTGACAGATCCTTACCTGTTCAATAGTTCGATGATGCTTAGTGCGCCGCCTGCCGGTCGTGCTGTACAAGGTGTCTTCCATCTCATCCGAGCTGTCTGTAAGCTCCCGCGCAGAGTCTAAGCTAAGCCGTCGCTGTAGCTTGTCCCGACCCGCGGGCGCTTCCCGCTCGCTCCGCACTACCCGCTGCTCGCTTGTTTCGCTCGTCTGAGACTCCCGAGCGAACATGTTCCTAGAAGGCGATTCGCGTCTTTCCCGAACCCCGTAATACTCTTGATGCCTTTCCAAGTCTTCGTTCAGCCTGCTGCTCGACACTTTCGCACCCGAATAAGTCCTATCTAGTGGGTAGTTCGTCTCAGGAATTGTATTCTCCGTCATGGAATACTTTTCGGGCGAGCTTTTGTTTTCCATATTGTAAAGCGCTTTCTGGCTTCGAGAAATCTGTAGCCTGTACATTTCCTTATTCACTTCTTCGACGTTGGAATCGGATCGGCTCATCGGGTAGCCAGAATCTGTTGAAATATGGTGCGGCTTGCTCTCGTATAATTCCCCTCTTTGTCCGAAATGTTTCAGGTTGAGCTGATTTTGGTTGGTAGAGTAAGATAGCATAGGGTTCGTTCTAGGCATTCGCGTTTTGCTGTTTTTTCTAAGGCTGGGTGAGTTGCTTGAAGACTCCTCGTCTCGAGTTCTAGGCGAGTTGCTGTGGTTACTCCTCTGGTACGCGTCTTCGAATGCGCAGTTTTCTCTGGCGAGTTTTCGGTGGGCATGGTTGCGGTTCTGTTGGTCATAGTTTCTACTATCCTCGTTGAAGTTAGTAGAACCTTCTTCCGAGTTTGTTTCTACGTTGTCTGTGCTCAGACCCTCCTCATCGATCGATGAACTGGACGAGCCGCAAGGGCAACGCTTTGAGTTTCTGTTCTCGTTGTTGTTCTTTTTCTCCTGCGATTGACGATTGTCGTCCATATTGTAAACCGGGTTCGTGAACACTAGTGGAGCTACTTTCGGGTTGTTCACGTTTATGTTCTGCGTATTGTCTGCCGTTGTGAAGTTCTGAATGCCGTACTTTTGTATATCATATTCGATCTTCTGTTGCACTGGGCTCTTTGGGTAGAATTTTTCCTTGCTGTCATAATACTGCTTGTCTCTCTGTTTTTGGTAGTTTAGCTGCGAGTACCTGCTCATTTGCTGGCCTCCATTTTCAAAGGTTTGGTGGTGGTGCGTTGTGTTTTCGATGGGACTTGAGCTTTGGCTGTAAGTGGCGATGCTTTGGTAGCCGGAACTGGCGACGTTAGACAGACCACTGATGGAAACATTTGAACCATTGCTGGTGTAATTTGTTTTGTTGCCGTTTACAATGTTATTGTTATTGGACTTTGATTGGCACAAGTTCTTTTTATTCATGAGCTTGTCATCGACCATGTCCGAATCGTCAGCGTAATTGAGCAAATCTGAAAGCTGTTCCAATGTGGCCGTCTCCTTCATTATGTTTTGCATTTCATTGGGGCAATAGTTATGGTTGATACTGTCGCTACTTGGGGATCTTTCAGTGCTGTTATAATTTGAATGGTAGTGAGTTTGCTGGTTATAGTTGTTATTAGGTTTGTATCGGTCCTGTAATCTGCGTTCAAGGCTTTCATTGACACCATTGCCTATTCCTTTGGGGTATTGATCAGAGTTGAAGCCTATTTGAACCACCTTTAAATTGACGCAATGCTCTTGATTGTTATACTGAGAGCTGTATCGGTCAGGGTTGACGTTTTGACTGACCGGACTTGACGTGTAACCGTTTCTTGGTAGAGTAGCAGAACGCAGGTTGAAACTGGGAGATTTTGAGACTCCGACATAATTCCCTTTGTATTTGGAGTCTTCTGCGTTGGATTTGGACGGGCTAATGTTGAATTGGACTCCAGTTTTATTCATGATCGGCGAGCTGTGAGCAAAGTTGTTGTTCCCATTCGTTGTTGGTTCCACGGCGATTTGTTTCGTTGGTGTTGAATTGCACGTAGGGTCATTAAATCTGTAAAGTAAACATAGGTTAGGGACTTTGAATACCAGAAGGGCATTTTAACAGGATTCGTTAGATGCATGTAAGAAAGCAACATGCTTTAAATTATGCTTATCGAAAGAACATACTTCTACTATAAATGGAAATACCCAATATAGGACCGGAATACATGTTAATAAAATTATACAATGAACAAACTACTAATGGACTGATATCCCAAGACAACGTAGGAAAAAAGTTTTCCAAAACAAATTTTATGACATGCTAATGAGTAAAAGTTTGAAGTATTAAGGATTCTTTATTAAATTATATTGGTTTGCGCTTAGTCGTCATCTCGACTGATGCTAAGCGAAGATGCAGTCTACGATAGAACACGCTTGCAACTTCCTACCATTTCTCGGTGAAAAGCAATTCGGATCTTATGAAGGTTATTAAAGACATCAGATATATGTTTATAATATGTGATACTATTGTATATAGGTGTAATTACTTATATAATTAAAACAGGTTCTCATGCAAGTCGGTTATGTAGCGGTAAGTTATGTTGCGACACTCCAACAGGATCCTTATGTACCTAATTGTAAGTTTTGTTAATCTAAACTAAAAAAATTGATGCAATAAATAATACTAATATTAATATTGTCCAATGCTTACCTAAAGATGTTGTCAGAGACTAGTGGTGCAGGTCCGATGTCATTGCTCACTAGTCTTTTGCTTAGCTCGTCCAAAATGTCAGATAGAGGATCTAACTCCTGAAACAAAACGTAACATTTTAGACTTTTTTTTTATTACCTCATGTTGGCAACACCATGTCTAATATCGTCGGTATACATAGGGGGCGGTCGTGACTACAAATCCTGATTAATTTTAACGAATTTCATATAAATATTTTTTTGATATATACATTTATAATTGTAGTTTTTTGCGAATTTTAATATTTTTTATATAACTTTTGACGAAGCCCATTTACTGCTTAAATTTATTTTGCCTCTATACAGCTTTTATTAATTTTTAATTACGTTGTATTCATTTATTTCTGATTAATAAATTATAATATAACATATTAGTTAGTAAGTTTCTTAATACCAGTCTAATTAACATTGCATTTATACGCCAAGAATTATGTAAAACCGGACGAGTACATAAACAAAACCAATGTTTATGACAATAAGAAATATATATATATCTATCTATCTCTTACCATGAGGCGGGTCGTCTGTTTAGACAGGCGTCAAGTTGACTGTATTTTAGTTTATTAACAAAAATAACACTTAATATCAACACACGTTTAAAATTGTCACAACATGCCAAGTGAGAAATATTAGCGAGTTGTGTTGACATGGTGGGAGTCTTTGGTAGATCTAAAAATAATATTTAGGTCAACCATCGCACATGGAAAGCTTATAAGACAAGTATTAACTATGTTTGTCTACTATGTTAGCTCATTTGATCGTGTTCAAGATAGTACTCAAGAACTATAAAGCGTGGATTCGATTACAATGAACGGCTTTGTTTGTTCTGTGTGTACATTTACATTAATATATATATATATATATATATATATATATATATATATATATTAATATATATATATATATATATATATATATATATATATATTAATATATATATATATATATATATATATATATATATATATATATATATATTAATATATATATATATATATATATATATATTATTTCTTATTATTTCTTTATTTATTTAATATGGGTAAATGAATGGAACTCATGATAATATAATGAGGGATAATCATGAAAGTTTAAAAATTACTGAAACGCAACAATATTGATTATAACTAGACAAGGTATGGTCAAACACCTAGCTTTGCAACCCTGTTGGCTCATTGGTAGAATATCTGCCTTAAGAGCTGTATGGCGTGGGTTCGATTCCCACTTAGGACAAGCATTTTATGGTATAAACAAAATGTTTGTTCTGTGTCTGGGTGTTCTGTATAAGTATGTATTTAGAAAAAAAGTATATTATGTATTCTATCAGTTATTTGACTTCCATAGTACAAGCTTTGTTTAGTTTGGGGTCAGATGGCGTTGTGTGTAATGTCCTACGATATTAAGATACACGTCTTTTGCTTTTTCTACTTAGATAGCGTTTTCATACATGTTCCTCGTTGGCGGGTACTTTTAACCTGATCTTTTTTCAAAACATAAGATTACTATTGGAGCTTTGGCGGGAACGCGGTGAGCGTCGTGTCGCCCATTGTATTTTTTTCTAAAACTAGTGTTTTTTCTAGTGTTTATGCATAAAAATAGTGGTGTTTTATTTGTAAAGTGCCGAATTACAAGCGCGAGTGTGGGAGAATGATATAATGTGGTTAAACATGACTTTTCTTATTGCTTCCAAAACTCCATCCAGAAGCTTATACTCGTAGTAAAGTCGCCACTACTTTACTAAGGCATGACTTGATTTGACTGGGACCGACTGGACTCGATCAAGACTAGACTTTGACTGTAACTAAAGATGATAAAGAAGCTGAAAAATGAAGACTACTCACAAAATATTGAAACATTGAAACTGGCAGAATGCACAGAGTGCGATGCCATGAAGAAAGAAAAAAATAGATAACTATTTTCTTATCGTACCTGAATCTTATTAGCGGGTAGTTTCGGGAGACTGTCGACCAATAACGCGTGCAGAGTCGCGAGCTGTTTTCCGAGGTCCACATGCGGAGCCCACTCGGGGTCCGCCTCCACTGAGGGTGGTTCCACGTTCCTCGACCCCTCAGACACGTTAGACCCTTGCGACGTTGACGAGTTACGCTTGCTGTCTTGCTGCTGCGTTTGGGAAGACGGTTGGTTCTGATGTTGGTCTTGTGGGCGAGTCTGTAAATAATAATTTAATTAAAGTATTAAAACCATAATAAAATTACCAGTGAGAGTAGTGTACGGGACTCGACAAACTATTATTTTATTTTATTTATTTTACATGGAAAGCGAACAGCTGCTAATTGGTCAAACAAAAAGGAGATAAGTGATAATACAAAAGCTAAAAAAGAAGCATTGTAAGTACTTTAGGCCCTGAAATAAGACATAAGAAACTTTTCATCATCATGATCCATCACCACGCGGGTAAAACCACAGGGCGCAGTAAGTGTATATTAAGAAAAAAGTTAGTGGTTAGTTTGGGACTATATGTATAGCGCTGTGTGAAATATCCTAGGATATTTATTTATTTTATTGTACTGTATCCCATCTATAAAATGTAAAAAAAAATATGAGGGCATTATTAGAGCCATTGAGGATGTCTATTACTCACTTATCATGATACGGTCATCACTATTGAAATAGTCCAAATGATAATAAATACTCACTGAAATAGCTCTGAGGAAGGCCTTCATATTGGGCGCCTCTTGTTCGAGGAAGTCATTGAGGAACTCCATGAAAGCCTCCTTTCCCTGGAAACGCGTGAAGTTGGCGAGTGTCTGCAGCGTCTTCGCGACCAGGGTTAAGTTGCGCGCGGCACGCTCGTTCGGGTATTCTGAGAATTACAGATTATTATTAGCACTGATATCTATTAGTACCTAGCTAGATCGATTTATCTCCCCCGAAACCCCCTGCATACTAAATTTCATGAAAATCGTTGGAGCCGTTTTCGAGATTCAGAAGAAAAAAAAAATATATATATATACATATATACAAAAATTGCTCGTTTAAAGGTATAAGTGTGTGTGCTGGCTAAATATTGCAATAAAACTTTTAGCGAGATTGGTTAAAAACCATGTCTATTCCAGGCTAGGTGGCTAGGCGACCACACCGTCAATTAACATCAGGTTATGAGTTATGAGTTATGACATGAGTTATGGTCAAACAACTAGCCTGACAACGATAAAAAAAAAAAATGTCTCTTCATCATATATTTTTTTCAAACTTGTATTTTTTCGACTAAATAATAATAAAATACTGAATTACGAGCATGAGTGTGGAAAAATTATTAAATGTTATAAAACATCATTCCTCCTCTGCGTTCTTAATTCATTACCTGCACGATAAAAAAAATGTATATATCGGTTTGAAACACCTTTCTATTATCATCAGAGTGATGGTATAGTGTAACGTACTCGTATAAAAATGATGTGTTATTTATTAAACCATGCTATGCTTCTTGTTAGTATGATGATTTCTTACCGTGTGTGATTCCAAAGAGACTCGGAGAGAGTATGGCCGGACAGAGGAAGCGCAGGAAAATTGAAGCACTTATCAAGTTGTCTGAAATGTCTTCTCGTCCCATTGAAATGAGCCTGCAATGCCAAAGAAGTCATAATAAGTACCAACTACAATATAACATTAGGGTTTTAATTTCTTATGAATTATTTGACATTATCTTACGAAAATAAGTATATAAGTATCCTATTAGTAAACTGGTTTCCATAGTACAAGCTTTGCTTAGTTTGGGGTTTCTAGGCTAACGTGTTCCACTAGACCGCATCATCACTTAACATCCGGTGATATGGCGGTCAAACCTAAGCCATTTCATTATTTTTAAAAAAGATGGCACTGTTTTGAATGTCCTAACGATACTTAGTTACTTCTGAGTTTACTGACCTTTCACGGAAAGTAGCGAAACAATCCCTCAAAGGTGGAGGGAACCTCGGCGCGGACGACGCTATCGACCTCCAAGCGAGAGTGACAGCGTCTCTCAGGGCAGCTTGCTGGCGTCGCAGCGCCGCGCCGCTGCCGGCCCGCAGCGGGTCCACCTCGCACTCCGCCGCGCCGGGGCCGGCCGCCGCCGCTACTGCCTCGCCCAAAGTGTCCTGAAAGTGCGATATATACATTTAGCAAAAAATAGAAACTTTTAAACTACAAAAATAAACTTTACTATTTTAATTCGCAGTAGATTTACTCAGCAGGAAATCGTGGGTATCATCGCAGTACTAGATATTCTACCGCCAAGCATTAGTGTGTAAACATTACTGTGTTCCGGTTCGAAGGGTCTTGCAGCTAGCGAAATTACGGGACTCTTGAGACTAACCAAAGTAATAAGCGCTAAAGCAGCGACGCCTTGGACTAGTGACTCAAAGTTCTGTGTATCGCTGCAATGATCATAGACAGACGTTATCTATTACCATCAAGAGAGCGTGACATGCACGCTCTCTTGATGTCTTGATCTTATTATCACATTATAAAATTAAAAAAAGAAAACAAAAGACAAAATAAACAAATGTGTGCGTGATTGTTCTGTAGATGACCGTTATATGAACGAAAATAATAATTTTGATGATACAAGAATGGATTCTCCTGATGGAAGGAAATAACACTTGCCCATAGCCATTTACTCGGAACTTTGAATAACAAACAAATCTAGGGACAAATCAGCGACAAATAGACGTGTATGAAGTATTGACACCTAATAATCTTAATTTAAATTAGTAATGTAATACTGGTACAAATATATCACCTATACAAAAAACGTTGCTACAGTAAATCGGGCTTTAGTGTCATGCGAAGAGTCTAGATGGCGCCACTCCATGCAATTTTTGGTTAAGTTAGTTTGAAGCCATTTCGCAATAGTAAAGCGTAAAAATAATAGATGGCGCTTCTTTTAATTAGATACATTTTTATTTTTTCGTAATGTGACCTCGTGTCGAACAAACCTGTAAGTACTGATCTCCGACGAGCTTGAGGTAAGCCTCCATGCTCTTGGTGGCCAGCGAGTTGCCGCGGAAGGTGAGCGAGTGGTCCCCTGTGCGGCGCACGTCCAGAGCCACCACGTCGGCGAGGTACCGCGGCGCGAGGCCGGCTCCCGCCATGCACAGCACCAGCGCACAACCGATGTCCTCTTTCGCCTTCACACCTGGAAAAGAAAGAAACGAATTAATAACATGAAATACATACAAATTAATTTACAACGTTCGTTGTACGAGTAATTACAAAATATTCATTATTTGAACTAATGTTCAAATATTATCTACATATACGATATGTTTTATTACATAGTTACGTTTTAAGATATTTATTTTCTCACAGAATCAGTGACACTCACTTGTTAAGAAAATACAAAATATTCTTTGTAGTAAGATTCTGAAAGTAAGTTATTTTTTTATCATTAAGTTATGTACAGCAGGGAGCAGGCGACAAGTAATAGTTACTACTAAGCTACAATATATAAATATTTGGTTAGTTACATTAAGATACGCTTTTGTTCCAAGATGTAAGATAAGGTATATGTATTTTACTTAAGTCACCTATCTATTAAACAAAATAAACAGTCTAATAGGTAGAAATATAATAATGTTCGCATACAATCAAACAGCTCAAGCACATCGACACTTTGTTTAGTATTGAGTTGGTATTTAATTATTGTTGTCTTTTCGACGTATTATGTATTTTTTTTTTTTTTAAGTTTCGGTCATTATCCTACTGTTCATTTATAAGTTCCATGCAAAATGTTTCCGAAGTTTTCAAAGTATTTTTTTTTTTACATTCTATAAGAGAGAACGAAAAACATATTTTAGCTCATGCATGTGAGAAACGTCCTTAACCAATTGTAATAATTATTCAAGTTGCTATAGAAGTAGACGGCAACCATAGGGACTTACCAATAACAGGTTCAAGGAATTCACACAGACGCCTGTAGTTCCTCTTGAGATAGTCGAGGAACCTCGCGTAGTGGTCCAACGGTAGGACGTCCACGCTCTGGTACCGGCACTTGATGCGCAGCGCGGGCGTCGGAGGCGCAGGTGTGCGGCCCCCAGGGGACTGCGGCTTGTCTCCCTCCACGAGGGGGTACCACCGCTCGTTGAGGTATCGCGATGATACGTCGTCGACCGGGATGCGAACTGTGCCTGTTGAAAAAAATTCGCGAGGTGATGACGGACGCTGATAAGCCATGAGGTTTCTATATACATGTTAATCAAAAACATTAACGTTTCGCCCACGTTATTTACAAAACAACTTATCTCTCAAGGTTATTGTAACTTTCTTTCTGTTTCTTTTTTAATCTGCTCTGTCGATCCGAAGATACCAATAAACCCTACATCATTGATATTAGTGCAGAAGGTGTAAAAGAGCGTAACACTTTGCCTTAGTATATGCTACCTGGTACAGATAGGTGAGTAACCACACACGTGTGTATGAGAAATGTCCTATGCTTTTTAGCAGAATGTTTTAGGACACGACTATCACAGACTAACAAACACAAAAATACAATATATTCTTCCTATGTTTGTCTTAATAGTGAGACGGTAAGCGGTCCAAGGAGACAAAAGACTTACCAACAAGCGCATGTTTATCTCGTTTTCTTGAGCGCCGTTCTGGCTCCCTGTACACATTGACGTGGATAGCCTTTACAGCTGGAAGTCCACTGAACTCGTACACCTCGCCCCAGAAGCATAGCTCTGTCTTCAGCTTCGATGATGATCTGGAAGATGATTGAAGGTTTTATTACTAACAAGCTAAGGTTTATATTTCAGAGAACTTAGTTTTTATTTTACCGTTGATGGTTTAAGTGTTTAACCACAGCTCACCTGATGTTAAGTGACGGTGTGGTCGTAAATGCACACCTAGACTGGAATAGAACTGTCAATCTAGCGAGGCCGCTGAAATCACCGTTAGGTGCATGGCGGCAGATTTTTAACTTGGGGATGGTAGCTGGCCAACTGAGTATTAAGAAAATACTCCACCACCACGCTATGGTCACCTCACAATGTTTTTCCGTAACTCAAGCGCATTGTTGGTGTTTGAACCTACGCCTTTTGGTGTGTCACCCGACCGCGCTAACCACTGAGCTATCATCGCTACAAATAAATAAGATACAACAATAAGTAATATTATGTTTTGCTATTTATCAGACTTCTCACGGCAAATGCGGCATATAACGCCCTGAAAGTGGACTGAAGATACACAGGAACAAAAAGAAGAGACATTTGAATATGAGTCGCTTAAGAGAAATAAACTTTTTAAATGATATTGCAATAACATCGTTACGAGAATAAACGATAACTGACTGACAGTTTGGACAGATATAATATGTATGTCCTATATACTAATAGGACAATTTTTCTTATAAATAATAATTAATAATAATGTAATATGGACTAATTAAATTAATGTATCTACTGTTAACATTTACACGTCTGCATGCAGACTGAATACATTGTGACACTACAAAAAAATATTATAAGACCTATATATACCTACATGTATTCTTGTAAATAAATTATTTGATTTGATTTGATTTGACAAATGTAATTATCTAAGTGCTATAAGCACGGAACAGTAAACAACATACATACGTAACTGTGTTTAAGCCGTTTTAATTAATTAATTAAATACATACATACAGCATGTCACGGAAAATATTAACTAGACAATTTGCAATAAAATAATAAAGGACATAAATGAGGAAAAAATCATTAATTGTTCGATTTAGTTCACGTTTACTCTCATATGAGTTTGAACAATAAATAAATCAAGATAAATGTAACATTGTCTCGTATAGATGATGTTTCGGCAAATTGCAGCGATACACAGAACTTTGATTAACAAAACAAAGTCCAGGGCATCGCTGCTTTCGCAATCTTTACTATGAGACTTTCGCGGGTTAGTCTCAACATCCCTGTAACTTTGCTAGCTGTTGTACCCTCCAAACCGGAACATACTGCGTCCTGCTTAATATCAGGCAGGCAGTGGTCAAATGCAAACCTTTTTAGCATTTAAAAAAAAACACAGTAATGCTTGGCGGTAGAATATCTAGTACTGCGTTGGTACCTACCTAGACGACCTCCTGCTAAGGAGATTTACTGCAAGTAAACATTATATTGTATTTTTCTCACCTGGCATATAACGTGTCGTCAAGCAGTATCTCGCAGTAATATCTCTTTTTGGGTGGTATCGCCTTCGCTTCCAGCAGCCATAGTTTGACAGTTCGCTCGAAACGACGCACACGCACTTCATCCGGCCGTGCCGCTTGCCGTAAGCTAGGAAATAAAGCGTAAATTTAGATGACGGTATTATTTTTTTTACCTTTCGTCTATCTACTTTCGCCGAAACATTTTAATTGAGTCGAAATGTTTCTCAAATTCCTCTCGGGAACAAAACGTGATAGACAATTTACAAGCTGAAGAGTTTAAAATATCTATAACGCGACTGCGATTAAAATAGCTATAATTAAATGAAAAAAACTTTTTAAACAAATTGATTAATCCTAATTAAATTTAAACATATGAGTTATATATATTTTTGTAATGATCTTTTTAATTGCCTGCTGAACATAAGTGGTTCTTCTACGCGTCTTATTTCGATTCTGTAGAAATCTCATCCGAATTCTAACTGCGATTTTTTACAATAAATAGCGGACAATGTGGCCATTGATACCCTGCTACTAATAAATGTCAATCATTGAGCTGATAATATATTTAAAAAAAACACTATACTAGTATACACCACAATATATATACCAGTGTACAACTAATTATTTCAGTAAAAGCACTAACTAGATTGTTTTGCGCAGAAAAAGTTTTCCTTTCAGGGACTCACACGATGAATCACTTTTAGCCATGAAGCCACCCATTTCACAACACACAGTCTATGTTTTACACATTTTTACTCAATTTGAGAGTCAAACGAGTCTAACTTCATTAATTAATTAACAACAAATGTTTTATTTAGAGTGAAACAATATTATCCTCTTCTCGTGGTTTAAGCCGCATTTATAGCTCAGCGGGCAACGCAGTGGCAGTAGTGTCGTATTCGTTTGTATTTGTATGTATGGTACAATAATGCCTTACTAGTTTACCATGTAGAGCCGTCTCTTTCTCTATTGAACTAAAAAAGTAACATATTGACTAATCCAGAATATTTATAATTTGTGAAGGTTAATGAGCTTTTATTGATTTAAAGCTAAAATAATATTTAAAGCTCTTGTTTTAAGCGTACGCGCATAAAAATTTCCCATCCAAAAAACTAAAACAATCATAGGACTTTAAAAATCTATTTATTTACGCCACAATTATGTTTATTTTTTTATGTTATTTTATTATAATTATAACAAAAAACAACACAGGGCTTTTAAGAAACTTTTTTTGTTAATTTCTTACTAGAACCAATCCGATGCTTTAAATTTATTTTCGAATAGGGTGACCTGTTCAACAGTTAACCACATTAAATTCGAACCACCATACCTCATAATTGTTCAATAAAAACATGTTTCCTTCTAGTCTGGTCAGAAGGCCGGTTCAATAGCTACATATTGGCATTGAAGGATCGTTCCTAATCCTAACGATTATAGAGAAAAACATGTTTAAAACTAAAATGAGAATTGGTTAACTGTGTCCACACTATAGTACACTATTAACCAGGGGGGTATGCAACAGTTAACCATCAGGTACACAATTAATCACTAAATATGATTAATTATTTATTTTGTAATAATAACACAATATGTTATTATATGGACCTTTTATTTTCTATTAAAGATTATTTTGTCAAAATTAACTCAAAATATTTATGGACTAAAAAGGACTCAACATTGTTTGTTAAAGGTGCTTGTTAAAGGCAGTCGCCCTGTCCAAGCCTCTGGTTTTTTAGGGTAATTTCAGGATGTCTTTTTCTAAATGCACAAAGCCATTCACATCCAGCTATTTCTGAATCTGTCCATAATTGCAGTATATTGCGGTTGTTTACTTTAGCCAGTTGATATGCAATGCGTCGACAATCTTTAGCAGTGAGGCTGTAAAATAGTTCAGCATAGTGTTCAATATATTTTACAAACTCATCTTATTCTTCTAATGTAAACACTTTGTTGACTTCGTTGTGTGGTGTTAAACGTATTGGTTGACCAGCATTATCTTTGGATTTTTTTTACGTACAATCGAACTGTTGGAAAGTTGGCATTCTTTACTACCCTTCCTTACGTTCATCCCACCTTGCACTAATTCAATAGCGTCTACTAATTGCTCTCCTTTTTTATTTCTTGTTGTTTAGAACGCCCCATTTAAAATACATATAAAATTAACAAAATAAAATTTCTGTAATCTTTGTAATAGTACACATTAAAGAGTTTACAAACAAACAACCATGGTTAACTGTGTACCAACTGAATTTGGTTAATTGTAGACCACCCTGCTCCCAAAGCCGTTAAGCTTACCTCACTTTTAAATAAAAGTCACTACACACATAATACCTATACCAAATAAAGCATGTTTAGTCAGTCTACACAGCCGACAAATAATGATTATTGTAAAATCAAACTAAATGAAGCTAAGAAAAAAAGTACTCGCATTATTTTTTCAACTTTTTTCATTAAAAAACACAAAATTTGATGTCATATAACTGACGGCTGCACTAACTCGCTGCAAACTGGGAATAGGGAAGTAGGGCCTTTTTGACATCTAAATCGCGCGGTTGCACGGAACAGCGACGTCATATTTGCCAAATATGGGCATGGTTGATTGTGTACACGTGGTTAACTGTTGGACAGGTCACCCTACACATAATACAATAGACACTTGCAAGTTATTTTTGTTTTATACTAGTAGTTATTGTATTAGTGGATAATTGTCACATCGCCTACAGTCGCTGTTATAAATAGCGCTCTAGTCACCGCTCCGCTACTCGCTGAAGTTCAAAACGCTGCCTTAACGTTACAAGGATTTCCATTGATTCACATCCATAAATAGATAGATGAATAAGTTATTAAGGAAATTCAGTGGAATGTCTTGTTTTAATTTTAACGAGGTAGTCGTTATATATCATCAGTAAGGTAAGAATATAAAAAAAGAATATTACCTATATGTTTAAAATATGTTGCTGGTAGGTTAGGGCTAAGCTTATTTTGATTGTATTTATATATTTCTATCTATTTTACGCAAAAAAATAAATTTAAATCACTAACCATTTTCGAAGATAAATAGATTTTGTTAATTAGAAATAGAATTAACAATACAAGCACTGATTTAAAAAATATAATTATTCATTAAAATTAAAAATAAATTATTCAACCATATTTTAATTAAATTAGTATATAATGTTGTACGTATTGTTTGTTATATTTATTTTATTTATGTGAATAAGCTGAATTAGTGTAGGTAGATACTTAGTCCATTAACTATCATTATTATATTTATCCTTCATTATCTGAAGTGTAATAATAATTGTGCTTGAGGGATTGAGTAGAAAGTTAAATTTATTTCGAAGAGTTGATGCTTCACAGATTTGTTAGATGACCGTACTCTAACACATAATGAATTTGCTGAGTTACGGCCTGACCCCTTTTGTGCTCAAGAACGCCCTCTTCTTGAGAGCTAAAAGGGTACAAAGTGAAGCTTGATCCTTGATGACGTAGCAATATATTATTTCCTTTCTTCTCTCTTTCTCACTTCTCACTTCCTGTTATTTTACACGCAATTTTCCCTGCTTTCCTGGTAAGTTCATGTTTTTTCGTTATGATGCTCTCCACTTACTACTCGATTCTACCATCAATCATGTAGCCGTCCTGACGTATTTGATTAAAGTAAGGTCGGCTACATATAGCAAAACTGAATTCTCTAGGTACGATAGGCTTTAAATTTCAATTGTAAGAAAGAATCAACGTAGATGTAGAAAGTACTAGTACTAAAATTAAGATTCATACATTAGCTCATGGGTCTTTTTCTACTGAACAAATGATTTATTTTTCGCGATTTAGGTCTTGTGTCCATTCGGCAGTCAGGATTCAGTGAGAATAGGAATTTTCTTAATCTGCGTTTTTGATTTACGACTGCATCGTTGTTTACCATCAGGTGAGGAGCAAATGCAGACTTAACGCAAACACACGTATTAAGAAAAGTACAATGGCCCAGCTTCAGTTTATATATATATATATATATATATATATTTAAACATATATATTCAATATATATGTATTATATTATATATATTTAATATATATATATATATATATATTCTGAATCTCGGAAACGGCTCCAACAATTTGCATGAAATTTTGTATGCAGGGGGTTTCGGGGGCGATAAATCGATCTAGCTAGGTTTCATTTTTAAAAAACGTCGTTTTGTCCGTGTTTTCAGCCGAGCAATGCTCGGTCAACCAGGTACTTTCATTTAAATAATCATTATCTTTTTTCGCCTTTTGTGTCTGTTATATATTTCTTTATGTGGTGTCAATAAAGTGTTATTTTACTGTATTGTACCTGTATATCCAGCGATCTCGCTCTTTTCGCGATGCGCAAGCAAAGTACCGGGGCGCGCGGTTTTCAGCGCTGAGAGCGAAGCAATGCGGCCTGCCAAGCACGGACGAGTGGAGTGCCCGAATGTCAACCTGTAATGGAACGAAAAATTATTAAAATATAAATATTGTAAAGCTTTCAATAAGAAAATAGTCATTATTAAAAGCGGTCTTCTTTTAAGACGGTCAGGTAAAATAAGATATATGAATATGTATAAGCGACGATGGCCAAATTATAAAGCTTTTTTTTCTCTTGTTACGTACATAGGTACGTGACCGAGTTTTGTTCATGAGTTTTGTAGATGAAAAAGTACGATGTATTTTGTTTAAATATTTTTTTATGATGAATAGGCTTGCGTTTGATCGCCATCTCACCTGATGTTAAGTGAAGATGCGATCTACGATGGAGCACTCGCGAAAACTCGTTTTCCCAGAGATGGTACCTAGCTATATCGATTTTTCGCCCCCTAGAAATAAGGGATTTAGCGCGGGGCATTTAGATGCGGGTGCATAGTAAATTTCATCGAAATGGTTAGAACCGTTTTCGAGATCTCAAAATGTTATATATCCCCGCATGTACATTATACATATAAGCAAATATGGCTCGTTTAAAAATATTAGATTTACACATATACCAATATACTCGTACATACCAATCACAATGACGAAAAATATATTAATAAAATAAAAGTGACAGAAGACAACATCAACATGCTTGCATAACAGTAAGGAGAAATCCAACGAAAATTAAATAAGTACAAAAAATAAATGAGCTCTATCGACTGTCTAAATTACAGTGATATAATTATGTAAAATACCTGATTTGGCGGTCCCAAATCCATTGTGGATACGGCGGGTGAATGTGCTGACAGAAGGCTTTCATGAGATCTGAAACAAATCACATTAACATTAACGAAAATGTCCAAAACAATGCAGTGCTAATTGAAATTGAAGTCCGAAAATAATGCTGAACCTTAATCGCATGCTGCAGTCAACGCTATATTGAACTATCTGATTTCATGCAGTGTGGTACATTAATCCTTATATTGGGCTTACTTTTTATTGCTTGATAAGTTACCAAAAGTATTTAGGTATTCGGATTGTGCAATACATAGCGCCAGCTACGTGAAATATGATGATTCTGTATAGTCGTGTTGATACTAGGCCGTTATGCAAAATAAGCAGATAAGTACGCATACAATTTTAATTTTCTTATGTAATTTTAAACAGAACTCTTTTTAGGGTTCCGTACCCAAAGGGTAAAACGGGACCCTATTACTAAGACTTCGCTGTCCGTCCGCCTGTCTGTCCGTCTGTCACCAACATGTATCTCATGAACCGTGATAGTTAGGCAGTTGAAATTTTCACAGATGATGTATTTCTGTTGCCGCTATAACAACAAATACTAAAAAATCAGAATAAAATAAATATTTAAGAGTGATTTGAAGAGTGACATGATTTTTTTGCCGTTTTTATAGATAATGGTACGGAACCCTTCGCGCGTTAATTCTAAGATTAATTTAAGTTGTCACCTGTATTATAATTTTATATAGTTTTTTATTTTTTTTAAATGGATCTGTTAAACAAATCGGATAAACAGAATAAAAATGTGAATGATGATATTTATTACTATAACAATTCTATGTATGAAAAATGTATATGAATAGTGCCAAGCTATAGTAAAATAATGTTGTGGGATATTTCTTTACAAAATACCAGAAATTTTAAATACTAAGATTAATGCAGGTAGTTTGAAATTATGAAGTTTCATTTGTGAATATATTCTATTTGCCTGTTCCGATGAAGTTGTATCGTGTTTATTTTATCAGGGAAGTAATTAAGAACATTGGGTAAATAAAGTTCGCAGACGGGCGGGGCGACACTCCTATATTAAATTAGAACGCTAATGGTTAGGGTTGACAGTGTCGAAGTAGTTTTGGCTGTGTCAGAAGTTTTAAGTTCGATACCCAGCGTTTGGATGTCGGTTCTCGTTCTACGGCACTACATCAATGAAATTAAGAGCTACGAAAATGTACAAGGCTCATCTATCTAGATAACTTTATACGTAGTCTTTCTTAGTTCATCATACACCACAGTTTGTTATCAGCCCTAGGGTTGGTCACTAGACACGATATGTGGCGAGTACGTTTGGCACTTTATGAGTACGTTTCCGTGTATGGCGACATATAGCTGACAAGCGAGTGGCATAAATAGGAAATGGGCTGAAGTTCGCATACGATAACTTAAATAGTTGACATTTTAACACGAATGTCCTGAAAATGTAGTTTAATTTTTAATTTTAGTAAATTTAGAGACAGGTGAAATTTAAAACTACAATTGAATTAAAAATAAGGACCAGTGAGTGCATTGGAAATTCAAAACAAGTTTGCTGTGAAATATCAAAGAGAGACTATTTGGGGTAGACATTGTGCTCAAGAGGCAGCAAAGCAAAGTTTCAAACTTGCATCTGACATCAAAGGAGCTCCGTTTGGCCAAGATTGCCTTAACACAACAGATTTAGAATAGCGAGTATTTGGAATGCTTTATTTTTGCTGGAAGGTTATGTTTTCCAAATACTTGTGTAAAGCTTGCCTTGCTCTAAACGTTACAAACATAAATGAACCTGATTGAATTGTATACTTATTTTATTGGCATTAACTCTTCTTGTCCTTTATTATAATCAAATGTATACCAACATGCATACTATGTGAACTAAATGATTTTTTCTGTGAATAAATTGACTACCATTGTTCTTGTTATGGTGTTATAAATGCAAATATTTACGATCTTATTTCTCTGTTTCTACTAATTTTCACAGTTGAATCGGATTTTTTATGTATTGTAAAAAAGGTAAGACATCGACACTTAAGAATAATTAAATTATGTATGCAGTGTACGTTTTAATTCTGAGGTATAACGATAAAAACTGTATTAACTGTAACTGTATTTTTTTATTAGTTAATCTAAACAAATGCAATTTAGTATGATTTAATAGGATCCAGGTTGTGGAGGTTAGTGGACAAGACCGCTATATTTTATTTGTGAACATTATTATTCCTAACTTCCGATTTTCCTGTATTAAATCTGTAATGTTGTGAATATAAAATACAGACTTAATTCATGGAAATGATAAGTAATTACAGCAAACGTAGGTTCCTTCCCTATTTCCATTCAGCGTTTGATAGCGTAATTACCAGATCTAATGGAGTCAAACGAAATAAAAGCCTGTCTGCTACGTATTCCGGGACTTTACACGTTTACTCTAATGGAATACGGCCGCAAATGAAATGTTCATTAAAATTGAATTGGATCACAATGAAAGCTTATTGAACCTATAAAAAGTGATGTTGATTCTACGAGTTTTGTGTGTGTACTGATTGTTTTATTGAGACTTTTATATGTATAGTAAAACCTTTTTAGTCAAAATCTATTCCTCTTTTATTAAAAATTTGAGAGAAGAAAACAATAGCACACAGTCTTTATAAGTTTTAGTTTGTTTTGTATCATCTAGTTTGTGAGTGCTGTTGAATCTGTGTTTGTTACCACTTAATTCCGTAGCTAAAATTTGGTATGGTTGCTGATACATAGATTTTCCTGTACTATTTCAGGTTACGGTATTTACAAGACTGTGAGAAGCATAAAACAGCGCGATTTTACTTTTGTAAAACAACCAATATATAATGTGAGTTGTAACTAGAGTTGTTGCTGATGGTTCACCGTCCCAGAAAGATGTATGATAGGTCAACAATATAAAGCATCATACTAGTGTTTTGTAGCGATAATAGCTCAGTGGTTAGTGCGGTCGGTTTGCATGCCGAAGGGCGTGGGTTCAAATCCCAACAATGAGCTTGAGCTGCCGGTGAAGGAAAACATCGTTAGGAAACCATAGCGTGGTGGTAGGGTACTTTCTAGTACTCGGCTGGCTAGCTACCACCCTCAAGTTGAAAATCTGCCGCCAAGCATCTAACGATGTGTTCCGGCAGCCTCGCTTGAGAGCCAGTTCTATTCCAGCCTAGGTGTGCTTAACCATCTACGACCACACCGTCACATAACATCAGGTGAGTTGTGGTCAAACACTAAGCCCGCCAGCCATTATAAAAAAAAAATACACACCTTGAAGTTCTTAAAGCGTGTGAAGGCGGGTGTGTCGACACAGATGCCGCGAGTGCTCGCTCTCTTTCCAGCTTCGTAGCCGACTTGGTTCTCTTGAGTGGGTTGCTGCGGAAGGACCGCTTGGAGAAGAAGAAGGAGGCGAGGCGAGATGGGCTGTGCTGCGCCTGCGCCCCCGGCACCGGCGTGCTCGGGGCAGAACCACGTCGACATGCCTTCTCGTATGACGTATCTGAGGACAAACAAGTTAACGTTGTTAGAAGTGTTATTTAAGTAATATCCTATAATCCATAAATATATATAATCCTTTAATACATTGAGCGAAATCAACTTTGTTTCCATTGAGCCTCATTAGCTCTACCTTAAACCACCGCAGTCTCAAAGTAATGAGCGCCAAAGCAGCGATGCCGTGGCCTTTGTTTTGCTGATCATAGTTCTGTGTATCGCTGCAATGGTCATGGGCATGCGTTATCTCTTACCATCAGAAAAGCATTTCGTTCGTCTCATTACTTTCACATAAAAACACCTCTCGGGAAAATGGCAGGAGAGTATACTACGAATTTATCTGAGCTAATTGTGATCACTATTACTTTTAACATGAAATCAACAAAACAACAGCTAATAATCTATCTTTAAAAAATAACGTATCTTTCATAAAAAGCGTAATTTTTTACGACGCTTTTTGTATTTTGCACACCGGGTTAGATACTTAATTTATTTTTTTGTACAACCTATCAGATAATGTCGTAAAACATGCAACATTTATAAGATTGAAGCCATAAAATCACTACTTTAATTCACCTCACTGAATATCACAATTTAACAGTGGGATACGCTGTACGTGACCCTTACTGAGAAAACGTTAATAATTTTACCTAAGCAGAAATACTCCAGACACGTAGAAATAAATGGTAGACGCATGTCCGTTTTAGATGACCACACAATTGATACTGATTTAGTTGCAGCCTTGTGAAAAATACATTATTGGAATAAAATGAATGTGGCCAATATCATATGATACATTCGATGTTTCATATTACAGATGCATTGTCATATATGCAGTATGTATGTAGGTTGTAATATAATATGGTGAGGAGCGTTACTGGGCTTGGTATGGCGAGGCTTCCGGCGGAAGTTGCGCGCACGCCGGCCGTGACCGCCACGCTAACGCATACGAATGTCAAAAAACTTTCAACAGACTTCTATATAATAGCCTTTATGAGTAAAGTGGCGGCTTTCCAGTTTGAACTAGTCACCAAATTCTGGAAGCTTAGTTGGTGATGTGCCAATTAATTCTTCTAATTGAGTGATTCACCAAAGTTTATCTTTGTGAACATTGTTATGTTCTGCTTAATGACATACTTTATTTACCATGTACCGCTTATTGCGGTTTATTTATTTGGAACAGATGAGCGACCTATTTTCTAAAGTATGAAGTAAACGAGACAAAGAAGAACATGACAAACAAATGTCTTTAATCTCTTTTGCAAAAATCTTTTTGAAGTGGAATCACTTTCACGTGTCTAAAGGTGACAACAATAAAGGTCTGCTAATAAAGGTATATCTGATATTATTTGTTTGTATTCTTGTAATATTTCTAAAGAAATTTCTACTTTTAAAATGTTTTGATATATAAACACAATTCTTTCACACGTGTTGAACAAGTTTTCCCCATAAGTACCTACGTACATTATATAATATGTTTGTCAAGGCGCACAAGGTGTCAACGACTGACGATAGACGGTCGACGTAGACATGTGAACGCAACAGATGTCTTTAGCCATTACCGTTATTACTTTTGTTTGTATCGTACTAACATATAGCTCGAGTGTTTTATCTAGTTATAGTTTTATCGATGCCTGATACAATTTTGCTCTATATCGTATCCCTGGGGCCTCTTTGTATTTGGTGGCTATATTTTCTTTAGATTATTGACAAACTATTTGATTAAACGCGTCTTTGTCAAATATTTGACTAAAAACAATTTTATATAAATGAATCGTTGAACAAAATTTGAACATTTGCGCAAAAAGCAATTTAAACCATGTACTACATACATCCAACAAATACATCAAATATCATCTTTTGATTTTCAAGTAAATTAAAAACTCAGTGTATAAGAACTTTAAGCATAGGTACTATTTTACTACTGACGCGAAAGTAAAATCTATATTGTACTTAACGACGGTAGCGATGCAATGTTGACACGAAATGCTTGAATGGCAACCCTCGCCAGGCCACCGACCCAAAGCTAACAAACATAGCAATGCCTTTCCTACAATTACTGCAGTTTCTAAGCGATTTAGTCCGAGAATGAAAGCCTATTGTTTTAGAGGAGAGTATTCAATAATCTCGGACACACTTTGATAAGAACGCCGATAAACGCCCACGAGGAAGTGTGATGTGATAGCGGCCGCACGTTGAGTGTACCACTTTTATGTTTACATTTAAACTGGAACATGGGACTAGATTGCACGGAACAACAGTGTAAAGCCGAAAAAAACTAGTCTCATCTAGCTATCTAGCTCATTTTGAACAATTTTTATGCATATATTATAGGAAAATCCTAGACACATATAGTCTTTGCCAACCCAGTCGGAAAAAGGCGTGAATGCATGTATAAGTATGTAAGTAAGAAAATTGTATAAATACTACTTTGTTGTTGGTTGTTCCCTTAACTATGAAATCGCAAAATGACATACTTGCATATATATATATATATATATATAGATAATGCACTTTGCTTTTTAGCATACCCTTTCTGAAGCCACGCTACTATTAAAAGTAGGGTTTATCCTACATTCAAGTTGTTGTACAATAAGCTCCTACCGACCAAGTGTCACTGTTCTGTGTAACCCTGCAGATATAAACGACTCTATTAAAGTGACTGTATTACGAACTGCACGTATAGGCTGTATAGTATACTAATTTGCCCCACATTTAGCTTAACATTCCGTTTTTGAGTGCGTACTGTAGAGCGAATTTGCGTAATGCAAGCGTGATTCTTCTGTAATCTTTTTAAAATAACTTACAAGCTAAAAGATAAAAGCTATAATTGGCGTACTGTAGTCTTGTGGATTCCTCAGTTTCCACATTTTCTCAAGGAAAAACATCTGATAAACATCTTTGTTCTGCGGGAACGTTGAAGATGTTTTTTAGCTTCTGGTGGAGTGCGGGCAGGGCTACGATAACATTTATATTTGAAAAATAAGGCGAAACTCCTGAGCCGTAGATTAGGTTCAAAGTATCTTAGCAGTACCAACATGGCAAGCGGGGAAGGCCTTATATGCCAGCATCTCGGACATATCAGGCCAGCGTAAGGACGACAGTCCCGTCTGATTTATGAGGCATAATATAAAACGAGGCTAGCACAATCGAATCGTGACTACAACCACTAATAATAAAAAAGGATTTTGTTGTGATCTACACTAACGCTTAGCCAAATTCGTTGTGAATTGATATTAGCATTTCCTCTATATATATTGCAAATTGCTACATATCTATAATTTTAATATAAAAACTGAATCGATGTTCCGTGGTGGTGCCAGTGTAAGAATTGTACCCCACCCTCTCTACCCGTGGTTGCCGTAAGAGTTGGCTAAGGGATGTAATCCGGAAGATGGGCAGCAGCGTCTTCCTTGAACAATCACACTTAACTGCGCTCGCCAACCCGCCTGCCAAGCGTGGCGAGTATTGGCTGATGATGTGATGTGAGACGAATCGATTACAATTTTGAACACAAACCTATTGAGTTCTATTGACCTCTCACATAGACATGAACATGTTTATCTCAAACTTTTATTGTTGTTTTTTATAAAGCAAAGTGATGTCAAAGCAAAAGTACAAGTAATTGTGATTGTGCAATGCTACAAAATAGTTGGCGTGTTTCAATATCAACGTGGGAGTCAGTTAATGTCTAGCTACCCAGCTACATCGCCCGGTCTAAGAATGCATAAGCATATAATAAGAAACACACATTTACGTTCCTAAGATTATATACTTAGTGTTTGAATTAGATTACGTACATGTTTTAGGATATCTTTCGTCATTATGAACAACTTTTGGCTAGCTTTATCTTCTGTACATTTTATTTCTGGTGTTCACAATAAAGAGTTTCTATCAATCTATTTTACTTTTATTATGGATCAAATCAGAATGCTAAATACCAGCTGTTACATAGAAATAATTCCTTTCGTTGAAATGTAGCGAACAGCAAATTCTTCTTTGCGATATCAGAACTAATTCTTACTACAATAGACATTGTATTGACACGACATAAATAATACAAAATAAATATCCTACAGATAGACACAAAATGAGATCTAATAGCTAAAAGCAATCTTTCCTGACAACCCTCTGATAAATAAATCGTAAAAGTTGTTCAAAAGAGTATAGATATTCTAGAAAATGTACGTTATCTTACTAAACACCCGGTATATTCCATTGTAGAATTTTCTCATGCTTTTTTTAAGCTCAATGAAGCACGGATCCAACGCTCTCCGCGAACAATGCCAGGATAGCGGTGATTTACGCAAAAGCTCTATTGTTCACTTTGCATCGGCCTGTTTGTCTTCCCATTTATCTATTTATAAGCACGTGCTCACAACAATGGTTTACATTGTCCTACAAAAAGGCATATTTGTTGAGCCTTCGCGACAAGGAACAAATGACTATCAGAATAATGAGATGCCAGTTTTCATAACGTTAAGACGTGATGTTCGAGGGCCTTCGGTTAGGCGGCTCCTTGGCTCGCAATTAGTGAACATTGTCTAGCATTATGTATAGTTACTGCTGGAAACTGTCTAATCATTCACAGCTAATGTTGTTTGAACTAAGAACCTTTCAAATACCCAGGATTATTTGAACCAGTCATTATGTTATCCGCCAAGTGTTCCGGCACATTATGTAATGACTACTCGTTATTATATCTAACATAGATTTTGCTACTTCATTAAATTCGCTGCAACTAAACTTCAAATTACTTTAATACTTCGGTTGGTGACTCATTAATAAACTGTGGGCGAACTCGGTTTAGAAAGGATCTGATTCAATGTTGGTTATTATTTAGCGATCAATGTCAACAGGCACACGACTGAGTGCCAATATTTCACTTTGCGCAATGAGATTTAATGGGCCGTTTTCTATAGCTAATAAATTATAGCGGTAGCGGGGCTGAAATAAATTGGGATCTATTGAAGGAAAATCCCAAAGTATTTTATGAGATTTATTGCCAAAACCTTACCAGAATGTACAGCGACGTCGTCATCAATATCCAGATATCCTCGCCTGAGGCTCAGAGGACTGTTAGCCACTTGCGCTTCATGCTTCTTTATGAGAGCGCCTATTACTTCTGTCTCTCCGCCGTTGTTGACAACAAACTGATCATAATTTTCAGTCAAATCTGTGACGACTCTATGGTCTTCTAGGCCTTCTTCAATGTGCCTCGATGTTATACTCCGTAATAGAGAATTACTTCTAGACAATTTTGTGCTCCGAGAACGCCTTATAAAATTTAATCCAGACATTTTCCCGGGACTTTTATTCGGACTGTCTGGCGTTACAGTTATTTTCGGTGCCCTGAACACTGATGTAGAACTACTGCTTCCTCTGATCGGAGATGGCACGGTGAGGTTTTGTGGTAAGGTTTTAGATTTTTCTTTCCCGGGAGTTATAAGGCTAGGAGAGTCGGGAATAAGAGACAGGTTGGAATGCATTATAGAACTCTTTGACGGCGTTTTGTTAACAATGTTCGCAGTCGAGTTATTCAGTTTATTTGATGAGATCGATGCTCCTAACGGAGTGTATATTCTATCGTATCGAGGTTCACACGAAGTCGTGCTCCGCAGTCTCGGTTTTGATTGTTTGAGTATCGAGGTCTCGGCCACGAGCCTGGGGCTCGCCAAGTCGCGGTGGCCAACCCTCGCGAGTGCCTCGTTCGAGCTTAGAGTGGAAGACACGGGTCGGCGATATTTCCATTCCGGACTGAATACGCTTATGTCGCTTTCGCTTTCAGTGAATGATGAATCACCGCGCGTCGAGATGTGCAATTTGCTGGCGCCGGTGTTTCTTCTTTTTGGTTTTGTCGGAGTGGCGTCTAAGTTCTGTCCCGTTATGAGGGCTTCTTTTTCTTCCGGTGTGAGAGGGAGGTAATTGTCGAAGCTCTCAAACAATGGCACATAGAAGACGGAGCGGCGGCGCGACGGTTCATCGGGTGCGCTGGCGCCGTCGGCGGAGACCTCCGGTGACTGAGCGTCGGCCATGGCGCTGACGGAGTGGCGGATGCACGCTGCGTTACCGCGCCTCAGCAGCGTCTCGCCACATCTCCGCCATTCGTCTCACTGTTTCCTCCCAATTGACTCCTTGTGAAATTTCATTTCACAGTTATCACCTGGTAATTGAATCACGACTTTTATTTTACGTTCACATTACGTATTTCTACTTAAATAGAGGAATGTTGGAGTATCACCATAGTTAACATTATTTAAAATTATGTGTTATTAAAATTTTCATAATATTTAACCGTGAAACGGAATAGTTCACTACGTCTATTCAAAGCAAGGTATTCGTGTACAATATGCAAGAATGTACTTGTTTACATATATTGATTGTGTTTATTCTATCTACAGTTTTGTTTTATCGAACAACGATAAGATTAGTTAGAGCGAACCGATCGTGCTGTCGGCGTGACTAATCGATAAAAACGCACCTAAATGAGTGACTCGGATATTAATTTAAGTAATTAAAACAGAATAAAACACATTATTAATTAGTTTTATCTTTAGCACAGTGGGTCCCTGATAAAAATATATTCATAATTGATTTAAGTTTACAGTAATTCTATAACAAATTTTAACTTAAGGCATAATAAAAGTATTTAAAACAATTGACCTCTGTAGTTGTGTAGTATGAACCTTAAACTATCTTGTTACATCCACAGAATAGAACTGGCACGGCATAAACAAGACAAAATCCGGCTAAAATAGCGCCAGAGCAACACGTGTGTGGACTGTTTATGTTTGTCCAGAAGCGGGAGTGGTAGGTATCGTGCAAATAGGCCTACCGTATAATAAACATCAATAGTTCAGTGCCTACATTTTGGTGCCTAGATCGTTTTAGACGAGCTTGCTTGTATCGCAATTAGAGTGGTTTAATTAAATTAACGAATGCGTGTGTTTTGTACATCTTGCTGGAAAAGGAATCTAGACGCAATAAAGTTTATTAGAAGTGATTACCATGAACTCAAGGTTAATTAATAGTACGGACAAATCTAGATTCTTTTTCCAAATTATTTTGTTCAAAATGCTACCATGACATCAAAAAAAATTACAGTAGCAAAGAGAAAAAAATATCGTGTCTTCTACTACAATGGAGGGCAGTGATGTTAGAGTACCAACATACAAGGTAATTGGGATATAATTTTTCATATACTAACAAGATTTTATACAGTCCTATTGGCTGATTGGTAGTATATCTGCCTTAAGATCTGTAGGGCGTGGATTTGATTCCCACCCAGAACAAACATATTTTGTGGTATAAACAAATGTTTGTTGTGTCTGGATGATCTGTATGTCTTTACAAAATAAAAGAAGTATTTATTTATACGTATTCTATCAGATATCTGACTTACATCACACAAGCTTTGCTTAGTTTGGGATTAGATGGCGCTGTGTGTCCTACAATGTCCAACGATATTTATTTTTTTATTTATATTTATGATAATCTTTTGTCTCTTACGTACCTACAAGACAAGATTACGAGAAAAAGATAATAATAAAGTTCTATTATATTTGTTGAATACGCAGACCGCTTACATTGCTCTGCTCAAAGAAAAAAAACAAAAGTACCGGATGTATGTAGTACAAAGACACGAAGCAAGATCTGAAGTTATGATAGAGTTTCTGAGACCGAGCAGCGACTTCAAACTTAAAAGCAGCATTATTTACTTCAATATTTACATGTAATATTTATATAAAATAAAAACTTATTGATATTGACTTTCTTTAATCAATATATGCTACTTGTGGCACTAGTTGACTCTCACGTAATCTAATTCTAGTAGATCTAATTCTGGTGTGCACAACAAATAGTTTCTATCTATGTGTATAGGCACCATGTTCCATTAAAACTATAAGATCTTGTTAATACTAATTATTATTATGTAATTCAACTACCTAGAAAAACTGTATTCTTTATTTATGGTAAGAATAACGATTTTAAAAAATGTAATGTCAATTAAAACAAAATGTACCTACTCTATAAATATAATTACCGGTGTTTAAATAGTCAAATTAAAATAATTATCAATACAAAACCAAAACTTGGGTACCTTTGCACCGGGAACGATCAGGGCGGGTTATTTTAATTCAAAGATTTTAATGTAAATAGCATATTTTATTATAAGACAATTGTATTTATTGATTACAAAGACGGCAGTTGAAATCATCATCAGCTATAGGACGTCCACTGCTGGACTGGACATAGGCCTCCTCCTGGTTGGGGGGGTTTTGCCAATACTCGCCACGCTTGACAGGCGGGTTGGCGAGTGCGGTTAGGTGAGATTGTTCAAGGAAGATGCTGCTGCCCATCTTCCGGATTACATCCCATAGCGAATCTTACGGCAACCATGGGTAGAGAGGGTGGGGTACTATTCTTACGCAGGCACCGCCATGACCAGCAAACGTTAAGCGTAATTTAGATTGTCTTGATTTATAAGAGCATTAAATAACTACTGCGCTTCGCAGCTACACCCGCGTTTTCCGAGATAAAAAGTACTCTATTTGTAGCCCAGGGTATAAACCATTAGCATTACAAATTTCGCTCAAAATCGTTACAGCGTGAAAAAGTAACAAACATAAATACAATTTCGCCATTTTTACTTTTTTTTTCCTTAAAGTATGATAGATAGATACAGTATTTAAATATATTTTTTAAATACAATTTCGCCTTATGAAGTTAGTGTTATAAAAGCTGGAGCTCCCTAAAGCTGTTTATATGTTTAGTATAACAGAAAGTAATAGTAGAGTGATTGTGTTTTGTTTTTACTGTCTTTCACCGCTAAAGCTTGCGGAACAAATGGAGTTCTCAACCGAGTGCGTGGCACGGAAGATGTAGGTATTATTATATCAGCATGCGTACGTAAATCGGTTCTGTGTGTAATGAAATGTCAAATCTAATCATATCCTTCGGGAGGAACTTTCCAAGTGCTGAATTATATTTCGATCGGATCAGTATGATAAAATTGACGAATCAAAAAATGATATATTTGTACTTTATTTCTAACTTTGTCCCGCGTTTTCTGGGATAAAAGTAACCTATTTATTAATACAGGGTATGAGCAATCTCCGTTACAAATTTCATCCAAATGCGTCTTGCCGTTGCAGTGTGAACAAGTAACAAACACACAAACTTTCGCTTGTAGAATATTAGTGTGATTTTTCATATATATGAGTACGAAGTACGTTTAACTAAATATTTTAAATTAATTCGTAGTATGCTTCTTTTGAAATAATTTATTATAATTTTTTATACATTTGTATTAGTTGCAGATTTTAAGATGGTTCTCTGTCCTAATAAGAGCTGTGTGTCTAAATATGTAGTATACATGTCCAGGCTGGGATGCTAAATATTAGCGAGATGTCAGTCAAACATACGTCTATTAGATTTAAAAAAAAACTGGTATAAGGCAAATAGTAGTACTTAATCATTAAAAAAAAGGTTTTATTTCAAAAAAGATCACGCCACTAGATGGAACATTTTAATTGACGAGATTTGGTAATACATCAAAATCTTTTCTAAAAAACGAAATAAAATTTGCAAAATATCTTTCAAAGCATTCATGTTCAAATTCATCACAATATAAAACACAGAGTTATAATGATTCGGCCCTCGAAAGGTGGCGTGACTAACGCGTGCTTGCAATCATGATTCAAGGCGAGCGCAATCGCTGGGGTTACCACTGGAACTCAGATACAGAACGCTCATTCTTGTCTGGGTAAACAAAGCCGCTTAGTGTTACACTTTCCCCAAATGACAAAACCTTGAGCTATTGCATTAAGACTAATTCATAGTCATAGTAACATTATCTTGTATAAAATCCGGACAAACTTGATGTTCATTTCGAATATTATGTATCTGAACATAGATGTTTGGTCTGTGTCTGGGTGTTCTGTATATATTTACAAACAAGTATATATGGTTCTAATATTACAAATTACGGTTAGATAAGGCTTAGGTGGCGATGTATGAAAGGTCCACTAATATTTATTTTATGCCAGAATTTTTTTTTTTTTTATAAATGCTTAGTTTAGCATCCGATAGATCATAGTAGTCATGTTATGCCCTGTTAACTCATCCGGTAGAATAAATAACAATAATAAATATCGTAGGACATTACACACAGCGCCGTCTGACCCCAAACTAAGCAAAGCTTGTATGATGGGAGTCAGATAACTGATAGAATATTTATAGATAATAAATGTTTGTTCTGTGTCTGGGTGTTCTCTATATATAAGTACCTATTTATTCACAAAAAAAAAGTATATACGTCTTTATATAATTCTATTCTGCCGTGGTGGTGCCGTCGTAAGAATAGTACCCCACCCTCTCTACCCGTGGTTGCCGTAAGGAGTCGGCTAGGGGATGTAATCCGGAAGATGGGCATCAGCGTCTTTCTTGAACAATCACACCTAACTGCGCTGGCCCGCACAACCCGCTTGCCAAGCGTGGCGAGTATTGGCAAAACACCCCCAGGAGGGAGGCCTATGTCCAGCAGTGGACGTCCTATGGCTGATGATGATATAATTCTATCAGTTATCTGGTTCCCATAGTACAAGCTTTGCTTAGTTTGGGGCTAGATAGCGCTGTGTAAAATGTCATACAATATTCGTTTATTTATTTGTTAATAGCCGTGGACACGCTCTGACTGGAGAATGCGGAGTTCTTAGTAGCCCTACATCATCAAAACCGCTGCGTAGGTGCAAAACATAATCTATGGTTAGATAATAAGCGAGAATGCTTCTATCAATTAGGTTTGACCTTCAATTTCGTGGCACAGCAGTAGGGCTTCTAGCAGCAACTGGCACTTAATCTGCGCTTCAGGTTCACTCGACCATATTGCTACGAAGTTACAACGTCCTTAGGTCTTTCAACTCTAAAAGACCTTTATCTACGTCGTTGTGCATTCATATTGCATCTCCGATAGAAATGCCTTGTTTTTATTTTATTTTTATAGTTTACTAGCCAGGTGTTAGACCGCAGCTCAACTGATGTTAAGCGATAGTGTGGTCGAAGATGGTAACCACACCTAGCTAGGGATGGAACTGGCTCTCAAGTGAGCCTGCCGGAACACAACGTCAGGTGCTTGGCGACAGATTTTCAACCAGAGGATGGTAGCTAGCCAGCCGTGTACTAGAAAGTACCCTACCACCACGCTATGGTTTTCTCATGATGTTTTGCTTCACCGGCAGCTCAAGTTTATTGTTCTCGCTCCGTGCGTGTGAGCCGACTGTGCTAACCACTGAGCTATCATAGATACAAAACATTGCTTCTATTTTTACTAACATTCGCACGAAAAGATCCTAATTTAAGATTCTAAAACGGTATGATCACCGTACTTAAAACAGCGTAATGTATTGATACTACGTAATAAGTGATAATGAAGACGGAAGCTGTTAAACTTACAAATTGAAACAAATTTAACCATCATCGCTAGTATTTATACTGCTATACGTTCCAACACGTAACCATTAAAAATGTGAATACTAAACAATTATCCTTTCGCCGCTATTACAAAGTAATAAGAATCACAATATGCTGTACTAGTAACGCACAATGACAAACGTACGCACAATGACAAGCGTCTTAAGCACAAAAAAGCGGTGGCTAGGGCTAAATTAAAAACTCATCCAAATGATGATAATAGGGCTCGGTATGTGCGGTTGCGGAATCGTTGCAATTTGGTGTGTAGGGACGCCCAGCGACGCCATATTTTCAATTCTGTGCAGGATAAGGATCCAGCAAAAGTCTGGAAATTTCTAAGGTCCTTAGGAGTGGGTAAGTCGCGCCAGGAGTCAATCCCTAAGAATCTGGATATTGACTCGTTAAATCAGTATTTTTCTGCTTCTCCTATTATCGATACTTCTTCTAAAGCTTCCACTTTATATCATCTTTCAAGCTCTTTAGCTCCTGACCTGCCTCTTTTTGATTTTCGCCAATTTACCGACTGTGATGTTAGGAAAAGCATACTCTCAATTACCTCTAGCGCTGTTGGGCTTGATTTGATCAGTCGCAACATGATAATTCCTATCCTTGATCATTTGCTCCCAATTCTTTGTCATATTTTTAACTGGTCCATTTCTAGTAACACATTTCCTTCATTATGGAAAGATGCTCAAATAATTCCTTTACCCAAGAAAGCCAATCCAGCATCTTTCACTGAATATCGTCCTATATCTATCCTACCTTTCCTGTCCAAAGTCCTCGAACGGTTAGTTCATAACCAGTTAAACCTTTTCTTAACCAGGAATGATTTGCTAAACCCTTTCCAGTCTGGCTTTCGTCCGGGACACAGCACGGTTACAGCACTTGTCAAAATTACTGATGATATCCGTCTTGGGATGGAGAACGGCGATTTAACCGTGCTAGCGCTCCTTGACTTCAGCAATGCTTTTAATTCTGTAGATTTTGATATCCTTCTTGCTGTACTTCGCTCTAATAACATATCTCCAACGGTAATTGGCTGGTTTCGTAGCTACCTGTACGGTCGTCGGCAGAGAGTTCGCCTTGACGAATCTTACTCTTCCTGGTGTAATACATCTGCCGGTGTACCTCAGGGTGGAGTTCTGTCTCCTCTTCTCTTTGCTATCTTCATTAATTCAATCTCTCGACACCTCACTTCTTCCTACCACCTCTACGCTGATGATCTGCAGCTGTACTGTCAAGCTCCGCTGGGGTGGCTTTCCGAGGCCGTAGATACAGTAAATGATGACTTGCGTTGTATATCTGAATGGAGCAAATCGTATGGTTTGAAAGTTAACCCATCCAAAACGCAAGTCATCGTTATAGGAAGCTCACGTACTATCTGTAATATAGATTGGGATTTACTACCAAAAGTAGTTTTTGAAGGGGTAACGATACCTTTTAGCGATACTGTCAAAAATCTGGGCATAACCTTTGATCGTCATCTATCTTGGGGTCCGCAGCTTGCTGAAACAAGTCGTAAAATATTTGCTTCTGGGGGCTCCTTGCGTAGGTTGCGTAACTTTTTGCCTCATACCACAAAAATTGCACTTGTACAATCCCTTTTACTTCCAATCCTAGACTACGCTGACGTTTGCTATCTAGACCTTACAGAAAACTTGCTGGATAAGCTTGAGCGCCTTCAAAATTACTGCATAAGGTTCATATTTGGCTTGCGTAAATACGACCACGTCTCCGAATTTCGCGCTAAGCTCAAGTGGCTCCCCATCCGTCGTCGCCGGGATGCTCACATCCTGTCCCTTCTTTACAGCACTCTTTTTAACCCCTCTTTCCCATGCTACCTTCGGGAACGATTCAGTTTTCGAGATTCCATCAAAGCACGCTCATTGAGATCGGCACATCTTCTTTCATTAAATACCCCTTTGCATAAAACCTCCTTCTATAACTCCTCTTTCACTGTAAAAGCTGTTAGATTGTGGAATGAACTTCCTGTAGAAATACAGAGGGCCCAGTCTCTCGAGGTTTTCAAGAATAGTATTAAACTGCACTTCTTAAAATAACTTTGCAATTCGCTAACTGCTATCTCTTAGTATATAATATGTTTAATGTTTATGTATAGTATCGTATGTAAGTATGTCTATGGGTATATATTATGTATCTCTATAAGTATATATTCTGTAAGGTATATAATTATGTATATGTATTGATATTTTAGATATGGATAGGTTATGTATGATATGTATGTATTTTATATATAATGCTTAAACGCTTTGACTTAATTTTAATTCTCTTGTCAAGACACCCCGTCCTCAACTTAGTAAAATCCTCTCCATACTAAGGTTGCCTGGAAGAGATCGCTCTTAGCGATAAGGCCGCCAATTGTTCCACTAGTGTTAAGTTTATGTTGTAATAATTGTTTGTAATTGGTGTGAATAATAAAGAGTTATATTATTATTATTATTATTACGTATATAATGTATTGTGCCTTCTAAAATATCAGTGTGTAATTGCAGTTGTAAAGTTTGCAAAACGCATCAAGAAAAGAACAATCGCGGACACAATTGTACATTAGAGAACAAAACAACCGAGGTCGTGATGCTTAATCATCACATTACACACAGAATATAATATTTTATAAGCACTCCCGACAATCTTCCAAGTGTGCGAAATGTGAGGACGAAAATAAAACGACCGAGTGGCAGTAGGATATTTTTCTCACGCGAGGTATTCGTCGTCGTTGGCAATTTACTTGTGAATTTACTCGTCAGTTAAGGCTATAAATGTTTCGAGCTTTTGACGAACAGATAAATACATAAATACACCAAACAAAAACTAAGCTTAATTTTATTACTTTATCTAAATAAACAAGCTGAAGAGTTTAAAAAATCTATTACCCGATTGCGGTTAAAATAGCCATAATAAAAAAAAAAATCTTTTTAATCAATTTAAAAAAACATTATAATTAAATTTAAACAAATAACTTTCTTTTAAATTCCTTTATTTTAATACCCTATACTCGATGGGTTTTGGTTATTTTTATTTATGAACGTATTAATATTTCGCGCCAAAAATCCGCCCTTTTTTTCAAACACATAAGAACATTGGGGGTTTTTAAGACGAATATAACGATACCTTAACTGTCGAAATCCATCCAGCTGTTTGAAAGATACGAGATAATAAAGAAATTTACATAGATACCTACATACAAGATACGCACAAAAAACATAGGTTATGTTTTTCCTTGGCAGTCGGGTAATAATACTGTTCTTTACGAATATCACACAATTTATTATTAATGCAAAAGGATGTGAACAAATGTGTATATATGCATATCTACGAACGTGTTTGTTATGCTGTAACGGCTCCACCGAATCTAATAAAGGTCGATACGAAGTTTGTAATTAGGATTAACAGACTAATTTTTATCCAAGAAAAATACATTTCCGATTTCCCTACGTTAAAGGGTGAAGCCGCGAAGCGCTGTTAGTAAGAAATTTATTTTATAAAATCATTTAGTTTATTATGTAAATCAGATGCAGCATGGAGTATGTAATTTGGAAGATTGAATACCTAAAATCTCCATATAAAATAGGTGGGTCACGCAAGGCACAGTTATTCTGCCTACACGCTTCGTAGTATACTTGTAAAACCTGTTGCTTATCTTGCCGAAAGTTCAAAGCGTTCTTTGAGTGAATCATCACGTCATAGTTGAAATCTCTGGCCTCTAACTTGAAACATTCCTACCGTAAAGTTAATTCCTTATTTCTAACATAACTTCAGAATACATCTTGAAAGACTTGTTAGTTTCAAAAATTCCTTAGCATAAAAGTTTTTAGTTGCTACATTGTGTGGGTTTAAAAGTGTTTTGTGATTTATTTATATGTATTATGCATATGTTCATACAACATTATGATATTCTGATTGCTATTAAACATTATTTATTTTAAATAATTGACAATATGTAATTCAGATGAGAATGATATTCTACATAATATAACTTAATTTTCCTTATTTGTCCAAACTTAATTAACTATTTGTAATTATTAATTCTTAGGTATATGTTTATAATTATTATTTTGTTATTTATGATTTATGACAGGTATATTATTTCAATATATAGATAATTATATTTATTGTAATTGTTACGTCTTCCTAAGAAATGTACGAAAAAACCATTATGTAAAATCGTTTTGAAAGGGAATTTATAAACATGGTCGAAGCCGTAACAAGTACAGCAGTTTCGAAAGTATCCTTTAGGCTTTCGCAAGTATAACAGCGCAAAACGAATGCCATGAAGCCGCAAAACCGTTGTTTTTACAACACAGTTTTAATATAAATTGTTGTACAAATTGTTTACGGATTTCAGTGCCCTCGAATGGCAACATTGATTAAGCTTCCGTAATTTAATTAAATGTCTTAATTTCTTTTAACGTTACACTCTTTAGATTGTTAAGGATTTTCATCTAACAGAACAGAGTTACTAGTACATATAATGATATAATAATGTACGGCATATTTACTGTAAGAAGTTGAGAAACAAGCTTAACTATGCAGTTACATGCACAATTGTTCACAAACACAGAAAAAAATACATATGGTTGACAAAATATTATAACGAACTACTTTTTTAGTATTTTACTACGATTACTAGAACTGACACACCCACTGCATCACTGCGAGTGTTGTGCTCGTTAATTTTTAGGATCCCGCATCTCAAAAGGAAAAAAAAACGGAATCCACAACCAAAACGGACAACAAAGTGATCCTATAATCACTTTGTTGTCCGTCTGCATTTATCATACCTACTAGTTTGTACGGAACCCTCGGTGGGCGAGTCCGACTCGCACTTGTCCGTGTTATTTTTACTATAAAAATATGGTTGCGATTGTCCTCCATTTCACCTAATAACAAGATAACCACAGTAGTGGTACACGGTAATAATTTTATTATATTAATGTAAGTAGTGAACAACCGTGATAGTTTAAAACAGTTTTCTATCTTAAGTGAATCTACAAATAGAGTAATCACGGATGCGCTAATGCGTCTAATACATCCGATACAGCTTTTTTCCATTCCTAACGGTAAAGTAAACCCAGTGATGAGAAAAATAATTACCTACTACCTTGTTTTTTGTTCTTTACGATCAAACATTTGAAGACCTCGAGATAATTTTCTACAACAAAAACGTAATAAAACTATAGCGATGATAGCTCAGTGGTTAGCGTGGTCGGTTCGCATGCCGAAGGGCGTGGGTTCAAACCCCAAAAATGAGCTTGAGCTGTCGGTGAAGGAAAACATCGTGAGAAAACCATAACGTGGTGGTAGAGTACTTCCTAGTACTCGGCTGGCTAGCTACCACCCTCAAGTTGAAAATCTGCCGCCAAGCATCTAACGGTGTGTTCCGACAGCCTCACTTGAGAGCCAATTCCATTCCAGGCTAGGTGTGCTTTACCATCTTCGACCACACCGTCACTTAACATCAGGTGAGTTGTGGGCAAACACCAAGCCTGTCAACTATAAAAAAATTAAAAAAAATTTGGGTAAAATGTACGTCTTCAAACATCTACAGTTTAAAGGGTTCACAGGCTACTTTACACGTTATATATGATTGTTAAATCAAAAAAGTAAAGAGTGAAGAAAAATGTCAGAATCCAAGTTTTTAGTTACATCACTTAAAGTACCGCCATTTATTCTTTTGAACAAACAACAATCATTATGATTTGTAAAAAAAAGTGTTCATCTATTATTACAGTCTCATAATTTCTATCATAATTATTATCTCTGATCTATCGATCTGATGTGTGGCAACTAGTCCCAGATTACTCGCAATAGATACAGGTTTATTGACCGGATCTGTGTACTCTATATGGAGATTGTAGAGAGATGATGAATAATAAAATCGAATAATGAACTATTTATTTAAAGGCAAATGCCGTGTAGTAGTGTGTTCCAAACTAAAACAGGATATTTTGTAGCGATTATAGCTCAATAATGAGCTTGAGCTGTTGGTGAAGGAAAACATTGTAAAAACATGGTGGTAGGGTTTCTAGTATTCGGTTGGCTTAAAATTGAAAATTTGCAGCTAAAAACGGGACGGTGCTTCGCAGGCTTACTTGAGAGCTAGTTCCACTGCAAACCAAGTGTATTTACCATCTTCGATCACATTGTCAATTGATACAGGTGAGATGAAAAATATACCTATAGATATAAAATATACTTTCTACACTTGTGAATATTATATACGAAACTTAATACTAAAATCCTACAATAATTTCCTAAGTTACATTAGTATGTACTTTACGATTATACTAGCTTTTTTCAGCCTTTTCCGAGAAAATAAGTAACCTAGGGTATAAGCTAGCTCCATTTAAAATTTCATCCAAATCTGTCTATCCGTTAGAGCCTGAAGAACTAACACACATACATACCCAAAGACAATGTTTGGTCATTATAATGTGAGAGTATTTTCATTTCAAACAATGAAAAAATAAATATCTTAAACCATAAATACATTATTTAGTTAACTAATACATAAATACATATTATAGTTACGAAAACTCACAAAACACCCACAAGAAAGACTGAAAATTATCACAGTTTTACTTAAGTTTAAGTTGTCAGACTTATGCAATGGAAAGCAGTCCCTAGTCACAATCCAAACAGGTTTTTCTACCGGAGCGGATCCCTATATCTACATACATATATGCCATGTAGGCGCTGTTGGCTCGGCTGAATCGTAAAAGCTCTGATGACTCCTCTATAAAAAGAAACTGAATTTCTAAAGAACACGTAAACGCTTGTCGTGATTCATTTTACTGAACCTTCTAAATGACGAAGTTCTGATTCCACTTGTATTTTTTTACCTTTATTGAAAGGTAAAAAATATATAAACTGATTATAACTAATAATTGATCAACTAACTATCGAGTTAGTTGTGGGTTAACCAGTTGTTATTCTTACCTAAAAATTACTGCGTTCATTTTTGTCATCAACCAGCCTATGTTGTATTTGTCCACTTGTCCACACACAGACAAGTTGTTGTCTATCCTAAAGACATGCATGGCACGATTTCCTACTTTACACATACATTTGCTACGACCATTTGCGGCAAGTGTTATTAAACTGAGCGACTCCATAACCACGAAGCTCATTAATATTTTTCATTAATTAAGTATTAAACTTCTCATTACTTAACGAGGGTCGACAGAACCCAATGAGCCATTAATCAAAAGCTCTCGAAAGGGATCCAAGTTGTCAATATCTCTGACTTGACATTTATGTAAGACCAATTACTTAGCGAATTTATCTTCTCTGTTTATTGGTTGCAAGGATGTCAATATTTCTAGTATAAACTTTTGATTAATGATACAACTAATATTCAAAGTTTATGTGCCTTAAAATAATTTTTAATTTATATTGAATAGTTTAAGTTAAGTGAATTATTATTTGGATTCAAATACTAAATACCTAATACTATCAATGCTTCTTTCTAAAAAATAATAACTGTGTATTAATTAATGTAATTTTGTAGCGATAATTGCTCAGTGGTTAGCGCGGTTTGTTCGTATGCCGAAGGGCGTAGGTTCAAACCCCAACAATGAGCTTGACCTGCCGGTGAAGGAAAAACATCGTGAGGAAACCATAGCGTGGTGGAAGGGTACTTTCTAGTACTCGGCTGGCTAGCTAAAGTTGAAAATCTGCCGCCAAGCATCTAACGGTGTGTTCCGGCAGCCTTACTTGAGAGCCAGTTCTATTCCAGGCTAGGTGTGCTTTACCATCTTCGACCACACCGTCACTTAGCATCAGGTGAGCTGTGGTCAAACAGCTCACCTGATGTTAAGTGATGTTAGTCAGCCATAAAAAAAAAAATCTTCTTTGTATGTTTAAAGTGTTCCGATTAGAATTTGTTAGGCTGCAGCTAGCGAAATTACAGGGCTGTTCAGACTAACCATCTAATGTCTCAGAGAAATGAACGCCAAAGCGGCGATGCCTTAGACCTCGTTTTGTCACTCAAATTTCTATGTATCACTGCAATGGTTATGGACAGGCGTTATCTCTTACCATCAAGAGAGCGTCTCGTTCGTCTCATTACATTTACATGAAAAAAATCTCAAGTATAGCAATTATCTTTGGAATTGGGGGCATTTCTTAGTCGAGCTCGCCAGTTACTCGTAACCCAAGACGGATTGCTTCTAAACTTCTTAGTACAGCATGCATCAACATGCGGTAACAAGCCATTAGAGACCTGGTGCAAAAACCATTGCTCCAATCCCGTTACCTCAGAGACTACTTCTCTCTACGACTTTATGCCGGCGCCACTCAATCGTCGTGATTGCCTTAATGTATCCAGCATTTTTTTTGTATGACTATTTGTCATGGATGTTCTTGAATATTTAGGTTCGATTCCTTATGGTTCTACTATACATAAATAAAACTCGCTAAAGGTAATATTCCAGACTTCTTGTAGTTTACTGGTATTGTCAGGAATGTTACAGAGTGATTTATGTGCGGCTACTCTATAGATACTTGATATCAAAGTTAAGTAAGTTTCTTTTAAATTGAACAATTTAGTACTTAATTTTCGCTCTTTTTCTGGCACATTATTTTTTCGCAACTAGCTTCGGGTAGAATCAGCAAAAGCATAATATTTGAAAACTGCCTACTTTTTTCCTATAGTCATTAAAAGTTAAGCCAGTTACGTAAAAAAATGCTAATTACCTAATTCGCTCAAATGAATTTTCGATACCATAGCTCTAATTGGTTAATTAAAATTAAACGGGGTGAGGCTGTGTTGTGGACACCGGCCGTGTGTGCGTGTACATGTAGATTTTTCGACACTAAAAATTCTTTCGGAATTCCATGTTTGAAGTCCTCATTCGACGAAACGAATTAATTGATCCTTGAGTTATCGAGTGGTGTAATTAAATTTTGGACGAAGATGATAGATATGAAAACTGCAAAACGAAATTGTATCCTCTGATTTTGTTGTCATCCGTTTTCTGAATATTCACGTATACAAAATACACTAAGACAGATTCGAACTATATTTTCCTCTTAGTAATACACGTTTCAAAACGGTAAATCAAGAACGGGAACTGCACACTCACATAAAGCTTACTACAGAAATATTAAGGAGCATGCAGTGTCACGCCCCCGGGATATAGGGCGGGCGGGTCAAGACGAAAGCTCTTAGTTACGCCAAGACAAGAAAATGGGGGCAAGAGCGTGACTTGGGAGTACAATTTTTGAGCATGGCTCTTTTATACGAAACTTAACAGGACGCAAGCGGTGAGAAAACTAGATATAGATAATAAATACTTATTTTAATCATGTGGTAATTTTAATGACGACTCCGTGTACCGAATGTTATTGTCAAGAATTTTTGACTATCTCTTCATCTTAAACAAGATCAGATACTTCGTAGGATAATGAAAAGGTAATAAACAGATACGTAATGTTAGTATTGTTGAGAAAGTGTTCTGGTAATAAGATAAGCAGGTTATTGCTGCATAAATAACTTATAATTACTTAATTGAAAACATTTTATTAGCTTACTAGGTATTATATTTACCAACTGATAACTAACAACAGGTTAAACCAAACAAGTCCAACAATAACTCTGCCCAAAATGAGTATCTAAGCCAAAGGTCCAAAGGTGACATACAGTACTCGGAACAACACTGTGATGCAATAACAACAAGACAAGTTATGGAATTTGAGACAATCTCGTGGGCGCATCCATGGCTCTAGTATTTCTTCTGAGATTGTGCAATAACAATATTCCACGCAACCAAACTGCCTGTTTGGTCAAATACCTACATTAAAGAGATTTTGTAGTTAGAACTCTTAATTTACTTAAGTATATCTCGTTCTGAGATAGTAGTTTTTGAAAGTGGAAGTATATGGTCTGTGTATTTAGCTCTCGTCTAATACTAAATAGTTTAACAGTAGCTCTCTCTGCTGTAGTCTCTATAAAATTTAAAAGATTAATTGTTTAGCGTTTTTTCGAAATAAGCCATACATATGACTCAGATTTGTAGTCTGAGACTTTCAATTGTTTCTTATTACCATAAATATTATGTGCCCAAATTCTCGTATGAGCGTACCATACCAAAGCTCGAAGCTAATTTTCTTTGTACTTTTAATCGTGACTAGATAAGGATGGGGACGTAACTAGGGGTTCAAAGGGGCAAAATGGCTCAATATTTGGAAGACTTTTTCAACATCCTAAATTCCTAAGAGAACCTAATATAAGGCATTTGAAGATCTGATTGAATTGTTTTTTTCTAGTTCTGCGTACTTTATCTTTTTCGATCATAACAACAACCAAACAACCATTGTTGCCATTTACCAACAAGTTAACCAAATGTGGATTTACAAGCAAAAAAATCACTCCTGTGAAAGATAAAAACATCGTCGTAATTTTAAACTTATAGATCTGTAAACTGTAGGTTAATATCCATTGCTAGTCATAGGGTTTTTTCAACCGATTTTTTATGTAGGTACCTATATTTGGTAGGTATGAGAATAGGTCATAAAGTATATTTCATACCGCCAGGTGATTAAATACTTTTTATCTCGAAAAAATTTAGCGGGTAACACCGCGGGGCGCAGCTAGTAAAACTATAAAAATAGTTATTCTTTATAACATTACAGCTATAAGTATCGGAGCAATAACACTTGCTCAAGAAAAAATAATTTAATATTTAGGGGGCAAATACCCCTGCACTCATTGCGTAAGCTTCCCTGGACCCTAACCTGTGTAAACGGCAGTTCATACGTTCACCTCCAAGGTCACGATCAGGCACTGTGACGGCAGTAATGTTGGCGGTAACGTTGCTACTCATTTAAATGCTCTGTTGAAAGGTCACTCGACTAATACTGTTGGTAAATAGAGCCTTAGAGGAATGTTGCTTGACTGTGGTTAATATTGTTATGAATTATTAATAGGCGGTAGCATGATAGAATCGTAATATTGTTTCATATTCAAATTTTGCTTTCCCAAGTAAGATTGAGCGTTTTCCTTAAGCTACCCTTAGATTATACAATAAGGTCAGACTTGACGTTTTTGTAAACATAATAAATGAAAACTACCTACGACCAAGTCTATGACCAAGAAGCAATGTTATATATTTCAGCAACAATGCATCAGTAACGCAGCGCATAATTACTGCGTGCGAAATATTGGATTCAAGTGCATAGTTTGAGATTTATATTATGGGCTTTCCTGTTTATAGTAGCGAAGTACAACGTTAATCCGCGTTCCTTTCTTTTAATTACATCCTGTTTAAAACAGATATAATTACAATTCTCATACATAATATTTATTAGATTTAAGCGGTGTTTATGAAATGTGGACAAAAACTTGATTACGTAGTCGAGTACAAGATATACCTCTAAGCAATATAAGGGTCAAAATCCACTGCACGAATAAAAAACCAATGTTTTTTTTTTACCTAGGTAGGTAATTTAAAGTAAGCGATGATATGGTCGACGATATAGCTTAAGAGACTCAGGATATAGTTATTCGCTCTGACCTTGAAAAGATCCAGATTATACCCCTCTAGTAACAAGGACCAGCCGGCAACTTGCTTCATTCCTTGAAAGTACGAATGCGAAACGTAGAGTCAAAACGTTTGGTACGTATCCAAGGAACTTCTACTATATGTGTGAGTGGTTGTGAGCCATCTTTCTACTCGTTCTGTAGTAAATTGGGGATGGAAGTAGAAGGTCGTACAGTATTATTATATTATACCTACATTATGTGACTGTTTGTTCATACAATAATGGATCATAGACGTGATTTTGGTATAGATAAGGATTACGTGTAAGCTACTTTTTATCCTAAAAAAACTTGAATGATTGTTGCTGTATTTGAAATCGCGGAATATAGCTAGTTAAAATAGATATCCAAAATGTAAAAAAAAACGTTTACATTATTTTTTACTAACTTAATCACTCTTTGGTTTTGCATTTGTAATCATCAACATTACTTACCTATTACATGACATGTAGGTAATGATTTTATTAAATACATATTATGAATATGTAGGGTAAACTTAAATGTAAAAAGAATTACTACAAATAAGCCAAAACTAAACTTTTGGGTACCCCAAATATGAAGGAAATGACGATAAAATTAATATCGTAAGACAACTAAAATAGCGTCATCTAGCCCCAAACTTAGTAAAGCTTTACTATGGGAACTAGATAACTAAAATAATATTTGTATAGTAATAAACATTTCTGTTCGTCACATAAATGTTTGTCCTGGGCGGGAGTCGAACCCGTGGCTTAAGCTCAGCTTATGAAGCAGAGATACTACTAAATAAACAACAGTATTTATATAATATGTAAATATACCTACATTAATACCAGTGGGTAAGATACGGAGAAGCATAAGAGTGATTCACTGAAGATCTTTTTTAAAGGCAACGAACTTCAAAGTACACGTTCGACTAGAACTAATTATTGACAATAAATATTCATAAAATTGTACGCTTAATTGAATTAAAGTCGTAAACACTGGGAGGAAGCGCACGGCAATCTATCGACATTGAGATAACCCTGTTTCCTGTCAAATGTTTCCATAATTGTCATTGGCCCTTGGCTATTGATCATTTGTCATTGTAAATTTTATCTGTATTTTGTACATCCACGCAATACGTTATTAATATAATGCTGAGTTATAATCTTTGTATGTGTTTTGACAGGCTCGTTTGGAGACAGACGGTCTCCTAACTAGCTTACAATCTGGAAGTCTTGAGTTCGAATCCCTCGGAACGCACCTCTGTTTTTTCTAAGTTATGCGCGTATAGCCGTTGGACTTGTCGCTGACGCCGCTGAAAAGCAGTGGGAAAGTTTAGGAAAATAGACCTGATTCGGAATTTTTGGATGAATTAGGGACGTTCCACTCACCATTATGAACACCTTTTCTATGGCCACAGCTCAAAAATCGTAAAAAAAGACTCGGCTGCTTTTTGCACGATGACAGTTTTGTTTATTTATTTATAAGGAAGTACAATGGCCCACTTTTGACTTGATACACTTGTACAGTATTAACAATTAACTATTTTGAATTATACCACTCAACATAGGATAACTCACTCAACTCATATATTATCAATATAACTTTTTAGTTTTGTTGGTCATTGAATTAAAGCAGATAAAGTCTGCACCTGCCGTTCCGGAACACATGCGGTCTAATGAAATGGACGAATTGAAACAGCTTTGAGAGATGGTTACCAAATGAAATCAAAATATAGACGAAATACGTTTTTAATCAAATGATTTTAGTAGCAGGTACCTAAGGTTCTTAAGCATAAAATGCTGAAAAGTAAAAATGAATGAAAGTTTGCCATGACAAAGGCTTCATAATGATTTTATGAACTAATCAGAATATTATGTCAACTAATATTTTATACATTTACTAGTCTTTGTTACCGTCACTTGTTTCATGTTTTTATGAATTTAACAAATCTAACCCAATGTATATTGGATAGTAAGAAATTATACAAATTTGATGATGAAATTATGCTCATTAATTAATTTCAAGGACATTTAAACCACATTACCATAATTATTATATCGCTCCTATTTCCATACAAATGAGATTTTTTCACACAGTATTAGAGGCCGTAAGTTTATTTATTTGCGTGTTTCGAAGCTATCGTTCCTAATGTATCGGAAAAACAAGCAATTATTAAGGTATAATTTTATATGTAAAAAGCTTTCTGATTACAATATATTAAGTTTATGTTTTGACATCTCCCGTCATATTTTTTCGCTTTTAGCGATAAAAGGCCGCCACATGGGTTTTAAGAATTCTGGTGTAAGCATACAACGAAGAGTTTTCTAAATAAAAAAGACGTAAATAAAAACTGTTAGGGAAAGAAAAATAAATATTTTAAATTAAGGTACCTAAATACTTATAATTAGGTATTTATCAGCCGGTGATACTTGCCATATTTTTTTTTTTGAGTAACAGTAACGAGACGTACGAGACGCTCTCCTGATGTTAAGAGATAACGCCTGTCCATGACCATTGCAGCGATACACAGAACTTTGAGTAGTAAAACAAAGTCCAGGGCATCGCTGCCTTGGCGCTCATTACTTTGGGACTAGATGCATAGTCTCAATAGCCCTGTAATTTCGCTAGCTGCAGTACCCTTCAAACCGGGACACAGTAATGTTTACACACTACTGCTTGACGGCAGAATATCTAGTACTGCGGTGGTACCTACCTACACGACCTCCTGCTAGGGAAATCTACCACCAAGTACAACAGAAGTTTTCACCAAGTTGGCATTCAAATACTTAAACGGAGAAATTGTCTTTAAAAACCAGCAACAAAGGCGAATTCAAATCACCTGCTTGGTATGTAAAACGACACCTGCACACTGCAACCGACAGATGGCTAACAAAAAAGCGCCCCTTTGCAAGCGGCAACGAAGCCTGCCACTAACTGGCACGAACTAAGGCTGCACTTAAAATCAACCAGTGCATGGCTGACTTTTATAAGAGCCCGTAATTTAAACAGTGTTTAGCCACTTTAAATACTCTTTCATCTGTCAACGGTTAATCCAAAGACAAGGTAGTGTGTTTTACGGGTTTGGGTGTTAACTTCAAAATACTCATATGTACACAAGTCTAAAAGCTTCAAGCGATTTTAACAAATGGGGTGTCGACGAGTTTATTATTTTTATTAAGTGTTTTAGGAAGGTTATTATACTAAAAACAAAATAGAAGCTATAAATTAGAGAAGAAACAAAAATTACTCTACAGCTGCTCTACTCCTCTAATGAGATATCATTAAATATATTTTATAAAAAAGTAAGTAAATACTTCCTTACTTACATTAAATGTTTTTAGTGAAAATATACTTTTTTAAGATTCAAGATGTTTATTGTTCCGGTTTTTTTCATTTGAAAGCCAGTTTCCTTGCGATGGTTCTTAGCTATGTTTGGTTAATTGCGTAGGGGGTTTTTTAATTTAAATTAAATTACTTGTTATCATATGAAATCTTGTAGTAACGTTAATGCTGGGCATTACCTAGAAGTTAGTTTTTAAAGTTGCTGCTGGGAAGCATTTCTATTTCCGCCGGCAGTTTAATATAAATCTTGTTAAATATGTTACAGTAAATAATAACATAATCTTAAACAGTATCTTGTTAATAAATCTCATTATCATTTCGACTGCGAGAAATTTCTCTATATAAAAAGCTAAGTATTTCGGCAATGTTTTATTTCTTTACATTGGACCTAAATTTAAAATGATCTTCTAATTAGGCATACCCTTTTTGAATGGCGATTGCATAATTAATTTTGTTATTGCATAAGCGTGTAGGGAGAGGAAAATAAAAACACGACAGGGTCCGGTTTGGCGCTCTCGGAGGCAAGGAATGTGACCCAGACCTCGATGGGACTCGGGCACTCTGTGAGTCTGTGTTCTGTGACTCATACCGACGCACTAAACTTTATTTCTTTTAAAGCACCAGCTCAGATCCCGTCGTTTAGAAAGTCCAGCGTGGGTGCATAGGTAAACAGGATTACATATCCGCCCACATGCGTTACAGTCAAACGACATCCTACATTGATTTTTGTTGTGTTATTTGTTTAAGTTATACTGTGGTACCAGAGTTTAAATAACTGTACTTGTTTTTGTGAACTCAACCTGTTGATATAATACAATAAGATTTATTTTAAGTAGGTAGTATGATTTTCAAAAAGTCTTAAAATAAATCGAGAAATAGACGAATATTATAATACTCAAAGACTTGTCATCTCGTCTAACCGACGCCACACGTGAATAAAACTCTGGCCTTTATTTTGCCCAACGTTTGAGTATTGCCGTATAACGTGGCAATGGGGCCAACGTTTTAGGAACTATTCCCATTGATTAGTTTTGCTTTTTAGATTAGTTTATTTTATTTATTAGTTCCTTTGAAACACTAGTTTGTATATTAGGATGTAATTGTAATTTTTTTTTTAACGTAAAAAAATAAAATAAAATATGATTAATAAAAAAAAAAGAAATAAACGATTATAAATAACTTGCTCAGATGGTTATGCACTGAATGTGAGGTATTACCAACAGCCAATTGAAACTAATACAAAAGCTCTCTACAGAATCTTTATCTCAACAGCTTTGGGCGATCTCGAAGTGCGAATCTGCAAACTCGGTAAGAAGATTAACGTTCGAAGAGCGCCACTCACAGTCTCTCAAACACTCGGAAATGCGGATTTATCTATCGACTCCTGAATTTATGTTAGAACCTTCTGTGTACAAAGGATTTACGTACTGTGAATAACTTGAGAATAAAACAAACTTCTAGCCAAGTTCAGTCAAGGATACAAAGGGTTAAACCAAGTTTGAATTAACTTACAGCTTGTGGATAAATATGATCGCTAATGTTTACTGAGAGAATTCCTAATCGATTAAATAGAGCGTGTTTACTTAAAACAAGCTACGTTATAAAAAGAGGTTTTTTTTCTTAACAAAGCGTAACTTGCGATGTAACTATCGAAAAAACTCAATTGGCCTACCCTTGCAAGTATCACGTTTCAAACCTATATCTTCAGTCAGCTCCTGCCGTATTTAATAGCTGTTTGCTCTTGGTCATCGAAATTCCTCCCTCGTGACTGACGCAAGAACGTGACTCCTACTCGTTCTTATATTTCTCTTTGAATATCCTACTATAATATTAAAAGTTTGTATGTTTGGATGTTTGTTACTGAATCACACAAAAAATGTAAGGTTCCTGTGGGGTTATCAAAAAACGAACTACTGGACGTACCCATTTGAAATTTGGTATAGATGTGTCTTATGAAACATTATTCAGGGATAAAACGTATACTTTATCTTAATCTAATAATAAAATAGCGCAAGTTTGATGACTATTGCTTATTTGTTATTTACACAAGTTTTATTTCTCTCTGGAACCAATTCTAAAGTATTTTTAATAATAAAAATTTTAAAGACAGTATTTTTGATAATAAAATTAGAAATACATACAAACAACTTGTATTATATCCATTTTAAATATGGTCCCTATTGTTTAGTTTTGATTGTATTATTCTTTTATAAGTAATTATTTATTAAGTACTGGAATATTGAGTAATAGATAAGATTTAATTCAAAATAATATGTCGGAAGAATTCGGCATGCAATGCATTTGAATAAATTTTAATGGAAGTTAATTACCTAATTATAGATTTAATTTAATATTCATGAAGTATTTGTGAAATAAGTGAAAGGTTGTAATTTGACTAATAACGTAAATGCGAAAGCTACTCTCTCTGTATCTCTTTCTTTGTTACTTTTTTACGATAAAAACACTGGGCATAAAATAGACATAGGTAGGTACGATACTTGGCAAAAACGCAACTAGTATAAACACTATTATAGGTAGGTATTGTTCCATAAAAAAAACTACAAAATCACAAGTAAGATCGCGGTGTTTAGATAAAAAATAACTTAAAAACTATGATCGAAGAAAGTTCGGCTTTGGTATAACTCAATCTTGCCGTGGGGCATGAATGATCCTAATTTTAAAAGACAATCAAATTGCGATGGCAAAACATGTTTGGCTAATAGGTACCTACATTTAAAGCTTGTTAAGATTCAGGACTGTTCTTTGGATAATTTTATGGGTTATATTGTACCATTGTGTTCCCGTGACAATTTAAAAAAAAACACATTTTTGTTCAATGAATGTTGTCTGCACGTGCGTAAGTTTAGGGACAGCATGCAGTAAAATGCAGAAACGCTACAAAGAACATATTTTTGCTAAAAAAATGTTTTACTACAGTAGGTAAGTAGGTATGTGCATACCTATTATGACATAGGGAAGATACAAATATAAGTATATCAAATATCTGGTAAAACAACCTTAACTGGTGAAACAACTTTACTAATGCTAAGGAGAAAGTAATCGTAGCACTGACGATAATTTTATAACATTTGTTCATTTCTTTTTTACAATACCTATAAATAAAGATAGTAGGTACCTACCTAATACATGTTTGCATAATAAGATAGATAATAATTTATGAAGTCCAACAATATTTAGCCAAGATTATGAGTTAATTTGTAGCGATAACACATAATTAAATAACTGTCAACCATAATTCTTGACCTCGATAAGAATATTATTACAAGAAAGTTTAATAAAAACGTTGTAAAACAAAACTGTACACACAACATTGACGCTAGTCGTAAAATAAAACATAATAATACTCCAACATTCCGATAAACGCAATAATGTTTACATACCATATGTAATTGAATTACCAATAATAAAAATCACAAACTTCACAAGGTTGATAATTTCACAAAATGAAAGCTTGTTTCATTCACCAACACAGTTTCACAAAGTGCATTATTAAAATTTTACTCGCTATAATACGGGATAAGTTGTGACGCGATGAATGCGCTACCGACAAGCTACGCGACCGCACGAGACTCGGCCGAAGCGACTTTGTTGACAAGCGTGGCGGCCATATTGGAAGCAAGCCTTCGGTAAACTTCGACTATCTTCGGGAGTGCACATTACTCACTCGTCCAACTAGATTTTTACAATCTTACAACCTCCTCAATTCACTATTTCTACTAGGTACCTACTACCTATCATTTTCTCGAAAATGAAATCATGAAAGCTGCTTCTAGTTCTTGCAATAGAATAAACCTTTTTAGGTAATTTCTAAAATTAATACATTTTATTGACTGCGTAGGAACCTATGTACTGGGTATAAACCTACAAGTTTTTTTTATATGAATAGGTATCTACTTTGGTATGTGTGAAAGAAATATCTTAATTTTACCATTATTTTACTTATTATAATGCTTGTCAAATTAGCATTAGAATAAGTAGGTAATAAATTTCTTTGTAAACAAATATGACACCAGAATGAAAAATCTCATGCGCATAAAGCTCCCTTCAACACATTCAACCCCAATAAAATAAGACCACAACTACAAAGCTGCGCAATTCTGAGTCACTGATTCAAAAAACGCCAATTAACTTGGAGCTTCACCATTAATGGTTATTAAAGAGTTCGGGGGTCTAATAACACTGGTAATTGTAGAACTTCCTGCTTATTCCAGTTTTTGCCAACATTGGGACATGTACTTACAATTCGAAACACGTTTATTATTTTTAATTGATAAGTAATACATATTAGGTATAAGAGATATTATTCAAGATGTTAATTGTGCGCTAAAGATTAACTCAGTGATATTTATGAAAAAGAAAAAATGTTTTTTTATGATATACATGTATAATATTTGTATTTTGTACATTATGTATAATTTTTTTTTTAAATTATTGTCTGAAAATCCTGATTCTACTAATAGTTACCTATTAAAAGATTCTAGTAGAAGTACCTATTCCCGATTTACAAATACAACATTAAAAGAACATCATCATTTAGTTTTTACTTATGAGTGATTATACTTATTATCTGTTAGGAAAAGTCATATAACAAAGGTGATGTAGTAAAGCTAGCTACATTATTTGTTGAGTAATTAAGTTATCATTAGTTGTGTTAGCAAGTTTATTCCTTTGTACTTTCTAATACTTATTATTTACTGGAATCACACTATGTGCATTTGCTAGTATAAAGTACTTCTATATTTTCAAGCATTTTATGGTAAACTAGCTGTGCCCCGCGGTTCAGTCAGTCAGTCAGACAGTCAGACACCCTTGAGTTATATATATTTAGATCAAGTGAAATAAGTCAAACGATAAGTCATAGAAATACAGTAAGTCAATGTCGACTCCGGTTATACTCTAATTCGGCAATTTATGAGCAAACGTCATAATTTTTGCACGTAACGTGCCAATACTTTTAAAAAAATACAATACGGCGACATGATTTTTTCAATTTCCCGCTAAAAGTCCGCTTCTACTATCCTCTATGGACCAGTGAGTGTACGTAGAAATTAATCATTATGCGAGTCTCGCATTATGCGAGCAGCGATCGTCGGTCATGGACCTACTAAACTGGTTTCCCGTATTGTTCCATTGGGACATATATGTCTGTGTATGTACCTACTAGAAAATAAGTGGCAGTACAATAAATATTTGCTCTACGTTCATGTTGAAGGCAATATAGTAATTTTAGTAATTCTTATAGTTGCGTTCGGGTCTTCAGAAACAAATGGTTAAGTAAAATATAAAAATAAATCACAAATGTTATGGCATTATGAACCGTTCTGCCGCCAAGCATCTAACGGTGTGTTCCGGCAGCCTCACTTGAGATCCAGTTCCAATCCAGGCTAGGTATGCTTTACCATCTTCGACCACACCGTCACTTAACATCAGGTGAGTTGTGGTCAAACACCAAGCCTGTCAGCCATAAAAAAATAATAAAAAAAACCGTATAATCAATATTAATAACTTTTTTTTTCATATGTTCTTTGGCTCTATCTATTATTTTCCAAAACATTATACAGGATTTTAATTTACACAAAGCAATACTCTACTAACTCACACGAGCTACTCTCTAGCGGCGAGTAGCAGAACTATAGCTTCACGCGGCCACCAAAGATGGCGGTACCTGTATTTTGTGATGCCATGTTGAAGGAGTTGCAGGCGTGTTTATTTACTTACCTGAAACAACAAAATAATTTTCATTAATATTCGTGTACAATGATGTCATTACATTGAAATACCTAAAGAAATAACATTGTAGAGTAATTCTCAAATGACTCCTTTGTACATATTATAGAATGTACCTATGTATAACTTGATTTAAAAATATACACTAAAAATGTTGCAGAAACCTAGTAGGTATTCATACTGCACATCTTTTGGTCATAAAATAGCATTATAAATGTTAAGACCCGGATAAAACTGTTAATATTTTAAAAACATTGCTTGTTTTTGCTATTATTTCTGCATTGAAGAAAATTAAAAATGATGCTTATTGAGTAGTGAGCAGCTAGATACATAAGCTTTTACGTACAAATACTGTTTTAAGTTAAATAAAACGACACGGGCCACTTTAAGCATAGATTATATTAACCGACGTTTATAAGTAAAGCCAATTATATTTATGATGACTATAAACTTTTGTATAGAAATTTGCCTGTATCATTGTGATAAAAATTGTATGGTTAAGGTATACTACATAACGTATAAAAAAATAGAAATAAAATTTTAATCGTAAAATACACCAAAGGAAACTGTAAAAATATATTACAAATTATTTCATTTCTCGAATACAAACGAGACATATTACCTAATTTTATTTCAAATATTCCTTAATATGCTCAATTGTGGACAAGTGGTCAGAAAGGGATATCTACTAACGAGCCCATCTATGTAGCGGTTACAAAACTGAACATAAAACTCCGAATCATGGCAAGGCACCGTTCTTACACATACCTACATAGCGCTTATCAGCTGAAGTACAGCAAATTGTTGCTAATCTACATACAAATAGTTGTTATTTCCTGAGTGGGAAGGAACACTAAACACCAAGGTACACAGGCCCACGCGATGTTTAAAACGTTTACTAATGGGTATTAAAGAAGGTTATATTAAGATGATATTTTATAAACACGTGTTTTGAGATACCAACTTTAAATATTGTATAAGAGTATCCCCATTTAAATCAATGTAAGCAAATAATGTAACTCGTTACATGCCTAAAATATTATAACTAGATGTTTGATTTACATTGTGACTACATTAGGGTACAATGAAAAGCACTAATTCATCCTATTACGTTTTTATAATATAACCTGGATACCTTACCTTAATTTTTAGAACATATAGACACAACATCAACGCATGTTGTTGTTGTTACAACATCTATCTGTTGTTACAACATCTCGTATATGTTGTTACAACATCTCCTATCTGTTGTTACAACATCTCCTATCTGTTGTCACAACATCTCCTATCTGTTCTTAATCAGTAACGTGTTTTTTTTCATTCTTGCCTGGAAGAGATTGCTTTTAGCGACAAGGCCGCCAATTGTGGGACTAGCTTGTAACATTCTTTTGTTTTCTGTACATTACATAAAGAATTTATATCTATCTACATATACGATACCTGTATTATAGCGCTTATAGCGTTATACACTTTTAAAGTTTACAAGCTACTGTCATACCTCGTTTCAACATAGGTGTGAATAGTGTGAATTTAACTCAAGACAAATAAATTTTCTGCCTGAGTGGATGTTCCCCGATAAATACAATCTGGGTGCTTTCAAGTCGCGAGTGTTCTAGTTGTGAGTAGTTTCTTTTAGGCAAGCGTGCTCATGATTATTATTATCATTTATTTATTTATTTGTAAAATAAAATAAAATTTAAAAAAAAACAACCTTGTTACGTAAACGCGTTACGTGCTCGTGTGGTCATAGCGAATAAGAATCTTGCTATTCTGGTTAATTTTCCACCCACGAATAATTTATTTCGGTATCCACTCAAACCAAGACTGTTTTCAAGTGATGAAAAAGTATAATTAAATTATCACTTGAAATTATATGCTTTCCACTCGCAACCCATTTTTGAAATAAATTGCAGTTTTACTATATTTTCTATTCCAACAGTTTACTTCCTTACTTTTAGTATAACTGCGAAAGTTTGTTTGTGTGCAATAAAATGACGGATCAACGACATTTTGTGACATGGATATAAAGTGGATCGGAGAGTGACATACTTTCTACCCCGAAATAAACAAAACATGCATAATTATTGTCATAGGATTGTCGCTATAGGCGCAGCTAAGAGATTAGGCATTTAGTTAGAATTTTGAGTGTATGCACTTTCACTGCCTTTTTTATAAGGATTTACTTCAAGAATTGTAAGGGGTGATAGGAAACCCAGGGCGAGCATTTACTAGACGAATATAGATGTTTGTTTTGTATCTGGGTGTTCTGTGTGTATTATAAGGACGTATTTACAAAAAAAGGTAAATAAGATATCTATCATTTATCCACTTCCCATAGTACAAGCTTTGTTTATTTTGGCGCTGTGTGTAATGTCCTAAAAATGTTAATATAATTAGTAAATACTCCTTGTCCGGAGTTCGACGCTTTCTATGTGAAATTTTTGTTATTATAATAAATTTAAATTGAAAGCAAATCATAACGAACTGTGGATATCAGTTTTTTTTTATGTATAATACATGCATATGCACCACATAAATATCTACATTGCACCCGTGCGAAGCCGGGGCGGGTCGCTAGTACCTACATATATTGTAGAATGCTAACAGGCATTTTTTCTTCGTAGCGCTATATTCAATTGTGTCAATTAAAAAATTAGTTGCGCTCAAGCGACTTCACTCTAGCAATGACATCACTCTGAGCTCATCAAAATATAGCTATTTATTCAGTATTTGTCTAAATAATTAACATCTCATTAGTATTCCTCTACAATTCATCCATTTGTTTGTTGCGATGAAAATTATTTAAGTTGAAACATAATTTTCTTACAAAATGAAACAACTGACGACCGACATTCATTTAGAATGTCGATCGTAGAAACAAAAACATATATTTAGTATGTGTTTTTGTTTTTTTTACAAGAAACTTAAGGTTGTGTTTCATTAGATCAAATAACTCGAAGTATGTTCCTATAATTATATTTATCTATAAGAGTCCTTTTCCTATCCTAATCCTACGGTAGGATAAGGACTCTACACATCATCAGCCATAGGACGTCCACTGCTGGACATAGGCCTCTTCCTGGGGGGGTTTTGCCAATACTCGCCACGCTTGGCAGGCGGGTTAGCGAGCGCAGTTAGGTATGATTGTTCAAGAAAGACGCTGCTGCCCATCTTCCGGATTACATCCCTTAGCCGACTCTTACGGCAACCACGGGTAGAGAGGGTGGGATACAATTATCGTAAGTATCGCTGCAATGGTCATGGATATGTGTTGTCTTTTACTATCAGGAGAACATATTCGTCTCATTATATTTACATAAAAAATCTAAAGATGAAAAAGTTATCGAGTCACACGGTGATGAGATAAGCAATGGAATGTTAAAAAAACTTGTGAGAAAGTAAACTCGCTTAGCGATGCGTGCTACGTATGTTTGGATTGACAATTAGAAGGCCTGCCTATTTCCTGGCCCTAACGAATTTCATTCAAGCCGGATACCTTGGTAACTAGAGCTTAATCTCTGTCGACAATAGCTTATCGTATTGCTAATGAAGAGACATTGTTTTATGACTTTGAGAATTATTAAAAAACAAGAGATTACTGAATTACTGGTAAGTAAATATTATATTTTTTATTGACATTTTATCATATTGACATGAGTTATGATTTTGACAGTTTTAATGTTACTTTTAAATGCGAATGGAAAAATAACTTTGGTGTTATCGTTAGCAATAAAATATCTGTATTTGAAAGTAGGTTATTATTATACATAATATATTATTATATATTAGGTAAGTTATTACGAAAAGAACAAGTTAATAAACTGGTACAAACTTTGGAAGAAAAAAAACAGTTCAATAGAAAAAAAATTACTTTTAAGACAGACTTAATCAGACTGTTTCTTTCACGTACCTGTCTTCTGTGGAATGGCTTTTTAGTGGATTTTCCACCGAATTATAATCTACTTTGCTTCAAACAAAGTGTGAATAGGGTTATTAAACGTAGACAACGCACTGACAATGCCCCGGGTATTATAGGAGCCCATAACGTTTTCACAAAAAAAAACTAGAGAAAAGTACAGGTAAATAGAAGTAGGTAAGCGGTTTTTGCAAAGTTGTGCCTATAGAAAGAGATGTACATAATGTTGCGCACAAAGCCTTCCTTACGGCTTAGCACACCCTAAGCTTATAACCCATATACCTAAGCCTAAAGTTTCATGTAGGTAAACTAATAAATTGTTACCATATCTTTGAAAATGGCAAGCGAAAAATCTCAACAGTATTCCGTTATTTCGAACATACATATAACATGTAATTCAGAATAACACTTCTATGCCGACAAACCACAAAATATATAATTATGGTTTCGACATTATTTTAGCTAGAAATCGCACACATTACATGTAATGATTCTATGAAATTATGCTGTAGTGGTAGATACGGATTTGTGGTGTTCCCATGTACTGTTAAATGAATTAGCCCACAAACAGTATAATTATGATTTCAAACATATGTATTTATTTGTTTATTTTTCTATCCTACCAATTAACCCAAACTTTCGTAGCGATGATAGCTCAGTGGTTAGCGCGGTCGGTTCACACGCCGAAGGTCATGGGTTCAAACCCCAACAAAGAGCTTGAGCTGCCGGTGAAGGAAATTATCGTGAGGAAACCATAGCATGGTTGTAGGTATTTTCTAGTTACGGCTGGCTAGCTACCACCGTCAAGTTAGAAATCTACCGCCAAGCACCTAATGGTGTTCCGGCAGCCTCATTTGAGATCTAGTTCCATTCCAGGTTAGGTGTGCTTTACCACCTTCTACCACACCGTTACACGTCAGGTGAGCTATGGTCATACACCTTGTTTGTAAACCAAAAAAAACCTTCAGCATTTCGTACCTGTCTTCAGTCAGCGCCTACTGTTTTACGAATCTGGCTTTCCACTAACAAAAACCCCAATATAAGCAAAGCTTGTACGATGGAAGTCATGACTAGGAAATAGCCTGGAAAAGAACCGTGCTAGAACTAATACTGACATTTCTTGGTAACAACAATTCACAATAAGACAATTAGTTCTTTACGAGCAGACGTCTCAGATATTTGTTAATGATTTCCATCCGTTCTCACATCGATATTGTCAACCGCGCCAATTTATTATTGTCTTCTGGCATCTCGTCTGCGGCTGGTTTTTATGAAAGGCTTCGATGGAAGCCGGTTCATGTACTCTACTTGTTACTCACTTAAGGTTTACTTGGAGGACTTTAATACAAAATTAATAGCGAAGTTTCGTTGGATTGTTGGAAACGCGAAAAAATCACTAAAATGTATTATTTTCCAAAACTTATGTTTCTTCTAGTGTTAGTATTTTTATACTGCCCTTCTAGTTCATTTGGTTGAATATCTGCTTCAAGAGCTGTAGGGCGTGGGTTCGATTTCCACCCGCACAAACATTTATGTGACGATAAATGTTTGTTCTATGTCTGGGTGTTCTGTGTAACTACATATTATAAAACAAAGTCTATCGCCGCATCTGTCAGTTTGTCTATCTGTTCGCGATAAACTTAAAAACTACTGAACGGATTATCATGTAAGTTTCACCAATAGATAGAGTGATTCATGAGGAAGGTTTAGGTATATAATTTGTCAAGGTTTTGTGTAATATCTACATTGTACCCGTGTGAAACCAGGGCAGGTCGCTGGTGTATTTACAAAAAAAACGTAAGTAGGTACATATGTATAAGTATTCCATCAGTTATCTTCATTTGAGGCTAGATGGCGCGGTGTATATTTCACACTTACCTACGATATATTATTATTATATTATATATTATTTTATTATTATTATTATTATTATTTTGTATCAAAATAAATTTATATGTTATCGAAATAACATTTGCGATATGTTTCACTATGCAACGGAGTGTACCTAATAATAACCACCATCATTAACATAAACAACCCAAACAAAACTCCATGTCAATCTAAACAAAACAGGAACATTATTACACCGGAATCGGTACCTGGAACAAAATGGAAAAAGAGACAACAACACATGAATTAATACCTAGCAACAAGAGCGACAGAGATAGGAACACAGGAAGCGGATATACCCTAAGCGGCGCGGGCTAGTGTTACACAGGTGCGCCTGCGCACGCGTGCTATGATTTAACTTTAAACGAGATCCTGTTTAAAATATATGTCCGTTTCTACTTTGACATGTATAAACATTTAATTTACGACGGTAGGTTTTTCTATGAAATTAAATCTCTCGAAAGTCAGTAAAAATGTATACACATACATATCACATCACACATCATCAGCCATAGAACGTCCACTGCTGGACATAGGCCTCCTCCTGGGGAGGGGTTTTGCCAATACTCGCCACGCTTGGCAGGCGGGTTAGCGAGCGCAGTTAGGTATGATTGTTCAAGAAAGACGCTGCTGCCCATCTTCCGTATTTACATCCCTTAGCCGACTCTTACGGCAACCACGGGTAGAGAAGGTGGGGTATAATTCTTACGCCGGCACCACCACAGCAATAGTACATACATATAGTATAGGTAAAATGAAGTCAAAACTACAAAAATGTAATGATAATATACTCGTGTTCGGATGCCGCTTGCGGTTCGCTGGTCTGCTTGCGTTATATATACAAACTAGTGCCCTTAGATTTTTTTTAATTCAAAATAGGTTCGCGTTTGATCACACTCTGCCTAATGTTAAGCAGTAATGCGGTCTAAGATGGAGCACGCTTACCTAGAAGAAACCTATTAACTCTAGATTTGAAGACATACATATATACGTATATGTATATGTATATACACATACTGTTACCTAACAGACTCCGGTAGAGCTCCACAGCCTCGATATGCGTTTTTTTTAGCCTGACAGGCTATGTGTTTGACCACAACTCACCTGATGTTAAGTGACGAGTGGTCGAAGATGTTAAAGCACACCTAGCCTGGAATGGAACTGGCTCTCAAGTGAGGCTGCCGGAACACACCGTTAGATGCTTGGCGGCAGATTTTCAACTTGAAGGTGGTAGCTAGCCAGCCGAGTACTAGAAAGTACTCGGCTGGTTAGCTACCAGAAAGTATCAAGTACCATAGATAGAAAGAAATTCTTTATTTTCACACCAAATTTTTTTATTAAGCTTTGTTTTTTAAATTATGAGCTTGTGCCACAAGTGGCGGCCTAGCATGGTGGTAGAGTATTTTCTAGTTCTCGTCCAGCTAGCTACCACCCTCAAGTTTAAAATCTGTCATTAAATATAATTAAGGTGTGTTCAGGCAGCTTCACTTGAGACCAGGTTAGATGTGTTTACCATCTTCGACCACACCGTCACTTAACATCAGATGAGCTGTGGATCAACACCTAGCATGTCAACCATAAAAAAACATCCATAGGCGAAGGCCAGTGCTTATCTACATCTTACCATTAGGCAATACACTTGTTTGACACATATGTATGTATGACATAAAGTTGTAATAATTCCTTAGAAACAGGTACACTCAAAGTGTTATAAATCTAAGAAAAAAAAATGTTAGCTTCCAACTACGTGCTCAGAATTCTCTATCTAACGAATTAATCACACTGCCTACACGAGACTAGGTACATGAGCGAAGATACATTAATAAATATGTAATACAGTAACTGAGTCATAGTTATCAAGCACATACGAACAGAATCAATGTCAAGATCGCAAGGGTATTGACGCCTACAAGATAAACTTACCTTATTTGTGAATGTTTTATTTGGCTTAATATCTATTCATTTACATAGTGCTTAACGTATATTATCATCGATTTCAATCAGCAGCATAACACTACCAATAAATCGAGGTTAAGTTAATTAAACATTGCTTTAAAATATAAAAAAAAAAAATGAGGTCATAACTTTCCCAATTTTTATCCAATTACCCAAGAAGTGTAAATTGAAAAAATATGTCAACATAGGTATATTTTTTAGATTTTTTTTTACTACATTATTTATCATTTTGCCAAATCTAAATTGTCAGAATATCTTACAAAAATGGGAACTTGATTTTTATACTGTTAGCAGGCTAGGTTTTTGACTACAGCCTACCTGATGGCGTGGACGAAAATGGTAAACACATCATGCCTAGAATGGAACTGGCTCTTAAGCGAGGCTGCCGAAATATGTACATCGTTATAGCTACCGTGATAGCCAACCGACTACTAGAGAGTACCCTACCACAATATTATGGTTTCCTCACGATGTTCTCCTTCACCGGCAGCTCGAGCTCATTTTTGGGAATTGAACCTACGCCCTTCGGCGTGTGAATCGACTGCGCTAACCACTGAGCTATCATAGTTACAAAATAAATGGAATTCTGATAAACCTTGTATTTATTTATTGTTACATTTGAGTTCTTACATGTACTTTTATTTAGATAGATTTCTATTGTTGATAGAAAATCCAGTAGTGCATAGAAATTTTATTTTTAGACTTCTGAGCAGAAGCGTGATTTGATAATATGTTTTTGAAAACAATGTAAGTCTATCGCAAAATATACAAGGCTTAGATAATAGAGGTATTAGAAACCACACAACACAGATAAGCGACAGCGGTTCGCGGTCGGGCGTCTACAGTTAGACTTGTAATATAAGCATCAAACGTCCCTAATTCCTTCCTTATACGCTGCCTACATACGCCGAGATGATGAAATTACGTAGAATTGAATCATCATCATCATCATCATCAGCCATAGGACGACCACTGCTGAACATAGGCCTCCTCCTGGGGGGGCTTTGCCAATACTCGCCACGCTTGGCAGGCGGGTTGGCGAGCGCATTTAAGTGTGATTGTTCAAGGAAGACGCTGCTGCCCGTCTTCCGGATTACATCCCTTAGTCGACTCTTACGGCAACCACGGGTAGAGAGGGTGGGGTACAATTCTTACACCGGCACCACCACGGAACTACCTACTAGTTTGTACGGAAAACTCGGTGTGCGAGTCTGACTTACTTATGATATTTATCGTCTCGCTTAGGATGCTAAATTCATTGCATTTTCATCTTAGGTTCATAGAAATAGATTTCGCGTTAATAAACATGTAGTATAAACAAATAAGAAACACCAAAAGAATAATGTTCTATTAGCTCATTTAGTAATATACCTCCTTTAAACAGCTTTATAAGTAGTGTAGTAGGTTCGATTCCCTTAATGCTCTGAATTTATCAAAATTTGTGAAACGCGAATTTTGATAAATTTTTGATAATGAAGTTTGATAAATTCGCTGAATTTTCAACTATGTCTTACTACATGATTATTTTTTCGATCTATTAGATTCCACTGCTGGGCAAAGGCTTTTTATATTTCACAGAGAGAGACAAATACACGGTTGTTCGAGTATAGCACAATTTGATATATATCACGAATACGTTTCTACTTAACACTGTAGCAATAATACGTATCTATGAATTAATCGACTCGCACATGACCTTTTAGTAATCGACTCGTCTCAATAAATAGTAACTAGTCATGAAAATTCAATTACTCGCAGTATTATAGTACACTATCTGGACCCGCATATGTAACGTGTTTTATGTGCAAATAATTATTCTTGAAGTATTTTGCATAAACATTAGTACTTACTGCAGAATAACGGTAGACATAAAACCTAATGGAAGTCAAATTACCTGCATTGATTTTCACTGAAAATGCTGGTGTTTATTTAGCTCAAAGTATAATAATTTTGATAAAATATAGACTGTTGGGTAGCTCGAGCATTTGTCTCGTTCTAAAGCTATTTTTATTAGTAACATTAAGTAGATAGGGTTGGTAGTGCTGTACATGTTGCAGGCAATTTATATGATTCGGCTTTTTAAAAACAGCGTCATCCGTTTAACAACACTTGCAGTATTGAAATATATATATATATATATATATATATATAACTTTTAATATAACTATTATAGTTTTTTATAACTTTTTATACTAAAATTTATATATATATATATATATATATATATAAATTTTAGTATAAAAAGTTACAATATTAATTGTTCACAAGTATACGTGTATAGAAAGTTTGACCTAAATACTGCCCTATTAGCTCATTTGGCAGCAGCTCTGATTAATGAGCTGTTGTGCGTGGGTTCGATTTCCGCCCAGGAGAAAAATCTATCACGACGAACTTGAATGTTCTTTGTGTATATTTATTTAGAAAAATAAGTATGTATAGTATGTTACGGGCTGGATGGCGCAGTAAATAACTTTCACGAACTTATTATAGTTCTAAAATTTAATCAGTTCACAAAAAGTAGTCCAACTTATCGCAATAGCAATAGCAGCATCCTCTTATTACATTTCGTATCTATAGGAAGTCCAACATACAAGTTTGATCCGCTTCACATGTGATGTGACATAATCAGCAAAAACTTTCACAGTGATAAAAACCCGTTCGGAAACCATTTATCATAGCGACCTTAATCCAACCGGTTTATCGATATGCACCAAATCAGTTGTAACTGCACTACGCAGTTGTTCAGTAGGTACAAAAAGTGCTGATTCTGATGGTTTTCGAAATTTTCAATATGCTATCATTTAAATATAATTGATAGATGTAAACAAACTCGTAGAACTATCAACGTTCCAATATCGATGCAAAGAACTTAATAAAGTAGAGCTAGTAACTATTGCGTAAACGATGCCTTTGTTTAAGAAAACAAAGTGGGACAAGATAGATCATCAAACATCACATTGATGGTCTATGCCATTTATTACCAACATAAAGAATACTCGAGCTGCCCACACAGAGACTTAAAGTTCACTGAAAAGTCGAGGTAATACGCTGTGTACAATCGGTTACGGGAAAATCAACTTTTTAACTTTACCCTAGGTTTGATATTCCAATTTTAAGGTAGTCGATTTTGAACCTAAAGAAAATCAGATACAACTGAATCACCGAAAATCATTATAGTAAAACCAAGTACAAACCATTTTGCTCATCTTGCGTTGTCTCGAAGTCCGCCAACGAAATATTGGACAGGTCTTCAATGTAGACCTGCGGATGCCTGCTCAGTGAGTGCCGGCCTCCAAGAGAATGATAGCACGTTTCTTCTTCATCCGCGGCCTCCTCCGTCGACGACCCTTTCAGGCAGGAGTGGAAACTCCTCGAGAGACGGCGTTCCGTACTCATCTTCACTCATGTCCCGACACCACACGCGAATATAACCCTTCTCACTGTCCAATAAACACTATTTTTACGAACAAATTCTCGATGCACTTTAATTGACTTGTAACACGACACTAACATCCAAGGCTTGAATGAATCATCACTGCATTGAGATCTTTAAACAGTTTTTTTTAGTTGACGTCACTTTATTATCGTTTATCGTTAGATCAGACAGTCGATGAGTAAATCGAAATTATTTTTCCAGTAGGTTTATTAATCACGATGGTCGACACACCTTCTGATATATCACTGAGTTCGGTTTCACATTTCTTATCGTTGTTTGTTATCACAAGGCCTGTAATCGTAAGATTGAATGGCTGAGCTGGTGATCTACATGTAAATAAACAGCATTTTCAACTCGATGTTACGTGGTTTACGGAAATCTCTTGCGTTCAAGATTTTTTCCTTATGTTTAATCTTATCTGAGGTAAGTGTTATGTGAAGTGTGTGTAAAACACATTTTATTCGATTCGATCTAAAAACGGATATGAACTTGGCTAATGTCATTTGCTAAAAGTTATTCCTTCCCGATATCTAAGAACTATAGGCATTTTGCGCTACCTTAGTTCACTGCACGATTAAAAGTGATTTTTGCCATGATACTTTAAATAAACTATAATTATAATTATATCGAATATTATACGTAGTGAAATAGGTTTTCACTTTTTACACGGTTAAGAGATTTTTTCCTGTAGGAAATTGTTAAATATATTGTAGCTTTAATTTTTACAATTAAATGGCTGATGATGATGATGATGATAGTCAAGTCGCCAAAATAAATTGCTCCCGTGTGAAATCAAGACAGGTCGCTAGTTTTAAATGAACTTTAATTATTATTTTAAACAAAACTAAGTGGTTTGAATTCTTTGTAAATTTTATAATATCGATTTTCTATATTGGTCACCCTAGCTTACTATGATTTACGAATTATTACGATGTAACTACTAAAAAATTCAGCCCTACGGTAATCAAAACAGAAACGCTAATCAATTACAACAGTAAGCTAATTTTAGACGGTACTAATACCACCACCTGTTGCACAAATCAGATTTAGCGATTCCGTGACCACTTTGACACGCTTGGTCTTCTATTTGGACAAATTAATTGTATTGCAACTTTGCTATGGCATAAATTTAATAGGAGCACCCTGTCACCTCTAGTGACTGAGGTAAAATTATTTAAATATCGACCGTAGCAATTAACATTGTCGGATCTACATTTTTGCTATTTTCATTTCATTGCATTAAAGGTCTTAGAATATATCTAAAAATGCCCCCGAAAATTATTAAATTTCTAAAATCAACCTAATGGTAAAAAAATTAAGTCTTTTAATCGAATTTGATAATTTTCGGGGGCATTTTTAGACATATTCTAAGACCTTTAATGTAATGAAATGAAAAAAGCAAAAATTTAGATCCGACAATGTTAATTGCTACGGTCGATATAACCAGTTGCCTACTGAGTCGGTTTTTGACAGACATATAAATATGGCGTCTTCTGACATTATTGCCAGGGACAGATTAACCATGCCAATTTAATTGATGATTATAATGTGAAAGTAACAGATTTGTTCAGCAAGAAAATCTATACTAAAATATTTTATAATCATAAGTCGAGATATGCTGAAACATGGAAGAAATGCTGGAAGCATAATATCGTGGCTAGATTAGCATTAAAACTATTATGTTGCTTCGTATGATAGCAAAAGAAGCTAAGATTTCCTGAGCTGGCGTTGGCCGTTCAGATTCGGCAGCCTAGTCGAAGAAACAAGAAGTTAACGATGGAGCGGTAGTTGACGAAATTTACCACCAGCTTACTGGTGATGCATAGTGCTAGTGGTATCAAAGGAAGCAGTCTCAGAAACGACAAATATATTAAAGTGAATATTTTTTCTGAGAGCTAATACCACATACTTGCCGTCTAGACAAGGCGAGTGTGCCGCACAATGAGATTGCGACATTCCGTGTCGCACACCAAAAACTGGCGTCAACCCGTAAAACACGTTGTCTCTGGACTCAGGAATATGACAATCGAGGTTGTCGACCTCTCCAGAATGAGGCCTACCACACATTCGGCTAATGAATGGCAGAGAAACAAAGCATCGCGTCTTTGTAGATGTGAACCTATTCATGTATTCCTGCGACTACGGCGCGCGAGTGTCGTAACTTTACCATACAGACGCATAAACATTAAAAGCGTACAAGAATTACGAGATACGCCAACTTCTCGGAATTAGTGAAGAAACTTTAAAATTTGACGTCTGGTTACTCGTGACTGTTATGGAAAGAATTTAAATAGGAAGTAAACGATATTATTTTGTAAATCTTTTTAGGTTCAAGCTTCAGAACGAAAATATAGGATATTTCACAGTAAACCTATTCATCCAGCAAGATTTAGAGTCTTGATATAAAAAAATCTATATGTATTAAAACAGTGACATTTGAATAAGTACTTATTGATTCAGTTTTGCATAAAATCAATAAATATAGATACATCAACAGAAATATTTACAAACTATGTAATTTAAATTATACGTCATATCAATGCCTTATTTAGCTTGAAAATTAATAGTTTGCTTTTGTCTTATCTTTGATTTCTCCAAAGTTTATGAACGGTTTTAGTCTACCTTTGGTCCCAATTTTTTTTAGCTCTGCCCCAGGAACTATTTTTATTTATCTATTTGTTAATTTATAAACGTAATCTTTTTACCATCGCTGAAATTAGATTCACTCTTCTTTTTCCCAGTTTTTCTGTCGTCGTAAAGTCGTAAAGCAATTAATGGGGCAATCAGCTTTTTTCGATATACTTCATAACCCTGACCAATATAGCCGCGACAAATCGCACAATTTAACCGTAAAACTTTTAGTAAATCAAAGATCTGTGTGATTCGTAAATATAATTAGACATGGGCATCAATCAACATTGTTCTAGAAACTTGTTTGCGGTGATCGGCAACAGATTGAAGAAAGCATTTATTTATCAAATTGGCTTAGCACATCATATATAATTTTATTGTGCTACTAACCTTTACTTGCGACTTTGCACGCGAACACTTTCTTGTACCTTACAGACGTTTAAATATCATTGCCGTCTTTTATTCTATTCTCCGTTCCACATACTGGACCTCAAATTATTTCAAAAGAAAACGCCATATAAAACTAAACCGGACTAATTTCAACCAAGATAAAGATACTTTATTTTAAATATTTGTGAGTGTGTTAATATACAGCATATTGCGTAGATAAAGATAATTAAAAAATAAAATAATGATTTTATCTTCATCAAGCTCACATTAAAATCGAAAATATTCTTATATAAATTTACATTAATTTATTTCCCAATTAAAAGAACTTGTTAACTGCTTAACTGTCATTGGTAAAATCCACTAAAATGATACACTTATAAAATTATGGATAATATCTGAGTGTTAATTTTATAATTATCCTAAATTCCACTAATATTATAAATGTGAAAGTTTGGATGGATGGATGGATGGATGGATGGATGTTTGTTACTCAATCACGCCAGAACGGCTGAACGGATCTGAGTGAAATTTTGCATGTAGGTACTTTAGGCCCTGGAATAAAACATAGGATACTTTTCATCATTATCATCACCCATCACAACGCGGGTAAAGCCGCGGGGCGCAGCTAGTAATATTATAAATGCGAATGTGAGTTTGTTTGTTTGTTACGCTTTCACGGGTAAACTACTCAACGGATCTGAGTGAAATTTTGCATGTAGGTACTTTAGGCCCTGGAATAAGACAGGATACATTGAAGAAGACATTTCATCATCATCATCATCCATCACCACGCGGGTAAAACCGCGGGGCGTAGCTAGAGTATTTAAATAAAAATGCCTATGGAGTAAGACTGATATCACTCACAAAACTCATAAAACCTGTAACGGAATAAACTAAAATGAATGCTTTGAGAGTGTGGGATTATCAGGTTATGCAACAATTGCCGAGAAGAGTTTACTTGGAGTCTAGGAAGATGCTGTTACAAGGAACATCTGAATTGAATTAGACACCAGATTGCACTTCACGCGTTGACAAAAAGAGTGAAATCCTCAACGACCCATTGTTTCGATGGAAAGTTCAGTGTGGGAGTTAGTACACGACGTAAATCGACTTGTCGTGGAGAAATTGCAGAATCGAGTATATAATAAGCTTTCATGCGTACCTATTATTATAATATCTATCTGGTGGTTAAATCAGAAATGTCATTAAAGACGTTGTCGGTCTTGGATTAACACTGATTGAGCTTTCACAAATACATAAAGCACGTGGTGATTTTCGTGGAAGCAGCTGTAGATAGTAACTGTTTTAATGGTTATCCATAGGCCGTGTCACAAACAATGAATAAACTCCGATATCCTATTGTTTCGAAGGCTGTCTCAAGGTGCCAGGCCACCTGGAACGGCCTGATATATTTTACGGCGGCAATAGATCCGATTTCATTCAACACTAAGAAACAATGGGAGCTCTGATTGCGAATAGTCCCTACTGAGCAGGAATTGGAAACTCGGATACATATTATACTATTACAACTTCCTATAGCTTTCGCTCGTTCATTAAAAGGTGATTACCGAGCGATTTCGCGTCGCAAAGGTACACCACAATACTGAAAACGTGTATGAGGCCGGGCTTGGCTTGCCGCCAACGTTTTCCGGCACGAGACCGATTTTCCCGAGATAAAGTACGCCAGGGCTCCACCGACCTTAATAACGGTCGGCATCTAAATCATACACAGCGTTATAAGCACGCGAAGGCCAGAAAGAATTAACAATAGTCATAGAATAAAATAACATAGGAAATTGGTCTTGCATTGTTCAGATTTTTACAATCCTTCAAGATCAACCTTGTCGTGATATGCCGATAACAGCCGATATGATAGTAACGCTGATTGTCATTGACCCGTATATTCACTCTGTCGATACATCTACACGGTCAACAGACTACACTAAAAATAGATCAGTTGAGCCAGAAAATGAGTCGCACGAGTGGTCCGACTCGGTCAAGGGGACTAAACAACAGGAGGTCCATATGGTACACATAATTTACTTCGTATGTGGTCATAGATTGTACAGATTCCGAACATTCGCGCCCAAGCTTAACGAAATGTAAAAAAGAAAAAACGAGCAATTGATTTTTAATTGTTTATAAGCAAACCATTTGCATATAATAAAGATTTGATAAAGCACAAGAGATAGAAGCTAGAGAGGAATGAGCACGCGTTAAATTTTAATTCGTGTACGAGGCTTTGTTCTTGATGCATAGATAGATGGAAAGCCGCAAGCCGCCTTCAAATGGGGTTGTCTGTCAGAGCAAATAAAACGTATCCGCCTGCGACGACAATCGCTGACACGTTAACTAATGATGAGGACAGGTATAAATCATGATGATAATAGCCAGCGTCGCTCGAAGACGGTTGGAGGAAACGGTCGATTTGCAACGGATATGGCTATTGGGACAAGTGGGCCGAGACCTGATGTAAGACAAGTACTGCTTGAACCCGTGAACTGAGTTATTAATCTCGTTCATTATGTGGTGTCGTGGTCACAATGGCTTCATTGTGCGATAACTGTGGCTCTACGTAGCTTTACTGTAGCCTACAAGTGACGTGTAAAAACATGCACTATTGTGAGGTACGTGTTGGTTGGTATTTGTACTCTGATTGCTGTGGTTTGTCAAGTTTTTGTTGGTTTTTATGATTGTTTAGATTTTGAACTTAAATTGAGAAGATATGGAAGTAAAATAACATATTTTTCTAGCTTTGGACACGAGTCGGTAGAACTATAAGAATCTTGTATACTATAAGATACTTACATTGAATTTTTTAATAAATTTCGACAAAACTAGTTCTAATGTTACATGTCCATAGCTATATACTGGTAGTCATTAACTTTATATAACCTCAAATTGGAAGCCTTGACTTATGTGTAAGTAGCTGTTAAACTACGTAGTAGTAAATATACTTTATCTCAATAGAAATCTATCTAGTTAAATTCGCGTGCTGGGCTTTCCATATTTTATGAATCAACACAACGTAATTTCCGGCTCAAAATATTCACGTATCCGTCAAATGTCTTTCATTGAGCAATTAAATTGTTGAGGATTAACATAAAGCAAGATGCTGTTTATTCACACTGGGAATCACCAACACCAAAATAGATGGAAACCAAAATAAACGCAAACGTCACATCACTACTAAACAGAGCTGCTCACATAAACACAACACAAGAATAATAATCCTTTACGGTATTCGTATTAAAAACCACGTTTCCTTACAGGGACACGACTCAGTTTTCCGATTACTGATAAAACAACTGATCGCGTGACTGTCTCCTTTCAGAGATACCAACACACTGAGCGAGGCGCGCGCCGCACCATGCAGACAAGCTGCGTACGCGCAGGCCTGCGCCTTCCATGGCAGTCGGTTTATTTACTATTCACAGTTTAAAATTCGAACGTGCTCCAATAATCAACACAGCGCAGATGTACAGGCGTTTCTTCACGCCACTGTACACAATCCAGTAAATAAAAGAAATATCCATGATTGTGAGGTAAAGATAACGAATCATTATAAAGCAATAATGTTCTAGAAAACTGCAATGGTTTGTAATAGACTTGCAATTACAAGAACAGATTTCAATCTTAATTTTAACAGCTGATCGGAACTTATTACAAGAAAAATCAAGAAAGCTCGCATCTAATTAATCTAAGATGAATTTGTGATGGCAAAAGAAAACTTAACAAAATTTATAAAGACTCTCGGTATCAGAAATGGGTTAATTCGTGTATAATTCGATGAGAGTGAAAGTAACTAAAATAAAATAGAAGTCACAAGGCGTGACCAGGCCCAGGGGCTCAAGAACCTGTTGACGTATTGACCACTTTTACTGTTCAAGGTATTGATGATCGAGCAGGTAAAGGTAAGGGGAATCGTGAGCTCAACGAACCCTAGACAAACGCGGGATAGCTGCCAGGGTGATCTATACACTTGTGTAATTATTTTAAGCCGCGCAGACGAGGCGAACAAACAGACACAAGGACCTACTGGAATGTCGGCCGCGTGTTTAAGGATGGCCCTACACTAATAAGGAATGTAAGTGACGAGGGTGACGATAAACTTAAATTTGGAACGAGCTTGTGTAATGTTTCGTTATGGGTTATATACACTAACAGGAAGTCTTGTCAACTGCGTTTTAGCAGTCTTTAGACAAATAAGTAAAATAATAAGGACCAATATTTGAAAAGAGCGATATATAGATACATTAATACATACATGATACATGTCTACATTTTGGAGAGTGTACTTTAGATCTGCATGCTCAAATTCTCCCATGCCTATTTTTTTATCGGACGGCCAGAAGTTTGAAAAAGCCACATCGTTTCATGGTTGACGTTCTAAATGCCAGTACGAAACGATTCCACTTTCATTGTTCGAACAGCTAAAGCATGGAATGCGTTGCCCGAGTGGGTGTTCCCTGATAGATACAATCTGGGTGTCTTCTAGTCGAGAGCAAATCAGTATCTCCTAGGCAAGCATGTTCCATCGTAGATCGCATCTTCACTTAACATCAGGTGACATGGCCGTCAAACGCAAGCCTCATAAAAAATAGAGTAAACGATATACTTATGTATAAAAGCATGTACAATAAGACTTCTTACTATAAGACTAATATTTTACTATTGTAGAGATTGAATGAACACAAGAACGGTCCGAATACGAATCGGTTCATTGTTGTAAACTATGTACAAAATCAAACTTTTACTAGAAGCAAAGCATAGGAATTCAATAAAAACTGTATTAAATCCAAATCAACTATCACAACACTAAAATATTGATATTATGATCTTACAGCAGCAAATTCTATAAGCTACACATCTTATATGATCGAGGTACATTAGTAAATGAATTTGAATTAAAAGGGGAACACGTTTATTGATTATGTATTTAAATGTTTATCTAGGTAAAAGAAAAACATCAAGATGTTGACCTTGGATATTACGCTCATGTTATTTAAATTCTTAGTGCTAGTTCATGGACACGCAATATCTCGTTTTGTTCTAAAACTGGTACACACGTGTACGTGTGATGCGAAAGAAAACAGTTACGATGTTGATTGTTTGAAGGTAAAAAATATCTACCAGTGGAATGATGACGTCTATAGCATGGCACTGGCAGTTTACAATATTATGATAAAACCAAACTTGAAATGAGATATAACAAATATTTTCTGATTTATAAATATAACATGAAAATAGAAATAGCAGCCATTTAAGAAAATTTAACAACAGTAGACTGTTGTGCCATTAACTAAACTAGACTAAAATAAATGATAAATTAATATAGGTTTTCAATTAAGACAATGGTAACTACAGCAACATCGACACCAGTGTTTAATAAGCAAAATGTTTTATCTATTGACTTGATCGTAAATTATCATATTATGGTCTTTACAATCATGACTTTAATCCTTGCCAATGTGGGTATTGAACAAACTGACATAGATTAAAATCAAGTAATTGCCTCGCTAATGTATTTCTCCTGATGCAGTAATGAGACCGCGTTATCAAAGCTGTGTGGGTGCAAGTTGGGCGGCTGTGGGCGGATGAACTTGGCAGACTCAATCTTGCGCAAGAAGCCCTTCGAACGCCAAACAAAATAATCGTATTTTAGTGCGATGTTCGTGACTACAAGATCACAAAATAAAATAAGAATATACTAAACAATGTACACATTATTATTTTTAATTTAATTAATGATATCACCTAGTTCAAATGCATTAAAATGTCATACAAATAAATAATTGGGAGGAAAATGCAATGTTATAAATAACGATGAATTATTTTATAGGTGATGATGAAATTTATTTTTAGATTATGCAATGTATGTATATTACTTACATAACGACATCATTATTTACACGCTTATTATTTTATGCATAGTGATGGTAGTAATTATTAAGTATTGATACGTGTTATGTAGTGAAAACAATAAGGTAAATGGTAAGATTTTAGTTCCATTGAAATATATTGTAGTAAATTTAGATTCATCAATTGGTCCTACTAATGTAATAGAGGTCGAGTTTTTTAAAGATCATGTATTAAACTTAGCTGTATTAACTTAACAAACAATTATATGAGCAACATATGCAAATGCACGTTTTCTCCATTCTACAAAAACGTGAGTGACCAACGAATGTAGGTAAACTAATGATTAAATTTGCACCTAGTAGCATATCAATTACAAAACTGAACAGTTTAATGGAACAGTTGATCAATGAAGTGATCGATGTGTAGGAAAGCGCAAGAAGTGGAATGAGCAACGAACTTTCGATAGAAAGAAGTGTGCTAATAGTATACGAAGCAACGTGCGTGCGTGCAGTGGAAGCGGCCCGTGGAAATGTAGCAAATAACTGCATGCATAAACGTCTTAAACAGGCGCAAGTGAAACTGATTTGATACTTAATAACTATGCACGCACTGATTTTAGAAGATGAACGCACCGCTATGAAGCAAACCGAAGCAAGTTCTACTCATTTCCAGCCAGTATTGTTAAATTGGACACATTTCCTGATGAATGTGTCTATATCTAGCGTTTAATTGTTTATTAAAAACTATTTTTTGTGCTACTACTAACGAAATATACAAGGAACATAATGTGTGTGCTAAGATCGTAAACAGTGAAAAGATATACTGTCTGCCTATACATGAAGCTGAAGTTTGTAGCGATGATAGTTCAGTGGTTATCGCGGTCGGTATACAAACTGAACGGTGTAGATTCAAACCCCAACAATGAGCTTTAGCTGCCGGTGAAGAAAAACATCATGAGGAAACCATAGCGTGGTGGTACTTTATAATATACGACTGGCTAGCTACAACACTCAATTTGAAAATCTGTTGCCAAGCTTCTAACGGTGTGTTCCGGCAGCCTCACTTGAGAGCCAGTTCCATCCCAGGCTATGTTTACTATCTTATATCAACTATCATGGTCTAAATATTGGAGGTCTTATCTGAATGAAACATAATGCGCCTACTGAATAAATATCAATGAAATAGGTATTTTAAAAAACAGTCAAATTAAAATACTATAGCTAATACTCTACTATGTATGTATAAACTCACTCACTATGAACTTAATAGAGTAAGTGGAGTAAAGAATGCCTTGAAGGCACTGTATCGCCTCAATGGAGCAGATTAAGCACGCAACTCACATATATGTACACTACGAGCACAACAGTTCCTCACAGTTATAAGTGCAAAGGCAAATCTATATACATTTATGTGTACATATATATGTACACACACAACACAATGAGATCATGCATATTGGGAGATAGGATAAACAAACTTTTGTACGGTCGTGCTAACTTTAGCCTAATCCAAACCATTTGGCCGATGAAATTTATCGTTTGATTATTGCTAAATCTGAATCTGTCTGTTTACACAATCAATGCTACAAACATTATAATAGGTTATTATGCTATTTCACAACTCAATCAAGCGAATGATGGTGTAAAAAAATACAGCCGCAATAACCTCGTTCTAATTTTATCATGCACCATTTCTATGAGATTACAGTTAACATTTCCTCATCCGGTGTTGAACAGTGAACACCCGGTTCTCAGATAAAACGACTATTGCAAACTCTTCTACATTCTATGCATCTATTTATACGTAGACTAGCGACCCGTCCCGGCTTCACACGAGTAGTAGAGCATGTTGATGAAGATTAATACGGTATCCGTCTAAATAGCTTGTCAATTAACGTATTGTACGAGACAATTTTTTTAGAAGATAGATTAAGCATAGGAAGCTATCCTTAAAAGGTTGATATATGCCACCGCGGACTATTTTGTAGATCAATAAAAGAGGTATATCCCACCATGCATTGTTTTATTATATCACAAAGTACCCAAGTGACTTTTTCCGACAATTCCAACAATTACCATGAATCATTCTATCTATTGATGAAACTCGCATGATAATCCGTTTAGTAGTTTTTTAAGTTTAAACGCGAACAGACAGGCAGACAGACAGGGCGGACGACCTCATATTTCAAGCGAGTTTTTTTTATAATAGCCATGAGATTTTTTCACCGGCAAAATATATATAAATAATACATATAGGATTTCAAAAAAGTAAAAGATATTTTTTTTTTTTTATTATCAGCATTTCCTTTAAACGATTATGTTAGATTTTCAATTATACCTCCTTCAGTTTAAATGATATTTAACGTGATTTTACTAGACCCCCATTTTGAGCACGTAATTAATGGATACCCCCTAAGCCATAAGCCAGTTCTCTATCAAACCGTAAACCACTGCCTGTGGAAACGCTGATTTATGCTGAGAAAAGAATAATATATCATCAAGATTTACTTTGATTTCTGATACAGCTATAAAACAGACAAAGCATTCGAATAAGACATTGTTTTATACTCTGTGACTTTAGTGACCGTAAGTATATCAAAACACACTTGTTTTTTAAAACAGAGAAGACAATATATTTGTTAGATTTCACATAAGTAAGCTTACGTGAGGCTTTACCATGTTACTACAAAGATTCGCTATATTGTTAAATTCGGCTCTTAAAGCTCCGATCGGTCGTTAAATGTTATTGAGGATGTCGATAGTTGGTTGTAAATTGTGAAATACTCAAACAATGCCTCTACTAGTGTACTTGTAATAATTTGGAACATATTCATGACTATACTACGAAGCGACCCATATAAACAAAATACATATTATCATTCTTTTAAAACTATACAAAAAATTTACGTACTTACTGAGTTTAATTAACAAAAAACATATACGAGTACATCAAGGTACTGTAATTTGGTAACAGATTTTTTCTTCTGTTTAAAAAAAAGTAAAAGTAATGATACGAACGAGACGCTCTCCTGATGGTAAGAGCGATACAGAGACTATTACAGCGATACACTTAACTTTGTAGTAAAACAAAGTCCAGAGCATCGCTGCTTTGGCGCTCATTTTAAATAATGTAATAATTTTGCTAGCTGCAGTACCCTTCAATGTTTACACACTACTGCTTGGGGGCAGAATATCTGGTACTGCGGTGGTACCTATGCGACCCCCTGCTAAGGAAATCTACCACCGAGGAAGTAAAATAGTAGTGAGTAGTAATATCTGTTACTGGTTACGATCAGTCTTGCACTTAACATTAATTCAGAACAACATTTTGGAGCTTAACATGTTTAACACCCTGCGTGACATTACATTGGGTTTTCTGAGGTATAGAATCTTTTATGAGTTATTAAATTTCAGAAAAAGGCAAATCTCTCAGTTTTTTTTAATTTAACGGTTGACTGGCTAAATGTTTGCCCATAGCTCATCTGATGTTAAATGACGGTGTTGAAGAACGCTTACACACTTAGACTAACATTGGATTGTGTATCTTATATTTATATTGTGCGTGAAAATTATGATGAAACGCGAATGAGTTTTCAAAACAGTCCTAAATTTCGTCTTACTCAACTCTTCACTTTTCACAACTAAAAGTTAAAACAACCAAGCAAGCGCAAGGTTTCACAAATTTCGATTTTACTCCGAAGTTTCACTTCTAAAGTGATGCACAAGTAAATAGACAAACAAGTGAAACAAGTTCCAAGCTGACTAGTAAAGTACAACTCCATGTTTTTAATTAACCATGAGGCGCCAGGTAATTCGAATAATTCAAGGGGGTATCTACATATTTTGCTATTAAAGTTAGCATTAAAAAAATATATCATACGTAAATTAAAACTATAGTTTGTTAACATAGAATTTAACTAAAAACAATTGTAGCAAACACAGCTAAGTGGCTAGCGCGGAAACTTCGCACGCCGAAAGGCATGGGTTCAAACCCCAACAATGAGCTTGAGTTGCTGGTGAAGGAAAACATCTTGAGGAATCCATAGGATGGTGGAGGTACTTTCTAGTATTCGGCTGGCTATCTACTACCCTCAAGTTGAAAATTTGTCGCCAAGCACTAGCGGTGTGTTGCGGCAGCCTCACACGAGAGCTTCAACTACACCGTCACTAGCATCATTAAAAAAAAACTAAAAGCATCTACAGCGTATATACACTATAAATTAAGTAAAACAAATTTAGTGGAATAAAAGTAAATTCGTCAGATTTACTAATTAGACCAGGCCAATGAAAGGCGTAATATGAACAGAGAGTGGAGCCATCCAGACCCCCCCGCCCGCATGACACCAAAAAATAATGCGAAAAATACTTACCTTACTAATTACCGTTTCTTTAGGTGATGTTATCTGTACTACCATATCACACTGACACTGTTTCGCTAAAATCTTAATTGGTATGTCTAAATTTGTAAAAAAAAAACAGTTTTCAATACAGTATTTGTGAGTTTTATTATAGACCCAATTTATATGACTAAAATGGGATAAAAAATGATTGTTTTCAAAGTAATCTCAAGTTGCATAAAAATTAACTCCAGTAACAAATTGCCTTGAACAAAGTGGAGTAAATAATAGTTGATCAGTGATCACTGCAAGATCGGTTTTGTGACCACCAAATTAAAGACTGTGAGTTAGCGTAAACCGTTGCACGACTTTTTTCTATGTCGCAATTCCTGCACTTTAAAGACGCAACCAGTTCTAATTTATAAAAAAAAAAAAGATACAATGGTACATACTTTAGCATTGTTTTTACACATCTACAACTTTAGGAGAAAAATTATATTATTTTGAAATAATGTAAAAGGTTTAGTGAGCAAGTATTGTAGAAAAGAATTAATTTCTACTAATAATATACCTAACAAAAACATTGTTCCTGTAAATTTATTTATGCATATAAATATTAGTTTAACCAAAGCACGACGCGATGCGCAGAGAGCCTAGACAAAGTAACATTCAAGCGATAACGCTATTAGAAATTTAAAAATGTACGGGATTGACATAATCTGTCGATATGTCACGTGGGCAGCCTATGTCAATCCCGTACATTTTGGGACATTTAATATGTATTAATAACTAGCAAAAAGCTGAGCTTTGTGTATCTAGTAATAAGTAGATTAACAACGATGTATTAGAGTATTGAGTTTAGTTCTGTAGCAGCGATATTAACTCTAACAACAACAGACAAATCTCTATTAACAGATGGCGTTAGTAGTACAATCACATTCTATCCAATGAATACAAAATTGTTAATGTTCATTTTTGTTTAATGGTTATAAAATTATATTTTTTTGACATATAACATATCTAGATATGAAGTTAAATTACTATGTTAAATTCACAAATCTATAGGCGTGATAGTTTTTCAGTAAAGTGTACCACAAAAATGCTCAGGTGTGGGATAATGTTAGGGCTTGCTTCGCTCGCCCTGATTAACATTTACGTATATTTTAGCATATACACGTATAATACAAGCGCCACGAATAAATTACTTTAGAAAGCAAGAACACTTTCCCTTCGACTTGAACTGATATTGCAGACATTAGTAGTTAGGATTTAATATTTTTACAGGCTGTTGAAATCAATAATGGTTTGGATTTCGACACAATTTATACGCACGTTTCAAGCCGTAAATCAATTGTTTGATAGACTGTTCAGATAGCTCAGTGATTAGCGCGTTCGAACTGAACGAGAGACGCGTGTTCAAATCCCAATATTGTAATCCCGAGATAATCTCATAAAAAATATATGATAGTATTTATTACAAGTTACGATAATTTCGTAAAAGCAACGATATCGTAGCGATGATAGCTTAGTGGTTAGCGCGGTCGGTTCAGACGCCGTGGGTTCAAACCCCAACAATAAGTGTGAACTGCCAGAGAAGGACAACATCGTGAGGATCGTTCACAATAGTGGAGAAGTAATTTCAGAAAGGCAGGCCACTATTATTCACAAATAAGACTACCTTGCTAAATTTAAAACCGTAAATATATTATAATATAATTTAAATCTACACAACACAATTATAACTGTACAGATTAAAACATCGTATAAAGTGATAATCCTATCAAAATGACATTTAAAGCTATTTAAAGAGTAGCTAAACGTGGCTGGTACATAAATTTCCGGCTACCGTCATAGGCACCGGAAAAGAGGGGAATGACCGTTGGACGGGCAACTCTTTCCTGGTTGGCAGGGCACCGCAAAAAATATCACCTAAAATACCGTATTGTTTGTCCCACAAAAATGACGTGGGCGCAATGGAAATTTAAAGGACTTTTATATTATAAAGGTGAAAAGCCAAAAAGGGAACAAGAACTCGTAAAAAAACATTGAGTACGTTAATGCCAATTTGGAACCCTTAAGTAGACAGATTTAAATTTATTTAAAAAACTAGCTGAATGCTCTGTACTTCGTATCCGGTGCTGTGGAACTCGGCTTTTGCCCTCGCATAAATGTACATACAACAAAAAATGGTTTATATAATCAATTTTTTTTAAGTGAAAACTTCTTTAGCCGTGTTGAGCGACTTTTTAATAGCGGCAAAATTTATGGGTAAGTGTCTGACCCGCTAATGTGAAGTGTTGCACAGATTATTCCAAAGTTTTAACTTCTGTCGGCAAACCCATGACTGTATTTTTTAATGTAAAAGTAATGAAACGATCGAGACGCAATCCTGATAGTAAGAGGTATAACGCATGTACATGATCATCGCAGCGATACACATAACTTTGATTAGCAAAACAAAGTACAGGGCATCGCTGCTTTAGAGCTCATTACTTTCGATGGTTAGTCTCACAGCCCTGTAATTTCGCTAGCTGCAGTACCTTTCAAACCGGAACACAGTAATGTTTACACACTACTGCGTGGCTGTAGAATATCTGGTACTGCCGTGATACTCGTATCTATATGACCTCCTGTTTCGAAGGTCTACCACCAAAGTGAATTCGAAGATTCACGATCATTTTGAAAAAAGAATCCGCTAAATCAGTTTTGCCGTTTTCAAGTTAGTTATTTGTTGGCAAACGAACATCATCTGATTTTTAAAGGCAATATAAGTATATAGATGTTGCGATCCTTAAGTTTAGTTAGACTGTCAACAAAAGCCTAGTCAATTTTGAAAATTGATATTATTATGCTTCTAAAATGTAGAGTCAGTTGGGAATGTGCCGGTTATATGGGGTTGTTGTGTGTCACTAATAATGACCCTTACCCCTTTGACCCTGATTATCCATTCTTGCAGTAGATTTTGCTTCAGGGAGCTAAAGTATATGACCCAGTTAAATGTTATTAATGTCACTGATTAGCTGGAGATTCTAGTATGTCCAGTGTGAACAGGAATGTTTTTATTTTATGCCACAGGTGTCAATCAAGCAGACGTGTTACCTGATGGTAAGCAATCACCGTCGCCTAAGAATATTTGCAATACTAGGAGCATTACAACGATGTTGCCGACCTTTTAAGATTCTATTAACACGCCTTTTGAAAAACTCAATGTTGTTACTCCGCAGGAATACGGAAGAAGGAAGATCATTCCACAATTTGCAAGTGTATGTCAAAAAGGATATCAACGTGTAAAAAATGTGTGTGTGAGAATGTAACAAAATGTATATAACCTACACTCAACATCCTAAATCCTAGTACATTATTATACTTAATATATAATTCTTCTAGTAAAATTTAAGTAATAATATGTCTTCGCTAAATATTGCTTTATTATTATTGTTCTATGCTTTATCATCTTTTTTTAAGTTATGGAAGGCACATTATACTACCCATGACTCTATGTATTCTGGGATCCAGGTTTCACAAACTATAATCGCTTTAACGTTTTTGCTCAAGTAAAAGATTATACAAGTTCATTTTGAGTATACAAGAGATATATTTTTAGTGTATTTCCGCATAAAAGTCGTTTTGGTTCAAGCAAAGAGATATTTCTTCGAATATAGCCCATGCAAAATATGTCACTAAAAGTTAGATAAATATTTAAATTAAAACCACGTTGTAACCAAGACGACTTTTAAGCGGAATTACACTAAAATATACCTTTTGAATACTTATGAGATGTATTGCTTCTTACTTAATTTTTTTTTATGGTTAACAGGCTATGTGTTTGACCACAGCTTACAAGATGTTAAGTGGAGGTGAGGTCGAAGTTAACAGACCTTGAGAACATATTTTCAACTAGCTAGCCAACCGAGTACTATAGCGTAACCTACCACCAAGCTATGGTTTCCTCACGATGTTTTTCTTCAACAGCAGCTTAAGCTCATTGTTGGGATATGAACTCACGTGTTCGACGTGTGAACCGACCGCGCTAACCACTGAGCTATCATCGCTACAAAATAATATCATAATGTTAAATCATGTACCGATAGAGCTATTGATTAGAAACGTACAACAAAGTAATACGGGGGTAGGGGGCTAGAAGCACTCGATGTTGAAGGCGTTTAAGTCGAAAGCTTTTACTGTAAGTGCCTTTGATTTACGTTTATTGGGCGCTGAATGTTCCCCAAAACCCCAAACTATTCCTGCTATGCCTGTTCTCACGAAACGTTATCGACGCGGAGAATTTTGACGATAACCACACACTTATCTGTCGCCGGGACTCGCCCGCGCCGGGCGATTTATAATGTTGACATTCTAGGAGGGAAGTCAGTAGCGCCATAAAAAGATTCTCTAAACACGTCATTATTACGTTTACGCTTGGAGAATATTTAGTTTAATGAACATCTTTCATCTTCCGTTTCAAAAACAAACAGACAAGAAACAGGTTCTACTAGCGAATAAACGAATCGTGTAGTTTTTGCAGCGGCATGCAGCTTCGACAATATAAATATGTTAATGCATATCTTTGAATAGAGACGATTAAAATTCCACAACATGTGAAGACCCCGTCTCAAATTCTCTTTGGATTCTAGTTGCATTCGATGGGTGAAAAACGTGGCATGATTGTCAAATATAAACTCTTTGGTCTATTATGAACCGTTTACCTGCAAAGGTGAAGCTTTAATATTCCAACGCTGTTAGCAATCGACAGTAGAATGACAACATATCGCGTTTGGATTTGCAGTAATTGCATTCATTACTCAAAAGGATGCCCTATATAAGGTAAACCGGCGGTTGCAATAATAAATATTAAAAATTCTTGGAGTCAAGTGCTCTATTGACGAAACAATAGAGGGCATTGTTCGTAGAACAGGAGGGTAAGGTCTACATCGTTAAGATCTGCCGAGAACAAAGCTGTGTGGCAGGTAGCGGGATGCGGGTCTGCAAGATGTTGTTACTCGGGGGCAGGATGAGACATATGCGCATTAATATCCTGATCCTGTCGTCTTAACCACACAGGCGGCATTTTTAAGTCAAAAGTTGGAATTTCTTGGCCGAATCACGGCCACGTAGATAGGAAGTATGACATCAAAAAATAGTGGTTATTGCTAAAAAATCACCACGATATCTATTGTAATGAAGTTCAATACCAGAGTTGTTCGTGTGTATCTAAACGTTCTAAATGTCTATTATTGTGGACAATCCGACCGCGAAGTGGCCTCTTGGTCACGGTGCGGAATCTCGAGATTCCTTCGGCTCCTCAGTATTCCGAAAATGTAATAGGCCTCTGGACCACCGCTGGATGTTTACCGCGCTGTGACTGTAACTAATTCGTAGATTTATTTGAAGTTATTGCTTTACCGTTGCTCTTTTCACAGATCCACAGATTTTTATTGAGATATTACATTATTTTTTTGAATATGGTATGTATCTTTTGGCAAAAAAAAAAAAATATTTTTACCAATCCCCGAGTATATATTATATTTTATTGGTGTTTATGTAAGTACTTGCAAGTGTACGATTTTTATCATTGTATGACTTTTTAAAACGATCACTCAGAAGAAAAATGTCGACAAAAGCATGTAACTCATGTGTAATGCAAATAAACATTGGTATCTGTATCTTTAAAGAATAATAAACCATCAAACTAATCGTAAATTTATAATGCTCGTAACTAAATATATTTTAATACGATTCTAAAGTAATTTATTATTTGTTAACAGTTTCATGGCCTCGTCGACAAACCTGCAGCCTCAAATACCGCAAACTATTTCTAACGAGATGTTAGTTATGAACTAGTAATTTTGAAATTATGTCGTAGGACTCGTAAGGACTGCGCGGGTGACTCCGAACCGGCTATATTTAGGCTCAAGTTACACACACCGGCGACGTATGGCGACCACCAGAGGCAAAATAACCTCACTAATCGATTTAACTCGCAAGACTGCTTTGCACGACCACTGTCACCCGTCTGACCTTATAAACGAAAGCTGACATTTAAACTTTCAAAACTTACATAATTCAATTTCAAGCGAAACTTTTAAAGCTGTTTATTACATGAGAGTTACGAGCTCGATGTAAGCTTGCATAAAAAGTCACAAAGACACGTCAAAACACTGGTTAAAAGTACACACTATCGCTGTATCTGTTTCACAGTTCACAATGGTGTTCAGTGGGATCACAGCGCGGAATTCCTGCACATTGTGAAGAGGAACTAAGGCCCGTCGCACAGACGAGTGGACGACGCGTCACGCGCTCTACACCGACCGCTAGCGACTCACTACTGTTTACCAACGAACGCGCGCCAGCTGCCACATGCCGTGTGCACCCTGCTTTAGGGCTGTCCCTATATTTTAAAGCGCTCTCAGTAGATAATACGAGCATGTTTTGGTACTTCGGTTAATTACTAAACTTATTCAACATAACATAGTATCGCTTTAGCGAAGTAAGAATTATTAAAAGAGTTACGACTATTTGTCAAAAAAAAAAATATTACATTAAAACTTTTGCGTAATACAGTTACATGTAATAAATTATTGTGCGTAAACTTAACATGGTCACTATGGTCAGTCTTATATTTGAAGCCAAAAATTTATGTCACAAATAAAGCTAAAAGAACCTTAACTTATATAAACCTAACCATTTGTATTTATTTAATCTTTTAGGGTTCACACCAATGGCACAATTGATATAAAGATAATTAATTTTATTTCAATAGATAATGACAATAATTATATCACATTGTCATTAAAAAACTGAAAACGTGCTGCAGACTGCAGTATTATTAGAGATTACGTTTAGGTTAATTTTTTCGAGCATATTTATCGAAATCCTATTACGAAAAGAATGATGTCTTCAAAAATATTTACTATATAAATACAACTTACCGAAACAGTTTTGACTACCTACAGCGTTTTAAGCCAGAATAAACTCTACTAACATACCTATTAACTGCATGCGGATAACTCAACTTGAACATGTATTTGAGACAGATTACATTACATTTTAATTGCGTTAGTCATATATGCTTATTTGTTTTATTTAAAGTTATACTCATTATTATTGTCACAAATTATTAACATTTATATTAGTTGAATAGAATATGTTTACATATTTTATGAACTTATATTATAACATATTTTATGAACTTATATTATAACATATTCTATGAAATATATTTTTATGAACCAATTCACTCACGACTTGAAGGCATCCAGATTGTATCTATCGGAGAACACGCATTAGAGTAGCAAATAACATTGTTTAGCGGTTCGTACGCTGAAAGTGGAATTTAACTAATAAGTTCCAGATTTTGGAACATGAACTATGAAACTGTGTCGCTTTTGAGAGCTTCTGGCTGTCCGATAGCAGAATGGGCAGAGTGGAATTAGGTCGTGCAAATCTGACTAGCTTTTGTGTTACTTAAATTATAACGCACGCAACACTCCTTGCTCTAAAGAAATTCTCTAGATGATAGTAAAAATCGTATAAAAATTCGTTGTTTAAGAAAAAAATATCGTAAAAATAATCGTATGAACAGATATTAAAATACGACTTTATTTTATACCATTAAGTGATTAACTAAAGTTGAATATAGAGTATATGTTTTTATTACCACTATCGGACAGCCGAAAAGAAGCTCTAAAAAGAAGCTCGACACAGCTCCACAGTTGATGTTTTAAAACTGTAACTAAACAGTTCGATTTCACTTTCAGCAAACGAATCGCTAAACAATGTAATCTGCTGCTCTAGTGCGTGTTCTCCGATAGATAGTCGCAAGTGAATCGGTTTCTTCTGGACTAACATGTAAATAATTAAAAATTACTTCTTGTTTAAATCACAGGCACAAACAAGTGATGACCCTGTCAAACCAACCGTGGTTTGAGTAACATAGAAAAAAGTTGGCCAAGCGATAAGCAATATCATATTTGTATCGTCGGAGCTTCGTTATCTAAGTAGTACTTTAACAGCAAAGACATGTAAATTTAAAGCAACCGAGAGTTTCAGTCCAACGCAAACTGACTACTTTCTAGCTTATAATAGTGTGTGATGTTTAAAGAGGTAAATTTAAGTTGGAACTTTTGTCGTTGGCTGTATATTAGCAGTTCTAGTATACACACTACAGCAATGGACATCATACAAGGTGTTTAATGCTGGAAAACTCGTAACATAAAACTGGAAGTACAGTAAGTACATTCTTGTATAACTACCGCCATAAGGGTCCGTTATCATTTTTATTACGTAAAAGTGAGGGTAGTTGTAAGAAACCTCATTGTAAGCCTGGACAATATAATTAGTACTTGGATGACCGAGCTCGGCTGAAACTAAAAATTAAACCTAGCTAGATCGATTTATCGCCCCCGAATCCCTCTGCATACTAAATTTCATGAAAATCGTTGGAGCCGTTTCCGAGATTCAGATTATATATATATATACAAGAATTGCTCGTTTAAAGGTATTAGATAGATAGATAGATACATATAAGATGTATGAAGGTATAGCTTTGCCTAGGGCGTCAATTTTTTTTATTTTTTTTTATTTACATTTCATTTGTAGCAGGTTTATGAAATTAGATTTCACGGTAATAAAAATGTTGTTTTAACAAATTATAGATACCAAAGAACATGTGTGAAAGGCAATCTGTGTAGATAGGCACCAAATCCACAAATGGACAAGGAAGTCTTTCCACACTTGTTGCTAACCAATGATATTATTGACCGTATATTGTTGATACAACACATTTACTACACTAAAATCTATTTTCATACCAACGACGAGTAATTGAGTAATTTAAAATTAACTGTAATTAGCAATTTTTTTTATTTCACTCCCTGACCGAAACGATCCACATTGACATATTTTAAAATACATTTACCTCTTTATGCCTACTATATCTTCTGTACGTGTGTTTGTCACCTAACTCCTCCTAAGCGGCTGAACCAATTTGGATGAAATTTTGTGTTTATATTTCAATTCTTGGATGGTTTGAAAATACAATGGACACGTGGCGCTGCTGTCGGTATGTCTGTTGACTGTTAGGCGATACGAAGTTCGCCGGGCCAGTTAGTTATTAAGTATATAAATTCCTAATCCTAAACGAGTAACCTCTAATATCCTAATAAACTTATCACACTTAATATTATAAAGGCGAAAGTTTGTGAGTGTGAAGTGTGTTTGTATGTTTGTTATTTCTTCACGTTCAAACGGCTGAACCGATTTTGATAAAATTTGGTATGGAGGTAGGATGATACCCTGGATTAACACATAGTCTACATTTATCCCGAAAAATGTAGCGGGTTACACCGCAGGGCGTAGCTAGTATGATATGAGCTAGTATGGTATGATATGATATGAGTAGCGATGATGGCTCAGTGGTTAGCGCGGTGGGTTCGCATGCCGAAGGGCGTGGCTTCAACCCCAACAATGAGCTTGAGCTGCCGGTGAAGGAAAACATCGTGAGGAAACCATAGCGTGGTGGTAGGGTACTTTCTAGTACTCGGCTGGCTAGCTACCACCCTCAAGTTGAAAATCTGCCGCCAAGCATCTAACGGTGTGTTCCGGCAGCCTCACTTGAGAGCCAGTTCCATTCCAGGCTGGGTGTGCTTTACTATTTTCGACCACAGGTGAACTATGGTCAAACACCTAGCCTGTCAGCCATAAAAAAATATATATAATAATTTCCTATCAAAAAAATTTACGTCGTTGGCGTTTAAGGCTCAGAATCACGTTTCAAATATAGACGATTATGGTAAACATTAAATAATATTTTTGTTTTCAAAAATATTTTCGTCTGTTATTTACCGTTGCAAGCATTTCATGCCAAACGGTATCGCATAATTATCTCAAGCCTAGTTATGAAATGTCAAAACGGCTGTGAAGCAGAGGCGCCCTCTACATTCGTAGAACCCATTGTCGTACTCGGTGTCAACGCTCCCGACGTTATCTGACATTTCAGTACTGCAACTATTATTTATTCTGCAGTACTCCTCACGTGTCTTTGTTGTAGTATACATAATGGAGCTTGACTACGGAACGCGAGCTCTGATACTATAAACTAGGGCACGCGTGTACAGTACTCTTTATAATTTGACAGATGTCTTCTTATAATATCCATTTTTTTTTATTACAACCGTGGATTTGTTTTAGGTGACGTGATACTTGATCGTTGCTTAACATCATGCAGGATGTGGTTTAAAGCAAACCTATTCCGTATTAAAAAATCTATGTGATCACATGAAAAACTTGTTGTTACGCCCACCACTAATTGAATAAGCTATTTATATGTATACGTACATATATGGCTAGTCCATTACTTGTATACTGTATGTTCACGGTCTTTGATTGTTTTAAATTTTCTGAGCTTACAAAAATGGCAACATATCAAAAAATAAATTAAAATTTTCTTTTCAAAAAAAAAAAACACTTCTAATCATTCCTATTCTGATGTTAAGTGATGGTATGGTCGAAGATGGTAAAGCACACCAAGCCTTTTTTTATATTAAATAAATCTACGTTTGGCCATTAAATCGCCTGATGGAAAGCGACGATGCGAAGAAATCTAATCACCCTAGTCTTATAAACGTCCAAATTGTAGTTTAAAGGAAACATAGCAACCGGCAATGAGTTCCATTCAAGGGCTGTTCGTATCAAGAAAGTAGAGCGGAATCGCTGCGTACGAATACTGGGAACGTCAACGAGGAACGGATGATAGTGCGCCGTTCTTCTGCTTGTCCTGTGGTGGAACGGAGAGGGTTGGATTAGGTCATGGAGCTCCTGCGCACACTCCCGGAAATGTATCCGGTAAAAAATAGACAGACATGCGGCGGCATCTCTGCGGCGATGATCAAGGCTTAGCGATCTGGCTCGCAAGTGAAGCTGTCGGGACACACCGTTAGATGCATGGCGACAGATTTTCAATTGAGGGTAGCTAGCCAGCCGAGTACTAGGAAGTACTCTAACACAATGCTAAGGTTTCCACACGATGATTTCCTTTACCGGCAGCTCTTCTCATTGTCGGGATTCGAACCCACGGCGTGTAGACTGACCGCGCTAACCACTGAGCTATCATCGCTACAAAATCGTTGCTTTTACGAAATTATTAAAACTTGGAATAATTACTATTTTAAATATAATTTTTATGAGATTACCTCGGGAGCTTTCTCCACTCAATATTTTTTTTTGTGAATCGTAATAACAATTCACAAATGGTTGAACCATTTGTACATGCACTTAAATACGGAACGAATTGTGAATCTCCTCGTTTTTTGTAGCTACGTCATGTACCGACACAGTAGCACACAAACGCGATATATGCACGTAATAACAATAATTTTATTGAGCAATCAACAAAGATAATATTACGGTACGCAAGTAGAGTGTCCATTTCCACAATCGTTATAATTTAACGCAATTATATTATGTACTTTATTTAGAAAATAAATCTGTCACGACTAAAACGGGATTTATTCTCAATCTCAACGGATTTATGACTAATCGCCGGTCGCCGGAAGAAATCAATAAACATGACTTTTCCCGGTTAAGATTAACTCTATACGCAAACAAAATCTTAGCGAGTCGTATTTAGAAATAAATCGATAACACTAGTTTAGGAGTTTTGGCGGGAACGCGGAAAAAACGTGTCGCCCATCTAGTATTTCTTTTTTCAAAACTTTTAGTGTTTTTGAATAAAATATACCTACATACTATATCGACATTACACACAGCGCCATCTAAGCAAAGCTTGTACTATGGAAGCCAGACTGTTTAAAAGGGACTGGATTGCACCTACGCGTCTTCAAACACGTAGGTTTACCCATAGATAATAGAATTATATGATACAAAAGTAATATGAGATGTGCATCTGGCGTGAAGTAACATAATCCAGAGATAAAGGCAAAAGTAAGTAATAAAACGTAGAGCATCATCAACCTACGCTGCTGAGAAGAAATTATAGCCACGCGTCAATATCACGATCACGAAGTTATCTTAGACTCATTTTTATTTCGGCCCACCATATGCTACCGTGTTTAACTAACTATGGTTTATTCTGTGTCTTAATGACACAGAAGAAACCACAGTTAGTACTATAATCCAGCCAGAATGCGGCAACAAAAACTGTGATGGCCAAAATAAATTGTCGGATGTAAAGTCGTCGGCCACAGCTCCCGTCCCAATTTGTATGCGTAAAGTGGCACATCTGCATTGCTGTCGAACGCCCCAACAATATTTTTGGCACGGAATTTTTAAAACTGCGCCAATATACGTAAGCTCAAACTAATACCTTCGTCTACCTACCACCTACTTTTGTAGCAAGGGCCAAAAACCGACTCATAGATATCTTTGAAATTATATGCGGTATACCACGTATTTGCTACTAAATTCCCTATACACACGCAAGTTTTACTGTGAACCGCGAAGGAATCCCACGGTTTTGAATGCGTATAGAATTTTTAATATGTGACTTGAACCAAGGTTTATAGTGAAAATTGAAAGCACCAAGCGACCGCTCGACAATTCTTAGAATAAAGTGTGCGTGGAACTGTACAATTTAAATAAACAAAAAATTACGCCTCGCAATCACAGGTAGCTTTTTGAATCACACTAATATTATAAACAAGCGACCCGACCCGGCTTTGCACGGGCAGTAGAGCATTAAGTTGATAAGGATTAAAACGGTATCCGTCTAAATAGCTTTTCAATTAACGCATTGTACGTGACAATATTTTTAGAAGATAGATTGGGTATAGTAAGCTTTCCTTATAAGGTAGATATATTCAACCGCGGACTTTTTTGTAGATGAAAATACGTATAGAACAACTAATAGAAATACGTTTTCGATGAAAGCTCTCGGTGGCTTGACTTTTTTCGACAATACCAACAATTATCATTACATTTCAACCAATTTGCACAAAACCTTGACAAATTATATACCTAAACCTTCCTCATGAACCATTATATCTATTGGTGAAACTCGCATGATAATCCGTTCAGTAGTTTTTTAAGTTTATCGCGAACAGACAGACGCGGCAGACAACTTTGTTTTATAATATGTAGTCCTGATCAACATTGCAACAGAACAGCCAAAGTTGTTTGATAAACATCCTAAAAATAATTAGCTACTTTTTAAACATTATATCCAAAGGCGTGCCAAAACAAAGACAAATTAATTGAATGTATATTCGCAGTCAATGCGTCATGTGCCGAGAGTCTGCCTCTATTTGTAAACACTTTCTCCTCGTAACAGACGGAATGCATGACATAATCACAACAGAAAGATCAATACAAACTGCGCGACTAATTGAATAAACCCTGGTTCAATAACAAGCCATCAATGGGGCCGGATGAGACGAAAGCCTTCTTAGAAAACCGTTGATCAAGCGTGCTCTCGCAAAGTCACGTCACCTGACACATTTTCACTAATGTCTACCTGCCTATCAAAAGTAGGAAACGACATTCCAAGTGTTTTTTTTAGCTGAGCTATATTATGATTCATGTTACACTCCCCATTTGGCCTTTCTACTTTATTAAACGGTTGTCAAGGGAATCATTATAAACGGCAAAATTTGTAATGTCACTCGAGTGATTGCAACACGCTATGTGTGCCTATAAAAATAATTGAGCTAATATTCGCTGTAAATGTCAAATTAAAAAAATAAATGTTCTGTGACACCCTGGAGTGTGGATTCGGTAGAAAATTGCAGATGCTTAAGTTAAACTGGTGGCCTTTGGTTTGACTACCCTGTTAGCTCAACGAGGCGAGTAGCCTATAGTGGCATACGTAGCCTGTTAACTCATTTGATAGAATAGCTGCTTCAAGAGCTGTAAGGCGTGGGTTCGATTCCCACCAGGACAAACACTTAAGTGACGATAAACGTTGTGGACGTTCTGTATGTATTATAAGTATGTATTTACAAAAAGTATATACGTATTCTATCAGTTATCTGATTCCCATAGTACAAGCTTTGCTTAGTTTGGTGCTAAATGGCGCTTTGTGAAATGTCCTACGATATTTATTTATTTATAAATGGAATTCTTTTGAAATTCTTAACAGTGTTTTAATGTGTTTTTCAGGTTTTTTGACATACGAGTATAAAATTTCTTTTTTTCTCTGAACAAGTGAAAGTATTATTATCTGTTTTGTGTTAAATCAATAAATAGATTCAGTATATCCACGCGTCACTACCAAATACTTTCTGTAAATGTTTAAGACTCAAAACCATTTATTTATACTGTAGCAATACATACAACTGAAAGTATCAATTTTGCAGTAGACTAAACTAAACTATCACAGCGGTGAAATCCAAAATAACTCAATAAATAAACTGCGCTGGCGCGGTCTGAATTGAGACGCGGACGGATGCAAAGATGCGGCTGCACTCGTTTCCACATCAACTAAAACATCCGGTGAAAAAAACCGGTCGGCAGACTAAGGTAGCACGCATAACGTGGTGATCATGCTGTAGCAATAGTTTAAAGCGATATTTAGCTATTTTAGTTTCCGTTATCTACTAATTTATAAATAATTCGTTTTTTTTTTTCATTTCAATTTAATCGTAAGAGTCAGAGGAGGGAAATGTGGCCAGAATGCTGGCAACATTGTCACGCTGGATGGCAATGCTAAGTTATTGACCAAAGTAGACGCCAACATTCTGTTATCTGACGCCTCCTCTAAACGTTTGGTTAGGTCCTTATATAGTTCGTGAGTGGCCTTCACGGACCTATAGTTCAACCCCAAACGGCACAAACAAGTAAATTCTATCTAAATAAATGTAATTTTCTCGTGACTTGTTAAAATTGTAAGCTTTATTACAAGTACCTGGATGACCGAGCTTTGCTCGGGTGAAAACACGGATAAAACGACGTTTTCTAAAAATGAAACCTAGCTAGATCGATTTATCGCCCCCAAAACCCCCTGCATACTAAATTTCATGAAAATCGTTGGAGCCGTTTCCGAGATTCAGACTATATATATACAAGAATCGCTCGTTTAAAGATATAGATATGAAAATCGTTGGAGCCGTTTCCGAGATTCAGAATATATATATATATATATATATATATATATACAAGAATTGCTCGTTTAAAGATATAGATATATGAATCTTTTAATTGTTTAGGACGTCGTCGTCAGACAAATGGATTTGGTTGTGAGTTCGTAACACAAATGGATTTCTATTTTTCAAGTTATGTGAGAAAATCTCATAAATCAAAGTTTGATAGTCGCAGATTTGCGTAACCACGATATTTTTGATCCGCTAAATTTAACCCTATGTTACATAGTATTAGACTTATGATCAATTGCAGTACCGAAAGTTGTTGAAACTTCAGAATGCACGCACATATAAAAAGAAAAAAAAACTTGTAGGGCCTTAATATCTGTTGCAGAAATGCCTTCAAATATTCTCATAGGTATGGTTCTTTTTTTAACTTAAATCTATTTGTATACAAAGATTTACATGTATAATTACGTTTAAAACATGTTTAAACATAACATATTGTACATAAATGTACAACACACAAACAAACATAACATAGTTTACATACACTAGCGGCCCGCCCCGGCTTCGCACGGGTATAAATCTCAGAAATAACAGTATTTTTCCACTATTTAATGGATGTTATTATACATATAAACCTTCCTCTTCAATTACTCTATCTATTAAAAAAAACCGCATCAAAATCCATTGCGTAGTTTTAAAGATTTAAGCATACATAGGGATATAGGGACAGAGAAAGCGACTCTGTTTTATACTATGTAGTGATATACAACACACAAACACACACAACACATGTGTTACATGTTTAACATTTATTATATTTTTTTATTTTTTGTTTTGTTTATGTTAGCTTGTGTTTAGGTTTATTATGTATGTTGGTAAATAAATTGGAAAAACTAAAAAACTACGCCTAAAAATTCAGTCCCGGATACATCCCGGATATATATTATGAAGCCATAATCCAGATTCACAAGACACGTTGTCGGTAATTACATTATTTAATTGTCTCTTAGATATTTATAGCATCACATCATGAGATCGGAACAATGCTTATGAACTCGTAAATTAATAGACAATGCCAGTTACGTGAAATATTACCGCAGCAAGGAAAATTATTTATCATTCTACATAACCGTACATTCCGGTACTTTCTATTTTTCTCACATGCCTATGATATGCGCTTGAGTTGTATTATGTGAAAACGATGGATGATAGCTAAGTGGATAGCGCGGACGGGTCACACCTCGGAGAGCGTGGGTTCAAATCCCAACAATTAGCTTAAACTTTGTAGCGGTGATGGCTCAGTGGTTAGTGCGGTAAGTTCGCATGCCGAAGGGCGTGGGTTCAAACCCCAACATTGAGCTTGAGCTGCCGGTGAAGGAAAAACATCGTGAGGAAACCATAGCGTGGTGGTAGGGTACTTTCTAGTACTCGGCTGGCTAGCTACCACCCTCAAGTTGAAAATCTGCCGCCAATCATCGAACGGTGTGTTCCGGCAGCCTCACTTGAGAGCCAGTTCCATTCCAGGCTAGGTGTTTACCATCTACGACCACACCGTCACTTAACATCAGGTGAGCTGTGGTCAAATAACTAGCCTGTCAGCCATAAAAAAAAAAACTGTCGCTGAAGGAAACTATAGCTAGTAAGGTACTTTCTAGTACTCCGCTGGCTAACTACCACACGAGTGTTACCTATTCCAGCATCTTTACTTGCGAGTCAGTTTCCATTCCAGTACAGGCTAAATTTACCATCTTCGACCATATTGCAAAACACGATGTTTGCCGTCATATAAAAAGAAATGTGGATATTACTGTACAAACGTTTTATCTTCAGTATAGTGTTTTGTTGAAGGTAAAATGCCAACTTAAAATACGTAACACGTGACCTGGCAAATCTCCTTACGAATGCTTTGAATTTTGCGACTTGTAGCAAGTTACGCACTAAGGAATTCATTCTTTATCTTTGTTTTTCGCATCGCACTGTGTCCATTTTCCAAGTATTTTGTTATTTTTAATTATTTTTGTGATAAATCTAATAAAATAAATCTGAATAATAGACAAAGTCACAAAAAGTAAGCAGGGTCAAGCACGGTCATGCCCTAGTAAAGTAGTGGTAACTTTATTAGAAGCGAACAGGACAGTGAAATAAATTTAATTTAAAGTATTTTTTTGCGGAATTAAGTAACGATGATAAGTATAATTAGTTCAAATCGCGTAAGTTTAAAAATTATACATATTTGTATTGTAATAATCTCCTGAGTTATCGGCTGAGTACAATTCACTACACACAAACCACAGGTCTCAGCATTTTTTTTTTGTAAAAGTAGATAATGTGACACGCCATGTCATACAGCCCCAATAAATTTTTTGATTCTCTAAAATATCTAAACTTAATTTAAAAAGTATAAGCCAAAATCAAGCTTATTTCCGACCAGCGAATAATGTATTTTCATTCGCCGTTTCCGACATCCGCATGCGCTTAACAAATTATACCTACAGAATTGAATGAAATATAAATCAAGTGCAAATTACGCTCGTGCGCAGAGTTCCGTAACTCCACAGTCCACGCAATATATTGAGGTTATTTATTTAATTATCGATATTCCAAAAACTCCAACAAAATAGTTTAATTATATTTAATTGCCAGAGTGGGTGTCCCCGATAGTTACAATAGGGGTGCCTTCAAGTCACGAGAGAATTGATTTATTTTAGGGAAGCGTGCTCCGTCGTAAACCGCATATTTGATTCACATCAGGCGTGTTGACATTCGCAAGCCTATTTAATAATAAAGAAAAATATTTAGTACTTCATGAATCTCAACGCAAGCTTTATTCACCCTTAATGTGCATTTACTGTTTAATGTCACATTTTAGAGAATCACACCGAATTTGATGCTTTTAGAAATTTTTATAATATATAAAACAGACAAAAACGCTGAAAGTTACGTTTATTGTATGACACTGTGTATGCTCCAGTGTAAAAAAAAAATGGGCGTAGATGTGCCGCGAACACGATCGTGTGCAAGTGAATACGTGTACATTTTTGGACACTAAGAAATCCTTCGGATATCCATGTTTCCAGTCCGCACTCAACGTAACGAATTGTTTGATCATTTTGCTATCGAGTGTTGTAATTAAATTTTGAATGTAGATGATGGATATGTAGCTACAATACCAAACTGTTACCCGTGATTTTGTTATCGTCAGTTTTTTTAACCCTAGGTCGGTCGCGCTAATTATTGTAACAGCGACGGTCGCATGGGGTCTTTGAAAGCCCTGTTATATTTTTAAGTTTTTTATATGATTCTTTTGTATATTCTTAATTTTTATTTATTGAATAAAAAGGTTATAAGGTGTAATTTAAAATAAATATTTAATAATCTTTTAAATCTTTGTTAGTTTTAATCAGTCTTAATGACACTAAACTAAAACATTTTTGGCTAATTTTTGGCAACTTTAGTTTAAACCGAAATAAAATCAATAACTATAATATTTTCTTTCTGAAATTAACATTAACTTGCAAAACAAATACTTATTTTAATGAGATCACAAAAAAAAACATATAATTATCAAAGTAAGTGGTTAAATTTTACACTTCATTTTGCTGTCAAATTTTAAACAGCGCAAAAGAAATCTAAATCTCTGAACTGAGATTACCGCCCTTGCTATGTCCATACCAATGCCATCAGCTGGGAACACCTCTTCAATTTTCAAATGGAAAGACTTCTGTGTACCAATCAGGTATAATAGCCTCAGTAGTGCTCTTATCTCTGGTATGTTTGTCGGTTGTGAATCTCGTAACCTTTCATATTTGTCCTGAAGAGTCCAAATTTTTTCGTTTGTGGATTGTTTGTGTTGTATTCAGTACATCTATGGGAAAATATAAACTCCAACCCTCGAAAGGGGTATTGATATCACAAGCTACATTCGTGGACCCGGCAAATACGATATAATATTATGCTGTCGTGTTCGAACTGAAGCATTGGGAGAAGTTTTCTTCCAGCGATATATTATGGTTTCAGTATTTCCATTGCGTAGTTTCCGATGAACAACATAATAGTTCGATGTTCTTATATGTGCGATTAGAACATTCTCTTCGTCATCATCGTCTGAATTTAGTTCTTCAGGCGGTTCAAGATCCGATATGCCGTCTTCATCAGAATCGGTTTCATGAGGACTTTCTTCAAGCACATCGGGACCATAATTAGAGTGCTTACTATCACCTTCATCAATCTAATCATCCAGATTATCTTCAGACGCTTCTTCAAGCCATCGGATAATTTGCTCCTCTTTAGAACGATCCATTTTCGGCTATTTATTTCATAAACAAGTGATTGCCTTCGACCAAAAAAAGTTACACGATTAGTCGCATGGGGTCTTTTAAAGCCCTTGCGCAAAACAAACGTCTATCTAGCGCAAGTGCAGCGCGCTAACTGAGTGGTAACTGCACTATTTTGAACTTCAGTATTATTTAGGAAGCTACTATAAAACAGAAGTTTGTACCTTTACTATTAAACAAAATATATCAATTTTTCTGGACCCCGTGCTTTCAAAGACCCCATGCGACCGACCTAGGGTTAATTGTCTCCCACTGAGGAAAACTTCACGTCAATATTCTTCGAGTACGGAACCCTAAAGAGTAACAGAACAGAACAAAACATTGCAAACAGCGTGGCGTCAAAGATACGCATCTCGATGAAAGGAGATTAAATTATTTTACGCCTCCAAAATACAAAACACAATTTATATTCATTTGTGATTGAGATAAAAAGAACCCAGAGAGCGTGAATAACTTTTTCTTTTTTATTACATTCATTTACTCTTTACTTACCGTATAATTTGTGTTACGGAACTACTCGTTGGCAAGACGTGTTCAAAGATAATAAACGCCGTCACTTACCTGAAACAAGCAAAAAAAACAAATTAGTAAAACTTGCGAAGATTAGTTCATTTATTACCAGTAGACACGATGCTGCTCGTTAAATCTACAATATTGTAAAAATTGTGGCTTTGGAAGTTTAACTTGAATAATGTTGGCACAGAACCGATTAAGAAGAGCTGCCAAAGTTCAACAGTGGCAAATATAGGCTAAAATGATGATGATGATGATTGTTTATCGATAACTAAAATGTACTGTTTAGTATTCCGCCTATTTATTTATTTTGTTAGCGATGATTGCTCAGTGGTTAGCGCGGCCGGTTTACACGCCGAAGGGCGTAAGTTTAACCCCCAACAAGAGCTTGAGTTGCTCGTGAAGGAAAACATCGTGAGGAAACCATAGCATGGTGGTAGGGTACTTTCTAGTACTCGGCTGACCAACTACCACCCTCAAGTTGAAAATCTGTCGCAGTATGTTCCGACAGCCTCACTTGAGAGCCAGTTCCATTCCAGGACATCTTCGCCTACACCATCACTTAACATCAGGTGAGCACACACACTTGGACCAAATTATATGGAATTTATATAACTGGAAAACTAAGTGGTACTTGTAGATCTCCTTGGCAGGAGGTCGTGGGTGTCATGTAGGTATTACCGCAGAACCAGATATTCTACTGCCAAACAGTAGTGTGTAAACATTTCTGTGTTCGGTTTAAAGAGTGCTGTAGCGATTATATAAGGCTGTTGAGACTGAACATCATATCTCTCAAAAGTATTGAACACCAAAGCAACGACGTTTTCAACTAAGTTTTTTGCTCAAAGTTCTGGATATCGCTTCAATCACATCACACATCATCAGCAATAGGACGTCCACTGCAGGACATAGGCCTCCTCCTGGGGGGGTTTTGCCGATACTCGCCACGCTTGGCAGGCGGGTTGGCGAGCGCAGTTAGGTGTGATTGTTCAAGAAAGACGGCAACCACGGGTAGAGAGGGTGGGGTACTATTCTTACGCCGGCACCACCACGGCATATCGCTTCAATGGTCATGTGCAATCTTTTACCATAAGAAAAGCGTTTTGTACATCCCATTCCTTTTAATCTAGAATATTTATATAGGGCCATTCATACATCTGTAAATACTCGTAAATTAATCATCCCATTTTTCCCGATAGTAATGTATTTGTACTAAAAATATGTAGATCCTATTTTATTTCAAATAGATATTCCTTGGAGTATAAAAAATTCGCAAAACTTATTTTATACACCAACGTCCAACTGTACAAACTTTTATAGGAAAAACTTAATTCAGTAATTTCCCTCGGTGCTATAAAATTTACTGAGGGACTGTTACTGTCCCTCGACAGGCAAATTGGATTTTGAATGAGGTTAAATTTGCCACACCTGTGTGTACTTAATTAATGTAGACAACTAGATGTATCCCTATCTTTACTTCCTTACTTTTTAATACCCACTTTCCTACTATTAGACGATATTTCTTGTGTTTTTTAAATCCAGAGTAAAGCAGTTCCTTTTAGGTAAGCGTGATACACATTAAACCGTAATACTGCTTAAAAAACCAGGCAAGATGAGGTCAAATGCGAACCAATTTTAAAATTCAAAAGTTTAGGCGACTCTGTTTCATTCTAAGGGATATCACTAATCACCCCAAACTAAGCAAAGCTTGTACTATGAAAGTCAGATAACTAATAGAATACTTAAATACTTTTTTTGTAAATACATACTTATAATACATACAAAACACCCAGACAAAGAACAAACAAACATCATTACAACACGATAAATTTCACGGTTGATAAAAGATATCATAGAGTCATGAAGCCTTGAGAAATGACAGTTCAGCCCCCACAACAGTGAGTCATTCACTAATGAGTAAAGTCCTGAATCATTGTTTTCATCGATACAATGAAGGGTATAAATTGCGAACCCACACTGACTTTGAATGTTTTATGGAGAGAAAATTACCTTATTAACGCCACATTGTAGCAGTAACAAAGCTGTGAAGATGGCCTGCATTGCATAACATTTTCACAGCGTAATCTAGCCCGAAACTAAGCAAAGTTATGGGAAGTAGATAACTTATAGAATACTTATTTTGTAAATACATACAGAAAACTAAGACACAAAACAAAAACAAATAGGTCAAACAAATGTTAGTCCAGACTGGAAATTAACCCACGCCCATCAGCTTTCGAAGCAAACTACTACCAAATTAGCTAAGAAGCTGAAGAGTTTAAAAAATCTATACCCCGACTGCAAATAAAAAAAAAGGAGAAAAACTTTTAAAACCATTTTTTATTTCTAATTAAATTTAAACATATAACTTCAACATATTTTTGTAATCCCCTTTTAATTTCCTTTATTGAGATACCCTACTTGATAGGTTTGGTTATTTTTTTTTAATAACGTCAAAAATCCACCATCTTCATTTTTTGTTCAAAACCCCCTAAGGACATTTGGGTTGTTGAGACGAATCTAACGATACTTTAATTGTCGTGATATATTCGGCCGTTTGCAAAATACGAGGTAATAAAGAAAACATAACATACAAGATACGCGCGAAAAACATAACCCTTCCTTGGCAGTCGTGTAAAAAAACAGTCAAATATTTGAAAATAAGTAGATATATAACAGTAAAGATTGTACAGCAAATTAAAATACTTATGAGATAACAGTCACGATCTGACTAAGATCAAAAACCACGGAAACGCAAATTTGTTGACACGTTCTGTTTTGATTTATTTACATAACTACAGATTTAAGAATATTTGAAAGAGTACAACGTATGTATGACATCTGTTGTCTGTAGCAGATCCTGTAAAGTATTGATCATAGTTTCTATTTATCAAGTGCACGAGAAACTTAAAAACTAAGTACGATTTCATTTTAACTGAACCACTGACATTTTCCTCTTAACGAGCATCGGAACGCAGTAGGAATTCTATCGAAGAGCTACGCGAAAAACTTAGAAATTTTGTAATGACGGCCTTCAGAGCGCGACCAGTTCTTGTAGCAGCTCTCACTTCCACGGCCGGAGGAGGTCGCTTCGTTAAGCAAGGTTTACTTACTTTTATGGTGAAAGAAACCTGATGTGAGAATTATGGTGTTTGGAAGACTTCATGTTTTTACATGGACGCAAAATCGCTGCCACGAGCGAAACGATAGGTACCAAAGTATCCTAAGTACACTGCTGGCCTTATAAGGCGCATGGTAATCCATTGAGACCTTATTTAGTTATGAATAAGGAAGACTCGAAATGCGTGTTCATGTTTTATGAATTGTGTTCTATCTCTTAAGACGTATTAGGTATGATGTTAAAGAAGTCTAATATTCAGTGAGAGATTGTGAATGTAGAGACCAACAATATGTTACGTAACCTTTGACAGTTTTATTTACTATGTCATGTTCTAATGGAAAGTTTTATACGTTAGCAAGTTGCACATAAATAATAAACAAATGTGGCACACTGGTACGCGTGTAATATACTACTTTGTAAGTTGGCGCAGCGATCCACCGCAAAAAGCGCTGCAGTCGTCGTTGATGTGTGACATCGTGTGATAAAACATTAAAACTCATTGCCGGTGCCGTAAAATTCAATACGAATGTCCTCAAATCCAGAGCATGTTATTTATGTGTAAACAGGTTCTTTCTAAATATGCATGCTCCATTCTAGAACCACATTGTTGCTTAACATCAGGCAGTATGTGGTCAAACGCGGACTTATTACCTTTTTTCATGAAACTTATGAGACAATTTTTTTTTTTTTTATCTTTCTTCTTGGCATCGCACTCTGTGCATTCTGCCAGTTTGAATGTTTTTATATTTTGTATGCAGTTTAGTTTTCAGCATCTTTATCTTTATAGACAAAGTCCAGTCTTGGTCAAGTCCAGTCCGTGTCAGTCAAATCTAGTCATGCTTTAGTAGAGTAGTGGCGACTTTACTATAATAAGCGTCGATGGAGTTTTAGAAGCAATACGAAAAATCATATTTCACCGCATTATATCAGTTTCCCACACTCGCGCTTGTAATTTAAGCACTTTATGAATAAAACACCACTAGTTTTATACATAAAAACTCGAAAAAACACTAGTTTTGGAAAAAAATACAATGGGGCGACACGACTCTTTCCGCGTTCCCGCCAAAAACCAAAATTGTATAATAGTTGCATGTTGTTGGTATACAAATTATGTCATATTTCGCAGGGCCTTGTCTGCCTTGTAAGCAGGGCTAACGCAGGCTTGCGTGTGTTTGTGGAGCATGTACAAACAGCTTAATAATGTAGGTAAGCCGTCCACGGTTCGTGGGCAGACGTGTGAATACAGATTGTCTGTTTATTTACCGACCATGGAAAATTAACGTCAAACGTCATCGTTCATACAAACAGTACAGTCTCCTGTCAATAACAAAATTAAATATATTTCAGAAAAATCTCTTACAAATCAATCAATCATATGCTCAAACAAAAGATCTTTTGTAAATAATAACGTAATGAAACACGTGTATGTTTTGCTTGTTTATGCTGTAACGAATATACTTACAAATTCGGATGAAATTTGGAATAGGAATATATATATATATATATATTTTATGTAAAAATAATGTTATTCTAATAATTGTAGCTAATATATTTAATAATTTAGTATATAAACATTATTTATCTGCATGTTAATGTATATTTGTATTTTATATGTATATATTTTGTATATTTATTGTATGTATTTTTTTTAAAATTTATAGTAAGTATGTTTTTCTGTTTGTATATATATAAATATTCTGTCTCTGTCATTTTATATAATTAATATTATTTGCTTTTTTTACACCAACTTAAATTTATCTACACTTTTAATTTCCATCCTAAGGTTGTCTGGAAGAAATCGCTCTAGGTGATAAGGCCGCGCTTGTACACCGTTTATTTGTTGTTTCTATGTTGTATTTTTTGTTTTGTTACTTTCTTTCTCTTTTTTTATTTTTTGTATGTATTTATGTAATATTTGGTGTATAATAAAGTTGTATTGTATTGTATAATGAGACGAACTAGACGCTCTCCTGATGGTAAGAGATAACACCTGTCCATGACTGTTGCTGCGATACACCGAACTTTGATTAGCAAAACAAAGTCTGCAATATCCCTAAATATAAATAAAAAAAACGTTTATCTGTTTTGTACAACTGCTGAGCGAATATCACTTACTGTGTAAATTATGACAAAAAAAACCTAAGCTTAGGTTACGAGCGCATATACAGAGCAGTCATACACAGGATTAGAAGCTTAGGCTATAACGCTCGCTTCGTTGTCGGCCTACCGCCTAAATTCTTCAAATTCTACATAATGTCATTTTATGAAACGAAACGCTAAATTCTAAAGCCTACGTACTATTGCAAACATTTATTATTCGTTTTTCCAGCCTCAATGTTTTTTATTATTTATATTATCTCAAGTTTTATAAGAGCCTACGTGCTCGACGAACAAGTAAAATTATGTTATTTTTCTGTACTACTAGGATTGAATTACTTACACTAGTAATTGTACAATTTATAGATTCATCATCAGCCATAGAACGTCCACTGCTGGACGTAGGCCTCCTCCTGGGGGGTTTTGCCAATACTCGCCACGCTTGGCAGGCGGGTTGGCGAGCGCAGTTAAGTGTGATTGTTCAAGGAAGACGCTGCTGCCCATCTTCCGGATTACATCCCTTAGCCGACTCTTACGGCAACCACGGGTAGAAAGGGTGGGATACAATTCTTACGCCGGCACCACCACGGCACATAGATTACGGATTATAGATTATTTCAGACAAATAAAGATATAATTTATTTTTAAATTTTTACCCCAAGTTTAAAACCCCGTTTAAAGTAAATTGAGCTTGTTGAAGCATAATGAAAAGTGAACCCAAGAAAGTTTAATTACTCTTAAGGTTTTTATTACATTTAATGAATTTTCTACATTTCGTACTTTCACATTTAGATACCTACGTATTTTATTATCTAGTTAATTCAAAACTACAAGTGCAACATATGGCAGCAGAGGGGCAGAGCATATAATTAAGTCACTAACATACCAAGGTTTTAATTTGAGGTTCATTTAGTACAATGAAACCTCCTTCAATTGTACAAAAGTAAGTAACTTAATAAACCATGTATTTAAAAAAAATAACAGTGACAACATTTATGTTAATGATATCTAATTATGATAAAGATATTGAGCCCCCAGTTCAAGGATTCGTTAAAATAACTAAATTGCTAAATATGTCCATAATTCGTTTATTATGAACGTTTCCATCGTAATAATAGCGAGGGAACGTCATTGTTAAGTGTAAATGTTTAGCAATTAGTAGTTTACGTAAAATCATGGAAACCGTGTCGTGGGATTCATATTGTTTGCTCACGACAACTGTTTTGCCTTGCAAGTGCCTTCACTTGTTTGCTAGTACCTTTGACAATAAAACAAGGATAGTAGTACTAGAGTAAGGAAGTAGCTCTTTACGACCAACTTAACGGATTTGCGGAATTGAAGAACTGGAATCTTTATTTTTTATTAATAAATAGGCATATGTTTGACCACCATATCGCCGAAGATGCGGTATACGATGGAGAAGGCTTACCTAGAAGAAATAGATTTATTCGCCTTGAATCTATCACAAAACAAAGTAAAAAGTTTAAAAAACTATTATCCAACTAGGAAAAAACAATTACATATATAAATTTAAGAATAAAATATAGCTTATGACCCCCAAAACGTAATACATAACTAAAAAACATAACATAAAATGGAACACACGTAAATACATAGGTACATAGATTAGACTACTAAAACATAGGTAACTCTTTTTTGGTTTGCTGTAGTAAAAAAGTTTCTATAACTTGTTTTTTTTTGTCGATTTGTGTAAAATTATTGCCTTGTTAGCACATAAATTATGATTAATCTGAACTCTGAAGCTATTTGACATTGATTCCATACCGTCCAATCAAATTATTCAACACATAATAGTAATGAAAAAAAGGTTTGTCTGTTCTATCATAAAAACCCAAACTTAGGTTATAAGCAAGCTATACAGGGCAGGCATACATATGGTTATAAGCTTGGGCTGTACCTAACCCGCAAGGGGGTTATTGTGGAAATTTATTGTTTACTAATGGTTAATTTTAAGCCATGTTCGTGAACATGGCTTAAAGTTAACCATTCGTGAATCAAATGAAATGATCGTCTACATTGAAAGCTGACATCTATTTGTTGAAATCCATTTGAGGTTGACTGTACTTGTAAGTTGTTCGCTATTGTTTATAACTTAGGTCTACTCGAACAAAGTTGGTCAAGCAACTGCTGTTGAATATTAAAGCGTGTCCTTTTAGAAACTTATTATATCGGCACACAATTCTTGAGTGTAATCGATAATTTTTCTGAACGAAAATTTTGCGATTCAAGGTTTTTGTTTTGAAATTTTCTACAAAATGCGACAAACACTATAAAACTTGGAGTTTTTGGCTTCAATATTAAATTTTCAGATAAATAAGCAAATAAATATTGTAGGACATTTAAAACAGCGCCATCTTGCCCCAAACTAAGCAAAGCTTGTACTATGGAAACCAGACAGCTCACACACTTATAATACATACAGAACACCCAGACACAGAACAAACGTTTGAACAATTAATGTTAGTCTTGGGTGGGAATCGAACCCACGCCCTTTACAGTTCATAAAGCAGATTAATACCAAATGAACTAACAGGCAGTCAGATACATTATAACCTAAGACTTTTCAAGGTCAGTTATCTTCTAAGTCAGCGTGCTTCATCTTCGGTCGGCGACTTCCTCTGCAACGTTGAGCGCTTACCAAGAGGCTAGTTGGGAGGCAAACACAGACTTATCCGCGATAGAGGCGTAGTGAAGTTATTACTCGTCAACAAAGAGCCAAATTCGCTAACCTATTATATCAGCCTCCTGCCCGAAAAGATTTATATAAAAAAAAAATGTTTTTAATATGTGTATTGTAATTTATAATAATTTACCAAATGACATAAAAATTCTAAATGGAAATAAATTTAAAAATGTTTGACTGATTGGCTTCTTAACAACTGTTTCTACAGCGTTAAGGAGTTCATGAATTTTTCTTATAAATAATAATTAATAATAATGTAATATGGACTAATTAAATTAATGTATCTACTGTTAACATTTGCACGTCTGCATGCAGACTGAATACATTGTAACACTACAAAAAAATATTATAAGACCTATATATACCTACATGTATTCTTGTAAATAAATTATTTGATTTGATTTGATTTGTAAAAAATAGGTTTTATGCCTCGATGGCACTGTGTTAATGTTCTTCGATAATTATTATTTAATAATTATTTTTATAAAATAATATATGGTCCTTATGCCTTTTCCGACGCTTGCCTACTACCTAACAACATGCAAAACCTTGACAGATGCCTGTTATGATGGTTGAACAATAACAATTGTTATCGATTATACGCGGGATGCAAATTATCACGTTACCTCACAATATGCGTAATCAATCCTGTCTATATTATACTTACGTATGGTAACATGGTCATATACTTGGCTTATTTTGCACCCTTTTTTTGTTCTTGAATTCTTTCCATCCTATAGTTGCCTGAAAGAGGTCGCTTTTAGCGATATGGCCGCCAATTGTTTCAATATACTATATTTGATGTGAGCAATAAAAATTTATCTATCTATCTATATAGGGGCGTAGCAAAAATAATACGGGGCCCTTGCTATAAGGGCCCCAATATGTGTAAGCATAAATTCGTATGCCTCTTAGGCCACAGCAACAATGGATGTCCAGGACAGACTAGACTTTGTACGATTATATGTTCGCTAACAAGTTTGTGAAAGAATAATAGACATGACCCGTGGAGCTATGAAATTAAAGTCGGGTAGAAGGGCCCCCAACAAATGATACAGGACCCGTCTAGGGCAAGCTAGTTCATTGCTATCTATAATCATTCATATTCCACAGAAATTATCAATTTCAATAAAATAAGTAATGTTATTTTTTCTTTGTTTACGTTTTTTTTTTTTTAATTTTTCAAAAAACTTTTATAATTTTTCTAAAGGAATTATTAGAAAAATAGCTTAATATATCCAGCCCTTCTTAACTGATGCGATTACCAACGAAGGACATTTAAATCATATTCTTGTTTACTTTTTAAGTTATATACGACAAAACAAAAGTAAAGTTATGATTTTATGTATATACATATTATGTACATTGTACAAGTATGTTACTACTGTATTCCTTCATATCTATTAAACTAAACGACACTTTACAAAAAATAAAATTGTATTTACTACAAATGTAATTTAATTTCTGTGCAATACAAAACTGTCGCGTGAAATGTTAATTTATTTTTGAATGGCGCGTTTGTGCCGTGTAAAAAGCCTTAAGCCAAAAAGCCTAAAGCCTTTATTAGCCTTCAGTGTAAGCCTTTTTATGACATTTCACACAACGTCATCTAGCTCCAAACTAATAAACACATGTACTATGGAAACCCGCTAACTGATACAATACTTACATGTATTTTTTGTTTTACTTATGCAGGATCACTTACGTTTAATTATATCGGATACTTCGACTATAGTTTCGGCCACATCCGGTCTCAGGAGACAAAGCTGAGAACAACGCGCGCGCGGCTGCCTTGCTTCGCACACAAAAATGTGTCAAAACCACGCCTGTTTTCATACTTGTATGTATATAATTTGTGTAAATACTTATAATACACACATTTAGAACAATCAGACGCAGAAAAATCTTTTTTTTTTTTAATACTTTGTAGGTTTGCATTTGACCACGCCCTGCCTGATGTTGAGCAGGATGTAGTGTAAGATGAAGCACGCTTACCTAGAAAAAACCTATTTACTCTGGATTTGAAGACACCCAAGTTGTAGGTATTTCGCGGGAAAACAGACGCCGGCAGAGAGTTCCACATCCTCGTTGTAAGTATTAAGAATGTGGAATCGAAGGGTTTAGTTCGAACATGGGTTAACGTATAATAACGCGTTTAGTATTTATGTTTGACCTCATTGAGAGTTGAACCCACGCCCTACAGATCATAACGCAAAGCTACTATCGAATGAGCTAACACGGCAACCCATGTTTAGGTATCTAATGCTCGTTGCGATTCTGGTATGATTTAAGATGTGAACATAACCTCCTAACCTCAGGTCACGCAGCACCAGAAATGGCACGGGTGACCTTATTCAGCAGGCGGCGACTTTTGATGCGGTCTGTGCGGTAAACACAATGGCATGAATCACGTTCTCACAATTGAAACAGTGGTCACCATAGCATGCTTCGTTGGAAACTTACCATCCACAATTATGATGTACCTACTCTGTTTACATGTACATAAAGCGGCAAAAAAGAACCGTAATGAAGGTTTTGCTTGCATTGGGATTTTTTAACTAATTAAGTTTATTATTATCTATTTATAAGACTTTCGTCGCGTTGGCTCTACTTTATACTACTAGTAACGCCATCTAGCGGTGAGTAGCTGAATCACTTACATGCTCTGAGTGCGTCCAGTGATGGTGGCAGTGTTGCCGAGCTGCCTCCCTGCATGGCCGCTAGGGCGGCGTACGACTCGCGATCACATGGTAACACTTCACTGTATTTTCTCTTCCTGTGCATTATTGCTTTCCACATCTTGAATTTTGTTTTCGTTTTCTCCCTTTGTAGACTCATTTACATCTATTTCAAATACACTTTTATGGTTACACTTCACTTTGAATATTAATTTTGTATGAAGACTTAAAACTGATTTTTTTTTTTTGGTTAGACCGTGTAAGATTTCCGGTGGGGTCAAAGAGTAGGTAATTGATAGATGCAGACAAATTGGCGTGTAAATCACCGAGAGTACAACAAGCGTTAACAATTTCAATGAATATAGCTGCCCTCTACTTTCATCGCTATCTGTTGATCAAATGCCACGGTTACTGATTGAAGAATGTCTTCGCAGGCACTTTAGTACATAATTTCTGATAGAACTAATAATGACGTTGATTCTGTGATTTTTATCATTTCTGAAAGGATTTTAGAATAGAGAATCTGTAAAATGTGGTAAGAAGGTAACCGACATGATTGTAAGGTCAGATTGTATAGTGCTTCCATGCTACCTAGGTAATTGTTTTTAGATTGACACATTTTTTTCTTTCAGATATATAAAATAAACTAACAGTCAAATTTTAAGTTAATATATTTGGCACAGATTCGTATATAGTTATAATTATGTGTTATTTTATATTATAAAGATCTTGTCGTATTTTTAATATAGAATATTTACACGTTTATTATGTTTTTGATTTGAAATTAAAATGTGGTAGTTTATTAATAACCGCAGACAAATACAACGACGCCGGGGGTCGAGTAAAAATAAATCACATTCAATATTATGAACATTTACATTTTAGCCAACATGTTACGAAAATGTTAGTAGAATTAGGTATAAGCGATCCTAATGAGATGGCTATTTTGGATTTTGAGCTCATGAAGCTAAATTGAGGATGAAACTATTAAAGTACTACTCCTTTAAGTAGTACTTGATTTATCCAGAATGTGGAACTAGAATTTACAAATGGTTTTGTAGCTATGATGGCCAAACAAACATATCTCACATAATTATTTTTATGTAAAAGTAATGTGATTAACGATACGCTCTCCTGATGGTAAGAGATAACGCCTGTCCATGACCATTGCAGCGATACACGGGACTTTGAATAGCAAAACAAAGTCCAAAACATCGCTGCGTTGGGGCTCATTACTTTGAGACATTAGATGGTTACTCCCAACAACCATGTAATTTCGCTAGCTGCAGTATCCGTCAAACCGGAACACAGTAATGTTTATACACTACTGCTTGGCGACAGAATATCTGGTACAGCGGTAGTACCTACCTAGACGGCCTCCAGCTAAGAAGATTTACCACCAAGTACAAACTATAAACTGGTTGATAACCATAATGATGACACATGAAGTCTTTATTCTATAAACGAGTTACTACTGTCCTTTAGGCGAGGCAAAGGTCCCCTTCTCGTAGCTATACCAAACGATAATGATACGTATCTTTATTCAACCATACCAGTGGTCAAGACAATTGGAAGTCAATGCCAAAACGCTATATTGAATATTAAGGGCGTGCGCCTCCATCCTAAAAAGGCACAAGTCAAAACAGTGAATCTGGATCGAATAACCGTCCGTGACACTTAGAACAATACAGACACAGGCGCAAGTTTTTTTTAATGCTTGACAGGCTAGTTTTTGACCACAGCTCACCTGATTTTGATGTTAAGTGACGGTGTGTTTGAAGATGGTAAACACACCTAGCTTGAGCTACCGGTGAAGGAAAACATCTTGAGGAAACCATAGCATGGTGGTAGGATACTTTCTAGTACCTACTCGGCTGGCTAGCTACCATACAAAATGTAAAGCCTAACAAAACTAAAGGACGTAACAGTGTGTCCCGACAGTTTTACTTGAAAGCCAGTTCCACTCCAGGCTAGGTGTGTTTACTATCTTCGACCACACAGTCAATTAATATCAGATAAGCTGTGGTCTAACATCTAGCCTGTAAACCATAAAAAAGTAAGTATTTACTTTCTAGTGAAAATCAAAGTTACTCGAATGTAAAGAGCCTTGAAGATATTTCGAATTCTTAAATTCAAAGGAAATAAATAAGAGGACAATGTAATGTACCATAGCGTTTTAGCTCCTCTGTGTCATCGACGTAGAGTTAACTATTTTTATCTATAATGACTAAACTCCCCCTAATCAAAGAGCCAGTGCAACAAGATGTAGCAAATCAGTGTTAGTTTAACAATTAATCAAATGAGGTCAAATGGTGAAATGTAGTTAGCGATGACAACATTTGGATCGTGTCCAAGCATCGAACAACCTTAATTAAAACTGTTAAAACTAATGTGTTTGAAATCAACTTCCATGTTACATTTATTTCACAAAATGAGATGTTATAAAGTTTGACATCGAAGTGGCTGTTTCTTAATGCGTTTGTGAAGAGATATTTAGTACATAATAAAATATAACAATGTAATTTTATTAATTAAGTGCGGATATTATCAAAACAATCCGAGGCAGAGTCTAATATGAGAGATTTGATCTAACAATTATGAGAACTGATGCTGTGAACAACGTTTTCTATTCTTTTAATGTTTGGTTGTGAATTGTAGAATTGTAAAACTGTGGATACAATTAACGCCTTTTGTGTGCCTGTACAATTTTTAGACTCCAAATAGTTATCGTAATTACGTAGATATGACAATGCAAGCAGTAGTGTCTAAACATTACTGTGTTCTGGTTTGAAAGGTACTCCAACTAGCGACTTTACAAGGCTATTGAGATTAATCATCAAAAATAATGAGCGACAATCTTTGTTTTATTACTAATTATTTCCTAATTTCTGGGTACCGTTGGCTCGTGGACAGGCGCTATCTCTTACAATCAGGAGTGTTTTGTTCGAATGATTACTTTAACAGAAAAAGGTTAATAGTTCCACTGTTTAATCCACTGAAGAGTTTAAGTTCTATAACTCATTAGTCAGACACCATTGCTATGACAGGAAAATAGCCGATGAGATTGACATATGATCGAAAAGGGTAGATAAAAAGTAGATTTCAGCAATATGCTGTGGTTAGAAAATAGTCGAAGATAATAATTGACACTTTCCTTTTAAATCTCTACATAGTATAAAACAAAGTCGCAACCCGCCGTCGTCTGTACGCTTAGATCTTTTAAACTACGCAACGGATTTTAATGCGGTTTCGATTAGTAGACAGAGTGATTCAAGAGAAAGGTCTATATGTATAATACATGCATATTACAGTAGAGAAAATCTGAGAGTTTCAATGATTTGTAAAGTGATGTAGTAAAAAACATTTGTTTCTGTTCGCTTACATTGCAAACGCTGGCTAAACCTTACGAGATTGATCAAAATTATGTAGTACGGAATTCGACCACGCAAGTGAAGCTGCAGGTAGCTGCTAGTAAAGTATAAAGTCGATTGCACAGCGTCATCTAGCCCTAAACTAAGCAAAAGCTTGTATTATGGGAACCTAACAAATTATAGAATATTCGTAGATATTTTTTGTGTTGGAAATACGAACCTATTAACAATACACTAAATCTACGTCTATGTTCGTCACATATATTTTTGTCTTGGGCGGGAACCGAACCAACGCCCTATATCCTCTAATGAAATGCAATACAGTCACCACAAGTTCAAAATTAATGTCACTAAATCAAGTATTACAAATGGGAAAATACTCAAGAAAAACGTCTTCACTCAAATAATCATCTACTGATCACTCACGAGGCATATCGAGTTATATAGCCTTTTGTCTTAATTCACCATTGTTGTACCAAATAAGTGGCCGTCGACTGACCGTTTCGCATACAATAGATGGAATTATCGGAATATGATTCAACGGTAACTTATGTAGCGATGACATTAGGTCTAAGAATACTAACTAATAGTCAGAATCAGCCCTGTTTTTAACACAAACAAATACAAAAAATAGAATAAAATAAATATTTAAGGGGAAGCCCCTTAAATATAATATAATATACAAAAAATGAGATTTTTACTCGATATTGATAACGGCAACAGTTATTTACTTTAAAAATGAATAATTTAAATAAAACAAATATTTAAGGGGGTTCCCATGCAACAGACATGAATTTTTTGCCGTTTTTATAGTTAATGGTACGGAACCCTTCGTGCGCAAGTCCGACTCGCACTTAGCCGGATTTTTATAATCTGTCCCACAGCTGGGTACGGGTCTCTTCTCAAAGAGGTACAGGGTAAGGCACCACCCTGGAAGTACTCGTTGGCCAGTTGGCATTTCATACATCTTCAAGAACCTTTTTTAAGAACATGTATCCTTCAGTGTTTCTTTTTTTAAATAATAAATTGGCTTACGTTTGACCGCCATCTTGCCTGAAGTTAAAAAATGACGCGGTCTAAGTGACTAAGGTGCGGTGTTTGAAGTCAGCGGCAATACGCACATAACTTAGAAAAGATAGTGGTCTGTGCCGTGGGATTCGTACCCAGGACCTTTAGATTGGAAGCTGCCGAAACTTACTGTTGAATACGTACATTAGTTTACTGCAGATTATAACAGTTGTTTTTAATAATTTCACGTGTATGTTGTGTAAAAAAAAAAGATAAAGCAAGTGTAAATTAAAAAAAAAACTCTCGACACCAGCATTGACATACTTTTTACTTTTTACCGACTTTTTACACATACGACCTAGAACAGAAGGGAAACTCTAAAGTGAGGCTGCTCGGAAACATCATTTTAGGTTGGCGACAGTTTTTTAGAGAATACAATCCCGGGATCCCAAATCTCGGGATCCCGGGATCCCGACCGTTTTCTGGCCCCGAAAATCCCGGGACTGTACTTGGCTAATCTCGGGATTTTCGGGATTGCCACAAACAAGTCTAGTTTGTATTCCGTAGTCCGTTGCGTCTTGAAAATAACCTTGCCTATATTATTTTAATACATTACGACAAAAAGCAACTCGTACAATACGTAGGTAGGTACCCACTATTTACTACACAGGTACAGTCCTAATAATATGTTTGTCGTTGAACTTAGAAGGGACTTCCCCACTCGGAATACTTTAATACAATACTCTTAAGGTAATTCCCCAACGGACCAACAGGGGAATCACCCGATCATCTCATATCATAATATTGTTGCGGGTATTTCCCGTCGGGGATTCCCTGTACGAAAGTATAAATATGCAAATCAGGTTTTATTTTTTTCATTTATTGTTCTGTCAGTGACGGGTTACGTAGGCTACGCCATTAAAATTTAAAAGTCAATTATCTGAAATTAAGTATTTCAAATGGCGGGAGACTTTGTTAAACATAAAAAAGACAGTGATACGACGTCAGTGTGGAGTTATTATTTAGTTGCGAAGGACGGGAATAGTGCTAAATGTAAGCGATGCCCAGCCATCCTCAAGACTTTGGGTGGATCAACTAAGGGATTACATACACATTTGTTATCAAAACATAATATCAAGGTTATATCAGCTTCAACAAGTCAAGATTCTGAAAATCTGAACACAGCACCGCCGCCAGCCAAGCGAAAGTTAGATGATTATTTTACTAAAAGTGCCGACGATAGCCTGGATGATATCTTGGCAAGAATGATTGCATTAGATGGATTTCCATTCAGTGTATTCATAACCTCAGATGATTTGAGAAAATTGCTCTTAGCAAAATACACGGATTTACCAAAGTCAGCCGTCACTGTTCGAAAACGTGTTATGAATTACAGTGAAAAAATCAGAAAGCAAGTAACTGCAGAATTACAACATTTGAAAAGTGCAGGTGAAAGATTTAGTCTTTCTTTCGACGAGTGGACTTCAACTTCCAATAAACGATACATGGCGGTCAACGTTCATTCATATAAAAAATTTTGGAACTTAGGACTTGTTCCTATTTACGGAAGTATGACAGCTGAAAATTGTCTTCGTATATTGCAAGAGCGTCTAAGTAAATTTGACATTTCCCTAGAAACTGACATCGTGGCTATTGTAACCGATGGACCGAATGTTATGATAAAGGTGGGGCGGCTTGTTTGCACTGAACAACAACTGTGTCTCGCACATGGTATCAATTTGGCGGTCTGTGATGTGCTTTATGAAAAACATAATAATTTGCAAGATAGCCCTACCTCAGATGATAGTATAAATGAACCAGCTGTGAATGTTGATTATATGGACGACAGCGATGATGAACACCATTTAGAAGACTTAGACTGTCCAGAATCAGGTTTAATCGTAATGTCACAAAATGATCTTGCGCCAGAACACGTACCAGAGTTAACACAATATGAAAATATTAATGAGCTGATAAAGAAAATCCGCAAAGTTGTAGTGTATTTCAAAAGATCTCCATTGAAAAATGAAACAGTACTTCAAAAATATGTGAAAATTGAACATGGAAAAGAGCTGTCACTTCTTTTGGACTGTAAAACCAGGTGGAATAGTCTTTTAACAATGCTGGAGCGATTTTATCTTTTAAAAGCATGCATTCAAAAAGCTCTTATAGATCTCAATCATCCAATTCGTTTAGAAGATGTTGATTTTGAATTGGTAAATAAAATTGTTGATGTGCTGACCCCAATTAAATTGACAGTAGAAGCAATCTGTCGGCGAGATGCTAATTTATGCACAGCTGATGCCGCTCTGAAATTTCTTATAAAACAACTGTCTAGCAAAAACTCAGCACTTGCCAAAAAAATTAAAACATCCTTAGTGGAACGTATAAAGCAACGACGAAGTGATGATTTAACTGGCGTGTTAAATTATTTACAAAATCCACAAATGGATGATGAAAATCAGTTATTATCGGATTTGGAATGGCACGACTTATTTCGAGTTCCGACACAGGCTTTAGTGAGGAAGCAAATAAAGAGTATTGTTAAAAGACTTAATAGTCGAGATAACACGGAAGAAGAAGCAAGGTCAGGATCACAAACAGATGATGAGCTAAGGTCAGAAACCTCCCAACCCCAATTGACATTAAAGGAAAAGTTACAGCTGGAAATTAACAAGAGTATGAAATCCCCAGATCCTGAAGTACAAGTACAAAATGAATTGGGGTTGGCAAATAGTATTAGACGTGAAATGAGCCTGTTCGAAAATGGAGGAGTTCGTGGATATCACTTAGAAACAGCATATAAGTATCTATTGTCTATTCCTCCAACCAGCGTAGAACCTGAACGAGCGTTTTCAGCTGCTGCTTATGTTGGCAATAAACTACGAAGCAGGCTCGGAAGTCAAACATTGGATGCTTTGATATTTCTGCGACTATATTTTCGAAATTCTAAATAGTTATTTTGTGCTGTTTTTTAATTTCTTGCAAAAGTATTGTATTTTTTGGTTTGTGTTTTTTCTTTTCTTATTATTGTTCTGATTTGTGTTGTGCAAAGACATTAAAGACATTTTTTTTTATTACTCGTTTTTTTAAATTTTAGCTCAATTAGAAACCACATAGTCTAATCCCGGGATAGGCCCGGGATCCCGGGAAAAGGCTTCAAAAATCCCGTAAGCCCGGGATTGAAAAACATGCTCGGGATTGTATTCTCTACAGTTTTTTAACTTGAGGGTTATAGCTAGCCAGTTGAACACTATAAAGTCCCCTACCACCGTACTATGGTTTGTTCAGGATGTTTTCCTTTAGCGGCAGCTCAAGCTAGTTATTGGGGTTTGAACCCACACCCTTCGACGTGTGAACCAATCGTGCTAACTATTCGCTCTCTACTATTCTACTTTGCTACTATTTCGGCTCAATCAGACCTGCATGTAAAAGACTCACATCACTACTTACCACTATCAAAGACTCATGTAAGCTTCTCACATTTTAGACATACCCCGGACGTTATTTTCGAAAACTCTACGATGATTTACACTCAAGGATTAACATAAAGGATAACTTGAGTACTTATAAAAGCGTTTCTTACACTCCGTCACCGCCCAATTTGTAATAGAACGTAAACCACGCACTACAAATCATATTATAAGTAAACAAATGTTATAAATAACCGCTGACGTTGATTACAGGGCACCGATGTTCTCATATTACTCATCACCCGGTGGAGGCGGTACCCATCTTCCTACACGGTACTTAAAACAATCGGCAATAAGTCGGTAAAGGACTATACCGCAATGAATTATCAGAACTGTTCTTAGAGTAATCAAATGAACTATACAATAATATACTACACTAAGGGTACTAAAAGATACAGTAAAAGCGTCGCCGTAAAAACTTTAGGTATAGCACCTCCATAAAAGGATATTCAAGGATGTAAAATGAACTGCTCGAAGATTATGCAGCTGCAGTATTAGAAATTTATTTAATTACGTATAAGTCCCGCTATATTCCAAATCAGATTTGATGACTCATCTTTGAAGTATACTATATGTAGGTACATACATACACACCTTCACACACGAATACATACCTAAATACTTAATGAGTGTTTAGAGTAGCGAGTGCTCGGAGTTTCCCTACGAGATCGAATCAGAAATGAGGAGATCCGTAGGCGAACTAAAGTAGCCGACATAGCCCAGCGGATTAGCAAGTTGAAGTGGCAGTGGGCAGGGCACATAGCACGCAGAACCGATGGCCGATGGGGCTGCAAAGTTCTGGGAAGAGACCAGGGACCGGCAAGCGTAGCGTAGGACGTCCACCCATAAGGTGGACAGACGACCTAATAAAGACCGCAGGAACGCGCTGGATGCGAGTCATGCGAGCCGCTTCCAACCGGTCTTTATGGAAATCAATGGGAGAGGCCTATGACCAGCAGTGGACATCATACGGCTGATGATGATGATGAGAGTGGCGGGGCGCTAAATTGCGCGAAATGTTTTGACAAGCTAGGTGTTTGACCACAGCTCATCTCATGTTAAGTGACAGTATAGTCGAAGATGGTAAAGCACACCTAGCCTGGAAAGGAACTGGCTCGCAAGTGAGGGTGACAGAACACACCGTAAGGTGTTTGTCATCAGATTTTACTTGAGGGTGATAGCTAGCTAGTAGAGTACTAGAAATTACCCAGCATGCTATGGTTGTTGCTGAAGACCGCAGGAACGCGCTAGATGCGAGCCACTTCCAACCGGTCTTTATGGAAGTCAATGGGAGAGGCCTATGTCCAGCAGAGGACGTCTTACGGCTGAGATAATGATGATTCTATGGTGTCCTCACGATATCTCTAAACTTTTAAATTTTCGAAAAGATGGAAGCCATTCTAGCAACGAAAGCAAATATTTTTTTTAGCTTATCCCAATGATATAGATATGTCACGTGGTATTAGTAAAAGTTATTATTCATTTCTTAATTATTTCTACAGTAGATGCATAAGACAATAGTTCGTTTAGTAAGTGATTACAATACATCCTGCCCTCCACATTAACCTTGTGTTAGTCATCGCTGATAGCAAGCAGGTGGCAAATAGCCAACGCCTGTGTTTATATCATACACCCCATAAAAAGAACGAAGCCAGGTTGTAGTTGATCCAGTCTTAATTCATTCCAGTAGTTTTCTGTATCAACCAACATCTATCGAGCGTACCAAAACTCTTCTTTTTATGTAAAAGTTATGAGACGAGCGAGATGCTCTCCCGATGGTAAGAGATAACGCCTGCCCATGACCATTGCAGCGAAACAAAATCCAAGGCATCGCTGCTTTGGCGCTCATTACTTTGCGACTTTCGGTGGTTAGTCTCAACAGCCCTGTAATTTCGCAAGATGCAGTACCGTTCCAACCGGGATACAGTAATGTGTACACACTACTGCCACCTGTCATTCCTTATCTACGTTTTTCTAGTCACTTCGAATCACCAAAAAGTGGAGCTAAAAATATAAACAAGTGAAATGTAAGCTGGCCATACACGGTTACGTGCAAACCGATAGAACAAGCGATTCCGTCAATGTTTAAATTATTAAATGTAGGCAGGATGCGTAAAATTTAAAACGGGTTCGTGTTACTCACTGCAGCTATTTAGAACGACGATAAAAGTAAACAGAGGCGGAACTAATACACTAGCTGTGGCTTTAACTTCGATAACAATACGTAGATAAACATTTATTCAGATGAAACGAAAGTGCACTCGCGTCTGCAAATTATTAGACAACAATAACCTTCTCATAGTTTTTAAGTAAACTTTTTTAGCAAGTAATTTAGGAGTAAGGTTTCTTTTTTTAAAATGTAAAAGTAATGACACGAATGAGACGCTCTCCTGATGGTAAGAGATAATGCATGTCTATGACCATTGCAGCGATAAACAGAACTTTGAGTAGCAAAACAAAGTTCAGGGCATCACTGTTTTGGCGCTCCTTAGTACATTGAGATTAGATGGTTAGTCTCAACAGGCCAGTAATTTCGCTAGCTGCAGTACCCTTCAACCCAGAACATAGTAATTTTTACACATTACTATTAAGTGGCAGAATATCTGGTACTGCAGTGGAACCGACCTAGACAACGTCCTGCTTAAAAAAAATCTACCACTAAGTAAAGGTTTCTTTGAAATAATATTAGTGTAAAAATTATTTAAAAACAATATTAGTAACACTATAGTAGAAAGGAGAAACTAAGATACCACAGCTAAAAATAATCTCAAAAGTTTTTCTGAGGTTTTGGTAAAAAAAAAATAGTTTTTCACGTTGTAATTCAAAATTACATTAACCATCCAAGCAATACTCATACAATTGATATGAGTATTGCTCATACTCCAAAATATCTTGCTTCTTAATAAATATCTTACAAGTCTGCGTGCTTCATCTTCGATCACATCTAGTGGTGTGTCACGAAATTCACGAACAAGCTGAATAGTTTAAAAATCTATAACCCGACTGTGAATAAAATAAACATAATTAAAGGAAAAAACTTTTTAAACCAATTTATTATTCCTCATTAAAATGAAACGTATAACTTATGTATATTTTTATAATTTCTTTTATTTTGATTAGTATTTTTTTTTTAAATTTACTTTGTACAATTTCATGCTATAAATTCACACCAATTATTTTTTCAAACTCCTTTCTATGGACACTTGGGTTTTTAAGACGAATATAACGATACAATCCATCCGGCCGTTTGGTAGATACGAGATAATTAAGAAAACAAATTATATACAAACATACAAGATACGCACAAAAAATATAGCCCTTCCTTGACAGTCGGGTAAAAAAATCAGTCTACTAATACAAAAAAAATGTATTCGAATCTTGTAATAAAATAATGAGATTTTGTCATTTTGCTATGAAATAACTAAAGGAAAAAACTTTTTAAACCAATTTATTATTCCTCATTAAAATGAAACGTATAACTTATGTATATTTTTATAATTTCTTTTATTTTGATTAGTATTTTTTTTTTAAATTTACTTTGTACAATTTCATGCTATAAATTCACACCAATTATTTTTTCAAACTCCTTTCTATGGACACTTGGGTTTTTAAGACGAATATAACGATACAATCCATCCGGCCGTTTGGTAGATACGAGATAATTAAGAAAACAAATTATATACAAACATACAAGATACGCACAAAAAATATAGCCCTTCCTTGACAGTCGGGTAAAAAAATCAGTCTACTAATACAAAAAAAATGTATTCGAATCTTGTAATAAAATAATGAGATTTTGTCATTTTGCTATGAAATAACCTTCATGTTTTACTCCATAGCGTAAACAAAGATTTTCCGTACATAATGGTCACATAACTGAACTGTATGAGAATTGCATTAGACTTGCAAACAACATTGACCTATTTTTTACATTTATAATAATTGTGTGATTATTTATATAGGTATCAATAAATCTTTTCTCAGTGAATGCAGACAGAAAATCTATGTGGGAAATTTCGTTATACAAGATTTTTTATGGTTCGTTGTGGTTGTATGAGCAATTTCTGACTAGGTGTTTCACTTCCACAGTTCACTTGGTGTTAAGTCATGGTGTGTTCTAAAATGGTAAACATATACAGCTTGGAATGAGAACTAGTTCTCATGAGTCTGGAACACACACATAGACAGAAAGAAAAGTACAACACAAAAACAAAAGTACATAATACACAAGAATCTTATGAGCAGTGCCACAAGTGGCGGCCTTATCGCTAAGAGCGATGTCTTCCAGGCAACCAAGAATGAAAAACACGATACACTCTAGGAACAGACGGCAGATGTCGTAACACTAATATTAAGTTTAAAAAAATTTAATTTTCAACTAGACAAGCCAACCAAATATTAGAAAGTATAAATTTATATGTAAAAATTACACTGATATTATAAATGCAGAAATTTGTCTATTTGTATGATTGTAACCTCTTCACGCTGCAATGGCAAGACAGGTTTAAATAGAATGCAAATAATTTATAGCCTGTATTAGCACATATGTTATTTTTATTCCGGAAAACGTAGGTAACACAAAATTATTAAAAAAAAAATATTACTCAATCCGAACATTAATACAAAGCTTCGAGCAGGTAGACTGGATAAAAGATCATAGATACAAATTGATATTAAAATTATTCAAATTACGTACTTAACGACCATATTATCGTAGAGGCAATAATATTATTATACTATTTTACTATAATATATTATAATATGAATGTCCTTGGTTCATACAGAAATAAACTGCCGATGTGCAGTTGACAATACAATAATGTTTTTGTAAGCACGTAGTTTAATAAAATCAGTTATGATTTATCTTTTTTATTATACTGACCCGGATAATAAAGTTATCATTCATAACACGCGATTATTTTCTGTTGATAGATATATTTGTGTATACAAAGATATGATGTGATATGCACTAGTATTGAGTCGTGCTGCATGCATCTAACGAGAACGACGGAGAAGCAAAACTACGCAATCGTTACGGCAACAAGTATAAAGGAGATGAATAAGCTGCTCTCCGCCAGAACTTTGAGTAACAGAATTATGTTTATTACCGGGACAATAGTAAGAGATCGCAATACTTATTTTATTGACAGACAATGCACAAAAATTAGTCTTACATATATATATATTTTTTTATAATTTCTAATGGCGGCACCACACTTTCGTCCAACAGTCCAGCACTCCGACATGAATCCAGTCTTTCCCAACTCACGATCGATCCAAACAGACGAACTTCTTTGATCTGTTTACGATTTACCGCCATCAGAGCGATAGCGCGCCAATACGATCCAACATAGTCAAACATGCACGAACTATCACTCTACATGACGTGAGACGAAGGTTGGACTGCTGGACGATAGTGTGGTGCCGCCATAAAATGTCAATAGGGACAGTGTAGCTGTATTTGCTGCGAATAGCGCATTCCATAGCTTAATCGCCACTCGTCAGTTGTCCCACCCATAGCCGCGCTAGAGTGCACTCGCTAACAACCATGCAATATGCATGTAATTGTCATGAGAAATAGAAAAGGCGATCACTACAAATATAGACTTTTATTATCTACCACACCCGACAGTCAGGAGAACAGGCAGAAAGTTTTGTAAAGTAACGCGACTGCGAACCTTATTGCGCAGGCATACGATATATGGTCGCGTAGCTATTTTCCAAGTGCCTAACAGAAATCCTTATAAGTAACTCTGCGCACCAAGGAATAAAAAGGACTATATTTTTTTTTACTTACGTACGTATTTGTAGACCCTAATGGTGCCTCTAATCTGGTACATTAATAGAAACGTGCACAAACGACTATTGTAACTAGATATCAGTTTGCGAAACACGTGCGTCTAGTTGTGCGACTTCAAACAAGAAAGAACTCATACAACTAAGAGTCATGTTTGTACATCATCTCTAAGAACAAGTGTCAGGTTTTGAATTTCAAAGAATAAGACACGTAGGTTACTAGGCTGGAGGTGGCAGGACAGTCGGTACTGGAGATGTCAACTGATTACAAATTTTCAACACCGGTTTAAACCGATTAGTTTTTATAATAAAATGGTTTTTAGCAATCGGTTTTAATAAAGATAAAAAGTATTAAAAATCCCTTCCTTGACAGTCGGGTAAAAAATTATAATAAACACGTCGTGCCCGTCTGTGATACATTACGGGTATTCCCCAACTATCGCTTCGTGAACATTTATGTTCGGATATGGTCAGTTGGTCACGCTAGAAAAATATCGACTCAGCGATGCCAAATCGCCATTCATACAAAAGCTCGTCATCTCTGCAAATACATTTATATACTACGCAATATTACCTTTACAACATTTACTCGTTCCCACGATGCACATCATCTTTGCAAGTCGCAAAATATATATGTATATAGTGCTACAGATGCCTAGAAGCAATCGAATTACCTACCTACCTTCTTCGTAGGCTATAATTCGCGTAACGAAACAGCATGAAGCTCCTACCAAAGCAAACATATTTTTAACAAACTATTATCGATATGGGTACTTGCCATAATATTGATTTATATCAGTAAATATTTTTTATTTTTTAAGCAATTTTATATGTTTCTTAAAGAGACTGTGTACCCTACAAGCAATAATACCAGATCATTTCTATACTACCAGGAGACATACTGGTAATTGTACTTTTTTGTTATTTTTCTTATTTATAAAGATATTTTGAAATTGAATTGAATCGATTTACTCGTGACTTCAAGACACCCAGATTGTATCTACCGGAAAACACCCACAGAGGTTTGCATAACGAAAGACGGAATCAATCCGGATGAATTCGATTATTTACATATAATTATGTACGTACATATGTATACAAGATCCATATTTATATACTGCGACACGGCTTGGAACGAAAACGGTGGAGATTAGAACTGAATCTCATTTTCTTTTAATAATTAAAGAGAGACAAACCTAACAGTGCCCTTCTGCTTCTTATAAGCGCAATTGCATTGTGCTCTAAACCTTTTTTAAGTAGTATAGAGTCAAATATGCAATGATTTTTTTAGTCTTTCGATAGCTCTTGTAAAAAATAGCAAAGAAAGACAGATGACCTTACAATGAATATTTCGAATACAGACTACAATATATGTAGATATACTAATGTTTGTACTTTGTCTGTGATCATATCGCAGATAGCTCCATTAAACTCGGCAAAAATTTATGGGATTAGTAGCGATGAAAGTACTGGTTAGCGCGTGGTTTTAAACCCCAACAATGAGCTTAAGCTGCCGGTGAAGCAAAACATCACGTAGAAACCATAGCAAGGTGATAAGTACTTTCTAGTAATCGGCTGGCAACTACCACCGTCAGGTTCCAAAAACTTGAGAGCCAGTTCCATTACAGGCTAGGTGTGACTATCGTCTTCGACCACACCAACACTTAAAATCAGATGAGCTGTGGCAAAGCACATGGCTTATCAATTTGAAAAAAAAAAGTGAATTAATATTTTTTTCAATTATAAGACTGTTATCACTTCACCTAAGTACGTCTTTAATTTAAACAGACATTAAGTTTGTTATCTTAAGTTTCTATCGAGTCAGTTATATATTTAGTCTGAAGATCGAAGACATAATAATTTTCAAAGCTAAAGGTCAGGCAGCTATACATAATAGACGACTAATAAAATTATGAACGTTCAGATATTTTAAATGTGTTTAAAATTCAAAATTATCAACGATTTTTTTTTTACATTTACCGATTTTATTCTCTGTCACGTAATGTGGCCGCGTTTACACAATTAGGGTTTGAAATCGCTCGGAATGATATTATTTTTAACAGAATTTGACAAAGGAGTTCCCAATTTGGTGATATTTTTTTTAAATGTTTGTCACTATCATTTATAAGCCGCTTATAAAAATATCTAATTTTAATGAAACAGTAAATGTCAGTTGTTTGTTTTTATAAAAAAGACTGGAGACAATGTGTCATACAAGTAAACGAAATTTTGATTTCCTGTTACTTTTATTGGTGTTTACTATACCACCCTCATGTTGAAAATCTATCGTCAAAAACCTAACAAAGTGTTCCGACAAACTCACTTGAGAGCTAGTGCCATTACAGGTTAGATGTGTTTAACATCTTCGACCACACCGTCACTTAACATCAGGTGAGCTGTGGTCAATACCTAGCATGTCAGCCATAAAAAATGTACATATATGTATATATATGCGTATGTGTATGCGTATACGAATGCGTATGTATAGGTATATGTATATGTAATTCGTCGAGAAATGTTAAGTATACGCTCACTTTGAACAGTCCTTTAAAACGAATATAAAAAATGCAAATCGGTATTTCGGTAAGAAATCTCATGTGAACTAGTGAATATTATATGTTTTATTACTCAGTTATAGAAAATAGTAAATCTATACTGGAATCTAGACTGGAATCGTATCTGAAAACATGATACAAATGGAAAGTTAGCTTAACGTCACCGAATTGACAATGATATTAAGCGCATTGTACTCAATATGATAAATCATGGTCATATAATAAGAACCAGCTTAGATACATTGTAAGAAGAGTCAGTTATCGACAGAGTACGGAGCTGGAACCTTGGCATCAATATTTCTCCATCGATTAGCGCCGTTAGAGCCATTTGCATCAGCTAATTCTATAATACCCGACATAATAAGTGGGTCTAACTGGACTAGTAATACACAAATGATTACTGCACTTTTAACTGTTTAGCTTTTTTTAGATTTTATCTCCATTGATTGTGTTTACCGCATATGTTTCTTAGGTTGTTTAATAAGTATGACGGCGCCTCGCTTTTAATTTAATTTAGCGCCATCTTGCGTAGTTTTGGTGGAATAGAGATGCAATGGCGCCATCTCTGACGTAACGCTGGTTCCGTGCGCTGCTTGTGATTGGTTTGGGTTTAGACCAATCAGAGCACGAGCAGAAAGTTTCACGTGTCGGCCGGTAGAGGCGCTGCGGGGAGCGATAGACCGGCAGATTGAGTCGGACCACTGCAGTGTGCGGAGCTAAGCGGAACGTCTTGTCCCCAATAGTGATTATACTATAGTGATTATTCCTAGTTATAAAGTTGAAACTACAATTATTGTGAAGTGGTTATTAAACTGTTTAAAAAGAACTAAATTGTTTGGATCATCTCCTTGCCCGCTACAACCACGCCTACTAATAATGTCTGATGCGGATCGGCCGCCTCCCCCTCCGCCCTCTGGCGTTCCGACATCAGAAGTGGGATTCGAAGGGCTTAACCTTAAGGAGCAGAAGGAAAATCAACAAAATCAAACAGCTGCATCTAACGTTCTCGTTGGGATGGAGGCGCTGCTTTCCCGACTGTTGGCTGCTACACAAACTCCAACAACGATGAACCAAAACTACACGAAGTTTATCAAGTTTGACCCTGATGAAGAAGACGCTGATATTGAAGGTTGGTGCAAGCTTACCGAAATAATCGTTACAAGCAAACAGTTAGAAGGGATCGATCTACTTCTGGCTTTAACGCAGGCATTAAGAGGGCGTGCAGCTACCGCCCTGACAGCACTTAACTTAACGGAAATGACTTGGCCACGTGTGAAGGAACTACTAATGACCAAATTTGCCCGGCCTATGCTGCCTCAGGATTATTTTGATGATATCCTGAGATTTCATATCACCAGTAAAGAGACAGCATGCCAAGCAGCGACACGGTTGTGGACAATTATAGAAAGGATACCTCACGTAGCAATGCCTGAAGACATAATTACTGGATTTGTCATGTCTGTGCTCTGCTACAAAGATAATATGATAAAGAAAGAACTGAATGGATTAGACATAAATACAAGAGCACAATTGTTTCGGAAACTGAATGGCATCTCTAATAAAAGAAGACACGATAGCAGCGTACCAGTTTTTGAGCCTAAGCGTTTCAAAAGTAGCTACAAAAGCAACGACTCGAGTTTTCTGGGAAACTGTTACCGCTGCGGAGCTACGGGACATAAGCAAGTGGATTGCAAGAAACCTCGAGCTGACCAGAACGCTCCATCCACATCAAAGGAAGGCGCAGACAAGAGGACCTGCTTCATGTGCGGCAAGCCAGGGCACATCGCGCCAGCGTGCCCGGAGAAGGTGGTCAAAGCGGTCCACGTTTGCAACCATCAGACCGCAAGGAGTACACTGGCAACATCATCGGGTGAGCCCGTCCAATTTTTATTTGATAGTGGTTCTGTATGCTCATTGGTTAAATCTGATTTAGTTGCAAAGTTCCCCGGTACCATGCGTAATGAAAAAATATTCCTCTCGGGGGTAGGCCAAGGAAATATTTTATGCGAATCCCAAATTCTCAGTGACATAACAATCGAAGGTATTAAATTAGCTGTTTTGTTTCACGTGATTCCGTCCGATGGAATTTCAGAGTCTGTTATCCTGGGCAGGGATATTCTACAACTGGGAATAGGCGTTGAAATTAGTGACGACAATATTCAATTTAAAATTGTGAAAAGTTGTAACACGTGTGAACTTAGTTCATTTGAAATTGATACTGACCTTGAGGGTGAGGATAAAAGCGAACTGCTTCGAATCCTGTCTAAGTATAAAGATCATTTTATTGATGGCATCCCTACTCGTCGCGTGAATACAGGTGTAATGAACATTAATTTGATTGATCCTGATAAGAAAGTGCACAGGCACCCATATAGATTATCTGCGTCTGAAAAAGAGATTGTGCGAGAAAAGGTACAGTCGCTTTTAGACGCAGGCGTTATTCGTGAAAGTAGCTCTCCATTTGCTAGTCCGATCTTACTGGTCAAAAAGAATGATGGCTCAGATAGAATGTGTGTGGATTACAGGGAGCTTAATGCGAATACTCAACCTGAACATTATCCACTTCCGCGTGTTGACGAACAAATTGACCGTTTAAATGGCTCTCATTTCTTCTCAACTCTTGATATGGCTTCTGGCTTCAATCAAATAACAGTTCACCCCGATTCTGTTGAGCGTACAGCATTTGTGACACCAGACGGGCAGTACGAATATCTCGCCATGCCGTTTGGTTTGCGAAACGCACCGTCTGTGTATCAGAGATGTATAAATAGTGCTCTTAAGCCTGTTAAGGACTTTGCTACGGCCTATATGGATGATATACTCTGTTATTCTTTAGAGATTACTGAAGGGTTACATCGTTTAGAGCTGGTTTTAAAATCGCTATCTGAAGCTGGGTTCTCTTTCAACATACACAAATGTAAGTTCATGAAAAAGAAGATAGACTACCTAGGTTACTCTATCCAAGCTGGTGAAGTGAGACCTAATACCAAGAAAGTGCAGGCTTTAATTATGGCCCCAGTGCCTAGAACTGCCTCTCAAGTTCGCCAATTTTTGGGCTTGGCCTCATATTTTCGGCGTTTCATACCAAATTTCTCCAAGGTAGCAGGTCCCTTATATCCGTTGACTAAGTTGAATGGCCCTATTAAGTGGACGGAAAAACATGACGAGGTGCATAAAAATATTGTAAAAATATTAACTTCCGAACCAGTTCTCACAATCTTTAACCCCGATTTGCCTGTCGAGCTGCATACAGACGCTAGTGCGGATGGTTACGGTGCCATACTTATTCAGAAAAAAGACAACGTACCATATGTTGTCGAATATTTCAGTCGTCGTACAACCGAGGTGGAGTCAAGGTACCACTCTTACGAACTAGAAACATTGGCGGTCGTGCGAGCAGTTGCACATTTTCGACACTACCTTTATGGGCAACATTTCACCGTTTTCACTGATTGCAACTCATTAAAAGCTTCCAAATCGAAAACTGATTTGACCCCTCGTGTACACCGTTGGTGGGCTGATTTACAAGCCTACTCCTTTGATATAGTTTATCGTGAAGGTCGTAATATGGAACATGCAGACTTTCTTTCGCGAAATCACCCCCTGGAAAATAATGAACAGCTTACGTCCTCTAAGAAAAATGTAAACTTTGTCGAGTTACATAAAGGTTGGCTTCTAGTTGAACAACAAAGAGATCCTGAAATCCAAGACATTATCAAAAAGCATGCCAATAACGAACTTCCTGAATCCGTTGCTCGTACATATGATGTTAGGGGTAACGTCCTGTATAGGAAAATTGACAGAAATAAACGTACTTCCTGGCTACCCATAGTACCTCGGTCACTCATGTGGACCCTCATCAACCATGTTCATTGCGAAATTCAACATCTTGGTCATGATAAAACATTAAACAAATTGTATGATCAGTATTGGTTTCCCGAGATGTCTAAAAACGTTCGCAAATTTGTAGACTCGTGTATAGTATGTAAAGCCGCAAAAGGGCCCTCTGGGGCCCAGCAGATCGAACTACATTCGATTCCTAAGCCAAATAAACCTTGGCACACTGTACATATTGACATTACGGGAAAACTTACTGGCAAAAGCGACAGAAAAGAATACGCTTCAGTAATTATAGACGGATTTACAAAATACGTACTTCTCGAGCACACAACCTCCCTAGACGCGTGTAGTGCCGTAAATGCTTTGAAAAAGGCTGTCACTCTTTTCGGCGCCCCAAATCGTGTCATAGCAGATCAGGGTAGAAGTTATGCTAGTTTAGAATTTAAACAATTTTGTAACGACCACGGGATAGAACTTCATTTCATTGCAACTGGTTCAAGTAGAGCTAACGGGCAAGTCGAACGTGTAATGCGTACTCTCAAAAGCCTGTTAACTATTGTAGAAAATGACCCACATAAAGTTTGGCGGGACGAGTTGGGAAACGTACAACTCGCTTTAAATAGCACGCGGTCTCGTATAACCGGTTTCTCCCCAACAGAACTCATGTTTGGTGTTACAGCTTTGTCGCTTGGTGAATCGAGAATCTCACCACAAGTAGATTCACACGAACAATTAAATATAGAAACTATTCGAAACGTTGCATCTCAGAATATCCAAAAAGCTGCTGCTTTGGATACCTTGCGTTTTAATAAAGGGAAAGCGAACGTAAAACCATTTCAGGTAGGAGATTTTGTTTTCATTAGATGTAGTGAGCGAAATCAAACCAAATTAGACAGGAGATTCAAGGGCCCCTTTATTATTACACGGGTTCTAGAAAATGACCGTTATGAATTGAAAAGCGTTACTGGTTCTAATCGTTTGTACAAATACTCTCACGAAAATTTGCGCATGGTACCCAGAGGTTATGCCGGCTTGGCAGAAATTTCTGAAGATTTGACTAATAGCGACGACAATGATGAGCCCGTGACGGCGGTCATTACCAACGATGGTGTTGAGAGTGATACTATATCAGCCTCCTCGAGCGCCACTATGTCAGTTTGCAGCGACACTTTGTCGACTTGTAGTGACACTTTGACCGCCTCTTCCGATATGGCATAGTCTAACCCTATTAGGTAAGAAAATGAATTCTATCATTACAATTTTCTATACTAAATTCTATCTAATATCTGGTTAAATAAAGTTGTCAGGGCTGTTTGATGTGCTTGATCCTGGATGGAAGGAATACGGCAGTTTGGTGTGGTATGAAGAGAGTGTGAGGGATACAGTTGTCCGGGTCGTACAAGCTGCTGCGGCAGTTGTCGATTGAGGGGGTGCTGTTATCTGAGTTCAGAGAGTGAGACGGAGGAGCACAGTTGTCCGGGTCGGGCAGGCTGCTGCGGCAGATGTCGATTGAGGGGGCGCTGGTGTCTGGTCTGCACTGCTCTGGTGTCTGGTTTGCACTGCTCTTGTGAAAGTTTATAGTTATGTGCAGTTTGGTATTCTGTCCAGGGTTGAGAGCATCACTAGCTGGATAATATTTCTATATAACTTCCAGAACCAATCATTCTAAAGAGTTTATCATAATTTTGTCAGGATGAACGAGCAGTAGAACCATGCTAAACTGTGTTCAATTGTTACAGATATTCGAGATGTGCGCCCGAGGACGTGCGAGAGTCAGTCTGGCCGTGACGGCGCCTCGCTTTTAATTTAATTTAGCGCCATCTTGCGTAGTTTTGGTGGAATAGAGATGCAATGGCGCCATCTCTGACGTAACGCTGGTTCCGTGCGCTGCTTGTGATTGGTTTGGGTTTAGACCAATCAGAGCACGAGCAGAAAGTTTCACGTGTCGGCCGGTAGAGGCGCTGCGGGGAGCGATAGACCGGCAGATTGAGTCGGACCACTGCAGTGTGCGGAGCTAAGCGGAACGTCTTGTCCCCAATAGTGATTATACTATAGTGATTATTCCTAGTTATAAAGTTGAAACTACAATTATTGTGAAGTGGTTATTAAACTGTTTAAAAAGAACTAAATTGTTTGGATCATCTCCTTGCCCGCTACAACCACGCCTACTAATAATGTCTGATGCGGATCGGCCGCCTCCCCCTCCGCCCTCTGGCGTTCCGACAAGTATTTTATGAAGTCTTATTAGAGTTGTTTGCTTGAAGCGGGATTCGGTCACTGGATTGAGCTCCACGATCCGAAAGTCCTCTCTACTGAACGACATTATTATTCGCAAATGGTTCGTGAAGCGGTTGAAATTAAAAAACATAGCAATTTTAATCAGGAAGGATTTAGGTTGCCGGCGTCATGGAATCCGGTCATAGGCAAGTGCTTGCATTGCGGTGTAATTTCAGAACGGTCAGCTGATATAGTTAATGTAGTAGGTATGTCATGGTGACAACCGTACGTTTTTACTATAAGACAAAAATGGAGATCGGAATACCCTCATTCTTTCATCAAGACGAACCGCATCCTTCCGTCAACTCTTGACCAAAGCTATTGCAACATGGCCGAAACGTCGAGGTAATTAAAACCTATTTTCATAGTATTTTGAGCGCGATTAAGACGAGATGATTAACATAATTAAATCAGATTCGTTTAGAAAAAGATCAACACTATTGATATTGAAGGATATTGGATAGAATTTAACTAACTAGCATTATCTTTTTTCATTGCAGTCCATTAGGACGAGGACAGCGACACTATTAACTTGAGATCTCAAAGAACAAATGTACATTATTGAGCTGTATTGTCCTTTTTTGCTAATCAATCTGCTGCAAGGTCTCGAAATCTCGTCTTGCCGCTCAGTCTTACAAATACTTATTATTTTTTTATATGCATTTTTCATTATTATTCCATTATATACATTTTCCGCCCTATAGGTACATTTTTCTGCACTTCGCTGCTCTACAAAACAATAGTCTGTTATCGCTAATAATGCACAACGTTGCTTGTCTATGGAAAGGCGTACTGCACCTAAATGGGCGCGTCTGTTACGCAACCATACACACTGATTGACTTGTGAGGGGAAGGCCTAGGTCACCCTTATATCCCTGTTACCCTCTAACGTTGCGAGCAGATGCGAATCTAAGTTCCTAGGGCCCCTGACACATGACTGTTAGCGCCTAACATGAAGAAGAAAGTTGCAAACAAACAGTCCAAAGCGTCGCTGCTTTGGTGCTCTTTACTGTAGGTTAGGGGCCCCAAACTTAGACTTTGTTAGCTTAGGGGAAATCAGGACCTGTCTATAGGGTTAGGGTCCATGTAATACGTAATGCGTTACGCCTGGGGTCGGCATAGGGTCGACGGTAGATGAGATCCATTTGTTACGCCGCCCCATGTAGACTGAGCTTAATTGATTGTATTGTGCACGATGGGGATTGAAACTAATCTGTCAGACATCTTAATGAACGCGATAAATTGTTCGTCTTCATTCTAGACTGTCTTCCTTGGTTAGTTTTAAATTGTGAAAGGTTATGTGCAGTATGTAGCATCTCCCGCCAACTTTAATTTTCTCTATTCCTTCATATAGTTGTCTGGAATAGACAGCAATAAATCTGCTACTTGTGTTTCTACCTTTTTTTTTTTAATTAGTTGTAGATTCGACTTTCACCATACCCTGCCTGATGTTAAGCAGCACTGATGGAGCACGCTTAACTAGAAGAAACCGAAACAAGAAATTTACTCGAGATTTGAAGAAACCCTAATTGTAGTCTGTGTCTGTGTATTGTGGTGTTCCTAATAGGGAACACAAACTCCGGCAGAGATCTCCACAACTTGGCAGTGCGAATAAAAAATATGGAATTAAAACGCTTTGTGTGACATGGGGAATATCCACCATGTACGGATGACGTTCTGGCCGCGTTTGTCTGGCCGTGCGGTAGTAAAAAGGTGCAGGGGGAACCAAATTGTGCAATTCAAGTGCACACTCTCCGAAATGTATCCAGAAGAAAACTGACAAGCTAGCACCTCTACGACGATGCTTAAGGCTTTGAAGCCGAGGCTCCAGTAAAGTGTCGTTGCCATTCAGTCTCCTAGCGCGCCTCTTGATCAACGTCAATGACCCATAAGAACCCTGTCTGTATTTTTTAAAATGTCTGATGCCCGTTAAAGTGTTTCCGTCTACGTATCGATCTATGTATAGTATAGGTTTCTATATATAATACTCATGATAAATTGCTGTTATATAGAAATAAATAAATAAAAAAAAACAATTTCTTAAATAACGTTGCAAATTTTCTTTAACAGAGTGCAATGAAAATTACATTTTTATAAGTTTGGATTTGTCACTTATAACCTTGTTTGGTCGCAATATTATATTCATTTATTTTTGGAATGCTCTGAACTATTTTTGACTTAAAAAGTTCGAACTCTGTATATGAAGCGGAGAATAGTCTATACAATGTATTTTTGACGACTTCATTGGTAATTGGCATTAAATTACAATTGAGACCTAATCACGAACTAATTAATGTTTTTATCAGTTTAACATAATAAAATGGAAAACAGGGGACTCAATTTGCATAATGAGCCCATTCACATTTAATTTTATAATAACGTGTTTGAGACTTTCGCCTAGACATAAGTTTCGCCATTTAATGCGGTTTAAACGAGTTTATAAAAAGTTGTTATATAGGAGAAAGGTGACCGTCCTGATAGCTTATGCAATGTTATGGTGATCGCAAGTTACATTGATTGATTGAATACCATCACTTATACATAAACTTTGATCCCTCTATGCTTATTGTCGATTTGCAATGTCAACTATAGCGTGGTGGTAGGGTACTTGTTAATACTCGGCTGTGGGCTATGGCATTGCAAAGCCACAGAAGAAATTAGAATTTTACTAGATTGCATTAAGCAACTTCTTCACATCTACATACATCTAAATCACCGCAACAGATAGATTTCTTTTTGCTATCATGAATAACTCCATCTCACCCATTGGAGCTACTATGCCTCCGATTTTTCAAGGAGCTAGGTTGGCTCGGGCAGATGCTGGAAGGAGGAAATGCACAAAACACCCCATGCGGGACGACAGTACAGGACTTATCGCCCCCACTTTGAATAAGAATAAGTACCTACTCGGCTGGCTTGCTACCACCCGATATACGTATACATACTTATATCCTCGTTATTGACACACCCCGTCTTTTTCTTGCTTTAATCCTTTCCGTCCTAAGGTTGCTGGAAGAGATTGCTTTTAGCGATAAGGTCGCCAGTCCGTTGTTACATCTATCAATTAACTTATTTCGTTCTTCAGTACTATGTAATTTTTGGAGTGTACAAGAAAGAGTTAATCAAAAATCAATCACCCTCAAGTTAAAAGTCTCCCGCCAAGCACCTAACGATATGCTTCAGCAGCCTCACTTAAGCCAGTTCCATTCCAGGCTAGTTGTTTTTACCATCTTCGACCACACCGTCACTTAACATCAAGTAAACTTTGGTGAAACACCTAGTATATCAACTATTAAAAAAAGTCGGTGGAAAAATGAATATCTGTTTATGTAAATGTTAAAAATGTTTGTCGTAAATAGTGTTATGTAAGTTTATTCGTTAGTACACAGCTAAAAGGGGCCCTTAAAAACTCCACCTGGGTTGCAAGTCTTAAGTACTAACATGCTCGTATTAGTAAAAGTATAAGTGTATGGGTTCTCGATACAGCGACGCGAATGATGGACTCGGCATCCGCTCGGCGATATTATTGCACGCTAAGGAGTTTGGTATCTATGATGTGACTAATCTCCTCTTCCTTTCCAAATGTTTATTGGGATGATAGCTAGTGTAAGTAAGAATTTAGCAGTTTGGCATCATGCCTAAATAGAAAGTCGTCATTTTCTTCATACAAACGTTTTCCCCGTTTTTCCCATTTTATTTTCAATTTTTGTAACTAAGAAAAAGAAACAGATAATGAAAAATTTTAATTAAAATTTAAAAAAGTATTGATACTACACTGATAAATTTTTCAAAGATATGATATAGTAGAATAGAAATTTAATTGTAATAATAAAGGTACTCTAGTAATCTTGATTTATAATACTTGCATCCCGCTAAAGCTAACAGAGTATCTACAATTAATTGTAAAATCCCAATCTATTGTTTACCTATTTTCTAAGAATAAATAAATTTAAATTTGAATTATAAAAATTATCTCATGGGATTTTTGTACAAAAAATCACAGTAATTTTCAGCCATTTCTGTATATTTAACAGTAGATAATCGCCAATTATATTATATAAAGTGTAATGTAAATACTTATGTATACTGTACAACACTTTATTTATGAATCGTTTTAAAAGGAGCATAGACCGAAAACATTTTAAGCGTTCTCTAGGATCAATTTGAAACACTACGTGTAAAAGACAAAGCGAGCTTAAGAGCTTCTCTAAGGCGTGACAAAGGGACACCCCCTTTGTCACGTTAAGTGATAAAACGTGTAAAGTAGTAAAAATGTTGCACTTCTCTACTTTGTTTCCTGAACCACTTCGACTGTGACTGATTTATTTGACAAAAAGTGCATTATATTAAAATTGCAAATAAGCAAAATGCAATACTTTATTAGCACTAGTTACGCGTTGTTGGTATTGGTTTGTTGATCATTCAAGTCGTGAGTAAATCGGTTTCTTCAAGACAAGTGGGTTCCATTGCAGACAGCATCTTCGCCTAACATCAGGTGAAATAATGGTCAAACGCAAGACTAAGCAAAAATTACCCGACCAGAAAAAAGAGGCTGTTAATGTTGGCAACCGGTATATGTATGTGTGTTTATCCAAATATGTTTAATATTCTTGCCTAAACGTAAGTAAAAGCCTGTAAATATGAAAATTGAAAATATAGCGTACTCTAGGGAAGTAGACGGGCTTTAATTTTCCATATACTCGTATCTTAATATAAATTTACCAACAAGTATTTGTAAAAGTCTTTCTCGTATACTAAAGATATACAGGAAATTCTTATGAAAAGTTCACGCCATAAAAAAATCGCATTTGACGGTTATGTAATAAAAAACGAAAACAGAATTATTGAGTGAAATTGAATTTCAAATTTCCGGCGTCAGTTTATCGAATCATGGAGCAATCAATCCGATTATATCGAATGATAATGTCGTATTCGTAGGCAATCATATAAACTGCTTACTGCAGTGAAAACTTAAGTAACATCAGCCTGTTGGTAATGAGAACCCGTAAGTTTTGCTCCTACATAAAAATCGTTCAGAGACTAAAAAAGTTTTCACTTCAAAAAAATTATACTATTCATAAATAATTATCAAGTGGTTCCTAGATATCTAAGAATTGTAATGTGATACTTTGGATTTAGTGTTTTTGTGGTAGTATTGCGTGGAATGCAAGTTCGTTCACAATAAGTACTTTTCCCGTAGGATCCATCGCTTCCCTCATCCCCGTGGAACTAAATCTAGACAACGTTATCTTTGCAAATTAAATAGTTACAAGTATTAGTGACTCATCAGAAAGTGGACCGCTAGCCATTCGCGTGATCATTTCGTCTAATTGCACCTTCAAAGAATAGAAACCGATATATTAATCGGAACGAATGAAAATGTTGCATCATATGTATCAGGAAGTATCACATGAAAATATTTTAATCTATTTTGATCGTATTTTGCACGAAGCGTACCTTACGGTACTTTATGCAGTGATTTTAATGAATATCAGATACATATTAGAATATTAGTACCTGTTACATTTCACTAACAAGTATAAATACCTTTTTAATAAACCAAGATAACTATTGTTACATATGCGATAGCACCAATTATGCTGTAACATGCCGTGAATGCCACAAATTGCAACTAGATATTACTCACAACTGTATTTACAACTTTAATAAGCCTTGTTATTGTTTGTTTTGTTTGATGTGGACGTATTATTGTAAATTCACATGTTTATAAGTATTCGTTTATAAACACTAACTTTTCTACACTAACTATTCTAGAGTAAATGAGTTAGAAGTTGCAGTTAGAACTAATATTTTACGGGCGTACCTAATATCCAAAAATATTATGTTATGGGTGGAATTTTCGGTTCCAATTATTGGTAGCAACAACCATTAGGTCAAGTCAGAAGCTTGCAGAAAAAGTACACGGAAATTGTCTATAGATATTATGTACATCCACAACCTTGGTAAAAAAAAACAACGGAAAAACACGCTACTTATGTACTTCGAGTAACATAGATATTTTAGCAATTTTTTACCAGTATTACAGACATAGTAAATAATTTTAAACCACCCAAGTAATCTTTCATTGATCAAGATGCTTATTTTCAAGGATCACAGAGCTCAGTCCCAATACTGTAAGTTTTTTTATGTGATCGTTAGGCACTCACGAAACAGCTACGCAAGTGCTTTTCGTATGTCCACTGAATAAGGTTCATAATCGCGTAGCCTTATCGAGAACGCCATACAAGAATCACAATAAATATTATTTAATATTTTATTACAATTTATCTTAAATACATAACACACATCATTAAACCTCGCCGAAGTTTGTCTCGGTATCAGAAACTCTGTGAGCTTCTTATTACAGGGTTTGAACACAAATCAGGAAAGAGTAACAACTTGCGGCTACATAATTCGATCCGAAACTATCGACAAATAAGTGGTTGAAAAGTTATCAAAACTTCTAAATTATCTACTTTTGAGATTTAAAAATCAAATCGCAATGTCGTGATATCTATGTGACAATTGTTATCAAGGTAAACCGCTTCTGTTTATTAAAATAATTGTTATGTTTAATTTTGTGTGAGAATATTCAGGCGGGCAACACACGACAGACCCTACTTTTACATTATCTAAAAAATTGTAGTGATGATTTCAACAAAATTATAGAATTATCAGAAGTCATGAATAGTTTCGAAAATTTAAGCATTTTTATAGTATGTTTATTCAAGATCCGGTATGCGAGGCAGGCGTGACGAATTTTTCGCCTACATAAAGCCTCTTTATTAACTTCATCGGCTCTTTAAATGCGTGAAGTTTAATATACCTAGTCGTTGAAATGGCTTGCATATGGATTTTAGCCATGGTAATTATAATAAGTGCATAAATAATTGTATTTGCTTACTACCACATTTTTGTAAATATTTTTTTGACTCGAAATGGTGATGGTTGATGAAAGATTGTAATTTTGCATCAAGCATATTGTTTGCCTGATGGTAAGCTCACTGTCGTTTATGGACACCTGCGGAATTAGGGATGTTGTCGATGCATTGTCCTCCCAGAGAAATATTTATAGACAATATCAGTACAGTATCTAAAATTCTTATGTTGTAACTTCCCGGAAAGATATAGAAATAAAAAGTGTTTAAGCATCCCACTTATATGATAAAAGCAAAAGCTTTTGTGTGTTGACATGATTTTTTTGTTACTGCTGGACGGATTTGGATAAAATTGGGAACGGAGATAGCTTATACGCTCAATATCCCGATAAATGCGGATAAACTGACAACGCTAATAACCATCAAAAGAAAAAAGTTGTGCACGTACATTACCTACTTCTTGATTTTTGCCCTGTCATGTTATGTATTTCCCTATGTATAGCCGGCCTAAGTTAGACATGCGGTTAAAACTGACAGGATTAATATTAATGCGTTAATTCTATTAATATTACCGCTGAGAACTTGTCCCTTGACAGACTCCTACGCATGTGCTTGGGAAACGGATGCTGATGATGGATTGCTCCTTTTTGTTCAGCCATTTGAATAACAGTCACATATTTAGACATAATTCCGTTCAGTACTTAGTATATGTAGGATGAAAGGAAAATTAATTAGGTTAAAATAGGTTACGGTTGTGAGAGAAACCCTTTCAAAAAACAAGCTTAGTTAAGAAAATTAAAAAAAACGAACCCACATTTTTTCCGGTAAATTTAAGGATTTTAACGATACCCTATACATCAAAATCTGCTCAGGCATCAAAAAGTTATGGAAGAATAAAGAAACTCATATACATACATGAGCCCCGAAAACATTACTCTCTTTTTAGGGCAGTCGTGTAATAAGACTTGGTTTGTCACTAGTTTTTAAGTGGATTGTCACACTAGTTAAAGTAAGTCTTTACAGAGGTTACTAATCATAGTGAACAACTTTTACACTTAACACAACACTGATAGCGTAAAAAAATTTGTTGATCTACAATAATCTACATATATAATTAATAGGTACCATTAGGTAAAAGTAGTTGTCCCGTGACCAAATGTATGGACGAGCAACTTTTTTTTGCGATTTCTGCGATTTGCGATTATTTAGTGAAGACTACAATAACTATATTTCAAGCTTAGTACACCTCAGACTTATAACTGTGTCTAGGTATGTACTTAAATATCAAAGAAACTGTCCAAATAAAAAAACATGTACCTATGGTGTTTATTCTAGTTTTCATACATTTTCTGTCAATACATATTGTTTATCGCGGGCAAAGGATTGAACAATCATTGTTTACCAAACTTTATCTATAGCTTATAATTAATAAATAAAACAGACGCCCATGCGAACACGACATAAAGATAATATCAGTTTATCAATACGTCTATTACACGGGGAAACCTTACACCGTCTTAATCCAAACAGCTGATCGTTTCACACTTCACTAATACTAATTTTATTATTTGTACTTGATATCTTGTATCACATCACTAATAACTTTTACACAAAAGTTACGCGAGCATGAGTAAAAAAAAAGAAAATCGTGTTCGGCTTCTAAAAAAAGAAAACGTTCGATTTTCAAGTTGTGTTTATGTTTTTGAAAATGAAACCCGTTGCCGATGTGCGGCAAGACGGAAGCGAGGCGACGCACTGGCGAGGAGCGCAAGCCGCGCGAAGCATCGTGCTTCGCCGACGCAATATTAGCAGTAAACAATTTGCTGTCAAACTGCTTTCGTATGGAAATCATCTATGAACTTGTATACTTTAAAACAATCATACTTTTTAATCATTAAACTGACAAAATCAAATAATCGAATTAAATCTATCTATAACTACGAACTTTTTCTATTATTCTATTTAATCTAACGTAAGTATAAGTGAAATGAATATATTTTAATTAGTATTTATGCAAATACTATAATCTATAGTACCATTCTGTCGTGCATAAAGAAAGCACCGTTCGCGCTCTGTTAGAAGTCAATCATTTGATTGGTTCCAGTACGCTACGTTTTCTTCATTTATGGCGTGTACTACTAATACTAAATCCCACACAGACTGTTAAGTTGATCTGTGATTACTGAGGTTTTTTATGTAATTAAATAAGATGAATGAAACGATGTGCTAAAGGCAAGAGATAACGCCTGTCAATGGACATAACTTTGAATAATAAGAAACAAAGTCCAATGCATTGTTTTAGCGGTCATTTCTTAATGAAATTGCTTGTTTAATCTTGTTTTGCTAGCTGCAATATCCTTCAAACCGAAATACTAGAATACTTATGATAGCTCAGTGGTTAATGCGGTCAGTTCGTACGCCGAAGGGCGTGGGTTCAAACCTCAACAATGAGCTTAAGCTGCCGTTGAAGGAAAACATCGTGAGGGAACCATCGTATGGTGGTAAGGTACTTTCTAGTACTCAGCTGGCTAGCAATCAAGTTGAAAATCTGCCGCCAAACATCTAACGGTGTGTTCCAGTAGCCTCACTTGAGAGCCAGTTCCATTTCAGGCTAAGTGTAAAACATTTTCGACCACACCATCACTTAGCATCAGGTGAGCTGTGGTCAAACACCTCGCATGTCAACCATAAAACAGTACAGTTATGTTTGTTTGATGGCAGAATATGTGATACTGCACAACCTTACTATTTCACTCCGTACTTATATGACTAATCGCTTCCACATCCTTACTGTTACATTTCTCACTGACTCAGAGAAAAGTTGGGGCGTAATTCTCTTTAATAACAATTAACTATAATTTTCCGCTCGTTACTTTACAACATTTGAACAACGCTCGAATGTTCACACGATTTTCAGAAGAAATGATTATCATTCGCTAATCGTGCAGTGAAAGTATTCGTGTTTGTTTTACGCATTAATTGTTAATTTGTTTATTGAGACGTAATGTGTAAAAGAGTTGTAATTTCCCGTTTTGAATAGTGAATATTGTTATATTTATGTAAATTGTCTTTATTTATATATTTTATTATGTCGATAGACTCGATAGCTACAGAATCCTTCAAACCAGAATTCAGTAATGTTCGAACATTACTTCTTGGCAGCAAAATATTTTATACACTGCTATGGAACTTACTTAGACGATCACCTGCTTTTTTTTTCTCTGATCACAGGCTAGGTTTTCACCACAGCTCACCTGATGTTAAGTGACGGTGTGGTCGAATATGGTAAAGCACACCTAACCTAGAATGGAACTGGCTCTCAAGTGAGGCTGCCAGAACACACCGTTAGATGCTTGACGGCAGATTTTCAACTTGACGGTGGTAGCTAGCCAGCCGAGTACCTACTAGAAAGTACCCTATCACCACTCTATGGTTTCCTCACGATGTTTTCCTTCACCGGCAGCTCAAGCTCATTGTTGGGATTTGAACCCACGCTCTTCGGCATGCGAACCGACCGCGCTAACCACCGAGCTATCATCGTTACAAAAACTAAGAAGCAATCTGCTAAGGAGATCTACCACCAAATATAACAATTATCAATAACTATGATATTCCGTAATCTATTTTATATTACCTTCGGTAAACTTTGAGATAGACATTCAGATATTCAGCCTCCAAGCAGTAGTGTGTAAACATTACTGTATTCAGGTTTGAAGGGTACTGGAGCTAGTGAAATTACGGGGCTGTTAAGACTACCATTGACTGTTTTAAAGTAATGTGTGCCAAAGCAGCGATGCCTTGGACTTTGTTTTGTTACGCAAGTTCTGTGTATCTTTGCAATGGTCATGGACAGGCGTTATCTCTTACCCTCAGGAGAACGTCTCATTCGTCTGATTACTTTTACATAAAATAACAATTAAGGGACTGAATGTGACGTCATATTCCGGTTTTATTAATAATAAATGATTAATATGTTGAACATTTATCAAAGTATTAAAGTAGTTATCGAATAGGTATATCTACACGTTACCTAAAAGAATCCAGCGTGTAGGCAAGACGAATCAGTTTCATGCTAATGCATTAGTGGATGAGTCTTTATAAGTACTGTTATTTAAAATAGTCATTGATATGAAAAAAAACTTTTTTTTTATGACATACCATTTTTTTCTTAAGTCGTACATACACACTTATATTTAGTACACGAAGAAATAAATAATAAAAGTACGAAGATATGTCCTCATGTATATGACAACAGATATTAATATTTCTACAATTCACGTCTTCGAATAATTTCTGTTAATTGAATTTCTTGTTGTGTTGTCCTTAGAAGGTGGTTTAAAAAAAAACAAGGTGTTGGATTTTTGGCTCGAAATAGTAATACGTTAATTAAAAAAAAAAAAAACTTATCAAATAGGGTATCTAAATAAAAGCAATTAAAAGAGGATTACAAAAATATATATAAGTTATATGTTTAAATTTAATTAGGATATTTTATATAATATTTTTTAAACTCTTGTTAGTTTTTAATGTATACTTGTTATAATTACATACATTTGTATATACAGTAGTATTTCAGTTTCTGGTAATAAAAAATTAATGTACAAAATGTTTGGAATGCATCATAATGTATCTATTACTGTGATGAATCACGCTACGGCAGTTTTATCTGCATTATCTTTAGTTGGCAGCTAGCAGCTACTGTTTGTATCGACGTTTATGTCATCCCAGAGTATCAGTATCAAAGTAAAATATTCACGAATTCATTCACTTGGGTAGATCTCCTTAGTAGAACTGAAGGTATGCACCACCGCAGTACCAGATATTCTGCGACTAAGCAGTAGTGCGTAAACATTAATGTGTTCTAGTTTACAGAGTAGGTACTGCAGCTAATGAAATTACAGAGCTTTTGCGACTAACCATCGCAAGTCTCAAAGTAATAAGCGCTAAAGCATGTCGATGCCCTGGAATTTGTTTTCTAACACAAAGTTTTGTGTATGGCTGCAATGTTCATAGATATGCGTTATGCGTACGACTCTTACCATCAGGAGAGTGTCTGCTTTCAATTAACGATAAAAATGTACACTAGTGCTTGTACTTATTGTCAACTTATGCTAAATAAAGATCTTTTGAAATTGAAAATTGAAATTGAAAATTGAATTAACGATAATATATTTAAAGAAAATCACACAGCGAAAATGTGTTACTCTTTCGGTTGTAATTCCCAAAAAGTACAATATTATGGGTGTCTTGAAATCCAGGTTAAACAAGTTCGTTCCAGGTAAGCGTGTTGCATCCTAAACCTCATCGGTACTTAATATCAGGCAGGCAGGATGTGGTCAAACGCGAACCTATTAAGAATGAAAAAATATATATAAAAGAAGATGTTGCGACAGCTTAGTTGGGAGACATGTGTGACATTTCATGTCGGCGAGAAGTTGAAAGAGGAATTTAAACATTGATTAATTTTAGGCAACGTTTATAACAAAACAAAGACGAAGTTAAAACAGATCAATTTTCATAGGGACACAAAATCTATATCTTTAAACGAGCAATTCTTGTATATATATATATATATATATATATATATATATATACAAGAATTGCTCGTATATATATATATATATATAATCTAAATCTCGGAAACGGCGCCCACGATTTTCATGAAATTTAGTATGCAGGGGGTTTCGGGGACGATAAATCGATCTAGCTAGGTTTCATTTTTAGAAAACGTCGTTTTATCCGTGTTTTCAGCCGAGCAATGCTCGGTCATCCAGGTACTTATATTAATTATACCTAATTCGTATCCATAAATTTTCCTGTATATAAACTAATAAACAAACAAATTGCTATATTATGATATGCTTATTATATTAATTATTAGCAATAATAATTACTGTGAAATAACAAAAATAATAGTCAATTATTATTGTCGTACTTATACCTACTTACATTATAAGATGTGTAGGTACATAATGTTTCCCTATTTCCTTCTCATTGACTCGTGAATATATGAAAACAAATGTTAACTAAAACTTGCTCAGGGTTTTTCCATGACTCCTCGTTTGTGTCTTCAGTTCCCGATATTAAGACAAGGGACCGGAAACGAACCACCTACGTAGTTTATTATAGCAAAATAAGGTTTCGTTTGATTGTGTGTATCACAAATATTGTTTAATATGCAATACGTCACCTGTGGTTGCCTTCCCTATTAGTCGATGAATCACGGCCGCAATGTGCCTTAGCATTGCATTCATCGTCTTAACCTCGAATAACCCAATAATGCTGGGTAGGTATAAGTTTACGAGTACAAGCTTTCCTTGGAACTACATATGACATCGTAACGTGAAATGTGAATTGTCTAGAATTGCTAACATTTGTTATATTTATATGTTTATCATGAAAGAAAAATCTCAAGATAAAATAAGATGAGTTCAGAACAAGACAGTATCATTCGTCACAGATAAACTTTAAAGTTAATTGTTAATTACGAGAAAATCTTTTTAGCTATACGTAAAGATTTTTTTAATTATCCTTAAAAGTTTAAATACATGGCGGAACATCTCCCAAAGCAAAAGAACGTGAACTGTACAAAATTAGACATTAGTTGAGACGTGCACGTCCGCTATTTTGGAGTCGTCACTCATGTTTTCTTTACCCCGACTCAAAGACGGCTAACCGGACACGTTATTTTTACGTGCAACTCTTTCGACAGCTTTTAGGAGAGTGATTAAAAACATTTGTTTTCGTTCAATACAACACAGAGCTTGTCGATCGTCAATCGACCTAACAAAAATCATGTGCTAAACTCGACGTATTTTTGTTTTTAATGTAAATGTAATGGGACGAAAGAAATCTGTTTCCTGTTGGCAAAATACGTCGTTTGAGCGATGGCATTACAGCGGTACCCGGAATTTTGTTAATAAAACAAAAATCAAGCCCCGTATTCTGAGCGTCTTAACGCAATTCGGTATGTAAAGTTTTTTTTTGGTATTTATTTTATATTTTTTTCTGATAGTAAACTTTATTTCATGAAACTAATTTGAATATTTTGGCTTTTTATGCGGTAGTTGATTTTTAATACGTTTTCAAACTTTCGATAGCGATGACGTCATAAGGTTGACTGAATATCCCTAGTAGGCCTTTGCCATGTAAAACAAAAAATAATATTTTGACACATTTGATTGACTTTGACAACTGACATGAAGTAAAGAATTTTGTTTATCAAAGCTTCTTAATGTTGCTAATCTATTACTTTTTTGTATGGATTATTACGCTATTACGCCGCTGGCAAATCTATTAAGATTTAAAAAAATATATGGATCTATTACAGCTGTTTTACAGAAACATTAGAACTGACAGAATGCACAGAGTATGATGCCAAAAAGAAAAAGGACAAACCCAATGAACTTTTTTTTTACGTGATTTGGCAATGCACGGGTGTTATATTTACCTATTTTGGTATTTTATAAATGAAGTAACGAAATTATAGTATTTTTCCGTACTATCCTTAGATATGGATAGTATCTAGTACGGAGCATGAAATAGTTGTACAAATACTGTAATTATAGTACGAAATCCAACGCTGCGTTGACTTGACATTGACAGCTTTTGTTTAGGTTCGCCATTGCTTTTGCACAGCGAACTACATGACGTCATTATGGGACTCATTGAAAGTCAAGTTTATCTTGTGTATTTTATTGAAATATACCCCATCTCATAGTTTAGAGAGTTTTAAACGTCAAAATAATGTACAGGAATGTAATATTTCGAAATGGTTTTGGAATCAGCAAAGTATTTTTTTTCTTTACATACCGAATTGCTGACAAAAAAGCTACGCGACGGCATGTCGTATACCCGCGCAGTAAGGTTCGCAGTCGCGTAGCTTTCTCGTGAGCATCTATCGGGAAACGCAATAATAATATTGTGTTTTAGATTTTGAACAGTCACTCAAGCTTGAGCTTAGTAAAGGAGTTTGCTCCCCTTTGTTATTGGTTTTAGTATGTAGATGGATTTACTTATTCTACCTAAATAAACGCTCCAGTTCCATGTTGGTTGGACGGTCAAGTAACTTTTTAATTTTAATAACGTTTCGATTTACGCATCTGATAATATACAACATCTAATTTACTTTACGTTCCGTTTTGTATGAATAGCAATTTACAATAATAAGTAGGTATCACATAATAGTGGCAGGATAATATTATAGAACAAATGTCAGGTGCACTAGAATTTCATAACAAATCTCCTTGCATATTGCCTTGTATTCTATGCTAGCACGATGATCGATCTGCTAAAATAATCACTGAGGACTATTATATAAAATGAAGTCGCAATTCGCGTGTCTGTTTCTTTGCTTAGTTTTAAATAATTCAACTGATTTTGACATGATGTCTTCCGGAGAGTTTACGTATGTATAACTTAGGTTATGAAATGTAACATACTTACATAAATACTAGAGATTTATATAGATTAGAGATTTACTTATGTCATTTTAAAATGACATAAGTGAATCTCTAAAGTGACGAAGACATTATCGTGTCCTCAACTTGTGCCCGTGATTACTGAAGCGAACGATCAGAAGGATTGAAATGCAGCAAGGGTGCTTGATGTTAGGGTTCGTCAAAAGAGTGACAAGTATGCAGGGGCGTGAAACTGGAGTCCTAATCGATTAGAGCGAAGCGGCGGGCGTCACGCTCTGTGTCTTCCGTGCTCTCATTATAGAAGCTTTGTCTCCTATATCAAGGAGTACGGTATGACTAATTTATTAGTGCTGCAAATCAAAATGTTATAGTCAACTATTTAGACCAGATGCTATCAAGTTCATTTAGATATAAGATGATAACGCCATAATTTTACTCTAAAATTAAGGGGGTCGTGGGTACACGTCACTCTTCGTCGGCTGTATTGGGCATCCCCACAACGAGTTTTATTGGGAATGACTCACTTTGTGATACTTGGGTAAAAGTGTTCTTCATAGAATTTTCTCTGTGAAGTCTCGTTTCAATGATTCAGTGAAGCATTTTAATAATTGACACAATTATTGCGTTATATTATTTATAATACGGATAAATAAAATCAATCGCTTGAACAAATTTAATATAATAATATCATTATGAATACAAAAGTAACAATCTTTTTTTCAGCGCCATCTATGTCTTTTTGAGGTATAATTGCACCACTGAGGCAAATCCATCTAGCGCCGAGTAGCGTTACTAAGGCTGCGGTCATTAGAGGGCGCTTAAACTAAGTTATTTTAAAACTACTACTCGTTCATAGATGGCGTAGTGAAACTTTTATCTTTTCCTTTATTAAATCTAGTGTCAATAGATGGCGCTACAAATACGAAAAGTTTACGACTACAAATAAATAATTACTCGTTCACAGATGGCGATTCAAGGTTTTACAACCCTTGTCAAAAAATATTCTTTAGTGCATTGTTGATAAATGCCACAAGTACGTACCTTGCAACGGTATAGCTCTGAGAGAGACGGCGTCCTCCTCATCGTCGTCCTCCCGTTCTTCCTCGGTGATAGAAGGTGGCGCAGCCCAGCACCTTAGCCTCACGCCTGCGCTGTTGGCCACGGTGGCGCTGTCGAGCCGCACACGCGGCAGGCTGCGCGTCGCGTACTCCCCATCGTTGCTGCTACCCTAGTACATCAGAGAAAAAATTTAGAACTATACTCAACTAGAACTATCATCAAATTTTATAATTTTATCACTGTATTATTTAATAAAGCTTGTGTTTTTTCTAGTGATGGTTTTTATTAATGTTTTATTCATAAAGTGCCGAAGTTACGTCTAGTGTGGAAAAATGAATTTGATGCGCAATGCCTTCAAAACCTTGATGTAGCTTTGAATAAATTTGCCACTAGTACTATGAATTGACCCTAATTTGCTTAGTAGTAAACTGGCAAAATAGACAAAATGCGTTGCCAAAAACAAAGAAAAAAGTCCAATTGAAAAATAAAAAGCTACGTTTAAACTTTAAAGGCAAGTGATGCAAGAGATTCGCCACGCTGTTTATATAATTATTTTTCAGTAAATACCATTTAAGTAGTCTCAAAACTCGAATCCAAGTCGTGAATGCGTAAAGCGAAGCCGCTCACTACTGAACATTGAAAGTGGTCGTTTATGGAGGTAATATAGACCACTGTACTCGCATAGGTACCCAGCTTACTATACTAGTGAGGTTCCCACGAAAACCGGCCCATCATCGACTTGTAACATATAATCTTTTTGTATTAGCAAAGTATAGCTATAATAGCTTTTATAGTAATAAATTCGGATAATAGCTTTAAGGCTGTTGATCTATTTATTGATAAGTAGTTGAAGTTACATTGGTAATGTAACCTTCAAATTTTTGAAGAACAAAGGAATAGTTTACTTCTTTTTAACTTACAATTTATTTAGGTAAATAATCAAGGTGAATTAATAGAAAATTTAATTCTCCTTAACTTTTAAAGTCAAAATACAGCAACGTAAAATATAATTGGCAGACATTTAATGTTCTTGCAATAAACTTATGTATATTGAATTTCATCTTTCTCTCTGAATAATTAAGAAAACTCTTATATACGAGTACTGACGTTACTGTTTTTTGCACTTCATTCTGTATCGTTTCATGGTTGACGTTCCAAAAACCCGTACAAAAACGATTTGATTCCACTTTCATTGTTCGAACGGCTAAAGCTAATACGTTATCCGAGTGGGTATATATGTAGATCCTGATAGATACAATCTTGGTATCTTCTAGGCAAGCGTGCTCTATCTATTTTGTAATTTTTATAGCGGTTTGTGACACACCATAGGACTTGGAATCAAATCAGAACAACACAAGACAATATAGCCCACACAAGAGTGCAAAATTATGATATGGTAAAATTTTAAAAATTTACTTGTTTGTCTTCAAAATATGAAATAACAAAGGCATGCGCTTTACAAAACTACATCGACCACAATTATCAAGTTGACAAAAGCTATAAAAAATCAAATAGAGATCGGATACAGCAGTGTAAACGGTGATTTCACATTCTAAGCACGGGTAGGCGCATGTCAGCGCCTAATAACCATTAGGTTACAAAAGCCAAAGCGATGATTACTGTAGTATTATTTCAGAGATTACCTCGCAATGCCCGTGGCTTGATGACTCGAGGCATCTCGAGTATGTCGCTTAGGATTGGTAGTGTTGGTAAAATAGAAAAAATATAGGGTTATAAAGGGCTTAAAGCTTGGGGCATACTGGGCCAAGACGGGGTCATAGTATTTTCATTGTGAACTTTTACTATGGGATCAGCACTGAAATCGCGAATCAATCCTAAGAATGGGAAATGGTGGGAAACGAATGAAACAGTTTTCTGTTTATAATATAAACAGAATTACTCAGAATGGTGTTACTTCATTACGAACACCTTTTACTAAGAGACTGAATCTGAGATCGCGAAAAAATCCGTCTTTCTATAGAAAAATGTCAATGACCGGCGACGAAATGAATGGAATAGCGTTTCGAGGTTGTCACTAATAAAAGTTGTTTGCAATAATGAGTATAACCCCAGCATAATACAAGACCTCGTAATCCCGCGTACTGTTGATTATTACTGTGAATAGGGCGCAGATTGAGCTGAGCGGCGTACCTTTTGAGACGATAGCAAGATGAGTTGATTATAACATATTTTTTTACTACCAACTTATGATATAGAGCTCAAAATCTGGATACCAAAATTCTTCTTGATTCCGATAGATAGATTTATTTAATTATGTATTAAAAAACACGAAATTTTAAAATTATATTTCCTCACTCCTTAATTCACATTTTCAACAGAATAATAGTAGTTTTCCCGAAAAATACGCTTCTAACTGTGAAATTGAACTCTACAAATATGTTAGTACGTAAATAAAAACTATGCGGCCAGTGGAGACAAGCGGAGCATGACAGCAGAACAGATGATATTGCTTTTGTCACTTGATATCTATCTCAACATTCACAGTACCTACATATAAATAGTAATGGGTAACATAAACCAGTACAGGTGTCCTTGCCTTCTCTCACTCGACCGAAATCAAGTTGGGAAAATCTTAGATATATGTATATCAGCCACCACCACATATCAATAGCCTATTTCGACAGATTGTTCAAGAACCATTTCCCTTTCTGAGCTGCAAGCTTTATAAGCCATTACTACTATAGACTTTGCTACTATAGACTATAAATTAGCACTATATTACAGCTACACTATTTACATGCATATTGTAAATTGTGAGCTTTGGCAGAAACGCGGAAATATATTGAATATAAATATCGTAGGACATTACACACAGCGCCATCTTCCCCCAAACTAAGCAAAGTTTCTACTATGGAAGTCAGATAACCGATAGAATACTCAAACGTTCCTGCATAACATTTTGTTAGAAAACGTAATCCGTACGACACCCTATTGACAACAAGATTTATAAAAATCAGATGATTAGTTTAGACGCTACAGTAAACATATTAATTTTAAAAAAATCTAAGTTTAATTTAAATAACTCATTTCTTTGGTTAATGATCTTCTTAGTAGGAGATCGTCTAGGTAGGTAACACCGATTTATCAGTTTTTTTTTTTATGGTTCACAAGCTGAGTGTTTGACCACAGCTCACCTGATGTTAAGTGATGGTGTGCTCGACGATGTTAAACCACATTTAGCCCGGAATAAAACTAGCTCTCAAGTGAGGCTGCTGGAACACACTGTTTGGTACTTAACGGCGGATTTTTTATTCGATGTGGGTGGTAGCTAGCCAACCGAGTACTACAAAATACCCTACCACCGTGCTATGGTTTCCTCACGATGTTTTTCTTCACCGACAGCTCAAGCTCATTGCCGACAAACAATAGCCTGTAAACATCACTGTGTTCATATTTGAAGGGTACTGCAGCTATCAAGAAATCAGAAACTCGTATTATAGGGAAGCATAAATTAAAAAATGGCTTAGGCATTTTACAATTTCAAATATTTTACTATACTCAAAATGGCATGAGTATATAAGGAATGTAAACAATTTACAAATATTATAAATACACATTGTTTTTGAAAATTATGATTATTTTATAATTATAAATAAATAAACATAAACACATCGAAAATACAGGGCTGTTAAGACTGATCGTCGAAAGTCTCAAAGTAATGAGCGTCAAAGCAGCATTGCCCTAGGCTTCTTTTTGTTAGTCAACGTTCTGTGTATCGTTGCAATAATCATGAACATGCGTTATCTCTAACTAACATTACTACTGCTTTTACATTAAAAAAAAAAACTCAAACCGCTAAAGACATTTTATACGCCCTACTTTTTCTTTGCCTTAAGTAAAAGTGTTCGATACAACAGTTTTTATCTTCTACCAATATTCTAAATTACATCATTAGTATTACCTCATTCTCCTCTAATATTTGACTCATATCACAGCGTTATAAATAGATACGTATATAGCATTTACATATATGAATCTTTATTTATAGTTAATCACAGTTCAAAGCTGCTTGGCGTGCATCAAACGAACAAGAGGCATAATAAAACAATCTTCATTAACATCACAGACGAATCACAGAATATGCAGCAGTCAGTATTGAAAGGCTGGACATGACCTAATTAATGAAGCTTCCTTGTTAGGCCTGCATGATGTAGCTCTATATGGAATACAAAGCTCGTTAAGGATTTACGTAGACGTTGAATGATGAAGAAGTTAAACAAGAGCAAAGGTTAGGTAACTACATTTTCTTTATTGTAACGCCAAGCTTAATTTACGATTGAAAACTTCCTACCTAAGCAGCGTTCGTAGGATCATGTGTAATTTGTTTTCATTTATTTAAAGTTATGAAACGAATATTGTAAGATATAACGCGTGACTATTACGAATGCAGTAGTACCCAGAACAGTAGCAAACCAAAGTCCAGCGCTTATTACTTTGTGATATTAGATGGTTTTTAGCGGCAGAATATATGGTACTATCTAAACGACATCTTGGTAAGGAGGCCAAATCTAATTCCTCAAAACCTTATTGCATAATTTTTGGTGTGGGCAATAAAGAGTTAATCAATCAATCAACCTCAAACCTACACCTTGGTCCCAGGAACTAAATACTTATTATACGGGTTGCACTCCCTGCAACGCAGTTGACCCGACACGCGGCCGGCGATACCATTGAAAAGTTCTCGAGAAGAAGTGTCGTTTTATTATTGCGATCACATTTATTTTCCTCTATGTTAAGGCCAATTTTCCCTTATCCAACCTTTTGTTATTCTAAGGTACCTTGCCCAAGATTAATTAATAATTCGATAAATTTCAACAACTAAGAACTACTACAGCGAGAAGAGGATATGAATGAAGAGTTGTGGTTATTTTAATTTATTTGGGTTTTGAGTTTGTTTCGGATTTTGGGTGGTATTTCGGATGGATTTTTGGTAGATAAATATATTAATTTGAAACCTCATCACTGTTGTAAACAAACTGACTTTAAAGCGGAAATACACTGAATATATACCTTGAACAATAAAAATTAACTTCCGCAAAGTAACGCCTGAATTAATCAATTAACTAAGAACTACTTTAGATCAAATTACACGTTAAATTATATATCTTGATTGGTTTATTGTTTTACTCTTTCAGAGTGATTGGGTGACCTGAAAACAATGAGATTAGACCATTCACTAGCTTCATCATCATCATCATCATTTCAGCCGTAGGATGTCCACTGCTGGACATATGCTTCCCCCATTGACTTCCAGAAAGACCGGTCGGAAGCGGCTAGCGTCCAGCGCGTTTCAGCGATCTATATCACTAGCTTATGCGAACTTATTTCCAATGATACGTCTCGTTATTTACGAGGATGCCCTATCATTACAGTAAACAACGAACACACATAATGTATTCGTTTACTCTCCCTAAAAAGAACTCTGGGTGTTGTAATGGACACCTATAAATAGGTCAGAGAAAGCATGAAATTAGAAACGCCCAGCGGTAGCGGACCCTTTTGAAATACCTACTTACTTGCGCCCGTCGCATATTGTGTACAAAGTTAATTTTAAACCGGCTTTCATATCATACACGTGTAATTTCTATACTTTAAATTTCACTCTCTTGTATTACAAATACGACCATTAGGATGTGTGACAGCCCTGTTGGCTCATTGGGAGTATGTCTGCCTGAGCTGTAGGGGGTGGGTTCGATTCCCGCCAAGGACAAATATTTGTTTGGTATAAACAAATGTTTGTTCTGTGTCTGGATGTCCACAGAAAGAAAATAAAAAGTATTTATGTAATCTATCAGTTATCTGACTTCCATCTCACAAGCTCTGCTTAGTTTGGGGTCAGATGGCGCTGTGTGTAATGTGTCCTTCAATATATTTAATGTGTCCTTCAATATTTGTTAACATGTATATATTTGTAACCTTTTCAGTAATAGTGGATTTGATGAAATTTTCAATGTAGATTACATATACTGTGGCTGGAAAAGAGACTGTTTTCCTAAACTTTCGCAATTTGAACACATCCTACTAATATTATAAATGTGAAATTTTGTATGTTTGGATGTTTTAATGTTCATAACGCAATCACGCAAAAACGACTGAACGGATTTAAATGAAATTTGGCATACATATAGTTTATTACTTGGATTAACATATAGGATATATTACTTTCATAGAAAAATATTAGGTTCCAAAGATTAAGATATTTCTATACGAGGAATACAGAATGTTTAACTTTTTATAAATTCTACGAACTGAACAAATGTTTTTTTTTGTTAAATTCCACGCGGACGAAGTAGCTGGTAACAGCTAGTAAGTTATAAGATGCTAATAAATAAAATATAGAAAACCTAAATGTACCTATTACCTACCTACTATTTCAATTTTGAGTTTTACCAGTTATTGTCATTTAATTTTCTGTCATACTTATTAAACTTATACCGAATTTTCCAGAATAACATAAAAATTAAATGTCAGCCAGTGTTATTTAGTGTTTTAATTAACACTTAATTTACATCTCATGCGTTGCGATATAATGACATTTAAATATGTGCTTTCAATTTTATCACCACTTTACCAAAAGTATTGTAAAATGCATACATACAAGTAACAGTAAAATAATTACAGTAAATACTTATTATATAAAGTACTTATTTATAATATAGTCTTGATCAAGGTTTACTCGTATCATTTACGACCTGGGACCCAAAACATACCTTTCACTTGCTCTTATGTTATGGAAATGAGTAGATATGGTACCTACTTATTATTAGACACTTATACGCGTTTTAATGCCCTAATAACGTTGCGTATTATTACAAAACGTGATTTACTTAGAAAGCGGAACTAACTGAAGACTACAAAGGTATATTTTTTTGTCAAATTGTTCATACCATTGTACAATTATAGTAGGTACATATTTCGTTTTTAAAGCCATCTCAGCGGCTGGTCGGCACGAAAACCATTGCCAAAACGTTAGTGTTGCCAGCATGCTACTATAAACTATTACTGGGTTTCTATATTCAAATTATCTTTAGACCCACCTCGTTAATAAAATTGTAATTTTGACGTGCCTAGTGCAACGTATGTAGTTTTAAGGCTAATAAAATATTCTATTCTTTTTTATTTTATTAGAATTTCAAGACAATGGCGAAACCCTTCATAAAGACAGATTATGAATTACACAAATAAGATTTAAAAAAAAAATACAAAAGATAATAGATAAACTATTATTATTTATAGTGCGATATGTGGGCTGGTTTTTTTTTTGTAGCCACGATTTTGTCGATTTTCAATTAAAATCTTAATTCAGATTATTATTATTTTTATTGTGTTTTACAAACAGCACACATCATCAAACCTCGGCGGCTCATCAAGCTAGGCGGCTAGGTGGTCGGTGACTCGGTGGTAGGTAGGGCAGCAGGGTATTCAGCGTGCAAACTGCTGAATTACAGACACGAGTGCAAGTACGTGATATACTCGTATTAGTGCATTATTGTGGTAAAACATGTTACGTAGTGTCATTGGGGGTTGAATCATGGCAACATTATTAGCTGTCAACGAGAAACCACATAAGTTTTATCATTTATATAGGCAATATATTACATCTTAACAACGAGAGAGAGTAAAAATGCATGTAACACGCTTTTATTTAAAAACTTGAGACAATGATAAGTGCACAATACTTACTTATACAGTATATTATTCAAGGATTGAACATATACGTATACCTAATTAAGATATGGGATGATTTTGACATATAAATGAAGGAGCTTAATTGTCATTTAAAGGTTAAGGAAGAATAGAACTCCTTATTTAAAACGGAATAAAATTATTTTTAACTATTAATAAAAGCTTTTCTTCTTTTTTTGATTTGAGACTTTTTAATACTACAGCAACTATTATGGAGTACTTGACACTGGCAGAATGTAAAAAGTACGATGCCTACAATAAAAAAAATATATAATCATTATAAAAATGGTAGGTTTATTGTTGGATTAATTTTGAAGGTTTTAGTTAATGGATCTAAAATTAAGTTAAAAGTTAAGAAGCTATTACGAAATGGGTCTTATGTTTATCCTAATCTAGACATATTTGATTTATTAGCGTTTTAATGCGTAATTTATCTGAAGATGGAACGTGCCATGGCGAGGGGAGGAGCTATTTAAGTACGCTGTACTCGATGGTTTTGTTCTTCTTGTTTTTGAATAGGCACGCAGCAAAGCAGTGCTATGTCAATCTAATGTTAGCTTCTAAACTATAATAATATCGTGCTATACATATAATAATAATAGCAACAGAGTTGCCGCTTTCCAGACATCGTTGATATCAGTTTTTCACTCGTTACGTAAGCCCTAAAAGAAGGTGACCACCATGAAAGTTCATTTTGGATTGAAGTTTAAAATGTTCTTATTTTTCCAGTGTTCTTGTTTTTTAGTCTAAGTGTACCTTTATTATACTAACGAAGTAGAAAAGAGACAGCATCATACATAACTGTCAATATTAAGGTGTCATATTCATATTGTTTTTAATTTTATGATTAGATATTTATACGGATGAAACTTCCGAAACTAAGAAAGGTTGCCTGGAAGAGATTACTCTTAACAATAAGGCCGCCAATTGTACCACTAGTGTTTTATATTGTTTGTAATTGGTGTAAACAATAAAGAGTTAACTTCTCTGCATTCAAGCATCTTCTTAACGGTCTTATGTTTAATTTAAAGTAATTATAATAATTTGTTTATAGGTAACTAGCTGTGCCCCGCGGTTTCACCCGCGCTGGATTCCTACGTCATAGTAGCTTTATGCGTGCAAAGTCTCAGCCCGATCGGTTCAAAATTGACAAAGTTTCATACAAACTTTCATCCCCTATTTTATCCCCTTGGGGGTAGAATTAACCAAAATCCTTTCTTGGCGGATGCCTACGTCATAACATCTACCTGCATGCCAAACAGCCCGATCCGTCCAGTGGTTTGGGCTGTGCGTTGATAGATAACTATGTCAGTCAGTCAGTCACCTTTGAGTTATATATATTTAGATTAAAAATATCCTATTATTACTTCAGTTTAATACAATAAAAAAACTATTGCAGGACATTTCTCACAGCGACATCTAGCCCCAAACTAATCAAAGCTTGTTCTATAGGAACCAGTTAACTAATAGATACACTTAGTTTCGTAAATACATACTTATAACACAAACAGAACACCCAAACACAGTTGGAGATGTCATTTTATTATATTAGTAAAAACAATTGAAGAGTTTGTAAAATAAAAGTAATTAATTTATTATACATAACACGATCTTACAAGATTCTCTGAATTTTCTAAAATTTGTTTGACCAAAACAGCTAGCCAATTTTTTTCCTCCTACATCGTTCCCGTTTCGTCATAAATCCATTTTGTTTCCTCATAATTACGAAAGTGAACCAAGGAGGCCTACTATATAATTTTCTGTACTAAACTTTTAGTTACATTTGCTGAATACAAAATAAGGAAAAAGTTTCCTTTTTTTTTCGAAAAATATAGCTTTCAGCTTTCATTTTTTTGGGAAAAACGCGTTCAGAAAATCAATTTGAGAAACTAATTTAAACAAATTCTTGGTATAATTTTTTTGAAACAGATAAATGGAAGCATAACAAACTCTTGGTATTTTTATTTAAAAACGGATAAATTATTAATTTTGATACATAAATTCTTTAAAAAAGCGGGGCTAAATCTGTCCCATTTAATTGTGGACAAAAAATCAGGATGGCCCACCAAAATCGGGAAACACAGCCAGGGAGAGACATGGTCGTTGCGTTTTTAATGAGGTTTTCCTTAAATAAATTGTGACACTTTATTATCTTTTTCCTTTTTGTTACCTAAATAAATATTAATTATAGATTCTAATGGTACCTTGTAGTTTCGTTTTGGTAATTCAAGCTCTAAATTGGCTATTTTGTTAGTCTTCAGTAGAGAGAGACTAACTCCGTTATAATATTGCAATGAGAATATTTTGAAGTTGTGGTAGCCCCCTAGGTGGTTTCGTATATAAATAGCCCGATTCTCCGAGGTACTATTTAAATGAGAGCGTTTGTCACCCGATACGCAGGGGACACGACGGATAGCATAAGTTACGACAGTATGGACCGGCCCTTTGTTGTTATAAACAAGCTTTTTAGTTAAAATAGACAACACAAAACAGTTGATGCAGTACATTCTGACTTCGCCGATTCTTACGTTTCAAACACGTTTATTATTATAACCAATTAACAATCTAATGTTGTGTCTGCTAGGGTCTCATTTAGCAGAGCAAAATATATTGGTTAGGCAGATTCAAGCGTGTCAAACTTTTTAGGACTTTCTCACATCACTCGAAAAATGAATAACTTTTTTGTGTTTTTTTTGTTGACAGGCTAGGTGTTTGACCACAGCTCTCCTGATGTTAAGTGATGGTGTGGTCGAAGATGTTTAAAGCACACCTAGCCTGGAATGAGACTGGCTCCCAAGATAGGCTGCCGGAAAAGGTGCTTGGTGGCAGAAATTCAATAAAATCCAAATGAAATTCTTTATTCAAATCAAAATCTGTCTCACGAAATCCTTAAAACGTAAAAAAAAGTACTTATCTTGCTTTAACTTTCGCATGTTTGTACAATAAGATGTCTTAGCAGGTCTCGGAAAACAAATGTATTTCATAAATCTTTGATTTATTTCTATCAAGTAAATTATGATTGACTTTAATACAAAAAGATTTTTTTTATTGAATAACTTTATCATTTTAGGTTGCGTTAGCGTGAAATCGAAATTAAGCGTTCGAAATCTTTTCCTTTTTTTTTTAAACATCGTTTTGAATGAATTTGGAAAGATCTTTGTTAAAAGTCACTTACGTAATACAACTCCTGTTCAAATTATCATGCTTCTACGCCTTATTTTTAGAATAATCTATCGATCGCGTCCATTTGGCAAAGACGCATTAGATAGAAACTCTTTATTGTGCATACTAGAATAAAAAGAAACAAATGTACAGAAAACAAAAGAACCTTATGAGTCAGTGCTACAAGTGGAGGGCTTATACCTAAAAGCGTTCGCTTTCAGGCAACTAGGGTAGGTAAACTCTTATTATTTCTTGCTTTTCTTTCTCTTTTTAATTATTGGTTGAAATGAAAGAGCTCAACACGTATGATCAGCGATTCTAGGGTATACAAGAAAAGCTTTAACGCATTATCTGAGTACTATTTTTCAAATCAGAATATGTACTGGGCCTTATTATTTTGGAGAGGTCGTATCTCACGCCATCATAAATGATAACGAGGTGGTGATCAGGAGGACAGTCACTCGGCTAAAGTTTTGAAAATACCTAAGCGAATACCGCGACACTGATATGGCCTGATCAACTTCGGGAGAGCGTTTGTCTGTATGGAGTAGTTAAAAAGAGTATTTGGTGAGAACGCAGAATAATCATGTCATCAGTGTATTATTTTCCAAAACATGTGTTTTTTCGAGTATTTTTATGTATAAAAATAGTGGAGTTTTGCGCAGCAAATTCGCCACTAGTTTAGTATGACCGGACTTACGCGAATGTGACCTAGAATTATGCCACTTGGTTTATTAGAAAATATCGAAATACTTGGCACTGGCAAATGCATAAAGTGTGATGCCAAGAACAAAGAAAAAAACAATGTTTCAGAGTTACAAAAACATTCAAAGCGTGTTGATAACGTCACGAATAATTTATTTTACAGGATGTTTTATCGATCGATTGTTAATTGTTTTTTTATCAATGTGTAGCAGGATGTTGATCAACGAAGTAAAATCACTGATCGTGTTCTTTATAAGATAGATCGTCTAATATGTATAAATATATGAATATGTGGCTTACTGCTAAGAGCGTGCTCAAATTCTGAACATAAAACTAAAAATAAAAATACTCCTATTTTTTTGTTTGAACTTCAGGAACAAAAAAAGAAAATAATTTAACATGAAAATTTCCATATCAACAGTAACATCAATAATAACTTATGTTAAATGGGATTGTTAGTTACGAACTGGTACGTCTAGTCTGGTTTCTTACTCATATAAAGTTTTTTATTTATTTTATTATACACAGTACCTCATCATAATACGGCAGTAACTGCAGATTAAATTCAAACTGACAGCCGCTTTTGCATGGTTCTCTATGTTAGTTCCACTTCGCAGTCACGTTATTCGATTAGGTGTAAAAGTAGATGCCCAATGATTTATGCCTTCTGATTGTGCGTCGATAACCTACTTAGCTATATCGATAATAAATATACGTACGAACAAGCTCCTGATGGATTTTTGCAAAATTTTAAAGTTCATTGTAAGACATTGGTTGTCGTAAGTCATTTGATCTAGTTAGACAAATACACCGTCCGGCGGTCTGACTTCCAATCTAGAGGTCCTGGGTTCAAATCCCTAAGGACGCACACCTATTTTTTTTTTCAATGTTATGTTATGTTATGTGCGTTTGCCGATGACTGTAATAGCTCTACTGTATAAGCTTTAAGACGTAGGTTTGATTACCGCCCAATACAAACGTTTATGTAATGAATATTGTTTTGTATGTATTGAGTTTGCAAAAAAAGTATGTAAGTAATTTATTAGCTATCTCGTTCACATTGTACAATTTACTCAGTTTGGGGCTAGATGGCGCTGTTTGAAATAACATAATGTAGGTATTACAAAGAGTAACTGTTCCAAACATTTGGTGAGACAAGCCACGGTCCGACGCATATGGCCATGACATCACCCATGTGCCGTTTACATTGACACCAAGAGAAATATTCCACGAAACGGGACAAAGGAACGCAAACACATAAAACTCTGTACTTCTCTAAAGGAAAGTGAAGTTAATTCCGTATAAATAGATACTGGTATTGGTTTTAGGTTTGACTAGAAAGACTTGGATGAAATTTTGTACATTTAGTTTATAACGAGGATTAACATATAGAATATTTTTTATACAAGAAAAATGTTACGTTCCTGTGGGATTATCAAAAATTGAGCTACTCGGCGTATCCACTTGAAATTTGGTATAGATACGTCTTATAAAACATTATACCGGGATAAAAGGTATCCTTTACGTAAATCTAATAATAAAATAGCGCAAGTTTCATGACTATTGCTTATTTATTACTTAAACATGTTTAATTTTTCTCTAAGCCCGATTAGTTAGTCTAATAATAATCAGACTAGTGGCCTAAAATAGTTTTCAAAATGTTTACCTTATACGAAATAAATAATTCATCGTAAAGTATTACAATAAGTTTTTAACGGAAATTGTAATTCTCGAATTTGATGACTACACACACTATATTATTATAGGTCAAACTCATGCTTATACAATAACAAATACATAATGAAATTTTACAAATGGAGGAACAATAGCAATGTGAGGCGATGAAACACATAACGATTAAACTTCAAACACACTGAAATTCAAAACACCACTGTCTTACCTTTTCTACATAGAATCCGGGGAAGGACTGTCCAGCAGCGTGAAAACAATACAAAATCAAGTCAGTAAACAGCAATATATCAACGAATTCAATTGGTTTGGTTGAACAAACATTCTACTTCGAAGTTATGACAGTCTAGTTTTTTGTTTATTCAAAATAGGGTCGTGTTTTAACACACCCTGCTTGACGTTAAGCAGTAGAGCGGTCTAAGATAGAGCACGCTTACCTACAAATAACCTTTTTTCTCTATATTTAGATATTATTCAAAGTTGGGTGATAGACTGACGACATTTTTTTTTATAGTTGACAGGCAATGTTTTTGGTCGCAGCTCACCCGATGTTAAGTCGCGGTGTGGTCGAAGATGGTAAACACAGTTAGCCTGGAATGAAACTGGCTCTCAAGTGAGGCTACCGGACCTACCGGTGCTTGTCGGCAAAGATTCAACTTGATGGTGGTAGCTAGCCAGCCGAGTACTAGAGAATGAGAATCCTACCTCCATGTAATGGTTTCCTGCACCGGCAACTCAAGCTCATTGTTGGGGTTTGAAGTATTTGTGATATTTGCCCACGTGCCTTTAGCCAACGTGTTAAACCATGGGCTAGACCTTCTCACAATGAGAAAAAACTGCGCCTAGCAGTGAAACATCCAACTGCTGGGTCCCTACCATTAAAGAGTGATCGGGCCACATTCTACCATGCTGGCTCGATGCAGGGGCACTTATTACTTTCTAAGACATAAAATATCGCATAAAAGTAGACTGTTTCCGTTTGTACAAACTTTATCCAGTGATATGTCAATGCATATGTCTATATCATAGCTTCTCAACCTAGCGTAGGGTTCGAGTCATCATTACCTATCTTACGTTATAGAATTTATAGATACTGTTATTACTTGTACATACTTATAGTCTTAAGTATATACATTTTATTTTGTGTGAGCAGTGGCGGATTTGCCAGCAGGCTGAGTAGGCTGGAGCCTAGGGCGGCAAATTTTAGGGGCGGCGAATTTGGCTCAAAATTTTATTTTGCCTTTCAGATATTCAAAAAAGACAAGTCTCGTAAATTTAATAAAATTACAATATTTTGGTACATTACAGTACACCGAATATTCCAACCTTTGTACATGAAAAACTATTAAACGCTTTGTATTTTTTTTTTGTAAAGTGTTCTCTTGTGGATATTAATTTTTAAAATATTCTAATAGCGTTTCAATATTACAATTTAAATTTAGTAATTTTGTCCTAATGTTTAATAAATATTACTAGAAAAAGCTGATGTAATTATGACGATAAGAGCATAAATAAAAAAATCGCAATTTCAATGAGAAAGAAGATTAATTAATATTATTGTAAACTAGGGTATTGAGTTGCAGAGGCTAGTAGGGGCGGCAAAAATTGAATAGCCAACTGGCGGCAAATATGTAAATCCGGCATTGTGTGTGAGATAAATTTCACAATCACAATCCCGGCGTTTTACAAGTAGGCTAATGTTAGAAGACAAACACCCAAGTCCTCAATTAACCAAAGCGTAATACATCATACATTTACGTGACAGTACGACGTTCATCTTGATCATCGCCATGAGAAGCGGAACTCGATCGCTTTTCGTATCCGCTCTCATTGTTCAGAGACGTCCTGTTTCGAACTAATGACATCACTTAAGGTATTTCGCGGTATCGTCTATAATTTAGATGATAGAGGTAACTAGAATATTTGAACTGAGGAATATCGCATAATTTTATGTTATTGAGATAGGTACAGTTAGAATTAATATACCACTGTGAACCTAAGGTCCAATTACAACTATATACATCATAGGTATTTATGAATGATCCGACATAATATAGGTTAGTAAATAGTTAAATGACGTATTAATTTAAATGTTTTACAAACACTAAGCTTAAAAGAATAAAAGTTACAATACCATATTTTATTGAATCTGATTCCCAAATGTTCTAAAACAATGCTCTAAAAAAATAAAGATTTTTTTTTTAGGATGAAAACATGTTATTAAGTTAGGGAAAAAAAGTATCTATTTGACAAAATATTTTATACCAAAGCAGAGCTCATTTAATTTAATTTACATTGCATTTGCCTATCTTTTTCAAGACAATACAGCAATATTTCCACATTTACAATAAATTAATTTACCATAACTATACGAGTATATCTTCACACAAACAAACTAGTGAACGAAAAACAATGAACGGTGAAGGAAAAACATCGTGAGGAAACCGTAGCGTGGTGGTTGAGTACTTTCTAGTACTCAGCTAGCTACCACCCTCAAGTTGAAAATCTGCCGCCAAGCATCTAATGGTGTGTTCCGGCAGCCTTACTTGAGAGCCAGTTCCATTCCAGGCAAGGTGTGTTTACCATCATCACTAACCATAAAAAAAAAAACTAGTTTCAAAAAACTAGTAAAATTGTATTCCATCACAAACTTTTCGATGCCGTTAACTCTCTTCGTGTCCACAATCATCTATTCATATAATATAATACCCAGTAATTTCCAGGACAAAGACCTGCCTAGAAACTTTAGGAGCAATTAAAATAACAAACTAATGACTGACATTAGACAATATGAAAGTCAAGTAAACACTCAGAGTTAATTGATTTTCTTAAATAACTCTACATAACGATTGAAGGAATAAATACAGTTTTACGACATATTCAAAGATAGGAAGGACAAAATTGAATACCTACTAGGACGGAAAGTAAAGTTTCAACACATACATGTACATGACAATTTTCACGCATCAAACGATAATTACACTCACTCAGATACGTCAAGGTATTTGTAGTATTAAGAAATAAATTGTAGTACTAAGAAATCTTCACACAATTTGTACACTGACCCTTTTCTCTGCAAAATATCGGAAAATTGGGCCTCACGGACCATGGGTCGCATGGTCTAATATTCGTTATGTGAGTGTTAATTTACTGTTCATTCTACAACTAAACGGCCAGAAGCTCAAAAAAGCGATATCGTTTCATAGAATTTCTACAAATCCGAATAAAGCTTTGATTCCACTTTCATTCTTTCGAACTGCTAAACAGCGGAATCCTTGGTTCGAGATAGTGTAAGGTAGGTGCGGGTAATAAGGCCTACCTAAGGGAGATTTGAAATAAAATAAAAAGTATTTATCAGAATCAACAAATTTTAATGTTAATCAAAACTAAAAATCAAACACTGTCGAATATAAACAAAACATGGCAACTTCTGCCGTAAACAAAAACAAAATTAAACATTTACAAAAACCTTGTTCGTAGGCCTTATTATACTATGGTAGGATAATAAAGCCTAAGACTTTAACATATATAAATAATCGAAATGAGGTGCTTATATTTTATAATTGATATCAATAATTAATAATTATACATTAATCACGCTGTAGTCCTAAAAATAGTAATAAATTTCTTTGATTAACATCCATCAAGACACTCAAAATTATCTCTATCATCCGCTGACAGACCGACGCACTTCTCGTGATACCACTTGCCGCATAGCGTATCATTGTCTGTCACTAGCCATCCTGTCCTCCTCACAACCGTGACAGTACCAACTTTCCAAAAACTTCAGTTTAGAACGACGTCTACCTTTGGGGGCTTTTTTTTTTTTGTTGTTTTCCTTCATTTTGTCAAACAAGTCTTTGGTGACTGGTGTTCCCCTGTAATTTATGGCCTTTCTTCTAACCGTTGGTGTTCTATGAGTATTTTTAAGCTGAAATGCTGTTCTTTTTATTTGTGCAAGTGGCACATAACCTTCATCGTCGTCCGAACTAGAACTACTGTAAGTTGTGCGATAAAACATTCCAGGAGGATTTACAACAAAAATGTAAACACTTATAATTACTTATATTTATTCATTCATTAATATATTATACCGAATATTTCAAAAATAAACTGTAAAACAGACAAATGTCGATACATATATAATAAATATAGCAGAAGGATAATAAGGCCTACGGTCGAATTTAGTAGGCCTTAATAACCGCCGACAACGTGTGTAAAGAAAACCTTAAAACAACATTACACAAATTATGATTTATTATTTAAACATCAAAAATAGGAATAACATGAAGTAATACAAAACTATAGCGTAAAATTATACATAAAAGTATATATTTAAAAAAAATACTTACGATTGCTTCGGACGAATTCTTATTAATCGAGTAGCATGACCGCCCCTCACAATTAATGACGCTGCACCGGTGGCAATGAGCAAGCTAACGCTTCGCAACAGGTTTGAAGCGCCATCTATGAATGTTAGGTCCATGCGAGTGCGACCTTGAGCAGCACCGGTCATTTTAAATCGTATTTTTGCTATTTAGGCCTTATTAGCCGACAGGCTTTATTACCCGAACCTACCTTAGATAGAGATAGAGTAGATACGATCTAATTATCATTAAGTCTAAGTGTTAATGTGATAAGCATTAAGCACCACATTTAATATTATAAATGATTAAAACATAAATTACTTTTTATGTCGGAAAACGTGGTTAAAATCGTGGGGTGCACTTAGCTAGTAATTCAAATAGCTGGAAATTTAAAGTTACTTTAATTTTTTGTTCAAGATATATTGTGTTTTAAATTAATAGATCACACCAATGAATTTTCAAACAAAAAATTCACATTAACGAAATTGTTTTCAAAAGTCATGATTGTATAGGTTTCTTTGTATATGGTCCATCGTAGGCCGTATCAAACGAAAAAAATAAGCTTTCAAACTGATTGAATAATTTTAAACTCATCTCCAGGGTGTAAGAATATGGCAGAACCAAGTTAAATAAACGTGTTCAAATAAACCTGTCGTTCTTATTTCCAGAGCAAAAACCTGTGTAGTGAGCGGAATGCTTAATTTTGATTTATGCCGAGTACCGGGCGAGGACGTGCGCCCACGCGCCGCATTCGTCGTAAAAGATGCGCGCGCAACCAACACGATTTATATTATTCCTATTCGAACAGTAGGTACTTCTTGCCATGCAACTGAGTGACGACACGAACAACATGCTGATGGTAAGCACCACGCTTGTCCATCATAATTCAACTAATATGAAACATTTTAGAGTTAAAAACCCTGACCAAGATGCTGAAATGCACGGCACTACTCTAAACAATTTTTAATCTTTTTTTTTTTAGTTGGATAGGCTATGTGTTTGACCACAGCTCATCAGTTAAGTGACGGTATGGTCGAATAGTCACTTGGTTGTAGATTTCCTTAGCAGTAGGTCGTCTAGGTAGGTACCACCGCAGTACCAGATATTCTGCCGCCAAGCAGTGGTGTGTAAATTATTACTGTGTTCCGGTTTGAAGGGTACTGCAGCTAGGGCTATTGAGACTAACCATCTAGTCTCAAAGTAATGAGTGCCGAAGCAGCGATGCCCTAGACTTTGTTTTACTACTCAAAGTTCTGTGTATCGCTGCAATGGTCATGGACAGGCGTTATCTCTTAACATCAGGAGAGCGTCTCGTTCGTTTCATTAGTGTTACATAAAAATAAAATAAAAATAAAAATGGTAAACACACTTAACCTGGAATGGAACTGGCTCTTAAACAAGGTTTTCGTAACACTTTTAGGTGCTTGGCGACAGATTTTCAAATTGAGGGTGGTAGCAAACCAGCCGAGTACTAGAAAGTGTCGTACCACCATGCTATGGTTTCCTCGTGATGTTTTCCTTCACCAAGCTCAAGCTTTTTGTTAGGGTTTGAACCCACGCCTTTCGGCATATAAACCGACTGCACTAACCACTGAGCTATCATTGCTACAAAAATACGTTTTTGTATAAGAAATATCGTTTTTCCTTTAACACGGGGCACAGTCATGCGCGATGTTTCTGAAAACCAACATTGTACGTCACAATTTATAATGATGTTTAAAACTAATTATTTAAATAATAAAATACGTGTGAAATAAATTGTTCCCTTGACTAAACTTTGACTTGAGAACGCGCCAGCCCCGCACTCGTTTAAACAGGACTTTCAAGTGCTAAGACAACTTCGCGCGCCTATTCGTTGGTACAGTGAGTAATTAGATGCATAGTAATGCTGAGTCATTTAAATGTCAATGTAGTTCAAACGGGTTATCTATTCAAACAATAATTATCCATTATTCAAAACAGAACACTCACCCTGTGACAGATTCAAATCAATAACCAAGAACAAAAGTACAAGAACTATACAACCGAACTAGTCTAAATGAACGAAATACAATGAAACTTGTGTATATTATTATTGGAATCTAGATATATTCATGTCATAGTTATGTATTCTCCTGTATGTATATCCTCGTTATGGACACACCCCGTCTTTTTCTTCCTCTAATCCTTTTCATCCTTAGGGTCGTTCAAATATTACGTAATCATCAGGGGGTTATTTGCTTTACCTGTTTTGGATGACATTGCGGACGAGGGGTATATCCTCTAACATCTAGCTGCAAATACTCTAGAACTATCTAGATGACTCTAGAGATCTATATGAAAGAGATGAGAGGTTTGTTCTTTTTTACTGACAGGGAGGAGCTTGGGGGGAGCTGGGGGTAACTAAAATACTGCTTACGTAATACTTGAACGGCCTTGACTTGAAAGTTGACTAGAAGTGATCGCTTTTAGCGATAACGTTGCCAGTTGTTACATATCTTAAGCTTATTTTCTACTTCTTCTTTATTGTACAATATTTGATGAGTACAATAAAGAGTCAATCAATCAATATAGTTTGAACAATTCTAACATTGACTTTTTGAACTAAAAGTGTTTTGCAATAAAAAGTACTAAATATTATGCTAAAATAGAAGGTAATAAATCATTACATTCTAGCCTAAATGTAATTTAAAACCTGAACTAGCAAAAACAGTAGAAAACAAGATATTGAAACAAGTTTAGGAAAGCGGAACAGAAACCAGCTGGTAATTTCCCAATTCGTAGAGTAATGCTGAGAATTTAGAATCAGTAAAACGAGCGCCACATTATCAGTTAGAAAGTCATTAGATTCGTAAAAATTGTAGGTAATTTGTAAATTGTGCGCCTTTATTAGTAGCGTATCGAATCTTACTTATTATGTGGCATTGTAGCTCTGAATAGCTGTGTAACTCGAGCTAAATAGAAATACTGAAAAATAAATTAAAAATTACCTTTTAACTTTGCTATAATCACATAGATTTATAATTTACAAATAGATACTCTTTATCTAGTACACATAAAATTAAAATTGTCGTGCAAATAAAACCTTTATGAGCTAGTGTCACAAGTCGGCGTAGCGGCCTTATTGCATTTGCCATGGAATTTACACAAAGACGTAAACAATGACAATATCTGGATTTGTTTTTGTTTCCACGTTAGTTTCCATAGAAAAATATCTGGATTTGTTGTTTACGTCTTTGTTTAGTACAACTAATATCTGGAGTTGTTATTTTACTGGAGTTTACGTCATCACAGATATTCAATTGTAACATACAAACGTTTAACCAATTGATGTAAATCTAATCTTTAGCATTGAAAGTAGATGCGCCACCACTTATTCATGTAAGTCTTGAAGCCATATCAGTGCATCTCTTAGCTCTTATGGTTAATAAGCTAGGTGTTTGTCCACAGCTCACCTAATTTTAAGTGACTGTGTGGTCGAAGATGATAAAGCACACCTAGCCTGGAATGGAACTGGCTCCCAAGTAAAGCCGGAACACAACATTAGGTGCTTAACGGCAGATCTACAAGTAAAGTGATTTGATAACCATACGAATTCCCATATTCTAAAAGCTTTTCATGATATAACTACTTTAGTAAATTAAAGTTGTGCATATTAATGTGCCACTAGGCTTACTTTGAATCTGAATTCCATAGTATACCGGTATGAATGATTTATCGCATACCAGCAAACAAAAATATGTATGTAGTTCGACAAAAAACACGCTCTATTGCAATCAAATATTATAACAACATCCGGTTTTCGGTGGTAAAAACCTTCAGGCATTATTATCTACTGATGTGAGGTGACCGATTAAACGACAATACAATATATGAACGATTAACTCGATGTTAGAAAGTTATTACATATACTATTATAATACATTTTTATTTTACTTAGACATACGGGATTATTCACGTTTAATTACGTCGGATTTTCTGAATATGTATACCTAAGTTTTAAAGTATAGAAAACTACGTCATTATTTATTCTAAGATAATAAATTTTCAACGAAAAATTATCCCGAGGCTTACCCTCTCTACTCTCTACTGTATGCGATATTTGTAAAATAAAGTATTGTTTCATGTTTAAAACTATTGAGACCTACGAAACGCCCCTGATTCTCTAACTCACGAGAGATTCCTTGCCGGAAAACCTTATGGTATTTATAACATTTATTCTGACAGTTCAAAACGAGCTCTTAATACATTTTGTCTTGTTTTTTTTAAATTTGAAATTAGTATGTGCGGTGTACCATTCCTTGTTAATTTAACTTGAATTAACGCGTTACGTAAACACGGCGAGTTGTGCGTTCCCGTTCCCATAGCGAATAAGAGCCTTGTTGGTAAGAGATAAGGACTACCCGTGACTTTGCATCTTATGTCTCAAAGTATCGAGTGCCAATACAGTGATGTCTTTGACTTTGTTTTGTTACCCATATTCGGGGTTAATAGTCATGTATAACCTTTATCTCTTACCAGTACAAGAGCGTCTTGTACGTCTCAATTGTTACCATTAAAGGAAAAATCTTGGGCGAGGATTCGGAAGGAGCGTCCGGCACGTGACCAGGGTTTCTAATCATTCGCTTGAATCTTCGCATACGATTAAGACTATCACACGAAAGTTCGCCCACAAGTCAGTCATTCGTATGCAAAAATTGAGCGCCAGGTAGTCGATAAAATCCTGCTGTGTATACAGTCAAGTAATAATAAAGTACTACTAAATAAATAGGTAATATAATATCGATTAGATTCTCTCCAAATAATCATCCAGATCCAACCCACTAGGGCCTAAGGGCACTCCCCTTCCAGGTCTGGCAGGCAAGTCTGATCCGAACTCCCGGTGATGACCAAAGCCGAGGTTCGTAGCGTCTGAGGTGCCCTTGCGCTAATCACCCTTAAAATTATCAGGCTCAGCGCCATCTGCGTTTGTCAAAAGTACGATGACGCTATACAGACCATCCGAGGCTAACAGCAAAAGTCGTTCACAAAAAAGAGGCAGATACTCACAGCGAGTTCTTCGCTAGTGTACGCCGTGAGGATCCTCCGGTCCTGCTGGAGTACGCAGTAGAATGGCTGCCAGGACAGAGGAACGCCGGCAGCGGCGCCCGCGGTTGCGCAGTTCGCAACATCTGCAACGACCAGAGAAAACGATTGACCATATATTTATTAATTTCTTTGTAACTATAATAATTCACTTACTAAATTACATTGCACTAATTTAAATCATATAGCAATTACTTTGCCGCCAAACACAGCATGAAGACTTAAATATACATGTAAAACTAAAAGGAAATTAAGTAATCAAAAATCAAAAAACCCCGTCCCTTTCTTTTAATTGATACTCATACTAAGGTTACCTAATGAAGATCTCTTTTGTATTTTCTGTGTGAACAACTAAGAGTTATTTTACTGAGTTGTAGACATTTTTCTTCCACCTCAACAAAATTATTTGCCACAAATGATAAATTTAAATCAAAAAGAAACGAGAGTTATCGTCCAGGATAGTATAAACTATCTTTAGTTTATTAGTATAATGGGCGAACAGTAGAATATGTTAGTTGAATAAATTTAAAAAAATTGTTTTAAACCGTATCTTGATACCTAGGTTAAAAATTATAAATGTGTCCAGTTTTATAAATTAACAAGTTGCATTATGTATTTTGTAATTTCAATAACCAATTACTATTTACCGCAAAAACGTATCATGGCGTCTTAATGACGTCACATCGTGTGAAACCATCGTATCTATATGACAGTTGCTCTATAAAAATGTCAACAACAGCAATGAAAATGCTTTTCATTACTATAGTTAATCATTAGAAATTCTAATCTATCCGTTTTGTTCCTTGTAGATTCAAGCCTATTTCCTGTGTTGTCTGTTATTTTAGACTACAATTCTCAGTTTTCTCGCATTATTTTGAAATAACGAGCATATGCCAAAACTGTTTAAACTAATTCAACATTCATAATCATTATATTTATTTTCATTGCTATAGAGTTCAAACTTCACTACACATGTGAAGCAATAATTATCAAAAACAGACTCGTACGATATTACGCACAAATTACACAACAAAGTAACATAGTAGATATGTATATACATATATCACACATACATGAAAAAGTAATTTTCTTTTGTTTGAGAAATTTGAAATGCAGTGAAAGGCACACTTAACCGAGTTGAATTACAATTATTTGCCTTTGGTAACCACACGAATAATAAATAATTGTACATGAAAATTACGCAATTTATTAAATAAATTGGCATCATAACCAAAAAACCTTTAACAGCAATGTAGAGAAATGTTTACACATTCCATAATAAAATTAAAATTTATGTTTCATAACGGACATCAAAATAAATAACCTATTATGCAAAAGATAAGTACCGACATCAGATTTATGGGTAAAAAACCTGTAAGCTGTACATATCAACTAATTTGCAAGCGTTGATGAAAGCATCGTACATGAACGTAGATATTCTACCACAGCCGTAGGAAACATATATGTAAACATTACTGTTTGAAGGGTATTGCAGCTAGCGAAATTACAGGGCCATTGAGACTTACCATCGAATATCTTAAAGTAATGAGCGCTAAAGCAGCGATGCCCTGGACATTGTTTTGCTACTCAAAGTTCTGTGTATCGCTGCAATGGTCTGGAACTTGCGTTATCTCTTACCATCGTCTCGTTCGTCTCATTACATAAAAAAAAAAAAATTAAAATAAGAAGACTTTTAAAGAGCTAGCGAAATAAAGAGGCAGGTACATTCATTTAGAAAACAGAATCTGGCATAGCTAATACAAGAATAATAAAACAAACCATGCAAACGGCCGGGTCAAGTCAACCAAAACTTTATTTTAAAGAGGATGTATTTAATTAATTACAAACTAATTTAAAATTCAAATCAAAAACCTCATATCCTCTGTAGGTAGCTACACATTCTACCTGTCACTGCGTCTTATCGCAAATCGCAAAAAGTGGTCAACCGCAGCACAATTATTATCATTAGTTTTTGTTTTGTTTTAATAGTCACGTGGTTTTTATTAACTTTTAGATGCTGTCTAAATAAAATAGCTGTATTTATATTTTGTCGTGCCAGTAGTAATTTAAATATAGACACGGTTTGTAAGATTAAATTAAAGCCAGCATTACTCCTAACAATAAAGACGATGACAAATTAGAAGCCGTGTTAATATAGATAAAAAAAGTAACACTCGAAACATTTTGGCAATAATAGCAGAATTTGCTTTACGCAATAATTTTTAACCGTCGACGCAACCAGAAGGATGTTTTATGTTGACATTATTATTTGTTATTTTTCTTTATTGACGTAATCAGTGTTCTTGATACATTAACTATTAAAATATTTGTATAAGTTTAATATGTGTATAAGAGTGCCTATCTGTGGTATCGTAGCTCTTAAGCGGCTCAACAGATTTTGATTATTGTAGCGATGATAGCACTATGGTTAGCGCGGTGGGTTTACACGCCGGAGGGCGTGGGTTCAAACCAATCAAACAATTTGAGAGCCAATTTTATTCCAGGCTAGGTGTGTTTACCATATTCGACCACATAGTCAATTAACATCAGATGAGCTGTGGTCAAACACCTAGCCTGACAACCATAAAAAGAAAAAAAAACATTTAGTTTTTATTTTGTTTGAAAGGTGATCAAAATCGTTTTTATCTATTCAAAATAATCAGTCAGCCGTTTGCAGTTATTCTTCTCTAGTTTATGAATTGATGTGAACTTCTTCCACAGGTCGACGATGGATTTCGGTATTCCATTACGGGTGTAGGGGCTTTTTTAATTTTTCGATTTACGCTTGATTATTTCAGACTATACTTTAGATGCTGATCATTAGATTAGAAAATTACTATTTATAAATGCCAAACATATTTTCATCAGATGTAGACACTCGTATATTACTCTACTTCGTCAGCACATGGGAGTCCAATTGCCCCTTTTCTATTTTTAGTCTTGAAACAACAAAGAGTCTACGGCCCTATAAAGTCCAACGGTCACAATTGAAGCTCTTCCAGCTAATAAAAGCCCGACGCTCCGCCACTCGGATTAATGCGTTCCATTTAATCTATTAAACAGTGAGTCACTTGAACATCTTATTTAATATCTCCATATTAGACTTACGAGAATACCGCTTACTTGACTGAAATGGCATATCGGGATAAAATTAATATCGCAATGTTTTATCAAAATAAAGGTAACATACTTTATATGGTATTACTGGTTTACTTATCTTATTATTATGTAAAATCGAAAGAGCTTCTGGCAAAGGCAATTCATGCATAAAAAAGACATCAACGTCTAACTTACATGGTAATTACGATCTCATAATTAACCAACAATTTACAATATATGTTTTAATTTGAAATTCTTAATAAATGTATACTTGTAAACAGTGATAAACACAAATGTACAGCGAACTAGTTGACGTGATCAAAACACTAACTTGCAGAACAGTGTATACCTTTTTTAGTACTTGGTATTTAACGTTTATATATGGTTGTACTGCCAGGACCTAATTCACACTGGTAGTTTGACGTTTGTTATGGCTAAATGAAGAAACATTAAAACAAAAACAAAAAAAACTTGACAATTCTTTTTAAAGGTACAATTTTTTTTAATACTGTTGAGTCCGTGTTTGATCACCAACTCACCTGATGGTAAGCGATGATGTGGTCGAAGATGACGCAAGCCTCGTGCGAAGTCGGGGCGGGTCGCTAGTCGTTTATATACAACAAAATGCATAAACAATAACACAAAATTGTAAACGAATTGTATAATGTATGAAAGTTTATATAAGTGTATAGTAAATTTAAATTTGCCGCCCATATTGGGTGGCATGTTTTGACGAAAGGTTAGTTTGGAGCTAACGGTAAACCACAGCCAAACTTCGAAATTACTTTCCAAATATGGGAAGTTATTTGCGTCAAACATTCAAAGCATCTGTGAATATGGTCACAGTAATTATTTATGCTGACTTTTTCTTTATAAATAGGCATAATATTTCACAATTTGTTTCATATAAAGCGCTTATAGGTTCGTTACAATAGCTAAAATAGCTTTTCGAAAAGCATCTGTTTTTTTTTTTCGTTTGATAGGCTCGGTGTACGACCACAGCTTACTTGATGTTAAATGACGGCGTGGTAAGCACACCTAGTCTAAACACTAAGTCACCGACCGCGCTAAGTACTAAGCTACCATTGTACCATTGAAGCGGTGAGCGTCGTGTCGGCCCATTGTATTTTTTTCTAAAACTAGTGTTTTTTCGAGTTTTTATGCATAAAAATAGTGGTGTTTTATTTATAAAGTGCCGAATTACAAGCGCGAGTGTGGGAGAATGATATAATGTGGTTAAACATGACTTTTCGTGTTGCTTCCAAAACTCCATCCAGAAGCTTATAGTAAAGTCGCCACTACTTTACTAAGGCATGACTTTATTTGACTGGGACCGACTGGACTTGATCAAGACTAGACTTTGACTGTAACTGTTGATGATAAAGGAGCTGAAAAATGAAGACTACTCACAAAATATAGAAACATTGAAACTGGCAGAATGCACCGAGTGCGATGCCAAGAAGAAAGAGAAAAAAAAATAACATTCAAATGTTTCCTGTCACTTAACTGTATGCGTTTGGTTAACTGTACCTAACGACATGCTCGTTATTATTATATGGACAAGTGTAGTCCTAAAAAATCTCACTATCACTAGTCGATACCAAAGTTACTAACGCAAATCATACCGAGGCATGATGTTCCATCACTATCAGCTGTCTAAATTTTATAATAATAGTGAGTATGGTTACGGTATTTTAAAGCTTTGAGTAAATAAAGTGTTCATAATTTAGCTCAGTGGTTACCGCGGTCGGTTCACATGCCGAAAGGCGTGATTTCAAACCCCAACAATAAAGCTTGAGCTGCCGGTGAAGAAAAACATCATGAGAAAACCATAGCGTGGTGGTAGAGTATTTCCTAGTACTCGGCTGGCTGGATACCACCCTCAAGTTGAAAATCTGCCGCCAAGCACCTGACAGTGTGTACCGGCAGACTAACATGAGAGTCAGTTCCATTTCAGGCTAAGTATGCTTTACTTAACTACACTTAGCATCAAGTGAGCTGTGGTCAAACACATAGATTGTCAATCATGAAAAAACTTACAAAAAAATAACAAAGTATCGAATTCTATCAATTAAAACGTCTATTAAAAAGATTTATAGGATAATAAAAATATGTATAATTAACCTCTGGAAATTAATATTACTGTCAAAATAATTCAGGAAACTAAAATTCGAACAACTAAACGTTTGAAAGTATGATCGGTACGAACCTTACTAACTATCTACCGACACTCTAACTAGTCTATTAAACGAAAGCTTTTATTTTTTTAAAGGATTTTATTGCATATAGACCGATAAAACTTAAATAAAGTACCTTCCGAAGTATTGAAACAATTTTAAGCAGTATAAGTATTTCTCAAATCAAATATTATATTTAACGTAAGATTAATTATGGTTAATCTTTCGTAGATAAATAATTAGCTATCTTATCTTATATATGTATATATATATATAAATTAATGCCTGCTTCCCTTGGTCACGTATAATATATGTATATACATATATTAATATAACTTGAGAACGTCTTCACCGATTTCATACGTCTTTTTTTTCTGATACTTTGTAGATGTTATGTTTTTTTTTTCTGATAAAATCCATGTGGACGAAGTCGGGTGTAATAGCTAATATTTTCATAATTCTTAACTGAGCGGCCAGTTTTGTTCTTATGGTAGAAATCGCGCAACTCACGAGTCGCGAGGTCACAGTTTGTGTACAAATTAATTAGTCATACACTTTCCGTATTCTGTAACTACTACGATAGTACACGCAATGTTGTATACTTAATATAAGTCTATAGTTTAACAAAGGTAGAAAAAGTAACATAAATCTAAATGATATATAATTATCTAAGATAAGTTCTAAGTTTTCAAACCACGCGAGCCACCCACATCGCAAGCCTTGCGCATGCACATCGTTGTGATAATCTATAGCTACGCCTACAAATGTTCTAACCGCGCTAAACTGAAGAAGATATTGTTCATTAGGTACATGGATAGAAATCACATTTATTTACTCGGACACTTTTTGCATTAATATCTCAATTGATTGAAAGAGATTTTAATAAACGTGGGATAAGTTCAAAAACTTGACATAACATTTGTGTCTTGTATTATTTATTGATTTTATCAATTAAGGTATTGTGTTGTGTTGTACACGAATGGTACCGTACATACGTATCAACTGCATGCTCTAATTCCCCCTTGCCCATTTTTCTATCGGACGGCTAGAAGCACGAAAAAGCGACATCGTTCTATGGTTAACGTTCAAAACACCCGTACGAAACGATTTCACTTTCATTGTTCGAACGGCTAAAACGTGGAATACGTTACCCGAGTGGGTGTTCCCTAATAGATACAATCTGGGTGTCTTCAAGTTGTGAGTGAATTGGTGTCTTCTAAGCAAGCGTGCTCCATCGTAGACCACATCTTCATGTAACACCAGGTGAGATGGCGGTCAAAAGCAAGCTTATTTATTCATCATTTAAATAATATATTTTTATTTATAATAAATTTTCTAAGTTTTGAAAATAGGTGGAAGATCATGATATTTTCATTTTCCAAAAGTTGTACAGTAATAAACTTTCGTCTAATCTATCGGGAAAGTAAGTAGTGCTAATCAATAAAAAAGTAGCTTCGGTGTACAGTCGATATGAGCGCTGTTCTAGTTTTCATTCCAATCGTATATCTAATGAACAAGCAAATAGCATTTTTTAAAGTGACTAAATTTGTTGGCAAATTTTAGTTATACATAGGTATTCAGTACGTACGACAATATACATTCACAGAAAATTGCGCCTTATTACTACTATTTTACTAAAGATTTGAAAACTTTTTAACCATTGATTCGGCATGCAAATCAGCCGTATAAAGGAACAAAACAACCCGTTCGAACATTCGGACTGCATCTGCAGTCTGCAGCACTACCAGTTTTAATTAGCGTTAATTTCCCCAGTTATCATTACATAGCCATGTTACACAATGCTATTACCATCAGTAAAGTGTACTTAAAATAACTGAACGTAGACACAGATGTGCCTCCGATATAGTAAGATCCCTTGTGAAGCATCTTATGTAATATTTTCTTTGCGAAGCGTGCTCAACTTTGTTGTGGAGGATTTGCGTGCGAAGTGATAATGAATGTTAACGAATACTGGGGTAGAGAAACAGCAAAATGACGGACTGCGAGTGTAGGTAAACTAAGTAAGTAAAGCAAAGACTACAATGTACAATGTAAATAGTAGTTACCATCTAAAAATTCAATACCAACACTATTCTACGAAACAATGTACGGATATCGCTTTAAAATCATTACTGCTTTTGTAACGCTATAAAATACCTTTTCCTTTGAGCTTATTCGAAGTTCGAGCCTAATCAGCAGTTTCTACGTTTTTCTTGCATTTTACCTCGCAGGCGCATTTACACAGGGACTTAACTAGATAAAAAAAATCAAAAGTAAGTTTTCCAGCACGTAAGCGTAAAAATGTTGTATAAATGAGTGTATAAATGATAATAATTCAAATGTTGTCGTAATTTTTTCTAAACTAAATAGGACAGCACTAAATCTTCTGATGAAATCATATTTCGTGATTAGCTTGAGTTTAGTCTTTTATTGAGTGGTGTTACAGCATCAACATCGACGACTATGTTGAATAATTACAGAGAATAATATTGATCAAAACATGAAACAGAGAAAAGAAAGATTTATAAAGGTTTTGCTTTTCCCACCAAAGTTGTCATCTAACCTTATATTTCTTCATAAACCAAAAGTGCAAGAAAAAAGGTTCCTGAGAAGACAGAAACCTTTTTTTATTTATTTATTGCAATTACATTACGAAACATCATTTAGAAAATTATTATTCGAAATATGTTTGCTTTCAACCAGACCCTGCCTGATGGCGATATATGACGGGGCACGCTTACTATTAAAAATATTTTTTTAATGTTTAGGGGATATAATATAAGCCCTTTAATCTTCGCCCTGCATCCGGCCCATCCCTAGTACTCCATAGTGCAAGAACGTGCGTGACCGACTCCTAGATAGTGCCCTCGATAGCCGGCGGCGGCGGCGGCCGCGCTCCAGCCACGGCCGGTGAAGACGATTATTTGTTTTTCTTTCTTCTTGGCATCGCACTCTGTGCATTCTGCCAGTTTCAATGTTTCTGTATTTTGTGTGCAGTCTTCAGTTTTCAGTTTCTTTATCTTTATAGTCAAAGTCAGTTTCAGTCAGATCAGTTCGTCCCAGTCAAATCTAGTCATTCTCTAGTAAACTAGTGGCGACTTTACTATAAGCTTCGATGAAGTTTTGGAAGTAACATGAAAAGTCATGTTCACCGCATTATATCATTTTCCCACACTCGTGCTTGTAATTCGGCACTTTATGAATAAAACAACACTATTTATAGACATAAACACTCGAAAAAACACTTGTTTTGGAAAAAATACAATGTGGTGACACGACTCTTTCCGTGTTCCCGCCAGAACTCGAAGACGATTAATGTTAAGGTGGAACACCTCTAGGCGACGGATACAAGAATGTTGAATATTTTTAATATCAAACTGGTACTCACGAGGAAACAGGCATTCTATGCTATATTTATAACTTTTATCACCAGCCTATTGTATTTCACTGCTGTACATAAGCCTCTTCCAAGACACGTCACTTAGCCCGATCTTCGGCTTTTCGTTTCCATTCACTACCAGCTGTCCTACGTATATAGTCACTCCATCAAGTCCCGGGGCGTCCTAAGCTACGTTAGCCAATTCGCGGTCTCCACTCTAGAACACGTCTACACCCAACAATGTACTATATACATATATACGTGTATACTGATATACCAGCCCACTGCCACTTCAGCTAAGTATATGCTGTGACTTTGCGACCTTCTCTTGCGGATTACTTTATAGCTTTATTGAGCTTTTTTGTTCATATGATAGTTATTTACCTACACATGACTTACTCTCTCAAACTAAACAAAGGTATCCACGCCATTTCATTGCCTTTTGCCTACAGCATGTCACGTTATATTTACCAATAAACAAAAATATGCGGTTGATTATCTAATTGATTGATTCAGACGTTACTTTGTGGAAGTTCATTTTGAGTGTTCAAGGTATATGTTTAGTTTAGTCCCGCTTATCTGCCCAGTTAGTTCACTTGGTAGAATATTTGCTTCAAGAGCTGTAGGGCAATGGGTTCGATTCCCAAGACAATAATTTATGTGACGATTAATGTTTATTTTGTGTCGGGGTTTTCTGCATGAACTCGTATTATAAGTATATATTTACAAAAAAAAATATGTATTCTATTAGTTATCTGGTTAGTACAAGACAAGCTATGCTTAGTTTGAGGCTAGATGGCGGTGTGTTAAATATCCTACGATATTTATTTATTATCTATGATTGTTTACCAATAACTCGCCACACTTTAAAATTTAAAGAAAAAAGTTCCTTTAAACAGTCTAAGCTCCATAGCCCGTTGTAGAGTCCTTTTATAATTCTTAATGTGATGTAATAGTAAGAATTCTGTTCAAATAGACCGAAGCTGGTGAAAATCATTGCGTGATTGAGGTTATTTACTTACGTGCGTGTCAGTGCTTAACTAAACTTATTATGTCAGTCGAAGATTTGTCTAATGATATAATGACATTTCTATTTACATATGTATATAAACAGAAATATATAAAAAACGAGCAGATTAGAATTATAATGTTTTTATCTAACCGAACAAAGAATTGATATGCAGTTTTTGTTTTATTTATGCGGGATTACTCACGTTTAAACCACGTTACGTTTAAACCACGTTACGTTTACTCATGTGTCAAGACCACGCTAGTTTCCATAGTATAGTGTGTCTTTGGCTTCGATATTAAGAAGTGACATCTTTCTCAATCTTGAATTACCTCATTTTGTAGCGGTGATAGCCCAGTGGTTAGCGCGGTCGGTTCACACGCTGAAGGGCGTGGGTTCAAATGAGGTTGAGCTGCCGGTGAAGGAAAATATCGTGAAGAAACCATAGCGTGGTGGTAGGGTGCTTTCTAGTACTCGGCTGTAAAGCTACCACCCTCAAGTTGAAAATCTGCCGCCAAGCATCTAACGGTGTGTTCCAGCAGCCTCACTTGAGAGACATTTCTATTCCAGGCTAGGTGTGCTTTACCATCTTCGACACCGTCACTTAACATCATCTGAGCTGTGGTCAAACACCCAGCCTGTCAACCTTAAAAAAGTAATATGCAGTTGAAAAGAAATTAAGATACTTTTTGAAGAGAAGAAGACGAAACAAAGCAATCAGTGTTGCTGTATAAAAAAAATATATGAATAATATTTTTTTTATTTAATAATGCATTGAGTGTGGAATTATATATGTATGATGATAATGTGATGAAAAATTTATTTTTGCATTTCAACCAAAACTCCGTCTAAGATTTTATAAAAATTGACACTACATTACTAGGGCATGACTGGACGCGACCCTGACTAATTCGTGTGACTGAGACTTATTACATCACTAGCGATTCGACCCATCTTTGCACGGGTACAATTTATTTCAGCAACTTGATTACAAAACATTGAATTTCTCTACTTATACAAGTTTAATGGAAGAAGGGAAGGGAGGCCGTTGCCCTGCAGTGAGACAGTACAGGCTGATAATAATAATAATACAAGTTTAATTAGGATGTATTACATAAACAAATTTTCTTGAAATAAACTCCAAATGACAATGAAAACAATATCAATATCCGCTGCGTGATTCAGAAGAAGTAAGCTGAGAAACAGACAGATGCCAACAACAACATTTGTTTATACTACAAGATAAATACAATAAAATAAATATCGTAGGACATTACACACAGCGTCATCTGACCCCAAACTAAGCAAAGCTTGTACTATGAAACTCAGATAACTGATAGATTACTCAAATACTTTTTTTTTTTTTGTAAAAGTTGGAGATAAATATAGAAAAGGGCAGGCTAGAAAAGAGATATTATACTTGACACGGGCAAATCGCGCAAAGTGCGACGCCTAAAACATAAAAAAGAAGAACTTCAGCAATTTTTCTCGTTGACATGAGTAATTGTAGATACTTAGGAGTACTTGAAACTAACGATATTAGCAGACTTTGAGATATGACTAACTAAAGTTTTCACGCCAGCTCACCGTCGCCGTACAAAGCCGGTGAATAGCGCGAGCGCAGGACTCAAAAATTAGTAACACAAATCATCGTGATGAATACATGCCATTGCCCCTTAAGGCATTCAGTGTTACATTCAACTTGGTAATACTAAATGCGAGGTAACTGACTTATTCAATTTATAAAACGATGTGTACGAGCTTAAACAATAAATAACCTCTTACAAAATGAATAACAAACATGCCGGGGAAGGTTGTACCTGAAAGATGCAAAATAAATGTAATAATGATGATGTTTGTATTAGAGGCGGTAGAATGAAAGAAGATAAAGGTAATGTCAGATAGGTGCACAAAACAATTAATGCAACAGTCGTTCAGTTGAAAGATAAGGTAATAAGTTTAGTCAAAATCATAAATAAATGTAGACTTTATCATAATTAACACAGATGGCAATGTAAACGAAAGACCAGTCACAAAGTATAAAAAGAATGCAGCTAAAGATGATCGTGTAAACAATAAAAGAGAAATACACACGGATATATTTCGATTTCTGGCAACAATAGTTATTTTGACTTGTCGAAGCTTTTAAGCTGAGGTTTTAAAATAACTTCAGTAAGTAAAGACGTTTACCGTGTGTGGGCGTCTTTATACAAACTATTGTTTATGCTGTGCCTACGTTAGGCGCCGGCGTACATGTCTATAATCAGCCAGGCAACTTTGAATAACAAAGCAACACAAATATTTACGGCTACAACTTTAACATTGTTTGTTAAGAAATATACGCATGTAATGTGAAAGTAGTTATTAGCTATCTTAACCCAACTTCTTATAGGACAAATGGAATATCAGTATGACTTAGGTTTTAAGCAATTTTCAATGAGAGCTTTATTATTTTTGAACACAGAATACGTAAGGTGGCTGCGTTTCCGTAACACCGCGGAAATCAGGATGTATTTGCTCTGGATGATATTCTCCATAACAATGTCAAAAGGCGTGTGGCAAGTCACGCGCTTAAATTGAACTATTAAAATAAACCTAATAGGCATCTAACGTTATAAACGCTATGCGAGTTTTCGAAAAGGTCTTGTATGCTAGATATATTAAGAATAGAAAGACAAAACGAATGACAAACAGAATTTTTTGAAATACCCTGTACAAAAGTCGCTATGAAGTGACTTTTAGTATGTCGTAGCTGATAATAAATTTGACAAATGTTCAAAATTTTTATCGGCATAAGATTATGTAACAGAAATCAACATTATAATGATGTAGTTAAACCTGAACCTAAAACAAAATACAAAACAATATCTCCAAAGGACCAGACCCAGTAATTGTCCTGAAGATTTTATCAAGATATAAGTTAAATAACATAAAAACTGAGACAGCAGGTGTGAACCTGCTGAGCGTAGATAGAAACTAATGCTTACATACATTTTTCTATATTTTGATTTCTATGATAGAAGAGCCTATTTTGTATCTGCAGAATATTCTATAATCCGTCGATCAGTGAATGTTTAAAGTGTACAACAATAATAACGCTCCTTTTTGTTTCGCCGTATTCAGGTAAAAAGAATATACTCAAGTGTGTTAACACTGTAACAAATATTACTGGAATCTACGATATATATGTTTTACGTAATAAATGGTGTGATTAAAACACTCACTTCGCTCAGCTCAATTGCAGAGCAGGGTATACACCTTTTTCAATCTTCATTAAAACATATATCAGGAGTTTCGTAATATAACACAATACAAAGTTGGTTGAGTCAAAATTATTTTTTCGTTCTCTAAAATCTTTATAATATTACTGACATCATCGATATATTCATGTATGTTCTACGTAATAAATAATGTTATTCAAATATTCACTTCGTTTAGCTCAAGTGCAGACCAGGGTATGCACCTTGTTCAGTCCTCCATAAAAATATATATTAAAAGTGTCGTAACACAATATACAATTGATTGAGGCAAAATATTTTTTTCGTTTCCTTAAATCGTCACTAGTAATAAAGTCATCTACAGAACAATCATACAGATCAGTAGGCTGTTTTGCATATCATAATATCTATAAGATATTATATTAATAGCCTTGATGTATATAATAGTTAATCTTTTTTATTACTCTAGTAAACTACGATGTTAGTTATTAAATAATAATAGGTAAGACTCTACCTAATGTAAAACAAGTTAAGGCTGATGTAAACGTAAAAGGAGAAACATTAGAAATTATAGACAATACCGTATTCTTGGGAATAACCTTAGATAGTAAACTTCAATGGGGCCCACACATAGATAAGCTATCGAAGAGACTTAGTTCTGCAGCATATGCAGTCAAAAAAATCCGTCATCTTACAGACGTTGATACTTCTAGACTAGTCTATTTCAGCTGCTTCCATAGTATTATGTCTTATGGCATACTGCTGTGGGGGAACGCTGCAGATATAAACACCGTATTTGTGTTGCAGAAGAGGGCTGTTCGTGCAATCTATAATATGGGTCCCAGAGAATCCCTACGTGATAAATTCAAAAAAATTAACATAATGACAGTACCATGTAAATACATTTATGAAAACTTGTTGTACACTCATAAAAATATCAATCGTTTCCCTAAAAATAGCGACATACATAATTTAAATACTAGAAATAAGAATAAACTTGCTGTGCCCAAAACTAGGCTAAACAAGATAAATGTATCCTTTAAAGGGCAATGTATACGCTTCTACAACAAAACTCCTAGTGAGTTGCAAAAATTATCAATAAATAAATTCAAACAAATTGTCAAAAATATCCTATGTAAAAAGGCTTACTACAAAATATCAGATTATCTAGACGATAAAAAAGCTTGGGACGAGTTTTGCTCCAACTCGAAAACTAACAATCTAACAAGGTAAAGGTTTCTTGTTCGCTTCTTTACTTTACCTCAAAAAGATTGAAGTGAACGAAAGATCAAAGTGATCACTTTATTTCCTAGTTTTAAGTATGTTTATAATTTGTGACGTGTGACGTGTCCAAGAGTCCTGTAAGGTCTAAAGGAAATAAAGCACTTTGAGTTTTGAGTTTTTTTGAGTTTTTGAGATGTATCTACTTTAAAAAATAACGTATACGAACGAGAATATGCTAAACTATGCTAACAAAATAAGCAAATTTCAGAGACCACACAGCTCAAGTTCTCACGGTTCTGAATGCAAGCTAAATGATAAAATTTTAACGAACCAACTATTATCCATTGACGTGATCTTGTTAATTCTCTGTACAGTCGTTACCCTTGGACGTGGTATAACAATTATTTCGCTGGTTATTTTTGGCGTCCAATTTAAATGCAACTACTATAAAATTCTTAATCAAATTCACTTTGGAAAAGTTCATTTGGCCACAGATCTAGAAAAGTATCACAGTAGAGTGGAAAGTGTAGTTGACGTGTTTTAGATAAATTGCAATGTTTACAGTGACATTCAGCATATAGCATTTTAACATAATACGACAACCGAAATATGAATTGCGTAATAGGATTACGATGTGTTAAAAAAAATTGGGTGGCGTGAAATCATTATGGGAAAGCGCGAGGTTTGTCACCACTTAACAATTTCGCGTATTTTACTGTGTTCCGGCTTAAAAGAAGCTGCAGCAAGCGAAATTACATGGCTGTTGAGACTAACCATCGAAAGTATCAAAGTAATGAGCGCCAAAGCAGCGATGTCCTGGACTTTGTTTAGCTACTCAAAGTTCTGTGTATCGCTGCAATGGTCATGGACGGGCGTTATCTCTTACCATCGGCGTTATCTCTTACCATCAGGAGAGCGTCTCGTTCGTCACATTACTTTAACATTTAAAAAAAGACAGCAAAACCTACTAGTAAAAGTAACATATAACCTCTGTAGTGATGACTAGATACTTGAAATCTATGACTAAAAACTTTAATAGAATAGATTATTTATAAACATCGATAATAATTTAAATGTCAGATTTAATTGACATGCTCATTATTACTTCAAGAAGTTTGCTGCGCATTCTTGCGGAATAAAAGTGCAACCGGTGATCAAAGCTGACTTTATATGCGCATTCTAATAGATCGTCAAAAAAAGTTTAAGTTTTTTCAACTTTGACATTTAATTGTTATGTCAGCGATTATAACTTGAATTCATAAGTTGAATAATTAATTATTTTACGGATTTAATTTTACGTTAATTTAATTATTTTTATCAGTCGTATTTACTATATAGTATTTTTTTAGGGTTAAGGGTAAAACGGGACCTTAAATTATGATACTGTTTCTTTTACCATTTAGAATATTTATTTCGAATCCGTTCAAACAAGTTATTATTAGGTAATGCGAGTCACTATTATTAGGTAAATAAAGAACGATGTTTAGATGATGCGCATAGTGCTTAGGCCACCCCTTGTGGCACTAGCTCATAAGATTCTTTTGTTTTCTGTACTTATTAGCGTTACAACATCTCCCGCCTGTTCGTAATTTATATCGTGTTTTTCCATTCTTGGTTGCCTGAAAGAGATCGCTCTTAGCGATAAGGCCACCACTTTTGGCACTAGGTCATAAGATTCTTTTGTTTACTGTACTCTTTTTCAATTTTTGGTGTGCACAATAAGAGTTTCTATTTAACTATAGTGACAACAACTACAAGCTCATTCAACTATTTCTAACGGTTGTGATGTGAATTTTTTATTAATCAAAAATCTTAAAGTCAATTATTACTAAATATACTATGTGTATAATCGACCTAACCCTTAACCAGCGTGTTGGAATATTTCAAACGCCCATCAAAGTATACTCGTAGACAAGGTTATCAAAGTCTCTCAAAGGCTGACTATATACGTAATAGAAAATATAAAATGAAGGGGTTCCCTAGTTCGCATAATCGTAAAGGTCACTTGTCGGCCGAGGAGAGGGCATCGCCCTACTGCGGCCCTACTATGCAGATGCACTCGTGCTACGATGCACCATGCGCCCATGCTATAATTAGTATACGTACCCTCTAACTATGCATAAAACCAAGCAACTTTTTTTCACACACTTCGCTCGCTCGCTCCGTTATGAACGGACGTGTCTCGACGACGCTCACCGCCTCTGCCCGCTACCCGCTCACCGCTCGGCGCACCCCGCGCCCCGCGGACGCCTCCGCCGCAACCGCTCCTCCGACATCATAAACAAGCCTTGTACCGTTCGCTCAACCACTTGTTGAGTGCAACGCGAGTGCAAGGCTTGCGCCGCCCTCCCGCAAGCGCTCCGGCGCTCTGCGGTTATCAAGCAAGAAGAGAAGACATCAAGTCCTGCACCCGTCTCTCGACACACCGTCGAGTTACTGTGTGTGCGGGACTTGCTCCGGGCGTCTCGCAGCCAGGCCGATCGTAGGCCGGCTGCCTCTCCGTCGGGCGCACCCGCGCCGCCACCGCCGCAGCCGTCGCGCCGAGTTCGAGTCCTCGCACCCGTTCCTCGGTTACGTTGGTGTCTTCGCTAATTTATTAGCGCTAGGCACTAGCGAGCCGAGCGTTTCGTGAGTGCAGGGCTCGCACCGTCTCGCAGCCGGGCCCGGAGGCCGGCTGCCTCCCTACACAAAAAGCGCTCTTTTCAGAGCGATTACTAGTGTTCTCCTAAATCCACGAGTGTGGTCGATCGGCAGATACTGACTGTGCCAACCAAACCGATCGGGCGTTGCCCCGGAGCGCCTGTTTTTCCCCCTTCAGGGGAACAACAGAATCCGGCTGGGTCTGGTACCACCGGCCTTGGGGTCGCCCCTCGCCGACACCAGACATCTCCCTCCCACCCTCCGCCTACCCTCTCCTATCCCTCGGGTGTGTGTTTGACTTGGCCGACCGGTTCACGCCGGCGTCCCTGTCTCTCCCCCGAGGCAGCTAGGGCCCGTAGGCACACAACCAGCTGCACATTAAGATTGGCAGCTGGCACACATCAGGTACACACATATAGGCACTCACCCTCTGCCTACCCCCGGCAAGGTCCCCCATCTAACCACGATGTCGGGGCCCGCCCACCCCTTCATAGTCTTCGACGAGCTCGATGACTCCATCAGCGAACCCCTCCGTGGAGCTTTTGCCTCCATGGTACTGTCCCTCTGGGACAAACTGAGGAACTCTCCCACCCAGCTGGAGGAGTTCCTCAAAACTCCCAGTGCCTTTTTGGTCTCTCCGACCACACCCACCGCCAAGGGCGAGCCCTCACCTTCCGGTAAGGGCAAACCCTCACCCTCCGCCACCAAGCTCGCGCCCAATCCCTCCGGGCCGATGCTCCCACCCCCTGCCCCGTCCAGCACTCGCAACCGATCCCCTCAAAAGGACCGCAGGTCCAGACACCGCTCCGGACAACGGTGTCGCTCCCCCCACAGGCCTCTCTCCCTGGAAGAGAGGACCCGCCGCCCGTCTTCAGCACATAAGCCCTCCGCTACCCCTCAGGTACCGAAGGGCCCAGTGTCCGATCCCATCCAGCCCATGGAGGACGACGGCTTCACAGTCGTCGTTCCCAAGGGCAAAAAACGCCCAGCCACCACGGCTCTCCCCCCTCCCCCGCCCAAAAACCCCTGTCCATCCACAGGAGCCATGCCCTCCGCTGGCCCCTCCTCCGCCCCTGGGGTCTCGCCTTCCGCCGACCCCTCCCCCGCTACTCCAGCCACCCCCCTCCGCAAGGCCACCAAGTCATCTCTGGTGGTTCGCAACCGCGAACTGTGGGAGTCTGTCTCCAAGACCCTCACAGCCCAGCAGATCCCGTTCAGGGCCAAGACCCATCAAGATGGGATCATGGTCCATCTGTCTTCATCCGATGACCACCGAGCCGTCACTCGCCTCCTTCGTGAGGATCAAGTGCATTTCCACACTTACGCACTTGAGGAGGAGAAAGTCCTCCGGGTGGTCGTGAAGGGGATCCCCAAGGAGATTCCCTTCGAATCGGTACACTCCGACCTTCTGTCGAAGAAGTACCCAGTCCTCTCGGTCAGCCGGATGCACGCCGGCCGCACCAAGCAACCATGTGACATGGTCTTGGTCACGCTGGAGAGCACCCCAGAGGGTCAGGCGATTTGGAACGCCAAATCGATCCTCAGCCTCTCGGGCCTCCAGTTTGAACTTCCTAGGAAGAAGGCCACCCCCGGTCAATGTCACCGCTGCCAGCTCTATGGGCACGCAGCGCGCTTTTGTAATGCACCCTTCAGGTGTGTTAAATGCGCAGGCGATCACAGCACCGCCGACTGTAGTCGCCAAAAATCCGACCCCTCCCCTCCTAGCTGCGTTCTCTGCGGCACTCAGGGCCATACCGCCAATTATCGCGGCTGTCCCAAGGCCCCTAAGGCCAAAAAAGGGCTTTCCAAAGCCCCGCCCGCCCTCTCACGCCCCAAAGGGTTCGGCCCCAAACCGAAACCTCCTCAACCACCACGGTTCGTGGACGCTCCTGCTCCACAGTCCAACGCCTGGGCGAAACCCTCGACCCTGTCGAAGGCCAAGCCCACCCCCGCCCCCGCCGCTCCGGCGCCGTCTCCGGCACCGGTGCACGCCACCCCCTCGACCTCCCGCTCCCTCCCTGCTCCCCCGAGGCCCTCACCCGCCCCAGTGCGGCGCCCACCCGCCCCGGCCGCCCCAGGCTCCTCCAGCCTGAAGGCGGACCTTCTCCTCCTCGCCGACATAGCGTCGGCCGTCAACCTGAATGAGGTGCGTCTCGTGGCCGAGAAGGTCAGAAACCACCACAGTCTGGTCGACATTCTAGACGAGCATTGTGCCCTCTTCGGAGAGTTACAACGCTTCGCCCCCCACATCCTAACCAACTACAATGGCTAGTACAACCCAACGTACTAGACCACACTCCCTATCCCTGGCATGGTTCAATGCCAACGGTATCACCACCGACTCCCACGACCAACGCCCCCTGATTAGGGAATTTATCACGACCCACCAAATCGATGTCATGCTTGTGAACGAGACCTTTCTGAAACCGAGCAAGAGGGATCCTAGGATCGCAAACTACTCGCTGGTTCGTAATGATAGGACTGCTGCTGTAAAAGGCGGCACCCTCATCTATTACAAAAGGTCTCTTCACTGCATTCCCATCGACACCCCCCCATTGACAACAATGGAAGCCTCCTGTTGCCGCCTCTCTATGACCGGTCATCAACCGATCACCCTAGTATCTTGTTACCTCTCTGGTAAAAAAGCCCTCCTCAGGAGCGACCTCGAGGCGCTCCTCTCTCTTGATACCGCCGTTATCTTGGCCGGCGACTTCAACAGCAAACACATCCTGTGGGGCTGCAATACGACCACCTCGAGGGGCAACCTTCTCGACTCTCTCTCTGAGGAACTGAACTTTGACATAATCCCCCCCAGTACGCCGACCTTCTACCCAGCCAACATTGACTTCCGACCTGACATACTCGACATAGCACTCCTAAAAAGCGTAACCCTCCGGTTGCGCTCGATAGAAGTGCTGCAAGAACTTGACTCTGACCACCGACCAGTCATAATGCGACTAGGACCCGACCCGACCGATAGACTCCCACAGACCAAGACCATACTGAACTGGAAACAATTAGGCGAAGCCCTGAGCGCGACCAGTTCACCTGACCTTGACCGAATCCCCGATGACATACTGACCGCTGACGACGTCCACACCTCTGTTGACGCTCTCACCAGCCACCTCCGCACCGTAGTCGGTGAAGCCTCGAAACAGGTCCCAGTCGAGGATGACCGACGCTGGGAACTGCCAGAGGACGTGAGGGCGCTTCTGACAGCTAAACACGCCGCCACTAGGGCATACGACCGAAATCGCACCCAAGAGAACAGAGCCACTCTGCGGCTTTACGAGCGTGCCGTAAAAAACCGCATTAGTGAGCTCCGTAATCGAAGGTGGGAAGACCTACTCTCGGGGATCCAGCCATCCCACCTGGCATTCTGGCGGCTGACTAGATCCCTGAAATCCGACACACAATCTCTGATGCCCCCCCTCACCCGACCAGACCTCCCCCCCGCTTTTGAGGATGAGGAAAAGGCCGAGTGCCTGGCCCACAGCCTCAAAGACCAATGCAGCCCCAGCCTAGAGCACGTCAACCCTGTCCACCTCGCCACGGTGAACAGCGAAGTTGATCGCAGAGCAACCCTTCCCCCCCTAGACGAGCTCGAGCCAGTCTCCGTTTCTGAGGTAGAGTCGATTATCAAGGGCCTCCACGTCAGGAAGTCTCCTGGTGCGGACGGTATCAGTAACAAAGTGGTCAAACGCTTCTCCACCACCCTAGTCCACCTCCTGGTCAGCATCTTCAATGCGGCCATCACGAATTGCATATTCCCCGGTCCGTGGAAGTCCGCCGACGTCATCGGCATCCACAAACCGGGCAAGAAGGCCTCTGAGCCCTCTAGCTACCGTCCCATCAGCCTCCTCAGTACCCTGGGGAAGATCTACGAGCGCATCCTTCTGAAGCGCATTTGGTCCCACATCATAGATAACAACCTCATCCCCGACGAGCAGTTCGGCTTCAGAGCCAAACACTCTTGCGTCCAGCAAGTACACCGCATCACGGAGTACGTCCTAGAAGGTTTCAACGCGAAACCCGCCCATGGCTTCACCAACAAACCACGCCCCAAAGGGACCGTAGCGGTCTTCCTCGACGTCGCAAAGGCCTTCGATAAAGTCTGGCACAACGGGCTGATATACAAGCTATACCAGCTCGGACTGCCGGACCGTCTCGTACTCATAATACGAGACTTTCTCAGTTCCCGAAGCTTTTGCTATCGCGTCGAGGGACACCGTTCCTCCCCCCACCCCATCGACGCCGGAGTCCCTCAGGGCTCCGCGATGGCCCCGATCCTGTTCTCCCTCTACACTTGCGACATCCCCCGCTCTCCCAACGTGGAGATCGCCCTATTTGCCGACGACACCGCCCTCTACTCTAGAGGGTGGCATCGCTACGCACAGCTTGCCCACCTTCAGAGAGCCCTTTGCCAACTTGGCGAATGGTTCAAGAAGTGGGCAATCACTGTCAACCCGGATAAAAGTGCAGCAATGTACTTTCATCCGAGTAGAAAGCCCCCCCGTAAAAACATCACCCTTCACGGCCGGCCCATTCCATGGACCGCCACCACCAAATACCTCGGCGTGACCCTTGATAATCGACTCTCGTTCTCGAAACACATCCAGTTAGTCCGCAACCGAGCGGCCTTCTTCTTAGGCCGTCTCTCCCCGTTACTCAACAAGCGCAGTAAAATGTCCCTTAGCAATAAGGTGACAATTTACAAAACTTGTATCCGCCCCGTCATGACATACGCCTCAGTCGTATTTGCCCAAGCATCCAACCTGGATCTGGAGAAACTTCAAGTTCTCCAGAACCGTTTCGTACGCAGTGCTACCGGCGCTAGCTGGTTCATGCGAAACGCCGACTTGCACTGTGACCTCGAGCTCCCCTCCATTCGTCAGTACTTGAAGCATACCTCCCGTCGCTATTTCGAAGCGATGCCCCACCACCCGAACCCCCTCATAGTCCAAGCCTCGAATTACACGACAGACACTACAGACCCTCCCCCGCTCAGACGACGTCCTAAACACGTTCTGAAAGACCCGGACGACCCCATCGCCACCGTCACGTCGGCGGCGCTGGGGTCAGCCGACCCGACCACTCCTAGCAACAGGAAGTATTCCGTTTTTGGTATAGGCGCCGGTTACCAGAGGCACACCACTACACTACGTCGGCCTCGCCGGCGAGGTCGCGGCCCTCCCAGATCCAGATCCGTCTAAGATCGGTTAGATTAGTCTAGTTTAGATTCATCACACACACTCTCAGTACAACCTAGTCTAGGGCCCAAGGGCACACCCCTTCCGGGTGGCCAAGGCAACTGTTAGATCCCCCCTGCTCCGGCGACTGCCCAAGCCGAGGTCCGTACCACTCAGAGGTGCCCTTGTGCCAGTCGTCCTTAACTTTAAGGCTCAGCGCACTCTGCGCTCGCCACAGTCCGGCGACGCTGTAGAGGCCAACTGGCCAACAGCAAGAGTCATTCATATTAAAAAAATAAAACCAAGCGGCGAACACTTGAGACACGAACAACGATATTTGAGGATTATGAATATGTTTGTAGCGATGATAGCTCAGTGGTTAGCGCGGTCAGTTCGCATGCCGAAGGGCGTAGGTTCAAACCCCAACAATGAGCTTGAGCTGCCGGTGGAGGAAAACATCGTGAGGAAACCATAGCGTGGTGGTAGGGTACTTTCTAGTACTCGGCTGGCTAGCTACCACCTTCAAGTTGAAAATCGACCGCCAAGCATCTAACGGTGTGTTCCGGCAGCCTCACTTGAGAGCCAGTTCTATCCCAGGCTAGGTGTGCTTTACCATCTTCGACCACACCGTCACTTAACATCAGGTGAGTTATGGTCAAACACCTAGCCAGTCAGCGATAAAAAAAAATAACACGCGGACAAAGTCTCGGGTTACAGCTAGTCAAAAAATAAATTATATAATTAATTTATTAGCCGATGAACAATCGTTTAGAAATGATAGTGTTGCAATCATGTAAATTTGCAATTATTACATGCTTATTTGCTCAGATTGCTTCATAAAATATATTTAAATACGCGAGTCTAGTTTCCATGGGCCGCACCGTGGGAATCTAACTCCGATGCAATTTTCTCGGTGTCAGTATTTGCATTGCGACTTCATTCATCACACTCGTATTACTTAGTTTGCGTCATTGTGCTAAGACTGTTATCAATGTTCTCGTAATACGATTATGTGCTTATGCACAACTAAGTATAGATGTTATATCATAAAGTTTCTAAGCTGAGTCAATGAACCAAGTGAAGCTATATGTATTTATATTTGCCTACTTTTGTTTTATAATTTTTTTGAAGACTAATTGAGGTGGGAATTAAGGGTTTTCCGTTATCAGTAAGTAGGTGTCTGACCAAATCTCATCTGATGTTAAGTGTCTGGGTACCTTCAAGTCGCGACTGAATCGGTTTCTCTTAGGCAAGCGTGTCCCATCGTAGACCGCACCTTCGCTTAACACCTGGTGAAAATGGCGGTCAAACGCAAGCCTATAAAAAAGAAAGTTATGGTGTGGTCGTTGAATAAAATAAACATCATATTTTTTTTATACTGCAACACTGATTGCTATGTTTCGTCTTCTTCTCTTCGAAAAAGTGTCGTAATTTATTTTCAACTGCATATTACTTTTTTTATGGTTGACAGGCTGGGTGTTTGAGCTCAGCTGATGTTAAGTGACGGTGTGGTCGAAGATGGTAAATCTCACCTAACTTGGAATGGAACTGGCTCTCAAGTGAGGCTACCGGAATACACCGTTAGGGGCTTGGTGGCAGATTTAAACTTGAGTGTGGTAGCTAGCCAGCAAAGTTTTAGAAAATATCCTACCACCATGCTATGGTTTCCTCACGATTTTTTCCGGCAGCTCAAGCTTATTCTTGGGGTTTGAACCCGCGTCCTTCGGCGTATGAGCAGACCGGACTAAAAACAAACAAAACAAAATTCTGTTCAACCAGAGTTTGCCTGATTGCGTGGAAGACCGCTACTTGTGGCAGTATCTTGAAAGGTATTTTGGATTCTAGCGTAGGTAGACTCTTATGTTTCTGTCATTCTATGTATTTACTAATGTCACAGATACCATCAAGACAATCTTCTTAAATCATTATGACTTGTGAATATCAAGTTAGATTGCCAGTTTATTGAGGACAATGATCTTCCTGTCAAGACTGCTGTGTAGGCGGCAATCTTCGAAGCTGCAATGTAATGGGCGGTTAATGTTACAAATCGACCAACTTGCTTGTAAAATTTAATGGTAGAGCCACCATCGCCTTTTCTAAACAAATAAGAGAGTCTGTAAAGGAAAAAAAAAATCCTCTTTGTAACCAACTATGATCGGTTTGTAGTAAAAAATGTGAATGTTTTGACAGATGACAAAAAGTAGGCAGATAAAATAAACACCAAAAAAGCGTTAGCTTCGGGATATAAAAATATGTCGTCACTTCGTAATTAGTTCCATTTCAAGCTAAGTGTGTATACCATCTTCAATCACACCGTCACTTAACATAAGGTAAGCTGAGGTCAAATACAGAAGAAAAACACCATGCTTGTACACCGTCGTAAGCTGTGGATATACCCGTAGTCAACTGTATATTATTATAAAACTTGAGTTTTCCTGAGGGAATTTTATTGTAATCAACTATGTAATTATTCACTTGATATTATTTGTGCTAATTCCTAGTAACAATAAAACATAGAAATTCATGACATTGGCAAATGCTAGATGTGCGACCCTTTAAACTCCTTGTCAGGGAAAAAGAAAAAACTTACCATAGAATACTACTTCTATTGTTTTTTTTCCATGGTTCATTCTTCAATAAATTATTTCTCTTCACCGATTTGTGTTGAATGTGACTTTCGATTGTAGGTATATATTATAGTAGGTACACGAGTGTACAAGTAATATACGCTAGTTTAATGTGTGTGTTTTGTAGCGATGGTAGCTAAGTGGATAGCGCGGTCGGTTCACATGCCGGAGGGCGTAGGTTCTAACCCCAACAATGAGTTTGAGCTGCCGGTGAAAAACATCGTAAGGAGACCGGCTGGCTAGCTACTACCCAAGTTGAATATCTTCCGCCAAGCATCTAATGGTGTGTTCTGGCACCCTCACTTGAGAGCCAGTTCAATTCCGGCTAGGTGTGTTCAGTTCGACCACACTGTCACTTAACACCAGGTGAGCTATGACCAAACAACTAGCCTGTGAACCATAAAAAAAAAATTAGGTGTGATCCATCTAAACACAAAACAAATTTATCTATGGCACAAGCTTCAATTGAGCGCGCCCTGCCCTGACACAGCACGTTCGTGACAAGAATATAAATGAACGAAATGTACCTTCTACGAAATGCTCATTTAATAAGCACAGTGTACTACGGGCCATTCAGAAAATGCGACGATCTGCATAATTTTATTGACGTTTACTTGAGTATCATTGCTTTGAAATTATGTAGGTGTGTCTAAATTCACTTCACGCTAAGATTTTCCAAGCGTACTTGTTGAAACTATTATAGCTCAGTCATGATTATTTCAGCCGTAGGACGTCCACCGCTAGACATACACCCATTGACTTACATAATGACCAGTTAGCAGCGGATCTCATTCAGCGCGTTCCTGCGGTCTTTATGAAGCCTTACACCTTGTGGGTGGACGTCCTACGCAGCGCTTGGCGGTCTCCACTCCAGAACTTTGCAGCCCCATCGGCCATCACTGCTGCGTGCTTTGTGCCCTGCCCACTGCTATTTCAACCTGCTAATTCGATGGACTATGTCGGTAACTTTAGTTCGTCTACGGATCTCTTCATTACTGATTCAATCTCGAAGGGAAACTCCAAGCAGAGCCCATAGCTCGTTGTGCGACTTTGAGCTTACCAAGAAGGCACATAGTCAGAGACCACGTTTCAACGCCATAAGTCATCACTGAGGTAATTCGGACAAGACAGTAAAAAAGTATGTAGTATGTATTCAACATGTTTATGAAATGGCTAAGGTGTATGCAAATACAAGCAATTGGTAGCGACATACCTACATAAGTAGAGACCTATTTCCAGGATTAGAACAAGATAACCTGTTATGATTTTTTTTATGGTTGACAGGCCAGGTGTTTGATCACAGCTTCCCTGATGTTAAGTGACGATGGTAAGCAAACCTTAGCTTATATATCCTACATTAATACGAAGATATACGATTTATATAACGGGATAATAAGCCATTGACAGGTGTCAAAACATTGACAAACGATAAAACTATTCAAGCTGCGAAATAAGAAACATTTTTTTCTAATAAACAGGCTTACGTTTGACCGTTATTTTGCCTGGTGGTAAGCCAAGTTGTGGTCTACATTTCGTATCGTTCATTCATTATAGTGTAGGAGCCCAATTTATTAATACGCGGACGGATTGCTACGATAAGAGTAGGCGGGAATCGAGATCCCAAGCCCTCAGCCGCAAGCCTGCGAGAGAAAGTAGCTCGATTTGTCAACTGACACAATTACTCGACACAACGCAGTCAGTTTGATCTTGGTTTGATTTGACTTAGTTATAGGCAAAAATATGATAGAGATGGGATGGGATACTATGACACAAAATAAGGGCTTAATAAGTTACTTGTAGGATCGCTTGTAGGTAAAAATGTAGTGGAGACCCGTATGTCCGAATTAACCTTGTCCAAACTGTCCCACTGCTGGGCGCGGGTCTCTTCTCATTGTGAGAAGGGTGAGGCCATAGTCTACCACGCTGGTCAAGTGCGGGTTTGAAGTTTTAGACATGTAGGTTTCCTCATCATGTTTTCTTACACCGTTTGAAATCAGTGGCAATACGCACATAACTTAGAAATGACAGAGGTGTACACCGTGGGATTCGAACCCAGGTTCTCCAAATTGGAAGTCAGACTGTTCTCCAACTAGGTTACCGAACGTTGTGTGTGTGTGTGTGTGTGAGTTTGTGTGTGCGTGCGTGTGTGTGTGTGTGTGTGTTAGTGAGAGTGTGTGCGTGTGTGTATGTGTGTGTGTTTATGTATACCGCGAGCAGAGCAGCGACCCGCAAGCAGTAAGTAACCGATCATGAGTATGACGCAGGTGAATTATTAAAAGTTCGTTTTATACAATACTCAATCTAAGTAAAAAAGTAACATCCGGGAAAGTACAGATAAATGAATTCTAGGACAACTGATATGCATCTCCAAACAGCCACTTAGTTTTTGCAGCAGGATGCAACTGCACTGGACAGGATACTTACCTACCGTAAGAACTAGTACATGGACTCCGAGGAAATACCAGAGCTTTCTGCTTAGAAAAAAATAGTAGTGCAAATATAGTGTTAGTCGAAAAACTATAGCACATTCCATAGTAATGGTGGAGCGCACACCTGCAATGCCCTTTTATATTTAACCTTTATAGATGTGACGCAATGTGCCTGTTATACGTTGCCTACTTACTCGTACTTGACTGCTTTTAAAAACAGTAACAATGTTTTGAAATCATTCGTAAGGATAAACCATAAAAATATAATGCTTTTAAGTACATAGCTTCGATAGCTGTCTTACAAAATGAAATAATCGACGTAATCTTGTCATAAAAACTAAGGTATCAATACAAATTCAAGACACGTTACTAATTATAAATTTAAAGTATATTTGCTAGCGCAGCAACCCTGTGTCTTTGCCTTCGATATTAAAAAACGCCATCTTTCGCAATCTTGAATGACTATGATAGCCCAGTGGTCAGCGTGGTCGGTTCCTACGCTGAAAGGCGTGCGTTTAAATCCCAACAAGGTTGGGCTGCCGGTGATGGAAAAACATTGTGAAAAAACTATAGCTTGGTGGTAAGGTATTATATATTACTCGATGATCGCTGGGTAGCTCGAAAATCAATCGCTAAGCACCTAACGGCCTGGCATGGACCTGGCTCTCAAGTGAGGCTGTTGGAACGCATCGCTTGGCGGCAGATATTCAGGTTAAGATAGCCAGCCGACTGAGCTAGGTACCCTACCACAATGCTATGGTTTCCTCATAATGTTTTCCTGCACCGGCAGCTCAAGCTTATAGTTATGATTTAAACCAGGCTCTTCATCGTGTGAACTGACCGCGCTTACCACTTAGCGATCATCGCTATATACCTGCAAAGTATCTAGTTTAGCATTCTATTCATCTGCTAATGTCGAAACGTCAAATTGACTATCAGTCCGAGGTCTTGTAGTGTTTCCATCACAATGGTAGTATTCGCATAATGTATGTTATCTGACATCTGTTACACCGAGCGGGCGATTATGGGAACTGTGATTTGTTTGTAAACGATGTTTTTACAGTCTGTGTGACATTGATGAGATTCCATGGGATACTTAACTATTACACGTAATCTGATGAGCTATTTCGAACTAATCTACTCCGTGATAATTAATTCTCAATAATTTAGTGATCTTATAACATTTAGATCTTTAAAATTTTTGTGGTAGATAGGTCCTTCCTAACTGTCTTGTAAGGAAAATATACACAATATATTTTTTGAAGCGATGACACCTCAGTGGTAAGCTCCAAGAGGTTTTTTTTTTTAATTTTTGACAGGCTGTCTTTGACTACAGCTCACCTGATGTTAAGTGACGGTGTGGTTGAAGATGGTAAACACACTTAGCCTGGAATGGAACTGGCTCTCAAGTGAGGCTGCCGGAACACACTGTTAGATGCTTGGCGGCGAAATTTCAACTTGAGGGGGTAGCTAGCCACCCGAGTACTAGAAAATTACCTTACTACCATGCTATGGTTTCCTCACAATGTTTTCCTTCACTGCATTTAAAGCTCATTGTTGGGGTCTGAACACAGGCCCTTTGGAGTGTGAACCAACCGCAGTAACCACTGAACGATTTCGCGTGTGTACGAATCTATATAGAATGTAAAAAGAAAATTGAAACAATCATCAAACATGCATACTCATGTTTACATCATAGTTCTTACTTATGTACTGTCGTATCCAATAACTACCTTCTCTACAGAGTAAATGAGTTTACTGCTATCATGTTCCTAATACACCATGCAATTATCTATTACGAACACGTAACTGTAATTATGTTTTTGCACTAATCTCTTCCTGTCACCAAAAAAATTCTTCCGTTGAAGTTATGCAATATAGTTATGTTATACCTTTTGTTGTATTAAGATAAATTTACAGTTACAAAATAAATTTGCTTGGCGAGTTTTTGTAGCGATGATAGCGCTTTGGTTAGCGCGGTCGATTCGCGTGCCGAAGGTCGTGGGTTCAAACCCCAACAACGAGCTTGAGCTGCCGGTGAAGGAAAACATCGTGAGGAAACCATAGCATGGTGGTAGGGTACTTTCTAGTACTCGGCTGGCTACCTACCACCCTCTAGTTAAAAAATCTGCCGCCAAGAATCTAACGGTGTGTTCCGGCAGCCTCACTTGAGAGCCTATTCCATTCCAGGCTAGGTGTGCTTCACCATCTTCGATTACACCATCACTTAACATCTGGTGAGTTGTGGTCAAACATCTAGCCAGTCAGCCATAAAAAAAAGTTGAAAGTTAAAATGCCATTTTACTTGGTAGTACGAGTAGATCTCCTTCGCAGGTCGTCTAGGTAAGTACCAACGCAGTACCAGATATTCTGCCGCCAAGCTGTAGTGTGTAAATATTACTGTGTTCCGGTTTGAAAGGTACTGCAGCTAGCGAAATTACAGGGCTGTGAGACTAACCATTGAACGTCTCAAAGCAATGAGCGCCAAAGCAGCGATGCCCTGGACGTTCGTTTTGCTACTCAAAGTTCTGTGTATCACTGCAATGGTCATGGACAGCAGTTATCTCTTACCACCAAGAAATTGTCTCGTTCATCTCATTACTCTCATATAGGAAAATATTTAAGCAGTTGTAATTTTTCGATTAAGATTTGATTTGTAGTTTTGAAAGCTGCATTGCAATATTTTCCAAAACTATTTTTTTTGTGTTTATTTTTAATAATAATAGTGTTTATTTCATGTTTTATTATTATGGTGTCGATTTACATGCGAGAGTGTGGTAAAGTGGCGTAATGTGGTAAAACATGACTTTTTGCTACCAATCTCCGTCGAAGCTTATAGTAAAGTCAACTTTGCTTTACTTGGAAATTATCGGATCGGCCTTGAATGCGACTTATATATTGCAATTGATTTTTAAAGAAATACCTAAAAATATCGAAATACACTAAGTGCGCTGCCAAACCCGAAGTAGAAAAACTATATTCATCTGAGCAAAATCAACTGTTTTTTTTTTTTTTAATTTTAAATTATTTTATAGAAGTAAAAATAAGTTATATAAATGTCATTCTTGCAAATTAGTAAAGAACGGATGATGAAGTTGTTGTCTTTCTTTGAGCTCAACTTTCTCTATTGATGCACCTCTACCGGAAACGTGATATGGGCACGCGCTGAACATCTTAACTTCCACGAACTCCGGGCCACTTCCTTCAGTGCACGACTAATTTATTGGTATTGCACTTCGTTTGTATGTGTGAGTGTTAGATGAATAACAATTACATACACACTACATTAAATCAAATATTAAGCAGATGGATTGATTGAGCAGTGAACTGTGGTTGATAAAGATGATGATGATGATTTTCGTTATTGATATCAGAAAGGGTGTTCGCGCTAAATAGATTTCTGAATTTTCGAATAAGCACCAGGCTCTAATTCAATTAAATATTTGATGGTATGTAACTACATATTTTATTATTTTAGAGGTAAATTTAATAATATTATAAAAGTATCAAACTTTGTATTGTTTACACCCATTACAAACAATTATTTACATTCATAAAAAAAAATAGAGAGAGATAGAGATAGAGAGAGAGAGAGAGAGAGAGAGAGAGTACCTCAAAATATATTATCTACATGCTAATTTTATGATTAATACCTATCGTTTGTTCGTTTTTGTTACGTTTAGTATTTTTTGATTTGTTTTAGATATTATGACCTTACAAATAAATTGACCACAAATTATTTCAAGGTTAATTATGTCCTATAAAAATGGGAGCGAGAGGAATTCAAGCAAAATCTCTGTATCTATAATCTACTACTAGCTACCCGTCCCGGCTGCGCACGGGTTTTTACGGGGCTTTTGAACTATCTCAAACGGATTGGGCAGCATTTTCGAGGAAAGCTCCCTGGTGGCTTGACTTTTACCGACACTTCCAACAATTTTGTAGCGATGATAGCTCAGTGGTTAGCGCGGTCGGTTCGCATGCCGAAGGGCGTGGGTTCAAACCTCAACAATTAGCTTAAGCTGCTGGTGAAGTAAAACATCGTGAGGAAACCATAGCGTGGTGGTAGGGTACTTTCTAGTACTCGGCTGACTAGCTACCACTTTTTTTTATGACTGACAGGCTTCTTGTTTGACCACAACTCACCTGATGTTAAGTGACGATGTAGTCAAAGATGGTAAAGCAATTGCCTATAGTCTGGAATTGAACTGGCTCTCGAGTGAGGCTGCCGCAACACACCGTTAGGTGCTTGGCGGCAGATTTTCAACTTGATAGCTAGCCGAGTACTTGAAAATACTAATAAAAACCCCACACCTGGATCGCAAGTATGGGTTCCTGTCCTGCAACGCGATAATCCGGCACCCGCACGGTGATACCATTGAATGCTTAGACATTTCGTCAACAGAAATCACATAAAATTAATTATCAACGCCAATACCTTGACCTTTTCAACTGTCCATTTCGAAACGATTTTCAACATACGTGAACAAATTCTAAAATAAATCACATTAGTTATACAGCGCTCTATAGAGATTGCTTCTTCCTTGCGACTGGCTTCATTCATATCAAATAAATCAATTATAATATGAGTACAAAGAAGAAACCATTCATATTGCACACGCGAGAATTATACCAGTATGCGACTTAGTGAGAATTAAGCCATTCACTGTCCCCAGAAGTCACGCACGCTCTTACAATACAATGGGCGACTTGGCTCTGACTGTGTTTGAAGGGGTAGCAGATGTGTAACTGGACTTAGTGATTTAGCTTAAGTATTACAAAAATGAGACCAAGTAATGAATTCTTAGGTTAGTAATTTTTTTTTTTAATCCAAAATAGTTTCGCGTTTGACCACACTCTGCCTGATGTTAATCAGTAATGCAGTCTAAGATGGAGCACGCCTACCTAAAAGAAACCTATTTACTCTAGATTTGAAGATATTGTACCTAACAGGGAACACAGACACCGGCAGAGAGTTCCACAACCTCGCTGTGCGAATAAAAGATGTGTAATCAAAACGCTTTGTGCGTACATGGGGAATATCCACCATGTACGGATGTCGTTTTGGTCGCGTTTGTCTGGCCGTCCGGTAGTAGAAAGGTGCAGGAGGAATCAAATTGCGCAATTCAAGTGCACACTTTCCGAAATGTACCCGGTAGAAAACCGACAAGCTACGATGATACTCTACGACGATGCTCAAGGCTTTGAAGCTGAGACTCCAGTAAAGTGTAGTTGCAGTAATATTGGGGCCATTTCAGATATCGCCATCTAACCCCGCACTAAGCAAAGCTTTTAGTACAGAACCAGATAGCTGATAGAAGCTTTTATATAGTTATAAACTTGAGGTGTGGGTACTAAGTCGAAAGGAGAGATAGTTGTCATCATTGTGAACAACTTTTACTATTGGTACAACCCTGAAATAAATAAAAAATGAGCTGTTCGATCCATTAGATCAAAGGTCAACGCAATTTTTCTGTAGAGCAACTATCTTTTTACCCGACAGCCAAGGAAGGGTTATGTTTATCGCGCGTATATTATATGTATGTAAACAGAAATTGTCATACGTTAAATAATAAAAAAAAATCTAACAAGTAGGATATTTAAATAAAGGCGATTAAAAGAGGATTACAAAATAAATATACATATATATATATATATATATCCTTTCATTATAGCTATTTTAATCGCAGTTGGATTATAGATTTTTTAAACTTTTCAGCTTGTTCAGTTGATTTTAAAACTTTTATTCGCTCTCCGATTATTATCGAAATCAGTTTACAGAAAACTGCCATGTGTAATTAATTTTTTATTGGCAAAAAAGCATGAAATTCTGTATTTGACGCCCTAAGCGAATCGTACCACCTCTAAAGATGATAATCAACAGCCAAGAATTAGCTCCTGTCTTAGTCCTTTAAATACACGAGTACCTTAAATTTTAACTTTGCTCAAAAGTTTGCCTGATTAGCATAGGTATGTCAACTATAGCATTTACTTGGCTCTTATGAATGCTACCGGTGAATGAGATACTATTTTGTATTCGCTATCCGTATGTACGTTTACGTGTTTCTACTATTTCTATTATTGTACAACACCGCGAAGCCATAAAATGTTCATATAAACACACTAAACAAGCTTGTATAACAGCGAGGATTGCGTAGAATAAACGTTATTTACTTCAAGTATTTAGATAGATAGAAACTCTTTATTGTGCACACCAAAAATAGAAAAAAAAAAAGTACAGAAAACAAAATAATCTTTTGAGCTAGTCAAGAATGGAAAACACGATACGAATTAAGAACCGACGGAAGATTAAAATAATAAAAATAATACATAGATTAAGTATGTAAAAATAATAATAATGTATTTAAATAAAACGAAATATGTACATAAAGATAGAATAAAAACAAAAATAAAGAATAAAATAAAAACAATTTATTAATTTTTATTCGGTTATTTTACAGTACTTACTAGCGACCCGCCCCGGCTTCGTACGGGTACAATGTAGATACTAATGTGGTGCATATGCATATATAAACTTTCCTCTTGAATCACTCTGTCTATTGATGGGAACCGCATTAAAATCATTGCGTAGTTTAAAAGAACTAAGCGTACAGACGTCGGGAAGTGACTTTGTTTTATACTATGTAGAGTATACGATTGTAAGGGCTTTAAAGCTGCTGACATTGAAGGTAAACATTAATGGCAAACGAAAACAATTAACGTTTCAGAAACCTTGAAAGCGATACTGTCACCTCAACATTTGCTTTGACAATGACATCAGACAAACCGGACCAGCTGGGTACTGAGCTTTGACCAATCGGGAGGCCTCGCATGGCGGCAGGCCAGTCACAGACCAGTTCCAGGCCACTTATACCAGTATTCTTGCTAATTCAATACTCAGGTGCGGCAAAGGCGCGTGCCGACCACCTGTCTCTAGTCCAGTGACATTTAGAGAAGAATTTTTGCTACTTTGCGGTTTGCGCTCACTGGCCCGCTTAATTGCTATTTGGACGAAAATTTCTTACAAATACAAATATTTTGTTGATAACAACAATGTTACAAGTCGCTTACAATTCGGTAATATAATTACATTATAACATTTAAGAGTTTTAGAACACTGATTACATATCAATGAATTTAAAAATAAATGTCAAAGTATACAAACATGTCAATATAAAAATACTGCCAAATTAAAATATGTCAATATAACAATATGGAAATGTAAAAATGTGTCAATATAATAAAGTTACTTCAACGTGGACGAAGTCACGACTAACAGCTAATGTAAAAATAAATTTTTAATATGAGATTGAGAAATTTCTGCTGAACATCAAAAAAGAGCTTATCTACTACGAAGAAGTGAAAGCTATGTAAAATAAAAGCCATAATGAGAGTTTCACCGCAATAACTCATCGCATGTCTTATCTCAATGTTAGAAAGACATCAATACCACTTGGATTGCCTTTAAACTTCTAAACCAGCTTCATTTATGCAGCAAGAAATAAATCGATTAGTAAATGATCTATGAGGACAGTGGACAGTTATGAAGAAAATATTTACTTCTCTATAAATTTTGAACTTGACACTCTCCCGCAGATAGCTTCAAAATTTACAGCCTGGGCGATTTACGAAGGCGCACACCGTTGTACTTACCTGAAAAGATTAAAACAAATTATTTAATTAGGTGACTTATAATAGGTCTGTTGATAGCTTGTCTTTTAGATAATTTAACGAATATAAATAAATAAATATAGTAGAACATTTCACACAGCGCCATCTAGCAAACTAAGCAACTTTGTAGCGATGACAGCTCAGTGGTTAGCGCGGTCGGTTCGCATGCCGAAGAGCGTGAGTTCAAACCCCAACAATGAGCTTGAGCTGCCAGTGAAGGAAAACATCATGAGGAAACCATATCATGATGGTAGGGTACTTTCTAGTACTCGGCTGGTTAGCAATCACCCTCAAGTTGAAAATCTGCCACCAAGCATCTAACGGTGTGTTCCGGCAGCCTTATTTGAGAGCCAGTACCATTCCAGGCTAGGTGTGCTTTACCATTTTCGATCACACCGTCACTTAACATCAGGTGAGTTGTGGTTAAACACTAAGATTGACAGCGTTAAAAAAAAAAAATAACTATTTTACTAGACGTAACCGGACTCGAACTTCACTATGTGTGACTTGACTGTGACTTAGACTTATTTAACTTGAAACTTAAAATACTTGAAAACATACGTAGGTTAGGTTACATTGGCATATGCTAAAAGTGCGACGCCAAAAACAAAGAAAAAGAAATTAATAAATAATTCCTTTCCCACGATACCGAAATTACCAAATGTTAGATTCGAATACTGAACACAAATTTAAATATCTAACGATACATATAAATTCAAAGTTACATTTACATGAACTGTTGGTTAGTAAATTTAGTAAAAAAAGTTGATGCTACTCATGAATTTACAAACTTGCAAAACAGATACAAAAATTTGCAAAATTACACCATTCTAGATATAAGATTTGTAACGAAATTGGATTAGCATACGAAATATAATCTAGCTACAAATATAACTGTAAATCAAATCCAATGCAGCGAAACACAAATATATGCTAAATTCTTTTCTCGAACCTGTTTTAAAGAATCATTCATCAATGTTTGATTATTCAGGTTTGAATAACCGATTATGAAATATCTTTCCGCAGATGTTTGCTGTTCAAATTAGTTTCGAATATGCATTTAGTTTTGCAGCCAATCTTATACAAATCTTCTTACGTGTATTTGTCACCTAACTACTCCTAAACGGCTGGACCGATTTGGATGAAATTTTGTGTGTACGTTTCAACGGGTTCCTGGGTGGTTTGAAAACACAATTGAACCTGGTAGGTGGCGCTGCTGTCTGTACGTCTGTTGACTGTTAGGCGATACTAAGTTCGCCGGGTTACCTAGTATACATATAATATAATGCGTAGAAAAGTAAAGTATGCTATAATAATCGATGCAAAACTATGTACATATTCACGATTTTAGAGTTTTTTTATGGTTGACAAGCTAATTGTTTGACCACAGCTCACCTGATGTTAATTGACGGTATGGTCGAAGATAGTACAGCACACCTAGCCTGGAATGTTACTGGCTCTCAAGTGAGACTGAGGGTACCACCACGCTATGGTTTCCTCACAATGTTTTCCTTCCCCGGCAGCTCGAGCTCATTGTTGGGGTTTGAACCCACGCCCTGCGACATGCAAACCGACCATGCTAACCACTGAGCTATCATCGCTACAATATAAGTCATCCTTCACTATTTATTAGCAAGCTTATTCCACCTCTCACTTTATTATTATTTTATTATATTATTAACCGTTGTATTTATAGTGAAAGTTATTCATAATGATGAGTACAATGACTCCCTTTCGGCTTAGTACACCCTAAACATATAGCCCTAATTTAAATTTATTATAAAGGTAAAGAACAACTATCGACCAAAATACACCCTCTTACAGTGGAAATTCCCTATAAACGTACAAGACGTTATCGACCACTTTCCTCGTAAGAAATGCTGATGTGTGGAACTTGTTGCCAGCGTCTGTGTTTCCAACTAAGTACAACCCGGGGTTGTTGAAGAAAAACGTGAATATGTATTTCCTAGGCAAGCGTGCTCCATCTTCGGCCAAATCTTTGCTTTCCATCAGGTGAGATCGTGGCCAAAAGCTTGCCTAGTCTGTTGTAAAAAAAAACTATAATTTGGTACTCCTTTATCTTACCATTCGTTCCTATGATAATATTTCTACTTCAATAATTGAAGTGCATGGGTTCAATTCCCTCTGAGGACTAACATTTGTGTAACGAAAAAATGGAATGGCTATTATGTGCATGTATTATACATATAAACGTTCCTCTTGAATCAATCTGTCTATTGATGAAAACCGCATTAAAACCCGTTGCGTAGTTTAAAAAATCTAAGCGTACAGGCGGCGGGAAGCGACTTTGTTTTGTACTATGTAGAGATCTAGTTTTTTTTAATGAATAATGGTATTCGAAATAAATTTTATGAGTACAGTTACGAAACAAAAAAAGTGAAGTTATTCTTTGGTAAAACAAATATTAACGTAAAATAAAGCTGTAATCATTTAAATAATTACATAGAAGTATAAAGTATCTTTTATCAAAGAAACATGAAAGCCCGTAAGAACCAAAGCCATAGATATGCAATAATGCTCGCCTTCACGGTGGCAAGCAGACGAGACCATGTTTATTGTCTCTTTCTAAATAAATTACCATTCGTTTTTATTCACAATCGCCCCCCGTGTCTCATAAGCTTCCTTTGTCAATAAAATCGAAAATAAATGTGACTGTAATCTCGTGGGCATACATAAGTTTTTCATATGGTTCTTGTAAGCCCAGTACGGCTTATCAGTAAGCGTTGGATATCGTCGGTCAATATTGCTACTTAGATAATCGGACACTAGTATGGCTTCACCTTGAACGTAATCAATATCGAAGTGAACTGCAGTATCCAGTAAGCTGTGACCCGTTGCTGAGTCATACCGCCGTTCGCAGGTCGACGGAACAATGCAGCCATTCATACGTGGACCAGTGCCAGTCTGTTCCATATTTACGAGCAAAGTAATTGCAAATCACAGGAGAAATGTAGAGCGAGGATGCTGACAGGCGGCAACCAATGCTTAGCAAACATTATACACATACCTATAACACCTTAAAGCGGACTTCATCGATGACTCAGTTCTTTTTAAGGAGTTCGAACTCAAATGTAGGATCAGATTATCGCAGCTTGCAACATACCAAAATGTATTAGTTACTAGATGACCCGTGTGAACTTTGTATCACTTAAAATTGATTTGAAACGAAAAAACTATTTTAAATGAAATCTAACAGTTATGCATGACTCATCTGTCAAACGATAAGTCCACCACGAGAGCCATCTATTGAAAAACATATTATAAAACAAAGTCGTCCGCCGCGTCTGTCTGTCTGTCTGTCTGTTCGCTATAAACATAAAAACTACTGAACGGATTATCATGCGAATTTCACCAATAGATAGAGTGATTCATGAGGAAGGTTTAGGTATATAATTTGACAAGGTTTTGTGTAAAATGGTTGAAATATTATGATAATTGTTGGAAGTATCGGAAAAAGTCAAGTCATATGGGAGCTTGCATCGAAAACGCTGCCTAATCCCTTTGAGATATAACAAAATAATGCATGGTGGGATATTCCTCTTTTACAGATCTACAAAAAGTCTGCGGTGACAGGCTAGGTCCACAGCTCACTTGAAGTTAAATGCCGGTGTAGTCAAAGTTGGTAATACTTAGCCTGGAATAGATCTGGTTTTCAAATGAGGCTGCCATAGTATACCGTCAAGATTGGCGGCAGATTTTCAACATGAAGGTGGTGGCTAGCCAGCCGAGTACTAGAAATTACCCTACCACCATGCTACGATTTCCCCGCGATGTTTTTCCTCACAGGCAGCTCAAGCTCATTATTGGGATTTAACCCGTATGATAGGTACGAGCTATCTTCGCTACAAGTTCCGTGTTCCGACCAATTTCGACGCTATCCCCCAAATTTCACTGCCATATACCTGGTGATAAAAAACCGCAACCGCCAAAAATATTATTAAGCACATAATAATTATATATTAGTACCGTAAACTCATTCCGCTGACTTATTGTCTGGCTGCGGCTCCGATGTGTCTCACGCAGATTACTCTGTTACGTTAAATTGAAACTGTGGTAATAGATAGCGGTTCTACTTTTTGTGGAGCCGACATCATAGCTCGTATTTGGGCCAAAGTAGCAGACAGCTTATGTAAAGGTAGCCAAAAAGGAACTGCAATAACTGTGGGACTATTGCATGTCATTTTGTTTAGAAAACAAGATGCACCATCACTAAGCTGTGTGAATATGTTACAGTTTAATATTTGGTATTTACTAATGAACAAAAAAAAAGATAAATGCCTGTCGGCCGTTTCAAGTATGATGAAGTGACTAAGGATTTCCAAGAGCTGGAAGTCAATACACATGGCATGAAGTAGTTCAAGATCGAGAAAGATCCAGATTTTTAGTATCGAAGGTCAAGACACATTTTGGGCTAGCAAAGATTTTCACTGTACCGGTAGGAAAAAAATATCTGAATGTATGATGCACGTATTTGAGAGGAAAGGTATGAAGACTGTTTTTTTTTGCTTTAACGGTTTATTAAACGCATAATCAACTAAATATCACCAATAGCTCAATCACAAAACTCATTTTTATCAGATATGTGAAAGATACTCAGTGTTAGTTTGGGGTCAGATGGCGCCGTGTGTAATGTGTCCTACAATATTTATTTATTTATTTATTTGTAATAAAAGAGACACGGAAGAAAAAGAAACAATTTACTATGACAATTCAAACTTAAATTTGTAAAACAAAATCAGCATTTTTTATCGACTTCATAGTGTCACTAAAGTGGTATATTTAATATTAAATAGCGGATTTTAAAATCGTCAACTTTTAGTCTAGACTAATATCGAATATAAATAAATCTAGACATAATAGTGTTTGGATGTTACAGGAAATCGAACAAAAAGAAAGCATCTGCTTTCTTTTAATCAATAAGGATTAAAAAAGAATTATCTTTTAGAAGAAAGACTTTTTACTTGGTGGTAGATTTTCTTAGTAGGAGGTCGCCTAGGTAGGTACCACCGCATTACCAGATATTCTGCCACCAAACTGTAGTGTGTAAACATTACTGTGTTCCGGTTTGAAGGGTACTGCAGCTAATAAAAATACAGGGCTGTTGAGACTTACAATGTCTCCAAGTAATGAGCGCCAAAGTAGCGATGCCCAGACTTTTTTTAAATTATACTTCTGGGTATTACAGCAATATTCATGGACAGCCGTTATCTCTTACCAGTAAGGGAGCGTTTCCTTTATCTACATACTTTTACATAAAAATGTATTTGAACTGCATTCTTATTATAGTTTAAGTTCCTATTTGAAATATTAACTTATTCTCTTACTGAACGCAATGTGCTAAGTGTAACTACCTTCCTTCGAGAAGCGATTCTACAGGAAGGGCAAGCTAATTAGAAAGTATAAATATTGTATTACTCGCCAAGGATGGCCATTCTCCGATCTCACAAGAACGAGATCATCCGTGCTACTGACCATGGTTTTCTTAGAAATAATATTATTGATGCGTAAGTAACCGTATATCTCATTGTTTTTATTTAATGTTTTAGTTCCTGGATGACCGAGTTTTGCTCGGTTTTTTTTTAAAAAGAAATTGAAAAAAAGGGGAAAAAAATTATCATCTGGACTCGAACCGGGGTCTTCTGGATTCGGGACCGCCCGATTTCGCACCTGAGCTATTGCACCTTGTAGAAGGTGGCGAAATTTACCTTCGTATTTTAATGATATTGTAGCAGTTTTTTGTTGCCTGAAAACTATAATAAATATATACAAGAATTGCTCGTTTAAAGGTATTAGTGTTAAAGTATTTCTATATAATCTGTATACTTTTAAATTTCGAGCCTTCCAACTATAGACTAGTCTGTATAATCTGTGCTCTCTCTCTCTCTCTCTCTCTCTCTCTACTCCGTTTAACATTGCAACGATAACGTGCCTAAAATCTTATTTATAATAAAATACAAGAAAATTAGTATCCAAATCTTTTTATTGCAACAATTAGCACCTGGATGACCGAGCTTTGATCGGTTTTTCATTGCCCGAAAACACGGATAAAACGACGTTTTCTAAAAATGAAACCTAGCTAGATCGATTTATCGCACCCCGAAACCCCCTGCATACCGAAGCCGTTTCCGAGATTCATAAAATATATAAAGCATATACCTATACATGAACATATTAAATAAACATATTAATAGCAATAAACAGTCAAAGTCTGAAAAGAGTTTTACAAAAAACATATAAAATACGAATACCTACATTAAACCAGATTTCCAACATACTGAACTTGAAAGGTTGGGCTCATTGTCCATTGTTTGCAGTTTTCACAATGCCACATGAATCTGCAAAGTTTGTTTTGATGAATTTTTTAGAGTTTGACCGCCATCTCGCCTGATGTTAAGCGAAGATGCGGTATACGATGGAGCACGCTTCCTTAGGAGAAACCGATTCACTCACGACTTGAAGGTACTCAGATTGTATATATATAAGTATGCAGTTATATACGATTTTTTATTAGGTATATAAGAAGTAACTTCTGCCAAAAAACTGTTACAAAGTTTGCGCCCGTGACTTCGTCTGCATTGAGTTTAGAACTGAAACGTGTGAAAGTCACAAAAAAGCAATAATTTCATCCGTCAGAACACTTGCGCTCTATTGTTTGAATGATACCTTTTATCCCGGAATATTCTCTACATAGTATAAAACAAAGTCGCTTCTCGCCGTCTGTAGGCTTAGGTCTTTTAAACTATGCAATAGATTTTAATGCGGTAATAGAGTGATTCAAGAGGAAGATTTATATGTATAATAGATGCATATTATAGTTGAGGGGAAATCCATATTTGCATTTACATAGCACCAGTGCGAAACCGGGGCGGGTCGCTAGTGTTTCACAAGATATATCTCTATCAAATTTCAAGTGGATTCGTCCTTTAGTTCGTTTTTTGATGATCCCACAGGAACTTAACATTTTTCCGAGATATAAAGTATACGTTGTATACTTTTTATCCTGGTAATACACTATCTGTTCACCACACTTCATCCAAATCCGTTTAGCCGTTTTTGAGTGATTGAAAAACAAACATCCTATACATAAATGTGAAAGATTGTATGTTTACACAATCTTTCGATTGTATGTTTATACAATCTTTCACATTTATAATTGGTAGAATTAAATGTTTAGATAAATAAATTTAAAAAAGATATTATTTTATTAGCAATAAGGTAGTCTACAAATGATGAATAATTTATTAACATACAACTACCGTATGATTTAGAGAAAGATAAAGCCCATTTCTATTCACTGTCCATAAAGATTTCCTCTAGTATTAATTCCAGGCGGATATGTCTAGACTGGAAGCAATGAATCCTGCTCATGACTCAACTCAAGCAACATGCATAATACAATATTTTGTATGCGCTTCTACAAATATTTTCATACTTTCTTAATCAAATAATAAAGACACTCACAGGGGCATAATAGAGTAATTGACTTGATCGATAATCATGAAATAACAATAATAATTTTGATTTTACGATATTAATTAAGATGTGGAATAAAGAACAGGTTTTGCCAGAGCCTAACCTAGAGGGTTTTGTAAAGTAACAAGTTTGATTTTGGGGTGAGTTTTACGAGTACCAAGTAGCGATATAGTATATTCGATATTGACACAATTAGGGTAGCCTCTTCTTACCTTAATGCGTTCGGAATTCGATCAGATTTTTAGAATTGGAAAAATTGAGTTACCTTACGTCATACCGAGATGCCAAATACTTGTATATACAATTAAGTTAAGGAATTCTACAGGATGTAAGTAATGGTTGTAAACATTCAAAGCTGACACGAAAATAACATTTTACATTTACAACAATCAAGCAGATTGTACAAGATATTCATCTGACCTTGGAACAAGACTTGGAACCTGTTGTAAAAATAATAAGTTTGGCAGTTTTTCGAACGATATCACCTTTTATATTAATATTTAATACGAAAAAAAAATATCAACAGGTTTTATAGCATACGGCTACGATTTTACAAACTGCTTTTATTTTTATATTTAGATTTAGATAGTCTCGTATATGTTTATAGTGCAATTATTATTATTTATCATAGATGGAACTTATATTTCATTGTTATTTGTATAGTAACAGTTGTCTAAAAGAAATACATAATTACTGTCAAACTAAAACACATACACACTGAAATACGTTGAAAGAATATTATATACATGTCAAATGTATATGTACATATATATGTGTCTGTATGTGTATGTATATTTATATACAACATATACGTATATATGTTTCCCAAAATATTTCTCATATTGTAGCATAATGCCATAAAAAGATATTTAGCTAGTTTGAATAACAAGGCACGTTTCGTAACGTGTTATGAGATAATTAAGTCTCATTCACACGAAAATAATTAGATGGATTGTAGTGAGACTATACTGCATTATTATAACACGCATCATGTACAAGATACACCTAAGCAATTAATGAGACTGTGTTTTAAACGACATTCAAAAAAACTTAAAAAAATAAATTTAAAATATTTTTCAAGCTTTCATATGTAAAGTTTGGTAGCCTAGTTGGGAGACCGTCTGGCTGCCGATCTGGAGATTCTAGGTTCGAATCCCACGGCATACACCTGTCCTTCCTGAGTTTTGTTTTAATATAAAAAAATCAGTTATGTGCGTATTGCCAGTGACTTCGAACGGAAACATACAAACAGCAAAACAACAAACAAACACCACGAGGAAACATCGTGAGGAAACCTATAGAATGTCAGATTGTTCATAAAATAAGTCGTCGAGGCCCGCGCCTAGCAGTTTATTAAAAAACAGGGTTAATACAGATATATCCAGCAGCTAGATAATGGTGCAATTAATTAATGGCATTAAAAAAATTATGTGTGCACAAAATTTTGTGTCTAAGCTATCAACTGTTGAGGAGTTCCTTCGTCTGGAGCAAATCTTGAGCGTAGAATCAGGTCATATTCACATCATCGGAATTGAGCCAACATGTTAAATATAAACATATAAGTTCTAATTCAGCTTGCAAGGTTTGATCAAAACTAACAAAGACTCATCATACATTGCAAGTTTAATAAAAGCTTGTATTGCTTGCTTGATTCTACGGCAGTGATAGGCGTCAGCCTTTAAAATTTGCAGCTGGACGTAGATTTGATAGCTAACCTTCTAAGTGTGAATGAGCTTTGTTACATTACGCAAGCTCAATGCGAACATTCGCTATCTTCACTTTATAATAATTGTTTTATCTTTAAACCAAATAACAAGACTTTTAGTCCGGTTGACTAAAGATTATTGACGAAAAAATGCTTGCAGTTTTGTACTATATTTCAGGGATTCTATTATCTTAAATGCGGCAAATTTGTTCCATAATATTTGGGATGTTTAATTTAGATTTCATGTAGAGTATTCTGTCGTACAATCGGCTTGTAAATCGACACTGATAACCTATTTACATCAAACATGCATTACACTTGCTACGAATATGCAAATAATATTTGGTACGCGTTAATAAGTCGCGAATGAATTAGTTTCTTCTAGGCGAGTGTGCTCCACCGTAAATCACATCTCCACTTCTCCAGGCTTAATGGCGGTCAAACACAAGTTTGTGGATTAAAATGCGTATGTAACACGAAGCTCATGATGACTTTAGAATCGTGTAGTCGGCTTGGTTGCACAGGTGCCATTATATCTTTATAATGACTTTAGCGATACGATACACTTTGATTTAAGTGCGCTTAATTAACGAACCTATTAAACGTCTGACAACTTTGTGTGACGATGGACCGTTCTATTAAAGCTATATTTACTTTGTAATATACAGGGTTATAGCTTTAGGTGTACTAAGCCAAAAGCGGGTTATTGTAGTTATGATTATGAACAACTTTTACTATGGCCACAACTCAGAAATTACGCAAAAATACCAGCTGATCCATACGTTTGGTAGGGTCTACTTTTTCATAGAATAGTTGACTTATTTTACTCAATTTCAGATTTGTTCCATGGTAAAAAAAGTTGTTCATTGATATATAATGACATGTTTTATACTTTTGATCATTTTAATATTATTCTTAGTCATTAATGGAAATATTGCAACTTTGGTGTTAACAATAAAATATTGTATTGTATTCATAATGATAAGTGTAACAACTGTACACACCAAGCTTTCGAGTATACCTAAAAACACATTAAAATTATCTGAGAGACAATTATTTAAGCAAGACATGTCGTTAATGTAGTTGCATGTCTCGTTAGCCAATAATCATTAAATCTTAATTAGATATTTTATGTAGATAATTCGACACAAAACGCGAAGACTGTTTTCTCACACAAAAAGTTGTCGATGCTACCCATAAACAACTCCATGTCACTGCTTGTATTCGTGGCATGGTGTTGTTTATAGGCCTATCGTTTTTGTGATTTGCATGTATCTTAACAATCGCCCTCTATCTCTACCGGTAATTAGAAACTCGTGAGTAACGGTACGCAATTTGTAAGCCAGCTGTTATTTATTCTGTAACCAGTACCTACTTGGCCACTCGTATACCGAACTCATTTAAAACCGTAGACAAACTACTTCCTTACTTCATAATAAACCCTACATGTGATTTTAAATTGAGTTTTTATTGACTATTTAGCAATAGCACTATCTGGTAGCGATTAGTAACACTTAAAATACGAATTCATTTACCGTGCATGTGTTCAAGAACTTATTTTAACTCGCTTTTAAGTGCTGGAAATTGTCTTAGCTTTTAATGTTCGATTTTGCTATAAATATAAAAGTCTTAAAAGCTTTTCTATGGATTCTATATCTGGTAATTTTGTACCTACTGATTTTATACTATCTTTTTGTCACAAATATACTGTTATCTATGAAAGATTTTTATATGGTTTTCAGGCTAGTTGACTACAGCTCACTTGATATTAATTAACGGTGTGGTTGAAGGTGGTCGACAATCCTATAGCCTGGAATTTCAAGACATACATATTTTTAATCTGAGAATTATTTAAATAGGATAACCCTTATTCAAACGTCTGTGATGTCATTTGTTATGAGAGTATTTTTTATTTTCAAATTAAAATTCTGTGATGATTCAAATTTCAAATTCTGTGATGAACTATCTCGGTTCGTCTGCCTCTTTTATTCCAATGGATTATGGTATCATTCACGGCAACGTCCGTAACCGTATTCGGATGGCTCACGTTCGCTCTATACATATAATTATACAACTCTTTGTTCTTAACCAAAGAAATGCTATTCTATCAAAGAAGACTGCCGAGCTAAGTACTTCCTGAGTGAGAGATTGTTACGGGGATAGCGTTAGTTTACAGCGAGTGTTCCTAGTTTATTACTCTCTAGCTGATAGGTGACTTTGTTGTTATTGCTGGTATGACAATGGCTGTGATTGATGCGAAAGTAATTTCCTACAACGGTTGCTCGTATCAGATACGAGTGATCAAACCACAGCGGTGAAGACCTTACCTGTAAATGAACGTCACAAACTAGTTCTTACCACGCGCTTGCAAATAAATTGATACCCATACAAACTTTGCTTGACTTACATAAGCTTTCCTGTTATGATTTTAACTTTTCATGACTTAATATAGGCCTAATATAGGCTTATGTTATCGCGAAACTAATAATATAATAATTAAATAGTGTGAAAGTATATTGTTCTAGTCTAATAAATTCGATAATTATTACGTTTGTGTTGTGCAATGATTTAATATCACTTACCGCTATTGTCAGGTACCGTATACAGCACCCCGCATAAAGTTTGAACTGGACACGCGGTGCTTTCTCCAGGTAATTCATGAACACATGCGTTATTATCACCTTGAGCTGGCTCAAACAGCGTCAAATCCAATCCATCCATATCGCTCCGTGTTGAAACTTCGTCCTCCTCAACAGCTCTGTCACAAAAGTTTTCAGGCGACTCGACATCTTTGGGACTCCGGCTGCAGATTCCATCGCTTAACGGATCACAGCAACACGTGTCAGAGAAAGGTTCAAAGTCTCTGCAATCAAACTCGCATCGCTCAAAGCTATCACACGTGCACGAAGACAAAGCATCCGAGTCCGATCCCTCAACTAGAAACACGTTGTTGCTCTGCGTTACATCTTTGTGTGTCGTATCAGCTTTTGAAATAAGAAACGCGTTTGTGTATGGTACTTTCTGGACTTGTGAAGACAAATCGTCGGAATAATCGTTCGATTCGGTGATGTCTTCTATTTGCGGGCGACAGTCTTCGTATCGAGCGAAGCTGGATGTGTCGGTAAGGTTGGACGATCGGTCGACGGAGTAGACATCTGCGTAGGGATCTCCAGAGTCGCTTTGTAGAGTGGGGAGTCGGTAAGGGTGATGCGAGCGAGTTCCGTGGAAGATCGTGGTGTAAGGACACGTATGAGGCGGCCGGGTGCGATCAGCCCGGCGGGGGTAGCTGGCAGCCAGCGGGTCTCCGGTCACCCCTTCCGTGTTAATGTACGCCTCACTCGTCGACAGCACGTTGTATCGCCAGTCCGGCATCGCTGACTGCAACCATCACTTAACTGATTTCATTTCAAAATGATGCCTTCATCACTTCAACAGATTCAAATATTGCTTCACAGTCACATTTACTCGCTGTCAATAAAATTTAACGTTATTTGTAACTTCGGTTGGCTCTTTAAGTGGTATTCAAATTATTATTTTTATATAGGTACTCTTACTAAATAAAACGAATACAGTATTTATAAACTTAAATGTATGCATTATAGTTAAAAAATAATTGTAACTAAAAGTTACTTTGAACTAAATTTATTACTACCTACGTATAAAATAAATACATATATGTGTATTTTTGTTTTTTTAGGGTTGACAAGCTAAATGTTTGACCACAGCTCACCTCATGTTAAGTAATGAAACGAAATGGTCGAAGATGGTAAACACCTATTCTGGAACGGAATATACCTACGTACATATATACAAGTTGAGAAGAAAAAAATGTAACCAAAATGCTGAAAGCATTTTTTAAATAAACTCCAGCTTCGTTGTGATCGCTAATAGAAAAGCCAAAAATGTACGGGATTGACATAAACTGTCAATATGTCACGTGGGCAGCTTATGTCAATCTTGTACATTAGCGTTATCGCTAATCGAATGTTACTTTGTCTAGGTCCTCAGATCCCTATATAAATTAAACCCAATAAGGCATATTTTTTTATGTAGAGGTAATGAGACGAACGAGACACTATCCTGATGGTATGAGATACGCCAGTCTATGACCATTACAGCGACACACAGAACTTTGAGTAGTAAAACAAAGTCCAGGACATCGCTGCAAACACGACTGTCTTGTAATTTCGCTAGCTACAGTACCCTTCAAAGCGGAACACAGTAATGTTTACAAACTACTGCTTGGCGGCAGTATATCTGTTGCGGTGGAACCCACCTAGACCACCTCCTGCTAAGGAGATCTACCACCAAGTATAACAATTACATATGTACATTTTAGCTGCAAGATTTTGCCGATGGGGCTGCAAAGTTCTGGAGTGGAGACCACGGACCGGCAAGCGCAGCGTAGGACGTCCACCCACAAGGTAGACAGACGACCTAATAAAGACTGCAGGAACGCGCTGGATGCAAGCCGCTTCCAACCGGTCTTTATAAAAGTCAATGGAGGAGGCCTACGTTCAGCAGTGGACAGCAAGAGGCTGATGATGATGGTGGTGATTTTGTCTGAACATATTAATGCCGTAAATAAAATAATTAATCTATAAATAACTTTAGTGTAGTAACAACCCCGAACGATATTCTAATCAACGTTTAATGAAGTCTCACACAATTCAAACCAGTTAGACTGGCTAGAACATAGTAATAGCAGAATCGCCTTAATTGGTAGAAATGCAATGTGGGTCAGAACACACAGAATGCAGTAAAACTTAACGTTATAATGTGACGAATATTCGTATTATTTATGTAATGTTTATTATACTGGCCGATATTTTATTAGCTGATAAGAGTCATAATATTAAATTGTTCTAAATAATAGTTATAAATAAAGAAACGAGAGTGGTCCCGGCTACCGATATCTTATAACTTGAACTCCATATCTTTATCAAAAACTTACATTGCCCCACAGTTTCTTGGGCTATAAAAAATCAGTTATTTCATAGAGAAAGTTCGTTCACCTATGATCATATGTTTGTGATAGATGTTTTTACTGCGATTTCCGCGTTTTGCCTAAAGTAATTGTTGTTCATTATGGTATGTGACCTATTTCGCCTTTTGGCTCACCCCAAACTTATAACCCTATATATTTACCCGACTGCCAAGGAAGGGTTATGTTTTTCGTGGGTACCTTGTATGTATGTATGTAAATTTCTATTTAACCTCGTATCTTTCAAACGGCCGAATGGATCACGACAATTAAGGTATCGTTAGATACGTCTCAATAACCCAAGAGTCCGTAGAGGGCAGTTTAGAAAAAAAACAAGATGGTGAATATATAAAATATATTTTTTTATATTGATATTGCATATTGTCATACTATATTTTTGACATTTTATTTTTAAGTCTAATTGACTTGTAATCAGTGTTTTATAACTCTCTTAATGATATAGTACCTGGTTGACCGAGCATTGCTCGGCTGAAAACATGGAATTAACGACGTTTTCTGAAAATGAAACCTAGCTAGATCGATTTTTCGCCCCCAAAACCCCCTGGATACAAAATTTCATGAAAATTGGAGCTGTTTCCGAGATTCAGAATATATATATACGTATATATGTATATACAAGAATTGCTCGTTTAAAGATATAGATTAGAAATGATAGTACAGAATTGACTTGTAACATTGGTGTTATTAATAAAATATTTGTATTTGTATTTTTAGTATCTTTTTTAATTATGGTTATACTATTACTATTATTATACTTAGAGTTGGGTAATCGCAAAATCGCTTAATTAATATCACGTAAGTGAATGCATGCTTTCAAAACAATTCGTGGACAAAATTGTTTTATTTTTTTTAACTTAGGTAAACTGGTACAAAAACAGACATCTAAGATACACTGAATCAAAATACTATGAAACAACCAAAAAACCTTTCTTTACTTTGAGCGCACAACTAAGACGAGTTTTCTAACAACAAAAAGTTTTCAATTCGACCTCATTTATTTTTAATTTTTTTGCGCTTTCATCTTTTTTGTATACTTCTCTTTTCTCTATGGTCTGCGTCTATAACCGAATTTGTTCCTCAAATCTGTTCATTAAGAAAAGACTGGTGGCATTCGAACATAAAGCTTTTTTTTCTTTCTTCTTGGCATCGCGAGCATCCAGCCAGTTTCAATGTTTCTGTATTTTGTGTGCAATCTTTAGTTTTCAGCTACTTTATCTTAATAGTTATAGTCCAGTCTTGGTCAAGTCCAGTCCGTGCCAGTCAAATCTATTCATGCTTTATTAAAGTAGTGGCTTTAGTGGACTTTACTATAAGCTTCGATGGAGTTTTGGAAGTAACACGAAAAGTCATATTTCACCGCATTATATCATTTTCCCACACACGTATTATAATTCGGCACTTTATGAATAAAACTCTACCAATTCGACAATATACTCGAAAAAGCACTAGTTTTGGCAAAAAAATACAATGGGGCGACACGACTCTCCGTGTTCCCGCCAAAACTCCCATAAAGCTTTATATAACATGAGGCAGTAAAGTCAATGGTAGGCAGTGGTGGCGGTAACCAGCACAACGGTACCGTCAGCTGAACCGCCGTTACACGCGGATATTTTGTTGGACAAACTCCATTTGTGTTTGCTTAATACGAATTATAAGATTCAAGATAAGTTGGCACTTTTAAAAGTTGCAGAAATAATTATTCTTACGTCGTGCTCATTGTTCTAAGCGTGATTTTCGCATGAATATTTTATATTCGGTATTTCGTGTTGTTTTATTTGAACAACTATTAGGTAATTGTGTACTTGTTTTACTAATTATATTATAAATGCGAATTGTGAGTGAATTTGTGTTTGAAGTTACAAGTTGTATAATGAACTTGAGTATAATTATAAATTAACACGTATGTATGTTACTTTTAATTCCAGAAAAACGTACCATTGTCGTAGGAAAGTGGTCAAAATCCTTGAGGTATTAATATGAAATGTCTTGTTAAAACTTAAAATGACTCTACCTCGGTAACAAAATTATCAATAATAATAAATATGGTAGGACATTACACACAGCGCCATCTGACCCCAAACTAAGCAAAGCTTGTACTATGAAATTCAGATAACTGATAGCATACTTAATTATTTTATTTGTAAATACATACCTACTTATAAAACATATATTATATATAGTACACCCAGACACAGAACAAACATTTGCTTATACCACAAAATGTTTGTCCTAGGCGGGAATCGAATCCACGCCCTTCAGCTCTTCAAGCAGACATACTACCAATGAGCCAACAGGGCTGTCCGCTCTACCTTTACTCACGCGTCGATTTAGGGGCCATTTACCAATTGTCCGCTCATTCAAAAGGAAACCCGTATGGGTTTTATTCGATTAATTAAACGGGTTTTGAATTACCAGTAATCGATTGTCATATGATTTTAGGGAGTTTTACAATCAAAAACAACTTTGCCACATACAGTTTTTGATATAAATCTTATGTGTATTGCATAAACTATACTTTTAACTCAAGCCCACGAAGAATTACCAGCAATAGATGTTTTATTTAATCTTTAGAAAATACACACAAACTACAGAAAAAAAAAAACAATTTTAAATAAACCAATCTAAAAGACCGCTATCAATGGAATAATTTCCCAAAACGCTGCCCCCATTGCCGCGTTGTATGACAAAATAGAGGCCAGCGTTTTGGTCACGTGTGGCCTCGACGAGACGTGATGACAACTCTATGATCTTTAGATGTTTGACCGCGAGTAATATTCACAATATTAACAACTTCGCATTACTGAGCATCGAATGAAAAGCTAAATAGCCAATTGTCGTTTATATGCGTGTTAAGATATAAAGGTTTTGAGGTCACAGTTTGGAGCGAACAACTAGTATTAGTATGATAAAACGCTGACCCAATTGTAACAGAGCTTCGTGAGAACAACATATATGCAACAAGAATAAGTGAATGAGATGAGAGGTCGATGCCAGTTAGTTGTGGTTAGAAAATGCAATTATACTGTAAGTACATTAAAATTGTTATAGCGGCTTGATAATGATTATGGTAGATGGAACTTCGTGACCACTTTAGTGCTGCACGATCTTTGGTACAGCTTTTAAAAAAATGTTCAGCGGCTTTTCACTTCATCTGTAGGCAATCGCGGGTCAAGTACCTAATGGTAGGTCGTTTGACTTCCTGCTGATTTGATCTCAGGCCGAGGTATGTAGCACAAAAAACGTTGAATAGGTACATTCAAAATAGTATACGTAAACTCCTTTACATATATATATATGTGTGTTTTATTCCATATAAAAAAAAAATAGACTATAAATAAGTGAAGTGAAATTTACCATCAGACAATATGCTCGTCCCGTAAAAGCAGTTTCACAAAAACATCATTATGAAATAAAAACTAAACCTATTCCCAAAAAAGTTATTACGAGAACAACAATGGGTAACTTTGAAAATTATGCCGTAGGCACGTGTTACAATTTTAACTCCGGTTGTTTGAGAGGCGCACAAAAAGGTCGCACGAGCACCGGTCAATGCACTACAATTACTAGAGATTCTTCTACCTTTATTTAAATAGAATGTAATGTGATTTAGAGAATCAGGACTCAACATGGTGCGTCTCATTAGGCCTATAATTTTGCCAACTAAAAACCGGTACAAAGTAATGTTTACAGGCTGCTCAGAATATCTGGTACTGGAGTTATACTTGCCTAAACGATCTCTAGCTAAAGATTGAAACCAATGTAAGAAACACTAAAGCCTTAAAGTCATCTAGTTACCGTCAAGCTGTAGTGTGTAAATGTTACTGTGTTCAGGTTTGAAGGGTACTGCAGTTAGCGAAATTATAGGGTTGTTAGGATTAACCATCGAATGTTTCTAAGTAATGAGCGCTATAACAACAATGCCCTGGACTTTGTTCTGCTACTCAAAGTGTGTATAGCTGCAATAGTCATGGACGTGTGCTATCGCTTACCATCAGGAGAGCATCTCGATCGTCTCATTACATTTACATTAAAAAAATGTATAACAGCTAACAGTAACCGATCGAGATACGAGTAGAACTTATTAGACGGAGAGATCTCGTTCAAGATTTGAGGTTCTATGCTAATTGTGATACATAAAACATGAAGGTATTGGTTAGGATGCAAAAACCGGAAAAGATCCGATAAAGCCAGAACATCATGCATGGACCATATTCTTGACTACGTCGGTAACGGTTTCCTCACAGAAAAAAGTATGCAAACCATTTACTATGCAAAGTCAAAAAGTTTTTTTTTTTTTTTTAACATAGTACATAATAAATTACTTTCAGCAAACAACGATGTTTTTTTCCTTTTTTACTGTTTTCACTGATGGAAGTAAAAAACGTTTTGTCTAATATTTCTATTGATTCTAAGTCATGGTAGATCTCAAAACATGGTATGCGTAATTGCAAAAAAAAAACATTCCACAGTACCACGTGAACCGCACGTATAATTCTTAGAGCTGAGTGAACGTGAGTTCGATTCCCGATATAGATATTTGTTCCGTGTATATTATATCTATCTAAAAAAAGTGCGTAAGGATTCTATCTGGTTCCCATAGCACAAGCTTTTCAAGCTGGTGGAAAATAAATAAGAAAAGGAAAGCCATCTGGTTAGTATGGGAAAGATCACGTCATTAAAAGGTCGTATTCTTTCCTATTCCTATTGGAATATAGAAGTCACGGTTATAGATGGAAAGAGATGGCCAAAGATCTACAGAAGCTCCTGCTGAAGTCTGTACTTAGCAAGAAGTTCCCCAGAAAGTTGGCGCCTTATGATGTTGGCAGTCAAGACACATTTTGGGTCAGCAAAGCTAGCGTAAAACAACGTTGGAATACTGAAAATACCATACAGCTTGTGCCCGTAAATTACCAGTCGAAGCACTCTCTCGCTAGAAATTGTTTATTTTTAAACACGCTTTTCAAGCTTGACCACGCACATTTACAATTCATGTACATTTAATTTACTACAATACACTTGCTTGTAACATTAAATGCGCGTTTTAAAACCAAAGCGTGTAATTTGTGTCGAACACGTCGAATGTTATAAGTAGGCACGATACAAACTTTTTTCTAAAAGAATTCTGCCAAGTAATTTCATGCATTTCGAGAACTTTTTTATTCAGAAAATAGTTTCAATTGTAGCTAATTGAAATGAACTGAAAATAGGTATTAATACTAAATTCTGTATTTTTAAGATTTTTTTTTCAGCAGAATAAGTTTATTAATTAAAAACCCAAAGTTTTTAACAATGACTGCACCTCACTTAAGCTCGGGTTAATTGTGGTCGAACATAAACGTCGTCTATCAACTATTACAAGCCAGCTGAAACTGTTTTCCTATTTTGGACTTACTTTCCCGTAAAGCTAAAAACTGTTGACTCAGATTTGTCAGTTGAAAAGAACGTCCTAGATATATGAGTTGTTAGTATTGTTTTTTTTGTAAAAAGTTCATTAAAAATATGAACGAGTTAAAGCTTTTTTATTCCATTTATATTAATAAGCATCAAAACAGAGATGCCCTAGACTTTATTGTGTTACTCTTGGTTCTGGGTACCGCTGGAATCATCATGAAGATGCGTTGTCTCTTACCATCAGGAAAGATTATCTTCTAATTACTTTAAAAAAAATACATTTAATTTTAGTATACTTAATATTTTTGGTTAATTAGTTTGTCAGCATCAACTTTACTGCAGACAACTACAAACTAATTTTGAATAAAAAATAAGCATAAATAACTTAAAATTAAACACAACTGTTTTAATAAATAGCATTTAAGTTCGTTTTTATCTGGTATCTTTATAATTTAATTAACACAAACCAATTTCGAATTAAAAATAAACGAAACTTAATGTTGTAGTCTTATAATTGCTAAGCACAGTAACGACAAACCTGCTGCGTAAACAACCTAATAAGCCACATTTGCATTTGCAATGATACTCGCGGCGTATGACAAGCAAATGTTGACATGTCGCGAAAGTTGGCCTCAATCCTTCGGAAAAGCTCCCCCGAGGCCTGGCAACTCTTGGAGAGTTATCGAGGATTATAAACCGGGTTTATTGTTGTTGTGCTGTGGCTCCTAGCAACGGTGATCGATATTTTATACAGTTTTATAGCTTGTTCTGTTTGATCGTTAGTCTGCGGTGTGGTAGACGATTTTACATTATCAAACGCGTGCGTTCCATTCAGCGCACCTGCCTTCTATCGAAAATGTGACTTTAGCGTATTATTATGTATATTAACAATTTCTGTTACTTGTTACAAGTCGTTTATTTGGTGGTACGAGATATTCCACCGTCAAGCGGTAGTGTGTAAACATTACTGTGTTCCGGTTTGAAGGGTACTGCAGATGGCGAAATTACAGGGCTGTTGTGAGTAACCATCGGAAGTCTCAAAGTAATGAGCGCCAAAACAGCGATACCCTGGACTTTGTTTGTTATACAAAGTTCTGTGTATCGATGTAATGGTCATGGATATGCGTTCTCTCTTACCATCACGAGAACGTCTCGTTCGTCTCATTACAGTTATAATATAAAAAGGCAAATGTATGAAAAAAAGCATTTTCCGTTGTTTTAATGTAGTTTATTAAATAAATAAATAAATATTGTAGGACACATTAAACACAGCGCCATCTGACCCCAATTTAAGCAGAGCTTGTGTGATGGAAGACAGATAACTGATAGGATACATAAATACTTTTTTTTTGTAAATACATACTTATAATTCATACAGAACACCCAGACACAGAACAAACATTTGTTTACACCAAACAAACATTTGTCCTTGGCGGGAATCGAACCCACGCCCCACAGCTCAGGCAGACATACTCCCAATGAGCCAACAGGGCTGTCTGGCTGGCTATTAATCTCGTATATTAATATTCTAGCTTACGTTATCAAGGTAACGTATATTTTCAACTTCATTGCTTCTACGCACTTCCTTTCTTTTCAGAGTTTTGTACCCGAAGGGTTAACAGGTCATCTATTTTTCCCTCCGTCTATCTTATAATTGCCTCTAGGCAGCTTCTGAATAGTTTTTGTGTTGCTGGTTGTAATTTTTGTACAATACTACTAATAAAGCTACAACGTTTTTCAGGATGAAAAGTATAGCTTATGTGTTGATCCATCTATCTATATTCATTACAGATTTCATCGAAGTTTCATCGAAATCTGTTATGCATATTTATTGAAGATTGATTGCCAACTGTGGCATAAAAAGCGGTTGTGGTTATGCCGTTACAGCGTGAAGAAGTGAAAAACAGACAAATTTTTGCATTTATAATGTAAGTGTAAATTGAATAAAACATTAAAGAAAAAAATACATCCAACAAAATAAACATAGGTATTATTTTTCTGTCAGAGAAGTATATATAAATTTTTCCAACATTAATCTGAGTGAAAGAACTGAACTGTATGTTTAATGTGTACGTTTAAATTGCATATATGTACCTAATGTATAAGCCATGTAGGAGAAAGGCATCAGTTGAGATCTTTTTAGTTCCATTCCAGTTATGTTTATCAAATTCGACCACACCGTCACTCAACATCAGATGAACTGTGGTAAAACATCTAGCCTACCAAGAATTAAAAAAAAAAACATGTAAATTAAAACCTATTCATACACATATATTCGGGATTGACATAATAACTCTTCAGCATAACTTTAGCACATTGACAAGCTTTTTTAAAAGCTCTTCAAAATTACAAGATTACTCGCAACAAAATCCGTACTTGTTGGTTGATGTTGCTGTTTTTGAGTAACCATGCGTTTTAGATTATTTTATCAATAAACAGTATATTCTATTCGCTATAACAGATGTTCAATTCACATGCGAGCTTTCGATAAAGCCCATAGGCAATAAGGCACCGATTTAAAGACACCAACCGAAGTAAACATAAGCCACGCTGTATCGACACTATGAAAGTTTCACTGAACTTGACACTGATCACCGATTTACTGTCATGACAGTTACGGAGATGACGGTTTAGTTCGAAATTCGAATGTTTCGATGTTCGTTTGTCGTAACGAAACCGCGCGATAGGTGCGCGTAGATGGTCGCGCTCGAGACGACTGAATCACCCGGCAAGTTCACCAGTTGCCAGCGTTCACCTCGCTCCCCAGTACAGCAATGCTCATACAAACTGACAAGTATACTACCGCAGACACAGATTACAGAACACTTTGTATGTAAAGACAGCACGAGAGCTCATCCGTTCGCAGCTGGTTTGGACCGTTACTGAGGGATATGTCACATATCCCGCTTCATATTCATGAAGTTTTAACTAAAGAGTACTTATCTGCATTCAAATCATACTATCAAATGCGCGCCTGTCGTCACCGTGCGTTAAAACCAGTTTACACGCCTAGATACACAATCGACTATTCAAGTATTCACTAGGATTGCGGACGGACGGGGGTACAAATCCATTACGATTATTTTTTAACTGAGGGGCTTCATTGTGTTTGTATGAGGGCTGCATACGTCATTGTGAGAAAATCTATCACTGAACTGTAAATAAAAGTAATAGTTTATATTATCATGAGGTCGTGGCTCGAATCGCCAGTCTGTAACCAAAGAGTATGTTTACTTAGGCATTCTAAAACTCGCAAAGACAACATCTTCTCTATTTCTAGTTTCTAGACTATACTCTATACAATAAAATAAAGTCACTGTCCGTGTCTGTCTGTATGTCCGCTTACTTCTTCAACGGATTTTGATACGGTTTCTACTGTTATTTAAATATTTTTCACGGAACATTTGTATATACCAATATCCTAATTAAAATTATATATACGTAGAGAAAATCAACGTTTTGTAATCAAATCGCGAAAACAAATAATAACACGCGTGCGAAGCCAAGCGTATCGCTAGTAAAATTATAAAAAAAGACAGATAATTCTTTATTCACACAGCGAGGATGTGGAACTCTTTACCGGAGTCTGTGTTTCCCGAAAAGTACGATATGAGTATCTTCAAATCAAGAATCCTTCTAGGTAAACGTTATCTATCCTAGACCACATCGTTGCTTAACATCAGAAAAAAAAGACCACTTAAAACAATATCCCAAATACAAAATATACGATGAAACTAAATAGAAATTACGATCTTACAAACGAATTGCCCACAAATGGTTTCGCGATCAAATTATAAACGTATAGTAGAGAGAGGAATTTCAGCAAAATCTCTTTATAATGTACTAAAAGACATCGGGTTACCAAAAAAGCTATAAAGTTTTTGCTGGAGAAAGTACCCAAAACTGGGCTATGAAATATTATCCTATGAAATTTGATTAAGCATAATGGAAACACGATCAGGGAAGCGTTAAATACCTATGTTTGTTAATACCCCTTCCATTTCCAAGCACTGTACGGCTTCTCGTTTCTGCAACGCAATAGACCCCACACCCGCACGGCAATACCATTGAATACTAAGAAGTATCTTCTATTGGTTTATCGGTGAAGGAAAATATTGCAAAGAAACTAAGTAGATTCACGTTCAGAGAAGTAACTCAATTCCTTATACCCTCATAAACGCTGCGTGTAAGAAATATCTTAATCATAATTCTAGAGAAAAGCTAAGTTCAGCATAGGGTTTTTCAAAGTTGTGATAATTGTATAATAAAAGTACCTATATTAGTCTGGTAAAGTCAACGTGAAACAGCTTCTTTCGTATTCAGGTGTTACTTCTTATCATGAGCACTGAATGCTAACCGGTTCTTTCTATTTTGCATTTTGTAGTCACTGAACCACTTGGAGCCAACTACTCGTAGTCAGCCATGGGCTCAAGTCAAGATAAGAATAGACTGAAATAAATTGTTTTAATGGCAACCAACTATAGGTAATACCATATATGTTGCATTTGTGCAATTGTTGGTATTATTAATTGGATCTAATTAAAATGTCAAAGGTCGTTTATTGCTGAATAGGTATCATTAACAGGAGGTCGTACCACCGCATTATCAGATAAACTAATGTACTGCGGCGAAATTACAGGGCTAATGGAGCTCAACATCGAGTGTCTCAAAGTAATGAGCGCCAACGCAACGAAGCCATGGACTTGTTTTGCTACAGTGGTCATGGACAGGCGTTTTCTCTTGCCATCAAGAGAGCGTTCCGGAAGTCTTATTAAGTTTACATTAAAAAAACATACACACACACATGCATTTTCTCGTAGGGGTAAAAAAAAACGTTTTTGTTTTACTTATGCGGGATTACTCCAAAACTATAGTCGGAGTATCTGATATAAAACGTGAGTAACCCCGCATAAGTGAAATAAAAATGTAGCATATATGTTTTGTAGCGATAATGGTTCAGTGGTTAGCGCAGTAGGTTCGCATGCCGAAGGGCGTGGGTTCAAACCCCAACAATGAGCTTGAGCTGCCGGTGAAGGAAAACATCGTGAGGAAATCATAGCGTGGTGGTAGGGTACTTTCTAGTACTCGGCTGGCTAGCTACCACCTTCAAGTTGAAAAATCTGCCGCCAAGCATCTAACGGTGTGTTCCGGCAGCCTCACTTGAGAGCCAGTTCCATTCCAGGCCAGGTGTGCTTTACCATCTTCCACCACACCGTCACTTAACATAAGGTGAGTTGTGGTCAAACACCTAGACTGTCAGCCATAAAAAAAAAGTAAAACAATAATGTGTCAGAACTACGTCAGTTTCCACAGTAAGGTAGATAGACAACTTATATTTCCAATAGCTAAGATCCTGACACACATCATTCGGTTCGTCTAATTTCATTATTTTATCATAAGATATGTATCATCACATCATTTAACTTGCTTACACATCTAAATACTTGTGTTGTAACACTTGTCTATAAATGTAAAAACCTAATAAAATTTTATTAGATTTCTTAATGTATTGGACTCAGTTCCAATACCTACTAGCCGGGTTACGTGTGACTGGAAGCTAGAGTTACGCGTGTGTTTAGGCTGTAAGTGCAAACAGCTCGTTTCCCGTGAGAAAAATAGAAAATTGTGTTATAATTTAATCTTTGGTCAATAATTTAATATGTATAAAATTGCCCCTGTATAAAGTGTACTATAACCTTGTTTAAGTACCTACTTAACAAGAATTCATACTTCATTCACACTTTTCTCTTCAATAGGTTTTGGTTTTACCAAAATTCGAAGATGAAAATAGGTGAGAACTTTACGAGTCGTCATATAAAGTTATTGCCTCTTAACTGGGGCATGTCTTTGACTGTAATTTGTTTAGCTAATAAAAATAAGGACTCGAGGCAAATGCATAATATAAGATGCCTAATTAAAGTCAGTTTAAAATTAAAAAAATACGTGTCGAACCTTTTTGTTTTGAAATCGATTTTTTTTAACTCGAGTCTATCTGTAGTGATTGATGGAGGGATGAAAATGGGGAGTATATCAGGGATGAAAATGGGGAGTATAGTATATAGCGAAATTGTTCTCCACTCCACGCTTGGTTAGTAATTAAATTGTCGAGTGTATTGTTCGATGCTGAATTGAGCCCTAGGCAACCATTAGCTCATACAATGACACCCACGGCCACCATGTGCTTAATCAAACGCTTACAAATCAAATCTTGAGTCGTCGACCGCACTTATTCAAAGGAAGATTAAATTTAATTTAACAGGATTAGTCATGTGATATTTACCAGATGGCTGACATATTTAGATTTTGAAGATATCATTACTAAGTTGCAAAGGGAGGTTCCTATATTTAGAGTTTTTCCTAAAACTTGATGAGCATATTATAAGTCCAAAGTAGTTAATAGCAATTATTGTTGCAAATAATAGAAGTTAAATACATCTCATCTATTATTTGAAAGGCAAAAAATATTAAGCTTTTAATCTAACAACCTCACCTCTTTGTTCTCGGTTCAACATTAAATTAAATTGCAACGCCATCTAGTGTTGAGTAGATAAACCATAATACAAAAAGCGCCATCTAGTCCAGTAATATTGTAACTTTATAGTTAGTAGCACACATGAGACATACCTAATACGACTACTTGATCACAGATGTCACTACTACACCAATGTTCTTTTTATTTTAATGTTTTTTTTATTTTATATAAACGAATAATAACACATAACAAAGGTAAAAGTGAAAATTAGGTAAAAGAAGAAAATTAACAGTGATGCCAATATTATGCGGGTAGGTACGTAGATATGTACTTACCTACGTATTTACTCATACCTAGTTTGGTACTCTTATATACACCTTCACCAAACTAATAATGCACTTAAAATTAATGTAGGCGGAGTACTCGTATTCAGTTACACTTAACCAGGTCAAACCCTTTGGGCATGGACTATCTAATAGGCATGGCCCTACCTAAAGCAATTTGAGCAATATTGCTCGCATAGAAAAGTGTACCAGTGTGTACCTACATGATGCTACATCTATTTTTAGAAGTTTTCATTACTTACCAGAGTGCAATATAAGGTACCTACGTAATCACCTAGTGTTGACTTTTCTCCTGCCCACAAAGTTTAACATGGATTAATGTAACCGCAAAATGTGTGTCAAGAGCTCATCGTATAAATTAAATTACAACATTTACACGGATTGATACAATCTGTCGTGCCCTGTACTGTAAAGTGACTAATCCGAGCGAATGCGGCCGAAAACATGCGTGATGAATCCTAATGAGAGAATTCATTCTCATTTCTTATCACGTCGTAGTATTTCACTATTAACATGAGAACACTCGAATAGTTTCTAGGAAAAGCGGGCCAATTCACGCTAAATAAACAAAAGCAACAAAAGGCGTGACGGCGGTTTCTTTAGATAGTTTTCTTGTAGATCGCCTAGCCTACGTGTCGACTTGCTGTAATATTATTATCGAGAAAAATGTTTCGCTAGAAAATTTTAACTATTATTTTTATATTATTTTTTACTTTTATTACAAATAGGTTTGCGTTTGATCGCCAACTCGCCTGATGTTAAGCGAAGATGCGGTCTACGGTAGAGCACGCTCGCCTAGAAGAAACCAATTCACTCGAGACTTGAAGGCAACAAGATTGTATCTATTAAGGAACCCACTCGGGCAGCAAATTCCATGTTCCAGCAAATTTTATGTTTAGTGGTTCGTACAATAAAGGTAGATTCGAACCGTTTAGTTCTTGGACCAAGGTGTTGCTTCTTGGAGCTCCTGGCTGTCCGATAGTAGAATGTGCAGGGTGGAATTAGGTCATGCAGATCTGAAGCGCACTCTCCAAAGTGTATCCGGTAGAAAACCGAAAGACAAGCCGCTTTGCGACGACGATCAAGGCTTTGCAGCCTTTTCCGAACAAACGAGTTGGTAATGAGTTTCTTAGCACGTTTCTTGGGAATCCAACGCTTCAAACTGGTGTTATTATGGGTTCTTTTTATTTATTCTTGTTTAAAAAAAAAGTTTTATTGAGATTCGACTATACCACTCAAATGACACACTACTTGTGTAAAATTTATATAAAAGAACGCAATCATTAGCGTGGAAAATTAAAAAAAAAAAAAAAATTACACTTACTAAATGAATATTGCACATTGTTGCAAATGTGTTATAACATTACGGGATTAAATAAATATTTGTTAAAAATTAGATATTTATTTATTTTATTTATTACTTAGGTTTTATAACACGGGCTATAGTCCCGGCTACATCTAAAGATCTTGTTCAAGAAGTCAAAACAAGCACGGGTGGTCTTATTTTGCTTCGTGCACACACGTGAGTAATCCCGCAAAGAAAAATAAAATTGGGTCAAACCCACGTCAGTGTCCATAAAAAAGACTAATTTCTATACTAAATGAAAAATTCACAATTAAATCATACTTTTTATTTCTCTTTTGTGGTGGCAACAAGATATCTACGCCACTAGTCACCACTTCTAACGATCGAAACTTATTCCCGTTCATATTCAGTGACATAATTTTCCACTCGTCGCCAGTAATAACCGGGAATATACATTTTCTAATTCATATCTACCTATCATTAATTTAAAGCTACCTCAAACCTCGCAATAAAGGTGCCTCGTAACTGCTTAAAACACGTTTATGCGCTATTAAACATGCACAACCGTTCCGATGAGGTCATCCCGTATGCTTTGTGACATTTTGTCAAGTGTCCGTCGGCAAGAAGTAAAGACCTTGCCCATGCGGCGTGTGACTCTACCTCTATACTCGACAGACCGACACTACGGCGGCATTAATACCGTTAGTGTATGCAAAATCGTGTCTGAACCGATAGTCAGTCAAATGCTACGATTACAAATTTACATTCGATTTTCATTAGTTATGCTTACCTTAAATCTTATTTGTGATATTTTTTATCGTATTAGCTCCTAAAAGGCACTCCTATATTTCTTACAGTGTAATAAATAGGTTTCGCCAAAAGGAATCATAGAAGCTTCAAATAAATACAAAATACAAATATTTTATTAATGCCACCAAAGTTACAAGTCAGCACACTAAATACACGTCATAAAAGCGAAAGATCAACTGTTTGTAAATATGTGTTTGTTACTTCTTTACACAGTAATGGCTTTATGGATTTGAATGAAATTTGGAATACAGAAACCTCATACCCCGGATTAACACATACCGCGGGCAGAGTAAATATTCAGATATATGAAAACTAACAACGGTTCCAGCGGTTTTACACATCTTTTCTGGGATAAAGTTTAGACAACCGTAACTAGCATGCATACTTTTGTTTTTATAATAGTATTGTGATAGATTAATAATGTCAAAGTATTAACACGTACATGTCATATTCAACTCATACCAAACCAATTGAAATCGGACTTGATAAATTTACTAAAATCCATTAACGATTCCGCTATTAACTACCTGTTATCGTACCTAATATCGTACGCATGTACAAGATTATACAAAAAAATAATTATTTAAAAACCTCTAGTGCGCAGGTGCACGTAAACATTAAAAATATAATTTTGGTACACGCTTATATTTTCTTCAATGTCTAAGTATTTAAAGACATGTAATGATCCAAAAAGACCGATTTGATCCATCTTGAATACATAATCGTTTAGCATCTGTCGCGTTAGTCACGAAACTAAAATCCGCAATGTAACAACTGAAAACTGTATGATTACCTAAGGGAAAGTACAGGACTATTGAAACTCCCTATAGAATGTCTCAAAGTAATGAGTAGCAATGCCCTGGACTTTGTTTTGTTAATCAAAGTTGTAGGTACCGCTGCAATGCGTAATCTCTTATATACCAACAGAACACTTTGTTTGTCTCATTACTTTCAGATAAACAAAAAGATGCGTTATTTTAATTGCCCTCTTAATCGAGGAAACAATAAGATAACTTCCATTCCAAAGCGCTTTTCCTCAAGAATATCTTGTATGTATAAGAATTTGAGTCATGTTAATTTTCTTAGCAACGTGTTGCAAAGAACTCTGGGGCTTACCTAATAAGAAACCATTGTTTTTTGTGGCGTTGAATAGGCGCTGACGTTTACACAGGGTCATTTGGATTTATTTCTAAAACATCTAAGTATCTGTAATTCTCTAAAAACAATCCGTTCTTTTTTCTTCTTTTTTGCCTTCGCATTTCGTGCATTCTGCCAATGTCAAGTTTTTTTTATTCATAATAGGTGGACGTTTGACCACTTCCTGCTTGATGCTAAGCAACGATGTGGTATAAATTAAATTAAATTAAATTAATTATTATTATTATTAATTTAGTGGTATAGGGTGGAGCACGCTTACCTAGTAAAAAAACCTGTCTATAGACACCCATATTGTTGTTTTATTATTTTGGTATTCACAATAAAGAGTTTCTATCTATCTATCTATGTATGTTGTATTTTTCACGAAACACACACTCTGGGAAAGATTCAAGTATTTCATATAATTCAAGTGTTTTACGACAAAATCAAGTAAAATAAGTCAAAGTCATGCTATCTGAAGTGTGCAATTATTTTAATTTCTGCCGGGAAAATAAAACATGTGGCAACTATATTGAACCACTCTAAACCTACAACTTTACAGTGCGATTTTGACAAATGATTCAGTTTAGAACTTATTCTGGACGGCTTTAAGACCTCATAATAAGAGCCCATTTATATGGCATATTATGGCACAGATATTAATAGGTAAGATTAAATTTAAAAAAAAGTAATACGTAGAATATAGTTATGGTTAAACATTACAATAATATCAGGTGTCTTCGTAAAACAAAACGAGTCAGCCCTAAAAAGAAAACAAACAGATAAAAATATTAGTCGTGTACTTACCCACTTTCGCATAAGTAAGGTGTGCTTTTTTATTAAAGTACATTTTGCAAAAGGTTGAAAAGCCTTCGATCAGCATTCGCGAAGCAGTGTCAAAGGCAGTCCATTATATTCCTAACTCTATAATTTGAAACTGTTCATCAAATAACGGATGAATAATAATATTATATTAAGCGTGCATCCTTTGTGAGCGTCACGCAATTCGTCTTGAATACGAAAACGGTGCCTTTATTCAAATTGGTGTGAACCAACAGCCTGGGTTGACCCCGCCGCGGCCATGTCGACATTCGCAACCAAGCCTTACTAATACATATTTTAACTATTATATTATATTTTAAAGGGTTTTAATGAAAATTGCTATCAAACTTAAAATTTACAAATAAAACGGGATATTTTGCAAAAAAAAGCATTAATTAGTGATCGAAGATGGTAAACACACCAAGCCTGGAATGGAACTGGCTCTCAAGTGAGGCTGCCTGTACACACCGTAAGATGCTTGGCAACAGATTTTCAACTTGAGGGTGGTAGCTAGCCAGCCGAGTACTAGAAAGTACCCTACCACCACGCTATGGTTTTCTCACGATGTTTTCCATTACCGGCAGCTCAAGCTCATTGTTGGGATTTGAACCCACGTCCTTGGGCGTGCGATCCGATAACAACTTGACCACAGAGCTATCATCATAGAATTCGTAGATAGATAAACTCTTTATTATTCACAACAATGATTGTATACGTGTCACAATAGCAAAACTAAATTAAAAAACCGGCCAAGTGCGAGTTGGACTCGCGCATGAAGGGTTCCGTACCATTATTTATAAAAACGGTAAAAAATCATGTCTGTTGTATGGAAGCTCCCTTAAATTTTATTCTGTTTTTAGTATTTGTTGTTATAGCGGCAACAGAAATACATCATCTGTGAAAATTTCAACTAACTATCACGGTTCATGAGATACAGCCAGGCGACAGACGGAAAGACAGATGGACGGACAGCGGAGTCTTAGTAATAGGGTCCCGTTTTACCCTTTAGGTACGGAACCCTAAAAAAACTATTTTAATCGCTAGTTTTTATAAATGTATCTTTCAGACAATCTTCTCTTTTATTCAAAAATAGGTTTGCATCCTGCCTCTTGTTGAGTAGGACGCGGTCAAAGATACAGCACGCTTACTTAGAAAAAACCTGGATTTGAAAACACCCAAACTGTATTTCACGGGAAATATAGACACTACAGAGCATTACACATCCTTGAGGATCCTTGATACTCGAGGATGGAGAGAATTCAAGAACACGTAGAAGACTAATAATAAAATAATAATAGACATAAGTTTTTTTAATAATAAGTATATGTATTTATAATAAAGAAATACTATAGCAATATAATAAAGCACAATCTCACAATTATAAAAGTTTATGGACAAAATACCTGTTTGGCGAAGACAGGTAAAATAAAGTGTATTATTAAGATATTAGTGATCGGAGCTTTGAAGGTGACTGGGTACCCTGGGTGGGTTCGAGGAGGTAACATCATTTTTAAACTTAATATTGTAGCATATTGTGCATTGTGCATCGAATGAGTAATATCACAATGACATCATCACAAAGAGTACAAAACGATTTATTCCATTTTCATTGTGCAAACAGCTAAATAGTGGATTACGCTGCCTGAGTGGGTGCTACTGATGGATACAATCTGAATGTCTTTGAGATCAATATCTTCTAGATAAGCTACCTACATCTTCACTTATTAGGTGAGAATGCGGTCAAACGCCGTCAAATTGCCGTGGTGGTGCCGGCGTAAGAATTGTACCCCACCCTCCCTGACCGTGGTTGCCGTAAGAGTCGGCTAAGGGATGTAATCCGGAAGATGGGCAGCAGCGTCTTCCTTGAACAATCACACTTATCTATATACGCTCGCCAACCCGCCTGCCAAGCTTGGCGAGTATTGGCAAAACTCCCCCAGGAGGAGGCCTATGACCAGCAGTGGACGTTCTATGGAAAAAACCGAATTCATATAGTTTTCTCATGGATTCCATTGTCAGAACTGGACCAAATTGAATTAAAATGGGACCACACGGGAAGTACCAGCTTTCAAATAAAAAAATAATCATCAAAATCGGTTCACCCAATCGAAAGATCTGAGGTAACAAACATTTAAAAAAAACAGTCGAATTGAGAACTTCCTCCTTTTTTAAAGTCGATTAAAAATCAATTTCCGAGAGATAAACTAGCAAAAATTTTAGAAAAAAAGATAATTAGGAAATGCTTAAAGGAATAACCGATAAATTGAAATAAAATAAGTAATAAGATGTAATTTTGTTTCGGAATTGCCCGTTCAGATAATTTTCAATAGATAGCGTTCGTAGCGGACCATTCGTTTGTCAGCTGTTCATGCATTACTGTTATTCATTCAGTGCAATTGTATGAAATCTATTACATTTTAAATAGTTTTTTGTACTTTCTAATCAATTAAAGTTGGTACGAAGATCGTGTGGTCATCTAGTGTAGGTACAATAAATTAAATGCACATTTTTTTAAAAGTATAGCTTGTCTAAATGCATTAGATTATTTCCTCAAAATTAGGCAAAAATAGGAAAGAAAAACAGTACGTTGTAATTATTAATATTAGAAAAAGCTAAAACTTTATTTACAACCGTTACTTAAAGTTTACTAATGAAACTGACGTGGTTATGACACATTTTTGTTTTACTTATGCGAGATTACTCACGTAACCCCGACTATAGTTTCGGCCACTTCCGGTGCCCTTCATCATGGAGACAAAGCTGAGTACAACGCGCGCGCGGCCTCGTCTTGCTTACACGCACGTTGCACTCGAACTCTACTCAACTATAGTCTCGCATAAGTGAAACAAAATTGTTACTTAAAGTTAATCGATGATTAAAATAATCTTTTAAGTTTCCCTTGATGTGAAATGTAGGTAATACGTAAAAATGAGACAGGTTACCTTAAGATTATATATTATTATAAGTCAGGTTTTAATTCTCTATCTTACCATGTTTTAGTAAACTTAATCAACATTTGAGACAGCCCAAAAGGAAGTCTAATTTTAAAATGGTAACCGCAAAGATAATGAAACAGACTCGGAATTTTACGACTTTTTTAATATACATACCTACTAACAAACATTCGAAATGCATCGGGAGAGTAATTAAAAGAGATGAAAAGCCGCATAAAGGGAAACTGTGTTTCCGCTCGGATTGATTTGAGAACAGTGGCGTTGCTACCAAGGGGCTCGACGGTGGTGTGCGCGGGGCCCTCAGCTCAGGGGACCCCTCGGATCCTGATCACTAACCAAGCCAACTTGTTTTAACTTCTACTTCAATCTTTTGGATATAAATATAACAGAGTGCAACACAACTATAAATATAGCAACACAGTTAAAATCAATTCAAACTATTTTGTAGCGATGATAGCTCAGTGGTTAGCGCGGTCGATACACATGCCGAAAAAGAGCTTGAACTGCCGGTAAAGGAAAACATCGTGAGGAAACCATAGCATACTTTATCCTCTCAGCCTCTCTTGAGAGCCAGTTCCATTCCAGGCTAGGTGTGCTCTACCATCTCAGACCACACCGTCACTCACAACAGGAGAGCTGTGATCAAACACTTAGCTTTTCAATCAAAAAAAAAGGTACTTATTGAAATGTACCTAATACACACCATAATATTAGTATTAGTAGCTATATATAAATAAATAAAATAAATAAGCTTTTGATTTCCTACTAATTACCTACTTTACATTGTTTTTAGTTATTTATCTAATTTAGTTAACTTCACACAACTAGTTTTCTTTGATTGTTATCCTTATTACTAATTTATAATACGTAATTAATAGTGACATTTTGTAAAGGTCCTCCAGACAAAGGAGTAGAGGAAGACCGTTGACACGTTGGGATGAAGAGATTACAAGGACAGCCGGCGCAAACTGGAAACAGACCGCACAGGACCGAGACAAATGGCATCTTTGGAGGAGGCCTTCAACCAATATGGGGTTCCTACATATATTGCTATATCAAACTAAACTATGCTAGACTGTATTATTATGTAACTTTAAATAAGTTAATAAGTAAAGCAGAAATGTAAACATACTAGTAGCTATAATATATAACTAAATATATTATGTATATCTTATCAACCCTTCATCCCCCAGGCTTTGTAAACAGAGTGGGTAGGTAGGTATATTTTCCGGTTGTTATTGATTGACAATCGCAACTCGGGAAACCGTACTAGGACTAAGTCATTCATTGTTGATAAAGCAAAAATACTCGGCTTGCCAAAGGAATCGATCGATATTCAATCACGACCTATAACATGTAAAAAACAGTTGGAATTGTCAATGACAGTTTGGAATAAAGGTAGAAACTCTTAAAGCAAAAGAACCCTAAGAGCTAGTATCAGAATTGATGGCCTTGTCGCTAAAAGTGATTTCTTCCAGGCAACCATGGAATGGAAAACAGATTATAGAGTATTTTTTACTATTTCTTTTTTATGCAATATAGGTTCGCGTTTGACCACACCCTATGTGATGTTATGTCTATTAAATAATTAGCTGCTAGTTTGCAGAATTCTCGCATGTTTTTTATTGAAAATTTCCACATTCGTGACGTATGCTACCGCTATACTATATTTTGTCAAAATCTGTGAAGCCGTAAAGTTGTAAAAAGGAAATAAATAGAGAAATAAAAACAATTAAATTGGCGTTTTTGAAAAAACTAGCGACCCGCTCCGGCTTCGCACGTGTACAATGAACATAGATACTAATGTGGTGCTTATGAATATATTATACATATTATTCTATCTGTCTATTGATGGAAACTGCATCAAAATCTGTTGCTTAGTTTAAAAGATCAAAGCGTATCTACAGACGGTGGGAAGCGGCTTTGTTTTATACTATGTAGAGTTAGAGAAAATACAGATCGATATATCACTTGCCATCAGTGGCTTGTTTGTCGTGTTACTCAGTTTCATAAGAAACAGAAGGTGATTTCTCGAACCTAAAAGACTCGATAAGCTAAGCGCATTATCTTGATCTATCATATTTTATCAATGGAATGTGATAAATGCAGATGCATGTATTTTAAATCGATTGACGGAAGCAATGTTTTGCGGGAAGGTTATTTATAATAATCGAAGAAAAATTTGAAGGGCACGCACTTCTATTTTTTTTTTTATTACCTGTGTGCTTATTGCGGTGAACGGGTGAAGGAAAACATCGTGAGGAAACCGGCACGTCCGAGTTCTTAATGAATAGATGTATTTACAAAAAAGTATTTAAGTAAAGCACGTTAATCTAGAATAAACTTTTCACTCCAGCCCAAATTGTAGTTCATAGGAAACAAAGAAATCGACAATGAGTTCCATTCATGAGCTGTTCGCATCAAGAATCTGAATCATCTGAATCTGAATCGTTGCGTGCGTATAACAGGAACGTCCACGAGGAACGGATGATAGTGTGGCGTTCTTCTACTTAAGAGCATACTAAAGCCCCAGATCACTAATACGTCTTAGAATTCTGTCATCTTCAAATCAAGCTGGTGACCACTGATCATCAATAAGGTTTCAAGGCTTCATGCAAATCAACTGAATTACTAGCTGTCTTGTGGGTACCTATATCCGAGTACCTAATGTACATATACAATCAATTGATGATATCAACAGATCTCATGCGAAGGTCAAGATATATTTGCCGATAAATGCCTCGCTCCGTATTGGGAAGTCATCGCTGACGCAGGCTCAGTGCACCAGTCGGCTTTGAGCTCAAATATCTGTGCCAAGGTTATCATGATTCGTGCTGGCTGGCACTTTAATTCACGTTGAAGTTATGTTTCCTACGACAATATTTTGGTATTAATTAAGTAATAATTTTTCTCAATGCCAGTTGTCGGTCATTACCTACCATAGAAATCATAGCGGTCATTACCTACAGTCTAGACAGAGCTTGTCATATCTGGGTTAAATACAAAATAGTTTGTTTTTGTAGCAATGATAGCTCATTGGTTAGCACGGTAGGTTCACACGGCAAAGAGCGTGGGTTATAATCCCAACAATGAGCTTGAGCTGGTGAAGGAAAACATGGTGATCAAACCATAGCAAAGCCGTTGGGTACTTTCTAGTATTCGGCTGACTAGCCACCACCACAGATTTTCACGTTGAAAATCTGCCACCAAGTACTTAATGATGTGTTCCGGCAGTCTTACTTGAGATCCAGTTCCATTCCAGGCTAGATGTTTACCATCTTCGACCACACCGTCATCAGATGAGCTGAGGTCAAACATCTAGTCTGTTAACCGTAAAAAAAGACTAATTTATAGTAACTCTACAGGAATACAGGAGTTGACTGAACGAATTAAGAATTATATCTAAAATTAAATCAAATTGCTAAAGATACATAAACGAGCTCACCCATCACATTAATAAATGCAAAAAACATATCTATGCTCTTTTGCATTTCTTTAGTTTTTTTAAGTCTGTTGTTTTGCTGTCTTAATCGTACCACTGTCTTGAGGTACGTGGATATAAGTTTGAACCCTGACTTATACAAAGTAACAAAGACAAATAAACCACAAATTTAATAAAAACTTGTAAATTACAGACACAACGAAAATGAGTGAAAACTTCTTGTTTTTTTTTTTCTATTTAGAGAAGAACCAAGTCAGTTATCATAGTTTAAACTCCTTGGTCCTACGATATCGCTCGACGTACGGGAACTACAAGCAAACAATATAATTTGTATTACTTATTTTTAATCAGTGTAGCCAAAAAGTTGAAAATTTAAAACTTCTCAGACAGGGAAAATCTATATTTCTGCGTTATAGCTTTTATAAATGTTAACATGCAGATGGAAAGTCGATGCCAAAAGTGAAAGCTTATCATAAAGGTTAACTTTCTCTAATCCATAAGTATCAATCAAACTTAAATTGCCGTTTTCTGTGCATTTTCTACTACAAGAAAAGATTGAGTTATAACTTGCTTGCATGGGAGTAACAGCTATAGGTAAAGTTGAAAAAATTTACTAGAACCAAAGAGATGAATTGTTTAATTTCCTACAACTGACTGCCATGTTAACTCATTTGGAAGAATATCTGCTTCAAGAGCTGTAGGGTGTGGGTTCGATTCTCACCAGAACAAAAATTTACGTGACGATAAATGTTTGTCCTGGGTCTGGGTTTACAAAAAAATATATATAAATATTCTATCGGAGCTATCTGGTTCCCATATTACAAGATTGCAACCCTCTAGTTAAAAATCTGCCGCCTAACGGTGTGTTCTGGCAGCCTCACTTGAAAGATACTTCCATCACAGGTTAGGTGTTCTTACCAACTTCGACCACTCACCAGTCACCAGTCGCCAGTTGTTACACCTATTAACTAGTTAATTTCTTCTGTATTATGTAATTTTAAGTGTGTACAATAAAGAGTTATTCATTCATTCATTCATTCAGTCACTTAATAACAGGTGAGCTGTGTTCAAACACCTAGTCTGTCAACTATAAAAAAAATAATCGAAAAAACACAAGTTTTAGAAATATTGCAGCGACATAATTTTTTCGTGTTCTCACCAAAACTAGAGTGAGAGTATTTAACTCGCCCTACAATTTTGAAAGAGTGAAGCCTCTTTTTGCTATTCAACCAGAATACATTGAAAACACGATATAGCGGCTCCACAATTCAATTCCACAGTACATAAGTTAATCTCAAAGTTCCATTAGAGCATCGATTGTGCAATAAACTCCCCCGAGACAGACAAAGCCAACGACTTCTTATCAGCAATGAACACGTATAATTGTGGGGGCACTTGCTCTTGTAAAAATATATCATTGGGAACACGTGACTGGGTTTAGATAAATATTATACCACCCACCGCTATTGTCCACGAGGAATTTATTTAACATGAGAAATGGTACTTCCATTCACATTTTAAAAATGTGCTAAAATTTTGCACATGATTATGTACATAAATATTCTTTTATTCATACTTGAAGATTGGCAAATAAGAACAATCTTTGCCAAAATTATTGACAAGAAATATATATTTAAAAGAAATAGTTAATTAAAAATTAAAAGAACCTCTGACAAAACAACCTTTTTTTTATAGCTGACAATGGTAAGGCTTGGTGTTTGACCACAACTCACCTGATGTTAAGTGAAGGTGTGGTCGAAGATGGTAATGCACACCTAGCCTGGAATGGAACTGGCACTCAAGTGAGGCTGCCGGAACACACCGTTAGATGCTTGGCGGCAGATTTTGAACTTGAGGGTGGTAGCTAGCCAGCCGAGTACTAGAAAGTACTCTACCACCACGGTATGGTTTCCTCACGATGTTTTCCTTCACCAACAGCTCAAGCTCATTGTTGGGGTTTGAACCCACGCCCTTCGGCATGCGAACCGACCACGCTAACCACTGAGCTATCATCGCTATAAAACCTATCCTTATAACGTATCCTTATATCGAATCATAAACTGGAAAAGAGTTAATAATCTTCGAACAGATGAACAGATTTTCTTGAACCATATCTAAAAACATGTCAAAATCAAGGCACCTTTCAAAGAAAAAAACCGTTTTGGAGCTACAATGCGACAGACAGACAGACAGACAGATACATAAATACATACGTTAAACTTATTACAAGGCGATGATCTTACCACCAGATGAACCGTCAGCTTGTTTGGCGCGCTTTCTATAAGAAAAATCATGTGATGTAGTTCTTACGAGAAAATACCTCTCCTTCATCTATAAGATGATATTTCTACATGAGTACACTTTGGTTATAAGATCCAGACAGTAGGTATGTAACGTAAGCCCCGGCGCCACACCTATCTACAAAGATTGAAGAGGGTCGTGTGATGTACAGCGCTACAGTGTGATGGTGTGAGTCTGTCAATAATATTGGCAAGAGAGGCGTTGCCATGGCGACGGGAGAGCTTCCGGCCCTCCCTGCACAATGCACCGAGGGTCGAGGGCGTCTGCCATTTATGCAATGAAAATAAAACCTATGGACTGACAGTACCTATACTCCCTCACGACAAACATAAGCTTGATATAGTTTATGTGTGCTTTGCGCAAATACAAACAATTTGTATCTGCGCTAGAATGAAATAGAATCTTTCACATTTTTGCTTCACTTATGCGCGATTACTCACGTTTAATTATATCGGATCCTCCAACTATATCCGAACCTAATCTAATCTAATAAAAAAATCTTCTATCTTCTGCACGTCAAAAACGTCGGAGTTAGAATGAATGTTATTCCGGACCGAAAATTTAATAAGCCGAAATATTTAACCTCGTGCCCTGGTCGTTGAGTACAGATTTGTAAATATAACTGGATGACGTATCCATGGGTTTTATCTATGCATTTATGCAAGGCTGTCCGCCAGATTGTAGCGCCCTATAATGGCGTATGAACGAGGACAAAGCTTCACAAAAACCGTGCTGTCGCATAAAAGAGCGCTTTTCTACTCGCTAATAACTACTGCGGGATCATAAAATAGTCATTGTATAGACTCAACTTTTAATAAAGAATGACTTTCTATTCCTATAACATATATTTTTTATTTACTAGTTGTGCCTCTACTCTCTAAGATTTTCCAGCTTTAGATATTTTTTTCGGGAAAATGTAAAAACATGCATGCCAAATTTTCTTTTTTTTTTAAATAATACGTGTTTTTATTTATACACAAATAAACCTGGATACAATCTCTCTATCTACAAGTCCAGAGTAAATCCGTATCTAGGTAAATATGTTCTATCGTAGACCGCATCTTCACTTAACATCAGATAAGGTGATGCGGTCAAATGCAAGCCTATTCATTATTTTATTGTAGTAGTACAATACAACATGTTATTTGTTCATTGGAAAAGTATAATTTACAACTTTAACAATCCTACTTCATAGTTTTAGTTATTCAATATCTTCGAAACAAAGTAATTAGGTATTTTAACTTTCTACCGCAAATTTGACTAGTGCCATAATCCAGCACGACTTATAAATAAATCACTTGATTAACTTTTACACGTCTAGATATAACAATGCTAATTAACTAGAATCTTTATTATCATTTTCGTGGTGAGACCGTAAGCGTCTTTCAGAATTCTCACGAATATTTTAATTTTAATACATAACTGTGAACGCAGAATATTCTCGCCGCACGGACGACGATCAAAATGATAGTATGTACACTTAGAATGCAGTATTATTTTCAAGACGATGTGTTCTCACAGTAACTCGAGATCAACGTTAGCCGCGGCCGCGCTCCACTGCGCCAAGATGTGTTTAAAAACTTATAACAGGTCATTAACAGGTGTATTAACTATCAACACTCAACTTAATAATTTAATTTTTGTCAACACTTCGCACATAGTATAGGTAGTTCAGCAGTAAGAGTGGTGTTTCAAGAGAAATCATTGGCCAAAGATAATTTTATATCTGTAAAAGAGTACAGAACGCAATGCATTCTCATACAAGATCTCGAAGGGTTAAAAGTTCAAAATTCAGAGTGACAGTTTTGCAAAACGGACTAACATAGAAAACAATAGAAATAAAATATAACAATAATAGAATACTCATAATCTGTGCTAGAGACTGCACCGTCTTCACCTTCACCAACGATTCGTCATTAGTCAATAATTCGAATGGCGCGTCCCTCTACCAAATCTATGTAAATTTTAACATCTCTTTATCAAATCCTACCTATAAGTCTGGAGTATGTATTCCATGCAGTACACCTGCGCTTAGTGTTAGCTGAACAGTTGGGCGGATGAAAAACCCCATTTCTCCTTGGAAATAATGCAATTTTTGGTAACTTTTTGGTAACAGTTTTGGCCCTTAATTAGCAATCAAAGTTTAAAGATTAATTGTGATCAAAGAACTTCACGCAGAACACTAAATGGACCGAACACACCTTGCTCGTCGAGATTGGGCTGGTCTAGGTCTTGCTCGTTTAGCAAAAAACACAAAGTAACTCCAAAATAACTACATCTCATCTATTAAGAAACTGTCTCAAGAAAATTTTGTTCGTTAGATCATTAACCTTTCTTTGTACACGTGTACTTTTTGTTACCCAATCTTATGCATCAGAGAGGTATCTCTTCACAACAGTGAAAACATACCTCTCCATTAACGAGGATGTCCGAGACAAGCAATATAGTATGTAAAAGAAATGAAGTTACTGACCCCTAGGAGACTCTACACTCAGATGCATATTTTTTAAATTACAATCATAAAAAAATATCTTGAGTTGTTCCAACGATAGAAAAGCCGATGCAATTTGGTTTGAAGGACTAAATATCTATGCCGTTTAAATTATTATTTATTTTTATGTTTATATTCAATAGCTACATCGTGTTAAGCTACGCCCACACACCACTGGCATAATAACACATAAAATAACTTCATTACGACCAGGTCAATCTTATTTAAATAATTACGAAACAGTAGGTATGGCTGGTTATATAAAACGACATTTCTAAAGGCAAACTGTTTCAGATAACGATCTAAATTTTTGCAGTTTTGTCTTGAGTTACTTACCTTCAAAATCATGTCATAATCCTGTTCCATACAATAATAAAACTTCTTTACTAAGTTCAACGAACTGCATCAAACAGGTAAACTTTACGCCGTTTCTAAAGGCATTTATCTAGTCTGGTCAAAATAGAATCTACTACCATCTTACGTCCAGCTGTGTTCAAATAAGCAAATAAAATTTTCCAATCTATCCAGTTCAGAAAACCCGATAGATGCGCCCCCACTCTATCTAACTGATAAATTAGTGAATTGCAAATGTTATCCAACAATACAATTACTTACAGTGCTATCATAGTACCTACATAATCAAAAGTATTATCGAGTTTGGCTGCAAGTAGGTATTATCAAATCGAAAATGCGATTTAAATCAATTTGTGAACCTCGAAATTCTCCATTCCGAAATCGATCACCAAATTAATCGATTTGATAAACGTCTGGAATCTTTATTGATAGAATGTTTTTATTATTGTTGAACTAAAAAAGCTGTAGAAAACACGGAAACAAAAAAAAGTTAAAGCTTCAAATCAAGTATGAGGCATGTAGAGTAAAGATAGTAAGAGATATATAGATTATTTTGGACATAAATGTAATTGAAAAATACAATACAGTCATGTACTTATTTGGCCGAATTTGTTCTATATACATAGACGATATCGTCCCATAGTTTGCCACAATGACTTGCATTGACACAGACAGACACCAATACCCAGCTTTTTTTTGGGTTGACTGGCAAGGTGTTTGATCACAGCATACCTTGTGTTAACTGACAGTGCAGTCAAAAATCCTACAACACAAATACATCCTACACCTTGCTTAGAATGGAACTGTCTCTCAAGTAAGGCTACCGGAACTCACAGTTAATTGCTTGGCGGCATATTTTCAACTTGAGGATGGTAGCTAGCCAGCCGAGTACTAGAGACTCTAGAGAGTACCCTACCACCATGCTATGGTTTCCTCACGTTGTTTTCCTTTACCGGCAGTTCAAGCTCATTGTTGAGATTTTAACCCACGCCCCGACCCGTGTAAACTAACAGCGATAACCACTGAGCTATCATCACAGATATTGTAATTCAACATTCAAATATTCGGCCGTGAACGTACAACTAATTCATATACTTCACCGATATCATAAACCTAAAGATCCAACAATAAAAGTATACTTACAAAATTCCACATCGAATCCTCTTAAGACACTAAGCTAACCATGCGCGATGAAAAGTTAACAAATAGATTAAAAATAAACTATTACATAACAGTCCGGAAAATAGCCGGTACGAGCGGAGAAAAAAGCTTGCTGCCGCGATTGAAAGAGTGAAAGTAAATTATTATAAACAAGTAAGTCGTATCTTACGACATGGGCCAAGATTGCAATATAATTACACTTACCCACATGAAGCCATTTAAAAACTGGTTTACTCGTTAAAAAATAATTGATTCTTCCTGAAGCTATGTTCTGTCGGAGACATGACATGCAAATGTCTGCGAACTCTACGAACTTAATTATATGTATCTAATACTTAAGTATACATTTCTAGTTCTAGTTTGTCTATATGTTTTATTATTTATTAAATGCGTATTACTTTTTTACGGTAACAAGGAGATGTCTTCGACAGACGCCCGACTGCGTTGGGGTGTAATCAAATTATGTGGAATTATTATGCGGCTATTCTGCCGTCAAGCAGTAGAATGCAAACTAATGTGTTCCGGTTTGAAGGGTACTGCAGCGAAATTACGAGGCTGTTGAGACTAACAATCCAAAGTCTTAAAGTAATGAGCGCCAAAGCAGCGATGCTCGTGGACTTTGTTTTGGTCATGGATGGATATTGTCTCTTACCATAGGGAGAGCGTATCGTTACATTAACAATAAAAAATTGTACCTTCAACATGAAAACTGCACAGTAAGCTTTTTTTATGTAAAAGTAATAAGACGAACGAGGCGCTCTTCTGATGTTAAGAAATAATGTCTATCCATGACCAATGCAGCGATACACAGAACTTTGAGCAGCATAACATAGTCCAGGGCATCGCTGCTTTGGCGCTCATTACTTTGTGACTTTAGATGGTTAGTCTCAACAGCCCTATAATTTCGCCAGCTGCAGTACCCTTTAAACTGGAACACAGACTTTGCTCACCAAATACTGCGGTGGTACCTACCTAGACGATCTCCTGCTAAGGAGTTCTACCACCAAGTTCATATGAGAACATTATATGGATGAGATAAATATACTATAGCTTTTATGTAGGTACACTTGCAATACAACATTAGTGATACAGTGATGTTTATGCGGGATACTTACCGTAATTATATTGAGCGTCCGATATTTCGGCACAATGTTACACACATTGTAATGAAAAATATAAAAAAGTAAGTATTTCGTAAATCACGATAATGTAATCAACAACAGTAATAGTTTAAAATGTTGCCAACTTGGTGGGGCCCTAGATGGCGCTACTCTGTGTACATGTTTCAGGCCCGCCACTTCGTAATTGCGTGAAAATTACTAAATGGCGACTATTTTTATGGGAAAATTTATTTCTTCGCGATAAGAACTGGTATGTGCGGTAACCAACTCACAACAAAGCAACAACCAATATTGAAAGTAAAATTGTGATTTTACATGACGCTCTTAGACCTAGAGCGCGAAAACAATGGTTCTAGGAATGCAGATTTCAAAAGTTCGTTTCTCAACTGTTATTGGTAACATGCTAACTAATGTACAGAACAGATTACCTCTACGAGCATGCAAATCTCAAAATGACGAATATCACACAATAGTAACGGTTTCCAGCGGGCCGGCGACCCCGGTCCAGTTTAGCAGATAACTGCGGCCGTGGGAGGAATGCTTCCCTGACCTCTCTATTCCGCAAATTGAACGACGGCTCTCAATACACTCTTGCTTCAAATTAGATAACATATCCACCAGAAACAGTAAAATTACGGGGCAGACAGGCTAGAAAAGGTCGTAGGTATTATTCCGCGAAGTGTTTGAAAAGAGTAACATTTTACTTTTTTTTTTAAGTTTGACAAGCTAGTTATTTGATCACATCTCTCTTAATGTTAAGTAACGATGTCATCGAAGATGGTAAGTACCTAAACTGAAATGGAACTGGCTCTCAAGTAAGGCTGCCGGAACACACCGTTCGTTGCTTGGCGGAAGGATTTCTTCTTGAGGGTGGTAGCTAAGTACTAGGAAGTACCCTATCATAATATAAGGTAGGCTTTAAGGCTTACCCTATATAAGGTTACCTCGCGATGTTTTTTCTTCATCGGCAGCTTAAACTCATTATTGGGGTTTGAACCCACACTCATCGATGTATAAACCAACATCGCCAACTAGTGAGCTATCATCGCTACAAAACATTTTATGTAGTCTATTTAGTGTATTTTATGTAGTCAGAGATACCTTTCATAAAAGAAAATAACATTTTTATTTGAACAAAATACAATTTATTTTAATTATTAGATTTTGTTGCTAAATTTACCCTGGTTCCCTGCAATGGTGGATCCAGGATTATCATTTTGAAGGTGCTTGACCCTGCTGAGGGAAGGTTTTTACAAATTAACACTAAAAAAGCACACACAATAATTGTTATTTGTTCATAACAAGCCTCCTCAGAGCCTTTTCACGAATTCCTCAATCACTTTTTCGGTTGTAGACTACATTATTTTTCATGAAACTCTGAAAGTTTTGGGGGCTTGTACCCTTGAACCCTCCTAGATCTGCTACTGGTTTCCTGTTTAGAATGACCTGAATTGTGAAGTTAAAGTTTGCACTTCGGTTAATTATTGTGCTGCATTTCCCACCGCAGTATGCTCATTACTTTCATACGGAAATTCTAATACCTTTAAACGAGCAATTCTTGTATATATATATAATCTGAATCTCGGAAACGGCTCCAAAGATTTTCATGAAATTTAGTATACAGGGGGTTTTGATAAATCGATCTAGCTAGGTTTCATTTTCAGAAAACGTCGTTATATCCGTGTTTTCAATCGAGCAAAGCTCGGTCATCCAGGTACTAATTGTAAAATGATATAAGACTTTTCATCAGGATTTTTGTTCACTAATTTCTACGTAACTATTATATTATTTTATTGCTATTTCAAAATTAATACCATAAGCTCTCTACGACTAATTATAACATAGAGATTATTAAAATGATCAGCATCAAGTTTTCAAAATTTTACGTGTTTCTTCAATTGTTGAATTGTTGTAGAATTTGTCGGACCACCGGAGCGTGGGCAAAAAAAAACTATTGTGATCACACTATAATATTAATATTATAAAGTTTGTGAATGTGTATGTATGTTTGTTACTTCTTCAAGGTCAAACGGCTGGACCGATTTTGATACAATTTGGTATGGAAGTAGTTGACATGCACCCTGGACTAATAACACAGGCAACTTTTTATCCCGAAAAAAATGAAGTGTTCATATGGGAACAGCGGGTAACACCGCGGGGCGCAGTACATGTATGTATAAAGTAAATAGTTTAAAAAACACGACGCTATAAAATCATACCAAATTTTCAGACCAAGAAAACGCTAACATCTATTCAAGAACTAGAAAAGAGGTGATAATATTCAAACGGCTGAACACATTTTCTTGAATTGTAGCTAAGAACACTCATGACCAACACACATTTAAAAAAAAACACTATCGGTTCAGCCGTTTAGAATCTACCACGCCACAGGCACGACAGACATACAAATACACTCGTCCAACTTAAAACTCCCCTTTTTGACGTTGGAAGTTAGCAACAATGCAACGAAGTCACCGATTCTCAGTTTACCGTAAAATTTTAATTGTACATCATTTACTATAGTCTAGGACAAGTATAGCGGGATACGGCGGCGGCCTGGGTAATTGTAAACTTTTAGTAAACTGGAAAGAGTTGACTTTTGACCGACGCTTGTATAAGTCGCCGCTTTTGATTACCCAGTGAGCCTTGATAGAGTTGTTAACTCGTTTTGCTAGCAAGTTTAATGGATGAAACATTGGAGAACAGAAATGCTTTCTACAGGTTTCACTACGGTGGCATTGGCGCTCATCCAAGATCGCGATGCGATTTTTGCACTGCTCGACTGATTCGCCAGATAACATATCTCTAGGTAGTAGGTATTTTTGTTTCGTTATTCATGCATGCACTGTAAGATAATTTTGGCAGCGAGGCACCATGTAGTCTGCCTGTATCGTAATTTTTACACATCGAGCATCAATGAAGTCTATGTTTGAACATGTTAGACATTTTTGGAACGCGTTATATGCGTTCGTATGTTGATTGATAGATTTTAAATTGGTGTATTACAATGATTATATAAGTATTCATTACTGTTCTAAGGTCTAAGGTAAAACACACACAGTGGAATTTCAATATATCGCAGTCTTAATTTGACAGCCGAGTGGAAACGACCACTGTGGACTAATGAAAGGAAAAGAAAGGAGAATATAAAGTCTCTTTCTTTCTATCTCGTTATTTATGGGCGAACTTTTGTCAGAATTGGTCTATACATCTTAATTGCTTACAATTCGTGTGTTCAAATTGAGAACAAAAATAGATTTTAGCCAAATAAACATCATCAATAAAATAATTTAATGAATGAATTGATCGAATGAATTAATCTCTTCGCTTTAGGATCTGATTCTTACGTATGTATTGTATAAGTATGTGGCCGGTCTAAGAGGTTTACTATTGATTTCTGATGAGGAATTAGAAAGGCGACAAATGCACGTGTTTGCTCAGTTTGACGCCTATTTATTAGGAATTGCCGTTTACGCAACTCTCGGTACCTGCAGCTTAACAAACTTATCTGCATACTTGATTTGGGGAGCCACTATCGCTATTGTTGCACGAAAACGAAAAACAGTATGGTATAATCTTTAGATTCCCTTAATTTTGGCCATGTGTACGGTTAAACTGGTCGTATCTAGCCGTGTAGTGTAATGATGCAAGCCTACGGGTGTGTACACAGATGAACTATGGCTATTCACTCCAGACAAATAGTGTGGAACTAAATATGCTCCTATAATGGCGAGGTGAATCTACAAATTCCACACCATTATAAAACATTTCAAAAAAGGAGCAATTTTTTTAAACAAATGGCTTGTGCTTCCCTCCTTCAGTCATCTCCCCTGATTTTAAGCAAATATGCGATTAATATATATTTTTTTAATTTTTGTGGATTCTGTTTATCCATCATATCTACTACAACAATTAGTTAACGATTAGTCATATTTTTATAATTCAATGTCATAACCTTTAAAGCCGGTTATAACAACGAATAGAAAACAATATCTTACCTTAATTTATGGTTTTACACTACAAGCATTCTGTAGATAATTCATTTTATGCACTTGTATTCGTGTGAACGATTTCGAGTAGTTAACCTGATTTATTACACAAAATGTCCAAAGGGGCCCTTCAAGCACTGCCTTGGGGGACATAATTACCCCATGACGTGTGTCCCGCTAGTACCCCAGTGACTGACGCCTTCATTAGTTTGTTGCACCCACCCTAGTCTCATTTGAGAGAATGAATTATTGCGAATGTTACCCACAATCGAGAACGAACGTCGTGGATTTGTCAGACTTATAGGTAACACTTACCTACTCTAAATAGCAGCTCCGTTGATATTAATTTAAAGACAATGTGGTCAAAGATGTAGGTTACTCTGCGCATAGACAGGGTTTTTCTTTAACAAAACGTATCAACTCTACTTTTTTGGCATTCGCTGGCCTAGCCTAGTACTCAATAAAACTTAAATATGACTAAACAGCGATAAAGTAGCGGTACCCTGGACTTTGTTTTGTTACTCAAAGTTACTAAGTACCGCTGCAATGGTTGTGAGCAGACGTTATCTCTTATAATCAGTAGAGCGTATCGTAACTTTTACATAAATCTTACAGCAGCAGTTTGCAAACTTTTTTAGCGACAGAGCCTTTCTCCTGAAAGCGAAGTATTTGACGGAGCCCTAAAGTAATCAAAAACTGTTTTATGTGTATTTTTTATTGGCAGTTGAGTCAGTGTTGAACTGTTGACTATGCTCCTGGCCGAAATGTCGCGCTCTCATATTACGCATTCCACTACCACCTACTCTTTTACACTTTTATCTAATTTTTAAACTTTATGCAGAGTGATGAATATTTAGATGTATATTTTTAACCAGTATTTTCGGGGAGCTCTCATAGAGGCTTTGGCCCTAGGGTTCCGCGGAGCACACTTTGAGTATGGCGGCCTTAAAGTATTCAGCTGATAATAGCTGGAAGTAAAATTCCGAAGTTTAAGTGCACCATTAGACTATAATACAATAACATATATCTTTTTTACATTAAACAACCTTAACTGTATATCCTGAGTCACCAAAGAGGACACTGGAAACTTCTATGTCAAATTGAATATATAGAAACCTGAAGTTTGCAATGCCCAGTGTTAAAAACTACTTATTAATCCCTTTAGAAATGATTTATTCCAGTTAGGCGCTCGTACAAAAACACCTGTTTGGAAAAAGAATAGGTAATTCGACGTCTCCGGAGTCCGGATGTTGGTATCGAGGCGAGGCAGGTAACGCGAGAGTTTACTTTCTAGCGTGTGACATTAGCAGGCGCGGCACGTGCCGCTCCATCCAGGCAACATTATTGAAATAACGGAGCTTCTCTCGACTCGATTACCATGCAGTGTCCTCTTGACAGCTGCTTCCTATCCTGCTACTTGTAGGTAGGTGCGTATCTTCTTCGATTATTTTTTTTTTACCTGTGATTATCCTGTCCGATATTAAGCCGTCCAGCGGCATTACATAGAAAAAAAACCTATTTATGGGTTCGTTTGGTTTTACCTATTTATGGGGTGGGTTCGATTCCCAGCAGAACAAACATTTATGTGTAAGGTATACTTTTTTTTTGTAATATATAACATTTTTTTTTTTTTTATGCCATAGGTGGCAATCAAGCTGACGGGTTGCCTGATGGTAAGCAATCACCGTCGCCTATGGATACCTGCAATACCAGGGGCACTACAAATACGTTGCCGACCTTTTAAGATTCTATTTACACAAGGAATGAATGACTATGAAATATTTTTCCTTACAAACGACTTGACAGAACTATTGTAAGCGGTTTCGCAGTCAAGTATAAATATTAATTAGGATATTAAACGATGCAATGATTCACTTGGCCGCACGAATATACATACATAATCAAATTATTGCCAGTTATGCATCAGCCCATGCTATGTAATTTATAAAAAGGCTGACATTTTTTAAACTGCAGAGTAAATAGTAATTCTTAGTTGGATAAAAATAAGTACAAAGTAAAACTAAGAATGTTGCATATGAATATTGTATTTTTCATTAAAACACACTAAACTTAACTTTGTAAATAATTTATATTATTCAGTTAATTTTATTGTTAACTATCATATTTACAAGGAAGATTCTGCCTATAGTAACACATTTGTATACTTAAGTGTGTAAGCATTATTTAACAATAGTAACATTGTTGCTATCAATATATTGCACACTGCACTAGGTTAAGAGAAAAGCTGGGATGCATTTTCACGCAATGACTCATCCAGACCATACTCACTCATAGTGCTAATACTAGTTGACGTTTATAAACCACTTTCATATGTTGATTTCTAAATAAAAACGAATGCTGGAAGTGATGTTAATATGTTAAAAACCCTACCTGACAGTCTAACGGACCTTTAAACGCGAATAGAAAGGCTGTCGATGATTAGCCTCAGTTTAATGGACCGAAACTCAATAGAAAACCACAGCATATAGTTTTCACTACAAGTACGGGCATATTATGCGGACAATCTATTTGTCTCTTGACGATAAGGTCCTTATTTGTACTAATTATTAACTCATGCTGATTAATTTGTGTCGACTGTTAACGGATGTTTGATTAATATTTTTTTAAGCTGTTAAATTTATAAGTGGAGGTCAAAATATGACCTTTATAAAAAACATGTTAAACAAAACGTCAAATGAGTTGAAGACCTGATTTTTCATTCACGAATAGATTTATAGATAAAACGTTTTTATTATTCACGTATATTTTGTCAATAACGTGCGAATATAGGTTTTTTCATTACGAAGGAGGTACTATCTTCAAATAATGTGAGGTCAGTCACTAAAACTGTTCTTCCTAAGTCCTGGGTTTGTATCTAACCATAATTTATTTTCTACGCTGGTTAAAGTCATAGAATTTGAGAGTAGTCTGTATTTATAGAAAGAACTGCAAAACTTTATCACAAGCGAGGTGGTATATAAGCAATAAGCAATATATAAATTAATTGCTGCTAAGCAAAACGATTACTGGCGTCAAGACAATAACTTTCCTAATTGGTTAGTCCAATGACGTTTGTGGAGCATCCAGCGCTTGTTCTTTGTTCAGCACCCACTCTTGTGCGATACAACGGTTATTAATTATAATTACAACAACGCGGACACAATTTAGTCACAAATCAAAATCAATTTAGGAAATTGTTTCTGGCAGAGCTGTTGAGATAAAATGATTCGTCATTCAAATTACTGATCTCCGCTAAAGTGACAAATTAAAAAAAAAACAAATACATACTACATAAGTCGTAAACTACGAGTAAGTACAAATTGCCATTATTATGTATATTATCTTGTACAATTTTATATCCTAGAAGCTATAATGTATATAAAAAAAATGTAATTCAAAAATTACGTAGCTGTGCACTTTAGTTGATCATTAAGTATTTCTGTATTCCACCAGAATAACCATTTAATTGCTTGCCAAACAATGTGACCTTTAATACTCACTTGTATACATGTCACCGATTGAACACTTACGTAAATCGCCCCAAATAACTCGCCAATCATGTAATGTAATGTTAAAAATAACAGCCAATTTGCACGCAGGTATTGATAAACATAAGCATTATATTAGCTACTCACCACATCTGTCTAGCCAGCCCTCAGCTCGGCAGGGATATTGGATGACTATCATTTTGTCATCGTTCCTCATTTTGCACACAATAACACTGCCTTCACTTTAACACGGTCATTAACATCTCACTTTTGATTTGGTACACTGGGGCTGATCTATTGCTCAGCTGAATGAACTCTCTGCAGTCACCGCACCTTACTTTCACCAACTGTCGATAAAAAGACAAAGCTATGTTAATTATTGTAAACAGTAATAAAATTACAACATAAATATTTACAACTTAATACAGATACAGATAGTTTGAATTACATTTTGTAAGTAACGAGATGGATCTAATGCATCTATAAAATTTAAGAAATTACGGTAGCAATTTTTTTAATATAAAATCTAAGTGCACAAAATGATGTAATTTATCCTTAAATATTTTAGTGTGTGTTTTAATTTTATAATAAGTGATCATGATAAATAAAATATAATATAAACATATTGAAATACGAATATCATATCGCAAAATTCGATAGTTATTTTAGACTTTAAATAATAAATATGGTTCTGTAAATTAAAAGAACATAATATTATTACTTACTGTTAAATAAGTTTTTAATTTACATAGAACTTTTCCTATTCGGAGGGTTTTATTAACACGCGCGTGAGTAACACACTATTGCGGAACATCACACATCTATGTTCATCACTTGCAAACAACAAACTGAATGCCTGCCTCCTCTGATATCCTGTTCTTGCTGTGCATAGTCTTTGACGTGAGAGTTTGACGATATGCTTTGTCCCTTTCTACCCATATTGACCTGCCCTCTTATCACTGTGTTATCAATGAATAGGCGCGCGCATTTTTAGTTAATATTATGGTTAATTTATGTTGTTATTTACATACACAAAAATATTTCAGTAACTCCTTCATTATAAAATCTCAATATCTAATAAAATGTAAAAGTGAATAAAACACGATGTAAACAAAACCTGTACAAAAACATACCATAGAGAAGAAATTAATATCTTATGTTGCGTCAAACGGAACGCAACGGCGGACCTGTCAGTTATATCAAGTTCGACATTTACTCTTTAGTCTACGGTCCAAGATGGCTCTGAAAGCACAAGTCGGTCAAAGTGAGTTTAAAAAAATACTATTTTATACATTTTTCTCTCTAATTTTTGATGCTGTTACGTTTTTTATATGTTGTATTATATCATTCACGTAAATGTGTACTAAAGAACTACTTTAAATGACTTTCTAAGCATATCACTCGATCACAAAAATTGTCTGTTCGATGACTAATATTTTGGTTTTTGTATTAAATGAATCTTATTTATCGGTATTTATTATGCCTATTGTAATGAGTTTTTACACATTTGTAAGAAAAATTACTCCTTGCTTTTTAATAGTTTTTATCAAGCCGTAGTCACCATTGGAACAACGTAATTAAAATTAATGTTTGCAAAAGCTTGCTATGATATCTTGTTATGATTCAATTCAATCCAGTAATTTCATGAGGTTCGATATTAGCTTGCCTTGTATTTTGACTAAGAATGCTAGACATTTAAGCGGGAAGTTATTGATTTTCTTATGTCACTAAGTTGAGGGGTGGGTGGGGTAGATTCCTACGTCATTCTGCAGCCGCTACAACTATAGCCTTCTTCATGATTCATATTACCGGCTTTTGTCCCCAATGTTATGAATCTAAGATTTCTACTATGTATTATATATGCTAATATTTCTGGCTACAACAACTTAGATAAATAAAGCTGTATAGTTTAAATATAAATATCACTAAATTTGGATTAATACTAATAGTGGCCTTGAAATATTACTACATGCTGTCTATATCTGACATTCTTACAATGACAAAACTAAATTTCAGGTCAGCGCTAAAAAATGTCTAAAACTACAGCACTACTAAGCAGCATAAATCTTACACTTGGGCAAAACTCTGAAGTATTAAATATATTTTTATTAGAATTCTAGTTCAATAAAATAAATATATATTATCAATAAGGATGCGTGTGCTAGTATCTTAAAAAGTCAATAAACATAATCCTATTATGGTCTATTATTATGTTTAGTGGATAGTTCTTTAAATATTGTGTTATATTGTTTCTTACAGAGATTATGAATGAGGTGATCCGCTACCGCGGACCCAAAGGCAAGGAGTCACAGCGTATAGAATGGCGGATCTTGATTGTGGATCAACTCTCGATGCGCATGGTGTCAGCATGCTGCAAAATGCACGACATCTCCGCTGAAGGCATTACATGTATGTTAGATCAGATTTATTTGCATATTTTTATTTTCTGTCCTCAATCATACATGTAGGAAATTTAGTGATAGCTTATACAATTATACATATGGTATATACCTTTATATAACTATACAATGACTTGTGGTAGTACTGAGGCTATAATTATATAAATTTAAGGTACAATTGACACATTTAAAATATTGGTAGTGCTGTAATTTGCACCAGACAATTCAGCAATACGCTAGATTAAAGTGTACATTAAATAATCACTGGATGTACATAACAGTTACTGATGATGTCATAATACATATTGTAGCTAAAACTAAATGTTTTGTAGTGTCTGATACTATGACATCTTGCAGATATATTTGAGTTCACTAAACTGCAAGATAAAATGAACACTGGTTACTTGTAAAATAGCTGAACAAAATGTCAATTGTTAGGTTCACAGCATCTAACATAATTAATAAAAAAAAGGACATATAGTTTTCTAATATCCAAAAAATGTAAGCGAGTATGTCTAAGAAAAGGGTAAATCATTTATTATTTATTAACTATTATGTTAACTCGTTTGGTAGAAACTCTGCTTCCTGAGCTGTAAGGTGAGGGTTTGATTCCCACCCGGGACAATCATATATGTTCATTCTATGTCTTGAGTATTCCATATGTATTTATAAAAGAAAAAACATGAGTACTCTATCAGTTTTCTATGGTCATGTCTGAAATGTCCTCCAATATTTATTTATTATGTATTATGTATTTGGAAATTAGAAATAACTCACCAATTACTTGTAAAATAACCCAACACTTACATTACGACTTTTACACTTGTTAAGTTCATAGCTCCAAACAAAACATAAATGAAAGTATTAATACATTGCTAGTTTTCCAATATTTTTTTTAATGACTGACTGGCTAGGTGTTTGACCACAACTCACCTGATGTAAAGTGATGGTTTGGTTGAAGATGGGAAGGCACACCTCAAGTGAGGCTGCCGGAACATACCATTATATGCTCGGCGGCAGATTTTCAACTTTAGGGTGGTAGCTAGCTAGCCGAGTACCAGAAAGTACCCTACCACCACGCTATGGTTTCCTCACCATGTTTTCCTTCACCGGCAGCTCAAGCTCATTGTTGGGGCTTGAACCCACGCTCTTCGGCATGCAAACCGACCATGCTAACCACTGAGCTATCATCGCTACAATATAAGTCATCCTTCACTATTTATTAGCAAGCTTATTCCACCTCTCACTTTAAAAAGTATAACCTGTTCAATTTCTGTTATAGTGGTGGAAGATATCCACAAAAAGCGTGAACCGCTGTGCACCATGGATGGCATCTATCTGATCACCCCGTGTGAGAAGTCTGTGCACGCCCTTATCAATGACTTCTCTGTCGGTAACCGCATCATGTATAAAGCAGCTCATGTCTTTTTCACAGAAGGTATGTGTTTTTTTATTTATTTATAGCTTTATACGTAATAGCAAAGTGTATTAAGTTGCTCATTATGTGCATGCTTAATGACAGTTCAGTACCAATCAGAATTTTAAATAACAACAGAATCTTTTGTGGAGAATCCCAATTAAACTATTATATGTATAAATGACACATAAAATTAGATCTACATCATTATTTCGAAAGCTGATGCCACACAAAAATATGCTTGATAAATAGGACAAGGTACTGGATATTTTTTTTTTTTTTTTAAACTTAGGTAATTAATTAATAATATAAATTTTATTGGTTCACATAACATTGTCCAATGGAAAAATTATGCCGCGTTTTTTTAATAAAAATAAATCTGTCAGCTTGCATATTCAATTGCATTTTTATGTATGTGTATTTTGTATTATACGCAAAAGAAATACGCTTCATTATTTTGCTTGTAACAGTTTGGTTGCATCTTTTACTTTTGTTTTACAGCTTGTCCCGATGTTCTGTTTGATGAGTTATCTCGTAGTCGTGTAGCTAAATACATCAAAACTTTAAAGGAAATCAACATTGCTTTCATTCCATACGAACAGCAGGTTTGTCTTTAAATTCATAAAGTTTTACTTTAGGATTAGTCTAACCTAAATCTTACGCACGAACTTCGATCAAATAGTAACAACGTCCTATTACAAATTACCTTTACGGATGCAAACAAACACAAACATTTGTTGCATGAGATATTCTATTAAGAAATAATGGTTAATAGTTGATTAGGCGCAGGACGAGAAGAGACGAAGTTGCTGCGATTTTTCAATGCAATTTCAACTTTATCTCTCTCATATTACGATACAAAACGCTAGAAAACCAACGTTCACGTCCCATTTCCCTGAATGGTTTTGGTACTTTTAAACATACAAAAGCAATATTGAAAGGACACCGACACCTTCCGTTTCAACTCTTCTAAATGGCTTGCTCTTAACCAACTACAAATAAACTATTTTGAATCCTATTAATCAAGAAACAAGTACCTCAATTCCTTGTTAAAATATTGTATGACCGAATTCCGTGCACAACCTACTAATGCACCAGTCACTGATATATGAATCCGATAATTGTTTGCACGCGGCCGTTAACTAGTTTGCCCCGAGGAACTGTTCAATGAACTCTGCAAGTCATCGGCTGCAAGGAAAATCAAAACCCTCAAGGAGATCAACATTGCTTTCTTGCCGTATGAAAGCCAGGTACAAATATGGCCAACACATACGATAGACTTTCTTTTGCCGACGAAAAATCTACGGCGTTTCAACGTCAACATAAGAATTTCAGATACATCGGCTTGGCTATACACCGCGGCAAACTTTTCATCTATCGTCTGTGTTATGCCATACATATAATACGTATAATATTGTCGTTATGAGAATAATGAATTTAACCTTAATAATCTCACACACAGTGTCCAACTGATACTTTAAATCAGTGGTAAAACTTGTTACTTGTGAAGCAATGGTAACAACCATTGTCAAACAACATGAAAAACGTACTTAATTGATTTTACTGGGTCAGGATACATAGATAAGAGGGTTTAGTCATCAGTCAGTATTGATAAAGTCTATTAACTCCGCTTCAATTAAAGTTACGGTGATGAATTTGTGTGACTGATGAAATTATTGAAGTGATTAGTTGCGACCCGCGGTGTTACCCGATGGAAAAAAAAACCAATGTGTTAATCCAGGGTGTCAGTTCCATACCAAATTTCATTAAAATTGGTCCAGTGTGAAGAAGTAACAAACTTTCGCACACTTCATTTTCTTTTCTGTTCCCACATGAACACAAATTTTTTTTGGGATAAAAAGTAGCATGTGTTAATCCAGGGTATCAGCTACATCCGTACCAAATTTAATAAAAATTGGTCCAGCCGTTTGAGCGTAAAGAAGTAACAAACACACTTACAATCTTTCGCCTTTATAATATTGGTGTGATACTTATCATACCGGAAACCACGAAGAATTGCATTTAAAACCGCAGCCATAATATTAAGGCCACCGTTCATAATCAGATCAGTTTCACCTTCAGTTCTACTTGACTGATTCGACGAAATTAGCTGTGTCATCAGCCCCAGCGAGCCGCGGTTTCAATCGGCCGCGTTTTTAGCCGCTACCGCCAGCCACGTATATCTTAGGCAGGCCTAAATTAACACTAAAGCGATAAAACTAATAATGTTAACATGCGTCAGTCCGAACTGTCCCAAGCTTACCAGTTTGACCTCTGGATCTACAACTTGTTTTGACGTTTTAGGTGTTTTCTCTGGACTCGCCCGAGACATTCCAGTGCATGTACAACCCAGCATTGGCTCAGACACGTAATGCCAACATGGAACGCATCGCTGAGCAGATCGCCACGCTCTGCGCCACGCTTGGAGAGTACCCATCTGTGCGCTATCGCAGGTAACATCAAAATTTCTTTCAGCACTCCCCCAGAACGTTAGGTAGTCACACGAATTAGTCAGGGTCGCGTCCAGTCATGCCCTAGTAATGTAGTGTCAATTTTAATAAAATCTCAGACGGAATTTTGGATGAATGCAAAGATAAATTTTTCATCACATTATCATCTTCCCACACTCATTGCACTATTGAATAAAAAAAAAACTTTTTTTTTAATACAGCAACACTGATTGCGTTGTTTCGTCTTCTTCTCTTCGAAAAAGTATCTTAATTTCTTTTCAACTGCATGTTACTTTTTTTTATGGTAGACAGGCTGCGTGTTTGACCACAGCTCACCTGATGTTAAATGACGGTGTGGTTTAAGATGGTAAAGCACACTCAGCCTGGAATGGAACTGGCTCTCAAGTGAGGCTGCCGGAACACATCTATAGATGCTTGGCGGTAGATTTTCAACTTGAGGGTGGTAGCTAGCCAGCCGAGTACTAGAATGTACCCTACCACCACGCTATGGTTTCCTCACGATGTTTTCCTTCACTGGCAGCTCAAGCTCATTGTTGGGGTTTGAACCCACGCCCTTCGGCGTGCGAACCGACCGCGCTAACCACTGAGCTATCATCGAAATTTCATTATTCTTTTTGTTTCAGTGACTGGGAGCGCAATGTTGAACTTGCACAACTTATCCAGCAAAAACTCGATGCCTATAAGGTAAGAGCTTGGGATATTTGCCATATGCACATAGTCTAATGGTGAAAGTTTTACCTATTAGAACTAACTAGGTCAAAATGTTGCCCGTAACCACGTTTCCTTGATGATGATTCAAAAACTCGAACTAATCATACGAATCGCTAAGCAGTGACATTTATTGTTCATAAGTGTTCTTAATAATCTAGGTGCCTTCAAATCGCAAGTGAATCTGTTTTTTATGTGAAACATCTATTGACGCGCCTTTGCAGTAAAACCGCCTCTTATGCCGTGAAGGCAAACGGCGTGACGCTCTCTTATGTCGTCATGCCCCCTCCTCACGCCACTTCTCTCAAATCCCTTGTGTATGTGCGCGTGTGTATACTATACACTACGTTGCTTCTCTATGTGAGCTGCCAGCCATACATCCCATTAAAATCTTTTTCTTTTCGAAATAATATCTATTTAAATCGCTGCGATGCAATACGGTCCGATGTTCCTTCTTATAAAGGCTCGACCATATTCGAACGCAACTAAAACCATATGACCAATCGCACATGCGTTTGCACGTTAAAACAAAATGCCGTGTGTGCCTTGAGATTTCGTACTAACAATCGTAACAAAAACTGAGCGTATGGTGTTAGGCGGACGAGCCGACGATGGGCGAGGGTCCGGAGAAGGCGCGCTCGCAGCTGCTGGTGCTCGACCGTGGCTTCGACTGTGTGTCGCCTCTGCTGCACGAGCTCACGCTGCAGGCCATGGCCTACGACCTCCTGCCCATCGAGAACGACGTCTACAAGTGAGCTAACACATCTATGCCCTCCACATATGACTCTACCACGCTTACCGGTTTCTGTAGCAATGATGTGTAAATATTGCAGGACATTTTATCAAGCCCCAAACTGAGCATAGCTATGAGAATCAGATAACTGATGTTTTGTAAATACATATGGACACGACAAACATTTATCTTCATCATACAAATTTTTGCATAGGATGGGCATCAAACTAGTGCCCTAAAGCTCAGGAAGCAGAGTAATACTATAATACCATAATAAAAAAGTGCTTCTACCAAATGAGCTAACAGGACAGGATAGCTCCGTGGGTGTGTTAGGAGTTGAGTTGCCAGTAAAAAAGCCATAGTGTGATAGTAAGGTACTAAGATGGTAGTAAAGTGTAGTACTCGGCTGGCTAACTACCACCACTCTCAAGTTGAAAATCTGCCGCCAAGCACCTAATGGAAGAAATACCTATCATGTTAAACTTAACAAAATCAGGTGCTCCAAACATTTGGTCAAGGCTGAACATAATTTTTATTTCAATTAGCTGATAAGTATAAGTTTTACAATAATCCTGGTTCTTAAAGCTCATAACCCTGTATATGATCAGATACGAGGCGGGCCCGGGGCAGAACATGAAGGAAGTACTGTTGGACGAAAACGACGAGCTGTGGGTTGAGCTGCGCCACCAGCACATCGCTGTTGTCTCCACATCCGTCACCAAGAACCTCAAGAAGTTCACCGACTCCAAGCGTATGGGAGGAGGTAACTATCACATACTGCGCTTAAATCCCCTTTAAGTCCGCCACAGACAGACGCAGCCTGGGATAACAGGGTTTGTGGTGGCGGACTACTACTTTACTACCATACATAGTCAAGCTTGTTCCTCCCTAACATTGCCTGCAGTAGCTGCTAAATTCGCAGTCGCTACCCCAGGCCATTCCAGTGTGAAGCAGGCTTTATTCACAAACTTACGATTAGCCAATAGTTTGTATAAAGTGATACTCAAGTTTTTTATAAGCCTTAATAAAATAATCTATTCGTACCTCATCCAACTGTATTCACTTATTCAACAGGCTAGAGCCGAGGATTAAATTAACAACAATAATTAATAATTGTTATTTAAACTTCAATGTTTTTGATTAGCATACAATATTTCTTTTCTGACAGTACTTATGCAGGGTTGCTCCATCAACTATACTAAGCTTATATTTGGTGTGAGAGTAAAAGTAGCTTCAGTCAATAGAATAATGTCTTTGCTATTTATTACCAATGAAAAGTGGATAGTGAAAAAGGAATTTTGAAAATTTGCCCCAAAACAGGTTAAATAGATATATTTCCAAGCCAAGTCTCTATTCCGAATTTGTTATTGGGAGACCGATGGTGTGGTTGTTATTAACTGTTAATTGTATAAATCCCTATATAACTTACTGTCTCCTGTATTTTTCGCCTTTCAAGTTTGTATGGTTCGAACGATATTGTTGAAGTTTGGAGAAGTTACAGATAAAACTCTGGAAAAACAAATCTTTCGTTTATTCTTCCTCATCAAGCTCATATTAACAAATATCTGTATTACGACGTTCAGGCGACAAGCAATCCATGCGAGACCTGTCTCAAATGATCAAGAAGATGCCCCAGTACCAGAAGGAGCTGTCCAAGTATGCGACTCACCTGCGACTTGCCGAGGACTGCATGAAGTCCTACCAAGGTTATGTCGACAAACTCTGCAAGGTTGAACAGGTAAGTTGCTTTGTGTGATCTATTGCTGCCTTTTTTTTTTTGTTTAGGCAAAAATTCTTTATGGATACCACCAGGCAGCAGTAGGAAGTGGGTCTCAACCTGGCCTATCCACTAAAAACTCTGAGGTGGCTTTACCTTTTTTTTTTTTTTTTTTTTTTTTTTTTTTTATCATTACTCTCCACAGACACTGGGGTCCGTGACCTTTGACAACTTTGAAAAACATTTATTTTTATTTTTTTACAATATGGGAAGAGGAATATTAGTCAAACTAATCTTAATCTAGGGTTTAATCTAGGGATAAAATGTTAGATTGTGTGTATACCGCGAGCAGACCAGCGACCCGCAAGCAGCACCCGATCACGAGTATGACGCATGTGCCAGCCATCGCCCTCCTCAACCATATCTGAGGGAAGAGAGCGACCCGACACACGACGCCGCCGCAAGAAGGAGCCTTCGATGGTGAGCATGAATGCTCGAGGAATACACACAGTCCTCATTTTACATTTAATAATTACATGACAAATATATATTAATTTCAGATTAACAATTTACATTTGAATTTAAATCGCCTCCTCTCGGCCCAGGGCCCTCATCACCGCCACGTTTCGGTCTTTAATGGCCATCTGCAGGTTGTACTCTTTGATGGTCTTCGGCGACGCAGCCGACGCTCGACGCACAAACCGACTGATAGCATCGTCTTCAATATCGTCGGCGTAGTAGACGAAGGTCCCGGTGTGCCGTGATACTGCAACGACTGCGTGCGACACGCTCTCGTGCAGCTTCATCCTTGGCTTGGTCTTTATGGCGATTACCGACTCGTACGTTAGCCCCTGAGCTTCATGAATGGTAAGAGTGCGCGACCCCGTGCCTCCCCCATAACCTTGGCTGATGAGGGTTTCCTTTTCTTCCTGCGTGTGCACTAAGAAAAGAGTGTTGGGGAGGGTGCTGGGTATTTGCACTCCCTTGTACCGTTTTTGCTCAAGAGACTTAATACGGGGAGCTGAGGAATATATACCGGAGTATATTTCCCTCAGCGCATACGCAACATCCATTGGGTTCCTGTGTGTGCAAAGCAACTCCTGACTGATGTTTGTAACCAGGTTTGGGCGATGGTACCTCATTTCGAAGATGTTTTCTCTGTCGATATAAGGTAGCTGATTGACGTCTCCAATAAGGACAAGCTCGCTAGCACCAGACAGCCGTGCAACCATTACTATAGATCCGAAATGGTTCATAAGAGCTTCATCCACCAAAAGGCGGCTGAAGCTATTTTTTCCGAAACCATTTACGAGGGAGGAAGCCATGGTTCGCACTCTGGTTTTTACCAGGTCTCCTATGCGGTGCGATAGTTTCTCCCTTAGATCTTTTGCTGCTTCCGTTGTTGTGGTGATGATAGCGTCCCTGTCGACATCGAAGTGTCTGATCACCCATGTTGTCTTGCCACATCCTGGAACTCCGTTGACCCATTGCATCTTTGGCACCACCCAGTTGTTCCAGTTTGCTTCGACATCTGAGGTCCCTTTGATAGTTTTAGCCATCTCAAGGATCTTGTCATCCAGCATTATCTTGGTGCACTTGGCGGTGACTACAATTGGGTCATTTGATGGTATCGCGTATTTTGGTCTTCCTGTCCGCTCCGTCTCGGCCTCGTTCAGTGCCACAAAGCCATTTTCTGCGCTATAAGCTGCCATATATTGTCCTTTCATTGTTCCCCTGATGACTTGGGAAGTGACGTTGTTGTATATGGCTGCTTCCGCCTCCTCAAGTCCCTCTTTTAGTAGACTTTCACTTCCTAGCCTAAAGGACTGCAAGATACTATGGCAGTTCCTGAGATTGACTTGTCTTGTCGCTCTCAATGTGGCTAGGAATTCGAGGAAGGCGTTTTTCGCGTGGTCTTGTGGCCCCGAGGCTAAGATGTATCGGGGTGGATCGACCTGTCCCATGTCGGCTCTCGTCCGTGCTGTCTGAGGTTGTGACGCTACTCTCGGAGCCACTACTGTTGGAGGACGTGGTGATGTGGGCTTGATTCGGAACAAGCTCTGCGCCGCAGCGCCAAAAGCTGTTACAAAAGCTGCTATGTGGTCATCTCTTCCGTTTCGGCAACCACTTGGATAAGCTGCGGCTTTCTCGGCGGCTGCTTTTTGTTGCGCCCTTTCAGAGCCGGATTGATTGGTCGAACTCGGAACGGGGTGTCCCCAGCTGTCTGTTGCACTTATACGGTCGTGTGTAGGAGCCTTGAGAAAACTTAAGTTTTCTCCCCTGTCTTCATACACGACAACCTCATGGTATTCAGAGGCCTTGGTGCAACCCAGCCGGTCTGCGACTTCCGCTTTCGAGAACTCCACCATCATTGCATCCACGCTTACTACCCGGGGCGTGCTGTTCACTTCCCCGCTCAGACACTCAAGCAGCGAGCTAGCTTGCGCAAAAGGTGACTGTGCCGCCCACTCGAATAGTGCAACCGTTTTGTTTTTCGATCGCACTACTCGGAATTGGTGGCCGTCTACTTCGCACACTGGCATAGTGTCGTAGAATTTCCGCTTCATGGTCACTTTAGCGGTATTCCCGTTGAGCAGACAAGCCAGTCCAGGCGATAGGCGAACGCGTTTCCGGTTCCGGGCAAGACAAAAGCTTATTCCGAATCTTTCTTTGTTGCTGTCCATGAAGAGAGCCACACCGCGAATTCTGATTCCCGGCACTCCACTTTCTGCATTTTCCAAAAGTTGGTGAATGGGTATGCTTTTTGGTGAAGTTTCTCTGCCGGGGGTCACACTCTGCATGACGTCGATGGACTGTGTGTGTGCTGAAGAGGAGAGGATTTGAAGTGGGGGGATGGTTGGGAGTGGGGGGATATTTTGAAGTGGAGAGATGGCTGGGATTGGGGAGATGGTTTGGAGAGGGGGGAGGGTGGAATTTCTTCTAGCTGCTATGCGGAAGGACCTCTCTACGAAAGATAGAAAGTGTGGTCTACTAACTGGATCTGCTAGAATGTTGTGAAGATCCGAGATCACAAGCTTTCTATCTATTTGTGTTTCGAGGTCCTGTCGTGCGGCCATAAATCTGGGACAATCGATAAGCACATGCCAGACCGTCTCGGGCACATCAGGGTCGCACTCGCAACCAGGACTGTTCTTGATCTTGAATCTGTACAGGTATTCGGCAATTCCTCCGTGTCCCGTCAAAGCTTGTACCTGGAAGGGAGTCAACTTCGTAGCTCGCGTCAACCTATATGCATTTGCGATATCAGGGAGGAACGTCTCTGTGACTCTACCTTTATCCGAGGTTTCATACCGGTCCTGCCACTTCCGGATTGATTCCTCACGGATTTTTCTTTTGACGTAGGACAAGGGGACCTCCTCGTAGTCTCTGGATGCGCCAGTAAGTGCCGCCGATTTTGCGAGTTCATCAGCTCTCTCATTTCCGGCGGTGCCCACATGCGCTCTTAGCCAGAAAAGACGAAGAGATCTCCCTTTCGCAGTTATCATTCCAATGTTTTCCTTTATACTCTTTGCCAGAGGGTGACTCGTTTTAGAACTCCGGAGCAGTTCAAGTGAAGATCGTGAGTCACTTAAGATGTTGACTTCGGGGTCGTTACTCGTTATCACCATTTCTGTCGCCCGGCAAAGAGCATAAAGTTCAGACTGAAAGACCGTGCATTCGGAGTGTAGCTTGAAGGTCGAATACTTAACTTCTCTGTCGTTCTCCCACCAGGTTAGGGCAGCACCGACTTGACCCTCTATCTTGCTGCCATCTGTGTAAATTTGGGGTCCCACTAACTGGTTGGAGGTGTTCTCTAGGAACTCGAACTCCACTGATGTCTGGGTGGACGGGTGTGGCTGGTCCAGGTAACTGACATTTTGTTCGAGCACCACATCCGGTGGGAGATATTCTTGGGAGAAGTTTTTCTTTGCTCTGTACAGGCTGGCTGCTTCCTGTATTCTCAGGTCCAGAGGAAGTAGACCTGAGAGGGCGAGTGCTGACTTGAGTGAAACAGTACGGTACGACTTACATATTTTCTGGGCAAAACCCCTTTGGAGTGCGTTTAAATGTGACTTGTTTTCCTCGAGGTCTACCGCTTGCGCCCATACACTTGAGGCATACATGATGATGGGTTCCACCACTGCAACGTAAATAGTTCTCGTGATATCGCCGTTTAGTCCCCAGGTCACTTTCGCTGCGCACGCAAGCTGTTTGTAAATGTTCGCCACCTTTTTACACTGGGCGTTTACGTGTGCTTTGAAATTGAGCCTTCGATCAATCAGTAGGCCTAGCAACTTGATTTCTTCAACAAGACTAAGTTGAACGCCAGACATGATCAAGTTTGGGGGTTCGTACTTCAACTTTTTGGTGAAAAGCATCGCATTAGTCTTCTGCGCTGCAAAGTTGAGTTTGTTACTTTTCCCCCACTCTACGATCTTATCCAGCGCATTATTGGCCTGCTGCTCGACTATGGATGATGACGGGCTTGTGAACACGAGAACGACGTCGTCTGCAAAGGCTTGACAGTACACTCCTTCAGCCTCTAGCTGTCGTAGCAACGAGTCTAGGATTACGTTCCAAAAGGTAGGTCCACCGATAGATCCTTGGACACACCCTTTAGTAGTATCCTTCTCGTATGCTGCTCCAGCATAGTTAACCTTGATTTTCCGGTCATTGAGGTATGAGTTCACCATCTCGTAGAGGTTTGTTGGACACCTCTTCTTCGCTAGCTGGTATTTTAGGGCGGGCCACCACGCATTGTCAAAAGCGCCCTCTATGTCTAGAGAGATTAGGAGTACTATGTTTTTACTGTTCACTCCTTTTTTAATGTGCTCTACCAGGTCATAGAGGGCATCTTCGGTTCCTCGTTGGGGCATGAAACCGTACTGTTTCTGACTGATGGTGGGGAGGAGATACCATTGGAGTCGGGTTACCAAAAGCTTTTCGATGATTTTTCCGGGGACAGACAGGAGACCGATGGGACGGTAAGATTTCGGATGTGTATAATCTATCTTACCGGGTTTACGTAGGATGACCACATGTGCTGCTTTCCACTGCTTGGGGAAATACTTTAGCGACAAGCACTTGTTTGCTATAGCTAAGAAGGTGTCCCGTTCGCATCGGATTGCTACAGCGCAAATGTCAGCAGTTAGCCCGTCTGATCCAGGAGCTTTTTTCGGTTTCAGCGTGCGTAACACTGACTCCAGCTCAGCTGACGTAAATTGTGGATCATCTCCCGGTAAGTCCGTCGGTGTTTCCTTAGTCCGTTCCCGCAATTCTGCATGGCACGGCTGATCTGTACTTACAGAGTCATCGGGATAAAAAGTTCTGGCAAGTAATTCTGCAGAGTGTTGCGGGGATAGGGTGTTGCCTTCAGCATCTCTCAGGAGCAAATCGTCTTGCCTTACCGAGGTATTTCTTATCACTCTATAGATCTTGTCCCACATGCTTTCCTTCTCCTGACTCGTGCAGAACTCTCTCCAGCTTTCCGTTTTAGCTTTTTCGACTTTTTCCTTGTAGTCTTGTCTGGCAATTTGATATTGTTCGACTACATACTGGACTCTGTCGGTAGCGGCATTCCTAATCCTTCTTTTTCTTCTGAGAACTTCCTTCTTCAAATCATCAAGCGTTTTCGTGTACCACGGTGGAATCGGATTCCCTTTACGCATGCCTGCTGGTGGCATGGAATTTTCACAGGCTTCGTGGATACTTTCAGTATAGCTCGTGATCATCGACTCCAATTCTCCGGAGGTCTCACATTCTCTAACTGACTCCGGTGATACGTGCCTCTTCTCCAAAGAGGCTTTCAGGTGTGACATGAAGTCTGACCACTTTGCCTTCTTGGTGTTGTACCTGCGTGTTGAGATAGGCCTCAGATGTTTGAGGGCCTTTGTAAGGCACAAAGTGAAAGTTATTGCGTTGTGATCTGATGTTGTGAGACTTCTATCTACCTGCCAGCCTTCTATTTTCCCCAGAAGTGGCGCACTGCATACGGTAACATCTACTATACTTGTGCAGAGCTTACCTCTTCTGACGATTTCAAAGGTCGGTGTATCACCTGTGTTGAGAATGTGCAAGCCCATTTCGTTGAAGAAAGAGTGGACGGTTTCTCCTCTGTTATTTTCTGTTGTGCTTCCCCACCAATGGGACCAGGCATTAACGTCACCGGCGACTATCAGGTCTTTGGTTGCTAGTTTTTCGCTAAATGTCTTGATCCTGTCGAGGTAAGGATCGACTTGTTGGTCCCCTTCCAAGTATACGGAGATTACTCCCAGTTTCAGGCTTTCGCTGACCAGCAAGACTGCCGCTTCCGTTTCGGTAACAAGCTGAGGGTCGTGAATAACTTCCAATTTATCACCAAAGACTATTACAGCTGCCTTAACTGGTTTCTGCCTGTTCAAGCTGCACTGAATGACGCGAGTTCCAGGGTACTGTTTCATGACGCCTTTATTTCCTACATAAGGTTCTTGGACTAGGGCGACCGAAACTCCTCTTTCTTTCGCGACCTTCAGGAGTTCTGCTGTTGCATTCTGGGAGCGATTTAAGTTTGCCTGGATGAAACGCAAACCTGCATCTCTTTCCTTACGGGGGATTGAGCCTTGTACCTCGTGGGTGCCTTCAGCAATATGAGATTCGAGACCGCGCTATGCCATCCCATTTCACCTTCTCAGGACACTCGCTACTAAAAGCGTTATGACTGAGTTCCTTTCTCGAGCTGTTGGGGTGTGCGGTAGCGCAATTCCTGCACTTTGCCGGTAGATCTTCTTTTCTTGCCTGGCATTGAGCCCAGGAGTGGGGTTTTCCACAGTGACTGCAGAGTTCGTCCCTTTCCCGGCAGATCGCTTTAGTGTGACCAAAGCCAAGGCACTTAGTGCACTGCACCAACGGCGAGTGGTCTGACACTGGCCGTCTCTGGAGTCCAATGTATACCTTGCCTGCATCTAAGAGCGATCTGTGAATGCGAGGCGAGACCTCCAGCACAGGATGACATTCGTGCGGATTGCGTGCCTTCTTCCTGTACCTGACAGTGACGGTGCTTTCCTTCAGATCGACCCCCTGGAGCAAGTGTTTGTTCTGCGCCAGGAGGTTTTCCACTATCTCCGAGTCTTTGTGGTAGGATAGGACGTCTCTAATTATTATGAGTGGATTTCCTGCTTTTGCAGTTTCCACTTTTAGAGATGTGTCTTGCTGAACACGGGTTCGTACGAGGTTCAGGTCTTCCTGCGTTCCACAGCTCAGGATAACTTTTTTGTTCCTGGCCTTCCGTACTCGGTCAACCTTCGCCCCAGTCGTCCTCGTGTCCAGCGCTACTCTAATCCTGTCGATAAGGTTCTCGGCGGTAGCGGGCACAGCTGAATCCAAGTTTGACACTATCAAAGTGTGGTTAGGCTTCGGCGCGGGTGGCTTTGCTGCCACTTTGGCGTATGTGGGCTTAGATGGTCTACCCGCTTCTGCTTGCAATATCTCTTCTGCGATGCTGATGGCTGGAGGGGGCATAATCATTTTTTCCTCCCGCATCGTCCGGAGTTCCGACGATACGGCTTCGAGGCGCTCTGTAATAGGCAACACGTGCTCCTCGATATTTATCTGGACTGGGATCGGGGGTGGGTGGTTTGTACATTTTTTTTTGAGATGTTCCTTAAGTACTATTTCAATTTCCTTTAATGAGTCCGGATATTGGGGAGGGGGAGGAGGAGGCTTCGAGAGGAGATTTGCCAAGGCATCTGCGTTGCTATGGAGGATCTCAACGGTCTTTTCTGTTCCGAAGTGCGACTCCCTTCGAAAATCGTCAATCTGCCTCTGAAGAGTTTCCACTCCGGTTTGTAGGCCGGAGAAGTCTTTCCTCAGAGGGCTAAGGTCGATACATGGAGTCGCTGCATCGTACTTTGTTTGACTGCTGAGAGCCAACACTGCATCTGCCGTCGCCTTTATTTGTTCATGTGGCTCCCTCGTCTCATAGCTCTGCCAGTCTCTAATAGCCTGCGTTTCCTTTCTAACCACGGCTATCTCTTCTCTGGCTAAAGCTACCTCTTTGAGTAGGTTTTGTTGTAGGATTGTTATGGCTTTTTTGTGTGTGGCTTTACCTTCATTTTACGTGGCCTTCTAGTGCCAGGAATGGGTCCCAGAAGAGGGGTCATCAGGGCTTTGGAAACGTCTGTGGTCTGGAAGTGCTAGTTTTTTGGAATCCATTCCTGTTAAGTGCGAATCACCTACCACTTTTTGCGTAAGAGCTCAAGAGCTAGTATTTATTGGGCAACTAACCGAGTCCACTGTTTAAGGCTCCTATTATAGGGGCTGGAGGAGGGCAGAAAAATCCTCCTCCAACCCCTGCAGTTCTGGAACAGCACATTTGGAGGCTAAAAGTGATTTCCCGGTCGCTATCTACTGTTTTCTTCTAGAATATTGATTATTCACAGAAAGAAACTACTGTCTCTAACGTTACCTCATATTTCTATCCTTGCCTACATTTTTCGCCTTAATATCCAAATCATGGGCATATCATTAAAAAACCTTCTTATTTATTCTGTCAACCCACAGAAAAAGAATTTACGTCAGGATTGTTAAGCGTGTCTTCTCTTGATTGTGTTACTACAGCTTCTTCTATAATTATAATCCCGAATAAAATATAAATAAAGAAATATTGTCAGTTGCTGTCGAAACTGACGTGGTTTTGAAACATTTTTGTAAAACAAAATATATTGTTAGTTGGTTACTATTTCGTTAATATTTTTGGTTGGTTTTTTTTTTTCTTCTGTATTGTATACATTTTGTTGTGGACAATAAAGAGTTTATCAATCATTTCACACAACAACGTAACAAAGTCATTTCCACGTAATTTTCGCCATGGATATAGATTAAGGATTGTAAAGAGACATCATCAAGGCATCGGGCATTTTATATTTCGAAAAAAAAAACGGTTCATATGCTGTGGAAACCGAACCGCGAGGCAAGAGAATAGAGTAGAGAATAAAGCCCACATAATTGTACTAAAATTTACTATAACTTGCAGGATCTTGCCATGGGCACCGACGCTGAAGGCGAAAAGATAAAGGATCACATGAGGAGTATTGTGCCAGTTCTACTGGACCAGGTGAGTTTCGTTTCTAGTTTCTTTAAACCAGTATTTTATTCAAAAATTCTCATTCTCAATCCCACACACTAAAATATTTTGTTTTTATTACAGTTGAAACTAAAACTAACTAAACAAAACTCGAAGTTTTGTAAAATAATACATTGCAAAGTCATGATTTTTCATTGCCGTTTTTTGTCGTTTCCGCCAAAACTGAATAAATTGTCAATAAACCATAGAGACCTAATGCTGCCAAGACTCACCAACCCAGCCTGCGTCACATCACACTATATAATTATAAAAGTGAAATATGTCTATGTCATAAACAGTTATGACCGCTAGTTTTTTCATATTTTTCCAATCATTATGAACTTGCACTTATTAAGGTTAAATTGTTTCCAGTCTGTGGGGAACTTCAACAAGATGCGCATCATCGCTCTATACATAATGTCCAAGAACGGCATCTCTGAGGAGAACCTCAACAAACTGGTGACGCACGCGCAACTCGAGCAGCAAGACAAGCAGACGCTTCTCAATCTCGCCAACCTAGGTCTCAACGTCATCGTCGATGTAAGTTTCTTTCCCTACTTCACAGGCACGAATAAACGTAACAATTAGAAACGCCATCTATTGATCGAAGTGGCAAACGTGAAACTAAAACATCCCGAAACACGTACAGAAAGTGACTCCATCTAGCGTAATATTTTTTTTTGTATAGGATGATGTCTGTTTTATATTATCTGTTCCGACAGTTGAATCAGTTCAATCAGTTTGTAGATTTTTTTACAACATGTGTTTAGCTACGATCTTACCTGATGAAAATTGATGTGGCCGAGGATGGGGCACACTTGCTTAGGAAATACCTATTCATGTTTTTCTTGTAACTACCCCGATTGAACTTAGTTGGAAACAGAGGCGCACTAAATTTATATATTACGGCCGTTTGCCGTTCTACCTAGACTCAAGTTTTGTCGTAATCTGCCATATTAGAATCTCATATTCATAATATCTTATTATATTAATGAAAACTTAAAAAATTGCAGGGTAACAGGAAGAAGCAATACCAAGTGACTAGGAAGGAACGGATCACAGAGCAGACTTACCAAATGTCACGATGGACACCAGTGCTCAAGGTAAACTTGTTTTTCTTTATTTTTGGCACCGCTCTTTGTGCATTCTGCCTATGTCAATTATTTCATACTGTGTTAAGAGTGTACAATATTACTACAGTGAGAGTTTTATCAAGTTGTGTAATATTTTTCTAACAGGAAAGATCATTTTTGATCTGACAGCGATGTTCTTATTTACCCTAATCATGATACTGTAGTTTGTTCCTGTCCGATTAGGTGTTCCTCATTAGGGAATTGTTTTCTTATAGGCATCTGTGCCTATGTTGTAGAACGTATCTTCGCTTTAATCAGGCGAGATTTTCCTATTTGTTAATTTAAAAATAGATAACCAAAATATCCTCGTTAAACGCCTTTTTGTATCATTCACAGGACATGATGGAAGATGCCATCGAAGACAAATTGGACCAAAGACATTTCCCATTCTTAGCTGGACGCGCGCAAACATCTGGCTATCAAGCGCCGACCAGGTACAACTTCCACTATATTTTTTATTTACATTTCAATTACACTACCTGGTATTTAGGTAGTCTTTAGTTTGAATCTGGCGATGTAATAAAGCAAAAAAAACATACCAATCAAATTGAGAACCTCCTCCTTTTTGAAGTCGGTAAAAAAGGGTGGGTTTTTTCCAATAGTTGATCGGTATGGCTTTTAACCATAACTCACCTGATGTTAAGTGACGGTGTGGTCGAAGATAGTAAACACACTTAACCTAGAATAGGACTGCCTCTTAAGAGAAACTTTGGAACACCGTTACGTGGTTGGCGGCATATTTTCAACTTTAGGGTGGCACTATCCAGTTGAGTACTAGAAAGTATTAGGTTTAAAGACATTTATTCTCAAAAGAATTACAAAAAATTCGCTTATGTGAGAATTTAAGTAGACAGTATATTATATAGACTCATGCTTCAACAAAATTATAGATAGGTATTGTGAGTGAATACATAATTTACTTATACTTGCTAAACATGCATATACAACTATAGTGATGACTATATACCTACTACCGGCTACTACACTATAATAACTAGCCGAGCCGTGCATCGCACCGCCAGCCGTCTCGTCACCGATGCTACTGCCGTATTGAATATGGCTACCCCATCTCTAACTTCAATTAATTGTGATCTATGTCCTCATCCCTAGTGTGTTCTTGTCTATGGCTCTCTCTGTAAATAAAAATGAAGGAACGCACGCGTTTAATTCCAAAATCCAAATTGTAAATAGGGTTACATTCGTGTCTTACTTGAGTTACTTTGTAGAATATCACTCCTGCCGCTTGTCTGATGCCGTCATTCCACAACTACTGTGGTCTTCCTGTTTCCTTCTCTACGATACTATCTTGTCAACATTTTACTCTATTTGTTTTGTCCTCTTGTCATCGCAATTTAAGCCTTCCAATTGTGCATGCTATGTCAACATTTGTCTTGTTTCTGATGACATGGTTTTTTAATAATAAATATCTTAAAGAATCGCTAGGCGGCCCAACCGCCTAGCGATTCTTCTCAAGGGGCAAATCCAAAAGGCAATAATCCTTGACACGACACGCATTATTAAGAAGTCCCTCGTTCTGCAGCCCTAACAACCGGCAGCTTGAGCCTTGAGCTCTGCCCCGTTACCGGCGACAATTTAGGTTTAGGTTTTTCAATATACTTATATATTTATTTTATAAAAACCTTAATATTAAGAATCAATAGATAATATCTTAGGACCTTTACCACAGCGCCATCTATCCCAAAACTAAGCGAAGCTTGTACTAGATATGGGAACCAGATAGGACTGACTTTTTTTTTTAAATGACTGACAGGTTAGGTATTTGACCACAGCTCACCTGATGTTAAGTGACGATGTGGTTGAAGATGGTAAACACACCTAGCCTGGAATACTTAAATCCTTTTTTTTATCTGATTGTTAATTATCTTGTTATTTATGCTTTCGCAGTGTGCGTTACGGGCATTGGCATAAAGACAAGGGCCAGCAGACAATCAAGAATGTTCCGCGTCTGATTGTTTTCATTGTTGGAGGTAAGTTTGATTTTATAGAAGCTGACATAATAAAAATCCTAACATTACACGCATAAAAAGAAAACTTCATTTGACGCATTATATGTTTTACCCAAATTTGTTAAATTATTACAGCGACTGAAGAAATAACATACATACAAACTTTTACATTTATAATATTAGTGGCATTTCAAGACGCCGTTTGTATTATAGTAGAGATTTTATGTAAAAAAATATAGTTTCTTTTGCTATTATCTCATTGTTAATTTATATATTTTATTTAAAAAAAAAACTGATATTTCTATTGATATCTTGCATTAAATTAATCAAGTATTAAATGAGCCAAATGAGTAAGTAATGAGCGCCAAAGCAACGGTGCCCTGGATTTTGTTTTGTTACTCAAAGTTCTGTGTATCGCTGCAATGGTCATGGACAGACGTTATCTCTTACCATAAGTAAAGCGTCTCGTTCATCTCATTAAATTTACAATAAATCGAATATTAGTGTGATTTGTTAATTAATGTAAAAGTACCTGAATGACCGAGCTTTGCTCGGTTTTTCATTGCCTGAAAACATGGATACAGACCTAGCTATGGAGATCTATCATCTAGTGAATCCTTTATTAAACCTGGTAGACAACCTAGCTACGGAGATCTATTATCTAGTGAATCCTTTATTAAACCTGGTAGACGACCTAGCTACGGAAATCTATCATCTAGTGAATCCTTTATTAAACCTGGTAGACAACCTAGCTACGGAGATCTATTATCTAGTGAATCCTTTATTAAACCTGGTAGACAACCTAGCTACGGAGATCTATTATCTAGTGAATCCTTTATTAAACCTGGTAGACGACCTAGCTACGGAAATCTATCATCTAGTGAATCCTTTATTAAACCTGGTAGACGACCTAGCTACGGAGATCTATCATCTAGTGAATCCTTTATTAAACCTGGTAGACAACCTAGCTACGGAGATCTATCATCTAGTGAATCCATTATTAAACCTGGTAGGCGACCTAGCTACGGAAATCTATCATCTAGTGAATCCTTTATTAAACCTGGTGATGTTCTTAGCTTCCTAATTTGTTTCCAGGTGTATGTTTCTCGGAAATTCGTGCCGCATACGAAGTGACTGCTGCTCTCAAGAACTGGGAAGTGATCATCGGCTCGTCGCACATACTGACGCCAGACAACTTCCTGTCCGACCTCAGCTCTCTTACCGCCTAAATATCTGGTTTTACGAAGGCTTCACTTTAAATAGCGCCACTGGGAGAAAAGTTGACATACAAATATCTATTTTCACGACTTTCGGGTTAATAAATCTTATTTCTAATCAAGAAATTACAAAATTTCACTTAGATGTGTTTATACGCTTTGACAGTTGGTATTCTTGTTCAAAGTGGGGGCGATAAGTCTTGCACCGATGTCCCGCTTGGGGTGTTTTGTGCATTCCCCCCTAACAGCGTTTACTTTTTACTACTTTTTTACTTTGAAGTATCGGAGCGAGGCTCTGGACCGCTGGCATAGTGGCTCCAGACAGTTGGTATGTAAAAATTGAAATTATGACATAGCTGAATTGGAATGTTCAAAACTAAAATTCAAATTAAGGAATTGTGATAGGTGTTTCAGGTGTCTGCAAAAAATAGCACGGAATTTGCGACAGGTGTTTCGCAGGAGATAATGTATCTTTGTTCCCACCAATTTTAGTACTAAACGGAATTTGATGGAAAATTAAAAAAAAAAGGCGTGTAATTTTTTTTTTTTTTTTGCTTGATAGGTGACGTTGTTGTTCCCGGAGTCAAACTCTTGCCCTCAATACATATTAGCTTAAATGTTCAATAGCCTGCTTTGATGGAACCCATTAGTAATAATCAAATTCATTCAGCTATGTACACAAAAGTGACTTAAAACTTTAAGAACTCTGATGTGGATTAAAAATTGGTGTTACTTTATCGTGTTAACACCAAATTATAATGCGATAGGCAAATAAATATTCGTTTAGATACAAATATGTAGTTTGTTATAAAGGGTTATAAGCTTTGGGTGTACAAAGCCGAAAGGGGGTCATTTATATCATTATGAACAACTTTTTACTTTGGAAACAACTCTGAAATCGCGAAGAAGAAAATCAGCTGCTCTATACATTTATGTAGGGATCTATGTACTTTTTTTTAAACTTTTTTTTTTGTTGCGATTTGATTGTTGTAGCCATAGTAAACATTGATATTAATTATGAGTATAGTACCTTTCGGATTAGTACACCCAAAGCTTGTAACCTTGGTGTTTTGTCAACTTCTAGCTGACGGAATAAAAATACATTTTAGCCAATGCGTGTATTGGATTTTTCTGGATGTAGAACTTGTTATTCTACCAATATTAATATATTACTAACCCACATGAGGTTTTAGTGTGATAATATCTTAAATATAAAAAAAAAAAGAATTAATAAAAAAAAACAATTGTTTATTTTTACAAGATGTTTATATTGTTAGATGTTTATTTCTCAAATTTTAATAACTATGAGGTTTGCCTAACTTTGTTTAGTTTTAAGAATTAAATCGTATTATTCGTTTTATTTATTGTTAAGTGAACTTTAATTTCTTGTGTTTTTGGATTGATTATAAAAATTTCGAATTAGTAACTTTGAATTTTAAAGCGCTTGGAATTTTATTATCAATACAATTAGACTTCGAACTACAAGCCGGCCGCTGGGAACCTAAAAGTGAGAGAGACAGCGCTAAATTCTGACTGAGTTAGAGAGAGAGAGAACGAGATAGAAAAGAGTGTGTTTGTACTTCAGTACGTACGTTATACATAATAACAAGTAAATTAAATTAAAAAATAATCTTATTACAAATTAGCTTGCGTGTGTGTAACTCGCCTGATGTTAAGCGAAGAAGCGGTCTACGGTGAAGCAATGGTTGCCTAGAAGAAACCACTCGCGATTTGAAAGCACCCAGATTGTATCTATTTGAGAACATCCACTCGGGCAGTAAATTCCATTGATTAGCGGTTCGTACAATAAAAAAAATCATAGAGAGAAAATTCACTTTGTTCAGAATTCAATAACTAGCTAACGACCCCAACATCAAATCTTCAGCTGGGAGATAGAATGAAATCTCAGGATTGATCTCTTATCTATATCCCAATAACAAACAAAAAAACTGTTATTGAGGACAATCCAAAAAGTAGTAAAACTGTACAACTTCCGATAGATTAATTGCAATTTTGGATTGATATCCCTATCGTTGGGTCGCTAATTAAAACGTCATTGAAATTTCTATTGAAAATTGGCAAAAATAGACTTAAATTGCTTTTGGGACCGGTCGTAAATGTTAGTTATTTATGGTATAATTTTGCTTTGAGTTAATGCCAAGTGCTAGATATTTAGTGTAGTAACATAAGCTATAATCGAATGCATATCGCATGTATGTATGTCCTCTGAATTGTTAAAAGTACAACATACTGTTACATTAAACCAAACTTGTATCAAATATTATATATTTAATTAAATCGTGATTCGCTAGTTTACTAATGTATAGTATCTGGTAAAATAATGACGTTTATAACAGATTCGCGGGCTCTGGAAACATTTTGAAAATCGTACTGATAAAGTTATCTGTCGAATTATGCATAGCACGCATAGGAGAGGGAAGTAAGATCTTTGCTGACAAGGGGGAGGGAGGGATAAATAATTACTAAAATTCTGCCTACGTAATATTTGAATGATTATGTTTTTATCTATCTGATGTTAACAAGTCAGCAATGTTTGCTTTTGCCGCATAATTACAAACACGTACAGTTTCGATAATTTCTATACCCCTTGTACTAATAACAGCTGTTTTTTGCCAGTTACCGTAACATAGGCTTAGACTTGACTATTTAAACTTCTGAGTGTTGTTCAGTTTCATTTACATTCCAATCTTGTTATCTGTGTGTGTAGTTTCACATGTCATCCGCGATTTCATCAGAGAGGACGGTAAACGTGTCTTTGTGTGATGATAAACAATATTAGAATATCTTAGTTACATCACAACGAGCAAACTTTATGCCGTTAAAGTTCAATTTTGCTCGAATAAAATGCATTTTTATTATTCTTTTACTGATAAAATTACTGAGCAGATAACTTACGTTGACAGTGATTGTCCCGCCAAATTTAACTTTAGCGGCTTTAGTAGCACTGCAATAAAGGTCCCATTATACTAAACGCGGAATTTGAGTAAAATATTTGTAGCTTCTTATAAACCTCGCTAGTACTTTTTAGTAGTCATGACTTGCTCGCTTCTAACTTAGTCATTGTTGGCAAATTCTTTAGAAAAGGCTAGATAGTCTTTTACCTTGAGACTTCAAAGATTTATCTCATATAGTTAAAAAGGTGATTTCTCACGCATAGATGGTTTTACCGTAAACTCGTGGCTATTCAATACTTCTTTACAAAACGTTTGACGTACTCATTTACTCTAGCGTATTGTATTTTACTTAGACATAATTTGTACTAGATATAGTGATAAGGGGCTTTGACAAACGTCGAAATCGTAGTGAAAATGAGCTACAATTTACTCCATATACAACAATGAGTTAGAACAAAATTAGCCCCGTTAAAGATATAACTATAGTTGCTATAGCTTAAAGATTGGTGTTCGATAACTATTATACAATTATATTACATATTAATATAATAATATTTAAATATTGTGCAATTATGTAGCGAGTACCAACTTGAATAATTTCGATCAGTATTCAATTGTTAAAATGTCATTAAATTATTTAATCATATCTGTAATTTTAGTGTTTTATTTAACCATTGTTTAAAAGTAAATACAGTAGGTAGGTCTATACGTAAAACCACGGTTAGCTTTTATTTAGCTTTACCTGCCCCGTTGTCTATAATCAAATCTTGCAAGCTAAATTAGACCCACTTCCCGATGTCTGATTGGATTCAAATTTGGTGTACTTATGTATCTTTGGTGACAATACAATAATATGGTACCATGGAACTGGTCTGGTGATGGTGACGGAAGATAGCTTTAGGAACTTCTGTACTAAACAAGATAAACCCATCAAGTTTGGGCTCGATTTATTCGCCTTGAGGAGCACTTTACGCCTAGACGACATCCGGGGTCTGATGAAGTTTGAAGGTGGCCACGGCATCTCTGATAAAACAACATAAACCCACCGAGTTTGGGCTCGATTGATTCGTCCTGAGGAGCACTCTCTAAAATAAAATGTTAAATATGAATTATTATTAGTAAAAAATATTTTTAAAAACAAGCTTTTACCTGGGATAATGAACTAAAAAGTCAAAAATTAATTCTAATATGTATTAGGTGTGTAGGTACTTACCTATATTCTTAAAAATCTTGAGGTACAGAAGTATAGTAAGTACCTAACCTGTAACGGATAGTGCCTCAAGCTGTTAGTTTTTTTTTTAGTTCATAGCCCCAGATAAAAGCTTTGTTTCAAGAATATTTTTTTACTTTTAATTTAAAAGCAATATCTTCTAAACAATATTTGGTAGCGTAAAGGTAATTTACATGTGTAGTTTGCTATCATGTTTATACTAATTATTTTACGGGTTCCACATATTAATAACTAGCGACCCGTCCCCGCTTCGCACGGGTGCAATAAAGATATTAATGTGGTGCATATGCATATATTATTGTACATAAAACCTTCCTCTTCAATCACTCTATCTATTAAAAAAACCGCATCAAAATCCGTAGCGTAGTTTTAAAGATTTAAACATACATAGGGATATAGGGACAGAGAAAGCTACTTTGTTTTATACTATGTAGTGATGCGCGTTAAATCTGAAATACAAGATGTTCTTGATGATGAAAATATACTTTATATGTACATATATTTAGTAAACGTACGATAATAAACATAATACCTATCTTAATGCTCATTCAAATAACTCGTTTGTGCAGTCCGACTTGTTTACATGACAATGTTTGTAGCTAGTCATGTGATAAAATAGAATAATAAATCATATGACACGTCACTCACGAAGATTATGTTTTTAATATATAATGTATCTTGTAAGTCACGTTAACTGTAGGCAATTACAATAACGATCCCTATAGTGGCTATAGTCTTCTTAACCATAGAGTCATATCGTAAATTGATTTAAACATCAATCAACAGAAACGCCGAACCTACGCAAAAATAATTCGCAATTTATAGGGGAACTATGATCGAGCGATATGTTACTAAATTACTGATGCATATGAGATAAAAGTTGATATCGTCTATAGCTGCGCCCTGCATATCCTGGGATAAGTACTTATAGTCTAAGTGTTAGTCCAGGTTATAGGTACTTATAATATATGTATTTCAAATTTCATACAAATCTGTTAAGAGGAAAGCAGTCAACTGAGACATTTGAAAATTAGGAATTTCACCAAGCTATTTCTGTCGCGCCACACGCAGCACCCGCGTACATACTGAGCGAAAGGGACAACTGCACCTCGGGCTCATTAACCCGAAATAAAATGAGCAAAATCGAAGTTTCGTATTCCTCTGTTTCCTCCTCCAAATTTAGACCGATTTTAGTATTTCTTTTAACAAGTAAATAAGAAGGATGTGTTCTTTGCCTGTGCGTTTTATTATTTTAAGATTATGTCTATGAGATTGGGAATTTGGACGTTGAAACTAGGTAAATTTTAAGATTTTTGAAGATTCCTAGCTCTTATAAAAAAAACATACATATATCAAAAAATCTAAACAGAGGGGCATGAAACTAGCAAGTATCTACTTCCTATCTAAAAATTATTGCTCTAGTATTAAAATCCTGAAAGGAAAATAGGGAATGAAGAAAATGACGACTTGATTTCCTCTTAAAGCATAAAAAAGTCACAAATACACACAAAATTTGGGATTTGCATACACGTGAGAAATTTCATATTAATTTGCATACACATATACCTAATAAAAATAAATCTCTCAAAATTGTTTTTTTATTAATATAATTTATATAACTCAAGTACCTAAACATTTTGTTCTTACGAATGGTGACAACGAAATCGACGTGAATTTACACGTGAGAAATATATTATTTTTATACCATTACATATGCCACACATCATTAACCCTAAACTAAGCAAAGCTTATAAATTACAGTAACAAGTTCACTGATAGGTTACTTAATATACTTTGTTTGGTAATCGCATACCTACTTATAATACATACAGAACACCCAGAAACAAACATTTAAGCTCGTCACATAAATATTTGTCCTGAATGGGAATCGAACCCAAGCTCTTGAGGCAGATAAGGCAGTCAGAGCTAATAAGGCAGTCAACCACTGGATAAGGGCATTAGAGCGTGATGAAACATAAGAATTGGCAGGTAAAGTAATTATTGTTTTACCACCTCATAGCTCAATTGTAAGTAGCTTGGCTTAGAGAGCTGTAGGGTATGAGTCCAATTTCCACACCAGCCCTTGTACCCTGAGCTTCTTATTTCGATGTTATCTGTTAGGCGCTCACGAAATAGCTATGCAATTGCGAACCTTATTGCGCACTCACACGATATGTGGTCGCGTAGCTATTTCCTAAGTGTAACAGGTATCACCATAAACAACTTAGAGTACGGGGGCTAAACAAACATGACGAATATTCGTTTTGTGTTTACTTAGATGTAGGTATATAATAAGTACAAACCAATTTAAAAAGAAAAGTATAATGTGTTTATATCAATTATTTGGTCAACATAGCTTTGCTGTCCACAGATATTTAATTATTATAAAAATTCAGGTAGGTAATGTATAAAGGATTGGCAAGCAAATCGGTACCGGCGGTATTTACTACGATGGCTTTAAAACGCACGCGCCGAAATATCTGCAATATACACGTATTTTATTCAGACTAAAAAATTGCGTGTTGTCAAATGTAAAATAAATTTTACCGCTTTAGCAACAATAATATTCAAATAAACGTCCCTTTATTTCTATTTTCATCGACGATATCTCTGTTTGGACGACCCCCGTGTTATCAACGTAAATAACTTGCAGAATAGTTCTGCCGCTAGCGCTGTCCATCCAGTCTGCGACTGTAGCTGAAGCGAGTTGCGCGAAAATGGCCAAAGATTTAGTTATCCTCGCGTACTCCGGTGGTTTGGATACCAGCTGTATCTTAAAATGGTAACAAAGAATATTTAATTACATAACTTTTTAATTAATAAAAAATATACTTTTTTTAAGTCCTTTTCATAAAGTTATTTAGCTACTTAATTACTATGTTTATTACCGGGACTTGACCTTATGACCTCATGACCACATGACGACGGCTATTACAACATTGCCAAAAAGTCGAAGTAAATAAGCTAAAGAGTTAAAAATAATCTATAACCCGACTGCGATTAAAATGGGTATAATTAAAGAAGAAAAAAACTTTTATACGAATTTATTATTTGTAATTAAATTTAAACATATAAGTAACGTACCTATATATTTTTGTAATCCTTTAATTTCTTTTATTTTGATTCCCTACTCGATAGGTTTTGGTTATTTCTTTTAATTAACGTATCTATTATATTTCGCGCCAATCCGCCATTTTATTTTTCAAATACCTACCTAAGAGCACTTGGCTTAAGACATGGGTTTTTAAGACAAACGATAACAATACGAAATCCATCCACCCGTTTGGAAGATACGAGATAATAAAGAAATTCACATACATACGAGTACATACAAGATACACGCGAAAAACATAACCCTTCCTTGGCAGTCGGGTAATAAAGAAAATTATTGCATAGTGTTCTGTTCGCAATTAAGTCCCGGTGTTAAATATAATTATGTGAACAAATTGCGAAAGTTAAACAAAAAATTGCTTCAGTTCGTTGATTTCCTTTTCACTAAAGCTCAGAATCTTCTTACAGTAAGCGTAGTTTGTATTTCGGATCCGGACTAGCCCTATTTTTATAAATTTTCTCACTGTTGGGCGGGTCTCTTCTCATTATGAGAAGTGTACGGCCATAGTTCACCACGCTGGATTCCTCACTATGCTTTCCTTCATCGTTTGATGCTAATGGCAATAGCTTGTATTGCATCTCTATACCTTAATACACAATAACAATACTTAAAATGTAGTGCAAAAATAATTGCATATATCTTGCAATGAAGATGAAGGGACATTAGCAAAATTAGCTTAAAACTAATTTTAAATCACAAGCCAGAACAACAAAAAAAAAACATTATTGGAGTTAGCTTTTCGATCACAAGTTCCATTTATGTTTTTGTGAGCTCACTTCGAGAGTTTTCTACATATTAGAAAAGGAGCCCGTTACTTATCATGTCGCAAATGGCAAAGTAATTGACGTAATAACAAGCCTAATTTATTAAAAAATACAGATAAAGGTAAGAACCTCCTTTTTATGTCGGCTAAAAATAGATATTTTTAGCTAGGTTCTTCGGTTTCAAATCCGAATTAAGTGTAATAAAAATTCTAAGTAGGTACTTAGAATTTTATTTTTAGCCGACATAAAAAGGAGGTTCTTACCTTTATCTGTATTTTTTAATAAATCTAAAAATTCTCTAAAAAGAATTTTTATTACACTTAATTCGGATTTGAAACCGAAGAACCTAGCTAAAAATATCTATTTTTAGCCGACATAAAAAGGAGGTTCTTACCTTTATCTGTATTTTTCAGGCACCTGCCTATTGCTGTTGTTTAGAAGAATTTGTAGGAATATTGTAACTATCTGGTTTTTTTTTTCTTCAGGTTAATACAAAAGAACTACGATGTAGTATGCTATATGGCGGACGTGGGTCAAAACGAAGATTTTGAAAAGGCCAAACAAAAAGCTAAAGGGGTTGGAGCCAAGGATGTAAGTGGTTAGAGCTCCATGAATCTTCGAATAGTGACACTATGTGATACATGTTTCTCTCATAGTAATCACTATTATGAAGATGTTAGTGACTGTACTTTTCATAAAGCTCATGAAACTGTCAAATGGTTACCCTAACCCTAGTTCTAATTAGGTACTATGTTAAATATCAAAAATGACAACTATGTGATAACAATTTTATTGAACAGAAAAAATAGAAGAAATTTATGCTAAATATGTACCTATATCTTATAGTCACATATATATACTACCTATATCTAAATGGCAGACCTGCGTAAAATGTAAAAAGTATATTATTTTACAGGAAAGATAAAACACATCACGTAGATGGATATGAGTAAACGATTGTATCTTCTAATTTGTATACGTTATCTAAAAGTCAAAGGCCAGAAGTATACTATTATAATATCTACTAATGTTAAAGTTTTCACTAACTACTATCTCCTGTAATTAGCACTGATTGAACTTTACATTAATTTTGTTTTATCTTCACCACGGCAAAATAGTTGATTTAGTAGCGAATTCTAAATATCGGATAGTGAAAGTGTCGTTACCTTTGTACGCATTAGCATAATGACGCTATTTTAACAATAGTCATCATCGTCATCATCAGCCGTAGGACGTCCACTGCTGGACGTAGGCCTCATATTAACAATAGTGATAATTGAAAATCTGAAGAGATTAAGATACTTTTTTTCTCAATGTCCAAATCCAGTACCTACCTACTTAAAGAAAGCGAATAAAGCCACATAACGTAGTTAATCATAAAACATGGGTACCTATACATTTTTTTATCGGATACATTTCGCAGAGTTTACTATGGTGTTGCATAAGTTAATTCCGCTAGACAAAAATAAATAGTTCCCAAAGTATCTAGTTAAATTTCCCAAACACAGATTTTAATTTTTAAAATGTATATTAAATGAAACAACCGGCCGATTTAGAGGCTCACAATTGAATGACGCTTATAATTAATTATAACTAAAGGTAAACTATGCTACTAGGGTGGTCTCACGCCACCAAGTCTTTTCCAGCAAGCTCCAGTTGCGGGAACTGATATAGCTTTGCTGAGTAAGGCTTCGATAAGAGAATATTAGAAGTAAACAACTTAATCTAGAACGGAGGGACGTGGGGGATACATAACTCCTCCCTCCCTAAGTGAGAAATTATCGGGATGCTCGATTTGAGAGTTTTTCCGATAATTTCGTAAAAATGATTATAAAAGATATATACTATGACTACAGCTAAACTTAACGTTACAAGGCCTAGAGCGGCATAAACTAGAACACTATTAGATTCCGTTTCTTTGTTAGCACTATCGTCGAACACTTCACTACTTATTAACGCAAACGACAAGTACTTCACTTCATCCAGGCTAATCTCGTGCATGTTGAGTGCGCGTGCACCGGACAAGCTCACGTTCAAGAGGAGCCGCGGTAGGCTGATGATGGACAGCGGCGTCGATACCTCTGTCTCCGTATAGACCTGGTGGTGGCGTGTTTTCATACCGTTAATCTCGAGGTCACATGGCTCGACGAGGGTCATTACATAATTATGTTCCACATACTGAGTATTTGAAAACTTCTTCTGCACAACCTTTAGTAATCGTGGTATGTTTCGTGTAAAGTATCCAACTTTCAGAGCTAATCCTTTGGAGTCTTGTATTTTCCAGCATAACAGGGTGCTGCTTGCAACTGCTGAGGTTGTGCTCGAACTTTAATAGTTGCTCCTCGCAGGTCGGCCCGTTATACCAGGCCAGGTGGTCGTCGTCACATAGGAACTGGTCTTCAGCGTCGAGAGGACGGCACGGCGCTGTGATCGGCTGGTATTTCATCCCTTTCGTCAGTAGGTAGGGGTAGGTTGGAAATATGGCAAGGGTTAGGTTTTCTCGTTCCAGAAAGATAGGAATGGTGTACATTTTATAATAATTATACGTATGACTATTTGTAAGTGGAATTTCCATGACAAACGTAACCTGGTTTTTCTTTATGTAAGATTTAACACAGATATTCTCCTCTAGTTTGATTAAATTGAAATCTTTAAGCTCGTATACTAAATTGCCTTCCTTAGATATTAGTTGCAAATGATACAATAATTCAGTGGAATTGATAATAGACTGATGTAAAATAGAGTTTTTGCTTAATGCTAATGCTGTCTCAATTTCGTTTAACTTAATGAATATGGTACGGAAGCTACTTATAAATATTATTGAAGCTACTTATAATATTGTACATGCCTAGTATATAGGAAGATATAGCTAAACCGTTTTCACTAACTATCGTGGCTTTCAGTGTGGCCTCTATTTGCTTCAAACGCGTGTCGAGTGTTAGGGAATTTTGGTGAATTAATTCAGAGGCGTTAATGAGGCTATCCAACATTTTAGAGATTACAGTGATTTTCTTTGAGTTTATAATTTGGTCACGGTTCACTTCTGAAATTACCTTATCATATTTTAGTGCGTCACTATGATCCAAATTTCCAGTTATAATTTTTATGATAGAGCCCAGTGGATTGATTAATCCCCTTTTATAACGTTGTGGAATTACTTGACGAAATTTGTCTATGGTTATATCGCGCATGTGCTTTGCGTGTATTAATGTACTACTAATAAATTCGTGTGGGAATGTTTTGTTCTTGTCTAATAATGTTTCAAATTCGGAAAATTTTGAAATGACGTAATTTAGATCGGTGTACGTGTTATCTAGTCTAATAGTCTTTAGGATCGTCCAACTGTCTACATGTATGTAGGCCTGTCCTTCCTTTACTGGCAGAATTCCTGGATTACCTTCCAGTGATTGGAGGTGAAGGGCGATTGCCGACGTGGCTAGTGCCAGGAACCACCACCTGTGGAGGTCGTTTTATATTTTTAATTGGGGTGTTGGTATTCTTCTTTTCTGTTTCTACCTTGATGGGGACAACCTTCCTTTCGGGAGTCCCTATGATCTTAGCCTTCTTATACCTCGCCTTATCTTTGCTTTTTCTTTTATTAATATCCTTGACATAAATTGTTTGCCCTTGGGAGAATTCAGGGTTTGGTTCTCCGCCCCGTTTTTCTATAACCTTTTTCTTTTTCCTTATCATTCTATCAGCCAGGTATTTGTACCAACATTTAGTACGCCTATCGTGGTCCTTTACTAACTGCTGCGTGTATAACCTCTCAAGGTCTATATCAAACGGGTTATCTTGTGTCTGAGTGAGTTGCAGAATGGGCTTAAGCGGTTTCCGATCGTACTTCATCTTCCTACAAGCTTCACAGGAGTTAATAACTGCTGCTACTGTTTCTTCCATTTTACTCCAGCAATAATTCCTGCGGAGACTGACTAGTGTCTCTCTGATGCCACGGTGACAAGTCTTCCCTTCGTGATACTTTAAAATTATTGCTTTCTGTTCACTCTCTTCTGCTACGTATACGACACGCTCTGTGCACTCGTATAGATTTACCACGCCCTTTTTGAATAAGGATATGACTATATTATTAAATTGTCGTCGGTGTTCTTTTTCTTCGAAATATATGAAATATTTTACCTTGGGTCTTACATATTCTTTAAGAAAATCTTTTACTAGTGTCGGATTGTTTATGGGAAGAAAAATTTCTTGGATTTTATATTTATCGTGTGAAATATCTTTTACTTGAATTTCGTTCTTAAGCCAGGAATATACAAGAATTTGGTTGGGTTTGTTATCTATTGCTTCGTGCAATATGGGTATTCCAGTAGACTCTAAGTCATCTGCTGGATGAGCTGTCAGAGTGCTGCTGCTTTCAGGTGCAGAGGGAATAACTGGTCTTTCGATTGAGAGTTCCGGTGATGTCATCCTGTCCTCTGAATCTGAAATAGTGATGGGACTGGCAGACATGATCTCGCTGCTGTCTGATAGTGATAACGTGGAAGAGTCGCCATGTTGAGGTCTCCTCCCCATGTAGTCTATATTTACTGCCATTGAATTTTCTTCTTCTTCTTCATTCAGAGCGTTAATCTTGATCCTGCTCACGGCGTCTGCATTTGTGTTTTGTTTCCCGTTTTTGTAAATAACTTCGAAATCAAAGTCTTGACTTTGAAATGTTGGTAGTAATGGGATCTCAATAACTTCATTATGTCTGCTAGATGCGTGTGTGCTGACCACTTCAAAGGGTTCGTACCCTATATCATGGGAGAAGTACTGGTATGCCTTTTGAGGGCTGAGAAACGATCTTGTGCTACCCGTGTCAATCATTAATTTGGCGTCTATTTCAGGTATATATACGTGGGGTAGTTTTAATGTAGGGTCGCAGTTTAGCTCTATCACTTCTTGTCTTTCGTAGAGGCCGGTTCGGGAAAATTTTCAGCTTGTTGGTCTTGCGGTAAGTCTTCTTGTGGCATTCCATACGGCGTTTCGTTATAGTAATCGTCTTGCTCTACGTCATTACCATATACGTCATATGTGTACTCGTTGTCGTCGTATCCTTGATACTGATCCTCGTAGCATTCTGTAAGCTCGTTAAGTTTAAAACCTTCGCGGGGCTTCGCGGCTGCTGTCCTCATAGTGACGTCCGAGGGTTGAAAGTGTGGCGGATTAAGTTGAGGCGGCTTATATCCAAATTGCTGGGGTGTCATCCCTATATTAGGTGTCAGTCTCGGTCCTGATGGTTGTGGCTGAGTATTTCCAAATTGTGGGCGGTAGCCTAGCTGTGGTCTGTAGCCGAACTGAGGTGGAGCGTTTCCAAACTGGGGTGGACGAAACCCGAATTGAGGGCGGTAACCGAAATTTTGGGATGGACCTTGTGGTCTAGCTTGTGGTTGTTGGTTAATGCCGAAATTAAATTTGGGTGCGGCATTGACTGCAGGTAACACCGGAGCAGGGGGTCTAAACCCACTGGGTTGCGGATTTAAGCCGAATTTAAAACCGCTTGGCGTCGGAGCGCTAAGTATTTGTTGCAGGAGAGGTTTCGGTGCGGGAGCGTTATTGCCACTGTGGCCGTGAATACGTTTCCGCATGTTGTATTGTTCCAGGAAATTTACTTCTTCTAGAACTATGCTGAGGGCCTCTTCAAGAGTAGAGGGTGCTTTTAATCGGACCATACGCACCATGTCCTCGGATAGGTTGTATAAAAACACATTTAACGCGGTGTTGTTATATATAGTTATTTTTGCACGCTTCAGGTCGTCGTCGGTGAGCATGTTGACCTTGGATATTAACAAGGACCTGACGCTTTGTATCCTATTGCAAAATTCCAAATAGCTCTCCCCCGATTTAATTTTTAATGATTCTAACTCTATATTTATACACTGTTCACTGCGCGGATCTCCAAAATGTTGTTGTAGTACCTCTTTTAATTTGCCCCACGAGTCGATATCCTCGCGTTCTGATAACAATGAAGCGGCTTTATCATTGAGCCGACTCGTCACGCTTTGGAAGATGTAGCGGTCTTGGGCGTCGTCTCCCCTAAATCTATTAATTACATACTCGGCCTTTCTTATGTATAAATTTAATTGACTTTTATCCCCGCCATATATCGGTATAATGTTCAAAATTTCCCGAGGGATTGGGGTTATATGTTCAGTGGCCATTGTTAAGTATATTAGGTATGTAATTCGTAGATAGAACTAAATTAAGCACACACAAAAATAAAAGTAAAATATTACGTACAAAATCTTAAATCTAAATACACCTTAAAATATAAATTATACTTTTAATAATTATATTTTTATAAGCTAGAAACCGATATGAAGGTCACTATCAGTCGATATTGAGACCGAAATTAATTATTAAATTTACCTATAGCGTTATCTGTCCCTAAGCTAGTCTATGACACTTATTATTGTAACTTGATCTTATCAGTAAGTTCGACTAAACAATTGTTAATGCTCTAGTCACCAGGTAAGTTATAATGAGCGAGTTCTTATCTCAGAATAACAATATTTTTGGAAGGTATGGGGAGTGGTAAGGATGACGAAAAGTTTTACTCACCAGCCGACCGCCTCCATACCAGGTCACTGCTGCAGGGTCCTTCAACGAATTTATTTGGTTCGAGGATCCGCACTAAGCGTCTCGCGTCACGGTTCCGCGCTCAGATATTGATGTCCGAAAACGCGAAACTAGCGCTGCTCTACGTAACGGATCCTACCGGCTGCGCCAGTTAAATTTCCCAAACACAGATTTTAATTTTTAAAATGTATATTAAATGAAACAACCGGCCGATTTAGAGGCTCACAATTGAATGACGCTTATAATTAATTATAACTAAAGGTAAACTATGCTACTAGGGTGGTCTCACGCCACCAAGTCTTTTCCAGCAAGCTCCAGTTGCGGGAACTGATATAGCTTTGCTGAGTAAGGCTTCGATAAGAGAATATTAGAAGTAAACAACTTAATCTAGAACGGAGGGACGTGGGGGATACATAACTATCTTCCTATGTTATTTATTTATTTATAAGTAAGGTATAAAATTATAAAGAGCAAACACCCTGGACTTTTGACTAGGAAAACATGTGTCTTCATTTTGTGTCAAAAATTCATATCGATGGATGTTTTCATACACATTTGCGAAGTTCCTTTTAGAACTATTAGGTACATTGTATAGGACGGTATTGCCAAATAACGCAGAGATTGTAATAAAACGCAAATTTATTCACCCTATACACTCTATCCTATTCTTATTTATTTATATCGATTTTATTTCATTTATCGTCATAATTGTCCCGATGCAGGGTAAAGGCTTCCTTTCCCTCTTTCCATACCTCGCTTGCTTCAAGTAAAGTATAATTTGAAGAAGTAGGTTGAAAATAGCTGTGATAGTAAGAGCGTGTGGGTTTAGTTCACATTTCAAGGTGTGTTTGACACATTCGATTTCGACGTCACTTAATATAAAGAGAAATTGCTTCAGGTGATCGTAGAAGATTTGCGCAAAGAATTTGTCTCCAACTACATGCTACCCGCTATCCAAATGGGTTTGATCTACGAAAGCCGATACTACCTCGGCACTTCTCTGGCGCGCCCGTGTATCTCCGTCGGACTTGTTAACGCTGCTAAGAAGTTGGGCGCTAAGTAAGTATCGATATTCATATTATAAACCTTAGTTTTATTTCAGGGAGTTTTTCTAATTTGTCCAATTGGTCAAACTCTGATAGTATCCTCTCTGAACCTTACGATAACAATCCTACTCTTATTCAGAAAATTTGCAATGGCATTTATCTCCAGCCAAGCACCGAAACCGTTGTCTGTGCCTCTTTGCTAAAATGCTACAAAAACTTTTCAAAAATACTTTAGTGCGACATACAATAGAAAATGAATGAAAAGTGCCTTCCGCTCGCTCCTTTTTAAATTTTATTTATTGAATAATCATATTTGTTCCTAACTTTTGTGATCGGAATATGCCTTTTTTGTAAGCACCTTAATAAAATACCTAATTTAAAAAAAGTTTGTAATTTTAGGTACATTTCTCACGGAGCCACGGGTAAAGGAAACGACCAAGTCAGATTTGAGCTCAGCGTGTACTCTTTATGGCCTGAAGGAAAGGTAGGTAAAAAAACTTACCGGGTGTTTTTGAAGTAAAAACTTATTTAACCGCGTTGAGAGATTTTCGGTAGGGGCAAAACTGATGGGTTCGTGTCACCGACATGCTAATGTGACGTGTTTTAAGTTTCACTTCTTTCGGCAGTCCCGATTACTGACTTTTTTTTTTTATATCAGGCTCACATTGTGAGGAAACGTTTCCGAAATTGAGGACGGTTGATAGTGCCGTACTGTAAGTTGTTATTGTCATTCAAACTAGGTGATTACGAAAAAGCTATCGACCGCATGTCGTATGTCCACGCTACAAGGTTCAAAATCGTACAACTTTTTCGTTGGCACCTAACTTGAATGCTTGATTAAGAAAATTTAAAAACACGAATTCTCACAATTTTTTTAAATGTTTATCTTGTGTTACTCGTGATGATGTAAAGATTCTAACGATATGTACTCTATATCTAGGTTCATCCAAATCTCTACAGGCACTTAAAAATATGGAGGAATAAAAAATCTCACATACATACATACATATGTACATGAATACACCTCCACATTCCACACATATACACTCCTCTACACTCCTTTTTTTAGGCAGTCCAGTAATAGAGCTCACGGTATAATCTCTGGTGATCGACGTAGTTTTGGTAGAATTTTGTTATTATTGTACATAAGTAAAACAAAAACATAGGATACCTGTACAAAAAAATATTAAAAAAATAAACATTTTTATTTCTCATGTTTTATAACAAACATCAGTCAGATTAGTATTTTTGTTGTTGGATGCACATGTCATATTTTAAAGTTCGCAATCCCAATTATTTCAGATCATTTCTCCGTGGCGCTTGCCAGAGTTCTTCCAAAGGTTTCAAGGTAGAAGTGATCTGATCGAGTTCGCCAAAAGCGAAAATATACCAGTTTCTGCTACTCCCAAGGAGCCGTGGTCTACTGATGAAAATATAATGCATATTAGGTAAAAATAAACGTTACTTTCTAGATTTTTGTAGCATATTTTATGTGACAAGCGTAGTGGAGAGTAAAAAAGTAAATAGTTAAAAATTCATATGTACAAAAAAATTGTGTTATCTAGAAATAAAAAGAACGACATGAATGAACGATGGCGCCAGAGGGATGGAAAAAATGTGGTTTTGAAAATATCGTGTATTCGAATTCATGTTCTCCTACAATTGTAGGAAATAAAAAAATCGTCATGTCGCTTGTATTCTGAATCGTTTTTTGTCGGAACAGCTATGAGTCCGGCGTCCTGGAAGACCCGGCTGCGGTGCCGCCCGGCGGCATCTACAAAATGACCCGCGACCTGGCCAACGCTGAAGACTACCCTAGCGTCATCGATGTCAACTTTGAAAAAGGTCTTATTTTTTACAGGCTTTTGAAAAGTATGATAAATAGCGCAAAAGTTCATTAAAATTTGATCTCATCAAAACTCAGACTAGATACATAAGTTAAATTTGAATAATCACAAGTTCCAGTCATAGTCAAGTCCAAAATGAAAATAATTTTAGTCCAAGTCATGTTCTATTAAAGTGGTGGCAGTAACATAAACATATAATATGCATAAAGAATAAAATGTATCTGATTTTTATATGCCAGTACTTTTAACCGACTACGCAAAAAAATAATTCCTATTATGAATTTAGCAGCCTATATAGACTATTGTGTACCTATGTATGTTATAATCAATTGTTCACACGTAGGTATTTCATAAACTACAAATAGTATCTCGAATCATGTAGTATCTATTGATACCTCATTAATCAAATTATGCTTGGCATAAGGTATGTAACGTCACAGTAAATCCAATATGGCGAATTGTAGGTACCTACCAATAACCTAAATTTGTACCTCCAATTATTATTTTTTAATTAAACTTGTTTGCTGCTGGTGGTGCCGGCGCGGCGGCGTAAGAATTGTACCCCACCTTCTCTACCCGTGATTGCCGTAAGAGTCAGCTAAGGGATGTAATCCGGAAGATAGGCAGCAGCGTCTTCTTTGAACAATCATACTTTACTGCGCTCGCCAACCCGCCTGCCAAGCGTGGCGAGTATCGGCAAACCCCCCCAATTAATACATTTTGAATATTTTGGTATAATTTATTTACAAACGTAAGGAGGCGTAATTTACAATCAAAAAAATAAAAAATATGTAACTGCGTAGGTGGATTAAAATTTTCTAACCTTATTATCTCAAATGTCAGGTGTGCCAGTATCGGTCCGCATTCCCAGCGGCCACGAGAAGTCCCTACTGATCACCGACCCACTCAAGTTAGTGGAAACATTGAACAAGCTAGGCGGACAGCACGGCGTCGGTCGCATTGATATCGTTGAAAATCGCTTCCTTGGACTTAAGGTCAGACTTTTGATATATATTTATTACGTTTCTTAGAATGAACGGGTGAAACGTCGGGTGAACATTCTTCTTTATCTACATTTGCTTCGTTGTAAGTCTAAGCTAGATTAGTGTGGATCATTTATAATAAGATAGGCCCTAACACCATAGCCAAGTGCGGGTTGGCAGGCTTAACGTGTCTTCGGGGACATTTCAAATTCGAGCTTAATGGCTCAATGTTTTCTCAGACATGCCGTTTTCCTCACGATGTTTACTAACTCGTTCGAACCTAGCAGGATTCATATGCATATGTAATTTAAAAAAGAAAAGACTGCCGTGGTATTCAAGCTATTGACACTATAATCATCGAAATTCTCAAAGTAATGAGTGCCAAAGCAGCGATCGCTGCAATAGTCATGGGCATGCGTTATCTCTAACATCAAGAGAGCGTCCCGTAGGTACGACTATTTCTTTTACATTCAAAAAAGTCTTTTTTATATTTTTTCACACTTTGCGATGCATTTTTCATTGTAAGTCTACCTGCTATTTATTTAAACGGAATTATTTTATTTCAGTCCCGTGGTCTCTACGAAACTCCCGCCGGGACAATATTGCACGTTTCACACCTGGACTTGGAGGCGTATGCTCTTGACAGAGAAGTATTGAGGTAAACAAAACTGATCATAATGGATAAACGGTTTACCTCCCCGACACGGCCTTCTTTTAGAGAAAGCATTTGGAACAGAACTTCTCCATTATACCAACTAGATATAAGCTGTAGACACCTGGAACAGAATGTATTTTTATGTAATACTAGCTGCTTCTGTGCTGCGCTTGTGCGGAGATATTTTATGTATATATAAAATTACAAAAAAAATAATGTTAATCCTTATGATACCTACATGGTATCACTTTGTTAAATTATAGTAAGATCAGATTTGCTGTTTAGGCGTGAAACAGACGGTGACAGAGTTACAAACGTGTTTGTTGAAATTTATAGCAACAATAACTCACACATATGTAATTAAAACTAGTGCTTATCTTTCTCCCTTACTCTTCGCCATCTCTACATATATTTCTATTTAAAAGCCGAGTTTCTGTATTTTTTTGAGAGGAATCTATCCTTAAAAGCCGTATATGCCATGTGCAGGGTAAAGAAATATCTTCAAGACAAAATGGCTGACTTCGTGTACAACGGTTTTTGGTTTTCCCCGGAAGCGAACTTTACAAGAAAGTGTTTGGAGACATCTCAAGAATCTGTTACTGGCTCCGTGACGATCCAAGTTTACAAAGGAAATGGTGAGTTTGTTTTGTTCTTAGACAATCTAATTACGTATATGATTGTGGAAAAGTGATATGATATGGTGAAACATGTCGTTTCGTGTTGTCTCCGAAACTCCGTCCAAACTTTTTTATGGTTATATTGCAGGCTAGATGTTTGACCATATCTCACCTGATCCTCCTCTAAAATGAGGCTGTCGGAACAACTGCTAGGTGCTTGGCGACAGATTTTCGACTTGAGAGTGGTAGCTAGCTAACGAAGTAGGTACTAGAAAGTAGCCTCCCACCATGCTATGGTTTCCACGCGACTTTTTCATTACCGGCAGCTCTGCTTTTTTTTAGGTAGGAACGCCTTTTAGCGCCATCTAGGTGGATAAAGTTCAGTGACCTAATTTTTGTTCTAATTCTTAGCTACTTTTTTGATTTAACTAAGTACATGATATCACTTTACAATACTCATATATAATATACATACATGTATAGAGATCATTCATATACGTACATAGAGATCGCTTTTAGCGATAAGGCCTCCATTTGTGAATCGTACCTACCTTTATCTGTAGTAAATAAGTTGTTTCTAAAAACTAAAGACAATTTTTAAAGAAAGTTTTATGACGTTTTTAATTATTATTGTTTTAGTTACTGTTCTGGCTCGAAAGAGCGCAACGAGCTTGTATAACAAAGATTTGGTGTCCATGGACATTGCTGGCGGATTCTCACCAGAAGACAGTACCGGCTTCATCAACATCAACGCTCTTCGACTTAAGGAATACGCGCGATTTTCAGCGCAGAACCGACCAACATAAATATATACTATATAGGTATAAACATATACGTTTACAGCCTTCCTACTGCTAGGTATATAAGTAAATCTCTCTCTCGCTATGCTACCTAATAATAATCTAGACCGAGTTCACCCAAGGTGGTGACGATATTATAGATCCACCTTGCTGCAGCACGATCAACTCCCCGGTTACGTCACTTCGACCACCACTTCTCACAACATTACTCCACTCGTCATCACTGCACATAGCAACGTGTCTTGCCCAGCTCTACTCTAGCTTCAACTCGTCGAACTGTCGTTCAACAATTATGTATCTATATCAAAAATAAAATTAATTTATGTCTTGAACTATTTTATTTTTATTTTAAAACATTAATGTTATAAAAATATATAAATATAGTTACATTATCCATTTCAACCTTATACAGCACCATCTTTTAAGCATCTAATCGAAGGCTCCAGCGGAGCAGCTTGTTAATGTTACGTATAGGGGCAGATCTATATAAAGCTGCAGCCCGGGGCCCCGTGGATATAAAGGGCCCCAGCCCCCATTGAAAACAAAATGCAGTGAAATGCAGTTATTTATTAGTATTGTGTGATGTTGGGCAGCCCATATTCATAAGCACTAAATGACGCTAGCTGGCTGACTGCGCCTTAAGCCAAAATTGTTTCATTTTTAGGGTTCCGTACCAAAGGGTAAAATGGGACCCTATTACAAAGACTCCGCTGTCCGTCCGTCTGTATGTCTGTCCGTCTGTCACCAGGCTGTATCTCATGAACAGTGATAGTTAGACAGTTGAAATTTTCACAGATGATGTATTTCTGTTGCCGCTATAACAACAAATACTAAAAAACAATAAAATAAATATATTTAAGGGGGCTCCCATACAACAGACATGATTTTTGCCGTTTTTATAGATAATGGCACGGAACCCTTCTTGTGCGAGCCCGACTCGCACTTGGCCGGTTTTTCTTTTGTTCAAGCGTCAATAGAGTTTTGACGAAAAAGGTGTATCACCCCATTGTATATCTTTCTTCATTGTATTATTGTATTTTTTTTTTTGTAACTGGTGTTCATGCATAAAAATCGTGGTTTTTTTATTCCTAAAGTACCGAATTACAAGCGCCAGTGTGGGAAAGTGAAATAGTACGGTGAAACATGACTTTTCGTGTTGCTTCCAAAGCTCCATCGAAACTTATAGTAAAGTCGCCACTATTTTACTAAGGCATGACTGGATTTGACTTGATCAAGTCTTTGGACTTTAAGTATAACTAAAGATGTTAAACATGAATTGCAATTCAGATACCGAAGACAAGGCAGTATGGCTTTACAGCTTATGCATGCCCGATGGGGCAAAACAAATTAAAAAAAATAAAACGTCATTAATTATCAATGTCAACTTGTCTTCTTCTTTGTTATGGCGTCACACTTTGTATATTAATTAGTACAAATGATTTGACATACGATATTCACCACGTTTTCTGACTTTTTTCACTAATTCACATAATTCGACCTTAATGAAAAAAACATCACAATTTTTTTATATAAAAACTTGAAAAACGCTAGTTCTAAAATATAATTTAATGCGGCGACTCGACTTATCCGTAGTCTTAGTAAAACTCCGTCAATCTGACACAAATAAAAAAAAAAAACAATAACACGAACCGCAGATCCGCTTGTAAACTAGGAGCCTGTGTTAATTGTTCAAAAATTTAATAGTTTCGCGTTATAATCGGAAAGGAAATTCATATTACTATAAAAATAATTACTACTTCAATATGCAAAGAAATCTACCTCAAAACAAAGAAGCATTGCTTAAATCATACACAACAAGACTTAAGGAAGATGTTAAAAGTATGCTGGAGAATTTCGAAGGTAAATACATAGTAATTAGACGAATTGCTTTATTGTATGCACCTTTCAAACAATAGTTATTGAACAAGTATAAGCTAGTGGGAAGTACAAGTCTTTCAAAATGAAAGTAATATTAAGTTCCTTTGCAGCGTTTTGTATTGTCTCATTACATTAATTTTCTCTGCTTACAGAAATAATCAAACTCGCAAAACTAGAGAATGAAACACAAGTAAATAGGATGACACAAATAGAACAGGACACTTTTGAGATGCAAGTCAGAGCTGCTAATATTGGTAGGTAGCAATTATAGGGTTGATGTCTACAATATACTCTATTTAAATCTAATAAAACGAAAAGTATTTAAGATACTTAACATTATTAAAACTCAAGCGGACACCTTTGTGCAATGGGTTTAACAACATCAACATAACCTAAATAAATAATTTTATTTATTAAAATGGTGCTTACTTATTGGGAATCAATTTAAAAATACTTGGCTGCTTAAAGCTATGTAGCATTTTACATAAACAGTAAAGATCCTCAGTAACTTGTCCGTCTGATGCATGTGATTAAGCATGTAAACCATGACAAAGTCTTTCAACTCACTAACGCAAGATATCTTTATTCTAATTTGCCAAGTTTCCACATGACAATAAACAATTTTGTCCACTGTGCTTAGAGGTCAGGGAAGCACTAATGGCTAAAAAGGTAGAGATTTTCATTCAACATAAAATAAAAACAAGCTTTTCTTTGTATTTCTGATGCTAAGTCATGTGTATTACTTCAAATAATATGAGATTATGTTATCTGTGATCTAGATCAACACTTTCATTTGTTTTTTATCTTCAATTTACAGTAAGAGCCGGAGAGTCATTAATGAAACTGGTGTCGGACATTAAGCAGTATTTGATATTGAATGACTTCCCATCAGTTAATGAAGCTATAGCACAGAACTCTAAACTATTCCGAACAAAACAGCAAGAATGTGACCAGAAGCTAATGTCCTTGCGTGATGACATTGCAGCAGACCTTTATGATTTAGAAGATGAATACTTTACAAGCATCTATAAGTAGTATTTTCTCGCCAACTAGCTATAAATACTAATTCTTTTAAGTTATGTATATTGTTAAGTAATAAATGGAGTAAATCAATGTGCATTGTGTTATTGTTACTAATTTTGTTTGTTTAATGAATGACAATAAAAATTCAAAAAAATGGTCACTTGCAAAATCTGGCAAATGCCAAAAAAACGAACAACATCAAAACAAAATATATTTTTTAGTGGCCATGGATATTAGCCCGTCAACCGCACGCAATATTGTCTATGTGCAATGATGCCAAATATTTATTTTGCCATGATCTTCAGGCATTATTTATTGTCTGTCGCTGCTGCTGTTGATGTGTTTGTCAATTTGTTTAGGGATTTTTCTTCAAATGGCCTTTTTTTCGGGGTGGATTTGTAGTAAAATTTGGGGAGAAATACACACAATCATATGGGAACACTGTTTCTATGTCATTCATTCCGATTTGTTTAAAAAAAATAAGTCTTTCATTCACGGCTGCAGGACTAAACCATGAACAAGAATTAAAAAAAAAAAGTCATTCATTCTGTTTTGCCATGCCGTGTGTGCATCCAGGATTTGTTTTGATAAATGTTCTTAAAATGCTTAATTAATTTACATTAATCAAAGTTTTGTTTAGCAATGGCTACATACGACAATAAAATTTGGTTACTTAAAAATATACGTGATGCGTTCATCGCGACAGATGACACTGGTTTGTGTGAAATTGTTATGGCAGGGGAAGATTTCTCAAAAATATTTCAAAACAAAGCTCTGGAAGACAAAAAAAGGATAAGGGAAGGTAAATTGAGCCGGCCTGGGACCAGTAAAGATAAAGAAGGCATGGGCGATATATCTGAAGATGAATTCGATAGAGAAATCGTGACACAGTTTGATCCATATCCAGCCATGGGAGATAGCGAAGATGATGATCCTATTGGAAGCTATGTGCGATACGAAGAGTTTGGAGGTCATAGGTAAGCTTTCTTTATTATAAAATCCCTACTACTCACTCTGAAATGGATATCTCAATCACAATTTGGCTTACAGGCAAAGGTCTAATACTGCTCAGTGGCTAGACAAAAAAGAGCAAGCTCTAAAAAAGGCAGCCAAAATCAAAGTTATAAAATGGGAAGATTCCTCTATACTCAGTCCAGAACAAGGCGCTGAATTATTTCAAAAAGAAGAAGTACAAAAACCAGATAAACAAAAGTCATTACTCGCTGAGCTACTGAAAAACTGCCCAAATCTCCCTCATCGTCAATATTTGGAGTATGCAAAGTTTGATGGCACAGCGCAACTAGGATTACCCACCAAGTCATTCAAAATATTTATGACAATGCTGCCAGAAAGACATCAGAATTACCCAATTGTAGTCTGTGTAATAGCAAATGCCAAGATCAAAGACTTAATCGGCTTCACATGTTATAAATACAGGTAAGTAGTTTTTAGATAAAGTGCATGTTATTTTGTTAGATGGTATAGTCTAGAACCATATTGCGAAACAAAATAGTGTTTCTGTCCCATTATGTAATTGCTCTATTGTTGTGAGCCAGATAGCAGGATAGCACTAAACCACCATTCTTATAAGACATCCTAAGATGTTTACAACAACAATTTGAGTTTTTCCTCTGCCAGTGATTGCTGTCACAGGAGAAAGAGAGGGGAAAGACAGAACAAATTAAATTATATTGTATAAGAGTTTAGATATAAGGATTGTGTGCATGCCTCAAGCATTCATGCTCATCATCAGCGTTATGTGTCAGGGTGCTCTGTTCCTTCAGGTATTGATGAGGAGGGTGTTGGCTGGCACATGCATCATACTTGTGATCACATGCTAATTGTGGGTTGCTGGTCTGTTCACAGTATACACACAAAACTAGTAAAAGATTACCTTACCTCCCCCTGTATTACATATAGTTTAAGTGTCTGTGGAGATAAAATAAAAAACAACAACAATTTAAGTAATACTATAGACTGATTATTACATAACTGACATCCCATGCACCACTTGCACTCAATAATTATGATGAAGTGTATTACATATTTACAAATCATGCATGCATGCGCTCCAACAGAATAATGTAGTGCACTTGCACCCCTCTGTCGAAAAAGAAAATACATATTACATAGAAAAGTATAATATGTGGTGTCTTAAAATCTAAAGTAATAGGTTTCTTCAAGGTAAGCATTCTTTATCTTAGATTGCACTACTGCTTAACTTCAGGCGAGGTATGGTTAAACACAAACCTATATAGATTTTGTTTTAAAGTTACTATTTGAGTAAAAACTAAATACTTGTGAGATTTGAATTTGATATTAACTTGATTCACATGACACATGTACAATTATCTGTAAATAATGGTTTATTCGTTAATAGTATAGTGTGTATGTAGATGGTGATGCACCTCCCTAAAAGTAATCCTGGCGGCGCCTATGCATGCATGGTTCAGACAGCAGTTCATTTTGTCAGACATCCAGTCTGTTCATGTTCCCTGAAAACACAACCTGTTGCAGACCAAACTTAAATATTGAATTCCTTTTTTCAGTATTGAACACCCTGATATAAGTCTTGGTTCTGTCAATGAATATGGACTTTGTATAGCTGAAGATGATGGTGAAGTAGATTGGGCTTTCCCTTGCCTGGATTCCAATGAACCTTGTTCTAAATTTGGATTCACCTGCCTTGGTCTTATTGAGCTGAGCTCACTGTCACCACCTTCCACTTGTCCTATACCAGAAGACACTCGATTTGCATTTTTCAAAAGTGACATTTTGAGTCAGAGCCAATCAAAAGGAAGGCATTACACTGGAGGAAGTGACACATCCGAAACTGTCGCTAATGCTGTAAAAGCTCATAATGAAGGTTAGTAATATTAGGAAATGTATAAAAGTTCAATCGTAAATCCTGTAAAATTTAGGCCAACTAGGCCAAGCTATCAGACAGCTATGAAAGTGTGAACAAACAATTACACTTGGTTTATTGAGTAACTTAATGTTTTAGATAATAAGAAAGGAGTGAGAACAGATGCAGGGAAGATATTAGTGGCCACAGAGGCACCCCAATGCAAAACATACAGAGTACATCTCTTGAGGAAAGTGAGGACTAACACGGCAGTGCACCTTGTTGTATCACTGGACAGGATAGAAATTGAACCTCTAGTTCCAAATAAACATGCATTTTGGGTAAGGTAGCTTGTACAAGCTTTGCTCAGTTTTGCACTAATATTTATTTGTTATTATTATTTGAATCAGATTTACCATGGGTCCATTTCATCTTTCTGTTTTCAGTCAAGATCTAAATACTTCATGCACAGTATAGACTCGATTGCCTGGTGCCAGGTGTTGGAGACGAGAGGGAACCGGACCGTATTCAGATTAGTTTACGCTCCAGGACACAACGCTGTGTATGGCGACAGGAGTAGTTCAGGTGGGTAGACTATTTTGATGACCTGCCTGCCCGCCTGGCAATTAATTAGGTCATGATGATTTTATTAATTATTTTGTATGCACAAAAATACTAAAATTAGTATTAGTGATGGACATAATTATGTATTAAAATTACGAAAGTTTAAAAGTTAAATTTTATTTACAATTCTAACATTTTATTTAAATTTTTTACACTACTATTGTTAAATCATACTATTTTTGTTATCTGTCTGGAGTTTATGACTTATTCTTATTTTCCAGGTGTTACAAGTCTTGCCCATCCAAATGCAAACTACAAAATTCATGATTTTGAGTGTGAAAATGAGACAGCCAGAGAAATCGTTGAAAAGATCAACACAATTCTAGATTTAAGAAACAGCCCCTGTAGACGCGAGTATAAGACTGCCAAAGAGAAAAAAGTGCAAACCAGACGAAGTTTTAACGTTAAACATTTAAGTTAGAAATGAACTCTTTTACACTTAGCATATAGCACATAATTGCTTGTGTGCTAAACTAGGTACTTCATGATAAATATCCAGTAACACCTGCCTGTGCAGTATGCATGATTCAAGTGGATCACACTGTGAGGCAGACAGACTGTCTCACAGTGATTTGTGTGTAGAGGAAACATGCCACATGCCTCAGTGTTACTGGGAACGCAGAAGACTCTTTTTGGTGCATCGATGCACCTAAAATACTTGACAGAACCTTTCTACAGTTTTGCACTAAGCAGTTAATTCTATGCTGCAAGAATGTTGAACTAATTATTGCTGTGTGCCTTTAGTGCTGAAACCAACAACACATTCACAAATTTTTTTTAAAACTATTTTATAGCATATGCCGGAGATATGAAAAAGCCATCATATGACACAATTCTGCTACAAGAAGGGTGTTACTACAAATATCTAAGCTTACAAGTAACTTACCAATTACAATATAATAACTTCAAAGACACTACAATAGGACAACCCGATTTGTTTTTTTTAAAGACCACAACATTCTGTAATTTGAGTCACTGAACAGTTTCCAAAGCATCATTTAATAGAGAATTCAAAGCTCACCAAACAGTTGAATATGCTATCCGAGTGGGTGATAATCTGGGTGTAAGCTTAAAAATAATTACCCCTTCATAATTTTTTGGTTCAGATAACTGTTCAATTTGTCAGTTCCAGCACTGTTAGCACTCTCTAATTATTATCATAATAAATTATTCTATAAGTACCTATATTGTGTACAGAATTGTTAACTTAAACAAATAAATATTGAGTCCAGTCTTTTTCACTTTTCGTAAAATGTGATGGGCTGTATGGAATTATTCTAAGACTTTGAGACTAGATATTTGTTTGTATATAATACTGCCTTTATCCTGTTTATCTAGTCCTGTGTATAATTAGTTTAATATTTATGTGGATTAAAAAACAATGTTTTTATCTTGCATGTCCATTGATTTCTTAAAAGGAAAGCATTTTGAATGACGTTTATTCTGCTGAATTTTTATTAACGCAAATTTTCAGTCCAATTATATTTTTTTAAAAAGGAATCAGATACAGACAGAATGCACAATATGCAATATCAAAATTTAAGGGGGAAAAAGTATGCAAGCCTCTAATGTTTTCTCTTGAAATAAAGAGAAGACATGTTAATGAAGGAGAGCATTTGGTTTAGAAAAATAAACACTAATCTAGATTCAGTAGAACTAACGATATTTATAATCAGAATATTATTACAATAAACATTTGCGATTTACGATATCAATATTTCCAGGCTAATTGGTCTATAATTAATTGAATTTTAAACTATTGGTAATGAATTGATTTAATTTTAAATAATAGATAGTATTATAAATAATGAAATGTGAATCCTGTATAATTTTAATTTTTTAACATATGTTAATATAATAAGTCCCTGTTGTGCTTAACTTTAGAAGTTAAATGATATGTTAAATGGTTTCATAACTAATAATGTAATAAACTTTTGAAGTACACAACAAGCAATGCATTTGGTGTGTATTTCCAATTATAATGTACATAGTTTTAAGAAAGCTATTTTGAAATATTTGTGAAACTATTTCTTGTAATTCTGTAGATAGAACACTATTAACAGACGTATGGACCATGGCTTGTACGAGAGTAAAATAGGAATTTTTTTTTTTCTCTTTTTCTCTCATTTGATTGGTTAGGAGGCACGACGGTAGCAGTATGATCTGCACAAACCAAACCCGTACTTCAGTTATACCATAGATGTTTATACAATAATGAAGAAAGTGTCCATACTGTTACTATTGTAAGTACAGGACTATTGAACGTCCTAAACTAATAAGCGTCGAAGCACTGATGCCCTGAACTTTGATGCTAAGTTCTGAGTTGCAATAAGCATGGACAGATATTAAGTTTTACCATCAAAAGAGCGATTTATTCAACATCAGTCTCATCGTTCCAATTTTTGGTAGGTTCCATGCTCAGACTACATAATTTTTTCATGTAGTCTGAGGTGCCATGCTTTACTTTGGATGAAAAATTATTTTTACATTTCAATAGCCCCTAGAAACATAACCCGCTCATCCAATTATCACTATTATGAATTCCTTAATTCCCTCTTGACAAAAAAAGACTAATGTGATTACCTCAGACTGAATAAATACTAAAATAGTAAATGACACTGCCATGCCATAATCAACTCATAACTGTTCCAAGTAGATATTCTGGAACCCGCTTACCATTTAATATCAATAATTATGCATACTGCAGGGCCATTTTCTACTAACTGGCCCCCACTCACAAGCAGCTTTAAAGCAAAATATAATTAATTAAAAACATCTTATTGTTGTATTTCCCTAAAACAATCTAATTTTCTATGATTGTCTTTTGTTTGGTTTTGTATTTCATTCTTGCAAAACCTGATTACTCTATCCAATTATCCGCGTTCCTTTTCGTTTGATAACACAGTTATGGCTATTGTAACTTTATCATTAATCATTTTAATATTTATGCCATAATAAGTTGTCTTTTATGATGCCATCAAGCTGCCTGTGAGTGGTAAGTAGCTGGTATTTAAAAATCTTGTTATTAATAATTACATTCAGTTGTAATGCAATGTAAATTAAGAAAATGCACACCTACCTATCGAAGTCTCTTATTATTAAATTTTTTATGTTTTATTAATTTAAACCATGTAGTATAAATAACGAAATAAACCATGAATGTCTTACCTTTTCATGACTAAACCGATCTTGAAATATGTAGAATTCTTTAAATTGATGTTCTATCTGTTTTTCCCTTTATTTTTGTCTTAATACTGTTCTTGTGATATATACTACCACCGAATTCCATTAAGATCGTTCCAGCCATTTAGTTGTCAAAGATGACAAACACGAGTTATTTTCGCATTTATAAATAATGAAATAGGAAATGTATGTAATGATTAAATTGTTTCCTGGTATGAATTAAATTTATTTAATATATTAATTTGATGTAACCATCAAAAAGTGAAATAAAATAAATTGTTATACTGCAATTGAATGTTATTGTTTTAATTAAGTAATTTGAAATAAGCATTTTTATGTCAAGTGCCAAACCTGTATATTGTTAGCGCAGAACACGGACGAGAGGCGTTCAAAAAGAGGCACATTATCAGCAGTGATCTCATTTAGGGCTGAAAATGATGAATTTTGCAAAATAAAAACATATAAATTTAATACAAATAGTTATTTATTGCATATAATTATGTATTTACAATTATTATTACATGATTACTCTATTTACAACTAAAATATACAAGCGGTTGACAGCAGAGTGCAAAACCTTCGGGTAGTTTACCTTACAATACATATTACACAGATCTATAGAGGATATCTCAAACCTAATTATTGAAAGATGTCTACTCTATGAGGACGTCTAGTAATTAATTTTTAGTTCCGACGAACGCCATGGTCGTTACGGGGTGTGGCATTGATACCCTATGATTTCAACATATTGAGTGCCCACAAGCATTGTGGTGTCGCAACACACTTGGACCGTGCCGTTGGAGCTACAATATTCAGGGTTCTATTGTAGGATGTCTCGGTCATTGAATGAGAATGGAGTGAAATAAGTCACAAACATAAAAATACCAGATTTTGAATTTAAACATAAATCTAACTAACTAAGGGGGGACAAGTCCTGCTGCACTGTTTCTGCACGTTGTAGTAATAAATCATATGACATGTCAGTAATTTATATGATTGTAACATGATGCAGTGTCACCACTCAGACATCCCAACATACCATACAAACTCACTCATACCTCACTCTATACTTGCATAAACAGACGGAGGGATTTTGGTATAGAACAGTATAAACATTCTCAGGCTTATTAAATTTTGCTAATAAGTCTAATTATTATTTATATCGCTATTGTATGCTGATGTTTTCTCGGCATGCATTCATGACAGGCCTAACTGCTTAAATGTATAATTATATTAAAGCTACTTGCTTATTAGTTAAATATTGGTGTGAATTAATGTTATACATATATATATATATATATTGAAAATGCCCTGTGGCTTCACAAGCATAAATAATTATTACAATTCATTACTATAAAGATTGGTACTAAACATAGCTTAGAAAATACTATACAACTTTTAAACTTTACTGGATCCACTCCCTAGTACCCCTTAAAAATATGTCTCAATCATTCAGGCCCAATTGTGCTGTGTTCTAATATATGTCTTGTGATTTTGTCAACTCTTTTATCACATAGTTCTAGTGCCACATCTTCAATTTCATTTGCCCTTCTAACAAATGCCACATTGATTTTGGTAGCATTGTGTAGTTTTTGTTGATTTTCTATCAATTTTGATATATTTGGTTTGGCATTAAGAAACTCAATGTCTTCTTTTGTAAGAGCTGCATATGACAATCTTGAACTAGTTGATGCACTTGTAGCCATTTGATATTGTCTGAAATTGAAATATGTCATTATAAAAACTGAAATCAGATATAAACTATTAGCCAGTTTTTTATAAAGCATATACTGGCCATCAAAAAATATATTTCAAGATACATTACAGCCTTAAATCATAGTATTTGTTCCGCCTTTGCTTAGTCTCTTTTTTCCACTGCTCTTTTTCTGTTAAGAGTTTTTCATAGTATCTGAAAATAAATAAGTTTACTTGTGTAAATATAACAAAGTGATTGTATAAAACTTTGGATTCTGTTTATATTTGACTATGGACCTTGCGCACCCACATAATGATACTACTGTAAATTAAGAAGTTTCATCTCATCTTACCTGGATATGTCTGCAAGCCTTTTTTCAGACTCTATATTCTTTAGTCTGACATCAGTAACAACATTTTCTGAAGGTTGGGGTACTGTAACCAACAATATACGGTTTATAAAGATATAGGTCAATTTTCATCCCTGACGAGATAGACGAATAGCATAACCAAAGTGGTCTTTATAGGTATTCTTGATACCTAATATTTGTAAATAGATTTAAATTGATGAAGGACAATGCATCGTACATACCAAACGAATCTCTCCTATCGAAAAAGGTAGACCTTCTCCGCTTAGGCGGAGAGCACAACGATTGATGTGTTTCTGTTTCGTCAAGCGAATTCTCCATTATAAATATTAAGATTACAGTCTAAAAATACGATTTTATAAAACTCAGTGCAAAAATATTCAAACAAAACCACTAAAATCAAACGGACAGACGCCAGTGAGTGATTGACATTGACAGTTAGGAAACCAAACAATTTTGTTTTTAAATCCATCTTAGTGCTTTTCTTCATTTTCAAATGTTCGATGAAAAATCAAGAAAATATAATTATATAAGTCATATTCTAAATCAAAATGAGTAAGTTGAAGTCTAGTCCCGTACTAGTATAATAGAATAGTAGCATCTTAATTAGAAGGTTCGACGTAGTTTTGGAAGCATGTAAAGACTTGTTTCACCATAAAATATATTAATATAATATTATCCAGACTTAATTATTAAAATAAACCATCATTTTTAAACATAAACATGAAAAAAAAGTTTATAGGGCATTAGCTTGTAGCATTTATAAAATTTGTAGATTTCCGCCACGAAAATAACGCAAAATTAAATTCACGAACAGTGCTGCCAGATGCTATCCTACATATACGGCAGCAGTGAAAAGTTTTAACCAAAATAATGCGCTAATTTCTCAAATCTTGAATTATCTAGATATAACTTTGTGTGTCATGATTAAAGTTAAATAACAGACATACATAACTTTCTAACAAAACCTCTAAACTTTTTGGTTTATTTGAGGGTGATGTAGCAAACACGTATTCTACATATTTTTAAGTACATTCAAACACTTATGAAAAAAACTTACTGTTTCTATATGTCGTCAACAATCGTAGTGATGTAAAACAAAAACAGATGTATAAACAGCATGAATGAACGAAGGGTGCCACTTTTGAGCGTTTCTAAGTGCCGCCAAATTGCAAATAGAATTTTGTTTTACGATGAGTGTCTTTGCATAGTGTTATCGCACTTGTATTTGCCGCCTTTTCGAACGAAGTCTGTAGCGGAAACTACCCGCCGACTGTTGACGAATATCACCGTAACGGAAACCGAAGCGCTTTCGATCCTCTTCGTTTGTCACGGTGCTACCGCTGACAGTCACTTGGCTCCGGATCGTCCTCAAGAACAAACGTGCCTAAGGTTGACCGTCTGAAATAGTACAGCGATACTATTTCTAGGAACCTTATTTCGTATTGGTTACACGTAAGTGGGTGAAACATAATTGACAAAGAATTATATGTGTAATATCGTTCCAAATGTGTGTGTATATACTGTGTAGTATGATGTCTAGTAATTATAATAAATGTATATATATGATCTTAACCTGTGTGTCTTTTAATAGTAAAATTAATGCGAACAATCTGTTTGACCTGGAGTGTTTCGTTTAAAACATAAACAAAAGCTACATAAATTGAAAAGTAAACAGATTTGTTAACGAATATAGTATATATATGGTTAACAAGTAAGTATTCAAAAACAGTCGTATATATTTAATAATATAATTGCAGGTTATCAGAGCTTATTAAACTTTATTCCTATTGTTAAGCATAAGACATATATGAGTACATAGAGTAGAAGACTTTAGAGAGGATCAGGAACATCATCTGTAGCACTAATTCTTAGCTATTCCTATTGTAAGCTGATGATCTGAAGATATTTAATGTTGTTAATTTTTTACAGATGCTGAAAGTATCACATGCACATTATTAGAACACAGCGTAATCTACAAAATAATCTCAGCATTCTCTCTGCCTGGTACAATTAAAACAAAATGCAACTCAACGTCATTATATACCTATTCATTTGCTTTACCAGAAAGACTAAGTTATTTTGATAATGACAATTAATGCAGTATTTTTATAGCATTTAATATGGAAATTGGTATTTAATTTGACGGTCGGTGGAAAGAGATTGTTATGAGTAATATTTATGTGTAAGGTAATTAGACAAAAAAAGTGAAGGATTGATGACGGTAAAAGTAAGCGAATGAATTAGGATAGCAGCAGGATATATAACAAAATAATCATACTAGTTTAGGAGTGGCAGAAGTACATGATATGATACTTGATTACATATATGAACGAAGTAACAAGTAAAAACCAGTTATATAAGAAATGTGATTAATATATTATCGCTGAACATACAATCTACAATGTTATTTATTTTTAATGTTAAAGTAATGAGATGCACGGAACGTTTTTCTAATGGGAAAGATAATGATTGTTAATGTATGGTAGGTATTTAGCGTGGCTATATAGTAGTTTAAGAGCATATCCTTACCGTTAGCACTCGTTTGAAAATTAAATACATTTTACATTTATTACGACTTTTATTCCTCCTATATGTTCTACCAACAAAGGTTCACAAACAAATTTGAGTTGGTTGAAATATAAATTGTAGTTGTACTTAAATTCCCCTGAAAACTTAATAACCAAGTCTTTTCTCACCATATGGTCGACACGATGAAGAACGATATTAGTATTGAGTATCATGAAATAAAACCCTTCAATGCCTTCAATTTGAAGTCTAAAAGAACATTCAGGTAATGTTATCTAGTAATGACAACCAATAAAAATGTCATCATCATAATATTTAATGAAATAAAGTAGACCAAACTTATTAAAAGTGAAAATGTATGAATTGATTCTGGACCAGCTAAAGTACGCCGTAATAATTAATAAATTAGTTTCGTATACAGACACAGAACATACATTTATCTTCACATAAATGTTTGTCTTGGTTGGGAATTGAACTCACGCCATATAGCTCTTGAAGTAGATATTATACCAAAATGACCAGAGCAATCAACAGTGAGATACTTCCTACTCGAACTTCAGATCACTTTAAATCCTTTAGACTCCTCGGTTAATTTTGCGAATAGTATGGAGATTGGAGCCTATACAATATTGTAGTTTTAAATTTGAGCACGCAACCTAAAGGCAGGTAACAGCAAAAAACAAGGATAGCAATATTATTTCGGTAGGCGTCCATTGTTATTGTCGATGCGCATGTTAGCTAGTTTGTTGTTTATTCGTTGTAAGACCTTAGTAGTTTCTGGTATTTCTATTTAATTTCATTGTTAGACACTGTTTAATATTGTGACTTGTTTATTAAAAATGAGAGTGATAGTGGCAAAATTGGACGAAAACCATGTAAGTAAAGTATTTTTTATCATAACAAGAAAAGCATTAAAATTGAGAGAATTTTTATTCAAATGCAACGATTTTGTGGAGTGCAAAAATAAAGCATGAAGACAAGAACATTACAATAAAATCAACAAGAAACTATAATGCTGAACCCAAAAATAATTAAAAATCAAATGTTACAAATATGATGTAATCAGGAATCATATGAGTTGTAGAAGATTAATTGTCGAGTTTTTAGATTCAAAGATTAGTGTAACGTCTTGATGAATAATAAAATTAATTTGCCGACGCAACGGCTTCATAAATAAACGACCATCTGTTTAAATAAATAGAGATAGCTCATAGTTAACAAAAAGAAAAATTAAAAGAAACTGTACATATCATTGGATAGATAAAATATTGAGCAATAGCTAGCAAACGTATCGTGAATGATTTAATGTTAAAGTTGTTGCTCAGCCAAATTACTTCTATTGTTTGAATGAGTTGTAAAATTCTACGGAGTGAAATGATCGGAACAAGTTAAACTAGTTTTTGTATGATGTAAATTTTTATGTTGATCACAAAACATTTTCCACTGTAACATTAAATAAAGAAGAAAACATTAAAGATTACAAAGATAAAAAATAAAACACAGATTCAGAATAAGCCTATCTCAGCATTATTACAGACAAACAGCGTTTTCTAAACAGTGAAAATGTTTTTGTAACAAATTATACATAAAAACACATTGAGTAAAAATTTATTGTAAACCATTACTGGGTACATTTATGTTAGTGTTTATATACTTTTAAGTGATTAATATTTTGTATTTCGTATTGACACATTTATTACATCCGAATTATCCAGTCGTTCATTCAATTTTTCACTGAACAGATATACACTCTAGCATTATCGTGCTCGGTGCTAGCTATATTATTTGATCTATGACCACCAAGATTGTTAAGTGTTGTTAAGTTTCATGACAACAGTAAATCTTACATATTTTTAAGGTTCGAAACACCAAGATTTCGCAAGATTGACGTTAGATACTGCCTCTTGCAAGAATCCACCAGCACCACCATACACAATTTAAAATTTTTCATTGAGCTCTGCTTCGTGACAAGAGTTAATATTTAAAAGAGTAAAATTTAATTATGTGACTCTTTTTTTTGCTGTCTAGTATGCTGTTTTAAGTTAACCATACTTCAGGTTTTAAAAAAAATTATGCTCGGGATTTATTAGAACTTTAAGTTACATTTTTCTGTTATAAAATAATAAATGCGTTACTTTTGAACTGGCTAGCTGGTAACATTGTTTTTATGTGCCTAGCCGCTCGCAGCTATACTGAGCGCCGTTCAATTTTCAATATTCCACTTTATTTTCATTGATTTAATCTCTTAATTATTGATTTACATGATGTTTTGTTCTCGAAAGAGAACCTAATCTTCAATGGGTAAGATTTGCGTGCAAATAACGCGATTACTGCCGAGTATTTGTATCGGAAAAGGTGGTCAATGTTTGTACTTACAAGTTTTTTTTGGGATGTTTCTCAACAGCGCGCCGTGATGGAGTTCAATGAATATCTGACAAATGAGGTACAGGCCCCAGTAGACGTCGATAATTACTTTCATCGATCCAGCTCCGCGAGTCCGATCCCCGTGCTCAGCACCAATGTATCTTACGACTTGGAGGACATTTTGAGCGACGTGAGTTGTGCTGCAATTTCCCACTCAGTTTGTGTTTACTTGTGTTTCTTCACCATTGTACGCAGTGTTTACATTAGTGCAACTGCACTTTCTATTCGTAAAATTTTATTGAAGTCTTCTTGTTTCGCAAATTGTTGTGAAGTAGGTCCCAATGTAATGTAACTTTAAAAATACTAAGTACATTTTTAAATAAACCTATAGTCTTTATTTTGATATGCAGAGGCAGTTTGTCATATTTTCATGTGAGTATAGAACTGTTTACTGAAATTATTTTAATTTATCTTTGGTGTCTATTAAACTTATTTTGTTTGTCCCTGACCTGCCCAAGGGTAAATTTCTTTCCTTTGTATTAGCTATTATACCCATTTACAGCATTTTTTAATGGTTAACAGCCTATGTGTTAGACCACAGGTCATCTGATGTTAAGAGACGGACTGGTTGAAGATGGTAAACACACCTACCCTGGAATGGAACTGGCTTTCAAGTGAGGCTTCCGGAACACACCTTTAGATGCTTAGTGGCAGATTTACTTGTATAGGTAGTCTAGAGTGGATATTACTTAAACATTATTAATTTATTTATATACTCTTTTCATTTGTTAAAATTTTAATTTGTATATCCACAAAGAATTATGAAATACAATTTGTTTTAGGCTATATCAGAATCACTCCAAGGATCGATTAGAGCAAGTCGCAGTCAGATAATCAGCCAAGAGTTGACTATCCGGCCTGAAGCTAACATAGAATCCAACGTACCTGAGGGCTTGGACCTCTACAATATCATATTTGAAGTGGAAGACGAACCAGAAAATAGAATGGCTGATGGAAGCACTGTTCATAATAACACTGCAAAGGAACAGGTAAGTGGTTTCAATGATTGTAAAATGTCTTGCAGTTATTTCTTTAACCTTCAACTACTATTGTTACTCTTACAATTTTACCTACACTTGATTTATACAGATATACTTTAAAAAGGAGGTTTGTATGCAAGTTTATTGATATTTGATTGGTACTACATTAATTTAATTTATCAGTGTAAATCTTACACAAATGTATGAACATTTTGATAGCTTCACATTCAAAGTTTAAAAGGAAACATTATTCTTCATATACTATTGTTTAACTGCCCAGTTTGTACTTCCTGAGCTAATGACTATGGGCTTAATTCCCATCCAGGACAAACATGTGTGGTCTTTGTCTGGATGTTCTAAATCTTTGTATTATTTTATATAAGCAGGTGCAAATTGTGTTTTCTTGGATCAAAAGTAGCTTATGTGATAATCCAGGGACATAGCTACCAGCACTTCATGTTTTATCCAAATCTATTAAGCCTTAATGGCATGAAAAAGTGCCAAACATAATATGCATTAACTTGACATTTTTAATATTAACTGATGATTGAGTTATTTTTATGTACTGTTATCTACTGACATTGTAATACTAAATTAAAATAGTTCATAGGTCAGAAATGTGATTAAATAAGTAAATAATAATATAGCATTACATAAGGATTATCTTTTGTTATGAGTTTTATCTTTCATTTATTTAAAAGATAAGTTTTTGTATGTCATACTAATTATACTGAACTGCTGCCTGCTCTGAAGTTATAAAAATCTGTTATACTCTTGTACATTAGACCCTTATTTTATATTAACATAAAAAATGTCCCCTGAAGCTTATAGCGTCTACTTGGAATCTCTGTGTCAGGGACTGGCCCATGAAAGAACTAAAACAGGCTTTCATAACTAACTTCATCCTGACCAGATATTTAGATACACTTGGGATTGTGTTGCTTATTGCAGAGTCAATGAGTAGCGAAATGTTGGCATGTTTTGTTATCTTTTCCCTCAGTCTTCATCATCCTTTCCTCAAATTCTTATTGATCAATTGCTGAATATTATCTTTTGCAAAAAAATGGGTATCCATTTCTTTTTCCAGTTTCATAATTTTTTAAGTTAGTTTTTGAGTGAATGGAATATTTGATCTCAACATGGAAGAGTTAATATAGGTATCAGATAGGGGAATGTGATGTTTGGTGATAGAGGGATTTGATAGTTGATATCAAAAGATTCTTTTGATTTCAACTTCAATGCAACATGTGTGTCTTTTCAGTATTTCTTGTACTACTTTGTTCTGTGGGATTTATGGGATTCATTAATTTAGAAGGTATTGTAAAGGTAAAATGGCGATAGTTATTTGATCATGTGTAACATTCCCACATCGATGCCCGATCTCATTATGTCCCGCCATTCGTGTGTATTTGACCGTAAACAGCGAATGTGGGACACCAATTCCGCGCCAATTTGGTTCGACTGAGCGCGTATTAGTTGTATTTTGGCGTCGTAAGCCCAAGAGCGCGTATGTAGATAGATTCGAGAAAATCGAGATTTTGAGAATATTGATCCTACATTAATTGCTTTAAATATTTTACTGCGTTTCCTTACACTAAATGTATTTAATATATCCATTTTGTTGAAAATTTTACATACTCATAAATATGCCAAACAGAGATTATTTTCTCATTCATCGGTGTTATACACTAGTCAAGTGGTCAGTTACAACAAACTCATGTCAATTCTGTAAAAACATCTTAGAGATTAATTAATTGCATAGTTACTATGCAGACAGATTATTAATTTTTGAAACATTTCATGTCAAATCCATTAAATCTAGCTGATACGACGAATTATAATTATGTTTTAATAGCCTCGTAATTACGCTAACTACCATTCAAACCGTAATGCTTACACACAGTAGCGTCTCTGGTATGTATCTGGTACAGCGGTATTACCTACTAGACGTTAGAATAAAATTAAATCGATTAATTAAATAATACAGATTTAGATATGTATTACGAGATGTATTAGTCGACATCATATGCAAACGATTAGTTTTCACAAAGTCATTAAGCTTATAAAATGCGTTCTGGAGGAAGAAGCGTTGAATTTTTCAGTTATAATCAGGCATTGGTAAATTTCTTAAAGCAACTGGCAACTTATTGTACATAAGTATTTTATTAAAAGCACCTTGCTTTTGTGTTTTGTAGTCTTATCCTATGTAGTCAGCTTGTTCGCAAATCTTAAATTAAAGCTTTGATTATGCGTGTCTTTCATTATTGGGTAATTTATCTAGTGAAATAATATGACAACTTTCTACCTGTATATTGGTAGTTTTCAACCGTTTTCACATCACCTGAACAGTTTAACAAATCCCTTAAGCCTAATTGGATTTTACTACGGGCGTCGATAAAAATAACTTTATTGGCCATTAAACAAACTGTTCTAGTTTTGTTACTTAACGCCAATCACCGTGACCGTCACTACCTACATAGGTTTACAGTACTAGTTACACTATAACAATTGGAATATATGAACATTTTTTGAAACATTGGATCGAGTGTTTGAACTCTAAAGTAAACTGTGGTAAAAGTATTCTATGTGAACATCCGAGAAAGGTAATTGATACAACTCAAGTTAAAAAGGATTCTCAAATTCGATTCATATTATGATATTCCAGCGTCTGTGAACCGATTTGTCCATTTTTTTAAATCCAGATTTAATAGTAGCCTTAATTGTTTGTTACCTTTATTCTAGAGTGTCCTTAGCTATAATTAAAGTAAATCTCTCTAGAAGTTTTAAGATTTTAAGCTCTTTTTAGGGTTCCGTAACTCAAAAGAAAAAAAAACGGAACCCTTATAGGATCACATTGTTGTCCGTCTGTCAAGACTTTCTATCTCGGGAACGTGTGGAGGTATCGAGTTTAAATTAAAACCATATACGTAGATCTGTAGTCACTTGAAGCTGTGAAAAAAATCAATCTTCTCACATAAAGAGCTGATTATATCATGAGGATGAACATAAATTACTTTTTTGTAATTTTATATACATACATAAATATATCCACTCGAGCATAGCACAAAAAAAAAAGTTTATGTTATTACTAGCTGCACTTTAACCGGCTACCACCGGTAGCCGGTAGCCTGTCGGTTATATTTTAACCTCGTTTTGCGGAATAAAGAGTAGCCTATGTGTTTATCCAGGGTATAAGCTATCTGCATTCTAAATTTCATCTAAATCCGTTAAACAAGCCTAGCCCAAAGCAAAAAATAAATAAATAAATAGAAAAAGGAATAAATATAAAAATGTTAGTTATTTTGTAATTCTTCATAATACATACACTGAAACGTTCACTCACACATATTTGTGCCCGCTCATACACATTAACACATACTCATACACACACTTAAACTCACACACACTCACAAACAAATATACATATATATATATTAAATATCGTTATTTTATTCATCAACATAATATTCTTATCATGACATCAAAAAAAATTATATACTATCCTGTTTATATACTAAATTTAACACGGAAGACACTGGATTTTGCGACACAGGTTTTCCTAGTGCAAAGTCCAGGGTGCCTGTGTGCTCTTTGTAATTTTCTATTTTATACCTTACTTATAAATAAATAAATAAATAAACCGTTATAACGTGTAGAAGTTGCTTGATTAACAAATAGGCTGCTGTTATCCCGGAAGGAAACCGCGTGGCGTTGATAGTATGGTCCATAAAAGCAACCTTGAACTTATTTTTCAGAGTAAATTGTAAAGGCCTTGCAAATCGATCCTAAACGGGTTTTTTTTTTCATTTTGAACCGTATTTCAAGTTGTAAAAGAATAAACTCAATCTTTAGTTCAATCAGAAAACTTCGATGCTTATTAGCATTCTGCAGTCAAGTGGTTAAAGTTCGTGTTGGGATGAGAACGTAGCCAGCGGAATGTAATGAAATGTTAATGAATGTAATGAAACTGGCACCGTTTGTACTAACTTGTAATCTGTGGCAATGCGAGCTAGCAAGTACATGTACAGAGCGACCAATTTATTTGTAGAAGTGGTCAAGTTGTCTAGGTGCGGCTGATATGTTATAGAATAGGTTGTTTTTTGGAGCGATGATGGTTCAGTGGTTAGCGCAGTGGGTTCGCATGCCGAAGGGCGTGGGTTCAAACACCAACAATGAGCTTGAGCTGCCGGTGAAGGAAAACAGGAAACCATAGCGTGGTGGTAGGGTACTTTCTAGTACTCGGCTGGTTAGCTACAACCCTCAAGTTGAAAATCTGCCGCCAAGCATCTAACGGTGTGTTCCGGCATCCTCATTTGAGAGCCAGTTCCATTCCAGGCTAGGTGTGCTTTACCATCTTCGACCACACCGTCACTTAACATCAGGTGAGCTGTGGTCAAACACCTAGACTGTCAGCCATAATAAGAAAAATAATAATAATAGAAATCGCAACAGTGGCGCTCTCAACGTTATAAATAGGTTTTTTTAAATATATTTAATATATACGCTCCACAGACACCGGGGTCCGTGATCTTTGTCAACTTTAAATTACATTTTTTTAAACTATACATAGAGAAGGAAGTTAGTTAAAATAATCTTAATCTAGGGTTAAAGTACTAGTTTGTGTGTATATCGCGAGCAGAGCAGCGACCCGCAAGCAGCACTCGATCACGAGAATGACGCATGTGCCAGCCATCGCCAAAACTAACCATATATCCATCATTATCGTGTGCCATATCTGAGGGAAGAGAGCAACCCGACACACGACGCCGCCGCAAGAAGGGAAGCCTTCGATGGTGAGCATGAGTGCTCTAGGCATACACACAATCTTCATTTCTATTTACATCTGGTTTACATTTTAATTTTAATCGCTTCCTCTCGGCCCAAGGCCTCCATCACCACCATGTTCCGATCTTTGATAGCTATGTGCAGGTTATACTCCTCGATGGTCTTCCGACGCTCGAGAGGTTCGTGCTATCTGGCTTCCAAACGGCAGAACTAATTAAGATTGTTTTTTCGTTTGAATAGCAACTCGATCTTGACTGTGTGACTTGATTGTCCTTAGCTATGACTCAAGAAAATCTCTTCAGAAGTTTAAGGGTTCAGCTCTTTTTTAGTAGATGCATAGATGACCATTTTCCACAGGTCTGATCGAGTCGTAATTTCGTATTTTGTAACTGGTGTTGGAAGTTTTTTTTAAATGTATACTTGTTTAACGGTATTATAGATAAGTGTTTAAATATTTCTCTTTAAAAATACGAGTATGTGTGCTATAATTTAGTACGGGTGTGGATCAAAGTACTTACCGTGACCTTTTCGTAAAAAGCCGCCAGACTGAGCCAAGTTTGTAACGGGGCCAACAAGGGGTGTTTGTTCTTTGACTTCAGCGTCACTAAATTAAATGGGACAGCATTGAGCAGCTATAACAGTTCTACTTTACTATAGAACAAGCGTTCTACTGTTTCCACCACTATCTTACAGGAAGTTTTTTTTTGTCTGGTAGTAGGCTGTTTTAATTCCGAAGCTATGACAGCCCATTTGGGAGACCGCCTGACCGCTAATCTGGAGGTTCTAGATTCTTCACCTTCCTTCTCCCGGCACATTCTTCTTTTTTTCTCCTAACGTATATGGGTATTGCAGAAAGCCTCAAACGGTGTTGTAAAACATCTTGATACCTATATATCTAAGAGTTTTAATGTTCTCAAAATTGACAGCACTGTAAGCTCATTTGGTAGTAATTCCGCCTTCTAGAGCTGGAGGGCGTCAGTTCGATTCCCATTCAGGACTAACATTCGTGTGACGATCATAGGTGTTTGTTCTATGTCTGGGTGTTCTGTATGTATTATAACTATTATATATAAGTATTACATATTTATATAATATTAGCTGGCCCATAAAACTTTGTATCGCCTAACAGACATACCGACAGCACCGCCACCTACCGGGTCCAATTGTGTTTTCAAACTACTAGGAACCCGTTGAAATATACAAATAAAATTTCTTCCAAATTGGTCCACCCGTTTAGGAGGAGTTAGGTGACAAACACACGTACAGAAGATTTATAAATATTATATAAGATTTATAAATATTTTATCGGCCCATTCTGGTTCCCATGGTACAAGCTTAGTTTGGGGCTCGATAGTGCTGTGTGAATTAATGTCCTTTAATATTTATTTAATTATGTATGAAGTCTGCTTACCCGCACTTGGCGAGCGTGGTGGACCTTATCCATCTCATAATCGGACAATTTTTTTAATGTGTACATATAAACTGTTTCCTTGCCAACTTTTTAAGCGTTTTCAGTCATAATAAAGTCGATTAAGACTAAACATACTTAAAATCAAACTCTAGTGAGTACTAGTTAAAGGCCCGGCACTTAGTAAGTAGGGTTCGGCCTTTGCCCTCGCATATACCTACCTATATATACGTTAATACTGGGCCGTTGAGACTAACCATCGAAAGTCTCAAAGTGATGAGCGCCAAAACACCGATACCCTGAAAATTTATTATGCTACTTAGAGTTCTGTGTATCGCTGCAATGGTCATGGACAGGGTTATTTACCATCAGGAAAGCGTCCCGTACTTCTCATTACGTTTACATAAGTATCATGACCATTTATTTATTTATGAGCATACCAACGACCATCATTTAATTTTATTTATACATATAGATATTTATGCGTTATAATTTAAATTTTATAGTTTTGTAGATAAGATAGAGATGAGACATTTATCATACAAATGTGTTCTATTTGAACAATATATATAGTCAGCCTATTACCGATAAAATTTGTTACTTCGTTACAACAGGAGCTAAGAAATTATTAATATGTAGTATACTTCAATCACTGAACAGTCCGATAGTATAATTTCGTCCAGTTGTTTTGGCTCCAAGCAACCTATTGTACGTTCATTTAGCGGACAATCGGCGCTCGTGTCACATAAAATAACAAATTTGTAACTAAAACTGACAAAATCGATCTTAATCTTTAGTGTTTAAAGTTAAAAATAGTCGGAACTGAGTGTGTGATAATATTACTTAAAATATGAGGATTTTAGTGTAAACGACCTAATGATGATGTGGTAAAGTGAAATATATTATCGTATCACCTGCAGCGCCACATATGTTGCATTAGTATTGGAACTTAGTGCTACAGGCAACTAACCATCGAAAACGAGCGGAACGTTCGTTTGTTTTCCGTTTTTAAAAACAACATGGCAGCTATAATCATCAGAGGGAAGGTAATACGTAAGCAATAATATGTAATTGTTAACATTACTTTCAGTAGATATCGTGAACGATAACAGGTTTAAATGCATTATATTACGGCACAGTTTCGCTTGCTGCTATTGATGTGTTATCAGGTGCATTATATTTTTGCTTATTCACATCACACTAATAAATAATACAATATAGTATAATACAAATTAGGAACATAAATATTTCAAATTATTTATCGCTAAAAAAGAAAATTAGTTCAGTTCAAATCAGTTTTTAATAAACTAATCTAAAAAGCCGCTATCAATGGAAATAGTTTCCAATAGTCGTTTGCTTGAATGTCAAGGGAATTGCATAAATTGACACTAAGAAAAACGAGCTACGTCAATTTAGAAATTTTAACTTTTTTTAAATTACAATATTTTATTTTTTAAATATATTAATTACAATTATATTTTGAAATTATGGTAACATATCATCATCATCATCATTAACCTAGCATAGTCCACTGCTGAACTTAGGTCTCTCCCAAGACACTCCACTCAGCCAGATCTTCGGGTTCTCGCTTCTAGCTACTGTCTTACGTATATCGTCAATTCATCGCCAACCCGCATGCCTAGCGTGGTGACTACTATATTACCAACTTTATTATGATGGTATGATTAGTGAGGAAGACGTCAGTTTGCACAAATCAGGTGATCTTGAAAATAAAGGTCGATGTTCTTAGCTTCCCATTGGCCTTTTTTTACAACTATAAATTCCTCATATTGTAATCTGTACAGTCATTAATTTTGCGTCGCAAATACATTTATAAAGTATTACTTGTTTTAATTTTAGTTTTTCATTTCACTAACTGATAATACCATAAAGGTGGTATCGAACGTTTCACACTCGCTTGAGTGAATGTTGACTTTAGTCACAGACTGGCGACCCGCTCCAGCTTCGCACAGTTTTATAATGTACAGTGTGTATGTGTGACATAGGTCTATTAGATCATTAAAAATCATTGAAATTCTCGACTTTTCTCTACTATAATATGCCAGTATTATAAACTTTCCGGAAAAAAATCTAAATGAAAACCGAATAAAAGTCCGTTGCGTGGTTTTGAAAGAGTAAGCGGAAAAACAAACGCGGACAGCCACTTTGTTTTATACTATTTAAAGATTCATCTACTTTGTAAAAAGTTTTTTTTTTTTGATATATGTCAAAATTCAAAGGTTTTTGGCTAGGTTTTGACCACAGCTCACTCGACGATAAGTGACGGTGTGGTCGTAGATGGTAAACACATCTAACCTGGAATGGAACTGGCTCTCAAGTGAGGCTGCCAGAACACCCCATTAAGTGCTTGGCAGCAGATTTTCAACTTGATACTTATTCTTTGTAGCTAGCCAGTAGAGTACTAAAAGAGTACCGACCTTACCACCATGCTATGGTTTCCTCACGATGTTTTCATAGTATTTTGTCTAGCCCATTTTTATGTTGATACATTGTGTATTTAGATGTGTCACTTCGAGTGAAAGATGCTGATTAAAAGACATCAATGAACGAGATATAAACGGTTTGGTACCATTTCATCATGATTTCATTGTCACCGCCCAAACTTTTCAATCTTTTCATACACAAATACGTGCCTATTGTACGCTCAATAACAAGTATTTAAATAACGAAAAGGATAACTTGCAGTCGACATGATTCATAGGATGGAAGTATGGAACACAATACACCAGTATTATATTTCTACTGCCGCCTGGCAGACGCACCGTTTTACTCATTAAAAGTTAGTTTTATCAAAGATAAGTCAGTTTAGTTTAATATAAGTACTATTTTTATTTGTGTAGTTATCTGTGATAGTGAAAATGACGTTTGGAAAGTATTCGCAGATATTACAAAAGGTAAACATAAAAAAAACATATTGATAAAAAAAATTAAGGATAATGATGTGATAGATTTTTGTGTTTCAGTATTTTAAACAAGTTCCCGTTCAATAAAATTAACAAAATATAAAGTCATATTATTTAGGAACGTAAACTAGTTTCTAGTTTACATTCTAAGTGCTAGTTTCACCAACAGATAGAGTGATTCAAAAGGAAGGTTTAGGTATATAATTTGTCAAGGTTTTGTGTAAATTGGTTGAAATATTATGATAATTGTTGGCAGTGTCGGAAAAGTCAAGCCACCTGGGAGCTTGCATCGAAAACGCTGCCTAATTAACGCAATGTAATGATATAACAAAATGCATGGTGGGATATTCTTCTTTTATAGATCTACAAAAAACTCCGCGGTGGCATATATCTAACTTTTATGAATAGTTTACTAAACCCATTCTTACTACTCGTGCGAAGCCGGGGTGGGTCGCAAGTATCAATATGATTTAAATAATATGCTTTTCCTTTCAGAAATTTAATACAAAACCGAAAAATTCAAATGTTACTTAACATCTTGGATGTCTGGCACCTGTCTTGGTGTTAAGTTATAGTTGACGAAGATATATAATTTTTGAATCGGTTAGTTGGGAGGGATAGCTTTATTGTTTGCCTTTCCAATGCTAATGTCAGATAATTAATTACCATCACAACAACAAAAAATGTTGTTAATCATTTGCTTTTTACTTTCTCTTTTAAGACGTACGCTACGTTATTTATAGAACAGTACCTAGATGACCAAGCTTTGCTCGGCTGAAAACACGGATAAAACGACGTTCTCTTAAAATGAAAGATAGCTAAATCGATTTATCGCCCCCAAAAGCCCTTGCATATTAAATTTTATGAAAATCGTCGGAGCCGTTTCCGAGATTCAGATTATATCTATCTATCTATATCTTTAAACGACCAATTCTTGTGTATATATATATATATATATCCTGAATCTCGGAAACGGCTCCAACGATTTTCATGAAATTTAGTATGCAGAGGGGGTTTCGAGGGAGATAAATCGACCTAGCTAGGTTTCATTTTTAGAAAACGTCGTTTTATCCGTGTTTTCAGGCGAGCAAAGCTCGGTCATCCAGGTACTATACATTATATAAGAATTGCTCGTTTAAAGGTATTAGATTTATATTAGTCCAACAAAACAATTATTGTTTAACAGTTTTAAAAAAACCTTAAGAGTAAACTAACTTAAAACTAAATAGAGATCCAAGTCAGCCTTGTTCTTATATACTGTCCCACTACTAGGCGCGGGCCTCTTCTTATTGTGAGAAGGGTAAAGCCGTTACCCACTATGCTGGCTAAGTGCGAGTTTGCACTGATCTACGATTAATATGTTTTCTATAATATTATCTATATCATCATCATAGCGATGATAACTCAATGATTGGCGCGGTCGATTCACACATCGAAGAGCGTGGGTTCAAACCCCAACAATAAGCTTGAGCTGCCGGTGAAGGAAAACAATGTAAGGAAACCATAGCCTGGTGGTAGGGTACTTTCTAGTATTCGACTGGCTAGTTACCACCCTCAAGTAGACAATCTGCCGCCAAGCACTTAACAGTGTCTTCCGGCAGTCTTACTTGAGAGCCAGTTCCATTCCAGGCTAGGTGTGTTTAGCATCTTTGACCATACCGGCACTTAACAACAGGTGAGCTGTAGTCAAACTCCAACGTCTACATTACTTAGCATCTATTTATGTTTGCCGTGGTGGTGCCGGCGTAAGAATAGTACCCCACTCTCTCTTCCCGTGGTTGCCGTAAGAGTCGACTAAGGGATGTAATCCGGAAGATGGGCAGCAGCGTCTTCCTTGAACAATCACACCTAACTGCGCTCGCCAACCCGCCTGCCAAGCCTATGTCCAGCAGTGGACGACCTATGGCTGATGATGTGTGATGTGTATTTATGTACCTACAGTGCTATAAGCTTAGGGGCAGCATTATGAACAAGTTCTAATATAGTCACAAATTATTTAAAATAGCAAACATTTTTATATTTTCGGATTAATACGTTCCAAGCTTATAATTCTGTATTAAATAGGTGCTAAATAGAACCTAGTACCTAACGCATAAAACAGTGGTGTTTATTTTCTGACATTTAGACATGAACTTTATGCTAAATATCAGCATATTTTGTATGAAACGACCAATTCTTTGCATATAGGTATTCTAAGCAGAAGCGAGTTATACAAGTGTATAAGAGACAAGTGTCATCGTGCGTTGACCTTTAATTTCTATATTATATTTACTGTATTACTAACAAAGTAAGTAGTAAAGCTTGTTACAAGAGATTGGGCCACAATAGCCCTAGACTGATAAAAATTGAGGGAAATACCTACATTTGAATAATACATGTGAATCGTTAAACTGTGGTATTTGCTGCTCGAGTGGAGAACGCCTATAGATACAATATGGGTGCCTTCAAGTGGCGAGTGAATCGGTATCTTCTAGGCAAGCATACTCCTTCATTGCTAGATAGCGGTCAAACGCAAATCTATTTGTTAATAAAAAAGGAGTCTTGTCTAGAAAAGTTATGATCCACAGACCTTTATATACATATATGATTGTTTTATCCCACTGCTGGGCATGAGACTCGTTATAGGGTTCTGTACCTCAAAAGGTATAAAAAGGATCCCTTATAAGATCACTCTCTTGTCCGTCTGTCTGTCCGTGTGTCACCACAGATTTTCTCAGGAACGGGTGGATAGCAAGTATAAAAATCAAGGTCCTGAGTCAACAAAATAAAAATATATGAGCATGTTTAGATTTTCGCGAAAACTTGTAAGTACCAAAATTTACGTTAATTTTAAACTTTTTTATTTTTCGGAATTTTACTTTTACTTGTGCTGTAAGACTTTGCTTTTAACCAAAATTGACATTTCTAGGTTTTGGGTCGAAAACCTATATGGTAGTTCCCGTTGACCTATAATCAGGAAATTTGGCAAAAAGCAAGGTCTAGCACAAATAAAGGAAAATTCCAAAAAAATAAAAACAGTTGAAAATTAAAGGTTGTCTCCATACATACATAGTCAACGCCAATTAAGATAGTCCTCTGAGGTGCTCATACAATTTAGAGGACTAGCTTAATTGGCATACAAAAAAAATACCAATTTTATTATGGCGGTATAATTGGTAGGTACGGAACCCTCGGCGCACGAGTTCGACTCGCACTTCTTTTACGTCATCTGCCTCGGTCCTGTGCCAATCTGGTTCAGGTTCGACGCGAGGCCGCGACAGTGACGATATAGTGGACCCATCGTACTCAAAAAAGTCATATTTAAATTTAAAAAATAACCCAAAAGAAAATGTAAAATAAATAGAAAATAGCTGAACATACTAAAATGAAACCTGACAAATCATTTAGGTTTAATCATTTTAAATTGTATACGATAAATGATGGCTGTATTATTACTGAATTCTTATAGGCTGAGTGGTTAGCCCTATTATCAGGACGAATGCATGTTGTGCAACCATGGCTGGTTATGGCTATGGTTATGGCTGGTATATTTGACATGGACTGAGGATCGTTGTTACCTATCATCTGTCTGTCTATATAAATAAAAATCAAATGATGTTCGTTAGTAAGCGCATAATTTGAACCGATTTAGCTGATTCTTTTTTTGATCGTTATGCTTCAAATCAATTTATGTTTGTACATACGCAAGGACATAGGCCGATCTCTACCGCACCGGGTACGAAGTACCGGACATTCAGGTAGTAAGATATCGGGACCGACAGTTTAACATGTCGATTCAGTTGTAAATGCTATTCGGGTTATTCATCAGCAGACAGATGTCATATATTATATAATTGCTACCAATTTGCAGCTAAACAATTCAACAGAGATGGAAGAAATAGTTTTAGTTTTGAAGAAAGTAGGTTGAACTGAATCATGGAGATGTATATAGAGTGATCTTCTGAAAATTTGTTATATCTTAAGGACTTCGCTATCCGCCTCGGACATAACAGCGCTCGGAGCGCAGCTCTCTTTATAAATATTAGAAACTACTTACAAAAGTTTTCTTTATAATTTTTGTGCGGAAATTCGTTGTTCCCCAGAACTCTTTAGCATAATGTTTATTTGTTACGCTTGATGATCATAATTAGTTCTGCTAACAATACCGACAGAATTTCAGTTAGAAAATATATTAGGTATTCATTCAAATAACGTAGAGATTTTTTATATATTCTTAAAACATTATGTGTGGCCGTTTGTACAAGTAATTTTTAAATTGTTACCAATACGTTAAGTAAATAAAGAGAATGTGTGAACAAATGTATAGCTAATATTTTTTTAGTTTATAAGTTACACTACCACTAGGTAATACTAGATACCTATTCAAAAATTTTACTAAGAAAAATATAAGACATTTCACACAGCGCCATCTAGCCTCAAACTAAGCAAAATCTTTGGATCTAGAAAACTGATAGAATACTTTATACTTTTTTTTTTGTAAATGCATACTTATAATACATACAGAATACCCAGACACAGGCCAAACATTTATTATTAGTCATATAAATGTTTGTTGTGGGCGGGAATAGAATACACTTCTAAAGGTTTAAAAAAAAATTAAACAGATTTACTTTTGGCTACCAATTCGCCTGATTTGATTGCAATTCGGAAAGTGACGGCGCGGCCGAAGATAGAGCACGCTGATCTCGAAGAAATCTATTCATTCTAACCTTTCAAACGCTCTTGAAGCAGAAATACTACTAAATTATTATTAGAGCAGTGAACTATCGTAGTGTAGATAAAGCGTTTAAAAAAAAGTCTTGCTTTTCTTTCAATTTAGTAATCTCTTTCAAGATAGTTTTTTTAATGTAAAAGTAATGAGGCAAACGAGACGCTCTTCTGATAGTAACAGATAACGCATGTCCATAAGTATTGCAGCGATACAGAACTTTGAGTAGCAAAACAAAGTTTAAGGCGTCGCTGGGGGCGTACTTTGAAACTTTCGATCGTTAGTCTTTAGCTGCAGTACCTACCCTTCAAACAGCAAAGTAACGTTTTCACAATACAGCTTGGTGGAAGAATATCTTATACTGTTGTGGTACCTACCTAGAAGACTTGCTAAGTAAATGAACCATCAAGTAAGATTATGAAGTGAAGAAAGATCAATGAAGAACCACTGATGACTGTCACTAGCAGCTATTAAGTACCTCATGATATCATCCGAGCTGTATTCAAACGGCTGGCCTTACAACAATATTTTTTAAAATATGTAGTTTAATATGTTGGCGTTTGATTATACACCTTGATGTTGGTAAATGATTAGAACGCGCTTGCCTAGACTTTAGATTAAATCTTTACTGGTGATTTGAAGATATTATGATATGTATTTGAAAATTAGTAATAATTTAAGACCAAGGCGTGTGAAAACACGGGAAACTGGTAGTAATAAATTTCTTTAAAAACAGGGTGCTTACAAGGAAAAGAACAAACAACAGCGTTGTCCAAATTCGTCAGAAAATTAAACCGTGCAAAATCGCGTCTCGTTTTTGTTGTCTTCGAAAACGTGTAAAGCAACGTCTGTGGACTTATGTTTTTCAGCCCTATTTTCATACCATTGTCAAGTTACAGACAGGCAGAATACACATAAAAACTGTCGTTTGGGTCTTCTACCACAAGGATTAGACATTTTTTTATGACAGATCTTTAAATGACTGTTTGGTCGAAGATTGTAAGCACACCCAACCTGGGAAAGGAACTGGCTCTAAACTGGAACTCCTGGGACACACTTTAGATTCTTTTTAGATAGATGCTCGGCTGCAGATTTTCAACTTGAGGTTAATAGCTAGCCAGCCGAGTACAAGAAAGTACCTTATGCTACGGTTTCCTCACGACGTTGTCCTTCATCGACAGCTCAACCTTATTGTTAGGATTTGAACCCACGCACGACCTTCGGCGTGTGATCCGAATGCGCTGACCACTGAGTTATCATCGCTACATAAATATTTATAGTTGTCGAAGGGATGATAACAGTGAAACAAAAACTCTACATCGACTTCGTTATTAATGACTTTCAATGAAGGTATTTAGTTATGTACATATCTGATAAAATAAGTATGAGATCCTGTTTTTTACATAAAATATATACATATAGAACACTCTGACACAGAACAAACATCTACATGTGGTAGTCATATAAATGTTTGTTCTAAGTATAGAACCCACGTCCTATAGCGCATGAAGCAGAGCTATTACCGAGAGATCTAACGGGGTAGTCTTGTTATTAATTTGCTCTAATATTGTTTCAGGACTCGTGCCGTCTAGTTGGTGGCTCGAAATTTTACGAGATGATAGACGGGCCAGGGTCCACAGACGCTTCCACACCCTCGCCCACTGAGAAACACGACTGCATGAAGCCTATCGACAGCGAAGACGAAGGTACGCTACACAACCAAGTGTGAAATACCGACATCAAGGTCAACTAATGTGGTTTATGAGAAATCTTAAACAGCACTACTGCTTGACGTCTGTCAGAGTGCGATCAAAAACGAACCTATTTTGAATAAGAATTAGTTGCGACAGCAGACAGCAGTTGAAATCATTTTTTGTGTTGATGTAAACCACAGTTGGCTAAGATATGAACTACAATCTTACGTTAAAAAATTTAATGTATCTAAATAGATGGTTTTCATTAAATTTTTAACCCGACTACTGCATAATAAAAAGGAAGGGTTATGTTTTTTATGCAGATTTTGGTGAATTCGGTTTCAATAAATTAGTTGTTATGTTCCGGGTGACATATGCTATATTTTTTCTGCTTAATTTTAGTTATTTTTTTGTCTGTAGTCGAGTTATAGTTTTAAAAACTTTTTTTTTTTAAATCTGCGGCTATTATTTGTACCGAACATAATCTGTCATGTTTAGTTGTTAGAACTCTGTAACAAGTAATGAGACGAACAGGACGCTCTCAGAATGGTAGAATGTAATGCAATGGTAATAATAACCATTACAGTGATACCCAGAACATTGAGATTCAAAACAAAGTACATGACACGATTGCCTGCGCTCATGTGACTGCTTTTCATTTTATCCGGGTAATATAAATGAAAATATTTTCCCTGAACCAATGACCCTTATATATGGGTCTTTTTCGATTGCATGTGTGAGCGAATGAAATTTAGACTACTTCGAATGACTCTATAACAATTGAATTGTGTAGGCTATCCTATGACACATCTATCCGATATCTACAACCCGGTCTGCTGTGCGTCATATCAAGATGATGTCAAAGGACGTTGTGTAGATATGTGAAACGGCTTAATACCGTAATATTTTGATTGTGCGGTCATAATACCACCGCAGAGTTCGGTAGCTACTGTCTTAGACACAGCAAAACGTCATAATATTAATGAATCTGCGTCCACAATACCAGCGCAGGGTTCTGTAGCTACTATCTTAGACACAGCAAAACGTCATAACATTGATGAATCTGCGTCCACAATACCAGCGCAGGGTTCTGTAGCTACTATCTTAGACACAGCAAAACGTCATAACATTGATGAATCTGCGTCCACAATACCAGCGCAGGGTTCTGTAGCTACTATCTTAGATATAGGAAAACGTCATAATACGCACGAATTTGCGTGTTAAATACGACCGCAGTGTTCAGCACCTACTGTCTCAGATATAACAAACGTCATATTATGAACAAATTTAAGTCCTTAGGTTAGGTTAGGTTTGACAGCCCTGTTGGCTCATTGGTAGTATGTCTGCCTGACCTGTAGGGCGTGGGTTCGATTCCCGCCAAGGACAAACTTTGTGTGGTATAAAAAAAAATGTTTGTTCTGTGTCTGGGTGTTCTGTATGTATTATAAGTATGTATTTACAAAAAAAAAGTATTTATGTATTCTATCAGTTATCTGACTTCCATCACACAAGCTCTGCTTAGTTTGGGGTCAGATGGCACTGTGTGTAATGTGTCCTACGATATTTATTTTTATTTATTTATTTAAGTAAAGTAGGTACCACCCGTAAAACCAGCTGAGATTCATTTTGTTCAATGAATGGCGTTTTACCATTATGTATCTTATTTGTGGTTGACGACCAGTGTCTTGTTTACGTTATTCACTGATATCTTGCGGTGCTGTAATTGCCGCAAGATATCCTAAAAAAATAACATTTTATATTAGAGAACGTATCCGGAGAATAGGGAAAATATTTGTTATTTGTATACCTCACGTGAATAGGGAATTCCTTTTGAGTAAATATATATTATTATAATTATTATTAATATTATTGTTTAAACAACTGATTCTGCAATAAATAAAATAGTTCGAATCGACTTCATACGAAAAGAATAAAATTTGCTCAAGATTTTTTTGTCACTATTTATTTGACCCTTTTCCACAGCACTATTCTAACATCTCGACTATGATTCAGTCAAACACCTATTTAAAAAAACACATTTTTGTTAAATGGTTTGAATAAATGGTTCAGACAGTTTCTACTTTTAAATATCGTGTGATTTTTAAACAGTGGATATTAAAGGTATCTTTATCGAACAGCTAAAGTATGATTGATCAATTTCAATGCAATATATAAGACAAAGACATCATAACTTTTAAACCGACTGCAAAAAGCAGGTAGGTTATCAATTCAACCAGTATTTTTGAGTAAATATATATAAATATATTGTAGGACACTACGATATCGTTAGATATCGTTAAGTACATAAAAGTTGATGATACACTTTCAGTTTCAGATGTAGACCAAGAATGCACGGTGTTTAGCGGTGTTAGCTATCTCGGCGCTCAGAACATATCGGATCCCAAGTCGGAGAGCGACATCCAGCGGATTATGAAGGAACTCAGCTCCATGCCCGAAAGTAGAGATGGAATCGCTGTCTCTATATCCATCCCTGTCTGTTCACAAGGACTAGTCGTGTGAGTAATAGATACGAGATATTTTTTATCTTTTTGTTTTTGGCATCGCACATTTTTGCGTTTTGCCAGTGTCAAGTAATTTGATATATTCAAACATATTAAAAAATTAAGTTAAATAAATCTTAAGTCAAAGTCAAACATAGCAAGTCAAGGTTGAGTCTGGTTATGCCTTAATAAAGTGGTGATAACTTATCTATAAGCTTTGATAGAGTTTTGGAACACGGTTTGTTTCACCATATTTTGTTACTTTCCCACACTCACACAATTACGCACATGAATAAAACGCCAATATTTTTTAACACACTCGAAATATCCACAAGTTATCGATACTACTAAATCTGTCACAGAGTATGCTGTCATAAAGAAAGAGACATAATATAGACAATAGACAACACTATTAATATTGTACACAAAAAAATTAGATCTAGATAGAGACAAAAAGTATCCTATTGTCATCTCGCAATTCCTCTTGCCTAGTGCGGAGACTATCTAGCGGTCTTCTGTCTTGCGACACGGTCTTTTGTCGGTATTTTTATTCACGATTTGACATACATACATATCTAATATCACTTGGTCTCCTGTGTTTGTCTTGAAGCGGATTGCCACCTTAAGAGTGCTTTTTTATTACTAAGTTTACGTTTGACCGCCATCACACCTGATGTTAATTGAAGAACTTGCCTAGATACCGATATAAGACTTCCAGGTTAGATCTATCGAGGAACACCCACCTAGGCAGCGCATTCACTATTTCGGACACGGATCGTTTGTTGAACAAGTGCCCCATTTGTTTTTTATTGTATAGATCCTAATACAAATGTCTTGTTCCACAGACTATACCAGGCAGACTCAAATAGCGTGATGACTCGATACGCCGTGAAGCGTATTTCATTCTACGCGCGCGGAGCTGCCGGATCTCCAGTTGCTTCGTGTTTCGCCTTCACCTGGTCTCACGGGGAGACTAAGGAGTCTGCTGTGTATAGATGTCACGTATTTAGATGTCATATCGCAGAAGCTGTCAACCAAGTCTCAAGTAAGTATTTACTTTATGGTACATTTTATCAATGGAACATATAGCATTGCATTGTTGCAAAATGTTGATTTTCTTATATTAAACTACCCACACTCTGTACGTAATTTTAAATTATTTAGCACCCCACCTGCTCACAATAATGTTTTGCAAATCAGCCCTTTTTATTGTCCACCACGCTGGCCAAGTGCGGGTTCGCAGACTTCACATATCCAAGAGAACTTTTTTGTAGGATCTCCCAGACATGTACATTGTAGTCATTGGCAATGCACACATAACTTAGAAAAGACAGAGGTCTGCGCCGTGGAATTCGAACTGAGGACCTCCAAATTGGAAGGCCATTGGAAGGCCGGTGTCCCAACTAAGCCGAAATTTCTAACTTAGTAATAAATGTCTCAAAATAATATGTTTCAACGCAGCGATGCCCTTGTCTTTGTTTTGCTTAAGTTCTGGGTACGGCTGTAACGGTTATTGACAGGCGCTATCTCGCACCATAAGGAGCATTTTTTGTCTCACTTTTAAAAATAAAAAAAGGCTTTTGTGTTCTTGTAGTTTTTCTGAAACATAGCAATTTCTATGTTCATTGAAAGAAAACGTCTAAAAGACGGGTTGGTTGGCACTTGCTCGAGTCAATTTTTTAATTGGAAGCTCTTTGATGCCCTTGTTCTTAGAGTAGTTAGCGCCGGTTAGTTTCTGTATATACATTCGACTGTATCAATGCGATTAACGACAGGCGCTTTATTGTTAAGTGTGCACATAACTACATATTAACTGATATACATCTTCCGTAAGCTGAGTAACCTTGCATTGTGGCTAGTTACTATTGAAAAAATTACCTCGTAGTATTCTAGAGTTACATCTCTAGTGTGTTAAGTTGTTTTCAGAACAACGTGGATGAGTATTTAATTAAAGCTAAAACAAAAAATAAAAATACATTTTGCGAATTAACTAATTAAAATATCTATCAATGATTATACAATATCCCCGATATCGTTATAGTAACCGGTTGCCGACACGTGTTTCGCCTCCACAAGAGTCATCTTCAGGACTTGTTGACTCTTCAAGTACTTTGTTAATGAGGGTTACATTTAATTTTCTTTTGATCTTTCCATAATATGAAGGATACACTAGATATCCAACTCTAGAATACCATGGATGAACTTCCACAAAGTAACGCCCGAATAATCAGTTATCTAAAAAATACCTCATAGATCTTACTAATTATAATTAGCACACTAAATATTCTAAATTTTTCTTTAAAAAAATTATGTTATATGTTTCTCAATCCACTGTTCGTACTCAACCTACTTTTAACCAATGTGTTTAAATTATTTTTGTATTTAGGCAAATTATTTTTAAACTTTTGTTACTTGAAACAAGTTTTTTTACTCCTGATAAAAAAAGTTGTGTCTACCTAGTATTGCCATCAACAATAAAATCTGTCATTTAGAAACTTGGGACTGGCGCTGAAAGAGAAGCGGTTTATATCCTCCTATACTTATTTATTTATTTAAAATTGCACTGCTCTTTGCAATCTGAGTTATTACTAAACTAATATTGCTTTATCCCTGACCTCTTTCCACCTGATTATTGCCAAAGTCCACTGGCCTAATAATGGCAAATCAGGACACATGATTATTTTCAATTGACGAGTCAAACACATCGTATGTTTGACCAACTATTTATTATAATCGTAGTGATTTGCGTTGCTGTAACAGAGACCAAACTCGGACTCAGTGTGTTAATGTTGCTGACGTTCTACAGATATTTTTGCGCAGTATTTTTTAATAAAAATTCAACTTTTAATTCTAAATAACCTTCAATTTTTCATAGTTAGTTTTACAAGTAACTTGCATGTGTAATGACTATCAGTGTGTTCTAAATTATTAGTTAGTGCGTTGTTAAATTGTTGTGAGTATGATTCCTCGTTACATTGAATTTGTTATCCAAATAAAATATATCTGGTATTTATGTATCTTTTGAGGGATCTTTACATAAAGGTTGTATATTACTAAGCATCCGTCGAATGTTTTCCGTATGTCCTAAGTTTTTTTTTTCTTTGAGAAATTGACATGGGTTGCATTGGAATGAAATTGGAATCGTCCGTGATCTCGCTTCGTGTCAAACGAAGATGCGGTGTACGATAGAGCAGGCTTGCCTAAAAGAAAACGATTCATTCGCGACTTGGCAGGGCATTTCACTGTTTGCTGTATTTATTCTTTACTAGAAATGTGTCTTTTTTCGTAAAATAATAATATGTAATATCGTAAAATTCGGTGCCTTCGGTGCATTTATCCTGACATTTTAGATGATTAGTCTCTGTGTGGCCACAACCATGTCTTTTAATCCAAAATACAGTGATATTTGCATGCTACTGCTCGCTGAAGTACTACTATTACAATCGTGCTGTACTTCAGACAAAACATTTATCGTACTAACGCAGGTTATCGTACTGTCAATGTTTACAATTGTAACCTAATCCAACAAAGTAAACAGTGAAGTATAGAGTGTCGTGACTGAGTCACTGGCCCTAGTCATGTGTATCTATTGTTTGAAACATTGTGACAAACTGTGTGTTAAAAGTGATTGAGTTTTCTTCGCACATACTTATTCTGTAAATGTAAGAATACAAATTAATTATTCACTCTAAATTTTCAAATACCATATTGTCATTTGGTGCTTGAAAATTAGGTTACCTGGAAAGATTTCCAGGAATTTTGAAAATTGCTAATTTAATAGATTTCTTCGTGCTCTTTCGGAATTTTCACTATGGCGCTTGCTTATTTTGAAAAAATGGCGCCCTGAAACAGCTATTTGATAATACATCTTATGCTACTAATTATACCACAAAAATAGTTATATCATAAATAAAATTTCCTATAATTTAGGTTATAACTTTTTTTGTAAGATGAGTAGTTTTAGCGTAAAAGTCGACTGTTGCTGCAAAGTCGATTCAACACCCTTTTTGGGCAAATAACTCATTTCCACACCACGATGACGTAAAGTAAGTGACGTGTTTTTTAAATTGTAGTATCCCCATTAGATTTAATCTATATGAAATGCACTGTTACTATACTTATTTAGCGCATTATCCTCAGCTTCGCTATTCCTGATGGACCAAGTGTTGCGGGTACATCGTCTTTAGTACCGATCGAAACGTCACAGATTATAAAAAACATCCTTATATAATGCATACAGAACATCCAGACACAGGACGAGTATCCATGTTAGTCACTCAAATATTAGTCTAGAGTGGGAATCGAATCCCCTTCAGCTCTTGTGAAATTCATTAACCAGATTAGAAGTCCAACCATATCGCCAAGTCTGAGCAATTTATTTTCATTGCTCATGTGTCATAAATACAATGCCGCAATAAAAAAAACCTGTTGTATTTTTTATTGTTCTGTTTCGTCCAAGTTCTCTTAACACGTGACATAGCCTTTTTTTTTTTTAATATTGTCAACAAGCGCATGCAATATTATTAACTATTAAACGATAACTTACAAATCTCATCGATAATTGACTGACATTTTAGAACTTTTCACACAGCGAATCCTACAAACACTAGTTCGTTCTATTATTCAATGTCGAGCTTGTTTTATAGTCGAGCGACATTAACGACTTCCATATCAGAATCGGATTGCATAGCAGAATACCTAAATGTAAATCAGAATACGCCCGCGGTCGTTTCAAGCAAACGCTATCGCAGTTTATCGTCTGTTTTTCACAAACGCGCCGGCGTTGATAGACGATGTTTGTTTTGTCGAAAAAAAGGAAAAAATAATCGGCTCACTGTGATTTTTTAAGTTTAATACATTGTGACCTTTTGATTACAAACTTATAAATAGTGTTGTGTTTGTTCAAATATTTCAACAAAGTAACGTTGTCCAAAATTGTGACGCAAATAAATACGAATTAAAAACTAAATAAGTTATATGATCGTTGTAAAATTTTGTTGGGAGTTGAGTGAACTACCGTGTGAAAACTATCAATTGTGTTATTTCGGGTTTATCATTGGATTTCTATTGTCATAGTTGGAAGTGGGTATCATTAAATTATTCATATGTACGAGGTTTCCGCCCACTCGTGGTTTGTTAATCCGGTCACATTCGAATATGTTTTTGTTGTTATCTACATCTGTTTATATAGATATCTATTTATGTGTGCTGCACGCTTTATCCATTACGGCGTAGATAAAGTTTCACATACCAGCTATTCGATATTTTTTTCAAGTATGAGATGAGATGATGGTAATACTTAGATAACGCCTGTCCTTGACTCTCGCCGCGATACCCGGTACTTTAAGTGTCAAAACAAGCCAAGAGCATCTGTCGTTTGCATTTTTCTTACTTACTTGAGACTTTCGTTGGTTATAATAGCTCTGTCATTTCAGTAGCTGTCCTTAATTTTTATTTTTTATTTTTTTATAGCTGACGTGCTATGTGTTTGACCACAACTCACCTGATGTTAAATAACGGTGTGGTCGAAGATGGTTAAGCACACCTAGCTTGGAATGTAACTGGCTCTCAAGTGTGGCTGCCGGAATACACCGTCAGATGTTTGGGTTCAGATGTTCAACTTGAGGGTGGTAGCTAGCCAGCCGAGTACTAGAAAGTACCCTACCACCATCCTACGGTTTCCTCACGATGTTTTCTTTCACTGGCAGCTCAAGTTTATGAACCCACGCCCTTAGGCGTGTGAACCAACCGCGCTAACCACTGAGCTATCATCGCAATATTTTTTATTTTGATGGATGAGGTTATACGATTCCTTATTATAGTCCCGGTGAAATGGGCTATATTTCCCCCCTTTAATTAGTTTTTTCTCGAGTTTCTTTTTCCTTGTTTGTTTTTACCTTTTTTTATAAAGCATCCCTGTTTAACATTGTAACAGAGCAGAATAAAAACAAAGTACGCAGTTGTGAAATTCATTAACCAGATCAGAAGTCAATCATGCCCAGAGAGCGCTTGCCTTGACACGCCGGTCTCGGTTGAACTCCTTAGTTTCGTAATTACGAGTACTTGTAAAGGGTACGGCTTTGACATAATAGAACCTTGTTAATTCATGGCGCTCAAACAGAACAAGAAGTTGACTATTGTACTTTTTGTGGTCATTAAACTAATTGTGACGTAACAAGAATTAGGTGTATTCATGATGCTGAAACATTACACCGAAATCTAAGTTATTGAATAAAAACAAACAAAATGCAAAATTATTTACTTAATATAAAGTAGTTCTAGAAGCTCTCAAACTAGATGGTGCCAGGAGCCAACGCCTTAACTTTTTACGTTTTTGAACAAATGTTTTTATATTTCATAATAAAGTGAATCGTAAATAGATTCGTATAAAACAAAATCACTAATATTATAAAAGGCAAGATTTGTTTATATGTTTGTATATGTTGGTTACTTGTTTACGCTGTAACAGCTGTACGGATTTGGATGAAATTTGGAACGAAGATAGTGTATCCCTCGATTAACATATAGTTAGTCAATTCAAGGGTTAAAATACGGGGCGTAGCTTGTAATAAAATAAAATAATTAAGTTACAAGTATATATTTACAATTTAAAAAAAAACCGTCACCATGCACCTAAGCCCAAACACGGCTTTATAGGTTTTAGATATTTTCGTTTAAAAATCCAATCTACTGAACCGATATTTATGGAATTTCTATGGGACCACCTGGGAAGTATACCCTCTTAAACAAAAAAAGGATTTTTTAAATCGTTACAAGCGTCTTCGAGTAATCGGGAAACATACATAAAAAAAAGAAAGATTCCAGCGAATTGAGAACATTCTTTTTTTTGAAATCGGTTAAAAGTATTTCAAAGTTCTTCTTGACTCTAATTTCCTGATCTCTATGCAAGCGGCGAATAGAAGTTACGTCATATTTAGGCTAGACGTGATGTTAGGGACTGAATTGGGATATTTTTTCCTTCCTTATAATAAGTGCTAGTATAGAATTTCCGTACATACATATGTGGAGCTCATAGAATCAATGTTCTCAATTCCCAAAATAAAGTTTAAGGCCAGGTTACTCCAAAAAAAGTATTTTTTTTCAATACATTTTATTTATAGTACAAAACATGTTGAGTAATCAATTTTTTTACATATGAAAGTACATATATGAAATTACTTGAATTTTTTTTTTCTTTCAAAATGGCGGTCCTGAAAATGGCTGCTGAAACTCATCTGATTCGTAGATGGATGACATAATTTCTTGGAAAAGAATTATCTGAAAGCAAAAAAGAAAACGGTTTCATGTTCTGTATCGAATTGGTTATGGCCTCAAGCAGAACCAGAAATATTCATTATTATTTAAAAAAGTTATAAACAATTAAAAGTGAAAAAAAATTCAAAAGTCCGCCATTTTTTTTTTAATTGAAAATGTTTCATTCTGCTTGAGTAACCTTTGTAACTTTTTTTTTTTCTCCCATGGAGATCTTTTATAGATACCACCGGCTTCGGGGAAGCAGGTGGTTATGTGGGACTCTCCGCCATTGTAGCGGCCTACCCACTAAAAACTGGGGTGTTTCTGCCTGGCAGCTATGTGATGGGGCTACGGGAACGCTTTCGCACTCGTCCGCGGCCCCGACGGCGCTGGTCCCCTGGGACCCTTCCTTATTAGGGGTGGAGCTGGAGAGCCTCCATCCCTCATTCCTTGAGGGGCGTGCGGAAACACCGCGCGCGCCGCCTCTGAGACCTTTGTACCCTGGATTAACTCATACACCTACTGCTTTTTATTCCGGCTACGAGTGAAACCGTGGGGCGCTGCTAGTAAAAATGGGAAACCAACCAACAATGAATTAAAATTAATGAAAACAAAGAGTTAAATTGTATTTATTACATTGTCCCAGGTTGTTTCGCGAAAGCGTTCGAGCGCATTCCCCGTTCGATGGCTTCGTCACTAGTCGGCGACCTGAGCGCAGCGCCCTCCATGACGGGCTCCCTCACCGAGGGGCTCGGGCCGGCCGCGCCGCCGATGCAACTCATGCATGTTCTGGAATGTACTGTGGATATCAAGGAAACCGACGCTAAGGTAAAATTGCGACTTTTTTTAAATGAGTGATTGACCACAGCTCACCTGATATTAAGTGACGTCTGGGTCTAAGATGGTAAACACATTGCGAAAAATTGCGAAAAGCATAAATTACCACAAATAAAAAAAAACACCATGACTTTTACTTATACCTACAGGTTTTTTTTAAATAAAGAAGTTTTTGGAATTCGTATTTCATTTATGTTCAAATTATTTTGCAGGGTACTTTCAGTCACGTGCCCAAAGAGAAACTCGGTTTCAAGCTGCGGGGAGGCATAGACAAACAAGTGACGATCAACGTGCAGCAAGTGACGAATAATGTGCAGACAGAAGTGGACGACCCGCAGGTGAATCTCTAATAAAATGCTATTGATCGATACAGATGTTATATTTCCGAAACTGTTTACTGCCACAGTGGAAGACGCCTTCAAGCTCCTGGAATGGAAAGGATTCGGCATCAATATTAATGGCGAATACATCACTCACCTTCGATTTGCCGACGATATAGTGGTCATGGCAGAGTCGTCGGAGGAACTCAGCACAATGCTCGAAGACCTCAATCGAGTTTCTCAACGGGTGGGTCTTAAAATGAACATGGACAAAACGAAGGTAATGTTGAATGCCCATGTTGTGCCCACCCCAATATCAGTTGGGAGCTCGGTTCTTGAAGTTGTTGACAAGTACATTTACCTAGGACAAGCAGTCCAACTAGGTAGGTCCAACTTCGAGAAAGAGGTCAATCGTCGAATCCAACTCGGCTGGGCAGCGTTCGGAAAACTGCGCAGCGTTTTCTCGTCCGAATTACCTCAGTGCCTCAAGTCGAAAGTCTTCGACCAGTGTGTGTTACCAGTGATGACTTATGGCGCCGAAACGTGGTCTCTGACTATGTGCCTTCTTAGTAAGCTCAAAGTAGCACAACGAGCTATGGAGAGGGCTATGCTCGGAGTTTCCCTACGAGATCGAATCAGAAATGAGGAGATCCGTAGGCGAACTAAAGTAGCCGACATAGCCCAGCGGATTAGCAAGTTGAAGTGGCAGTGGGCAGGGCACATAGCACGCAGAACCGATGGCCGATGGGGCTGCAAAGTTCTAGAGTGGAGACCACGGACCGGCAAGCGCAGCGTAGGACGTCCACCCACAAGGTGGACAGACGACCTAATAAAGACCGCAGGAACGCGCTGGATGCGAGCCGCTTCCAACCGGTCTTTATGGAAGTCAATGGGGGAGGCCTATGTCCAGCAGTGGACGTCATGCGGCTGATGATGATGATGATGATGATGCTGCTCACATACAGCACACATAGGTATTGCAAAAATTTACAAACACCTTTAGACATACACAGCTTGTTTGACGAATTGCTTGCAGTATGAAGGAATTAAGGTAATAAAATTGTAGTTTTAAAGAGTTTCTAAACTTTTTTAATACAATAATTTTATTTTTAATGTTAAGGAAAAACACAAATTTTAGTAAAAATAGTAGGTAATCAAAAGAAATATTTTTTTCTGAGTTTTCGATATTTATAAGCAACTAGCACCTCTGAAACTTGCTTCTTAAATTGACCTAAGGAGCCAGAGAAAACATCCACACTGTCACTGATATCATAGAACCATCAGTAATCATTGTAATATTCATATCGTCATCATCTCAGCCGCAAGACGTCCACTGCTGGACATAGGGCTTTCCCATTGACTTCCATAAAGACCGGTTGGAAGCGGCTCGCATCCAGCGCATTCCTGCGGTCCTTATGAGGTCGACTGTCCACCTTGTGGGTGGACGTCCTACGCTGTGCTTGCCGGTCCGTGGTCTCCACTCCAGAACTTTGCAGCCCCATTAACATTTAAATTGCCCCTATAGTCACAAAGGTTCATAACCTTTATTAGCATAATACAATATTTTTAAGAATAAAACTTATGCTAAACGCTATACAGATAGAGAGGTTGTTCTGATGTGTTGAATCATATTTACAGGGTTAGTAAGACCAATTTTAAAGGCAGATAACTGATTTAATTTATTTAAAATCCTGTTCTTGTCTAATAGACTGCAACAAAAAAGACAGTAACATTTTAAAAAGTTCAGACCTCTCAACTGAAGCTTTCATGAACTTGGAAACTACTTTTTAAATATTAAAAATATATATACGTAGTTATAGGCTCATTATTACTGACAACTTTTATTGTGATTACAACTTTATATTAGTCTACCGTTGACGTGGTACCTCTCAAATTGTTATTGTTAGTCCGTCTCTACTGGATGAAATAAATTGTTACGATATGAAACGGCGTTGTCTTCAATTTTACAGACCACCTACACGGGCGGACTCTACATTGAGAGATGTTTTGGAATTCTCCTCGCTCCTGGCAGGAGTGTTAAACATTCTGATATGAGGCTACTCGAAATGGTGAGTTTTATTTCTTAAATGTGTGAAAGCGGTCGGGTTGGTGTCGGCTAAAATGCTATCTATTTTATTTGAACCGAGTTGTTTATAGGAGGAAGAAATGAAAATTCACTCAAAAAGAAGCGCCATCTATCGGTTTGACGCTTCACTACTACAACTAACGTATAGCTAAAATAGATCGAACCTCTCAGAGTGGCGCTATCTAGATGACATTAGGCAAATAAATCCAAAGAATATATAGGCTGATGAAGAATAGCTTAATTTACGTTATTGCCATATTTATATATACTTATAATGATATAGGCCTCGATCTTTATTCATGGAGCTGGGCTTGCTTGGATAGATCCTGGCAGAGAGAAATACACAAAAACCCCCAACGGAAGTCAGTGACTAATAACACCCCCTTTTTTTATAAAAATGGGCCACATCCTAAGTACACTTCTTCTTGGTGTTAGATTTCCTTAGCAGGAGGTCGTCTAAGTAGTTACCACCGCAGTACTACATATTCTGCCGCAAAGCAGTAGTGTGGAAACATTACTGTGTTACGGTTTGAAGGGTACTGGAACTAGTGAAATTACAGGGATGTTAAAACTAACCATCAAAAGTTTTAAAGTAATTACTTTCAAAGCATCGATGTCCTGGATTTTGTTTTGTTACTCAAATTACTGTGTATCGCTGCAACGGTCATGGACATGCGTTATTTATTACCATCAAGAGAGGGTATCGTTCGTTTTATTACTTTCACATTAAAAAAAAATACTTCTAAGTTCTGCCCGCTGTATTTCTTGCTCTGAATACACGCTTATTTCAGGTGAGCGGGTCATCGGGTGGGTCAGGGTGCTCGGTGTGTGCGTTGTGGAACGCGGGTGAGTCGGCCCTGGCGGCTTTCAACGTGGCGAGCGGAGACGGCGCTCCGGCTTACATGTCACTGGCCTTGGATCTCGTCATCAGAGGCATTCCCGACCCGCTTAGGTAATTAATAACTAACTAAAAGTAAATTTGTTACATAGGTTGGTTAGTTTTTTTAAATATTTAATCAGATTACATCAATTACGAACATTGATTAACAACGAAATACTTAACACTAGTAAAACAACTGGTGGCTTTATCGCTAAAAGAGATCTCTTACAGGCAACTCAAATAAAGTGGAATAAAGTTATATTCTATCATATTCCAATAATCCCACTTCCCACTATTATTATAAATGTTAAAGTATGGATGGATGGATGTTTGTTACTCAATCACGCCAGAACGGCTGAACGGATCTGGATGAAATTTTGCATGTAGATCTTTAGACCCTGGAATAAAACATAGGATACTTTTCATCATCATTATCATCCATCACCACGCGGGTGAAACCGCGGGGCGCAGCTAGTACATTATATACAACTTTTACTACAACTTGGCCCTGTGATAGTGATAATCAGCTTCCATAGAAAAAAATAATTGACATTTAAAATATACGTAACAACGAACTATTTTCGCGACTTCAGTTGGCTCCTAATAAAATGTATTCACAATGATGGTTATATCAGCACGTGTAAGTATCTACTACTGAACAGAATGTTTTCATTACACATCTCGTTGTTACAGATTGGTGATAGAGACACCAGTGAAAATATTTCCACCTACAGAAAGGTTTTGGTACTATTCAAAGAGGCCTTTAGTTCAGCAGTTCTACATCAATCTGAAGGAGGTTAGTTGATTAATCGAATTATTTTGGGGGAAGGCATTATTCTTTCCGAAGAAACAAAATTTATTTTTCACATTAGCATAAATTAAATTTATTGAAATAATATGGGGCTGTAGTATTTCATTTACTATTTTTATCAATTAGCTTTATAATAACAACCCATTTACTTCATTCTTGTTAAAGGAAAAATTGCTCCAAATTATAATAGGGCGTAGCCAAAAACAAAAAAAGGTATTATTCCCGCGATACGTCATAATTGCTAAGTAAAACAAGTAACAAGATATGGATTGTAGTTTTGGCGGGAACGCGGAAAAATCTTATTTTTGAATTAATAATAATAATTTATTGAAACTAAGAAAATGTACAAAATAAAGGGAGTGTTAGCACCCGAACAAGAAGATCTGCATCTCGGGCACTAACTCCTTCCTGCGGTTGGCACTTTATACATAATTACAGGTAACATTATTAATACTTTACAATTATTAGAATACAATTATAATCAATATTATTAGACACTAATCTAAGGAAAATGACCACATAATACAACCAAAAAAACCCAACAACCAACAAATGATGTTCAATACAAAATTGTATTATTTTCTTAAACTTGTGTTTATTTTTCGAGTAAAGTAGTGGCGACTTTACTGTAAGCTTCGATGGAGTTTTGGAAGCAACACAAAAAGTCATGATTCACCACATTATATCACTTTCCCACACTCACGCTTGTAATTCGGCACTTTATGAATAAAACAGCACTATTTTTATACTTAAACACTCGAAAAAACACTAGAAAAAATACAATGGGGCGACACGACTATTTCCGTGTTCCCGCTAAAACTCACGATAGTAGTTAGGAGTTACGAGGAAACAAAACAGCATATAGGTTTTATGAGCTTCTTTTAGTTTGATAAAAACTAATTTGTTTGTAGTGCGTGGACGCGTTGGGTCAGCTCCAGTACGAAGTGGCGAGTATAGAGACGATGGGCGAGCTGGACCGGTCTCGGCTGAACTTGCCGCTGTCGCTGTCGAGCCTGCTCCCGTCCCCGCTGTCCGCCGCGCCCGCGCCGCCCTCGCCGTCCGAGCCGGACTCCGGTACGCACATTACTTGATTTATTACTGATTCAGATTCATATAATATTCTTATTTTAACGGTTTATTGTAAACATACAATAAGATTTCTCTTAGTCACGAATCCACAAATATACAGGGCTATAAGCTTGCAGTGTACTAACCCGAAAGGGGGTCATTGGATCATTAAGAACGACTTTTCCTATAAACACAAAAGAAATCGTAAAAAAAATATTTTTTTTAATAAAAAAAAACGCAATTTCAGATTTAGCCATAGTTACAGTTTTTCCTAATGGTGTCTACAATAACCCCCTTTCGGGTTAGTACACTCCAAATTCATAACCTTATGTATAATAGTAGTATAAAAAAAGAAGAAAAAAACAGTTGAATAAATTCACTGACCATCGCGACCAAATTGAGCAGCTGTTTCGTTTTTTTTTTTTTTCACGAATTTAGACTTATGCCTATACTAATTCAACAAGTCATACAAAATTAATTGGTAACATAATTATATACATATATTTATTCTTTGTTTTTCTGCAGATGGTGACGAGCCGTTGCTGAGCGGCACAGGGGAAGTGTCCAAAGATTGCGGTGAAGACGTGCTGGTTAATTGGGCTCAAGTATTGCGAAGGTATAGTAATCTTTCTGTATACATATTTTTTCGTATTTAAATTTCAAAGAAATGGCTGGCGCGATCAGTATTATAACCAACTTTAAGAAACCGGCCAAGTGCGAGTCGGACTCGCGCACTGAGGGTTCCGTATAAACCTGTAGGTATAAGTAAAAGTTATGGTTCTTTTTTTTATGGTAGTTCATGCTTTTCGCAATTTTTCCTTTATATGTGCTATAAGACTTTGCTTCGTACCAAATTTCAAGATTCTGAGTTCACGGGAAGTACCCTATAGGTTTAGATTTCCTTGCGAGTGTCGAAAATATGCAGCATAAACGGCTGTATCTATTGATTTCGTTGGCTTAGAAGTTTTTTTCACAGCTCTAAGGGACAGTAAACCTGAGTATTTGATATGAATTTCAGCTTAATCCTCCGCGTGATCCTGAGACAGAGGGTCTTTACAGACAGACGGACAACAAAGTGATCCTATAAGGGTTCCGTTTTTCCATTTTGAGGTATGGAACCCTAAAAAAGGAATGTTCTCAATTTGATCTGTATTTTTAGGGTTCCGTACCTCACAAGGAAAAAACAGAACCCTTATAGAATCACTTTGTTTTTTTTTTTGTTAGTGTACATATGTTAATCCCTCCTACATTGGTTAAATCTATATCTTTAAACGAGCAATTTTGTATATATATATATTCTGAAACTCGGAAACGGCTCCAACGATTTTCAACAAATTTTGTATCCAGGGGGTTTCGGGGGCGAAAAATCGATCTAGCTAGGTTTCATTTTCAGAAAACGTCGTTTTATCCATGTTTTCAGCCGAGCAATGCTCGGTCAACCAGGTACTGAGATTAAAATGCTTATGTTTTATTGTGTAGAGAAAGTGTGATTATTGTCAAATATCTTAAACCTGGAATAATAATATAAAAATTATTATTACAAAGATTCATTATATAGAAGAGATCCATTTTTTTTATTGTTGACAGTCTTGTTGTTTGATCACAGCTCATCTGATATGACGGTGCGGTCGAAGATGGTAAAACACACCTTTCCTGAAATGGAACTGGCTCTCATGTGAAGCTGCCGGAACACACTGTTAGGTGCTTGGCAGTTTTTCAATTTGAGGGTGGTAGCTAGCCAGTCGAATAATAGAAAATATCCCCGACTGCTATGGTTTCCTCATGATGTTTTCCTTCACCGGCAGCTCAAGCTGTGAACGTGTGAACCGACCGCGCTAACCACTGACCTATCATAGCTACAATATAGATAAAATTACAATTGTAGTAAGCTTTTGTTTGACAGCCCTGTTGGTTCATTGGGAGTATGTCTGCCTGAGCTGGAGGGCGTGGGTTCGATTCCCGCCAAGGACAAATGTTTGTTTGGTATAAACAAATGTTTGTTCTGTTTTTGGGTGTTCTGAATGTATTATAAGAATGTATTTACAAAAAAAAAAAAGTATTTATGTATTCTATCAGTTATCTGACTTCCATCACACAAGCTCTGCTTAGTTTGGGGTCAGATAGCGCTGTGTGTAATGTGTCCTACAATATATTTATTTATATATTTAATATATTTATAAAGCTAATGCTAAAGCTTGTGTAGTTAATGTATTAATATTTATAACTGTAAACTGTAACCAAATATGAAAAGAAAGATCCACAAAAAAAAATGCCTTGCTGAGTTTCTTGCCGGAGTCTTCTCAGTTGAAGTGTAATTACGAGCCGGTGGTAGATTCAAACATGTAACTTAACGTTCATAAGTGCTTTACCAGGGCCTAAACTGAATAAATGACATTTTGATACCCAATAGATGTGAACAATAAAGATAAAATATTAATATACACACATTCACGTAGGCAATCAATAGACACTAATATAAAAGTTAGTTCATCTCAAGTGCAAACACTAACAAGCAATGTACGTTTTCAGCTGGACCGGACCGCGGCCGCGCGCGTTAAACCATCTCGTCAAAGTCGGCGTGCCCGAGGCTCTGCGCGGGGAAGTCTGGCTGAGGCTGGCCGGAGTCGACCAGAACGACAAGCTTATGGAGACCTACCGCACGCTCATAAGTAAAGTTAGTATTGCGTAGTATACGAAACTTCTCAAGAAAAAAATCGTGTCTGTGACGTCATCTATGTACGTGAACGATTAAGAAAAAACTAACAATTCAAAATTTTATTAGTAACTAACTAGCGTAACGTACCCGTGACTTCGTCCGCGTTAATTTTAGAATTAGTCATGAAACTTGCGCTATTTTATCATCCGTCAATATGACATTTGACATCTGTCAATCTGACATCTGCGTGATTGAGTAACAAACATCAAACATCCAAACATACAAACTATACCCCCATGGTGATGGATGATGATGATGATGAAAAGTATCCTATGTTTTATTCCCAGTCCTAAAGTATCTATTAGTATATTTATAGTATATAAAAAATCACCAATTTTTTTAACCGGAAAACTTAAGTTCTAAATGACTGGACTATAAGCAGATACTCTTTCTATATGTTACGATTGTAGCACACTTCGTTCCCCTCTAATTTTAATTGGCGTTTTCATTCATGCTTGTCTGTTTCATACATGCTTTTGTCAAGGATTTTCTTTAAAACATGTTCAATTTGGTTGTGATACGTTTGCCTGAAAAGTATAGAAAATAGATAAATGTATTTTTATTAAATTTGTTCTAGGATTGTCCATTTGAAGCGGTTATCCAGCGCGATATAGCGCGCACGTTCCCCGCACACGACTTCTTCCGCGAAGCCGGCGGCCTCGGGCAAGACTCGCTGCTTCGTATGGCGCGAGCGTATGCCGTGTACGACCACGAAGTCGGCTATTGCCAGGGACTGAGCTTCCTGGCCGCCACCTTGCTATTACACGTGAGTATACAGGGTTATAAGAATCATAAATAATAGTCTAATATAATAAATATCGTAGGACATTTCACACAGCACCACTTTTTTTTTTATCATTAGCTTCGTGTTTGACCATAGCACACCTGATGTTAAGTGACAGTGTGGTCGAAGATGGTAAAGCACACCTAGCCTGGAATGGTACTGGCTCTCAAGTGAAGCTGCCGGAACACGCCGTTAGGTGCTTGGCGGCAGATTTTTAACTTGAGGGTGGTAGCTAGTCTCTGACATTAGAAAATACCCTACTGCTATGGTTTCCTCACGAAGTTTTCTTTTATCGGTAGCTCAAGGTCATTGTTAGGGTTTGAACCCGCACATTTCGGCATGTGAACCGACCGCGCTAACCACTGAGCTATCATCGTTACACAGCATCTAGCCCCAAAATAAATCTTGTTCTTTGGTAACCTGGTAGAATACTTTATATTCCTTTTTTTTTGTAAATACAAGTACATACAGATAATTCAGATTAAGAACAAACATTTGTCGTCACAAAAATACTTGTCCTGATTGGAATCGAATCCAAGCCCTACAGTTCTTGAAGCAGTAATTCTACCAAATGAGCTAATAAGTCAGACGACGACGTTAAATCAACCATGAAATTAGCTGCTTCCATACATTCTGTTGAAGGGCAATGTAATTTTTCTATAGAACTGCTGTTTTTTTTTCTCGTTATTTCAGGTTGTTTCTATAGTTTGTCATAAATTTTTCTTGCTTCATCAGATGCCGGAGGAGCAAGCGTTCTGCCTGCTCGTCCGTCTCATGTACGGATACAGACTGCGAGAGTTGTACAAGGATGGCTTTGAAGCGCTGTACATGAGGCTGCACCAACTCGACAGGCTGATGGAAGTAAGTATAATGTAACAAATATCTTATTCACTTATTAACTTTAAACTTATTCTGCATGCTCTAATTCCCCCATGCCCATTTAAATGTAATGATACAAACAATACACTTTACTGTAGGAGATATTGTCTATGACCATTGCAACGATACACAGAAATTTTAGTAACAAAACAAAGGTCTGGATAGCGCTGCTTTGGTGCTTATTGGTATTAAATTTCGTTGAAACAACTCAAACCAAATTATTTTTTTTGCAACCAAGATATTCGAATAAAGCCATTTCACGTAAACCCACTAAATATTGCTGAGACGACGAATTATATATAATTCGCGATGAACATCAATATTTTTATTGACATTTATGCTTTTTGACCTTCATTGACCTAAAATATATATTGAAAAGAAAAAAAAACTCATACAGCAGGACATGCCAGCTGTTTTACCCAAATAGGCCTGTCGTGTTAAGCTAAACTAATGAATATTATTATATTAGTATTATGTATATACTAACATTACGTTCCATATGCTAGGAACAACTGAACGACCTGCGCGCCCACTTCCTAGAGCTGGGCGTCGAGCCTCACATGTTCGCGTCGCAGTGGTTCCTCACAGTCTTCACGGCGAGGTTCCCGCTACCATTAGTAAGTCACAACTTTTTCAAAGAAGGTGTCATTATGAGTACACAGTAGTACTTTGACTTTGCAGTACTCAGCCGAAGGGAGATTTTTGTTTTACAACTTTACGATGGCGCCAAGATAGATATAGCGAAAAAACTAGAAATAACGTTTACAATTTATAAAATTTTAATAATTTTTATTATTATTTTTTTGGACTTATTGCCAGCGTCTGTGTTTCCAACTAAGTACAACCCGGGTTCGTTCAAGAAAAATGTGAACAGGTATTTCCTAGGCAAGCGTGCTACATCTTCGGCCACATCGTCGCTTTCCATCAGGTGAGATCGTGGCCAAAAGCATGCCTAGTCCGTTGTAAAAATAAAAGTTTCGCTTTGTATTGCCGTTTCGCAAAACTCTGTTGTTATTTACTGATATTTGAATTTGTCAATAAAAAAATATATACTTATGTAAGTATTCTAACAGTGATCTGGCCCTCAAAGTACAAGCTTTGCTTTGTTTAAGGCTAGATGGCGCTGTGTGGAATGTCCTAGGATATTTTTTTTATATCTAGCTGACCCGGCGTACTTCGTATCGCCTAGCAGTCAACAGACATACCGACAGCAGCGCCACCTACCAGATCCAATTGTGTTTTCAAACCATCCAGGAACCCATTGAAATATACACACAAAATTTCATTCAAATCGGTCCAGCCGTTTAGGAGGAGTTAGGTGTCAAAACGTATATTTTAGTCTTTCTGGTATAGCAGTGCTATAGAGTTACAGTTTCTGGCAAGATTTGACAAGTTGACTATCGAAAAAAATATATTCTAGTTTTTTCTATTTGAGAAAAAAATACACTATGGTGTAGTTTTCGCTTTTGTAGATAGTAAGAACTCCAGGAGCACTGCCACATACAAAAGCTTAGCGGCTTAGCTTAAAAGGTTTCCAGTAGTTTCCGAGAGACAAAGTTGTAATAAGCGTTGTTGTTACCAGGTGTACCACATTCTGGACGTGTTCTTGCTGCAAGGCATGGACACGCTGTTCCAAGTGGCGATGGCTTTACTCTCGCGCTCCAGGAAGGATCTATTGATGCATGACTTCGAAGGAGTACTCAAATACTTCAGGTGTTTACATCACTCGTTATCTAATATAACAATTTTTACTTACTCTTATCTACTTAAATATTATAAAATAAAGAAGCTTAAGTCTGTATGCCTGCTTCTATTAAAACACGGGATTTAACCAATTGACCAATTGGGATTATTATTTATAGACATTTTTACGGAAAATTTCTATAAATACTCATTAGTCCGGTCGTTTAGGTAAGTAAATAATAATAAATAATAAATAAATGTTGTAGGACACATTACACACAGCGCCATCTGACCCCAAACTAAGCAGAGCTTGTGTGATGGAAGTCAGATAACTGATAGAATACATAAATACTTTTTTTTTTGTAAATACATACTTATAATACATACAGAACACCCAGACACAGAACAAACATTTGTTTATACCAAACAAACATTTGTCCTTGGCGGGAATCGAACCCACGCCCTACAGTACCAGATATTCTGCCGCCAAGCAGTAGTGTGTAAACATTACTGTGTTCCGGTTTAAAGGGTACTGCAGCTATCGTAATTATAGCGCTGTTAAGACTAACCAACGAAAGTCGAAAGTATTGAGAGCCGAAGCAGCGATGTTATGGACTTTGTTTTACTACTCAAAGTTCTGTATATCGCTGCAATAGTTGACAGGCGCTATCTCTTACCATCATCAGAGTGTCCCGTTCGTCTCATTACTTTAACATTAAAGAAAAATCCTAATTAAACTTTTGTGTAAGTAGAGTTATTTAAAATTCTTTATTTTGTAATTCTATAAGTTGTCAAAATATATGTGACAGAATGTTATTTAAGTCAATATTTACTATGAAGAAAAAGATAAAAATCGTCTTCATTTAATAATTATATCTTATCTATTTTCAAATGATTTCCACTTCAAGATAAACATCAAACTTAGGCCTATATTTCGTACAATTTCCGTTTCAGGGTAACGTTACCAAAGAAGTGTCGTGCGGAAGAGTCGTCCCGGCAGATAGTGAAGCTAGCTTGCAGTATACGAGTCAAGCGGTTAGCCAAATATCAGGCAGAATATGAAAAGTTTATGAAAGGTGAGTCAAATTCAATATGCATTTTTTTATCACAGGCTTTCTATTTCAATTTACGGACTTGAAACTTTTAGTTGTTTTAGAAACACATTTTTTTTAAATGGCTGACAGGCTTGGTCGTTTGACCACAACTCACCTGATGTTAAGTGACGGTGTAGTTGAAGGTGGTAAAGCACACCTAGCCTGGAATGGAACTGGCTCTCAAGTGAAGCTGCCGGAACACACCGATAGATGCTTGGCGACAGATTTTCTACTTAGGGTGGTAGCTAGCCAGCCGAGTACTAGAAAGTACCCTACCATCACGCTATGGTTTACTCACGATGATTTCCTTCACCGGCAGCTCAAGCTCATTGTTGGGGTTTGAATCCACATCCTTCGGCATGCGAACCGACCGCGCTAACCACTGAGCTATCATCGCTACAAACTTTTAAAATCAAATTTTTACTAGTTTTAACGCTCCTTTATTTCCGTAGATATATAATTTGTTAATATTATGTAGTATACAGTCCTTTCTAAGTTTTGGCAATAAATTTCTTTTTACCCGATTACATCGGAGCTGAAAAGATGAATTATGTTTTTAGCAGTCGTACGTGTGTTTGTATTATTCGTTAAGTGACGGTTGTGGTCAAAGATAGTAAACACACTTGTAATGGGAACTGGTTCTCAATTGAGGCTGCCATAACTCACCATTGTGTGAAAGTTCCCTACCACCATGCTATGGTTTCCCCACGATGTTTTCCTTCACCAGCAGCTCAAATTCATTATTGGGATTTGAATCTATGCCCTTCAGTGTGTGAACTGATCGGGCTAATCACTGAGCTAACATGTATATAACAGTGTTCTAGGTATATATTTAGTTTATTATCGCTTAATAGTCGTTCCAGCAACAACAGAAATGAGGATTTTAAATAAAAAAACTTGACAAAAATTTAAAACACTTAAAAATAATTTTTAGAAACTTTAACAATAGTTAAAAAAACTTGACGATAATTAAAAAACCTATCTGGAACTTTACTTATTATCTAAAACTAAACATAAACATAAAAGCTCAAACAAAACACGAATTAAAATAAAAACAAAAACCACAAGTATTTATGTATATTCTCTCCTCGCAGCAGTAACCACTTGCCCATAACAGTATAACCATGTATATATATAACAGTTTAGACAAGTGAACAACTTAAAGCACTTGTGTCAACATATTAACTGCAGTTGTTCATATTTTTTATTATAAAGATCTACATGTGCTTTGTACTTATAACCATTATGACATGCGTTTATCAATATTATTCAAGAGTATGTTTATCTTAATGATAGAATCGGCAGAGAAAGAGAAGATCAACGTAGAAATGGAGAGGCTAAAGGCGATAAATACGCAACTACAGCAAGAGAAAGAAGCTCTCGAAAATCAGCTAGCAGATGTAAGTAACATTTTATTAAAATTAAAATAAAAATGTTTATTTATAAGAATATTTATATTCAAACATTCTAGGTAGCTAGTAAGTGTACAGAAATTTTAAGTCAAATTTAATTTACATAGGTAAATAATTTTATTTAAGCTTGTCTTTCAAAGAGTCATATTTTTTTATGGTTGTCAATCTGTAGTTGATAAGGTCGAAAATGGTCAGGCGCAACTTAACTTGAGGGTGGTAGCTAGCCAGCCATGTACTAGAAAATACCCTACAATTACACTATGGTTTCCTCACAATGTTTTCTTTCACCGGCAGCTTAAGCTCATTGTTGGGAATGAACCGACCGCGCTAACCACTGAGCTATCATCGCTACAAATGTCATAATAACACTTGTCCATCAGAAATTGAAATAGTTTATTGTTTCTTGATACGTCATCTGGAATCAAAATTTGTAGTTTTGGCGGGAACGCGGAAAGAGTCGTGTCGCCACATTGTATTTTTTTCCAGTGTTTATGTTTAAAAATAGTGGTGTTTTGTTCATAAAGTGCCGAATTACAAGCGTGAGTGTGGGAAAGTGATATAATGTGGTGAATCATGACTTTTCGTGTTGCTTCCAAAACTCCATGGAAGCTTATAGTAAAGTCGCCACTACTTTACTAAAGCACGACTAGATTTGACCGGCACGGACGACACAAAATACAGAAACATTGAAACTGGCAGAATTCACAGAGTGCGATGCCATGAAGAAAGAGGAAAGGTGTAACCAAAGTTACGTCATATTCTAACATGTTAAAATAATATGAGTGTGTCCAATCTAATCAATATTATTTTAATTTTCCAGGCGCGGTCTGTCGCCGATGAATGTAAGAAGGACTCTGGTCACCACGCGGCGGTGGCGCGGGACTACCGCCAGATATGCGCGAGGCTCGACAAACAATTGCACAATATGCAAGACTATGTCAAGGACTGCGTCAACTGTAGTGTCAAACTCGCGCAGAAGGACAATAAGGATGGTTTGTACAATAACATTACTCACATCACACATCACATCATCAGCCACAGGACGTCCACTGCCGGACATAGGCCTCCTCCTGGGGGGGTTTTGCCAATACTCGCCACGCTTGGCAGGCGGGTTGGCGAGCGCAGTTAGGTGTGATTGTTCAAGGAAGACGCTGCTGCCCATCTTCCTGATTACATACCTTAGCTGACTCTTACGGCAACCACGGGTAGAGAGGGTGGGGTACTATTTTTACGCCGGCACCACCACGGCACCTTCTGGGCACGAAACCCTAAAAAGAAACAATAAAACTTTTTTTTTTTTTAACTTATAGGATTGCCTTTGACAGTTTCTTCGTCTAACTTTAACTGAAGGTGAGGTCTACGATGTTACACGCTTGCCTAGAAGTAACCGAGACTTGAAGGTATATAATTTTGTTTGAACAGAGTCTGAGCAGAAGGACGACGACAAAGAGGAAGGGTCGAGCGACGCCGAAGCGCGGCTCAGGCAGCGGGTGAGGGACTTGGAGCTCGAGCTGGCGCAAGTCAAGCTGGCGTTCGTGCAGGCACAGTGCAGTAACCAAGTAAGGAAACAGAAAAACTTTCAGGTCATATCTACGGTCAGATCATTACTAACCTACCCCCGTACTAAGAACTCCTTCTAATTGCGATTCCTATTCCTATTAAAGGCGTGTTAATATAATATTAAAAGGTCGAGAACTTATTTGTATTGCCCCTGATATTGCAGGTATCCATAGGCGACGGTGATTGCTTACCATCAGGCAACCCGTCAGATTAATTGCCACCTATGGCATTAAAAAAACCTATTCGACCGCATATCGTATGCTCGCGCCAGTGGTCGATTTACAGGCAGGTTGAGCAGGCTTGAGTCTAGGGCGGCAAATATATTTCACACTCTTCACTTATATTATGAGTGGGTTGCTATCCACTCATACGAGGTAAGGTAGATTTTATGTTGGAGACTGCATACTGAGTGGTTTGCGTGCTTGGTATTTAGTATTACTTGAGTATAGCTGAACAAAAAAATATTGGGTAGAAAAAATTATTTGTTTCAAATGTTCTTCGTTTTGAACAGTTCAAATAATATTATCGATTTTAATTTCAAGTGCCGATATTGTTTGTTGAACATGTACTAACTTTAGGAAATATAACCAAAAATTTTTATCTAAATTGTTGGATTGTAAAAATATACTTTGTAATAATCTACATAGACACTAACAATTGACGAGAACGGCAAAAAAATTACAGCCTATACATAGAAAACGTGTCAATCCTCCACTGGTTCCCGCAATGAGGTTCGCAGTCTCGTAGCCTTTACGTCAGCGCCTAACAGGAATTGTTATAAGAAGTAAAGCTTACCAAATAGTGTTCTTAGTCAGTAGATCTTTTTTGTGCCTCATAGCGATCAATCCTCCACAATTTATAGACGATATAAAATATACTCTAACCTTGTCACAGTCAAGGCATTCATAATTCTCTGATGTAACGCAACCACTATTTTCTTCAACGACCAGCTTTCCTTTCCAGACAATTTTACTCATCATTCATTATGATCTTATTTTCATCCAGTTTATAACAATAGATTTTTATCTGCTATTAACATTTTAAAATCTAACAAACCATTTCTAACATCGTGAAATTTTGTTACGGTATGGAGAATCCATCCGAAGTATTAGAGGTGATTTAAATTAACCTTTAAAATCGATTCGTCGATACTACTAAACTTCTTGTAATACTGGCTAGATTCGAATCCATGTATTATTTATAGTCTCTTTGTGTTTGACAGGAACTAAGTCACCAACTGAATGCAGCCCTCAACGAAGTTCAATCGGCGATCAACCAGAAGAACGATACTCCATGGCTAGTCAGGACACTAGGTATGCAGTGACATTTTTATCCTAAATATATTGTGATCTCGAAATCCTCTCTGGTACATATCCAGGTCTTATTTTTTTGTCGATTTTGTAAATGTTGGCATAGCTTTGCACTGTGTTAGTGTTATTTTGATTTTGCTGTTTTCTATCACATCTACTTATATTTACGATGGTACCTTTTGCTTCTTTCACCTTAAACTAATTGGCTGAAATGAAATAAAGCATGGTCCCTAAGTAGTATGTTTGTTTTTTAACGATAATTTGTTGAAATAAATATAAGTTACTGTCTACAGTAAACACTTCTCAGAAATGAGTTGTGTGAAAACGGTTTATTTTATAGATATATCGTAAAAATAGTATAACAGTGTCTATTTTATTAGAAACTTAATTTTATAAAAGAAATTGTCACCTGAACTTCATTGTGTCCATCTAAATAATAAGTAGTCACTCGCACTAAAAAAATAAGAGTAAACTCCATTTGAAACATGCTTAGTGAAATTTACATTTGAATGAAATTTTTACTTATTGTAGGTCATTAACGAGAAGTGCGAGATATAAGGTGACGCCATTGTTTATTGTATTGTTTATTTGTGCGTTATATTGCTTCTAGTAGCGGTAAGATTTGAGTAGCTTTTATTGTCGTAATTACGTCATTTTTCGCGTGTTTATGTGTACGTCAAAGCGTGCCGTGCGTTACAAACCAGACCGTATACATACGTAATCAATAGACAAATTGTTTTTAAAATAATTTGCTTTTATTTAGATTTTTCTGGATGGGTCGTTTTCCTGTCGCTCGTAATTGACTCTGCTAAGTGATGACAGCATGCTTTTAATCTCTCTATCTTTTCCGTATTAACCATTTCACTAAATGGGTTTGAGTCTAGAATACGGTTTTGTGGCGCTACTCGTGTTTCTAACCCTGCTCTTGGCTATGTTTAACGCTTCGCATTCCGCTAGAATGTATATGTGTCTGTATATATACAGTGTTATAAGCTTACGGTGTACTGAGCCGAAAGGGGGTCATGTACTCGTAATTATTGTCAATTATTGTTCTATAGAAAAATTATGTTGACCCTTGTCCGATGTTATGTTCGCTGATTGTTTTTCTTGTGCCTAAAGCATATATTGTTTATACTGATGACCCTATTCAGCCTAGTACATTCTAAGCTTATAACCCGGTTGTCGACATATACGTTATTACTTCAACGATATTCTTATTCGATAGGTTCAATAATGGAGGCTGCCCAGAATCGACCATCATTCCAAACGTACCTTCCCACACAAGAGCCCCCATCTACGCCAACTCACAGACACGGGTCCTTCTCGACCTCACAAGGGCACGGGAGTTTAGACAGGCGTGTATCTGAACCTTACAGCCCAGACGTAGTCAGAAGGAAGAAGGACCTCAACGTTAAAAGACATTCCATGCTTGTTGAGTCAAATCTTACCAAAGAAGCGAAGGAAATCAACCGACGGAGTCACGAAGTCACCATAGTCAAAAATCTGTCGATGGGTTGACACACCATTCCCTCCAATTTGGACGAGATTAGCAGCGTTCTGGATCCCAATTTTTCTCAAGTTAAAGAAGAACAGAATTTGTTCCCTTTATTTGTAAACTTTCGATAAGATAGTTTGTTAAGTGCTTTGTCAACTTTGGATTAGAAGTGTTATGTGCGAAAACGAGCACTTTTTTTGGAGCACGTGTGTTTTTACAAAAATTGGGGTCCTGTCACGTCATATGTAATTATTATACTGTTGAATTTGTGTAGGGATGTAAATGCAATGCACCTCGAATCGATGTCTTCGTGTTTTATGGGATCAGAGAAAGATTAACAAATATCGCGTAAAAGCTTCTTCAGATTACGCTATAACACAAGCATGTAGAAAACAAATTAAAAGTAAAAAAAAAAATAACTTATATAATGTTCCCACGTTACTTATTATCTTACCAGTTCACTGAATTGAATAAACGCAGATTCGAAAAACTATTTTAAATAACTAGATTTTCATACAAATTCAAATGCTTGACTCTGTCGCTACGGTTTCTGTTAACCTAGCACACGCTGGCGCGTGCTAAAACTCGACAAAGTAAAATAAATGTCTCTTTTTGGAGTTAAAAATGTGGACGAAATACTGGTATTAATGATTAAGATGGAAGCGTCACGTTGTCCATACTTTGTCTTGTTGTTTGTCCATACTACACGACAGCTATAGAAACCAAGACCAAGAAGAGACTAGAAGTCGAATGTATTATAGTTTATTTGTTGAAAGACCAGGGAAGAAGCATGACATGCGCTTGTGCTTTTTGGTCTTTCTTGTGCGGGCAGAGTTCTAAACATGGTTTTCAAACAAACGGTTTTCAATAACAGTGGAATAGTTCAGGGTAAATTATGACATTTTTGCGACTATAGCGTAGTCAGAAAAGGCCAGTGACGTTTGTCAGTTACGATTTGCGGTGCAATGCATAGTGCACATTTAACCATAATACTAGTCATAAAATAGTGTATATTCGAGCACTATCTTACTTTATAAATACGAACGAACGAAACGAAGTAATTCGCCAGGGAACTAAAGTCACACATAGCTCAACTTATTAGCATGCTGAAATGGCGGTGGGGTGGTCATATCTGTCGCAGAACCGATAACCGCTGGGGTGACGTATCCTAGAATGGGTACTGCAGACGTGGCGTAGGATGGAGTGACTATATACGTTGTACAGCTTGATGGCAAGACAAAGCCGAAGATCGGGGTGAATGGCGTACCTTGGGAGGAGTCTATGTCCAACAGTGGACTAAATTATTGATTAAATACGAAAGAAATTCCTAATGAAGATCGAAAATATTTGCGGTTTCAGTGTTTTCTTACAGATTACATGCCATTACACTTTTGCACTAATATGTTTCATTTGATATAAGTTTAGATTAGAAAGTGTATCATCATCAATCACTGTCACACTAAACTAACTTGATACGACTAAAATTTATGTGCATCTTCTGTCGTTTTAGAAAGGCAAATATGACTTTAATTTTGGAGCTGAACTGTCAAATTTAATTAAAAAATGGCCCAGTGAAATCTTTACCACTGAAAGGCTAAAACACAGAGTGTAAGAATCAGTGCAAGAATCTCTAGAAATTACGCCGATATCATTAGTAATGAAGCAATATGATGTACATATTATTCGACCAAATTCGGACAAGTTGGTTTGCTAATGTTTTTACTACAAATATCTACTGAAAATATATGTTTAATTTCTTATGAGTATCAATAATTGGATTTATGTTACTTGTAGTGCGTTTGATGCCATAGCGTGAGTGCCTTTTCGTTTTAAATTAATAACTACGGCTGAATAATCAATACTCCAATAGATATCGGAGTGAGATCGGGACCCAAATGTATTACTTATGTTAGATCAATGAGCCACTTGGAACTGTGAAAATGGCACCGACCTACATTACCACAGATATCCACGTTAGGTAAGAACAAAGGAGGTGAGATTTTCACGGCTAAAAATGACTGATTTTACTTATAGATTTTGTTTTATTTTACTAGAGTCAACTTAAACCAAATCACAAACGTGTATTTGATCTCTTAAAGTATTTAGTTGCATTAAAAATTACTTAAAAATCGGATACAATAAAACTGATTGATTCAGATTCAGTATTCTGAGCAATTTCGTATATGACCACATGTCGTATATCTGCGTATTAAGGTTCGCAATCGCATAGATTTTTCGTGAGCGCCTAATATATATCGAAATAAAAAGCTAAGGACGGCCTTACTTTATAAAGTTCATTTTATGGTAATCTGGAGTTATATCTTTAGTGTATATCCGCTTTGTGCATAAAACTAAAATTATATGCGGTAATAGACGAAGAACCATGGAAAAGGTTAAAGATGTTTGTTTATTGATAATCACAGGGATGAAACGTATAATTACGGATCAGACTTAGTGAGTTTGCATTTATTTTGGTTTGTGTTGATTCTAAAGAAACGTTTTAAGGGTCTTTTTAAGTCGCTTACGCCATTGCAATCGCGTAATGTCCTTATGAATATAATAAATGGTTTATTTTTATTTCTAGACGACAATTATTTGTCAAAATTCTATGGCAAAAAATATTTATTGAATTAGTATAGTTATAAACGTAATTATATAGATATCTGATAGTATTTTAGACGGTAACTCAATTGCAATAAAGAAATACATCACAGGTATTTAAAGCTTGTCTTAGTTTAGGCACATTTAGGTATATGCACCACAAGAGCTTATATAATGTATATTGGAGGTAAATGTAAAAAAGTTGGTGGAAGTATATAAATGAATACATCTAAACATAAATATACACGTAGTTACAATCAGCACCGGATCTACCATTTTTTCCAACCAGGACAGAAACATGATTGTGGCGCCCCCTTTTCAGTGTTTGAAATAAATATGTTTAAAAAAACTAACAAATTGGTTGATGGTATTTTTGTAACTGGAAAACAAAGCCCATGAATTTACACTTAGTATATTTTTTGCACAGTGTATATAAAATTTAATTAAAACACGGGGAATCGTGTTTTTCTAAAGATCAAACTTGATCGATTTTTTACCCTCAAAAACCCATGTTAATTCAATTTGAATCCCTCCGGCAATCAACTTAGGATACTTTCATAACATTGGATATGTTTCAAAATCAGCTGGGCGTTTTAAAATCAAATTAATAAATCGATAGAACAACGTGCGCTGGATGCTGGGCGATTTGTGAAACAAGCTTTCTTTTAAAGAAGAACCAATATTATAATTTTGGCGCCTCCTGAAGCTGCCGCCCGGGGCACGTGCCTCTGCCCCTAGATCCGGGACTGATTACAATTTAAACACTTACGAACAACCTATGTATAGTAACGTGAATACTGACTGATTCCAAATGATTTAATTATAATAGAAATATTCTCACACTAATTACATGTACCTCATGACAAGCTTTTTATTCTACCTTCAATAGAAATTACCACATTTATTAATTTATTTGTACAATTTTTGTGTGAGAACATTATGCTTTTAACTAATGTGTGTGTATAAAACATTCCTCTAAATTTAACAAAACAATTTCATATTATTAGTATCTTGTGTTTTGCTTTTCCATCATAGTTTAATGTTACGTTCGAAAATTAGAAAAATATCGAAATTTGTAGTAATGTATTGTATTTTTGAGTTAATATATTTTTTTATGTTACATTCGAAAATAAAAAAATATCGAAATTTGCAGTAATGTATTGTATTTTTGAGTTAATATATTTTTTTAATGTACCTGTAAAATATTACTATTTAATATGATATTATTTAAAAAGGTCGTGATTAGTTATCAATTACTCATACATAATGGGTATAATCATGATCTTCTGCTACAATCTTTGCCACTCAAATACATACTTATTTACGTACTATTAAAGCAATAATTTTATCACCTCTTGACAATAATAAGTATTTTCTATCCCTAGACTCATTGTTAATTATTTTGCAAAATGTTGAATTATATATTTCTTGTTTTTAAAATTATAATATGCAAAAATGTTATAATACATGTTTTTTTTAATATTAAAAGTAACTGTATCTTATGATCTCTGGAAACAACTCCGTAAAAAATTAATATAATTGAGAATAATTATTTCAAAATTCTTATGATTACATGATATTATATTTATATTTAGGGAGCTATATTATATTGTCAAATATCACGTTTGTTGCCTGGGACAGCTACATTCTTCTTTTTTTTTTTAAATCTCAATTTGAACTTGTCCCATGCCCTTAAACTTTGTCTTATATTCTTGGTAAGATAAAGAAGTTAACTTTAGAGTTTGCAGGAATTATTCAATACATCTTTTATCGTCAAGTTTTCGATACTATATTTTTTTTTTATTATTGTCCACTTGCTTGCCTAGATGCGGTAGGTATATGACGTAGCCATGGTTTTACGTTAGTTTCTGTTACCGTTTTCGCTTAATAGGAGAGTTTATCTTTCATACATTATGGTATCGAAAACTTGACCAAATTTTTTTTCGTTATTTGTAATGCTACCCTCATAACGTACACAATAGAATTATGTAGATTATAGAGCTCTGCGTTTGTTACATTTCGAGACCAAATCACCCCGAGGGCACCACGCTTGTAATCCACATACTCCTCAGTAAAGACAATGTCGAACGTTATAAGTTAATTGTAGTATAGATTCGATGTCACGTGAATCGATTCCCGTATAATCGAGATTAAGAATGCATAGCTGCTGTGTTATGCTATAACGTTACTTGTGATCTCATTTTGAGCTATGTTGCTATTTTTCTACTTCGTCCTGTAAATTTCACTCTGATATTAAAATTGACAATGTTTGTAGTCCCATACATTCGCAGATACATGTACAGAAATATTGATTTTCAATATAAAACGAACTGAATTTATACAAATCGGTATTAATATTTTAGAAGGAGAAAGTCCCGTAGCCCACAAATGTATATTCAATCTTTATGTTAATGCTTCTGCGAAATTAAGATATTCTGAAACTTTGTAGAATAATAACCGTTCTGTAAGTACTCGTGTAACCGAAATGCTTTATAAATATTGCCCGAACTAGTTAATGCAGTTAGAGTGAGTTGTATCGCGATTGTTGTTTGGTCTGTCTAATGCAGTGTTTTTTAATCTGTGGGTCGCGACCCCTAGGGGTGTCGGGGGTCGCCTGCAAAAGGAAAAATGTAAGTATCTACACTACAATAAAACACAATTTTAGTGAGAAGGATTGGCTATGTATGCCGCAAAGTTAGCCCGCACAAGCTATAAGTACCAAAAAATATATATATACAGTCGAACATAGAACCTCCTCCTTAATTGAAGTCATAAACGTAGCGTTATAAATTACTAACTTTTTTTGTCTATGGCTCAAGGGGGTCGCTACAATTTTTTTAACTTATAAAGGGGTCGCGTATTCAAAAAGATTAAAAACACTGGTCTAATGTATTGAAATAAACATTTTTCAGTGATTTCCGCATTTTTATTTAGATATTTTTGCTTATTGTAATACCCAATTGCAGCACCCAAAAGTAGTAATTATTGTAAAAGTATCTCATATCTTATTCAAAATTATATAGCTAGGTACCTCCATAGCAGTTTTAATCACTTCAATAGCAGTGGAAAACAACCAGTTATTACTTTTTGCTATTACTCTTTGTTTCTGACGTCGCACTTTGAGCTTTTGCTAGTGTCGTTTCTATATTTTCAAGTATTTTATGAAAAATCAAGTTATATAAGTTTGTCACGAAGTAAGTAAGCCATGGTTTAGTCCAGCCATGCCATAGTAAAGCAGTGGTGACTTTAAACCTCTATGGAGTTTCGGAAGCAACACGAAAAGTAATGTTTCGGTATACTATATCACTTCCCCAAATGCGCGCTTGTAATTTGACACTGTATCATATATTGCCAATATTTCTATATAAAAAGACTGAAAATAACCAATAAATAACAGGTTTTTTTTTTGCTTTCTGGTCAAAATTTCACATTGCTATCTTACACGGTGAAGCGCCATCTAGCGGTGGGTAGCACAATTAAATTTTATGTGCCATCTAGTGTACAGTAGTAGCAACAAACATTTATGATTTTTTTCATAGATGACGCTAGTTTTCTATAATTATACAAAAATCTTTTTTTTAAGTAGGTATTCATACAATGTATTTGCAGCACGACGCAGAGACTATGTTTTTACCAGCTCGTAGGTATAGATATAGATACATTGACATGGCTAGGTGTTTGACCACGACTCATATCATGTTAAGTGATGGTGTGCTCGAAGATGGTAAAGCACACCTATACTGGAATGGAACTGGCTCTCAAGTGAGGCTGCCGAAACCGGTTAGATGCTTGGCGACAGGTTTTCAAATTGAAGGTGGTAGCAAGCCGGCCGAGTACTAGAAAGTACCCTACCATCATACTATGGTTTCCTCACGATGTTTTCCTTCATCGGCAGCTCAAGCTTATTGTTGGGGCTTGCAACTTTGAAACCTTCGGCATGCGAACCGACTGCGGTAACCACTGAGCTATCATAGCTACAAACATACGTATTTGTATCGAAAGCATGTTAAAATTGGCATACTAGACCCTTTGTAATATACTCACGTAAAATCGTAACCTACTCTCGAAGCTTCTAACCAGCCTGGTCTAACAACTGTAAAGAATAAAATATGGACACCATCATTTCTCAACCGAATGCTTAAAAAGCTCAATAAACCTGTTACTTATTATAATAACGTAAACACGCGTGTTATGAGTAATCTAGCTAGAGTGGAGATGAGTCCGAGTCGGTAGCCAGCGTGTCGTGACGCAACCCACATGATAAATAAACAGATATTTCGAGATAGGCCGCTTTAGAGATACTTAAGAGTTCACGAGCTGGCTAATTTAGATTTTTTCGGCGTTTGAGGCGGTTGGATGGTAAACAACTGGATGGAACTACAAAGAAAGGCACGAATAATTTTCTTGAAAGTAGTCCCAAAGAGATTTAAAGCACTCATTATAAAAGAGATTTTGTTTCTATAAAAACATTAATTAAATTAAGCTATGTAAGTTTCGTAAACTTTTCGTAAGTGCCTTTTTTCGTCGATTTCCATCAGGTGAGATCGTGGCCAAAGCACGATGTAAAAAAAAAAAAATTCTTCAGCAGGCGAGATGGTAACTCGGCCAGATTTAAGGCTTGGAGAAATTGAGTGGTTTTACCAACATTATACTAACATACGTACATATATAGATATGTAATATGTCATTTAATAGCAGGAAAAAACTGTAAATACGGAAGAATTTAAGTACAAGTTAAAAAAAAAAAACACTTATTACGATTGGGAGTTTTGGCAGGAACGTGGAAAATTATGTCGCTGCATTGTCTTATTTTCCAAAATTAATGTTTTTTTTGTTAAATATTGTTGTTTTATTCATGAAGTGCTGAATTATTTGAGTGTGCGAAAATGATATATGTACCTAAAATGGTAAAATAATCACTAATCGTGTTGTTTGCAAAGCTCAATCGAAGTTTGTAGTAAAGTCACTAATATGTACTACTTTACTAAGGCATGACTGGACTCGGCCTTGAAATACTTCGTGTGACTTATTAATTCTTCGTGTACTAATTATGCGTATCCTTATTTTTCGTGAAAGCTCTTTTTTTTAAGTATAAGTAGGTTTGCGATTGACCACGCCCTGCCTGGTTTTAAGCAGGATGTTAGTCTAAGATGAATTACTATGAATTACTACTTAACGCTTACCTAGAAAAAACCTGTTTACTCTGGATTTGAAGACACCCGAGTTGTACTCCGCGGGAGAAACAGGCGTCGGCAGAGAGTTCCACATCCTCGATGTACCTACTTGTTAAGAATGTGGAATCAAAGCGTTTAGTCCGTACGTGTGGAATGCACCATGTAAGGATGGCGCATTGGCCGGTCCAGTGGATCTGTAAATATCGAACAACTTGACACTATAAAATGCATAAAGTGCGACGCCAAAAAGAAAGAACTATTTAGTTACAAAGTTAAGCAAAAAATCTTTAATAATTGCCTAATTTTTTAATTCTGCTGTTAGTCGTTTTAATTAACACTGGTTCTCTTTTTAGTCGAAAAGTAACATCGATAAATTAGACATTTTTTGATACGTAGGTAACTATCTAAATATCTTTACTGAAACTAAGTATGGATTTGATAATAATTGTTAGGTAAGTCTTCGTATCCGGAGCACAATAGACTGCATTGTTTCAAACAAAAACGCAAAAAATGTTATAGCAGGTGCAATTGACGAACAGCTGTTTAATTTTTCTTAACATTCAACCTTATGACAATTAACCGAACATAAATTACTGTTTCAAACGGATGGCGAAAAGGCTATCATAAAAATTCACTCTTGATATGTTATTCAATTTGGTACCAAAAACATGAATATATTTCTCAAAATAAGTCAAAGTCAAAGGTTTTATTTGCATGACAACATTATAAAAAGGTCTTAAAATAATTGTTTGAGTCTATTGTCGCAACCATTACGGTGTGCAAATTCAATTCTTATGTAAATTAAAATAAGTATAATATATGCTTCAATATAATGTGTTATCTTTCAATATATGCTTATATGGCTATAAAGTTGCATAGAAAGCGAAAAAATCTGTAGTCTGTACTATCTATACATTAAACAGTAGCGTGCCTAACGATAGAAAAAAATATATGAAAACGGACACTCCCTCCCTGTTGCGTGTTAATGGAAACTACTTTTTTCTTACGCATTGTACACATTTTTTATTTTAGAGTCTCAATATTGCAATAAAACGAGAAGGGCGAGCGCAGCAGGTGAGCTGTCAAGGTTGGCAGTCAGCTGTAACCGTGAACCACGAGAGGTTACCACCCTCGCTACACCGTGAGAACGGAAGCGTACACATGGGGTGTTGCTGTGTGCCTATAACTCAAAACACGAGTAGTTAACTCCTTTTTTCATATTAAATCGAGTTCCGCTTCCTACTAGCATTATTTTATTACTTGCTTTCAAAAAATGCATTAGCTATATTTATTTATTCAAATAGTATGCAACTTTAGTATTTCATTTACTATCTTAATCAACCAGCGTTACTTTCTATTTTATGTAATTGCCCAAATCGCAGTGGGCAGTTGCCAAAAAAAAAACTCGCTTTTCATACGATTTCTTATTAGGTAGCGGTAACCCTTCCTCATCGGGTACTACAAAGTAGTAGAAACAAAGTAGGTACAATCGAAAGCACTTATGAAGTTATAAAAAAATAAGTAAGTAGGTACGTAATTGCTATTTAGGGTTGTCTCATCCCATACGGAGATTTTTGAATTATGTTTTCCAGTTTTTTGGGGAATGTTGAAAATGAGAAAAGCAATCTTTGTTCGGAGCCCTATAAAATGAATATGAATATCTCCTCTGAAAATAAGTTTATGGGTGATTAGAGCTATCGATCTTTAATTATTGGTTTTTATTAATAGGTTGACGACAGCTTTTGAATGACATACATACCTATGTAATACTATGTATGTTAGTATAATGATGGCAAAACCACTCAATTTCCCCAAGCCTTAAATATGGCTGAGTTACGTAAACTTCTAGCTAAAGTGAACAGTGTGAAAGTGTGTGTTTGTGTAGTGTGAAGTAAAGTGAACTCGGTAGCTACAAGATCAGGTTATCAGCATGAAAAATTAAAAGAATATTAATTAACATAAAACACAGACAATGACCACAAAGTAACGAACATTGTAAATACTAGCTTTCCATTTCAGTGGTTCTAACCATGTTCTTATGTAAATGATGACTCTATATAGTCTTGTTTGCACTCTCTCAGTGTAGCGATCAATTGCCTGCATAACGTGGTTCATTGAACGATCACGAAGAAATTAGATCTTATTAATCATTAGTTTTATTAGTATCATACCAGTTTTCTCATTCCCAGAGAACAAGCTTTACGTAGTTTAGTATTAGATGGAGATATGTGAAATGTATTATTTAATTTGTTTATTGTGAAAAAGTTTCTGCGGCCGACTAGAAGTGAGAACGGCAGCTAGAGGATTCGCAAAAAGTCGAGTAAATGAAGAGCTGGTAACGGAGACCAACATTATTGTTGAGACGAAATCTCATGGACACCTTTGGCTTTGGCCATCTCGAATTGATAGAAGAAGATCGTGCCGTTAAAAGAGCGGAACTAGCAGAATGCCTGTCGGCCGTCCCTAGTATAGAGGGAAGGATAAAGAATAATCTTCAAGAGCTGAAAGTCGATGCTTGGCTTAAATCAGTTCAAGATTGAGAAAAATAGGTTTTTTAGTATTGGAGCCCAAAACATTTTGGGTCCCTGTGCCAGTTAGTTGTGAAGAAGTTATACAAAGTGGTGCATATTTCACCACTTGTTCTTCGGAGAATGTTCTAATGCTCTCTTTAACTTAATTCCTGCTTCGGAGTTCCACTATCGCACATTTCAAATTTAGCCCTTTGAAAAGTTTAGTCATTTTCAAAGGGCTCATCCTCACATTTGGATAAGCTGGAAATCTCGTATCATACTGGTTTGGCGCTCATTCCTTTTACGCACCTGCAAATTGTGGAACACTTTTTTTAGAAAGGGCGGCAAATATATAGTTTATATACATATACCTACTTATATTTAATCTAAAAATTGTCAGTTGTGTATTAAAATAATGATGTTTTATTATAAGAGAGGGATACCAGTATAACGTACTGACACATGTCTTTTCGTGTTGCTCCCAAATCTTCACTGAAGCCTTCAAGTTGCTACATTACTAGGGCATGACCGGACATAACGCTAATTTACTTGACGTAACTGCAACCAAAATGCAATTTGTTGTAAATGTTATAATAAGTAATTGCATAACGAAAATGAATAATGGATTATTATGTTATAAATTTCTATGCCGGTGTCTGTAGACAGTTTCGGTGAAAGCAAAGCCCTTTCACGAATTTGTTATTAATGGAAGTAGATAAAATCGAGCACGATATAACATAACACTTTATTGTTCACACCGATTACAAATATTGATCGATGAAATACTTTACACTAGTGAAATAACTGGCGCCGTTATCGCTATGAACGATCTCGTCCAGGCAACCGTTGCGATGATAGTTCAGTGGTTAGTGCAGTCGCTTCCTATTCAGGATGCAGGTTCAAATGAGCTTGAACTGCCAGTAAAGGAAAACATCGTGAAAATTGTGGTTAAACTAAACTAAAATGCTGAGCTTTAGGATAAAGTAAAGGTACCAGCAAATAAGTTCCATTCTAAGGGGTTAGCATATCAATTTGCGAGATTTACATACTATGTAAACAATACAAATAATTATGTAATGTGGACAGCACCCCTAGCGGTAGTAAATGAAAACTTCTCTTTTCTAAAGAACTTTTACTAAGAGCATAACAAGAATTAGAATGTCCATAGAAAATGTTAGTTGCTCACGAAATCAAATATTTTTCTTCATAATTTCAAGAGTTTCACTCGTGGTAAAAGTTGGTATAGTACACGCCAAGTTATTTAATCATTTACCTTACGAAATGAAAGCTACCTATGTCTGTAGGAAAACTCAAAAATATTTTTAAAATGTTACTTGCTACTAATTCTTAAATGATAAACTTGACATTCCTATCTAATTATACTATGACATTAATAATTTTCTTTGACATTAATAATAATTTCATGACATTTAAAATCTACTATGATATAAACAAATGATTATGCTGTTTACTAATTAAATAAAAATTTATATTTATATTTTTTGACAAATGTGATAATAAAATAATTAAATGGTAATTAAGATTCCTAATAAGTACTAAATATTGTATGCCCGAAAGGGTAGCTGTTGATACCAATTTGATGACACTAACATTTAATACACAGCCCTCAATAAAAGATTTTGACTATTTGAATTTTGAACCTTATTGCCATGTGTTATTACAACAAGGGTGTGCTACACAAAAAAGAGAAATAGTGTAGTGTAAAAATGATATGAAGTTTGTAGCGATGATAGATGTGGCTAGCGCGGTTGGTTCGCACGCCGAATGGCGTGGGTTCAAACCCCAACAATGAGCTCGAGCTGCCGGTGAAGGAAAACATAGCACACACTTTTTAGTACACAGTTGGCTAGCTACCACCCTCAAGTTGAAAATCTGCCGACAAGCATCTAACGGTGTGTTCCAGCAGCTTCACTTGAGAGCCGGTCTACTCCAGGCTAAGTATGTTTACCATCTTTAACCACATCGTCACTTAACAGGTGAGCTGTGGTCAATAGTCAATCAAACATAAAAATAAATAATTAGCAGCTATCAGCTGGTGTGTTGGCAGCCAAATTCAGTTATGCTCACTATTCAGTCATGGCATTTCGCTTTCGACATCGCTGACATTTAAAACATTCGCGAGAAGATTCGTGGCCAGTCGCACGACGACCCGTTTCTATCCCTCATCTAGCTAATGGAATAGGCGATGGACTAGCTATATTTCATAACTCATGACAAACAACGCAACGATATCATTTCACATAATCATTCTAATATATAAAATTCTCGTGTCGCGGTGTTAGTTACCAAACTCCTCCGAAACGGCTGGACCGATTTGTATGAAATTTTGTGTGCATATCGGGTAGGTCTGAGAATCGGCAAATATCTATTTTTTTATTTGTTTGCCAAAACAACATTTGCCGGATCAGCTTGTAGTAAAATAAATATTGGATGACATTTTCACACAGCGTCATCTAGCCCCGAACTAAGCAAAGCTTGTACTGTGGGAACCAGACAGCTGATAGAATACTTAAATACTTCTTTTTTTTAATTAATCTAGTTACCCGTACTGTGAGCTACTTATTGCGATTCCTGATAGGTGCTAACAAAAAAGCCTGCAAGCTCAAACAATAAGATCCGAAGTCTCGAACCTGTTTAGGGACTGGCCAACGAATACCAACAATTGTGATACTCCATTTTAATTCCATTGCAACAAAAGGATATAGCACTTTACTAGATGGTGGTAGATCTCCCATCAAGAGCATCTAAGATATATACCTAGATGCCATGAGCAGGCGTTATCTCTTACTATCAGGCAGGTGATTATGTTTTAAGTGTTTGTAATGAGACGAACGAGACGCTCTCCTGATGGTAAGAGATGACGCGTGTCCATGACCATTGCAGCGATACATAAATCTTTGAGTAACAAGTCTAGTCTAGGGCATCGCTGCTTTGGCGCTCATTAGTTTGAGACTTTCGACAATAGCCTGGTAATTTCGCTAGCTGCACCCTTTAAAAACTGGAACACAGTAATGTTTACACATTATTGCTTAGCGGTAGAATATCTGGTACTGAGGTGGTACTTACGACGATACGGACGATCTCTTACTAAGGAGATCTGCCTCCAATTGATTGGTTGTCTAACTACTTTTAGATAAATAAATAAATATTGTTGGACATTTCACACAATGCCATCTATCCCCAAACTAAGCAAAGCTTGTACTATGGGAATCAGTTGCCGATAGAATGCTTATATACTTTTTTTTGTAGGTGTTTACGTATAATACATATAGAACACCCAGACACAAACATTTATCGTCACATTAATGTTTGTTGTTGCCGTGGTGGTGCCGGCGTAAGAATTGTACCCCACCCTCTCTACCCGTGGTTGCCGTAAGAGTCGGCTACGGGATGTAATCTGAAAGAAGGGCAGCAGCGTCTCTCTTGAACAATCACACCTAACTGCGCTCGCCAACCCGCCTGCCAAGCGTGGCGAGTATTGGCAAACCCCCCCAGGAGGAGGCCTATGTCCAGCAGTGGCCGTCCTATGGCTGATAATGTGATGTGAAATGTTTGTTCTGGTAGGAATAGAACCCACGCCCTACAGCTTTTAAAGCAGATTTTCTATAAAAAACTAAAACAAACAGGGCAACAAAAGATACTAACAGGGCAGTCAAAATACATTCGCTGGCCTTCTTTGGTCTATTCTGTACCCAGTATAATACTAATGATTGAATGTAATAACATATATTAAACAGACAGTTGAAGTAAATGTGTTTTTTATCATATTATTAAAGAAAAAATATTTCGCGTAGTCGATTCTGTGTAGAAGCGTAGACACGAGGAGTACATACGAGTTTCACTGTTAGTCGAGCGTGTTCACACGGCGAGTGAAACCGCCATAATTGTGCGCACTTTCTCACGTCCTACGTTTAACACATGTTAATTTAATGAGTGGCAAAACAACGCTTCTGTCAAATGTTCGTTAGCGTTGACACGCTGACTTGATGAAAATGGTTTGAAAGTGAAAATTCAACTGCCGTGTAAATAACTTCTAACACTCACACAGCAAATAGCACCACAGACCCATTCATTACAAGAAATAACCCAATCGGAACAAGCAACATAAGCATTAAAAATATTAAGTAATTACATTATAAACAACAATACTCTTCATTAGAATTCAGTATACTTCAACACTGATTATAAGTAGAAGTATCAAATAGCATCTACCTCCTCTGTAAGTAATTGCACAAGCCCTCCTTACACAACCTAGACGAACTCTTGTTAAGGGGATCATCACTACAAAATATAATACTAAGTATTTTCGTGCTCCCCGGTACGCTTAGATCTTTTAAACTACGCAACGGATTTCTATGAGGTTTCTTTCAATAGACAGAATGATTCAAAATAAATTTGTATAATACATGCATATTATGTACAATTGCCGTGGTGGTGCCGGCGTAAGAATAGTACTTCACCCTCTCTACCCGTGGTTGCCGTAAGAGTCGGCTAAGGGATGTAATCCGGAAGTTGGGCAGCAGCATCTTCCTTGAAGAATCACACCTAACTGCGCTCGCCAACCCGCTTGCCAAGCGTGGCGAGTATTGGCAAAATCCCCCCAGGAGGAGGCCTATGTCCAGCAGTGGACGTCCTATGGCTGATGATGTGATGTGATGTGATGTACAATATTATATACATATCTGCATTGCACCCGTGCGAAGCCGGGTCGGGTCGCTAGTAAAATAATAAAAAAATAAATAAAAAAATAGTGAATAAATAAATATTCTTAATGATGATTGACTTGTAACATTGGTGTTATTAATAAAATATTTTTATTTGCATTTTGTATTTGTAATGCCCTTTCTTAAGTTTCTATACCATATCTAATCAGTGCCGGAAATAAGGTCCTGATATAAATCCACTAACAAACCGTAAGTGAATCATTTGAAGATGCAAGGGAGAGCGAACGGGTTTTACTCGTTTTGATCTTTGCTTCAGTTATTAGAGGGAATAAATAGCTCAGACAGACTGATATCTTGTTTATTTATTTGCCAGTATCGGCCGACTACGGCGGCGATATATTGGTAGTTTTATAAGAAAACAGAAGGGTTAACATATTGTAAGATTGAAAAAATATGGAAAGTTGGACTGCGCCCCTGGTGGTAAATAAATGAAAACTATTTTACAATGGAAACACGTGGTTTTGACATATTTGTGTTTTAAAAATCAAAGTGCGGATTACTCGTTTTAATAACGTCGGGTAGTCCGAATATATATAGATATATCCGAAATAATTAAACGTAAATAATTCCGCATAAGTAAAACAAAATAAATAACAACATTTTTTTTTCATACATTCACCATGCTCTGATTTCCTCACGATGTTTTATTTCACCGGTAGTTTAAGCTCATTGTTGGGCTCTGAACCCATGCCCTCCGGTGTGTGATCCGACCATGCGAACCATTATCATCGCTACAAAACTGCGATGCGAACTTTACAACTTACAAGAATATCATTAATAGCGAAGCTTAGTAAAGCTAGCGTAACAGTGCTGTAATCGCTTGCATAATAAAGCTTCCATTCAATATTTATTCCTTTCGAAATTGCAGCCATTCTACAGACTACAGAAGCATAGCGAATCACAAATTACAGAGATGAAATCATCTAAAGTTAAAGCATGATGTCAGGTGCAATGAAAACCAGTTATGTATCTAAGATGATAAGGTTGTTTTATTATGTTATTTTTTTATATTACAAGCGTAGCGATCTCCTTCAGCTCACCTGATTTCAAGCGACTATGATTGACACTCCCAATCTTGAATAGAAAATACATAGAACTCTTTTAGTTTAACTGGCCAAGTACAGAATATTTAAGCATGAAATTAGGGAGATATTTAATTATTATTCATCATCATCAGCCGTATGACGTCCACTGCTGGATATAGGCCTCCCCATTAACTTCCACAAAGACCGGTCGGAAGCGACTCGCATCCAGTGTGTTCCTGCGGTCTTTATTAGGTCGTCTGTCCACCTTGTGGGTGGACGTCCTACGCTGCGTTTGCCGGTTCGTGGTCTCCATTCTAAAACTTTGCAGCCCCATCGGCCATCAGTTCTGCGTGCTATGTGCCCTGCCCACTTCCACTACAACTTGCTAATCCGCTGGGCTATGTCGGCTACTTTAGTTCGTCTACGGATCTCCTCATATCTGATTCGATCTCGTAGGGAAACTCCGAGCATAGCCTTCTCCATAGCTCGTTGTGCGACTTTGAGCTTATCAAGAAGGCACATAGTCATTAGTAATTCGTAAATTAGTAACCTTACGGAAAATACCCGAAAAAAAATATTGGGAACATATAGAAGGCACGTATAGGTATAGAAGTAATCGCATTCGTAAAGCATTTCGTTCGGTGTTACAAGAAAAATCTTACTTAATTCCTGAATCAGTATGTTTATGCAGATGGAGGTAGATTAATTCAACAACGATTCTCTATAAATTATAGTTAACATTGTTGACATCGTATTTACACTTGAACGCCATTATTTGCAGTAATTGTCGACACCTGACGCATTCTTATGGTAATTTCAGGCTGATGAACTCTATGTTGTGTCATTAAAATCAAACAAGCTGCATAGACTTTTATTGATAATGAAATGAAATTGATAAGGCGCTACAGGGCTCGCAGTAACAATTTTCCGTAAAATGTATTCATTCTAAAGCAGCACAAAAACATGTATGACATCTTTATGATATTGTATAGGTATAGATCACGATAAATTTTCTCGATAGAGTAAAATGTTAGAGTCAAAGATAATAAAGTACGTTTTCTGTATATTACACTAAACAAATCCGTTAAAAACTTTAATTAATTTAAAACTTTGTAGTTTTTGATGAAAAAAATCAAAGAAAACTGAAAAAACTTTTAAGCGATCTACAGATAAAACTGTAGAGTTGGCTACACAGGTTAGCTGTATCGTCTCTAAATAGTCAAGAATAAATTTAAAAAAAGTATCCTCTCTAAAAAGAATCCATGGCCAAGAATAAATTAAAAAAAAAAGTCTTCTCTTTAACGAATGCATATAATTAAAAGGTTCAATACTATGAAAATGATACATTGTGTCCTCTCTAAACACAGTATTGACATTATGAGCAGTTTCTGCCGTGTTAGTCCCACGTCGGAACTCTTATTTGAAAATTGTTCTGACTGTTGCTGTATCATCTACACGTTAAAAGCTAAATGTTAAAACAATCGAAACTTCAACTTAATGTCATTTGTTGTCATGTCATTTTTTAAATTTCGAATATTATAGTTTTCGTATGAATAAAGAATTACTCTAAAATGGTTACATTTTTATTCAAAGTGGCCAGTTCGTTAAATCGGTAATTTCATTTTGAAACTATTATCTACTATACTCGTATAATGATTTGAAAGTTGATGATTATTTAGTTTTGAGATACATTTGTTTGGTCCATAGTAACAAAAATATACTAGGTAAATAGTAAACATTTATAAATTATAGTCCCATGCTCTTAAGCATCGGGAACAATGCCTGCTAAACTGTAGAGGCCTTTCTTCATTGTATTCTGATCAGAGTGCAGGTTATCATTTCGCTCGCAATGTGTTTTTGATAACATGGTAGGTAATTGTACTTGCATTCATCCTTCTAAGTTCCATCGCCGTTTCACTGCAGTAAAACCCTGTTTATGTTATAGGTTAAAAACGTTATGTCACTTAAACGGTTTCGCTCGAGTGATTTGCGATTCAGAGATCTAAACAAAATACCTATGATGCACAATACAAACTGTACAATTTCAGTGACTATACCAGTATTAGCTGATCTATTTCGATCTATCTATTTATGTATTAGTTCACTAATGGTAGCGCCATATTTTTTGGCTCGATTTTTGTTAGAAAATTACACGTTTTTTTTCTCTCTTATTTTTGTCATATCTCTAAATTCCTTGAAAGGATTTTGATGAAATAAATACTGTTGCTCAGGAGTCGCACCTGTTACCTCAGAACTTTCTACTGGGTGAACCGATTTTAATGATTCTTTTTTTATTTGAAAGCTGGTGCTTCCCGTGCCCTTGTCCCCACTTTGTTCAATTTGGTCCAGTTCTGACAATGGCATCCACGAGAAAACAATACGAAGTCGTTTTTTTTCTTAAAATTTTACTTGTGTTTTTTAAAAGAGTGCCTCATGTATACGTATTTATTCTGGCCAGCTAATTGGTATTACGTATTACCTTTTCTAAAATAATATCATAGTTAAATATATTCTACCTGGTTAGTTCATCGGATTTAGACCACGAGTGGTGTTTATAACTAAGTGCTGCTCTGTGTTGGCCGAAGAGTTCAATATAATATGATCTACAACAGCAACCGTACCAGCCAAGAAATACATTATTTTATACAGGATATTCAGTCTGTGCTCTGAAATTAAAACAGTACTTTTAAGAACTTATATTAATATATTTTTAATTTATTATTGGCATCGCACTTTCTTCATTCTGCCAATGTGAAAAAACTAAAATGTGGGGACATATTTTTTCCGCGTTCTTTCTCAAAACCCTTTAATACATTTAACATGAGTGATAACTAAGTATTTCACCAAATCTCATCGGATATTAAGTAAAGACGTGGTCGCAAATATTAATGTGAAGGTAATCCGAACGCGCTAACCACTGAGCGATCATTGCTATTAAATTTTGGTTTATTACTGCGATTTTTAGTATGATTGCGTCTTTAACCCACGCAATATAAGATATCAGATTATCAGCATAAGAGTCGAATCATAATAAACGTCGTGAGGCATTTTGCCGTAAATCGTGTCTTGCCGTGCGCGTGATCATACTTTGCAAGCGGTGCACTCTTAGTACAAAATTAATGCACTTTTTAGCTTCCTTATAACTACAACCATAAAACTTATCTTGCAATGTTTTTATTATGCACGTTTTATGTTGTGACCTTTAAGCAAACATGCAGGAATTTAAAGAGTAAATATACTGTTTTTTACCTATATAAATACCTATCATTGCGTGTAAATGCAATACCAATTTTTTCCATTCTCAAATTTAAGTTTTTACAATATATTATAATATAATTATAATTAAAAAAGTACATAAATCTAGAGTGCCTCCGGCAGTGGGGCAAGGCTTTAGCTGCCGGTGGTTATGGCTGCAGAGTAAGGAACCTCCTAACAAACGACTCTCACCCTTGACCCAATCGCCTAGCGAGAGTCTTTTCAGATGTTGGTCGAGAATCTTCGCTATAAGGCCGTTCACCGTGACTACTATCGGAACAATCACCTATTATCGAATTAACATTCCACATGGTGTTTATATCGTAAGCTAAGTCAAAGTAGTACCAGTTTATTATTCATGAAGTTATTATTAAGAGAAATTAAATGCTTTCGTTTTTTAATAGTGTCTTTATTATAATTACAAAATACTTTTATACAATAATAAAATCACTATAATAATAATAATGAAAGAGCCCTCATGCACTTGCGGTTTATGTTAGAGTAATGAAACGAACGAAACGCTCTCCTGATGGTAAAAGATAAAGCATGTCCATATCCAATGCAGCGTTACCCAGAACTTTGAGTAGTAAAACAAAATCAAGGGCGTCGCGGTTCTGGATTTTATTACTTTGATATATTTGATAGTTAGTCGCAAGAGCCATTTAATTTCGCTACATAGGTGTAACCCTTCAAACCAGAAGTAATTTCCACACACTACTACTTGGGGGCGGAATTTCTAATACCTCTGTGGTACCTACCTAGTCGATTATGGAGATCTACCACCTAGTATAACATAGCTTCATGATATAGCTCACACCCACACATTTTTATAAGCATTCTAAGGCCGAAGGGGGTCATTGTATTCATAAATGTGAACAAGCCTGAAATCATTTAACTTCCACATATGTATGCAGCAGCTGAATTTAGTAGATTTTTCGGTTTCAGGGTTGTACCAGTAAAATTTGTTCATAATAATATGAATACAATGATCCCCTTTTGACTTAACACGCCTGAAGCTGTATAACCCTGTAGATCTTTTTTGGCGGGAACTTGGAAAGAGTCGTGCCGCCCCACTGTATTTTTTTCCAAAACTAGTGTTTTAACCGACTTCAAAAAAAAAGGAGTTCCCTCAAAAAAAAATTTTTCGAGTGTTTACGTATAATAATAGTTGTGTTTTATTCATAAAGTGCCGAATTATAAGCACGAGTGTGGAAAGTGATATAATGTGGCGAAACATGTCTTTTCGTGTTGCTTCCAAAACGCCATCGAAGCTTATAGTAAAGTCGCCACTACTTTACTAATGCATGACTGGATTTGACTGGCACGGACTGGACTTTGACTATAAAGATAAAGAAGATGAAAACTGAAGACTCAACACAAAATAGAGAAACATTGAAACTGGCAGAATGCACAGAGTGCGTTGCCAAGAAGAAAGATAAAAAAACCCTGTAGGTTGTTTGACAAGGCACAGTATACATTAAAAGATTAAAACTGGAAAACATGGTGCATCTGCTCTTTTGTATATAAAACTTAAAACGTTCTAGTCATAATCTGTAAGTACATTTAATGCACAGGCCATAACCTCAGGGTTTGCCAAGTTTTATGTCCATATTTCGTCCATCCAATCGATACTAAATTCTATTTAGAAACACGATAGTAGCGATTCAAATTTATTGAAGCAATATTGTATTACAGATTGAAGATCAATGCACTTGTCGGCTGGCTGTTTTTTGACTTGTCTGCATTTCTATTTGGAAAATATGAGGACTATCTAGTTCAGATTAGAGTCACTGTAGTGTCAGACTAAGTTAAGCAAAGCAATGGTCACATCAGCCGTACCCCATGGTCGCAACAAATCTAAAAATTGTTCAAAAAAGGTCGGCTGTGTCATAGATCACAGAGATCAGATTTAGTCGGTCAGATAGTGTGAGCTTACTAGCTCATTACACTCCCTTCTTGTACGAAACTCTAAAACACTAAATCAAGAAAATAAATCAAGAGTTAAAGTTGAAGACGAATCTTCTTAGAATTCAATGATATCGGTGTAGGTGGAAACCCGTACAGTGCCTCAGACTTGCTACTTAGGTTGTAGGTATGGGCCATATATTTTATAGATTAAATACAATACAAATTATTTTATTGTTACAAAAATAGAGTGGTCTATAAAAAGTTATAAACCTTTAGCGTATAGCTGTATTGCAGCAGCCAGTGCTATCCCAAATTTAGTAATAATAAATAATAGTTAAATTAAAAATAATAGCTATATAAACGTTATTGCTCAATATCAGGTGTGTGAGTTTGTGTGTGTGTTTGTGATTCCGTAAAACCCAAAAAAATCTATAACTTTTTAAAACCTTTAACGATCTAGTTAATTAATTTAGTGTTTGTTTGTTAAATATAATAAGACAGAAAAGACGGAGTAGTTTAGATGGAATATATAAATTTATATTGATAGATAAAATAAATCAGATGTAAATAATCATATATATTATAATGCATACACGCATTCGCATCCGTAACCACGAAAAAGCCACAACCTGTTTTTTTTTTTTTTATAGTTAGGTTTGACCACAGCTTACCTGTTGTAAAAAGCCGCTGTGGTCGAAGATGATTAACACGCCTAGCCTAGAATCGAACTGGCTCTCAAGTAAGGCTGCCGGAACTGCTTGGCAGAAGATTTTACTTCAACTCTACATATAACTATAAGCCAGCACTGCGATGGTCATGACAGGCGTTTCGTTCATAAATCTTACCACAAAAACTTTTATCGCCAAAAATTTAAAGAGAACTCGTACGAAGCGCTCTAGTGCAGTGTTTGGTGTTTCATTTCGACACAAATGGTGGCTGGCGCGATGGCTATCTTATCGCTGTGCAAAGATGCATGGATAATGGCTTTTCTCTTGCGTCAATATATTGCAATATCGTGGAAAACTTAGCAACAATGATTTTAATCTGGTTTATTCGTTCGACTATTTTTCGAAGCAGTATCAACTTTTCTAAATAGTATGGCAATTTTTATGAATATGCAACTGAAATGTAGCAAAACAAATCAGTGTGTATTTAAGTCTATTCAGTAGATATAAAGGTTATAATATACTTTATGTTTAAGTAATGAGCCTCTACGAAACACTCTCTTGATGGAAGGAAATAACGCCTGGCCATGACCATTGCAGTGGCACCCAGAACTTTGGGTAACAAATGAAGTGCGGGGGCATCACTGCTTTGTGCACATTACTTTAAGATATCCGATGATTAGTCGCAATAGATCTGTAATTTCGCTGACTGTACCCTTCACACCAGATCAACGTAATGTTTACCTAGACGACCTGCCATTGAGGTCTACCACCTAATAACCTAGTCGCGATTGATTCGGTTTCGTCTAGGCAAGCGTGTTTTATCGTAAACCGCATCTTCGCTTAATAGGCCAGTACAAATAGAATTTAACCTCGCAGTAAATTTCCGGTCCAACTTTTTTTTAAATATTATTCAGTGTCACTGAGCATAAAATCAGAAAATGCTGACGGATTTAGGTAGAGCTTCTAGCGCCATCTTGAAAAAGTTTTTGGCCGATATCTCGAAAACTATGCACTTTAGGACAAAATTAATTGAAACCATTATTGTACAGTACATTATTGTATTGTATTTATAAGTATGTATTTACCAAAAAAAAAGTATTTATTTTTTCTATCAGTTATCTGACTTCCATCACAAGCTCTGCTTAGTTTGGGGTCAGATGGCGCTGTGTGTAATGTGTCCTACAATATTTATTTATTTATTTTATTTACAGAGTAAAATTGCGCATCTTCTATTTCTCGTAAACTTTTTTGTAAAACTTACCGTTTACGATTTATGGCCCATTTAATGAACCGGTTTTTCTATCTCGGGTGATAACTCTTAAAATATCGGATTAATAAAAAAAAACCGGTCAAACGAATGCCAATTTGCAATTTTAAAAAAAAACCTAATATCAATAGTTTATTGCATTTCTAGCTACCGGGCTGGTAATTATAGAAAAATATACATGTATTCTACTGATGGCTACCCAACCAAGTACTAGGAAGTAAGTTACCACCATGCTATGATTTCCTTACAACGTTTTTGTTTGTTTACTCCGAACGCATTCACTGCGGCGCACGCAAAAGGCAGATAGTTGGACAAAAACTCTTTATCGTGCAGATGAGAAATGCTAGATGTAGTAAGCATCATATAGTCTTTGATATTCTTACTTTTATAACTATTGAGTCTTTAACTTTACCGTACCGATACTATAATTTAAATTACTATAATCTTTGTGCATCGATCCGTCAATCTGCGATTAGATATGCGCGTGTTCACAGGGTACTGATGCATTGAAGTATGCGCTAACGTCCGCTTTTTCTTATAAGTACCTAATGAACGCTAGAGGTCTTGGTTATATGACTGGACTTGTTTTCTATTCCGCGTGACTGTTAGCATTCTTCAAATGATTGGACTAATTATTTTTATACACATCTTATATAATTTACTTAAGCAACATAGCTTAAAATAATGTGAATAAGATATTTTTTCTATGGCTTTGCGTTTGATTATCTAATGTTAGGATAGATTATTTCAATGTACAAGTTTTTAAATCAAGTTTGTACAGAAAAGTTTGTGTTTTTGTCAGGGTGACCTTGACCAATATACTGCTTTATTTCGCGCAGAAAATAGGCCTCGCTCCAGCAGAGCAACGCGACGTTAAACAACGATTGTGTCATTCAAGTTTTTTTTTTTTTTTTTATACGTAGGCTTACGTTTGACCGCCATCTCACCTGATGTTAAGTGATGATGCGGTCTAAGATGGAGCACGCTTGCCTAGAAGAAACCGATTCACTCTCGACTTGAAGACACCCAGATTATATCCATCGGGGAACACCCACTCGGGCAGCGCATTCCACTGTCTAGCAGTCCGCACAATGAACGTCGAATCAAATCGTTTAGTTCGAGTTTTTGGAACATTTACCATGAAACGATGTCGCTTTTTTGAGCTTCTGGCTGTCCGATGGAATTAATTTGGAAAAGAAGTTTATGAAAAAATAATTGTTTAAATTTCACTTATTTTTGTTTATACGTTTTGAGACTAAAGCTAAGATACACAAAATAGACAATAGACACTTTATTTGTGACTAAAAATACAATCATCATCATTACAATATACAGACCTAAAAGAACAGCAAACATTTTTAAAGGAAAACAAAAAAAAAAAAGAAAAAATAAAAGAAAAAGTACAAGTACTAAAAGAAAATCAAAAAGAATGTTGTAATTAAAAGCTTTATCGTAAACTGACCTGATTTTCAACTAGATCATCTGAGGAAGTAAGTTTCGTCACTAACTTTAGTTGCGGCACACTCCGAGATTCCAAGAAGCTTATATATATAAAACTGCGTCTATGGAAGATAAGGAACTGGCTAATGAGGTAAGTAGGCCCAAGTTTTTCATGCAATATTTACGTAAGAGGAAATTTAGTTAGTGTGTGAACGATATATGATAAACTCGATGGATGGACGAAATATGGACATAAAACTTGGCAAACCCTGAGGTTATGGCCTGTGCATTAAATGTACTTACAGATTATGACTAGAACGTTTTAAGTTTTATATACAAAAGAGCAGATGCACCATGTTTTCCAGTTTTAATCTTTTAATGTATACTGTGCCTTGTCAAACAACCTACAGGGTTTTTTTATCTTTCTTCTTGGCAACGCACTCTGTGCATTCTGCCAGTTTCAATGTTTCTCTATTTTGTGTTGAGTCTTCAGTTTTCATCTTCTTTATCTTTATAGTCAAAGTCCAGTCCGTGCCAGTCAAATCCAGTCATGCATTAGTAAAGTCGCCACTACTTTACTAATGCATGACTGGATTTGACTGGCACGGACTGGACTTTGACTATAAAGATAAAGAAGATGAAAACTGAAGACTCAACACAAAATAGAGAAACATTGAAACTGGCAGAATGCACAGAGTGCGTTGCCAAGAAGAAAGATAAAAAAACCCTGTAGGTTGTTTGACAAGGCACAGTATACATTAAAAGATTAAAACTGGAAAACATGGTGCATCTGCTCTTTTGTATATAAAACTTAAAACGTTCTAGTCATAATCTGTAAGTACATTTAATGCACAGGCCATAACCTCAGGGTTTGCCAAGTTTTATGTCCATATTTCGTCCATCCATCGAGTTTATCATATATCGTTCACACACTAACTAAATTTCCTCTTACGTAAATATTGCATGAAAAACTTGGGCCTACTTACCTCATTAGCCAGTTCCTTATCTTCCATAGACGCAGTTTTATATATATAAGCTTCTTGGAATCTCGGAGTGTGCCGCAACTAAAGTTAGTGACGAAACTTACTTCCTCAGATGATCTAGTTGAAAATCAGGTCAGTTTACGATAAAGCTTTTAATTACAACATTCTTTTTGATTTTCTTTTAGTACTTGTACTTTTTCTTTTATTTTTTCTTTTTTTTTTTTGTTTTCCTTTAAAAATGTTTGCTGTTCTTTTAGGTCTGTATATTGTAATGATGATGATTGTATTTTTAGTCACAAATAAAGTGTCTATTGTCTATTTTGTGTATCTTAGCTTTAGTCTCAAAACGTATAAACAAAAATAAGTGAAATTTAAACAATTATTTTTTCATAAACTTCTTTTCCAAATTAATTCCATCGGACAGCCAGAAGCTCAAAAAAGCGACATCGTTTCATGGTAAATGTTCCAAAAACTCGAACTAAACGATTTGATTCGACGTTCATTGTGCGGACTGCTAGACAGTGGAATGCGCTGCCCGAGTGGGTGTTCCCCGATGGATATAATCTGGGTGTCTTCAAGTCGAGAGTGAATCGGTTTCTTCTAGGCAAGCGTGCTCCATCTTAGACCGCATCATCACTTAACATCAGGTGAGATGGCGGTCAAACGTAAGCCTACGTATAAAAAAAAAAAAAAAAACTTGAATGACACAATCGTTGTTTAACGTCGCGTTGCTCTGCTGGAGCGAGGCCTATTTTCTGCGCGAAATAAAGCAGTATATTGGTCAAGGTCACCCTGACAAAAACACAAACTTTTCTGTACAAACTTGATTTAAAAACTTGTACATTGAAATAATCTATCCTAACATTAGATAATCAAACGCAAAGCCATAGAAAAAATATCTTATTCACATTATTTTAAGCTATGTTGCTTAAGTAAATTATATAAGATGTGTATAAAAATAATTAGTCCAATCATTTGAAGAATGCTAACAGTCACGCGGAATAGAAAACAAGTCCAGTCATATAACCAAGACCTCTAGCGTTCATTAGGTACTTATAAGAAAAAGCGGACGTTAGCGCATACTTCAATGCATCAGTACCCTGTGAACACGCGCATATCTAATCGCAGATTGACGGATCGATGCACAAAGATTATAGTAATTTAAATTATAGTATCGGTACGGTAAAGTTAAAGACTCAATAGTTATAAAAGTAAGAATATCAAAGACTATATGATGCTTACTACATCTAGCATTTCTCATCTGCACGATAAAGAGTTTTTGTCCAACTATCTGCCTTTTGCGTGCGCCGCAGTGAATGCGTTCGGAGTAAACAAACAAAAACGTTGTAAGGAAATCATAGCATGGTGGTAACTTACTTCCTAGTACTTGGTTGGGTAGCCATCAGTAGAATACATGTATATTTTTCTATAATTACCAGCCCGGTAGCTAGAAATGCAATAAACTATTGATATTAGGTTTTTTTTTTAAATTGCAAATTGGCATTCGTTTGACCGGTTTTTTTTTATTAATCCGATATTTTAAGAGTTATCACCCGAGATAGAAAAACCGGTTCATTAAATGGGCCATAAATCGTAAACGGTAAGTTTTACAAAAAAGTTTACGAGAAATAGAAGATGCGCAATTTTACTCTGTAAATAAAATAAATAAATAAATATTGTAGGACACATTACACACAGCGCCATCTGACCCCAAACTAAGCAGAGCTTGTGATGGAAGTCAGATAACTGATAGAAAAAATAAATACTTTTTTTTTGGTAAATACATACTTATAAATACAATACAATAATGTACTGTACAATAATGGTTTCAATTAATTTTGTCCTAAAGTGCATAGTTTTCGAGATATCGGCCAAAAACTTTTTCAAGATGGCGCTAGAAGCTCTACCTAAATCCGTCAGCATTTTCTGATTTTATGCTCAGTGACACTGAATAATATTTAAAAAAAAGTTGGACCGGAAATTTACTGCGAGGTTAAATTCTATTTGTACTGGCCTATTAAGCGAAGATGCGGTTTACGATAAAACACGCTTGCCTAGACGAAACCGAATCAATCGCGACTAGGTTATTAGGTGGTAGACCTCAATGGCAGGTCGTCTAGGTAAACATTACGTTGATCTGGTGTGAAGGGTACAGTCAGCGAAATTACAGATCTATTGCGACTAATCATCGGATATCTTAAAGTAATGTGCACAAAGCAGTGATGCCCCCGCACTTCATTTGTTACCCAAAGTTCTGGGTGCCACTGCAATGGTCATGGCCAGGCGTTATTTCCTTCCATCAAGAGAGTGTTTCGTAGAGGCTCATTACTTAAACATAAAGTATATTATAACCTTTATATCTACTGAATAGACTTAAATACACACTGATTTGTTTTGCTACATTTCAGTTGCATATTCATAAAAATTGCCATACTATTTAGAAAAGTTGATACTGCTTCGAAAAATAGTCGAACGAATAAACCAGATTAAAATCATTGTTGCTAAGTTTTCCACGATATTGCAATATATTGACGCAAGAGAAAAGCCATTATCCATGCATCTTTGCACAGCGATAAGATAGCCATCGCGCCAGCCACCATTTGTGTCGAAATGAAACACCAAACACTGCACTAGAGCGCTTCGTACGAGTTCTCTTTAAATTTTTGGCGATAAAAGTTTTTGTGGTAAGATTTATGAACGAAACGCCTGTCATGACCATCGCAGTGCTGGCTTATAGTTATATGTAGAGTTGAAGTAAAATCTTCTGCCAAGCAGTTCCGGCAGCCTTACTTGAGAGCCAGTTCGATTCTAGGCTAGGCGTGTTAATCATCTTCGACCACAGCGGCTTTTTACAACAGGTAAGCTGTGGTCAAACCTAACTATAAAAAAAAAAAAAACAGGTTGTGGCTTTTTCGTGGTTACGGATGCGAATGCGTGTATGCATTATAATATATATGATTATTTACATCTGATTTATTTTATCTATCAATATAAATTTATATATTCCATCTAAACTACTCCGTCTTTTCTGTCTTATTATATTTAACAAACAAACACTAAATTAATTAACTAGATCGTTAAAGGTTTTAAAAAGTTATAGATTTTTTTGGGTTTTACGGAATCACAAACACACACACAAACTCACACACCTGATATTGAGCAATAACGTTTATATAGCTATTATTTTTAATTTAACTATTATTTATTATTACTAAATTTGGGATAGCACTGGCTGCTGCAATACAGCTATACGCTAAAGGTTTATAACTTTTTATAGACCACTCTATTTTTGTAACAATAAAATAATTTGTATTGTATTTAATCTATAAAATATATGGCCCATACCTACAACCTAAGTAGCAAGTCTGAGGCACTGTACGGGTTTCCACCTACACCGATATCATTGAATTCTAAGAAGATTCGTCTTCAACTTTAACTCTTGATTTATTTTCTTGATTTAGTGTTTTAGAGTTTCGTACAAGAAGGGAGTGTAATGAGCTAGTAAGCTCACACTATCTGACCGACTAAATCTGATCTCTGTGATCTATGACACAGCCGACCTTTTTTGAACAATTTTTAGATTTGTTGCGACCATGGGGTACGGCTGATGTGACCATTGCTTTGCTTAACTTAGTCTGACACTACAGTGACTCTAATCTGAACTAGATAGTCCTCATATTTTCCAAATAGAAATGCAGACAAGTCAAAAAACAGCCAGCCGACAAGTGCATTGATCTTCAATCTGTAATACAATATTGCTTCAATAAATTTGAATCGCTACTATCGTGTTTCTAAATAGAATTTAGTATCGATTCTTGGTAAAATGCGACACAATCGATTACGTTATAACTTTCCGAGAAGCAACATGATCGAATAATGGTAACATAATTACAAAAGTGTGTATGGCGAGGCCTTGTTTTGGATATGCCAGCACAGCGATATATTCCATTACTTACTCATGTTTGTGATTTGAAATGTATGTAATGGATACTAGCAGAAGACAGGGGACTCCCCTGGTGCAAATATATCTGGCGTAAAGTTGTGCAGCGGAGAAATGGGGCCGGCGTTATGGCCACTTTTGCACCAGGTTAGTACTTGTAGTGATAGATCGCACCCTGGAGGGCGTAGATTCAAACCCCAACAATGAGCTTGAGCATTGAACAACCGGTGAAGAAAAACACCGTGAGGAAACCCCCCAATTATCTCCCCTCCCCAAATTGAAAATCTGCCACCAAGCTCTTAACAGTGTGTTCCGGCAGCCGCACTTAAGAACTACTTGAGAGACTAGTTCCCTAACCAGAGTAGGTGCATTTACCATCTATCACGACACCGTTACTTACCATCAAAAGAGCTCTGGTCAAACACCGAGTAAAAAATAAGGATGGGTGATGTATAGAGGTTTGTATATTTTTCCGTCGTCTTTCAAACCAATAGAAGATCTGGTCAGCCTTCAGATGGATGTGTCGGTATTAGTTATTTCTGTTTATTTATCCTAGCAGCAAAAAACATGATATGGTAAGGCTAAATCGGGACTGGTTGTTCATTGAGTCACGAATTTTATATATTTGATAAAAACTACCGAAGACCACATATTAAGTCTTTTTGATCAAATTAATCTCTCACATACATCATTTGCCACTCAATGACATTTCATAATCGTTAATCTAAAACAGAAGCAACAAAAAGCTTGCGATATTGCTACACAGTTACCAGGCGAGCATACAATGGGCAGAGGTGCCTTCCTGTGCGTTGGGAACCACCAACAATGGGCATTGTGGCAGCATGCCGCTACCATTTCACTCGCTCTCACATACGCGCCGACATTATAACACGTTACATAATTAATAGTTAGTTATAGAGAGCTGTGATAACCTAAGCAATATTAGCGGCTCTAATATATTAATTCACACAATTCACACACACCCACATACGCGCGCACACGAACTCACACACACACATTCTAACACACCCACACTAACACACCCACACGGAGAGAGAGAGAGAGAGAGAGAGAGAGAGAGAGAGAGAGATCTAGTTTATTTATATGTATAATTTCTTTTTCGTATACAAATCTATAAATATGTACATGCGCGTGACCAAAGCTGGCAACTTTGTGAAATTCGGTATGTAAAGAAAAAAAATACTTTGCTGATTCCAAAACCATTTCGAAATATTACATTCCTGTACATTATTTTGACGTTTAAAACTCTCTAAACTATGAGATGGGGTATATTTCAATAAAATACACAAGATAAACTTGACTTTCAATGAGTCCCATAATGACGTCATGTAGTTCGCTGTGCAAAAGCAATGGCGAACCTAAACAAAAACTGTCAATGTCAAGTCAACGCAGCGTTGGATTTTTTACTATAATTACAGTATTTGTACAACTATTTCATGCTCCGTACTAGATACTATCCATATCTAAGGATAGTACGGAAAAATACTATAATTTCGTTACTTCATTTATAAAATACCAAAATAGGTAAATATAACACCCGTGCATTGCCAAATCACGTAAAAAAAAAGTTCATTGGGTTTGTCCTTTTTCTTTTTGGCATCATACTCTGTGCATTCTGTCAGTTCTAATGTTTCTGTAAAACAGCTGTAATAGATCCATATATTCTTTTAAATCTTAATAGATTTGCCAGCGGCGTAATAGCGTAATAATCCATACAAAAAAGTAGTAGATTAGCAACATTAAGAAGCTTTGATAAACAAAATTCTTTACTTCATGTCAGTTGTCAAAGTCAATCAAATGTGTCAAAATATTATTTTTTGTTTTACATGGCAAAGGCCTACTAGGGATATTCAGTCTACCTTATGACGTCATCGCTATCGAAAGTTTGAAAACGTATTAAAAATCAACTACCGCATAAAAAGCCAAAATATTCAAATTAGTTTCATGAAATAAAGTTTACTATCAGAAAAAAATATAAAATAAATACCAAAAAAAAACTTTACATACCGAATTGTGTCACCAAAATACAGGCTACGCCTTTACTTGGGGCCGATGTATTACGCTATAAAAATCGTAAAATAGTAAATTAATTTGTGAAATTGTTAATTACGAGTATACTTATGGTAATAAAGATTTTTCGTATTAAATTTTTTCTTTCTTATTCTTCTTAATTTGCAAAAATAACACTAAATAAACGACAGTCGTATTGATTTACACATAGCTTACACACAAATAGAAATTTATGTAAGTGTGGTGTATGGTGCACGTATTTTCTTGTTGCTTCCAAAACTCCATCAAAGCTAGTCAAGTTGCCACTGCTTTACTTTGAATTATCAAACCTGTCATTAAATTAGAAATATCGAAATAATTAGGTACAATACACTAAATGCAATAAAACCTAGGAAGAAATACCACTATTCAAGCTTTTGGGAAACCCTGTAACCTTCAAGTTTATAATTCGTTACGGTGACATAAAAGTTCTGATTAGAAACTTGCAAACGTGGCTGGAGTTGGCAACTTGCGTTGCATCACGGCAGGAAGTATTGCTGTTCGGTCAGCGGTTCGACAACTCGTCACAGGTCACTTGCGAAGGACAATTGACCGAGCAAAGTTGCCGGAGAACGTAAGTGGGACAGCACGAGAGATGTGGTGACTGTGGCTTTTTAAAAATAATGGGCTTACTGAACACTTTATATATGACTTATACATACAGATTTCGAGTATAACTAAATTGTACAAGGTAATTGTACTTGTAATTGTCAGATTGAGGCTGGCGCGGCTGCAAAATTTGCAGAAGACCTCAAAAGGTGCAAGTATAGTACCCTGGACAGTGGGTACATATTTGAGCCTTTTGGGGTTGAAACTTTGAAACCGGGAGCAAAAAAAGTATTCAAAGACTTGTCATCTCGTCTAGTCGACGCCACACGTGAACAAAACGCTGGCCTTTATTTTGCCCAACGTGTGAGTATTGTTATACAACGCGGCAATGGGCCCAGCGTTTTGGAAATTGTCTGTTGAACAGCGTTTTTCCCATTGATAGCGGCCTTTTAGATCAGTTTATTTTATTTTAATTTATTAGTTCAGTATTTTAGTTTAGTATTTTATTATTCAGTAGTTTATATGTTAGGATGTAATTTGTTGATAGTTTTTTTGTTCGTGTTTAATTTTCCCTGTATATAAGTACAATATTTATCAAATTTTATGATTAATTTTAGTAAATTTGGAACTGTAATCTCAGAATTAAACAAATAGTACAATATTTTATTTACGTTGGGGGTTAAAAATGCCCATAAATAGTACAAGCGATCTGGCATTTCAATGTACGGGAGTGACGTAAGCTGCCCAGCCTATGCCAATCCCGTAAATTTTTGGCTTTTCTATTAGCGTTATCGCTAATCGAATGTTACTTTGTCAAGGCCCTCTGGTCATTGTTGGCAATACCGATGGCAAGAGAACACTAGTCCGGTCGCCAACATAATGGTTTGAATTGAAAGAAGCCACCACCTCATCTAAATTCTCCAAGTGGTGAGGGCTACTTTACACCGGATTCGATGGAGGCAGAGATTCCTGTGGTCACGATCCTCAGAAACGTGACGTGACGTGAATGTGACGTTGCACGACCTTCGTGGCTGTATCACACTCTGGGACAATACGTATTCATCGATCCCATACGAGGTTCAGAAATGAGGCGGTAGCAAATATACATGCACTCACGTACCTGGGACTGCTCCAGACCTCCGATGATGTCTTCTCCGTTTGTGTGTCCTTGAACTTGCACCGGTGCGTGGACACTATAAAAAGCACTGACGACGAGGAGAACAACCGTTTCCGTCTATCACTCAAGACGATCTGGCGCTCCCATTTGACGAGTACGTGGTGCATGACAGCTGCTGTCAGATGCATTTCGCTACCGCCTTAGGAGCCGTGGTACCCGCATTAAATCGATGAATACGTATTAGTGTTCGAGGTGATAACTTACTACCGGAACGGTACATACCGCCCACCAAAATGCCTATGGTATTTTCTGGTCAAAGAAAAGAAAATGAAAACAATTTGGGGCCAGCATTGAGCGAGTTGTTGATGTGGATGGTCAAACTAATATAATATTAGCTTTTGACTACGATAGATAATAAAATTTAAGATATAAATGGTTCGATAATACTAATAAATTAAATTAATAATACGATACGTTAAGGTTGGTGTTGATTAAGTTAATCCTCTACAGGCAGAGGGCATAGCTTAACTAAAGGTCGTTTGATGGTGTGGTTGTTCGCGACCTTAACTACTGCGCTCCGAGTGATCCCATCAGGGCCGACCAATAAGTCTACTACTCTGGCGAGAGACCAGTGCAAAGGCGCGCGATTGTCGTCTTTGATTATCACCATCGAACCGATTAGTAATGGTTTAGAAGTTTTGGTCCATTTGGCGCGTTGCGTTAGAGTGTTTAAGTATTCGTGTTTCCATCTGGACCAGAAATTTTGATGAAACGCTTGTATCAGCTGCCAACGGTTCAGCCGGCGGAGGTTTACATTAGAAAGATCGTCATCGGGGACAGCTATTAAGGGTTCTAAAGTGAGGAAATGGCCAGGCGTCAAGACTGATAAGTCGTTAGGATCGGTACTGATCGGGCACAAAGGTCTAGAGTTTAACACTGCTTCTATCTGAGTGAAAAGGGTCGTTAATTCCTCAAACGTGAGAATTTGGTCGCCAACGACGCGCAGTAGAAGAGATTTTGCCGCGCGAACCTGTATCTCCCAGACTCCTCCGAAATGGGGTCCAGAAGGCACGTTCAATTTAAAATCAATTTTTTCTGCATCGGAAGCTTCTTCCATCAGACACCACAACTGGTTCTTAGCACCTACAAAGTTGGTTCCGCAATCAGAATGAATAACGTTACAACGTCCTCGTCTGGCGACGAAGCGACGAAGCGCGGCGATAAAACCGTCAGTCGATAACGAGGAGACGACCTCCAGGTGGCAGCACTTTGTGGCAAGGCATAGGAATAAACATAGATACGCCTTATCGAGTTTAGCACCTCTATGTGAACCAAGTTTGATGCGGAATGGTCCCGCAAAATCCACACCGACTATGGAAAATGGCTTCACTTGGTTGACACGGAATGATGGAAGGTCGCTCATGAATGGTTGCAACGGTTGAGGGTTAGTCCGATAACATTTTATGCATTTAGATAGATTGCGACGAATTGTTCGTTTAGCAGCTATAATCCAGAACTGCTGTAAAAGTAGAAAGTGTGTTGTGTTGACTCCTGGATGTAAATAGTTACGATGAATGAAATCGATGATTAGAGATGTAAGCAGGTGATCGGACGGAAGAAAGGCGGGATGCCTTTGTTCGTATTCTAGGCCTGATCGTGAGATTCGTCCGCCCACCCTGAGGACACCTTGGTTGTCAAGGAATGGATTAAGTTTTCGAAACGGCTTCGGTAACGGTTTCTGAGCTTTCAGATTAAGAATTTCTGTTGCAAACGCAGTGGCCTGAACGTGTTTGACTATTTGCAGCAATGCGTTATGACGTTCGACGTTGTCAAGAAATTTGTTGCGATTAGCGTGGAGTGGAGTTCGACAATTGTTGATGAAGCGGTATATGTAGGTTAGTACATTTACAAGCTTTTGTAGAGACGAGAACTGAGTAAGTAAGTGGTCAAAAGGTACAGTTTCGATTTTTTTGCTTTCTGTTGTTGTCAGAACTGCAGATTTGCGTTTTTCAACATCCACTGCTTTGAGATCTTCGGTGAAGATGTTTTCTGAATGAATAGGCCAAAAGTCATGTTTTTCCGACAGCCAGCTGGGGCCTGCCCACCATAACGTGTTATTTATAAGTTCATTGGGCATTTTACCACGCGAACAAATATCAGCGGCGTTGTCACCAGAAACGCAATGATGCCACCACTCAATTGGAGTTATGTCTTGGATGTGACTAACACGGTTAGCAACGAACGTGACCCAACGCGAAGAGTGGGAGCGTAACCACGAAAGAACTACGGTAGAGTCTGACCAGAGATAGACGGCGTCAAGTTTGATGCGAGAGAGGTAAGTGTCATGTACAAGCTGATAGAGATCAGCAAGTAATACAGCGGCGCACAGTTCGAGTCGAGGTAGTGAGGTGCGTTTCAGAGGAACAACGCGAGCCTTAGAGCATACAAAGTAAACATGAACTTTTTGTGTCGCATCAGTGACGCGAAGGTAGAAAACGGCGCCATAGGCTGTTTCTGAGCTATCACAGAAACCGATGAGCTCGTATGAAGCGCCATCTACACACGTGACCTGACGCGGGATTTTTAGACTCGTTAATGACGATAACTGGTCACGATAGGTGTTCCATGTAAGGATGACTTCATTAGGAGGGGTTTGATCCCAAGTACAACCGAGAGTCCAGAGCATTTGAATCAAGCTTTTTGCTAGAATCGAAATCGGGGATAAAAATCCTAAAGGATCGAAAACTCGAGCGATTTCGCTCAAAATTGAACGTTTAGTGCATGGCTGATCTGAGGGTTTGATTTCGAAAAGGAACACGTCTGCTATGGGATCCCATTTTAGACCTAAAACCTTCAAAGTCCGCGTTTCTGTGTTGTCAAGGGAGACGGAACCGTCTAAACGATGGGCTATTGGAATGTCAGACAAAAGACAGGGATCATTACTTGCCCACTTCCTCAATTGTAAGCATCCGCGATTAAAAAGAGTAATTATTTGGGACTTCGCTTCTTGCGCGACCTTTAGTGACGAAAATCCGCAAGTGACGTCGTCTATGTACATGTCAGACAAAACGATTTGTTTCGCAAGTGGATAAGAGGTTCCCTCGTCCTCAGCAAGCTGTCGCATAGCACGGCAGGCGAGAAAAGGAGACGAAGCTAGGCCGTATGTTACTGTATTTAAGCGGTATTCTTGAAGAGTCTCAACTGGTGAGGCACGCCAGAATATGCGCTGGTAGTCACGGTGTTCGGGCGAAACCAAAATTTGACGATACATTTGACGAACGTCTGCCATGAAAACTACGTTATGTTCCCGAAATCGAAGAAGGATTTCAAAAATAGGAGGTTGTAATTTTTGACCGGTTAGTTGAACCTCATTAAGTGAGACAAAACGAGAGTCCTTTGCTGAACCATCGAACACCACTCGAAGCTTCGTTGTGGTCGAATCGGGACGCAGAACACAGTGGTGAGGAATGTAATACTTGCCCTGTGACAGCTCTTCCACTGGAACCAGTGACATATGACCACTTTTTAGGTAATCAGACATAAATTCCACATATTGTGAGCACAAGTGAGAGTCACGTGATAACCTACGCTCGATAGCGTGAAATCTACGTAATGCTATATCGCGAGAGCCCTCAAAGATTGGTTCCAAGTCACTCTTGAACGGGATGCGAACTACATACCGTCCGGACGGATCGCGATAATGATTCGAAATGAATTTTTGTTCGCATAAGATTTCATCTGGAGTCAGCGTTGATGATTTTGGCAAAGAGTCCAATTCCCAAAAACGTTGAACTAATGAGTTTAATTCGTTATCAATATCTGGCAGGGTGTGAAGAAGGGTACTTGATGTCGTTGAATCGAGGCATGTTTTACCTAGAAGGAGCCAACCGAAAAGAGAATTGATAGCTGTGGGCTGGTTGACACTTCCCTTAAGATTCTGGCCAAGTAAGGAGTCAGCGAAAACATCGGCAGCCAACAATAGATCGATCGGAGCTGGAATGTCAAAACCAGGATCGCTCAATGGCAATGATTTGATATGTGACCAATCCGATGTATTTAAGTGCGCTACAGGTTGATCGCCGCATATTTTAGAGATAACGTGCATATTAAGATTGAACAAAACTTGGTTGTTTGTACCTATAGCGCAAGTGACGTCACCAAGTATTGGAGCATCCGCTTCTCCTAATCCCTTTACGTTAGCGTTAGTGTTTGTCATGTTTAAATTTAACTGTTTCACGGCGGAATCACAAATAAAGTTACTTTGAGAACCGCTGTCAAAAATGGCGCGAAATGATCGCATATTGCCTGAAGCATCCTTGACTTGTACAATAGCAGTAGCTAGTAACACTGTAACGTCCGAGCGAGACCCTGAAGTCAGAGCGGATGCCGCGGGAGTAGAATCGTTAGGTCTACAAAGTAAGCTGTGATGTTTTCGTTTACAGGTTCTGCACGAGAATACCGATTTACAGTCTTTCAGTTGATGAGATGGTTTCAAACAGTTGTAGCACCAGTTTTTCTTAGTCGCAGTGGCCATACGTTCATCTATTGATTTTTTTAGAAAAGCTTGACACGAGGAAATAGCATGTTGTTCATTACAATAAGGACATTGACTTGCATACGAGTTAAGTTTATTATTAGCTACGACTTGATGATAATCAGTCGCCGCTACGAGAGTGTGCGGCAGAGCACTACGCTTCGGCTGTTGTTGCACAGTGGCGGACCGCGGCGCGGTCGTGGTAGTCGGCACGTTCCCTTGGCTCGACTCGGAGAAGTGAGTGTCTCGTAGTAGCGCTGCACTTTTGGATCGTAGGAAACACCTTAATTGATCATATGTTGGAAGTTCAACACCCGAGTGTTTTTCTTCGAAGTCACGACGCAAGTCTTTGTCTAGTTTCGATAAGATATGATAAACTAAGACAAAGTCCCATCTCGCTACCGGCAACTGAAGCGTTTTTAAGATGCTTAAATTCTCCTCAAAGAGATCCAAAGATTTTTGGAACTCGCGCGGATTATTGATTATAAAATTAATATTTAAAATGTCCCGCCAACATGTAAAAGCTAAAGTACGCGTGCTCTGATAACGCGCGACTAGAGAGTTGTATGCATCGTGATAGTGTTCGTGAGTCATAGGATAGCCCTTCACTACCAGTAACGGATCATCGCTAAGAGACGATACTAAGTAATGAAACTTTTCCGTGTCCGTAAGTTTCTCTGAATAATGGATTAAAGCGTTAAATAAATCGATGTACTTAGGCCATTCCTTAATATTGCCGGAAAACTTAGGTAAATCAATTTTAGGCAACTTAATATTCGATGCGGAGGCGCATGTACCACTACGAGAGTGAGAAAGTTCGTTCGTCGAGAATAATGTACGATGAATCGATAAAACCTGAAAGTACATGTCATCGAACTGCTGTTGTATTTTATCGTCTTCATTGTCTTCGGTGTCAGAAATTTCAGATTCACAAGTTACCAGTTGAATGATAGCAAAATGCGCGCTTTCAAAGTTCGAGACGGTTTGCTTGATTTCTTGATAATACGATAAAAACAAGTCGCGCTGCGATGCGTCAGTCACAGCTGAGTTACCTACTTGTAAAGCCTTAGCGAGCCGCTTATTCGCAATAGTTCGCTTCCGCCGCAATGCCGGTAAATCTTTTGCTGTAAACTCATCTTTAGATTTAGATTTAGTTAGGACACCCCGACGGGAAGATGACCCTTTAGCTAGAAGTGACATAATTGTTTAACGAATAAGATTTCAATAATAATAATTGCTTATTGCTACGTTCAGTCGAACCGAGAATCAAAGCAAAACAGCCAAACCAGTTTTCAACCTTAACTATATGACGCTAAGGTTTCCAGTATCAATACTTAACAAGACACACGGTACTTAAGACCTTACGTTACGGCAATAATGACAGTAAGCGAATTAAATGTAGTCAAATGTTAAAACGGAATCGAGTGTTCGGAACAAAAGAAATCGTTGTCGTTTGTTTCAAATACAAAACTACCTTCAACTTAAAAGTATTAAGTGAGTTGTGAAGGTGAGTTTTACAATAAGTAATTGTATGATGAAAGGGGTACTATGAATAAATAAAGTAGGTAGTTACGTATTAAATATAATGCGGCTGGACGATTAGAAATAATATTGATATGACAGTAACGGATTTGATGTATGAATTAATTATTATTGTACGTCGGTGTGATTTGCACAGATTAAAATATTCATAGGTAGATTGATCTTACGATAAAGAATTATGAACACAAGATAAATATAGTCTGAACGTTGGAGTTTTACGTATGTATGTTAGAAAAGAAATAAATTATTGTAAGCCGATGAAATATTATTGTACACCGATTTGGTAGGATGTGATTGCACAATAATAGGGAGGTAGTTGTTACAATAATTTGCGATTGAATAAAATCTCGAATGAATTTGAATAATTGCAAGCCGATGGAACTAAGCACCGATGGTATAGTGATTGCTTAGCTAGATCTTGCAATAATTCCCGATAGCTGTTCAAAAGACTTGTTCGATAATGATATGACGAAAAAATGTGACACGTATGGTAGTAGGTATGATGGAATAACTTAGAACGCAGTTGGTAACGATTAGGTTTAGATTGATGTAGGTAGGTACTATGAGCTAAGCTATTATCGTTTATGACCAGAAATACCACAAGTATCCGATGATTGCGATTTAAAGAGAAAACATCCCGGGTTTCGGCACCATAAAGAAATATGTGACGTTGCACGACCTTCGTGGCTGTATCACACTCTGGGACAATACGTATTCATCGATCCCATACGAGGTTCAGAAATGAGGCGGTAGCAAATATACATGCACTCACGTACCTGGGACTGCTCCAGACCTCCGATGATGTCTTCTCCGTTTGTGTGTCCTTGAACTTGCACCGGTGCGTGGACACTATAAAAAGCACTGACGACGAGGAGAACAACCGTTTCCGTCTATCACTCAAGACGATCTGGCGCTCCCATTTGACGAGTACGTGGTGCATGACAGCTGCTGTCAGATGCATTTCGCTACCGCCTTAGGAGCCGTGGTACCCGCATTAAATCGATGAATACGTATTAGTGTTCGAGGTGATAACTTACTACCGGAACGGTACACAAGGGACCGATTTAAGAAGAAGTATACTATAGATTTTTACTCATAGATATTTTTTTTAGTTCCGGACTTACGGCCCTAAGTGTGTTTGTATATGTTCGTTACGTATTTAAAACTGAAACGTGTTGTTTAGTAATTAGTTATATTTACCCGCAACTAATAATATAAGTGTAACGCGCTTCGCATGCTAAGTTCCATTGACACGACCTCGTGCAAAACTAGAAGACCGAGACATTGAAACGGTATTTTATTTTATTGAACACCAGCGCACTACCGATAACTGTTCGATAGCCTCTGAAAACTACTTGGATGACATACAAGCACACATCAATGCATGAAGTTTGTACACATAGTATAAAACAAAAGCCGCTTCCCGCCGTCTGTCCGCTTAGATCTTTTAAACTACGCAACGGATTTTAATGCAGTTCCATCAATAGGCAGAGTGATTCAAGAGAAAGGTTTACATGCATAATAGATGCATATGCACCACATTAATATCTATATTGCACCTGTGCGAAACCAGGGCGGGTCGCTAGTAATATATAAGTTACTAACTGCGTCGCGAAGGTTCACCCGCGTTTTTCGGAATAAAAAGTAGGCTATGAGATAATTCAAAGCATGAACTATTTGCTTATACGGTGCTGCCGCATAAAAAGCCAAAAACCTCAATACCTGGCCAAACTTTTAGAGGAGGCTTCTGGTGACCAGAATACTGGCATCTACTTTGGTCAGAAGCTGAGCATTGCCATCCAGCGTGACAATTCTGCCAACATTCTGGCCACATATCCCTCCTTTGATGGACTTTTAGATTAAGTTATTTTTAAAGGTTGTAAATAGTATTAATTTTATATATTTTGTTATTCGTTTTTATCCAAGTAATATTAATATATATCTTTCTTATGATTTGCTTTCCAAATTCCATCCAAGTCCGTTTATGAAGAAGTAACATACGTATATATGTATGTACATGCATACTATCGTATTTATGAAATTATTTTCATATCTCTCCTGCCAAATTTTCTGCCATCTCTAGAGAATGTCATCTCTGATATTATGAATGTGTTGTATTCTACCACTATATGGTCGGCAGAGCGTATTTCCTTTTTCCTCTTCCTTCTATCATATCATCTCTACATTTACAATCTCTATGCCGCATATTTAAAAATGTCTCATGTGTAGGTTTGCTTTTGACGGCCATCTAAGGTTTTTTGATGTTAAGCGAATGCTGTCTACGATTGACAAAGCTTACCCGATTCACAATTTCTTTAAAAAATACTTTTTAAAATAAAAGCATCGATATAAATAGTTCCTCAGCCATGCAGTGACACAAAATTGAAACATATCGTGTAAGTCACGAGTTATCAATATGATAACATAGGTACGATTATCCCGCATGTTTGGTAGCAAAATTCCGTTTGTTATGCTTGTTTATTGGAAACATGTGACGATATCTTTATCTGAATAAAAAGTTTGACAGATTAATCTATTCGTTGCACCAGATATGGCCACTTGGAGATAACAATATAGCGTATAATATAATGCGTCATTACCATATCAGTGAAAGTATGATACAAAATTTGTTTAATAGTGTTTTGTTGAGCAAACTTTTTTTTTGTTTCATAATCCCAACCCTGAGATGAAACTGCGTTTGGGCAAAGTAGAGACCGCCCGTTATGGTCAGAAGTGACTATCTCCATAAAGTAGTAGCCGGACCTAGTTTTATGTTCGCTTTTAGTAAGTCTATCATAGTAAGAGCTTCGTTTAGGGCTAGATAGCGTTGAATAAATGACCACCGGTATTTTTTTGTTTTATGAAGTATTTTGTAAGACCCTACTGTAAATCTCTTCGGTGGATTACAACTGTGCCTGACAGTGGGCACCGAAATCTTTAAAGGAACATAGTGCTTCCTAGAAGTGTAGTAATATTAAAGGGTAATTACTTATCCATCTATTACAATGAACAAATTTTATATGCAGGTCCACCACACTGTGCTGAAAAAATAGCTGTCCCATGTATTTTCTTAATGACCACTTTTTTATAAAACACAGAATATTTTTGGTGATTTCAGTGTCGATATCTAAAAATTGTTTCCGTTGACAAGTAGATCAGAATCTTAGTAGTACTACAATTCTTCTAAACACTCATGTCTAGAGCTTGAAATAACATTTCCGAAAATTCTGAGAGAATTTCTTTGCCATTATTGGCCACTCGATAACCCAAAGACCTAGATCTAAGACAAGTATTCGTCTAGAGTTTGACTGCCCAAGACAAGCTTGACTGCCCTGTTAGCACATTTGCTAGTGTATCTGCTGTAAAACGTGGTTGGGAATCCAGGACAAACATTTATGTGACAAGCATAAATGTTTGTTTTGTGTCTGGGTATTCTGTATGTGATATAAGTATGTATTTACAAAAAATAAGTATATATGTAAGTATTATATTAGTTGTTTGGTTCTAATAGTACAAGCTTTGCTTAGTTTGGCTAGATGGCGTATGCATATTTATTATTTATTCTAACTAGGCTAAAGCGGTAGAAATTCTTATCGCTCTACTGAATTCTATTTTTATCCCTCCTGATCGAGATTAGGCAATTTAGATTGTCATTGCATTGTTTTCGAAATTATTATCATATGACAGCTGTCGAGGTGTACAACGGTAAGATAATGGTCGTTCGGATAAGAGGCTTGAAAGGGATTTGCTGTGACAAGTCCTTTCTCTTCGGTAAAAGTCGGGATTAGAGAAAGGAAGGCATCTGAATCATTGATCTTACTTTCAATTTTGGCTTTTTGAGTTTATTGTTTTGTCGTCTTCTTCATCTTTTCTTAGACTGCTCTGCCAGAACTGTTCTAAATAGACCTGACCCAGTCAATAAGCATATAGAATCCTGTCTAGTCACTTTGTAGTTTACTTGTCTAGTCTTCCTTGGTGGTAGATTTTCTTAGCAGGAGGTCGTCTAGGTAGGTACCACCACAGTACTAGATATTCTGCCGCCAAGTAGTAGTGTGCTAACATTACTGTGTTCCGGTTTGAAAGGTACTGCAGCTAGCGAGATTACAGGGTTGTTGAGACTAACCATCTAGTCTCAAAGTAACGAGCGCCAAAGCAGCGATGCCGGGCTTTATTTTGTTACACAAAGTTCTGTGTATCGCTGCAATGGTCATGGACTGGTGTTATCTCTTACCATTAGGAGAGCGCCTCGGTCGTTCATTACCTTTACATAAAATAAAAAAATGGTCCATCCAACTAGACTCGAAAAATTGTAATAAATTTAGTGGTGTCGGAGGTATGCTTGTAATTTGGGTGTTATCAATAACATTTTTTTTAAGTCAAAATAATAATTATTGTCAATGAGATAATCTTAGTCGAATAAATATAATAATAAAAATCATAAGAGTCAACAAAAATACTAATAATGAAGTCGTATCGTAGTCGTTATTTTAATTGGTAATTATATTTTTTATAGATATATCTGTGGTTTTAATTTGTCGGTTTACACAATAATTTCCACCGAGATTAGCTCAGCCGTTGGACTTAAAAAGGTGAGTAAGACATTTCAAAATTTGTTTTTATTTATTTTATTTAAAACTTAACATTTTGACAGCTAAACCAAAACGCTGCAACGCTAACATGATAATATTTACAAATTATGTGACCAGTTTCTGATGATAATGATGATTTAATAAAAAAAGGTAACATTGCATTTGCGTATATAAGTACCTATATATTGTCCCGTTTTTCCCGTTGGCCGTTTCCCTCGTTTTTCATCGTTCGGAAACCTTACAACTACAGCATACCACAGCACGTCGGCGGACCTATTCTGAACCAAAATCCATACTTTAGTTTATGGTAATAGGTATACTTTTATAGATAGAAATTCTTTATTATCCATATAAGATATAAAAAAACCCTAATATAATGGCAATCGCTATACTGATTAAGAACAGACGGAAAATGTAGTTTATAGTTTTGGTTATCTAAGTGATACCACTTTATTAATAAATTTATTACTAGCTGTTTACCCGTGACACCATCTTATAAAAGTCTATCAGGATGGATGGATGAATGGAGGATGTTTGTTACTCTTTCACGCTAAAAATTACTGAATTACGTGTGCCAAATTTCATCCAAATCCGTTCAGTAGTTTTTTGCGTGAAAGAGTAACAAACATTCATCCATCCATCCTGATAAACTAAACTTTTATATTTATAACATTAGTACGATAGGAAATTTGATAGGATCTATAACTAACTTAAGAGATACAAAAATACTAATCATAAAAGTAAAATCATTAAACACTAGCTGTGCCCCGCGGGTTTACCCGCGTGGTAATGGACGATGACGATGATGGTAATGAAAAGTATCCTATGTCTTATTCCAGGTCCTAAAGTACCTATATGCAAAATGTCACCCAGATCCGTTGAGTAGTTTACGCGTGAAGGCGCAACAAACAAACAAACTCACATTTGTATTTATAATATTAGTTAGGATGTCGCCATGTTGTTTAGCGTATATCTTGTTCGTACTAAAACGACTGTAAGTTTTTTTTTAAGGATTTTTATACAATAGTAGATATGATGACATTGCATGGGCCCGTGTTTTGCTATAAAAGGCTTTTGAACTTTTGCATTCCTTTTATACCAAATGCAACTGAAATTCTAAGACCAAATGATAAAGCGCAAAATACATAGAAATATCTAAGTACTTTCCTGTTGTTTTAATAGGTAGGTACTTGGAAATAGGAAAATACGAGTATATATACTAACTCACACGCGTCGTGGAGTTAGAATATGTATGCTAGTGTATGTTTCGTTTCCAAGCGTGGAAAGACTTTTATCACGGTTCGCCTGCGGAAAGAAAATAATTTCCACCGCATCAGAATAAGACCCCCAACTTTCCCGCGCTCGGCCGTAGCATTCCGCGGCTTACGAGCCGCCACGCCAGTACGTTGTGGATAATCCGCTATTTTTTTTTTTATAAATAGCCTTTCCTTTGGTCACAAGATGCGGCCTACGATGGAGCACGCTTGTCTAGAAGAAATCTTTCCACTTTGGACGGACACCCACTCGGGCTGCATATTCCGCTATTTAGGAGTTTGTAAAATAGTACGTTTGTAGCACGCAGAACAGATGGCCGAAGAAGTTCTGGAGAGGAGACCACGGACCGACAACCCACACACGACGTCCACCCACAAGTTGGACAGACGACCCTATAAAGACTGCAGGAACGCGCTGGATGCGAGCCGCTTCCAACCGGTATTTATAAAACTCAAAGGGGGAGGCCTATGTCCAGCTGTGGACGTCCTACGGTTGAAGTCGCTTCTCCTTCCCTTCCTTCCTTGTAAAATACCTACCTGTTTTCTATTCTTTCGGTGAATTCTTAGCTTAGGACTTAGGGCCTAGACAAAGTAACGTTCGATATTCGATAACGCTAATAAAAAAATATACGAGATGATGACGTAAGCTGTAACGTACGTAACATATCGACGGCTAATCGAATGTTACTTTGTCTAAGCCCTCTAGTCTCTCTTAAGGGACAATTCTTAATCTAACAAGTGAAAAAACGGCTGTTACTCCATTTTTAAGTAAATAAATAAATAAATATTGTAGGACACATTACACACAGCGCCATCTGACCCTAAACTAAGCAGAGCTTGTGTGATGGAAGTCAGATAACTGATAGAATACATAAATACTTTTTTTTTGTAAATACATACTTATAATACATACAGAACAAACATTTGTTAATACCAAACAAACATTTGTCCGTGGCGGGAATCGAACCCACGCCCTACAGCTCAGGCAGACATACTCCCAATGAGCCAACAGGGCTGTCGAAGCCAACAGAGTGTCAATACACTTATCGCTACACCGTCAATACTGATAAATATGCAAGTTAACAATAATTTACTGTTTAGTAATTATAAACAGTTATCGATATAATTGATGCAATCTTGCAATTGTCGACTGAAATTTAATGATAATTAAAAATCACATACAGAAACAGCTCTGTCTCTTATCTCTTTGATTATATACCTGTTATATAATCAAAGTCTTATCTATTGTTTAAAAACTAAACACGGGAGTAAAGTTTGTACCTTAATTACGATAATTAAAACTTAAAAATCTCAGAACTAACAGAATACAAAGTTTTGACTCTATCAGAGCTATGGAAAATGCTCACATTTATTAATCAGCTAGAAAACAGCTGAACATATGATTTTCTTGAATCATAGTCAAGAACGTCTACTGTTAAGAACATTCACTGTTAAGATTTTTTTTATTTGAGATTTAACCTAACCTAAAAAAATAAAACCCTTTCTTTGCATATAAAACCAATACTTTAAAATATGTACATTAAAGATTTTTTCCTACAATAGTATAAGTAAAAAAGGAGAGTAAAGGTTTTTGGCGGAAGCGAAAAAAAATCTTATCTTATTGTATTTTTTAAACATGTGATTTCCAGTGATTTTGTATAAAAGTAGTTGTAATTTTTTATTATGATATGAAACATATCGAAAACATCGAGATATTTACACTGGCAAAATGCACAAAGTGCGATGCCAAAAACAAAGAAAAAATGCAGACTTACGGTAGGAATATTATGCTTGAGTACAAATTCTCCTAATAAATTAAGCAATTTATTCGTAGATATTCTTATTGTTTCCTGTCTGCAGCTGTGGTTATGCTTCGAATCAATTATGGCTAGAAATTCATCCGCCTTTTACTTCGCGGAACTTCTGTGGAATGCTAAAACGTTTGCAGAAAATTGCGAAAACCAGGTCGTCTACTTCAGAAGTAAACTAAAAAAAGGAAGTCTTACTAAATTTTTGTCAACTTCTACAATCATATTCTAAAGGTTTTAGCACATTTAGCTATTATTTTTTTTAGGAGGGGAAAATTTCCTTTTCATCTTCAATAATCAGGTTTATATTTTCTTTTTCAATCTTCAAAATTTCTACTGCGTTGGGTTCAGTCTAGTAATGATTTATTAAATATTTCGGGATTGTACCCGTAAAAGTTTAAATTCGAACCTAAAAAGCATCTTCATTCTTCATCCAGTATGGTTGAATAAGTACTTACTTTAACTTGTTTTCACCTACCTACCTACCGTAAATAAGTACAAATTGGGTAAACATTTGACCTTTCAGTACTCCCACTATTCAGATTTAGAGCATTCAGATTTTTTAATAAGCTCGTACAAGAAAGCTCACGTACGTTTCTGAACAAAATACCACAAAACACTATACAATGCTGGCTTGTTGCCAATCCTGTGGTGTTTGAAGTTCAGAAACCAATTAACATTTAGAACTATGTTGCTTTAAAATTGGAAGAACTCCTTCTACTGAGATTCAAAAAAAAAATGTGTAAATTATTAATGAGACAAAGGGTTAAAATGTCAAGACTTGTATGTAGGTAGTAGTGTCTTGTCTTTAGATTACGTGTGTGGGAATACGAAATGCTACGATACGAGTAATGGTTTGTTTCTTTCCTAAATTACTTCCGAGACACATTCTCATGCTACATGATTATTGTTTGTGTATGTAGGATGTTATACTGTATGTTCGTAAATATTATTTGTATTGCAAGGGCCTGGGAACATTGAATTTGACCCAGTGTAAATATAGTACTATGTTCCAGTTTTGAACGTCTCATAATTGATAATGGGACTCAATATCTAATATTTGTATACAACGATCGTTAATGTAATGATGTCCTGAACTTTGTATTGTTACACAGTTTTGGGCAATGCAATGAGTATAGATAAACGTATCGAGCTTTTGTCAGTATGATGAACTAAGTAATAAAGAATACGAACGAAATATTCGTCTCAATACTTGGTTTTTATAGTACCAATCCAATCTTTTTTTCTATAATAACTAAGGTTACGTTTGACCGCCATCTTACCTAATATTACATGAAGTAGTTCATCTTACCTAATATTACATGAAGTAGTTCAGCTTAGCATATCTTTTGCAGCGATGATAGCTCAGTGGTTAGAGCGGTTCGAATCCCAATAATGAGCTTAAGCTGCCAGTGAAGGAAAACAACACGAGGAAACTATAGCATGGTTGTAGGGTATTTTTTAGTACTCGACTGGCTTGAACCTTCAAGTTGAAAATGTACCGCCAAGATCGGTGTGTTCTAGCAGCCTCAAGAGCCAGTTCCATTCCAGGCTAGGTGTGTTAACTGTTAATAATCTTCGACTACACCGTCACTTAAAATTAGGAGAACTGTGGACAAACACGTAACCTGTCAAATATAAAAATTAAAAATAAATGTTGCTGTACCATAGAGCACGCTTGCCTAGAAAATATAGATTCACTGTCGACTAGAAGACTCTCAAATTGTATCTATCAGAGAACACCCACTCATGTGGCGCATTCCACTTTTTAACCGTTCAGTATCGCTTTAAGATTTAAAAAAATCCGTTCATAAATATTTACATCCATTTACATATCTATAGAAATTGCAAACACAAAAACATTGTTTCTCCGTGGTTTTTTATTTCACATTTTATGGTTATGCACCTTCATATGCGTGTAATCAAACTTTTATTTTCAAAGGCCACTGTATAAAATTAATTACATATTAAGATTATACCAGTGTACTCTTGTACCAGCATTAAGTGTTATAACGGAATGTAAGAACACGCGAACTGGGCGATTATTTAAACATTAACTTTTCGATGAAAATCTCTCGAAGTGGTTTTATATAACTCTTAGTATATGTATATTAAATAGCAGCTATTTGATCTGCTATTGCCGTAGAGTTAATAATGTATTTTAAAACAAACCTACCATGCTTATATGTGTCGTATATTGAAGTTATTGTGATAGCAGCTTTGGAAAACAGCAGTGGAATTTTTAAAATTATTTATAAACAAAAACTATTTTAAGCTGATAGCATTTATTACAATAGCGGTTATATAATTACATAATTATATTACGTAGATAGACAATAACGAACCTTTGAAAGAAGTATATTACGATAGTTTCAAAGTAGGTTACAAAACATTAACAGTTAAAACAAAACCAACATGGCAAAAGAAAGTTAACAGCGTAATGAATGAATGAGCTAAACTTTTTCTTTAACCCAGACTCAGACGAATTAACTTTAATCTCTGTCTCCAGCTAGTCACTGCTAAATAAGTAGCAAGCAGATAAATTATGTTACATAACACATTTAATGTGTAAACATGCGATTATTCTAAAGCTAAATATATGTATGTATATAGCTGCTAGAGTCTGCCAAAGGCTTAGCAATAACATTCTTTGCTCGCAACCAAAGATCAATCACAAAAGAACCTCTCTGACGGTTGTAATTTCCGAGAACAATAAGGTTTTATTGCTCGAACCATAAACTTATTTCTTTCTTTATCAGAGATTAATTCGACGATTTAGAAATTCAGGTTACTATTTGTGCTGACGATTTGTTCGACTTTCTCCCGTCTTGGGAATGTTGTAACTTCACGTAAGAAGGGTAATCGTGATCCGTATGGCAATCAACTCGAAACTTAAACTCCATATAAATGCCTTACGTGGATAGTTATAATGCCTTAGATACCCACTCTTATGTCTTTAACTACGCCTAGAGGCGAGAGGTCAGGTAGGGCAAGTTCAGTTATCAGCTGTAATTTTATGCAGTTGTTAATGTTTCGCAAAGAATAGCTTCTCACGATTCAAAGCTGACGTGACTACGGACGTAAACAAGGCGAGCGCAGGTAACCGTCCCGTCTGCATCGCATCTGTCGCCGCTCATTTCACCCCTGTCTCTTTTAATACCAACAACTCCAACGAGCTAATTCTTTCCAAATGCATACAACTGGCTCCGAACTCGTAAATCTCGTTTCGTGATAGTGGATTCGATTTCCGTTCATGGGGCGGCAGCTGAGGAGTGGCGATGGCGCTGGCAAGAACCCCGAGAACGGCGGAGTCTGTGTTTTTTGTTGCGATAAAATATATCGGAGAGATCGCAGCGCGCGCGCCTCGGCTGGCCGCCGTCAGTCCACCGCCGCTCCCCGCCGCGCGCGCGCGTTTTCTTGCCGGTGAAAGGCAGACACCGAAGCCGCAGCCGACCCGGCCACAGAACCGCACAACCGACCGTTAGCGCCCTAAATGACCACCTAATGGACGAACGAAGAGGTAGTCCGTGCATGCTCGTGCTAACTTAGTGTAACGCTTGTGGAGTGCAGTGTTGTGTTGATGTCGAAATGGAGGAGGTCCGCATATCGGATTGGCCCGAACCGCCGGGATCCCATGCATGGCTGCCCGCTTATGGCTTCCAACATGACCTGATGGATAAGGATGATTATTTCGGCACCAACGGTGAGTGCCGCATACGATACCTTGTTGCCATTCGGCGAGCAGGTGTAGGAAATATGAATCCGTTGAATGCGATGTCATCGAGTTTAGTATTGTTGCTTCAGAGTGGAACTATGGAATGTGTGCTAAGCTGCTTGAGCATGTTGTATTCTCGTTTGTGTGTTGATATGTTGCGATTCAACGGGACCATCATGTGGGCAATCGCCTCATCTTATGGACGTACACGGGCTCCTTAAACCGGTTTCTACCACAGGCTCAATGGAAAATATTTCTTGTTATAATATTTATCGTCTTTCGAAGACTCAGTTGATTGAACCCCCTTAATAAAAGGCGGAAAAATATAATATGCTAACATAAAGTTCAGTTAATACTCAGTCATAAACGGTAGTTATTAACTTACAAGACTCGTCATCTACCTGGTCTGACTAAGCGTCTGTCTCATATCTTTACAATCTCAAAAATTGCGAGATAACTCAGGGACTCTTTCATTTAACTAATGCAGTAAGCATAAAACAAAATGAAGACATCCTATGTTCCTTAGAACAATAACCGAATTAAGTTAAGTAATGACTTATTGTTTAGCCCATATCCACATAGAATCAGATAATTAACTTGGTATTGTTACCGAAACTAATAATCACTTTGATGAAATAACATCTTTAAGCATTAACAATGGACTGGAATAAGGAGATAAAGACTCTTGATATGGCAACCTGAGATCACGTTCTAAAAATATATGTGCAAGTTGACGCTCCGTCCATAAAAACAGAGAATAAGATAACCAAATATGCTGGGAATGTAAATGAAGCGAAAGTTTCGCTGCGAAAAAGTAAAAATTTAGATACTCAAATAAGAAGAGGCGTAAAATCTTGCAGTAGAGTTGAACGATGCCGTTTAATAAAATTGCTAACAGCAACTATAAGCTATTTCTAATTGCTAACTATATGTCAATTTGTTAAAAAATCAAAATAATTTAACCACATGTAAAGCTGAATAATTTTCTCCACAAATATTAAAAACGTTGTATAAAACAGACAAAGGAAACCTTCGCGCTGATTTTTCTTCATTAATTATTTGAAGGAAATAGCCTCTATCATTCATTTTAATTATGCACTCGCTACATTTTTTATATCAATATCATCTTTATGAGATACTTTGGTGAAAGTATTGAAAGAAATTGGATTTATTAAAAGTAATTAAGCTTATGGTATTAAACGAGACACATGGCTAGTTCCCACATTACAATATTCATGAGAGAAATTGTAACAAAATTTAATATTTAATAGAACATTAAAGATGTTAAATTTTCTTACTTACTAACAACATTAAAAACTGTTAAAAACTGTCATTGTCATTTTTAACGTAAAATCTCTGTTAGTTTGTTTTCACATTTATAAGTGGTTATTTTAATGAAAAACTGTATACAATAGACGTGTAAGCTCAACGACCTTATTACGTATTCGCATAAAAATCCATAAGCAATGAGATTAGTCTGACATCACCAGCGTCTACTTTCCAAGCGAATTATTCAAACTGTTCACAATCATTACGATAGGTCTCGACATATTTATCGTTCGCTTCTCATAAAATTGTCAGATCAAGTTTGTGCAGTTGATCCAATACCAGTGATGCCAAATTATATCAGATGGCAGATATTTAATAATATGTATTTAAACTGGAATTACAGTCATTCGTTTTAGTATTTGAGCTTACATACACGCGGCTTCTATTTTACTTAATTAGTTTGTTAACTGGGTTACTTGATCTAGATAACGGTTGTAAAATATTTTAACGAACCAAGTATTTGTAGTTGTTCTCTAAACATGTCTGGTACGAAACAACAGTCCACGTCATTAAATTGTCATGGCAAGTTATCGTAAAAATAAATTAGTTACACAATTTTTTGTTGCCACAGAAACGTTTTTATTTTCTTCACTATATTAAGTAACTATGTTTCATATCACGAATACTTATTTTTTGAATACTTAATTTCTATAGCTGAGGGCTCTGGCGCCCGTAGCACAGTTTAATTACTAGTACGAGCGCCAACAAGTCTCACAGATAAAATAAATATGTATCTACTCACTCGTTAAGTTCATAGAATTAAGATCTGTATTGTCTATTTCAAATTTTAGACAATAAATGATTTGAATTAGTTTTGGAATAAAAAGTATGGATTAATTAAAAGTTCTTCGCGTAAACAATATAAACTACATACTAATACGGACTATCAGAACAATTAAGTAAATAATAATAACATTAAAGAGAGTACGAGCACTACATAAAGCTTTTATGTCAAAAAGTGCTTATGATCAGTGACCGGCAGCGGCGTTCAGCAGAGTGACGTTATACATTCCAGCCCGTACCAAGTACAGGAAAGCATGTGGTCAGACCGGTATCCAGACGGTAAAGGTCATTTCTTATCCGTAGGTGAATCGCGTTTACCTGTACCACCTTTGCACCGTATATTCGTTCGAACGGGATAGGCATCTCACAAGGCTCCGAATTGGGACCTCTATCGTTAATGTTATCGCCGGTATTATTTTTTGGCATTTTTTATTATTTATGTCTTGAGAACTTGAATATTCTTCATTGTAATGGTAGTCGTTAAATGTTTTTGCAAATTCAATTTACGCCTTTGTTTGGTTAATGATGATTTAGATTTTTTTGTTCGTGATGCTTCTGCTAATCCAAGAATTTATGCTTGTATAATAACGCTAAAATAACTGATTATAATACGAAAATATTCCTGTATCAGTTATAATATTACAACATATATACGTATATCATATCTATTGTACATAAGTATTTTAACTGTATCTACACGTATTTTCTACATTCTATGTTCCATTCAACTTAGTTTCTTTATAACTGTATTCTGCGACACTTTCTCTTTAACTACCATTGTGATTACGCCAATGCAAAACATCTGTATTTTCACCTTTACACGTGTGATTTACTTTCAACTTGCTTATTCTGTACTGTTTAAGTAAATATCTGAATCATCAATACAAGCATCATCTCATAACAATCATGCGCGAGTTAGCTTTCGTCTAGCCTCTTCAATATCAGGGTCGTGTCACGGACAGTTCTCGTGTGAAATGACAAGACGGTGTAAATATTTAGCAATCTAAACACAACATTTACACATTTTATAAAATAGATGTTATACTTGCTAATAATTATGCCAAATATGTGATCGGTATCATGTTGGCTAATCTTAAATATGACTTCATTAGTAAAAATGGACTTTAAACTTTTCTTAAATTATAAGCAAGTGTTTTAGATCCATACTAAAAATATGTAGTTTACATTCTGAGAAAATATTTAACTAAATTTTTCCGTGGAGATATAGGTATTTCTAAAAAGACAAAACTATAGCTAATGCTACTGCAAAAGAATTGTATTTTAAACATGCATCCAAATGTAGGCACAGATGCCAAGATTAATGCGATCCTTGAGTTGTCTCCTCGTGACATTTGAGATAAACCGTGGATCCAGATATCAGAGTCGTGGCTGATACATTCATGGGCTCTGCTTTGACATTTTAATGCCATTTCGTTTGAAATTTTATGGGCAGGTGATGGTACTAGAAAAAATTTCGTATGTTATATATATGTGCTTTACTATTTTACAAATATTTCTACGTGCGTAATAAAAATATGATCAAAGATATTTTTCCTAGAACAATTTTGAGTATCTACTTACCTGAGAAAAGATTAAATATTATTGCTTTAACTTAATTTCAGCTTTTTGTAATTGACTGGACAAGACTGACAAGACTGGACATCAAGTAAACTACAATATACCGACCACTATATTTGAACATTGAATATATTCTAATCATTATCAGTTTCAGCACGTAATTGCCCACTGTTAAACATAACTTCTACTTTTTACGTCACTCACCTATAGGGGCTAGAATTTACGAGTTTCGCGTACCGCGTTGACAATACGTAGCAATATTTTTGCATTTTTGCGTCGCAAATTCCTTTATTTGCTCATCACATTGTAAGTCCTTTGTTAAATTATTATATATAGATATAATTTATATATAGATCTACCCCTGCGTCACTGTAAGTTTGATTTCACTAATTGTATACCCACTTTATTTTTCGCGTTTTGTGCATATTGCCAGTGCAAGTAGTTATATTTTCAAATGTCTCGTGTAAATTAAGTAAAATAAATCATTGACAAATAAAGTAAGTCCCACTCAAGTCCAGTACATGATCTAGTAAAGTAGCCGTGACTTTACTATAAGCTTCAACAATATTCTAAAAACAACACGAAAAAATCTTGCTCCTTATATCTTTTTTTCGTGTGTATGATTTTTATATAAAAACTCGATAAAACACAAGTTTTGGATAATGATACAATGACATGAATTTTCTGCGTTTCAATCAAAAGTTCTAAGTTTTTTTAATGGTTAACAAGCTAGGTGTTAAACCACAGCTCACCTGATGTTAAGTGACGATGTAGTCGAACATGGTAAAGCACGCCTAGCCTGGAATAGTATTGGCTCTCAAATGAGGCTGCCAGAACACACCGTTAGGTACTTAGCAGAAGATTTTCAACTTAATGGTGGTAGCTAGCTAGCCGAGTACTAGAAAATACCTTACCACCATGCTATGGTTTTCTCACGATGTTTTCCTTCACCGGCAGCTCAAACCCATTATCTTTGGAAAAATGAGTAAATGCCAATTTCGTGCTACCTAATTCGAAAGTCTTATCAACGGTTAATAAATAATTAAGCTCAATTCGTTGAAATTGAATGTTGAAAATTAACTAGCGTTTTGGCACTTTGCGTGCCGAACGCTTTCGTGACAAATCTGAACGAAATTGGGACACTCGGTCACTTAAATCACGCATTCAAGAATAAAGTCATAAAACGATTGAATTGTGAACTTAATGGCGAGACATTTAATATTTTTATCAAGTGTGACGGACTGACGGTATATCAGGGATAAAGTGTTATTCAGACATGCAAACGGTGCATTTCCCTATCTATGGATAATAATCGGTCATGTAGCTTGATTTATCTTTACTTATCTATTATTAATTTTCATATCGTTTATCATTTCTGCAGTTCAATAGAAATTAAACTGAATAACACATTCATCTACATATGTTATTGATGTTATAATCCTGTTTATCACGTAACAGACCCGTGTTTCTTGGCTTTCCAAAAATATGACATTATTAATCATCATGACATTATTTATCATTAGATGGATTTGTCGTATCAGCGTGATCACTGACTTTCTATTTTGATCACTTTTATCTCCATGTTCATATTTGCTTACCGTGATGTTGCTTGACACAAAAAAAATCCTCGGGTTTACTTTAATTCAAATTTTAAGATGCCTAATTATTGCCGTCCACTCAACTCTTCATAAGTTAATCATACTGTAATTACATGTAGGTATAATTGATAGCTCGAGTGAATTTGCCAATTGCAGAAAAATGTAGCAACATTTTTATCTTCTTGATTGTTTTTGGAATCAAACTTTGTGCTTTTGGCAGTGTCGAGTGTTGCGATATTTTAAAATCTTTTAAGAAAATCAAGTTAAATAAGTCATAGTCGAGTCCAGTCATGCGCTAGTACAGTAGTGATGACTTTATAAATACTTATATATACAGGATTCGATGGAGTTTTGAATAAATAGGAAAAGTCATGTCTCTCCACATTACCTATATCACTTTTCTATACCCACAAGTGTTATTCAGTATGTCCTGAATAATTTATAAATTTATGATTATTCAGGAAATTTATAAATTATAAATTTCACCTATTTTTTATGGATTTTATACGGAAAAAATTATACAATGCGGCGACGTGATTTTTCCGAAAATTGCTTATTTGAGAATTGGCACAATGTAAGAACGTGCTATGGCCGAAGAAAAAAAAAAGCGAATTTTTGGGCGGGAAAAATCAAAGGTGGCGCCAATTATTATGACCTTTTGTGAGGTTGGCCAACTTCTCGACAACTTGGAAAACATTAATTTTGTAATTGTAGGTACTAATACAAACAGAATGCAATGAACATATATCTAGACTTAAAATTCTAAGTAGCTAGATATAATATTGTACTTTACTTATAGATTAACATGTGAAATCCGTGAACAAATAAAAAAAATACTTTGTCACCTTGGCATTTATCTGCAATCTAGGGAAAGCTTAATAGCTCAACGATAGCGCACACGCAGAGAAAAAAAAAACAATTAACTTTTTGTAGAGTTCCATTGAGAAATATTTCTCACTAACGGAATAGAAAACCGATAGCAAATTAGCGTTGCTTAGCATCGAAAGGCATGTACATATAATCTACATCTGCGTTATTCGTGGACCTATCTACATAAAGTAAGTAAGTAGGTAAATTAGATATTATTTTGATAAATAACTTAACTGTAAACATAATTACATGCGTATGAATACGTGTCTATGTATTAATATCAAATTCTGACACGTAGTATACTTGTATAGGTACATATGTATGTATACTAAATACGTCTTACTTAAAATTATGGAAACATCATGTTGTTTTTTTTTACATTGTTTGACTTTGTTATATGAAAATATAAATGAGTGTTTAAGACAATGAAGTTATATATATAGGTAGGTCTGTCTAGGTAAGTACCACCGCAGTACCAGATATTTCGTCGCTAAGCAGTAGTGTGTAAACAAATCTGTGTTTCGGTTTGAAGGGTACTGCAGCTAGCGAAATTACTGGGCTTTTGAGACTAACCATCTATTGTCTCAAAGTAATGCGTTTAGGAGTTTTGGCAGAAAAACGGGAAAAGTCATGTGCTTTGTTAAGTCAAAAAGTTGTGTTTTTGAAGTGTCTGGGAGATGGAATGGTATGGGAAAGTAAAATAATGTGGTGAAACATGACTGTTCGTGTTATTTCCGAAAAAGTTCGGCACTTGTAGTAAAGTCATCACTACAAAACTAGGGCATGACCCGACTGGAAACTTTTTTTTAACACGTATAAGTTCGCGTTTGACCACTAACTCGCCTAATAGAAAGCTATGATGTGGTCGAAGATAAAGAACACAGTCTCATAATTCATTTATTGCGTATATGGGTACAATGGATATTCAATAAAGTCAAAGAGAGCCAAACTCCGCCTTGCTGCATGCAAAAAAATCTCAGAATCACAGGAAACAATGAAGCCGGCAGCTTGTTCCATTCCTTGGCCGGACGGATGAGAAACGTAGAGTCAAAACGTTTGGTACGTACCCAAGGAAATTCCACTATGTATGGGTGGTAGTGTGCCGTCTTTCTACTTGGCCTGTAGTAAAATGGAATGGGAGTATAAGGTCGTAGTGCTCAGTAGCACATTCTCAGGAATGAATCCTTTAGAAAATTGACAGGCTTGCTACTTTCCGGCGGTGTTTAAGGCTTAATTTTTATTTTCTACTTTTGTGCCCCTTTGACTTATTTTACTTTACTTAGCAGACCCATTAAATTAAATTTCCTATTAAATTTAACATACGATGGATGATATGTCACTTGATTTAATAAGCCAAGGGATGAACCACTGTGACCTCAGAACACAGGTACTCCTAGTCTGAGGAACAGAGCTTCCACCCAGGTACATTGTAATTAAGTTATCTATTGTTTGTAATACCTATAAGATCTAATTTATAATTCATTTATCATTGTAATTTCTCTTCAAACTGTACCTACTAACACTTGTTATTTAGAAATAAAAAACTATTAAACTATTATTATTATTATTAGTCCAACAAGACGTTAAAATATATTCTCATGAGGTGCACATTGAGCAAAATGTTGGAACCGGTAGTTAATTTCAGTACCCACTGTATAGTGAATGCCTCGTAGCGACAGTTGACACCAAGCAATCTTAATTATGTTCCAAGTATCTGCCAATCTAGTTATAACTTAATAAATAAACCTACGTAATACTCAATTAAGTAATTGTAAGCTGTTGCATTATTTTTCTCGAGAGATGTTTCTGTGGATATTTACTTGTTTGGTGCTTGCTTTTTTGGGTATTTTTCTATAATTTGGGTTCGGTTTGAGAGAAAAATGTTAACAGATAACACAAAAAGGTACGCTGTAGCAATTATTATTCTGGTATTATACCTAGATCAACGCCGTCGTAGCATATGTATATTTATATAAAATACCAGCGACCCGCTCCGGCTTCGCACGGGTAGTAAGAATGGGTACAGTAAGCTATCCTTAAAAAGTAGATATATGCCACCGCGGACTTATTTGTAGATCTATAAAAGAGGAATATCCCACCATGCATTGTATTATCTCAAAGAGATTAGGCAGCGTTTTCGATGAATACTCCCAGTTGGCTTGACTTTTTTCCGACACTTCCAACAATTATCATCATATTTCAACCAATTTACACTAAATCATAACAAATTACATACCTGAACCCTCCTTATGAATCATTCTATCTATTGGTGAAACTCGCATGATAATCTGTTCACTAGTATTTAAGTTTATCGCGAACAGACAGATAGATAGACGCGGCGGATGACTTTGTTTTATGTATAATATGTAGTGATGATGATATGTTTAAAATGTTTATACACACATAAGTAAATGATGATAGTTAATCATTATACACCTACATATGGAGTTGGGTACGTACGGGGGTCTTCATGTGATCAGTGAGGGAGAGTAAAATAGGCTTTATATGTTAGTATCACATTACATCCTGGATCTCCTTTCATGGTTGTAATCTAAAGATTTTACAACCAATCCTTCAGTAGAATCGCAAACTGGCTGCCTGCAGTGCAAAGGGTGATTTACAAATCAACAGAAAATAACATCGACACGACATGTGCATTAATTTCGTAGAGTATGTAATTATCCTTTATAAAGTCGATCTGGCACAAGGCTTGCTGGATCAAAAGCTAGTCACCTTCGCCCATCGAACCTGCAATGTCATTGCATCCACGAATTCTGAGCTCTGTAGATTTTAATCAAATGCCATCTATTGTGACGTAGCAATAGTATCTTAACTTGTTCCTCAAAAGCAATCTATTGTCACGTGGAAATAGTTTTTTTTATAGTCCGTCTCACGAAAGAAGTCCCACGTTGATTAGAGAAACTAAATTTGTCAAGTTACAGCTGCTTAAAGTTGCAACGATTTTTCTAAAGCTAAGAAAAGTTTTGTTTAGAGAAGTGACGCCGCGTCGATGTTAGCGGGACTTCTTTCGTGACGGATCTACCTCTAAAGTCGCTTAGATTTTTAATGTAAGTCATAAATATTTGATTAACCAGCTTGTATTAGCTTGTTCTATTTCCACGCATTTAAATGACTCTATCACTACACCGATATAGATCTCAATTTGTGATTTTTTGGTTAGAAAACAGTTTTATAGCCCGCTGAAATGACAAGTTAAGCTCCTTTTTTTAATTTTCTGTAGTTTATTGTCTTTATAGTTATGTCTCTGTTTGGACTGGTTTGTAGAAGGATCGTACATATATATATTTGACCACTTTTGCTACTACTTATATATATATCATTGCTTATAAATGCACGGGCGATCAGTGCGAAGCAAGACGAGGCCACGCGCGCGTTGTACTCAACTTTGTCTCCTTGATGAAGGCCACCGGATATGGCTGAAACTGTAGTCGGTGTTTCTGATATAATTAAAAAGGAGTAATCCCCTATAAGTAAAACAAAAACGTGTCAAAACCACGTCAGTTTTCATAGTAATTAAATAAACGCTTAATATTCAAATTTTCTACGCTCGATCAATAAAAACGCACAGTCCATTGGAGTTTCAAGGTACACCAAGTTAATGCCCCGTCACTGACCTTGACAATAGCAGACCTACAAAGTACACAAAAGCATCGAAGACAATAACTAACGAATTACTAGCATACAAAGCATGTGAGTCATTTTGTCGGAAAGTCAAAGAATGATTGCAAATTTATTTGCCTGAAACAGGTATAATTGATAGTAATTAATGCCTATATGCCATGAAAAAAAAAATTGGGGGAGCAGCGGATGCGAAATGAGATCAAATCTAAATTTTAACTCGATCTCGAGATTTTTCTTTAACAATCGAAAAAATGTACATGAATACACGACTAAATAGAAAATTTACCAAAAAAATATTGAACAAACGTTCGATAAGTTATGGAGAGGGCTATGCTCGGAGTTTCCCTACGAGATCGAATCAGAAATGAGGAGATCCGTAGGCGAACTAAAGTAGCCGACATAGCCCAGCGGATTAGCAAGTTGAAGTGGCAGTGGGCAGGGCACATAGCACGCAGAACCGATGGCCGATGAGGCTGCAAAGTTCTAGAGTGGAGACCACGGACCGGCAAGCGCAGCGTAGGACGTCCACCCACAAGGTGGACAGACGACCTAATAAAGACCGCAGGAACGCGCTGGATGCGAGCCGCTTCCAACCGGTCTTTGTGGAAGTCAATGGGGAGGCCTATGTCCAGCAGTGGACGTCATGCGGCTGATGATGATGATGATGTTCGATAAGTTTCAAATATACTTTTACAACTTCGCTTCTACGAGGAAAGCCTTGTAAAAAAAAGATAAACACTGAGTACATAGTTTAAAACGTGTTTTTTTTTTTGGCGGGAACGTGGAAAGATCTTGTTGCTACATTGCATTATAAACCAAAACATGTGTGTTTTATATTTAGAAATAGTGCTGCTTCAATCAAAAGTGTAGAATTATATGCATGTGTCGGCGAATGATATGAGTATTGTGGTGGAATAGGTCTTTTCATGTTTAAAAAACTCCGTTGAAGCTTCTAGTAAAATCATCATTATTTTATTGGGGCATAAACTGGACTTGACTGTGTGCTTTGTATGACTAATATGATAGGAAAAATTAATAAATATTTTAGGATATTTCGCACAATGCCATCTAGCCCCAAACTAAGCAAAGGGAACCAGATAACTGATAGAAAACTTGTATTTTTTTTTGTAGTCACTATTTTTGTCCAGAGTGGGAATCGAACCCACACTCTACAGGTCATGAACCAGATACACTACCATATGAGCTAACAGGGTAGTCAGGCTAGGGCATGGAGAAAAATGAACTTTGTAAAGTACCAATAAAAATATTTGTTTGTGTAAGAAAATAAAAAATAATGCTAATATGAAATACGTGACACTGGCAATATGCATAAAATGCGATGCTGGAAATAAAAAAAAAGTTGTTTAAATTGTCTTTAAATAGGTACGACTTGTATTGCATACGATAAGCTTATCAATAATAAATCGGTGCATGTCCGTCCTTCTCAGTCAACAATCAAGACAGCGCGATAGCATTTACAGTTATGCAGGCAATGAACGCATTGATTAGGTCTCTACCAGGATATATACAAAATAACTCTATGTTTAAGTTCTCGTCCACTTTAAGACTATGTCAAAGCAAGGAAATCTAGCAGCTTTATCTGTTACTACACATATTTTTGTCACGTATACGTTATGCCTTATTGCGATAAAGATCTAAATTCTAAATGGTCCAAGTTTGCGCTGATCGTGAATTCGTGACCAGTCCGAACAAATGTAAGGTAAGTTGACAAGGTTGTAGTATATTGAAATTACCTGCCATCAGGTAGAGAATCGTTTTTATTATTTCATCTTTATACCGAGGTTGTAAAGTTTAAAATGGCATGTCAATTTTCGTAATATTTCACCGTTTTCCGGAAGGTTTTTGCTACCGGCGATGCGTTTCAAACTCGGAAATTAACTAGACTAGCTAAACTTACTCAATAGGAAATTTTATTTTTAATATTAGGTCATTATGTCTCCTTCATTGCCTCTTCTCCAATTTTCAACTTTTTTTACCTACCCGTGTGAAGTTGGGTAAGGTTTAAGTTAACTATAAAAAAATACTTATGGCACTAAAACAATTGGATTACCTATAGAACTATAAAATATAATAAAAAGTTATCTGACATTTAGTGCATTTAAAATCAATTAATTTATTTTCATAAAAACTTAAATAACAAAAAAATTAATATGTATATTTTCTAATTTATTGACTTCTAGCGATACGCTCCGGTTTCATACGGTAATAAATTACAGTTATTTTGGAGGTTTAATCACATAACATTGAGTTTATCTACTTATACAAATGTTTAATTAGGATACGCTGTATATATATAAACTGTCCATGAAAAAAATCTACAGGATAGTGAAACCCGTATTAAAATCTGTTGCGTGGTTTAGAAGAAGTAAGCGGAGAAACAGTTTGTTGAATTTGTTTTATACTATTTAGATGCAGAGATTAGAAAAGAGATCTTACTCATTTGCATGAAAACCTATTTGGAGTCTCGTTAGCAGCTGTGCTAGGTGACCCTGAGGTACAGTTTCCATGATTCAACCTCCACTTGCTGTATTATACGAGTAGGTACTAATAATAATAAACATACTAATTTGTAACCATTTTTATTAATACAAGAACATTTTTGCGAAGTCTATATTATTAGTGTATTTTCGTCGTCTGATCGTGTGTATATGAAAGCCTTTTATGTATTTAATTAGTTTGTTTATTTGTCCTATAAAAGAGAACATTTCTAAATAGAATAATAGAAAAATGCGAATCTTATCACGAAAATTATTTCTAGTTTTTCTTCATTTTTTTATTTCGGAAAGAATACTAACGAGATAAAACTACTTTTAGATTCGCGATTCACTACGTCATATATCCTATGTATGATGTTAAGCAACGATATGGCCTAGGTTGGAGCACGATTACTTAGAAGAACCTGTTTACTTTGGATTTGAAGACATATACATTTAGGCAAACCCAAACTCTGGCAAAGAGTGTGGAACTCTTATAGAATCATTGCGTGGAAAAAATTTTTAGTCGAAACGCCTATATATGCGTACATGAGTACTACCTACCTGGTATGGGTAATTTGGTTACATTTGCGTGGCCGCCTGGTAATAAGAGGCAACTGGAACCAAATCGTGCAACTCCAAGGCACAATCCCCGTATCCGCCCCGTATCACCCGTATATGTATGTATCTGCCAGAAAACCAATAAACAGGAGATCGTGAGCTCAAAGCTTTGCAACCAAGACTTGACCAGTGTCTTCGTCTATCAGCCTCTTAGCGCGCCTCTCAATTATTTTTAATGCCTCAAACTGGTACTTGGCAAAGCTGTCTCATAGGTGAGAACAGTACTCCATACATGACCTCACTTGCGCTTTGTATAAACAAAGCGACTGTTCTGGTGTGAAATACCGTCTCACCTTGGCGAGGATGCCAAGCTTTTTATGCGGCTATTTGAACTTTCGCTTCAATAAATGAGTTGAAATTGCAAGTCTTCAAAAGACATCAAGAAATTCGAGGCTGTCTGTTATCGATATATGATTTCGTGTGGCATACAAAACCACCTCTGAATATATTTTGTAGAAGAAAAAAATACCTCAAATTGGTTATTATTATTAATTAAGAAATCTACAGATTAATCTTTGCTTTTGTTTATTTTAATTAATATCTTACGAGGGAAAGCAGGCTTATTAGTTCAGTCGTTATTTTTATTTTGACTTGGCCTTTTGGTGAATTTTACGATACTAATAAAAACTCTTTGAAAAACTTTATAGCCTAAGGTGTATGTATAACAACTAAGTTGATTTGCTTATTAAACTAGTTCTACGAAAATAGTGAACGCGATAATATTTCTATCATCATCATCCACAGCCTTCTTTATCCCACTGCTGGGTATAGGTATATCTCTTGTTATGCCATCTGCCTCGGTCTTGTGCTAATCTAGTCCAGGTTCGATCTGCGACAGGAATCAATATCATCGGACGATCAATATCGTCGACCCATCTTGCGGCTGGACGACCAACGATTCGCTTCCATCCTTAGGCCACCATTCTGTTGCAACCTTACTCCACCTGTCATCACTTCACCTAGCAACCCAGGACGGGTCCAGCTCCACTTGAGAATCATACTTAACTGCGATACCGACGCGACGTCTCGAAATTTCTTAAACAATGGTTATTAGAATAAAACGTTTTTACTTTATTGTCATACACAATAGGTACCTAATTCTGTAAGACGTCCACAACGCTTTTAACTAAGTGAGTATTAATAGCTAATATGTAAGCAGGTGGTCATTGCCTCTCTGTAGAGTTATATGAAATTACATTCATGAGATTATTTTGTTCTGGTACTATCGAGGGAATATTAAATTTTATGGCTACATATAATAATAGGTTAGGTAGTAATTAATTGTTTTTTCAAATGCCTATTAACGGATTAATTGCTTTTAGGTAATCAACTTCCTACTTACAGTGCGACGAACTTGTCTGCAGTTTTGTGGCTAAACTATCGTATTTGTGAGGTTTTATACGTATTTTATTGTTGACAGATTAGGTATTTATTGTAAAACAGGGACTCAATATCTACCTAAAACGGATATATGTATGAACTTACTTAAAATAGAATTTCACAACAAAATATATGCAAAACGGTTTGCAATTGTTTGACAAGCTATGTGTTTGACCACAGCTTACCTGATGTTATGTGACACTGTTTTCGAAGCTGGTGAACACTCCTATCCTGGAATGGAACTGGCTCTTAGGTGAGGCTGCCGGAACACACCGTTAGGTGCTTGGCGGCAGATTTTCAACTTGGGTGGTACACAACCAGCCGTGTACTAGAAAGTACCCTACCACCATGCTATGCCAGCCCAAGCTCATTGTTGGGGTTTGAACCCACATCGTAAATACGTATCGGATAATTAAAACTTGCATTTCGCTATCTACAGTGTTAAACTGTTTGACAATGACATAGGTTCATTGTCAGAACTGAATTTAGTATCAGTAAGTATAGTAATTAAACCTGTAGCAAAATCAGTTGCATAGTTTAATAGAACTAGGTAAGTAGCGAAATACACATTCAGTTCATACTTTTAAATGATGAATTTAAAAGAAATATACTTTGTATACATTAGATATAATATACTTAAATTTTGTTCAGCAGTAAGATAAAACAAAAACAAGTTAACTAAAAACCGTTTTTTCGAAATCCACGTTTCGTGTTGAAAATATGGAAATTTTGTAACTCAATACTGATAAATTACACTGAATAAATCTTCCAGGACTTCTCAATATAGCCACAGAAAATACTTGCTACATAGTAACTCAATCAAACTGTATACGGAAAGTTTAATCCGGTGACTTATTGACTTTTTTTTTCTTCGGCCATGGCACGTTCGTGCATTGTGCCAATTCTCATGTTTTAAATAGACAATAACACCTATGATTTGCCACCGATATGCTATATAGATGACATTGTGCTAGTTCTTACGAGCATGCAATTCGACAGCTGGACCAAGGAGGCGTGAAAGAAACGGTATTTTCGTCACAATAGCTCCGATGTTTACTGTCAGCCTCATGACAGCCTACTTTCGAGTAATTATTTATTAAAAGTAGTGGGTGGTATTGTTCTATACAAAGTATAATTTTAGCTGACAAATACTTAATGCAAGAGGGTGTGTCTGTGTTTGCGTATGAGAGAGAGAAAGAGAATGAGAAATCAAACAAAATTTGAATAAATAATCATTTACGAGTATTTGTTGAAATTGTAATATATTTAATTTGTTATGTAGATGTAATGAGATAAAAGAGACGCTCTCCTGATGGTTAGAGATAACGCCTGTCCATGACCATTGTAGCAATTCACAGAACTTTGAGTAGCAAAACAAAATCTATGGCATCTCTGCTTTTGGCGTTCATATGAAACTATCGATGGTTAGTCTGAGCACCCCTGTAATATTTCTAGCTGCTGCAATTTTTACAGTGTACACACTACTAATTGGCGGCAGAATATCTGGTACTCTGGTGGAACCTATCCATAAGACCTGCTAAAGAGATCTACTACCAAGTAAATTCGTAAGTTACAATTCGATATAGTTGTAAATGGACCCGCCTTATTCTCGGCAACGCCTTTATTTCTATCAGACAATTTGCTAGCCAAACGTATTTCTAGCTATTGCTAACAAAATAATTATGATATAATGACTTATGTTTTGATTTCATTTATATCCCATATTTTCAAGGTCATCTAAAATAAAGTATAACCATGTAGATAGTTTTACAATACTAATAAATACTTTTTAACTCTATTAGGTCAGTGCTTTTGGTTGTGGTATTGATATCGTCATGCTCATGGATTTAGGTAACCTAGGGATTAGAAATTGCGTAGAATCAAGATCAAGATACGGATACTTACCAGCTTGTAAGTAATTTAGAAATATGCACTTTACAGGTTTCCTATTAGATAGGAAACTCACATTTATCGGCTTAGCACAGGGGTTAGACAAATTGTAAATACTTATATATTAAATACAAAAAATAGCTAGAAATTATTTCTAGCAAATGAGTTTAAAAAAATATTGGAAAATGCAACTAATTAAATCACGGTAAAAGACGATACCTAGGCCCTTATTCTGAACATATGGACACGATTACGTAACACGCAGAACTCGGGTTAAATTTGCGTGTAATACAAGCTATATGCCAATGTGAAATAAAAAAAAAGAATGTTAGAAGCTCGTTTTGAAACTCGACATATAACGTTATAAATGTTATGTAGGTACGCGTCGGCATGATCCCATGTAAGTTAGAGAATCAGAGGCCTATCCTTTTGCGTATTTTTAAACCAAGCTGGAATAGTTCTTTGAAAACTTGGATATTGTTTGGCATATGTATCTCTACCTAATATTAGAGTAACGAAGTACACTTTGAATATCTGATCTAAATAACATTTTGTTTCACTACAAATCAGATTGCAAATTACTACAATTCGTCGTACAAACATACAAAACATAATCTTGCAGATCTTCCTCGGGCGTAATCAACTCGAATTTCTTTTGTCAATGAAAATTCCCAAGCATTGTGTTCCGTGACCGCTACCACACTAGTGTTTACTACCTTATCTTTACAATATTTCTCTACATTCTCGTTACAACTCTTCATAAAATTTGACGACTTTTATTTTGACAAGGGCTTAAGTGGTTATTTTGTTTTAAGTACGTTTCTCTTAAGTTCTCTTGTTAATTAAGGTATTAATTTCTCTTGATACTGTAATATTCTTATGTAAGTTTCGTAATGAAGACATTTCGTGTCTTGCGTGGGACTGAAGATGTAATAATATGAAGTAAAGCAATTATACCATGGAAATGTCACTGATGCCATGGAACAATAAAGACAACATGGGATAATTAAGCTTTCATAACAAATTATTCTTATTATGGTCTGAGGTTATGCCATAGATGTAAATGCGCAAATATAAAGTTATCCATATAAATTGGAGTAGGTAACTCAAAAATAACTCAAGGGGATGATTTTTGGGGGGCGTCAATAAATAAGAGCAATGTCTATAATCAATACTCAATATTTTGTTGTAATATACATAATTATGTATATAAAAATGCTTGCAAGACTTATATAGCACGCCATTTTGTTAGAACCTAATACATATACCTCATCAGGGTATGGCAAATATAATGAAGTGCAGAACGTTCTATTCTAATTATATATTGTTTTATATTAATTTGCGCCATCGGGCAATCTAAAGCTGTAAAGCCACATTGCCTCGTCTTTGGTTTTTGCAACTCTAAATAATAAGAAACAATATTGTCAAAAGAATAAATTTCTTTATTCATTTTTGGCATCGCACTATGTGCACTTTTTCAATGTTAAGTATTTTAGTTTAGTAGTTTTACTAAGTTAATTGTATAATATTATATGTACATTCTGATATTAATGTTCTTATTAATTAAGAATAGCTATATATGTACACATAAAAACATAATGTCAAACAAAATTTTGTCAGTAAAATTATATAAATAATATTTTTTTATGTATATTTGTTACAATATAATCATTAAAAAAAATCGTCTTGAGTAGATATAGTAACATTTGACTTCCACAAAAGATTTCAACCAATAAAACAATCTTCATCTCATATGTCTTTACAGAGTTAGGCAGCTTGTTGAAATTTTTTTTATTAGGACTAGAACTACTCTAATACTCTACATGGCAAGATTGGTCTTTATTTATCTTATATATATATATATTTCCTTTTTTGTAAAAGTAAAGAGTCGAACATAACGGTCACCTGATGGTAAGAGTTAACGTCTATTCATGACCTTTGCAGCGGTATCAGGAACTTTGAGTAACAAAACAAAGTTTAAGGAAACGCTGCTTTCGCGCTCATTACTTTGAGACACTCGATGTTTAATCTTAATAATCCTGTAACTTCGCTAGTTGCAGTAACCTTCAAACGGGAACATAGAAGTGTTTAAAATATTACTGATTGCCGGCATTACTACAAGGTTTTTTTTATTACGGTATTAACACTCGATATTTTAGAGAAATTGTTACAATGAAGATAATACAATAAAACGTATAAAATTGTGTAGCACGAAGATTTCATATTGTTTTATTGGCGTAATTAAATTAAACGTGGCTTCTCTTTGAACTGTAACCCAGTAAACTCCATATGTGATGGTACTACAATCCGTTTAGGGAAGTTGATGTGGGAGTAAATTGGTTGAGTTACCAAAAGCATACATACACGCTCACCAAGTGATTTATGGACGAATATAAGTATCTCCATGGAGGTTAGACCTTCAACTTTAACTAATGTGGTCGGATTACTAGACTGGACTCGTATATTTTTTTACAACAGTTTTCCATAGTAGCGATGAAAGCTTAGTGGTTGGCACGGACAGTTCCCACGCTTAAGGGTGCGGGTTCAAATCCCAACAATGAGATTAAAGGAAAACATCGCGAGCAAACCATTGATCATAATCATAATCAACATAGTAATAGGGTATTTTTCATTTCAGACTCGGTGTGCTTACTGTTTTTGACTATACCGCCACATAACATAAAATGATAACCGTAAAAAAAACCGGCCAAGTGCGAGTCGGACTCGCGCACGAAGGGTTCTGTACCATAATCTATAAAAACAGCAAATAATTACATTGTTGTATGGGAGTTCATGGTTCACGGTTCATGAGATACAGCCTGGTGTCAGACGGACAGACAGACAGACGGAAGGACAGCGGAATCTTAATATTAGGGTCCCTTTTTACCCTTTGGGTATGGAACCCTAAATAGACAAAAATTTCAATCATATGTATAATAAAGAAACCTAATTCTATTCATGTTTGTGGTTGAATCTGTCTTTCTGTTTGTCCGTTCTTATAATGCATAGAAATGTAAACATAACGTACCTACTTGAATTGCATCTATTTCGGAATTTTGAAAGTATTGTGTGTACATAGGTACATATATATAACATATATTTTATGTATATATTTGAAGAAATTAGTTAATACGTTTTACCAATAACGCTTATTATGTATGTATTAACCAAGCACATAGCGACACCGCTTTGAAAGTGTTAAAAATACAAACTGGAGAAACCAGCATAAATGTAAGCTTTCTATTTCCTTAGTTTGACAGAAAAACAAATGAAGCAACATCCCATTATAGAGCTGTATTCTATAGCGTCTATATTTTATCAACTCAATGCAAAACTACCCGCCTACATGGTATCAATAACGACTTACTACGCGTGTCCGTCCTAGCCAAACGCACTTTCTCCCGAGCAACGCAACGCTCTAAACAAATAATATAATTCACGCCCTTATTTATGGCCGCTCTGTAATTCAACCATTTTTATCATTCGTACTTATTTTAATTTTTCATTGAACTAGAAATAAAAAATTAAGGAAGTTGCTATTATAATTTTTAAGGTACCTTCTGTCATCGTCGTCATGTGCCATTTGTATACTGAAGTTTGGAGGTCAATGGGCAGAACTTCGTGCTATCCCATGCTGCGATTTTTAGATGCTTAAGTCCAGCCCACTCCTTGATATCGTCAAGCCATTTTCGTCTGGGACCTACTGGGCTTCGCTTCCCAGGGATTCTACCTTCGAGGATCAACCTTGAAAAGACATATAGGGATCCTCTTTGGGCGTGACTGAAGAAGGCGGCCTTGCGTCTCATGACTCTTGACATCAGCTTTGCGGTTGGCTATCTTTAGAATCTTGGCATTTGAGATGAAACTAGTCCTAGGAATCTTGAACATCTTACGTGGAGTACCTTCTATCATCATCATCATCATCATTAAGTGCCATCTTCATATTGACTAATACTGAGTCAGTAGTCAAGAATTTTTGGGATCCCATGATGCAGATTTTAGAGGCTGATAGCTCAGTCCAGTCCACTCCTTGACGTCGTCTAGCCACTTTCGTCTGGGACGTCCTGGGCTCTTGGGATTTGCTGCCCCGGGATTCTGCCATCAAATATTAACATTGGAAAGTCATACAGGGATTTTCTTTATATGTGCCTGAAGAAGGTGAAAGATTTGACAAAGATACGACCTTCCATGAAAGATATTAACAATTTTCTCTGTAATTTTGGCACTTAAAAATTGTCCGTATACATCGATCATCCTAGCTTAGACGATTGACGTCATATAATTAAAACCAGTTTATTGGTATTAATGAATGTATATGATAAAAATACAATTTACTTTTAATTTTTTACTCACCATAACCTTGAGAATTAGGTTACGTATTTGTAATTCTATGCAACCTATATACATTTTAATACATTTTTTTTTAAATCGTGGTACGTAAATTGAATTGCACTATCAACGAAAACTCTATGGTCATCTAGAGCGGCTATAAAGTTTGGCACAGACACACATGAATCATAGAGTAAGCACAGAAGGCAACTGGCGTTACCGACTTTTGTTTATTTATTGGCTTCGGCAATGGTTTTGTTATGCCAAAATAAATGTTTATGAGCTAAAATTATTTTAACTGCACCACGAGAAACGTTTTGAAGGGACGCATTCTGTGTTCGATAAACTATATATTATACCTAACTGGATGTCAAGATTTTCCCGGTTACCCAAACTTTTTAGGGTTCCGTACCCAAAGGGTAAAACGGGACCCTATTACTAAGACTCCGCTGTCCGTCCGTATGTCTGCCTGTCCGTCTGTCACCAGGCTTTATCTCATAAACCGTGATAGTTAGACAGGTGAAATTTTCTCAGATGATGTATTTCTGTTGCCGCTATAACAACAAATACTAAAAAACAGAATAAAATAAATATTTAAGGGGGCTCCCATACAATAAACGTGATTTTATTGCTCGGTTTTGCTCGATATTGATAACGGCAACAGGTAGACGCTTGAAATACTTACAGAATATTTAGTTATGTATTCACTTTAAAAATAAATAATTAAATTAAGATAAAAAAAAAATTAAGGCTCCCATACAACAGACATGTTTTTATACATAAAGATACGGAGCCCTTCGTGCGCGAGTCCGACTCACACTTGGCCGATTTTTTGAACATTTGAACAACAAAGAAAAATAGTCTGTTATGCATTGTACAAAGCTAGAATTGTTCTTTTGATCTCATTTGACTCAAAGTAGGTCCGTCAAGATTTATAGCGAATGTTCATGAAAGTGATCTCGAAAACGCTTTGTAATAGAACGCTTGTATGCTAACGTTTAGTTTCTCTTACACATATTATGCTTGTCATCAGTATAGAGGGCTATGAGCTTGGGGTGCAGTAACCCGAAAGGGGGTCATTGTACTCGCATAATGTACCTACACTTTTTTAACAGCCAAAACGTTCAAATCGTGAAAAACAGCTGCAGCGTACATTCGCTAAAATACGAAAATAAAACAATAATATTTTTTTGTATAATAAATCAACTAAAATAAATATAAGTCAAAGTCAAACAATGTAAGTCAAGGTCGAGTCTAGTCATGCCCAAGTAAAGTAATGATGACTACCTATTTCAAGCTTCGATGGAATTCTGGAAGCAACAGAAAATGCCAATGTTTCACCAAATTAACGCATGTAATTCAGTACTTAATAAAAATCGAATCACCCTGTTTTTATACTGTCCCATACTGGGTGTGGGCTTCTTCTCATTGTGAGAATGGTAAAGCCATAATCCACTACGCTGGCCACGACTTCACACTTTTTCGAGAACTTTTTTTATGAACTCTCTGGCATGTGGATTTCCTCACGATGTTTCCTTCACCATTTGAAGTCCGCGGCAAAACGTACAAAATTTTAAAAAACCGGCCAAATGCGAGTCGGACTCGCGTACCGAGGGTTCCGTACAAACCTGTGGGTATATAAGTAAAAGTCATGGAATTTTTTAAATGATAATTTATGCTTATCGCAATTTTTTCTTTATCTGTGCTAAAAGACGTTGCTTCGTACCAAATTTCAAGATTCTGAGTTCACGGGAAGTACCCTGTAGGTTTTGATTCCCTTGCGAGTGTCGAAAATTTGCAGCATAAGCGGCTGTATCTTTTGATTGCATTGGCTTAGAAGTTTGATTTTTGCACAGCTCCAAGAGACAGAAGACCTGAGTATTTGATATGAATTTCAGCTTGATACTTCCACGCGTTCCTGAGAAAAATGTTCTTGAAAGACAGACAGACGGACAACGAAGTGATCCTATAAGGGTTTCGTTTTTTTTTCTTTATGAGGTACGGAACGCTAAAAAAGATAGAATGCTATTATAATATACATATAGAGAAAATAATACACAGCGTATGATTTTCCGAGGTGGTATGATTTCCACGTTCCCCCCAAAATTGTCCTTTAATTTATCTCAATAACTCTATTTGGTGGCAAAAAGCAGGTAGCTAGGTAAACGTACCTAAGTACGTTAGTCGTGAATTCGTGACATTAGGCAATCTAACAAGTAACGACAGCTAAATTGAGTTTAATACCAATCAACTGATTACACACACTCGTGCTCTGCCAACACGGTGCAGTTCTAGATTGTTTTTTCCATTTCTTTATGTTGATGCTTTTCAATTGTCGAGTACAACTGACATTTTGGGAGTAATTTCACAACAATACAATAAAACTTCTCGGCATATTTGTTACTTCTTAACGCTGAAACTGCTAGACCGATTTTGATGAATTAGAAACAATGATAGTAAGCCCTTAAATTTACCTCTGTCTACTTTTACTGTCAAAAAACGCAGCTAAAACAGCAAGGCAATATGTAATAATCAAGAATAACAATAGTATATAAGAATGTAAAGAAATACAATAATAGTAAAACTAGGTTACGTATGGCATCAGAGTGGCCTAACATATCAGTTTATGAAATATTACGTGAACGATATAAAATGTTTGGAAATTGGGAAAACGCGCACCTGGTGTTACACATTTTTTTCTATGGAATTTTTTGTAGCGATGATAGCTCAGTGGTTAGCACGATCGGTTCCCACGCCGAAGGCCGTGGGTTCAAACACCAACAATGAGCTTGAGCTACCGGTAAAGACAAACATCGTGAGGAAAATATAGCGTCGTGGTAGAGAATTGTATAGTATTGGGCTGGCTAGCTACCACCCTCCAGTTAAAAATATACCGCCAAGCATAACGGTGTAATCCGGCAGCCTCACTTGGGGGTCAGTTCCATTCCAGGCTAGGTGTGTTTACCATCTTTGATCACACCGTCACTTAAAATCTGGTGAGCTGTGGTCAAAGACCTAGCTTGCCAACGATAAAAAAATATAATTCGCCACTTATTGACATGGAATTAAGTATTACTTGACATGCTTTGATATTATTTGTTTTTGTTAAAATCATTATGCAATGACGTTTGGTTGAGATATAAACTATTGAATGACCAATAAACGTATACTGACGATTGATTTTGCATGTACCTACTTCTACTATAACATTAAATCAGTTATTCAACGATGATGATTTGTGAAAATGATAATTTTCAATAAAGGGAGCAGCTGTTACCCTGGCGCCATAGACCAAGTTAGCAGCTAGAATAAGCACTTACGAATCGTAACACGTTTTTCTTTCCTAATTTCATATCAGCTGTGTACACAACTGTATTTTAAACATGTAAACAATGCCAATTATTCACATTACGACCTTGATAAAAGCATTCTTCGAGAAACGTAAGGTAACGTAACAAATGCAAATATCGTATACTCAGTTCTTAGACTTTTTTTACATAATAGTCCATTAGTGTTGGGCGTATTACAAACACACATCGCCTTGGTCTTGACACGTGGTCGCAGATTAAATAATAGTAGAACGGTCACTTGCCACGCATATTAATAGTCTCAAGTGATTCACATCACTACAGTTCAAGCAAAGCAACTAGTTATGAGCTCGCGAGATATGACAACGGACGTACGTCTTCCGTCTATCAAAAAGATAATGTTCGAAAATTCCAAATTCGAAATTGAAAATCGAACGAAAATGGCACAAGTGATGTGGGTGAAGTGATGTGAAAGATGGTAGGGATGTCACGCAGGGTGAGATGTGAGTTATCGATATAATAATCAATTAAATACATTATTATTAATTATTTATAATCTACTAATTGTTCCACACATATATCAATTTACCTACTATTAAAACTAATTGCTGTGCTTCCAGGTTAGTTTTAATAAACAGCTTTTTATTTATGTTATTTTCCTATGTTTAAAACTTCCGTAACATAAGTTGGTATAACTTGCAATATGTATTTATTTTAACCGGATGTCGAGTGGTCAGTCGTAAGAATAGATAATCATGTGTGCTGCTTTGTTCTTTGACATCACAAGTTATATTATCAAAGATATAATAATAAATAATAAAATTCTTTATTGACTGAAATAATAAGTATTAGCTCATACGAGTATTATTATTTTGTCTGTTTATTATTAATATTGAACACTTTGGCTTCGCCGCAATCTATAGTAAAAATAGAAATAATTTTCTAATACAAAATTCGTTAATTATTCTAACCTGCACAGTTGAACTGTAAGTTTTAAAAAAAATGTAATTGCAATAAGACGAACGAGGCTCCTGATGGTAAGAGATAACGCCTGTCCATGACCAGTGCAGCGATACACAGAACTTTGAGAAGGAAAACAAAGTCCAGAGCGTCGCTGCTTTGGCGCTCATTACTTAAAGACATTTTAAAGACACATGGTAAGTTTTAACATTCTTGATGTTATTTCCCTAGCTAATATGTAGCTCGAATATGTTTTGAGTAAGGATAATAAAATTATTTGTACTAATTTTATTAAATATTATTCATCAAGATACTACAAGAGATTCTGTGATGGACTGCAGTTTCCATAACGTATAATTTCCGGATAATTTTCCAACCATGTTGGTAAACATGGAACGATCAGCATAACCTATTTCTGAATAAACGTGTAGCTGTTTAGGAATGCGGCGTTCTGCATTACTGTTGCTGTACTTACAATCGTAATGTCAGGGGTAAAGTTGTTATCTCACTTAACGCTATACTACTTATAGAATGTAAACATAGCAGTATAACAGAATAAATAAGTGTTAACATTAAGTATTGGTACCTATTCTCGCAGATTATTAAAAAAAAAAGTTTAGATACATAATACCTAAAATATGGGTGAAAACTCCTTGGCCCTTTAATTATGTTTGACATGCACACGCACACACATACCTTGTCAAAGTTAAGCCAAGAACGTGGAAGAATCCATGAACATATACGTATATAAAGGTGAGGCCAAAACAAATATCGATGTTCATCACAGAAATGCTTGTCTTGGATAGAAATCTAACCCATTATTCTAAAGTACAAAGACCTAAACGAACGATGCGACCCGGCTTTGCATGGATGCACTTTTTTTTTTAATTCTGGTTTTAATAATGAAATTATTCTAACTTCCACTAAGGAAATAAGGAAATAACCCACCCCTAACTGTACCTAGTGCAAAGGTACTCATAACACTCGTGGCGCTACCGCGTTGTATGGCAATGGCTCTGCACCAGGTACGAGGTTTTTTTTTTAAAATTAATATGCATTAGGGAAATTAACAGCTAGGTACATACAATTAGTTACCTTTAAAAACATTGAATTTTTCTACACAAAAAAGTTTAATTGGGCTGTAGGTATTAAATAAATAAACATTCCGTTAACGTACAAAAACTTTAAGTGAAAACCGTATCAAAATCCGTTGCGTGGTTTAAAAAGTAGGTTGAGAAACGTACAGATACGAAAACGAAGTATCTACGTATACATAAATAGTTTAAACTATTTAGAATTTTAGAGATATTGTGCATTAAAGCTCTCAAAATCTAGTTAACAATCATAGCATGGCATCGCAGACAGTCGAATGGCCACATTCGAAATAATAACTAGCTATGGCCGTCGGCATTCCACACATACCTCTCGGTATCACGAGAGGCATTACAAACGAACCGGTTCCACATCCTTTGAGGCCAACCTTTGTTTGTTTGTTTTGTGTTTGGATAAATTTAGTTTTGCAAACCTTCTTGTTAGGTGACGTTCGTTTGGTTTTAATTAAGAAACTCAATAGGTTATTTATTTTATTTATTTTATTTTATTTTATTTTCCGTAAAACTCTAAAACTTACAGTTATATACCAAAACGTTTTAGAGTTAAAAATATAATTTAGGTACAGATGGAGAACAATAATTATACAAAACACAAATACTAATTACTATGTTAAACTAAAGCATTTTATTAGTTATTCTATGCAGACATGTGATGATTTAATGAATATTCGTACTATATATTCGTATTCGTAATATTCGAATAAACTGGTTTACGTCTATTATTATTAAGGAAATCTGCTTCACCATGTTGATACCATTTGACACTCTTACGTAATACATTTCAATAATAATTTTTAAAAAAAAATATTGATTAATAATAATTTTATTAATTTCTTTTTTTATTATTATTAATTATTTTATTTTTGTCCTAATATTTTTATGCATGTCGTCGTCATCTGCACGTCAGCTTGAAATAATGCCTTGACTTTTGCGTGTGCATGTTTAAAAAAAATCTTGTACTTATTTTTGTATATTTAAATGAAATTAGTGAATATATCACGACAATAGTTCATACTATTAATGATGCTCATCCCTGTTTGCTGTTTTTAGGCGGGAAACTAATATCACGGAAAAGTAAAAATGATAAAGGTCATTAAAATATTACACACACACAATGTTATCTGGTCTTAGATATGGCAAGTGTTATGTAAAAATATTAAAAAGATAATTCGTATGATAGTCACACAGCGGTTTTGCCAAAGCTTGAAATGGGCATGACTTAATATTCTTAAGCAATAATCGCGATCCTCATTGAACCCGTCAACACGTGTCTTCACGCTTAAGCTCATAGATGATAGAAAGAAAAGACATGTTGTTTATTCACAACTCGTATTTTGCAAAGTTATCCAAGACAACGTTAAAGAGTTTTGGCGGAAACGCGGAAGAACTCATGTCGTCCCACTGTATTATTTTCCAGTACCTACTTGTGTTTTTTCGAGTTATGTAATAATATAGTGATGTTTTACTATACCCATAAAGTGCCGAATTACAAGCGCGAGTGTGTTATAAATGATGATATGGTGAAATGTGATTGTTCGTGTTGCTTCCGAAACTCCATCGAACCTTTTATCAGGCCAGTCATGTAAAGTAGAGGCGACTTTGGACTGATAAAAGGTTGAGTGGACTTGACCGTGAATTAATTTGTGACTTAGACTTATTTATATAGATTTTTCATGATATACGTGAAAATATTTAAATAGCTACATGTCTCTGGCAAATGCACAAACTACGACGCCAAAAACGAAATAAGACAACGTAAAATCTCGGGTAATATCACAATAAAAGTATATTACCCGGGATAAAACGTAAGGATTCTATACATTACACACTACAAAAATATAAGAACTCTTTAGCGATCTTGTAAATTTATTTGAAGTAACACATAGCTATTTCAAAAAGATTTTTCATTGATGATTTCTACAACAACCACAACACTTACCTTCCTACGCTCTACGCAATGCAATAAATAATGCACGACGATTTCTCAACGGATTCCAACGCAGCTACAGTCGTCAACGTTGATTGGCCGCGACTCGCGTTCGATTTCGATCAATGTTTTTTACTGAGCAGACAGCACTCAAATTAGAATAAGGATATCGATACTTTGAATCGATTTTTTATCGACAAGCAAAATCGGTTTAAGAGCTAAATTTTAATGGATTATAATTAGATTTCATTGACTAGTGACTTATAAAAATAGATAGTATAAAAGTAAATGATATCGATTCAGTTGACAATTTTCTAAACTTTGTAAAACAATTTACATAATATATTCTTTATTAGTACCAAGTAGGTACTTCCTCCCAAAATACATTAGTACTAGTAGATTATACTTAAATACAACAAAATTATTTGAGTTACTACTTATTAGCAAATAGAATATCTTATAGGTATACCTATATCATTTCTATTGGTCTTGTCATCTACAGTTTTGAAATGATTTTATGTTACATCACAGATTTAAAAAGCACATTATTTTCTCTAATCTATGATATCGCATCTAGCGAGTTTTTGGCGGGAACCCGGATATTTTTTTTTTTTATAGTACCTAGTGTTTCATTCATAAAGAACCGAATTACGTGCGCGTGGGAAAGTGATATAGGTAACATAGTGAAACATGACTTGCGTGTTGCTTCCAAAAATTACATCGAAGCTTGTAGTAAGTCATCACTACTTCAATAGTGCATGACCGGACTCAAAGACTACTTAAACGGAACTGAATTTATCGATATTTATCTGTTTGTACTCTAGCAGCTAATAGAGTCAACTTCCATACATGTGCAGCAGTTTTCAGACAAGGCTAAGCCTTACTTCCTACTATTACAACAGAGTAACATAAAAAAACAAAAATTTATGAGTAAGTTATAAAAATGTAAAACGTTGCGACGTCGGATATGTGACGTAAGAATAACGTAAGATAATGCTCAAGAAGTTGACATTGTATATGTATGACATTTATTGAGTTATCGCGATTGTATTGTCAAAACAATTAAAAACTTGTCAAACACTGTTGAAACAAATTAGACCAAAATAAAAAAGCATAATATGCGTACCTACAGACAGTACGTGAATTGAAAGCAATTTGTATGTTCTGATTGATACTGGGAATGTAAGATTTAAGTGGACTAATTTAGAGACTAAACTTTACAACAACTTAGCAATCAATGGTACCGTATAGGGGTGTCAGGTATATCGCGTTGCAAGGACTAGAACCTGTACAAGTGCCCATAGAGCCCATGGATTTATGAGTAATTTGATATTATATTTGGTAATTAATTATTCCTATTGTGTTCTGCTATTAAATTGGTAGTTAAACAATTTCGATCTTTCTTGCCTTAAAACATAGTTTAATATTAATCACTAATTATAATTCCCTATCCACAGTTTGCCTACGTAAAATGTCTCGCGTGAAAACGAGACAGTCTATTTTATGCATATATTAAATAAACCAATATTTATAAGTAAGGTCGTCCGTGTCTATTTCGTGTGTAATAAACACATATTATAAAACCATGTAGGCGTAGTTAACCTTTAAGACATAAGTTAATGGAAGCTTAGTTCCGGTATTTACTGAGAGAAATCTTTATATCTTGGTAGCAATAAAAAGATGAGTATCGTAATTATTCAATAAACGAGCTATAGGTACATGCAAATCATTTTCAGGAAAAGGCCATACACATGCCGGAAATGAAAGAGATATTAAGGCTCTGACAAAGCAGTCTTTGTTTCTCTACTAGGATATCATAAGTATTAGCTTTACTTATATACATAATTATGTACGTAATAAGCAGTATGTAGCCTATTTATTATTTATTAAAAATTAGAAAGTATTTTTTGACATGAATATGTTTTTAAAATTGTTTCCTTAGTGGGAGCCAATCAGTGCCGTAGCGTGCCATGGATCTTGGGTCCTGTATCAAAATTAGTTGGGGGGCCCAAGTGAAGGGTAGTGAAGTAGCGTTAGACGTGCGCTGTATCAAGATTTGTTGGGGGCCCTTCTACTATACTTTCATTTCATAGCTCCACGGGGTTCATGCTTATTATTCTTTCACAAACTTGTTAATGAACATATAATCAAATGAAGCAGTTGTTGCCACGGCCTGAAGGCTTACGAATTTTTGCTTATACATATTGGGGCCCCAGTATTACGGGGGCCCCGTATCGTTGATACGGCTGAGCTACGCCCCTGGAGGCAATTCAAAAAACTGATGACACCAAAATTAGGGTATACAGTTTGGTGTTGCAGCTATATGTTATACAAAATTTAATTACACCACTCGATAGTTAATCAAAGATTTATTTACATTGAATACGAACTTTAAAAAAATGGAAATTCAAAATACTTCTTAGTGTTCAAAAATGTAGACGTAATCACGTGCCTACACACGGCCGTGTCGACGACACAACCACGCCCAGATTTTTTATTATCTTGCGGTTCAGCCAATATTTTCTTCAACAATAGCTTCTGATTTTCTACATTCTTTTGGAGATTAATGTTAGTCATTTCTTTCTCTAATTACTACAGTCTGTTAATTGGATGTCGGATGATCTTTAATGGTTACTCAAAATTGAATAACCAAAATGAAATATATAAAGAAAAGAAATCAGTTATAAAATAATAAATTAAATTAATAGATGTTGTAGGACATTACACACAGCGCCATCTGAACCCAAACTAAGCAAAGCTTGTACTATGGAAGTCAGACAACTGATAGAATACTTTTTTTAAATACATACGGAATTCCCTGACTCAGAACAAGCATTAGTTTCTACCACAAAAGGTTTCTCCTGGTTGGGAATTGAACCACAGCTTTACAACAGATATACTAGAAATGAACCAACAGGGCTGTCATCGTAAAATAATACATACTACAATAAAATTAACTACCTAATCTAAGAGGCCGCTATTAACGGGAATAGTTCCTTAAACGCTGGCCCCATTACCGAGTATATAAATATGGCTTGTGCAAAATAGAGTCCATCCAGACCCCAGTGTTTTGGTCACGTATAGCGTCCATTAGACGAGATCACAATATCCTTGACTATTCCAATTGTTTGTATGAATGCGAATGAAAATCATATTATAATTTACATTGTTAGTGTTTTTGTTTAAAATGGAGAAATCTATCGATAAACGATGCCAAATTTTATAATATCACCGGAAGACATAACTTACGACAAATTACCGGAACCCACAATATAACGTGTCGTCGATAACTCTCACTTGTAAAATGCCATTCGCGGTCACTCATCTGAAAACTGATCGAGTCGTACGTTGCATAACAGCGTGTTCTTCAACAGAATCTGTTGATGAACATTGCTTCTAATATAAGCTCATTTAATTTTCTTAGCTTGTTTAGTGTCTCGCGTCAGTTTGTCGACATTTCTCGTTATTGTTCGATCACTCCAAGGTGAATACAATTCGGATTCAATCGATTCACGTGATGGCCGTCATTCGGGAATTAGACCAATGAATTGGAGTACGGATCTATCTAGGTATATATGTATAATCACTTATGTATATGTGTATTAAAATGTTTTCACAGCTAAGCGCACGTCGCGCGTCGGGAAGAAAATTGCTTTTACCCACATGGAAACGTGATAAAGCTAGAACTAGTAGGTACTTGTCACAGCTTGCGTCACCTTCCTAGGGCGAACGCGCTATAGATACTCTATCATGTTGTTTGAGATTCCACGTAAAATGACGCTTGAGGATTCACCATTGAATTTCTTACTTGCACGTAAATGCTCGTTTCGTTACGTTGATTTTCTTTAGGTTAAAAGGTCTATAAATTGGATATGTTTTAAAAAATCATCGGTTGGTACCAATAGATTGGGTGCTCATGGAGACTCGATAGAGTGACGATATATACGTAAAGCTTTTATTTTAATCGTTCAAGGATCTGGCCCGACTTCACAACGTCGTGTGTTTTTATATTTAAATTATAGTTCGTACAGAAAGGGTTGCGCACAACGGCACTATAATACCGAAAAGGGGACATTGTCTCATCAAAATGAACGACATTTTATCCCGAATTAAAACACAGGTTCCGTAGAAAAATTTTATTTCACGAATAAGTAAAAGTTGTTTTAAATTATTAGTATACCTACCAGCTTTTGCCCGCAGTTGCGCTTTGGTTAATGTAGATTTTTTTCTATTCTTCTGGAACAGTACTTTCCCCCATGTCCTATTTTGTATTCTTGACAACGTATATGCATAATTTCATGATAATCGGTTAAGTAGCAAAAGCGTGAAAACGAATCTAACTCCGCATTTATTTAAGACTAGCTGTGCCCCGTGGTGTTACTCGCTACATTTCTTAGTGATTAAAAGTAGCCTGTGTTAATCCAGGGTGTCAGTTACCTCCATACCAAATTTATTTAAAATTGGTCCAGCCTTTTGAGCGTGAAGAAGTAACAAACATACAAACACACACTCACAAACTTTCGCCTTATTATAATGTTAGTGTGATAGGATTAATCTTCATTGTGCACACCAGAAATTAAAAAAAGTACAAATAAAAGAATCTTATGAGCTATTGCCACAAGTAGCTTATCGCTAAAAGCGGTCTCTTCCAAGCAACCAAGGCTTTAGTGTTACCTTCCTGCGTAACCCCCTTATAATCATTACATTTTATTCTGCTATAGGGGCGACATTAAAAAAAAACCAGTTGATTATGTCACGCGCGCTTACAGTTACTTTCGCAACAGATTACAGCTGTTAGTGCTAAAGTATAGTTAGGTATCATTATAGTAGAGATACCGCTGCCACCGTGACGGAGTAGCGGGAACTTGTGACGTCGTCTGCCACAGATAAAAAATAGATATAAACTGTTTATTGTGCACACCAAAAATAGAAAAAAAAAAGTACAGAACACAAAATAATCTTATGAGCTAGTGCCACATGTAGTGGCCTGATTGCTAATAGCAATCTCTTCCTGGGATTCAAGAATGGAAAACACGATACATCTTAAGAACAGACGAGAGATGTTGCAAGTTGTAACACTATTAAGATAAAAAAAAATTAAACTAATTATTATCCTTATATTCCTTATAAAACCGTATAATTTTTTTTTTAAATCTTATATGTTCATCAGCTAAGGAAGGATTTTTGGAAATTTCAGTTGTATAGAAATCCATCATTTTCAAATTAAGTAGCACGAATTTCAATATCTACTTCTGGTGAATTAGGAGTTTAAAGTTTATATATATGAGTAGTTCGTTACTTTTAAAGGAAGAAGCATGTTATTCAACATTGAAGATTCTAATTAAAAGTTTGGGAAAAATATTATAAGCATCTAAGCACGATAGACGGCGTTGTGCAATGTTTTTGAATCGTGCTATGGTTTCGTTACGTGGATATAAATAGTATATTCACGCGAGAGAAGCCGAGAGCAACAGCCAAACGCAAATTGCAAACGCAAAAAAATGTAAAACGGCCATTTAAATGCCGTTGAGAGGCAACTGAGAGGAACTGCCACTCGCGTCGAGCAATTTCCCCCAGGTGCACGACACCTGGAGAAAATTGCTCGCCGCGCCTCTGGTGCCCTCTTTTGGCAAAGGGGAGATATCCTCCAGGCAAAATCTAATCACGCCATGCGAAAGAAGGTGGTGGAAGGACTGACTGACTGAGCAGCAGCTTTTGTACGGTGGTAGAGTAGGTACTTTCTAGTACTCGGTTGGCTAACTACCCTCAAGTTAAAAATCTGCCGCCAAAAATCTAACGGCGCGGCGTGTTCCGGCAGCCTCACTTGAGAGCCTGTTCCATTCCAGGCTAGGTGTGTTTACGATCTTCGACCACACCGTCACTTAACATCAGGTGAGCTGTGGTCAAAAGCTTAGACTGTCAACTGTAAAAAAAGCTGGTTCTTAATAAATTTGATACAGTTTGATAATACGCTTCAAGAATCTACTTTATTGTTTCGTAACTAACATCTATTAAATAGAACCGTTTTAAGAAGCGATCTTAATTTACTCTTTTATTAGATGCATTAACTCAGGAATGCATATCGAAACATCCGAAGAATGCAGTCTCACAAAAACAAAAGGTATTCGGTCTAAAGGGAAGTTATAAAAACTACTCTCCACTGACACAATAAAAATAAAAAAACAGTCAGCTGGCGGATATTTCGTCAGTGTCGGTTTAGTTTCCAAATTAGATTCCGTTTTGTTGATTCTTCGCGTAAATATTTATAAAGGTTGGATGTACAATTAAAATGTTCTGTAAAAGTCAAATGTAATATAATAATTTTATGCTTGTGAAAAAAATATCTGAGAGGGACGTCGCGTCATTGGCATCGCGTCGCGTCGCGTTGGTCGGTGCAATGGGATTCCTTTTTATTTATTTATCCCTGTTTTTTAAACTGGGCTTTCCTGGGCTCTCCTGGGCACTCCTGGGCGCGGACCTCTTCTCGTCGTGACACAGATAAGGTCGTAGACCGCCACGCTTGCCAAGTGGGAAGAACTCTTAAACATTTAAGTTTCTTCACATTGTTTGCCTTCTCCGTTTTAAGTCAGCGTGCGTGCCGTGGGATTCGAACCCAGGCTGCCGAATTTTCCAAGATATTCAATTATTCAGTAATTTTGATTAAAATTAGTACAGCCATTTAGCCGAAAAAAGTTGTTTACAACAAGAGATAGGTGTTTTCAATTCATAATACATTATTATTTTTGACATAAACTTTATGCTTTAGCGCCGCCATATTCAAAGTTTGCTCCGCGGAACCCTAGGTACGCAGTCTCTGTGCGGGCTCCGCGAAAATACTGGTCATAATGAAAAAAAAAACGAAAGAGTTACTATACATATAAATATTCCAACATAAATTTTAGAAAATTAACTAAATGTGTAAAAGAGTAGTAGTGGAATGGAATGTGTAATATGAGAGCGCGATATTTCAGCCAGGAGTATAGTCAACAGTTTAACATTGACTCTAATTCAATAACAAATACACATAAAACTATTTTTGATTACTTTTGATTACTCCGTCAAATATATCGCTTTCAGGAAGGGCTTCGTGGCCAAAAAAGTTTGAGAACCGCTGCTTTAGCGAAATAAATAAACATTACAGAATTGACAGGAAGTCATATAACCGACTACTTTTGTACCGTTCTTAGATCGAATTCTTTATAACTTTCTATGTTTTTTTTATTATATGCAGAATTATATGATAGGAAACTTGGTTATGTATGATATGCTTGCTGTAAAGTAACGCATTACAAGAAGCGCAGAATTAATTGCAATTTAACGAACAGGAACTGTAAAAACTTAAAAACAAAAAACAAATTACATAGTCAGACTCTATTGTTCTTTGGTGTGTAATAAATAAAATCAAACTCGGGGGTCAATACTTTTTTGTGCAATATATTATATTTTAATAGATGCATAAACTAGCCAAAAGCTGAGCTTTGTGAGGGCTCGCGTAGTTTTTCTAACGGGTAATAATTTTTAAGACAGTTTTTTTTTTAATTTAGTTCTTTTGCAGCGATGTTAACTCTTTGGTTTTCTAACAGATGGCGTTAGTAGTACACATAACATGCTATCCAATGAATACAAAATTAACAATTTTGTATTGTTCAATTTTTTAATGGTTATAAAATTATTATTTTTTTGACAGATAACGCATCTAGGTATGAAGTTAAATTACTATGTTAAAGCACAAATCTAAAGGCGTGATAGTTTTTCAGTAAAGTGTACCCCAAAAATGCTCAGGTTGTGGGATAGTGATAGGGCTCTCTTCGCTCGCCCTGATTATAAATAGGTAAAGACAGGTGATCTTGAACTTTTGGGCGTTGTTTTGTCTCAATCCCTGAATTTTGACTCCTATGTTCAAGGTTTAATTAACTGCTAAAAAGCTGGGTAACCTATTAAAGGTGAAGTACTTCACGTCGGAGCAGTTGCTCACATTGTACCAAGCATAAGTTCGTTCGTGCATATGGAATACTGCTCGCACCTTTGGGATGTATCCACCAAGTACCAATTGGGGGCGTTGGAGTCAATTGGGTGCCAAGAGACTTAACTGCAACGGCTCGTTCAAACTAATCTTCATACCCTTGAACATCGTCGCAAAGTTGCTAGTCTATCAGTTTTTTATCGGATTCATTTCGGAGAATGTGCTCCAGATCTGCATGCTCTAATTCCTCCACACCCATTTTTCTTTCGGACGACCAGAAGCTCGAAAAACCGACATTGTTTCATGGTTGACGTTCGAAAAACCCGTACGAAACGATTTGATCCCATTTTCATTGTTCGAACGACTAAAGCGCGGAATACGTTACCCGGGTGGGTGTTCCGTGAGATACAATCTGGGTGTCTTCAAGTCGAAAGTGAATCGATATCTTCTAGGCAAGTATGGTCCATCGTAGACCGCAACTTTACTTATCAGGTGAGATGGATCAAATGCAAGCCTATTCATCATAAAAAGTAAGCTGCCAAATAACCAATTCTACAAATTGTTCATTGTAATAATAAATTAAGGAGTCATGTTGTACTTAAACAAAGATTGTGAGTTATTACAGCTATTTTCACTGGTGCAGCCCATTTATGTGTGATTTAATACTACGACATCCGGTTACCGGTTGCCTTGGAAGTTGTTTCTAAGAATGCAGACCACACCAGTAACGTGGCACGGTGGCACCTAGGTCGTACGACATTAAAACATTGTATAATAAAAGCAGTATAAAATGTAGTAGGTATCAGTAAAAAAACAGTAAAGTGAAGTGTAAGTATTTTAAGGTCGGCAACGTATTTGTAGTGCCCCAATGCAACGTATTTGTTGGTATTGCAGGTATCCATAGGCGACGGTGATTGCTTACCATCAGGCAACGCGTCAGCTTGATTGCCACCTATGGCATAAAGAAAAGTAAAGTAAAAATTATAAAATAAAAATAATACAGCATTAAAATAATTAACACGTAATGTACATTTAATAACATTTAAAAAAACATATGAAGAAAAATATATGAAGTATGAGCAGTTTAATTGGGAGATTCTATGGCTTCCAATCTGAAGAACCTGGGTTCGTTATTTAATACGGAAGATGGGCAGCAGCGTCTTCCTTGAACAATCATACCTAACTGCGCTTGCCAACCCGCCTGCCAAACGTGGCGAGTATTGGCAAAACTCTTCCCTAGGAAAAGGCCTATGTCCAGCAGTGGACGTCCTATGGCTGATGATGTGATGTGAAGGAAAACATTGTGAGGAAATCTACATATCTGAAAAGTAAATTCACGAAGTATGTGAAATCTGTCAACACGCATTTGGCTAGCGTGGTGGACTATGGCTTTACTCTTCTCACAATGAGTTAAGGCCCACGTCAGCAGTGGTCAGTCATCACTCCTGTTTTTCGGATGTATAGATTTGTAATAATAAAAAAAACTTGTAATGAATTATTTAAGTATTTGTTGCATATTTAAATTTTTGCATTTCTAGTTGTGTTTTGCTTTTTATTTTTATTTTATAGTTATCTTGCTATCCAGTTTAGTTACCAGGGTAAATAAATTATACATATAAATATATATTTTTATAAGCAAACAATCCCATGGATGAGCATTTCAAGATCCACTCAGGGAACAAGTAACAACAAACACAATACAATAAAAACATACCTTCATCTCATATCAAATGTCTCAAAGTAATGAGCACAAAAGCAGCGATGCCCTGGACTTTGTTTTGTTACTCAAAGTAAAGTGTATCGCAGCAATGACCATGGACATGCGTTATCTCTTATTAACAGGAAAGCGTCTCGTTCGTCTCATTAGTTTTACCTAAAGAACATAATAAGAGAAAGACGTGTATTCATCTTATGACTTGTTCTGAATTTTGACTTTACCTACTTTTTTTCGTCCCCATATAACCAACATTTTATAGGAATAGATAACACCAAATCTCAGTGATGGCTTTAGTTGGTGGCTGTTCACCGTAACCGGACATTACATCATTCACTTTTCAACACCATGCTTTAATTTCTATGGTGTTCGGGTCAACGGCATGATAAAAACTAACAACTGACGTGCAGACACATTAATTGTGGCGTTTTTATGTTTTACTATAAGCGAACTAATTTTGTAACAAAAAAAGGTTTTTCGTGATGACCTACATACACTGTAGAGTTTAGAGAAATTTTATGTTATTAAAATTCTTTTAGAATATTTTGAAATTCTGTCTCGCCAAAGCAGCGATATCCAACTTTGTTCAAATTTTTAAGACTTTAAGGATTTTTACCTTTCAATCCTCTTAGTATTTTCCGAGCCCGGTATGACTACAGCTAAACTGAACAACTGGACTATGACTGTGAGAAGGTAAACTAGTATTCCGATTAGTTCTGTAATTAAAAAAATTTTGTCATACAATGTTTGATAAAGTTTAACGTCATTTTATTAAAATTAATCATATATTCAAGCATTACGTAAAAGTAGAAACGTTACTTAGAATTATCGACTCGATAGAAATTCAAATCAAAGATGACACTGAAAAATGTGTTTTTCGAATCCTGCTGAGACTCCCTTGTAAAAACATGTACCTACTATAGCATTAAGTAGGTGTTTTTATTAATACGAAATTCGTGAAACAGAATTTTGTTAGTAATTTTTTTCTTTTCAATTAGTTTGGGAACCGCCATATGTTTGCTCCGCTAAATGAGATCCTATTAACAGAATGTTAGACTAATGATTGATTGCAGTAACAGACGTGCTCGAAACGTTTATGGCATAATAGGACCTTGTTACGTCTACTGTATTTGAAGAAAATATTAAAAGGTTAAACTAGATGGCGCTGTCCATATAGTTTGTCTTGAGATTTCTGAACGCTAAGAACGACAGCACAAAACAGTGTCTTATCCGATGATGCAGTGATACATAGAGAATTCTATACTCAAAAAATATACGTAACTTTAAATTAATTGCAAATCGCAGTACACATACATATGTAAATAAGTCTCTATTTATTTCTAACGCAGCGTGCTCTGAATTGAGGTTAGTGAACTTAATGTTAATTGGATTGCAAACTAAATTAAAAGTGAATCGATTTCGTTTACTCGAACAATAAACAACAAACCTGTATTTATCATATTAACATTGATATACGTCATGGATGCTAAGTTAATTAATTTATATTGCGTGTGATATAATTTAAAGTAGATAATTTTTTTATAACAAATGTTAAAATTTGAAAAATATATTCTTTTAATAACAGTCACGTACACTATGGCAAAGTCAAAAAGCAAGGTTTTTAGCAAGTAGGCGAGATAGCAGTCAAACGCAAGTCTATACAAAAAAAAACATTTGTATATCATAGTCCAATTGATATAGGATAGGCTAAAGTTTTGACGTGTATACGTCTTTAAATTTGCTCAATAGTTGGAGTTTTAGAAAACTGATAACAAAATCGGGGTATACAGTTTGGTGTTGCAGCTATATCTATCATTTACATCCAAAATTTAATTACATCACTCTTCAGTTAAAAGATCAAAGCGCTTTTGACCGTCATCTCGTCGCGATGACGCGGTCTTCGAAGGAGCACGCTTGCCTAGAAGAATCCGATTCACTCGCGATTTGTAAGCAGTCAGATTGTATTTTGTATGCCTGGCCGAGTTTGGGGCCCACTGATAAGAGAATTTTTGTAAAATTTTAATTATGTCAATAAAATATTATTAAATATTATTATTATTATTTATCAGGGAGCATGCACTCGGTTAGCAAATTCCATTGCTAAGCATTTCGATGAATGTGGAATTGAACCATTATCCAGTTTTTGACATATCCACATGAAGCGATGTCGGCTTATAAAGCTTCTGGCTGTCCGACAGTAAAATGGGCAGAGTGGAATTAGATCATGCAGATCTGAAGCGCACTTTCTCTCTTAGTGTTCAAAATTCAAATTCAAATTATTCATTGACATAAAAATTATTAATTAATTACATTTATGTCACAGAATTACTCGTATACATTAATTAAGTAATTATATAATAATTAGTGTTCAAAAATGTTTTTTTTTTTTTGCTGTTTTTTTTTTAAATATTTCTGTTTGACCACAACTCACCTGATGTTACGTGACGGTGTGGTCCAAGATGGTAAAGCACTCCTAGCCTGGAATGGAACTGGCTCTCAAGTGAGGCTGCCGGAACTCACTGTTAGATGTGTTCGTGTTTTATAGCAATGATAACCCAGTGGTTAGTGCGGTCGGTTCACACGCTTGGGTTTAAAGCCTTGAGTTGCCGGTGACCATCGTGAGGAAACCATAGCGTGGTGGTAGACTACTTTTTAGTACTCGGCTGGCTAGCTACCACCCTTAAGTTGAAAATCTGCTGCCAAGCACCTATAAGCAGCTATAACCTATAGCAGCCTCACTGGAGAGCCAGTTCTATTCTAAGCTAGGTGTTTACCAACTTCGACCACGCTGTCACTTAACATCAATTCTACAAACGGTCCACGACACTAAATTTTTCTTATAATCAACACAAAACTACTGAGTACACACTATTAGGTAGTGTATAATATCCAGTTACATTTTGTTACTAGCTAGGTACTATTTGACCCCACTCATTGCCTCTACTTCAAATTCACGAGAACTCTCTACACCGTTACATTATACGGAATACATCAGTGATCGTGTACCGATCATGCTAAGGTAACCGTGCATTGTGAGACCATGACCATACTTGCGTTACTACCATTTATTTCATTTTAATCAATTCGATGACATAGTAAAACTGAGTGTCGTATAGTAAAAAGGGAGAGCAAAGCGAGCCCTTACACTATCCTGCAACCTGAGCATTTATGTGGTACACTTTACTGAAAAACTGTCACGCCTATAGATTTGTGCTTTAACATAGTAATTTAACTTCATATCTAAATGTGTTATCTGTCAAAAGCTCCTGCTATATATATATATATATATATATATTCTGAATCTCGGAAACGGCTCCAACGATTTTCATGAAATTTTGTATCCAGGGGGTTTCGAGGGCGAAAAATCGATCTAGCTAGGTTTCATTTTCAGAAAACGTCGTTTTATCCATGTTTTCAGCCGAGCAAAGCTCGGTCAACCAGGTATTAATAATTTAAAAAAACTGTATTAAAAAATTATTACCCATTAGAAAAACTACGCGAGCCCTCACAAAGCTCAGCTTTTTGCTAGTTTATTTGTTAACTGATTGTTATCAATAAATACTATGAACTATAAATAGCCATGTTATTTCAAGAATTGTAGTAACCTCCATAACGAATCAAAGTATTATATTATCAACCTGTTTGGCGGTAGAATATCTGATATTCCGGTGTTACAGAGTTGCTTCCTCCTGCTAATAAGATATCATCATCATTAACAGACTTCTTTATCCCCGTGCTGAGTAGAGGCCTCTCTTGTTATGCCATCTAAGATCTTACTTGGTGGTAGACTTGCCAGCAGGAAGTCTTCTAGGCAGGTACCACCGCAGCACCAGATATTCTGCCGCCATGCAGTAGTATGTTAACATTACTGTGTTCCGGTTTGAAGGGCACTGCAGCTAGCGAAATTACTGGGCTGTTCAGACTAACCATGGAATGTTTCGAAGCAATGAGCACCAAATCAGCGATGCCCTGGCTTTGTTTTGATACTCAAATCTATGTGTATCACTGCAATGGTCATGAACAGGTGTTATCTTTTACCATCAGGAGTGCGTCTGGTTTGTCTTATTACTATAACATTTATTACAGAAAAAGATCGATCACCCAGTAAGTTCAGAACAAAAACCATTTTTGAACAGTGAGAGACGAAATAAGCGGTAAGTGCACGAGAGCCCTTGGACAGGTGTATGGTCCAGTACACGTTTGACCTCACACTACACCTGGCGTGAATGCACTTACCGGGTTCGATGTTTCTAGAATGCTGATGATGGGACGTAGATCAGCCTAATACGGTCATTGCTGTAAACATATGTATAACTGTTTATTTAGTTCCGGGTGGACACCAGTCGTATATAATTATCACTCTTTTTATTTTATTTAAAGTCAAACAGTCACTTTCATTGTACGAACCGCACTAAGCAATGGAATTTGCTGTACGAGTGGCTGTTCCCCAATAGTTACAATCTGGATGCCTTTAAGTCGCGAGTGAATCAGTTTCTTCTAGGCGTACGTTGGCGGTCAAATGCAAGCCTTTTTTGTTGATATAAACAAATTGTGATAAAAACTCACTTTGTTCAGAGTGGGCTAGCTAATCAATTTGCAAGATTCATGTCCTTATAGGTATGTAGTTTAAACATTTTTTTTCATACATGACTATCGTTTACGTATTAACGTAATATGCTTGTGCACACTAGGAATTAAACAAATAAATTAGTATTTTTAATATTCTGATTTAAAAGAAATAAGACTATAATTATTTTAGGATGATAAAAAATATTCAAAATTCTAAAATTTTAACATTTAATTATTTAAAGCAAAAAATTGAATTCCCCAAAATTAGATATTCAGTTACGTGACCGTAAACACCAGATAGTGACAGCGTCACGTCATGCAACATGTCATTGCTGTTGTTGACTTTCATAGAACGACTGCCATACAGATGTATTTGTTTCACACGGCGTGACGTCATTCAAACGTCACGACAGTCTAACTTTTGGAAATTAATACAACTCAGTTTTTCTGCGATCCTGCCAAAACTATATTACGTCATGAATTACAAAGTCATCTTCAGAACATTAAAATCACCCAGATTGGTTGGCCGTATTGCACACACTTCATTGTTTTGAAGTTCTCTTACACTAGCTGTGCCCGGCAATTTTCCCCACCATCGGCTTCTAAGAGTCCAATCGTGATGATTTATTCAGGCGTTACTTTGCGGAAGTTCATTTTGAGTGCATAAACCAAATATATATACACTCCTATCGTAATGTTATTATATGCCTATAAAATTCTTCAAGAAATTATATAGGTATCTAAAGTAAAAATATTTTTTCAAATCTGACTGATTTTTCTCCGAATATCGGGTTTTTTTTCTTTCTAAAAACCTACTTCAAAGTATAATCATGCCAAGTTCCATTCAAATCCCTCTAATAGGTACATAGAATCGTTCCCTTGAGCTTGCTTCAATTTTACTGTACTACATACACACTGCGTCGTTCTATTATTTTCGTCTCAAGCTAGAAAGGTTAAAAATAACTGATAGGCCGTGAATAAAAATCACAGTTTGTAAAACGTCTGCTTCATATCTCGCAACACCGCTATAATCTGTGGTTTTACAAAATAAATTACTATCATCATCAGCCTATCGTAATACACTGCTGGACATACACCTCTCCCAGAACACGTCACTTACCGCCCACCGGTGGGTCGCGACCCAAACTTTGGGAATTGCTGTATTAACGTATTAGCAAAGAAACTTTTAGAAAGCTTATATTAAAAATTTATTTTTAAAGGTTTTTTTTTAATGTAACTGTAATTGGACGAACGAAACGCTCTCCTGATGTTAAGAGATAACGCCTGTCCATAATCATTGCAGCGATACACAGAACTTTGAGTAGTAAAACAAAGTCCAGGGCATCGCTGCCTTGGCGTTCATTACTTTGAGACTAGATGGTTAGTCTCAATAGCCCTGTAATTTCGCTAGCTGCAGTACCCTTTAAACCGGAACACAGTAATGTTTACACACTACTGCTTAGCGGCAGAATAACTGGTACTGCGGTGGTACCTACCTACACCTACCTCCTGCTAAGGAAATTTACCACCCAGTAAACATGCTATTTATAAAAAAAAAAAAAAAAATCTTCAATTTATATGTGTATAAGAATATGATATTCTTACATTCCTCGCGCCGGTGTGGGCACAGGGCACTCAAATTTAATCGAGTTAGCATAAGTAAAAACTTTTTTGGATTGTATGGTATCACTTGACTCCTATTCATTTTATTTCTTTTTATTTTTTCATTTTATTCATACTGTTCGTTTTCTAAGTAAATTTATGAAAAAAATAAAAATTAAATGGTGTATTTTGTAGCTCTTTTCGAAATATTTATTGCACTAAGTACCTACTATAGTATATTTATTACATAGTACTTTTTATAGTACTACCTACTATAAAAAGTTCTATTGTAAGATTGTAACGTAATCAAGGAGGCATGATCATTGTTAATAGTTAGGCTGTGCCTCCAATGCGATCGGCAAATATTTTTTTGGGACATCTGCAGAAGACTTCTGATATAATTGTAGCAGAGTATTTCTTAAAACACAAAAACTGCTGAGAGGCATGTCACAGTATTCACAG